>CM060909.1:28462158-31234658 GCA_030737875.1 Allium sativum
TGAACTTTCATTTGTTTCTAGGGTCAAATGATCTTGCTCTTTACATAAATTTTGCGTGAATATCTTTCGGGTCTATAACTGGGTTAAAATTTGCTTCCCAAAGTACATTCGTGTTGAAAACATGAGTACTTTAGAATTGTGCACTTTATGAAGAGATATTTGGAGTTAAGAAACTAACTTTTCTTCAGAGATTGTTTATGCGCTAATCGATTGCTAATTCGATACTTCCGACTGGAATTCATCTTGGTAATCGAAAATGGCTTTTCTAGCTTCAAACTTCTGGCCTTGGACTTGGAATTACACGTGTATGCTGTTAGGACAAGAGTGATGAGTTTTTGTTGAAATATGATAGATCGGTACAGGTCCACGGATGATGAACCGGTGCCGGTCCTTTTACTTAGCAGAAAATTCTGCTGTTTCTTGTCCTTTTTTAATACTATCTGATCCATTCTTATTTTATTATTTCTAGTTTGCAAACAACCTAGGGTTCCAATCTTTCAAACCCCTCTGCTGTCGACCCATCGTTTCCAGCTCTATCGCTGACCATTTGAGTCACCGCCATTCATCTGAGTCGCCTGACTTAACCGCCTACCAGGCTACCAATGGCCATCCCCATCTACACAACACTAGCACCCAATCAATTGATTTTCGGTGATTCTCCCCGAAAACAACTTTTCTGACCACTGTTGGATCCAAACTCGACCTACTCTAGCCTGCTACAGTCTGCTATCACCGTATGTTTAACGACCCACATTCTACACATTGAAGGATTGTAGAATATTTATTTCTTTCATATACGAAGTCGTATGGTCATGTAACTTTAGGAGACGGCTATTGGGGTCATTTCCCATGTTCATGATTTTTGTCGATTTTTAAATGACTGTTTTGCTCTTAGCCGATCTTGGTTTGGCCATAACTTTTGATTGGTAAGGAGTTTTGACCTAAAATTTCTTCCACTAGATCCGGATGATTGTTTACCTTTCCGTAGAGTGGTCACATTAGCCAAACGGACTCATCGTTTGGGAGATATGGCTGAAACAAGGTTTAGAAGGTGAAAAACAGCTTAAACGGGCCTAACTAGGGTGATTAGCAAGGGGCCCTATAACCCATTTCGGGATTAGGATTATGTGAGGGCTAAGATGAGTTAGTAAATCAGTTTTTATTTCATTTCTTAGCTGCTACTTACAACCTTTGAACCTTAGCAATGACATCCACTTGCTAAAACACCCCAAATCACCTTCTAATTGCTAATTAAGCCAAATCTACATCAAATCAAAGCGGATTAGCACAAAAATCGAGGTAGAGCTGCTGGAGTGTATTGGAATCCGAACCATTTTTTTCAAAAGTTTCAAATATGTGTTTATTTGTGGCTAAGGTGAGTGATCAGCATTGTTTTTACACTAATGCAGCTAATTAGGGTGATTAGTGTTAATTAACGAAATTATGCAAGATTAAATTCTACAAAAATGTTTAGAAATTCTTAAATATTTTTTAAGCCTGTGTTAGAAGTTTGGGTTAATTTGGTTATGTTTTGCTAATTCTATCATTAGTCATGCTTAATCATGCTTTAGGGGAAAATGAGGGGTTTTGGGTATGTTTGATCCACTTTGACATGGTTATTTATCATTTTGGTGTTTATGGTTGATGTTACATGTTGCTATGACTGTTTGGAATGCTTAGTAATTGTTTAAAACAGTCAGAATGGTTGAAAACACCGTCGTGTGGCGTAAAAACAGTCGCTGGAAGTTGGAGGAAAAATATGCAGGAGCCAGACCGGATCGGGTCGCCCCTACTCGAACGGACCCACTCGTGAGATGCCCCTTCTTCACGAACCGCTTACCCGAACTGTGGAATACCATGCAGCTCCGACCCGAACCGTTCTCCACGGACCGCCTGAGAAAGCAAGTCACGATCCAAAGCTGAAGAAGGTGACCGAACCGATAGGGGATACCGACCCGAACCACTTCAGAAGCCCCCGAGCTGATGGCCAAGGGAGATCACGTACCAAAGCACCACAACCAAACCAACCCGATGCTCTAGAGCCAGGATCACAAACCGAACCGGCTTGGAGAGGTACCCACGACCCGAACGGGATCGATGACTATGGATAGAATAAAGAGAAGAGGACCGATCCGAATGGGAGCTTATTTCCGAACCGATCTGGAGAAGACCAAAACCCGAGATGTAAAGGTGGTCCAAATGTAAAGTTGCACTCAGGATCCAGTTGGGAACCAATGAGTTAACTTCAGGGGTTGGGCTTTGCTGCGGGACGTGTGCTAAGGAGTTGTCGATGTCCATAGCTTTGATACACTACCGAGAAACGATTGTTAGGCTATGGATCAGTGCAGTGGGGTAGTTATTACTCCATAGGGCAGAGTGATCGTAGCATTGGCTATGAGCCAGTGCAGTGGAGTCGGCATGACTTCATGGGGGCAGAGTGGACATAGCAAGGACTATTGGCTATGAATCAGTGCAATGGAGTCGCCATGACTCCATGGGGCAGAGTGATCATAGCAAGAATTTGGGTGATCAAAACGGTGGATATCGTATGCTTTACGCACTGAGTGAGAGATGTGAGGATGGTTGCTATGCTTGATTGTTTGACATCTCTATGACATGCACACCCCCACCTCCGTATCTTTACACCATATGTTAGCGTCACCTTAGAGTATTTTACATCTTTTTGTGCTAACTCTTTGGTTGTAGGTCCAGGTTCAGGTATGGTTTAGTATACCTGTTATTATTCTGTTTTGCCGCTTATCGCTTATACCAGACTTTTGTCTGACCCAGAGTTTTATGTCTCTTCTTATTACTGTGGGTGCTCTTAAACGGGCAGACTAGAGACAGGTTAGGTGGTATGCACGAGTAGCTGTACTGGAGATGAGCAGGAGGCTCCCACGTATGATATATAGATATTCTCCCTGTGTCGCTGCTGGTCACTACTTTGGGCATTAGTAGTGTACCTTTCCTTTCTTTTGCTTTAGAGACAGTTTTAAAGTTGTAATAATGATGAAGTGGAACATAAGCTGTATTTGGATTTTCCGCTGCTATGATGTTTAGTTTTCAGCTTATGCACTGTCTCACCTGTTTTATGTCAAGTATGTTATTATTATATTTTATTTCGTGCACTATGAGACATTCTACAGGTTCCTTTGGTAGTTTTAGTTCAAATTCCCTTCTTTCCTTTCTTTGACGACCGTCCCGTGCTGGTTGGACATTGGCACAGCGCACTTTTGTTGGAAATGTCGGCTGGTGCGGGGCGGGCCGCCATGTTTGGTATCAGAGCTGTAGGTTGCATAGTTAACCTAGGGAATACACCAGGGAGATATAGTACGTATATGAGAGCACATATTTGTTATATTTTGATTTTCAAAAGTTATATATATATATATACTATTAGTGTATTTAAGGATGAAGTCGCATTGCACTGGCACCACTAAAGAGATGGTTAATCGTTTTCTCCTTACAGATTGAACGATGAGCTGATATACTAGGGGTACTAGTAGAGGAGCTAATAATGGGAATGCTCCTGATATGAGGACGATGTTCACTGACCTCATGAGAGAGATGCTTAGGGATGTTCAGAGGGCAGCTCCTAATGCTGCAAATGGTGGTGCAGCGGTGTAGCCGCCTAGGGCCGATTTCTCCAAGCTATGCAAGGATTACACTAGCCTTGGTGGGAAGACGTTCCATGGAATGGAATCGACTATTGAAGTTCAGGATTGGTTGGATAGCTGTGAGCGTATCTTCGAAGACTTGGGTATTGAGGATGCGACGAAGAGAAAGCTAGCATCCCGTCAACTGCAAGGACAGGCGATGAATTGGTAGAATGCTATTAACGCAGCTACTCCTGAGGATCAAGTTACTTGGGATCAGTTTAAGGCCCGATTCAGTGATAAGTTTATCCCAGCTGCTCAGAAATCAGAATTGTTTAGGAAGTTCTTGGAACATAAGAAGAATGGTAGAGTAGTCTCGGAGTATATAGCTGAGTTCGATACCTTATCGAAGTATGGGTTATCTCTTATTGACACTCCCAAGAAGAAGAATGAGAAGTTCATAATAGGCTTAGATCAGTACTTGGGGGAAAGGCTTATTAACCACATCGATGATACGTTTGAATCGATTGTGGGGAAAGCACTGAGGTCAGAGAGCCTTTATCCTAAACCCAAGACTGAAGTCGCTGTTACATTTGTAGAGGGGCCAAAGCCGCAAGCAAGCAGTGGAGGCAAGAATAATTCTTAGAACAAAAGGAAGCAGAACCAAGCTAAGGATGGTCAGAAAAAGAATAAGAAAGATGTTGAGTGCTTTAGCTGTGGCAAGAAGGGCCATTATGCTAAAGAATGTCGAGCGAAGCTAGCGGACAGGAAGTGCTTGAACTGTGGCCAAGTGGGGCATCACAAGGATAAATGTCCGCAAACCCCTAAAGAGAAGTAGATTGTGAAAGCATATGCTCTTAATGTTGTTCCTTCTTCGTCGAATGCCCCAACCGCGGCGGAGAAAGGAAAGAATGTTGTCATTCAAGGTATGCTTTCTCTTTATGATGTTCTTGTTCGAGTATTGTTTGATACCGGAGCTTCCTGTTCCTTTATATCTAGTGACTTGGTAGATAGGTTGGGATTGGAACCTGAGATAGTCGATAGACCTTTGGTGGTGACAAACCCGATTGGTGGTTCAACTAGCCTTAGCATGATTTGTCGTAATGTGGCCTTATCGAGTCATGGATGCATGTTTGTTTGTGATTGCTTTGTTTTGGGCTTTACTGGGTTTTTCATTATTTTGGGAGTCGATTGGCTCTAAAGCTACAGTGTGGTCGTAGACTGTGAGGGATTTTTGGTGACAGTTAGAGCGGATGATGGTCGGAGGGTAGTGTTTGGTGGTCTACCTAGTGATGGGGTAATGGCTAGTTTTCTAAATTCCCTCGACATCCCGCATGATGAGTTGTCAGATGTGCCCGTGGCTGGCCAGTATCCGGACATCTTCGAGGAAGTGATCGGACTTCCACCACACCGAGAGATTGAGTTTCGTATTGATTTAGTGAAAGATGCCAGGCCTATAGTGATGCTACTTCGTCGTATGGCACCAAGTGAGCAGCGAGAGTTCGGGGTGCAAGTCAGCGATCTTTTAAAGAAGGGATTTATCAGAAGAAGTGTTTCCGAGTAGGGAGCACCAGTTGTGTTTGCTACCAAGGCAGATGGTTCCCTTCGATTGTGTGTGGACTACCACGAGTTGAATAAGGTGAAGAGGAAGAATAAGTATCCTCTACCGCGGATAGATGATTTGTTTGATCAGTTGAGTGGAGCAAGAGTGTTCTCCCAGTTGGATCTCGCGACAGATTTTCATCAGCTTAGGGTGAAAGCTAAGAGTATAGATATAACGACCTTCCGGACGCCGTATGGATTCTATGAGTGGTTGGTCATGCCATTTGGGTTGACCAATGCACCAGCATATTTTGTAGATCTTATGAATAGAGTATTCCGAGATCAATTGAATAAGTTTTTTCTTGTGTTCATGGACGACATACTTGTCTACTCAAGAACAGAGGAAGAACACAAAGAACATTTGAAGATAGTGATGAAGGTGTTGAGAAAACACCAATTGAAAGCAAAGTTTTCTAAGTGCCACTTCTGGAAGATGGAAGTGAGATTCTTGGGCCATGTTGTTTAAGAAAATGGTATTGCCGTGGACCCTGCAAAGGCGGCTATAGTACAAGATTGGTCTACGCCCAAGAATGCAACAGACGTAAGAAGTTTCTTGGGGTTGACTGGATATTATCGTATGTTTATCAAAGACTTCTCCAAGATAGCGGCACCGTTGACTCAGTTGACAAAGAAGGATCAAGCTTTCATCTAGGACGAAAAGTGCGAGAATGCATTCAAGAGTCTAAAGGAAAAGTTGACATGTGCACCAGTGTTGGTCATTCCTAAGGGGAATGAAGAGATTACAGTATATACAGATGCATGTGGTACCGGACTAGGTGTTGTATTGATGCAAGGAGGTATGGTTGTAGCTTATGCTAGTCGGCAACTAAAACCGCATGAGAAAAGATATCCTACCCATGATTTGGAATTGGCAGCGATCGTGTTCGCATTGAAGATGTAGATACATTATCTCTTGGGAGAAAGATTCGAGTTGTTTACCGATCATAAATTGTTAAAGTATCTTTTCTCTCAGAAGGATCTAAATCTCTTACAGCAAAGATGGTTAGAATTCTTGGCTTCCTAAGATTTCGATATCGCATATACACCAGGAAAGGGCAATGCAGTTGCTGATGCATTGAGTAGGAGACATGCCAATTTAGGGGTTATGTTTCTAGAATGGAAGCAACTGGAGTACATCGCTAGGTATGATTTCAGACCAAAGTGCGAACTGGATCCAGAAGTATTAGCAAGTTTGACGATCAGACCCACTTCGATTGAGCAGATTGGTTCCAGTCAGAAAGATGATCCTAACCTATTGGAAATTATCTCCAAGTTAGAGATGGGTATCGACGAGGAGATGAACAAGTATGGGCTTGATCGAGATGGATGGCTTAGAAAGAATGGAAGACTAGTTGTGTCCAATGTCAATGGATTGAGAGATGAAGTGTTTAGAGAATGTCATCACTCGAAACTGACGATACATCCCGGTGGTAACAAAATGTATCGAGATATGAGGCAGACCTACTACTGGGAAGGGATGAAAAGAGACGTTGGGAAGTTTATATCCAAATGCATGAATTGCCAGCTAGTTAAAGCTGAGGAAAAGAAGCCTACTGGTTTGTTGCAACCATTATAAATTCCGGAATGGAAATGGGAACAAGTCTCAATAGATTTCATTGATGGGTTACCAAGGACTAGATCAGGCCATGATAGGATTTGGGTGATTGTGGACCGATTGTCTAAGAGTGCAAGGTTTATACCCATTAAGTCGAATAGAATGGCAGCTAAGTTAGCGGAACTATATATGAAGTGGGTAGTGAGATTTCATGGAGTACCTAAAAGCATTGTGAGTGACCGAGACCCGTTGTTTACTAGTGGGTTTTGGAAGAGCTTACAAGAGGCTCTAGGGTCAGAATTATATCTCAGTACCGCGTACCATCCTCAAACCGACGGTCAGATAGAGGGGACGAATCGAGTATTAGAAGATCTCTTGAGAGCTTGCATATTGGATTCTGGTGGATCATAGGATGACCATTTGCATCTAGTATAGTTTGCATATAATAATAGTTATCAGTCCAGTATTGGTATGACTCCATACGAAGCTTTGTACGGAAGACTGTGCAACTCACTGTTATGTTGGTTAAAAACCTGTGTGAAATTTGTGATTGGGCCGGATGTGATAAGCGAAACCTCAGATAAGATCAAGGTTATTCGACAACAAATGAAGGCTGCCCAAGATAGGCAGAAGAGTTATGCTGATATGAGGAGGAGAGATTTAAAATTCTCCATTGGCGACTTGGTGTTTGTCAAGATTTCTCCGTTAAAGAGCGTGATTCGATTTGGTAGGAGAGGCAAGATAATACCGAGATTTGTTGGTCCATTTCCAGTTCTCTAGCAAGTTGAGAATTTGGCATGTAAAATTGAATTACCAGAGAAGATGGTAGGAGTTCATAACGTATTTCATGTTTCCCAGTTAACAAAATTCGTGCATGATCCCGATATGACTATTTCACCTGATCAGTTGGATGATATCGAAGTAGAACCTCGATTCGTATTCATGAGCACAATATGAAGAAACTTCGAAGGAAGGCGGTGAATCTAGTCAAGGTTCAGTGGGGCGAGGATGATAATGACTGTACTTGGGAGACAGAGGAGAGCATTAAGAAGACGTATCCAGAACTCTTTGTCTGGTAAGATTTTAATTGAGACTTACTTTTCCGCATGCTAGGATAGACTTTTTGTTTTTTTTTTGTCTGTTTGATTGTTGTGAATGGTTGGTAGGCATGCAGGATCCTTTGCTTGTTTCTTAAATAAGGAATTTCGAGGGTGAAATCTCTTGGGGGGGGGGGGGGGAGAATGTAACGACCTGCGTTCTACGCATCGAAGGATCGTAGAATATTTATTTCCTTCACATACGAAGTCGTATGGTCATGTAACTTTGGGAGACGACCATTGGGGTCATTTCCCATGTTCATGATTTTTGCCGATTTTTAAATGACCGTTTTTCCCCTAGCTGATCTTGTTTTGGCCATAACTTTTGATTGATAAAGGAATTTTGACCTAAAATCACTTCCATTAGATTCGGTTGATGGTTTAACTTTTCGTAGATTGGTCACATTAGCCAAACGGACTCACCATTTGCGAGATATGGCTGAAACAAGGTTTAGAAGGTGAAAAACAGCTTAATCGGGCCTAATTAGGGTGATTAGCATGAGGGCTCATAACTCATTTCGGTATTAGGATTATGGGAGGGCTGAGATTAGTTAGTAAATCAGTTTTTATTTCACTTCTTAGCCACCACTTACAACCTTTGAACCCTAGCAATGGCCTCCACTTGCTAAAACACTCTAAATCACCTTCTAATTGCTAATTAAGCCAAATCTACATCGAATCAAAGCGGATTAGCACAAAAATCAAGGTAGAGCTGCTGGAGTGTATTGGAATCTGAGCCATTTTGTCCAAAAGTTTCAAATCTGAGTTTACTTGTGGCTAAGGTGAGTGATTAACATTGTTTTTACTTGTGGAAAAATGTTTAGAAATTCTTAAATATTATTTTAAGCCTCTATTAGAAGTTTGGATTAATTTGGTTGTGTTTTGCTAATTCTATCTTTAGTTATGCTTAATCTTGCTTAAGGGGAAAATGAGGGTTTTTGGGTATGTTTGATCCACTTTGACATGGTTATTTATCATTTTGGTGTTTATGGTTGATGTTACATGTTGCTATGACTGTTTGGAATGCTTAGTAATTGTTTAAAACAGTTAGAATGGTCAAAAACGCCGTCATGTGGCGTAAAAATAGTCGTTGGAAGTTGCAGGAAAAATATGCAGGAGCCGGACCGGATCGCATCGCCCCTACCCGAACCGACCCACTCATGAGATGCCCCTTCTTCACGAATCGCTTACCCGAACCATGGAATACCATGCAGCTTCGACCCGACCCGTTCTCCACGGACCGCCTGAGAAAGCAAGTCACGATCCAAAGCTTAAGAAGGAGACCGAACCAATAGGGGGATACCGACCCGAACCACTTCAGAAGCCCACGAGCTGATGGCCAAGGGAGATCACGACCCGAAGCACCACACCCGAACCATCCCGATGCTCTGGAGCCAGGATCACAAACCGAACCGGCTTGGAGAGATACCCACCACCCGAACGGGATCGATAACCATGGATAGAACAAAGAGAAGAGGACTGATCCAAATGGAAGCTTATTTCCGAACCGATCGGAGAAGACCAAAACCCGAGATGCAAAGGTAGTCTAAATGGGAAGTTGTACTTAGGATCCAGTTGGGAACCAACGAGTTAACTTTATGGGTTGGGCTTTACTACGGGACGTGTGCTAAGGAGTTGTCGACGTCCGGAACTTTGATTCACCACCGGGTGACGACTATTAGGCTACGGATCAGTGCAGTGGGGTAGTTATTACTCCGTGGGGCAGAGTGATCGTAGCATGGCTATGAGCCAGTGCAGTGGTGTCATCATGACTTTATGGGGTAGAGTGGACATAGCGAGGACTAGTGGCTATGGATCAGTGCAATGGAATCGCCATGACTCCATGGGCAGAGTGATCATAGCAAGGATTTGGGTGATCAAAGCGGTGGATATCGTGTGCTTTACGCACTGAGTGAGAGATGTGAGGATGGCTGCTATGCTTGATTGTTTGACATCACTATGACATGCACACCCCTACCCCCGTATCTTTATACCATATGTTAGCGTCTCCTTAGAGTATTGTACATCTTTTTGTGCTAACTCTTTGGTTGCAGGTCCAGGTTCATGTATGGTTTAGTATACCTATTATTGTTCTGTTTTGTTGCTTATCGCTCATACCAGACTTTTGTCTGACCCAGAGTTTTATGTCTCTTCTTATTACTGTGGGTGCTCTTAAACGGGCAGACTAGAGACATGTTAGGTGGTACTGTAACAGAGACGAGCAGGAGTATCCCACATATGATATATAGATGTTCTCCCTGTGTCGCTGCTGGTCACTACTTTGGTCATTAGTAGTGTACGTTTCCTTTCTTTTGCTTTAGAGACAGTTTTAAAGTTGTAATAATGATGAAGTGGAATATAAGTTGCATTTGGATTTTCCGCTGCTACGATGTTTAGTTTTCAGCTTATGCACAGTCTCACCTGTTTTATGTCAAGTATGTTATTATTATATTTTATTCCATGCGCCGTGAGACATTCTACAGGTTCCTTTGGTAGTTTTAGTTCAAATTCCCTTCTTTCCTTCCTTTGACGATCGTCCTGTGCTGGTTGGACATTGGCACAACGCACTTTCATTGAAAATGTCGGCTGGTGCGGGGCGGGCCGTCACAGTATGACTTCTTTTTGCTGGATTTAGATCGGTTTCTAATTAGCATTAGGTTATTTTTGGTTTCTACATTTTCAAATTTTGATTTGGTGTTAACAACTCAGTCATAGTTGTAGTAGTAGAGGCTACGGTCTAGGATCTGAATGCTCGAGTTTTGAGATAAAACAATTTGCTCATAACTTCACCTTTTACCGATGCCACTTAATGGATTTGAACTGTATAAACATAAAAGACACGGATATGACGTTGAACTTTACCTGCAATGTGACTTGGACTAATTTTGACTAGCGATGACATATTTGTTTACTTCACATTTAGAAGAGTAGCGTAAGTAACCTTGGACCATTGTCCTTAAGAGTAATTTTATTACCAAAGTGAAATGGAAAGCCAACTACGACAGACTAACCCAAGAATAGGAATTTCATGACTTTACTAAACAAACAAAATTTCTTAGCACCAAATTTGACCTTCTACCTAAGCCATCCAACTCTGCTTGCTTATATTGTTTTCAGTATGTGTACGCTTCCAACAGACCCATGACAAAAGAGCTTTTTGCGCCAATTCACACGACGCTTTCAGTGTCGATCTCTCAAGTCAACAACAGATTAGTCCGGTCAAAGAAAATGAGGTGCTGAAAGTTCTTTTGCATTTAACTAGGCCATTTTCATGAATTCATCCCACTTAAGAACCTGTTGGACATTGTTCGCTTAATTGCGACAACACTTGCACACGAGTGATGTTTGGGATTCATTTACCGACACACACCGGCTTTAAATTCCAAGCACCATCCTTTCACATGTCACTTATACACTTGGGGGCATGCGTACTTGATTATTCTGAGTACAAAGTTCTATGTAGAATGGCCTCTCGACCTTCAGAGCACCTCCAATCCAGAGAAGGCGATTCTTTTAAGTTTCAAATTCAATCTACTTTCGGCACACACTCATCGCTGTGCAAACGGGAGCCTCTTTGCATGTACCCCCTGAGAGAGCTATCATTGCAATGGCCCTGTAATAGATCGAACCCATCCTGTTCTTAGACTCATCTCGTAACCGTTAGAGAGATGTCCTTCCATGGTGACCCATAGGATGATTCAAAACGTCTGCATACAATTCAATAATCTAGAAGAGGATATTTGATTGCCTGAGAAGGATGAAGTGGTTGATCATCCCCTATTGGGTTTACTACCTGTCACCATTACATATGCTCTCATAGCACTGTCCTGCCTTTTAACCCTATCCTGCAGTTAGTTCTTGAGGAGCTAGGATCTTCGCCTTACCAATTGCACCTGAACTTATATGCCATGCTCACTAATTCATACATGCTTTTCATACAAACTTTACAGTGAGCGCCCGGTTCGAGAAGATTTGTTATCTTTGTATTTTAAGAGGAGGAAAACCCTCCTTTGATCATTGTTGAAGCTTCCCAAAATCGTAAACTCATCCTTGGTTTGCGAGACAAGTTCCCTCCTTTTATAAACCTGTTTTTACGTCAAATGCCCGATGGGTTTTAATAGGTTTTAGACCAGAGGAGGGGAGCATAGGACTGTCAATGGATATCCGAAATATTCGAAATCCGTCCGTATCCGCATCCGAAAATGCGAAAAATATCTTATATTCGAAAAGCGGATACGGATATTCGATATCCGAAATGCTTAGCGAATATGGATACGGATATGGCAATATCCGTATCCGATAAATATCCGCCCGCTATGAAAATATACAGTTTTGTATTTTATATTTAGGTTATATTAATTTATTATTTTATAAACAATTGGATAAAAAGTAAGTGACAAAATACATTTAAATTAGTGACTAGCGTTTATAACAAGGTCCTTATCCTAGCGGAGAAAGCCCTAACCATTGGATGAAATCCAACACTAATCTCCTAGCGTTTAAAATCAGATCTGTAGAAAGTAGAAACCCTAATTTCATTTCAACCCAAAAAAAAAGCGCTGCAACTGTTATTCGAGCTCGTCCGTGCCTTCTGTCTTCGAGATTCACGAGATATCCAGCCTCCAGGCTTCAAGCTCGTCTGTCGTCCGTGCTAGGTCTTGCCGCCACTAGCAAGCAATCGCAAGGCGCAAGCACGTCGTTCGTCGTCCGTTGCGAGATAACCAACCGTAAGGCGCAAGGCGCAGGTCCGTCATCCGTGCCAGGTCTGTGCCAGGTCTTGCTGCCTATTTGTATTTTCTTGAATTGGTCTTTCTGCAAGTTTAATATTAGAAAAAGCGATTTTACCATCTTTTGTTTATGACTTAGCTAAAATATCATAGTAGCTAAAAATTGCAGTTCCATAAATGTGCTTTATTAGCTGTGTAACTTTTAAAGAGAAGCAATCTTGGCAAAAACGTAGGTAGTATGCTTAATTTGGCCAATTTCATATCTATGGACAAAATTAGAGTTTTATCATGTTCAGGTGGGTTGATAGTTCAACTTGGTATCCACCACTTACTAAGTCAGTTTCCATTGACATATGAGGTTGGTTTATTTTATAACCAGTTGTTTTCATTTCTATCACTTGGCAATAGATTATAACACTGTGAAATCACTGAAAAATACTTCTTGCTTTATATGTTAGTATGGTACGTATTACGAAATACACTGTGATTTTCAAGAAATAGATATATACACAATAGAGGTTGGTCAACATAAAAGTAGTAGAAGAACTAAAGTGTTAGCAGCTTCAACTGCTGTGGTTTGTTGCATAGCTGAAGCTGCTTTGCCACAACAGCTTGAAGCTGCTGTACGAGCAGCTTGAAGCTGCTGTGGCACAGTAGCTTCAGCTGCTGTTGTTTGTTGCACACTTTGTATGATTGATTTTGTATGTATGTGTCTTGGTCACTTTAGTTTATACTTTGTATGATTGATTTTGTGCCACTTGTGCAGGGTCACCTTTTGGAAGATTCAACCATTTCATAAAGAATGATTGTCGTGCTTTAATTTGTTTGTGCTAATATTATTAAGATGAATTATGGTATTTGTTTTAATTTGTACTGTATGTACTTTAATTTGTACTGTAATTTGTATGTGTGTTTGAATCAGCGTATGGATTATATGGCACTGTTTTATATGCATTTGCTTTAATTTGTATGTGTTTAGATCATCGTATGTATTATATGATGAAGTATTATTGATTGATTTTTATGTGATTGAATGAACTATTGTTAAGTCGGTATGTTTTATCATTCATGTATTATTTCAAAATTTTCAGCTATTTTTTCAAATTTTTAAGTTCGGATTCAGATATTTTCGGATATCCGGAAATATCCGTATTTTCTAAGCCGGATACGGATATTTTCGGATATCCGAAAATATTTGCGGATACGGATATGGATATTATTTAGTAGGTATCAGCCAGATACGGATGCAGATTCAGATTTGGGTTTTTATTTTCGGATACGGATATGGATACAACACTATCCGCATCTGTTTGCCTCCGTTTACAGCCCTAGTTGAGCATGAGTGCTGAGATCACTTTCCTTACTAAATTCACAAATCAACAACATTTTGACTCATCTTCCATTTTCTCTTTTATCCTTATAGCTTTGCTCTCCCAAGTTAAGGATTCCAAGCATTTTCCAACATTTGAATCGTTAAAAGTTGTTGATGAGGATGAGAGGCAGAAGGATTTCCTGCTTTAAGACGAATTCCTCCATTAATTTGGTCTATTGGAATTTTCTCGGTCAGTTATTCCACAAGAGGTTTCGACCTCTGTTTTCATGTTATGATCGATGACCCGTCTACCCAACAGATAGAAGAGGGCGAAGTGGAGGGAATCCCTCCTGAAGATGCTACTGCTACCGAAGGATTGGGTCAGCGTGCTGATGAGGAAAAAAGAACCCCTCATAGGATGCCACCAACTAAAGAAGGAGATGAGAGATAATTTACACAATGCGAGGGGAAAGCACTTGCGGATATATATATATATATAGATATTGTTGACCTGCCTTTTAACAAGGCCGGCCAAGGCCTAGATACTCAAGACTAAGAGTCCCATAACCTCAAACACATGCATGGATATATAATTTGTCTCGGCTCGAAGAAGATCGAATCGAGAAGTATGACTTTTGCAACTACCAACTTTGGATCGAATGGAAAATTGGCCCGAGATCAAAGACCCCAGATTGAATCGCCCTATGATTTATGTGGAACCACAAACACTACCTCCAAAAAAACATGGCTCGCATGCCACTTATCGATTCCGAGAACCTCCTGTGTCCTGGCATATAAATACATGACTTTGAAGAGAATGAAAGGACTTTTTGGCACTCTAACCCTTCATACACGCACGAACCATAACCAACAACATCCATTTAAACCATTTTCAGATTGTATCATCATAAATCGAGAGTTTGAGTGTTATATCTTGAGTACTTTAAGATCATATTTGTTGTAATTTCTTATTAAATCAAGGAATTATAAAGTGGACGTAGGTTTTTTAATGCCGAACCACTTTAAATTATGTGTGTTTGTTGTTTTTCCTTCATTTTCTTTTGACATTTCTTATTTTTCTCTAAAATTCTAGTCTTTGGGTGTTTGTGCCATTTTTGGTTAAACGTTTTGGTGCTTTCATTGAGAAATTTGAATTCTCAACCTTTTTGGATTGTTTATCAACTGTTCGTACCGCCAAGTCAGAGGGAATAGTCTATATTTTTGTTATTTCAACATTTTTGATTATCATGGATTCCAAAAGAGACAGAGCTTAGCAAGCTTCCTATAAAGCATTATCCAGTGAAGCACAGCAGCCTGCTTCATAGATTATGCCAGCACAGGTTACCCCCGGATGAATGATCCCAGGTCAAATCTCCTCGGATCGATTTCGATCCGAACTGAAATTGCTGCTGATCCTGCTGCAGCAACCAATTAAGCTCCTCTTTTAGCGTTCGTTACATGAGATGACTTTGCACATTTTTTCAACAAGTTAAATGAGACCACTACCGCCTTGAATGTTCAAAACGAGATAATGCTACTATGAGGGACGATATGGATGTAATGGCAAGGCAATGGCGTTAGTTCCAAAACCAATGTGTTGCATCTCCTCCCCTACATCAAGCTATCGAAGCATTGTCATCATCAGGGGGAAGTGGAGACAACCAGTGACGTTAATTCCAACAATCTAATACAGTGGATGATTTGTATTTGAATGAGTCGTGGATTGAACTAAATAACTTCCCCGGGTCAAAAGTTTAGATCTAAAGCACCGCGAAGTGGCCGGCAATTCAAACTAAAATCGATATCTCCTTAGGGAATGTGTCACTTCTCGAACTACTCGTGCACTCGTGCTTCCACCCGCTCGTCTCATGATTGACCGGGACCATAGAAGGCAAGTAAGTGCCATCCTGGAGGCAGCTCAGGCGACGTTGACTAAAGCGGAGGCAAGGGGAATTTGGCGAGCTAAAAGTGCCAAACATAAGCATGTATTAACTAATGTAGAAGTAGCAACAATGGTATGAAAAATAACGAATAATAGCAAAGGATATACTAACGAGGATTTTTGCTTAGATAGTAGCCACACTCCTTTTACAAACGACATTTTAGAGGCATAGTTCCCAACAAAATTTAATCTGCCCACCATAAGTCATTATTCAGGAAGGACGGATTTGCGACATCATATGTTGCGTTAAACGCAGTAGCAGCTCCTGATGTCGTTATGTGTAAATCCTTCTCGATATATCTTGAAGGGATTGTAATGATGTGGTTTACCAGACTTCCTCCCCAGTTAGTTCCTAACTTCAAAGACTTAAGAGAGAAGTTTTTAAATCAATTTTGATCGCATGCATCAATGTCTAAGCACGTAATGGAGCTTTCCATGGTTAAGCAATCCCTTAGAGAAACTTTGAGGGGATATCTTGACCATTTTAGCATGGCTATCACTGAAGTGAGAAACCCTAACCCATTTTAATGGCAATGATCGATGGTAAAGACAAGGACTCGAAGTTCAGAAGATACTTTGTTGGAAAGCCTCCTATGATGATAGAGTTGTTTTCTGAGAAATCAAATGTTCACTTATGACAAGACGATAAATTTCTAAATTGGAAGAGGAGATCTAGTGAAGTTGTGAAGGAAGAGATTCAGAGTAATATAGCTGTAAGACAATCTGGCAATAGTTCCGAAAAATTAGAAGTTAATGTCGGGAATCATAACAAGAAAAATGGCCGCCAAAGTAAGAATGAAACTAAAGGGAATCAAAATAAGAAAGGGGATGCTAAGGAGCGACCCCGATTCTAGTCATTCGAGAGTTATACATCATCGAATGACACTTTGGACTTTGGAGAATATATATCTCGATACATGCAATGTAATGCAGTACAAAAAGCCACCTTCATGGCATTCTATAGAAAAGGAATGGGAAATGGGAAATTTTTGTTTGTTCCACGAGACATATGGCCATTTGACGAATGAATGTTGTCATTTAAGAAATGTGATTGAGAAATTACTGCGAGAAGGGAAGCTTGATGAGTATAAGGTAGCCCTAAGGGATAGAGGACAGGGAGCTCCAGCCTCGAATAATGATCAAGGGATCCCCTAGAGCCATCGCCTATCAGAAAGTAAAAGGAATTGTCATCAACACAGTCATCGGAGGACCACATCGGAGGGATTTAGCACAAGAACGATGGAACAATATGTGAATATTGCAAAGCATATGCAAGTTGGGGAATCCAGCACCCCTGAAGATAATGTTTCGATCAAACAATAGAAAATGACGGTGGATGATATCGTTTCCATGATAGAGAAAGTTCAAGTGGAGACCCCAAGCATAGATCCATTGGTGTTATTGACCATTATTGGCCCTGCAACGGTATGGAAGGTCCTGGTTGATTGCAGGAGTTCCGTTAATATTTTGTTCAGGAAAGCTTTTGACCGAATGAAGTTGGAAGCAAGAGACTTAAAGCCATGTACGGGATGGATACGTGGTTTTAATGGCCGAACCACTGAATCGATTGATAGAAGAAGTTCCGTTAATATTTTATTCAGGAAAGCTTTTGACCAAATGGGGTTGGAAGCAAGAGACTAAAAGCCATGTACGGGATGGATACGTGATTTCAATGGCTCAACCACTGAACCAATTAGTTTAGTTGAATTACCAGTTGAATTAGGTGAAGGAGATCGTCGAAGATTACAAATTCTCTCTTTCCTAGTAATGGATATCAACTCTCCTTATAATGCCTTTCTAGGCCGTCCATCCTTGGTAGAATTCCAAGCATGTATAGCTCCTTGGCGTTGACTCCTAAAACTCCTAGCTGAGGATGGAGTGGGAATGGTCAGGGGAGATCAGGTAATAGGAAGGGCATGCTATTTGGCAGAGTGGAAAGAAATCCGCAATGAAGAATGCGAAGAACTACAAGATGCCTCTCCTCCTGCCAAGGAGGCGACAACATAGCAAGTAATGGATACATCCCAACCAGGATTGCCCAACCATTAGTTAGAAGATATTGTCCAAGAGAAGATGAGTAGTTGATATGCAGGAGGGCGACACCTAACGAGACTATGTAGAAGTTCTGATCGATAACGACGACTAAACTTGGGTCTTGAAGATTGGATCCCATTTGGATTCCCTTCAGACAAGGGAATTGATTGATTTTTTTAGGGAAAATCTTGATGTGTTTGCTTGATACCATGCTGACATGTATAAGATATCTTCATCGATTATGAACCATTCATTGAATATCGATCCAAAGTACGACCCAGTTAAGCAGAAAAGGTGAATGTTCGACCCAAAGAGTTCAGCTGCTATATAAGAAGAGGTTGAGAAGCTGAAGGATAACGTGTTCATTCGAGATGCAACATACCCTAAGTAGATATAAAATTCAGTTCTTTTGAATAAAGTTAATGGGAAATGGCATACGTGGATTGACTTCTCAGATTCGAACAAGGCATACCCAAAAGACAGTTTTCCCCTTCCTTGAATTGCCTAGCTAGTAGATTCAACAATCTAACATGAGCTTCTTTCATTCATAGATGTATACTCAGGACACAATCAAATTCCAATGCATCTTCCAAAGTAGGACATACTAGCTTTATCATGGACCTTGGGTTGTATTGCTCCATAGTGATGCCTTTTACATCGAAGAACGCTGAGGGGGGGGTGATGTATCAACATTTGATTAACCACATGTGCTATAACCAGGTTAGGAAGTTGATGAAAGTATATGTGGATGACATGCTTGTGAAGTCAAAGTAGTCTACCAATCATGTTAAAGATTTAGTAGAGATATTCAATATCCTCCGGCATTACGGGATAAAACTCAACCCTTTGAAATGCTCGTTCGACGTTGCATCAGGGAAGTTTTTGGGCTTCATTGACAGTTTGTGTAGGGTTAAAATTTACCTAGACCAGATCGCACCAGTCAAAAACATCCAAGAACCCCGAAAGATCAAGGAAGTACGGAGTTTGGAAGGAAAAGAGGCAACTTTAAGCAGGTTCATCTCCAGAGCAACTGATAAGTGCATTCCCTTCTTTGACCTAATAAAGCGAGGGAAACATAACTTTGCTTGGACCCTAGATTGTGTTGAAGCTTTTCAAAATCTGCTAAGTCACTTAGAGAGACCCTCAATATTATCCTAGCTTTTAGATCATGAGGACTTATTTGTACACTTGGTGGTATCATTGCATGCTATCAGCTTAACAATCAACTACGAAGAGGACAAGGCCCATAGACCGGTGTACTATGTGAGCAAGAAGTTAACGAGGTTGGAAAAAAACTATCCAAAGATTGAGAAGCTCGCTTATAGCTTGGTGATTGCTTTAAGGAAACTCCGCCACTATTTCCTGGCTCAACCAATTATGATATACACCGACCAACCACTACGATAGGTCCTTCATCTACCTAAGGTGTCTGGTAGGTTACATGAGCAAAATATTGAACTAAACTAGTTTGTCCTCAATTTTTTTTTGAGAAAAGTCAATCCATGGGAAAGCATTGGCTGATTTCATTGCCGAGTTTACTACTCCTGAAGATGTCTTGGACGATAAAGCAATACCACCTGAGATCAAGTTGAAATTGAACATTTGGAATCTATATACAAACGTTGCCCATAATGATCGACGTTCCGACACCTGAGTAGATTTGGTAACTCTTGAGGGACATTCGATCTATTATGCCTTAAGGCTAAATTTTCCTGCTACTAATAATGATTCTGAGTATGAATCCCTGATTGCCGGGTTGAAACTTGCAAAGGAATTGGTTGTAACACCCCGCATTTTTATTATAATTAAAAATAAGATATATGCATAGATAAGTTAATAATGGTGATGTACAATGAAAATTAATCAATACATGAAAGAAAAGGAAAGATTAATTAAATAACAGTGTGTGTAACGGAGAAGATAATAAAGTATATATAATTAATTCAAATATCAGGAATTAAGTAAAATGGGAATCACCATTGCGTTCATCTCGAAATTTTACATGGAATAGAGTCCAAGTTCTCGAAAATTGGACTCCATATGAAGGAGTTATGGCCTTTAGAAGAATCAAAAAAATTCAAAACAGTTTGAAATTCGACCTAGGCAGCTGGGTGGGAAAATTCCCGGCCATTAACAAGACAGGTCGACCTTAGTGTCGACCTCCATCAAGGGAGGTCGACCTTAGAGTCAACCTCCCTTAAGGGAGGTCGACCTGCCCCCAGATCTGGGCAGTTTTGCACTGTGACGTGTTCTGCTATGTTTGTGCAATTCTGATGGCTTTTGGGCTGATCTAATGGTCCTAAAACACTCTCTACACCTATAAATAAATCCATAACCTAACCCTAATTCATTATAATTCTCTATGATGCCCCCATGCCACCAAACTTTAACCAAACATAGCCGCCGCCCCTAAACTCTAAATTAAATTGCAAGTTTTCATCAGCTTTGGAGTTTAATCAAATCAAATTAGAAGTTCTTCATCAACAATTCATGCTCTTCATCAACAATCAAATAAGAGGGTTAAATCAACGTTTCTACATCAACAACAAATCATTTGTTTCTCTAATCCAATCAATGTGAGTGGATTTTAAATTACATTTGTTGTATAATGTTATTGATATCGTTCTCCATTCCCCATGTATACATATAATGAATATGGTGTTAATTCAATAAGAACAGTTATTTTATTTATCCCTACATTGAATTCTCTCCTTTTTATTCTTTCCCCCTTTTATTTTTATAGCTAGGCTATCTCAAGCCTATGCCTATCATGGATATATGCGTTTTAAATGTGAATGAGAAATTAAGAAGGGAAATGGGTTGTTTGGGCATAATATGGATCGGAAGTATTGATGTATAATTTGAAATTGAATTATGGGTATGACTATACTGATACGTTGAATTTGTGTAGATTTTCATAATTAAATTGGATACGGAATTTGCATAATTTAGTATGATTGGCATGTAATTGGATAACATGTGATGTGAAATTTATCTGTAATTTGGAAGATAAGTATAAAAGATGAACTAAATTATAGGTATGAACGTGGAACTGGGTAATATGCAAATTTGGTATGAATAAATATGTGTTTTGGTTATTTATTATAACATGGAATAGGCATGAATATGATTATAAGTGGATTTGGAATATACTACTTAAAATTTGGGTAATTTAACATGAAATTGACACTATTGGCATAACTTAAACATGAACATATTAGTGAATTTTGTAATTGGCATACGACACCTAGAATTGACATGAACTGTTAATTAGCTAAAGATGAAACATGGCTAACTCGAGGTTAGACTGAGTTTGTGGTGTAAGACTATCCGGAACCGCCCGACACATCGAGCGACCGCAAGCAATAGGGTCTAATGTGAGAAGTTAGTCACGTGCTTGAACCCGAGGTTAGACTGAGTTGTGGTGTAAGCCTGCCTGGAACCGACCGACACTTCCCGCAAACGCAACAATAGGTCTAATGTGAGAGGTTGGTGCATTAATAATTAATTAATGCTAATGACACATGCTAAGTATGGTAGGGTTAACAACACTTAACCAATATGACATGATACGTGGGAGGGTTAAGTTAACATCAATGAATGGACAACACTTAACCAATATAACATGTGAATGGATAAGTGGATGGGGTTAAGTCAACTTGGGTAAACTTAACCAACATAGAGATGGGGAATGTTAACAACCTATTATAAACCAAAGTTGCGGTAATGTAAAGATTGAATAATAGGTAGACCAAGGGAAGGTTATTGTAACACCCCGCCTCCTCTAGGGTCACTCGCAAAGGAATGCACTAGCTTTAGAGGGGCATTATTGGTAAACATGCACAGAAATATCACAAGACAGAACATATAAAATAGTGGAAGTAAAATCAAACTTTCATAAACATCAATAATTAAGGTCTAAAGCCCTTTTACATCAGAGTACATCAAAACCTATCTTGCAATAGTAAAGAAGCATAAAGACTTTTTCATATTTTATTCCCCAAGTAAAAACAGTAAAGTAGCCATAGCCAAGAAGAGTCCAAGCCATCCATGATGACCTTCAAGCAGAAGAAGTCTGAACCAAACAACAGTATTTCCTCCCTGTAACCTGGGGGGAAACGGAAGAAAAGAGGCGAAACAAAACGGGTCAGTCAAAAAGACTGAGTAAGCCCCATCTACTATCAGCATAAAAACTAGTAAAGTTAACTGACATGAGAAACTGAGATGAACATAAGCATGATGACAAGATAGATAAGCTAAACCAAAATAACAGGATGAACTACTGAACTCAGATAAACTAAGGTGTCATGATAAATTACGGTGTCAAGATAAAACAAGGTATCCCATCGTCAAGTTCCTGTCAAGTATAATATCCCCAAGATATCTATCACGTATAACATCCCATGGTATCTATCCTGCCTTTTAGCTCTGCACCTACCGTACTAGTATCCCAACCGTATCATGTGTTATCCATGAATGACCCTTACTCAAAAGTTGTATAATGGTCCATGTCAACCTAATATGCCGCATATATAGGTTACTCAACTCGTATGTTCCTTTCCACGTAAATGTTCAGTCCCTTGCCGTAGACCATACGGGCTTCCCCATGAGATTCTATATTACTTTAACATAGTTCCATGATCCTTAAGATCGGTTTGGACTGTTACCCTAAACCTAGCTAGGGTCTTCCAACATGAATTATCGTTTGTACAACTAGGACTTATGCTACCTAGGGCTACTAGGGATTATGCTTACCTATTGCACGTTCTGGTATCTCGGTTTTGGTTCAACCACCCAGGGCCACTAGGATTTACGCTAACCGTCAACCGCGCCCTTTTTCCCACGCATTCATCGTGAATCGTTTTTCCATGACTGTATGCACTTGTATCACATCGTGCCATCCGAGTCCTGTCACAGGGCAAATCAAGAAGTACAGGACTCGGTCGGGAGCTTTAGATTTATCTGCCGATGCTGATGCTAAGGTCTGTTTTTCTATACGTGGCTATGGTCCCACGCGACCCCTCCCTCAACTAGTGAAAGACAAGACAGGATAAATCCTGTATGAGAACACACTACTGGCCAACCCACAATCTAGCCCAACCGCAACCATAATTAGATAGCAATTATGGTCTTTTGGGTGTTCTCTGCCTTTCCGTACGTACACGCCTGACCAAAGATGGTAGATAGCCTGACGAAATGCTATCTAGGGTACGACCGTGTATCGTCGACTATCCCCTATCCATCCCCGTCTTTAGGTCGCTCGTATAGCAACCAAGGCATACTCTTGGTTCTTCTAACGCAGACCTTAACCTCTCATGAGCCTAGTATAATCACCTGGCAGCTCACAGAGGGATACCAAGAATATCCTCACGTTCCCCGAAGCCGCTGCTTCGTTTCCCAGTTCGCTGGAGCCTTTATCTAAATCAGATACTTGCTCCTACTCGTATACTTAAACGATGACCTACCGTATTAGGTTACTCATCTATCTATGAACTGGTCTAAAATTTCCTTGACTAAGAATCATTACTTAGTTATTCTTCAACTAAGGTTTACCACTTAGCCTTATTCCCGCTATCCTTGTTAACTACGGTTATCCACCTAATCCTCAGAACTAGGGTTTACATAGTGGATTAAGTGTAACTTAAGTTCATGACTTAACCCGTCTACAAATCATGTCAAAAATTGGCTAAGTATCCAAGTCCAAGACTTAACCCTACAAACCATGTTCACGTTGGTTAAGTATGTATTAACTTGACCCTATCAAATTACTGAGTCAAATTGGTCAAGTGCATTCAAACGATTCGTGACTTAGCCTTTTCATGTTATCACGTTGGATTGGTTAAGTATTGGTTAACTTAACCTCAATAAATTCGCGAGTTAGATTGGTTAAGTATAGGTCACTTAACCACATCAAATCATCATGTTAGATTAGTTAAGTGTTTAACTTAACTCCATTAATCTACCAAGTGGGATTAATTAAGTCTAGGCTAACTTAACCCCCTCCGATTTCCATGCTTAGACTAGTTGAGTCTAATCTTAACCCCATCCATTAACTGTATTTTTCGGTTAAGCGTCATTAAGAAATCTTAATTAACCGTATCAAATTCACGTGTTGGTTTGGTTAAGTGTTGGTTAACTTAACCCCGTCCACTAGTCGTATAAAAATGGTTTAGTGTCATTAGGCAAATCAAGTTACTTAACCTACCCAACCTTGTCATGTTTTGTTAAGTATCATTAGCCTAATCAATTTACTTAACCCATTTGTCCATGTCATATTTGGTTAAGAGTCATTAATCAAATTAACTTAACCCTATCATGTGGCATTAATTACTTAATGCACCTCAACCTCTCACATTAGACTTTGTTGCGGTTACTAGTTAAGCCGGTCGGTTCCGGGTAGCTTTACACCACAACTTGGTCTAACCTCGGGTTTAAGCACAACATGACCAACTTCTCACATTGGGTCCTATTGTTTGCAACTACTAGTTAGGCCGGTCGGTTCCGGGTAGTTTTACGTTGCAAACTCAACCCAACCTCGAGTTGGCCACACTTATATTATCTAAGTGTCATGTCCATCATGTTTCCAAAACATGTTACAAGTTTTCAAGCATTTGGGTAGACCTAACTTAATAGGTAAATTCCCAAAGGGTAGACCTAACTTAATAGGTAAATTCCCAAGCTTATGTTTTCAAACATACTTACACGTCAACTTCCATGTTATATTTCAAGTCATGTTTTCAAGTATAAACACATGTCATATTTAACGTTACATATTGTCATGTTTATACCCATTTACCCAAATCATGTTCATGTCATTATGTTTTCCCATAATGTGACCCCAACGCTTTTAAACTCGCATAATGGATTCAAAGAAGGAACTTGTCAAAGGCATGACAAAAGTGGATATTAAGCCACAAGTTAATCATGGTGGCAAATGAGGCACAAATGTGTTCATTAACTTGCATGTTACGTTCTTAAGCCTCAAAAACATGCATAAACCCAAACTTGGCACATAAGCGAATCATGGTGACAAAAGACATGGAATGATGACTAGTAACTCGCATATATCATCATATAAGGGTTATGACTTCATATGCAAGTTGACATAAAGGTTATGAAGGTTCTCATGTTGCATAATGCAACATTTCAACACAAAGGTTGTAGCTTTTAGCTCACAAGATCAAGATAATGACTTCATAAACTTGCATGACATGATAGCATGTATCATTCTCAATGATCAAACCCAAACTTGCAACATGAACATTTAACTTCATAGTTAATATCTAAGAGTAGGGAAAGGGCTTACATTGCTATGAAGGCACAAATTGATTAGATTAAAGATTGTGATGAAGCCTATGCATGCCATCACCCAAAACCCAAAGATGAACACTCCAAATCAATAAAAACCCCATCTTTATGAACAAAGATCAAAGCTTTAGCCTTGAAATCAACTTGAGAAGCTCTCATACTAACATAGAGACTCTCTAACACTCACATGATCATGAAACCTCTCATAAGAATGAAGATAGAAACTTTGGACAAGAGGGTGGAGGCTAGGGTTTGAGTGGAGGCCATGATCAATAGAAATTTTGGCATAGTTTAGTTGCATGAATGAATAATGAGGATTTTAGGAGAGGGTTAGGGGTCTTTTTATAGAAGACTAGGATAGTTTTAGCCATAGGATAGACCCTAGAACCAATCCTAGCCTTAAAGCATGTCTTGGGGAAGAAGTCACATGTAGGAACCATCTAGGGCCTTAAAACCAGCCCTAGAGTCAATCCGGGCCACCAAAACCCATCCCGGGCCTCCAAAATGGGTTCTGGGCCGCCCCAGGACGAAAAAGTTGACCTGTACAGGGGGCAAGTCGACAGGCAAGTCGACACCATGGGCCCCAAGTCGACAGCCAAGTCGACAGGGCTGTCGACACCTGGCCAGTCTGCCCGAAAACTGCTGAAAACTTGTTCTGGCCATATCTTGGTCATACGGACTCCGGTTTTCGAAAACTCGGACTCTATTTTGCGTATTTTTCCGAGATGAACGCAATGGTGAAGTCCATTTTACCTGATTCAAATTCTAAAATTTAATTCTGCCTTGATTTCTTGTTTTAACGTGTTATCGAAATACGGGTTGTTACAGTTATGTCTTAAGATATAATACAAGATTTGAAGGGTGGAACAACTTATACCATAAAATAAGTAAATCTAAGTTGAAAATGTATAAAAGTACCCATGTGCTATCGTTTGATAAAAAGAACTTAAGTCATGCTTAAATTCGTTGGCAAACCTTAGTTAATGAGAACTAAGTAAACAAACCTTAGTTAATGAGAACTAAGTAACCAAACTTTAGTTAAAGAAGAACTAAGTAAACAAACCTTAGTTAATGAGAACTAAGTAACCAAACCTTAGTTAAAGAAGAACTAAGTGAACAAACCTTAGTTAAATGAGAACTAAGTAACCAAACCTTAGTTAACGAGAACTAAGTAACAAACCTTAGTTAAAAGAAACTAAGCAATAAACCTTAGTTAGAGGAAACTAAGTATTAAACAAATAAGTTGGATATAAATTGTAAAGTGATAATGTGTAGTCTATTAAAGAAGATGACATAAGTTATATGAATAACATAACAAGAGATTGGTTGAGTTGAGTAATTCTCTGAGTGTCAATATGATGTTGATCTCGGTCTTCGGGATTGACACATAGGGCATTATTCTCTTAGTAAATATGAATGACAAAGAGAACTTGTCAGTAAACCTTAATTAAGGGAACTAAGTAGATAACGATTAAGAGAACTAAGTATTAAACCTTAGCTAAGAAGATGAACGATTAAGAAAACCAAGTAGTAAACCTTGCTTAAGGGAACAAAGTATCAAACCTTAGTTAAGAGAACTAAGTACTAAACCTTAGTTAAGAGAACCAAGTAAACAACGCGCTTGAACCAGTCCAGGTATAGGATGAATAACCAAACATGGTAGATCATCACTAAGTCATAGAATACAAGGAGGAGCGAACGTCCATCTAGAAAAGCTTGTAGGCTCCAACGGAATAGGATATGAAGCACGTGGCTTCAGGGGACGTGTAGTAGGGTATTCTTGGTATCCCTCTGTGAGCATGCAGATGATCCGCCTGGGCACACAGAGGTTAGGTCTGCACGGTTACGAACAAAGAGTGTGCATTGGTTGCAATAATTAGAAGGCAACCTAAAGACAAGGATGGACCAGCGTGAGTCAGCGAGACCATTTAGTGCCCTGTGATAGCAACTCCTCGTCTACCTACCATCTTCAGTCAGTATGAAAAGATGAAAGGCAAATAACTCAAAAAGACCATATACTTGCAATCAGTTATGGGTGAGGTAAGGCCAATAGGGAAGGGCATAGAGGGCCAAGCAGTTGTGCTAGGGAAAGTTCGCATTCTTGATTTTCATGGGTGCCTTTCATTTGTTAGTTGAGGGAGGGGTCTAGTGGGACCATAGCCACTGTAATGGCAGAACTTAGCATCTGCATCGGCAGATATCTTAAAGCTCCCGACAGAGTTCCGTGTTTCTTGGTTAGCCCTGCCACGGGACTCTGGTTCGCACATATAAAGAACATGTGCAAGTAGACAGTAAGTACGATTGACGATACGTACGTGGGAAAAAGTCTTGGTAAATACACATCGCTCTGGGTGGTGTATCGTAGACTAGGAGGCATTACTTGATGACGGAACCTACTCGAACCTAGGGTGGCAATCCAAATGCTTACATACTATAGTAATAAAGGTTCTATGCAGACGTAGCGTTGGTATACACACACGCAGATATATATATATATATATATATATATATATATATAAACACACACACATGAGATTTTGTACGACATGTGGCATTGGATAAGGGACTGCATACATACGGAGGAGACCGTGCGAGTGGGATATACCTTAATTGGGGGTAGCTACACATACACTATATTAGGTTGATCTACTAGGGAGTAGATGGGTGCGAAATGAGTACATGTCATAAGGGCTATCAACACAAATAACCTAATAAACAAGAAAATGCAATAGACCGGTATGTGTAGGGTTATTCAACATTTGTAGTTTAAACCCATTTACACAGAACTTATGTTCGGACCCCCTCCTCATTACATACTCGCAGGTTAGGTAGTGACAGGGATATGATAGCTTGGGATACTGGTTAAGCAGTATGTTTAATAAGGTAAAGCTATATTTTAATTACAACATATTTTATTCCTTCTATTGTGAGATGCTTTACGAGTTCTGACATGTTTCTTTGTCTCTGCCTTTTCTGCAGGATACCAGAGCAAAACAGCTCGGGTCTCGATGGATTAGAATTTTGGAAGAAAAAAAATCAGTCCGTCGGAACCTGGGTTGTTACATCTAGTATCAGAGCTTCGGTTTAGTGTTCCTAGGGAGATATTGAGTGAACGTATTTGTATTTTCTAAAATATAAATATATTAAATATATATAAACCTAAATCCATAGAGTAGCCCACTAGATATGGAAAAAGTAGGATATTAGTTTGTACACTAATGTAATGAACAAAAAAAGGAAATTTTGAAACCATTAGGTGGTTGGGTAATGTACACTATGAGTTGGAGTTAGAGAAAGAAAATATCCCATCGGATGGAAACTGAAATGATATTTCAGAGTAGTGGGTTTAAAAGTGAAATCTTATAAATTAGAAAAAGGCTAAAATGTGGATAATGAATTAGTAATATATATAGTCGAGAGAATTGAATTTGCGAAAGTGCCTAGGGAAGCCTAGTTGAGTTGAAGACCCAATTTTGAGTCTATCCCACTATTAAACTTTTAAGAACTTGAAATTGTAAAAGTTTTGGCAAAAGAGTTTGTGGTATTTTCAAGTTATTAATCTTAAAAGTATTTTTAAATGTTTGAAAGAAACATGTAAGGAGCATATTTGAAAAATTCATATTGGGTTTTATAGTAAAGTGAGGTATATTTTGTAAAACAATGATTTCTTGTTTTAAAGAATTCTCTCATAAAAAGATGCATATTATAGAGCATGTATAGCTCACTAGTTTTCATATTATAATATATGAAAGGATTGAAAAGAAAGTTTTGAAATCTCTACTCTGTTGATTATAAATTTTGATTACTAATTTAAAAAGAAATTTTGTGGGTAGACAAAATAAGTTGAAGGAACTAAGAGTAGAGAAGGTGATTACACCTAGTACCGAGTAGCCAGATTAACATTGTAAGTAGGAACAACGTTAACCCGATAGTAGTCCTTGCCTACTCCGGTTTTGTGATTTGAAAAAAAAATGTTTTGCATTTTATGATATTATCTTTATGGTTTGGAAAAAGCAAGCTTTGGAAAAGAGAATAAAGTTTTACCACATTTTGGAAGAAAAAAAAATGAGGCCAAACCATGTTTTAAAAAGAATGGAGTAGGTGAGGGGTAGTATCTAGAAAGAACAAGAAAAATATTAGGCTATGAAGTAAATAGCAAGGACTGTCTTGGAATAATAATAAAAACAAATTCCCGTAGAATGCATAAGCATTGAGATGCCTAGAACTGTTGCTTTTAAAAAAAAAGTAAAGTATAGTCTAGTGATACACAGCATGGACTAGTAGTAACTACTAGGTAGTGAAGGGCAAGCAAGTATATAGATCCTGTTGTGTGGACTTGCAATTGTCGAAGGTGACAAAGTCCTAAGATTCTTGGCCCATAATTGTAGCTTTGTAGGATAATGTTTGAGTTGAAAACGGAAAAGCTTATTTGAAAAATAAACTTGAGAAATCGGACTGATCCAAATAAACTAAGAAAGAGAATAGCCTAACTAACAAGGAACCAACAAATTCAGTGAAGCAACAAAACAAGACGGGAAAAGGAAACGAAAATCTTAAGACAAAGATGAACAAAAATGAAAACTATTCAAAACAATTGAAGAAGGAAAAGAAATTTTCTTATGTAGTTGTGCTTGGATAGCAAAATAGGAAATCTATATAGAATAGTTATATAAAAATTCAAGTACAATTATGAAAGTTACAACGGAAAATGTAAATTCTTCCGTTTTATTTCTTTTTTCAACATAAGAAATCGAATTTAGAAAATTAGATTTTTCTAAATTTCAAGTTTAATGATGATTAATAGGGTTTTGGATGCGACAATTGGATGAACTATGCTCTTATTCTGTAAGAGTATGGGAAAATTTGGATGAAAAATGTTTTGATTTTTCAAAAATATTGCATTCATATAGAACTGCAAGTATATTTAGGATGTGAGCATCATGTTTTGAAAGAGTTTTTAAGATTTGCATACATATAGGTGGATCCAAATTAGGCATACATGATTTACTATGATGTGATTCACCTTGCACATGTGCACAATGTTGCAACAATTGGATGAACACTAATTGGATGTTGCGAGAGATTATCTATTTTACTCTTACCGAATTTCAGGGACGAAATTCTTTAAGGGTGGGAGAATGTAACACCCTGCGTTTTTATTATAATTAAAAATAAGATGTATGCGTAGATAGGTTAATAATGGTGATGTACAATGAAAATTAATCAATACATGAAAGAAAAGGAAAGATTAATTAAATAAAGTATGTGTAACGGAGAAGATAATAAAGTACGGATAATTAATTCAAATATCAGGAATTAAGTAAAATGGGCATCACCATTGCGTTCGTCTCGAAATTTTACATGGAATAGGGTCCAAGTTTTTAAAAATCGGACTCCGTATGAAGGAGTTATGGGCTTTAGAAGAATTAGAAAATTTCAAAATAGTTTGAAATTCGACCCAGGCAGCTGGGCGGGAAAATTCCCGCCCATTAACTAGACAGGGCGACCTTAGTGTCGACCTCCATCAAGGGAGGTCTACCTTACTGTCAACCTCCCTTAAAGGAGGTCGACCTGCCCCCAGATTTGGGCAGTTTTGCCCTGTGACGTGTTCAGCTGTGTTTGTGCGATTCTGATGGCTTCTGGGCTGATCTAATGGTCCTAAAACACTCTCTACACCTATAAATACATCCCTAACCTAACCCTAATTCATTATAATTCTCTATTATGCCTCCATGCTGCCAAACTTCAACCAAACATAGCCGCCGCCCCTAAACTCTAAATTAAATTGCAAGTTTTTCATCAGCTTTGGAGTTTAATCAAATCAAATTAGAAGTTCTTCATCAACAATTCATGCTCTTCACCAACAATCAAATAAGAGGGTTAAATCAATGTTTCTACATCAAAAACAAATCATTTGTTTCTCTAATCCAATCAATGTGAGTGGATTTTAAATTATATTTTTTGTATAATGTTATTAATATCGTTTGTCATTCCCCATGTATACATATAATGAATATGATGTTAATTCAATAAGAACAGTTATTTTATTTATGCCTACGTTGAATTCTCACCATTTTATTCTTTCCCCTTTTTATTTTTATAGCTACGCTATCTCGAGCCTACGCCTATCATGGATATATGCGTTTTAAATGTGAATGAGAAATTAAGAAGGGAAATGGGTTGTTTGGGCATAATATGGATTGGAAGTATTGATGTATAATTTGAAATTGAATTATTGGGTATGACTATACTGAAACATTGAATTTGTGTAGATTTGCATAATTAAATTGGATATGGAATTTGTATAATTTAGTATGATTGGCATGTAATTAGATAACATGTGATGTGAAATTTATCTGTAATTTGGAAGATAAGTATAAAAGATGAACTAAATTATAGGTATGAACGTGGAACTGGGTAATATGAAAATTTGGTATGAATAAATATGTGGTTTGGACAATTAATTATAACATGGAATAGGCATGAATATGATTATAAGCTGATTTGGAATATACTACTTAAAATTTGGGTAATTTAACATGAAATTGACACTATTGGCATAACTTGAACATGAACATATTTGTGAATTTTGTAATTGGCATACGATACCTAGAATTGACATGAACTGTTAATTAGCTAAAGATGAAACATGGCTAGCTCGAGGTTTGACTAAGTTTGTGGTGTAAGACTGGCCGGAACCGCCCGGCACATCCAGCGACCGCAAGCAATAGGGTCTAATGTGAGAAGTTAGTCATAACGTGCTTGAACCCGAGGTTAGACTGAGTTGTGGTGTAAGCCTGCCCGGAACCGACCGACACTTCCAGGAACCGCAATAATAAGTCTAATGTGAGAGGTTGGTGCATTAATAATTAATTAATGCTAATGACACATGCTAAGTATGGTAGGGTTAACAACACTTAACTAATATGAAATGATATGTGGGAGGGTTAAGTTAACATGAATGAATGGACAACACTTAACCAATATAACATGTGAATGGATAAGGGTATGGGGTTAAGTCAACTTGGGTAAACTTAACCAACATAGAGATGGGGAATGTTAACAACCTATTATAAACCAAAGTTGTGGTAATGTAAAGATTGAATAATAGGTAGACCAAGGGAAGGTTATGACTTAAGATATAATACAAGATTTGAAGGGTGGAACAACTTATACCATAAAATAAGTTAATCTAAGCTGAAAATGTATAAAAGTACCCGTGCGCTATCATTCAATAAAAAGAACTTAAGTCATGCTTGAATTCGTTGGCAAACCTTAGTTAATGAGAACTAAGTAAACAAACCTTAGTTAATCAGAACTAAGTAACCAAACCTTAGTTAAATAAGAACTAAGTAAACAAACCTTAGTTAATGAGAACTAAGTAACCAAACCTTAGTTAAAGAAGAACTAAGTAAACAAACCTTAGTTAAATGAGAACTAAGTAACCAAACCTTAGTTAACGAGAACTAAGTAACAAACCTTAGTTAAAAGAAACTAAGTAAAAACCTTAGTTAGAGTAAACTAAGTATTAAACAAATAAGTTGGATATAAATTGTAAAGTGGTAATGTGTAGTCTATTAAAGAAGATGGCATAAGTTATATGAATAACATAACAAGAGATTGGTTGAGTTGAGTACTTCTCTGAGTGTCAATCTGATGTTGTTCTCGGCCTTCGGGATTGACACTTAGGGCATTATTCTCTTACTAATGTAAATATGAACGATTAAGAGAACTAAGTATTAAACCTTAGTTAAGAAGACGAACGATTAAGAAAACCAAGTAATAAACCTTAGTTAAGAGAACTAAGTATCAAACCTTATTTAAGAGAACTAAGTACTAAACCTTAGTTAAGAGAACCAAGTAAACAACGCGCTTGATCCAGTCCAGATATAGGATGAATAACCAAACATGGTAGATCATCACTAAGTCATAGAATACAAGGAGGAGCGAACGTCCATCTAGAAAAGCTTGTAGGCTCCAACGGAATAGGATATGAAGCACGTGGCTTCAGGGGACGTGTAGTAGGGTATTCTTGGTATCCCTCTGTGAGCATGCAGATGATCCGCCTGGGCACACAGAGGTTAGGTCTGCACGGTTACGAACCAAGAGTGTGCCTTGGTTGCAATAATTAGAAGGCAACCTAAAGACAAGGATGGACCAGCGTGAGTCAGCGAGACCATTTAGTGCCCTATGATAGCAACTCATCGTCTACTTACCATCTTCAGTCAGTACAAAAAGCGAAAAGGCGGAGAACTCCAAAAGACCATATACTTGCTATCTAGTTACGGGTGACGTAAGGCCAATAGGGAAGGGCATACAGGGCCAGGCAGTTGTGCCAGGGAAAGTTCTCATTCTTGATTTTCATGGGTGTCTTTTGTTTGTCAGTTGAGGGAGGGGTCTAGTGGGACCATAGCCACTGTAAAGGCAGACATTAGCATCTGCATCGACAGATATCTTTAAGCTCTGGACCGAGTTCCGTGTTTCTTGATTAGCCCTACCACGGGACTCGGGTTCACACATATAGAGAACATGTGCAAGTAGACAGTATGTACGATTGACGATACATACGTGGGAAAAAGTCTAGGTAAATACACATCGCTCTGGGTGGTGTATCATAGCCTAGGGGGCATTACTCGATGACGGAACCTAGTCGAACCTAGGGTGGCACTCCAAACGCTTACGTAATATAATAATGAAAGTTCTATGCAGACGTAGCGTTGGTATACACATACATATATATACATGAGATTTTGTACGACATGTGGCATTGGATAAGGGACTGCATACATACGAAGGAGACTGTGCGAGTGGGATATACCTTAGTTGGGGGTAGCTACATATACACTATATTAGGTTGATCTACTAGGGAGTAGATGGGTGTGAAATGAGTACATGCCATAAGGGCTATCAACACAAATAACCTAATAAACAAGAAAACGCAATAGACCGGTATATGTAGGGTTATTGGACAATTGTTGTTTAAACCCATTCACACAGAACTTATGTTCTGACCCCCTCCTCATTACATACTCGCAGGTTAGGTAGTAACAGGGAAATGATAGCTTGGGATACTGGTTAAGCAGTATGTTTAATAAGGTAAAGCTATATTTTAATTACAACATATTTTATTCCTTCCGCTGTGAGATGCTTTACGAGTTCTGACATGTTTGTTTATCTTTGTATTTTCTGCAGGATACCAGAGCAAAACAGCTCGCGTCTCGATGGATTGGAATTTTGGAAAAAAATTCGTTCCGTCGGAACTTGGGTTGTTACATTGGTAGTAGTTACATTGGATATATTCTTGATTATCAAATTGTTGTATTCTAGGTTCGGAAAGACTATCGGAAAAAGGGACCAAGGCTTGTCGCTTAACTGGAACAGATGGAAGAACTGTTAGACTGCCTGGAGTATCAGGAGAATCAGAAAGCTAATAAGTTGGCCAAGCTGGCCAGCTCCGATGATCCAGAAGAAACAGAAATGGTCCCGATTGAAGTATTGAATTTACCGAGCAATAATCAAATGGAGGTTAATCAAGCATTGGAAGCCGAACCTGAGAAGGAGTCATGGATCACCCCTGTAAGGAATTTCCTGTAGCATGGGACCCTTCGGAAAAGGAAGAAAGAAAAGCATGCTATTGTCCACAAAGCTTTAAGATATATTATGCAATGCGATACCCTTACAGAATAGGATTTTCAATTCCTCTGCTCCTGCGTATCTCCAATGTAGACATCAAGCGCTTATTTTGAGAAGTGCATGAAGGCGACTCTGGGGACCACACCGAAGGATAGACTTTGGCAAAGAAGATACTATGATCAACTATTTCTGGTCTATTGTAAATCGAGATGTGACTGATTATTCTCGACGCTGGGACAAATGCCAGAGGTTTGCTAAGATTCCTAGAGCTTTGCCTAATCAACTCACCCATATGGTGAGTTCTTGGCCATTTGCAATAACGGGGTGGACATTATTGGGAGCATTCCAATATCCATGGGCAAAGCGAAGTATGTAATCGTGGCTGTGGATTACTTTACAAAGTGGGATGAAGCAGAACCACTAACCACTATCATGACCAAGCGGGTGATCAACTTTATAGTCAAAAACATTATATGTCGATTTGGGCTTCCCAGAACCATCACTACTGATAATGTAACCCAATTGGATAGCACAAAGTTCAAAGATTTCCGTACAACATCACATCGAGATGAGATAGACAGCAGTTGCGCACCTGCAATCGAATGGACAAGTAGAAGTCAAATAAGATTATCAAGTCTATTTTGAAGAAACAACTGGAGCAGGAGAAGGCCAAGTGGGTTGATGAATTTCCATTAGCTTTTTAGGCGTATCGAACTACCCACAAGTCAGCGACTGACCATACTCCTTTCGCGCTCTCATATGGCTCGAAGGCAGTCATTCCAGTGGAGTTTGAAGTCCCCTCTCATAGAATGACATATTATGATCCTTTGACAAGTAAGGCTCTTCTCCTCGAGTTACTAGATATGATTGACAAGAGAAGAAAAGAGGAGGATTTGCATGCTTCAGAGCATAGATATCAGGTCGCTCGATACTATAACTGGAAGGTCTAACCTAGGACCTTTGAGCCTGACAACCTTGTCCTAACACGAGCATTCCCGGCCTCCATCTATATGGGCCGAGAATAGGGAGGACCACATCATTCGTTGGAAGTTGGATAATGAAGCTTTAACGCTAAAGAGCCTTGATGGAGATCATCTTCTGAGAGCATGGATGCCAAGCATCTGCGGTATTATCTGACTTAAACTTTTATTTTGTTTATTCCCAAATTATGTAATGACGCATGATGTGCCCAAAGTTATTGTTTATAAATAGAAGATTTTTTTCCGTGCTCTATGACTATTTGTGTTGTTTAACTATGTCCTATGGTTTGATTGGCTTATGTCCAATTAGAACAAAGGGAGTGATTGCCTCCCTACCAATGTTCATTCGCTCAAGTTTCAGGGAGCAGATTCGACTCTGTGATTAGTCAGATTAAAATTAATCAAATTAGATTTAGATATTGACACTTGAGTTGGCAAATCTCACTTAAAAGACTTAGAGTACAGGTTCAATGCCAGTGTGAATGAAGCGACAGTTTGCATAATTAACTCTAACTCTCATGAATTGAGGGAGTATGAAACATTAGAGGAAGCGTGAATGGTTGTAACAACCCGGAATTTTAGCCATTGAATTTTGAATATCTAATTTTGTTTTAAATGTTTCATTTGAATTATATACAAGAATTTATAAGGAGTTTATTTAATAAAACGATATTTAAACGTTTAGTTTATAATATAATTTAAAACGAGTTTAAAATGGCGCGGTAGTTTGAATATTCGATTTCAAATTTCAAATGAATGCACAAGATTCAAAATAAATCGGATTTTAGCGAAACAAGAAATATTTGAATCTGTTTGAAAATATCTTTCCAAGAATATGAAAAATCCTGATTTCATAGCGAGGATAAAAAGTTATGTCCAAATCAAATTTTCAGAAAGTCGCTACGGAATCGCATATAGACCATAACGGTTTATTTAAATATATTTAAATATCGGTCTTGAATTTGGACAAGGTTCTTTTGAGACGTAGTTATAATCTAATTTTTAGAAATTTACTGTAATTTTTAATTAATTAAATATACTATAATTTTTAATTAATTAAATACGCAACTTTTTATTTGGAGTATTTTGCACCCTATATCAATATTTTGGGGTTTCACAATACGATTTAACCTACCAGTATTATTATATTTTTGGGATCGTGGTACCTCGTTGGACACGACCGTATTCTTACTTCTGTCTATAGCAGCTCGTCTGTAAACAGGATTTTTACCGTAGTGTAGTACGAAAAACTAATAACGCATATAAGACTCTACCACACCCATGTTACGTACGTCCTCTTCACCTTGCATGTTATCCACTTGCATTACCATTTGCCCACTCTTCTCTTTCATGCTTTTTGGTACCTTCTATATATCTATCTGTTAAATAATTACTTGCATTCATTTTCAATAACACTAAACGCTATACACACATTTAAGATTGCAAACAATCATACATATATACAAAACCAATATAATACCCAGTAAAAGTAATTGTAGATATTACCCAATACATTAACACACGTATAATCATTTTAAATGAAAACTAACTCAATAAATACTAATCTAGTTAATGGCACAATCATCCTTGTCGTCAGTTGAGAAAAGCGGTCTACTAATCTTGTATCCGTGTCTACCAAGGGATTTGGTTCCGTGCATGCCAAGGTAACTGGTACCGTGCTCTCCACGTTTCAAAAAACTGTGCATGCCAAAAAAACAAAGAACCGTGGATGCCAAGCCATTATGAAACCGTGCGTACCAAGCTACTTAAATCTATATAAATAAATAAAGAAAACAAGTCAGCCTTTCTCTTTTATCATTCCTTTAGAAAACATGAAAACTCCTCCCTCAGGAAACCCGATCGTATTTTTCTAGAATCCTCCACAAAAATCAAATAAAATTATATAAATTGAAATACTTATATGCTCGAGTTCCAATATCATTCTCTTCAAAATCATGAAGCTTGAAGGGTTCTTGGAGTTCGTCATACTCAGCATCGAAATAGGGTTCTTCGATTTTGGGGATCTGGAGGCAAGAATTAGCGTTTCGGTGTTCGAATTTAACATATCGACTGGCATCTTGTGTGATTTTTGTGGATTTTTCTAAAAAAAAATATGTCGCACGTGTTTATATTATGGGTGGATGACCTGCTGTCGCGAACTGATCCGAGAGGGTGAGGTTCGATGCAACAAGGTGAGGTGCGTGAAGGTCTGGGCGTTGGCGAGGAGTATTCCGGTGATCATTCGGTGGAGTTTGGATTAGTTGAACTGAGTTGTTATGGGATCTTTTAAATTGAAGTCGAATTAGCTTTTTGGGGTCATGCTCGAATTGTGTAGCACCGGCGGTGGTTGCGGGGCATGCAGTGGTGGAGGGTAACGATCAGTTGTAAGGGCATGTCGAAGTTCATAAACTGGAAGCTATTGCGATGGCAAGAAGCAGGGACTATGGATTAAGACTATTTAAGAGTGATAAATGGTGATGGTTAGTGGAAGCTATTGGGAATGGGAGGTGATTGCCTGTTGTTTGGAGAAAATAGTGGAGCAAAGAGGAAGTTAGCAGAGGTCTTCGTGTTGAAATTAACAGTAGGATGAAGGACTTCCGCTGTAAGTAGCAGGAGAAATAAAAGGAGTAGATGCGGAAGTCAGTTTGGTGCGCACGAGGTCCTGTTTGAAGCGCGGATTCGAATAGTTGGACCAAGAACTAACAAGACAGGAAGGAGAAATGCACTGAGAACAAAGGGATCAGTAGTTAATGTTATGCTAGTGGTGATTTCTATTGCCTTAATGGAAAATGTAGAAAAGGGTGTTTATCGCAGAATGCCTGCGATGACATTGAAGAAGATCTGAGAAACGAAGTACTAAGGGTAAGAACTACGTGATTCGTTAATTACGGTTTTAATAGGTAAATGGCATTTTGACACAGTAATTAACGATAAATGGACAGTCATGATTTAGTCACTGATTAAACTGCTTAAATTGTTAAGATAAGGTAAGTTAACAAAAATTTAGTTAGTTAATAATAGTTAGAATATATATATATATATATATATATATATATATATATTTGTTAGAACCTGTAGAAATTATAATTTATCATACGATTACAGAATCAGTCACAATGGAATCATAGTGACGAGATATACATTGTGGAACTAATGTGACTAAGGATGAAGTTACTGGAGTTTCATAGAAAAATCAAACATTCATTTGATTCTAAATGAAACAAAAGCAGTATCGTCAACAAGAAAAAAAGGTGACTAAACTCACTAACTCTGCCTCGTTTATATTTTGATATAAATGAGTTTTTAATTTATGTATAATAATTTTATACTGTGTGATGGTTGCTTGATTGAATAGTTGATAAAACTGGTTGATATGATTGCATCGTTGATCGATTATTAGTTATGATATTTCATATTGATATGAAATAATATTATTGATGCTATTAACATCTGTGGATGCAGGGAAACAAGTTGAAGGGATCCAACTGGATTCCTCAACATTTTATTTACTGTTTTATTTATTTATTTATGATATATGATCGTTTATTGATTTTGTTGCGGTTGAATTACATTGGTCCCATAAATTTTGGTATTTAAATACCGTGAAATATTTTAGAATGTAGAAAAAGAGATTTGAGTTTTAAAAAGGGAATTATTTCCAAAATAGAAATTAGATTTCAAATGGAATGGAAATAGAAACTTGTTTAAGTGAATTAAAACATGTGACGACCCCAAATCCCGTACTAACGGTGACAAGGGTAATCTTTGGAATATAACACATAAGCAGAAATAACAGAACAGAATTAAATAAATACACCAGATAATGTACAAATGATACACTGGATAAACGTAAACATCAGAGTTACACAGTATACAGGATCTTACTTAGTACGAATACAACTCAGCTATACATAAATGTCTACAGCGGAAAACAAACAAAATATGTACAATAGGAGCTGAACAGCATAAAAAGAGATAAATGATAGAATCCATCTTTAGCTTTAGCTATCTAGAAAGAGCCTGCTAAAACCTGAATACAAGGCTGCCCGTGTAGAAAGAGGGGCACCCGAGTTTGCAAGTGGAACAAACTACGAGTCAGTCATGGGACTGGTATGAGAAATCTACTTAACACATTTACAATATGGCTAATCACAGGACCACGCCACTTTCGTGGAACGGGTTTACTCCATCAGATTGCCAGTGCTTTAAAACAAATAATTCTTTTAAACATCGCAATGCTTTTTATAAAAATGAAGCCATTATAAGACTCAGTTCCCATCACACAATGCAACGCAAACTGGAGGATAGAGTTTTTACTTATAACGGCCAAAATATGCTTGATACGAATAAAACAAAAGCATTTGATATTATTACTAGTGTTTATATGTTTCAAAAACAATTTCAAATCATAAGTATCAATCATAGATGGTGTTAATGCCCCATACCACTATGTCGCCGTATAGGTATACAATCAAAACCGCACAGTCACGTATTTGGAGATTGGATTTCCGTCATGAACCAAGACAAAAGATAGTCCTTACCGAATTCGAGACTGTCTAGCCCGTGTCCCAGGCAAGCGCACAGGCAAGCCTTGGATCGTCAAGGCCGGTCCACCGATGTGGATTATTATGCCTGAACACTACGTTTCCCCGCCCTTTGGGGCATAAATGAGCCAACGAATGACTCCATCGGTCCCGGATCGACCAATATAACCGAGGTGTCTCGCAACAGCAACAACCACATAGGTGAAAATAGTATAAATGTCAGCCAGTTTAAGTACCGACACCACCTCTAGCTAGAAGGAAACGCATGCCCCCCTAAGGTCCTTCTCCCGTTTCTGGTTCATACCGGGGTGTGAGGCTCGCGAATTCACGTTATACACAAAGCTACGCCATACAGGCGGTGCTTTGATCATCAATTACAAGACTTTGCTTTTCAACAGAAGCCCTGATCACTGCATCTTAGCATGCCACACAGGTAATTCACACCAGGCAACTGATGACTATCAATTACACAGAATAAATTCCAATGTCAGACACACAATCCATTTACAAGTCCGTTCTGGGTCTGAACGAAACCAGAGGCACTATATACCTCGCAAACCCATCGATCTCCACGTACGTCTGGACGATCACGACTCATTATCCATATTTCGGGATGTCTCCCAATCAGGACATCAGTTATCATCCAAACGAGGTGAAGATTTCCGGTCTTCGACCACCGTCTTCATCTTCGATTTCTTACCGTCGATTTAGTTATTCAGAATGGGATAAACCCGGTCTTTCTAAGCAAATCGCGTATATAATAAACAAGTGCTACACAAACACAACATACGCATCATTTCAATTCATTAGTCACTAACCGTAAATCAGTAAGAAAACGATTTCCCAAGTATTAACCCCGAAGGCCGAAACCAACATCAGATCAAAATCCAGGAAACCATTCGACTTAGCCAACCTTCAGTTAGTTTCTAAATTTCACATCCATATCGTTTATAATATTTTATAATGATTTATCGCTATTTTTATTTATTTTAAAATAGCCAATTTATTCAAACGACGCTTCGGGCCATAACGCGGTCGTGGCGCTGTTTTTCTTCAGATTTGATTTACACATATCTGTAAATCTAACCGTTGGATTTTCACAAAATTTACATCATTAGAAAGATCTTTTCAAAACGAATCCAAGGTTCCAGTTTCGGGAAAATCCGATGGTCGGATCTCCCAGTATAATCGTTTGAAGTTTCGATTTCAAAATACGAACTACAGCGTCGTTATTCGATTTAATATAATTATATATATATATATATATATATATATATATATATAATCGATTCTGGCGCTGTTTTTCTTTAGATTTGAATTAAACATTCCAGACAATCCAACCGCCGGATCTTTACAAAGTTGGTGTCGTTGGAAAGATATTTTCAAAGCGAACCCAACGGTTTCGATTTCGGGAAATTCCGATGGTCGGATCTCCCGCACTAATCATTTGAAATCACGGTTTCAAAACATGAACTGTAGCTTCGCTATTTGATATATTTCAATTCTATTTATATATATATATATATATATATATATATATATCGATTCTTCGATTTCAAAACTATATTCTTTTCATACATTTGATAAAAATGATATTTTTATCCAACCGACAATTATTTCAACACTTCGCTATTTTCAACTATTCGTGTATATAGTAAAAATGTGATTTTGATTGTAAAATAATTCATTTCAAAACACGATTATTTTATATAGTTCATATAGATGTTAAAAATATGATTTTTATTATAAAACAATTTATTTCAAAACACTACTATTTTATATAGTTCATATAGATGATAAAAACATGATTTTTATTATAAAACAATTTACTTCAAAACGCGAATACCATTCAACACATGAATATGATTCAACGAATGAATTTCTATTCAACACATGAAGGTTTTCTATAGTTGGTATATATATAGTAAAAATGTGATTTTTATTGCAAAACAATTTATTTAAAACACGAATACCATTCAACACATGAATATGATTCAACGAATGAATTTCTATTCAACACATGAAGGTTTTCTATAGTTTGTATATATATAGTAAAATGTGATTTTTATTGTTAAAATAATTTATTTAAAACACGAATACCATTCAACACATGAATATGATTCAATGAATGAATTTCTATTCAACACATGAAGGTTTTCTATTCAACACACGAATATAGTTTCAACACAGGAAAATAATTCTAACACATGAATATTATTCAAAATTTCGGCAGCATAACGGCAGGGTAGTTAAAACCGGGGCCGTCCCTAGTATGGCTCCTCACTCTACCTTAAAGCCTCGCAGCTTTTGACAATGGGGATTCATGCATCTAGTTCGCACGCAGGCGGCATGTATTTTTTTTTTTCATTTCCACAAACTAATCCTATGTGGTTTCAACCAAATAATTCTCAACCACAAACGGGTATTTTTCAACCACAATCAATCAATTTCAACCACTAACAATTCTAACCAACCATTCGTAATCAACCAATTTTCACACCAATCACAACCAATAAATATCGTCCATGGTTTGTGGACGAGGGGCGTGTATATATATATATATATATATAAGCATTTCACTTCTATTCAACATATATAATTTTTACAACGCATATATAACTTATATATCGAAACAACTTATACAAAGCTTATACAAGAGGTGTACAAGGCTTATATAACTCATACATCGACTATATAATTTATACATCGTCGTTTTCCATATCGTTTATAAATTAGAAATCTCACATTGGATTCCACTCCACTAAAAATAGCAGAAGGCTCAGAAAAATATGCGGTTTCTTCTAGAATGTAGAAGACGTCCACATGAGTCCACTGTCTCTTGTTTCACTGAGTTTCATCAAGAAACGAAAAAGATATGATTTTTACAGTGAAATCAAAAACGGTAGCGCTTAGAAGTGCTATTATATAGTTAATTAATATAACAGCCGTACCTTCCTTTGAATGTTCGAAACTAGGTTTGCAGTTTTCGCGAAAACCGTGAGGAGGTAGGACAATCGAAGGGTACGACGCTATAGAGGGCGGAGCAGGCTTCCTGGCACCGGTGGTGGGGCCCTCTACGATGGCCAGAATCGGGATCGGCGGCGGTGGGAAGTCGTTGACTTTGTGGGGCTCGTGTTCGTCGAGGCGGCGACGAGGGAGGGTGGTGGTTGGTCGGATTTGAAGAGGGAGGCGGGAGCTATCGTGATTTGGTGGTGGCGGCGGCTAACGGTGGCTGAGGCGGCGGCGATTGGGTCGAGAAGTGGTGAAGAGGGTTCCGCCGTTAATCGTAAGGGTAGCGGTTTTTATTTTATTTTAAAATTTATGAAAGGAGAATTTTGATTGGCCCATGGTTTTATTAAATTTTAAAATTGTGTTTTCCACTACGAACACCAATTCAAACCCAACGTCTGCCGCCCCTAGCTAAATACCCCCATTCCGAACACAATGGGATATGTTTCGAAGGCCCATTCTACTGTTTCAGTCAGTTTTCCTTCAAATTAAAGTATAAAACACTCAATATTCGATTTGAACGTACATTTCTATTTGCCAGGGCCACAAACTGATTCCAAAAATTCCCGAAAAATAAATCTAGCTATGTTTTGACGATACGATCCCAAAAAAACTAGTTTCGTCGAATTCTGAGACCATTTGTAAAATGGCCCTTTTCTGGTCGATCCAATTTAACTGTAATTGACCAAAACACGTTTTCCTTTGCCATGCTCACATACTAGCTTCAAAAATTATGAAATTTGAAACCTAGCAATAACTTCACATCTCGGATCCAATAAAAGTGGTTTCGTCGAATTCCGAGGTCGTTTGCAAAACAGCCATTTTCCACGGGCTATATAAATTCCATAGCGACCTTTCTGAAAATTCATTTAGCCATAACTTTTGCTTCACGCTATGAAACTTCGATTTTTCAGATTCGTTAGAAAGATATTCACTAACAGATTTAAATATTTTTGGTTTCACTCAAATCCGTTTTGTTTTGCACCCGGTACAGTCAGTCAAAGTTTGAATTCAAATTTTGAAACTGCCGCGCCATTTCAGGCCTTGTTTATAATTAGAATTAATTATATTTGTTTTCAAATGTCGATTCAAACTTACTTTTCATTGCTATTATTTAAAATATTTATTTTAAATATTTAAAATTCACTAAATTAGCCAATTTAAAAATTTTAAATTGGCTCAGATTTTCCAGGTCGTTACAATCTCCCCCACTTAAAACTTTTCATCCCCGAAAAGGAACAAAGTCGAAAGTGGTTTGATTAATCAACTCTACGTTCGATCTGGCTTCCATTCTCCAACTTTTCAGTTTCTGAGAATTTTCAAATTCTTCAAAAAATTTGGCTAACACCCGGAATTTTCGAAAAATTTCGCCATAACCTCCTTTGTACGGGGAGGGGTTTGGAAATTTATTGGGCCCTATTAGGTACCTAATAAATCCTATAAAGCATACACATAATAATAGTGATATAATCTGGTGTTTACAGGGGAGCGTGTATTGATATAACTCCAAAGAATAAATTCTCGTTACCCTGTCAAAGCCTGAGGAAGTGTGTATTTTAATTGCTCCAGTGAATAAATTCTCGTCACTCGTCCCGTGTGAGAAATAAATAATCCATGTGACGTATCTAATAACTAGAGAGACGTGATTATTGTCAATTCCAGACCCGTGTGGGGTTATTATTAATCTGGCAATTTATCGTTACATTTTTTATATGGTTATATCAGCCATCAGTTAAACCTGTAAAATAAAGTCATCGCCATACAAGCCTCTCGCTCGTATGGTAAATCCTCCACCTCGTCACACAAGCTCCAAATGCTTATGTGGTATATGATGAAGTATGTCTATCTTCAAGAAGTATGCCATGTAATGTAGTTCAAAATTAATTGTTACTATCCTATGGCGACGTTTATTATTACACACAGAATAACCAGCACTCCGCATCCAATGGCATTCACAGGAGTTGATATAATAATATTTCGCATCCAACTCATTAAGGTTTACCTATTTGTCGGGCACGCAAATAAAATCTTTACTCAATAGCTAATCCTTTTACCTGTTCAAACATATATAATGCACATGTATATATATTTCTATCTATTTTCATATCAGTTCAATGTGTGATATAATCGAATAAATTCTACCATTCATTTTATTATTGATTAAATTAACTATCGTTTTAATAATTTAATTAATCAAATCTACTATCACACAATGCAAACAATAAGCAATTTGTTTTTAACTTTTCAAAAATATACTAATCAATATCTACATTCTTTTAAAATCATTCAGACTATAGAATTAAAAGTGCACATCCATGGAAGGAAAATAATAACAGAGTAGAGAACTAATTGGTAATGCAAAGTATGCTAAATGTACCTTGCACCGGAGTCAATCAGAGATATCTATTAGACACTTAGGATAGGCTTCCTGGATGTTCTCCTCAGTTTCCCAAGTATAATCTTGCGGATCCCCACTCCATTGCACTTTGACTAAGTGAACCTTCTTGTTCCTCCGTTCCTTGGTTTCTTTGCCAATGATCTTTAGCGGCTCTCTTTTCACAGCCAATTCTGGAGTAATTTCAATATCCTGTTGCGCTGCTTCTTCCACGATCAAGTCATGATCATGAACGTACTTTCGAAGTTGAGATATGTGAAATACATCATGAACTCCAGGCAACCAATCAGGCAATTTAACTCTATAAGAGAGAGTTCCAATTCGTTCTAGTATAGGGAATGGACCAATAAATCTGGGCACTAATTTCCCAGTTTTGCCAAAGCGAATCACTCCCCTCATTGGAGAAACCTTTATATACACATAATCACCAACAGAAAAAACCAAATCCCTTCTTCTCGAATCAGCATAGCTCTTCTGTCGTCTCTGAGAGGCGAGTAATCGTTTCTTAATGAAATCGACTTTGTCGGCAGCCTCACGAATCATATCAGGTCCCAATACAAGCCTATTACCAGGTTCGACCCAACAAGCAGGAGATCGGCATGGTCTACCATACAATGCTTCGAATGGTGACATTTTCAGGCTCACTTGGTAGTTGTTGTTATATGAGAATTCAGCCAAATGTAAATGGTATTCCCATGATCTACCAAAATCTAGAACACAATCCCGCAATAGATCTTCTAAAATACGATTCACCCTCTCCGTCTGACCATCTATCTGAGGATGATAATCGGTGCTCAAGTTCAGCTTTGTTCCCAGCTCTACTTGAAATGCCTCCCAGAATTTGCTAGTGAATATTGGATCTCTATCACTAACTATACTGATCGGCACTCCGTGTAGTCTAACAATTTCCTTGAAGTATATCTGCGCCAAACTCTGAGTAGTTCTGTTTGATCTGACAGGTATGAAATGGGCGGTCTTCGTGAAGCGATCTATGATCACCCAAATACCGTCATTTCCTTTTCTGGTTTTGGGCAAACCATATATGAAGTCCATGGAAATATGTTCCCACTTCCAACCTGGAACGTCCAGCGGTTGCAACAATCCAGCCAGTTTCTGTTGATCGCTTTTGACTAGTTGGCAAGTGGGCATCGGCTAACATATATTGAAACGTCTATTTTCATAGCCTTCCACCAGAATGTTCGCTTGAGATCATTATACATTTTGGCCACACCGGAATGGATACTCAGCTTGGATTTGTGACACTCGTCTAACACTTCCCTCTTTAACTCCGGGATGTCGGGAACACAGATCCTTCCTTTCAACCTCAAGGTCCCATCATTATCTATTTGAAAGCACGAGGGTTCGCCTTTCTGAATCCTTTTGATCATATCCTTAATAAAGTTATCCTCCTTCTGAAGAATAGATATTTTGTCAATCAAGGAAGTCGTAATAATAAAACTGGCGATCATCACATTCTTTCGGCTTAACGCATCGGCCACGACATTGGCTTTCCCTGGAGTGGATAGAATTTCAAAATCGTGTGCGGTAAGGAATTCTAGCCAACGTTGCTGCCTCAGATTCAAGTCTTTCTGGGTGAACAGATACTTTAACGACTGGTGATCTGTAAACAGTTCGAATTTCTCACCCAGAAGATAGTGTTCTCCAGATTTTCAAAGAGAATACAATAGCCAACAACTCAAGATCATTAGTGACGTAGTTTAGTTTTTCTCGTGCGGCTTCAGCTGACGGCTAGCATAAGCTACCACTTAGCCTCTTTGCATCAATACTGCACCAAGGCCTTCTCTAGAGGCATCTGTCCAGACTTTTAAATCCTGATTGCCGTCTATTATCGTTAACACTGGAGCCGTTGTTAATCTTAACTTTAGCTCTTTAAAAGCCTCCTAACATTCTGGAGTCCACTTGAATTTTGAGTGCTTCTTTGTAAGCTTCGTTAAATGACCAGATATCTTCGAAAAGTTTTTAACGAACTTCCGGTAATAACTAGCCAATTCAAGAAAACTTCGGACTTCTGTGGTAATACTAGGTTGTTTCCAGTTTTGAATAGCTGTGATTTTACTTGGATCCACAGCAATTCCTTCTTTCGATACGACATGGCCTAGAAATTTCACTTCATCTTGCCAGAATATACATTTGGATAGTTTGGCTTTTAATACATTCCTTTTGAGGATTTCCAGAACCTGTTCCGAATGTTTTTCATGTTCGGCTTTGATTTAGAGAAGATTAGAATATCGTCAATAAAAACCAGAACAAACTTATTCAGGACTCCTCTGAACACTCTATTCATCAAATTGACGAAGTATGCTGGAGCGTTACATAAGCCGAACGACATTACTAACCACTCATAGAATAAGTCTGAACCTCTGAATGCTGTCATAGGAACACACTCTTCGACAATACGAAGCTGATGGAAGCTTGTAGCTAGGTCCATCCTTGAAAATACCTATGCTCCATTCAGACGATCCAATAAATCATCGATTCACGGCAATGGATATTTATTCTTTATTGTCTGTTTGTTCAGATCACGATAATCCACACATAGCCGTAGAGTGCCTTCAGACTTTGGGACAAACACCACTGCTGCTCCCCAATCAGAGAAACTAGGCCTGATCAGACCCTTCCATACGAGCTGTCGTGTTTGATTGTCTAATTCCTCTTTCTCTTTCAAGCTCATTCTTCGAATAGCGTTCAGAAGCCTTTTCTCTCTGCGGAGGTAAGCGAACAACTTCTTCGAACACATTCGCATAATTCTTTACGACTGGAATATCTTTGATGAGGTCGGGAATATTCTCTGTGACTATAGGGATATCTTCTATTTGGGCTGGAGAAACATCGAGAGCTACCCAGAAGTCTTTTCTATTAGAATTCTGACCTTCACAGGGAATAGTTATATAATCACCTGATTTAATCTTCGCCTTAACGACTCTGTCGGCGTATTTAACCTCAACTTCATATTTAGTCAACCAGTCTAACCCCAAGATAAGATCAAACTCTGTAAAATTCATGACGACCGCGATAGTAGGGAACCGATAACGAGAAAAAGAAATCGGCACTCCACACAACCAATGAGATCGAGGGAACCCCCAACCGGATTATGGACAGTCATTGGTTCTTTGAGCTTCTTCAAATTCAAATTTAGTTTCTTCACTGCATTCTTTGCAACAAAGCTTCGCAACGCAGCTGTGTCAAACAGTACTTTAGTGGGAATATCTTTGACAGTAAGCATGCCTTCTAAAACATCTGGCCTTTCCTGACTAGCTGAGGGTGATGGAGTTTCTGCCACTTCATTTACCTGAGCCTCTTTGGTCTTTTTTAACAGCTAGCAATCTGGCTTTATATGACCGGCCTGATGACAAAGATTGCACTCTCGAGTCACAGAAAACTTGCCCTTGGATTTAGACCCATCCTCCTTTCGTTTCTTCGAGGATTTACAATTCCTGGTCAAATGCCCCTGTTTATGGCTGTTACTGCATACGACCGTTGTTACTGGTTCTTTCTCTGATCTGGCCCTTTTCCGATTGACTTTCGGCTTCTTACTGACCTCAGACATCGTACTGGCCTCAGGATTATCAGTCACCGACTCCACTTTGTTACTCGAACTGACTTCCTCTTCGTCGCGCAACATACCTTTCTTATGGAGATCTTCATACTGATAAGCCATGTATATCATTTCAGAAAAAGGAAGCTTCACATTCCTCATCACACTATTCTGATATTTTCTTTGCAGGCCATGTACAAATCTCATATTCTTCCTCTTTGGATCTTGAATCAGATGAGGAGCAAAGTGAGAAAGTTCATTAAATTTCTTATGATATTCTAGAACGGTCATATCTCCTTGTATCAGATAAGAAAATTCATCACATAGTCGCTCAATCGCTTCAGGAGGAGTAAATCTTTCCAGGAAAATCACTTTGAATCTATCCTAGGTGATATCACCTTCAGGATTATCCTTAATAACCAAATGCCACCAGAACAAAGCTTCGTCTTTGAGTGCCCAAGGGGCCAGTAATCTCTTCTGGTCATCCCTCAGCTTTAATCCTTCAAAGATTTTCTCAGCAGAACGAATCCACTCTTGTGTTTTCATAATAGATTCTTCACCCGAGAACGGTTTTCCACCCAGATTTCTATATTTCATAAATAGAGCTTCTATATCCAGGTCAGTATTACTTCTTCTGTTTCTGGCACTCATTTTCTAGAGTGTCTGCAATTAGTAGACAAAGTGTCAGGTCAACAGAAAAGATATTTCAAAATATAGAGACAAATACTTGAATGTAAATGTGTCTATCAAGGTGTTATTTCATTCTGCTACTCATACTAGGATATTACTGATCCTATCTTTAATGAGTTACCCGTCCTAGAACACTACTGGTTCTATTTCTGACGAGTTCGTTAATATGTTATATTCCAGCACTAAGCTTAACCAAAGCTCTGATACCACGTTGTGACGACCCCAAATCCCGTACTGATGGTGACAAGGGTAATCTTTGGAATATAACACATAAACAGAAATAACAGAACATAATTAAATAAATACACCAGATAATGTACAAATGAAACACTGGATAAACGTAAACATCAGAGTTACACAGTATACAGGGTCTTACTTAGTACAAATACAACTCAGCTATACATAAATGTCTACAGCGGAAAACAAACAAAATATGTACAATAGGAGCTGAACATCATAAAAAGAGATAAATGATAGAATCCATCTTCAGCTCCAGCTATCCAGAAAGAGCCTGCTAAAACCTGAATACAAGGCTGCCCGTGTAGAAAGAGGGGCACCCGAGTTTGCAAGTGAAACAAACTACGAGTCAGTCATGGGACTGGTATGAGAAATCTACTTAACACATTTACAATATGGCTAATCACAGGACCACGCCGCTTTCGTGGAACGGTTTTACTCCATCGGATTTCCAGTGCTTTAAAACAAATAATTATTTTAAACATCGCAATGCTTTTTATAAAAATGAAGCCATTATAAGACTCAGTTCCCATCACACAACGCAACGCAAACCGGAGGATAGAGTTTTTACCTTATAACAGCCAAAATATACTTGATACGAATAAAACAAAAGCATTTGATATTATTACTAGTGTATATATGTTTCAAAAACAATTTCAAATCATAAGTATCAATCATAGACGGCATTAATTCCCCATACCACTATGTGGTCATATATAGGTATACAATCAAAACCGCACAGTCACGTATTTGGAGATTGGATTTCCGTCATGAACCAAGGCAAAAGATAGTCCTTACCGAATTCGACACTGTCTAGCCCGAGTCTCAGGCAAGCGCGCAGGCAAGCCTTGGATCGTCAGAGCCGGTCCACTGATGTGGATTATTATGCCTGAACACTACGTTTTCCCACCCTTTGGGGCGTAAATGAGCCAACAAATGACTCAATCGGTCCCGGATCGACCGATATAACCGAGGTGCCTCGCAACAGCAACAACCACATAGGTGAAAATAGTATAAATGTTAGCCAGTTTAAGCACCGACACCACCTCTAGCTAGAAGGAAACGCATGCCCTCCCTAAGGTCCTTCTCCCGTTTCTGGTTCATACCGGGGTGTGAGGCTCGCGAGTTCACGTTATACACAAAGCTACGCCACACAGGCGGTGCTTTGATCATCAATTACAAGACTTTGTTTTTCAACAGAAGCTCTGGTCACTGCATCTTAGCATGCCACACAGGCAATTCACACCAGGCAACTGATGGCTATCAATTACACAGAATAAATTCCAATGTCAGACACACAATCCATTTACAAGTCCGTTCTGGGTCTGAACGAAACCGGAGGCACTATATACCTCGCAAACCCATCGATCTCCACGTACGTTTGGACGATCACCACTCATTATCCATATTTCGGGATGCCTCCCAATCAGGACATCAGTTACCATCCAAACGAGGTGAAGATTTCCGGTCTTCAACCACCGTCTTCATTTTCGATTTCTTATCGTCGATTTAGTTATTCAAAATGGGATAAACCCGGTCTTTCTGAGCAACTCGCGTATATAATAAACAAGTGCTACACAAACACAACATACGCATCATTTCAATTCATTAGTCACTAACCGTAAATCAGTAAGAGAACGATTTCCCAAATATTAACCCCGAAGGCCGAAACCAACTTCAGATCAAAATCCAGGAATCCATTCGACTTAGCCAACCTTCAGTTAGTTTCTAAATTTCACATCCATATCGTTTATAATATTTTATAATGATTTATCGCTATTTTTATTTATTTTAAAATAGCCAATTTATTCAAACGACGCTTCGGACCATAACGCGGCCGTGGCGTTGTTTTTCTTCAGATTTGATTTACACATATCTGTAAATCTAACCGTTGGATCTTCAAAAAATTTACATCATTAGAAAGATCTTTTCAAAACGAATCCAATGGTTCCAGTTTCGGGAAAATCCGATGGTCGGATCTCCTGGTATAATCGTTTGAAGTTTCGATTTCAAAATACGAATTACAGCGTCGTTATTCGATTTTATATAATTATATATATATATATATACATATATATATATATACATATATATATACATATATATATATATATATAATCGATTCTAGCGCTGTTTTTCTTCAGATTTGAATTAAACATTCTAGACAATCCAACCGTTGGATCTTTACAAAGTTGGTGTCGTTGGAAAGATATTTCCAAAGCGAACCCAACGGTTTCGGTTACGGGGAAATCCGATGGTCGGATCTCCTGCCCTAATCGTTTGAAATCACGGTTTCAAAACACGAACTGCAGCTTCGCTATTCGATATATTTCAATTCTATACATATATATATATATATATAAGTATATATATATATAAGTATATATATATATATATATCGATTCTTCGATTTCAAAACTATATTCTTTTCATACATTAGATAAAAATGATATTTTTATCCAACCGACAATTATTTCAACACTTCGCTATTTTCAACTATTCGTGTATATAGTAAAAATCTGATTTTGATTGTAAAACAATTCATTTCAATACACGATTATTTTATATAGTTCATATAGATGTTAAAAATATGATTTTTATTATAAAACAATTTATTTCAAAACACTACTATTTTATGTAGTTCATATAGATGATAAAAATATGATTTTAATTATAAAACAATTTACTTCAAAACGTGAATACCATTCAACACATGAATATGATTCAACGAATGAATTTCTATTCAACACATGAAGGTTTTCTATAGTTGGTATATATATAGTAAAAATGTGATTTTTATTGCAAAACAATTTATTTAAAACATGAATACCATTCAACACATGAATATGATTCAACGAATGAATTTCTATTCAACACATGAAGGTTTTCTATAGTTTGTATATATAGTAAAATGTGATTTTTATTGTTAAAACAATTTATTTAAAACACGAATACCATTCAACACATGAATATGATTCAACGAATGAATTTCTATTCAACGCATGAAGGTTTTCTATTCAACACACGAATATAGTTTCAACACAGGAAAATAATTCTAACACATGAATATTATTCAAAATTTCGGCAGTATAACGGCTGGGTAGTTAAAACCGGGGCCGTCCCTAGTACGGCTCCTCGCTCTACCTTAAAGCCTCGCAGCTTTTGACAATGGGGATTCATGCATCTAGTTCGCACGCAGGCGGCATGTATATTTTTTTCATTTCCACAAACTAATCCTATGTGGTTTCAACCAAATAATTCTCAACCACAAACGGGTATTTTTCAACCACAATCAATCAATTTAAACCACAAACAATTCTAACCAACTATTCGTAATCAACCAATTTTCACATCAATCACAACCAAAAAATATCGTCCATGGTTTGTGGACGAGGGGCGTATATGTATATATATATATAAGCATTTCACTTCTATTCAACATATATTTAATTTTTACAATGCATATATAACTTATATATCGAACGTACAACTTATACAATGCTTATACAAGAGGTGTACAACCTTTATATAACTCATACATCGACTATATAATTTATACATCGCCGTTTTCCATATCGTTTATAAATTAGAAATCTCACATTGGATTCCACTACACCAAAAATAGCAGAAGGCTCAGAAAAATATGCAGTCTCTTCTAGAATGTAGAAGACGTCCACACGAGTCCACTGTCTCTTGTTTCGCCGAATTTCGTCAAGAAACGAAAAAGATATGATTTTTACAGTGAAATCAAAAACGGTAGCGCTTAAAAGTGCTATTATATAGTTAATTAATATAACAGCCGTACCTTCCTTTGAATGTTCGAAACTAGGTTTGCAGTTTTCGCGAAAACCGTGAGGAGGTAGGACAATTGGAGGGTACAGCGCTGCAGAGGGCGGAGCAGGCTTCCTGGCGCCGGTGGTGGGCCGCCCTGCGATGGCCAGAATCGGGATCGGCGGTGGTGGGAAGTCGTTGACTTTGTGGGGCTCGTGTTCGTCGAGGCGGCGACGAGGGAGGGTGGTGGTTGGTCGGATTTGAAGAGGGAGGCGGGCGTTATCGAGATTTGGTGGTGGCGGCGGCTAACGGTGGCTGAGGCGGAGCCGATTGGGTCGGGAAGTGGTGAAGAGGGTACCGCCGTTAATCCTGAGGGTAGCGGTTTTTTTTTGTTTTTTTATTTTAAAATTTATGAAAGGAGAATTTTGATTGGCCCATGGTTTTATTAAATTTTAAAATAGTGTTTTCCACTACGAACACCAATTCAAACCCAACGACTGTCGCCCCCAGCTAAATACCCCCATTCTGAACACAATGGGATATGTTTCGAAGGCCCATTCTACTGTTTCAGTCAGTTTTCCTTCAAATTAAAGTATAAAACACTCAATATTCGATTTGAACGTACATTTCTATTTTTCGGGCCACAAACTGATTCTAAAAATTCCCGAAAAATAAATCTAGCTATGTTTTGACGATACGGTCCCAAGAAAACTAGTTTCGTCGAATTCTGAGACTGTTTGTAAAATGGCCCTTTTCTGGTCAATCCAATTTAACTATAAATGACCAAAACACGTTTTCCTTTGCCATGCTCACATTCTAGCTTCAAAAATTATGAAATTTGAAACCTAGCAATAACTTCACATCTCGGATCCAACAAAAGTGGTTTCGTCGAATTCCGAGGTCGTTTGCAAAACGGTCATTTTCACGGGCTATATAAATTCCATAGCGACCTTCCTGAAAATTCATTTAGCCATAACATTTGCTTCCCGCTATGAAACTTCGTTTTTTCAGATTCGTTAGAAAGATATTCACTAACAGATTTAAATATTTTTGGTTTCACTCAAATCCGTTTTATTTTGCACCCGGTACGGTCGGTCAAACTTTGAATTCAAATTTTGAAACTGCCACGCCATTTCAGGCCTTGTTTATAATTAGAATTAATTATATTCATTTTCAAAGTCAGGGCTGGTCCACTAATGGATCTGAGAAATGTCGATTCAAACTTACTTTTCATTGCTATTATTTAAAATATTTATTTTAAATATTTAAAATTCACTAAATTAGCCAATTTGAAAATTTTAAATTGGTTCAGATTTTCCGGGTCGTTACAATACAAAAAGTTCTTTATAACGATGTTTATAAATTAAATAAAATATATATCATAGAAAAAAAGTAAAATATAAATTCAAGTTGAATTTATATAAGCAAAGTGGAAATTGGTGTTGATACCCGATATTTGATGTAGGATTTGAATGCAATAGTGGTAAAAGAGATTCGAGTGGGAAAATTGGTTTCGAAAGAAACGATGGGTTATATTCAAAAAAAAAAAATGGGAATATAAAATTAATTGAGATAAACCCAATGGAATTTTTAATTGGAATTCGGCTATGTTGAATTTTACAAATCAATTATGTCTCGAAAAGGATATTTAAATTTATTTAACATGAACATATAATTTAATTTAACTACATTAAGAGTTTAATATTCAGTTAATTCTATAGTTTGCAATAATACATATAAAAGGGATTTATAGAAATCAAGTTGAGTTAATTTCAGAAGTTAAAAGAATGTATAGCTTGTAAATACATTTAAAAGAGAACTTGAATTGTTTAGAAATGAAAAACGGAAGCGTGTGCATCGCACACGGTACTTTATTTAAAACAGCGATTATAGCGCTGTTGTTATGATACTTGCTTTGTAAATCTAAACAGCGATTATAGCGTTGTTGTTATAATATATGTTTTCGTAAATCTAAACAGCGATTATAATGCTACTATTATCACAAATGTTTTTAACAGCGATTTTAATGGTGCTATTATAATAAAAGCTAAACAGCGATTGTAACACTGTCACTGAAAGAAATGTTTTATAAATCAAATATTTGGAAACAACGATTATAACGCTACCGTTATAATCAATATTTTTCTGTAAAAGAAGTGTGTTCTTAGATTGAATTCAAAAGTCACATAAGCGATGAAGCTGTGAGTTTTGACTATTTCGAAGTTAAGAATGTTGTTCAATTAAGGTATGAGAGGTAATTATACCCCAACTTGATTGACTTCATGATTGATGGAGAAATGGTTAAGGTTCGATAGTGAAGATTAGTTAACATTCTGGTTAGTTAATAATTGGTTAATGTTTTAAGTTATAATAACGATGTTTATAACATCGCGTTAATTTAAAGAATTTGAAATGTTTACCCAATAAAATGAGAGATATTTTCTACGTATAGAAAATGAAATGAATTGGTCAATGAGGAATTAAGTAAGAGAATTTGGAAATATTTTCCAATATTAATGCGGCATATTTTCTGAATAAAGAAAATAAGGATTCGCTAATATATATATATATATATATATATATATATATATATATATATAGAAATGTTTTCTAAATGGGGAAAAGAGATATTTTATCAAATAAATAAATTACTTATTGGAAATGTTTTTCAAAGAATCGAGAGGGAAATCGAGCTTCATAAGGACACGAAAGATAAGGAAACAGGAATTTGAAATAATAATATAATCAGGAATTGATTTAAAGGGGCCCAGTGTTGTTTGATGCTTGATCGGTAGAATTTCCAATTGGAAATAGGACCGTTGATTGTATGGATGTTTCTTTGATAGTTAAATCACCGACTATCAAAGTTTTGATTCATTTTATACCTCCGTTGTCAATATAGAGAGACCGGGATCAGATTTAATATCTGAAAACCACTCCGTATTGGCATAAGCGTTACAAATCAACGTATTTTGAAGAGATTATGAAGACAGAGAAAATGCAAGGGCTGTTTTGTTAATTCAAACCTCAAGCCTCACAACCGAGGATTAAAAAAAATCGGGCAGGCAACATGGCTATGTGGGTCACTCCCATTTGGATGTATAATCACCTATCTAGAGAAATTCCATTTACTTCTTTAAATCTATCGATGCTATCCCTTTCGGGGAACGATTGCTGATCCCAACCGTTGGTGATATACATTCGATACACTCAAGGGAAATGAGTGGTCGGTCATGTGAGGGCTGGGTTGCAAGACGTTCTTGTTGAACCCAGTGTATTCGTCTCTAGAGATACACTATCGGCAGGTGGTCCCATACCTTGTCATGTTGGTAATCCAATCTCCAATAAATGCCCTGCAGTTTTTTATCTTATATTATATTTGGAGCGTGAGATGCAAACATTCTGCTAGATTCTATTTATTTGATGTAGACACTATTATAATATCACTGGATTTGATATCAAAAATATTTTTGGTTATCGTAAGGTAAAAACCATCCATGTTTATGTGTGGATCGGTCTTACGATTATCATTTCTTTCGAAAGAATTTTTGAAAGTTAAACAGATGGTTGGAGTTTACTCACACCAATCCCATGACTGACCCAGAGTTTATATTGTTTTGTTTTCCCTATACTCTTGGGTGCCCAAATTTTTACGGGCAGTCAAGTAGTCGGGATTTTACAGATTCACTCCGGAGAAGCTTGAAGAAGGACGCTTCACCAGATAGCTATAGACTATCATATTTTCCGCTGTGTACTGTGTTTTATTTGGAAACAAGTGTTTATAACTATTCCAGAGATAACTGTTGTGCTCTGATAATGTTATGTATATGAAGTTACTTATTTGTATTTTAAAGTTTATATTATCTAATATATTTTATTCATTCTGCTGTGAGTTTGTGATCTTCGTTTTTCTTCTATTCTAATATTTCTTTCTTTCAATTTCTCATCCTCTAACTTCTTTCTAATAATGATTCGTGTTTCTGTGCAATTTAGGTTGGATGTGTGGTGTTATTAGTCGACTCAAAGAGTACGGAAATTTGGGTCATTTCATTTGGTATCAGAGCTGAAGATTGAGTAGTAACCTTGGCTCTGTGGCATGACTCAATAGAGATGGGGTTAGAAATACCCTAGGTTGAATTTGAGTATATATACGAGTGAGCGTATTTGTAGATTTGATATAAAAATTGTTTTATATTGTGTTGACTGGTTTGTTGAGTGGTTTATGAATTCTGGTCGATACAGGATGTACAACTATATCGATAGGTGTTTCTAAACTCTCGAACAAAACAATTCGACCAAGTATTGTTTGAAAGATGGGTAAATGATATCATTTTGCCCAAAAGATATTTTTGATTAAAAAGGGATAATTTTCTGAAATTATGAATATGATTGGTTGTTATTACAATCAAATGGAATTGTGAAATATTGAAATGGTTATAACAGAATCAAATTGAATTTGTATATAAATGGGATAAACAAATAAGCAAAATTTGAATTAGATTCAGACTAGAATTTGGAATTTAAATTCTGGATGTTTAGGAAATATTTTCTGAAGTATTTTAAAGAGTATATAATATTGTTTATGGATTTTGAAAGGGATTAAGTACTGAAATCACTTCAGTGGGAAGAAAATAATTCTGATAATGGGTTGCGGCATTATCGGCGTTCATTTTCAAGTTTCTGAATGATGGATTGCTACTATAGTTATTTAGGAATGAAAAATTTATTTGAAAATGACAAGATTTTTTATAAATTCAAATGTTTTGAATTGAGTTGATTATAAATATATGTATATAAATCAATATGATTTCAAACTAATTTAAAATAAAACCCAGGAATTTGAATTCTGAAATTTAAATTTAACTTAAGTTAAATAAATTTGGACTGGATTTAAAATAATCCAAAATGAAATCAAACAAGTTGAATATATATTGGATGTTGTTGTTTGGAGTTAAACTATGATGGAATTGAACTCAACCCGGATAACGGGTTTGATTTTTGAAAACAGAACTCAGTTTGGATTAGTGAATGGAAGTGAACTGGTCAGAATTTGATTAGAGAGTCAAAACTAGAGGCTGGATTTATTTAGAACCTATTGGAAATCGGTATATGTATGTTGAGCAGATATTAAATGGAAGCAAGTGCAAGAGATAGAATTATGCCCGACAAAAACATACATGTTTACAATATTATTTGGGGTTGATAGTGTTATGAGCCTATGGGGCAAGCCGCTTGGCTTTTTGATTTTCTTTTGGATTGGAGAAGGCCTAGAAAGGCGAGTTGTGGTTGTTCCGATTGAGCCATGCTGAGGAGATGTTGCCGAAATTTTTTAGAATTTAAAGTGTTAGAAAATTTTCAGAATTTTTGAAAATTTTCGTTAGTAAGAATAAATAAATATTTTAATTGAAATAAATTGGCCCAGTTAAACTGAAGTTAAGGAGTGAATAAAAAGGATTTTTGGACCTCGTTAATAGGGTATGTAGCATCTTTTCCTACCTTAGCAATTTCGAGGGCGAAATTATTTTAAGGGGGAAGGTAGGTAACGACCCGGATTTTCAGCCATTGAATTTTGAATATCTAATTTTGTTTTAAATGTTTTATTTGAATTTTATATAAGAATTTATAAGGAATTTATTTAATAAAACGATATTTAAACGTTTAATTTATAATATAATTTAAAACGTGTTTAAAATGGCGCGGTAATTTGAATATTCGATTTCAAATTTCAAATGAATGTACAAGATTCAAAATAAATCGGATTTTAGCGAAACAAGAAATATTTGAATCTGTTTGAAAATATCTTTCCAATGAATGTGAAAAATCCAGATTTCATAGCGAGGATAAAAAGTTATGTCCAAATCAAATTTTCAGAAAGTCGTTATGGAATCGCATATAGACCATAACGGTTTATCTAAATATATTAAAATATCGGTCTTGAATTTGGACAAGGTTCTTTTGAGACAGTTATAATTTAATTTTTAGAATTTTACTGTAATTTTTAATTAATTAAATATGCAACTTTTTATTTGGAGTATTTTGCAACATATATCAATATTTTGGGGTTTCACAATACGAGTTAACCTACCTGTACTATTATATTTTTGGGATCGTGGTACCTCATTGGACACGACCGTATTTTTACTTCTGTCTGTAGCAGCTCGTCTGTAAACAGATTTTTTTTCGTAGCGGAGTATGAAAAACTAATAACGCATATAAGACTCTACCACACCTATGTTACGTACGTCCTCTTCACCTTGCATGTTATCCACTTGCATTACCATTTTCCCACTCTTCTCTTTCATGCTTTTTTGTACCTTCTATGTATCCATCTGTTAAATAATTTCATGCATTCAGTTTCAATAACACTAAACACTATACACACATTTAAGATTACAAACAATCATACATATATACAAAACCAATATAATACCCAGTAAAAGTAATTGTAGATATTACCCAATACATTAACACACGTATAATCATTTTAAATGAAAACTAACTCAATAACTACCAGTCTAGTTAATGGCACAATCATCCTTGTCGTCAGTTGTGAAAAGCGGTCTACCAATCTTGTATCCGTGTCAACCAAGGGATTTGGTTCCGTGCATGCCAGGTAACTGGTACCGTGCTCTCCACGTTTCAAAAACTGTGCGTTCCAATAATATAAAGAACCATGGATGCCAAGCCATTATGAAACCATGCATACCAAGCTACTTAAATCTATATAAATAAATAAAGAAAACAAGCCAGCCTTTCTCTTTTACCATTCCTTCAGAAAACATGGAAACTCCTCCCTCAGAAAACCAGATCGTGTTTTTCCAGAATCCTCCACAAAAATCAAATAAAATTATATGAATTGAAATACTTATATGCTCAAGTTCCCCTATCGTTCTCTTCAAAATAATGAAGCTCGAAGGGTTCTTGGAGTTCGTCATACTCAGCATCGAAATAGGGTTCTTCGATTCTGGGGATTTGGAGGCAACAATTAGCGTTTCGGTGTTCGAATTCGAATTTAACATATCGACTGGCATCTTGTGTGATTTTTGGGGATTTTTCTAAAAAAAATATGCCGCGCTTGTTTATATTATGGGTGGATGACCTGCTGTCGCGAACTGATCCGAGAGGGTGAGGTTCGATGCAACAAGGTGAGGTGCATGAAGGTTTGGGCGTTGGCGAGGAGTATTCCGGTGATCATTCGATGGAGTTTGGATTAGTTGAATGGAGTCGTTCTGGGATCTTTTCAATTGAAGTTGAATTAGCTTTTTGGGGTCATGCTCGAACTGTGTAGCACCGGCGGTGGTTGCGGGGCATGCAGTGGTGGAGGGTAACGATCAGTTGTAAGGGCATGTCGAAGTTCATAAACTGGAAGCTATTGCGATAGCAAGAAGCAGGGACTATGGATTAAGAGTATTTAAGAGTGATAAATGGTGATAGTTAGTGGAAGCTATTGGGAATGGGAGGTGATTGGCTGTTGTTTGGAGAAAATAGTGGAGCAAAGAGGAAGTTAGCAGAGGTCTTCGTGTTGAAATTAACAGTAGGATGAAGGACTTCCGCTGTAAGTAGCAGGAGAAATAAAAGGAGAAGATGCGGAAGTCAGTTTGGTGCGCACGAGGTCCTGTTTGAAGCACGGATTTGAATAGTTGGACCAGGAACTAACAAGACAAGAAGGAGAAATGCACTGAGAACAAAGGGATCAGTAGTTAATGTTATGCAAGTGGTGATTTCTATTGCCTCAATGGAAAATGTAGAAAAGGGTGTTTATCGCAGAATGCCTGCGACGACACTGAAGAAGATCCGAGAAACGAAGTACTAAGGGTAAGAACTACGTGATTCGTTAATTACGGTTTTAATGGGTAAATGGCAATTTGACACAGTAATTAACGATAAATGGACAGTCATGATTTAGTCACTGATTAAACTGCTTAAATTGTTAAGATAAGGTAAGTTAACAAAAATTTAGGTAGTTAATAATGGTTAGAATGTGTATATATATATATATATATATATATATATATATTTGTTAGAACATGTAGAAATTATAATTTTATCATACAATTATAGAATCAAACAGAATCAGTCACATTGGAATCATAGTGACGAGATATACATTGTGGTACTGACGTGACTGAGGATGAAGTTACTGGAGTTTCATAGAAAAATCAAACGTTCATTTGATTCTAAATGAAACAAAAGCAGTATCGTCAACAAGAAAACAAGGTGAGTAAATTCACTAACTCTGCCTCGTTTATATTTTTATATAATCGAGTTTTTAATTTATTTATAATAATTTTATATTGTGTGATGGTTGCTTGATTGAATAGTTGATAAAATTAGTTGATATGATTGCATCATTGATCGATTATTAGTTATGATATTTCATATTGATGTGAAATAATATTATTGATGTTATTAACATCCGTGGATGCAGGGAAACAGGATGGAGGGATCCAACTGGATTCCTCAACATTTTATTTACTATTTTATTTATTTATGATATATGATCGTTTATTGATTTTGTTGCGGTTGAATTACATTGGTCCCATAAATTTTGGTATTTAAATACCGTAAAATATTTTAGAACGTAGAAAAAGAGATTTGAGTTTTAAAAAGGGAATTATTTCCAAAATAGAAAATAGATTTCAAATGGAATGGAAATGGAAACTTGTTTAAGTGAATTAAAACAAAAAGTTGTTTATAATGATGTTTATAAATAAAATAAAATATATATCATAGAAAAAAGTAAAATATAAATTCAAGTTGAATTTATATAAGCAAAGTGGAAATTGGTGTTGATACCCGATATTTTATGTAGGATTTGAATGCAATAGTGGTAAAAGAGATTCGAGTGGGAAAATTGGTTTCGAAAGAAACGATGGGTTATATTCAAAAAAAAAAATGGGAATATAAAATTAATTGAGATAAACCCAATGGAATTTTTAATTGGAATTCGGCTATGTTGAATTTTACAAATCAATTATGTCTCGAAAGGATATTTAATTTTATTTAACATGAACCTGTAATTTAATTTAAATACATTAAGAGGTTAATATTCAATTAATTCTATAGTTTGCAATAATATGTATAAAAGGGATTGATAGAAATCAAGTTGAGTTAATTTCAGAAGTTAAAAGAATGTATAGCTTGTAAATACATTTAAAAGAGAACTTGAATTGTTTATAAATGAACAACGGAAGCGTGTGCGTTGCACACGGTTCATTATTTAAAACAACGATTATAGCGCTGTTGTTATGATATTTGCTTTGTAAATCTAAACAGCGATTATAGCGCTGTTGTTATAATATATGTTTTCGTAAATCTAAACAGCGATTATAATGCTACTGTTATCACAAATGTTTTTAACAGCGATTTTAATGTTGCTATTATAATAAAAGCTAAATAGCGACTGTAACGCTGTCATTGAAAGAAATGTTTTATAAATCAAATATTTGAAAAAAGCGATTATAACGCTACCGTTATAATCAATATTTTTCTGTAAAAGAAGTGTATTCTTATATTGAATTCAAAAGTCGCGTAAGCGATGAAGCTGTGAGTTTTGACTATTTCGAAGTTAAGAATGTTGTTCAATTAAGATATGAGAGGTAATTATACCCCAACTTGATTGACTTCATGATTGATGGAGAAATGGTTAAGGTTCGATAGTGAAGATTGGTTAACATTCTGGTTAGTTAATAATTGGTTAATGTTTTAAGTTATAATAACGATGTTTATAACATCGCTTAATTTAAAAGAATTTGAAATGTTTTTCCCAATAAAATGAGAGATATTTTCTACGTATAGAAAATGAAATGAATTGGTCAATGAGGAATTCAGAAAGAGAATTTGGAAATATTTTCCAATATTAATGCGGCATATTTTCTGAATATAGAAAATAAGGATTCTCTAATATATATATATATATATATATATATATATATATATATATATGTTTTCTAAATGAGGAAAAGAGATATTTTCTCAAATAAACAAATTACTTATTGGAAATGTTTTTCAAAGAATCGAGAGGGAAATCGAGCTTCAAATGGATACGAAAGATATGGAAACAGGAATTTGAAATAATAATATAATCAGGGATTGATTTAAAGGGGCCCAGTGTTGTTTGATGCTTGATCGGTAGAATTTCCAATTGGAAATAGGACCGTTGATTGTATGGATGTTTCTTTGATAGTTAAATCACCGATTATCAAAGTTTTGTTTCATTTTATACCTCCGTTGTCAATATGGAGAGACCGGGATCAGATTTAATATCTGAAAACCACTCCGTATTGGCATAAGTGTTACGAATCAACTTATGTTGAAGAGATTATGAAGACGAAGAAAATGCAAGGGCTGTTCTATTAATTCAAACCTCAAGCCTCACAACCGGGGATTGACAAAAATCGGGCAGGCAGCATGGCTATGTGGGTCGCTCCCATTAGGATGTATAATCACCTATCTAGAAAAATTCCATTTACTTCTTTAAATCTATCGATGCTGTCCCTTTCGGGGAACGGTTACTGATCCCAACCGTTAGTGATATACATTCGATACACTCAAGCGAAATGAGTGGTCGGTCATGTGAGGGCCGAGTTGCAAGACATTCTTGTTGAACCCAGTGTATTCATCTCTAAATATACACTATCGACAGATGGTCCCATACCTTGTCATGTTGGAAATCCAATCTCCAATAAACGCCCTGCGGTTTTTGATTTTATATTATATACGGAGCGTGAGATGCAAACGTTCCGCTAGATTTTATTTATTTGATGTAGACACTATTATAATATCACTGGATTTGATATTAAAAATATTTTTGGTTATCGTAAGGTAAAAACCATCCGTGTTTATGTGTGGGTCGGTCTTACGATTATCATTTCTTTCGAAAGAATTTTTGAAAGTTAAACAGATGGTTGGAGTTTACTCACACCAGTTCCATGTCTGACCCAGAGTTTATTTTGTTTTGTTTTCCCTAAACTCTTGGATGCCCAAATTTATACGGGCAGCCAAGTAGTCGGGATTTTACAGATTCACTCCGGAGAAGCTTGAAGAAGGACGCTTCACCAGAAAGCTATAGACTATCATATTTTCCGCTGTTCACTGTGTTGTATCTAGAAACAGGTGTTTATAACTGTTCCAAAGATAACTGTTGTGCTCTGATAATGGTATGTATATGAAGTTACTAATTTGTATTTCAAAGTTTATGTTATCTAATATATTTTATTCATTCCGCTGTGAGTTTGTATTCTTCGTTTTTCTTCTATTCTAATATTTCATTCTTTCTATTTCTCATCCTCTAACTTCTTTCTAATAATGATTCGTGTTTCTGTGCAATTTGGGTTGGACGTATGGTGTTATTAGTCGACTCAAAGAGTATAGAAATTCGGGTCGTTTCAATGGTGCACCACGACTTAAGACAGCTATAACCCATGACTCTAACTTGAATTCACGACAAGAGATTATAAAAACATTTGGATCAAACATCCCAAGGACTTGGCTTATTTCCCATGGAAGTCTAGGAGGCATGAGTAAAGTCCTTGCCCGAGATCCCCATCAACACTAGGGGCATTTGCACAAACTTATAAATTAACCTCGAATAGGGCATTGACTTGGCACATAATTCAAGGTTAATTGAGGGTATATACACTATACCTCCAAATTAATAACCACCTGACTTGATTGTGTTGGATAATAGAGTTTTGATGACAACAACCATATTTCAATTATCATTGATTATAAAATATATACTAACATTTTTTGTATAGAATTATACACATATATGCAGAAATTATGTACAGGAAATATTACTGAAGACTATACAGTTTAAAGATAATAGAGAACTAGAATTCAAAGAAGTATCAAGACATATGGGTATTCAAGATTTCAAGAGTTCAACATTAATACAGTTATAGAGTCAAGATTATGTAAGACTCTAAATAGCACTCCAGGTTCAATATTCAAATTCTGATTTTCAAATTCTATTTTCTATTATCAATTCTCTCTATTTTATTTCTTTATCTTTTCAATCTTTTTATTTCTTATTTATCTTTTTTTTTCAAACTTAAGTTTTATATATTTATATTCTTATACTTTCTATTTATATGGTTTAAAACCTTATAATTTTATAAATATGTTTATATAGTTTAAGTTTTCATATGTTTTCCAACTTTATAATGTTATCTTACAACACTATATTTTTTTTCAAGAATTTCCAGAATTGTATTTATATCAAACACTTGAAAAATGTTTTAAAATTCAAAAATATACTAGAGTATGTCGATATGCCAAAAACATTATGTCGACATATAACCGTCAGAAATTCAAGTTTAAAAGGAAGGTCTTTTCACCATTTGAAACGTTTCAGAAACATTACAACCTTTCACATTCTATAAAAAGGGCTTGAATTCCATTTTTCAAACATATCTTCTTCTCACTCTCTTTCATTATAAAATTATTCTTAATCATTTTTTATGATTTCTACACTTATACTCTAGTTTTGATCAAACTTCTTCTCTCTACACTCTCTTCTCATCTCTCTCTGAATCACGTGCTATTGAAGAGTTATAGGGTTGTTTGTAATTGCTTGGGTTGAGTGAAGTAAGAATCGGTGTGTTCCTTGCAGTCATGGAACCAAGGAAGTAGGAATCAGTGTTTTCCTTGTAGCCATGAAACCAAGGCAGTAAGAATCGGTTGTATCCCTTGTAGCCGTGAAATCAAGGAGGTTGTACTTGACTATTCGAATAGTAATAAAACTCTAGCAATCCAGCATGGTGCGGGACTGGATGTAGGAGCAATCCGAACCAATATAAAATCCGGTGTGTTCTTTCCTTTTCTGCATTTTTATTTTTGTTTATTTTGCTTCTGTGCTTGAATCTATGTCTGTAATTATGTTTGTGGTGTTTGATTCATTCTGTTTTCACATAAGTTTTAGATTTTGTTTAAATTCTCACAAATACTATTCACCCCCACTAGTGTTTGTTTTGCCTTAATGACCCATTTCGCATTCCCTAGCAAATTGACCTAAACCCATTTGGCTCTTTTCGAGCAAAACGGCTTAGAAGTTAAACTTAGGTTGAAGAAATTAAATCGAAAGTACACTGAATGTAAAGCGAGTGAAAGAAATAAAATACTTCATTAGTTACATGTTTTATACATAGTAGTAAAGCAAAAGGTGAGGACCGCACTCGCAACAACCACAACAGGCTAATGAAAAGCAAAGAAACAAGCTAGAAAAACATCTAAGATCTAGACATTTTTTATTTTTTGAGATCCATGAGCGTCTTTTTTTCCTCCTTCTCAATCTCAGTGAGTATACGCTTCTTCTTTTAATCTTCCCAGTTGAAGACTCTTCTGGTTCGGGCGTAGATTTGGGGCTTGTATCTCTTAGAGGCAATTTGGGAAGCTCACTAGAAACCTATATGTTGGAAGGGAGGATGATTCTGATGGGATCAACAACAAATGGCGTGGGTAGGACCCCAAACTTGAATTGCATATGTTTGCCCTCATTTCTCACCTTCATCTCTGTAAGCGTCATCTCATCGGTCTTGCCGGTTTCTCTGGTACTGATGATATCATCATCACATCCTTTCCATCAAGATCTTTCAGTGTTGCTATCATCTCTCCTTCCTTCGATGCATCGTCACCAGAGGCAATGCAGGCTCATCAGTTGGTTTACTTCCCTTCTCCACGGCAACATCAACAGGCTTGGTACCTAGAGCAGGGTGAGCAATGATCACTGGACTTAGAAAAACAAAAGGTTTCTGAATTAGAGACCCTATAGCATGACGACATGCCATCACAACTTTAGCGAATTGAGGAGATAATGTGGATATACCGTCGACATAATGTTCTCTAGGAGCTGTAGGGATTTTAGCCTCAAGATCAGAGAGAGAGGCTGGCGTGTGATGATTCCAAGATCCTCGGGGTTGAATTCTTTTGTCTCCATAGGAATGGAAGCTATAGAGCAAGAACCAGTACCACCTTTAGTAATGTCTTTTCCCTTAGCTTGATGCTTTTAGGCATCCTTTGCTTCTTTTAGCAGTCTCCTTCCCTCCGCCAGGCGTTCAGGCTCATCCGCTTTCAACAATGTTCTAATCAACTCCTCTTTATCCACAGTATCAACTTTCAGCCTACACTTCTCATTTTCGACCATCTCACTCCAAGCATAAATTAGAGTAGTGGGATAGTCATCGACCCATGATATATAACGATGACGGAGAATTTGCGTGAAGAAAAAAAAGAATGAGAGGTCCCATGTCATCTAGTTCTTGTTTTTCTTTAGCAAGTTGTTTCTCCAGTGCAGCCTTATCAACTTCAAATTGTGCCTTAGAGTTAGAGGCAAATTCTAGGGCAGTACTAGCGTTCTCTTCATCCCTCTTCGCCCTTTGCTTAGCTTCGACCAGTTTGGCCCTTTAGACCAACATTTTCCTACTCAAACTCAGTTTTCTTGTGCTGGGCGCTAGTACAAGACAACTTGAGATCAGTGTTTTCAGTTGTAACACTTTGGCATTTCTCCTTGAGGTATGTGCATTCTTTGCGAGAAACATCAAGTTCAGTGTGTAAATGATTTTACAACTCATTATATGGTTTCTTATGTTTTTCCGCTTCTGCCTCAGCTAGTTTCAATTTTTCTTCGACTTCTGCTAACTCTTTCTTGATAGCCTTAATGCGTGACATGTCACATTCCCATAAATTCCTCTAATTGTGCAAATGCAGCTAAAGACTTTGTGTGATTTCAGATAGCTTCTGAGCATATTTGCATGTTTCCTTATACTGCTTGTCGACGAAGTCTTTCTCTTTCTTGGTGTCATCAGACCAATTTTCGGGAACTGGCTAGAGATAGGGCATAAAGTGCATGCTTGAAGCGATACCAAGGAAATTTTTCTTTCAAAACTTTTATCCTCTCAGTAGTAGAGGCGTTAAGTACAATGGGATTTGAAGCAGAGATATCAATGGAGTTGCACTTTCTTAGAAGGTTTATCTTGTGGTAACGACATTTTTGGAGGAAGTAGGGACTTAGTAGTTTGTCTATCCCCTTTGCGATGGCCCTGATAGCTCTTATGCTTGTCGATATCAGAGCAGATCGAAGAATGGGAACCTAAGGTGGGATAATACTTTCGTTGGTGACATCTTCTCTCTTCTTTGTCACAACCATCTCTATAGTTGCGCTCAGGATCAGAATGAGACTTTGAGATACTACTGCTGAGCTTTATGGGGCTATACCCTCAATGAGATATAGCTCCTACAAATCAAAGTAAACTAGTACTAGAATTAGGAATTAATGCAAAATACAGGTGATGTGATGTGCAATGCCCATGTTGTGCATGCCCTATGATCCTACCGACGGACCGGAGCCAGAGTTTGACTGGTTGGGGTTCTCGGCCCCTCTTTAGTAGGCGTAATTTCCCATTTAACAGCCAAAAATAAGATGCCAGAGCCAAGGTCTTGAGAAGAATATATAGTGTTCGACAAGGGCAGATTGCCTAAGCCTTGTAATGGAGATACTAATTTCTCTTAGTGAGAATCATGGATTGAAGATTTAGCTAGAGGTGGAGTCTTATGAGAAAGAAACTTCTCTACAACCATGGTATCTCTTAGAGAAAAATCCTTAGGCTCGTCTTCAACGACTTTGTCTAAGAGATCCTCTGTAAATACACAGGGGAAGGGCTCTTAAGTTCTTCACTGATTTTTTTCCAGGGGACTTCTCCTTCTCCCTCGGCTAGGGTTCCGACTGGAACCTACCACGTCTTTATTCTCCTGGCCCCCCTTAACTTTGACCTTAATTATGGTCGAAACTACAGTCTGCCCCAAACTAGGGGTATGCCTTCTATCCCCACTGATGTTGGAGGATTGCTGGATGTGGGCACATATATAAGGGCATGACCTCCACCAACCCCCATACTCCATTGTGGACTGAGCAAGTTGTATTGATGGAGAAGTTCATCCACCAGACAACTCTTGGCACTTAGTGAGGCTGGTGGAGCGTTTAGTAATGCAGTCAAGCGATCCTAGTATATCGGACCCTGTGGTTTTTTCGGGTTCGGAACTGACAATGAAAAGAAATGTTAGAAATCATGTGCATAAAGTTAAAAGGGAGAGAATGGAACTCAAAGCTTATTAGGTTGAAGCTATCTCCTAGCGCACCCCGCTTGATGATAGACATAAAAGCAATTTGGCTTTATGTCGCCCAGGTTGTTGTATACTTCTGTAATAATCTTCCTTTTGGGTACAGATTCGAAATAAAGAAATTAAGGAGTCACTTACTGGCAGTGCTTGAAGTTATAGAAAAAACAATGTCTTCAAAGGTAGACTCCACACTTAGGATCTCTATATATGCTACGAATAAAGTGCACAGGTATGAGTATGCTATTCGATGAAGTTACAAAGGTGCTATATTCACTCATCGAAGGAAATCAACGACAAAAGGATGGAAAGGGGGATGCTCCCGACTAAGCACATTTGTCGACTTATAGCCATGTATCCTTCCAGAGGATTGTCAGATCTCCCTAAGACAAAATTGGCTCGGATGTCATCCCAGGGAATTCCATGTTTTAAACATAGTCATCTTAGCCTCGATTCATTTATGGTGATACCCAAGAATCATTAGGTTCTTCGAGGAGGACAGCATCGTGAAATGTATTAGGAGTCCTATTATATCCTACTCCTTTGACCACTTCATCCAAGTAAGTTCCCCATCCTCTATTCTCTCATGAATGTGAACTTAGAATTCTGGATCATCACCTTCTGAATTAAATTCCGGTGAAGGAATGTTTGGATTAGTCTCTGTCTCAAGAGCCTTTCCTTTCTCAGCTTCATAATACCTTATGGTGTATCTTCTAGAAATACTTGTTGTATTGTCCAAGAAATATTGGTAGTTAGAGTAAAATAACCCATGCCCCCTCCCGTGTATGTGTACTAATGTGTGCGATGCAAGTGTGTTGAAAGAATAAATGATGGAAGCGTCGAATGCAAGTGATTGTTTGATATGCGTCGCACAGTTGTGAAAGGTTATGTCTTTATGTGCAGACCATCTGAGGTAATGTGCTATGCTACTTTGATTCAGGTACTGAAAGGCTCTATCCTATCTGTCCATATGTATGTTCATCCAGTTCAACATTAGATTGTTCATTAGTTATACAGTATGCAAAGATATGATGGTCTTTCATTTGGATGGAAGTGCTGGAAGGAGCTGTTCCAAAGATATAAGTCCTGGGTTGAAGAAAACTTTAGATTGAATTTTTCTAGATCGAAAATGGTCCCGGGTTGAATTGCCATCCGATCGAGCAGCAGCCGGATCAGACAAGATCCTGGATCGAGAATTCTAGGTCTGACCACTCCGAATCGAATTTTTTTGATCCAAACCCGTATGATCCCTTCTTGCCTTCGTAGCTCCTCCTTTCTTCCCAATTCTTCGAGTCCTCTAAGCATCTTTGTTTCCAATTCTTCCTAAACCTAAGCCATCAAGCTCTTTTCTCCTCCTCCTTCGTTGTCAAATTCCCTATATCTCCATCCCATCATGGCACAACAAATCACCATTCCTCTATGACAACAAAATCTTGACCACGAAGATAAGTGTTATACCACCGAGACAACACCATGAACGCCACCGATGATCTGGTGACATCCTAGGGGCCATTAGCGATGAGGGTGATGCTTAAAACTAGAGACACCGATTTTGTGTCAAATCAAAGTCGAATAATGTGGAGTCGTGGTGCAATTCATATGGAATTTCAAGATAAAACTTAAATTAAACAATCCAAACCCACCTTGAATGATTCAAAGTTGAATTCGAAGATGAATTAAAAAATTGAAGTTTTAGGTTCTCTTGGTTTGAGATTAATTGCGATAAGAGAAAAGGTAAAGTAAAATTGAGGAACATACTTGCTTATATATTATGGAAGCGACTATTCGGTTGCCATTGAAATGATAGTTTGACTTTGTCCTCGGTTCATAATCAAAAAATGTAGGGTGGCACTGAATCGAACTAGCATCAGATCAAATGACTCGATCCGAAGAGAAACCAAATTTTTGAATCGAAAGCCGGAATCTAGAAAGAAATTGAAGAAAAGAAAGGGACATTCCTACCAACTGCCTCCTGTTTTTGAAAACAGGATGAACTCACATGAACTGGATGGTCAGACTCAACCTCGATGTCTATCAGAAAAAGTTGTTTGGAATGACTTGTACGCGTATGTTTGTGTACAAGGGTCGACAATTAAACATGATTCGAAATAGGTAAATCTAACATTTTGATTTGACAAGGGTCTGAACGATTTTCCTATGTGCCTGTCACCACTCAGCTTAAAGACTTTGGCTTGCTGAGTACGACAAAGACAATCCTAGATATGATCTTCGATTTATACGTAGCACAAGAGATCAAAAGTCATGACTGTACAAAAGGACAAAGTTGTTAACCATTGCTGGGAATGGATAGCTTAACAAGTTCAAAAGCACATTCCATCTGCGATAACATGTACTTAAAAGGGAAAAATGTTGACCTACCTTTTGGCAAGGTCGTCTAATTCCCAGATACTCATGACTAAGAGTGCCAGAACCTCAAACACATGCATAGATAAATAATTGGCCTCGACGCGAAGAAGATCGGATCAAGAAGTATGACTTGTGCAACTACCAACTTCGGATCAAACGGAAAATTGTCACAAGATCGAAGACCACGAATTGAACGAAGCCCTGAATCAAATCATTCGATCCGGATCCTATTCGATCCAAAAAATGCCATTACTTCCATTTTTGCTCTCCCCACTATCTCCTGAAAAAACAGAGATACTGCCATGTGTCCATAAACCGATCCTCGATATCTTTGGAACCACAACCACTACCTCCGAAAAACTTGGCTCACATGCCACGTATCCGATCCGAGAATCGCCTGTGGCCTCTCCTATGAATACACGACTTTGAAGAGATTGAAAGGACTTTTTGGCACTCCAACACTTCATATGCACTCGAACCAGCAACCAACAACATCTATGAAAGCCATTTACGAATTATAACTTCATAAATCGAGAGTTTAAGTGTTATGTCTTTAGTACTTGAAGATCATATTTGTTGTAATTATAATTTCTTATTAAATCAAGGAATTATAAAGCGAACTTAGGCTCATTAAAGCCGAACAACTGTAAATTGTGTGTGTTTGCTATTTTTCCTTCATTTTCATTTGATATTTCTTCCTTTTTCTCTATAAATTCTAGTCTTTGGGCGTTTGTGCCATTTTTTGATCAAATAAGTATAGAGGTCGGACAATTTTTAGGTGATAGTGACATCATTATAGGAACCAATGAATATGGCCCTCAGTATAAAAACTCTTACAGTGGAGAATCCACCAGTGATGAGTCGGATGCTGACTCTATCGATACGGCTGTCAATGATGCCCAAACTCCCTCAAATCAAACTTCCACCCGATAAAACTTTAGATGGAAATGGCCATAACATTTTTGGTGACTTTGGTGACATATACACATCACCCTCTTAAATTTTCATGGATGATCCCATGCCGATTACTCCAGTGACTCTAGTTCAGGCACTCCTACGATGTCCAGCTCGGGGACTCCGGTGACCCTGTGTTTTGCTTTTCGTGCCCTGAAATTTATTTCCATGCTCTCTGAAACCCCTACGATTCTCTTTGCACCGACTGATTCGTAAGAGAGTCGGTTTTGATAATACTCACATACACTTTGCACCATACATACTTACCACTTGTGATTCTTCTATTCTCTTACCTCCATTTTTTATTCTATCGCTAATTCAAACTCTTTTCCCTTGTGATTTCTTCTATTAGCCACCAATATGACTACATGATCATTTCTATCATCGTATTTCCAGGGATTTAAGAGACTAAAGTTTCTTTTATCCAAGGCACCATGGGACGGAAGAGGAGAGGAAAGAAAGGTTCGCGAGGAGCATGCTGGCAGGGATCACAATGAATGCGACATGACGGATCACAAAGAATGGGAGAATAGAGACTGTGAACGCCGTGGCCGAGATCATGGCCTAGAAGGGAATAGAAAAAGGAAGGCGAAAGAGATGATAAGAAGAAGGACGCCGACTCTAGAAAAGCATCCAAGCTTGTTAAAACCAACCAAAGCTCAATTCCTTAGGCTTAGACATCTGCCGCTTTTTCCCATGTTGGACCTTCTGGTTCCATCCCTCTTATCACCAATTCAGATAAGATAGATATTTACAAAATGGTAAAGAGGCCTCCTACTCACTTTCGAAGCCACCCAGTCAACTATCATAGAGATTTCCTGGGTGGTTCCTAAACAGAGTGCGCTTTTTCTTAGATACCCCTTTAATCGACAAAGAGAAAATGTTGAAGAATATTGACTTTTTACGATTGATGTGGAGCAACTCTTTAATTGGCATAAACTAGTTTCGGAACTTTAAAGAGTTAATAAGTTGAATTATGAGACTCAGCTCACAATAGAATGTGATCACGCGGAATAGGATAAGGTTCTTAAAGAGCAAGATGAAGAGGTTGATTGCATCACTACCGCTTATGAGTAAGTTGAGGCTGCTAAAAGAAAAGTTGAAGCAAACCTGGACGCTGCGGTTCAATCTCACCAACAGAAAGAGGCCTTAATAAATTCTCAATTGTGCGATGCTCATGCCGCACAGAAATGGGCCGAAGATTTATTGGATGTACAGAAAAACCGTTGAAGATTTTTACAAATAGGTGGCAAATCTTACCGTAGCACTTAGTACGAGTCTCTTAAAATGTAAAATTGAAAGACCAACTTGCCAAAGCCCAGCAAGAGCACGATCAGGCCAGGCAAGAAAAAGATGCCATTAAGGGAAACTATGCAAGTACCATGAGAACTCTCAATGCAAATATGCTTGAGTTTTATGTTCTTTATGTCATGGGATAGGGCAGTCTGGAGATTTTGGAGGTATTCCTACACTTTGGTCGAGGTATGGGAGGAGGTTTTGAAACGAGCGGTTGTTGATGATCTGTATCACCCCCAATTTTAATTAACAACAATAAAATAGAAATGAGTAATAAACCAGATATGAATCAAAATAATATTCACAACTGGGCAAAAAGGTTTTCACCGTTGCGTTCATTATGAAATTTTGGTTCGGATAAACTTTTAGTTTGCATAAAGCGAACAAAAAACGAACAAGATATGACCAGTTGAAGTTTGAAATTTAAACTAGAAATTAAATAAATAACCAAACAAAATCGATGGTGTAGTTAGGAGACCCATCCCATAACTGGGTCGACCCCTATATCGACTCAGGATTCATATGGGTTGACCCTTATCGAGCCAGGCACGATGTCAAACCTACTATACACTAAACCTAATATCCTAAGGCTTAGAACACCCTCTACACCTATAAATTGACTTGTACTCTTCACACTTCCCCCATATTTCTCCTTCTTCATTTTCTCAGCCTCCACTCTAAATATGTTGTAAATTGAAATAAAATTGGGGGATAAGTTGGAATACTGTCAAATTATAGATATGAAGGATTCTTCTTCTTCCAAAGCCTTTTTCGGGATTTGCAGTTTTTTCTCTATGAGTTTTTGATATAATTTTTAGATCAGTTAATATAACAGGAAAGATTTGATAGTAAAATATTTTGAATTTACAAATCTTGTATTTGCAGTGTTTATAAGTTTGTTTTTTGTAAGTTGTTACAATTTATTTACGGTCTATTGTTTATTCCTTTTCAGTTGTTTATTTATTGTAAACAATTTTTCTTATTATTCTCTATTCTGCTATGATTTTATTTGTAGTCTTGCGAATACCTATTTATTTATTTTGTTCATTTCTGAGTCTAGACCTCATGCGCCTAGACCAACTCTCCTTTTATTTGTTTATTTTTGCGTTGGGCATAGGCCAACGAGAGCCTAGGCCAACAAGAGCCAGGCCTTTATCGATTAATTTACATAAAATTTAGGATAATATGGAATGTATACAAAAAGAAGATTTTGGGCATGTTGAAAATTGGTGATTCAATAAAGGATTGTAAAATTGGATAAATCTTATTGAAGAAAACTCAAACTTATGAATTGGAATAAGTTATACTCAATCAGACATAACACGTAATCAGAAAATATGTAAATTAGAATAAATTGCACTTAATTGGACATTAAGTAACATAGGGAAAGGGTTGTTAAAAAAGATTACATTAAATGTTAATTATAACATGATAATATAACATGTGGTTATATTGGGCTTATTAATAAACTTAAACATGTTAAGTTAATTTATGAGATTAACAAGATAAGATAAATGAGGTCTATTCCAGCATCATGGGGCTGATTAGGAAAGATAAAAGGCATAATAATGCAATGAAATCCTAGTAATAAATTGAAGGCCAAGTCAAGGGTGTAACACCCCACACTTTTCTGTGCCCAAATTTCGAAAAAATCGAAACTCAAACACATCCAAGCATGGAGCGTGTAAATCTGGTACCTGCAAATAAATGAGGATGAGCATAATCAGAGTATGATAAGATAACTCACATCGGAAACAAAATAGGATAAACTAGTATTAGCTCAAGTAACTGCCCTTTCCAAAGTAAGTCACTTTGCCAATACCGGGCATGAGAGAGAATGAGAACTGAAGGCCAAACTAAAAAACCTGCGAGAACCCGACCTTCCTTAGAAATCCAGGGTGGTTGTAATGAGGAGAGGGGTCAAAACAACAAGATTTTGGTGAATAGGAAATGTACAACAGAGATTATAATACACAGATGTATCCCGTTTAGTTCAACCTAAGATGTATGCCTACCAAGGTTAGTGATTCTAGCCTAACCTTGTAAAAGTTTACGCACAACTCTACCACTCTTCCCAAAGTAGTATTCCAAGATATAATACCACGATGAGTGTTTACGCATATATTTAGGAAAACTTTTAACCATAGTTCAACTGATTATTAAGCCGAGAAGTAAACCCCTACTGCGGAGTTTTTGTATACATACATACCCTTCCATCAACTTATCCTTTACTGCTTTCCGCCTCACTATCAATGATAGATAGGGTGGATTCCCCCGATCACTTAAGACCCTTGGCGGACCTATTGGTCAGTGGACGTGTTAGTCACTTAATACCTCTCGATAACCTGTTTCCCATTCTTATAAACTAGAGGGCACTAGCTAAGGGCCCTACTAGTTAAGGCTTCCGTTATTCACACATATACCCTTTCCTCGTATAAGGCGAGAGATGGTATTTTGTCGCTCGCTATACCACTAGCTGACCTTATTGGATAACCTCATTAGTCGCTTACTACTTCTCGTATGATAGGTAGCCATATCTGACATTTTAAATTTTTAGGTTTGGGTAGGAAATACACACACATGTCGTTTAATACCCCTATACTGAAAGATCTATTCCCAAGTGGACTCTTTAACCCCAGCCGCTTAAGACCTAGGAAGCTGACTACACGCGAAGGTTATTAGGTTTGTACCACATTAGCCCTTAGTACCTTTCCTTATTGGGATAAAGTGGTCTATGTCATTTTTCCCTTTTTGTTTAGTTTCTCTCTACATGATTTATTATCGTCATGGGTTCTTATGGTTAATAATATTTTTACATCATTAACCTACTAAGTCCAACTCTACTTTTAATTATAAGTTCTATATTTATTAATATAAATAAGGAAGGTTGTATCGTCTTTTACCCGAGGATATTTATTTGATTACTTCTCTAATTGGACCTAGTATTTAAACAATAATCAGTATCCATTAATCCCCCTTTTACACCCATTAACTTATATTTCAATGTTTGTTGCCCTTTATGACCGTAACAGTCATATTTTCCTAAGGCAACCATTTATCAATCCTAAGGTATCTATTTGTTGTACCCCAACAAACAATTACTACACTTATTTATTAATTAATTTATTGCTTGTTATATATATATATATATGTATGTATGTATGTATATGTATATGTATATGCACCAGACCTCTCACATTAAGTTGACTGCCTATGGATGTTGGATTTGCTGGTCGGTTCTGGGCAGACTTTTGCCATAAGTTAAACTTAACCTCTTGCATTAGTACATTTTTATTTATGCATTAAACCCCTCACTTTAAACCGACTACCCGTGGATGCTGGATTTGCCTGTCGGTTCCGGGCAAACTTCTACCACAAGTTGGGCTTAACCTCGTGTCTAAATGCGGTTATAATTCAAATTTTCTAATTGGAGTTTACAACTTTTATCCTAATTAATTTAGGAATTGTAACCATTATCCTATTATATTTATGTTCCCCAATCAACATTCGTTAGAATTGTTATTTGTTGGTTTGTGCTTTCATTTATAGAAATAAATCATATTAATTGCTACAATGGTCACCACAAATATATAAATTCAATATGGATTATATTTTCATATATTTCCATAACTGAACATCGTTCAACATTCAATACAATGTATATTTTAACGTTTACGTTGATTTGGACGGATAATATGTATATATTTATTTTATGTCTTAGCGCGGTCAACGTATTTTTCTTTCTTTATTATTATTATTATATTTTATGATTCGGTTTAATCAATAACCATACATTCCTTTTTGCATTCAATCTTGCCAAAAGTTTTCAAATCTTGCAAAAAGACGGTTAGCTGAAATTATTGTAAATTATGCCTGATTAGTAAAATAGACATGTCTCAAATCCACAAGAAATATATGTATATTTATGTATGTATATGTGTGTGTGCGTGTGTGTGTGTGTGTATATATATATATATATATTTGGAATAGTTGAAGCAAACTGCACACAAATATGTATATTTATATTTATACATATGTTTGTATCACTTTTTCCTTTTCCAATCTTTTTGTCATATCTCTTGTGAATTCAAAATAGTATCTTTTTGTTCAAAAAGAGGAAAATGACATATTTACAATAATTAAGCCAAAATAGAACAACATTCAATACAAATAGGTATAATTTTTTAAAATTTCAATCACACAATTCACCTTTTTATCCAAATTCACATAATTTATCATTCAACATTGAAAATAAAGATATGGAATATAACTGCATCTAACTGGTGTTCAATGGGACTGATTTCCAGATCTACGGTGTTTTATAACAAACCATAATATATTTTTCAACATAATTATAAGAAATATATGTAAATAAATTTAAGAATCCCATAATTAATATTATGCCTAAACCAAAATTCACAATTTACAAGTTTATACAGTGTATACAATCAGATCTGTTGGGTGTCAATCCAATTATAACAATTTAATGAACATATCTGATGGAAATAGGCATAAAAATTTTAAATCTAATTAAAACAAAGTAAATAAGCTATTATAACTGTATTTGTAAATTTCCCACTCGCCTTAAAGCATCCAAACCCAAAGTTTGAATAAGCTTCTAGGCCTACAATTCCCAAATTCTTATAAATCCACAATATGTCTAAAAAGTGGATAACTTTAGATTTGTAAATATGCAAGAAAATAGAAAGAGAGGGGATAATTTGATTTGGAGCATCAATTAACATTCTTTTTGATTGAATATGATAACCCTCTCAATTCTATATGGCTTGTATTTGATTTGTTGTATAAGAATATATTTTTAATTAAGAAATTAGGTTTGAGGAAGGATGAAAATGGCAGAGCTTCGCTGCTGCCCACATATTTGTGTGGAAAAGAATGAGGCCTTACCCCTTTATTTATAGGAGTGGAAATGGCTTTCAACCACTAGATTCATTTCAGTTTATACTCGTCCATCTGTTTAATATTATATTATAAACTAACCTCATTAACCCTAGCCATTACTGGGTATTCTGACACCCAATAGGTTAACCGCTTGGGTTGTCAGTTGCCCAATATAGCTATTTAAATAAGGTATATTATTTTTTATTATTCTGATTTACTTATTTTCCATCCATTTTCGTATTTCGTCCATAACTTTTTCATACGACTCCATTCGCGAAACTCCAAACATGAAAGTTGACCAGAATTCGGAGATGTACACATCGATTAAAGTTTCATTGCCAAATTCCATCATTTGTAGAAATTCCTATGTTTGAAATTCTAATAATTAATTCCTATTTTTAAAATTCCGGGTTGTTACATAGGGGTGATTTGTGTCAATTGCATTTTTGGTTGGAAACCTATATCAGTCAATAACCCTTTGTTATCATAGAGTCTCACATCAGGTAAAGGATAGGGCATGCCTTACTGAAATGGATAGTGAGTGGTTCAAATAAGGTGAGTACGAACGCGTTCCGGCGGAACGATAAGCATGCATCGCTACGATTGGGGAAGATAAGACACCATAATGCCTATTATTAATGGTTATGTCCTTTTAGTTGATGGGTTCGGGATTGATAACCCAGTTCCATAGCTCGCATAGTTATTCACATTTGGGTAAAAATAGTCGATTGACAGTTATAAATTTGATAAGGCCTAATTATGATATTTTGGTAGTTATTGCAACAAATTTCGGATATGAATGAGAAGCCTATGTTTATTCGCGTTTACCTTTTTCCGCTATTTCACTTATGCTTTTATGTCTGTTACTCTTAGAACCATTCTTCTGTCTAATGTTTCCTTATTTCATGACCATGCTAAAAATTACTATAACTCACTAGACGTATGTTTGACCTAGTTTGTTTTCGCCTTCTCTTTTCCTTTTCCCCCAGATCCGCCAAGTGGTGGCCTCAGCAATGATTCTTGACTGTCTGGTTCATATCAGATTCAGACTCTTTACTTCTTCATGTATTGGCTCAGTTCTTGTCTTTTGATTATTGTATTGATTTACAAGAGGGATAACTTTTGTGGTTTTACTTATGTACTCTGATATTTTCCATGAGACAGTATGTATGTTTTTATGATGGTGACTATCTGGTGTTTTTGAAATGTAATAAGTACTATGGTTCGATTGCCGATTTAATAAATGTTTTAAAAATTTCCTCTATGTTTTATATTTCTGGCTTGTGAATTTTAGCCTCTGTGTTGTTATTTTATACCTAAGCGCTTCACAAAACTTACCTCATGCTCATATAAGTGAATTAAGAGATATGGGGTGTCATATGGTACACATAAGAGGAGCTCTTATCGTTCTATCTAGATAATGACTCCCGTGCTGCTTTTGTCAAAGGAAAAGGCGAATTAAGGCATGAAAGAAAGACTATCTTTGTTGAGGCAGCTGGGCCTTTTTACGAATCTCATCTCGATCCTTAAGCTATCTTGGATGCTTCCATTCCCTCCCTAGATCCTTCTCTTGCCAAAGTTGTTTCTGTCAAGGTCACTACTAGTGTCATTGTTGATCCTATCGAAGCTACTCTTGTTATCGTGGCCTTCTTGTTGTTGTTACCACTCTAGCGACTGCTCCTTTGATTACAGCTGCCGATGATGTAAATGCTAGGGCAAACTTATTGAGTGATGAGGGAAATGACCAGGGTGCGCAGGACTTTGAGATTGTAGCACGGGTATCCTACGAAGTAAGTAATGCTAATATCATCTCTAACCTAGGGGATTACCTTCGTTCCTCGTATGAGTTTGAGGACTTACTCTCTCAATTTTCACTTGATATAGGATTAAGCTTTCCCTTCTGCTACTTGCACTATTGGGACTGTTGCAATTTTTTACTTCCTCGTTGATTGTTACAAGGGTTTCTGCATAATTAGGCTTCTCAGAAGACTGTTACCTTGCCTATGCTTCTTCTCTTACCTCTCATCCGAGGTCACAATATGAGCAAATTGCTGCATTACAAGAAGTAGATGACCCAACAATTTCTTCTAGAGGCGGCGGAGGCCCTACTTAGAAGAGGAGACTGTCGAGGGTGGTTCAGTTGCTAAGTACAAGGATCCTTCTTCAAGGAGCGATAAAAAGTCAAAGGGAAAACGTGGCGGGAAGCACAGTGCGCATAAGAACGTCCCATTGAATAGCTTCTGTCCGATCACATATCGCCCATCCCAGTTGGTCCCGAATACTCCAGTCTTGGTCATTATCCTTTTTAATACATGATCATTGACTTCAAAAGTACGATGGCGGACTTTTGAGTTAAATGTATTACTACCCTCCTCTGATGTGCTACCAGCCTAAGTTTTGCTTCCTTCCTTCCTTCTTTCATCAAGTTGATCAAGGGCTTACAACATCAACTACCCATTTTCGGCTTGACCTGAATGAATCCTTTGATGAGTTGGGATTTCTAACTCCATGATATCATTGTTTCTGAAAAAATTCAAAAGAAAATGGTGTGTACCTGATCACAGATTTGTGAGTTGTTTGATAAGCCCATAGTGCAAGTGGTAACTTGTGACACCCCATGTCTGTTAATGTCACTCTTTATTAGATTGCATTAAGTTTCATGAAGAGTTATAGGTAAACAGAACAGAATCTCACAAGACAGATATATAAAATAACAGTAGAAATTTAAAACTTTATTTTTCAATAGAAAACATCGTGGTCTCAAAATCTAGTTTCAACAACAGACTGAAATACTGGAACATAATACATCAAATAAAAAGATCTTTCTTGCGCTAAAAACCATCAGAGTAAAAAAATGAAAAATCATAATCTCCATAAGTAGTCATAAACAAGTTGACAAGTAGTCAAAGCGATACATCAGGGAAGATCCAGATCCGAGCAGAAACAGAAGATATAATCCTAATCAAGCCTGAACATTCCCACCCTGAGAACCCAAGGGAGGGGGGGAGGAAGAGAGAGAAAAGGAAACAAAACGGGTCAGACATAAAGTCTGGCGAGTCCAGTGACTTTTAGCATATAAAGAAGTAAAAGCATCATGACAGGTATATAAACTGGATGAGGGATAACAGATCGTATAACAGGTATAAACAGACCGAACATAATAATCAAAATAAATAGAGTAGGTATCCGTCAATTACTTAATAGAACAGAATGATCCCAAAAGAAACATATTGATAGTTTTAGGTGTACTGTAGTCTCATAACGGGTTTTAACCCAAACAGAAATAACAACACCTTAATAGAATATAACGGATGTTATCCCAAACATAAATAACAGGCACCCCAACAAAAACAGATAGAACTAGATGTACCCTAATTACTATCCCCAAGCGATCGGCTCCTTAACTGGTAAATACCCAGTGTTGATCCCATAAGAGGGTGTATTACTTCCTAAAAAGGCAACCTACAGAAGGACACATACCTATTTACTGGTGCTATAGTGGCTTATTTTCCCCCTACAGACCGACTCATTCACGTACATAACTCCGTTGGAATGCAACCGTATACACCTCCTTTAATATGAACCTCTTACGATCAGTTCAGTATGCGTGCCCTGACCCCTACCTTGTGCGGGGTCCCCGTTTAATACAAGAATGGGTTACTGACTTATATGGGTCCTACACAGCAGATGACACAAGTCAACCCCCGAACTTGTGTCCCCAATTAACTAGGAATTTTATAACAAGTTAAGCCTATAGATTATCAAGTTCGCCCAACCCCCACAGACTAACGGTTAAGTTTTTCACAGGTTTATCTAATCCCAACAAATTAAACAGGTTTACATAACCTTAACAGATCAAACAGGAATACTTAACCCCCTAATCATATTAAACAGATTTAATTAGCGTTAACAGATTAAATAGGTTTCCCAGGTTGTTTACGGTTTTATTAACATGTTCCGCTTAATTTATAAATTAAGCCTACATACTTATATGCCCCAAACCACAAGTCATAATTCACAGTATATGATATGTCCCAAATTTTTAGTCATACTTGACAGTATAGGTTATTCCCCCACATTCCCGTCATGATTCATATTACAAGATATGCCCCAGTTTATCATTCCTAATCATTCCCAATTTATCCCAATTTCGTTCGTACGCATATTTCAGCAATATTGGCCTAGGCTCGAAGGTAGCCTAGGCTATAAAAATAAAAAGGGAATGAGAGAGTGAAGAACAAAAGTAGGCATAATAACAGAAATAGGAATATGATAATAGAAATAGGCATAATAATAGAATAGGAAAATGATAACAAAAATAGGCAGATAAGAATTGAACAACAGATCAGGTGTATAGAAGAATACATGCAATAGCAGAACTGTTTAGGTATGAACCAGATTCTTAACAGGCATATGTTTAGATCCAAATTTATAAGCATGTTAGGGTTACTGTTAAATATTTATATCTAAAAGTAACATGAACTCACAGAGATTGGATCTTAATAACAGAGAATAATATGCTGATGTTGCAGAAGGGGTTCTTGTATCAATATAGGTCGATGTTGAAGAAGATAGCCTAATTCAATCCAAGCAGAGGCAACATCTCATTGTCTTCATTGTTTTTAGTTGTAGAAAACAATAGAAATGTTGTCCTATATATAGCCTACTTTCAACGAACTCGGTCAAGAAATCAGTCTCGATTCAGAAGATGAACCACTCTGGATCAGGGTGGGTCGACCCATCCCCACCTAGGTTGACCCGTGGGTCGACCCATCCCCACCTAGGTTGACCCGTGGGTCGACCCACCTGGCCATGGGTTGACCAATCCCAGGCGATGTCGCCCCATGCCGATCCAGATCACACCTACTTCTCCCTTCGTATTTTCGAAATATTTTGAATTCTGGTTTTGAATTTATTTATACATAAGACTCTTATATGTATACAAACTTCTAACCTTCATATCTTTCTCATATAGTGTCCGTTTTACACAAACTCAGAGCCTATCTTAACCCTAATTCCAAGACGAATGCAATAGTACAGTCTTTTTTACTTAATTTCTACTATTTAATTAAGTATTCTTTAGTTTATCATTATAATGTGTTTTAAAATTACATGTTGTTGCATTCTCCCCTAAAAGGATTTCGTCCCCGAAATCTCCAAATTAAGAAGAATGTTTATCCTAACATCAATCAATCATCTACTCATCCATCAATCACAGACATCCATTGTCCTTAAGAGATTTCTAATGCTTATATGTATATATGCAAAGGAGTGTGTATGTGTCGCTATGCTAATGTGAAAAATCAGGCGGTTAACTAATTCAGTCAACCTCCTTAATGCAACGTACGTTTGTGCCATGAATCCAACATATATGCAAACAATCCTAGTATATCATGTAAATGCTATATGTATGCACAATCATCCATCCAAATGTAACATCTATATGATAATACAGCCGTATACACCATTAAAAAGAAAAATGAACACGCATCCATATGCAGTATAAGAGTTCTTTGAGCCGATCTAGTGCCTATGTGTGTATATGATCCACAAGAAAAAACTAGCGAAAATTTGCATCCACTTGCATCCATCAAACATACCATGTTTCAAAAACATGTTTACATCCATTGGTTTTCTACCTAAAGGTCGAATATTCGATCGATAGGATATACTCCAATGACAGAAGCGAGTATGAATAAAAGCTTGGAAAAAGTAGTTAAGAACAAACCCTTGAAAAGAAAAGGGTACGAAGTATGGATCTTGTCTGTCTTCGCGGTCTTCTCCCCATTGAACTTTCATCAACTTGACCTCTCCGTTGCGAAGCTTCTTAACCTCTGATCCAAATATACGGGTATGAATTCGTCTAACTGTTGCCTCTCGTTCTACCTCTACTTCCTCAAGCATTCCTGGCTCAACTACCTCTGTTGTATCATACAGACACTTCTGCAAATGACTAACGTGGAAAACATCATGAACGCCCGCCAATCTCTCTGGTAGTCTCACCCTATAGGCCATTTGACCTATCCTTTCCACTATGGGAAATGACTCAACAAACTGTGGCGCCAATTTCCTACAAATCCAAAGTGAACCACATTCCTCAGAGGTGATACTTAGATGAAAACCATGTCTACCACCTCAAACTCAATATCTGTCCTTCTCTTATCTGCATAGGACTTCTGCTTGTCCCGAGTTGTCTTCATGCATTTGCGGATAAGATCAACCTTTTCTGAAGTTTCTCTAATCATCTCAGGTCCAACTAGAAGCCTATCTGTAGACTCCTACCACAAGTGGGGGATCTGCATGGTCGTCCGTATAATGCCTCGAAGGGTGCCATACCTATAGTAGCCTGAAATCTGTTGTTGTAGGCGAACTCAACCAATGGAAGATGCTCCTCCCCAAGCCCCTCCGAAGTCTAGGATACACAGGCTCAGAAGATCCTCAAGCAATCTATTCACCCTCTTAGTCTGCCCATCAGTCTGAGGGTGATATGCAATGCTCAAATATAACTGTGTACCTAATGTCTCTTGCAGGATCTTCCAGAACTCACTAGTGAAGATGGGGTCACAATCACTCACTATGCTAGAAGGTACTTCATTTAGACGGGCTATCTCATGAAGATAAACTGATGCCAACCATGCCGCCATTCTCTTACTCTAAACAGAAATGAAATGAGCGTTCTTAGTAAGCCTGTCAACTATAACACAAATATTGGTGTTGCCTTTCCTCGATCTAGACAAACCATCTATGAAATCCATAGAGAAGCTCTCCCACTTCCACTGTGGGACCTCCAAAGGATGAAGCAAACCGATGGACTTCCTATTTTCAGTTTTGAATTGCTGGCAAACTGAACATCGAGAGACAAACTCTAATTCATCTTTCTTCATCCCAGCCCAAAAGAAAACCCTCTTCATAACTCTATACATCTTATCACCGTCCGAATGGATAGTCATCCTAGAATGATGGGCTTAGGAATGTCTTCCACGGACTCCCAACCAAGGGAACACAAAGCCTCCCATCCCGTCGTAACCACTCTCTATCATCCGTGGAATATCTACTATGGTGACTAGAAGTCTCCCCTCTACGGAGCCTATCCAAGATGTCTGCTATCTATGGGTCCTCTTGCTGTGAAGATCCTATCTGATCCATAAGAGTAGGTCGCACCTCTAAGGATGCCAACAAACTAGGTGCAAGATCCATAGATGGCCTAAATTGAAGGTCGATATGTACTCCAAACTCCGCCTCTCTACGGATAGAGGACTCAAAGTCCCCCTCTGCATACTCAACGCGTTAGCCACCACATTACCCTTGCCAGGTGTATAAGCAATCTCAAAATCATAGGACACTAGGAACTCTATCATTCTCTGCTATCTCAAGTTGAGATCCCTCTACGAGAACATATACTTCAGAGATTTACGATCCGTGTACAACTCGAACCTCTCTCCAAGTAGATAACGTCGCCAAGTCTTAAGCACAAACACTATAGCAGCCAGATCCAAGTCATGGGTAGGATAGTTCTCCTCATGAACTCTCAACTGTCTACCACCGTAGCATACTACCCTTCCCTCTTGCATCAAGACGACACCAAGCCCTGTACCACATGCATCAGCGTATACTGTGAACGCTTTATTCTCATCAAGAAAATTCAAGACTGGGGCTGTTTTCAGAGCCAAATTCAACCGCTGAAAAGCATCCTCATAGTCAATGCTCCAAGAAAATATCAGATTCTTCTTCGTTAGTCTGGTGAGTGGGGCTAATATCTTTGCGAAGTCCTTGATAAACTTCCTATGCCCGCCAAACCGAGAAAACTCCTCACCTCCGTTGCATTATTTGGAATGTTCCAATCTTGAACTGCAACTACTTTCGCGGGATCCACCGTTATCTCATCCTTGGAGGCCACATGCCCTAGAAATCTTACTTCCTCTCTCCAAAAGTGACATTTGGAGAATTTCTCCTTAAGCTAATGGTCCCGAGAGTCCTCAAAACCTCCCCTAAATATAGGGCATGCTCTTCCTTGCTTTTTAAGAAGATCAGAATGTCATCCACAAATACCACAACGAACTTGTTCAGAAACTCCCGGAACACCCTACTCATCAGATCCACAAAATAGGTTGGTGCATTCGTCAACCCAAAAGGAATGACTAGCCACTCAAAGAAGCATCTGGAGTTCTAAAAGTTGTCTTATCTATACTGTCCTCGGCCACCCTCAACTGATGAAACCTCGTGGCCAAGTCTAACTGAGAGAAAACAGATGCGTCAACAAGCTGGTCAAACAGATCATCATTCCTCGGAAGTGGGTGCCTATTCTTCTTAGTGAGCTTATTCAATTCTGTGTAATCCACACATAAGCAAAGCAAGCCATCCGCCTTAGTTGCAAAGACGACTGGAGCACTCCATCCTGATATGCTTCGCCTAATAACCCCTTCTTAAGTAGCTCCCCTACTTGCTTGATGAGCTCCCTCCCTCCTTTTCCTAAGTTCCATATGGTGGACATGTAATGCGACTGGCTTCGCATTATCCACCAAGTATAGCCAGAAATCAATCTCGCGCCTCAGAGGTAATCCCCTAACCTCATCAAAAACATCCAGATACTCAGAAACTACAGGTAAGGATCATAAATCATTGACAGAAGCATCAAGCGATTCTAGGAAACTAAGCATGACAGGACCCTTGGGGTCACAGGAAATCTTGAGAGCCCTCCCTCGGTAAGTCAAAAGTCTAACGACCCTCCTCTCACAATCTAAAATGGCACCGTACATGGCTAGCCAATCCGTTCCTAGAATCAGACCATAGCCTATAAAACCGAGCACATATGCGTCGCACTCAAACTCGATGCTCAACACAAATATTCTCAAATTCCGACAAATCATAGATAGACTAGTCGTCCCACCAACAGGGTTTGGACAATAATGGGATCTGAAAAAATACTAGTACTAAGGTGCAAAGACTCAACCAATTAGATAAAAAAGAGTGAGAAACGCCAGAATAAAAAAAAGTCCTAACTGGATGATCGGAAAGAGAAATCAAACCTTCAACAGAAACTTTCCTACCTCTGTCCAGTACACTAGCCTCGAGAGAATGCACCTGCCCTCTAGAAGATCATACCCTTTGGCCCTGTCCTTGCTTCTTTGGGCACTCCTTAGTATAGTATCCAACCTCACAACAACTGAAGCAAGCATTCTTCCTTTTTCTGCAATCTTTGACCGAATGGCCCAAGATCCCAACATCTTGACACTTCTTCTTGCCCTGAGCTTTGTCGTTCTTTCCACCCTTCTTTGATGTTCTTTCTTGGGCCACACTTTCTTGTTTTGCATCTCATCGGTCTTAGCCTCCTTTTTCTCATCCTTACCATCTTCATGCATCAATGCCATATAAACCACTCTCTCAAAAGTAGCCCCTATCAGAATGTGAGATAATGCCAATTCCTAAAGAGGTTGATTCAATCCAATTGCAAATATTAAAGCTTTCTTGTATGGGGCATTCACCAACTCCTGAACAAACCTTGCTAACTGATTGAACTTATTGACATACTCTTTGACAAACATGCTTCCTTGCTTAAGTATCAAAAACCTCTCCATTTGCATACTCTCTTCTGCCTGAGAAAGAAACTTCATCTCGAATCTCTGTTGGAATACATCCCTAGTATCAACTGGACCCCCTGCTTGCATCACTTCTTACCAGAACGAAGACTCGTCCTTAAGCTTCCATGCAACCAACTATACCTTCCTGCGGTCATCAACCTCAAAAAGCCCAGATAAGTTCCTCGTCTCTTCTATCTAATTTTTTGCTTACACAAAGTTTTCAGTTTCTCGGAACAGCTTTCCTCCTATAGCATAGAAATCCTTGCATATCTTATAAAAATAATCCGCTCGTGGAGGAGGAACAACCGCTGCAGCTGGGGGAGGAGCGTCTGCTTGGCCTCCGGCACGCACCATAGCCTCAAGATACCTACGGAACCAAGCTGGAATCTAAACACCCTCGGGAAGATTCGGTTCCCTAGACATGCTGGAAAGAAAAGAAAAAAGGGTTCAAACAGAGAATCCAATTTTTTTTTTAAATGGCTGTGAGGAATATGTTTTTCAAAAACATACTTTTCTTTGAAAATACTTTATGTTTGAAACCTATTTAAGACAATTTTCAAAAACTTTTACTCGATCTTGTAACCTTCAGCCCTGATACCAAATGTGACACCCCATGTCTGTTAATGTCACTTTTTATCAAAATGCATTAATTTCTGTGAAGCGTTATATGTAAACAGAACGGAATCTCACAAGACAAATATATAAAATAGCAGCGGAAATTTAAAACTTTATTTTACAATAGAAAACATCGTGGTCTCAAAATCCTGTTACAACATGAGACTGAAATACTGGAACAAAGTACATCGAATAAAAACATATGTCTTGCACTAAAAACCATAAGAGTATAGAAACCATAAACCATAATCCCCATAAGTAGTCATAAACAAGTAGACAAGTAGTCAAAGCGATACATGAGGGCAAATCCAGATCCAAGCAGAAATAGAAGAGAGAATCCTAATAAAGCCTGAGCGTTCCCACCTTGAGAACCTAGGGGGTGGGAAGGAAGAGAGAGAAAAGGAAACAAAACGATTCAGACATGTAGTTTGATGAGTCCAGTGATTTTTAGCATATAAAGAAGTAAAAGCATCATGACAGGTATATAAACTTGATGAGAGATAATAGATCATGTAACAGATGTAAATAGATTGAACAGGATATGCAGAATAAACATAGTAGGTTATGCTTCTCAAATACTTTTCTCTGCACCAATACTTGTATAACAAATATGTGACAGAATTAGGTATCCCTCAATTACTTAACAGAAGCAGAATGATCCCAACAGAAAATATTGATAGTTTTAGGTGTATTTTAGTTTCATAACGAGTTTTACCCCAAACAGAAATAATGGCACCTTAACAGAATATAACGGGTGTTACCCCAAATAGAAATAACAGGCACCCCAACAGAAACAGACAGGACTAGATGTACCCTAATTACTATCCCCAAGCGATCGGCTCCTTAACTTGTAAATAACCTGTTTCGGTCACACAGTAGGGTGTATTACTTCCTAAAGTGGCAACCTATAGAAGGGCACATACCTATTTACTGGTGCTACAATGGCTTATTTCCCCTACAGACCGGACTCATGCACGCACATGACCCTATTGGAACGCGCCCCATATACACCTCCTTTCATATGAACCTTTTACGATCAGTTCACTATGCGCGCCCTGGCCCCTACCTAGTGCAGGGTCCCTGTTTTATACCAGAATAGGTTACCGACTGATATGGATCCCAAACAGCAGGTAACACAAGTCAATCCATGAACTTGTGTCCCCAATTAACTAGGATTTTTTTTAACAGGTTAAGCCTACAGATTAACAGGTTCGCCCAACCCCCACAGATTAATGGTAAGTTTTTCACAAGTTAACAGGTTTATCTAATCCCAACCGATTAAATGGGTATACATAACCTCAACAGATCAAATAGGTTTACTTAACCCCTGATCAGATTAAATAGGTTTAATTAACCCTAACATATTAAACAAGTTTCCCGGTTTGTTTACAATTTTATTAACATGTTCTGCTTAATCTATAAATTAATCCACAAGTCATAATTCTTAATATATGATATGCCCCAAATTTTAAGTCATGCTTCACAGTATAGGTTATCCCCCAAATTCCACTCATGATTCATGTTACAAGATATGCCCCAATTTATCATTCCCAATTTATCCCAATTTCGTTCGTACGCATATTTCAACGATATTGGCCTAGGCTTGAAGGTAGCCTAGGCTATAAAAATAAAAAGGGAATGAGAGAGAGAAGAATATAAATAGGCATAATAACATAAATAGGGATATGATAACAGAAATAAGCATAATAACAGTACGGGCATATGATAACAGAAATAAGCATATAAGAACTGAACAACAAATCAGGTGTATAGAAGAATACATGTAATAGAAAAACTGTTTAGGTATGAATCAGATTCTTAACAGGCACAGGTTTGGATCCAGATTTATAAACATGTCAGGGTTACTATTAATTTTTATGTCTAAAAGTAACATGAACTCACAAAGATTGGATCTAAAGCACAGAGAATAATATGCTGATGTTGTAGAAGGGATTCTTGAAAGTATATATGCTGATGTTGAAGAAGATAGCCTAATTCAATCCAAGCAGAGACAACATCTCATTGTCTCCATTGTTAAATTTTGTTAACTACTACTACTTGCCCATTTACATGCGGGTGTGCCACGGCTGAAAACTTCTCTGAATTTGATACTACTTACAGAAGCTCTGAAATACTTCACTCTAGAATTGTGTTCCATTGTCGGTGATTATCTTTTGTGGAACGCCAAACCTGAAAATGATGTTTTAGTCACAAAGTTAATAACTTTTTTAGTAGTACATGTGGCCAGCGGTTCCACTTTGGTCCATTTTATGAAATAGCCTACAACAACTATTGCGTATTTTGCGCCTGCTTTGGCTATTGGTAGTACTCAGATCAAATATATTCCTCATATTACAAATGGCCATGGGTTAACCATTCAATTTGGATGATGGGGCATTTGGGATCTTAACAAAACTCTGAAATCTATCACACTTCCGGGCATAGTCTAAGGTATCCCTGTTTATTTCATGCCAAAAGTAACCATATCGGAGTATTTTCTTAGCCACAATTCGACTGTCGGAGTGGTCCTCGCATTCTCCCTCATGTACTTCAGCTAATATTCTTTTCGCTTCCTCCAGGGTTATGCATCATAGCAACGGTGTAAAAAGTCCCCTTATATACAATTTTCCATCCTGCACTTTGGAGCTTTTCTAAGCAGCCTTTTTGTTCCATTTGATTCACTGGGATTATTTTTTTATTCAGATATTATTTTATAGGGGTCATCCACGACTCTAGTTCTTCGATAATCTCCATAACACACTCCACTTCCATGTAGCCGATGCTACGACTATCGAGGATTTCCACTGACATCTAACCCAAAAGTTGTACATCGCCCGAACTAGCATACTTTGCAATTGAACTAGCCTTCATATTCTCTTCCCTTGGAATGTGGGCGATGGTATAGTATTAGAAGTCATTAATAAGTTTCAATGCTTTTGATAAATATGGAGCCAAATTCCCTTCTTTTGCTTGAAACTCTCTTCAAACTTGGCACACCAGAAGCAACAAGTCACTAAAGATCCGAAGAGTTTGAAGACTCGATTCTTTAGCTACCCTTAATCTGAAAATCAGAGCCTCATATTCTACTTCATTATTTGTGGCCAGGAATTCCAGTCGTAGCACATAACAAACTGAATGCCCTTCAGAGTCTCCAAGACCACACTTGCACCTGAACAATACTCGTTCATTGCTCCACCCATATATAATTTCCACTGCACACTCACCTCCACTGTTTCTTCCTCGTTGTCATCTCGCAAGGTAAATTCTACCATGAAATCGGATCAATCTTTCCCATTAATATCTCTTTAGGGATAATAAATTACATCATACTAGCTTAGTTTGATGTTCCACTTTAACGGCCGACCCGAAGTTTCAGGACGAAATAGGACTTGCTACAATGGCTAGTCAGTAAGTGCCTTAATAGGATGCACTTGAAAATAAGATTTCAATTTCCTTAATGCAATCAATAGACAGTAGGCAAGCTTCTCGAGTCTTGGATAATTCTTCTCTGTCCCGGTGAATTGTTTGCTGATATAATACATATGCTTCTGGACATGTCATTCCTCCCGTACAAAGCTTCACTCGAGGTGTGGGTGGATACTGCCAAATAGATAAATAAATCCTCCCCGTTACTGGGTTTGGAAAGCATAGGTGGGGCCTCCATGTGTCTTATCAATTCCTCAAAATCGGTCTGGCATTTTGTAGTCCACTCAAGGTTCTTTCCTTTCTACAAGGCGTTAAAGAAAGGAATGCATCGATTGGTTGCCTTTGAGATGAACCTACCCAATGCTGCATTTTTTCCGTTCAGATTATGAAGTTCTATTTTGTTTCGGGGATCCCTTACTTCCCTCAAGACTGTGACCTCTGTTGGGTTAGCTTCGATGCCTCTCGCGCTGACCATAAATTCCAAAACTTTCCAGATGAGATTTTGAATGAGCACTTCAACGGATTTAGCTTCATTCCGTATTTTCTCATAATTCCAAACATCTCAGCCAAATTATCCATGTGATCGACTGCTCTTCTTGATTTGACAAACATATCATCTATGTATACTTCCATGGTTATACCAATTAGAGATTTGAATGTCATGTTAACCAACCGTTGGTAAGTTGTTCCTTTAGGATCTAAATTAACCCTAGAGGGGGGAGGGGGTGCATAGGGTTTATTGTAGTTTTGGAGAATAAAAAAAATATAGCAGCACAAATAACAACAGAACAAATAAGTGCAGAAAGTAAACGACATAGAATTTACCCAGCTTTGGCAAACCGCTACCAACTGCTACATTCTCCAAGGTTCCCTACTAAGTATTAAAACAATATCCCACATACAACACTTGTACATTTGTGACCCCTCGCTATTGTTCTAATCCTATGCTCAAAACCCTGTATTGATCTCAAACCCCGAGATTGGATTTTTCCCTAACTATAAATCGTATAGTTGGAACACTAGTTTACACAAAACTTGAAAACTATAAAATGGTTTATAATAAGAAGAACAACTTAATTGAATCATACATGAAAAAGAAAAAAAATACCCTTTTAAAAAAAGTTGAATAAAATCATTTGGCCCTCTTTTCTTTTTCTATGTTATTTGAGACATATCGGCTCCTTTTTCATCAATGGCCGCTGATAAAAAATTAGGGTTTTGCCCACCTTCTGAACCGCGACTTCAATATTCTCTGATTGAAATTGATTCTTCGATGGTTTCTGATGCTTGTCCTTTGGTAGGAGATTTGGCATTGCTTTGAGATCGAAACTCTAAACTATTGTGAGTACCCTGAATTATGTTTCTCTGGTAATTGCTTGATTGGTTTGTTTGTTTCGATACTTCCTATGATGAATTGGGTGATCTATTTATAGGATTTTGAAACCCTTATGTTCTATGATTTTTCTTGATGATTTAGTGATTTAAATTGTTCATTCTTGCGTGATTAGCTGGTTTGATATTTCAAGAGATTTTGAAATGGTCCCTTTCGAAAATAAACAATTTAATACTTGTCATATATGGAGATTTGTGGAATATCCATCTTGCTTAAAACATTTCTCAAAAGTTTAATTTATTTATTTCCATTTACAAATTAAAACTAGGAAACTTTGAACTTGCCTAAAAAAACTTGTAAAAATTTCTGTTTTCTGGAATTTTTCTTACCAAATAAAGGATGGAATTCATTTAGTTCAAAGTCGATTTGAAATAGGATTCAATTCTGGGAGTTTTAAAATATTAGCTTGCCAAATATATTTTTGCAATTCTGGAAAGCTTTAAATTTCTTTCAACCTACTTCTTGGTTGTGTATTATTGCACCATGTACATTGAGACAATCTTCCAATTTTGCACTGCCTTGTGTGATGAATCTTAGTACCTTGCTTGCACCATTTTCATGCACCTTGTTTCACTTGACTTGATCCTTTTACAAACCTGAAATGTGAGTTTACTCACAGACACTCTCTTTCCATGTATGTGCGAACTCAGCTTACCCATGCATACATTATTCATACACACACAGACACACACTCATATATATAAATATTGAAAATTGGTACACTTTTATTAACTTTTGAAATAAACTACATGATCGGAATAAACTAGAAATACATAAAACTGAAATACAAGCATTAAATAAGTGCAAAAGACACTAATTGGACCCATGATGAGGTCATGTATTCCTACCCTGGAAATATGCCCCACTTGCTTCACCACTATTGCAAGTTAAACCATGAAATTGGATTCATTCTCATGTAAATGCCGAAATACTACTTATTTACACCACAATTCCAGCACTAAACCATATTTCTTCATCTCGAACATCCCACGTTCTGAACAAGCAGTTCAAAGGAATTAGAGCAGTTGAAATTTCTGTAATGACAATTAAAACTTGTATCACGTACTATACCCCGTTTCATGCGCTGCAACTACAGGTAATCGCTGAAAACTTCAGTCATAATCGAATCTTCACATCATCGGTTACAATCATCATTCAACTGCTTAGCTAACCCAATTTCCTTCCAATTACTGATTTCTTCACTGATTGGATTTGTAAATAGAATGAGGTAATGTATTGTATGAAGAGGATAGAGTTCAAACATCTAAAAACAAAACCATGTAGGGTTTTCAAATTCATTAAATTGGTACACATAAATGTGATCCTCAACTTTAGAGTTCGTAAAAGAAAGTAGTTTTAACTCCCAGTCTCAACATATTGAACGAAAAAAATCCATATCCATTACCAGATAAGAAAAAAAAATCCATAGCAAAAGTACATGTTGATTCATGAGATTTCTGATTCATGATAACGAAGAAATGAAGATCGATCGAAGAGTTAGTTAATATATATGTGTGTGTTTTAGTTGTGTTAGAATATGTTAAAATCTATCCTCATTAATCATAGCACAAACACATTTTAAACACAAATGCACGAAATTCAAATATATATATATATATATATGTATATATATATGTGTGTGTGTGTGTAAATGGCTGAAAAACCGCCATTACTGGGGTATATATCCTGGACCAGTTGACTAGTCCAAAAACCACAAGTCAACTGGTAAGGGTATAAAACCCCAGTAATGCCTATTTTCTACCATTTTTCAAATGTACATACGATTTATATTTTCTACCAGTTGACTGGTGATTTTTATACCAGTCGATTGATCCAACAATAACAGCCATATTTCTGAAAAGTTACCATCTTTTATAAAGAGATTCCTTTTGATTTCTAAAAGAAATGGTTTCTTCTCTTCGATAAAAATCTTCATGAACATTGACTTCTTTTCAACCACCATTATACTTCACAAACGTGTTTTAAAAATCACCAATTCTTACTGATTTCTATTATATATCTTAGTCTTTATTTCTAAGTTCTCTTGCATTCTATAAGCTCTCTAAAAAGAACATATTTCTTTGAATTGTTGAATTTATTTAAACTCTTGATTCAATAAGCAATAGACTTCCTTAAATCTTCACATATACGTTATATACTTGAGGATAAGATTATAAGAAAGGTGTACTCAACTGTTGACTATTCATTGTTATTCAAGAACATAATCAGAAGTCAAACTCTAATTGTTTGTTGAAGTCTTGTGTCGGTGCTCAGGTGAGAAATCCATGTTGGTGCTCAGGTGTGTTGTGAACCTATTCCTCCGAATGAAGTAAGGGTGTTGATAGTCGAATTCTAGGAGTCTGGGACTGGACGTAGGATGAGAAGTCCGAACTAATATAAAATTCCCGGTGTCACTTTTCTTACTGCATTTACTTATATGTGATATCTTATTTTAGTTAATATTTACTTGCATAACTATAGTATTAGATAAGTTGTATTATCATATTCACTTCCGCACATTCCATATAGAAAGATCCTACCCAAAGTCACAAGAGACGACTTTTCATTTGGTATCAGAGCAGGACATCATTTAATTATACAACCGTTATTTGATACTTATTTAATATGGAAAATAACACTAGCACTAGCATAAACACTAGATTCATGGAAGTTCAATCTACTACACGACCTCCCTTTTTTAATGGCATAAATTATTGTTATTGGGCTACACGCATTAGAAGATATATGCAAGCTAATGGTTTTAATGCTTGGAATATCAGTCAAAAAGAATATACACAACCTACTACAAATTATACTAATGGTCAACCAATGAAAAAGCATAAGCTACCACTAATTCTATGAATATGTTGCATTGTGCCTTGGATAGAAACGAGTTTAACCGAATTTATATGTGCAATACTACATATGAAGGCGAATATCAAAGTAACTCACAAAGGAACTAGCATGGTTAAACAAAGCAAGATATCCTTGCTTAAAAATCAATTTCATAATTTTAGAATGAATGAAAATGAATCTATTAATGATATGTATTCACGATTTCAAAAATTTATCGTTCATTATTGGGTTAGGTGAGAAATATACTAATTTTGATATAGTATCAAAGATTTTAAACTCTTTGACGGATGAATGGGAAAGAAAGGTTTTAGTTATCGAAGAAGCTAACGATCTTTCAACCATGAAACCCGAAGAGTTGATACGTAATCTTATGTCGTATGAAATCAAATTGCAGGCCAAAAAGATCCATGCTAAAGATAAGAAAAATCTAGCTTTCCTTGCTGAAAAGGATGAATCAGATTCAGTTGAAGCGGACACAACCTTTGTTGCCAAAAATTTTAGAAAATTTCTGAAATATTAAAAGGGTCGGAATAAGAATGCAAAGAAGAATTCTACAAAAGAAAATAAGGTTGATCCATCCTTGGCTGAGTGCTTCAATTGTCACAAAATTGGATATTTTCAAAAACATTGTCTAGATCTAAAGAAAAATCACAATAAAAAGGAGAAATCCAAAAGGAGAGCTTTCTCGGTTACTTAGGATGATTCACACTCTTCATTTTCGGAAAGTGAAAGTGATAGCGACAATGAACAAGCAAATATGTGCTTTATGGCCAAAAAGAATGAGGTTAATGATTTTACTTATGAAGAATGGTTGAAATTAATACAGAAATTCGAGAATCTAGAAATAATTATAAAACAAAGTTTGAATAAGCAAATGAAGATAAGAAAAAAGTAGAATTTGAAAAAGATTTGTTGAAAGATGAAAAAGAGATTTTAGAGGATGAAATTTGAAAACTTCAACAAACTTTATTTAATGTTAATTCTCAACTTTCTTTATTGAGTCCAAAAAATGAAATTGAAAAAGAAAAGAACAATCTGCTTGTTTCTAAAAATCATGATTTAATCACTAAGATTAAAACTATCGAACTAGATAATTTCAGTCTTAAGTTAAAATTAGATGATATTTCTGAAAATATTAGTAATGTCAACAAAGGTAGTGAAAATTTATCTAGAATTTAAGAAAATTCTCGGCCTACTTCTAGCAAAAAAGGATTAGGATTTATACAGAGAATAAGTGCTAAGAAAAATTCTAAATCTACCAAACCTGTTATTCCTAATATAAAGAAACTAGATTCTGTTTCAAAGAAAAAGTCTTCTAAAAATTTTAGTATTTGGGTTTGATAACAAATAATCATTTGATTAGGAATAAGTATATTAAAAGTTTCTTAAACTGAGCATAATAATATTAATTATATTTCTAAAAGGGAAACTGAACCCTCATGGGTTTAGTTTCCTAAGACCTAACTTTTAGGACCTTAAAGGAGGAAGGGGTACCAACGTCTTTAATATTTTTTGCAGGTCCCACTCAAAAATATAGGAAAGTGGATGCTCGACAGTGGCTGCTCAAAACATATAACATGGACTAAGAAATGCTGACAAATATTATTTACTCAAAAGAGGATCTGTCACATTTGGAGATAATTCCAAAGGATATATCATCGTCAAAGGCGATGTGAGAAATTACGATATATCTAATTTACCTCTTATTTCTAATGTGTTATTAGTTAAAATTTTAAAACATAATTTATTAAGTATTAGTCAACTTTGCGATAAAGTTTTTAAATATTGTTTTCCAAAAATAAATGTAGCATACTAGATTCTAATCAAATCTTATTTTTGAGGAAAACAGAGATAAAAATATTTATATCTTGAATATGGTAGTGAATAATTATCCAAGTATGTGTCTACTAGCCAAAGAAAATGATCCTTGGTTGTGGCACAAAAGATTTTGTCATATAAATTTTGATACCATAAACAAGATTTCTAAAAATGATCTTGTAAGAGGTTTACACAAACTGAAATTTAAACCATAAAATTTATGCGATGCATGCCAGTTTGGAAAATAAACAAAGTCTTCTTTGAAATCTAAAGGAGTTATTTCGACATTACCACCACTTGAACTACTACATATGGATTTATGTGGACCAACTCAAATACAGTCTATAAATCACAGTATATATGTGTTTGTAATAGTTGATGATTTTTGTAACAACCCGTATTTTCACTAACCTGTTATAACGTAAATCGAGGCAGAATTTAATTCTAAAATCCGAATCAAGGGAAACGGGCTATGCCATTGCGTTCGTCTCGGAAAAATACGCGAAATAGAGTCCGAGTTTTCGAAAATCGGAGTCCGTATGACCCGATTAAGGCCCAACGAAGTTTTCAGAAAATTTCAAAGTAAAAACAGATTTCAAATTCAAGTTTGAAATTGGAGATTAGGGTAAGATTGGGCCAGGCAGGAAAATTCCCCCTAGAGCACCCAAGTCAACAGCCTTGTCGACTTGGGAGTCGACTTGGTTGGACCCAAGTCGACAGCCCTGTCGACTTGGCTGTCGACTGGGTTCAGCCGGGCAGTTTTGCCTGGTGCACCATTTTGAGATTGTGTTGAGCTTGGGGGCCAGATTCGGTTTTAAGGGCTGAGATTGCAACTAGGGTTTAATCCTATGGCCTAAAACACTTGCCTAATCTATATATAAGACCCTAAGCTAGCCCTAAATCATTATTATTCAACCCTATAACTAAACTATGGCAAAATTTTACCTCTCATGGCCTCCACTCTCTTCATAAAATTCTAAATAAATTTCTATGAGAGATTTTTCATGCATACAAGTATTTTCAAGCTTGTATGAGTGTCATTAGCTTGCATTCAAGTCAAGTTTCTATATTTGCATCATAAAGCAAGGGTTTTGATCATTTTGGCTCAAGGGATTTTCTATTAGAGCTTGCATTTTGGGTTTAATTGATTTCATAAGGGCTTTGTCATATTTTTGTGACTTCCTAAGCATTGTAAGCCCTATTCTACTTTCATACTTAAACTCTAAAGTTAAATGTATGATATGCAAGTTTGCCATGATATGCAAGTTTACTGTGTCATGTTATGCAAGTTTGAGATGTTATGATATGCAAGTTAGTATGCCATGTTATGATATGCAAGTTTTGTTATGCAAGTATGCCATGTTATGATATGCAAGTTTGCCATGTTATGATATGCAAGTTTATCATGTTATGTTATGCAAGTATGCCATGTTATGATATGCAAGTTTATCATGTTATGTTATGCAAGTTTGATATGCAAGTTCGTCATATGATATGCAAATATGTTATGCAAGTTTGGGATGATCATTTTGTTCATGTTATCATGTTATGCAAGCTTATCTTGAGTATATGGACATAAAGCTTCAAGCTTTATGTTAAAGGTTGCATTTTGACAACATGTAAGTTATCATATCTCTTATGATAACTTGCATGTGAGGCTAAATGCGAACTTATGGCCATTCCTACATGTCATTTATCACCATGTATCACCAATATGCTAAGTTTGGTTTTATGCATGCTTTTGAGGCCTAAAAATGTAATATGCAAGTATATGAACATATGTACATTTCATATGCCACCATGTTGAACTTGTGGCTTCAACGCCTTTATGTCATGATTATGCCAAGTTCCCTCTTTCTATCCTTTATGCGCTATTGCGATATGTAAGCGATGGGATTGCGTTTGGGGTTGGGTAAACTTAAAAGACATAAAAACATAAGATTGGGAATTTACCTATTAAGTTAGGTCTACCCATTGGGAATTTACCTATTAAGTTAGGTCTACCCAAATGCTTGAAAATTTGTAACATGTTTTGGAAACATGATGGACATGACACTTAGAAAAGATAAGTGTGACCAACTCGAGGTTGGGTTGAGTTTGTAGCGTAAACCTACCCGGAACCGACCGGCTTAACTAGTTGCTACAAACAATAGGACCCAATGTGAGAAGTTGGCCATGTTGTACCTTGAACCCGAGGTTAGACCAAGTTGTGGTGTAAAGCTACCCGGACCCGCCCGGCTTAACTAGTAACCACAACAAGGTCTAATGTGAGAGGTTAAGGCGCATTAAATTAATTAATGCCTCGTGATTAGGGTTAAGTCATGGTCCACTTAATACTTAACCAATTTGGGCTTGGTAGATTAATCAGGGTTAAGTCGTGAACTCATAGTTACACTTAACCAAGTTAATCCATGATTAGCAAGAGGGTTAAACCGTACTTAACCCACTAGAAAAATCCTAGCAATGGGGGTCCACTCCAGCAGTATTCCCAAGTTTGTATCATTAAGGCCCTAGGGTCTAGCCTAGGGAGGGAGCACGATTACTGAACTGGAGGTAAGCGACCAAAAGCGACGGCAGAGTGGTACGCCGGTGTAGTTCCGGGCGGACTTATGGTCGTGCACATAGTCCGAAGCCGGGGAAAACATGAACGGGTACCAGTAGATCGAGACTGTGCACGCATGTTTATAGTGTCCAGGGGTTGCCACCCTAGGGCTTGATACACCCGACGGGAGACCCGGCACAGTCTGACTACAATTATGTTTGGGCCGTATGGACACCAACACGTGACGAGTTAGGCTTATAGGGAGCCGATCGACTAGACCGTTTGGTTGGACCTCGTATTAGGGTCAAACCATGTTATTGGACCTCATATTAGGGTCGCTTCATGTTATTGGGCCAAAGCTTGGGCCAAGGGATCAATACTTGTTTATTCAAGTCATGTTAGTTTGCTAGTACACCTGTGGTGCAAAACCTTAATCCTGATTATGCGATGACACCTTTATCTACCTTGTTAGTTAATCATCATGCCAGTATGTAGTTATCCATATGTTCATCTCAGCTTTCATCATGCCAGTTAACTTTATTAGTTTACATTGATTGTAGTAGGGCTTACTCAGTCTTTTTGACTGACCTGTTTTCTTTCGCCTCTTTTCTTCCGTTTCCCCCCCCCAGGTTCTTAGGGTGGGAATATTGGAGCTTAGCTTGGATTTCTGATCTCTTGCTTGTGGGATTTAGCTCATGAACGGTTGGACATGAAGCTAGCTATGGTTATCACTTATTTTGGGGATAGTACTTATGTATTTCAGTTTTTCAGTAATGTTGTTTTTATCTAGACTTGTGTATTTGGAAATTGACATTATGTTGTACCAGACTTGTTTTGAAATGGTTTGAAATCTTCCGCTGTTTTATCTATGTTATTTACTCTGTTTACATATATACATATGTTCATGTTCTGCCTTGATATATCATTATGCATGTTTACCTGATTCAAACGCCCCTCCAAAGTCAGAGTGCTTGCAAGAGTCACCCTGGCGGAGGTGGGGTGTTACATTTGGTATCGGAGCATATGGTTTACGAGAAGGAACAAAAAGGTTTTTTTAAAACTTTTGGAAAACTATTTTCAAAACCAAGTATAAAGTATTTTCCAAAGAAAAGTCTAGTTTATTTTAAAGGCTATTCCCCAAAAAGCCAGTAGCAAAATTCCTTCGTTTTTCTCCATTCTGAATCTGTCCTTTTCTTCGTTTTCAGTATGGCCAATTTTGAGCGTGGGTTAGTACAGGAGCAATAGTGCGAGTTTACAGTGTCTGTAAGCGGGATCTGTTATTAACACCTAGTAGAAACCTTAGGAATGCAGCAGTAGGCAAGATTTGCCGAAGCTGGGTATCTCTGTGTGTTATTTACTTTCTGTACTTACTTACTCTGCTTTATCTGTGCTGGGATTTTTTTTTAATTATTTGATAAACTGTGATAAACCCTATTCACCCCCCACCCTCTAGGGTTAATCTAGATCCAACAAGTGGTATCAGAGCAGGTTATTTCATTAACTCTAGAGTCATGGGTAACCCTAGTTGTCTATCTAGCGAGAGTCAGTCCAGTTCATCTCCAACTATTTTCACTGGAACAGATTTTTTAAACTGGAAATCCAAAATGGAATTTTATTTAAAATCTGTTAATATTAAATGTTGGGATGTTGTTATCAATGGGTACGATATGGTAGATAAAGTTTTTAATTCTCATACTACACATATTCTTTATTCTCATCTTGATGATAATCAATACAGTCTGATTTCCCATTGTTTAACTGCGCAGGAAATTTGGACAGCTCTCAATACGAAGTATGGTCAAATTGACAACTCCAGCTCAAAACCCCAGATTGTCAACTCAGGTTCAGAATTCTGTTTAACAGGATTTACAAATGAGAATTCAGAAGGATCGGATGATGGAGAATCAACGGATGCTGAAGTTGAAAATTTCTCATACGAAGATTTGGTTTATATGTGTGTTGATTTAACTAAATCTGTTGATAAACTCAAATCTAAAAACAAAACTCTAAAATCTAGGAATTTTGAGTTGACCAGCAAAATTGATGATTTGGAATCGCAGCTTGAATATTTTAAAAACCTTTCAGATTCAGATTGTACAAATTGTTTGAAATTGAAAACCAATCTTGTTCATCTCAATAAAAATATTCAAAAGTTTGAAGATGAAATTTTGATCTTAAAAGCAAACAAGATTGAGTTATCAAATTTGAACAATCATCTGCAAAAGGAATTTGAAATTTTTAAAACTAATATTCATTCCAAACTTGAAATTGCAGAAAAGGAAAATTTATTGAAATCGAATTCGATTTTGAAAGAACTTGAAAACGAGATTGAAAATTTCAAGAAATTTGAGTCTGAAAGTCGAAAACATTTTGAGTCTGAGATTGCTGAGTCCCAAACCAAAATAAAGTTACTCAATGATGAAAATTTGGTTTTGAAATCTGATTTTGAAAGATGTGAGATCACTAAAAATCGTTGTTCATATTTATTGAAAGAAAATGGTGATCTTAAAACTGAAATTCAACAACTTGAAACAATCTTGTCTAATTTTTCAAACGGTGAAAAATCTTTGAATATGTTGTTGAAAAACCAATTTTCTGTTCAAAATAAACGTGGACTTGGGTTTGAGAAAAATAATGTTTTTGAAAGACAAATTTCGAATGATTTGAAAAATCCTCCAAACAACCTTGAAAAGAATCAATTTGAAAATTTGAACTCTTATAATTTCAAAGGTTTTTTGAGTCAAAATCAAAATGAGAAATTGTTTTATAATAATCCTTCTAAACAATCCTGGATCCCAAAAAGAAATAAACCAAACTTCGTGAAATTCAAACAGATTTGGGTTGCTAAGGGTACAAAGGTTTATTCTGATGGTTTGTTATATAAACAGGTTTGGGTACCAAAACGAACAAATACAACTGTCAGTGGTTTTACTGCCTTTCTTAGACCACTCAATCCTCTAAACAGTTAGGTACCAGAGGAGGCTGAGGAACTGCCTTGCAAAAAGAAAAGTGAAGCAAAGCTGTCTATTCTACTGTATCATTCACAGTTCCTCCAACCAGGATTTGATGAGTTAGAAATTCTGTTTTTTTCATCGTACGTCAGGTATGATTTCTAACCTCATCCTTGTAAATATTTTTTTCTCATTCTTCTACCCTTTTCTTTTTTATTTCCTGCTGTTTGTTTTTTATTTGGTTTGTCACTACCATATCTCTTTGTTTATTCTGTGCTTCTTAAACTTCCAATTGCAGTTCTCATGATTTTCTGGAAATTCATTCTATTTGAATAAAACTCTCTTGTTTATAATCATTTCCAGATTCTGAATTTAAGCTTGTAAATATCTGCAATTGTTTTGAAGTTTATTTTTATTTCTGAATTCATAACAGTGTTGTAGTATTCTTGTCATATCTTGAACACTGTTAATTTGAATTCTAAATTTTTTGAAGTTCTGAATATTCAATGAAATTTCACACACCTTTACTGTTCTGAGTTTATTCTAATTCATTTTAGAAAAGCTCAAAATATTATACTCATTGCAGCACTCTGCTATTTATCAGTTGTGATGATTTCATTAATTTTCAGATTGACTTGAACATTTTTGGATTGGCTAGAATCTCAGTGATACATCTTAGAATTCATCTTTATTCATGATTATTATGGTTGAAATTAGTTTGTTTGAAATCATCTGAAATTCTTGATATTTTGAATATCACACACCTCTTAAAATTTGAAATAATCAACCTTGTGTGACTGATTCATTATATCTCAAACTTAACATTGATTCAAGTGATTTCAAATAAATTATTTTTTAATTTCTGGTATCATGAATACCTCTCAAATTTGATGTAAATGATCTGATATCTCTATTGGGCTTGTAAGAAATAGTTTTTGAGAAATTCTTGAAAAGTTCTTTTTGAAAATGGTCTTTGAAAATCATTGATATTTCATGATTAATTGATTTAAATATTTATTTGTTTAAAATCATTTGAAATTCTTGATTTATTGAATCACACACATATCTTGAATCTGACATTAATAATTTGGTGTGATCGATTCATTGAATCTAGAGTATTTCATATTCATCAAATGATTTAAAATAAATGGTATTTTTAATCTTGGATCATGAACCATCTTATGTGACCATCACCCTGACAAGTTTGTTTTTTGAAACTATTTTTGTGCTGCTCTGATACTGTTTTCAAATAACTGCCTGTTTTGACTTGTCTGTTGCTTGCCAAATTTGTAAATCTTGTCTGCGTGGGCTCTGTGTTTGAAACTCTTTGATATCCTTGTTCGTCTCAAGTGTCAATTTTAAATCCTCGAGAAGAGAGAACTATGGGTATCAGAAGTGCTGATTTTTTTTCCCTCTTGTCCTGTATAGCTTTTCACATTTCCTCTTGTAATTGATTTTCAACTTTAAAATTATTTGTTGATTATTCATTTAGAAATTGAAATCAATATCCAATTGAACTGTATTTATAATTCATCAAAATATATCAGAATTTGAAATTGTGATGAATTATGACTACAATATATTTCACAACAAGAGGAGAGTTTATTTTGATTTTCATGACGGTTGAATATTTATTATAATATCTTTGAACTGGGAATGATTTCACGAACATCTTCTATGCCTCTCATCATTCTGTCATCCATTATGAGTTTATATTAATGTGGAGAGTTTATATTTTTAAAATAATCTTAAAACAGTGAAAATAGTTGTGATGGAAATGTGACTGCATTATTTTTTTCAGAATTAGTGACAATTGAAAATTTTCAAGAATCCCGGTACAGTTCATGCATATTTCATAATATAATTAATTTAGAAATTTATTTTCACAGTCCATCTCTGTACCTACCCCATTTTCTATCATTTATATATTGGTTTTACATACTGAGGAGTTTTTTTCTTTAAATGCTGAAAATAATAAATATAATTAATATATAAGTGTGTCTCTAACCTCATTTAAAAATCCAAGCTCTGGTCATGCATGGTTAAGAGACAACTTATAATTTAAGCTGCGACTGACCTCATTTAAAAATCCAAGCTCTGGTTATGCGTGGTCAGTGTGCTCTTAAATAAAAAAAAATAGAGAATAATGTGCTATAAATTGAAATAAACTTGAAATTCTCCTTTGTGTATAAAAGCCAGCCTACCAATCCATTTTCTAATCTGTGAAATGTGTTAATATTTTATGACGTATTATGATTTGTTGATTGATGGGTATTGGGATTTGAGGTTATTCGATCTTGTCATTTAAATTGAATTTTTAATTATAGTCCAAATTCCATCTCTGTTTTTGAACCTCATTTTTTTTTAAATAATTGGAATACATTTTTTTTACTCTCCCCATTTTATATAAAATTCATCGTAAATCCGTCATTCTCTACAATGTGAGATATGCCACCAGTTCTTAGTTTATTATGATTTTTGTTTGACTGATTGAGATTTATGATGACTGTTCTTCCTTTTAAGCTGATATAGTATTTGTTATTCATTTTTCATCTATATTTTAAATTCTGTATCCTTTTGATGATAACAAAAGGGGGAGAATGGATAGAGATTTTGATTTATGAGTGAATAATTTATTATTATTCATACATTTCACTCATGCACAGTTATAGGGGGAGTTGTCTGTTGTAGGGGGAGCTAATAAATAGGGGGAGTTCAATATTCACTGTCAAACACATCTATTGTATACAAAATCTTTTATTTGTTTGTCATCATCAAAAGGGGGAGAATAGGGTTTCCCCGAATTACACCCCGTAATCCGTAACCCAGATTTTACAGATTCTAAAACTGACAGTCAACACCCTGACTGATATTCTAGTATTTTACAGACACTAGAACTGTTTTGATTCGATTTACAAAACAAAAATTAAAATACAATAAAAAAACAAAAGAAACCCAAGTGAAATAGAATAAAGGAGTTTAACTAAGAAGGGTCATCCCCTTTGAAAACTTAAAACATGGCCGGCCCATTCTTAAGCCCATTGCACTCCCATTTGCCCGATCCTTTTTCTCTAGCAAAGATAAAAAAAAATGGCGGCCATGATTATTCTAGGGTTTCCTGCTTTTGTTCCCAAATCAAATCGATGGCTTGACGAAATTGCTGTCGGGTTCTTCCAGGTTTCTCCAATGGTTTTGATTTGCTCTCTCGATCGATTTGGAGGCAGATCAAATCTCTGTAAAAAGGGTGAGTTTTCTGAAATTTCTTTATACTTGAAATCTATTGTTTTTGGATTCGATGCTCGGGTTTTCGATTGTTGCGTGTGGATTTTTCCATACTCCCTTTGCCTGTGATGAATTGGTGTGATAAAATAGGATTATCAATCCGAAATTTACTCTGATTTCTTTATATGGTTTGATCTGAATTCCGGTTTTCTCTTGCGTGATTTTGGGCTTTGAATCCAGACGTGTTATTGCCCCTTTGAATGAATCTGGATATTTGATTATGGCCTTTTGAATGAAATCCTATTAAAAAAACTGTTGCCAGAAGAAAATTAAAAACTTTCTCCCTTTGCTCGACAATTTCTGGAATTAAATCTTTCTGGTATCAGAGCAGGTTATTTCATTAACTCTAGAGTCATGGGTAACCCTAGTTGTCTGTCTAGCGAGAGTCAGTCCAGTTCATCTCCAACTATTTTCACTGGAACAGATTTTTTAAACTGGAAATCTAAAATGGAATTTTGTTTAAAATCTGTTAATATTAAATGTTGGGATGTTGTTATCAATGGGTACGATATGGTAGATAAAGTTTTTAATTCTCATACTACACATATTCTTTATTCTCATCTTGATGATAATCAATACAGTCTGATTTCCCATTGTTTAACTGCGCAGGAAATTTGGACAGCTCTCAATACGAAGTATGGTCAAATTGACAACTCCAGCTCAAAACCCCAGATTGTCAACTCAGGTTCAGAATTCTGTTTAACAGGATTTACAAATGAGAATTCAGAAGGATCAGATGATGGAGAATCAACGGATGCTGAAGTTGAAAATTTCTCATACGAAGATTTGGTTTATATGTGTGTTGATTTAACTAAATCTGTTGATAAACTCAAATCTAAAAACAAAACTCTAAAATCTAGGAATTCTGAGTTGACCAGCAAAAATGATGATTTGGAATCGCAGCTTGAATATTTTAAAAACCTTTCAGATTCAGATTGTACAAATTGTTTGAAATTGAAAACCAATCTTGTTCATCTCAATAAAAATATTCAAAAGTTTGAAGATGAAATTTTGATCTTAAAAGCAAACAAGATTGAGTTATCAAATTTGAACAATCATCTGCAAAAGGAATTTGAAATTTTTAAAACTAATATTCATTCCAAACTTGAAATTGCAGAAAAGGAAAATTTGTTGAAATCGAATTCGATTTTGAAAGAACTTGAAAACGAGATTGAAAATTTCAAGAAATTTGAGTCTGAAAGTCGAAAACATTTTGAGTCTGAGATTGCTGAGTCCCAAACCAAAATAAAGTTACTCATGTTGTATATAACGCAGTTGTATGCACAATTATATGATTTTTGTTTGATGATAACAACCAAATATATATTATTATAAATGTGTTTGATATTGTACTGTTATTGTAAATCACAGACTGGAATATAATATTTAAATTTAAATAAAATACAACTGTACAGAAATTTAAATATTCACAGTATTTTATTTAAATAGAATATTTTATTTCAATGTTTAAACAGTACACATTTATAAACTCCACTATTTGTACATTTCACTGATACAACACATTTCACATTCAAATTCATATACATCTGTTCTACAACACTCTACACTCATTGTACATTTTCTTTTCATTCAGACTCTCTCTAGTACGTACTCTCATTTACTGTCTCTGTTCTTGTCTTTAATCTTCTGTCTTCACAGCATCCTCCAGTCAGTCCAGACATCCCTGCTTACCTGTCATATATGGAAACACACACACCGTATCTTGAACAGAAATAATTTCTAAATTCTAGCAGATATAATTTTTAATTTTGAAAATTTTATTTGCCTCAGTTTTCTGGTGTGTTTCTCATCATTTTTCATGACTTGATCTGAATTATAAAACCATCAATCTGTGTCTAGACAGCTTGTGATATTCACAGTGATACACTGTAAATACCACAAGGCAGACAACATATATAAAATATTTCAGTACAGGGACAGGAAAACTTGACTGATGGCTGCATATACACACGTGTATAAATATACATGTGTGCACTGCCTCGCCAATCAGCGTGCAACTGAGGAGTAGCCACGTGGACCTGCTCGACTCAGTGCACAGCAAGGGACAGTGCAACATGGACATGAGGCAAACAAATCAAAACTGTGGAGCTGGTCAAGCAAAATCAAGAACCAGCATAGCCAAAGTATCACAAACTGGAAAACAGCAAAGTGGAAAAGCATGTACATCAAAATGGTCGAGCCAAGCACTTCAAGTCAAAATGGTGAATCAATGGAAGTTCAGCTTTTAGCAAGTGCAACAGGGTACACATGCAAATGAATGTAGCATGGTACAGCAAAAGTTTGAGCATACATGTGTGCTCATCTCAGGTTCACACAGCATAAAAAAAAATCAGTAAAGCACAAGCAAGGGTCCTTCAGTTTCAAGTGTAACCAGTGCTATAATCGCAAGCATGTAGACAAGTTCATATGCAAACTAGTGGCGCAAGTAAAAGCAAGGTGGAGCTACAGCAAATGCTTTCAGCAAGCTAATGGATGACATATGAAGTGGTGCAACATGTTCAGGCAGTTTCAAATACATGTACAAGTCAAGACCACATCAGATTAAAGCAAATAATCATGGTACAACATCTTTTAAGGTGTAGTAGCATTCACAAGCAACAAAGTCAGTGCAGCTGCTAGTGCATGGCAAGGGGATTCTCAACATAGAAACACAAGCCAATATACATGAAGCCTCAGAGCAGAAGTGAAGAGAACAATCAAAGTATACAAGCAGCATGTATAAAACAGGGGACATGTCGAACCAAGTTTGAACACACAAGGCAACATAAAGCAGCAACATGTGAATAGCATCTAAGGTGGAGCAATAGCATGGATATTCAGTTCTGTCTAGACATGTACAAGCAAATGCAAGTGCACAATACAGTAAGCACAATGGTGCAAAGTTCATGATTTCAGCACATAAATGGAGTAGCATATGGAAACACAACACACACACATGGATGAGTGATAGACATGATTAATGTTTTGATTTAATCATATATGGAATGATGAACATGGGCCGAAGGAATTCAATGAGAATAACACACGGCAAATGTCATTTACTGGAAGGCAAGAAATCAGTTTTTTAAATGGCAATTTATTTCCAGATTTAGTCGTGCAAAAGGGGAAAACTGATTTCAGTTTTTGGAAACATTTATGGCAAGATAATCAATCTTTTCCAAATGAAGACAACAAAAGAAATCACTCCAGGAATCGGCAATCATTTCTTTTTGGCAATTTTTTTTCCAAAGTGGCAAGGCAACAATTTAAATGTTTCCAGTTTTTTTTTTAATCACAGAGAATATTTGGCAAGTGTGTAATACATTTCCTGAATTTCACAAATCATGGTAGACAACACGCAAGGGGCAAATTTGAATTCCAGCAATCAAGCAAAGTCAGGAAAGATTTAATTCCATAAATTGTCGAGCAAAGGGGGAAAGTTTTTAATTTTCTTCTGGCAACAGTTTTTTTAATAGGATTTCATTCAAAAGGCCATAATCAAATATCAACTGGGTATCTCTAGAGGGGTTACCCATGACTCTAGAGTTACCCATGACTCTAGAGGGAGTGCACGTACCTGTTTGGTATAGGAGACTTTTGGAGGCTAGGGCGACCGAAGCCAGCCCCGCAGATGTTCCTCCTCCTCCTCCGGTAGTTAATGTTCCTCCTCCTCCTATCGCTGAGGTTCCTCTTCCTCCCATAGCTAATGTTTCTACTTCACCTCAGCATCCCCAAACTGACTTCGCAAAATTTTGCCAAGACTTTAAGGCGATGGGTTGCAAGAATTTCATTGGAACCGAGACTTAAGTAGAGGCAAGGAATTGGTTGAAAGAAACCGAAGATCTTTTTACCTTCTTTGATATAGATGACCGTAGGAAGGTTTTATTAGCAGTGTGGTTGCTAAAGGAAGAAGCTGCACGTTGGTGGGTGGTCACCACCGCTACTAGGCCAATTGAGAATTGGGATGACTTTCGGGGAAAGTTTGGACTAAGGTTCCTATCACTAAAGCAAGGGGACATGACCATTAGGGAATACGTGGATAAGTTTAATCAACTTGCTCGGTTCGGTTTAGACTTGGTTAACACAGCTCAGAAGAAGGCCCTATACTTTGCTTTAGGATTAAACGAGCCATTACATGGTTTAGCCACGTCTCATATACCCTTGGGGGCAACTTTCGAGAGTTTGGTGAATATGGCCCTACTCAATGAAGAGAATAGGAGTGACAAAAAGGAGGAGAAGTCTGAAGATAAGAAGGAAAAGAAGTGCTTTACTTGTGGAAGCTCGACTCATCTAAACAAGGATTGCAGGAAAAGGAAGGGCACTTTCTTTAACTGTGGAGAAATGGGACACTTCACTAGGGATTGCCCGAAGAAGCAAGGGCAAGGCCAGGGTCAGACTCAACGTGCTGGACCTTCAGGAGGGCAAGTTCATGCTCTCAATACCGCTCCAGTTCCCGATCAAGGTAGTATTTCTGTTGAGAGCCTTGTATATATTTCTGATTTTCCACTTCGTACCTTGTTTGATTTTGGTGCATCGCATAGTTTATTTCATCTGGTTTAGTTGAAGGTTTGCACCTAAGTACTAGTCTAGTTAATGATCCCGTGTGTGTTTCAAATCCAATTGGGGGTTCCGCCCATTTGTCTATTATCTAGGTGGATTTGAATTCTCGTGTGATGCTTATATTCTCGGTTTCATGGGGTATGGGTTGATTTTGGGCATGGATGGGTTGTCCAGTTTTGGAGCCATCCTTGATTTTTGAGCATAGGATTGTGAGGCTCATGACTCGCCTCGGTAATACCCTAAAAATTTCTAGTAACCCTACGAGTCCCGTCATGTTGTGTTATCTTGAATCCCTCAACTCGTCTATCGATAGTTTGTAATCAGTGAGGGTGGTCCGAGAATATCCTGATATCTTGGGTGAAGTGAATGGGGTTACCCCTAAACGAGAGATAGATTTCCGCATTTATCTGGTTGATAATGCCAAGATAGTTTCGTGGCCGATAAGGCACATGGCCCCGCAAGATGAGAGTTAAGAAGGCAAGTCAAGGAGTTGCTTGAGAAGAACTTCATTAGATGAAGTATATCTGAATGGGGAGCGCCTGTAGTATTTATTACCAAGGCGGATGGTTCTCTTCGACTTTGTCTTGATTATCGTGAGTTAAACAAAGAGAATAGACAACCATTGCCAAGGATCGATGATTTGTTTGATCAGCTTGTAGGAACATCTGTATTCTCTTGATCTTGCAACTGGATTCCATCAGCTCAGAGTAGCTGAGGATAGTATAGACAAGACTGCGTTCAGAACTCCAGATGGATTCTTAGAATGGCTGGTCATGCCATTCGGTTTGACTAATGCACCCGCCTACTTCGTGGACATGATGAGTAGGGTGTTCAGGGAGTTCTTGAACAAGTTTGTCGTGGTCTTCGTAGATGATATTCTGATCTTCTCTAAGGATGAGGAAGAGCATGCAAGACATCTCAAGGAGGTGATGGATACGCTTAGAGCGCATCAGTTGAAGGCCAAGTTCTCCAAATGTCATTTTGGAGAAAAAGGAGTTAGATTCCTTGGACATATAGTATCTAAGCAAGGCTTAGCGGTGGATCCCGCTAAGGTAGTTGCAGTTCAGGATTGGAAGACTCCAAGGAATGCAACTAAAGTAAGAAGTTCTCTCAGTTTAATTAGTTAGTTAGCGTCCCTTGAGCTTAGACCTACCCTTCTGGATCAAGTAGGGACTTCACGGAAAGAAGACCCGCAGTTAGTCGAGATAATGAACCAGTTGATTCGAGGCGAGATGTTAAGTCACCTCGCTATAGATGACAAGGGATGGCTAAGACGCGATGAGAGAAAGAAAGTTCTTGAGGAAGCGCATCGCTCTAAGTTGACTATACATCCGGGCAGAGATAAGATGTATAAAGATATGAAGCGCATTTTCTTTTGGCCTGGGATAAAGAAGGATGTGGCGGAGTTTGTCTCTAGATATATCATTTGCCAGCAAGTTAAAGCCGAGTCGAAGAAGCCGGTGGGCTATTGCATCCTCTAGACGTTCCACTATGGAAGTGGAAGAGTATTCCCATGGATTTTATCGATGGATTATCAAGGTCAAGGAAAGAGAATACGAGCATGTGGGTCATAGTAGGTAGACTCACGAAGAGTGCTCATTTCACTCCGGTAAAGAGCGAAAGGACTGCATCATAGCTAGCGACAGTTTACTTTCAAGAAATAAAGCAGTTGCATGAGGTTCCCTAAAGTATAGTTAGTAACCATGACTTAATCTTCACTAGCCAGTTTTGGGATAGTCTACGGGAAGTCATGGGCAAGCAACTGAATCTAAGCACGGCCTATCATTCGCAGGCGGATGGTTCATTGGCAACGTGGATTGGTATTTTCGAGAAAAGTTCTGCTGCGTGGAATACTTTATAGTAAGTAAACGAGATCCAGGATTCACTATTGAATTTTGGAGAGCTTGCATGAAACCATGAGGCCATAGTTATTTTAAAGCCAAGAATGATAGAAGAGTAAGTGAAAAAGGAAGACGAGAGGCGATAATGAAATGGGTTCCAACTCATATTGGGAAATAGGAGTTAAGAAGCTAAGAAATCATGAAGTAAAAGACGGTCAAAGCACAGTGGAGTTAAACTCAAGGAAACGTGACTTAGAAGACTGAAGGCTAGATACGCGCATCATATCTCTTTTTAAGAGCATATCCTTGATCCTTGTTTTCCTGTGGAACTTACTCGCATATTATCTTTTTTATGTATATCCTCTCGGTCCCATTCTCGGTCCTATTTCTGTCGGGAGGTATGACTTATTGGCTAGTAATACATGTCAGGGTTTGAAGGGGGTCCGTTAGGTTGACTAAACCTTTTGGGCTTTTATAGAATATGGGTTGGATTAGGAAGGGATTTCTTGTAATCCAAAAGGAGTATATCTTGCTTATCTTCCCGATCTCTTTGTAGCATATCTTTTGCTATCCATGTTTGTCTTGATCATCTAGTTTATCGTGTTAATCTCTTCATGAGAACCTTAGGTAGAAACCCTTTGGATGAAACATGTGTTTGAAACATGTTATGATTGATGTTTGCAAGTGTTTGCAAGTGGTTACTCGTGGATGCATTATACACGTTAGGCACTAGATCGGCTCACACACTCCTCATATTGCATATGCATGAGTGTTTACGCTTATTCATGGATGAAAATTTTTGTGTTATCACATGGATGTCGCATATGGATGTATGTTATGTGCACACATATAGATGTTATACATTATGTTAGGAATTGCATACATATGGATTCATTTCACTAACATAATTTGCATTGATGATATTTGCATTAGATAAGTGCACATACACACACCTTTGCATATGTTCATACAACATTTAGAATCTTGTAAGGACAATGATTGCTCGTGGATGATGTTTTGAGTAGATGGATGTTGGATGGTAGGATACGTTCTTCCTAACTTGAAGATTTCGGGGACGAAATCCTTTAAGGAGGGGAGAATGTAACAACCCGTATTTTCAATAACCTATTATAACGTAAATCGAGGCAGAATTTAATTCTAAAATCTGAATCAAGGGAAACGGGCTATGCCATTGCGTTCGTCTCGGAAAAATACGCAAAATAGAGTCCGAGTTTTCGAAAATCGGAGTCCGTATGACCCGATTAAGGCCCAACGAAGTTTTCAGAAAATTTCAAAGTAAAACAGATTTCAAATTCAAGTTTGAAATTGGAGATTAGGGTAAGATTGGGCCAGGCGTGAAAATTCCCGCCAGAGCACCCAAGTCGACAGCCCTGTCGACTTGGGAGTCGACTTGGTTGGACCCAAGTCGACAGCCCTGTCGACTTGGCTGTCGACTGGGTTCAGCCGGGCAGTTTTGCCTGGTGCACCATTTTGAGATTGTGTTGAGCTTGGGGGCCAGATTCGGTTTTAAGGGCTGAGATTGCAACTAGGGTTTAATCCTATGGCCTAAAACACTTGCCTAATCTATAAATAAGACCCTAAGCTAGCCCTAAATCATTATTATTCAACCCTACAACTAAACTATGGCAAAATTTTACCTCATGGCCTCCACTCTCTTCATAAAATTCTAAATAAATTTCTATGAGAGATTTTTCATGCATACAAGTATTTTCAAGCTTGTATGAGTGTCATTAGCTTGCATTCAAGTCAAGTTTCTATATTTGCATCATAAAGCAAGGGTTTTGATTATTTTGGCTCAAGGGATTTTCTATTAGAGCTTGCATTTTGGGTTTAATTGATTTCATAAGGGCTTTGTCATATTTTTGTGACTTCCTAAGCATTGTAAGCCATATTCTACTTTCATACTTAAACTCTAAAGTTAAATGTATGATATGCAAGTTTGCCATGATATGCAAGTTTACTATGTCATGTTATGCAAGTTTGAGATGTTATGATATGCAAGTTTATCATGTTATGTTATGCAAGTATGCCATGTTATGATATGCAAGTTTTGTTATGCAAGTATGCCATGTTATGATATGCAAGTTTGTCATGTTATGATATGCAAGTTATCATGTTATGTTATGCAAGTATGCCATGTTATGATATGCAAGTTTATCATGTTATGTTATGCAAGTTTGATATGCAAGTTCGTCATATGATATGCAAGTATGTTATGCAAGTTTGGGATGATCATTTTGTTCATGTTATCATGTTATGCAAGCTTATCTTGAGTATATGGACATAAAGCTTCAAGCTTTATGTTAAAGGTTGCATTTTGACAACATGTAAGTTATCATATCTCTTATGATAACTTGCATGTGAGGCTAAATGCGAACTTATGGCCATTTCTACATGTCATTTATCACCATGTATCACCAATATGCTAAGTTTGGTTTTATGCATGCTTTTGAGGCCTAAAAATGTAATATGCAAGTATATGAACATATGTACATTTCATATGCCACCATGTTGAACTTGTGGCTTCAACGCCTTTATGTCATGATCATGCCAAGTTCCCTCTTTCTATCCTTTATGCGCTATTGCGATATGTAAGCGATGGGATTGCGTTTGGGGTTGGGTAAACTTAAAAGACATAAAAACATAAGATTGGGAATTTACCTATTAAGTTAGGTCTACCCATTGGGAATTTACCTATTAAGTTAGGTCTACCCAATTGCTTGAAAATTTGTAACATGTTTTGGAAACATGATGGACATGACACTTAGAAAAGAAAAGTGTGACCAACTCGAGGTTGGGTTGAGTTTGTAGCGTAAACCTATCCGGAACTGACCGGCTTAACTAGTTGCTACAAACAATAGGACCCAATGTGAGAAGTTGGCCATGTTGTACCTTGAACCCGAGGTTAGACCAAGTTGTGGTGTAAAGCTACCCGGACCCGCCCGGCTTAACTAGTAACCACAACAAGGTCTAACGTGAGAGGTTAAGGCGCATTAAATTAATTAATGCCTCGTGATTAGGGTTAAGTCATGGTCCACTTAATACTTAACCAATTTGGGCTTGGTAGATTACTCAGGGTTAAGTCGTGAACTCATAGTTACACTTAACCAAGTTAATCCATGATTAGCAAGAGGGTTAAACCGTACTTAACCCACTAGAAAAATCCTGGCAATGGGGGTCCACTCCAGCAGTAATCCCAAGTTTGTATCATTAAGGCCCTAGGGTCTAGGCTAGGGAGGGAGCACGATTACTGAACTGGAGGTAAGCGACGGCAGAGTGGTACGCCGGTGTAGTTCCGGGCGGACTTATGGTCGTGCACATAGTCCGAAGCCGGGGAAAACATGCACGGGTACCAGTAGATCGAGACTGTGCACGCATGTTTATGGTGTCCAGGGGTTGCCACCCTAGGGCTTGATACACCCGACGGGAGACCCGGCACAGTCTGACTACAATTATGTTTGGGCCGTATGGACACCAACACGTGACGAGTTAGGCTTATAGGGAGCCGATCGACTAGACCGTTTGGTTGGACCTCGTATTAGGGTCAAACCATGTTATTGGACCTCATATTAGGGTCGCTTCATGTTATTGGGCCAAAGCTTGGGCCAAGGGATCAATACTTGTTTATTCAAGTCATGTTAGTTTGCTAGTACACCTGTGGTGCAAAACCTTAATCCTGATTATGCGATGACACCTTTATCTACCTTGTTAGTGAATCATCATGCCAGTATGTAGTTATCCATATGTTCATCTCAGCTTTCATCATGCCAGTTAACTTTATTAGTTTACATTGATTGTAGTAGGGCTTACTCAGTCTTTTTGACTGACCTGTTTTCTTTCGCCTCTTTTCTTCCGTTTCCCCCCCCCCAGGTTCTCAGGGTGGGAATATTGGAGCTTAGCTTGGATTTCTGATCGCTTGCTTGTGGGATTTAGCTCATGAACGGTTGGACATGAAGCTAGCTATGGTTATCACTTATTTTGGGGATAGTACTTATGTATTTCAGTTTTTCAGTAATGTTGTTTTTATCTAGACTTGTGTATTTGGAAAATTGACATTATGTTGTACCAGACTTGTTTTGAAATGGTTTGAAATCTTCCGCTGTTTTATCTATGTTATTTACTCTGTTTACATATATACATATGTTCTTGTTCTGCCTTGATATATCATTATGCATGTTTACCTGATTCAAACGCCCCTCCAAAGTCAGAGTGCTTGCAAGAGTCACCCTGGCGGAGGTGGGGTGTTACAATTTTTCAAGATATGCTTGGACGATATTTTTGAGAAATAAAAGTGATACTTTTGATAACTTTAAAATATTTGTATACCAAATTCAAAACGTAACAGGTTTAAAAATTAAAAGCATAAAAAGTGATCATGGAGGAGAATTTGAAAACAAGAAGTTCGATTTATACTGTAAAAAGAAAGGAATTTTTCACACTTTCTCGTTTCCTAGAACTCCACAATAAAATGGAGTTGTAGAAAGGAAAAATCAAACAGTACAAGAATGCGCTAAAACATTGTTGAATGGGAGTTCGTTACCATAACATTTCCGAGCGATAGTTGTTGCAATGACTTGTTATGTTTTGAATCGTGTTTCAACTCGACAACTTACGGAAAATACTACATATGAACTTTTTACTGGAAGAAAAACAAATATTTAATATTTTAAAGTTTTTGTTTCAAATGCTTTATTTTAAATACAAAAGATCAGCTTGGAAAATTTGATTCAAAATCTGTTGAAAGAATATTTGTAAGATATTCCGAACGGAGCAAAGCCTTATCGTATTTATAATAAAAGAACAAGTAAAATAGAGGAATCACTTCATGTGTCCTTTAATGAATATTTTACACAAAATTCTCTTAATTCAGATATTTTGAAGAATAGATCTTTTAAAGATGAAGATATTATAATTTATAGAGAAGATGAAAACATTGTTCATAATAACATAAATGATAATACAGCTGAAATTCAAAATATTCAATAACGAAAATCAACTGTAGATAGTAATGAAATTAGATCACCCCCAAGAATACTACGAGATCATCCAACGCAGAACATTATTGGTGAAATTAACTCAAATGTAAGAAAAAGAAGTCAGCTAAACTTAGTAAGTAATGCTGCCTTTTTATCAAATATTGAACCCAAAAATCCAAAAGAATCTTCTAGAAATTAAAACTAGAAACAAAGCTAGGAATTAAATCTGTTTGAACGTAATGAAGTCTGGGAATTAGTTCCAAGACCAAGTGATCAAACTTTCAATGGTATGAAATGGGTTTACAAAAATAAAGCAGACAAATTAGGTAATATTACTAGAAACAAAGCTAGGCTTGAAGCACAGTGTTATAATCAAGAAGAAGGTATAAATTATGAATAAACATTGGCTCTAGTCACCAAACTAGAAGCAATTAGAATTCCATTAGCATATGCATGTTATCATAATTTTAAATTATATCAAATGGATGTTAAAAGTGCTTTCTTAAATGGTTATATAAAAGAAAGAGTATACGTTAAAAACCATTGCTTTTGAACATGAAAAATATCCTAATCACGTTTTCAAATTGAAAAAGATGTTATACGGATTAAAACAAGCACCTTGTGCTTGGTACAAACGTCTTAAAAATTATTTAATTAATTTAGGATTTCAAATTGGAAAGGTTGATCAAACGCTTTTTATAAAAAGAGAAAATTAAGATATTTTAATAGTTCAAATCTATGTCGATGACATTATTTTGGGTTCAACTAAGGAGAAAGGAATTCTCTAAAATAACGACTAGCGAATTTGAAATGTCTCATATGGGAGAACTCTCGTATTTTCTTGGTTTACAAATTAAGAAACTTTCAAATGGAATTTTCATAAATCAAGAAAAAATATTGCAATAATTTAATAAAACGTTTTGGAATGGAAAATGCGTCAAGTAAATTGACACATATGAGTACAGTAACTCATCTCGAAAAGGATGAAAATGTAAGAGTGTCGATCAAAAATTGTATCGCAGTATGATAGGTTCTCTCTTATATTTAACAACTGGTAGACTAAATATTATGATGAGTGTTTGTTTATGTGCTCGTTTCCAAGCCAACCCAAAAGAATCACATTTACGAGCAGTAAAATGTATATTACGTTATCTTAGCAGCAATATAGATTTTGGACTTTTCTAGCCCAAAAGATTGTTCCTTTGAATTAGTATCATATAGTGATGCTGATTTCAAAGGATCACGGACGGATCGTAAAAGTGCAAGTGGTACTTGTCATTTCATTGAAAAATCACTAATATCGTAGTTTAGTAAGAAACAAAATTACGTTTCGCTGTTGATGTGTGAAGTTGAATATATATATATATATATATATATATATATATATATATATATATATATATGTCTATAGCATTGGCTTGTGCTTAAGTAATATACATGCAACAAACACTTAAAGATTTCAATGTTAACTTGAGTAATTTAACTATTTACTGTGATAATACAAGTGCAATAAACTTATCCAAAAATCCGATAAATCATTCTAGAACAAAGCACATTGATATTAGATTCATTTCATAAGAGATAATATTGAAAAACATATTATAAATCTAGAATGTGTAAATTTAGAAAATTAGATTATAGTATCTTTACTAAACCATTGTTGGAAAGTACATTTATTAAGCTTCGAAGGGAGCTAGGAATTATTTCATGTTTAGACTTATAAATTATATCTGCTAATATGTTTTCTCTACTATGCTCGATTGATGCTTTATCATGTTACATTTTTTTAATCGATGACATAGGGGGAGAAAAATTATAGAATATATACCTACTAACATTTTGTTATATGGAAACAAATGGTAAGTTTTTTTATGCACTAACAGAATATTGCAGAGAAGCTTTATATTTAGGGGGAGACGAATATATGCAAGAATACATTCAGGGTGAGAAAATAAATAACTCTACACAATTGCAAGAGATTGTCATCAATCAAAAAAGAGGAGAATGTTAATTCATGAGATTTTTGATTCACGACAATGAAGAAATGAAGATCGATCGAAGAGTTAGTTAATATATATATATATATATATATATTTGTTTTAGTTTTATTAGAATATGTTAAAATCTATCCTCGTTTATCATAACACAAACACATTTTTAACACAAATGCATGAAACTCATATATATATATATATATATATATGTGTGTGTGTGTGTGTGTGTGTGTAAATGGCTGAAAAACAACCACCATTACTAGGGTATATACCCTGGACCAGTCGACTGGTCCAAAAAACACCAGTCGACTAGTAAAGGTATAAAGCCCTAGTAACATTATTTTCTGCCATTTTTCCAATATATATATATATATACACACAATTTATATTTTCTATCAGTTGACTGGTGATCTTTATACCAGTCGACTGATCTGACAATAACAAGCGTATTTCTGAAAAGTCACCATCTTTCATGAAGAGATTCCTTTTGATTTCTAAAAGAAATGGTTACTTCTCTTTGATAAAACTCTTCATGAACATTGACTACTTTTCAACCACTATAAATAATTACAAACTTGTTTTACAAATCACCAGTTCTTACTGATTTCTATTCTGTATATTGATCTTTATTTCTAAGTTCTCTTGCATTCTAAAAGCTCTCTAAAAAGATCATATTGCTTTTGAATCATTGATTTTTTTTTCAATTCTCTTGATTCAATAAGCAATAGACTTCCTTCAATCTTCACATACACGTTATATACCTGAGGATAAGATTATAGGAAGGGTGCACTCAACTGTTGGCTATTCATTGTTATTCAAGAACACAATCAAAAGTCAAACTCTTATTGTTTGTTGAAGTCCTATGTCGGTGCTCGGATGTGTTATGAACCTGTTCCTCCGGGTAAAGTGACGGCATTGATAGTCGTATTCCCTAAGGAGTCCGGGACTGGACGTAGGTTGGGAAGTCCGAACCCGTACAAATTTCTGGTGTCACTTTTCTTACTGCATTTACTTATCTGTGATATCTTATATTGTTTAATATTTACGTGTATAACTATTGTAATAGATAAGTTATAATATCATATTCACTTCCGCATTTCCATATAGAAAGATCCTACTCTAAGTCATAAGAGACGACTTTTCAGTAACTTCAAACTGATTCTTGTTAAGATGAACTTTTGAATTAGTGAAAAAAATTAACCAAAGCAATTCAAAAACATTGGGATCTAGAAAAAGAAACAGATAACACATCTTATTTCCATTTAGCGTATGGTTTAGGGGTCTGTTTTGATAATAGTAAACCCAATTTGAAACATAGATTCCGTTTACATTCGGCAATCACTGAAAATGTAAACCAGATTATCCAAAGTTCCTTTCCAATTAGTGGGCAAATATCTTTCCAGTTAAACCATATACGCCATTAAATCAAATTAAAAAGCCTAGCAAATAGGTAATTGGGACTCTTTGGCTTACAAGCATAATAATCACCCCATATATTAGATGTTGAGACCACATAGAAGTTTCTAATCCCTTGAAAATAAGACCATCATTTCAGACTTTGAGGGTCGATTAAGAGAATCGAGTTTTCCAGCCTAGAATTAAGTAAGATAGTACCAATTTTGCTGAAACAACCTTCCTGATGTCTTAACCCTTTGAAATTTAAGTAGCATAACCAAATTTAATGAACTATAGGATCGATTCTAAGGAGATAGACTGGCGGTTATAAGTTAGTTTGGGAGTGGATCCTCCGAAGCACCCTTCCTATAACTATCGATGTACCACTAATTGAATTTTCGAAATGATTAAGTAGTTCCCCTTCGTTTTCTTGTCAGAAGCGATAAATCACTATTGGCCAGATAGTTTCTCTCCCCATGGGGGAATATATATATATATATATATATATATATATATATATATATATATATATATGCATATTTGATGCTATGGTGAGTCATCCATTTGCATGCCACTGTGACTTGTTCATGCACCATATTGCTGTGTTACAGCTCTTGTGACTAAAGTGTTTCCATGACATTTGTACTACTTCACATTTTTTGATCCGTTTTTGTACCTGATTCCGTTGTATACTTGAACTCGACCATGCCATGTCATTGTTGTGTAGTTGCTGAGTTCGTAGCTATGTGTGCCTTGCATGTGAATTGTTATTATTGATTGATATTTGCTCGACCCAATTGGTATATTGTGTACATGTTTCCCTGCACCACTTTTCCATGAGTTCGTGCAGTTGTGTCCATGAGCTTTGTTTCTCATTCACCTGATTTGACTTTGGGTTTTGAAGTTATTTTGTAAAGCTGAAAGATGTTCATGCTAAGCTTTAACTCGAGTCTGTGCAAATTCGATATTATTTATTGCTCATGCATTTGAGTTTGTCCATATTCTTGTGTTGGTATTTGTGGTTCATTGCTTGGTGCTGCCATATATATACACACACACACACACACACAGAGATGTGTGTACATATATATGTTATGTTGCTTGGCATTCCCATTTCCCCTTTGCGACTGTGCATCTGAATTTTTTTGTGCCTTGCCAATTTGTCTTTTTAATCTTTGTTGTATCTGCCAGTTTTTGCACTTGTGAATACTCTTGTGCACTTCATTCCTGAATCTAAATATGTACCTACGCTTTGAATCTGAAAATTGGTTGGACCTGCCTCTATCTTGAGTTGTTGTGTATTTGACTTTCTTGACATTTGACATTTTGTCACTTGCCTCAAGGTTGAATTGCTACACTCATTTGAGCATCTTTGTGTCTGATTTTGAAACTTGCTTATGCATTTGCACCATAATGTCTATGTTCCTTGTCACTATATCTAGGTCTGCTTGGTGTTTGGTGCTTGGTGCTTGCCATTACATGTATGCATGCGTGTTGTTTTGTACTTGGCAAGCCATGCCACATTTTTCTTGTGTCGTCTGCTTTGAGCCTCATTTCACCATGTCTGAACCATTTGTATATGCCTTGAACCGTTATCTTGTTTTGTGCATAACGCTTGAATCACTTGTTGATGAGTTGTATTGCCACGTGCATGTATGATAATTCCCGTGCACATAATCAATATATATGTATATATGCATACATGTATTGTGCATAAGCAATTATATTTTCTATATAAATCAGCAGACCACTATACAATGTGTCGTGGCTGGTCAAGTTCAGTAGAGCACAAATGTGAGTTGAGACTAGTCTTGACCAGTAGACTACTATAGTTATGTGGAGGCTGATCTGATGACACTAGTATTTAGTTCACCTTGTGGTATTTACAGTGAATCACTATGAATATCACAAGTTGTCTAAACTCAAATAAATGTATATACATATCATACCAACAGGCCCAGCCCAAGGGCAAGGCCCGTAAGGCCGGCGAATTGGGCAACCCACCCATAAGAGGGCAAAGGGTTTGGAGAAGATGAATGCCAGTTTGCTATAATTGCATTTCCGTTAGCAGATCTTCCAGTGAAGTTATTTGGTTGAATGGTAAGTGGTTTGAGCTTGCTATGAATGGGCGCAGGTTCAAATCCTGGAAGCATCTAAGGGCAATAATTTTTGCCTTCACCATTGTCAAATTTTTTTCTTGGGCTTAAGTAGCCTCGGGCAGCCCAACTGATCGGGCCGGCACTGCATACCAAGTCTATAAATACTATGAGAAACACACCAAATTCCAAGGCAAATAAAATTTAATCAAATGCTGGCAGCCAATATCCGCTTATCTCGAGCCACTTAAAGCCGCATCCACCTCTTCGTGCTTCCTCTCTCGATTTCCTCATCTCCACCCCTCCTTCCATCATCCTCCTCCTCCTCTAACTGTCCTGTCATCTCTTGTTCCTCCCAATCCCGACCCCCTTCTACCTATGGCCCCTCTTTCCGCGTCCCTCCCAGGAAATGGTCTACTTTATTCGAAGCCAAACCCAAAAATGCAGGTAACTTCATCCTACCGCCTTTCATTCTGAAATTCTCTGCTGAAGAAATGGATCCTTTTGCTGAAATCTTCGAGGTAGCAAAAGTGCAGTGGAAATACTACCTGGTGGGACACTTACTTGATCTCCCCTTGTCTTACACAGTGGTCATCTCCCACCTGCATAAGATCTAAAAACCGAACAGTTCTATTAAAGTTAAATCCACGGGTAAGGTTGTCCTTTTCTTTCTTTCAAATGTAGATGATAGGGATAAGGTACTGAGAGAAGATTCAGTAATTATAAGAAATAAAAAATTTATGTTAAAGAGATAGGATGAAAATATTAGATGTAATGTTGTTAAAACATTATGGTTTGGATCAAGTTAACGAACTAGTGATGTATGCTTGGTCCAAAATCGGGATCAGTTGGTTAGCAACGAGAATAGGCAGATTCTTATGTATGGATATTCCAACTACGAAACTAGAACTACTAGAATATGCAAAATGCATGGTAGAAGTAACTTCTAAGGTAGAATTACCAGTCTAATTCCTTGTTAGCTGCCTGATGGCACATAACAGATGGTTTTTGTTGAGTACTTAAGGAAGCCTGAAATTTGTTTAAGTAATAAAAGCTTTGGTCATTCAAGTGGTGGATGTACATGATCGGGTTTAAATCGACGGTTAGTGCTCAGGCTAGTCTTAACAAGGAGGATAATGGTGTAGTTCTCAACAAGGTAGTTGGACATGATAAGGTAGTTGCAGCAACTATAGGAGCTTTTAATGGGAAAAAAATAAAGAAAAGCCTATTTTCAAAAGAAAGACACTGTGGAAGAAAGTCATAGGAAAAAGGCAAGTGCATCACCTTATCAATGAAAAAGAAAAGACTACTCATGAGGATGGTGGATTAGTTAATGGCAAAGCATTCTATTTGAGTTTAAATAGTTTTAGTGTGCTACAATCAAGAAAATGATAATGTTAGTCTAGAAAATGATGTTGTGCAAGGAGAAGTGGACATTGTTAATGTTGATTGTATGGTAGATCATGATGACCCTACTATGTGCACTGTGTATGAAGACAATAAAGAAATCTCTTCTGCTAATGAAAAAGAAAAAGCAAGGATGGATGAAATGCTTTCCTAAGCTTTCAGATGTGATACTCCTGTTAATGAGAAATCAATGGAGAAAGGTAAACAAACCATGCAACTTAATGAAGTTAATGTAAATGCAGGAGATGTAATACATGCTAATGCAAATGTGCTTGTTCAAGAAGTTCTTACTAACTCTACTATTGCACCTCATACTGCAACATTCAGTTCAAGTGTAACAGGAGATGGTATTAGAAATGGTAACGTGGTAGGGAAAAACCAGAATGTAGTAATAGTTTGGAGAAGCAATTAAGTAGTCAGTGTGGTGCTATACCTCTTGATAGTTTTTTACTAAGCAGTTTAAACTGTATTGAAGAGTCAGAGAATGTGGTGAGAAAGAAGCCAATTTCAAATCATCTTGCATCTAAAGATTCTTCCTTTGGTAATGAAAAGGATGTTCGTGAGATTATCGAAGGACTTAGAAAGGAAATTAGCAGTGATAAACTCAGTAGCTTAGTGTGCAATGAAAAGAGCAAATTGATGAAGATTATGATTAATAATTACAACTCAATGTAAATGTTCTCTAAAGAGGAGAAAAGGAGGGTCTGCTTGCCTCCTCAATGCTACTTGATTCGAACAAAGTAAAGCACACTTCACCAAATGCTCTAAAGTATGGATTTTTGAACTCCATAAGTAATAAAGTTAACAGCTCTTCTGACTGTACTAAAGTGAACAAGAATCGATGTGCCAACATTTCTCCACCGCCCGGTTACAAGGCCCCACCTCCAAGCGTTGAAGATGAATTATTGCAGTTCCTACTGCCTCTACATCTGCCTTCAACAATGCGATGTTCCCCGTGACAAGAAGCAAGAAAAGAGCAAGGTTGCATGCTCTAAATGACAAAAGGTTAGAAGGTCTTGAATGCTACTATGCTTCTTTTTTTGAAAGGAAAGGGTACTTATATTACATTAAGAGAAAAGTACAAAGAGAAGTTCGAGCTGGAACAAATACAACATCAAACACCTAAATAAATATTTTACAAAATTAAAATCTAGCTCGAACAACAAAAACAAAGCAAGCTACTAAAAGATACAACAAAAGGTAATAGCAAGCTAAAACCCTAGAGAACTCTAAAGAAAAAGCCCACAGACTCCCAAAAACAACAAAGTCCAAACTAAGACTAATCAGCTGCTCAAAATAAAACCAACAGGCTTAAGAAGAAAGCCATATATCAAAGCAAATCCCGGTAATGGAGACTTCACAACATTATAGCATCTTCAAAGCTCCAAGTTATATCCATGCATGCCATAAAAACGACTGGAAAACCAGATAATCTTTGCGAGTACCTATTGTAATTCCAACATTTATGATTATAACCTAGCTAACACAACACCACCAAACCAAGATATCCAACCCAGGGACAAAACCCTTCACATACTTCAACCCTGCAACATAAAACCAAAGTCAAAACATACTAAAACTGCTTACAAACCCAGAAACCAAAATATCCATCAATAACCAAAACTGACATCAAACATGATCTCCACAATGAACTAAACACGAGAATATCACCCTCTCCAAACCACAAGGACAAAACAACAACAATAGGGAATACAAAGATTAAAAAAGACACAACAAACAGAAAACCTCACCTTTTAGCAATTCCTCCATTGATGACTCCACTAGTCGATCCACTCTCCTCTTTAGCTTTTTTGTTCTAGACCTAGTTTGGATTTGGGACATCAGTTTAACCCACTCCAGTTAGTCTCAACTAGCGGCTCATCGCTTATTATCCTGCTACTCCCCTTTAACTTATAATTTTTAAACTTAACTCTTCTCCCTTTAAAGCTACTAACCGAGCTATCTGAATCTTCCATCAATGATTCCTTACTAGCAGTATCTTCACTAACTTGACTCTCACTACAATCTCCAATATCAACCATTTTATCTACCTCATTATTTCCTGCATGCATACTTATATCTCTAACATACTCTTTAGCAGTTTCATTGATTTCCTGAAGTGGGTTCTCAGAAACTTGTGGCAACTACTTTTGATTAGAAGTTCCCTCATCACTGCATTTATTCATATTCATACCAGCCTTTGAATTATGGTTTGGTTCTATATGTACTCTATTTCCTATTAAAGCCTTTTCTAAAGACAAACAAATTCTACTAGGTTCTCTTTTAATAGTAATATCATCACTCGTCATTTCTTGATTGTTCAAATTAGTCTCAATATCCATTTTATTGATTGTGTCTGAATTCTCTTTGGGTAACCACATTTTAACAGCTTTGCAAACCGCTTCTAAGTGACCAAAAATCTTGCAAAACGAACATGCATTTGGTTTCCGTTCATATTCTACTTTTGCCACACTATGTTTCCATCATAACATTTAATAGGAATAACATTAGGGAATGAAAAGTCACACTTTACTTCTATCAGTATTCGAGCATAGGAAATTCTAATTAACTCCTCAGTAAGATTATCCAATTTAAGAGGATGACCCAATGTTGATGCAATTCTACTTAATGCTTCTACAGACCAAAGATCCAGATCTAGATTTGGAAATTTAATCCAAATGGGAATTGAGTGTAGAAATTCTTGAGTTAACTTCATCCATGGTTTCCATTTTTTTCATAAATAGATGTCTTTTGTTATAATAGTAAGGATCTAAAGCAAGTATTCTTTCATAATCCTCAGTATTATCACACTTAAGTACTTAAACCATTCTCTTGAGTATATAACTGGTATTCCCCTTTTATGACCCAATTTCTGTCGATATAGTCTTTAAGGAATTTATAATAGGGGTGACTACCAAAAACGTAGAACACCATTAAATTAAACCAATTTTCCCTAGCCCTATTAATCAAATTATCGTCGATAACAACTAGTTTTAGATTACCTTCGATGACTGGTTCATAATAGTTAAGCTTTATCGAATCCATATGATACTTTTCTTCAGAAATAACATCCACCCACGCTTTTAATTGAATAATATTTTCTTTATCAGTAATCACTAGAGAATTTGCTATAAAATTTGGAAAATAAGTTCTCGAATTCATATCTAGACTTTTGAGAGAGTTTATATTCACTTCTCAGTCCCTTACTTTGCATGTTGTTGAAACTATCTTAGATCTAGAGGGTAAGCTGATCTAAAATCAGAAGTTTGATTAAAGTCCATTTTTGAGTGAGATGCCGAGGAAGGAGAAACGCATGTATTGTCGGTTCTCGTTTTTCTTTCGAAAGAGAGTTCAAAATATCCACTACTATACTTTCTATTTGGGCACTATATAATTTCTTCATGTGACCAAACATGTAATTTGTTATGTCATCTGTTTAACATGTTATTACTTTGTTGTTTAGCAGCATGAAATTATAACTCATGTAATTTATATCTTTTTAAATTTTTTTAGTAAGAAGTTTTATGGAGCACTATAAAAACTAGTTAGCCTTGCTAAAAAATTTTTAAAATAAATTTATACTTATCTAGTGATAATTCTATTTTTATTCCATTTTACTATGCTTGTTTCTGTGAATGGTGTGTTGGTGAATGGAATGGATCTGAAGCAGTCCGAGGACAAGGTGTGTCAGTGTGTATATGAGTCTGTACATGTGACTGAGTGGATATATAACAGAGTGAAATGAGTGAACTGTAGTGTGGACTAAATGTAATGAATGTATTTGAAATTGAATGTATTATATTACAATGAAATGTACAATAATGGAGTCCTGAAAGATGTACTATTCTGAATCTTTGAAATAAAATATTATTATTGAATAAAAAATACTTTTTGAAATTTAAATTTTGTGCAATATTATTATTACTATTCAATATTAATATTTATTTCTGTATGTGATGAAATATAGAATAGTACAATTACACACATTAACAAAATAATATATATGTTTGTTATCATCAAACAAAAATCATACTGTTATAATCAACAATCTCCCCCTTTTGCTGATGACAAACATACACATAAGATTATTAGTTATGATAAATGTGTTTGAATGTGAAGTATAGAACTCCCCCTATTTGTATGCACCCCCTACAACTGAACTCCCCCTATATATGTACATATGAGTAAGTTTAAAACAAAAAATGAATTTCCAATATCAAAAAATTGTTGAATTATTCACTCATCAATCAAAATCTTAGCCATTCTCCCTTTTTTTTATCATTAAATGGATATAGAAATTAAAATAGTGATGAATATAGACTAGAACAATAAATTTAAATCAAGAAAGAGAATAAATACCGTAAACCTCATCTATTCAAACAAAAAATCATAATAATCTTCAAATTAGAAGAAAATTTTACATTTACGATGGATTTTATAAAATGAAGATAGTTACAAAACCTTGAATATGAATATGGGAATTGAAAATTAAGCACAAAATAGCGATGGATTTGGACTGTAATTATAAACTCAAGTCAAGAAAAAAAAATCAAATTATCACAAATCCTAGAATTGTCAACCAAAAAATCATAATATATCATAAAATAGTAACACATTTCAGAATCTAGAAAATGGATTGATTGGTCAGTTTTTACATAACGAGGAGGATTTCATATATATAAATTTTTTCATTTTCTTTTGTTTCAAGAGCACACTAACCACGCATAACCATAACGACTTTAAACGAGGTCAGTTGCAACTTAAATTATAAGCATTCTTTAACCATGCACGACCATATGTAGGTTTTTAAAATGAGGTTAGAGTAAATCTAATTATATAAAAATATTCTTATTATACAAAATCACAATAAATGATAGAAATACGATAGGAATAGAGATGGTCGTGAAATAAATCTCCAAATTAATCATATTATGAAATATGTTCAACTCTACCAGGATTATTGAAAATTTCTATCTCTCTCATTCTAAAAAATAATATAGTCACATTTCCATCACTAAAATTTGGAAACGGTACTTTATTTAATGATGTCCAATCGAAAATTAAACTCTCCACATTATATAAATCATGATGGATGACAGAATGATGGTAGAAAAAGGAAGATGATCGTGAAATAAGCACCAGTTCAAAGATATTATAAAATCTGTCCAATCATCATGAAAATTTAAATAATATCTCCTCTTGTTATGAAATATTTTGTAGTCACAACTCATCACAATTTCATAAATCTAATAATAATTTTGATGAGTTCCAAAATAGTTCAATTTGGTCAATAATTTCAATTTTTGAAGAAATAACCAAAAATGATTTTAAAACTAAAAATATCAATTTCAAGAGGTATTCTGAAAGAACCATGCAAGTTGAAAATCAGTAAAAATAATCAGTCAATTGAATGAGAAATACTTATAAGTCATATATCATTTATAGGTCTGGAATGCCCATAGAAGTCAATGAAGCATAACACTGCTTTTTCAACATATCATCCAATCAGCAAGCCTAAGCAAATAAACCTAGCAATTCAATTCCTTTTATCAGAGCTGCAGACTTTCAATTTCAGAGCAAGATCCACAAGAGAATTTTTTAGAATATTTATCTCATGTCCAAGAGACAATCATGATCCAAGACTAAAAACAATTAATAAATGCCTTTGATATGCAAAAATCCTCTTTCATATTATTATTAGTGCATAGTATGAAAACCTTTTGAAAGTAAATGTATTAAAATACCCAGCATAGATACCATATACTATATTAACATATGGTATACAACTAAAACTGTACGGGCTCGTAGTAGAGATTGAGTTTCGAACAATGACCAGGCAAAAGAACATCCTTAATTAACCGAATTTTGAACACCTCTAGAGGGATGTCCGAGGATCAACTCGTGCTCCTTATGTTAACACAAGGCCGGGTTACCTTTGTAATTAGGTAACTTAGAGTACGCCTGAGTATGTCATCTCACGATCGTTACCCACCTTTCCGAGCGCTCGGCAACAATAATAAAAAATGTAAATGTTTTCCCACATATGTTAATACTTGGGCTCCATACCATGGTACACCTTTTATCTAGAAGTAGACAACACACCATAATCATGTTGCATTTCTTCCTATTTTGGCCATTTATCAAGGTGTGAGGCTTGTCGAGGTCACGATATACACAAAGCTACGCTTAATTAAGCCATGCTTTAATCACACATTGCTCATCACATAACTTAAGTATGCCACATTATCCATTCACAACACATCATTGATTTCCATCAATATATAACCTCTAAGCTCATACGTCTTAGAGAAGGGTGTTAAGCTAAGAGAATAAATTCTCCGCCTCCAAAAAGATATATATTTAACAGAAATCAGAGCTACGCAGTCAATTACAACGTCAGACACACAATCCATACATGTCCGTTTTGGGTCTAAACAAAACAACAATCCGGAATTCCTTTACATACTTTCGGGCTTCTTTCCACTTAACTGATATAAAATCCATCTGCGGATGGGAACTACCCATTTGATACATTTAGCAAGTCATCCTCACGACATGAAGGGTCCGGTCTTCAATTACTCCACAACGTCATATTACTACTTGGAATGGTTTTTGGACATAAATCCGATCTCGGTGTTTCCAAATAATAAGTTCAATTAAAAAACAATTACGAAACACAACAGACTTTCAAGCAAATATCCTTCCATCTTGGATTTGTTAATTTAAACCTCTTTAAACTCATTCTTACACGAAAAACTTCATCATCTCAGAACTCAGCTTGTCTAAGCTCTTCAGTTTAGGTAATTTCTTCTTACTATTCCCGCTTTCCCAATATCCTTTAATCAGATTGTGAAACTTAATTCACAAGGTATTCATGCTTACTTAAGTAGTTCCTTTTGTTACCACAATATAATTTAGAATTATCGACTGTCTAAAATCGCCGGCAATTCCAAATTTTAATTCTGTATATTGTTTAAGTCTGACTATCCTCATTATTTATTTTAAATTCAAGGTTACAAAACTTATTTCCTTCAAACTTTAGAGAACCCACTTAGATATATCTTTATTAACAACTTTAGCCAATGTAGTCCTTAACCATTTTTCCGAATTCCTAATATATCATCCAACGTCTCATACTCATATTGTGAAACTGAATTCACAATATATTTGCATTTTAAATATAATCAGTTGGGGAGGACTAATTATAAAATACTCTAATTGATTAATTCCAACTTAGCCTTTAAATCGTTTCCCAAACTACATTTTATACTTGGATTGCTTATGTAAATTACAGCTTTACATAGTCGCCATTTAATTAACTGTGAAATTCTAATCACAAGATGCCCGTGCTCAAGTTTTAATTTTCAAATATTTTCGAAGACCCTTTTTTCCTTTATATTTAAAATCAATTCTAAAAATCAATTTCAAAGTAATTTCCAATTCATACTCAAAATTTTAATTCAAGTTTTCAAATTTACCATATATATATATATATATATATATATATACACACACACACACACACACATCTCTTCAAAACAAATTTTGTATCGCAAATACGCTCTCTCATATACTCTCTACTTACTAATATATTTACCTAGTATAACTCATACAACTTTATCAAATTTTCAAAGATCTCGCTTATCTATTCAAGTTCATACTAATTTACCAAACAATTTCAAACACTTATCTAAACGGGTTTATGTATATATTAATGTTCTAATTGGAATCATATAGTCATTCCACTATCGAAACTCAAAGATACGTACTGATGACGCTGCAATCATCAACATAATAATTTTCAAGCGACAAGAGTGTGATTCTATATCTATCTAGTATACTTAAGATTTCGTGTATACATTAGCTAGGTGTATATTCGAAACCTTCTTATACTTGATAGTCCAACCTTAACATCGAATAATATAATCAAACTCTTATTGTTTTGTTTTAATTTCTAACCATATTAACTAATTTGTTTTAGAGGAGGATTACCTTAACAAATTTGACCCAAGTTTATCCCTTAAGATGAATTCTACTATTAATCCCAAAGACTTAATTCATTTTACGTAAAAGGCTCTCTCTCGAACGTAGTACTTTAGAAACTCATTTTAGGGCATTACTTACCCTATCTCTGATGAGTTCATTCTCATTGGATATTACTAACACCATCTCTAATGAGTACTTTCTTTTTTGTTCAAATGAGTCATATGCTATAGCATTGTATAAACAAAAGCTCTGATACCAATCTGTAATGACCCGGCTTATCGCTCGGTTTTCGCCGATAATTAAATCAACTTAAACAATTCATAAAGACATATTATTAGGGGTACATACACATTTGCATAAAAGTGAAAGAACTTTTCCATTATCATTACAATAATATTTCATCAGACTTATAAGATATACATCAGAGTACATTGATTACACAGCGAAAAAGATATTAAACTCGGCAGAAGGATATGAATGCTCCAAGACATAATAGCTCCAGCTAAAACCAGAATTCTGCCTTAACCAGCTCCAATGCTAAATCTGCAAATTAAACTATTAGGCTCCTCATATGGAAAATTATAGGCACCCAGAGTTTAGGTAAAAGAACAATAAACTCTAGGTCAGCCTTGTGACTGGTATGTGAAATCAAAACAGTGGTTTTTTGGGTTTATTTTAAAGTTAGGTAATTCACCGGACCATGCTGCTAATGTGAAACGGGTTTGCTCCATGTGAATAATAGTGCATAGAAATTCACAATGACTTTTTGAAAAATGAAAGTAACATAAGGTCACGCGGCACACACACCATGCAAAAGCACACTTGGGCGAGGTTTCTCCATATGCATTTAATAATGCCTTTGATGTGCAAAAATTCTCTTTCATATTTTATTAGTGCATAGTGTGAAAACCTTTCAAAAGTACATGTGTCAAAATAGCCTCCATGTGTACCATATACTATACTGACATATGGAATACAACTAAAACCGTATAGGCTTGTAGTGGAGATTGGGTTTCCAACAATGACTAGACAAATGAACTACCTTACTGAACCGATTTTTGAACACCTCTAGAGGGACATTCGAGGATCAACTCATGCTCCTCATGCTAACACAAGGTCGGGTTACCTATGTAACTAGGTAATTGAGGATATGCCTGAGTATGTCATCTCTCGGTCATTACCGAACTTTCCGAGCACGCGCCAACAACAACCACAAAAGTAGATGTTTTTCCATACAAGTTAGTACCTAGGTTCCATACAATAGTACGCCTTTTGTCTAGAAAGAGACAACACCCCATAATCCTGTTGCATTTCTTCCCGTTTTGGCCATTTACCGAGGTGTGAGGATTGCCGAGGACATGATATACACAAAGCTACGCTTATATAAGCCATGCTTTGATCATCCGTAGCTCATCACATAACTTAAGTTTGTCATATTGTCCATTCAAAACACATCACTGATTTCTATCAATATATAACCTCTAAGCTCATATGTATTGGAGAAGGGTGTTAAGTTAAGAGAATAAATTCTTCTCTACCAATCAGATATAAATTTAACAAAACCAGTGCTACACAATCAATTACAATATTAGACACACAATCCATACGTGTTCATTCTAGGTTTGAACGAAACAACAATCCAGATTTCCTTCACTTATGTTTGGACCTCTTGCCACTTAACTAATATAAAATCCATCTACAAATGGGAGCTACCCATTTGAGACATTTAGCAAGTCGTCCTTACGATAAGAAGGGTCCCGGTCTTCAATACCATCTTTAATGTCTTCAATTGCTCCACAACGTCGTATTATTACCTAGAATGGTTTTCAGACATAAATATGATCCCGGTCTTTCCAAATAATAAGCGCAATTAAAAACACACTTATGGAACACATAGCCTTTCAATCAAATCTCCTTCCGTCCTGGAATTATTAACTTAAATTCTTTTAACCCATTCTCAAATTATATTTAACAAAATCCATATTGTAACTTTTCTCCTTTAAAACACATCAAAGATAATCAAGTCGAAACCTCAACTAACTTCCCTTTTGATAACTCGTTATCCAAATTTAGTTTCTTTTGAAAACCCTTAATCCATATTTCAATCATTTCAACCATAGTTTCCAGTTAAAACGATTTCATATCATTCAATTCTTTAATCTTAATTAAAAGATTATACTTCCTTCCAAATTCCTTATTTTTAATTTTCTCAAATAAAATATTTGATTAAATCCCACATAATGATATGAAATTCCAAAACTTAATCTCATCGGGTTTTATGAATGATATTACTACATATACCATCAACTTACCCTTAGTATTAATATCTGTATCCAATTCATACTATAAGCGGAATAGTGGTAAACTACCTTCTAAATTCCTCGAATAGTAAGAGTCATCATCTACAGAATTAATATCGAACATCCGAAGATTTATCTCCAACCATGTCCAATTATCTAAATTCCATATAAAATATTTTTAAACCTTTTAAAACATTTCACAAATCATTTAAAATTTATTACTTATATTTCAGAAAAATTTATGGGTTAAAAGTTTCAAAACAGTTTGTTTCAAAAGAAGTGTTACAGTAGCATTTCAAAAGCGCTGCGAAAGCATTACAAAACAATTATCTTAACTAGTTTGTTTAAAATATCATTTATTTTAGCCAAAAATCAAATTTTCCAATTCAAAACACTTTGAAAAAAATTATAATGATTTTACAAAAAAACCATATTTTATTTAAAAATGGCTATTTATAGTTATAGTCGACAATTGCACTTGCAGGTTCTTTTCCAAAACGGTTTTAAACATAACTTGAAAATTATAAATCAAAATTAAAATATGCTTTCACTCATTTGAAAGACCTTGTTAATAGGAATCAAACGTTTTTCGCTTCGTGGAAATCCAATTAAAATTGTAAAAGTTACAAACGTTTAAAGTTTGCAACTAAAATACACGAACTGCCTTTGTGAAACAAGCTCTATTTTGACCGTAATATAGTCTCATATAAAAGTTTCTGCTTCAAAGTACTTTTAGAAAACCATTATATACTTATATAAACCATTTTCTAGAAATTTTTTAGATAGGAAAACCAAACTTTACCTTTCCAAACAAAACCGTTTTCATAGATTTATGAAATACCTTGTTTTATCGTCAAAAATTTATTTAAACAAAATGTTCTCTTTTATGAAGACTACTTGTATACATTTCTATTCCATTTTCAAATTATTTCAAACTCCAATTTCAATAATAATATTGCTTCCAATTACGAAGGAGATTTGCCGATCACCAATGCAATACCGTAATTGTCATGTCAAAGTGTGTGCGAAACAACAACAACAACAACCATTATAAACATCCATAGAAACCATCATCAACATTATTAAATAAATAATAATTGTGCACAAGCGTTATAACACTAACCCTTAATAGTGTGTGTGTGTTCTAAACTATGCAACCATCATCCATCACAACAAACATCAACCATCAACATCCGTAATCGGTTCAAACTGATTACAGTAGTTAACTATTAAAATTATAAATTATTCTTCACTCATTAGTGTACAACAAACTAGTGTAGAAGTTTAAAGAGTTCTCACCAATATATCTTTCCCATTCTTCATGGTAGGCGAGCCCAACTGATTGGAAACGAGTCGTCGGACGGTATTTCGGTGCACTGTCTTCTTCTTCTATATATATATAATGTATATTAATCTCTTACTCTTTTTTTATAAGAGGAGGTGGAGGAGGGCGAACTTTATCAAGGTGATGGTGGTGATGGAGTGAAAATGGAGAACGAGGGAGAAGAGTGAGGAGGAGGCATAGGGCCGAATTAGGAAAGGAAGAGGAGGAAATGTGGCTTAGGTAGACATGGCCATGACGAAGGAAGGAAGGATAAAGAAGTATAAGTGGAGAATGAATGAAATAATAAGGTAAGGGTAGGTTTATATAGGAATTCTAAGTGAGTAAGAAGCTTACACATCATAGGACGTTTTTCTGGTCCTAAAGCTTCCTTAACATGCATGTTGACACATGTTCTAGATGCAACGCTCCTTAAGTGCAACATGCCACCTTATGGGACAGTTGTCTCTCATGCATGCTTAGGTCCATGCATGTTGACAAGTGTCCTAGACTCTTGTTAACATAAGAGAGAAACTACTTTAGGTAGCATTTTACTCAAAAAATGCTATAGAAACTCAAAGACAACTCTTATTGTAACAACCCGGAAATTCTGAGCCAATTTAAAAAATTTCTATTGACTATATTAATGAATTTTGGTTATTTAAAATGATTTATTTTAAATAATAACGACGAAAAATTTATTTTCAACGAAGTTAAAACGAATAAATTTATTTTAATTATATAACGAGTCTGAAATGGCGCTGCAGTTCGAAAATTTGATTTCAAATTTCAAATGAATATACAGAATTCAATATAAGCCAAAATTGGATGAAACCAGAAATATCTAAATCTGTTTGATGATATCTTTCTAACGGATGTAAGAAACTAAGATTTTACTTTAGAAGTTGAAAGATATGCCCAGTTTAAAATTCAGAAAAGTCGCTATGGAATTTATATATATTTTAATATATATAAAGGCCTTTGAAAATGGAAATTTTGCAAACGACCTCTGTTTTCAACGAAATCAATTTTGTTGGATCCGGGATGTCTAGTTATTGCTAGATTTCAAAATTCAAAATTTTCTGAATCAATATGTGAGCGTGGCAAAGGAAAACGTGTTTTGACAGTTTTAGTTGATTTTAATCGACTGGAAAATGGCCATTTTTCAAACGGTCTCGGAATTTGACAAAATTAGTTTTGTTAGGACTGTATTGTCAATACGAAGCTAGAAATAATTTTTCTGTATTTTTTAGAGTCCGTATGTGGCCCCAGTAAATTGAAATGTGCGTTTGAATTGAATATATAAAGATTTATATTTTAAATTCAATGGAAACAGAACGTAACAGCCGAATTGGCTCACGAAACATATCTCATTGTGGTCGGAATGAGGGTAATTAGCTAGGGACGACAGTCGTTGGGTTTGAATCGGGATTCGAAATTAAAAGTCCCCGTTTTGGAATAAAGTAAATTAAATTAATTAAATTAATTATTTATAAAAACCCCCTTACCCTTCCTTCCTCTTCCTTACTCGATCAACTCTCGATTTCTGAAAGAAAAAAAACACATCATGCCTCTCGATCGACACCACGCCTCCGCCCCCCTCCACTGCATCGCCGACGGCGAGCTTCAGCTCCGCCTCGCAAGGGCGCGATGCCGCCCTCCCCATTCTTCCTCTCTCCTCTAATCCCACGCCCAAACCCCGTAGAACTCGCGAAAACCACCGCCCCCATCCTCTTGGAACCGTCGTCGACCCTGAGCCGCCCCTTGCCGCCACCAACACCCCCTTCATCGCCCTCTCCGACGGTCAGTCCGACCATAGCCCCCCTACAACTGAAATCCTTCTTTTTTTGCAAGAGAAGGTTAGTTTTTCTTTATGGTTATTTAATTTAAAATAATTTTCTTTGTAATTAAATAAATCAGTTTATTAGGTGTGTAATAGCCTATAAAAATTAGGTTTTTAAACTATAAAGATAAGATTTTGTTTATAGAAAAGATTTGATTTTTATACGTGAAGTTATATAATAAAAATTCGATCTTTATTATGTAGAAGAAGCAAAAATATAATTTTTATATTAATGGAAGATTAAAAATATGATTTTATATTAGTAGAAGATTAAAAATATGATTTTTATATTATACAGCAAATAAAAATTCGATCTTTATTATGTAGGAGATATAAAAATGTGATTTTTATATGAGTGGAGTTGTAAAAATATAATTTTTATTATATTACTAGCAAGATAAAAATATAATTTTTATCATGGAAGTAGCGTTGTAAAGGAGTGATTTTTACATATGTAGCAGAGATATAAAAATACGATTTTTATATACAGAATGGCGAGAGAAAGATAGAATTTTTATTTATATAGTAGCGATGTAAAAATAGAATCTCTATCTATATAGTAGCGATGTAAAAATAGAATTTTTATCTATAAAGTAGCGAATTAAAAATGTGATTTTTATCCATATAGAGTGAATTAAAAATGTGATTTTTATATATGTAGTGGCTACGGGCAACGAAATTAACAAAAGGCGAGCACGGCGAAGATTTCTACAAGAAGAGTCGTGGCGTTTGGATTAGCTAGTCGGTGAGAACTTCTCACTTTAAATTTCTTTTCTAGTTAAAAATATATACTAGAATGCAGACGGTGCTTAGTAGCACCCAACACCCATCGTCCACAGACCATGGATGACTTGTTCGTTGATTGCTATGTTGTGAAATTCGATTGTGTGATGTGGAGTGAAATAAAATATTTTATAGTGGAAAATAATTTTTAACATATATATGAAATAAATATTTATAAACAAATCGGATGATTTGTTTATATACACGGATTTGACTGGTATTGATTGGGACGATAAATTTTACACATCGCCCAACTACACAAATAAAATCTGTGTTTGTTGATTTGAAACCCCACACAGGTATTGGGATGGGATTTGACGTACACTAATCCTGATTGTCTAGTTGTATGTCAATCGATGGGTTGACAGACTATGTAAGCGTTAATTATTTATACTTAATGCTTATGCAGTTGTGTGGTGCACTCTAGATGATGATTGATTATTTATCGTTGCTATTATATACATGTGTTGTAGAAAATCCATATAATTAACATTATATGGTAATTGATTGGGCCTCATTCAAATATAGAAAATAAATTCATGTGTTGAATTGAAAATTATTCATGTGTTGAATAGAATAAACATTCAGGTGTTGAATAAAAGCCGTATTGATTAGATTGACGCCATTTTGACGTTAACGATATTTATATCGATTTTATTCATTTTTAAATGAATATTAAAAGTGATTTCAAAATTCGAATTAAATTGAAATTCGAATTAAATTGAATTGAATTGAAATTCGAATTAAATTGAACTAAATTGCAGTTCGAATTAAATTGAAATAAATTGAAATTCGAATTAAATTGAATAGAATTGAAATTCGAATTAAATTGTAATAATATGAAATTCGAATTAAATTGAAATAAATTGAAATTCGAATTAAATTGAATAGATTTGAAATTCGAATTAAATTGAATAGATTTGAATTTTGAATTAAATTGAAATTCGAATTAAATTGAAATGAATTGAAATTTGAATTAAATTGAAATGAATTGAAATTCGAATTAAACTGAAATTGAATTGAAATCGATTTGAAATGAAATTAAAACGAATTTATATTGAAAAATTCAATCTTGATTTGAATTTGAAAAGGAAGTTGAAATCGTTTTGAAAACGAATTTAAAATGATTTATAAAATACGTTTTGAAAGGAAATCGATGAAATATATATAATATATACATTATATATATATAATGGCCTGAATAGAAGGCGCCGCGCCGCGGTAGTTCGCGAATTTCGACCATTGACTTCGAATGGATATTACGGGAGATCCGACCGTCGGATTCTCCTAAAACTGGAACTGTTGGGTTCGTATCGAAAAGAGCTTTCTAACGAATATTGGAGATTTGAAATCTAACGGTTGGATTTGGAATTATGTCCAAATCAAACTTGGAAAAGGTTGCTGTAAGTGCAGTTCGATGGCCGTTGATAGAAATCGACTGTACAGGCCTTGATAAAATTATTAAATATAGTAATAATTTGTGTAAAATCATAAGAAATGATTTGGGAAGAATTGGGATGAAAAAATCCATATTTTAAAAGATAAAAATGGATTTTTATCGAAATAAACTAGTTTTGAACTAGAATTATATATTTTTAAAATAAATAAAGTGGATTTGAAATGGTTTTAAAAGTAACCAGAATTTCCAATAGTTGAATTGGAAGGGATGTGAATCAAAATTGTCTTTGGAATATTTCGATGTTGGATTTCGTGATTATACAGATATTGTTACGGGAATTTGAAAGATATATTTATATTGTTATTTCCAATACGATATTTGTTGGTCGTAGAATTTGATATTGAATATAAGCCGATATATTTTCTATTCAGAGCCTTGTTTTTAATATCGAATGGGATTTGGGTTTGTCGTGAATGGTGTCTTCATTAACACTGTTCTTAAACCCAGTTAAGAAAAAGATTAAATCTTTTTGTTTAGATTTAATGAAGTGTACCAATTAAATGTTATTTAATTGGAATTGAATTGGAATTGATTTTCGGGTTTATCATGAACGGTGTTTTAAATAACACATGTTCTTTAACCCGATAATTAATAGAATGCGATTTTGGGTTTATCGTGGACCGTGTTTTAAAAGACATTGGTTCTTTAACCCAGTTAAAGACAGGATATTGAGTTCTGTGAAGATTAAAACTAAGTGGGGTTTTAATGAATCTTTAATTAGATTGAAATGGTCGAGAATGGAGTATCACCAGTTTTTCTCCATACGATAGTTAAATCTTTAATTAGATTTGAACGTGAAATGGTAATTGAATTTACCGATAACACCGTGGTGTTAGATATGAAGTATTACCAGTTTTACTTCATGGGATGAATAGGTTGGGATTGGGAAATAGAATAAATGATTACTTCGGTGTGGTTCGCTAATCCCGACTAGTTTGAATTGATATTCAAAAGAAGATTAAAAAATAAATTTAGAAGAATTTATCTTTGATAAAATTAATGGGAACCTTTCCCAAAGAATGTGAAATTTAGAAACTAATTGTAGGTTAGCTAAGAAGAATGGTTTCTGGGTATTGATCTGATGTTGGTTTCGGCCTTCGGGGTTAATGTTTGGGGAATTATTATCTTGCTAATTTACGCTTAGTGATTGATGAATTGGAATGAGGCGTATGTTGTGTTTGTATAACACTGGTTTATTATATACGCGAGTTATTCAGAAAGATCGGGTTTATCCCATTCTGAATAACTGATTCGACGTGGTGTCGAGGACGAAGACGGTGGTTGAAGACCGGAGGTCTTCACGTCGTTTGGGTGATTACTGATGATCTTGATTGGGTCGTACACCCAAGAGGATGGAATCAGTTAGTGATCGTCCAGATGTACTTGGAGATCGATGGATATGCGGGGTACTAGGTGCCTCCGGTTTCGTTCAGACCCAGAACGAACTTGTAAATGGACTGTGTGTCTGACATTTGATTTTATTCTATGTGATTGATTTCTATTGAATATATATCTGTTTGGCGGCGGAGTTTATTCTCTTCCTTAACGCCCTTCTTTGAGACGTACGAGCTCAGGGGTTATATATTGATGGATATCAAACGCATGGAGTGATTTCCTATATGGCATGCCTAAGTGGCAAATGATCAAGGCTTCTGTTGAAAAGCAAAGCCTTGTGGGTGATGATCAAAGCACGGCCTGTGTGGCATAGCTTTGTACAGCGCTGATTCGCGAGCCTCACACCCCGGTGTGAACCAGAAATGGGAGAAGGACCTTACGGAGGGCATGCGTTTCCTTCTAGTTAGAAGTGGCGTCAGTGGTTTTACACGCCCTGACGAGTTTGACTTATGTGGTTGTTGCTGTTGCGAGGCGCCTCAGATATATCGGTGACTATGTGAAGCCGATGGAGTCATTTGTTGGCTCATTGACGCCCCAAAGGGCGGGGGAACGCGGTGTTTAGGCATTTTAATCCACATCAGTGGACCGGCCCTGTCACTCCTAGGGTCACTCGAGCTCTGATCCTGAGACACGGGCTAGAGCGTCTCGAATCGGTAGAGGACTATCTTTTGCCTTGGTTCATAGTTGGAAATTCAACTTCCAATGCGTGACTTTGCGGTTTTATTTGTAGAGCCTAGTATGGTGACATAGTGGGATGGGGCACTAATGTCGTCTATGATTGATACTTATGATTTGAAGTTGTTTTATACACAATGCACTTATAATAGTATCAAATGATTTGTTTTTAATGTATCAAGCATTCTTGGCTATTATAAGGTAAAAACCCTATCCTCCGGCTTGCGTTGCATTGTGTGATGGGACCTGGGTCTTATAATAGCTTCATTGTTCTTTATTTAGCATTGCGCTGTTGTTTTATGCACTGGTATTCTTGGGAGGAAACCCGTTCCGTGTTATATGGCGTGGTCCCTAGATTTACCTAACTTTAAACTAAAGATTAATAACTGTTTTAGTTCTCACACCAGTCACATGACTGACCTGGAGTTTATTGTTTTAACCTAAACTCTGGGTGCCCTTATTTTGACACGGACAGCTAGTAATTTTGGTTTTGCAGATTTATATTCACAGGAACCTGGTTTACAGCTGGAATGATATCCGGAAAGCTCTGTATCCGTATATCTCTTCTATTTGTGTATTGTATTATTTTCCCCTGCTATGTAATGTATTGTAATCTCTGATATTTTATAATGTATATTATTTGTTAATACTCTGTATATTCTCGTATTCTGATGTAATTGTTGTAATATGCAATGAATTGTTCTTCTGTTTGCGTTCCGATGTGTATTGCTCTCAATTCTATCCGGGCTTTCCTTACCGGGGAAGTTCGGGTCATCTCAGTTGGTATCAGAGCTTTGGTTTTCAAAGCTTAGAGAACAAGACACATTAGAACCATACGAAAGAATTCATCAGAAATTGGAATAGTAATATCCAATGAGAACGACTCGTTAGAGATGGGATCAGTAGTGTCCTAGAACAATTGTGAAGAGTAAATTTTTAAAATGAAAACCGATTTTGTTTTGAAATTTAAATCGTTGTATACGTATTTGAATATTTATATTAAATTAATTTGGACAATCCAATATATAAAGATTCTGCATATACGCCTTGCAAATGTATATTCAAAGTTTTAATATGTTGGATAGATATAGAATCACACTCTAGTCGCCCGGAGATGATTTTGATGATGGAGCTCCATCATCAGGATTTATGTTCGTGTTTCTAAAGTGAGATATCTATATATTTCCATTAGGCTGGTGTGAGAATCGAAACTAGATAGGGCTTATCGTTGTGATTTGGCATCAAAAATCTGATTTTTCGACCATATATCAAAGTTATGAATTTGAAACGTTAATCAACTAATTGATTGCTGATTGTATTGTTTGATATGGTTTGATTAATTATATGTTGAACCTTTAGCCAAATTGACCCAATAGTGGATTGTATTGAAAATTTGTCGTATTTGCATGCATATACATGTACTTACATTGAATAGGTCATAGCAAGGAGGCTAGAGCAGAAGAATAAAATTGTTTGCCCAACAAATAGGTACATGTTTACGAATTTATTGGGTTTTGGATGATTTTATGAGCCGTTGGCTAGCCGCTTGGATTTTTCTTTTTCTTTTGGATTGAAGAAGGCCATGGGAGGCTATCTGAAATATCCCGAAGTCCCCGGTGCAGGGGAGGTTATGGCAAAAAAATTCGAAAATTTTGGGTGTTAGCCAAATTTTAGAAAATTTTGAAAAGTTCTTAGAAACTGAAAAGTTGAAGAACTTAAGCCGTAATGAAAATAATGAAAGTTGAGTTGATTATAAAACAACTTGTGACTTCTTTCCTTTTCGGGGACGAAAAGTTTTAAGTTGGGGAGATTGTAACAACCCGAAAATTCTGAGCCAATTTAAAATTTTTATTTTGGCTATTTTAATGAATTTTGGTTATTTAAATTGATTTATTTTAAATAATAATGACGAATTTTTTTATTTCGACGAAGTTAAAACGAATAAATTTATTTTAATTATATAACGAGCCTGAAATGGCGCTGTAGTTCAAAAATTCGATTTCGAATTTCAAATGAATATACATAATTCAATATAAGCCTGAATTGGATGAAACCAGAAATACCTAAATCTGTTTGACAATATCTTTCTAACGGATGTAAGAAACTGAGATTTCACTTTAGAAGTTGAAAGATATGTCCAGTTTAAAATTCAGAAAAGTCGTGGTGAAATTTACATATATTTTAATATATATAAAGGCCTTTGAAAATTGAAATTTTGCAAACGACCTATGTTTTCGACGAAACCACTTTTGTTGGATCCGGGATATCTAGTTATTGCTAGGTTTCAAAATTCATAATTTTCTGAATCAATATGTGAGCCTGGCAAAGGAAAACATGTTTTGACAGTTTCAGTTGATTTTAATCGACTGGAAAATGGCCATTTTTCAAACGACCTCGGAATTTGACGAAATTAGTTTTGTTAGGACGATATCGTCAATACGAAGCTAGAAATAATTTTTCTGCAATTTTTAGAGTCCGTATGTGGCCCCAGTAAATTGAAATATGCGTTTGAATTGAATATATAAAGATTTATATTTTAAATTCAATGGAAACTGAACGTAACAGCCAAATTGGCTCACGAAACATATCCCACTGTGGTCGGAATAAGGGTAATTAGCTAGGGACGACAATCGTTGGGCTTGAATCGGGATTCGAAATTAAAAGTCCACGTTTTAGAATAAATTAAATTAAATTAATTATTTATAAAACCCCTTACCCTTCCTTCCTCTTCCTTACTCGGTCAACTCTCGATTTCTGAAGAAAAAAAACGCATCGCGCCTCTTGATCGACTCAACGCCACCACCCCCCCCTCGACCGCATCGCCGACGGCGAGCTTCAGCTCCGCCTTTTAAGGGCGCGATGCCGCCCTCCCCCTTCTTCCTCTCTCCTCTAATCCCACGCCCAAACCCCATAGAACCCACGAAAACCACCGCCCCCATCCTCTTGGAACCATCGCCGACCCTGAGCCGCCCCCTGCCGCCACCAGCACCCCCTTTATCGCCCTCTCCGACGGTCAGTCCGACCATAGCCCCCCTACAACTGAAATCCTTCTTTTTTGCAAAAGAAGGTTAGTTTTTCTTTATGGTTATTTAATTTAATATAATTTTCTTTGTAATTAAATAAATCAGTTTATTAGGTGTGTAAAAAAGATTTTTGTTTGTAGAAAAGATTTGATTTTTATACGTGAAGTTATATAATAAAAATTCGATCTTTATTATGTAGAAGAAGCAAAAATATAATTTTTATATTAATGGAAGATTAAAAATATGATTTTTATATTAGTAAAAGATTAAAAATATGATTTTTATATTATATAGCTAATAAAAATTCGATCTTTATTTTGTAGGAGATATAAAAATGTGATTTTTATATGAGTGGCGATGTAAAAATATAATTTTTATTATATTACTAGCAAGATAAAAATATAATTTTTTATCATGGAAGTAGCGCTGTAAAGGAGTGATTTTTAAATATGTAGGAGAGATATAAAAATACGATTTTTATATAGAGAATGGCGAGAGAAAAATTGAATTTTTATCTATATAGTAGCGATATAAAAATATAATTTTTATCTATATAGTAGCGAATTAAAAATGTGATTTTTATCCATATAGAGCGAATTAAAAATGTGATTTTTATATATGTAGTGGCTACGGGCAACGAAATAGACAAAAGGCGGGCACGGCGAAGATTTCTACAAGAAGAGTCGTGGCGTTTGGATTAGCTAGTTGGTGAGAACTTCTCACTTTAAATTTCTTTTCTAGTTAAAAATATATACTAGGATGCAGACGGTGCTTAGTAGCACCCGACACCCGTCGTCCACATACCATGGATGACTTGTTTGTTGATTGTTGTGTTGTGAAATTTGATTGTGTGATGTGGAGTGAAATAAAATATTTTATAGTGGAAAATATTTTATAGTTAAAAATATAATTTTTAACGTACATATGAAATAAATATTTAAAAAAAAATCGAACGATTTGTTTATATACACTGATTTGACTGATATTGATTGGGACGATAAATTTTACACATTGCCCAACCGCACAAATAAAATCTGTGTTTGTTGATTTGAAACCCCACACGGGTATTGGGATGAGATTTGACGTACACTAATCCCGATTGTTTAGTTGTATGTCAATCGATGGGTTGACAGACTGTGTAAGCGTTAATTATTTATATTTAATGCTTATGCAGTTGTGTGGTGTACTCTAAATGATGGTTGATTATTTATCGTCGCTATTATATACATGAGTTGTAGAAAATCCATATAATTAACATTATATGGTAATTGATTGGGCCTCATTCCAATATAGAAAATAAATTCATGTGTTGAATTGAAAAATATTCATGTGTTGAATAGAATAAACATTCATGTGTTGAATAAAAGCCGTGTTGATTAGATTAACGTCGTTTTGCCGTGAAAATATTTATATCGATTTTATTCATTTTTCAATGAATATTGAAAGTGATTTCAAAATTCGAATTAAATTGAATTAAATTGAAATTCGAATTAAATTGAAATAAATTGAAATTCGAATTAGATTGAATAGAATTGAAATTCGAATTAAATTTAAATAAATTGAAATTCGAATTAAATTGTAATAAATTGAAATTCGAATTAAATTGAATAGATTTGAAATTAGAATTAAATCAAAATTCGAATTAAATTGAAATGAATTGAAATTCGAATTAAATTGAAATGAATTGAAATTCGAATTAAACTGAAATTGAATTGAAATTGAATTGAAATCAATTTGAAATGAAATTAAAACGAATTTATATTGAAAAATTCAATCTTGATTTGAATTTGAAAAGGAAGTTGAAATCGTTCTGAAAACGAGTTTAAAACGATTTATAAAATACATTTTCAAAGGAAATCAACGAAATATATATAATATATATTATATATATATAATGGCCTGAATAGAACGCGCTGCGCCGCGATAGTTCGCGAATTTCGACCATTGACTTCGAATGGATATTACGGGAGATACGACCGTCGGATTCTCTTAAAACCGGATGCGTTGGGTTCGTATCGAAAAGCGCTTTCTAACGAACATTGGAGATTTGAAATCTAATGGCTGGATTTGCAATTATGTCCAAATCAAATTATGAAAAGGTCGTTGTAAGTGCAGTTCGATGGCCGTTGATGGAAATCGACTGTACGGGCCTTGATAAAATTATTAAAAATAGTAATAATTTGTGTAAAATCATAAGAAATGATTTGGGAAGAATTGGGATGAAAAACTCCATATTTGAAAGATAAAAATGGATTTTTATCGAAATGAACTAGTTTTGAACTAGAATTATAATTCTACTTATTTTTAAAATAAATAAAGTGGATTTGAAATGGTTTTAAAAGTAACCAAAATTTCCAATAATTGAATTGGAAGGGATGTGAATCAAAATTTTCTTTGGAATATTTCGATGTTGGATTTCGTGATTATACAGATATTGTTACGGGAATTTGAAAGATATATTTATATCGGTATTTCTAATACGATATTTGTTGGTCGTAGAATTAGATATTGAATATAAGCCGATATATTTTCTATTCAGAGCCTTGTATTTAATATTGAATGGGATTTGGGTTTGTCGTGAATGGTGTCTTCATTAACACTATTCTTAAACTCAGTTGAGAAAAAGATTAAATCTTTTTATTTAGATTTAATGAAGTGTACCAATTAAATGGTATTTAATTGGAATTGAATTGGAATTGATTTTTGGGTTTATCGTGAATGGTGTTTTAAATAACACTTGTTCTTTAACCCGATAATTAATAGAATGTGATTTTGGGTTTATCGTGGACCATGTTTTAAAAGACATTGGTTCTTTAACCCAGTTAAAGACAGGATATTGAGTTCTGTGAAGATTAAAACTAAGTGGGGTTTTAATGAATCTTTAATTAGATTGAAATGGTCGAGAATGGAGTATCACCAGTTTTGCTCCAGACGATAGTTAAATCATTAATTAGATTTGAACATGAAATGGTAATTGAATTTACCGATAACACCCTGGTGTTAGATATGAAGTATTACCAGTTTTACTTCATGGGATGAATAGGTTGGGATTGGGAAATAGAATAAATGATTACTTCGGTGTGGTTCGCTAATCCCGACTAGTTTGAATTTATATTCAAAAGAAGATTAAAGAATAAATTTAGAAGAATTTATCTTTGAAAAAATTAATGGGAACCTTTCCCTAAGAATGTGAAATTTAGAAACTAACTGTAGGTTACTAAGAAGAATGGTTTCCTGGGTATTGATCTGATGTTGGTTTCGGCCTTCGGGGTTAATGTTTGGGGAATTATTCTCTTGCTAATTTATGGTTAGTGACTGATGAATTGGAATGAGGCGTATGTTGTGTTTGTGTAACACTTGTTTATTATATACGCGAGTTATTCAGAAAGATTGGGTTTATCCCATTCTGAATAACTGATTCGAGTGGTGCCGAGGATGAAGATGGTGGTTGAAGACCGGAGGTCTTCACGTCGTTTGTGTGATTACTGATGATCATGATTGGGCCGTACACCCAAGAGGAGGGATTCAGTTAGTGATCGTCCAGATGTACTTGGAGATCGATGGATATGCGTGGTACTAGGTGCCTCCGGTTTCGTTCAGACCCATAACGAAAGTGTAAGTGGACTGTGTGTCTGACATTGGATTTTATTCTGTGTGATTGATTTCTATTAAATATATATCTGTTTGGCGGGAGAGAATTCATTCTCTTCCTTAACGCCCTTCTCTGAGACGTACGAGCTCAGGGGTTATATATTGATGGATATCAAACGCATGGAGTGAATTGCCTGTGTGGCATGCCTAAGTGGCAAATGATCAAGGCTTCTGTTGAAAACCAAAGTCTTGTGGGTGATGATCAAAGCACGGCCTGTGTGGCATAGCTTTGTATAGCGCTGATTCGCGAGCCTCACACCCCGGTGTGAACCAGAAATGGGAGAAGGACCTTACGGAGGGCATGCGTTTCCTTCTAGATAGAAGTGGCGTCAGTGGTTTTACACGCCCTGACGAGTTTGACTTATGTGGTTGTTGCTGTTGCGAGGCGCCTCGGATATATCGGTGACTATATGAAGCCGATGGAGTCATTTGTTTGCTCATTGACGCCCCAAAGGGCAGGGGAACGCAGTGTTCAAGCATTTTAATCCACATCGGTGGACCGGCCCTGTCGCTCCAAGGGTCACTCGAGCTCTGATCCTGAGACACGGGCTAGAGCGTCTCGAATCGGTAGAGGAATTTCTTTTGCCTCGGTTCACAGATGGAAATACAACTTCCAGTACGTGGCTTTGCGGCTTTATTTGTAGAGCCTAGTATGGCGACATAGTGGGATGGGGTGCTTATGCCGTCTATGATTGATACTTATGATTTGAAGTTGTTTTATACACTATGCACTTATAATAGTATCAAATGATTTGTTTTAAACATATCAAGCATTCTTGGCTATTATAAGGTAAAAGCCCTATCCTCCGGCTTGCGTTGCATTGTGTGATGGGACCTGGGTCTTATTATAGCTTCATTGTTCTTTATTTAGCATTGCGCTGTTGTTTTATGCACTGGTATTCTTGGGAGGAAACCCGTTCCATGTTATACGGCGTGGTCCCTAGATTTACCTAACTTTAAAGTAAAGATTAATAAATGTTTTTGTTCTCACACCAGTCACATGACTAACCTGGAGTTTATTGTTTTAACCTAAACTTTGGGCGCCCTTATTTTGACATGGGCAGCTAGTAGTTTGGTTTTGCAGATTTATATTCACAGGAACCTGGTTTACAGCTGGAATGATATCCGGAAAGCTCTGTATCCGTATATCTCTTCTAGTTGTGTATTGTATTATTTACCACTGCTATGTAATGTATTGTAATCTCTGATATTTTATAATGTATATTATTTGTTAATACTCTGTATATTCTTGTATTCTGATGTAATTGTTGTAATATGCAATGAATTGTTCTTCTATTTGCATTCCGATGTGTCTTGCTCTCAATTCTATCCGGGCTTTCCTTACCGGGGAAGTTCGGGTCATCTCAGTTGGTATCAGAGCTTTGGTTTTCAAAGCTTAGAGAACAAGACACATTAGAACCATACGAAAGAATTCATCAGAAATTGGATTAGTAATATCCAATGAGAATGACCCGTTAGAGATGGGATCAGTAGTGTCCTAGAACGAGTGTGAAGAGTAAAATTTTAAAATGAAAACAGATTTTGTTTTGAAATTTAAATCGTTGTATACGTATTTGAATATTTATATTAAATTAATTTGGACAATCCAATATATAAAGATTTTGCATATACGCCTTGCAAACGTGTATTCAAAGTTTTAATATGCTGGATAGATATAGAATCACACTCTAGTCGCCCGAAGATTATTTTGATGATGGAGCTCCATCATCAGGATTTATGTTCGTGTTTCGAAAGTGAGATATCTATTTATTTCCACTAGGCTGGTGTGAGAATCGAAACTAGATAGGGCTTATTGTTGTGATTTGACATCAAAAATCTGATTTTTCGACTATATATCAAAGTTATGAACTTGAAACGTTAATCAACTAATTGATTGCTGATTGTATTATTTGATATGGTTTGATTAATTAAATGTTGAACCTTTAGCCAAATTGACCCAATAGTTGATTTTATTGAAAATTTGTCGCATTTGCATGCATATACATGTACTTACATTGAACAGGTCATAGCAAGGAGGCTAGAGCAGAAGAATAAAATTGTTTGCCCGACAAATAGGTACATTGTTACGAATTTATTGGGTTTTGGATGATTTTATGAGCTGATTGGCTTTTTCTTTTGGATTGAAGAAGGCCATGGGAGGCTATATGAAATATCCCGAAGTCCCCGGTGCAGGGGAGGTTATGGCGAAATTTTTCGACAATTTAGGGTGTTAGCCAAATTTTTGAAAATTTTGAAAAGTTCTTGGAAACTGAAAAGTTGAAGAACTTAAGCCGTAATGAAAATAATGAAAGTTGAGTTGATTATAAAACAACTTTCGACTTCTTTCCTTTTCGGGGATGAAAAGTTTTAAGTTGGGGAGAATGTAACAACCCGGAAATTCTGAGCCAATTTAAAATTTTTATTTTGGCTATTTTAATGAATTTTGGTTATTTAAATTGATTTATTTTAAATAATAACGACGAAAAATTTATTTTCGACGAAGTTAAAACGAATAAATTTATTTTAATTATACAACGAGCCTGAAATGGCGCTGTAGTTCGAAAATTCGATTTCGAATTTCAAATGAATATACAGAATTCAATATAAGCCAGAATTGGATGAAACCAGAAATATCTAAATCTGTTTGACGATATCTTTCTAACGGATGTAAGAAACCGAGATTTCACTTTAGAAGTTGAAAGATATGTCCAGTTTAAAATTCAGAAAAGTCGCTGTGGAATTTATATATATTTTAATATATATAAAGGCCTTTGAAAATTGAAATTTTGCAAACGACCTCTGTTTTTGACGAAACCACTTTTCTTGGATCCGGGATGTCTAGTTATTGCTAGGTTTCAAAATTCATAATTTTCTGAATCAATATGTGAGCGTGGAAAAGGAAAACATGTTTTGACAGTTTTAGTTGATTTTAATCGACTGGAAAATGGCCACTTTTCAAACGGCATCGGAATTTGATGAAATTAGTTTTGTTAGGACCGTATTGTCAATACGAAGCTAGAAATAATTTTTCTGCAATTTTTAGAGTCCGTATGTGGCCCTAGTAAATTGAAATGTGCGTTTGAATTGAATATATAAAGATTTATATTTTAAATTCAATGGAAACTGAACGTAATAACCGAATTGGCTCACGAAACATATCCCATCGTGGTCGGAATGAGGGTAATTAGCTATGGACGACAGTCGTTGGGCTTGAATCGGGATTCAAAATTAAAAGTCCCCGTTTTGGAATAAATTAAATTAATTATTTATAAAAAAAAACCTTACCCTTCCTTCCTCTTCCTTACTCGGTCGACTCTCGATTTCTGAAGGAAAAAAAAACACATCGCGCCTCTCGATCGACTCCACGCCACCGCCCCCCTCCACCGCATCGCCGACGGCGAGCTTCAACTCCGCCTCGCAAGGGCGCGATGCCGCCCTCCCTCTTCTTCCTCTCTCCTCTAATCCCATGCCCAAACCCCGTAGAACCCGCGAAAACCACCACCCCCATCCTCTTGGAACCGTCGCCGACCCTGAGCCACCCCCTTCCGCCACCAGCACCCCCTTCATCGCCCTCTCCGACGGTTAGCCCGACCATAGCCCCCCTACAACTAAAATCCTTCTTTTTTTGCAAGAGAAGGTCAGTTTTTCTTTATGGTTATTTAATTTAAAATAATTTTCTTTGTAATTAAATAAATCAGTTTATTAGGTGTGTAATAGCCTATAAAAATTAGGTTTTTAAACTATAAAGATAAGATTTTGTTTATAGAAAAGATTTGATTTTTATACGTGAAGTTATATAATAAAAATTCAATCTTTATTATGTAGAAGATGCAAAAATATAATTTTTATATTAATGGAAGATTAAAAATATGATTTTTATATTATATAGCTAATAAAAATTCAATCTTTATTATGTAGGAGATATAAAAATGGGATTTTTATATGGGTGGCGATGTAAAAATATAATTTTTATTGTATTACTAGCAAGATAAAAATATAATTTTTATCATGGAAGTAGCGTTGTAAAGGAGTGATTTTTACATATGTAGTAGAGATATAAAAATACGATTTTTATATAGAGAATGGCGAGAGAAAAATAGAATTTTTATCTATATAGTAGCGATGTAAAAATAGAATTTTTACCTGTATAGTAGCGAATTAAAAATGTGGTTTTTATCCATATAGAGCGAATTAAAAATGAGATTTTTATATATGTAGTGGCTACGGGCAACGAAATTGACAAAAGGCGAGCACGACGAAGATTTCTACAAAAAGAGTCGTGGCGTTCGGATTAGCTAGTCGGTGAGAACTTCTCACTTTAAATTTCTTTTCTAGTTAAAAATATATACTAGGATGCAAACGGTGCTTAGTAGCACCCGACACCTGTCGTCTACAGACCATGGATGACTTGTTTGTTGATTGCTGTGTTGTGAAATTTGATTGTGTGATGTGGAGTGAAATAAAATATTTTATAGTGGAAAATATTTTATAGTTAAAAATATAATTTTTAACGTATATATGAAATAAATATTTATAAATAAATCAGACGATTTGTTTATATACACTGATTTGACTGATATTGATTAGGACGATAAATTTTACACATCGCCCAACCGCACAAATAAAATCTGTGTTTGTTGATTTGAAACCCCACACGGGTATTGTGATGAGATTTGACGTACACTAATCCCAATTGTCTAGTTGTATGTCAATCGATGGGTTGACAGACTGTGTAAGCGTTAATTATTTATATTTAATGCTTATGCAGTTGTGTGGTGCACTTTAGATGATGGTTGATTAATTATCGTTGCTATTATATACATGTGTTGTAGAAAATTCATTTAATTAACATTATATGGTAATTGATTGGGCCTCATTCCAATATAGAAAATAAATTCATGTGTTGAATTGAAAAATATTCATGTGTTGAATAGAATAAACATTCTTGTGTTGAATAAAAGCTGTGTTGATTAGATTGACGACATTTTGACGTGAACAATATTTATATCGATTTTATTCAATTTTCGATGAATATTGAAAGTGATTTCAAAATTCGAATTTAATTGAAATTCGAATTAAATTGAATTAAATTGAAATTTGAATTAAATTGAATTAAATTGAAATTCGAATTAAATTGAAATAAATTGAAATAAATTGAAATTCGAATTAGATTGAATAAAATTGAAATTGAAATAAATTGAAATTCGAATTAAATTGAAAAAAAATTGAAATTCGAATTAAATTGAATAGATTTGAATTTCGAATTAAATTGAATAGATTTGAAATTCGAATTAAATTGAAATTCGAATTAAATTGAAATGAATTAAAATTCAAATTAAATTGAAATTGAATTGAAATCGATTTGAAATGAAATTAAAACGAATTTATATTGAAAAATTCAATCTTGATTTGAATTTGAAAAGGAAGTTGAAATCGTTTTGAAAACGAATTTAAAACGATTTATAAAATACGTTTTGAAAGGAAATCGACGAAATATGTATATTATATATATAATGGCCTGAATAGAACGCACTGCGCCGCGGTAGTTTGCGAATTTCGACCATTGACTTCGAATGGATATTACGGGAGATCCGACCGTCGGATTCTCCTAAAACCGGAACCGTTGGGTTCGTATCGAAAAAATCTTTCTAACGAATATTGGGGATTTGAAATCTAACGGTTGGATTTGGAATTATGTCCAAATCAAATTTGGAAAAGGTCGGTGTAAGTGCAGTTCGATGGCCGTTGATGGAAATCGACTGTACGCACTACAACAAAATGACTCTATTACAACGGTGGAACACCGTTGTAATATACATTTTACAACAGTGGGCTAACCGTCGTGTATTAAGTAGTTGTAATAGACTAAAATCTTTTACAACTTTTTTGCACCGTTGCAACACCGTTGTAATATGTATATTTTACAATTTTTTTCCACCGTTGTAATAAACTTTATTACAACAGTTAAACACTGTTGTAATAATATCTACTACAACTGTTATGCACCGTTGTGATTGATAGTTGCATTTTAAAAAAAATAGACCTTTTGCAACTAAAACGAACAATACACTAAATGTAGCAATACTCCATAAGCAAATCAGATATTACAATTATTTGTAAACTAATTTATTAAAATACTCAAATTTTCAGTATTACAAACAATAAGTTTTAGAAAACATTTCGCGTAATATTACATACTTGACCAGTTGACCGTTACAAAGCAACTTAGTACAAACACAAGTTATCCACAAAAATTGCATATCCTATGGGAGTACACAAGTCGAAGACAACAAAATCTTTACGTCGTTTATCTTTTTGTTGCAAGTTCTCTACAGTGATCTGAAACCCGTTTCATAAGAATACGTTTGTTGTTAGAAAAAAGAACATAAAGTGTTTTTTTAAACCAACAATACCAAATCTTAATAGAATCAAACATAACTAGCATTCTACACAAAAGCTACAAAATTAAACTCATTATGATGAAGCGTCTCAACTATCGACCAACTGTATAAGTGCATAAAACATTGTCATCAAAACTGACCTGCAACTTCACCTCCTGCTACATATTTCTCCAGCTCTAAACAAGCGGAGAACCAGTCCATCAACACATCACTGCAACATGACTACCAAAAACATGACCAAGCTCTTCAATTCACCATCCCCTGCACCCGCACCCTACAATCCAATCACAAACAAAAACTAATTTAACTTAAAATTATCTACGAATAAGATTAGAAGGCACATCAACATTAAAATAGCATTTGAATCAGATGGTTCAGTATGTATATCTACGAACAAGATTAGAAGACACGTCCATATCCACATTAAAATCATCTACGAAAAAGATGAACATCCATCGGCCTACTAAGACAATTAATTGCTAGGCTGTGCTTTGGAAACCCAGTAACCATCGCAAAGCCAAACATGCTTCAGAGTTATACCTATGATATTAACATAAAAGGATTAAATGAATAGTAGTGCAACAATTTTATCAATAAGATAATTAAACTAAAAGTCGCATTGAAAACAGAGCAGTGCAGATGTACCATTGGAACAACAAATAAAACAATACACACAATAAGGAAATTCAAGCCTGTGTATTGTCTGAATCCACATACCTCATACGCATAGATATATTTGAACATAAAAGAAAAGCGAAATTTTGAAACACTTATGCATCTTCCATATTTGAAGGCTCTAAAACTACTGGCAGCAAATTCATGTCAGTGCAAGAGGCACAAATACCATTGCTTCAGTTAATCACAACACAAACTAGTGGTCTAGTATTCATCTGATTATAATTTTTTTGCTTCCAGGACCATAGTTTCAATTTAATTTGCAAAGATAGATTATAACAGAGGTGAATATGAATATAATCACCTAGTTGTTCTTCTTTTCTTAACATATTCATGTACGCAAAGCTACCTACAATTAAAAAATAATAATTGAAATCTGAATGTTCAGTAGCATATGATCGCATTTACACATAGGGTATGATCTGCAATGCCATACAACACAAAATGCAAAATAACAACAATCCTATAGAATGCTACACCTAAAACATGTGCGGTTCCAACATGTAACTTAATTATTTCAAAACACAAGTCACCTATTCACATTCATAACTACCACTAATTCATGTTCATTTGCTCAAGAAACTTACCAGGTTTTAGCTCTTGAATGCTTTGATCCACACGTCACAAACTTGGAGAGCAGAAATTGCATGATGAATTAAACATCCTTTGATCCATACATCACAAACTTGGAGAGCATAAATTGTATCCTAAATTATGTTGAATGCTTGGCTCCAGCTCGTTCTCTAAATCATCGATTTCCTGCAATAGCTTCCTCAAGTAATCAACTGCATCTCCTAAAATTGAAATTGTATCCATCTATTGCAGCAGTATAATAAATTTAAAGGTTGTTAATACAATATACAAGAAATTTAAGCAAGAGAATAACATATAGAGATGGATAGACAGAAAGCGAAAAATTGTCTTCAAGTCATAATCTGAAATAGTCAATCAGTTACAAATAAATTAATAATTCATCATGCTGCTTACATGTTCATTTGACTAGCTTCAGATTATGTATGACGCTAATATATAGAAAGTAGCAAGCAGGACAGTAAGAAAACATGATTATCAACTGTTTCTGAAAGAGGTTCGAAAAACCAAAATCAAACCTTTACTTATTCATCCAAGAGATAAAGTATTTTCCACCTAACAAGGCAGAGATTGTTGCAACAATGAAATCTACATTAATTTATCATACAAATTTTGATAAATTATAAATGCTTTAGCTTATCACATTTACGCTATATGGTGTATTCAGCAAGTATGAAAAAATAGATTGCAGACATACCTTTCCAAGACCTTGCTAACTGCTCACAACAGTAAGAAAAAATGAACGACAGAGTCGATTTTTCGTCGAACAGAAAACATTATAGTTTTCACCTAAAGTCGGTCATCATCTTCCCATTACAGCATCTTTTTTTGGCCCATGATTAGATCTGATAGAGAAGCTTTACCTCAATCTAAAACGAGGCAAAGAAGGCATGACAACCGCAAGCACTTCATATCCCATCATCAACCTCCTGATAGCAACGCAACATCTAGATCCAGGCGACGACGATTTCTTCAACCATAACAACAATAGAAGGCATTGTTTGGGTTTCATAAGCTTTGGTTAATGTATCAAGTCAACCACAGGAATAATCCAGAACGCGATAATTTCAACTCGGCAAGGAAAGGCTAGCCGATTCGATGTGACTCAACGGCGGATTGACCATTCTCACAAAGGGAGTGGAGGCTTGCTGACCTGAACGAATCCATTAGATTGCGCAAGAAGTCGAGATTTTTCTTTCGTATCTAACTTGGAGGAGGAGGAGGAATCAATTCAAAAATATGATGTTGAAATTTTCTTTTTGTATTTAATTTGGAGGAGGAATAAGAGTGTATTTTCAGAAATTTCGATTTTGACATAAGCTGCAGTACAAGAGGCTGGGCAGCCTAAATTTTTAGTTCGCCCGCCTAAATTGATTTAGAAAGGACGTGAGAACTTAGTGCCAGATTTTCACATTCCCCCTAAATTTGATCCTTTTATGCTAATAATTGTATAAATTAAATGTTAAAAATCGGAATTAATAAGTAGAAATTTATACTAAGTTAAATGTGGATTAAAGATTTATTATTAATCGTTCGTTATTATAAATTAATTATTAAATATAATCTTAGTTATTAATCTCTACTTCTTAATTATTAATCTCTACTTCTTAATTGTTAATAACATTCATTGATTATTCATGGTTAGCATTAATTATTATATTTTAATTATGAACTATTTAATAGTAATTATGTAATATTAACTATATTTTTTAATTATTCTTCTTAATTGCTAAGTATTAAATATTACGGATTGATTATTAATTATTACTTCCTAATTGATTATTAATAGTAATTATTAATTATAAATAATCAATATAAATGTATTAAATATTAATTATTAGCTATTAATTATATTAAAATATAGTCATATATTACAACAGTCAAAAAATAAAAGTTGTGATAGGCTTTTATTACAACTGTCAAAATAACACAGCTGTTAAAAATAAGTTTATTACAACTTTTCTTGGAAAAAGTTGTAAAAAACATTTATTACAACGGTGCTTTTACCACCGTTGTAAAATTAAAGTTGTAATATGGTGTTTTTGTTGTGGTAACAGGACTTGATAAAATTATTAAAAATAGTAATAATTTGTGTAAAATCATAAGAAATGATTTAGGATGAAAAACTCCATATTTGAAAATATAAAAATGAAATCTTATCGAAATGAACTAGTTTTAAACTAGAATTATAATTTTATTTATTTTTAAAATAAATAAAGTGGATTTGAAATGGTTTTAAAAGTAACCAGAATTTCCAATAATTGAATTGGAAGGGATGTGAATCGAAATTGTCTTTGGAATATTTCGATGTTGGATTTTGTGATTATACAGATATTGTTATGGGAATTTGAAAGATATATTTATATCATTATTTCCAATACGATATTTGTTGGTCGTAGAATTTGATATTGAATATAAGCCGATATATTTTCTATTCAGAGCCTTGTATTTAATATCGAATGGGATTTGGGTTTGTCGTGCATGGTGTCTTCATTAACACTGTTCTTAAACCCAGTTGAGAAAAAGATTAAATCTTTTATTTAGATTTAATAAAGTGTACCAATTAAATGGTATTTAATTGGAATTGAATTGAAATTTATTTTCGGGTTTATCGTGAACGGTGTTTTAAATAACACTTGTTCTTTAACCCGATAATTAATAGAATGTGATTTTGGGTTTATCGTGGACCGTGTTTTAAAAGACATTGGTTCTTTAACCCAGTTAAAGACAGGACATTGAGTACTGTGAAGATTAAACTAAGTGGGGTTTTAATGAATCTTTAATTAGGTTGAAATGGTCGAGAATGGAGTATCACCAGTTTTGCTCTAGACGATAGTTAAATCTTTAATTAGATTTGAACATGAAATGGTAATTGAATTTACCGATAACACCGTGGTGTTAGATATGAAGTATTACCAGTTTTACTTCATGGGATGAATAGGTTGGGATTGGGAAATAGAATAAATGATTACTTCGGTGTGGTTCGCTAATCCCAACTAGTTTGAATTGATATTCAAAAGAAGATTAAATAATAAATTTAGAATAATTTATCTTTGATAAAATTAATGGGAACCTTTCCCTAAGAATGTGAAATATAGAAACTAACTGTAGGTTAGCTAAGAAGAATGGTTTCCTGGGTATTGATCTGATGTTGGTTTCGGCCTTCGGGGTTAATGTTTGAGGAATTATTCTCTTGCTAATTTATGGTTAGTGACTGATGAATTGGAATGAGGTGTATGTTGTGTTTGTGTAACACTTGTTTATTATATACGCGAGTTATTCACACTACAACAAAATGACCCTATTACAACGGTGGAACACCGTTGTAATATACATTTTACAACGGTGGGCAAACCGTCGTGTATTAAGAAGTTGTAATAGACTAATATCTTTTACAACTTTTTTGCACTGTTGCAACACCGTTGTAATATGTATATTTTACAACTTTTTTCCACCGTTGTAATAAACTTTATTACAACAGTTATGCACCGTTGTGATAGACTTTTGGGTTTTAAAAAAAAAAATTGCAAAAGCAACAAAAGCTGAATAAACAGAAAACAAATTGATATAAATTCAAAGCAACGGATCCATTCATACAAAAAAGATTACAACTTTATATTCAAAATACAAAAACTGTATCATACATCATCACGGTAATATATCAATTCTTCATTACATTACAAATAATGATTACAAGATTTAGAAGCAGGAACTGTTGAGGCATTAGGTCGAACAGGTTATGTGCTTTCATAAAGATGCCAAAATATATATCCATTTCTTCAGCTGAACAAGTGAAGTCCTTCTCCAACCATGTTCCTGCAAATGAAGTTCTGTAAATAATGAACAAACTCATATTTAATCACCCTACTGTAAATTAAAAACCTGACATATTCAATTTTTTTCATTTTGCAATTTTGCAATATAATCGGCAATTGGTGCCAATTAAAAACTGACATATTCAATTTTTTTCATTTTGCAATTTTGCAAATTGCTGCCAATTGTAATTGGCAATAAAAAATAGAATTTGAGTTTCCACTTCCCAACAATCAACATAATCTGTTTTGGCACAGCATAATCCTCCTCTGCCAACTATGCAATTAGGCAATTTGCAGCATAAATCAACCCAATTCATTCGCTATTTTTCCAGCATAATTAAAATTGCAAAATGGAAATCAAATTGAACTTACAAATTAGTTCTGTAAATAATGAACAAACTCATATTTAATCAAATTGAAGCGGTGCCTGTCGTCGTCAGTCCCCTCATGTCGTTGCCGAGTTGGTGTCGCCTCCACAATAAAGCTGCTTCTATTTCAGAAAAAAGTTGATAATTAGTATCACAAGATTAACATAAAACTCAGAATTTGATTAATAAGATCAACAAAATCTTCAAAAGCTGAATTAGTTTCGGAGTTAAAAAAAAGGCTACGCAATCTAACCGAAATGGGAAGTCTAATACCTTGAGGAAGACGCCACCGTGAGGAAGGAGAATTTGGGCAGATCGATTTGGATTTAGGGTTAAGAGACGCCAGCTGGAATAAGATCAACTTGTTATCCTTAAACCTTCCTTCGAATTTAGTACGAAATTACTGAATTTGTGAAGAAAAAGAAGAACGTGAGATGGAGAAAGAAAGAGAATAGGCGGCATGGTTCAGAAGATGAGGGTTTATGCTCATCGGGAATAAAAACTGTGTTGGGAAATTAAAGGGCCTACGAGCCCAAAAAATGATTTTGGAGCCAAAATTTCGCAGTGGAGCCAAAATGAAATTTGACTTATGCGTTGGAAGCCCTTGTTACCTGTGACGGTTGCGATCTAACACAGTGCAGCCAAAATGAAATTTGACTTATGCGTTGGAAGCCAAAATGAAACTTGTTTATTATTATTGGAAGAAAAACACAGTTGTTAAAAAATATATTCACTTATTAAGTACTTAATTGTAATTATTTGATATTAAAAATTAAATAGATTTGTTTGTTATTATGTGTAAAATGGATATTAACACCGGTTTTATTACTGTTATTGCTAACTATTTTCTTCTTAATTACTACTTATTAATTAAAAATTAAATATTTCATCTTAGCTATCATTTACTGTTAATTAATTAATAATTATTAAAATTAAATAATAATACTGATAATTTATTATTTAATAATACTGATAATTTATTATTTAGTATACTAATTATTAAAAATTATTTACTAATTATTGATTATTTAATATAAATTATTATTATTATTATTATCATCCCAATTACTAATTATAAAATGTTAATTGTTATCATTATATAATTGACAAATATTATTGATTCCCAAGTTAATTATTAATTGTTATTACTAAATATTATTTTTAGATATCAATATAATTCTTTATAAATTATAGATATTATAAACATGAAGTTTGCACTAGGCATCTCAATTACAACGAATAAAATGAAACGTTGTGATATATATGTTTATTACAACAGTGCGTTTTGCAAGGTTGTAAAAAACGATCTATTACAGCGGTGTTTTGGCACCGTTGTAAAATTAAAGTTGTAATATGGTAATATATATGTTCTTTACAACAGTGATTATTGCACCGTTGTAAAAAATAATCTATTACAACGGTGCTCAATGCACCGTTGTAAAATTAAAGTTGTGATATGGTAATATATATGTTCTTTACAACAGTGATTATTTTACCGTTGTAAAAAACATTTATTACAACAGTGCGTTTTGCACCGTTGTAAAAAAGGATCTATTACAACGGTGCTTTATGCACCGTTGTAAAATTAAAGTTGTAATATGGTGTTTTTGTTGTAGTGTCAGAAAGACCGGGTTTATCCCATTCTGAATAACTGATTCGACGTGGTGTCAAGGATGAAGACGGTGGTTGAAGACCGGAGGTCTTCATGTCGTTTGGGTGATTACTGATGATCTTGATTGGGCCGTACACCCAAGAGGAGCGAATCATTTAGTAATCGTCCAGATGTACTTGGAGATCGATGGATATGCGAGGTACTAGGTGCCTCCGGTTTCATTCAGACCCAGAACGAACTTGTAAATGGACTGTGTGTCTGACATTGGATTTTATTCTGTGTGATTGATTTCTACTAAATATATATCTGTTTGGCGGCGGAGAATTTATTCTCTTCCTTAACGCCCTTCTCTGAGACGTACGAGCTCAGGGGTTATATATTGATGGGTATCAAACGTATGGAGTGAATTGCCTGTGTGGCATGCCTAAGTGGCAAATGATCAAGGCTTCTGTTGAAAAGCAAAGTCTTGTGGGTGATGATCAAAGCACGACCTGTGTGGCATAGCTTTGTGTAGCGCTGATTCGCGAGCCTCACACCACGGTGTGAACCAGAAACGGGAGAAGGACCTCAGGGAGGACATGCGTTTCCTTCTAGTTAGAAGTGGCGTCTGTGGCTTTACACGCCCTGACGAGTTTGACTTATGCGGTTGTTGCTATTGCGAGGCACCTCAGATATATTGGTGACTATGTGAAGCCGATGGAGTCATTTGTTGGCTCATTGACGCCCCAAAGGGCAGGGGAATGCAGTGTTCAGGCATTTTAATCCACATCGGTGGACCGGGCCTGTCGCTCCAAGGGTCACTCGAGCTCTGATCCTGAGACACGGGCTAGAGCGTCTCGAATAGGTAGAGGACTATCTTTTGCCTCGGTTCACAGATTGAAATACAACTTCCAGTACGTGACTTTGCGGTTTTATTTGTAGAGCCTAGTATGGCGACATAGTGGGATGGGGCGCTTATGCCGTCTATGATTGATACTTATGATTTGAAGTTGTTTTATACATTATGCACTTATAATAGTATCAAATGATTTGTTTTAAACGTTTCAAGCATTCTTGGCTATTATAAGGTAAAAACCCTAACCTCCGGCTTGCGTTGCATTGTGTGATGGGACCTGGGTCTTATAATAGCTTCATTATTCTTTATTTAGCATTGCGCTATTGTTTTATGCACAGGTATTCTTGGAAGGAAACCCGTTCCGTGTTATACGGCGTGGTCTCTGGATTTACCTAACTTTAAAGTAAAGATTAATAATTGTTTTAGTTCTCACACCAGTCACATGACTGACCTGGAGTTTATTGTTTTAACCTAAACTCTGGGTGCCCTTATTTTGACACGGGCAGCTAGTAGTTTTGGTTTTGTAGATTTATATTCATAAGAACCCGGTTTACAGCTGGAATGATATCTGGAAAGCTCTGTATCCGTATATCTCTTCTAGTTTTGTATTGTATTATTTTCCGCTGCTATGTAATGTATTGTAATCTCTGATATTTTATAATGTATATTATTTGTTAATACTCTGTATATTCTTGTATTCTGATGTAATTGTTGTAATATGCAATGAATTGTTCTTCTGTTTGCATTCCGATGTGTCTTGCTCTCAATTCTATCCGAGCTTTCCTTACCAGGGAAGTTCGGGTCGTCTCACTTATAATAAAAGCTCTAACATTCATAAAATTATATTTATATTTGATAACAGATCAAATTAACAAAATAGTTTAACAAACACGAATTTGTAAAAGCACGATAATTTCTTATCAAAACCATACTATTGTATTTTCATAGAAATAGATGTATTTATACTAAATTCATATCATATGAAATTAACATCATATCCAAAAATTCAAAATAAGCATTCAAAATTCCAAATTTTAAATTACTTAAAATTCTAGATTGTTACATTTATTCTCTCATCAGTTTCTATAACACTATTGATTACTGGAAGAAACTATATATAAAACCAAACACTATATCAAGTCAATAAATTAATTTCGCAAGTGGCTCTGATACCGTTGAAGGATTTTCCTAATTGAATCAACAACGAAAATCATGAAATCAAAACCCTAATGATAAGATCTAAGCAGAAATTTAATAAATCTAGTATAAAACATACTAATTCGTCACTGCAAAGCAGAACGAATGGCACGAGATTGAATCCATGAATCATGAATGAATCTTTAACTCAGCCCTGATGGACGTCGTCTCTATGGTATCCATACGAATGAATTTACCAATCGTCGTACGAATTGAAATGAAAAGTGGAAGAGAATGGTGCTAGCCATGTCGATTAGGTTTTATTCGATCCCCTTTTGGTTCTACTGTTTTTCGTGTATTTCAAAAAAAAAACTCCTTTTAAAAATGTGAACCAAAAATAAAGGACCCAAAACGTATACCCATTCTAACTTTAATTAAAATATCAATGCTTTGATATTTTATTTATACAAAGAATGGTTCTCCCCTTGTAACGTTCTAAGTGTGTGATCCTATAGGTTACTACAACATTGGCAATAATTATAAATCATATTTAAAATTATAAATATTGAGTAGCATCTAGTAATATATCGTTGCTACCCAAGTTATAATAAAATCAACAATTTGATACAACCTTTTCTATGACTAGTGTTTCAATGTAATTTAATCCATTTAACCAGTGTATCCAAGATTAAACTCGAGGCATGGAATGTATTATCCTCTTTATAATTTTATCCTTTTATCTTGATCTATGAGTAGATTATATAAAACCAAACAATATTTGAGCACGGTTATGCATTTTATAATCATACTCAATCAAGAGGCCCATGGATATCTCTACTTATATTATAGGGTTAAATCCCATCTAGATCATTTATATTATTTAATCGATTTGAGATGTATAGGATAATCACCTTTATCGTCTACTCGGTTAAAAGTGACTTTTGATGATATCAAAACACAAATATCCTAGAATAAAATATATAATGGTTCCTGGTCTGAGGACCATTACATCACTGCCAGTATGAGAATTACTTATCATACTATTAATCATATTCCATAAAGTTTATTTTCTCATGTTAGGTCAGCCTAATACATCATTCTCTAGTACGATATTTATGTATTGACATCAATATTACATATATTAATGATCAATGTGTTATGATCATCAATCAATTAACATACTAGTTTCAATGTTTTATTATTTTCCTATATATAATAAAACTAGACTAGAGACATTTAAGAATTATAATACTTATTATTATATTATATCATCTCATGTTCAAGCCACTTACTTAAAATTATGTAATTTTGTATTATTATTCTAAGAACTTTTATTATGTTAATATTTATATTATGCAGTAAATATAACATAACATAATTTTTTTATTCAAAATAAAATATAACATCAACAATCTTATTAATGTCATCAAATGGATTGCTTCTAGGGCACAAAATCTGACACAATACTACACTTGAATAGTAAAAAAATCTACATAGAATAACTAATTGAACTTAGAGGATTAGTGATACGAGATCGGTAAAATCGTTTAAAAGAAGTTTATACTTTTCTTTGAGGCTACCAACAGTTGAATGCACTTAATACTGATGTGAGATATCATAATCCAATAAATCGTGACACATGAGAATTATGGTATTCCTTTATTAATGTATTGAATAGTCTGAATAAATGGTGAGGATACCCCCTTAAGTTTTTCTTCAAGTGCTGAAGTATTAAGTGGCTGTAACGCCTTCCTTCCTACCGAAAGAAGAAACACAGTAAGGTTTAGATGATTCAAATGACTAAGTCAAGGGAAACCCTGATAAGTAACTTTTGAAATATCACAATCTTGCTTGTTATAAATGTGACGAAAAGGTATGCTACCGAATCTCGGTATGGATGTGCCTGTGTAGATATTAATTGACTATGACTCGCCCTTATTTCTTATAAATTTATTCTGGCAAATACGAAAGATACTCAGAGTGTATGCCCTTATTAAATATTGAGTGATATGAGGATCCACCTTTTTCCTATACGAAGTAATAAGTGGTCAAAATGGGTGCGATTAACGGTATCCTTAGGAGGGTCTGCTTCTATTAGATATTAAGTGAGGGGATTGAGAGTCTCCTGGAGATAGGTATTAAACAATCGATGAGTTTGCCAGTTCTTAGGTAAGTATTAGGTGACTAGGGGATTACCATAGTAATGCAAGCTAGATAGCAATGTAAGGTCAACCAAGGGAAGGTTATAAGTTATTTTCGAGTTTGACTATCCTGTAGGTCACAAATGGCTTATTCTATCTCCTGCCATGGGATGCGATGTTGACGCTAGACCCCTTAAGTAATAGCTAGAGGTCTTAATAGCTAGTGTCCTCTAATTAGCAACAATTTTTGTTAGGAAAACCACCTTGGTATGTATTAAATTGCTGATCGATTTTCCTATCTCATATAAATAATAAAGTTGATGATAGTGGTTAGAGTCTACACAGTAGGTCGTAAATAAACTGATGGGTCTGTCTGCCTTACACATATTACATGACCGATGGATAAAAGGAAGATCTCGCTTCTATTACATGTATTAAGTGGCAAATAAATCAAAGATTATTGGATGATTAATATGCTTCATATAGTATATTATATCTTGGGATAAAAAATAGTTAATGTTACATTTTGAATAATAAGTAATCTAAAAGGCATAACCATGGGATAGAAACCAATTGGCATAAATTTGAATGATATATAGTATTTGATATTCCATTCACCAACTAATTATAACTCACATGATAAATACAGAGGGATAGGTCTTTTGAAGCTACATATGATTGGATATTAATGAAGTCTTGTTTTCTCATGCTCGATATTGATGTGATATTTGATTCCAATGGAATGCTAATACTTCCAAGGTAGTTGACACATTTGATACTTGTTGTCCTACCTATATTCTGTTTCAAGATTGAATCTATATGACTCGGTTATTGCTCATTTTATTCTTTTAGGTACCAAACCAAACGAACTTTATTCTGATGAATTTAAGTTTCGATTTTTGATGAAATTTAGGCCTAGAAGAATGTGATTTGTTACTCTGACAATATGGTATATAGGTTTTTACTTTAATACTTGCTATTAATATGCATGTGAAACTATGGGATTAAATATCATCTTAGAGAAAGAGTTGTAATAGCTACAATTCGTTAGTGTAATTCGTAGCTTGGCCTTAAGGTTGGTTATTTACCTAGCGACTTGGCTGTGATGGTCGCTTTTTGAGTCATAGTATTCATTTCATTTCGGTTCTAGCCGTATACTACTTGGCCAGTAGTATGTACCATGAGTTGCATTCGATATTATAACTTGTGCGCCATTTGTTTGTTGGTGCAACACGAAGGAATTTGATGGATTATAATATGAACATTAGGTTATGGATATCTGACACTTTAGGAATGTAGGAGTTATCGGGCCGATCTCCCATTAGAATACAACAACGCGCGTTAAGAATATTCATTATACAGAAAATGGCTATAAATTCATATAACTGGCCTTGGACGTTCATTGTTGACTCGTTTCCATGAGTTGTGTGATTTGCGTGCTTTGGTTGCTATGTTTCGTTGTTGTGTTATGAGTAAGTTTTGTGAGATTGAAATCGCCATTTGTAAGTTAATTGTTGGCATATTGGATTGAAGTCTTCCCTTGGAACAGAGAAACACGTACTAGGAATTTGTGACGTTGTTAGGTTATACTTAGTGACACCACTGTTATTTGTGATATTTATGACATAAATTATTCGATAATAATTTTGCCTTCTGGCATCTAGAGATAATCCGACTTAATATTATTTTCTATAATGCTCAGGTTAGGCTGAGAGATTCCATGTTTTAAAACACAATGACTATGGATACTTGTGCTTGTATGGAGTTGGAATACATTTTGTATAATGCTCTTTGGAGTCATCTCATTATCAATCTTAGTAAGATATATCATTATATCTATTGTACACTTTTAGTTAGCACGCAATGTTTTATGTGCATTTTGCAGTTACGATGTAGCATATGTATATGTATATGTCTATATATACATATATATATATATATATACATATATATATATATGTACATGTATTATGGTGTAAGACCTGTTTTGTAGGCAGTCTGTACTATGATAGACTATATGTGTTATGCAAAAATTGCGCGAATGCAGAAACGCAATAAGCAAGATCTAGATTTGCCAATTAAACATCAATCTAACATGTTAGGAAATTATTCTATTACATCAAATAAATAGTAAATAACTGTTGGAGAGAAACAAAGAGACACAATATTTATATCAGTTCCACTATCCTCCATAAGATAGTGTACGTCCAGTCCAAAAGAGAGAGATTTTATTCCACATGAGAGAATACAAGAGATTACAAAATAAGAGTTTACATATCAAAACCTCAAAAATGCTTAACAAGAAGAGACACTCCATTTGGAGATCGCTGGCTCCATGCCAGGATGGGTTTACACTAAAGTCTACCCCTCAATATATAGCCAATGCAAATCCATGTGAGTCATCAGTTACATTACCAACCAACATATGGTAATAATATAATGGAGGAAAATTATCATAGCAACAAATGTGCAAAGATAGAAAGTAAATCAATCCGTTTCTTTTGCATAGATGGAAGAAATTAATCCCTTCATTTATTTCTCTACCATCTCATCAAATGCAATCAATGCATTCCCATTATAAAAATATTTACTTTCCAATTTTTTTGCAAATTTGTTCCAATCAATTTGTGATTTTGTGTCACCTAAATTTAACACTCCACCTTGATGCAAAATCACATATCTGCACCACCCCATCTCGAATCAAATTCTCTTCACATCATAAAACTCTTCAATAGAACTCCACCTTCAATCAAAATCTCACCATGAGATAGAAACCAAAAAATGAATATTTGCCTAATGGGTTCCAGCAAAGCTACCCCCCATCACACCATGTCAACGAGCTCAGACTACGTCCCCGCCTGCCAACAAAATGTTGCAAATATCCAAAATAAAAAGAAGGCAAACACCAAATTAATCTCAATGCCGGCAAGGCCAAAAATAATTCTCTCAATCACCAATTCAAATACAGAGCCGAAATCCAAATCTCTGTATGCACAAAAAAAATCTCTCCTGCCACTTAGTTATTACAAACTTCATCCACCGCCTGCAAAAGATGCATCGACCACCATGAGTTGCATCGTGCATAAATCAGCGGTCTAAAACTGCTTGCAATAACATCGACATCCGTCTAACACTTGACCTGAGCTCCTTCCTCGACCACCTGGATCCCTCGAGCATCATCAACATGAAGACCCTATGTCTAAACCACAATGATCTCTGTCTCGACACCTATCTATCACTTGACCTGAGCTCCTTTTCTTATCATCTTGGATCTCTCGAGCATCATCAACATGAAGACCCCTGTCTAAAACATGATCAAAAGTCCCCAAATCCAATGGCCCCTTCAACGCAGTAAACTCCATATCACGTCAAAGTTCCCAGATTGGAACACTCTTCACTCTCAACATAATCTCTTCCACTAGAGTCTTTTGTTTCTCCAAAAAAGTAATTGCATAATTACCACTGAATCTACCAAGCTTTGCAGAAATAATTGATGCACAATTTAGAACAAATCGCCTCTCTCTGATACCAATCTATTATGCAAAAATTGCTCTGATACCAATTTGTTAATCAAAAATTTCTCTGATACCAATCCATTATGCAAAAAATTGCACAAATGCGGGCAATAAGCAGTATCTTGATTTGCCAATTGAGCATCAATCTAACCTAATAGCAATTATTAGAATTACATCAAGATAATAGTAAATAACTATAACAGAAAAAAAAGAGACACAATATTTATACTGGTTCATTATCCTCCATAAGATAGTGTACGTCCAGTCCAAACGAGAGAGATTTTATTCCACATGAGAGAACTACAAGAGATTACAAAATAAGAGTTTACATATCCAAACCTCAAACACGCTTAATAAGAAGAGACATCATTAGGGATCACTAGCTCCATATCAGGATGGGTTTACACTAAAGTCTACCCCTCAATATATAGCCAGTGCAAATCCATGTGAGTCATCAATTACATTACCAACCAACATCTGGTAATAATATAATGGAGGAAAATTATCATAACAACAAATGTGCAAAGATAGAAAATAAATCAATCCGTTTCTTTTGCATAGATGGAAGAAAGTAATCCCTTCATTTATTTCTCTACCATCTCATCAAATGCAATCAATGCATTCGCATTATAAAAATATTTACTTCCTATTTTTTTGCAAATTTGTTCCAATCAATTTGTGATTTTGTATCACCTAAATTTCACAGTATGTATATTATCTCTTGTTGTTATATGATTTTATGATCCATGTTGCATATTGAATTGTTTTGATTTGTATTTAAAGAGAAGCGTGTCTATTACTTGTGTTAGGACTGTACACATGTGTATTTATTGTTCAAACAAAAAAATAAATGTCATAGCATTTTCCCGATGCAATAGATACGAAGGTTGCTTCTAGCTGGTCTTATTATCCATATTACTCGAAAATATTACTTATAATATTCTTTAATAATGTAGGTATAGAGGTAGAGAGTCACAGAAGAGATTGTTATAAAATACATTTCGAGCTAATGTTTTGAGTTTTGCATCAAGCACCATTCATTTTTCTATTAATTCGTATTAACACTTTTATTAGCTTAGGTTCTTTAACCAACTAATGACCAATGCTTCAATGGAGGAAGTGATAAAAGAAATATTTCCAATGCACCAAAGATTCATTTTAGTTTTGGAAGAGTTATGTAAGAAAAACCATTTGGAGTAGTAGATATGACAAATTCAAGGCAGCAAAAGTTTAGATGGATGAGGAAACATGGCCACAAGAGTGATAAAGAGTAACATTATTTAGAGTTTTTCATGTTCATCTCAATTGAGAAGCCCTAACATGCTATTCACATATTTAGTAGAATTGCCATAGGTTGCCAATATAACGTAAACTATTAATCCGTAACACAAACAAAAGAAGGATACTGTTGTGTTAAACGCAATCTACCGTACATCGTATATAGTTGAGAAAACTGTATCATAGGATGGAATATCTCCCGCATCATCAAAAGAACAACATATAGTGTATGTGTTCATAAAGTAGTTTCAACAAAAATAGGTGTATATCACCATATTGTAGTGTAAAAATAAATTACAAAAGAACAGCCCATTACAAATCGAGCCTATAGGCCCAAAGGAATGGACATTAGGAATTTGTGCACAAAAAATACGTTATTGGTTAGTCAATATCAAAGTACATTGTAGAAGCCAAGAAAAATCCATCAGCGTGACCGAAATAAAGGAGCAACATACAAGATCAAGTTGCAAGTAAACATAAATAGCACGATATATTATGTAAGCTTATAGCACAGCATGTAGTATCAGTAATGAAATAGTAAGAGGGGGAATGTAAAAATAATGTTACTTGCAATTTTGGGATGCAAACTTACCTCTAGTTTTTAGAAGTGCATGTTAGGATTTTGTGTATATACTTTATGATTGACAAATCAAGAAGCATGATCCATATTGATTTAATTGAGTAGAAATCAGAGAAAGTAAACCAATAAGAGGAAGCCATGCCTGAATTCATAAATGTTTACATAGAGAAGTCTATTCTAGTTAAGATATGGTTTTGATCTTCAAAATTGCTACAAAATTTAAATCTAAATCGATGGCTGCTACTTTTGTGAACTTATTAAGAGAAATGACAGAATTGAAAGATAAGAGTTGGATATGATCTTCCAAATTGACACAAACCTAGATATGAATTATTTCCATAAAAAAGATTTTGAGAATAACTAGACCTTATTTAATTTGGGGACCATAACTAATTTTTAAACTTATTTATTTTATTACTTTATTTTATCTCCTCAACTAGGCATTACACCAAGATAGCATAACCCATTCTATTTACATATGTGTCCCATATATTAAATTTTCCAACAAGCTCATCATAGGCCAAATTTGTAACAAAGCCAAGAATGTGTTTGACTTAATAGGCTTCAAGTTTTGCTATTTATAATATATGGTGTATCTGAAAAAATCCCTTCCATTAAATGCCTTGACAAAAGATCAAAGCGTCATTCGTTACATTTATCGTAATTAAACCCATCAATGGTCACATATATCAATACAATCAAACAACGTAGATCAATCGGGGATTTGTAGCTCGAAAATTACATGAAATGTGATCTATACATGTCTGTTTCGAACCGGTCCTTCTTTAATGAGACCAAAATGTTCAATATTTGGATAATCTAGAGTGCAAAGAGAACTTCATTACTTCATTTCTGATTAGAAAAGGAACTTGACATACAAAAACTTGTAACTAAATTATAGAGCAATGTGTCGTGTGATAGTACCATATGTAAACTCCCCCTGAACCAAAACATCTTTTGCACAAAATTTACCTTAATCAAGCGGTATGCTCATGAAAGACCTTGGATGATAACCTTTTTGTGAGTGTATCCACCATGGTAGAGTTTGTCATTGTATGCTCTATGAATTACAATATATTTTTGCACTATCTCCTTAACAGAAAATATTATGTTATTTACTATCAAAATATTTCTTTAATGGTCTTTCGATTCTTTAACTATAACCTGCGGTCTTATAACAAAATTTTCGAGTTATTTTCCATAGTTTTGTGCCTTATAATTAAACATAAGTGATATTTCCATAGTGATGAAAGCTATAAGTGTTTGAATGACACTTGTCCTTATATAGTTCCACCTGTAACATATGTTATCATTACTTGAAGTGGATATTTTTACGCAGTTATATCAAAATATTCAGATCATATTGCTTTATGATCTCCAATCGATCCGTTCTTTTATCTATGAGCATATAACCTTTTACATTGTTTCTTAAAGATATCTCATAACCATTTTGATTAATAACCGGTGATTCACTTTCAATATCAGTAAATATCTACCAACAAATACACGCGATATCCATATGTGTATAAACTTTAGCATGCACTGGAATCTGCAATACAGATACATGAGGAATCTTTTGCATTTCTTTAGTTTTATGGATGCTAGCACTTGTCACTTTCGGTAAAAAAGAATCAACTGAATAACAGTTTGCATACCAAAACTTTTAATCACTTATCTGCCTAATTATTTTGTGATAATCCAAGTATTACCCCATTAATAATTATGGTGTATTTGAATCCCAAATACAAAAGTGTAATTCATAACTGAGTTTCTCAAGTTGTTTCATCAATGTCTCCATTAAGAACCATGACTTTAATCTCCATCATATATTTCTCAAATGTACATGATGCAATTAAGCTTCATGCTGATTCTAAAGATTCATTTACTTAGTCCAAAGAGAATGTTTCTTTAAAGAAAACAAAATATAAAAGTGCCATATAAAATTCCATATTACCCACTTGATCCCTTTTCGTTTTGAACAATTGTTCATAACCAATGATCTTTTTTACTTAAGTTAAAGGGAAATTTCAACTTTATTGTCCATGCAAATTTACTATATGTTCATATCTTAAATCCATTTAAAAAAAAAATAGTACCTTATATGGGTTGATCTAAGCCCATAGAATCATTTTCACCAATCCATTATTTAACATTATGGAGAAATACTACATAGTCATCCAGAATAGCATTTCTTCCCTCACAAGTGAGTTTCCTTAGGGATCTTACACTTTGAGGTTGTTGAGTTGGTTTTCTTAAATCGGTAACCTTAACTTGAAGATAGTTCCAGTTAACATTGTCTTATTATGGTTCCTTCCTGCTAGTGAAAGAGTATATATCAGGTACATTATCGGAAGAAGTAGGTATAGTTGAGTCAAAAAATAACGTTTCTCTTTAAAAACAATGTTCCATATTTTATTGAAAATTTTGTTTACTGTTGTTTAATTATTGTTCTTAATTCGTTTCTTGTAATGAGATGAAACAAATCATATATGTTATCCAAAGAAGTAACTGTAGATGAATCAAAGATAGTGATTCTCATTACAGACAAAGTTCATACTTTATTTCTCCCTCCAGATTCAACATCCTTAAAAAATTGTTGCATTTCCCGGCTTGACTTCCTCTTTAGTGTGGATTCATAATATATGCTTGTTAAGTCTCCTAGAATATCAATAAAGCATTTTCTATCTTTGCGATATCTCAGTCTCGAATTCCTTGGTAAGACGAAACATATAATTAGATTAGTCACCCAAAAAAATTTGAGATATCATTATAAAGCTAAATAGAAATAAATTGTATAAGAGACATTAGGAGCTTTAATTTATTCGTAAAGCAACATCATTATTTCATAATGAACAATAATAACCTAATTTGTTTATATTACAAATAGAAAACTGAAAATCTTTCTAAACGACATCATAAGAAAAACATTAAATAACTTTAAACAATTAGCTGAAATCTCAACGATTACTAAATAAATAAAATATCTAATATACTCTATTTTATATGTTCGCATATTTCATCAAAGAAAAAACTATAAGTATATCTATATGTTATTTCCTTTCTTCTAGATCCTTAGCGACTCGTTTATCTTTATTTATACATTTATAATGCATGCTGAATGAGTACTTTTAATCTTATCATGCTTTATATTTCTTCTTACCCTGAACCGAAACAACTCAATAAGAGACTACTTTGTTCTTAAATTATTATTTTTAATAATTATCTTAAAATAGTATAGTACCAAAAAATTAATAATAACCTCAATGGTTTTAACTTCTAAAGCAATATTTTTTTCATATAGTTCTCATTTTTGTTTCTTTTACTTTGAATTTATGGAATCAAGCACCACAAATAGTTCCTGTTTCCCCTTATTATTTCCAAAAAATGCTTTCCATTCTCAATAGTCAACTCATCAAAATTAGTTATCCTTATATATAACACAAACCTGGAAAATTCTATAATATTTTATCATATAATCCATTAACTCTTGCTGCTTGAGTTATACCACCTTTCAATATTTTTTATAACATCAAAAGAACCTCAGCTGTAATAGAGCTGAGCATAACCCTCTTAATTGCAAGAGCTGGATACATGAGCCAAGGACAGAAAACGTTTTATCTTATTATTACTTATAGATAGTCTCCTACAAGATTGGAATGTGCTTAAAATTGGCAGACACCTTAGTCAAATTAGCTGAAAAATGAACAAAATAAATATTGACCTTATATGCTCATAATCAAATATCAATCATAGTAAATTCAAATAATTGGTTAGACTCTTAAAATGTTACCTAGTACATATTAACATCAAGTTGGACAATAATTCAACTATAAGTGGTACTCTTGTAATAATCAAACACTGACAATAAATTTAAGTCAAATAGCAAACTTCCTTTGGGTCGATTAACTATTTACTCATAAAACCTTATAATTGTCACGTATTTATCATCACACATGTGTACACAAGTAGATAAAACATTATCCTTCCTTCGGACCGACTAATACTCACATGAATAATTATACACAAATATCAAGCATTTTCGTGAACAATCAAAATAAGAGAGGTCACTTTGATGTCATGCTATTTCAAGTAGTTCATTATGAATATAGGATATCAACAGTTGCAAAGAGACACCAAAAATATACTTGAATTTATTTCTTGTTGTTTGTATAGTGTACCTCAAGTGCTATAAAACACTCAAAAAATGTTATAGTCTACGTAGCAGTTAAAAATTCAAAAAAAAAAACACTTACTATGGCATAACTTATTTCAATCATATCTACTCTTAATCTTTTCTTTAGGTATGCGACTATATTCAGGGTATTTCGTTAATACATATGATATAATACATATTAAATAAATCACAAAATAAATGCCATAATTAATACACATAAAATGACATAGTAAATGTCATGTTAAACAACATTAATGAACATAATAACTATGATATATATCTGACCACGATATAGCTAAATAGAATGTTACTATTTCATTTTTCTTTGGTTTATTATTTGAATACCTAATTAAAGCCAGAAACCATACAGTTTGGATAAACATGCAAACCGTTCTCCTTTTATTTTATGCTAAAACATGAAAGCGAAACTTGGGCCATACATATAAAACATATGCATCTATCAAACATAAATGCATCACATAATAAACCATATGCCTTTTCTCATTCCTAAGAAAAACAAGTTGAACCATTTAATTTTGATAACTGAAGCATTTCATGCATTTATGCTATTACCGTAACAAGCACATTTAATGTATTCACTACAAGAAAAATGATTTTTTTAAGCAAACTGCTACCAAGCATTTTTGGTGACATTTCGATAATCGTTGTGTGAAAACATGCCACTAAAAATCATTGAGTATTAGTTGCACTTTTCCTAAATACCACTACATATTTATTTTTAATGGCATTTTTTAAACGATATGAATGTTAGTTTTGTAGTGTTTATGAAATGCCACCGAAAAGGTTTCTTCATTACGACTCTGTTTTAATGGCGTTCACTTAACTTTTTTGTAGCATTTAGTGAACGCCACCGCAAGGGTTATTAATTTCTTTAACCATTTATTTGTAGCGATTTATAAACGCTACAAATAAAAATAATATTCCATAGCATTCTTTTCCGCTACCATTTGTTCCCAATTTGTATTATAATTTTCCAGACCTACCCATAATTTTGCCTCCAATTATATAACATAATACACAAACACATACTCTTTTGAACATAACATATTAAACAACCACAAAATACGTACACATTCAAAGATCCACAAGATATATACACATTCAAATATCCACGACATACATAACTGTCGAGACAAAAAGTTCGTTGTTCATTCCAACATCCACAACATACACAACCAAACTACCAATAACAATGCCATAACCAAAGTACATTTAACACTGAAATAAATATCTGAAATAATCGAATTACCAAGAAAATATCATTAAGTAGTGTTGTTATTGCTGATGTCTCCGAGAAGGTTGATCTACCTGTAAACAAAGTACCGAACAAAAGACTGCAAAAATAATCACAAGTAATTACTAAAACAAATAACAAAACATAACTTAAGGAAAAGAAACAAAAGGTCAAAACCTGAACGTAACACTACATAACATAAACCTTGCAAACATAATCATTTTCTTGCAGTAAACAACAGTTAGTAATTCCATTGCACATAAAGGTCGTTTAATAATGGCTCTTGCAGAACTATCCAGGTTCCTCAACTATATAGGCTCTGGGGTTGGAGTCTTGGATAATTCTATCGTGATTAATTTCAAATATTTTGGAAAATCAACCCAACAGCAGATGAAACCAGACTAGCTAATATACGACCATGGAAAGAAGAAGTTGCACTTGCAGCTAAAAGATCCAGGTAGTAGCCTTGCTTGAATAAAGGAGCACAGATTGATAGAGGTGCAGATAAGCATACTATGGATATGCTTGGATTTTACTCTGAAAATCGCCATCTTTCAAAACAGATGCCGGGTAACATTTTGGTCCTTCAATATTTTCATTCCACATAATATTATGATAACCATAGCATTATATACACATGATTTTTTCTCAATCACAACTCTTTCCTGACCAATGTCCATTGCATACAATAATGACAGCAATATAAATTTGACTTAAAGAAACGAGTACACGTGTAACTTTTGTGTCCTAGTTGGACCTCTATTCACCATTTTGTCATATCAAATTATAATACATGCCTTATATCTACTGTACATCTTATGGTACCGAATATATTTGAACATGCATACCATTGAGAATCGACTCTTGGTTGGCATATCATACTGTGGTTTCAGAAACATAGAACATGTTCCAAAAGCCTATAAGGCCATACCACAGTAAAATGCCAAGCTACGGTTTCTAAACATAGAACATACCATAGTAAAACAAGCCTATAAATGTCTATAATTCAGAATCCTATATGGCCATACCACAGTAAAGGACCAAGTTGTGGTTTCTGAAACAGAGAACAGTTCTAGAAGTCTACTAGCCTATAAGGCATCTTCCATACCGCAGTAACTCCTAATGTATATTAAATTTTTTTTTACATACCTTTCATTTTGTTTCAATAATGATTTTCTCCATTCGCCAAGCTTTGGGAATGCCAAAGGTATCTTCCATGCACGTCAGAGCAGATGTTAGTTTCCATAGCTATGCATTTGAAACTGTCACATGTTCAACCCAAACTTTTATAGCATTCTTTCCTAATGGATGACATTGGACCATCGCTATTGGAGCAGTTGATGCAATAGTTCCTTCAACCACTACGTCTGTTCCACCCACATCTATCAACTTGCATTTTTCATCTTTTTTCATGGTTGGAATCGGCTAAAAAAAAAGATTATTATGCAGAATATATACATACGCATTAAATAAATTTCATACACAGTTAACTTCTTCATTATTGGAAATTAATACCTACATGTTGCGATTTATTCATGAACATATATGCGGAGCTTGAGGGAGAAGTCGCATGATTTTCACTATAACGGTGACTCTAAGTTGGATTTTCTTTATCAGCTTCTACTATTGATCTTGGCCATGCTACTTTCCTACCAACCACATCTCCAATGCACGACATATCAAATCTGGGTCGCTAAAAATAAGCATTTTTATTCATTACATTGCCCACCCAAATCACAATGGCAGACAAACCGAGCGGAATACCATTAACAGTATATTTTGGATCACTGGCGTAGATTCTTCCTTCGACAACTACACCTTCACCCTCATTCCAACCATAAATCTTGCAGTTATCATGGATGCTGCTGGTACTCTAAAAATGAGAATATACTTCAATATTAGCAATTATACTTCTAGTCATGACAATTTCAAAACAAGAGAATGTTGTATTATTTCTATGCAGTGATAGCTCTATAGGCTAATAGTTTTATAGCCCTCCATTTATAGTTCATGCGTAACTGTAAATAAATATACGTGGTACCTTTATTTTAAATAAATTCTGAATCTGTTAATAAATATAATCATAAAGATATATACGTGGTACCTTTATTCTATACACACGCAAAATAGATATAAATATAATATGAGAAGTGTAAAATTTACCGTATTGGCTTCAATATAGTTCACACGTGCTCACAGCTGTGCCTTGACCTAAACTGATGGCCAAGCTACTACCTTATTCATAACATCTGCTACTATTGTCATTTTAGGTGTAGGCTTCCATAAATAATATCTGGTTTATCCACAAAATTTATAAAAATGGTCGCAGCATTTGGTCTAAGAAGAATGCCATTGACAACATCATTTGGGTCCACGGACAACGACCTCCCATAGGCAACAACTCCAGAGGTTCCATCCTAATTCAACATTGAACATACTTCGTCATCGCACTGCAAATATTAAATAAAAATGTTATCAAATAGTGGATTAAAAATTTAAAATATAAATTTTATTTATTGAGTAATATAATTATTATTTTTACCGCTTTAGGTGAGCTCCTTCTTGAAATTTCTTTACCCTGCTACAAAGCATAATATCACGATAAATCTTATGAGCACACAAGTGGATGCAACAATACTTAAAATAAAACATTAGTGGATCAAAGTTAAAATCTAAATGTTATTTATTGATTAATATAATTATTATTTTTACCATTTCGTGCGTGCTCCCTTGTAAACTTTCTTTACCCTACAGTAAAGCACCAAAATTTATTCTTTTTAGTATTTTAAATTATAGAGTGTGTTGAATATTGATTTAATGAAATATAAATTAATTTTAAAAGTTTACCTTATGATCCATTAGAGTCTGTATCATTCCCTTCAATTCTGCTATTTCTTCTCGACATCGCGACACTTTTGGACTGAGCCACTTCTAGCTTGGTTAAAGTGCAACCCCTTCCCAATGCCCTTAACCGTCCCAGTCTATCTTCTTCTAATACATGTACAAGAGCATCTCCATTGATATTCTGTGTCGAGCTGGACTGTGATAGGCTACCAAACTTTTTAATCTCCTCTTGCATAAATAAAAACATATAGATGATGTACAATGGTAAAAATATCATAATTTCAAAAAAAAAAAATACCGATAAAATTAACAAAAATTATACAATAGTATTTGCAGCTTCTATGGACACTGGTTAACCATTTTATTAAGTGAGATTTGATCCACACATCAAATCTAGTTACGAACGATGGATCTGCACTTTCTTTTTTTTTAATTTAGGGTAACATTAAATAAGTAAGCTGACAAGTATAAAATAATATTAAATAAAGCTATAGTTAATTAACTAAATAAGTCTTTGGTCATTATAGCCATTCCCTTATGATCGGTTGAATGTGGAAGTTGTGCGTGCCTAAAGGTCGAATATTTCTCACTTTTTTGCTGAAAATATAGAAAGAGGTTAGAATTTAACAACCAAAATCATGAAAAGATGTTAGAATTCCATGTTCACTAACATAAATAAATATTAGCATACTAATAGAGATGAGCATAAAAGAAGAAATATGTTTGCAAAGAGGGTTTCAGTTTGCCTAAAGGTATGTACAAGTGCAAGGCATGTGGCAAACTGACGTATAGTAGGAATGATTTGCTATTGAAGGATTGAATTTTACTTTAGACCTACCTTAAACTCCACACTTGTTTTCGCTTTCACAAACTTTCTCCATTCGTTCATGTTTTTGATGTTGGTAAGTTTAAGTTTAAGTCTTTCCTCTTCATTCTCCACTTTTTGCAAAGTTCGAAGCAATTTGCTTTTTGACAATCTCCAAAGTGCTCCCATTTGTTGAAATATGGCTTTTCTTTGTCATTCCTCTTCTAGTTTAAATCCAACCTGAATCAATACATGAAAACATGATATTAAAATCAAATAACAGCCATATGTACGCATCAAATAATTTTTCTCATCCATAACTATAAAAACGTGATGTAGATATTCAAATAACAGCCATATATATGCCTAATTATTCTATTGTTCGAGTAACTAAACTTCATTTAGCATTTTTAAAACATTCAATTCTGAGATATTATTTGAGATATCATGTAATTTTACTTGCACATTAAAATTTAAGTGACACCTAAAGCGAATCAAGCACATATTCAAGATTTATAAATAAACAAAATTAAGTTAAAAATAATAATTAAGTAACCAAAATTAAGTTTGACTTCATACCTGAACCGATTGCTACAAAACTTCTTTAACTCATCACTTCTATTCCTCCAATCATCGATAGTGTATGGAACCTGCTTCCGCACAAGTGGTTTAAGGAAAGAAGATAAATATACCGGCCCTTGCCCTATTGTTATACCTAGATCATTAAACTCAACTTCAATTCAATCCTGCCTGCATAACGGGAGCCTTTTTGCTTTTGCTGGACCTCTACCGCCTCTTTTTCGAGATGTATTTCTGATTTCAGTTGCACTTGTTTCCCAATTTCTAGCTCGGCATCATCAATTTGTTCAAGACAGACTTGATTTTCTGAGCGGGGTCCTTCTTCATTTTGGTCAGTCAGGACAGTTTGTTCTTCGTCTTCATTGCGAACAATGTCTTGCTTCTTAGCATTGACTGGTTGTTCTTCACCTTGAATGTTACGCTTCCACTTTGGGTTATTCTTTTGGGATTCCTCTGCAGCCTTTATCTGGTTGTGAGTACGTACATTGCTTGTCGACATCTTTCTCTGCAAATGAAACAAAATATGGTGTAAACCAATAAGAAGCTGGCACTTAAATATGATCAATATATGTATATGCATACACACGTTGACGCATACGTGTATACAGTCGTAAATACGAATTTCAATGGCACGAGTTGAGAGAATTGTATATATGTATATGATTTAAATACATACATAACTTAAATTGTATATACAACCATAAAAACATATATAATTTAAATTATGTGGTTTGTTGTAAAGAAATGCAAGACTAGACAAGGTAGCACAATGTATATGTATACACACACACACACACACACACACACACATATATATATATATATATATATATATATATAAAGTATACACATATAAAGAAATGCATGACCAGACCAGACAAATCTCAGGTTTAATGGCAAAACCAGACAAGGCAACACAATGTACTAGTGCATATGCGTGTAATATAAAAAATATATTACAGGTCAGATTGCATGGCCAAGAAATGCCAAAAATTTTGGTACAACACAAACGTATATAACATTGTTCCAGGTGCAACACAAAAGCCAAGTTTCAAGTGTTTTTTAATGATGTTACTTAGAGAAAGTATGCTTACAATTTCACGTGTTTGGTTAATGATGCTACTGAGAGAAAGTATGCTTACAATTTCTTTATAAGAAGTCAAAAACCTAAAAATAATTGATAAGAAAAATTAATCGTATTGGGTAGGCATAAGCTGTGAAATCAATACAACTAACACTAAAGAAAGAGCTTGATAGTGCAACAAATGAACAACCAAAACTAAAGAAAATCAATACAAGTACAATGAACTTTCCAAATAGCCTACATTTAATTTATAAGTTCAACCATCGCTAAAGAAAATGAACAACGATGCTCAAGTAGGACATATAATCTGCTCAAGTATGCCCTCGCAATCTTTTCTAACATAGCTAACTCCTTCATCATCCACTTCAGTTATTTCATCTTCCACTACTTGGATATCTTCCTTGATGCAATCGGGATCCTCTAAATCAGTAAAACTTCTTGATGGTGCTTTCATTACAACATACCAATTAGAATCATCGTTCTCTCTTGAATAAAATATTTGTTTTGCATGAGATGCGAATATGTATGGGTATCGTGAAAATGATGTTTGTTGTAAATTAACAAGAGTGAACCCATCATCATCAAATTTTACTCCATTTCCTTTATATGACCAATGACATTTAAAAACTGGAATATAAAATAAATGATAATCTAATAAATTATATCTGTCAATATTCCATAATAAGCGACCACATCAACCACTTGAGACACATCTTTTGCACTTGCTCTACACATAGTAGTCGCATCAAAAGTCACCCATAATTATGAGTTTGTCTCCCTAAATATTTTACATGAAAACGTTGCTCATTGATGATATGTCCTTTGTAAGACATGGAATCATCCTTCAGACCCTAAGCAATCCATTTTAACAAGTCTTTATAATTCTTGGAGGTGATAGGTATCTACAACGAATTTCATTTAGCATGTAAATTTCACAGTAATATTAATAGTCATATGAGAATACATTTGAAATCTAACTAACCTTCATTTTAATCCAATCGGAAAAAAATTTGGTATTTATTTCCTAAAGTAAGGTCACATTTTTCATGTGCTAGTCTGAATTTTATTAATCCTCCAAATGCAAACTAGTATTGAACATTTGATTATAAGTTATGCATATTATTACGAACACATAAAAATAATTAAAGCAATATATAACATAAAATTACGTCATAAATGGTTCCACCACAGTTATATTCAATAACATAGCTAAATGAGCACTTTCTTTCTCATTAGCTGGTAATGTAATTGTCTTCGATATTGAAATTAGATGTCCCCCAGTATTCCACTTCTTTCATAATCTTCATTTCGAGCTCCTTTCTCCTCTATATGTCCTTATTTTTTCAAAAATTCAATGAAAAACAACATGCATTATGCTGCAAGATACGATTCTGCAATACATCCCTCTGGTCATGCATAGTTTCTGACATAATCTTTGAGTGTCTTCATATATCTTTCGAATGGGTACATCTAACGAAAATGAACCGGTCCACACATTTGTGCTTCTTTTCCAAGATGAGTAGATAAATGTACCATTATATCAAAGAAAGATTGTAACGTCCCGCATTTCATTTGATTTTTATTTTAATTTTTAAATTAGTTTAAATGTTGAATTTTTAATATAAATGAATTTTTATGTTAATTGAAACGAAGTTTGAAATGTGTGTGTGTGTGTGTGTGTGTATATATATATATATATATATATATATATATATATATATAAATTAAAAGGAGCTCGAAATGGCGCGGTAGTTCGTAATATTTAATTTGAACTTCAATTGAGCGTACGGAATCCGTTATAAGTCAGAATTCATTGAAACAAGAAATATTCGAATCTGTTGAATTATAATTTTATAGTGGAAAAGAAAAATCAAGATTTCGTATTTATACTGAGAGTTATGGCCAAATAAAATTTTCGACTAGTTGTTGTGAAATCATTTATAAACCATAACGATTTATTTAATTAAATAAATCGATTTTAAATCAGTTGAATATATTTTAACATGAAAATAAAACATCGAGATTAAAATTCATATTAGTTCATTCTGGAAGTTGTATAAATTCGGTTTGTAAAAATATGTGATAATAATAATTTATTTATTATTATTGGGTCAATTTATATTAAATTGAATTTAATGTTAAATCTTCATTTAATTAAATATCTTCTGTATATGGTCGAACTGGACCGTGAAAACTGTTCTACTGTGTTCAGAATAGAGGTAAAACCCTAGGAACGTTTTTTGTTGCGTTCAAACAGGCGTTCTGAACCATACTATCCTTTAATTTGAATCACACCAGTTAAATTAATTAATAAATTAAATTAATTAATAAATTAAATTAATTAATGAATAAAAATCTATACTATACTATTAAAGCTGAGTTATGTTCTGATAGCTCACAGGCCTCCTCCAGTTTTTATAAGAGTGCATCCTAGGCTTCCACGTAGAATGTTTAACCAAGCGTCTCCAACTTTACTTCTGCCGAATCACATTTCAGTGTTCCGTTACTTCGCGCATAATTGTAGTTTCTTTATTTCTCTCAGTGCCCTTTGCCTTCGTTTCACCTGAAGCGACATCCGTCCATGTCCAACCCCGTTTTCATCTCTTTACCGTTCACACCTCCTCCTCCGTAAATCCAGAAATGCTCGATTTTTGAGCTGAAAAGTCGTGACTGCCTTTTACCCTACGCTGTAGATTTCAGTCTTTCTCCTATTCAATCACACCTCTCACTTTTCTTCTAAATAATAACATCCCATTGATTTTGTATTTATCTGCTCCGATCTTTATCTTTCTTGGTTCCTGTCAACGTCGCTCGCCGAATTGCCGGTAATCGAAATCGATTCATCAAAGGGGGCATCTTCAAGGTTGTCGACTCTTCACCCGATGTAAGCAACTGTTATTCTTCTACTTGGCTACGGATTTTAGTTTAGTCTTTTCAATTAGGGTTTTTACATTCTTATATTAGGAACCAATTCTGAATCGTTAGGTTGGTTGGTTTGTTGTTTGGTAAAGACCCTTATGATAATTCGATCCTTAGCTTAGGTTTTATCTATGGTTTGAACATTTAAATAAATGTGTTATTCTTTTTACTATGGTACCGCATAATTTTCATATTTTTTTTTAAAAAGTTATAATTTCCCTTTGCACCTGTACATCTATATTTAGATGAATGCATTTTCTATTTGTTAGGTCATGCATTAGTTATGTTTTTATTGTAACAACCTTAGAGAGAATGATGTATTTTGCAAGTAAAACACGCATATTACATGTTTGTGTAAAGGATTTTGGATCTCAAACATTTTAGTAGAATAAAAATTTCAAACATTTGAATTTCATATATAAATGTGATATTTATTCAGTTCTTAGGATGATAAGGTAATATTTATTCAGTTTTTTGAAGCACAAACTTATTCTGCCGCCTTTTTTTTTAAAATGTAGAAATTATAATTTGGAATTGTATAGGTAATATTTATTCATTTTTAGAAGCACATGCTTATTATAACGCTCTTTTTTTTCAATGATAAATTTATAGAAATTGCAATTTGGGAAATGTGCATTTTCTAAACTTGATCTTTGGATTAGGATGATAAGATATTATATATTCAGTCTTTCATCGGCATGCTTATTCTACTCTTTGTTTGAAATTGATGAATCTGTAAAATTTGCAATTTTAGGGGGACGTAATTGAATTTTTCACTTTATTCCTCGGTATTTGATTGTGAATGTGATTTTTTTTGTTAATAGAAGTAAGATGTGATAGTTGCTTAGACATGGTGAACTGTCCCAGACTACCGATAGATAGTGCATGCATACAAAAAAAAGTAAAAGTTACATACTATATTTTTTGGATCAAATACTGATTCTAAGAGTATCTGTACCTTGCTGCCGTTTCAATCTAATAATCATAGTTACGATGAGTGTGACATGGCTTTCTATGCAAATTTCTAATATTATTGTCAACTAAATCCATCCTTCTATATATTTATCTCTAAACCAAAGAATCTTGGTCCTTCTACACTACAAAATACAAAAATGTTTTTTTAAAGATTTGTTTTGTGATATTTTATTTTCTTAGATAAATTTCGATATCATGTACTGTTCATTGTTATTTGGTTTTTCCATAATGCCAAACACAAAATAATACTTGGTAATGTACACACATGTTTAAGATTACAAGCTTCTTTAATAGTGGGACCACACATTATACTAATAAGCTAGCTCTTTATCGAATGCTTGGAATATAACATCATACTTTTCCTACGTTATGGTTTTGTACAGTTTATAATTTAATATGCATGTTTAAATGTTTTATGCTTTCTTTATTTCCTGGTATTGGAGCATATCACTAAGTAAATTACTTGCTATTCTCATTTCTGATAGAAAATCCCAAAATTAATGTATAACATATGTTATTCAATATATTGCAATCCATCTTGCATTATTTTTATCATTGTTTTATGTGATTTCTGTAATTAAACATTATGTATGATCTACATGCGTAATCAATATTTAAAATATAATTAATAGTTGCAACACAAAATGAAGGGCTAGCAACATCAAACAAGTTTTAGTGCTAATTAGGTGGTGTGGCTTATTGCCTTTTTCCATGATTGGTGCCTCTTGTGAGGCAAAAATTAAGGTTTTCATATGTGTGTGTGTGTGTGTGTGTGTTGCAAAGTGAAAATAAGTAACTTTATTAAGTGATTCTAACAATTAGACTGATCAGATTAATATGCCGTCATTTAGTGCTAAAGGGTATATGTCTTAATACATATCTTAAGTTTTGAATTAATTTACATCATCTGACAGACCAGAGTATATTCCACTCTTAAATTTCGTTGAAGTTACAAGCAAGTAGGTGTCAGTTTATTTAAATTAAAATAGTCTATTTCAACATGCTAACTTTACTGCATACACACACATATACATATACATATAATGGATACTACACTGTTCGTATTAATCAAATAAGAAAGAGGCTTACATAAAGAATATCAGCCGATTTAAGAGCCATTTGTATAAATAAATCACATTGAGATTTGGCTTTCATTTACGTAGGTTAATCAAACAATGCTGATATCTTTAGCATTAAAGTGATTGGTGACTTACTGCTGTTTCAAAGAGATAGGCACCGCGTCATTTTGTCTAAAAGGCCCATGTTGTACCCATCGATAATTCAGGTTCTTTATATTTCATTTCACTCTTTCATTTGAGTATCGAAATTTCAACTTCGGTTTGATAAATTTGTTGGTTCCTTTTTAATAATTGCATGTTTCAGCTTTTGACAATTACGGTCTATTTGCATGTTCTAAGACCATATTTAGCTTGGTTTAAATCCGTGCAATAAGGGCATGGTATGTGAAATAGTTGTCATTATTTCTTGATTCATACAAATATAATTGAAGAAATAACTTATCTTTATTACATAGTTGTCATTATTTACATAGTTTTATATACCTGAATGGAAATGAAAATATAATAATATATTTTGTTCATACAATTATGATAGTACTACAGCACGGGTACCTCACCCAATTATTTGCTCACGGATCAATGGGTTTTCCTTTATTATCCTTCGTTTCTTTTCATTTCCATTCAGGTAGTTTAGAGTTCTTACTACCATTTGTTGTATGATTTCTTATTATTTCTTGAGTTATAACTAATTATGTTGTTTTCCCTTTTCCTGCACAACTTTTCCCATATTTGTTGTTAAATAATGGAACTTAATTTGCCCAGTTTGTTGTTACTAGAATCCTGGCGATGTGAGTTTGAGTTGAACTATTATTTTTGTACTTGCTCTGATTTACAAAAATTAGAGTTAATGTCACAATTTTTTGCATGCTTTGAATTTTGTGTTGAAATTTCAAATTGAACGACTACTGATTTTAATTTACAAGAAGTTAATATGAAATAAAACAATTTATGTTTTTTCTCATTGTAATCCATAGATTCGAAGTGAATTAGTATTGATTTTAATTTACAAGAAGTTAAATCTTCATTCCGTATGAAATAAAACAACTTATGTTTCTTCTCATTGCATCATCCATAGATTTGAGAAAAGAAGATTCTAACCGTGTTAACCATGAAGTTACCTCATCACGAATGATGGCAAAGTAATTTAATATTCTTTTATAATAGTAAATATCAATATCATGATAGTTAAGCATACTAATCATGAATTTATAATTTTCTTGAATCTTCGCTACTTCTTATGCTAAGAATTCCTTCACATTTGATATTGTTCTTGCGAACTTTAACATCATATGTGAGTTCAACCATTTGGAACCATCTTATTTTATGGATTTTTTAAAAACATTTTGCTCATCTTTTACGAAATAATTTGTTTTCTTGCATTAGGTACTTAATCACCTTTTGACTGTTGCAGTTTGGCGTAAATTATAACTTGGCAAGGATATTTCTATTCCAGGTAATTCTACATTTGATTCCATACACTGGCAGCTTTAATTTTTTTACAAATCATTTCTTTGATGCACAAACTAGGGTTATAGTGTATTTTTCAAGTTTTAATAGAAAATGAACAAGAGAATGACATAAATTTGATACCTTAGTATGCATTATTTGGCCTATTTTTTCATCATACCAAAATTTTAGCTACACAACTAGCTAACATAAAATATAAGAGCATTAACTAACGTTCCTTTGATGTCATTTTTTTTAAAAAAAAGATGCTTGAAGTGTGATGCATGCATGAGGTGCGATATGATGTTGCTTTGACGGCAATAGTAATTGTTCTGCATTTACATTTAGTAGGGCAATTAAGCTGAGTCGTATGTATTCAAAGCAAAAGGCAAATAAAAATTTTGTTATTATTTATGTGACGTAAACTTCTTTGATTATCATTAGCTGCCTCAATAACTCATTGCATTCATAATTGATTTTTAGCAATCTCATGCATTTACCTTTGAAAATGGTCTACTCTTTGAATGCACCACTTTTTTTTTTTGGCTGTGGCTTATGACATGCACCATTTTATATCATTCCATTTGCTTATATACTAAGGAATTATATTGTTCGTGTACAAATAGCATCTACATAGATGTCCTTCATTCTATGTGATTTTTCTTTTGCAGCAAAAGATGAAAAAAAATGCATAATAGAGAAGAGCACAAACTGTCGAAGCGCAGGTTACTGCATTTAATTAAAACTTTTTACATGTTAAAGAACATATTTTTTAAGCTGATATAGTCTGTAATACATTCGTGTATTTTGCACTTCTTCCGTCATATGGTTTTTCTCATTTCTGTTAATAAGAATTATGAAATACTGAAATGGTTATGTATTACTAGATATGAATGAAATATCATATTAAAACACATTATGAGTCAAAATAAGGCCTACCTTACATTGTCATGAAAAAAAAAAGACTAGGATAGTTAGATTGGTTTCCCTAAATCAGAGGAAACATAATCTACAGAAAGTAGGAGAAAGCCTAAATGAACAATAACATGCATGGAAATGAATGAAAAATAGTTTTTCCACCAACCTGATTCTGTCTATAACACTGTAAAATGATTCATATGTGGGTAGAAAAAGTAAATTTCAACATATGAAACTTGAAAATGCTTATAATATCTTCAGCTTCTGCTGCTCTTCTTATTGTTATCAACAAAATCCGGCAGAACATCACTTTTGCATTTCGGCATTTGGGGTCATTTTCAGCTAGCATTACATACATCAGATATCGAGGATGTGCTGCTAGCACCAGGGAAGTTGCTTCTCGACTGCTTGCATATTCGATGAAACACACGATCTTGGCGATGAAGAATTGTTCGTTGATCCTTCTTCGTTACCTATTTGCATTCTTGATGTGTTCTCTCGGATTTGAATTCTAAACAGCGAAAAGTTCAGGTTCAGGTTTGATTTCGGTCATGCTCCATAATTGTTTCTTCTGCTCATTTTTCCTTTTACCCTGTAACTGTAATAAACTCTGTGTGTGTGCATGTGTGCGTGTGTGTAAAGTAAACAAAAATAGAGAATAAACGAGGAAAAAACAAAGGGGAAGAAGAGATGGTAGATGTTTAGCTTAGAGAATTATGGAGATGAATGAGTAGATGGTAGAGAAGAATGAGTACCTTAAAGTTCATTATATAAGGGAGAATACAGAGATTGAGAAATAGTGGTTTTTTTTTAAATACAGAAGACTACAATGAATGGATTATTTGGCAGTTAACTCCTTTGTCTGTCGTTTCTTTGTTTCTATTCTGGGCATTATACGTAGAAGTTGATTTTTTTTTTTTAAATTACCAAAAAAAGGGTACGTATCTTAAAGCAATTAAAATGTAAAATGAGTTTCCAACAAATGAATACTACAGTAATAACAAAATTTACAAAATTCACTTCATGCTTGAGTTTTTCTTCTAAACATACATGGTATTAAATTTAAATGAAAATTTAATTAAGCATAACTAATTAACTTGAATTAAGTTAGCTAACAAGAGTTACTAAGCAAGTTAAAGAGTATAAAACTTTGAATTATAATTTAATGTGACTGTATATTTAAATATATTTAAATGTCATTTAAAAGTTTTTGACAAATTTGCTTTGACATTGATTTACAGTGCTAATAGAATACGTTAGCACAAAACAGAAAAAAAAGATAGTTATGTCCAAAATTGTCTTACCATGATAGCGGACTGCAATTACAAAGATAGTTAATATTCTAGACATCAGTTTTTGCACAATTCAATAAGTCAACGAATTGAACGATCATATTAACTTTGTTTCATAAATTCATGTTGCTTTATTTGTATTTATTGTTCCTTGCATCCCATTTTATCACTAGATATCAATTAGTTATTGTTCTTAAATTATTCTGCTAGATAAAAGATTCAATTATTCTAACTTATTTGTCCTTCTCTCCTTTTACCTCTCCCTAAATACCTCATTCTCCTTAATTCAGTAAATACCTTTTTACTCCATCGTATATAGTTATCATTAATAGTAATAAATCATACTTGCATTATTTTTGCAAATATTCATTTCTCATATTAAATATGTAACATACATAATCTTAACCTTTTACGTGCTATGTTTCTATAGATTAAAAAAAATCCTTTCGAAATAAATGTTCTTTTCTCCTTGATATTCTTTCTATTTTTCTTTTCTTTCCATGTTAGCATTTTGCAAATTATTTTCATTGATCGCATAATTCATGCTGTCTATTTCTTTCTCTAATCAAGTCAATTATCTCATACCTTTATGGTTTTAGTTCTCAACAAAATTGTTTGTTGTCCAGTTGTTTTCTGGTATTATCTCATGTCTTAGCAATCAGTGTTTCTTAACGATGCATGAAAGCCTTTACAAAATGATTTATTCGTTGTTTTTGTCCATATAAATGGATAGCATATTGAGCTTGACTGATACCATTAGGAACATCATAGTCCCCTTTCTTCATGCTTATTAGGCAATGGGTATGTTTTCTCGACACAATCTGTATTGTCTTCTCAACCCAAACTGTAATATATCGCATTGTTTTTATTCCATTTGCTGTAATGAAGCTAATGAATCACAACGATTAGCATAAGCTTGGTGATTTTGATTATCTCTAAGGTAAAAAAAAATGTAGAAAATGAAAGCTCAAACTGCCCATTGATGTTCGTAAGTATGAAAAGAAAGACTGCTCAAAAAAAGGGTACGTATCTTAAAGCAATTAAAATGTAAAATGAGTTTCCAACAAACGAATACTGTAGTAATAACAAAATTTACAGAACTCACTTCATGCCTGAGTTTTTCTTCTAAACATACATGGTATTAAGTTTTAATTGAAAATTTAATTAAGAACAACTAACTTGGATTTAGTTAGCTAACAAGAGTTATTAAGCAAGTTAAAGAGTATAAAACTTTGAATTATAATTTCATGTGACAGTATATTTAAATATATTGAAATGTCATTTAAAAGTTTTTGAAAAATTTGCTTTGATATTTATTTACAGTGCTAATAGAATACGTCACCATGAAACAGAAAATAAGACAGATATGTCCAAATTTGTCTTACCATGATAGCGGACTGCAATTATGAAGATAGTTAATATTTTAGACATCAGTTTTTGCACAATTCAATAAGTCAACAAATTAAAGGATCATATTTACTCTGTTTCATAAATTCATGCTGCTTTATTTGTATTTTTTGTTCCTTGCATCCCCTTTTATCACTAGATATCAATTAGTTATTGTTCTTAAATTATTATGTTAGATAGAAGATTCAACTGTTCTAACTTATCTGTCCTTCTCTCCTTCTACCTCTCCCTAAATACCTCATTCCCTTAATTCAACAAATACCTTTTTCACTCCATCGTGTATACTTATCTTCAATAGTAATAAAGCATACTTGCATTATTTTTACAACTATTCATTTCTCATATTAAATATGTAACATACATAATCTTAATCTGTTACGTGCTATGGTTCTATAGATCAAAAAAAAAAAAAAAAAAAAACTTTCGAAATAAATGTTCTTTTCTCCTTGATTTTCTTTCTATTTTTTTTTTCGATGTTAGCATTTTGCAATTTAGTTTCATATATATGCTTTCATTTACTTACCTATGAAAAAATGTCCCATGTTTACTGACATGCATCGCACCCTATATTTACTATATACTTTCTCCATGCTACAACAAGTTACTTTCTACAACTTAATGAAATGTTTTACTTTCAACCATTTGCATATAAAACATGCTTATTTTATCTTAGCGATGATTTGGAAAAAATGCGAATGCTACAAAAAGGATTGAAGGTGACACCTATGTGGAAGCTTCAGCCTTTCTACAATAATATTCTATTCAAAAAGATTCGAAAGGTAAACTATTTTAAGATAAAGGTAAATGTTGAATGCCAACAATTGGTGATAGCTTCTACAAATGCATGTGGCTATATGTCATAGATCTTGCAACTTGAGTTTAAAACTTTTTTGGTAATTGATTTTCATGCTTCATTTTGTTTGATAATAAATTTTTTATAACATGTTATACGAGCTATCAACCTGAGTTAACTTTTAGTAATACAAAAAATATAAACTTGAATTTACCTATACACAACCTATTTGTAAGAAACGTTACACAATCTTGGGGGAACAAATATTTTGATTCATATTGTTTTGGCATTAGATAGAGAACCAAATGACTTAATTCAGCTACTGATGTTTGCTGATATTATTTTGAGATGTGATCAGTTGTTGGGGTTTTACTTTTTTTGGGTATGTGCATGACCAACTACTTATAGATATTGGGTTATTTTAGATTTTGAAATTTCATAGATAGTTTAATCATGTTTAATATATTCTATCTATTGGTGCATTCAACCATTATAACAAAATTTAGCCTTGCAAAAAAAAAAAAAAAAAAAAAAAAAAAAAAAAAAAAAAAACCATTATAACAAAAAAAAAAGATTGTTACTGACCCCTTTGAATTTACATATCATTTACGACATTTCATAACTAAGAGTCAGTATTTTTGAACGTATTCAATAGAATGATATCTCTTCACTTTTAGGATTGCTATTGCTGTCATTTTTAACACATTTCAAGCTTTTCCCTAAATTGAACAAATAAAAGATTTCCTACCAGCTTTAAAATAAGTGTGTACAATATTCTAGGTGTAAGTTCACATAATCCTAAACTTGGGTTAGTTTCCTATAGAAATCCAATAGTAGAAGAGTATTAATTATCATGAAATATAATATATATTTGAGCTGGACTAAATGCAAGAAGCACTTTATATTTTGGAAGTTGAATTTTCCAGCTTTGATGATTAGATGGATATGTTTCTGTTGCTTGTGCATATGTTTCTCTATATATTAATCCGTGGGCTGATTTGATTTTTGCAGTTCTCTTCATACAATGAATGTGCCAAATTTAAGTAGTGAATAACGGTAGAGGTATTTTTGAGAAATGTTAAAAGAAGGCCAGGTAGCATAAAAGAAAAAGAGCTTTCTGAATAAAGTAGAAAAGAAATTAGGAAAAAGAAAACAGAAGAAAAACATGTTTAAAATTGACTGAGCCTTGCGTACCAAATCAAATTGAATGGAATAAATTTGATATTTATTTATATTTACATGTTATAGGTTACTTAACCATTTTCCTTAACCCTGAAATTTTGCTATAATTATTATGAGGTGGTTTGTTTCTAGATTTGGTCTTTATGCACCTTTTCAACTTAAATTATGTAGAAATTTATGCAAAATTAAAAACAACAGTTTGGTTGCATATTCTACTAAAAACTAACACATGCACACTTGCATGCTATGTGCATGTGTGTGTTTATGTGTGTAGATATATATTAAATGCTACCTTTAACCTGAGACCTAAGTAACCAACGGTTTGAATAACCAACGATTGATTATTTATAACCAAAACGATTGATTATTTATAACCAAAAGTGTTACGAGAAGCCCTTTAAGAAGCAAAATAATTACCCTATTAATTGTTTTGATTTTGTGTTTTGTTAACAGGAGTGTTACGCATTATGTCAATGCTCAAATTTATTAACTGTTTCTAATTTTTCATGTATACTGATTTGTATCCACGTTTGGATTTTCATGCTTCTTCACTTCTTGGATGGTTGATGGTAAAAATGTTGTATAACTGCTCAACGGGGTTAGAGGATTTCAGTGGCCCTTTGGTTGCACCAAAAAATGAGTTTAGACATGTTTATTCACCGAATGTAAATTTGAGATATATATTTTTGTACCTTGGACACTGACACTGTTTCGTATTAGTTCAACCTGTTGTACTGTTTCTACTGCTTTATGTATGCAGGATCACATAGTGAAAGATTTTTTTCAGTTACTGTAGCGGTATGAGACCAATTCTTCAATTTCTACTTCCCCTGTGCCTCCGTGTTCCATCCAAAATATAGTTTAGAATTCGTATGCATGTGGTTTGTGCAAAACTGACGAATCCTGACTTCTCAATGAAATTTTTATTCTTTTAAAATTTTTAGTACTAGATTATGTCCATCATTACAAATCAGGATTTTATTATTTACCACTTGATCCTTGCTGCTATTTCATATTTTATTTGTATTCGGCGAAAATGCTTTCAAATATGCGACCAACATCAGTACTTGGTTAAATGACGTTCAAAACCTTCGATTGGAAAATTGAAAACCAGTCTTTGCCGCCAATATGTGATTGAAGTTAATATATGTAACCACCCAATTCGAAGATCAAACAATTCATAACGCTCCAGTTCTCTTTCTGAATTCCAGCAAAGAGAGAAAAAGTCCTTGCAAATCGCATATGACAGAAACATGCTAGACTCCAAAAAGTGGAAGTTAGCATTTGCAAACTCCACTAAACTTGCAAGAGATGAGAACCAGTAAGCATGCCCTTCCTCTAACAAAAAATGAAAGCTAGAAGCAAAATCATAGAGCAGTATATTAGAAGAAACGAAAGCTAGAAGCAAACTCCGCATTAGCAAGGGCAAAACACACCTCGACAAAAAAAATGATGGAAAAATGATCTCTGAGCAAAAGCCCGCGGGTGCGGCGCAGTGGAAAGGAGGCCCAACTTCCTGGTAAAATGTCGCAGGTTCGATTCCTACCATGCGCTTCCCCATCCTATATAAACTTACCTGAGGGTATGGGGGTTTGGATTAACGTACGGCTTTACTGTACCCTACTCAGGAGTTTAATTACCGGTCCGCCAGGTTCTTCTGGGTTTTTTTTTAAAAAAAAAAGAACTTGCAAATCAAAAGCCTTGGATGAAAAGCAAAAGTGGAGACCCACAACTCTAAGATTAATAAATTATAATCGATATACATGCTCCAGTGCCTTTGTATAACTAAATAAAAATGTTCAAATGAATCTTAAGTTTAATGTTTATGATTTTTCCTTTTATTTACTGACTTTGTAAACTATTGTGATTCCTCTTCAATTTATGAACCGCAAGTGGTTGCTTTACCTTTACGAAATTACATTATGCAGGGAATTTATTTTCCATGTTGTAGGCCTACGGTCTAAAATAAATCATATTTAAGCCTTATTCTTCTTTGTTAAGTTTGTATTCGTTGTAACAACCCACATAATTAATAAAGACGTGTTGTTTCAGGGAAGTATCTGCATTCCAACAGTGGCGCCATTATTTTACCTCCTTGACTATTCTAATGCAACTACTCTGTGCAAATAAATATATTATTTAATATATTGTGTTGTGCATTTCAATGACAGCAGTCTTCCCTTTCCATCAATGCTACTACCATTAGAGATTTTTTTCTTTTTTAACATGTTGAAATGCTAATGCATGTGTATAAGAATATGGCATGTTTAGACGGTTGTACTTGCTTAATGAAGTAGGCTCCACACAAAATATTAATTCCTTTTCTAAGTTTAATTACCAACAAACCATTTTAAATATTGAACGTAGGGACATTCAATTTCAAATTGAAAGGGATGCTGAGTGCAAAAATCACGGTACATTTTTGGAATTATGGCCAGCTTATCACTTTCATATAATCAGTTTTTTTCCTGTCCGTTACTATAATGGATGTTAATGTAAAGTTGAGAAGCTTGACCATACTATAACTTTTTAACATATTCAGCCCAATATAAAGTTGTCATTATATGCAATTACTATGCGATTTTAAGTCAAACTCAAGTCATTTGTGGTTGCAAGTTACATTTAAACCGCTTTATTTGTACTTCCAATTAGACTAAGACGTTAGTTGCATTGCATAAGCAGCTTAACCAAAACGTAACAGACTATTTTAAAATCATGTAGAAATGGTTATAATTCAACAAATAGGGATTTTCATTTTTAAATAACTATAAGTATCATATGGTGAATTCTTTGATTTGTAGGATGAAATTTGTTTGCTTACCATAGATCTATCATTATCTATGAATATTTTTGTTTTTAATGCTACTTTACGGTGGTATTTCATAAATTATAATATCAATTTATGAATTTCAACAATAATAAAAAAGTTCAGTAAATAATTATAGTTTCATAGATAATGTGTATAATGTACCTTATGACATCATCTTATGTTATGTGCAGAGATACACATATGTTGTTTGACTATGAATTTGAAATTCTAATTATATTTTCCAGCCGTGTGCGAAGTACGGGTTCGCACTTGTTAGTATATAGGGGGACGACTTAAACGCAGGCTACTCCGTTGAGTTCAGTGTCTTTTCCTTTCAACTCTCACATCTCTGTATTTCCTTCTCCCTTAAGTTTTCAACAAGGACACTGCAACCCTATACTACATTTAAATCCTACAGAGAGCGACTTCGTTCCTATCTTCCTATCGCCTATATATTAGTAGGATATCGCGGTTATTAATCTACATTCTCAAACCAATCTGATTCTTTCTTTGTTTCCTTTTATTTTGCTCTTTGAAATCGCAAGCCACAAAATTCAAGTCCTCCATTCCTTCTAAATAAAACTGTGCTGCTTCCTTTCAAAATCAACAAAAACAATTTTCGGAAATCAAATCGCGAGGCTCTTAAGCTCGATCTAAGGTGGAGACACACGCGATTTCAGAAAGGAGGGAAATCCAATAGCAACTTGAAACCATAAGCTCGACTGAAGCTTATGATTGCTCGTGGGATGTTTTTAGGACGTACGAATGGAAAATGGGTTGTCGTGGTTTTTGAGGAGGTGATGGCGATGGAATGGTGTTCGTTCTGTGTTGATTGGGAGTGCGATCTACTGGGAGGGTGGAGCTGTTTTCAAGGACCAATCGAAACACCTAATTTTGGAGTTCAATACAAGGTGTGGCAATGGATAAAAAGGGGTTCAGGTCTGTGTGTTGAGTGAATTGGGACGTGGAGGTATGGGATTCAACATTGGTTATATGAGGAGTTGTTTATTTGTTTTGATAGTATGGGGTTTGGGGAGATTGGTCTGGGGATTGAACGCATGAAGCTTGACAGAGTTTGATTTGATGATAAGGAAGTTGACAGTGAGTAAGGGGGAAGGCAGATGCTGTCTGGGAAGATTTGTGGACTTGGTATGCTGATTTAATGGTAGGATGTCCTACGAGTAAAAGCAAAGAAGTGGAGTGATGGGTAGAAGTCAATGCAATGAAAACAAACTGAACTGATTTGGTGCGGGTGTGAGGCATTGCGGTGTCGAAGTCATTTGCTAATGTGTAAACAGTTCAACAGTAGGGCAAATGGGAATTGATGTCGAAAAGCAGAAGGGCGGTTATTAGCAAGGTATACGTTTTTTAATTTAAAATGCATAGATAATCTATTTTAAGTAGTTCATTTAAATATATAAATATTTAAGTGTTAAATAAAATAAAATAAAATTTATCGTAGGTGATAAATTTAATTAAGACGAGTCAAATAGACGTATAGCCGCAAGGTATGGAGTTAATCAGAATATTCGGCAAAGGAAATGAAGTTGAGTTAAACTCACTCAGCAAATTGTTGGGAACTATTTTTCATAGTTCAAATTTTATTTTATTGTTTGTTGGTTGATAATTGAATGATATAAAGTGATAATAGTATGTAATAATACTATATAATAATAATATTGGTGATTGGTGGTTGGATTTCCCGCAGTACCATTAGCGGATGCCCGCAATACCATTAGCGAATGATTTCCCTATGCGCCCTACAATATATATAGTGGATGACCTTCTATACCGCGATATCCTACCTCGAAGCAGGAAGGGTATTATTATTGTCGACTAACGTCTGTAAATGCAGGAAAAACAGGTTGGAGGAATCCTGGATTCCTCATATTTAAATTATTTGTTTTCACATATATACTAATATATGATGTGTTTATAACCTGTGATAGCTTATAATATACTTGGATGTATTAGTAACACTGGTTGTTGATTTTGGATATTTTAAATATCCTAAATAATGATATATGGATTTCAAAATAGAATTGAAATAAAATAAGAATTAAAAATAATAATTAATTATTTCCAAAACAGAAATGGTTATTTAAAATCCAAAACAAATAGGATTTAAAGGTGAATATTTGTTTAAACCAAATAGTTTTCAAAGGGCGATTTTATAAGCGACATTATAAGAAGTGGAATTATTATTATTATTTTGGAAATTGGGGAAAAGGTAAATTATGTGTATTTGGAAAGAAATGGAAAATGAATATAAAATTCGATATTTTAAATAGATTGGAATTTTCCAGTTACAAGGAAAATATAAAAATGATTTTATAACTCTACAATAAGAAGTTATAAATAGACTGAAACTCAAAGTTCAAGTATAAAAAATCGAATTTGACTAATTAAGTCCAGTAAGTTGTATTAAGTAGTATTACTCACAAGTTAGGTGAATAAGAGTTTAAAGTAAATTGTTTACAAAAATAAGGATTTATTTGAAGTAAGTCAGGAAGGATTTTAAATTATAAATCCTAATTGGATTTAGGTCAAACTAATTTGAATAATATAATCTAGATTATACTAAATAATTTTATACAATATTTATAAATAAAATTGTGAATAGTAAGAATTGCCAAAATGATATTTTGATACGAATATTTTTATGGAATGAAGTTATTGAAATAAACCGAGTTAAGTTGTAATAAAACTATAAAGGCGTCTATCAAGAATATTTATAGAATATTCGATGATGGTTTTGTAAATCATATTTTCAAGTAAAATATTTGAAATGGTGATAAGTTTGAGATAAATATCTCGTTTGAAGTGATAATGAATAACTGGAAATTTTTATTCGTTAGAAGATAAGAATGAAATCAAGGAAATTAGAAATTGACTGGAGATTAGTGAGTTGAATAGGTTTCTGAGTAACAACCTGATGTTGGTTTCAGCCTTCGGGGTTGGTGCTTAGGGAATTATTCTCTTACTAGTTTAAGGTTAGGGACAAATGACCGAAATGAGGAATATGTTATTAAAAGTATTTTAAGATGATAGAGTTTTGAATATTCTTATATATTAAAATAAGAAGAAGAAATGAGTATTTCAAACATTGGAAACTAGAGAAATTTTGAATTAACGAACGGTTAATCAAAAAGTCTAAAATGGTAATGGATATTAAAACAGTGAATTCAATTTTCTTTGATGAATGAATGGTTGTTTTATTTGATAGTTAAATAACCGATTATCAAATCTGGCCTAATACGATTGTTGGTACGGAAAGACCGGGATCAAATTTATATTCGAAAACCATTCCGAACCAACAAATACAAAAATGTAGAAAATACGGATTGAAGATGGAGCAATGAAGACCATAGATCTTCATAAGAGAAAGGGATACTTGTTGAATCCTCTGGAGTCGCGCACAGAGATATTCTAATGGAAATCCTGTCGTGGTTGAAATCGACGGATTGCAAGTACTACTCGCGCCTGATCTATAGGGTGATTCCTAGGATGTGGTAAGAGGGTGCCTTCGGTTCATCCTGCTCCTGGATGACTTGTATGGACGATATAAATAGTGGCCAGATGTTTCAAAAGCGAATTATAACCTCAAGCCTTATCAGTTGGGAAATGACAGAAATCAGGCAGGTAGCATGGCTAAGTGGGTCGCTCCCATTTGGGTGTATAATCACCTATCTAGATAAAATTAATTTCCTTCTTTATTTTATTTGATGTTGTCCCTTTCGGGAAACGGTGGTTTGAGCCCAACCGTTGGTGATATACATTCGATACACTCAAGCAAAATGTGTGATCGGTCATGTGTGGCTGAGTTGCAAGATGTTCTTGTTGAACTCCAGTGTATCCCATCTAGAGTACACTGATCGGAAGGTGGTTCCATACCTTGTCATAGTTGGAAATTCAATCTCCAATAAGAGTTGCGGTTTTCAATTTTATATTATATATGTAGAGCGTGAGATGCAAATGTAAGGTAAAAACCGTCTGTGTTTATGTGTCGATTGGTCTTACGATTATCCTTTTCTTTCGAAATGATTTTTAACGTTAAAATCAAGTTGGATGATATCAAGAACACATTGATATAATTTTTTGAAAAAAGAATATAAGCGAATTATTGCTTTTCTTGCCTTCTTTGCCATTAATCCTCTCGATGCTACTGGAAATAAATGTTGCATTAATACATGGAAATCATGTGACTTAAATCCACTAATTTTGTAATCCGACAATGAAATCCGATTTTTTAAATTTGAACAGTAGCCATCTAGTCCTTTGAAATCGTACAATTTTTTACAAAATATTTTTCTCTTGGATTTTGACAACAAATATGGAGCCGGTGGAAGATATGTTTTATTCCCACGAGGTTGTGTATGAAGCTCACGTCGAATTCCTCAATCCTCTAAATCCTTCCTACAGTTGGTTCCATCTTTGGATTTATTACCATGCAACATCGCGCCAAATAGGCTTTCACCAAAGTTCTTCCCCACATGCATCACATCTATATTGTGACGTAAAGGGTGTTCCTGTGAAAACCATAACTATAACGCATTATTGGGTTTTTCTTATACTAAAACAGTGAAAATAAATAAATTAACCAATAACCTCCAAATAAGGCAAATCAAAGAAAATTGATCTTTTTTCCACCTTGATATCTCCATTTTTGTGGAAGTGTTACTATCATCATACCCATATTCTTCATCATAAACACACTTTCTCTTATTACTTTTCTCTTCTTTACCTTTTCCAAATGCATTTGGATAATCCTTCAACAAAGCGCAGATATTTCTCCTAGTAAGCATTCTAGGAGCACTGTCCGTCTCTATGATGTTATCAAAAAATGCCTTTTGTTTCCTCCATGAATCTAAAGGAAGTAGAAATCGTCTATGACCCATGTAGGCGAACTTTCGACTATGATTCAACCAAAAAGAATGGGTATTGACATCACATAATGGGAAAGCTTTTTCCCCTTTCACACGACATCCAACAAGATTTCCATAAGTTGGAAAATCATTAATTGTCCATAGGAAAATTGCATTCAATTTAAATAAAGTTTTGCTAAATGCATCATAAGCATTAACTCCGTTAGACCAGAAGTGATGCAAGTCTTCCACCAAAGGCGCCAAATATACATTAATATCATTTACCGGGTTGTTTCGGGTTTGGAATAAGTAAAGTCAACATATATTTTCCTTCTTCATACACAACATAGGCGAGAGATTGTATGTCACAAGCATTACCGGCCAGCAACTATATTTCAAATTCAACATGGAAAATGGATTGAATCCATCTGTAGCAAGACCAAGCCTAAGAATGCATGGATCAGATGAAAAAGATTTATACTTTTCATCTACCATTTTCCATGTCATAGAATACATGGGATGACACGTTTTTCCATCGTTACTTCTAGCCATCTTAAATCTTCTGCCATCTTTTGAGATCTATACATTCTTCTAAATCTCGGAATGATTGGGAAATATCTCAATACTTTAACTGGAACACCATATATAACCTCTTTAGTATCTTGATTTTTCTTCCATCTCAAAGAACCTCATTTTGGACAATTTTCTAAATTTTTGTATTCTTTTCTAAAAAGGCAACACTCATTCTTACAAGCATGTATTTTTTCAAAACCCATGTCGAATGCTCTAAGAAATTTATTGACTTCATATAAGGTTTTGAGAAGCACATTATCCTTCGGTAGAAATAGATGTTGCACACCTAAAAGCTTATCAAACCCACTATCAAACAAGTCAGTCTCGCATTTAAGTTTATACAAGACGGTGATGGAAGATAATTTTGTTCGATTTATGCAACCAAGATATAATGGAGTTTCTTCTCTTTCAAGTTCTTAAGTAACTCGTTCTCTTTTCTTTGAGAATCAACATTATCTTTATCATCATCAAAAAAATCATTATTCATAAAATCTTCATCTTCATAGTGAATCTTCTTGAATAGATCATATACGTCAAACGTATTTATTTTCTTCTTTACATTTATCTCTTCACTATGATTAAACCATTCACCACCAATGTATCTAGGATCCATTCCTTTTATAATTAAATGATCAACAATAATTTGTTCATCATAGCGACTAAGATTTTGACAATTTCTGCATGGGCATAAAGTTTTTCTACATTTCTTACGTTCCTCTTTGCAGCATGCATGAAATTCAATGCCCTTTGTCGGTACTCTATACTAGTTCTATGGCAAAAGTAAAAAAACATAAAAAATTGAGTTTTAATATTAGATTATATGTTCAAATTCTCAAAATACGTATTAATTTAATTATGGTTTTACCACCTGCTTAAAAAAACCCAATCTTTTTCCATCATTGACATATGAAGACAAATAAGTTTCCAACCTTTGACGTATAAAATGGTTGTCTCTTGTTAGCAAAAAAATAACTGCATGTTGAAGTTATTACACAAAAAGACATCCAAGCATCTTATAAATGATGCACCAACTAGCTAATTCTAGTTCAATGAATCTGATTATATGTTCAAATACAAATCCGCCAGGAACAATTTTAAGAGAAATGGAAAAGAATTACAATGGTTACAAAGTAAAAAAGTTGGTTTGATAGATGTCACAGTGCAGCTAAGACTTCTAGTTCATTTGAAGTGTTCTAAATACCAAACTTCAAGGTGCTCATTTAATTATGAGCATCATGATCGATTATCGAAAGATGGATGAACTAATTATGTCCAACACTACTATTATCTTTAGAGAGTTTTCAGTTATATTTTAAAATTCAATGCTAGATGAACCCATCACTGCAAGAAAAATACCCTATTACAACTAGCTATTTGCAACAGGCGATAAATGACAGTTGTAGTAAATGTTATTGAGCAATATGCCTTCCGTAGCTGTTGCAATAGATAAGATTTAACAACAGGTTTTTACCTCATGTTGCGAAAAACATATTTTTTGCAATAGTGCTTTCATACCTGTTGGAAAAACATAATTTTAGCAACTGTTCTTTCATTCTAGTTGCAATAGAAATATTGTTTGCAACTATACTTTCAAACTAGTTGCAATTTTTTTTTTTATTGAGCAACTGTGTTCACCACTTGCGATAACTGTTATTTTTTTTTGCAACTGGTAAAGCCAGTTGCGAAAAACGAACTTTTGAAAATTATTTTTTCTCCAAATAATATTCTGTTATAATATAAGAAGTATAAGCATAATAGTTAATATATATATATATATATATATATATATATATATATATATATATATATATGTGTGTGTGTGTGTGTGTGTGTGCGTGTGTGTATATTTTTTTTTGAAAATTATATATACGTATGTATATACATACATACATATATATTTGATTAACACTCAGTTATAGTCATTAAATAACAATCAATCAATAAAAATGAGTAAATAATGAGTTATATTTTAATAAGTAATTAGTATAATATAATAAATAATTATTATTTGAAACATAACTATATAATAATGTGGGCTAATTATTACTAATTAATATATTTAATAATATGATATTTGATAATCATAATTTAGTTCCCATTTAATTTTAAAAGTTATTATTGTTTGATTTTAGAATAAGTATGAGTTAATAAAAAAATCATATATACACCTAGTATCCACTATTATTAAATTTCAAAAAAAGTATTACCCTAGTCAATATCGCGCACAACAGTGATCAATTTCAAAAGTCATATACGTAACGTATTCCACGCACCCATCGATCAATTTCAAAAGTCAATCTGAATCGAATCGCTCTCCATCCCTGTAATGAAACATTTTTCTCTCCACTTTTCTCTTCTTAACCCTAGGTTGCGAACCCACGTTCTCTATCTTCAATCGATCCGTTGATCCATCCAAGAGCCCTCATTTTGTGGCGACATTCAATCTCCACTGTCTCAAAATCGATATGCTTCGTGTCGACGTTCTGATATCAGGTAAAATTCAAACCCTATATTTCATTCATTGTAATTGTTTGCTCGATTTCGTCTCCTATGCGGTCGATGAAATCTAAATCCACGGAGAGGGTATAGTGACCATTATGTATTATAACCTGACAATATTTGGGTACTCTAAATTGTGACATGTTTGTTTCTTGTGTGTTTAGTCTGCTATGAACTTGGCTATTGACACATAGAGTCTTATATGTATCATTTGCTTTGTTTGGTGAGGCTAAACTTTGATTTAATGTCATGTTTTCCTTTATTACATTATGTTTGAATATTTCTGTGCTATCTCTAGGTATGCACAACCTATTCTCACGTTGGTTTTGTCTTTACTATCGTTAATATACTATGTAGTATAATTATCTTTTACCAATCAAGTTTCTACCTCCATTATAGGATCACTTTGACATTCTAGGTTAACGCCTAAGCCTACTGCGTGAGGGGCAGTTCTTTGAGACTTATTAGCAGCCGTTGTAGTGGTAGTTTTTTCTATATCAAGCAATATTGAGTTATTAGTGAATGTCGAGCTATTGTTGTTTATATTGCAAGTGTGAGGAGAGTTCAGATTTTATGTAGCAGAAAAAATTACAATAATACAAAATGAAGGCAACATAGAAAGAGCTAAGGGAGAATAAATTTTTACTTGCTTTTTGATTTGCATTTTTTATTTTCGACGCATATTCAAAGGCCAAAGGAAGCATACAAATATTTTTTATTTTGTATTTCATATTATTACCAACCATACATAATAATCTAATATTCATTCTATGTGTACTAAAATACATTAAATTTTAATTAGAGCAATGGATCAATTATATATATTGTTTTACGTCGGCTCTAAACAACAATATCCCACCTGTAAAAAGATATAATTGGCGGAGGTTAAGAATTAAATTAATATTCCATACACACTACTTGAAATATTTATTATGTTAGTTTTTAGCATTAAAGAAGAAAAATTGAATGTACCATAGCCATGTGGTTAATTTAAAACTCGATAAACGGTAGCCAGAATTTAAAATATTGATTTAACAAATATTAATGGTATATATGTCCCCACTATAAAACCTCTGAATAAACGAACTAGAAACGCATCAATATGGGAAAAGGATTCTCCTAGTTGTGTCCTCAGTTGCATTGCTCTATAATCATGCACAACTAATTAGCAATAAAATTTATCATTGATTTTTCCTTTTTTAAAGAACAATTTCAACACAGTTCAATGGATATATGTAACACCCCACCTCCGCTAGGGTCACTCACAAAGGGAATGCACTAGTTTTGGTGGAGTATTATCTAGGTAAACATGCACAGAGATACCACAAGGCAGAACATAAATAAAGCGGTGGTAGAAATTAAAAACCAACTTTTTATTATTTTCCAGAAAAGAGTCAAAAGCTCATATATCCAAGATACAAATTATTCCATAACATCAAGTTCATAATAAAGAAGCATAAACTTAAAACAAAAGTAAATTATTCCCCATAAATAGCAGAAGCAACGTTAGCATAGCCCAAGACCAAACCGTACATGAGCTATCAGAAAGCAAGTTGAATCCAAGCTAAGAGCTGGTGTTTCCTCCCTGAGAACCGGGGGGGACGAAAGAAAAAGGGTCAGTCATAAAGACTGGTAAGCCCTAGTGACTTTCAGTATGAAAACTAGTAAATGTAACATGATATGTGAAAACTGGAATTAAACATAAGGATGATAACAAAACTAGTAGGATAATTAAGATAACAAGATAAGTCAAGTCTGGCATCGCATATTCAAGGTTCGCTGCACCAACTGTACTAGTATTCTAACCCATGACAAGTATTAACCATGAAATAATCCCTTAGCCCAGTGTCATGAAGTGACCCATTACGGGGTCCTACGGTATGATCTACTAATCGATCGGCTCCCTACAAGTCCTAGCTCGTCATGTGTCTGTGTCATACGGCCCTATCCTGAAATGTAGTTACCTGTGCTAGGTCCACCATAGGGTGTATCAAGTCCTATGGTGCCAACCACCGAAACGAATCAAGCACGCACAGTGTAAATCTACGGGTGCCCAATGCCTGCTTTTTCAACTCCGGACTACGTGCACGACCATAGCCCGCCTGAACCTACAATGGAGCACCTACTCAGCCGTCGTTCTGGTCGCTTACAATCAGCCCAGTGATCGTGCCCCACCTTGCCTAGTCTCAGGGTATCGTGATACATCTAAGTGGGTTACTGCTGAAAAGGACCGCGTAACTAGGGTTTCTAATGGGTTAAGTGTTGTCATTCAAATTCGTGACTTAACCCTATCCAGATCGTGTATCAAGTTGGTTAAGTGTGTTCAAGCAGTTCATGACTTAACTCTATCAAGTCATCGTGTCAAGTTGGTTAAGTATATTCAAGTGGTTCATGACTTAACCCTATCTTGTGGCATTAATTCATTAGTGCACGCCAACCTCTCACATTAGACTAACTGTTGTGGTTACTGGATTTGTCGGGCGGTTCCGGGCAGATTTACACCACAACATAGTCTAACCACGGGTTTTTACGTGCAATATGACCAACTTCCCACATTGGATCCTATTGTTTGCAGCCACTGGATTTGCCGGGCGGTTCCGGGCAGATTTACACTGCAAACACAACCCAACCTCGAGTTGGCCATTTTCAATTTATCTAATTGCCATGCCCACGTTCAAGTTTTCATGTCCAGATTCATGTCAAGTTTTCAAGTCATGTTTCATGTCAAATCGTGTCATGTTCATGTCCATATTCAGCTTCAAGTCATAATAACGTTCATGTTCAAGTTTAAAGCTAATCTATGTTTTACCTAGTCTACCCAAATCGTATTCCCATCGCACGTAAGTTCGAATCGATACAAATGAATCTAATAGGGAATAACATAAAAAGGAACGAGTATTATGTGGCAAAAGTGATTACTAGCATAGCATGATATGACTTGAAATAAAAGATTAAAATATTACTGGCATATGAAATATTGTCTATGAAGATTCCAAATCTAGCAAGATAAGGTACTAGTCAAAATAACAGTTGTCACAAGGTGATAGTATAGTCATGGTAACGACTGTCATAAGGTGATAGTATAGTCATGATACGATTGACATAAGGTGATAGTATAGTCATGATAACGACTGTCATAATGTGATAGTATAGTCATGATAACGACTGTCATAAGGTGATAGTCATAAACATGTGACTAATAACAGATTCAACATGATAGTAAGAGGGGTTTCTTTTGATTTACAACATGAATAGGCCCCAAATCAATGTCATAATAATATCCAAGAGTCAAGATCCAAGATGAACAAGAATGGATGTAAAACAGTCATCATACATAGGTCCAATTTCAATTTTACATCATATTCATATTACATTTACAGTTTAAATCTAAAAATAACTGGGGCTTACAGATCGTGGTTAGAGAATTAGAAAAAGAGAGTCGATGTTGAATATGCTTAGTCAAGTCCTAATAGAAGTCCCCAAATCAGCAATTCCATTAACGCAGTCTCAACGTAGTAGAAGCAGTCCCTCTCTCAAACTTTTCAACCAGAATCAGAGCAGCATAAGGTCAGAAAGAAATTTGGTGTAGAGAGACTGGTGTTAGCGGCTGTATTTATAGGGTCAAGTCAACGAATGTGGACAGAAATGAGGCCAAATACATCAGAGTGAATCCAGCTTCAGAAATGGGTTCGGGCACCAGGTCGACACTATGGTCGACCTGGTCCTGGGTAGGTCGACTATATAGTCGAGCCCCAGGTCGACCTGATCCTGGGTGGGAAATTTCACGCCCTGTCCATTTGGAGGTTTGAAATCTCTAAGTTAGAGAGGATGTGTCCTACCATCCATCATCCATCTACTCAAAGCATCATCCACAGGCAACCATTGTCCTTAAAAGACTTCTAGTGTTGTATGAACATATGCAGTAAGTGTGTGTATATGTACTTATCTAATGCAAAAGATCAGGCGGTTACTGATTCAGTAAACCTCCTTAATGCAAAATATGTTAGTGTCATGAATCCAACATGTTTGCAAATTCCTAGCATAGTTCATAATCTCTACATGAGTGCACAAACATCCATCCATATGCAACATCCAAGTGATAGCATAACAAGTTCCATCCATGTACAAGTATTAGCACTCATGCATATGCAACATGAAAATGTGACTGAGCCGATCTAGTGCCTAATGTGTGTCATGCATCCACCAGCAACCACTTGCAACCATTTGCAAACATCAACTATAACATGTTTTAATCACATGTTTACATCTATATGGTTCTACCTAAGGTTCTCAAGATAAGATCGAGAAGCTAACAAGACAAACATAGATATTAGAAGTATGTTACGAAAAGGTTTTCAAAGAGATCGAGAATGTACCCTCGAAAAGAAATGGGTAAAGCACGCGTATCTTCTCTTCGGTTTCCCAAGTTGCGTCCTCTTGGGCTTCACTCCACTGCACTTTAACTAGCTTGACTTCTCGATTCCTTAGCTTCTTAATCTCCGTTCCTGAGGTACGAATCGGAACTCGCCTTAATGTCGCTTCTTTTTCCACTTCTACGTCTTCAAGGATGCTTGGCTCAACTACTTCGGCTGACTTATGCAAACACTTCCGGAGATGCGAGACGTGAAAGACGTTGTGCACCCCAGCCAGCTTCTCGGGTAAGTCTACCTTATAGGCCATCCATCCAATCCTCTCAGTGATGGGGAACGGTCCTACAAATCTTGGTGCTAGCTTTCCAACTGCTCCAAAACGAACTACATTGCGTAACGGAGAAACTTTTATAAAGACCATATCTCCGACTTCGAACTCTAGGTCTGTCCTTCTCTGGTTCGCATAAGATTTCTGTCTATCTTGAGCCGTTTTCATCCATCTTCGTATCAACTCAATTTTCTCAGAAGTGTCCCTTATCATATCAGGGCCAAGTATAAGTCTGTCTGTCGTCTCCCACCAACAAGTTGGCGACTTGCACGGTCTTCCATACAGGGCTTCGAATGGTGCCATTCCGATGCTAGCTTGGTAACTATTGTTATATGCAAACTCCACGAGAGGAAGGTGGTCTTCCCAAGTACCACCAAAGTCAAGAATGCATAGCCTCGGAGATCCTCTAGTACCCTATTTACCCTTTCGATTTGCCCATCCGTCTGTGGGTGATAGGTCGTGCTCAAGTTCAGTCGTGTTCCCATTGCTTCTTGCAGACTATTCCAAAACTGGCTAGTGAAAATCGGGTCATGATCACTAACTATACTAGAAGGGACTCCATGCAACCGTACTATCTCTCGAACGTAAACAGACGCTAGCCCTGATGCGGTCTTCTTGCTCTTCACCGGAATGAAGTGAGCACTTTTCGTGAGTCTATCAACTATGACCCATATGCTAGTATTTCCCCTCCTAGACCTAGGCAGTCCATCCACGAAATCCATCGAGATACTCTCCCATTTCCATTGCGGGACCTCCAAAGGATGTAATAGTCCAGCGGGCTTCTTCGACTCGGCCTTCACTTGTTGGCACACCATGCACTTCGAGACGAACTCTGCCACATCCTTTTTCATTCCAGCCCAAAAGAAAATGCGTTTCATATCCCTGTACATCTTATCCTTTCCGGGATGTATAGTCATCTTCGAGTGATGCGCCTCTTCGAGAACTCTCCTTACTAAGTCTCTCACTTGTGGGACACATAGTCTTCCATCACGCCTTAGCCATCCCTTGTCATCTATGGCATACCTACTGAGGTGACTTGACGTCTCACCCCTAATCAGCTTGTCCATGATTTCGACTATCTGCGGGTCTTCCTTCTGTGAAGTCCCTACTTGATCTAGAAGTGTTAGTCTTAGCTCAAGAGATGCTAACGTAGCAGTCAATGACTCAACAGCAGGTGTAAAATCAAAGGTTGCTATAAACTCAAGGCTTTTCATTTCAACAAACAAGGGGCTTAAAGTCAACTTTTTTCTACTTAGCGCGTTCGCCACCACATTACCCTTGCCAGGGGTATAAGCTATATCGAAGTCATATGATGCCAAGAATTCCATCCACCGCTGTTGTCTCAGATTCAAGTCTTTCTATGAGAAGAGGTACTTAAGCGATTTGTGGTCGGTATACAGCTCGAACCTCTCCCCTAGAAGATAATGGCGCCAAGCTTTAAGTGCAAAAACAATCACGGCCAATTCCAAGTCATGCGTGGGATAGTTTTTCTCATGAACTTTAAGTTGTCTACCCCCGTAGCATATTACTCTTCCTTCTTGCATTAGGACAGCGCCTAATCCCGTGCCGCACGCATCTGTGTACACGGAAAACATCTTACCTCCATCGGGTAATGCTAAAACTGGAGCTGTGGTGAGGGCTTTCTTAAGTCTCTGAAAAGCAGCGTCACATTCTATGTCCCATGCAAAAGGTAGGTTCTTCTTTGTTAATTTAGTAAGAGGGGCTGAAATCTTAGCGAAGTCCTTAATGAACTTCCTGTAGTAGCCCGCCAAACCGAGAAAGCTCCTCACCTCCGTTGCATTCTTAGGAATTTTCCAGTCCTGTACCGCAACTACCTTTGCGGGGTCCACGACTATGCCTTGCTTAGAAACTACATGCCCAAGGAACCAAATTTCCTTCCTCCAAAAATGGCATTTGGAGAACTTAGCCTTTAACTGGTGTGCTCTAAGCATCTCCATGACTTCCTGGAGATGCCTAGCATGCTCTTCTTCATCTTTTGAGAAGATCAAAATATCATCTACAAACTTGTTAAGGAACTCCCGAAACACCCTACTCATCAAATCTACAAAGTACGCGGGTGCATTCGTTAATCCAAGCGGCATGACGAGCCATTCGAAGAACCCATCTGGAGTCCTAAACGCAGTTTTGTCAATGCTATCCTCAGCCACTCTAAGCTGATGGAACCCTATGGCTAGGTCGAGTTGAGAGAAAACAGATGCTTCCACAGGCTGGTCAAACAAATCGTCGATTCTTGGTAGTGGTTGCCTATTCTTCTTTGTCAACTTGTTTAACACACGATAATCTACGCACATACGAAGCGATCCATCCGCCTTAGTAGCGAATACCACCAAAGCACCCCATTCAGAAATGCTTCGTCTTATGAAATTTTTCTCAAGCAACTCGTTGATTTGTTTATTGAGCTCTCTTCTTTCTCGTGGGGCCATATGCCTAACGGGCAATGAAACTAGCTTGGCATTATCAACAAGATAAATTCAGAACTCTATCTCGCGTTTAGGTGGTAATCCCCTCACTTCATCAAAGACATCTGGATATTCTCGGACCACTCTTACAGATTACAAATTATCGTTGGACGAGTCAAGGGATTCAAGATAACATAACATGACCAGACCCTTAGGCTTACAAGAAATTTCAAGGGTATTACCAAGGTTAGTCATGAGCCTCACTACCCTTCATTCACAATCAAGAATGGCTCCATAATCGGAAAACCAATCCATACCTAGGATCAAACCGTATCCCATGAATCCGAGAACATAAGCATTACATGTGAATTCTACGCTTAAGATAGAGATCCTCAAATCCACACACAGCATAAATAAATGGGCGGAGCCCCCAATTAGATTTGAAACTATAACGGGATCCTCAACCAAACTAGTACTTAGGTGCAGATTTTCAACAATATCATAAGAAATAAAAGTATGCGATGTGCCAGAGTCAAATAAGGTTCGAACAGGAAAGTCAGAAATGTAAACAAGGCTTTCTACGGAAATATTACTACCTCGGTCAAGAGATGGAGTGGTGTTGAGAGCATGCAACTGCCTCCAGAAGGTCCTGCTCGCTGGGTCTGCCCTTGCCCCTGTCCTTGCTTCTTAGGGCAATCCTTGCTGATGTGTCCAGTATCTCCACAATGAAAGTGAGACGACCCGATTTCCCGTTTTCACGTAAACAAGGTTATCTTTTGGAATATAACACAGAAACAGATAATAGCAGAACAGAATTAAATAAATACACCAGAATGAACAATAGAATATACTGGATAAAAGTAATCATCAGAGTTACACAGTCTACAGGATCTTACTTAGTACAAATACAGTTCAGCTATACATAAATGTCTACAGCGGAAATAAACAAAATATGTACAATAGGAGCTGAACAGCATAAAAAGAAATAAATGATATAATCCATCTTCAGCTCCAGCTATCCAGAAAGAACCAGCTAAACCTGAATACAAGGCTGCCCGTGTAGAAAAAGGGGCACCCGAGTTTGAGAGTGAAACAAACTACGAGTCAGTCATGGGACTGGTATGAGAAATCTACTCAACACATATATAATATGGCTAATCACAGGACCACGCCACTTTCGTGGAACGGGTTTACTCCATTGGATTGCTAGTGCTTTAAAACAAATCTTTCTTTTAAACATCGCTATGCTTTTAACAAAAATGAAGCCATTATAAGACTCAGTTCCCATCACACAATGCAACGCAAACCGGAGGATAGAGTTTTACCTTATAATGGCCAAAATATGATTGATACGAATAAAACAAAGGCATTTGATATTATTGCTAGTGTTTATATGCTTTGAAAACAATTTCAAATCATAACTATCAATCATAGACGGCATGGGTACCATATATCATGTCGCCATATATATATATACAATCAAAACCGCACGATGTCGTATTTGGAAATTGGATTTCCGTTATGAACCGAGGCAAAAGATAGTCCTCACCGAATTCGAGACTGCCTAGCCCGAGTCTCAGGATCAGAGCTCGAGTGACCCTTGGATCGTCAGGGCCGGTCCACCGATTGTGGATTAAAATGCCTGAACCATACGTTTCCCCGCCCTTTGGGGCGTAAACGAGCCAACGAATGACTCCATCGGACCCGGATCGTCCGATCAAACCGAGGCGCCTCGCAACAGCAACAACCACATAAGTCAAACTCGTCAGGGCGTGTAAAACCACTGACGCCACTTTTAGCTAGGAGGAAACGCAGGCCCTCCCTGAGGTCCTTTCTCCCGTTTCTGGTTCATACCGGGGTGTGAGGCTCGCGAATTCACGTTATACACAAAGCTACGCCACACAGGCGGTGCTTTGATCATCACCACAAGACTTTGCTTTTCAACAGAAGCCCTGATCACTGCATCTTAGCATGCCACACAGAATAAATCCTATGTCAGACACACAGTCCATTTACAAGTCCGTTCTGGGTCTGAACGAAACCGGAGGCACTAAATACCTCGCAAACCCTTCGATCAACACGTACGTCTGAACGATCACCACTCATTATCCATATTTCGGGATGCCTCCCAATCAGGACCTCGGTTACCATCCAAACGAGGTGGAGATCTCCGGTCTTCGACCATCGTCTTCATCTTCGAATTTCAATCGTCGGTCGATTATTCGAAATGAGAATTAACTCGGCCTTTTCAAATAATTCACGTATATTTAGAATTTCAAATCGATTTATTTCAATGGTTAAATCATTCGACAACACCAATTGTGTTCTTTAATATAGTTTTCACACCAAACACATTCAACCATCAAATACAACATAAATCGAGCAAATTCAGTTTATTTCCATTCCATATTGCTTATGATATTTTATAACTATTTATCGCTATTTTTATTTATTTTAAAATAGCTAATTTATTCAAAACGACGCTTCGGGCCATAAAGCGGCCGTGGCGCTGTTTTTCTTCAGATTTGATTTACACATATCTGAAAATCTAACCGTTGGATCTTCACAAAATTTACATCATTAGAAAGGTCTTTTCAAAACGAACCCAACGGTTCCAGTTTTGGGAAAATCCGACGGTCGGATCTCCCGGTACAATCGTTTGAATTTTCGATTTCAAATTACGAACTGCAGCGTCGTTATTCGATTTAATATAATTATATTTATATATATAAATAAATATAATCGTTTCTGGCGCTGTTTTTCTTCAGATTTGAATTAAACATTCCAGACAATCCAACCGTTGAATTTTTACAAGGTTGGTGCCGTTGGAAAGATTATTCCAAGGCGAACCTGACGGTTGAGGTTTCGGGAAAATCCAATGGTCGGATTTCCCGTACTAGTCGTTTGAAATCACGGTTTCAAAATACGAACTGCACGGCTTCGTTTCGTTTTAATTTTATTTATATATTTATATAAATATAGTTCATTCAACGATTTCAATATCGTTTTTACTTCAAAAATTTTTCTAACTCCTTAAATTTTGGAAAAATTTCGCCATAACCTCCCCTGCACCGGGAGCATCGGGAAATCGCAAATAGCGTTCCCGGTCCTTCTAATCTCAAAAAGAAAAAGAAACAGCCAAGCGGCTAGCCAACAGGCTCAAAATCATCACCCAAACAAATTAGTAAATGTGTACCTATTTGTCGGGCACAAAATTTTATTCCTCTTCTCTAGCCCCTTTGCTATAACCTGTTCAATGAATATGCATGTACATATATATACAGTTCTTATCATTTATCATTTTCTATTCGACTTCATATTTGATTTCAATTTGGTTTAAAAACACCATTCATTCTAATGTTACATAAATAGGTGCAAATCATTTCATTAGCTAATTAATGAATATTTCATCTCATATATGTTTATTTCGAACAAGTGGCTATTTTTAACACTTCACATTTCAACGATTTATGCATACAATAAAAATGCGATTTTTATTGTAAAACGATTCATTTCAAAACACTATTTTTCTATATAGTTCATATAGTCGATAAAAGGTGATTTTTATTATCAAACAATTTATTTCAAAATATGAATACCATTCAACACATGAATTTCTAAACAACGAATGAATATCAATTCAACACATGAATGTTTTCAATAGTTTTTATATATAGATAAAAATGTGATTTTTATTATCGAACAATTTATTTCAAAATATGAATACCATTCAACACATGAATTTCTAAACAACGAATGAATATCAATTCAACACATGAATGTTTTCAATAGTTTTTATATATAGATAAAAATGTGATTTTTATTATCGAACAATTTATTTCAAAATATGAATACCATTCAACACATGAATTTCTAAACAACGAATGAATATCAATTCAACACATGAATGTTTTCAATAGTTTTTATATATAGATAAAAATGTGATTTTTATTATCGAACAATTTATTTCAAAATATGAATACCATTCAACACAGGAATTTCTAAACAACGAATGAATATCAATTCAACACATGAATGTTTTCTATAGTTTCTATATATAGATAAAAATGTGATTTTTATTATCGAACAATTTATTTCAAAATATGAATACCATTCAACACATGAATTTCTAAACAACGAATGAATATCAATTCAACACATGAATGTTTTCAATAGTTTTTATATATAGATAAAAATGTGATTTTTATTATCGAACAATTTATTTCAAAATATGAATACCATTCAACACATGAATTTCTAAACAACGAATGAATATCAATTCAACACATGAATGTTTTCTATAGTTTCTATATATAGATAAAAATGTGATTTTTATTATCGAACAATTTATTTCAAAATATGAATACCATTCAACACATGAATTTCTAAACAACGAATGAATATCAATTCAACATATGAATGTTTTCTATAGTTTCTATATATAGATAAAAATGTGATTTTTATTATCGAACAATTTATTTCAAAATATGAATACCATTCAACACATGAATTTCTAAACAACGAATGAATATCAATTCAACACATGAATGTTTTCAATAGTTTTTATATATAGATAAAAATGTGATTTTTATTATCGAACAATTTATTTCAAAATATGAATACTATTCAACACATGAATTTCTAAACAACGAATGAATATCAATTCAACACATGAATGTTTTCTATAGTTTCTATATATAGATAAAAATGTGATTTTTATTATCGAACAATTTATTTCAAAATATGAATACCATTCAACACATGAATTTCTAAACAACGAATGAATATCAATTCAACACATGAATGTTTTCTATACAATGAATAAATATAGTTTAGGGTGCGTTTTTTAGAGGTCCCTATTAGGTTTCAAAATATAAAAAAAACCCGGTCATAAACTTATTGTAAATTTAGTCCCTATTTTTTGAAAATTCATAAAAAAATTATAAAAAAATTATAAAAAAATCACGATAATTCGTATTTAAATTAAACATGTACTCGCCCAAAAATTCAGATCATAATAAAATCAAAACATGCATCAAAATCAAAAAAATACAGAAAACAACCAAAAATGCAGTAATTTGCATCAAATCATGCACATATTTGGAATACTTGCATTCATCTGTGCAAGTATTTTTCTGTTATATTTTTACATGCAATACTTGCATACATGTGTGTAAGTATTTAAAATAGTTGCATACATGTATGCAAGTTTCTGCACACATTTTATTTTCACATGTAAATACTTGCATACATGTGTGCAAGTATTTCAAATAGTTGCACACATGTATGCAAGTTTCTGCATACATTTTCAACTAAAACAGCTTCAGAAATACTTGCATACATGTATGCAACTATTGGCAAAAGTTGCATACATGTATGCAACTATTTGCAAGTTTTAAATTCACAATACATCCCTGTAATTAATGTTTTCTCTGTAAACCCGCCCCCTATTTTAGCTGCCGCCTGCAATCTTCCGCCTGCCACTTTCCATACCTCCGCCTCTTTCGTTTTCTGTCCAAATTTTCAGGTGCTATCACTTAAAAAAAAAAAATCTCTAAAATCTATAAATATTCTCGAAAGTCAACAGAAATTTAAAAAAAAAAGTTGCATAAATGTATGCAACTTTTACGAATAGTTGCATACATTTATGCAACTATTCGAATACACATGCATATATTTATGCACGCCTGTTTGAAAAATTGCATACATGTATGCAGTTTTTCTATATAACTGCATACATGTGTGCATATATGTCAAAATACATGCAAACGTGAATAAGTTGCACGTAGGTATGCAATTTTTAAATAAATGCATCAGCAGATGCATGTTTTAACAATATGTGCATACATGTATGCATTTATACTGCAGTTTTGACGCAGATTTGAAATAAATGCATACATGTATGCAACTAATCGATTTATATGCATGTTTTGATGCAATTTACTGCATTTCGTTGATTTTCTGTATTTCGTGATTTTGACGTTGTTTTTAATGTTTTTTTGATCTGATTTTTTTCACGATTAATTGTTTTAATTAAATACGAATTTACATGGTTTTTTAATATTTTTTTATATTTTTTTATATGTTTTTGAAAAATAGGGACCTAATTTACAATAAGTTTATGACCGGATGTGAGCCTAATTAAGTTTCGTTTTAGGGATGTGTGCCTAATATTCACTAATGTTTAAGCATATGAAAATAATTCAAACACACAAATATTATTCAAAATTTCGGCAGCATAACGGCAGGGTAGTTACACCGGGACCGTCCCTAGTACGGCTCCTCGCTCTACCTTAAAACCTCGCGGTTTTTGACAATGGGGATCATGCATCTAGTTCGCACGCAGGCGGCATGTATATATTTATTTCATTTCCACAAACTAATCCTATGTGGTTTCAATCAAATATTTCACAACCACAAATGGGTATTTTTCAACCACATACAACCAATATCAATCACAAACAATCCCAAACAACCATTCAATTTTCACAACAATTTTAACCAATAAATATCGTCCATGGTTTGTGGACGAGGGGCGTATATATATATATATATATATATATATATATATATATATATATATATATATATATAGATATTTATATATAGCTATTCACTTTTATTTCAACATATATAATATTTTTAAATCAGAAATCTCACCAATAGCTATCCAACTGCACGACACTTCCTTGTATAAAATCTTCGCCTTTTGTCGCTTTCGCCCGTATTCTCTACACATGTAAAAATCGAATTTTTACGATGCTATTCAATATATAAAAATATGATTTTTACTTCGACTTTCAACATATAAAAATATGATTTTTTTACTTCGACTTTCGATATATAAAAATATGATTTTTCCTTTTAAATTCCTAATCTCCTTCTAGTTTATAAATCATTTTAAAATCAGTTTTTATATTCCTTTATAAATCAGTTTTTAAAATCTCAGAAAAATCAGTTTTTATATTTTTATAAATCAGTTTTTAATACTTATATAAAAAATCAGTTTTATTCTTTTACAAAATCAGTTTAAAATTCTTTTTAAAAAAATCAGTTTAAAATTCTTTTATAAAATTCAGTTTTTACTTTTTTATAAAATTCAGTTTTTATCTTTTTATAAAATTCAGTTTTTATCTTTTTATAAAATTCAGTTTTTTAAGAATTGTAAATCAGTTTTTAAAACTTCATAAAAATTCCAGTTTCAAAATGTTTTTTTTTAAAAAAAATTTCAGTTTCAAAAATGCTTTTTAAAAATTTCAGTTTCAAAAATGCTTTTTAAAAATTTCAGTTTCAAAAATGCTTTTTAAAAATTACAGTTTCAAAATCTATTAAAAATTACTGTTTTAAAATCTATTTAAAAATTACAGTTTCAAAATCTAAAAAAATAAAATAACAGAGCTAAAAAAAACTTATAAAAAAGGGGGGGGGGGTTTCGCAGACGTCGGAGGCTTCTTCGAGGGGGCGGCTCGGGGTTCGAACAGGGAGGCGGTCTTTGATCGATGGAGGCGGTGGCTTCGGGGCTCGATCGATGGAGGCGGGGCTTCGGGGCTCGATCGATGGAGGCGGGGCTTGGAGGCTCGATCGATGGAGGCGGGGCTTGGAGGAGGACAGGGCGGTGGCGTCGATCGATAGGTTTAGGTTTTTTTTTTCTTCTTTTCGTTCGAAATCAAAATGAACGGAGGGGGGGGGGGCTCTGAAGATAAAAAAGGGGGGGGGGGAGAAATTAAAAATTATTTTTTTTTTATTTTATTATTTAAATTTGCAAAAGGGTTGACTTTTACATACGACCTCGAAACGAGGCCCACCGCCTGTCGTCCATAGCGTTTTACCTCCATTCCGAACACAATGGGATATGTATCGCAAGCTGATTTGATCGTTACAATCAGTTTCCTTTTGAATTTTCATTTAAATCACTATATTGAATTTTAAATGCACATTTCAAATTACCGGGGTCACATACTAACTAGAAAAATTCTAGAAAAATATTTTCTAGCTTCGTATTGACGATACGGTCCTAACAAAACTAGTTTCGTCGAATTCTGAGACCGTTTGAAAAATGGCCAATTTCCAGTCGATTAAAATCAACTGAAACTGGTCAAACGCGTTTTCCTTTGCCACGCTCACATATTGATTCGAAAAATTATGAAATTTGAAACCTAGCAATAACTTGACACTGCGGATCCAACAAAAGTGGTTTCGTCGAAATCCGAGGTCGTTTGCAAAATGTCCATTTTTAAGGGCCTGAATTCCATAGCGACTATTCAGAATTTTCAACTGGACATATCTTTTGATTCCCGCTATCAAATTTCGATTGGTCGGATTCGTTAGAAAGATATCATCAATTAGATACTAATGTTTTTGATCTCACTAAAATCCGGATTGTTTTGCACCCGGTATATTCAATTGAAGTTTGAAATCGAATTATCGAACTACCGCGCCATTTTCAATTCTATATATAATTATAATTAATTATATTGGTTTTCAAATGTCGATTTCAACTCAGTTTTCATCGCATTATTTAAAATATTTATTTTAAATATTTAAAATCCATTATTTTAGCCAATTAAAAATTTTTAAATTGGTTCAGATTTTCTGGGTCGTTACAGAAAGCGTTCACCCAACTTCCTCTTCTTCCTTCTACAGTCTTTAGCTAGATGTCCAGTAATACCACAGAAGTTGCACTTCCTCGTCTCACGTGATTTGTTGTTGCTCTTGTTATTATTATTCTTGTTGTTCCCCTTCTTGAAGTCAACTTTCTTATTCTGAGTTTCAGTAGGCTTAACCTCCTTCTTGCTATTCTTGTCTTCCTCATGGAGTAGAGCCATATCCACCAAGCTTTCAAAGGTCGCCCCCATGGGTGTATGAGTTAGGGCCAAGCTGTGTAGCGGCTTGTTCAATCCTCGAGCAAAGCGTACAGCCTTTTTCTGGGCTGTGTTGACCAAATCCAAACCGAACCGAGCAAGCTGATTAAACTTATTCACATACTCCCTCACAGACATATCCCCTTGCTTGAGTGCTAGGAACCTCTCCATCTGAAGATTCTCCTCTGCGGGTGATAAGAATTTGAGCCCAAACCTCTCTCTAAAGTCTGCCCAAGTCTCAACTGGCCTGGTAGCGTTGGTGACTTCCCACCAAAATGCAGCTTCCTCTTTCAACAACCATGCTGCCAACTGAACTTTCCTATGGTCCTCCATATCAAAGATAATGAACAAGTCTTATGTCTCCTTTAGCCAGTTTCGTGCCTCAACAGAGGTTTCAGTTCCAATGAAGTTCTTGCCGTCCATTGCTTTAAAGTCTTTGCATATTTTGGCAAAGGCGATACCAGGAGGAGGAGGAACCGCAGCCACAAGGGGAGGAGGAGGAGGGATGTCTGCCGTGCCCACGTCATTGGCCCTGGCTTCGAAGTACCTTTTGAACCATCCAGGCACGGGTATTCCCTCAGGAAGGTTAAGATCGGCCATGCTGAAAAACGAAAAGAAAAGATTCAAACGAGGAAACAAAGGGAAGTTCTAATGGCTTCTTGGGGAATAACCTTTTAAACATAAAACTTTTCTTGAAAAATGCTTCTTTATAAATAGTTTTGAAAACGGTTTCAGAAGGTTTTTAAAACTTTTGCCCAGCCTGGTAACCTTCTGCTCTGATACCAAATTGTAACACCCCACCTCCGCTAGGGTCACTCACAAAGGGAATGGACTAGTTTTGGTGGAGTATTATCCAGGTAAACATGCACAGAGATATCACAAGGCAGAACATAAATAAAGCAGTGGTAGAAATTAAAAACCAACTTTTTATTATTTTCCAGAAAAGAGTCAAAAGCTCATATATCCAAGATACAAATTATTCCATTACATCAAGTTCATAATAAAGAAGCATAAACTTAAAACAAAAGTAAATTATTCCCCATAAATAGCAGAAGCAGTCATAGCATAGCCCAAGACCAAACCGTACATGAGCTTTCAGAAAGCAAGTTGAATCCAAGCTAAGAGTTGGTGTTTCCTCCCTGAGAACCTGGGGGGGTGGGGAAACGAAAGAAAAAGGGGCAAAAGAAAAAGGGTCAGTCATAAAGACTGGTAAGCCCTAGTGACTTTCAGTATGAAAACTAGTAAATGTAACATGATATGTGAAAACTGGAATTAAACATAAGGATGATAACAGAACTAGTAGGATAATTAAGATAGTCAAGTTTGGCATCGCATATTCAAGGTTCGCTGCACCAACTGTACTAGTATTCTAACCCATGTCAAGTATTAACCATGAAATGATCCCTTAGCCCAGTGTCATGAAGTGACCCATTACGGGGTCCTACGGTATGATCTACTAATCGATCGGCTCCCTACAAGTCCTAGCTCGTCATGTGTCTATGTCATACGGCCCTATCCTGAAATGTAGTTACCTGTGCTAGGTCCACCATAGGGTGTATCAAGTCCTATGGTGCCAACCACTGACACGAATCAAGCACGCACAGTGTAAATCTACGGGTGCCCAATGCCTGCTTTTTCAACTCCGGACTACGTGCACGACCATAGCCCGCCTGAACCTACAATGGCGCACCTACTCAGCCGTCGTTCTGGTCGCTTACAATCAACCCAGTAATCGTGCCCCACCCTGCCTAGTCCCAGAGTATAGTGATACATTTAAGTGGGTTACTGCTGAAAAGGACCGTGTAACTAGGGTTTCTAATGGGTTAAGTGTTGTCATTCAAATTCGTGACTTAACCCTATCCAGATCGTGTATTAAGCAGGTTAAGTGTGTTCAAGCAGTTCATGACTTAACCATATCAAGTCATCGTATCAAGTTGGTTAAGTATATTAAAGTGGTTCATGACTTAACCCTATCATGTGGCATTAATTCATTAGTGCACGCCAACCTCTCACATTATACTAATTGTTGTGGTTACTGGATTTGCCGGGCGGTTCCGGGCAGATTTACACCACAACATAGTCTAACCTCGGGTTTTTACGTGCAATATGACCAACTACCCACATTGGATCCTATTGTTTGCAGCCACTGGATTTGCCGGGCGGTTCCGTGCAGATTTACACTGCAAACTCAACCCTACCTCAAGTTGGCCATTTTCAAGTTATCTAATTGCCATGCCCACGTTCAAGTTTTCATATCTAGATTCATGTCAAGTTTTCAAGTCATGTTTCATGTCAAATCGTGTCAAGTTCATGTCCATATTCAGCTTCAAGTCATAATAACGTTCATGTTCAAGTTTAAAGCTAATCTATGTTTTACCTAGTCTACCCAAATCATATTCCCATCGCACGTAAGTTCGAATCGATACAAATGAATCTAATAGGGAATAACATAAAAAGGAACGGGTATAATGTGGCAAAAGTGATTACTAGCATAGCATGATATGACTTGAAATAAAAGATTAAAATATTACTGGCATATGAAATATCGGCTATGAAGATTCCAAATCTTGCAAGATAAGGTACTAGTCAAAATAACAGTTGTCACAAGGTGATAGTATAGTCATGGTAACGACTGTCATAAGGTGATAGTATAGTCATGATACGATTGACATAAGGTGATAGTATAATCATGATAACGACTGTCATAAGGTGATAGTATAGTCATGATAACGACTGTCATAAGGTGATAGTCATAAACATGTGACTAATAACAGATTCAAAATGATAGTAAGAGGGGTTTCTTTTGATTTACAACATGAATAGGCCCCAAATCAATGTCATAATTATATCCAAGAGTCAAAATCCAAGATGAACAAGAATGGATGTAAAACAGTCATCATACATAGGCCCAATTTCAGTTTTACATCATATTCATATTACATTTACATTTTAAATCTAAAAATAACTGGGGCTTACAGATCGTGGTTCGAGAATTAGAAAAAGAGAGTCGATGTTGAATATGCTTAGTCAAGTCCTAATAGAAGTCCCCAAATCAGCAATTCCCTTAACGCAGTCTCAACGTAGTAGAAGCAGTCCCTCTCTCAAACTTTTCAATCAGAATCAGAGCAGCATAAGGTCAGAAAGAAATTTGGTGTAGAGAGACTGGTGTTAGGGGCTGTATTTATAGGGTCAGGTCAACGAATGTGGACAGAAATGAGGCCAAATACATCAGAGTGAATCCAGCTTCAGAAATGGGTTCGGGCACCAGGTCGACCTGGTCCTGGGTAGGTCGACTACATAGTCGACCCCCAAGTCGACCTGGTCCTGGGCGGGAAATTTCCCGCCCAGTCCATTTGGAGGTTTGAAATTTGAATTTTTGAATTCGAATTGAGTCTGTTTTGAACTTGAAAATTTCTGAAAACTTCGAATGGTCATAGCTTGGTCATACGGACTCCGATTTTCGAAAACTTGGAATCATTTCCAAGTAGAATTTTGAGACGAACGCAACGGCGCAACCCGTTTCCCTCGATTCTTATTTTAAAAATTAATTCTGCCTTGATTTATGGCTATAAAAAACACGGGTTGTTACAATACAGTTAAAATTTCAAATAACATTTATTATTTGAAAATGGACGAAATACGAGCTTTTTGATTTGGGATAGTGTTTAGCTAAAATATGTGCTTTTTGCTTTGCATTTTTTATTTCTGATGCATATTCAAATGCCATAGGAAAGAATGATGGGTTAAAATTCCTAATCATTCTGAAAAACATAAGATAGGCAAGTAAGAAAAAAATCCAAAAAAAACAAGGATATATTATTTTAAATTTTATTTGTTAAAACTACTTTTCAAATTGGTAGTTTTTCATTCCATCTTATATGGTGCATTTTAGACTACACACACAAAAGATAAACATATTTCAAACCAAGAATTAGTTTTTTAATTTAGTCGAATTAGGTTTCAAGCATAAAAGATAAACATTCTAGACTGCAGGAAAAACATGGCTCGCTTTAGGGGTTGAAAGGGTTTTAGGTTTTTACTACCCACTTATCAGTCACACCATTGATCGATTTTGGGAATTTCAGGTTTCTGAGAAAGGATAAGATATTAGAGGATCAACAAGATGGACAAAACATGGATCTATCTACCAAGGTTTTGTTAGTTTTGGTTATTAGTTTCATAGTAGCAATTATTTAGGATTAATTATCAGTATCTTCATGTATTATAGAATAATAAAAGAATATAAGCAAGCTGTTCGGAATTTTGTATATGGGCATGTGGAAAGGGAGGGAAATCGGGAGAAAATTATTTGTCCTTGCTTAGAATGTCAAGATCTTAATAGGGAGTCCCTAGGAATGTCGTGTCACACCTGATTTGTTATGGATTTGACCCAACTTATGATGTTTGGATTTTTCACGGGGAATCATGTCCTTCACAAAATGAATGTAATAAAGGTAACGAAGTGTCAGATGCATATAGAATGTACTTAGATACACAAATATGTTATGAGGAGATGGAAGGTCATGCTAATGTAAGACATGGAGAAGGGATTAATGAGATCCTGAAGAATGTTGAAATTCCTTTGTATCCCGGGTGTGCAAGCTACACACAGATGTCAGCTACAATACTTCTTTATAAACACAAAAGTCGAAATGGTTTATCTGACATAACATTTATGGAACTTCTTAAACTTTTGAAGGATATATTGCCTGTGGAAAACACGCTGCCTGATTCCACTTATGAAACAAAGAAGCTGCTTAAATCACTTGGTTTAGGCTATAAGAAAATACATGCATGCGTGAAGGATTATTGTCTATTTCGAAAAGAGCTTGGACATAGTATTTTTTGTCCTAAATGTGGCAAGTCTCATTGGGAAAAGAGCAAGACAAAGACAGACGAAAAGGATACCAAAATACCTATGAAGATTTTGATATACTTTCCCATAATAACTAGACTAAAAAGAATTTTCACGTCCTTAGAAACATCAGAGCAATTGAGATGGTATAGCAACTATAAGAGTAAAGATGATAAATTATGTCATCCGGTGGATTCTTCTCAATGGGCTACAATTAATAGGATGTATCCATCATTTGCATCAGATCCACGAAATTTAAGGCTTGGTCTCGCAAGGGATGGCGTTTAATCCCTTTGGCAATTGGAACAGTAAATATAGTTGTTGGCATCTGTTTCTTGTTGTGTACAACTTTCCTCTATGTTTTTGTATGCACAAAGACAATCTGATGTTATCTAATTAATTCCCAGGCCACGACAACTAGGAAATGATATCGATGCGTATCTGCAACCACTTATTGATGATCTAAAAAGTTATGGGACAAAGGGATAAGAACTTGTGATATGTATAGTCTTAGTGAATTCAAATTAAAAGCTATTTTAATGTGGATAATAAGTGATTTTCCAGCTTATGGAAATCTAGCAGGTTGCAGAATAAAGGGTAAGAGAGCATGTCCTGTTTGTGGTGTTAATACTTGCTCGACTTGGTCGCCTTTTAGTAGGAAGTGTGCATAATTGGGTCATAGGAGATTCCTTGACGCTAACCATGAGTATCGTCAATGGAAAAACTTGTTTGATGGAACTGTAGAGAATAGACGAAAGCCTCTAGTACAAACTGGTGCTCAAATATTCGATTATATTAAAGATATTTGTGACAAATGGGAAAAATGCCAAAGGAGGGAGAGAAAGAGAAAGAAAAAAAGAAAAAGGAAAAGGGAAGATGGGAAGAAAAAACGAAGTCAAGCATGGAAGAAGAAGTCATTTTTTTTTAATTTTCCTTATTACAAGGTAAATTTTAGCTTAAATTTTTTATCTTTCAATGTAACTAGTACTTTATCACTAGGTATTTACATGAAATTATTTTTATTTTTTCAGGCACTTCCTTTGTGTCACAATCTAGATGTAATGCATGTAGAAAAAAAATATTGGTGAGAGCATTCTTGGCACGTTACTTAATATTAAAGGAAAAATAAAAGTTGACATCAATGCACGTAGAGATCTAGAAGTAATGGGTATTAGAAAAAAGTTGCATCCCATAGATATATGAAGCAAAGTGTTACTTCCAGCTACACCATGCACTTTAACTGACCAAGAAAAAGAAACATTTTGCTATAGAATGAGGAATTTAAAATTACCTAATGGATATAGCTCCAATATTGGAAATTGCTTTGTAAAACAAGATAAAATTTCAAATCTTAAGTCTCACGATTATCATGTTTTGATGCAACAACTTTATCTGTATCACTGTGAGGACTTCTACCCCAAGCAATAAGGAATGCATTACTTCGACTATGTACTTTTTACAATGATCATTGTCAAAGAGTGATTGATAGAGATAAATTAGAATTCATCGAGAATCAGGTTAAAGTAACACTATGCAATCTCGAGAGATTCTTCCCTCCTTCCTTTTTTGATATCATGGTTCACTTGACAGTCATTTAGCAAGAGAAAGAAGAATTTGTGGTCCAGCACAATATCAATGGATGTATCCGTTTGAGAGGTAAATTTTAACATGAGTATCTAAAGTAGTTAATGGTGTATGTATTTATAAGGGAAATTCATGTATGCATCTTGATTATAGGTATATGAAAACATTGAAATATATGTTAAAAATCAAGCCGTCCCGAAGAATGCATAGTTCAGCGCTATTCTTCAGAAGAATGCATGAAATATTGTGAGGAATATATTAAAGATAGCTTAGAAATTGGGCAAAGAAGAAAAAGAAATGAAGTGTTGTAACAACCCGCCTTTTTCCCGGATCTCGCTGGTAATTAAACCAACTTAAATTGTTCATAAAGACAGGTTGTTAGGGGTGCTTACACATTTGCACAAAAGTAAAAGAACTTTTCCATTATCATTACAATAATATTACATCAGAGTCACAAGGAATATCATAGTACAATATAAGCTTAGCGGAGAGAAATACAAAAAGGCCTTCAGCGAAAGAAGTAAAATCCAAAGCATAACTCTAGCTCCAACTTGAATCTAGCTCTGAAGACTAAATCTGCAAACCAAACTACTAGCTGTCCGTGCAAAAATTATGGGCAACTAGATTTTAGGTCTAGGAACAATAAACTCCAGGTCAGTCATGGGACTGGTGTGAGAACTCATAATAGTTTCTTTTAGGGTTTATTTTGAAGTTAGGTAATTTACCGGACCACGCCGCTAACGCGGAATGGGTTTACTCCATGTGAATACCAGTGCATAAAAATTCGCAATAACGTTTTGAAAAATGAAACTAACATAAGGTCTCGCGGAACAGACACCATGCAAATGCACAATTGGGTGAGATTTCTCCTTATGCAGTCAAAAAATGCCTTTGATACGCGGAAATCCTCTTTGAAATTATTATTAGTGCATAGTGTTTAAAATTTTTCGAAAGTAAATATATTAAACTAGCCAGCATAGGTACCATATACCATACTAACATATAGTATACAATCAAAATAGTACGGGCTCGTAGTGGAGATTGGGTTTCCAACAATGACCAGGCAAAGGAACTTCCTTCCGAACTGAATTTTGAACACCTCTAAAGGGATGTCCGAAGATCAACTAATGCTCCTCATGCCAACACAAGGCTGGGTTACTTTTGTAACTAGGTAACTTAGAGTACGCCTGAGTACGTCATCATTTGGTCGTTACCAACCTTTCCTAGCGCGCGCCAACAACAACAACAAAAGCAAATGTTTTTCCACATAGGTTAATACCTAGACTCCATACCGTAGTACACCTCTTATCTAGAAGGAGATAACACCCCATAACCTTGCCGCATTTCTTCCTGTTTTGGCCATTTACCGGGGTGTGAGGCTTGTCGAGGTCACGATATACACAAAGCTACGCTTCAATAAGCCATGCTTTGACTATCCATAGCTTATCACATAACTTAAGTATGTCACATTATCCATTTACTACGCATCACTGATTTTCATCAATAAATAACCTCTAAGCTCATACGTCTTGGAGAATGGTGTTAAGCTGAGAGAATAAATTCTCCGCCACCAAACAAATATATATTTAACAGAAATCAGTGCTACACAGTCAATTACATTACCAGACACACAATCCATATAAGTCTGTTCTTGGTCTGAACAAAACTACAATCCATAATTCCTTCACATACGTTCAGGCTTCTTGCCACTTAGCTGATATAAAATCCATCTGCAAATGGGAGCAACCCATTTGAGACATTTAACAAGTCGTCCTTACGATATGAAGGATCCCGGTCTTCAGTACTGTCTTTAACATCATAAATTGCTCCATGACGTTGTATTATTACTTGGAATGGTTTTCAGACATAAATCTGATCCTAATCTTTCCAAACAATACGCGAAACAAAAAAGACAATTATGGAACAGACCGATTTTCAAACCAATCTCCTCCATCTTGGATTTGTTAAATTAGACTTCTTTAAACCCATTATCAAATTATCCTTAACAAAATCCATATTTTAATATTTCTTCTTTAAAACACATCCTTTAAATCAAAGGTAGTCTAGCTTCAAAACCTCAACTAACTTTTCGTTTGATAATTTGTTATCCAAATCCAGTTTCTTTTAAAAACCCTTAATCCATATAGTTCCCAATTAAAACATTTTTCCAGCCTTCAATGCTTTAATCTTAATTTAAAGATTGTACTTTCTCCCCAATTCCTAACTTTTAATTTCTTCAAATCAAAGATTTGATTACATCCCAAAATACGATATGAACTTCCACAACTCAATCTCATCGGATTTCAAGATTGAAGATACCGTTCACAACAAAATCTGAATCAATCGATAGTGACATAAGTTACATATAAATTTTATCTACTTATATTCGATATCAATTCTCATAATCAACGGGTACTATAAGTGGAATAACGATATAATAATAATATCTTCCAAATCCCTCAAACATTATACGTTTACACTACAGAATTTCATATCAAATATCCGAAGATTATTTCTGTCTAACTTATCTCAATCAAATTGGGAAACCCATATCTAATTAAAAGATTCACCCTACTCTTTGACATTAGATCTGGAAAGAAATATCATCCACTTGTCCTCAATATTAATCTCTGTATATAACTCATACTATAAGCAGAATAACAGTGAACTACCATTAAATTCCTCAAATAGTAGGAGTCATCATCTACCGAATTAATATCAAACATCCGAAGATTTATCTCCAACCATATCCAATTATTTAAAATTGAAATACCGGTATAAATATTAAACAAGTCAATTTAATTTCCATATAAATTATTTTCAATACTTTTAAACCTTTGAAACATTTCACAAATCATTTAAAATTAATTACTTATAGTGCAGAAAATAGTTTGCGGTTAAAAAACTTCAAAATAGATTGTTTCCGAAGAAAGCGTTACAATAGCTTTTCAAAAGCGTTACAATACAGTTCACTACTTTGGTCAAAATATCGTTTATCTTAGCCAAAACTTAAACTTTACAATTCAAAATACTTTTACATAATTTGAAATGATTTTACAATTTTTTTCCATATTTTTAAAATACATAAAATAATTGTTTATAGTTATGGTTGACAACTGCTCTTACAACAACCTTTTCCAAAACAGTTTTAAACATAACTTGAAAATTATAACTCAAAATTAAAATCTTCTTTCACTTATTTGAAAGCTCTTGTTAATGGAAATCAAATGTTTTCTGTGTTGTGGAAATCCAATTTAAATTGCAAAAGTTATAAGCATTTAAATTTTGTAACTAAAATAAGTTAATTTCCATTGTGCAACAAGCTCTATTTTGACCGTAATAAACATTATTCTGCGATACTTCAAAATAACTCAGAAAACCATTATATACTTATATAAACCATTTAAAATCATTTAAAGTAATTTACATTGACTTTCCAAATTATTTCGGATTTAAAATTCAACTTTTATTTTTCACTTAATATTTTATTAAATTAAAAATCCAATTTACTTCTAAAGTCAAATAACTTCAAATTAACCATCCCATCCATCAGATCAGTTAGGGATAGCCAGGGAGAGAAGGAAACTATATTTTCCAAACCCAAGCCTAGACACTATCCTCTCTGTCATCCTAAAACGTTCTGGTATTTATTTATTCGTTTAAAGAAATTTTATCAATATATATGAATTCATACATATGTGTCTTTTCCAATTATTAACCTTCAATATCAATAATAATTTTGCTTCTAATTACGAAGGAGGTTTGCCGATCACTGATGTAATATCATAATTTTTATGCCATAATGTGTGCGAAACAACATCAACAACCATTATAAACATCCATAGCAACCATCATCAACATAATTCAATAAATAATAGCTGTGCACAAGCGTTATAACACTAACGCTTAATAGTGTGTGTGTTTTAAACTACGCAACCATCATCCATCACAACAAACATCAACCATTAACATCCATGGCCGGCTCAAACTGATTACACTAGCTAACTATCCAAATTATAACTAATTCTTCACTAATTCGTGTACAATAAACTAGTGTAGATGTTTAAAGAGTTCTCACCAAACAACTTTCCAAATCTTCACAGTAGGTGAGCCTAGTTAACAGCGAACAAACTATCAGATAGAAATTCGGCGCATCGTCTTCTTTGCAAAAATATATAAATATATTAATCTTATCCCTTTATAGAAGGAGGAGGAGGAGAAGGACGATGACGAACTTTGGTAAGGTGGTGGTGAAGAAAATATAGTGGAAAAGAGGAGGATTTATGCCATGGAAACCATGGCTTTAAGCTTTAAGAAGAAGAGGGAATAGGGAGTAGTGAGAATGAATGAAAAAATGAAAGGAAAGAGTGGTATTGATAGGATAAATGGAGTAAGGAGAGCGTGACACCTCAGGCGACAAGTGGAAGGCATGCATGAAAATTCACATGCAAAAATACATTTGTCCTTACACTTGTAAATTTAATAAGGAGGGTGGCATGCATTAGGACAAGTGTCCATACACTTGTCTTAAGGAGGAAAATGAAATTTTGGTAGCATTTTCCTTTAAAATGCTACGAAAACTAAGGGTAACACTTAATTTCAATGCTACTAATTCATGTTACGGTTTGACAAATCCAGTCGAATGACAAATAACATTAATAAATCCGAACTTATTAATAATCATTCTCATATATTTAAATTCAAGTAAATTCTATCATTTAACTTATCAAAATTATTAACTATTTTTAACCATATATATTTACGTCAAATTCAAATTTAAATCAAATCAAATTTATTTTATATTTAGAAAATTCAAATTAAGTATTAAAAATTTCCAGTTTTAAATTGGTTAAAAATTATGGATCGTTACAAGTGCAGCAAAGTGATTCCATACTTGACGGACGTCTTATCACCAAAGGAAAACCTATGGTAGTCACTGAGGATGTGATTAATGTTGCTCATCGCCATGTGTTGTTCAATACCGAGGAAGTGGAGCCATATAGAGAGTAAGTATAAAGTTAATATAACTATTATATTTGAAAAAAAATTATTTTTTGTTCATGTATTTTCATGTACAGAATGTTCAAGGAAGAGCTGAAATGTTTGCATCCTCGGCTTCTACGAGATGATGTAGAACTTTGAAAGTTGCAATCAGAGACATTTAGCGATTGGTTTGAAAAAAAGGTTGAAAGTGTTATAAATTTATTTGATATAGATAACTTTGAGATTAAAGTATTTGTTATATACTATTATGTTTTTTCATGTTAAAGATGATAGACAAACATCAAACGTTAGTGAAATCGTAAATTGGCTTTCGCATGGACCTCGCCTTCAAATAATATCTTAGATCGGCTATATTATTAATGGTCGACGTTTTCATACAAAAGAATATGAGAAGCCTACACAAAATAATGGTGTTTATATCAAGGAAAGTACTATTCATGAAGATGGGACCATTGAGAAAATAATTTACTATGGGGTTCGACATGAGATTTTATTACTAGACTACTGTCGATTTTAACTTGTCCTGTTTAAGTGTGAGTGGGAAAATATTAATTATGGAGTGAAGGTTGAAGATGAATTTATATTAGTTAATTTACACTAGTTCAAAAATCAATTTGCAAGTGATCCTTTCATCTTAGCTACGCAAGCTACACAAGTATTTTTTGTAAAGAAAGAAACTCATCAAATTGGTATGTTGTATTGAAAGCACCATATCGAGGTTTTCATGAGTTAGAAAACTATGATGAGATGAAAGACCAACTAGTAAGCATGTAGATGAGCCACAAATTGATGATAGATATGTAGACAATGGGGACGACAATTACATAAGAAAGGATTGTGACGACATTTCAGTATGAAATAAGCATCTTTTATTGTTGTTTGTCATATAACCATTTTCAATTCTAGAAAAATATTTCTATTTATTATTTTTATTAAACGTTACACATAATTTTTTTTTGGTGCTACCTTGTTAGAGCATCGATGTTGGTGTGGGTCGTAACTTTTCTTCAATTTTGGTGCGGTCTGCATGGCTTTTTGGAGCAGTCTTTTGATTGCATGGTTTCAGTGTTTGGTATTGTGTAATTTATTGTTTTTATTAGTTATGTGGGATCAGGTCTGTGTTCTTTATGGCTATGTTAAGTTTTATTTGGGTTTGAGTTGGCTTTAGTGTTTGTTTGTATAGTATTTGTTGTGTGGGTTGTTATATTTTTGGCCAACTCAAACTGTTTGTATCCTTCTTTTATGTAATTGAGTACCTTTTTATTTCAAAAAAAAAAAATCTGTTCGCTTTTTAATAATAAAATTATTACATGTTCTTTAAACTTAATGGACCGTTTGTGCTTCATCTAAATTCTTACATATTGGTAATATGTTATTTCTAACACTTATTTTTTTTGAGAGAAACGATTGTGTAGCGTGGAACTGCACAGCCGATTAATATATATTATATAAAGTACTTAACCCAATTGACAAGCCCAACTGGTAGCAACCACCGTTGATTTACATAACAACCAAAATAGTAATCAAAATACCAACATTACTTAACATACATCATCATTCAAGCATATATAATATCATAAGATACAAGACTGTGCTGAAGACCATATCATATAATAAAGAAGAGAAGCATATCAGGGTAAGTTTGGGCTTGAGCTACCAACAGATTCATCAGAGTTACTACGATGAGGAAGAGCCAACCTGAAGCGAGCCGCAGAAGAAGAACCTGTCCATGTTTGAAAATAATGAGAGATAATTTTGCATATCCCATCAAAACATTTTGGGGGTTTATAAAAAACTATTGCATTTCTTTCTTTCCAAATGCACCAACAATAAATACATAAAAGTTAGTCCAATGAAAAGTTAGCCGAGTCGTATTGACAGTGATCAAACACAGGTGAGATGACCAGAATAGAGCTAAGAAGGTAAGAACACAGAGCTGCCCAGATAGGGTTAGAAACGTCACAGTCAAAGAATAAGTAGTGGATTGATTCTTCATGACTGGAGCATAATGCACAATTAGGGTTAGTGATCAAATTACGATGATATAATCTAACTCTAGTATTGATTCTTCCATGAATGAGACACCATTGGAAAAAGAGGACCCTGGGTGGCCAGCGAAGTTTCCAAATTCTGGAAAAAGAGAAGGAGCGACCAAAATAATTAAGAAAGTGATACAAAGATGCAACAGAGAAACCATAGTTAGAAGATAATTCCCAAGAATAGCGATCAGGGTTGGTAGAAAGGCAAGTATGTAGAAGAAAATTAGAATTAGCAAGGATGTCTAGAAACACAGGAATATCAAAGATGGAAGAGGGGGTAAGGCAATAGGGACCCAGAGACAAAGCAGTACCAACAGAAGTGTGCGAGGGAGAAGATAAAGAGAAAAAAGCTGGAAAGCGAAGAAAAAGAGGCAACCTCTCATGCCAAATATCAAGCTAGAACAGACACGAATTACCAACAATGTTGATGTGGAACAAATTCTTTACCCTTGGAATGGCAGAGATGACACCAGACCAAAATGGAGATGGTTTTGCAGATGGTTGAAAGTGTAAGGAAAAATGAGGGTTCTCATCATAATGCAAAGATAGAATCCAATCTTTCCAATGAAGTCACGCGGAGAAATAGTACGCCAAAGCCACTTTGAGAGTAATGCAATGTTGAAAGACTGCAAATTTACAATCCCTAGACCACCCTGATTAAGATGCAAACATGCAGTCTTCCAGTTAACCAGCCTCTTAATATTACTACCATTCCAAAGAAAAGAACTCTAATTGAGTCAGTCTTCTTAGTTACCCAAATGGGTAGCTTATGAAATGACATCCAATACATGGTAATAATAGAAAGAACAGATTTTACAAGTACTAAGCGATTAGCAGAAGATAAAGCATTTTCCATGATGCTAATCTTGATTCATTCTTGTTAATGAGTGGGAAACAATCATTTTTCAAAAGCTTGGATGGTCTAAGAGGAATACCAAGATAAACAATCGGAAATTGATCAATGGAATAATTAAGAATAGAGGAGATAACAGGACCTAACTGAGCAGATTTACCCATAATAATGATGGAACTCTTAGAAAAATTGATAGAAAAACCAGAGATGAGCTCAAAGACACAAAGAATAACTTTGAGACTATGAATGTGCGTAAGATCAAGAGATGAAAAAATGATAGTGTCATCTGCAAACTGGAGATTATAGATTGATAAATTCGAATTAGTGTAACGACACAGATTTCGCCCGGACCTAATCGATCGCTAAACCGACCAAGACCGTTCGAATCCCGCATACGCTAACTTTGGGTATACAACACATCAGAACAAATAACAGAAGACTTCAATAAACATCATAATAATGTTACATCAGAGTACAGAATATCAGAGTATATCTAAAATAATACACAGCGGAAGATAAATTTACATAAATGTAATACAATGCACAGCGGAAATATAAACTACACAGCGGAAGACTGTAAATGCCTGGACACAGCTTAAAGCTTCAATCCAGAATCCTGCTCAAAACATCTGCAAAATAAAACTACTCGACTGCCCGTGTGGAAAATAGGGGCACCCGAGTTCGCAAGGGAAAAGCAAACTACAGGTCAGTCATGGGACTGGTGTGAGAACTCAAAAACAGTTGTTAAACTTGTTTAAAAATAAGGCAAATCACGGGACCACGCCACTTTCGCGGAACGGGTTTACCCCCATGAAAGCCAGTGTATAAGCAACAATCAATATAGATATATGGATCTACTATGCATCACACAACATGCAATATCCCAATCTACCCACTTAGATTAATCACAACACTTAGATTTTCCAAATCCAATTCAATTTACAGAAATTATTCCTTTGGATTTTATTCTCGATTTCTTATTTCAAATCATTTGAAATACATATCTAACTTTCTATATCAAAGTAGATTTCACTTCGGGATCTCAAATCAAATCATTTGGAAATGTGAATTCCAAAACATAACAATGCATACAAACAAGTATGCAACCAAATATCGTGCTCCCCATCGACAAGGCAAAGGGTACGTACCTCGCAACTCGATATATATATGTGCACCTACCCCACGTAGGAGTAGGCTACACCGACGATGCACCTCCCACTCATGGAGAGCATACACCGCCCTCTCACCCATACTTTTAGTCTCAGGGTTACCCGAATCTTTAGCCACATACTAAATCATTTCATATCCCGAAGTAGGGAAAATCATTTCACAACATAATAATCACAAGTACTTTCAAAATATAGTACTTCACATCTGTAATTCACGCATATGATCAGTCACTATTAATCACATAACCTTTGAGCTCGTACGTCTCAAAGAAGGGTGTTAAGCAAGAGAATAAATTCTCCGCCACCAAACAGATACATCATTAATAGCAACTGATCGAATACGCGATGAACCACAATGTAACATATAATACATTTCTAAATCATTTTAGAAATCATCGGGTTTTGGGCCTCGAAATCCTTTCTGTTTTATAAAACATTTTTATAAAACATTCCCTGTCCAAAATCGGGAATACATTTCTTTTCACTTAAGAAAAATATCATTTCACAATCATTCGTTAAATTTGAAATGAACACAACATCGCTAAACACCTTATCGTCAAATCGTGAAGTGTTTCACAAGGCGTTAGCACACAGATATTTTCAACCCAACCCAATGCTAAATGTAAAAGCATATTCTGACTTATATTGAATTCTGTATATTCATTTGAAATTAGAAATCGAATTTTCGAACTACCGCGCCATTTTCAATTCCTTTTATAATTATATATAATTATTATATATTCTAACGACGACGTATATAATATATACGTTCTAATTATATTCAAAATAAATTTCTCGTCGATATTATTTAAAATAATTCATTTTAAATATTCAAAATTCACTAAAGTTGCCAAAATAAAAATTTCAAACTGGCTCGCATTTTACGGGTTGTTACAATCTCCCCCACTTAAAACTTTTCGTCCCCGAAAAGGAACAAAGTCGAAAGTGGTTTGATTAATCAACTCTACGCTCGATCTGGCTTCCATTCTCCAACTCTTTAGTTTCTGAGAATCTTCAAAATTTCAAAAATTTGGTTAACACCCTAAATTTTTGAAAAATTTCGCCATAACCTCCCCTGCAATGGGAGCATCGGGGAATTTCAAATAGCTTCCCCGGTCCTTCAGATCTCAAAAAGAAAAAGAAAAAGCCAAGCGGCTAGCCAATAGGCTCACAAAATCTTCATCACCCAAACAAAACAGTAAATTATGTAGTAAACATGTACCTATTTGTCGGGCAAACAAATTTTATTCTCTGCTCTAGCCTCCTTGCTATGACCTGTTCAATGTAAGTGCAAGTATATGCATGCATTTGCAACCAAATTTCAATACAGTTTACTATTTGGTTCAATTGGCTAAATGGTTAAAAATTATCAAACAAGTAAACCAACAACACAAACATCAATCAATTAATTGATTATATTTTCAAATATATAATATTATATATTTAAAATCATATTTTCTAAAACCAGATTATATATATAATCACAAATACGTTATTTATAAACAAATAACTCTCGACTCATTCTGGGGCATTTCTAACCCCATCTCTAACGAGTCACTCATTCTAGAATGCTACTGATTCTATCTCTAATGAGGATTCTTTTATAGGACATTACTAATCCTACCTCTGATGAGTCTTTTATTCTGTTCAAACGAGTTGTACCCCAAAGATTTGAGTTTAACCAAAGCTCCGATACCACGTTGTAACGACACAGATTTCGCCCGGACCTAATCGATCGCTAAACCGACCAAGACCGTTCGAATCCCGCATACGCTAACTTTGGGTATACAACACATCAGAACAAATAACAGAAGACTTCAATAAACATCATAATAATGTTACATTAGAGTACAGAATATCAGAGTATATCGAAAATAATACACAGCGGAAGATAAATTTACATAAATGTAATACAATGCACAGCGGAAATATAAACTACACAGCGGAAGACTGTAAATGCCTGGACACAGCTTAAAGCTTCAATCCAGAATCCTGCTCAAAACATCTGCAAAATAAAACTACTCGACTGCCCGTGTGGAAAATAGGGGCACCCGAGTTCGCAAGGGAAAAGCAAACTACAGGTCAGTCATGGGACTGGTGTGAGAACTCAAAAACAGTTGTTAAACTTGTTTAAAAATAAGGCAAATCACGGGACCACGCCACTTTCGCGGAACGGGTTTACCCCCATGAAAGCCAGTGTATAAGCAACAATCAATATAGATATATGGATCTACTATGCATCACACAACATGCAATATCCCAATCTACCCACTTAGATTAATCACAACACTTAGATTTTCCAAATCCAATTCAATTTACAGAAATTATTCCTTTGGATTTTATTCCCGATTTCTTATTTCAAATCATTTGAAATACATATCTAACTTTCTATATCAAAGTAGATTTCACTTCGGGATCTCAAATCAAATCATTTGGAAATGTGAATTCCAAAACATAACAATGCATACAAACAAGTATGCAACCAAATATCGTGCTCCCCATCGACAAGGCAAAGGGTACGCACCTCGCAACTCGATATATATATGTGCACCTACCCCACGTAGGAGTAGGCTACACCGACGATGCACCTCCCACTCATGGAGAGCATACACCGCCCTCTCACCCATACTTTTAGTCTCAGGGTTACCCGAATCTTTAGCCACATACTAAATCATTTCATATCCCGAAGTAGGGAAAATCATTTCACAACATAATAATCACAAGTACTTTCAAAATATAGTACTTCACATCTGTAATTCACGCATATGATCAGTCACTATTAATCACATAACCTTTGAGCTCGTACGTCTCAAAGAAGGGTGTTAAGCAAGAGAATAAATTCTCCGCCACCAAACAGATACATCATTAATAGCAACTGATCGAATACGCGATGAACCACAATGTAACATATAATACATTTCTAAATCATTTTAGAAATCATCGGGTTTTGGGCCTCGAAATCCTTTCTGTTTTATAAAACATTTTTATAAAACATTCCCTGTCCAAAATCGGGAATACATTTCTTTTCACTTAAGAAAAATATCATTTCACAATCATTCGTTAAATTTGAAATGAACACAACATCGCTAAACACCTTATCGTCAAATCGTGAAGTGTTTCACAAGGCGTTAGCACACAGATATTTTCAACCCAACCCAATGCTAAATGTAAAAGCATATTCTGACTTATATTGAATTCTGTATATTCATTTGAAATTAGAAATCGAATTTTCGAACTACCGCGCCATTTTCAATTCCTTTTATAATTATATATAATTATTATATATTCTAACGACGACGTATATAATATATACGTTCTAATTATATTCAAAATAAATTTCTCGTCGATATTATTTAAAATAATTCATTTTAAATATTCAAAATTCACTAAAGTTGCCAAAATAAAAATTTCAAACTGGCTCGCATTTTACGGGTTGTTACAATTAGGGAGGTGAATGCCATCAAAAAAGTTATTAGCTATAGCTCTATTCAACATCCGATTGAACACATCACCAAATAAGACAAAAATAAGTGACGAAAGTGGATCACCCTGTCTAAGACCTCTAGATGATTTAATTAAACCATCAGAGGTACCATTGATGGAAATGAATGAGAAGCTGGTTTGCATGATGCATTCGATCCATTTGCACCAATGAATAGGAAAACCTCTATGCTTCATCAACTGGAGGATAAAAGCTCATTTGAAAAAATCAAATGCTTTAGAAAAATCTAATTTGAGAAGAACACCAGATGTAGAATTATTATGACAATACGATATGATCTCTTGCGTAGCAGCAACACAGTCAAGTATGTTGCGACCAAGGATGAAAGCTGATTGCTCAGGACCAACAAGAGGGGAAATGACATCTTGGAGACGATTAGCGAGGATTTTGGTAATGATTTTAAAAGAGGAATAGGACAAAAGGAGGATAAAGTGTTAGCACCAACAAGTTTAGGAAGAAGAACAATATTAGCATAGTTAAGATGAGAAATAAGAGAGGGGTTTTCATAGAATTCCATGCATAGATCAATTATATCATTTTTAACAATGGCCCAAAAGTGTTTGAAAAAACAAGGCCCAATGCCATCAGGTTGTGGAGCTTTATTATTGTCCATCCCATTAATAGCAGCTCATATTTCATTTTTAGTGAAAGATTGGCCAATAGAAATCGGAGAAGGGTTAGGATATACGGAAAACAAGTGAATATCAGGTAAAGGAGTAGGGTAACTACTAAGAATAAAACGATAGTAATTAGTAAATAGACGGAGAATATCCTCTTGATCAGTAAACGATTGATCATTGTGGATGATTTTAGGAATGATAGATGCCCTACGTCTACCATTAGCAAAACGGTGAAAACAGGATGTATTTTTATCGCCTTCTTCAATGCATTTTGTTTTTTATCTTTGCTTCCATCCAATTTCTTCTGGTTTAAAAAGTCTATCCAATTCAGTTTCAAGCTCCTTCAGATGACTAACTTCATCATCACCCATAGAACAAGATTCTTCCAGAATATTAAGGTCAAGAATAACATCCTGAATAGAAGATATGCGAGTGCGGATTAACCCCCAAATGGATTTATCCCAAGGTTTAATTAATTTACTTAATGATCGATGTTCCAAGACAACCCGATGAGATGCAGACTCAGACTAAAAGGGTTGTGACCATACAGTTTTGAAAATCCATCAAAAGAAGGTTCAAGCAGCCAAAAACGCTCAAACTTGAGAGGACGTATGCGGCTGGGGAGAGAACCGGAGTCCAGGAGGATAGGGCAGTGGTCAGAGATAATGGAGGCAAGGCCATGAACAAAAGATGGGTGATGTAAATCTTCCCATGCCGCATTGAAAAGAAAACGATTCAGTTTAGCTAGGGATGGTTCAGATCTGTGGCTAGACCAAGTGAAAGAACAATTGTTTATTGGGGGATCCTGAAGGCCCCAATCAAAGATAAAAGAGTTAAAAGCATCAGCGTCAACTGAGATATTGCCTGAATTTCTTTCATAGACATTTCTCGTAGTATTGAAGTCACCACCAATAACCTATAGGCCGATAAAATGATTAGCGAGTTGTGTGCAATATGACCAAGATTCATTCGTTCGTGAGCATCTTGAGGACCATCAATATTAGAGAAGAAATATACAGTATTAGAGGCAAGATGCTTGAGAGCAACATGCAAAGCAGATTGGTTAGAAAAAAATTGCAGAAGGGACCAGCATTGAAAAAAAATTGTGTGGCCGTATATGTGCTAGTACAAGGATCGTGTAATATGGTGAATAACAACAATCACAGATATAAACAGAGAATGCAACAAAAATAGAAAAATCACACCAGGGATTTTTATACTGGTTCGGAGCACCGTCCTACGTCTAGTCCCAGACTTCTATCTGGATTTTTACTAACAATAACCTCACTTTACCCGGAGAAATAGGTATACAACACCCGAGCAACCAAACGGGAATTTCACGCCTCTAATCACACGAGGACTTCAATACTTCCCTCTTACAACCCCGAGGACTTCAGCAAAGATGAATAATCTTTTGTTGACAATATGTGTTCTAGATAACACGATTTTTTCTCTTGTAGTACAGGACTTCCTATAATCTTATCCTCAAATAATATGATTGTGTATAGAAAGATAAGGAAGTGAATATCGTATTGAATCAAGAGAATATTAAATAAATTCTAGGATTCAAAACGATATAGAATAGAATATGAGCAATTTGAGTGCTTTGAAAGTATGGAAATTAAGATCAAGAAAGTATAGATAGAATAGATAGACTCGGTGATAATCAGTGATCTTGGAATGATGATATTTGAGGAGTATATATAAGGAATAAATAGTTGTGTTCCTTTGTGAAAGGTTATAATCAAAGGATATCATCATTTATGAAGAGAAAAAGGGTGCAACTCTTCAAGAAAGAAGGTGTCTCTTCGAAAAGTTGCAATCTGAAAGAAAACGGTCGACAAGTGAAAAAGGGCCGGTCGACAGGTTTTTGAATATATATATACGTTATATATATGTGTGCACGTTCATTGTGCATTCTGGGCAGAAACGGTCGACCGCTTATTTACAACCGGTCGACCGGTTTTGTCCAGAATGCACAATGAATATGCATTCATATATATATATATATATATATATATATATATATATATATTCAAATATAGGAGCTACATGATTATTTAATGATAGATTTTAACATAAATAACACTTCTAAATAATCAACCTCTAATATAAAATATCATATGAAGCTCGTGTCTCTTCACACCGACGAATTCTTCTTTTTCGTCGATTACGGCTTAGTCTATTGTCAGAAATCAAAACTTCGTGAATTTCTTGACTCAACAAGGATGATTCATTCCATGTAGTGATAAGACCACCTCTTGACTCAATGGCATTTACACGAACCCAACCAGTTAAAAATGCACCTCCAATAAGTCTAAAGTGATAACAAGATGGGTCATGAAACTTGGTTTCTTGCAGCATTAAAACATCTAAATTTAGTGGGGACAAAACAAGATTAATGGCATGGCAATTAGATAGGTTGCCCAAGCCACGTACATTCCATGTGACTACTTTCAATGATGATATTTAATACACTCCAATTCTAATGCATGCATGGAACTATATTGAGAATCATGCAAACTCATAGCCATGCATTCTGAAATTCTTTTATTTAAATGCTTATTAGCTGAAGCAAAAACTACAGGGGTTAAAAAACTACCAGCCACATCAGGATTGTTGTGCCTCCCACTTCGACGCACAAAGATAGGAGAAAGATACTGTGGCCAATCCTTATCCCAGTCTGGTACATGCTGAGAGGGTGCAGGTAGATGAGGAGGAGATTGTGGTGGAGGAAGCTCAGGTGAAATAGTCTGGAAAGGGATCATGGCAAAATCAAACGGAGCAGGTTGAACATCATGTGATACGGGGATGAGCTCATTAAAAGGTACATTCCAGTTGTGCATTTCCTAATCAATGTCATTTGCTTGGTTGGGTTGGTGACCTCGTAATTATCAGGCAATGGAGGATCAACATTCATGTCTTGCTCAGATTCATTAAAAATGGGTGGCAGTGGGAGAAACAAAGCAGCTTCTTCAATCATCACATCAAACCTATCATCTGAATTCATTTCTTGAACATCATCATGCATACACATGCAAGGAACAACTTGCTCATCAAAGTTACTTAAAAATATTCTTTCAGGCTTTGTACCAGGGTGAGAATAGGTGCATCGCTGCACCTTGATGATATGTACTGTATTGTTGAAATGAGCTACAAAAGTATTCTTTGAACCAATACCCTAATAGAATTGCATATTAACATAGAACTCTTTATGATCAATGTGTGACCAATCACAGTCATCAATAGCAATCACACATCCAATGGGTTTCATGATTTCTTTAACCGCCATAGCATTACTCTTCAAAAATTCAGGAAAGCCTTCAATCTTTGCCCATGATTCCGTTTCCAAAGTAGGTCGGGGTTCCCTTTCATTGTCATCCCAAGCTTTAAGGCAAATGGCACCACCTGACTTAGTCAAAATCTTTAAAAAAAGGGTGTGATCACGTTTACTGAAGGTTGGACAAGAGATAAGGAAGGAGTTGTGTAACACCCCACCTCCGCCAGTGCCACTCTTGCAAGCACACTAGCTTTGGAGGGGCGTTAAATAAGGTAAACATGCATGCAGATATCACAAGACAGAACATATAAGTTAAACAGAGTAGTAACGCAGCGGATAAAACTAGCATTTCAAAACCATAGTCAAGTTACATCAAAGTACTTGGTCATTATTTTCCCATAAAACAAAATCTAGAACATAAACTGAAAACTGAAAAAGAAACATAAAGTAACTATCCCCAAAGTAGCATAAGGCCATAGCATGCTCAAACCATACGTGAGCTATCCAGAAAAGCAGCTAAAGATCCAAGCTAGGTACCAGTGTTCCCACCCTGTAAACCCGAGGGGGAAACGGAAGAAAAGAGGCGAAATAAAACGGGTCAGTCAAAAAGACTGGTAAGTCCTATCTACTATTAGTATAAAAACTCATAAAGTTAACTGAACATGTAAAACAGAGATGAGATGTAGGGTGATAGCTGGCATGGTGAAAAGTTAACAAGATAGATCAAGTGTGGCATCGCATATACAAGGTTAAGTTGCACCAGGTGTGTACTAGTATTCCAATCCATGTCAAGTATAAACAAGAAATGATCCCTTGGCCCAAAGCTGGCCCACATCATGAGATGACCTAAATCGAGGTCCAACTACTCGGTCTAGTCGATCGGCTCCCTATAAGCCTAACTCGTCGTGTATCGGTGTCATACGGTCCAAACATGAAATGTAGTCGACTGTGCTAGGTCCACCCTAGGGTGTATCCGACCCTAGGGTGTCACCCTAGGGTGTCAACCACTGACACGAAACAAGCACGCACAATCAAAACCTACTGGTGCCCAAGTCTGTCTTTCATCCCCGGACAATGTGCACGACCATGGTTCGTCGGAATCTACTATGGCGCACCTACTTTTGCCGTCTTTTTGGTCGCTTACACTCCAACCCAGTAATCGTGCCCCACCCTAGCCTAGTCCCTAGGGTATCCGATACTCCCTAGTGGGTTACTGCTGAGAAGGACCGCGTAACTAGGGTTTTCTAGTGGGTTAAGTGTGGTTAACCCCATCCAATCAAGTATCAAGTTGGTTAAGTGTACCCAAGGTTCATGACTTAACCGCGTCAACCCATCATGTTTAATTGTTTAAGTATTCAAGTGGTCCATGACTTAACCCTACCATGTGGCATTAATTAATTTAATGCACCCAACCTCTCACATTAGACCTTGTTGTGGTTACTAGTTAAGCTGGGCAGGTCCGGGTAGCTTTACACCACAACTTAGTCTAACCTCGGGTTTCAAGTGCGACATGACCAACTACTCACATTGGGTCCTTTTACTTGTAGCCACTAGTTAAGCCGGTCGGTTCCGGGTAGATTTATGCTACAAACTCAACCCAACCTCGAGTTGGCCATACTCATATTTTCTAAGTGTCGTGTCCATCATTATGTTTACAACCATAATCACAAGTCAATGTTCATGTCATATTTTAAAACCATGTTTTCATGTCATTAATATTACCCAAACCCAACGCATTCCCATCGCATGTACGTTTCGCATAACATAACATAGATCAAAAGAGGGAACTTGGCAAAAGCATGACAAAAGGGCATAAGGTAATAAGGTTGGCCACAAGTTAAACATGGTGGCATATGAGGCATAAATATGTTCATTTAAACTTGCATGTTACATGCACAACATTCAAACTTAGCGAATAGGTGATACATGGTCCTAGATGACATAGGATGATGACTAGAAGTTCGCATACAACATTATATGCAAGTTATCATATAGGTTATGAGAGTTCTCATGTTGCATAATGCAACATTTCAAATCAAAGGTCATAGCTTTCTATGCACAAAGTCAAGGTGAGAGCTTTACAAGCATGCATAGAATAAATTTATGCATAACATGATAGGATCAAAGCACATATCATACTTAGGCCCAAACTCAAACTTGCAACATGTCATAATTAACTTCATAGTTAGAATCTAAGAGTAGTATAGGGCTTACGATGCTATGAAGACTAGAATTAATATAAAATAAGATTGAGACGAAGCCACACTAGCAAATCCGCAACCAAAGACGATAAACTCCACTTCAAGACTTGAGAACAAGAAGGAATAACCCCAAAGACAAAGAAAGATGGCTCTTTTACTTAAGAAAGATGGCTCCTTTATGACATAGATTGATTAGACACTCATGCTCTCATGAAGAAGGTGGAGGCCATGATTAGTGAACATTTGGGCAGCATTTAGTTGTAGGAATGATTAATGAAGGTTTAGGCTAGGTCTAGGGGTCTTATTATAGGTGATTAGGTTAGTTTAGACCATAGGATTAACCCTAAAACACATCAGGTCCATCAAATCCCGTCAGAAACTTCTAGAACAAGACTCAACATGTCACAAATGGTGCACCAGAAAAACTGGTTCGACCGGGGGGGTCGACCCCTGGGTCGACAGGGGTGTCGACCCATTGGGGGGGTCGACACTGGTGTCGACCCCTGTGTCGACCCTGCCTGGGGCGGGAAAATTCCCGCCCATTCTGCCTTTGTTGTAATTCGAATCTGAATTCGAATTTGAACTGTTTTCGGGCTTAGAATTTTCTGAAAACTTCATTGGGCCATAACTTGGTCATACGGACTCCGTTTTTCGAAAACTCGGACTCTATTTGGCGTATTTTTCCGAGACGAACGCAATGGCACAACCCGTTTCCCTTGATTCAGTTTTCAGAATTTAATTCTGCCTTGATTTACATTATAACATGTTATTAAAAATACGGGTTGTTACATTCTCCCCTCCTTAAAGGATTTCGTCCCCGAAATCTCCAAGTTAGGAAGAACGTATCCTACCATCCATCATCCATCTACTCAAAACATCATCCACAAGTAACCATTGTCCTTAAAAAGATTCTAAATGCTGTATGAACATATGCAAAAGGTGTGTGTATATGTACTTATCTAATGCAAAAATCAGACGGTTACTGATTCAGTAAACCTCCTTAATGCAAAGTATGTTAGTGAAATGAGTCCATATGTATGCAATTTCCTAACATAATTTATAACCTCTACATGAGTGCACTTAACATTCATTCATATGCAACATCCATGTGATAGCACAACAAGTTTCATCCATGAATAAGTATCAACACTCATGCATATGCAATATGAAAGCGTGTGAGCCGATCTTAGTGCCTAATGTGTGTCATGCATCCACGAGTACCCACTTGCAAACACTTGCAACCACTTGCAAACATCAAGCATAACATGTTTCAAATACATGTTTCATCCAAAGGGTTTCTACTTAAGGTTCTCATGACAAGGTTAACAAGATAAACGGGATAAACATGGATAGCAAAAAGAAAGATATGCTGATTAGGAAAGGAGATTGAGAATGTACCCTCAAAAAGGAATGGATAAAGCCCACGCATCTTCTCCTCGGTTTTCCAAGTTGCATCTTCATCGACTTCACTCCACTGAACTTTCACCAATTTGACTTCCTGATTCCTTAACTTCTTGATCTCTGTTCCCAAGATACGAATTGGAGCTCTCCTCAAGGTTGCCTCTTTCTCTACCTCCACGTCTTCAAGAATGCTTGGTTCAACCACCTCAGCGGACTCATGTAGGCACTTTCGGAGATGTGAGACATGAAAGACATTATGTACTCCGGCTAGCTTCTCGGGCAATCCCACCTTATAGGCCATCTTTCCAATTCTCTCTATGATAGGGAAGGGTCCTATAAACCTTGGTGCCAGTTTCCCAACTGCTCCAAAACGTACCACATTACGCAAAGGAGAAACCTTCATGAAAACCATGTCTCCCACTTCGAATTCCAAATCTGGCCTTCACTCGTCAGCATAGGATTTCTGTCTGTCTTGGGCCGCTTTCATCCATCTTCTCACCAATTCAACTTTCTTGGATGTGTCCCGTATCATATCGGGCCCAAGTATAAGCCTATCCGTTGTCTCCCACCAACAAGATGGTGACCTACACGGCCTCCCATACAGAGCTTCAGATGGTGCCATCCCTATGCTGGCTTGATAGCTATTATTATAAGCAAACTCTACCAGAGGAAGGTGGTCTTCCCAAGTACCACCAAAGTCAAGAACACAAAGCCTCAAAAGATCTTCTAGCACTCTATTCACACTTTCGGTTTGGCCATCCGTCTGGGGGTGATAGGCTGTACTCAGATTCAATCGCGTACCCATCGCTTCTTGCAAACTATTCCAGAACTGGCTAATGAAAATTGGGTCACGATCGCTAACTATGCTAGAAGGAACTCCATGCAACCGCACTATCTCCCGAAGAGAAATAGATGCTAGCCATGATGCGGTCCTCTTGCTCTTCACTGGGATGAAATGAGCACTCTTCGTAAGTCTATCAACTATGACCCATATGCTCGTATTTCCTTTCCTTGACTTAGGCAATCCATCCACAAAATCCATAGAAATACTCTCCCACTTCCATTGCGGGACCTCCAATGGATGTAATAGCCCACCAGGTTTCTTCGACTCGGCTTTCACTTGTTGGCACACCATGCACTTTGAAACATACTCTGCCATATCTTTCTTCATTCCAGCCCAAAAGAAAATGCGCTTCATATCTCTATACATCTTTTCTCCTCCAGGATGTATAGTCATCTTCGAGTGATGTGCTTCTTCGAGAACTTTATGCACCAAGTCTCCTACTTGTGGAACGCATAGCCTTCCATCACGCCTTAGCCAACCCTTGTCATCAATAGTATATCAAGCAAGGTGACTAGACGTCTCACTACGGATCAACTTGCCCATGATCTCCACTATCCGCGGGTCTTCCTTCTGGGAAGCCCCAACTTGATAAAGAAGTGTGGGTCTAAGCTCAAGGGATGCTAATGAACCCGTCATCGACTCAACAGCCGTCGTGAAATCAAAGGTTACCAAGAACTCTAAGTTCTTCATCTCAATAAACAAGGGGCTCAAAGTCAACCTCCTTCTGCTTAGTGCATCTGCCACAACATTACCCTTGCCAGGGGTGTAAGCTATCTCGAAGTCATATGATGCCAAGAATTCCATCCACCTTTGCTGCCTTAGATTCAGATCTTTCTGTGAGAAGAGGTACTTGAGTGACTTGTGATCAGTATACAACTCAAACCTTTCGCCTAGAAGATAGTGGCGCCAGGATTTGAGTGCAAAGACGATCGCCGCCAACTCCAAATCATGAGTGGGATAGTTCTTCTCGTGAACTTTCAGTTGCCTACCCCCATAACATATCACTCTTCCCTCTTGCATTAGAACAGCACCTAACCCCGTGCCACATGCATCGGTGTACACGGTAAACATCTTACCGCCATCGGGTAATGCCAAAACTGGAGCTGTGGTAAGAGCCCTCTTGAGCCTTTGAAAAGCAAGCTCACACTCTAAGTCCCATGCAAAGACTAAGTTCTTCTTCGTCAACTTAGTAAGAGGGGCCGAAATCTTAGCGAAGTCCCTGATGAACTTCCTATAGTAGCCCGCCAGACCGAGAAAGCTTCTTACTTCGGTTGCATTCCTAGGAGTCTTCCAGTCTTGAACCACAACCACTTTCGCGGGATCCACCGCTATGCCTTGCTTAGAAACTATATGTCCAAGAAACCGAACTTCCCTTCTCCAAAAATGACATTTGGAGAACTTGGCTTTCAACTGATGCGCTCTAAGCGTATCCATCACTTCCTTGAGATGCCTAGCATGCTCTTCCTCATCCTTTGAGAAGATCAGAATATCATCCACGAAGACAACAACAAACTTGTTAAGGAACTCCCTGAACACCCTACTCATCAAATCTACGAAGTAGGCGGGTGCATTAGTCAAACCGAATGGCATGACAAGCCATTCAAAGAATCCATCTGGAGTCCTAAACGCAGTTTTATCAATACTATCCTCAGCCACTCTAAGCTGATGGAATCCGGTGGCTAGATCGAGCTGAGAGAAAACAGAAGCACCAACAAGCTGGTCAAAGAGGTCATCAATCCTTGGTAATGGGTGCCTATTCTTCTTTGTCAGCTTGTTCAACTCTCGATAATCAACACATAGACGAAGCGAACCATCCGCCTTAGTAGCGAATACCACCGGAGCACCCCATTCAGAAATGCTTCGCCTAATAAAATTTTTCTCAAGCAGCTCCTTGATTTGCTTACTGAGCTCTCTTCTTTCTCGTGGGGCCATGTGCCTAACGGGCAATGATACTGGCTTGGCATTATCAACTAGACAAATGCGGAAATCTATCTCTCGTTTAGGGGGTAACCCCTTAACCTCTTCAAAGATATCAGGATATTCTCAGACCACCCTTACAGATTGCAGATCATCGATGGACGAGTCAAGAGATTCAAGATAACATAACATGACGGGACCTCTAGGGTTACAAGAAATTTCTAGGGTATTACCGAGGCGAGTCATGAGCCTCACTACCCTATGCTCACAATCGAGGATGGCTCCATAACTGGACAACCAATCCATGCCCAAAATCAACCCGTATCCCGTGAACCCAAGAACATAAGCATTACACGTGAATTCCACGGTCAAGATAGAAATCTTCAAATCCAGACAAATCATAGATAGATGGGCGGAACCCCCAATTGGATTTGAAACACTAACGGGATCCTCAACTAGACTAGTACTTAGGTGCAAACTTTCAACAATGTCAGAAGAAATAAAACTATGTGATGCGCCAGAATCAAATAAGGTGCGAACAGGATAATCAGAAATATAAACAAGGCTTTCTACAGAAATACTACCTCGGTCCTGAACTGGAGCAGTGTTGAGAGCATGCACTTTCCCTCCAGAAGGTCCTGCATGCTGATTCTGCCCTTGCCCTTGTCCTTGCTTCTTGGGGCAATCCTTGCTAAAGTGTCCAGTCTCTCCACAATGAAAGCATTCGCCCCGCTTCCTCTTCTTCTTTCTGCAATCCTTGGCTATGTGCCCAATAATCCCACAGAAGTTGCATTTTCTTGGGTCCTTTGCCTTGGCCTTGTTGCCCTTGTTGTTCTTGTTGTTCTGATTGCTCTGATTTCCTCCCCACTTGGAGTCCGTCTTCTTGGTTTGAGTCTCATTAGTCTTGACTTCCTTCTTGCCATTCTTATCGTCTCCTTGAAGCAATGTCATGTCTACTAGGCCTTCGAAAGTGGCCCCCATGGGTATATGAGATAGGGCTAAACCTTGTAATGGCTCATTCAACCCTCGTGCAAAGCGTGAAGCCTTCTTCTGGGGTGTATTAACCATGTCCAAACCGAATCGAGCGAGCTGGTTAAACTTATTCACATATTCCCTCACTGTCATGTCCCCTTGCTTCAAAGATATAAACTTCTCCAATTGCAGATTCGCCTCAGCTGATGATAGAAACTTAAGCCCAAACCTCGTCCTAAAGTCGGCCCAAGTCTCTATAGGTCTAGTAGCATTGGTGACCTCCCACCAATAAGCAGCTTCTTCTTTTAATAGCCATGCTGCCAATAAAACCTTTCTATGGTCTTCCACATCAAAGATAGCGAAAAGATCTTCAGTTTCTTTCAACCAATTTCTCGCCTCCACAAAAGTCTCCATCCCAATAAAATTCTTGCCACCCATCTCCTTAAAGTCCTTGCAAACCTTTGCGAAATCTGCTTGTGGATGCTGAGGAGGGGGAGGAGGAGGAGGAACCTCAGTTACGGTGGGGGTATTTGCTGGGCCCTCATCGTTGGCCCTAGCTTCCAAGTACCTCCGGAACCATCCGGGAATGGTTACTCCCTCGGGAAGGTTAAGATCGGCCATGCTGAAAAAGGAAAAGATAGATTTAGAACGAGGAAACGAAGGATAGTGCTAATGGCTTTTGGGGAATAGCCTTTTAAAATAACTAGACTTTTCTTTGGAAAATACTTAATTGGTTTTGAAAATAGTTTTCCAAAAAGGTAAATTTTAAAAACACTTTTGCTCAAATCTTGTAAACCTTATGCTCTGATACCAAATGTAACACCCCACCTCCGCCAGTGCCACTCTTGCAAGCACACTAGCTTTGGAGGGGCGTTAAACAAGGTAAACATGCATGCAGATATCACAAGACAGAACGTATAAGTAAAACAGAGTAGTAAAGCAGCGGATAAAACTAGCATTTCAAAACCATAGTCAAGTTACATCAAAGTACTTGGTCATTATTTTCCCATAAAACAAAGTCTAGAACATAAACTGAAAACTGAAAAAGAAACATAAAGTAACTATCCCCAAAGTAGCATAAGGCCATAGCATGCTCAAACCATACGTGAGCTATCCAGAAAAGCAGCTAAAGATCCAAGCTAGGTACCAGTGTTCCCACCCTGTAAACCTGAGGGGGGAAACGGAAGAAAAGAGGCGAAAGAAAACGGGTCAGTCAAAAAGACCGGTAAGTCCTATCTACTATTAGTATAAAAACTCATAAAGTTAACTGAACATGTAAAACAGAGATGAGATGTAGGGTGATAGCTGGCATGGTGAAAAGTTAACAAGATAGATCAAGTGTGGCATCGCATATACAAGGTTAAGTTGCACCAGGTGTGTGCTAGTATTCCAATCCATGTCAAGTATAAACAAGAAATGATCCCTTGGCCCAAAGCTGGCCCACATCATGAGATGACCTAAATCGAGGTCCAACTACTCGGTCTAGTCGATCGGCTCCCTATAAGCCTAACTCGTCGTGTATCGGTGTCATACGATCCAAACATGAAATGTAGTCGACTGTGCTAGGTCCACTCTAGTGTGTATCCGGCCCTAGGGTGTCAACCACTGACACGAAACAAGCACGCACAGTCAAAACCTACTGGTGCCCAAGTCTGTCTTTCATCCCCGGACAATGTGCACGACCATGGTCCGTCGGAATCTACTATGGCGCACCTACTTTTGCCATCTTTTTGGTCGCTTACACTCCAGCCCGGTAATCGTGCCCCACCCTAGCCTAGTCCCTAGGGTATCCGATACTCCCTAGTGGGTTACTGCTGAGAAGGACCGCGTAACTAGGGTTTTCTAGTGGGTTAAGTGTGGTTAACCCCATCCAATCAAGTATCAAGTTGGTTAAGTGTACCCAAGGTTCATGACTTAACCGCGTCAACCCATCATGTTTAATTGGTTAAGTATTCAAGTGGTCCATGACTTAACCCTACCATGTGGCATTAATTAATTTAATGCACCCAACCTCTCACATTAGACCTTGTTGTGGTTACTAGTTAAGCCGGGCGGGTCCGGGTAGCTTTACACCACAACTTAGTCTAACATCGGGTTTCAAGTGCGACATGACCAACTACTCACATTGGGTCCTTTTGCTTGTAGCCACTAGTTAAGCCGGTCGGTTCCGGGTAGATTTATGCTACAAACTCAACCCAACCTCGAGTTGGCCATACTCATATTTTCTAAGTGTCATGTCCATCATTATGTTTACAACCATAATCACAAGTCAATGTTCATGTCATATTTTAAAACCATGTTTTCATGTCATTAATATTACCCAAACCCAACGCATTCCCATCGCATGTACGTTTCGCATAACATAACATAGATCAAAAGAGGGAACTTGGCAAAAGCATGACAAAAGGGCATAAGGTAATAAGGTTGGCCACAAGTTAAACATGGTGGCATATGAGGCATAAATATGTTCATTTAAACTTGCATGTTACATGCACAACATTCAAACTTAGCGAATAGGTGATACATGGTCCCAGATGACATAGGATGATGACTAGAAGTTCGCATACAACATTATATGCAAGTTATCATATATGTTATGAGAGTTCTCATGTTGCATAATGCAACATTTCAAATCAAAGGTCATAGCTTTCTATGCACAAAGTCAAGGTGAGAGCTTTACAAGCATGCATAGAATAAATTTATGCATAACATGATAGGATCAAAGCACATATCATACTTAGGCCCAAACTCAAACTTGCAACATGTCATAATTAACTTCATAGTTAGAATCTAAGAGTAGTATAGGGCTTACGATGCTATGAAGACTAGAATTAATATAAAATAAGATTGAGACGAAGCCACACTAGCAAATCCGCAACCAAAGACGATAAACTCCACTTCAAGACTTGAAAACAAGAAGGAATAACCCCAAAGACAAAGAAAGATGGCTCTTTTACTTAAGAAAGATGGCTCCTTTATGACATAGATTGATTTGAGACACTCATGCTCTCATGAAGAAGGTGGAGGCCATGATTAGTGAACATTTGGGCAGCATTTAGTTGTAGGAATGATTAATGAAGGTTTAGGCTAGGTCTATGTAACGACCCGCATTCTACGCATCATAGAATCGTAGAATATTTATTTCTGTCACATACGAAGTCGTATGGTCATGTAACTTTGGGGGACGACTATTGGGGTCATTTCCCATGTTCATGATTTTTCCCGATTTTTAATGACCATTTTACCCCTAGTTATCACTGTTTTGGCCATAACTTTTGACTGGAAAGGAATTTTGACCTGAAACCACTTCCATTGGCTCCGGATGATGGTTTCTCTTTCCGTAGAGTGGTCACATTAGCCAAACGGACTTACCGTTTGGGAGATATGGCTGAAACAAGTTTCAGATGGTGAAAAACAGCTTAATTGGGCTTAACCGGGTGATTAACAGCTAGGCCCAAAAGGGAATTTCGGGATTAGGAGTTTAAAAGGGCTGTTAGGGTTTGGAGAATACTTTTTTCTCATTTTTCAGCCGTCACTATTCATTCCTCTTAACCTAGCCATGGCCTCCACCCTCTAAATCTCTTCAAAACACATCTTAATCACTTTCTAATTGAAGATTAGGCTTAGCAAACATCAAATCAAGGAGTATTAGCACGAGAACCGAGGTAGAGCTGCTGTGTAAGATTGGGAACAACGCCAAATCAGAGAATATTTCAGTTTTGGGGTTTTAGTGGTGGCAAAGGTGAGTGATTAGCTTGCTTTTACACTAATTACTGTTAATTATGGGTAATTAGTGAAGATTAGCGAATTTATACATTAATAAATTCTGGAAAAATTCCTAAAATTCTATAATGATGTTTTATGGCTCTGATAAAAATTTGGGCTAATTTGGATAAGTTTTGCTAATTGTATGCATAATCACGGTTAAGAAGGATTAAGGGGAAAACATGGGTTTCTGGGTATGTTTGATCTAAAGTATTTCATGTAAATGATGTTTTAATGTTTGTGATTGATTCTATATGTTGTTACTGCTGTTTGGAATGTTTTGCAATGTCATAGGAAGTTTAGAAAGGTTGAAAACGCCGTCGTTCGGCGAAAATAGCTTGCTGGAAAAAGTTGCAGATTTTCAGAACCGGTTAGGAAGAACACCCGATCCGAACCGGATAGGAGGAGGAGATCCGATCCGAACCGGATAGGAGGAGGAGATCCGATCCGAACCGGATAGGAGGAGTAGATCCGATCCGAACCGAATAGAAGGAGGAGATCCGAACCGAACCGGATAGGAGGAGACACCCGAACCGAACCGGATAGGAGGAGACACCCGAACCGAACCGGATAGGAGGAGGAGATCCGATCCGAACCGAATAGAAGGAGGAGATCCGAACCGAACCGGATAGGAGGAGACACCCGAACCGAACCGGATAGGAGGAGGAGATCCGAACCGAACCGAATAGAGGAGGAGATCCGAACCGAACCGGATAGGAGGAGGATGCCCGAACCGAACCGAATAGGAGGAAGAGACCCGAACCGAACCGAAGAAGACCATAACCCGAGATGCAAAGGTAGTCCAAATGGGAAGTTTGTACCAAGGATTCAGATGGGAATCAACGAGTTAACTTCATGATTGGGCTTTGCTGCGGGACGTGTGCTAAGGGGCTGTCGATGTCTGTAACTTTGGATCACTATGTATAGGGGGTACGTGAACGGATTCAGGGCCACAGTGGTCTAGGTACGACTAAAAGAGCTATAGACCAATGAAGTGGGGTCATTTGTAAAGGTTTAGTCATGACTCCATGGGGTAAGCTTGGTGGTAGCAGTAGTTGTACAAGCCGAACTCCGTCACTACTTCGATGGGTCTAGTGGTTGAAAGCGGTATACATCGTATGCTTTATGCACTGAGTGAGAGATGTGAGGATGGTTGCCATGATTGAATTGTTTGCTATCCCTATGACATGCACACCCCCACCCCCGTATTTCTTTACACCATATGTTGATGGCACCTTAGAGTATTGTACAGTATGTAGTGCTAACTCTTTGGTTGCAGGTCCAGGTTCAGGTATGGTTTAGTATACCTGTTATTGTTCTGTTTAGCTGCTTATCGCTCATACCAGACTTTTTGTCTGACCCAGAGTTTTATGTCTCTTCTTATTACTCTGGGTGCTCACACGAGCAGACTAGAGACAGGTTAGCTGGTGATGCACGGGTAGATAATCCGGAGACGAGCAGGAGGCTTCCACGTAATATATATATATAGTATTCTCCCTGTGTTGTCGAAGATCACTGCTTGGGCATTGGTGGTGTATCTTCCACTTTAGCTTTCTTTTGTTTAGAGACAGTAGATTTTGAAAAGTTGTAATAAGCTGTATTTGGATTTCCGCTGCTCTGATGTTGACATTTATTATTAGTTATCAGCTTATGCACTGTCTCACCTGTTTTATGTCAAGTATGTTATTGATATATTTTATTCCATGCGCTGTGAGACATTCTACAGGTTCCTTGATTAGTTCATTCTCTTCTTTCTTTTCTTATGACGACCGTTCCGTGCCAGTTGGACATGTGTACAGCGCACACTTGGAGGAAGTGTCGGTTGGTGCGGGGCGGGCCGTCACACTTGGTATCAGAGCTCTAGGTTGCGTAGTTAACCTAGGGAAGTTATCAGGGAGAGATAATATACGTATACGAGAGAGCGTATTTGTGGTTATTTTGGTTTTCAAAAGCTATATATATACTATTAGTAGTATAAGAATGAAGTCGTACTGCACTAGCACCACTATGGAATCGTTAATCGTTTCCTTTTTCAGATTGACGATGAGCCGAGATACTAGAGGTGCTGGTAGGGGAGCCAATAATGGGAATGCTGCTGACATGAGGACGATGTTTACTGACCTCATGAGAGAGATGCTTAGAGATGTACGGGGGGCAGCTCCCAATGGTGGAAATGGTGGTGGTCCAATAGTGCAGGCGCCAAGAGTTGACTTCGCCAAGCTGAATAAGGATTATACTAGCCTTGGTGGGAAGCCATTCCACGGTACGGAGTCGGCCACAGATGTTCAGGATTGGTTGGATAGTTGCGAACGTATCTTCGAGGATTTGGGTATCGAGGATGCGATGAAGAGAAAGCTAGCGTCCCGTCAGCTGCAAGGGCGGGCAATGAATTGGTGGAATGCTATAAAGGCAGCTACTCCCGAAGATCAGATTACTTGGGAGCAGTTTAAAGCTCGCTTTAGCGAGAAGTTCATTCCAGCTGCTCAGAAGTCAGTGCTATTTAAGAAATTCTTGGAGCTCAAGCAGAATGGCAGAGCTGTCTCGGAGTACATTGCTGAATTCGACACTTTGTCAAAGTATGGGTTATCTCTTATTGATACTGCCGAGAAGAAGAATGAGAAATTCATAACTGGGTTAGATCAGTACTTAGGGGAAAGGCTTATTAACCACATCGATGAGAAGTTCGAGTCGATTGTGGGGAAAGCATTAAGATCAGAGAGTCTCTACCCTAAGCCGAAGACTGAAGTTGCATCCGCAGATGAGCCAAAGCCACAAGCAAGTGGTGGAGGCAAGGGTGGTTCCCAGAATAAAAGAAAGCAGAGTCAGACTAAGGATGGCCAGAAGAAAAAGAATAAACAAGATGTTGAGTGCTTCAGCTGTGGTAAGAAGGGCCATTATGCTAGTAATTGTCGGGCCAAGCCAGCGGATAGGAAGTGCTTCAACTGTGGCCAAATGGGACATCACAAGGACAAGTGTCCGCAACCCCCTAAAGAAAAGCAAATGGTGAAAGCATACGCCCTTAATGCTATTCCTTCTTCGTCGAACGCCCCAACAGCGGCGGAGAAGGGAAAGAATGTCGTCATTCAAGGTATGCTTTCTGTTTATGATGTTCCTGTTAGAGTTTTGTTTGATACCGGAGCTTCCAGTTCTTTCATATCTAGTGACCTGGTAGATAGGTTGGGATTGGAGCCCGAGATTGTCGATAGACCTTTAGTAGTGACGAACCCGATTGGTGGTTCTACTAGCCTTAGCATGATTTGTCGTAATGTGGTCTTATCGAGTCATGGATGCATGTTTGTTTGTGATTGCTTTGTTTTGGGCTTCACTGGGTTTGGCATTATTTTGGGAGTAGATTGGCTCCGAAGATACGGGGTGGTGGTAGACTGTGAGGGCTTTTTGGTGACAGCTAGAGCGGATGATGGGCGGAGGATAGTGTTTGGTGGTCTACCCAGTGTGGGGGTATTGGCTAGTTTTCTAAACTCCCTCGACATTCCGCATAGTGAGTTGTCAGGTTTGCCCGTGGTTGGCCAGTATCCGGATGTCTTCGAAGAAGTGACCGGACTTCCACCACACCGAGAGATTGAGTTCCGTATTGATTTGGTAAAGGATGCCAGGCCTATAGTGATGCCACTTCGTCGTATGGCACCAAGAGAGCAGCGAGAGCTCGAGGTGCAAGTCAGCGATCTTTTGAAGAAGGGATTTATCAGAAGGAGTGTTTCTGAATGGGGAGCACCAGTTGTGTTTGCTACCAAGGCGGATGGTTCCCTTCGTTTGTGTGTAGACTACCGCGAGTTGAATAAAGTGACGAGGAAGAACAAGTATCCTCTACCGCGGATAGATGATTTGTTTGATCAGTTGAGTGATGCAAGAGTATTTTCTCAGTTGGATCTCGCGACAGGTTTTCATCAGCTTAGAGTGGAAGCTGAGAGTATAGCTAAAACGGCATTTCGGACGCCGTCTGGGTTTTATGAGTGGTTGGTCATGCCATTCGGGCTGACCAATGCCCCAGCATATTTTGTGGATCTTATGAATAGGGTATTCAGAGATCAGTTGAATAAGTTTGTCCTTGTGTTCGTTGATGATATTTTGGTCTACTCGAGGACAGAGGAAGAACACAAGGGACATTTAAGAATAGTGATGGAGGTGTTGAGAAAACACCAATTGAAAGCAAAGTTTTCTAAGTGTCACTTCTGGAAGAGGGAAGTGAGGTTCTTGGGCCACGTTGTATCAGAGAATGGTATTGCCGTAGACCCGGCAAAGGTGGCTACGGTACAGGATTGGCCTACGCCCAAGAATGCAACAGACGTAAGAAGTTTCTTGGGATTAGCGGGATATTATCGTAAGTTTATCCAAGGCTTCTCCAAGATAGCAGCACCGTTGACTCAGTTGACAAAGAAGAATCAAGCTTTTGTTTGGAACGAAAGGTGCGAGGATGCATTCAAGAGTCTAAAAGAAAAGTTGACAAGTGCACCAGTGTTAGTCATTCCCAAGGGGAGTGAAGAGATGACGATATATACAGATGCTTGTGGTATCGGACTAGGTGCTGTGTTGATGCAAGGTGGTAGGGTTGTAGCTTATGCAAGCAGGCAACTGAAACCGCATGAGAAGAGGTATCCTATCCATGATTTGGAATTGGCAGCGATCGTATTCGCATTGAAGATGTGGAGACATTATCTCTTGGGAGAAAGATTCGAGCTGTTTACTGATCATAAGTCGCTGAAGTATCTTTTCTCTCAAAAGGATTTGAATCTTCGTCAGCAGAGGTGGTTAGAGTTCTTAGCTTCATATGATTTCGACATCGCATATACACCGGGAAAGGGCAATGCCGTAGCCGATGCGTTGAGTCGAAGACATGCCAGTTTAGGGGCTATGTTCCTTGAATGGAAGCAACTGGAGTATATCGCGGGGTTTGATTTCAGACCAAAGTGCGAATTGGACCCAGAAATGTTAGCAAGTTTGACGATCAGACCCATTTTAATTGAGCGGATCGGCTCTAGTCAGAGGGACGATCCTAACCTATTGGAAATCATCTCCAAGTTAGAGATGGGTATCGATGAGGAGATGAGCAAGTATGGGCTTGATCAAGATGGATGGCTTAGAAAGAATGGAAAGCTCGTTGTACCTAATGTCAATGGATTGAGAGATGAAGTGCTTAGAGAATGTCATCACTCAAAACTGACTATACACCCCGGTGGTAATAAGATGTATCGAGACATGAGACAGACTTACTACTGGGAAGGGATGAAAAGAGACGTTGGGGAGTTTATATCCAAATGCATGAATTGCCAGCTAGTTAAAGCCGAGCAAAAGAAGCCTAGTGGGTTGTTACAGCCATTAGAAATTCCCGAATGGAAATGGGAGCAAGTCTCGATGGATTTCATTGATGGTTTACCAAGGACTAGATCGGGACATGATAGCATTTGGGTGATTGTGGACCGATTAACCAAAAGTGCAAGATTTATACCGGTCAGATCGACCAGAACGGCAGCTAAGTTAGCAGAATTGTATATGAAGTGGGTAGTGAGATTCCATGGAGTACCTAAAAGCATTGTGAGTGACCGAGACCCGTTGTTCACTAGTGGGTTTTGGAAGAGCTTACAAGAAGCTCTAGGGTCAGAGTTACATCTCAGTACCGCATATCATCCTCAGACCGACGGTCAGACGGAGAGGGTGAATCGTATTTTGGAAGATCTCTTGAGAGCATGTATATTGGATTTTGGTGGATCATGGGATGACCATTTGCATCTAGTAGAGTTTGCATATAATAATAGCTACCAATCCAGTATCGGTATGGCTCCGTTTGAAGCTTTGTACGGAAGACCGTGCAACTCACCATCATGTTGGATAGAGACTGGCGAGAAGTTTATGCTTGGACCAGATGTGGTGAGGGAAACTTCAGATAAGATTAAGATCATTCAACAACGAATGAAGGCTGCCCAGGATAGGCAGAAGAGTTATGCTGATAAGAGGAGAAGAGACTTAAAATTCTCCGTTGGCGACTTGGTGTTTGTCAAGATTTCTCCGTTGAAGAGCGTAATACGATTTGGCAGGAGAGGCAAGTTGGCACCAAGATTCGTTGGCCCATTCCCTGTTCTTGAACTAGTCGGGAATTTGGCATATAGAATTGACTTACCGGAGAAGATGGCGGGAGTTCATAACGTATTTCATGTTTCCCAACTAAGGAAGTTCGTTCACGACTCAGATATGACTATTTCACCTGATCAGTTGGAGGACCTCGAAGTAGAACCCGAGGCGGTTGGGAACCGCAAGCCGGTCCGTATTGTCGAGCACGACATGAAGCAACTTCGAAGGAAGGCGGTGAAGCTAGTCAAGGTACAGTGGAGCGAGAACGAGAATGATTGTACTTGGGAGACAGAGGATAACATTAAGAAGTCACACCCAGAACTCTTTGCCTGGTAAGATTTTGACTTCGATTTAGTTTTCCGCATGCTAGGATAGGCTTGTTTGCTTGTTTTGCATGTTTGATTGTTGTACGTGGCTGTTAGGCATGCGGGATCCTTTGTATGTTTTGGGTTAAGGAATTTCGGGGACGAAATTTCTTAAGGGGGGGAGAGTGTAACGACCCGCATTCTACGCATCATAGAATCGTAGAATATTTATTTCTGTCACATACGAAGTCGTATGGTCATGTAACTTTGGGGGACGACTATTGGGGTCATTTCCCATGTTCATGATTTTTCCCGATTTTTAAATGACCATTTTACCCCTAGTTATCACTGTTTTGGCCATAACTTTTGACTGGAAAGGAATTTTGACCTGAAACCACTTCCATTGGCTCCGGATGATGGTTTCTCTTTCCGTAGAGTGGTCACATTAGCCAAACGGACTTACCGTTTGGGAGATATGGCTGAAACAAGTTTCAGATGGTGAAAAACAGCTTAATTGGGCTTAACCGGGTGATTAACAGCTAGGCCCAAAGGGGAATTTCGGGATTAGGAGTTTAAAAGGGCTGTTAGGGTTTGGAGAATACTTTTTTCTCATTTTTCAGCCGTCACTATTCATTCCTCTTAACCTAGCCATGGCCTCCACCCTCTAAATCTCTTCAAAACACATCTTAATCACTTTCTAATTGAAGATTAGGCTTAGCAAACATCAAATCAAGGAGTATTAGCACGAGAACCGAGGTAGAGCTGCTGTGTAAGATTGGGAACAACGCCAAATCAGAGAATATTTCAGTTTTGGGGTTTTAGTGGTGGCAAAGGTGAGTGATTAGCTTGCTTTTACACTAATTACTGTTAATTATGGGTAATTAGTGAAGATTAGCGAATTTATACATTAATAAATTCTGGAAAAATTCCTAAAATTCTATAATGATGTTTTATGGCTCTGATAAAAATTTGGGCTAATTTGGATAAGTTTTGCTAATTGTATGCATAATCACGGTTAAGAAGGATTAAGGGGAAAACATGGGTTTCTGGGTATGTTTGATCTAAAGTATTTCATGTAAATGATGTTTTAATGTTTGTGATTGATTCTATATGTTGTTACTGCTGTTTGGAATGTTTTGCAATGTCATAGGAAGTTTAGAAAGGTTGAAAACGCCGTCGTTCGGCGAAAATAGCTTGCTGGAAAAAGTTGCAGATTTTCAGAACCGGTTAGGAAGAACACCCGATCCGAACCGGATAGGAGGAGGAGATCCGATCCGAACCGGATAGGAGGAGGAGATCCGATCCGAACCGGATAGGAGGAGTAGATCCGATCCGAACCGAATAGAAGGAGGAGATCCGAACCGAACCGGATAGGAGGAGACACCCGAACCGAACCGGATAGGAGGAGACACCCGAACCGAACCGGATAGGAGGAGGAGATCCGATCCGAACCGAATAGAAGGAGGAGATCCGAACCGAACCGGATAGGAGGAGACACCCGAACCGAACCGGATAGGAGGAGGAGATCCGAACCGAACCGAATAGAGGAGGAGATCCGAACCGAACCGGATAGGAGGAGGATGCCCGAACCGAACCGAATAGGAGGAAGAGACCCGAACCGAACCGAAGAAGACCATAACCCGAGATGCAAAGGTAGTCCAAATGGGAAGTTTGTACCAAGGATTCAGATGGGAATCAACGAGTTAACTTCATGATTGGGCTTTGCTGCGGGACGTGTGCTAAGGGGCTGTCGATGTCTGTAACTTTGGATCACTATGTATAGGGGGTACGTGAACGGATTCAGGGCCACAGTGGTCTAGGTACGACTAAAAGAGCTATAGACCAATGAAGTGGGGTCATTTGTAAAGGTTTAGTCATGACTCCATGGGGTAAGCTTGGTGGTAGCAGTAGTTGTACAAGCCGAACTCCGTCACTACTTCGATGGGTCTAGTGGTTGAAAGCGGTATACATCGTATGCTTTATGCACTGAGTGAGAGATGTGAGGATGGTTGCCATGATTGAATTGTTTGCTATCCCTATGACATGCACACCCCCACCCCCGTATTTCTTTACACCATATGTTGATGGCACCTTAGAGTATTGTACAGTATGTAGTGCTAACTCTTTGGTTGCAGGTCCAGGTTCAGGTATGGTTTAGTATACCTGTTATTGTTCTGTTTAGCTGCTTATCGCTCATACCAGACTTTTTGTCTGACCCAGAGTTTTATGTCTCTTCTTATTACTCTGGGTGCTCACACGAGCAGACTAGAGACAGGTTAGCTGGTGATGCACGGGTAGATAATCCGGAGACGAGCAGGAGGCTTCCACGTAATATATATATATAGTATTCTCCCTGTGTTGTCGAAGATCACTGCTTGGGCATTGGTGGTGTATCTTCCACTTTAGCTTTCTTTTGTTTAGAGACAGTAGATTTTGAAAAGTTGTAATAAGCTGTATTTGGATTTCCGCTGCTCTGATGTTGACATTTATTATTAGTTATCAGCTTATGCACTGTCTCACCTGTTTTATGTCAAGTATGTTATTAATATATTTTATTCCATGCGCTGTGAGACATTCTACAGGTTCCTTGATTAGTTCATTCTCTTCTTTCTTTTCTTATGACGACCGTTCCGTGCCAGTTGGACATGTGTACAGCGCACACTTGGAGGAAGTGTCGGTTGGTGCGGGGCGGGCCGTCACAGTCTAGGGGTCTTTTTATAGGTGATTAGGTTAGTTTTGACCATAGGATTAACCCTAAAACACATCAGGTCCATCAAATCCCATCAGAAACTTCTAGAACAAGACTCAACATGTCACAAATGGTGCACCAGAAAAACTGGTTCGACCGGGAGGGGGGGTCGACCCCTGGGTCGACAGGGGTGTCGACCCATTGGGGGGGGGGGTCGACACTGGTGTCGACCCCTATGTTAGCCCTGCCTGGGGAGGGAAAATTCCCGCCCATTCTGCCTTGGTTGTAATTCGAATCTGAATTCGAATTTGAACTGTTTTCGGGCTTAGAATTTTCTGAAAATTTCATTGGGCCATAACTTGGTCATACGGACTCCGTTTTTCGAAAACTCGGACTCTATTTTGTGTATTTTTCCGAGACGAACGCAATGGCACAGCCCGTTTCCCTTGATTCAGTTTTTAGAATTTAATTCTGCCTTGGTTTACATTATAACATGTTATTAAAAATACGGGTTGTTACAAGTTGTTTGTGATTATCCAAATTGGCCATTCATCATGTTGTAAATTCACTTTAAGAACATAATGTAGCGTTTCAACATTCCATTTACCAGTTAGGACGTAGAGACAATATATCGCGATGAGTCCACCATTGAGAATGTTTCGAAGCTTGAAAATTTGGAGAAAAAGGTGATGGAGAATGATAATCAGATGGTGAGTTAGGATAATTACTTGATTTATCCTGGAAAATGTGTCGATGTGTGGTGCTAAGAGGCGATGTTTGTTGTGATGGTTTTGCACGATGAAAAGATTTCTTTGGGACCCACTGAGCTTTAGTGTCATAATTCCTTTTGCCGGTTGTACGCGCACAAGCCAAAGCATTCAAACGTCCATTTTTTGTTGGACAACGTGGAATAAAATGACCAAAGCAGCCATATTTATAGCAAATTTTTGGGTCTTTACAATTTTTCGCCACGTGTCCTTTGCATGCACAATGCAAACAACACTTTGCTGCTTTCTAAAAATTAACTATTTCGAAGATCTATTTGAATTTTGGAAGTGGAGATTTAGGCTTTCTAAGAGGCCGTTTAGGAGGTGCAAGCGGTGGAGAAGCCGCTACTTGCGCATAAGTATGAGTGTAAGGTTCAGGTGGTATGCTATTTAGAACAGAAAAGCGATTACAGCAAGAAGGATCCCGGGGAGGAATACGATCGGAAATAGGAGGTTGACGGTCAGAATGAGTGTGCGGGTGAACTCGAGGAATGATAAAAGAGGATGAATGGTGATGACTGGGGGATGAATCAGAAAGATTTAGAAAATGAGAATTATTATGAAAATGATCAACAATGACAGAGCGATTGGATAGAGAAGGTAGAATTGAGTGGCTATCATGGGATGATCGGCGTTGAGGTGATGGACGGGGAAGAAGGAAAGATTTGTATTTAGGAGGAGCATTATAAAGAATAGGAGGGAAGATGGGTAAAGATGCCATTAACGAGCATGTATATTGATTTTTTTTAGGTTGAAGATAACTGAACAAGAAGTATCAATGGGGAAAAAGGACCAAGACTTAATAGAGGTAAGATATTTAGAAACATGCAAGTAATCAAATTTTATGTAGGAATTCCTGTCAAATGATGTTATGTGCACTTCTTCTAATATCCAAAGTAAATAACATAAGTTTTCACACTTTTAATTTTATTAAGTTATCAACCACGGACGCAACATTTACAAGTGACTACATTAGTCGATTTGCGTAGCAAATTTGATTTTCATGTGTGCTAGCAGCAATTTGAAATCTTGAACATAAACTTATGCTAATATCCAAAGTAAATACAAAGCAATATAGATTGTTATCTTTGGATCAAATACACATCACGTGCTTCATCCATGTACATACAAACAAAATATATTGCATTCCGGACTTAATTTTACTTCACTGTCGCACTTACCAAATTTAATTTAAATCTATTAACATGACTGAAAAACAAATTAGCTTCCACTTTTAAATATTGAGAAAACTTACTATATGAGGTTGCTTAGATTGCATTGTCCAAAACTCAACAAATGAATCATATTAATTATAATGAAATTGTTCGGGATAGAAGAGGAAAAGTTTCGAATGGCAACATGATAACGGTGATTCAGCGAAAGTGAAATGTGTTTTTATGATATGATCTGCTGATTAAATATTGGTCATACTAAATGTCCCAAGTGTTATATCCTGAACTTCAAACATTATTGTGTGGTCTTCTGATCTAAAACGGTGAACATTGCTAATGTACTTCAATTTCTTAAGACTTTTTCTCATGGTTACCAAAAATAATATACCAGGTCCTTAATACAGTGAAGAATATCTAGTAGAATTCTCACTATTTATGTTTATCACTTGATTTGATCATCCAGTAGTGTTTGACTTTTTAGTTTTTATATGGATTTCTTTGCTTGGCGTTTGTAGATCACATCAATAAAATTATTCATAATTTATTGAGTATGATATATATCCATGTGTATGACCTAACCCAGTGCAATATCTGGTCCTAAAAGAACTATCCCTGATACAAGAGATACAATAAGAAAAAAACTAGTTCTAAATGATTTTTATTTACGCCAAGTTCATTCTTTTTTGTCCTAAAATTAATAAAATGTTAAATATTTATCTAACTTTCATTGTTTTAGGACAAAAAAATTCATTTTCAAAAAAGGACTATATTTATCAATAATGAGAAATATATATTTCCCGATACTTATGGTCTCTATTAGTTTAAATTTTAACCTTTTCCGCTTGTTTGTGCTTTCGTTATTAATTCAATTCTTTTAAGTTTATGGTACATTGCCAGTTAATTTAACTATAGCATTGCCAGTTCTATTAGCTATACAAACTATCATTTTAGATTAATTTGAAATAAAGCTTATGGTACATTGCTAGTCTTACCTGAATTGTTATGATATTGGGTCACTTACTTTATTAATTCTTTTTGTTGCATCAGCTAACCATATTCACTTTAGCTAAACTAATTCGTTGTATGCTAATTTCAGAGCTCAATGGCAGCATTAATACGATAAAAAAAGAAGAGTGTAGCTGTACTTGTAGCTTCGCGTGCATTCAAAGATAATAAAGTTAAGAAAATTGGTGTAAAAATTAAAGAAAAAGGTGATGTTGAAGTTAAAGCTAATTGGTTGGTTGGCCGGTCACAATGATTGGCTATTAGCTGTCTAAGACTAAGAACAATACACAATGTAGTAGTAATTTTTAAGGGCATGCTTACGATTCTAAATTGACATTACCAAAGACATAAGTGAAGAGAAATATGGAATGATAATGTTATTCGATTGAAATCAATTACCAAGCAACCCACAAAACAAATAAAAATGCAATTCAATCGAACTCTAACAGCTTACATTTTGATGCCCTATGAATACAACAAGCATTACAAATAAAACTGTTAGTTTATCGGCCGAATGTTCTTATAGAACTCTAGAAACACAAGTTTGAGATCATTGTCGGGCTATTTTATTATTTTATGTATGCACATATCAAATATTGATATTTTCTAGCTGTTTTATTGTTGCTTCTATTGTGCAGACGAGATTCAAGGTAGATGCAGTTTACAAGGACTTGTTGTTTCAGATGATGGGAACACGACGGAAAGAGTCAAAATCAAGATTGGTTTTTGCTATAAAATTGACATCTACTTCTCCGGACTCTTCTTCTAGGTTGGCCATGCTAAAACCAATTAACATAAAGAGTGATGAAGAGTGGAATGACTTTGTAAAGGAAGAATTGTCAGAAAACTTTGAGGTAATAAGCTTTATCGGTTATAAACCCAAATGCAAATTACATTTTACTAATGAAATTATCTTCTGCAGCTAGCCAGCAATAAATTCAAATAAATTAGAGAAAAGAACAAAACTCCACACATAATGGGTAGAAAGGGTTACACAAGGTTAGCAGAAGAAATGGTAAGAAAATGCATGTTTGGGTTACATTTACATCCAGTATATATATTTTTTCTTCGTTTCTTTCTTGTTTTTTTGGTAGAAATTGGAAAGTGGAACATCGGATGTTAGCCGAGACGATCTATGGTGCAAAGCCCACACCAAAAAAACTGGAGACCCGTCGATTTATGTTGTGGTTGACTGCATTGTAAGAATTTATTTATATTAATATTGTAACTTTAATACATATAAGCTTCCGTTTTCTCTTTTGGCGATGAAGATGATGATTCTGAAGGTGAATAATTGATACCATAATTAGTTTTTATTAGTTGAAAATATTTTATGATCATATGAAATAGAAAGTCAAAGGATTTTATGCAATTCCAACAATATAGTCACTATTATAGTGTACACATTAGTTTACTAGATTACATGGTTATGCAGATTGTATCACAGTACCAACAAATGGTACATAATGTGTAACTTCTGTAGTTATGTCTACGTAGGAAATATATGTTCCCTACATCAACTTTTGTGTCTGAATATGGGGTCAACTTATATCATTTGGGAAGGGAAATTATGCAGATGCTCTAACATTTACAATGTGGTCTTTATCGTCTATAAATGTGATCATTTTAGCTAATTGATGTCCCAGTTGTGTTGAGACATTGAACACACATACCCATCAACAGTGATAGATAATTGTTTATTATATGATTTGATTTTACAACGCAAATGATTTTATCATTTTTGATATATGGAGATATATTTGTTTAGTGCGTCAAAAGCTTACATTCTACATATTATTACCCAATAACCAAAAAAAAAAATCACTGCTTGGATCATGCACCTATGCCCTGTTACTAAAGAAAATAACTATCCCTTCTCCTCCATCTTCAATCTTTTTTTTTTGTTTTGTACAAAATATATATAATGTGAAAAAAGGTTTAAAGGTTGTTTTTAAAATTAATTTTTTTGGAGAACTGTCTTTAAATCTTATTACCTTAAACAAATAAGCATTTAAAGTGAAAATTTGTTCATATAAATAGCCTAGCTACTTGTTGTATAAGGTTAAGATATCATTAGTGCAAGATAATTATAGTTACAAGTTGAATAACGAATGTTTTATAACAGGAAAATTATATTTAATAAAATACCCCTAAACAGGAAAATACCCTGAAGGACAAAATGAACAAAAAATTGTTCCATAAGGACAAAGGCTAAAATTTTGTCCATAAGGATAAATTTTGGTGTAAAGGAATGAATTATAGTGGGACCTTGAATTCCTCCCTTTACACTAAAATTGTCCTTATAGATAAAATTTTACTCTCTTGTCTTTATGGAAATTTTTTTTGTTCATTTTGTCCTTGGGGCTAAAAACCCCTAAAATAAAACCTATTTTATTTTTAGGCCTTGTTTATAACCATATTGATCTCTTTTTCACTATATGGTTTTTATTTGCATAATGCAAAAATATCTGTTGGAAGGCTGATTCTACAATTTTTCCCTTTCCCAGTCCATCTAATAATAAAAAAGAATTAAAAAATAAAAATAAAAATCATACATCCATCTTTTCAACTTCACATGCAGACTGCTCTAAAAAAAATTACCTTTAGATTGTTTTATATCTTGGTTTTTTTCAATTCTATATATTCTTACACAGTAAAAACATCAGCCATTTATCATAATATTTAGTTTGTTGTGTAGCTTTATTTAATATGAGTTCAAACAACGATGGCCACTACATGAAAAGTGCAATTGATGATAAGCTTTGTGTTGGATTTTTTTTCCTTGTCTTCTGAAAAAATACAAGTTCTTTTTCTTATTTTCCGCATGCGCCGCACGCCGTTAAAAATGCATGTCAAATTCAGTCGGTTCCCCTAGTAGATATTGACCATTTATATCTCACAAAATAATTAAAAGTTGGATTTTACATCATATCTAGATAGTTAGCAGTAGCACTCACGGAATTTTCCGGCTGAGTGTTCTTAATTTAGTATATATTCCATTTATTAATAATGGATTTTTTTTTACAGAAATCTGCAGGCTAAGATAAAAGAGCATAGTAGTAGCACTCATAGCTCTCAGGGAATGTCATCGATAGGTGAAGATGGAGTGTCGAAGGTTTTTGGTACAAAGCATAAGGGAAGAGTGTGAGGACTAGGCTTTGGCATTGTACCATCTCGAATTGGTATTCATGTAAGCAATTCAAAAAAAGGTGTCTATATTGGAAAACCAAGTTGCTAGCCTGGCGGCTAAAGTAGAAGAGCTAACTAAATTGGTCGTTACAATAAGTTATAGATAGCTAGCCCTATTTATGAATATATGATATGTTACTGTAAGTTACATTATCTAACATTATACATTTTACAGAACACGAATGAAACGAGGATTGATAATGCACCACGTCCAAAGACTTCTCGTACTCATACGCCACAGGTGATATTTGATTTTATTTTGAAAGATATTTTGATGGTTCTATTCTAATGATGTATAGCTAGATAGGATGATGTGCAGAAAATAGATGAAATATTTTGGCATTTCAAACATGCTTGCATTCAGCCAATTCTGTAACACCCCGTGTATTCTATAACTGTGGAATTAACAAATTAAAGTATAATTAATTTGAAATCAAAGAACTAAGGGAAACGGGATACGCCATTGCGTTCGTCTCGGAAAAATACGCGAAATAGAGTCCGAGTTTTCGAAAAACGGAGTCCGTATGAAGAAGATATAGCCTCCGGAAGTTTCTGAATTAAGTTTAAAATTCGAACAGCTCAGAAAAACAAGTTTAAAATTTTAAATCGGGCCCAATTGGCCAGGGCGGGAAAATTCCCGCCTAAGACACCCAGGTCGACTGGGCTGTCGACCTGGTCTAGCCAGGTCGACAGGGCTGTCGACAGGGCTGTCGACCTGGTCCAGACCCAGGTCGAACCCAGTCCACCCTGGCTGGCCTAGTCTATGTTGGTCGATTTTCAGAAGCATGCTTTGTCATTAGGGCTAGGTGGCAGGCTCTAATTGGTCTCTCTTTCGAATGAATGGCTACGATCAATCCAAGAAACATCGATGGTCCTAATCAGTTCATAAACTCTATAAAAATGACCCTAGACTCTTCCTAACCTAAGTCTCTAACACAATTCTCTAGCCTCCATTGCTCTCTCTCCTTCTAATTAAAAATAAAAATGGCGTCGCTACTCTGCTAGAATCAAAACTAGAAGTCAATCAACATCATCCTAAATTCAAATTTGAGATAAAAGCTTCTGCAACAATTCTGTAACAACTAAAGTTCTTTCTTTAACCCAATCAAGGCAAGTACAGTTATTTTCCGCTATAAACGTTAATTATAATTTTGATATGTTTTTAATTCTGAATCTGAGATTGTATATATATTCTCTTCTGTCAGATCTGTTTTTCTGTGACTGTTCTGTATCCCTTTTCTTCTTTTCTGTTTCTATAGCCAGGCTACCACGAGCCTGTGCCTAATCTCATAAGAGATGAACGTATGAACGCAAATTTTGGGATGAATGATGCGAAATTTGACAAGACTGAATTGAATGTATGACTTTAGGTCTGAGGCATAAAATATATTGGACATGTGACTTGGGATTGGATGCATAAATTTGACTATGAACATATAATTTATATATGTTGTATGCATAGTTATGTTGTAATTTAGATCTGTAATTAATTAGAAAAAAAAGATGAGCATATGTTGTAAACTAGATTTGGATCTATGCATATTCTATGATAGAAGAAAAGAGGAACCATTGTATGATTACATATGATTTGAGACTTTGGACAAAATGCATATAAAAGTCAAGATCTGATTTTTTTAGAAGATATGATTTAGATTGTTGGGTATATTTTGCATAATGATTCATGACTTAATAAGAAGAAGGATATGGAAACGTAGGTGTAAAAGATTTACATTAATTAGGATCTCTACTATTGTGATTACACCTAAATAGGGAATTTTGCATATATGGCATGCACTGTAATTAATGATCATATTTGGTATAATTTATATGTGAATCTGCTGTATAAGGTTAGTTTAACAAAAATTGGAACATATGTTATAGGGTAAATTATGTCCATATTCTGCGCTATGTAAAGGTATGCAAACATGGAAGTATATGATCTTATTGTGAATCACGACAATTATTTAGGCATATGAATTTAGGCCAATTTATCATTAGGCAAGGCATGTAAATAGAACCTTTAGAAATATTAAATTTGCTAAATATGCTAATTTGCCAAGTTGCCTAAACTGCTAGTTTTGTTATATTGCCTAGACTGCTAATTAGATTGAAATGCCTAATTTGTTAAATTTGTCGGTTGAAATGCCTAACCTATTATATGCCAAAATCTGCTAAGTTGCTAAATCTGTTAAATCCGTTAAGTCATATAAAATCTGTTATCTGCTAAAGTCTGTTATCTGCTGTGTTGATATAATCATCCTGTTATTGATATAATCTGAATTGGCATATATATTGGGCGTGCGCATAAACGGTAAATTATTAATTAATTGGCCGCAAAGATAAACGTGACTAACTCGAGGTTAGAATGAGTTTGCGGCGTAATTCTGCCTGGAACCGCCCGGCACATCCAGTGGCCGCAAACAATAGGTTCTAATGTGAGAAGTTAGTTATAACCTGCTTAAGACACGAGGTTAGGTCTGGCTTGTGGCAGAAGTCTGCCCGGAACCGCCCGGCCCATCCAGCGGCCACAAGCTAGCGACCTAATGTGAGAGGTCTGGGCATTAATAATTAATTAATGCAAATCTAAGATAAGAATGACGTCTAAAACGTATTGGGGAAAATAGGGATAAATCAACGGGATTAATAGGTGTAGTAAACCCGTCCAATACAAAGTTAGACAAATCTGAAAAATCTGTACATCTGATCCGTTAGTCTGAAAACTTGTTAACTTAATTTGTGAACTAGTAAATCTGAATTCTGTATGTCTGAACTTGTAAACAAATAAATCTGAAATCTGTTAGTCTGGGGACACAAGGTTAGGAGGGGAATTACTTGTGTCATCTTTTGTTTGGGACCCATATTAGTCAGTAACCCTTTCTGGTATCAAAACTTTGACCCAACAGTAGGTAGGGTCCGGGCACGCTTACTGAACTAATTATAAGTGGTTCATTCTGATAATGGCGAGGGGTGTTGATGGTGCGTTCCAACCGGGTCATGTGCGTGCATGGATCCCGGTCTGCCTCTGAGGATGTAAGACGCCGTGACATCTGTAAATAGGTCTGTGCCAATTGGTTGTCACTTTAGGGAGTGATACACCCTACTGTGGGGCCGACACAGGATATTTATGTATTAGGGAGCCGATCGCTTGGGGTAGGGTTTTAGGGTACGCTTAGTTCTGTCTGTTTCTGTTGGTACCGTCTGTTTCTGTTGGGTGGTAACACCTGTCTGTTTCTGTGTGGTACCGTCTGTTCGGGTGGTAAAGGCCCATTACTAGTGTACACCTAATTCTACATTCTGTTTCCGTAGGGATAAATCTGTTTCTGCTACTGTCTGTTTCTGATCGGGTAGTAAAGGCCCATTATTAGCATTCTGTTTCTATTAAAGTATTCTGTACCCGTTCCTGCTTCAATTTAGACATTAGGGTGACACCTAATTCTGCTATACTAGTATTAATGCAGAGAAGTGTAAAACAATAGTTTATATCATTCTGTTTTTCTGTTATATCTGCTACACCTGTTATAGTTATCTCACATCCAGTTTTATGTTCATATCATATTATTATTATCTGTTCTTATGCTGAAAGTCACTGGACTTGCCAGACTTTTTGTCTGACCCTTGTTGTTTCGCCTCCTTTCTTCCGTTTCCCCCCAGGTTATCCAAGTAGGGAAATACTTTAGCTTGATCCGGATTTCTCTTTGCTTGAAGTGCTTAAAGTATGGCTTGGCTCTGTATAGCTTCCGTTCCATGGGGATTATGATTTTAAACTATGCATTTTGAAGGCTTTTGTACAAGACTGATATTTTGTACTTGAATTCTGAAATTGAAAGGATGTAACCATATTAATTTCTGTTTCCGCTGTAATAAAGTTAAAATTTTTCAAGTACTGTTTTATCTGTCTTGTAAGTTTCTGTCCTGTTTACTAAAATGCTCCACCAAAGTTAAGGCATTCCCTTTGTGAGTGACCTTAACGGAGGTGGGGTGTTATACTTGGTATCAGAGCTGAAGGTTACCAGATTTTATAAAAAAGTTTTGAAAAATTATTTTCAAAAAAGGTTTTGAAAGGAAGTATTTTCAAAAATAAAGCTTATTTTGATAAACATGATCCCCAAGAGCCATATATCTTTCTTTCAGTCCTTTTTGTATTGAACCTTTCCTTTTTCGTTCCAGCATGTCTGAAGCATCTGAGATACCAGAGGGTGTTCATGTACCCGGTTGGTTTCGTCAATATCTTGAGGCTAGGACCGCCGCTGCAGGTCCAGCAAATGATCCCCCTCCACCCCCTCCTCGTGCAATTGCTTTCTCAAAGATCTGTAGAGATTTTAGGGCCATGGGTGGGAAGGATTTCAAAGGAACTGAATCATTCGTAGAAGCAAGGAATTGGCTCAAAGAAACTGAGGATCTACTCGTTATCTTCGAGGTGGACGATAGGCAGAAGGTACAGTTGGCAGTATGGCTGCTCAATGACGAAGCTTCCTACTGGTGGGAAGTTACTAACGCCGAGAGGCCGGTTGAGACATGGATGGATTTCAGAACAAGGTTTGAGACAAAATTCCTCTCGCAAGCTGAACGAAGTTTACAATTGGAAAAGTTCTTGTCTCTTAAGCAAGGAAGTATGACGATCAAGGAATACGTCAACCAGTTCAATCAACTAGTAGGATTCGGATTGGATTTAGTCAACACTCAGCATAAAAAAGCTCTCCGCTTTGTTAAAGGATTGAATGAGCCACTGCACAGCCTAGCCATGACCCATGTACCCATGGGAGCAACTTACGAGAAATTGGTGGATATGGCACTACTGCACGAGGAAGACAAGGGCCCGAAAGAGACAAAGAAGGAAGAACCACAGAATAAGAAAGCGGGGCCTAAAAAGGAAACACAAAAGAAGGATGAGAAGTCTGAAGATAAGAAGGGGAAAAAGTGCTTTACTTGTGGGTGCTCAACTCATCTGAACAAGGATTGCAGAAAAAGGAAGGGCGCTTGCTTCAACTGTGGGGAGATGGGACACTTCACTAGGGACTGCCCGAAGAGACGAGGACAAGGAGGGCAGGCGAACACTCTTGAGGCTAGTGGCTAGGATAGAAATAGGAAAATTTCTATAGTAGGTTTAATTTCTTTATCTGATTGTGACTTTTTCTGATTCTGGTATTTTGATTTTGTAATCGATACTCTGCACTTTAATGCTAGTATTATTTCTGAATTCCGCTATAGACTCAGACCCATAAGGGTTATGGATCATCTGTTTGAGATTGGGGTTTGAGGGATATCTGTGTTAGGCGTCAAGTATGACGCATACATTCTGAGTTTTCGTAGGGTATGATTTTATCATGCTTAGCTTCCTAAGAATCATTAGGGAACCTGATCTGTACCAGTAGTCTGTAAATACCTAAATACTTTTTATAGGATTTCCAGTTTTGACATTGTCTAAAGAAGGTACTCCTCTGGGTGTCAATTTGATATTGGTTTCGGTCTTTGGGGCCGATACTTAGGACCCATGTCTAATGGGAACCAAATTTTCGTTCTATCAGTACTCGCTTCCATCATTCGACTGTATCCTATCGATCGAATATTTGAACTTTAGGTAGAAACTAATGGGTGTAAACATGTGTTTGAGACATGTTATGTTTGATGGTTGCAAGTGGATGCAAGTGGTTGCTAGTGGTTGCCCGTGGATGCATATACACACACTAGGCACTAGATCGGCTCGAAAACACTCTCATACTGCATATGGATGGGTGAGCATTTTTCAATTCTTGTGGATGCAAAATGGTTGATTCAGCACATGGATGTTGCATTTGAGTGAATGGTTGTGCACTCATATAGAAATAATATATATCATCAGAATTCTATTGCATACATGTTGGACTCATGGCACTGACATAATTCGCATTAAGGAGGTCAACTGAATCAGTAGACCGCCTGATCTTTGCATTAGATAAGGAACATATACACACACTTTTGTATATGTTCATACAACATTAGAAGTTTTCTAAGGACAATGGATGCTTGTGGATGATGGTTGAGTAGATGGGTGATTGGATGGTAGGACACATTCTTCTTAACTTGGAGATTTCGGGGACGAAATCCTTTTAAGTGGGGGAGAATGTAACACCCCGTGTATTCTATAACTGTGGAATTAACAAATTAAAGTATAATTAATTTGAAATCAAAGAACTAAGGGAAACGGGATACGCCATTGCGTTCGTCTCGGAAAAATACGCGAAATAGAGTCCGAGTTTTCGAAAAACGGAGTCCGTATGAAGAAGATATAGCCTCCGGAAGTTTCTGAATTAAGTTTAAAATTCGAACAGCTCAGAAAAACAAGTTTAAAATTTTAAATCGGGCCCAATTGGCCAGGGCGGGAAAATTCCCGCCTAAGACACCCAGGTCGACTGGGTTGTCGACCTGGTCTAGCCAGGTCGACAGGGCTGTCGACAGGGCTGTCGACCTGGTCCAGACCCAGGTCGAACCCAGTCCACCCTGGCTGGCCTAGTCTATGTTGGTCGATTTTCAGAAGCATGCTTTGTCATTAGGGCTAGGTGGCAGGCTCTAATTGGTCTCTCTTTCGAATGAATGGCTACGATCAATCCAAGCAACATCGATGGTCCTAATCAGTTCATAAACTCTATAAAAATGACCCTAGACTCTTCCTAACCTAAGTCTCTAACACAATTCTCTAGCCTCCATTGCTCTCTCTCCTTCTAATTAAAAATAAAAATGGCGTCGCTACTCTGCTAGAATCAAAACTAGAAGTCAATCAACATCATCCTAAATTCAAATTTGAGATAAAAGCTTCTGTAACAACTAAAGTTCTTTCTTTAACCCAATCAAGGCAAGTACAGTTATTTTCCGCTATAAACATTAATTATAATTTTGATATGTTTTTAATTCTGAATCTGAGATTGTATATATATTCTCTTCTGTCAGATTTGTTTTTCTGTGACTGTTCTGTATCCCTTTTCTTCTTTTCTGTTTCTATAGCCAGGCTACCACGAGCCTGTGCCTAATCTCATAAGAGATGAACGTATGAACGCAAATTTTGGGATGAATGATGCGAAATTTGACAAGACTGAATTGAATGTATGACTTTAGGTCTGAGGCATAAAATATATTGGACATGTGACTTGGGATTGGATGCATAAATTTGACTATGAACATATAATTTATATATGTTGTATGCATAGTTATGTTGTAATTTAGATCTGTAATTAATTAGAAAAAAAAGATGAGCATATGTTGTAAACTAGATTTGGATCTATGCATATTCTATGATAGAAGAAAAGAGGAACCATTGTATGATTACATATGATTTGAGACTTTGGACAAAATGCATATAAAAGTCAAGATCTGATTTTTTTAGAAGATATGATTTAGATTGTTGGGTATATTTTGCATAATGATTCATGACTTAATAAGAAGAAGGATATGGAAACGTAGGTGTAAAAGATTTACATTAATTAGGATCTCTACTATTGTGATTACACCTAAATAGGGAATTTTGCATATATGGCATGCACTGTAATTAATGATCATATTTGGTATAATTTATATGTGAATCTGCTGTATAAGGTTAGTTTAACAAAAATTGGAACATATGTTATAGGGTAAATTATGTCCATATTCTGCGCTATGTAAAGGTATGCAAACATGGAAGTATATGATCTTATTGTGAATCACGACAATTATTTAGGCATATGAATTTAGGCCAATTTATGATTAGGCAAGGCACGTAAATAGAACCTTTAGAAATATTAAATTTGCTAAATATGCTAATTTGCCAAGTTGCCTAAACTGCTAGTTTTGTTATATTGCCTAGACTGCTAATTAGATTGAAATGCCTAATTTGTTAAATTTGTCGGTTGAAATGCCTAACCTATTATATGCCAAAATCTGCTAAGTTGCTAAATCTGTTAAATCCGTTAAGTCATATAAAATCTGTTATCTACTAAAGTCTGTTATCTGCTGTGTTGATATAATCATCCTGTTATTGATATAATCTGAATTGGCATATATATTGGGCGTGCGCATAAACGGTAAATTATTAATTAATTGGCCGCAAAGATAAACGTGACTAACTCGAGGTTAGAATGAGTTTGCGGCGTAATTCTGCCCGGAACCGCCCGGCACATCCAGTGGCCGCAAACAATAGGTTCTAATGTGAGAAGTTAGTCATAACCTGCTTAAGACACGAGGTTAGGTCTGGCTTGTGGCAGAAGTCTGCCCGGAACCGCCCGGCCCATCCAGCGGCCACAAGCTAGCGACCTAATGTGAGAGGTCTGGGCATTAACAATTAATTAATGCAAATCTAAGATAAGAATGACGTCTAAAACGTATTGGGGAAAATAGGGATAAACCAACGGGATTAATAGGTGTAGTAAACCCGTCCAATACAAAGTTAGACAAATCTGAAAAATCTGTACATCTGATCCGTTAGTCTGAAAACTTGTTAACTTAATTTGTGAACTAGTAAATCTGAATTCTGTATGTCTGAACTTGTAAACAAATAAATCTGAAATCTGTTAGTCTGGGGACACAAGGTTAGGAGGGGAATTACTTGTGTCATCTGTTGTTTGGGACCCATATTAGTCAGTAACCCTTTCTGGTATCAAAACTTTGACCCAACAGTAGGTAGGGTCCGGGCACGCTTACTGAACTAATTATAAGTGGTTCATTCTGATAATGGCGAGGGGTGTTGATGGTGCGTTCCAACCGGGTCATGTGCGTGCATGGATCCCGGTCTGCCTCTGAGGATGTAAGACGCCGTGACATCTGTAAATAGGTCTGTGCCAATTGGTTGTCACTTTAGGGAGTGATACACCCTACTGTGGGGCCGACACAGGATATTTATGTATTAGGGAGCCGATCGCTTGGGGTAGGGTTTTAGGGTACGCTTAGTTCTGTCTGTTTCTGTTGGTACCGTCTGTTTCTGTTGGGTGGTAACACCTGTCTGTTTCTGTGTGGTACCGTCTGTTCGGGTGGTAAAGGCCCATTACTAGTGTACACCTAATTCTACATTCTGTTTCCGTAGGGATAAATCTGTTTCTGCTACTGTCTGTTTCTGATCGGGTAGTAAAGGCCCATTATTAGCATTCTGTTTCTATTAAAGTATTCTGTACCCGTTCCTGCTTCAATTTAGACATTAGGGTGACACCTAATTCTGCTATACTAGTATTAATGCAGAGAAGTGTAAAACAATAGTTTATATCATTCTGTTTTTCTGTTATATCTGCTACACCTGTTATAGTTATCTCACATCCAGTTTTATGTTCATATCATATTATTATTATCTGTTCATATGCTGAAAGTCACTGGACTTGCCAGACTTTTTGTCTGACCCTTGTTGTTTCGCCTCCTTTCTTCCGTTTCCCCCCTAGGTTATCCAAGGAGGGAAATACTTTAGCTTGATCCGGATTTCTCTTTGCTTGAAGTGCTTAAAGTATGGTTTGGCTCTGTATAGCTTCCGTTCCATGGGGATTATGATTTTAAACTATGCATTTTGAAGGCTTTTGTACAAGACTGATATTTTGTACTTGAATTCTGAAATTGAAAGGATGTAACCATATTAATTTCTGTTTCCGTTGTAATAAAGTTAAAAATTTTCAAGTACTGTTTTATCTGTCTTGTAAGTTTCTGTCCTGTTTACTAAAATGCTCCACCAAAGTTAAGGCATTCCCTTTGTGAGTGACCTTAACGGAGGTGGGGTGTTATAAATTCTTTCAATAGGAGCAACTTTTTCTTTAAATATCTTTTAACACCTAAGATATGATATAAGATCTACTGACGTGAATAATCAAATGCGTATCTAAAAAGAAAATACTATTCTTAATGTCGACATATCAGCCAAATCCAAACAGTTTGCCATACTCAACCTTTTAAGTTGTTTATTAGTTTTTCTGATTTAACTAATATGACGGGAAATATAGATTATTATGAGTTTTTTTTGAATAATCAAATGCTTATCATTGTTTGTTTCTATTCTTTGAATTCTATTCCTCCAAAGGTATGACCTCAACTAGATTTGGTTGTAGGAAACACATACTTAGGAATAAATGCTACTTGAAAGTTTGTTTTACTATATTATTAATAAAATTGAGCTAGCTATAGAGCTCAACCAGTAACTTTATAAATGTCGGAAGATTTATGCAATCTATACAAAAATATCAGAACCAGGAGAAAGCAAATTAGTGTACCCAAGCATCCAGCCAATTTTTCCAGCTCTGTTTCAACCTTTTTTTTTGTTTGTTTGCAGTCACACCGTGAAAGTAATAATGTGCAAATTGAAGATCATCAAAATAGAAAAAGTCCTGAAAGTTTATTAAAAAAAAGTGCAAGCTATATGGGGTTTGAATAAGAACGTAGTTGCAGACGGAACGATTGCAACCACCAATCTGAATGCTTCGGTACACTTAATGAAACTTGGGCCGGAGTTCTGGAAGTTATGGGTTAATGTAGCCATTCAAAATGTTTCGATTAATCATGTGCTATCACCTTCATCTTAGTGTTTTGGGTAGTAAATAATTCATAATAATTTTACTACTAATATTACACAACGATACGACCATCGGTAAAGTGGTTTTATTAAGAAGAATCAAATTTTTGTACAGTTACTCATGTAGTAAGATATAAACTAGTCAAATAAGTAAGTGTTCCAGTTTTATATGCTTACAAGTTAAAAGTTTGTTGTGATAACCCCTAACTTCCGTATAACGAAAGCAAGGATGATCATTGGAATACAACATAAATATGGCAATACATAACACAGATAACAACATAAGTATAAGAAAAACTATATCATAACAACATCATGGCAGCGGAAATAGATGTCATCAAAATATAGAATTCCACAGTCACAGAAGTCCTACTTATTACATCAAACCAAATAGAATGTAACATGTCTCAAAACTTCAAGTACATAATTAAAACTGAAATAAGCCTGAACATCTTAAGAACTTAGAAAATGTCTAACAGAAGATGAAACGAAAGGAAAGAAAGATAACAAGTCTTCAAACTTCAAGTCACCTCAACAATAGAATCTCCAAGCAAGAACTTCCAGCAAGCCAAATAGGAATCTGTCAATCGGCTGCCCGTGCGGAGAGAGGGCACCCGAGTTTGCAAAGTGAAACAAACACGAGTCAGTCATGGGACCGGTATGAGAAATCTATATTAACTACTGAATATGACAAATCTAAGGACCACGCCACTTTCGTGGAACGGGTTTACTCCAATAGACCGTCTGTGCATTGATTTATTAAATAAAAAGAACAACGCAATGCTTTTGTAAAAAATGAAATCATTATAAGACTCAGGTCCTATCACACAATGCAACGCACACCAGAGGATAGAGTTTTACCTTATAATGATCAAAAATGCAGAGTACGAGTCAAATACTATTTTAATATGATAAGTGTGTACTATGTTTTAAAATACTTCAAAATAAATGTATTAATCCTAGACGGCATAGTACCCCATCCTACTATGTCGCCATAATAAGTATACAATCAAGTCCGTTATCTCGTATTGGGAAGTTGGTTTCCATACTGAGTCAAGGCTAGGAGCGAAATCCTTACCGATTCGAGACACTCTAGCAATGCCCCAGGATTGGTACTCTGTCCAACCCTTGGATCCTGCAGGGCCGGTCCATACGTTGACGCTTAATGGATTGGCAATTCCTGAACACACGCCTGCCGATCCTAACGGACCTTTAAATTGGCCAGTAGCGACCAATATACCGAGGTACCTCAATTCCAACAACCACTATAAGCTAGAAAGAGACGTGCGCACTCCCTGCGTTCCCTTGCTCCGTTTTAGACTCCACCGGGGTGTGAGGCTCGCGAAGTAACGTATACACAAAGCTGTGTCCATACTGGACTATGCTTTGATCATCATACAAGGCTCTGCTTTGCAACAATAAGCCTTGTTCGAGTGCAACTTAGCATGTCACATCGACAACTCATATTATGCGATCGATAATTATTTAACACATAAAGGGGTGTTAAGCAAAAGGATAAATCTTCCGCCACCAAGTATTTATATATTAAATAAAAACCAATTTATTTACATGACATAAATTTCGACGTCAGGCATGCGATCCATTTACAAGTCCGTTCTGGGTCTGAACGAAACCGGAGTCGTCTTATTTCGTGGTAAATAAAGACACTCGCAAATCCGAACCATCAACAAGAACGTCCGAACGATCACTACCATCGATCCATCAAGGTAGCTACTCCCATCAAGGCCAACAATAGTAATACGACCATCCGCCTTGAAGATCGTCGGTCTTCGACCGTCGTCTTCAATTCTTCAAATTTAATGTCGCCGTATAATTATTTGAATTGAGATTTAACTCGGTTTTTCAAATAATTTTCGTAGTTGTATAAATTACAAAACCAATTTATATCGCTAGAATTATTTAATAACGATTTTACATTTTTTTTATATTATAAATCAAGAATAGTTCTTATTTCTCTTAACGACGCTTCAGGTCAATAGGTGACCGTGGCGCTGTTTTTACCAAATATTGATTTATATTTAACTCAAAATCCGAACGTTGGATTTTGACAAAATTTATACCGTTGGAAAGATTTTCTCGAGACGGTCCTAATGAGTCTGACGTTGGGAAAATCCGACGGTTGGATCTTTCTGTAAGATCGCTCAAAGTTATGTTTTCGAAAACGCGAACTACCGTGCGCGATTCGTTTTAATTTAATTAATATTTATATAAATATGAATTCATTTGGCGACTCACACAATTCAGTCAATACAACCAAGCCAATGTAGTCAACATAACATGATTCTATTTATGGTTTTGTCTTCTCTTTTATCATATGTAGATTTTGATAAAATAACACTTTCAGTTCAATTTCCTCTCATTTGTATATGAAAATGTATTTCCAAATTTTACCTTTTTATTTAAATATAAATAAGGTGACTCATGTTTGTTTTTCACTTTTTTTTTTTTTTTTAGAAATTTATAAAAGATTTTAATGTTTTTCGTTCTTTTTATTTACACTAAAATTTATAAATAAAAGATTCTCATGTTTTGTTCTTCTTGTTGTACATTAGAAAATGTAAATAAGCAATTCACAAATTTTGTTCTTCTTCATTTACATAAAATGTAAATAAAGTGATTAACCATATTCTTCTCTTTTACCTTTACAAAGAAAATGTAACAAGATTAATTTACACATTTTGCTCCCTTTGTTTCACAAAGAAAATGTAAATAAAATCTTTTTACAAAATTTGTTCTTTTTCTTTTACAATGAAAATGAAAATAAAATCAATTACATAGTTTGTTCTTTTTGTTTTGCAAAGGAAATGTAAATCAAGGGATTTACACCTTTGCTCTTTTTGTGTTACATAGAAAGTGTAAACCAAATCATTTAACAAAATGTGTTCTTTTTGTTTTTCAAAGGAAATGTAAATCAAGTGATTTACACCTTTTGCTCTTTTGTGTTACATAGAAAATGTAAACAAAATCATTTAACAAAATGAGTTCTTTTTGTTTTTCAAAGGAAATGTAAATCAAGTGATTTACACCTTTTGCTCTTTTGTGTTACATAGAAAATGTAAACAAAATCATTTAACAAAATGAGTTCTTTTTGTTTTTCAAAGGAAATGTAAATCAAGTGATTTACACCTTTTGCTCTTTTGTGTTACATAGAAAATGTAAACAAAATCATTTAACAAAATGAGTTCTTTTTGTTTTTCAAAGGAAATGTATTAATAAAGACATTTTACGATTTTGATCTTTTCTTTACATTGAAGACTTCAAATAATTTGATTTCAATGTTGTTCTTTCTTTCTTTACATTGAAGTTGCGAACAAAAACGTTTTCGATGTTTGTTCTTTTTCTATACATTGAAATTACAACAAATATGATTTCAATGGTTATTCCTTTTTTTCTTTCTACATTGATATTGCAAATACAAAATGATTTCAATGTCAGTTCTCTTTTTCTATACATTGAAATAGCAAATAAAAAGGATTTTCAATGTTTTTTTTATTCTCTACTTTTTCTATATATTGAGATTGCAAATACAAAATGGTTTCAATGCTTGTACTTTTTATTTCCTTTTACATTGAAATTACAAACAAAGTTGATTTCAATGTTTGTTCTTTTTGATTTACATTGAAATTACAAACAAAGTGATTTCAATGTTCTTTGTTCTTTTTATTTACTCTTCTATACATTGAAATTACCAGCGAAACTATGATTCAATGTTTGTTTTCCTTACATTGAAATTACAAACAAAAATATGATTTCAATGTTTGGTTTTTTTTTCCTATATATTGGAATTACAACCAAAATATGATTTCAATGTTTTATTCTTTTTAATTTGAATGGGTAACCAAATTTTCTACTGATTTGAATTGATAAATAAAATCAATCCACTACTAACTCAAGGGGTAAACATGTGGTGATCATATTCTAAATTGATAATTAGATCAATTTCACCTCTACTCTAAAGTGATAACAAATGATGACATAGCCTAATATGAAATGATAGTCGTATGGATCTATATGAGTTATTCAAACATTGAACAATCATCACAAACCATTACCGAATAAACAGATCTGAATTGTAATCATACTTAATCTACATCACAACTGAATATTTTAATTAATTATTAAAATTAAAATAGAGAATCTCACGTTCGTTGCGATCTTTGCCCAAAATCCAAAGTGTTCAGAATTCCTCCGTTTCAGTCCAGCTGCGTAGATCTGCTCCGTACGATCACAACGCTTCTGGAATTTTCAGATTTCGAATCCGAACGAAGAAGCTATGGATTAAACAAGTTAGAGAATAAATTAGAGTAATTAATTAATAACTTCAGTAATTAACCTCTCTTCCTCACAACCAAAGTTCGGCCGTGGGTTTTGCTATTTGTTCAAATCTTTGACCAATGATTTCAGGAGCTAGGAGACACGGTTTGAGGTGCTGTCAGGTGGAGGTGGAAGGGCTTGGGGAGGTCGACGTGCGCCTAGCACGGTGGGCGGCTCGGTGGCGTCCTGTGGGACCGGCGGCGGTTCAAACCCGTCGGGTTTGTGGGTTCGGGGCGAGCTCTACAGGCGGCGAGACGAGGTGCTATTGGTTGGAGAAGAGAGAGGAGGTGAAGGGCTTCGAAATGGTGGGTGGCTTGTGTGGTAATTCGAAGTGTGGGTGGAGAATTTTGTGGAGGAAGAATTCGGCTGTAGGGAGAGTGGCGGCTACGGGAAGATGGAGATGAACAGTACCCTTTTATAATCTATAATATTTAGGGTTTTAATAATTAATTAATTTCTAATTAGCCAAATTAAGCCCGTTTAGCTAAACTTCATATTTTTCAGCCCACCGACTGACTAGCCTACCTAATTACCCCCATTCCGGATCCATCTGAATATGTCCCGTAGGCCCAGGAGTTCGTCTTGGTCTCCGTTTTTCAGATTTAAAAATAATTCTTTTATTTTAATATTCTGTCGTATTCAAAAATCCACCGGAGCCACATACGGACCCAGAAAAATCCAGAAAAAATATTTTTGGCTATGTTTTGACGATACGAATCCAACAAAATTATTTCCATCAAATTCTGAGGCTGTTTGAAAAATGACCATTTTTAAGTCACTCAATTTTGACTGTATTGAGCCAAACACAATTTCTTCTGCCACGCTCACATACTAATTCTGAAAATTATGAAAATTGAACCCTTGCAATAATATGACGTTACGGATCCAACAAAAGTGGTTTCGTCGAAAACGGGTTCGTTTGCAAAATGTCTATTTTTCCATGATTAAAATATTTATTTAAAAATGGAAATTTCAAATTCGGGCAGATTTCCCATAAAATTCTTAAAAATAAAATTTTTAAATTGGGTCTGATTTTCGGGTTGTTACATTTGTCATGTTAATATAGCTTACAGTTTACTTATTATATTATTACTATTTGCCAGAGCTTCATGTATTCTTGGGCTTTTTACCAGTCTATACATGCTTTATTTAGTTTAAATCATCTTGTATTGTTGTTACTTGTAATTTCATTCAGAGCCCATTAGGGTAACTATCTTGTATTCCTCAACTTTCATCATAAATAAGATCCGGGATACATAGCAACTTTCAGAGCTGTTATCTTTCTAATCCACTATTTTTTCACAGTATGTTAGTCTTTGCTTTCACTATTTACCTTAAAATTAGAAGTTTAATTGTATTGTATTGCTTTTGGAAGGTATGGGTTAACGTAGCCGTGATTCTGAAGTTTTCTACTAAGGCCTAATTCGGAGATGTACACGATTCAAGAGGCCGTCGGAAAAACCATGGCATGGCACAAAGACTTCGTTTCACTAGAGTAGTATGCGTTGTTTAGCTTTTAGGTGTTATGTTGTGCTATATTTTGGAATTGTTGGTACGGTTTGCGTTTATATTATGTATGGATCACGTCTATTACTATGCTAATTTTTGAGTGTAACTTCAGCTAATTTTTTGGAATGTTCTAAAGTTAGCGAATCTATCGTTTTGTCGATGCCTTTTAGAATGTATGTTTATTTCTTTGAAATATGTCTTATCGTTATTAAAGTAGATTATCGAATGTAGATATTGGTGAATTATATGTAGCATATGCAACTGTCAGTTGCAGTTGATTCATTTGCAACAGAAAATAACAGTTGTGCTTGAGTTTATTGCAACTGTCAAAAATAGTTGTAGTATCACTATCTGTTACAAATTTACAACCGGTGTTTGTTATTGCAAAATGACTTGTTGCAACGGTTAATAACAGATGTGCTTTGACTTACTGGAAGTGTCAAAAATAGTGGTAGTGTCTTGTTTGTCGATGCCTATTATAGGTTTACAACTGTCATTTCTTGTTGCAAAAGGATCTGTTGCAACAACAAAGGCCCATTACAAAAAAGTATACCACAACTTCTTATTGCAACCGGCAAAAACTATTGTGAAAAGGGACCGACCTTTTACAACTCCGGCTATATAGATGGGTGCTGGCCTGTTGCAATAGGTCTACTACAAAAGATATTGTCTGTTGCGAAAAGTGTTTTTTGTTGTAATGCATGCTTCTTAATGAATTGTTCTCAACTTAGCATTGAACCTTGTGTACCAGTACTATATCATTTAGTTGAGGCCACAGACAATTGGTACATGTAGATAATTTGCTCACTTAACTTGAATTCAATTGACAAAGTCTGAATACTAATAAATATAGATATTTGTTAACCTAACTTAAACTCAATTAACAAAGACTTGATAAATCACATGTACATGAGATTATATGATATATGCCACGTCTCCTATCACCAATTCAGATACTTTATGTTTTTTTTATTTTGAATACCAGCACCAGTCAGATTGATTTGATCCATAAATGGAGTGCACTATACTATTAAAAACGTAAGCATGCACATACAAATTGTTTTTTAGAACAAAGCTGACAATCATCTTCAACCGGTAAAAAAACGATAAAAATTCAACAAATTGTACCAAAATATAATTCAGCATACAACATAAACCATCACATGATCCACAATAATAACAATCATCAAAATAGCCTATCAGAAAAGCATTTAAATAAATCATGAAAATGAAGCAGTTACACCATAACCGAGCCCTAACAAGATAGGAGATGAGAAAACAAAAAGGATGGAATAAAATAGAATAAACGATTGCAATTAGGGTTAATCAGCTATAGCATAACCAAAACCTAGCAAGATGAAGATAAGAAAATAGCATGCATTCAAATATTTCATACACAATTCGAATAGAATCACAAAATAGAGTTAAAGAATTCATACCTAAATTTACCTATACCATGAGCGAAGATTTTCACTGGCTTCCGCGACGTTGTTGATTGGAGTACGATGGAGTTGACGAAGACACGAGGAAAGTTAATTGGTGCGATTTATTCGGCAAAGCAATTTGGGGAAAAGCAAATTTCTTTGGCAGAAGGATTTAGGGGAAAGGGAAAGAGGGTTGAAAATTCTAAGTATGAGCGAGAAAGGAATAGAAAATAGGTGGTTACATTTATTTTGGACCACGCGACTACTTTTTCTTAGGCAGGGAAATGAATTTTTTTTTATCGCGTTTATATTGTGAGTGATAGCACCTTTGCTTGCATTTGTAAATAAACGCCACAGATTTTTGCAACAAAAAATCATTTTTCTTGTAGTGATTTATAGTAAATAATAAATATAATTGACCATTATGCAGTCTCAAATGCAAACTAATATTAAAGAAAATTAATTTAATTACAAATATACAAATCAATCAAACAATTTTCATTTCAGATCTAGGTATGGTATTTGTGACGGCCCGCCCCGCACCAGCCGGCATTTCCTCCGAAAGTGCGTTGTACACATGCCCAACTAGCACAAAACGGTCGCCAAAGAAAGGAAAGAAGAGAATGAACTAATCAAAAACCTGTAGAATGTCTCACAGCGCAGGGAACAAAATATAATAATAATGTACTTGACATAAAATAGGCAAGAAGTGCATAAGCTGATAACTAAAACCAACATCAACATCAGAGCAGCGGAAATCCAAATACAACTTATTACAACTTTCCAAATTACTGTCTCTAAACAAAAGAAAGAAAGATACAGTACTAATGCCCAAAGTAGTGACCGCAGCAACACAGGGAGAATATCTATATATGTATCATACGTGGAAGCCTCCTGCTCGTCTCCGGTACAGCTACTCGTGCATCACCAGCTGACCTGTCTCTAGTCTGCTTGTGAGAGTACCCAGAGTAATAAGAAGAGACATAAAACTCTGGGTCAGACAAAAGGTCTGGTATGAGCAATAAGCAGCTAAACAGAACAATAACAGGTATACTAAACCATACCTGAACCTGGACCTACAACCAAAGAGTTAGCACTACATACCGTACAATACTCTAATGTGCCACTAACATAGGTGTAAAGAAATACGTGGTGGGGGTGTGCATGTCACGGTGATGGCAAATAATCAAGCATAGCAACCATCCTCACATCTCTCGCTCAGTGCGTAAATCATACGATATCCACTACCTTAGTCACATAATCCTTTGGGCCATGACGGAATCCAATCCCGTACAACTATAGCTACAAGCCCACTATCCGTCTCTCAGTGGTGGACCAAAGTTATGAATACCGACAACCCCTTTGCACACGTCCTGCAGCAAAGCCCAACTCATGAAGTGGACTCGTTGGTTCCCTTCTGGATCCTGAGTTGTACTTCCTATTTGTACTTCCTTTGAATCTCGGGTTTTGGTCAAATTGGAGTTGGTCTTCAAAAGAGTCGTCACAATGAGGTAAAAGTATACGTCTGGTTCGGTTCGGTTGTCCCGACCCGGTTCAGTTCGGTGATCCCGGCCCATGCCTTGATCAGTGCTCCACTCCTCCTCGGTTCGGTCCTCCATCTCTGGTTCAGTTTGGTGGTTGCTCCCTCCTATATGTCCCAATCCAATCCCCCTTCCCTTCATATGCCCGATCCGGTCCCCCTTTGGTGTCTCCGATCAGATCCCCTCTTGGTCTCCCCGATCCGATCCCCTACCCAACTCCAACTCTAAGCAAATGGACTTCCTTCTCGCCAAGGCTCCTTTAGTGCAAAGTTCTGATCCGGTTCGGCTTCTCTGCACATTCCACCATCCGATCCGATCCTCCTATCCCGATCCGATCCGAAACCTTGCACATTTTCCAGCAACTTTTCCAGCGACTGTTTTACGCCTACGATGGCATTTTCGACCAATTTAACACTTCTAGGCAATCACAAAGCATATCATATAGTCATAGAAACATGTATTATCATTCACAAACATCAAAACAAAAATTTGGTAGGTTAAAACGGATCAAACATAGCCAAAATCCAATATTTTCCCTTAAACATGTTTAAGCAAATCTAATGATATGATTAGCGAAACTTAACCAAATTAACCCAAACTTCTAACAGAGGTCTAAAACATCATTTCAGGATTTATAAATATTTTTCTAGATTTTTAACATATATAAATTCGCTAATTATTACTAATTACCCCCGATTAGCCGTAATTAGTGAGAAACCTTGCAAATCACTCACCTTGGCCACAAATGAACTTTAGATCTGAAATAATCTACTGTTATGGCATTGTTCCCAATGCAACACAGCAGCTCTAACCTTGCTTTGGCGCTATTCCTCCTTAATTTGATGTAGTTTAAGCCAAAACGTGATTAAGAAGTGATTAGAGGTGTTTTTAGATGTTGCAGGTCATTGTTAGGTTGAAGAGAGGGTTTGTGGTGGCTGGAAAATGAGTGAAAAACCGAAATCCTAACCCTAGCAGCCCTTAAATACCTCTAATCCTGAAATCCCCTGTTGGGTCCTGTAACAACCCGTAAAATACGAGCCAGTTTGAAATTTTTATTTCGGCAATTTTAGCGAATTTTGAACATTCAAAATGAATTATTTTAAATAATATCGTCGAAAAATTTATTTTGAATATAAATCGAACGTATATATTATATACGTCGTCGTTAGAATATAAATATTTATATATAATTATAAATAGAATTGAAAATGGCGCGGTAGTTCGATAATTCAATTTCAAACTTCAATTGAATGTACCGGGTGCAAAACAATCCGGATTTTAGTGAAACCAAAAATAATGGAATCTAATTGATAATATCTTTCCAACGAATCCGAAAAATCAAGATTTCATTTCAGGAATCAAAAGATATGTCCAGTTGAAAATTCTGAATAGTCGCTATGGAATTCAGGCCCTTAAAAATGGACATTTTGCAAATGACCTCGGATTTCGACGAAACCACTTTTATTGGGTCCGTGATGTCGAATTATTGTTAGATTCCAAATTTCATAATTTTTCGAATCAATATGTGAGCGTGGCAAAGGAAAATGCGTTTGACCATTTTCAGTTGATTTTAATCGACTGGAAATTGGCCATTTTTCAAACGGTCTCAGAATTCGACGAAACTAGTTTTGTTAGGACCGTATCGTCAATACGAAGCTAGAAAATATTTTTATAGAATTTTTAAAGTTCGTATGCGACCCCGGTAATTTGAAATGTACATTTAAAATTCAATATAGTGATTTAAATGTAAATTCAACGGAAACTAATCGAAACGATCAAATCAGCTTGCGATACATATCCCATTGTGTTCGGAATGGGGGTAATTAGCTAGGGGCGACAGTCATTGGGCCCGAGTTAGAGTTTGAAATTAAAACTTATCTTTTGAAATAAAATGGAGAAAATAAATAAAATAAAATAATAAAATATATAAAAAAGGCCCTCCCCCCCTTTTTCTTCTCAGTCCAACCCGCTCCCTAAACAAAAAAAGAAAAAAAGAAAAAAGAAAAAATGGCGCTTCTCCTTTTTTTTCCGTCGCGCCACCATCAGGACGGCGGCACCGACCGCCAACATACCCCCCCCCCATCCTCCTGCCACGCCCTCCTCTTCATCTCTCCTTTACCTCGATTCAAGGAAACCGCCGGTTGAAGTCCCTCCCCAAATCCCCAAATCAGTGACTGCCCCTACCTCCTAAAACCGCCCCCCCCCCCCTGCAGTGCCGAGGATCCGACCACCAGAGCCCACCCCGGCCTTGGCGCCCTTCAGCGCCACCCCCCACCCTGTTCTTCAAGCCGCCAACAACAAACCCCTTGCTGTAAGTGTTTTTTTTTGCCTCCTTTGATTTTTATTAGTGTTTATAAACACTGATTTTTGTTTATAAAATAAAAAGAGACGATATTTGTTAATGTAAAATGAAAAGATTATATTTTTAAGTCGGAAAAGGTATGATTTTTACGATAGAAAAGTTATGATTAATAAAATAGAAAAGTTTAGTTCTTTAGAAATGAAAAGGTCGGAATTTTAGAGATGAAAGGATCAAATTTTTATAATGGAAAAGATGAAATTTTTGTTATAGAAAAGATCTTTAATTTAGAAAAGATTATATTTTTAAAGATACTCGATTTTTGATTAAACAAAGGTAAGATTTTTTATTATATAAAATATTATAATTTTTATATGAGTAGTGGAATAAAAATAGATTTTTTTTATCTATACAGTAGCGGTATAAAAATAGAATTTTTTATCTATTGAATTTCGAAATAAAAATATGATTTTTATATGTTGAACTTCGAATTAAAAATATGATTTTTATATGTTGAACTTCGAAATAAAAATATGATTTTTATATGTTGAACTTCGAATTAAAAATATGATTTTTATATGTTGAACTTCGAAATAAAAATATGATTTTTATATGTTGAACTTCGAATTAAAAATATGATTTTTATATGTTGAACTTCGAATTAAAAATATGATTTTTATATGTTGAACTTCGAAATAAAAATATGATTTTTACATGTTGAACTTCGAATTAAAAATATGATTTTTATATGTTGAACTTCGAATTAAAAATATGATTTTTACATGTTGAACTTCGAATTAAAAATATGATGTTTATATATTGAATAGCGAAGTAAAAATTCGATTTTTACATATGTAGAGAATACGGGCGAAGGTAACAAAAAGGCGAAACGACGAAGACTTCTGCAAAAGAAGAGTCGAGATGATTGGATAGCTATAAGTGAGAATTTCTCACCTTTCAATTTAATATTTCTATTTATATATATATACTAGGATGCAGACGGTGCTTAGTAGCACCCGACACAATCGTCCACAAACCATGGACTTGTTTGTTTGGTTGCATAGCTTAGTTATATGATTTGATTTGAATTTGGTTGTTTGGTGATTTTGATTGATGTGTGAATGGCGTGGGCCTTCACTAGACCGGGGATATGGCTAGGCCTTGTCCCGTTTCTAGTATCGTGCCGTTATGCCGCCGAAATTTTCTAAAATATGTTAGAAAAATAAAATATCATTTTATTGAAGAAATGAACTGAATAGAAATTCATGTGTTGAAATAAAATGTTTTATCGTTAAAATATAATTTTTGACGTGAATGTGAATAAATAAATATTCATTTACAAACCGGACGGTTTGTTTATGTACACCTATTTGAAGGACATTGATTGGGTCGATAAATTTCACACATCGCCCAACTGCACAAATAAAATCTGTGTTTGATTGTTTGAAACCCCACACGGGTGTTGGGATGAAATTTGAAGTTCACTCATCCTGATTGATTAAATATGTCGATCGATTGATTGACAGGCTGTTATAAGCGTTGAATATCTATATTTGATGCTTTTACAGTGTAGTGCACTTTGGTTGATGGTTGATTATTTTTCAATGCTATTATACATGTGTTGTATGAAAACCCATATAATTAACTTTATATGGTAATTGATTGGGCCTCATTCCAGTTTTAAAATAGATATATTTGAAATAGAAATATTCGAAATGGAATATTTGAAAATATCAATATATGAAGCCGTGTTGATTAGATTGACGCCATTTTGACGTGAACGATATTTATATCGAAATGAATTGAAAACGATTTCGAAATGAAATGAATTGAAAACGATTTCGAAATGAATTGAAAACGATTAAGAAATGAAGTGAATTGAAAACGATTTCGAAATGAAGTGAATTGAAAACGATTTCGAAATGAAGTGAATTGAAAACGATTTCGAAATGAATTGAATTGAAAACGATTTCGAAATGAATTGAATTGAAAACGATTTCGAAATGAAGTGAATTGAAAACGATTTCGAAATGTAGTGAATTGAAAACGATTTCGAAATGAATTGAATTGAAAACGATTTCGAAATGAAGTGAATTGAAAACGATTTCGAAATGAATTGAATTGAAAACGATTTCGAAATGAATTGAATTGAATATGAATTCAAATTGAATTGAAATTTGAATTGAATAGAAAGGAATTTTAAAACGAATTTATAAAGAAGAATTCAATTTTGATTTGAATTGAAAAGGAAGTTGAAATGGCTTTTGAAACGAATTTAAAACTATTTATATAATTCGTTTTAAATAGAAATTGACGAAATATATTATATATATAATATAATGGCCTGAATAGAACGCGCCGCGCCGCGGCAGTTCGCGAATTTCGACCATTGATTTCAAACGGACATTACGGGAGATCCGACCGTCGGATTCTCCTAAAACCGGAATCGTTGGGTTCGTATCGAAGAGAGCTTTCTAACGAATGTGAGAAATTAGAAATCTAACGGTTGGATTTGGGATTATGTCCAAATCAAATTTGAAAAAGGTCGCTGTAAGTGCAGTTCGATGGCCATTGGTGGAAATCGACTGTACGGGCCTTGATAAAATTATTAAAAATAGTAATAATTTGTGTAAAATCATAAGAAATGATTTGTGAAGGTTTGGGATGAAAAACTCCATATTTGAAAAATAAAAATAGATTTTTATCGAAATGAACTAGTTTTGAACTAGAAATATAATTCTATTTATTTTTAAATAAATAAATTGAATTTGAAAAAGGTTTTAAAAATAACCAGAATTTCCAATGATTGCATTGGAGTGGATTTGAATCGAAATTGTCTTCGGAATATTTCGATGTTGGAATTCGTGATTATACAGATGTTGTTATGGGAGTTTGAAAGATATACATTTATATCGTTATTTCAATACGACATTTGTTAATCGTAGAATTTGATATTGAATATAAGCCGATATATTTTCTATTCAGAGCCTTGTATTGAATATCAAATGTGATTTGGGTTTGTCGTGAATGGTGTCTTCACTAACACTGTTCTTGAACCCAGTTGTGAAAAGATTAAATCTTTTTATTTGGATTTAATGAAGTGTACCAATTAAATGAGATTTCATTGGAATTGAATTGATATTGATTTTTGGGTTTATCGTGAACAGTGTTTTAAATAACACTCGTTCTTTAACCCGATAATTAATGAATGTGATTTTGGGTTTATCGTGAACTGTGTTTTTAAATGACACTGATTCTTTAACCCAGAGAAATATTAAAACTAAGTGGAGTTTTAATGAATCTTTAATTAGATTGAAAAGATCGAGAATGGAGTATCACCAGTTTTACTCCAGGCGATAGTTAAATCTTTAATTAGATTTGAACGTGAAATGGTAATTGAATTTACCGATAACGTCGTGGTGTTAGATATGAAGTATTACCAGTTTTACTTCATGGGATGAATAGGTTGGGATTGGGAAATAAAATAAATGATTACTTCGGTGTGGTTCGCTAATCCCGACTAGTTTGAATTGATATTCAAAGGAGATTAAAGAATAAATTTAAAGAATTTATCTTGGATAAAATTAATGGGAACTTTTCCCAAAGTATAGGAATATTGGAATAAAAGAATATTCTGAATTGGAATGAGGCATATGTTGTGTTTGTGTAACACTTTTATAATATACGCGAGTTATTCAGAAAGACCGGGTTTATCCCATTCTGAATAACTGATTCGACGTGGTGTCGAAGATGAAGACGGTGGTCGAAGACCGGAAGTCTTCACGTCGTTTGGGTGATTACTGATGATCTTGATTGGGCTGTACACCCAAGAAGATGGAAACAGTTAGTGATCGTCCAGACGTACTTGGAGATCGATGGATATGCGGGGTACTAGGTGCCTCTGGTTTCGTTCAGACCCAGAACGGACTTGTAAATGGACTGTGTGTCCGACATTGGATTTTAGTCCGTGTGATTGATCTCTATTAAATATATATCTGTTTGGCGGCGGAGAATTTATTCTCTTGCTTAACGCCCTTCTCTGAGACGTACGAGCTCAGGGGTTATATATTGATGGATATCAAACGCATGGAGTGAATTGCCTGTGTGGCATGCCTAAGTGGCAATTGATCGAGGCTTCTATTGAAAAGCAAAGTCTTGTGGTGATGATCAAAGCACGGCCTTTGTGGCGTAGCTTTGTGTAATGTTTACTTCGCGAGTTTCACATCCGGTATGAACCAAAAACGGGAGACGGACCTCAGGGAGGGCATGCGTTTCCTTTTAGATAAAAAGTGGCGTCAATGGTTTTACACGCCCTGACGAGTTTGACTTATGTGGTTGTTGCTGTTGCGAGGCGCCTCGGATTGATCGGTCGTTCTCGAACCGATGGAGTCATTTGGTTGGCTCATTTACGCCCCAAAGGGCGGGGAAACGTAGTGTTCAGGGTTTAAGTTTAATCCACATCGGTGGACCGGCCCTGTCGCTCCAAGGGACGATGCGTTCTGTTCCGGAGACATGGGCTAGATTGTCTCGAATCGGTTGAGGACTATCTTTTGCCTCGGTTCATAGACGGAAATCCAATTTCCAAATACGTGACATTTGCGGTTTTAATTGTAGAACTAGTATGGTGACATAGTGGGATGGGGCGCTCATGCCGCCTATGATTGATACTTATGATTTGAAGTTGTTTTATACATTATGCACTTATAATAGTATCAAATGATTTGTTTTAAACGTATCAAGCATTCTTTGGCTGTTATAAGGGAAAACCCTATCCTCGGCTGCGTTGCATTGTGTGATGGGACCTGGGTCTTATAACAGCTTCATTTTTCTTTATTTAGCATTGCGCTGTTTGTTTTATGCACTGGTATTCTTGGGAGGAAACCCGTTCCGTGTTATACGGCGTGGTCCCTTGATTTACCTAATGATTTAAAATAAAGATTAATAACTGTTTTAGTTCTCACACCAGTCACATGACTGACCTGGAGTTTATTGTTTTAACCTAAACTCTGGGTGCCCCTATTTTGACACGGGCAGCTAGTAGTTTTGGTTTTGCAGATTTATATTCACAGGATCCTGGTTTACAGCTGGAACGATATCCGGAAAGCTTTGTATCCGTATATCTCATTCTAGTTGTGTATTGTATTATTTTCCGCTGCTATGTATTTAAATGTAATTTAAATCTCTGATATTTCTGTGTAATATTCATTTATACTTTGTATATATTCTTGTAATCTGATGCATTGTTGTAATAACAGTGAAATGTTCTTCTGTATGTGTTCTGTTGTGGTTTGTTCTCGAACTATCCGACGCTTTCCTTTACGGGGAAGTTGCGGGTTTTCACAGTTGGTATCAGAGCTTTGGTTTACAGAGCTCGAGAACAAGACACATTAGAACCATACGAAAGAATTCATCAGATATTGGATTAGTAATATCCAATTAGAATGACTCGTTAGAGATAGGATCAGTAGTATCCTAGAACGAGTGTGAAGAGTATATTTTTCAAATGAAAACAATTGTGTTTTGAAAATTTAAACCATTTTATACGTATTTGAATATTTATTTATTTTGAATATGGACAATCGAGTATATATAGATTTCGCGTATACGCGTCATGAACGTATATTCGAAGTTTTAATATACTGGATAGATATAGAATCATACTCTAGTGGCCCGAAGATGATTCTTATGATTGACTAGTCGTCATTAGTATTCATGTTCGAGTAACGAAGGTGTGATATCGATATATTTCCATTAGACTGGTGTGAGAACCAAAACTTATATAGTTAGAACACATTGTTGTGAATTGGCATCAAAAACATGATTTTTTGTATATGTATCAAAATTATGAATTTGAAAACTCTAATCCACTAATTGATTGATGTTTGTGTTGTTTGTTTATTTGTTTGCTAATTTTTAGCCATTTAGCCTAATTGAAACAAATATTGAATTGTATTGAAAATTGGTCGCATCTGCTTGCATATACATGTATATCATTGAACAGGTCATAGCAAGGAGGCTAGAGCCAGAGAATAAAATTTGTTTGCCCGACAAATAGGTACATGTTTACTACATAATTTCCTGTTTTGTTTGGGTGATGATGATTTTGTGAGCCTATTGGCTAGCCGCTTGGCTTTTTCTTTTTCTTTTTGAGATCTGAAGGACCGGGGAAGCTATTTGAAATTCCCCGATGCTCCCGGTGCAGGGGAGGTTATGGCGAAATTTTTCGAAAATTTAGGGAGTTAGCCAAATTTTTGAAATTTTGAAAATTCTCAGAAACTGAAAAGTTAGAGAAGGGAAGCCAGATCGAATGATGAGTTGATAAATCAAACCACTTTCGACTTTGTTCCTTTTCGGGGACGAAAAGTTTTAAGTGGGGGAGATTGTAACAACCCGTAAAATACGAGCCAGTTTGAAATTTTTATTTCGGCAATTTTAGCGAATTTTGAACATTCAAAATGAATTATTTTAAATAATATCGTCGAAAAATTTATTTTGAATATAAATCGAACGTATATATTATATACGTCGTCGTTAGAATATAAATATTTATATATAATTATAAATAGAATTGAAAATGGCGCGGTAGTTCGATAATTCGATTTCAAACTTCAATTGAATGTACCGGGTGCAAAACAATCCGGATTTTAGTGAAACCAAAAATAATGGAATCTAAATGATAATATCTTTCCAACGAATCCGAAAAATCAAGATTTCATTTCAGGAATCAAAAGATATGTCCAGTTGAAAATTCTGAATAGTCGCTATGGAATTCAGGCCCTTAAAAATGGACATTTTGCAAATGACCTCGGATTTCGACGAAACCACTTTTATTGGGTCCGTGATGTCGAATTATTGTTAGATTCCAAATTTCATAATTTTTCGAATCAATATGTGAGCGTGGCAAAGGAAAATGCGTTTGACCATTTTCAGTTGATTTTAATCGACTGGAAATTGGCCATTTTTCAAACGGTCTCAGAATTCGACGAAACTAGTTTTGTTAGGACCGTATCGTCAATACGAAGCTAGAAAATATTTTTATAGAATTTTTAAAGTTCGTATGCGACCCCGGTAATTTGAAATGTACGTTTAAAATTCAATATAGTGATTTAAATGTTAATTCAACGGAAACTAATCGAAACGATCAAATCAGCTTGCGATACATATCCCATTGTGTTCGGAATGGGGGTAATTAGCTAGGGGCAACAGTCATTGGGCCCGAGTTAGAGTTTGAAATTAAAACTTATCTTTTGAAATAAAATGGAGAAAATAAATAAAATAAAATAATAAAATATATAAAAAAGGCCCTCCCCCCCTTTTTCTTCTCAGTCCAACCCGCTCCCTAAACAAAAAAATAAAAGAAAAAAAAGAAAAAATGGCGCTTCTCCTTTTTTTTCCGTCGCGCCACCATCAGGACGGCGGCGCCGACCGCCAACATACCCCCCCATCCTCCTGCCACGCCCTCCTCTTCATCTCTCCTTTACCTCGATTCAAGGAAACCGCCGGTTGAAGTCCCTCCCCAAATCCCCAAATCAGTGACCGCCCCTACCTCCTAAAACCGCCCCCCCTGCAGTGCCGAGGATCCGACCACCAGAGCCCACCCCGGCCTTGGCGCCCTTCAGCGCCACCCCCCCTTGTTCTTCAAGCCGCCAACAACAAACCCCTTGCTGTAAGTGTTTTTTTTTTTGCCTCCTTTGATTTTTATTAGTGTTTATAAACACTGATTTTTGTTTATAAAATAAAAAGAGACGATATTTGTTAATGTAAAACGAAAAGATTATATTTTTAAGTCGGAAAAGGTATGATTTTTACGATAGAAAAGTTATGATTAATAAAATAGAAAAGTTTAGTTCTTTAGAAATGAAAAGGTTGGAATTTTAGAGATGAAAGGATCAAATTTTTATAATGGAAAAGATGAAATTTTTGTTATAGAAAAGATCTTTAATTTAGAAAAGATTATATTTTTAAAGATACTCGATTTTTGATTAAACAAAGGTAAGATTTTTTATTATATAAAATATTATAATTTTTATATGAGTAGTGGAATAAAAATAATTTTTTTTTATCTATACAGTAGCGGTATAAAAATAGAATTTTTTATCTATTGAATTTCGAAATAAAAATATGATTTTTATATGTTGAACTTCGAATTAAAAATATGATTTTTATATGTTGAACTTTGAAATAAAAATATGATTTTTATATGTTGAACTTCGAATTAAAAATATGATTTTTATATGTTGAAAAATATGATTTTTATATGTTGAACTTCGAATTAAAAATATGATTTTTATATGTTGAACTTCGAATTAAAAATATGATTTTTATATGTTGAACTTCGAAATAAAAATATGATTTTTACATGTTGAACTTCGAATTAAAAATATGATTTTTATATGTTGAACTTCGAATTAAAAATATGATTTTTACATGTTGAACTTCGAATTAAAAATATGATTTTTATATATTGAATAGCGAAGTAAAAATTCGATTTTTACATATGTAGAGAATACGGGCGAAGGTAACAAAAAGGCGAAACGACGAAGACTTCTGCAAAAGAAGAGTCGAGATGATTGGATAGCTATAAGTGAGAATTTCTCACCTTTCAATTTAATATTTCTATTTATATATATATACTAGGATGCAGACGGTGCTTAGTAGCACCCGACACAATCGTCCACAAACCATGGACTTGTTTGTTTGGTTGCATAGCTTAGTTATATGATTTGATTTGAATTTGGTTGTTTGGTGATTTTGATTGATGTGTGAATGGCGTGGGCCTTCACTAGACCGGGGATAAGGCTAGGCCTTGTCCCGTTTCTAGTATCGTGCCGTTATGCCGCCGAAATTTTCTAAAATATGTTAGAAAAATAAAATATCATTTTATTGAAGAAATGAACTGAATAGAAATTCATGTGTTGAAATAAAATGTTTTATCGTTAAAATATAATTTTTGACGTGAATGTGAATAAATAAATATTCATTTACAAACCGGACGGTTTGTTTATGTACACCTATTTGAAGGACATTGATTGGGTCGATAAATTTCACACATCGCCCAACTGCACAAATAAAATCTGTGTTTGATTGTTTGAAACCCCACACGGGTGTTGGGATGAAATTTGAAGTTCACTCATCCTGATTGATTAAATATGTCGATCGATTGATTGACAGGCTGTTATAAGCGTTGAATATCTATATTTGATGCTTTTACAGTGTAGTGCACTTTGGTTGATGGTTGATTATTTTTCAATGCTATTATACATGTGTTGTATGAAAACCCATATAATTAACTTTATATGGTAATTGACTGGGCCTCATTCCAGTTTTAAAATAGAAATATTTGAAATAGAAATATTCGAAATGGAATATTTGAAAATATCAATATATGAAGCCGTGTTGATTAGATTGACGCCATTTTGACGTGAACGATATTTATATCGAAATGAATTGAAAACGATTTCGAAATGAAATGAATTGAAAACGATTTCGAAATGAATTGAAAACGATTAAGAAATGAAGTGAATTGAAAACGATTTCGAAATGAAGTGAATTGAAAACGATTTCGAAATGAAGTGAATTGAAAACGATTTCGAAATGAATTGAATTGAAAACGATTTCGAAATGAATTGAATTGAAAACGATTTCGAAATGAAGTGAATTGAAAACGATTTCGAAATGTAGTGAATTGAAAACGATTTCGAAATGAATTGAATTGAAAACGATTTCGAAATGAAGTGAATTGAAAACGATTTCGAAATGAATTGAATTGAAAACGATTTCGAAATGAATTGAATTGAATATGAATTCAAATTGAATTGAAATTTGAATTGAATAGAAAGGAATTTTAAAACGAATTTATAAAGAAGAATTCAATTTTGATTTGAATTGAAAAGGAAGTTGAAATGGCTTTTGAAACGAATTTAAAACTATTTATATAATTCGTTTTAAATAGAAATCGACGAAATATATTATATATATAATATAATGGCCTGAATAGAACGCGCCGCGCCGCGGCAGTTCGCGAATTTCGACCATTGATTTCAAACGGACATTACGGGAGATCCGACCGTCGGATTCTCCTAAAACCGGAACCGTTGGGTTCGTATCGAAGAGAGCTTTCTAACGAATGTGAGAAATTAGAAATCTAACGGTTGGATTTGGGATTATGTCCAAATCAAATTTGAAAAAGGTCGCTGTAAGTGCAGTTCGATGGCCATTGGTGGAAATCGACTGTACGGGCCTTGATAAAATTATTAAAAATAGTAATAATTTGTGTAAAATCATAAGAAATGATTTGTGAATATTTGGGTTGAAAAACTCCATATTTGAAAAGATAAAAATAGATTTTTATCGAAATGAACTAGTTTTGAACTAGAAATATAATTCTATTTATTTTTAAATAAATAAATTGAATTTGAAAAAGGTTTTAAAAATAACCAGAATTTCCAATGATTGCATTGGAGTGGATTTGAATCGAAATTGTCTTCGGAATATTTCGATGTTGGAATTCGTGATTATACAGATGTTGTTATGGGAGTTTGAAAGATATACATTTATATCGTTATTTCAATACGACATTTGTTAATCGTAGAATTTGATATTGAATATAAGCCGATATATTTTCTATTCAGAGCCTTGTATTGAATATCAAATGTGATTTGGGTTTGTCGTGAATGGTGTCTTCACTAACACTGTTCTTGAACCCAGTTGTGAAAAGATTAAATCTTTTTATTTGGATTTAATGAAGTGTACCAATTAAATGAGATTTCATTGGAATTGAATTGATATTGATTTTTGGGTTTATCGTGAACAGTGTTTTAAATAACACTCGTTCTTTAACCCGATAATTAATGAATGTGATTTTGGGTTTATCGTGAACTGTGTTTTTAAATGACACTGATTCTTTAACCCAGAGAAATATTAAAACTAAGTGGAGTTTTAATGAATCTTTAATTAGATTGAAAAGATCGAGAATGGAGTATCACCAGTTTTACTCCAGGCGATAGTTAAATCTTTAATTAGATTTGAATGTGAAATGGTAATTGAATTTACCGATAACGCCGTGGTGTTAGATATGAAGTATTACCAGTTTTACTTCATGGGATGAATAGGTTGGGATTGGGAAATAAAATAAATGATTACTTCGGTGTGGTTCGCTAATCCCGACTAGTTTGAATTGATATTCAAAGGAGATTAAAGAATAAATTTAAAGAATTTATCTTGGATAAAATTAATGGGAACTTTTCCCAAAGTATAGGAATATTGGAATAAAAGAATATTCTGAATTGGAATGAGGCGTATGTTGTGTTTGTGTAACACTTTTATAATATACGCGAGTTATTCAGAAAGACCGGGTTTATCCCATTCTGAATAACTGATTCGACGTGGTGTCGAAGATGAAGACGGTGGTCGAAGACCGGAAGTCTTCACGTCGTTTGGGTGATTACTGATGATCTTGATTGGGCTGTACACCCAAGAAGATGGAAACAGTTAGTGATCGTCTAGACGTACTTGGAGATCGATGGATATGCGGGGTACTAGGTGCCTCCGGTTTCGTTCAGACCCAGAACGGACTTGTAAATGGACTGTGTGTCCGACATTGGATTTTAGTCCGTGTGATTGATCTCTATTAAATATATATCTGTTTGGCGGCGGAGAATTTATTCTCTTGCTTAACGCCCTTCTCTGAGACGTACGAGCTCAGGGGTTATATATTGATGGATATCAAACGCATGGAGTGAATTGCCTGTGTGGCATGCCTAAGTGGCAATTGATCGAGGCTTCTGTTGAAAAGCAAAGTCTTGTGGTGATGATCAAAGCACGGCCTTTGTGGCGTAGCTTTGTGTAACGTTTACTTCGCGAGTTTCACATCCGGTATGAACCAAAAACGGGAGACGGACCTCAGGGAGGGCATGCGTTTCCTTCTAGATAAAAAGTGGCGTCAGTGGTTTTACACGCCCTGACGAGTTTGACTTATGTGGTTGTTGCTGTTGCGAGGCGCCTCGGATTGATCGGTCGTTCTCGAACCGATGGAGTCATTTGGTTGGCTCATTTACGCCCCAAAGGGCGGGGAAACGTAGTGTTCAGGGTTTAAGTTTAATCCACATCGGTGGACCGGCCCTGTCGCTCCAAGGGACGATGCGTTCTGTTCCGGAGACATGGGCTAGATTGTCTCGAATCGGTTGAGGACTATCTTTTGCCTCGGTTCATAGACGGAAATCCAATTTCCAAATACGTGACATTTGCGGTTTTAATTGTAGAACTAGTATGGTGACATAGTGGGATGGGGCGCTCATGCCGCCTATGATTGATACTTATGATTTGAAGTTGTTTTATACACTATGCACTTATAATAGTATCAAATGATTTGTTTTAAACGTATCAAGCATTCTTTGGCTGTTATAAGGGAAAACCCTATCCTCGGCTGCGTTGCATTGTGTGATGGGACCTGGGTCTTATAACAGCTTCATTTTTCTTTATTTAGCATTGCGCTGTTTGTTTTATGCACTGGTATTCTTGGGAGGAAACCCGTTCCGTGTTATACGGCGTGGTCCCTTGATTTACCTAATGATTTAAAATAAAGATTAATAACTGTTTTAGTTCTCACACCAGTCACATGACTGACCTGGAGTTTATTGTTTTAACCTAAACTCTGGGTGCCCCTATTTTGACACGGGCAGCTAGTAGTTTTGGTTTTGCAGATTTATATTCACAGGATCCTGGTTTACAGCTGGAACGATATCCGGAAAGCTTTGTATCCGTATATCTCATTCTAGTTGTGTATTGTATTATTTTCCGCTGCTATGTATTTAAATGTAATTTAAATCTCTGATATTTCTGTGTAATATTCATTTATACTTTGTATATATTCTTGTAATCTGATGCATTGTTGTAATAACAGTGAAATGTTCTTCTGTATGTGTTCTGTTGTGGTTTGTTCTCGAACTATCCGACGCTTTCCTTTACGGGGAAGTTGCGGGTTTTCACAGGTCCAGCTGTTAATCACCCGGTTAAGCCCAATTAAGCTGTTATTCACCATCCGAAACTTGTTTCAGCCATATCTCCCAAACGATGAGTCTGTTTCGGTAATGTGACCACTCTACGGAATTATAAACCATCATCCGTAGCCAATGGAAGTGGTTTTAGGTCAAAATTCCTTTCCAGTCAAATGTTATGGCCAAAACAGTATCGGCTAGGGGCAAAACGGTCATTTAAGAATTGGCAAAAATCATGAACATGGGAAATGACCCAATAGTCGTCTCCCAAAGTTACATGACCATACGACTTCGTATGTGAAAGAAATAAATATCCTATGATTCTGCGATGCGTAGAATTGGGGTCGTTACAGTATTACTCAATAGTAAGATCCACGTAACTATCTCAAAGGAGCATACTTGATTCGAAATTTCCAAAATATCTCAAATACTATTATATATATATATCTGTGTGTGTGTGTGTGTGTGTGTGTGAGAGTGTGTGTGTGTGTGTATTATAAATGGTCTAAATTACTTAATTCAAGGAATCATATTTATATTTTCTTACATAAGCAATTCTACATTATTCAAACCATTTTATACTATCAATATACAATAAAGGAAAACAAGTACAAAAACAAATCCAAAATATTTTTTCAGTTAAAATCCTTAACTTCTTTAAAGACAATATTAAACACGTGGATATTACAATTAATATGATTTGCTTTCCTAATTTAGAGGGATTCATATTATTTTCCAAAGTTCAATGATTTTGAAATCAGAACTTATTTCTAAAATAATTTCATGTCATTTTGATCAATCTTTTTACAATAAAATGATTTCTCAAAACAACTTTTCAATTTACAATGTTAAAGAAATATTTTAAATCAAATCCAAAAACATTTTAAAATCATTGATACATATAGATTAGATATATATAAATTTTGAATAAGAAACTACATAATTCAGTAATTTCTAAATGAAGTTCAATCCAAAACTTAAAAAATATTCAAATTTCTCAATGAAATCATTAATGGGTGGCTCTAATAGTACTTGTTATGATTTCTATATATACTTTATGATTGACAAATAAAGAAATCCTTTATTTAAGTAGATGAAACATATTGATTTAGTTTAGAAAAAAAACAGAGAAAGTAAATGAATAAGCGTAAGCCATACCTAGATGCATAGATGTTTACAGAGACAAGATTAAATTGGTTAAGATATGGTTTTGATCTTCAAAATTGATATAAGCTTTAGGTCTGAATCGATGGTTGTTGCTTTTATGAACACATTATGATAAAAGACAGATCTAAAAGATAAGAGTTGGATATGATCCTCCAAATTAATATAAAAATAGGTCTAAATTATTTTCACAAAAGAGATTAAGAGAATAACTAGATCTTATGTAATTTAGGGGCCATTACTCAATATGTGTAATAGTGTGATATTTTCAGTTAGACCTTTCAACAAATTGAAAATCACTCCTATCTCTATGCATTCTTCCCATGATATTGACATATTTAAGCCTTGTTTATTTTTAATTTATTTGATCACCTCAATTAGGCATTACACTAAAATAGCATAAAACATTCTATTTTACATATATGGCCCACATATTAAAATTTTCCTACAGTGCATCAACCGCAAATCAAAAATGCCTCTAGGGAACATTCAAGTTGGTTTTTTTGGAAAAGGTTTTGATAATCTTAGTCAACTGAAATAACTTTCCATGTGTCATATACAAAGAATTGGTAATGATCCACGTATTATAAAATAGTGTACTGGTTAAGGGAAAATATAATAATTTTCACTGAGTTCCAACACTAAATATAAGTACCTAAATGATATGTTTACTTCTAAAAGAGTAGCTCAAAAGTGGAAATCCAGAAAGTAAAAAAAAACTTGAATTTTATCTTCTTCTTCATTGACCATATTGAAATAAGCAATATGATAAACACCAGTTCGTTTTTGTTTGTTACGATAGGATTGACAATCAAAATAATTGCTACCATAAAAAATAACATACAACGACTATATCTAGTATGATAACTATATCTTAGGATAATTGCTACCACAAGAATAATTGCTACCATAAAAATATCAAAATAAGTGCTACCATAAAAATATCAAAATAATTGCTACCATAAAAAATACCAGACTCATACATCATGAGATCATATGATAACTATTAAATGTAAACATATTAGGAATTAACGTTCTTGAGATGACCCCCCCCCCCAATTTTTTTCTTCTTCCAAATTTTAGTTTATTCATTTGTAATTTACACATTCCAGTGTCATCTTCTCAAGGGTCGTCCCCTTTCAATCATTCAATTCCAGGCCTTCTTTACCAATAAAAATACCAGTATAATTCGAACAAGATTTAAATGTGTATATGAAGATACACAAGTCTCTTTTGCTTAATTACCTGAGTATAATTTATAAGCAAAAGATGTTTGATTAGTTTGAAGATTAACTAATCACGACATAGCCAAAATAGATATAAAACAATTATTTTCCTATTATAAAAGTCATTTTTAGAAACAGATAAATTGAGAATATTTTAGGCATCTCAAACTATCTGGTTATAAGTTAATATATTATTGTGACATTTTTTCCATGTCCCGGAACTGTCTCAAAATTGTTAGAAACTATGTTATATAATAAAACAAGTTTATAATATAAGCCTTTTTCCTATATCTTAAGATATTTAGTTTCCATGAAGGGTGTTTATTTATATCTATTGAAATACATTGCAAAAAAGGAAGTTTTGCACATACATATACATTAACTTGGCCTTTTAGTTTTTTGTACACATATCACTGTTTCAAATTTCTAATATATCGCCCGAGATCTCCTCTGAGATCTCCTTTTGGGCTCTTTCTGAAACGAAACAACAAATATCACTGTAAATCACCTTTCGAATATATCGCCCGAGATATTACGATATCGAATGATATATCAACTGAGACGTTATACTGGAATATCGTCTGAGATCTTGGTTTTTATGCTTAAAATTTAAATTCGTGCTTGAACCAGAACAACAATTAAATAACTCTAGCCATGATAATCTCCTGTTATTTTACATTTTTCATGTTAAATGAACATATTGTATGTTCATGTATGTTCTACAATGCTTTTGATTTTCAACTCGTCTTTTTATATATACATATTACCTATGAAATTATGTATTTTATGTTCTACTTATGCTGATATTTTTAATGTTTTGGATCTTTTTTATGTTTTATGTCTAACAATAATTCATATTCATGGACAATATGTTGTGAGCATTAATCTTTTTGCATTGTGTTATATTTCTGTTTTAAGAATATTACGATATAGAGTATGATGATCTTTCATAAATTAAGAATAATAAAGTGATATTACAATTCAAGTTTAAGTTACTATGTTTTTAATAGCATTCATAAAATTATTTTAAAAGAATATCAGTTTTAAACATATTATATACCCCGAGATTATTCTGATATGAACTTCAAGACCCGATATGGAAATCTGAGATGAACCCCTGAGTTAGACTCATCTCGTCCGAGATCTCCCCCGATACGAGATCAAGTCTCTAAAATCTCTTAGACGAAATGTGATCGATAACCAAGATTTAAAACCTTAACACATATACACTGTTTAAGTACCTGGCTTTTGAAGTACTGCTTGTTGTTTGGTTTTTATTTAATTATGTCTGACTTTTACACAGTTGACACCCATGCACAATTTGCATTCATATATATAAGCATGTGCTTGGCCACTCTCATATTACCATGCAAACACTATATGTATATAATTCCATGTTACTTTGCTACTTGCTTCATATAAGCATCCAAGCATTGTATAAAAGAACTTTTGTGATATTATTTCAATTATTTAGAACGTAACCAGAATAGAATATTGTACAAGGAGATGTGCAATTATATATGTTACACACGCACTGCCTCTTGGGCTATTTGATACAAATAGATGTAACAACTATAATGGGCTTAGCCCACTACTATATAAAATATATGTAAAATCTCCACCGACAGATCTGTTCCATTTCACCCCCTCGAAACAAGCTAGGGCTTTCCTCTTCCACTACTAATGTCGTCTACTATCTACAATCCTCAAATTGGCCTTACATCTGTGGATTTTTTTTGCCGACAACGCCTTTGTTAGTATGTCTTCTCGTTGAAACAGGGTTGGGACATGTCCAATGTCCAGTTTCCCTCTGTCTACTTCCATGCGTACGAAGCACAAATCTATATCGATGTGCTTCATACGTGAGTGTTGAATTGGGTTCGAAGACAAGGATATAGTACTTAGATTATCGCACCAGATGATAAATTTATTGTCTACAACGATTTCAATTTCCTTGAGAAAATATCCGATCCACATGAGTTCAGCTGTTGTACTGGCGACCGCCCTATATTCTGCTTCTGTACTCGAACAAGAGATGGTTGGTTGTTTTCTACAGCACCAGGAAATTGGATTTAACCCCAAATAGACACAATAGCCCGTCGTTGATCGCCTTTCATCATGGTCTGAAGCCCAATCTGCATCAATATAAGCGTTTATATTCAAATTTCTATTAGCACTTAATAATAATCCCTGATCAAGTGTTCCTTGTAAGTATCTTAGTATACGTTTGACTGCTTTCCAGTGTTCTGATAGTGGATTGTGCATATACTGACATACTTTGTTAACGCTGTAACTAATATCTGGCCGAGTAATTGATACATATTGAAGTCCACCCACGATGCTTCTATAAAGTTTGACATTTTCAATGGCTTCCGCTTTGAATTTAGATAGCTGCTAATTGCTTGTCATAGGGGTAGGTAAGGGTTTTGCCTTGTCCATATCTGCACGTTTGAGTATTTCTAGTATATACTTCTTTTGAGATAAAACTATTTTAGTACTGTTCTTGTGTTGCACTTGTATGCCGAGAAAGTAGTTTATAGTCCCCATATCCTTGATAGAAAAGGTTCTGTCCAAGAAATTTAAAATGTCATCGACTTTAGAGTCATTATTCCTAGTAATGAGTATGTCGTCAACATAGACTAGTATATATATATATAGTTGTCCCTGTTTTGATATTTAGATATAGTGAGCAGTCTGATTTTGTCATGGAGGAACCCAATTTGGTGAATGTATCCTTCAATTTTTCATACCAAACCCTCGATGTTTGTTTTAATCCATAAATTGCTTTATGCAATTTGCACACAAGCCCTTTATTTCTTTCATTGGTGAACCCTTTTGGCTGCTGCATGTAGATGTCTTCCTTTAATTCACTATTTAGGAAAGCGTTATTCACATCCAGTTGCCTGATTCTCCATTGATTAGTTAATGCTACAGACATTATGATCCTGATAGTTGTAGGCTTGACCACTGGTGAAAAAGTCTCGTTGAAATCAAATCCAAACTGTTGTGAGTAACCTTTGGCTACTAACCTTGCTTTATATTTTGCCACACTCCCATCAGGATTTTTCTTTAGCTTATAAGTCCATCTACACCCAACAATGTTTTTGTGCTCAGGAGCTTTAACTAATGTCCATGTCTGATTTTTAATTAAAGCTTCATACTCTAAATCCATGGCCTTCTTCCAATTATCGCTTAATACAGCCTCTTCAAAATCAACTGGTTCTCTGTCATTGATGTCCATAATAAAGATCTTGGGTTTAAAGATGCCGCATTAACCCCTTGTCATCATATGATGCCTATTTGTATTACTTAACTGATCTACATCTTGATTGTTATTAAATGAGTCAGTTCTGTTGCTTCCAGTGCTTTGAACATGTTGATCACTTTTGGCTGATTCAATGTTGTCTTGTTGTTCATCATGATACTACTGCTGCATATTTTCCTCATAATATTGTTGTTCCAAATTGTCATTAGTATCTGAATTGTATCAGTTGCTGTGCTTGGTATGCTTTTAGCCTCACTTTGTTCATCAACATGTTGGTCATTGTTTGTGTCTTTAGACCAGTCAGTTAGGGCCATAGGTGGCAGCAAACTATTAGTAGACTTCATAACCCTATCAGTGGTCTTCATGCACTTATCTGTAAAAGGGAAAACGTTTTCATAAAAAGTAACATGTCTTGAAATTTATAGTCTACCATTACTATCCAAACATTTGTAACCTTTTTGGTTGGTTGGATACCCCAAAAAGGTACACGGTGCTGATCTATAATTCAGCTTATGTTTGTTGTCCAAACATTTGTAACCCTTTTGGTTGGTTGGATACCCCAAAAAGGAAAGCACAGACAACCAAAAACTTTCAATCCGTTATAATCTGGTTTAGATTTAAATAGCATGTCATGTGGACACTTTAGTTTTAAACTTTGGTTGGCATCAAATTAATTAAATATACTTATGTCTCAAATGCTTCTGCCCAAAACTTGAGTGGCAGTGACGCTTGCAACATCAGTGTTAACCCTGTGTCCACGATAAGCCTGTGCTTTCTCTCGACTAGACCATTTTGTTCAGATGTATGTGGGTAGGTGATTCTATGGGTGATACCTCTATCATTGAAATATTTTCTTAGTGGTATGAACTCACCTCCCCCATCTGTTTGAATTGCTTTCACTTTATAATCAAACTATTTTTCAATGGATTTTATGAAATAAACAGTTTTATTGTGAGTTTCAGACTTGGATTTAAGAAAGAAAATCCAAGTATATCTACTGTAGGCATCTATAAAAGAAAGATAGTACATGTAGCCTTAATCTGTTTTATAAGGAGATGGCCCCCAAAGATCTGCTGCAATAAGCTCAAAAGGTCTACTATATACAGTTTCAGAATTAAAAAATGGCAACTTCTGACATTTTCCAATTTGACAGTAGGTACAAGCAAAGGAATCAGGTATATTTGCAGAACTGATTTTATTTTCAGTCAAAAAATGTTTGACAGTTCTGATATTAGGGTGCCCTAATTTTCTATGCCAAACAGTAAAAACATTATCATTGATCCTAACATTATTTTCATTACAATTAGCATTAGTATCATTCTGTGCAGTAAAAGTATCATCAATGATATCAACATTATTTTCATTACATTCAATATCAGTTTGAACATTAAGGCAGTGATTTCTATTTCCACAAACTTCTCCGGTCTAGAACTTGTTGAATTTGTGTAGGCCATTTTCCATGTTACCCTGTAATAATATTTTATTGCTATTTAGGCCCTTAACTAAACAAAATTTGGGGTGAAACTCAAAGTATATGTTATTATCATTAAAAAATTGTGACACGCATATAAAAAAATTCTTGATGTTAGGTACTCTTAATAAATTGTTAAGATATAGGTGCCTCTTGGCATTAATGTACCCTTTACCAATGTGTGATATACTTATAGTTTCCCCATTGCCTACTTGGATAGATTGTTTATCTAAATAGCTCCTATTACCCAAATTTAAATTCTGCAAGTTATTTGTGACATGGTTTATAGCACCAGAATCCGGATACCAATCCTCAACATTCAAGTCATCTGTTCTAGCATCTTCTCCATTGTTTGTTTGACTTCTATTGCTTTCAGAATTACCACTCTGTTGGCTTAACTGTGTCACGTTCACATTTGGTTTGTTTTTACTGCCTTGAGTCTGTCTTGCCGCATTAAACTCTGAGTTGAACTTGAAATAGCACCTACCAGCAACATGACCAAATTTATCACATATTTGGCATCTAACTCTGTTATTACTATTCCACCTACCACCTCTTCCTCTACCTCGTTGGGTTTGATTTCCTCTCTGAATATTGTTGCCTTGATTTGAGTTTTGACCACTGTTTCTTTGCTGTCCCCTGTTCTTGGCCATATTAGCATAGTTGATAGAATAATCTAGTTGGTTTGTTATTCTTTTCTCTATCCTTCCCTCATGTGCTAATAGTGTAGAGTGAATATACTGAGTATCTACAATGCTTCTTTGGGAGGCAACAAAGGTAACTATGGATTCATATTCTTCATCTAAACCCCCAGTAATATAGAGCACATGCTCACTTTCAGATATTTTATGCCCAGTTGTAGCTAGTTTATCACACAGAATCTTGATTTTGGTCAAGTATTCACTCATGCTCATTCCATCTTTCTTGATGGTCTGAAGCTGACTTCTGTAGTGCATTATTCTAGAAGCAGATTGAGAATTAAAAATCTATTCTATAGCAGACCATATCTCAAAAGATGTATTTGCACCAATAATTTGTGTTAACAAGTTTGCACTTATAGAAGAGATAAGCCAGGATGCAAGAAGACTATCTTGTTTTTGATATAAAATATAGTCTTCATTACTAACTAGATTACCATTTTTATCTTGAATCATGATGGGTGGAGTACTTACAGTGCCTTTGATGAAATTTTGTAGGCCATAGCCTTTCAGGGCTATCTCTACTTGATATTTCCACAACATGTAGTTATCATCATCTAATGGAATACTAATTACATGACTTTTTGGCTTGATCAGGGCTGTAACAGGTGCCGAGGGTCTAGCAGTATCAATCTTTGATGTTGCTGAACTCAAGGTGTCTTATCTCCTTCCATTGCAAATGGATTTTGGCTGGAAGGCAATATCTGGAAATAGCATGCTAGGATGGCAGAAATTCAATGAATGAATTCTGAAACCAGCTACTATCGATTTCAGCGAGAAGTTGCGATGATCTTGATCGAAATAATAATCAAGAAAGCTTTAAAGAACCAAATTGGGGCGTGTTGGGAAACGCAAACAGTAAGAGCTGATCTGAACAGATACAAAAAGAACTGATCTGAACAGAAACTATACTGAGATCGGAAGGCTTACTTCGATGATGAAAATGGATCGAGGACGGTGGTTTGTTGTAAAGCTTTCTCACAACCGGATCCTTTGAGAAGTAATCAACAGCCTCTCCTAATCGAAAGCTGTAGATAAGGAAATTTGATTTCTGAATTATGTTTTGTTGCCGTTTGGCTTTTCTTGCTATAATACCATAAAAGAACTTTTGTGATATTATTTCAATTGTTTAAAATGTAACCAGAATAGAATATTGTACAAGGAGATGTGCAATTATATATATGTTGCACATGCACTGGCGCTTGGGCTATTTGATACAAATAGATGTAATAACTACAATGGGCTGAGCCCACTACTATATAAAATATATGCAAAATCTCCACTGATAGATCTGTTTCATTTTTGTATATAATATGTGTATGATACCACAACACATTTCACTAATTCAATCTTTATTAATACAGGTACACTTCAGAATTGATAACTGAGGCATATCTTTATTTATAATTCTCTTGGAAGCGCAAAGTTTTGGTCCGACCATGAACTTCCCAAAATGCCCTTATGTATGAATTTTAAAATATACTAAATTGTTATTTAACCTAATCTCCCCAATAAATTAGACATTTAATGTCATTTAAATTAGGATGTAATAAACTTTTTCAACAAATTCAAATTACCCCGCCAATATCGCTCAAAAAGAGGATCTGTAAATAGGATTTCATTACAAATTTTAACCACTTCCCTATATGTATTATCAAAACTTAATAGTAGATAGAATATTTAAAAAAATTAAAATCCTAAAAGTTTGTTCATTTGAAATTTTTCAACCATAAATTGTAGTCATAAAACAATTGATTATTTGATTGATTAATTATTTAATATGAAATTAGTAATATCGCTCAAAAAGAGGATATGTAAATAGGATTTCATTACAAATTTTAACCGCTTCCCTATATGTATTATCAAAACTTAAGAGTAGATAGAATATTTAAAAAAATTAAAATCATAAAAGTTTGTTCATTTGAAATTTTCAACCATAAATTGTAGTCGCAAAACAATTGATTATTTGATTGATTAATTAATTAATATGAATTTAGTAACTTAAATTAATTATAATTAAAATTGAAAATAACGTTTATTGGAAATAAAGTGTATGTCTATACATATAATATGTATTTATATCATTATCTTTATTAATAATTCTCTTTGAAGCGCAAAGTTTTGGTCCGACTATGAACTTCCCAAAATCCCTTATGTATGAATTTTAAAATATACTAAATTGTTATTTGACATAATCTCCCTAATAAATTAGACATTCAATGTCATTTAAATTGGGATACAATAAACTTTTTCAACAAATTCAAATTACCCGCTAATATTGCTCAAAAAGAGGATATGTAAATAGGCTTTCATTACAAATTTTAACCGCTTCTCTATATATATTATCAAAACTTAACATTAGTTAGAATATTTAAAAAATTAAAATCCTAAAAGTTTGTTCGTTTGATATTTTCAACCATAAATTGTAGTCGCAAAACAATTGATTATTTGATTGATTAATTAATTAATATGAAATTAGTAAATTAAATTAATTATAATTAAAATTGAAAATAAAGTTTACTGGAAACAAAGTGTGTGTCTATACATATAATATATATTTATATACGTGCGCATACATAGAAAAGGAGAAAAATAATGAAATATTTAATAACAATTAATGTACGTTGCAATTTTAATTAATGTTTGTTAACAAAGAAATTAATGCAGTTAATTAATAAATATTGTATTTACAAAGATAGAAAAGAAGGAAATATTGTATTTACAAACTAATAGGAATATTGTCAATTCCCTAAAATTTCGCTGAACCCAAAAAAATAGCATTCAACTAACCATGTTTTATTCAAAGCAAAAAAATAGCATCTTTCGTATTTGACTGGTTCCGGAATACTCTCAGCCTCTACCTACAAATGCGACATTTCTAGAATAAACCATACACCCTTTAAATATTGTTCAAAATCTCCATTCATATTCACATTTCTCTCCTCATTCTCACCGCTCTTTGTTCATCACTAATGTTTTCTCTTCATTCACCCTTCCCTTCCTATTTTTAGGAAACACTTAAAAAGGGAACGATCGCTATACAATCAATTCGTATTTTTTTTTGTATTTTTTTTAATTTAATGTGAAAATTAACTCCAGAGCAGCTTCAATGTCGGTCTCGAAGGAACTGAAGAGTCTGGTAGAGCCGTCATCACTTGAGACATTAGGATTGGCGCGATGCTTTTCAACATCGCATTTTAATATTTGTGGCAGATCGCTAAAATCCCCAGGTTAGTCATTTATTTTTAGTTCTTTCTTATTGTTTAGTTGTTAAACTTTGAGAATATTTCAAAGCTTCAGGCTCCTCAGTTTTAATTTTCTCGGTGGTTTGTAATTTGCGAGTTTCAATGACGCCTAGGGTTTGTAAATAGGAATCGGAAGCATTATGATTTGAAGTTCTTCTCCACTTCGACCTTTCCAGGCATATTTACCCGTTTATACAATTTTATATATGAACCACCTCTACCACATCTATAAATTGTAAGTTTACTCTTTACTCTCTACAATGTTGTTTTTTTAGCATATCTTTACTCTAAAAAAAAAATGTTTTTTTAGCATACTAGAAAGAACATATCGTTCCATAGTCACGCGCGAAGCGCGTGCCTATACGTCTCGTACATTATAAAATCTTTACATTTTTAGTACGATATTACAGCAAACAGGTAGAGTTTGAACACAAAGCTTTATTATAATAAGGTGATATCATTCAGGCAATTTTGAGAAAAAACTGTATGCCTCAATTCAAGGTACACATTCCATTGGAAAATAGCAATTTTATCCTTAGTAGAAATGTCATGCCACTCGGTTTTTATACATTAGTTTATACTTCAACCAAATAGTGCTTATTTATTCCTAATACTTGTTGTAGAGAACAAGTCAAGGCTGTGTTATTTATATACAGCTTTTAGTTTTTATAATATAGCCTTGTACCCTATATTCTAGCATACACCATATTCATATGAATACACTGTCATGTAAGTCCATTTGTATAAGGATAAAAGCATGCGTGTCCATCCAGACTTTGTTATATGCCAGTAGTTTACAATCACGTCAGCACATGGGTATATATAATGTCATGGAATTACTACTTATTTCATAAAATCCTAATTAATGTAGTTGTTCTTAGATTATTGACACGTGGAAATCCTAGGCAATCACATGCAAATGTATTAACTTAAAAAATTGCAAATGTACCCAACCAACCAGAATTCATGATTTCTACCTTTTTGCAATTAAGTAAGAAAGAGAAAAAGGGTTTAACTGCAAAAAGGTGAAAATCAGGGAGTCCTGATTGGTTGAGTACAGGGGGATAGGGGAAATTGAGTACAGGGGATTTGAATTGCTTTGGCATAATCTCAATTCAGAGTTAATAACTGAAGCAATCAACCACACATGCATTATATTTTAAGCAGACATTTCAGCATGATTTCATATCAGAAACCAAACACTACATCAAATATAACTAGTCTAACAAACTTTCAGCAGCATAATAATGACTTCAACACTTTAATCACAAATCATTCATACTCTGTTTCTCAATATAATCATTTAAGTAAATTCTCCTTGCTCCATTTTCATCATCAACATATATATATATATATATATATATATATATGGACCTATCCATTTTTTTAACTTGTTGTGTTAGGAAGAGAGCATATGCATATATCATTTACATGCCATTCTCTCTCACTTTAGCAACACATGATATAAATAAATTTAACTACTTCAACCATTATCCATTTTTATAGAAAACTAAACATTCATTTACATGATTACTTTGATTACAACATGCCATTTTTAATCAGATTTTCTGAAGATATAATTAGAGAAGTATCTGTCGTGGTTGTTTCCAAAACCGAAAAAAATGCTGATCGTCGATTTTTTGGTTGTGAAGCCTACGAGGACCACACGGTTTTTCCTAATGAAATTGATTGTTGTTACTTTAAGCAGTGGATTTTCTGTTCGTGTGTTCTTTTGTTGTATTTCGTATGATTGTAGTTTGCATTTCTCAGTTCAGTAATGCAATATATTAAAATTCCTAGAAGTATGAATATTGCTGATAAAAACCGTAAAGCAGATTCTCTTCTGATACGACTACTCAGTGTAGGGTTAAAGTGTCGTGCAGCACGTAAAGCAAATTCCCTATAGTACCATACGTAAAGAAGATTCCCTACCAGTGACCCTTCACATCATTCTTTGTTTTACCCTCTATTCACTTGTACACTACGCAGCTATATATCTCTGTCGAATTTCTCAAAACTTACCTTACTCCCACAACTTTGTTTCCAACTACCCTGTGCTTTACCACAACTATGCCTTCTTGACCATCATCTCCAGACTCTGAGGAAGAGGCGTACAAACAGATGGAACTTCAAGCGCTTGCAGATGAACTCGAGTTTCTAAACGAACTGAACTCTCGGCTTGGACCGCCGTCCGAACAACGGCCCGTCCAACCTCCACATCAAGCCCAAGTACCAAACGTTCAACACACGCATGAATAGTTCATCGTTGTACCACGACAAGAAGTTGGTTTTTATCAAGTACCACATGTTCCAATTCCATATGAACAGGAAGGTGACTCTTATCAAGTTTGTTGCTACTGCGGTTATCCAGTTGAAGTTGTGGTTCGAGCAGATGGCAACGATATTGGTCGTCGCATTCAGCAATGTCCATCCTATCCGAATGAGTGCAATTACACAGAATGGATAGATAAACCGATAGGGTCAAGGGGAATAACATATGCAAACGAACTCGTACAAGATATTAGACATCTCCGTAATGTTATTGAACAGTTGCGGCTTAACCGTGATGATTAAGCTGCTTCACATCCAAGAACATGAACGTCAGATGTAGTTTGGTTATCGTACTATTTTCCTAATTAGCATTTGTTGTATCCTAAGCTATAGTATCTAGTCTGGTGTTAGCATCTGTTTCCTCCTGAGTTTTAGTACTTATTTCTGTGTTATAGTCTCTTGTAATCAGTTTTCTAGTAAATATTTGTTATTATTTGGTTTATGAAATTCGATACATTTGAACATTTCACTACATATAACATTCAGTAATTTTGTTGTTCAACTTCAGTGCAATTACACAGAGTGGTCTCTTATAACTCTTCTTTTTCTATAGTGAAATGTTATTCAACTTCTGTGAATAAGAGAAAAATTACTGAATGCTATAGGTTTTGTTGTTAGTTGGTGTGTGTGTGGTGGGTTCTGTCGAAGGCGAGTTTTCAAAACACGCCTTTGTATTTTAATGAAGGCGAGTTTTGAAAACTCGCCTTCGAAACCAAAACACTCCTACATCCGTAATTAATTCTGAAACATGGCTATACGTGTAATACTACTTCTAAACAGGCCTAAGATAGTAAAAAGTCCTAAAAATAAAGAAATTTAATTCATATAATACTGTTGCATCCTACTACTTTTTTAATAATTAATGGCAACAATCCCCTAGCCCAACAACTTACAAAACCATGCATCTTTTCCCTGTGAACAATCTCTGAGTTGCCTCATCAAGAATGAGACACCCCAAATGATTGCAAGGCAATCAAAAAGGGTCAGACTATATGTCTGGTGTAAGTAATTCACTTAACATATGCCATTAAAGTACCGAGTAAAGCTAGTAAAACAATCTCCTTAAACATGGTTTGTCAACTACTTAAGTATGCATGTGCATATGTCACTGAATTGATATAGTGTATGTGCACATATCAGTATTTTCATCCTTACTTCTTCTAGTATTATGAGTCATATTTATTCAAAGTTATCAATTGGCTGTTTAAACACATAAATATGCACAAGCATCCATCATAAGCACATGAATCAAACACCAACTATAAGAATAAATTAACACCTCAAACCCTCTTTCCTTATTACTTAAAAATTATCACTTACTTATAAGTAAGCCTATGCCTATCATAAACTCATTCAAGAATTTATCAATTCCTTTAGGTCATTGCTACTCATTTGAATTCAATGTGTACATTGCTTGGGGCAAAGTCACTGTTAACCCAGCACACTCGGATCCTTGGGCCTAAATAGCCGATTTACAAGCTTGAATTGTAAACCATGCCAAACTAATCAATGTAGCTTCTCAGATCCATGTCCTTAATTATTTGCTAAGTTTATCCTGTCTCTTTTCCTTCCCAAAACCATGCTTCTTCCTGAATTCTTATCTACCCTTAGAAATAAGTCCACACAAACGACGCATAATAGCCATTCATTTATTCATATGTAAGTAGCAACCAATATAATATTCAACTTGAATACACATCAGGTTAATCATTCATGTATAATTAGCAACAAACTTGCACATCATAATATTCAACATAAATATAAATCAAGTATTTTATACATATTTTGCTTATGAATTTATATTGCTAACAATGTGTGGCCATGAATGTTTGTATGAGGCATATCCTAAAGCCTCTTTTCCTGTATCATATGCTTCAACTATGCCTCATATATTTTATGAGCCCAGCTAAATCACAGTTTATATATCAAGGAAATTATTTAGTAAATAAGAGCTCAACACATTATCACCATTGCACCCCAAGCTGCCCCATCTTATTAAACACAAAACATAAGCAATATCTTCCTACATACTACCTGGTATTTCCCCAAAACTCAAACCACACTTTAGTAGTAACATTTATAAAAACATATTTCATTTATTCAAGGATTACCCCTTCTATTTATATTTACTGATTATCTTAAGCATCCAATCAGCGAACTATACTAAATGGTTTAAAGGATATTTTCATGTAGTCTCATCATATAGTAAAAATCTCAATACTGCAATGATCAGAAGCAACACATATCAAAATGCACATTCCACCCATCACAACCAATTAACACTACTATTTAGAGAAATATGTAGATTATTCTTAAAGAATTTAGGTTGCCTTCAATAGGACTTAATGCCATATTTTATGTGAGATTTTCTAAGCTATACTTTTCTTTCTTTAATATTTTTTAATCCCTTGATCCGGCCTCCATCTTTCTTATAAGTTGCTTCTACCTCCAATTTTTTATTTTATTTATATGGAGAAAAAAATGTAATAGTTTGACAAGCCTATTCTCCAGTGATTTATATAATCCTCCAATTAAGGTTCTAGGTAATGAGTAATGTCTGTTTTACCCTAACCAAAATTATATGTAACTCACTAATATTACACCGACTTGTCTAGGTCATCAACTTTCTTTCATACATTAGTTAGAAAAAAGTTGGTTTCTTGTAAAGCCAGGCAAGCTACTTGCATTTAAGGAAAAGCTCTTTACAAAACACCATTTTTATCCCATGGTCATGTTATTTGCATGTTTTTATTTTAATGTTCACGTGCGAGAGAGAAACATATGTGTGTATAATTAGTATGTAAGCCCTAGTATAAACAACCTATTTTTCTTTTGCATAAAAGTGGTATAAACTATCTCATGCTATTTAGTTCTTAGCCTAATATTTTAATCCTAAGCTCTAGCACATATTTTAATTGTATAAACTATATCATGCTATAAATAGTCTCATGCTATAAATTGTATAAACTGTCTCATGCTATAAATTATCTTAGGCTACCCACTTGTATAAACTATCTCATGCTATAAATTGTATTTTGAAAATTCACACATATTTTAATTCGCAATAACATGCATATGTGTATACAAGGGTCCTTATGTAACTCATTACTTTTTATTTCGGTCAATGCTATGTATATGTATTTTATCACATTCAAAATAGTTCATATATAAAATGAACGCCTCCGAAGAATAACAGGAACCGTCCACTTTGGGGGGGCGTAGGTTGATTTATTCGCACCTTTGTCCTATTTGTCCCCCCTACACCGGGTTAAGTTTTCATTGGGGATGGCTTCTCAGGTAAGGCTTGAACTCGATACCTATTACCAGGTAAGGAGATCCCTTTACTACTGAGCCACTGCCATAGACAAAATAGTGTACATACATACATACATACATACATACATACATACATACATACATATATATATAGGAACCGACTATTTAGGCACAAAATTGAACACAAATTAAGAGATACAAAATCTTAACCATTGGAACATTTTGTCTTTATATGGAGGAGTAGAATTCATGGGGTGATCCAATGGTGTAAATTTATTATGTCACCAATCGTGTCCAAATCTTGTGTTCAAATAGACATTCACACACACACACAGACACACACACACACACACACATATATATATATATATGTGTGTGTGTGTGTGTGTGTGTGTGTGTGTTTGTGTGTGTGTGTGTGTTTGTGTGTGTATTTCAAGACATCTTACACACATTATATTTTTGAACACTTTTCTCAATTTAACGTCACTATTCACTAAGCATATTTAGATATATAGGGGTTCTTGTATATCTGCTCTACACAATATATACACTCACTATTTTGGTTGCACATAGGCCCGACTTCAGGGCTAGGCAAGCCAGGCAGCCGCCTGGGGCAACCCACCGGACGGGGCAATGGAGAGGAGGAGGAAGTGGTGGATGGTTATCAGGATGTAATGTTTTATAAGTTACTGTAATGTTCCTTTAGCAAGGCTGGTTGTGGTGGAGTTGAAGCATGCATGAATTGCAACTCGTTGGTGGGGGGTTCGAATCCTGCTGTGTCCTTTTTTTGTATTTTCTTTTATCAATTTCCCAATAGCCCTTCCAGCCAGAAGTTTTTTCATCAACCCTCCCTTTGGGCAACTCAACAATTTTTTTACCCCACAGTTTCCCTTGTCTTGCTTAGGGCAACCCGATCGTCTGCACTGGCCCTGGTTGCACATATACCTATTTATTTTATTTCAATGCTCTTTTAAATCTGAATACTCTCATTTTATTCACACAACGTCCATTCATATATATATATATATATATGTATATGTATATATATACACATTGTCTTCGGAATATTTTATTTTCAAACATTCATACGGTGCACACATATATCATGCACACTTAATGTTATTGTTTATAACATTATATATATATATATATTCTAGGGTAATTATCTCTTCATTCAATATAATTAATCAGTGCAAATCAAGGGTCATCACTGTTATGATAGTATATAATGAATATCGTGAGAACAATAAGATACATTATCTTTTTTTATGTCTTTACAACTATTAGACCAAAAAATGGTACCAACACCCAAATGCAACGTGAAGTCCTCACAATCACAAATCACAAATAACAGAATGCAGAAAACAGTAAATAACAGGAGACACGCGAAGTTTTCATAGTGGTTCGGCTCAAACCAAGCCTATGTCCACTTTATCACTTCTTAAATCCTAAGAAGTTACAGTACAATTCTCTCATATTTATACACGAAATCCACGTGTTTACAATGAAAAAAAGTAAGAAATAAGAAGATTATACACATTATCCTCGTGTTATAATGTGGAATTCGTCTTCTATGTTGTGCAATAGCCATGTAGCCGTGAGGAGTTGGATCCAAAAAGATCCTTTCATTTGCCTTCAATGGTGTATTTATAGCCGTAGAGGGGCTCCGGGTCGGATGCCACGTGGCACGCATCCCAAACATCTCGAAATGAAGTGGAGAACATGGAGAAAATCTCTCCAAGTCATGGTATGCCAGGTGGAAATAGATCCGAGTAAGTAGGAGACGGTTATGCCATAGGAATAGGTCAAATTTGAGTGCATGAATTGCTCCTAGGCGAGTCAAATCGGGTCCTCCATCCGATCCAAGCTGGAGTATCCAAAACCAACCGTATCTGATGAGTAGAGGTAGCTTCGAGCAGGTCGGGTCTTCCTTACTCCGAACCGAACCGGAGGCTGTTAGAGATATTTGCCAAGCTGTTCCATCGTGTGCCATCGGGAAGCAGGGTTGGGTATGAATTCGATCCGACCCGATATATCCGCTGCATCCGAACTGACCCGAAAGGGTGGATTAATCCCAGTCCTTGTATTTTCAAATTCTGCACGCGTTCACGGAAACAGGCGTAACTTTCAAACCGCAAGTCCGTTCTAACCAAACGAAAGCTCTACTTGAAGCTAATTCAGAGGGCTACAAAATTTACAAGGCAAAGCTCCGTAATTGATGTTTTCGGGCCCAAAAGAGGTCATCTATTAGGATTTCTGAACCACTTTATGTTTGCGATGCGACTTCAACTGAATCGCCTTACGTCTTCTGACGATCTTCCCCATACTTGGTAGAATTGTTACTTTAAGATTTCACGTGTGATAGCTTTGACCAAAAAGCGTATCAACATGTTTGCCCTCCAGAACATACCTTACTGATTGAAGGAAGACATGTTCTGGATAATTCAAGAAATCCAAGGTCACGCCGGGCCTGCCAGCTGTAAGTATAATCCAAACCTGTAAAGAATTAGAAGCGAACAGATGTGTCAAATCCTGACAGCATTGTTTAACCTTTTCGAGCATAAACCGTGCTTGGTGCTAAGTTGAGTATAGACCATACTCAGGAGACATTCGAATCATCCTGCTAAGGCATGGCGAGGGACCTAACCTTCCGGCATAAGCCATACCGGGAAGTTCAAACCGAGCATAAGCCATAATCGAGTTTTATCAGGTTCCTTTGTCAGATCTTGACAAGGCGATAAGCCTTTCCTACGTATAATCCATACTGAGAAATTCAATCGAGTACAATCCATACTCATATCGAGATAGAGCTACACTTGTTGTAGCCTGACAAGGTAGTACGTCCCTAGGCATAATCCATACCTAGGGATTCAAGATAAGTATAAGCCATACTTTAATTGAGATTGAAAATCCTGCCACAACCTGATAAGACACTTAAATCTACCTAACATAATCCATGCTCGGAAAGTCCTTCCTTATTCAATTCAAAATACAGAACCAAAGAAAATCCTGATTGGTTTGTCATCGAGTCCAGAGCACGCTTTAGGGCTAAATCCTAACCCCGTACGTGTGTACTCCAATTTCGCCAATCAGAAAACCTAAAGAAAGCAAAAAAACAATACATATCTTAAATCCTAAGAAATTCAGGAAATCTAGGCTGATCACATCCAGATCAGTTGATGATTAGTCCACGAGAGCTCGATCAAGGTTCATTCTCTCTCCGGGGAGCAGGAGGTGGCAGCGCGGATGTAGATGCTGTTGGTTGTTTCACATACTCGGTTAGCTCTCCACGTCTAACCTATTCCTCTATCAGATCTCGCAGATCCCTGCATTCATTTGTGTCATGTCCATCCATATCATGGAATATGCAATGTTTTCCAGAACGTTCTCTTTGCAATGGCTCCCTCCTGGGAGGCTTTGGTAGGAGATGACACCGTTCGTGTCTATGTAGATGTCAAATAATGAAGCACTGAGTTCAGTGTACTTCTCATTTTTGGGCCCTCTCTGGGGCTAAGCGTTGCGGTCATTCTTGACAGCAGCTTTTCCCTTGCCTTTTCCAGAGTCAGATCCTCCGTCTTTAAGCATGTTGACATCGAGAATGCACTTCTCGGATGTTGCATCTTCTTCCCGTGGAAATCTATCTGATTCAAGGTAGAATTCACCGATATTTCGAGGTGGATCTCGGTATAAAGATTTTTTGAACTCCGACTCGTCCAAAATGCCAGATACTGCCACCATCAATACCACAGAGGGTTCAGGTCGATCTACCGATATTGCGGCAAAGTTGAATCTTTCCAAAAATGAACGCAGAGTTTATCCAGACCTATGCTTGATTGTAGTGAGAGACATGACGTTCTTGGGTCGTGCAATGTGGACCCGAAATTGCTCAATAAAGTGAGCAACCAACATGTTCCAGTTGTTGATCGATTCAGATTCCAGCTATCGAATCCACATAGCAGCAATATCAATCAAGAAGAGAGGGAAACACTTTGTCATGATGTTTTTCGACGCCGATTGAACTTCCATATGCCTTTTGTATCGCATCAAATGCTCGGTTGGATCTATCCTGCCGTTATAAGGCTCCAGAACCGGAAGTTTGAAATCCGGGGGATTGCGGGAATTCCTGATTTCTTATGTGAACGGATTGTGATTGACGTCATCCATGTCATTCTGATAAGTGCGGCCTCTTGAGAGGCGTTCAATGAGATTGGCGAGCCGATCGCCTTCAAAGAGTTGTTACAAGCTGCTAAGATTAGAGTTGGTGTCTCCAACGTTGAGTCCAAGGAAGTGAGGAGGCACCTGGGATGCGATCCGGTTCGGATCAGTGATGTTCGGATCTGATGGGCTGAACCGACCCGATCTTGAATCTCTTTTCTGAGCCGTATTCCTCTGCTGGTGAGATGAAGTTGGTGCTTGAGTGTCCATCCGAACCGAAGCGAAGAAGGTCGAGCCTGGCCATTTCCAAGAGAGAAGGGATAGCTCCCCCCGAGTTGATTCAGATTTTGACCTATGGCTCGGATCGGATCCGACCCGGACCGATTTGTTGCTTCTGCCTGGGCTGTTTCCATGCCATTTCGAGTGAGTTGCACATTGCCACTCGGCCTGCCTTCCATCCGAGCGAAGAACTGTTGTTTCCTGAGGAGATCATCTTGCCTTGCCATCTGAGCTCTCAGTTCAGTGAGAACGGCATCCCTCTCTTCTCTAGTTAAGTATGCTAATGGATTTTCACGAGAGGAAGCCTCTTGGCTCGCCTTGTTTCTCATGCCATGAGCTCCATCATCGTCTGCTCGGGATATCTTTCGTTTGACCATCGATCCAACAGTCAAATAATCCGCTCCTTTCAAGCTAGAAATTGAGGTAGTATCGTGTGCCCCCCGCCTGGCGTGCCAAAATGTAGATCAAAAAATGACACTAACACTCAATGCAACGTGAAGTCCTCACAATCACAAATCAAAGGTCATAGAATGTAGAAAATAGTAAATAATAGGAGACACATGAAGTTTTTATAGTGGTTCGGCTCAAACCAAGCCTACGTCCACTTTATCTCTTCTTAATTCCTAAGAAGTTACAGTACAATTCTCTCAAATTTATACACGAAATTCTCGTGTTTATAATGAAAAGAATTAAGAAAATAGAAGATTATACACATTATACTGGTTTTATAATGTGGAATTCGGCTTCTATGTTGTGCAATAGCCTTGTAGAGAACAATGGTGGAAATCGTGAGGAGTTAGAACCAAAAAGATCTTTTCATTTGCCTTCAAGTGGTGTATTTATAGAGGAGCTCCGGGTCGGATGCCAAGTGGCGCGCATTCCTAGCATCTCGAAATGGAGTGGAGAACATGGAGAAAATCTCTTCAAGTCGTGGTATGCCAGGTGGAAATAGATCTGAGTTAGTAGGAGATGGTTATGCTATAGGAATAGGTCAAAGTTGAGTGTAGGAATTGCTCCTAAGCGGGTCAGATCGGGTCCTCCATCCAATCCTAGTCGGGGTATCCAAAACCAACTGTATCTGATGAGTGGAGGTAGCTCCGAGCGGGTCGGGTCTTCCTTATTCCGAACCGAGCCGGAGGCTGTTAGAAATATTTGCCAAGCTGTTCCATCGGGTGCCATCGGGAAGCAGGGTCGGGTATGAGTTCGTTCCGACCCGATATATCCGATCCGCTGCATTCGAACTGACCCGAAAGGGTGGATTAATCCCAGTCCTTGTATTTCCAAATTCTGCGCGCGTTCACGGAAACGGGCGTAACATCCAAACCATAAGTCTTTTGGCCAAACGAAAGCTCTGCTTGAAGCTAATTCAGAGGGCTACAAGAGTTGTTTGCCGGATGAAGCCCCGTAATTGATGTTTTCGGGCCCAAAAGATCCTCCCCATAATTGAGTGAATTGTTACTTAGAGATTTCACGTGTCTTATGTTTTCGGGCCGAAAAGCTCTGCATGCGAACCACTTTATGTTTGCGATGCAATTCAACCAAATCGCCTTATGTCTTCTGACGATCTTCCCCATAATTGAGTGAATTGTTACTTAGAGATTTCACGTGTGACAGCTTTGACCAAAAAGCGTATCAACGACAACAATCATTGCTATAATGGAATATACTTTTAGTTTGATATAGAAAATAAATTCTTTGCCATCTCAGTTGAAGTTGATTTTTTAAAAAAAAAAATTGTAACCACTAACAGACTATTGATAAAATACAATATTGGTGTTCAAGAAAATATATGGTTCATTATCTTTTTCATATATGGGCAAGAACAACCATTAGTAGTTTAGATCTTCAATTTAAGATTTGCACACCTTATTCGAAAGATTGCGGTGACATAATAAAGTATTAAATCTCAATTAAGGACCCTAGTCATAGGATTATTATATTATAAAACGAGGATTGTTAATGAGACTTCAATTTTGGTTAAGCGAAGGAGAATTTTAAGGAGACTCCTCCTTATTTATTATTTGTTAAAGAGGGATTTGAAATAAAAAATAAAAATTAAAAGAGACCAAACTACCCTTCCATATATATCACGTGTTGCAAATCCTAACTTTTTATTCTTTAAAAATTGATTAACAAAAAACAGCGCTACTTTAAATTAAATCGCATATCTAACCATATATCACGTTATGCAAATTTTGAAAAGGTTCGTTCAATCAGTTTTTTTCTTTTCTGAAATCAATAGTTTTTGTGGAAAAAGAGAAAAACGGTGGATGATTCAGTGTCTATTCATGAAAAAAGTTGAGATTCTAAGGTTATTATTGAAATTTTTGTTTATTGTTTTAAGGGGATGCTATTAACAATCCCTGAACAATAAGCGATATTTAAATGTGTTTAAAATTCGTATGTGTAGTGCTTTTATAGCAAGAGTCGTGTAAAGCACAAATGCAACTTTACTTTTCTTTTTTGGAAAATAAATCTAAAAAACAAAAAACAGTTGGTAGCTTTTATTACTTTATACAACCACTCTAGATATTCACAAACTCAACGAGTTTTGTGAATAACTATATAGTTCAGTAAAGAAACGCTAAAGATCATATCAAAGTCAGGTTCACAACTAATAGTATGTGCTTAACAAGCCATACGTGTGCTACACTATCTAAATGCCACGATCACGCACTTGGCCTAAATATATGCAAGTATATAACTATATATCCTAACTCATAATTTTATCTATACTGATATTTTTGTGGTTATATATCAGTATCAAATTACTAATAGATTTTATACCTTAAACAGCTTGTTAAAAAAAAGTATATATGGTATTCTGCTTGATTTATAAACAATGCGCAGAAGATGCAAACACATGTTTCAACTCTTACATATTAGGTCGTGTAAATAAAAGAGAGTCGTCACAACAAAAACACTCTAAAAACACAGAACTTCAGGGCCATCAACTGCGCTTAAGCAGGAGAAAAGATAATAACAACGTAGAAATATTTAGTGTTCTTGGATTACAATGAATATCATTATCTTGGATTACAAAGATAAATTTATTCACTGAACATGTAGTTCCATTTGAAACTTATAATTTATAATTTAGACTCCAATATCATGTAAAAGAAACAAGATGACACCTATAAATGGGTGAATATCGAAACAACTATTAACCATAATTTTCAACTTTATGTTAAAACAGCAGCAAAATGTTGAATCAAACTACACAAAATCACATAATACAGTAGAATTAACATATCAAGTTTTCCCACTATCTCATCCAAAGAACGCTCTAATGCCCACTAATTGGCATTATATTCTCAATGTTTCCAAATGGTATATGATCGACTATCGCATGCGTTTTGCTGATCGGACGCAAGCATGCTAGATGAGTGTTCAGTTGATTGTTGCAAATGGGTAATTTGCATATTGGTATTGTTCTTTCCTTCTCTTTTGTCACTGCTGCACCACTTGGTTCCTGCATAAATAAAATAACTTTTTTTTTTCAAAAACATATAGCTTGAGTGTACATATCATGTGCATTGTATTTGTATGATATCATGAGTGTACATATCAGTGTATATAAGTGTATGTGTACATATCAGTGTATATAAGTGTATGTGTACATTATCTATCAAACCTATACATATCCTGTGTATATAAACAGGAAAGTAGCATACCCCCAGAAGTAGAAAAACAAATGACTGCTGCCCATTCTCTTCTCCAAACTGTACCTCTATCAGCTTCCTCAAATCATGAAGGCTTGAATTCTTCAAAACTTTGAACTTCTTAATAATGCTACTGCTATGGTCCTTTGAAGCTTCCCATTTCACACATACCTCGATTAGCTCTTCACTGTCATTCTTGCTTTCATCCTCAATTCGAAGAGATGCAAGTGAAGCAAGAATCGAAGACATCGGACTTTTTTCGTAGTTGCCACTTAGAGGTGTTTTGATATTGCAAATTTCATCATCGAATTTCTTAACGGGAGTTACAGCTTTAGCTTGTGTTACCTCCCTATAATTACCACACAGCCTGAATATGTTCTGAATTCGAGTTTTTCTTACCTCAACAGAATCCTTGTTTTCTTTGTTGTTACTGTTATCAACTCTGACACCGCTTTCTTCAACTACTTCTTTGTCGACTTCATAATCCTCCTCTATATTCTCTGTATCCTCACCTTCATCTTCTCTTTCAAAAACAGTGCTCAAGCAAGGATTGTTAATTTCTTTCACATCATGAACTATGGTTTGATCACCCATGTCAAGCTCCATGGACTTCTCCATAGCTTCCTCGCCTTGATAAGTTTCATATAGCTTTTTGGCGAATCTACCTCCATCGATATCATTCAAAGCTTCCTTTTCATAAAGCTCCCTACTTCTGTTCTTTTCCAACTCCATTTCCTCCACCCTCCTTTTTAAAATCTCAATCTCCTCCTCTTGCTTTTGCATCTTTTCCTCCATCTTCCTCAGCTCACTTTTCAGCTTGAGAGTACGTTCCTCAACTTTAGCTTCTACAACCTCTTCTTCCGCAACTTTAAGCAAGGATGTGGCCTTAAGCATTTCTTCCTCTTTTTTAGCCAGCTCCTTCTGTGCATTGTCTCTTTCCTTCTCTCTTAGTTTGTTTTCTTCCTGCAAGCTGTAGATGAACTGATTCATTGCAGCTATTCTTGCTCTTAAGAAAGTGCTGGACTCATCAAGGGCAGTTTTGTCTTTTGGCGTGGACATGTGGGATGCGCGTACAATGCACTTTGCCTTGGCTCCATACTCGAGAGTGGAGATTGTTTTGTGCATCTCTTTGGGGTCGGGGCTTGCGCATAGTATCATTAGAATCCTCGATTTGTCATCTTCAAATGAATCCTTCATAAATAGTTTATTCACATAGTCATGTTGATATGAGAGGAATATGAATTGCTTTCTCTCTTGACTAAAATAAGAAGTATAGTTACCTGTAGAAGCATAGTGAGTTTGCTGTCTCTAAATGGGACATGAGAATCACCATTAGCTATGGACTCCACTACTCTTTTCAAAGCTGTGTTTCCTTGGTTGATTTTAGCTGTCTGTTAAGAGCGCAAATGAATATATGGTTTTATATATGTATTTATAAGCATAAGAAATTCACGGTAATAGTTACCGTGTAATTAAAATATCATGATAAATTGTGCTATTTATGCTTACAACTGAAATATTCAGAACACTTCCAATATCCGAACTTTGTTTTCAAGAAAGAAAAATAATTTTTCATATTTTTGAAGTTTCATATTTTACATTTTCTTCAGAATTTCGCACGAAAAAGAATATGAATTAACCGAGTTTACACTTCGACCGTATGCATTTGTGTAACTAATAACTAATGTATTTCTCTATGGTTTTCTAAACTTTATATGGATGAACATTTCTTTAAAAACACCAGGAAGCATAAACTTCTAACTGTAAACAAACACTTCTAACATTGACCATCATTCAGTCATTAGACTTCTCACTGCAAAAAATACAACATAAGATTAACAGAGTAAAGAGCATGAAATGAAAGGAAGACCTGGAGTTTTGCTTCAAAGCCAGTTTGACCAGCTTGTTCAATATTTTCCGATCCAGCCATGTCTACAAGCATCAATCTTCCTCCCACAGATGGTACATCCAATATAATCTACCGAAGTTTAATTATTTTATTAGAAAGGAAGGGGGAAAAAATCAGTATTCTGTGATGAAGCATGAGTGAAGTCTAAATAAGAGAGTTAGAAAAAAAACAAACCAAGCAATGACTTCTTGAGCTTCTCTCGTTGCAATTAGTACTTTTAACAATTCGCCTTTTCTCAACCTTAGCTACCTCTCTTGATATTTTTCCAGCTTCAGTCCCTGATATATAAGTTGCATTTTTTGCTCTTTTCCCCATTACTTCTAACCTCACCTGCAAGTTTTACTCGTTCTTATCAATTTAAAAATAAAAAATATGAAAATCAAACAATAAGTTGCATCCCATTGGAACCCATTATAGTTCTTTAGCTGCAGGCATTCAAGAAATTTTTGACATTGCCAAATGACCATAAATTTATAACTATCTCATAGTAAATTCAAAAATTAAGCACAAAGTCCAAACATAACTTAAAACGGCATAATATGGAATAACTTGCAGGCATTTCAAATATATGCATCATACGACATGTTTGTTCTAAGCTGTGTCGTAATTATCATAAATCATTAAATTTAAATAAACCTTATGAGGCATAAGTTCAAACTTAAAACTATATACAGGCAATCAAGAAATATATGAACGTAAATCAATAAATTAAGTGAATTACCTTAGGAGTACAAATCCCTTTAGGAGCTGGCGTATTATTTAAATTAGCCCCCAACAAATCATAAATTTCCTCATTATAAATCTCCAAGACAGCAACTTGAACAAAAACCCCTCCCCCAAATCCCAAATCATTCCCATTTTCGCTTTTTCTCAAAATGTCCCTTAAAGCCCGGTACACAATTCCCGGCTCTTTGGGGCACCCAAACATCGTATGGCTCTTGCCTGCACCTGTTGGCCCGTACATCATGATCGTGCATTTCGAACCGGTTTTAACGCCCTCGATCCTAGACCCGACGTACTTCTTGTAAAATGCGTCAAGATCTTCTCTTTCCGAAAAGGAAACTCCGTCCAGACTGAAATCACGGTACCCGTTATCGAAACGGACCCGGATCGAGTTGTTTTTGGTGGAAGCTTCAAGAATTCTATCCGGTTTCGGGTTTTTAAGATCCGGGTGGTTACGGATACGGGTGATGACTTCGACGGGGTGCTCGGTTGGGATGGAGAGATCTTTGAGCTTGTGGGTGAGGTTTAGTCTGTGTTTTGAGTTGGGAGTTCGAGATGGCGTCGTTAACGGTCTTGGAGATGGAGTGGGCGCCATTGAACAGAGGTGGAAGGAAGTAATAATTAGTTGGATCCGAGCAGTGGAATTGAAGGAGGAAGAAAGAGAGTTTATTTATTTCGAAGAATTGGGTTCTTGTTTACGAGTAAAAAAGGTAGCGGGGAGAAAAAATGGTAAGCAAAGAAAGGGGGATTTTGAAATTTGAAGAGGTAGCCGTTGCCTTGTAACGGTTAAATGTTTTAGCACTGGTTCAGCTGGTGTGGACTAAAAGCGAATATGACATCCAATAAAATAAATTTAGATTTTTCTTTACAATCTTTCTATAATTAGGCTTATTTTCTAGCATAAGTTTCAATGAATCAAACTAATCTTAAAACGAGTAACATCTTACTCATTTTTTGTATTTCACATATATGTATTTAAAATACATGTATTTCACATAAATTTATTTAAAATACATGTATTTTCGCACAAATTTAGATTTGCCTTTACATTTTTGACATTAATGTATTTGAAATACATGTAAAAACCACGAATTAATTGCAATTTTAACATGCAGAAACCAAAATTCAAACAAAGATCGTTTTTCAAATAAATGCATTTCACATATAGTTTTATAGTTAGCAGGCTCGTGTTTTTTATTTTTGTATTTGAAACTTCAGTTTTGCAAATTTGATGCTCGTTTATTATTAAAAGGACATTATTTGATGTCTATGAAGGTAAACGCCCAAAGTCAATCTATTAGTTCCTATAATCATTTTTCTGTGTAAGAGCTTTATTATATAGGTATTCACTTAAAGAGCTCATTAATTCAGGTAATAAGTTTTCAATAGGGCATTATCATTTGCACTCCAAAATTGGTTAGGGATGGTCAATTTTAAAGACACTCTCCAGTTATATTTAGAATTGTTATGAGGCGTACTGAACACAAAAATTAACATACAAAAATACCCTTACTTTATGTCTCGGGTGTTGTTATTGATACTCCAGTTTGTTGGGGAAATCTCGGTCTTTCCCGCTTCGTGAAGTTAAGATAGGCAATTAAGATTAAAAGTAGCAATGGCAGCACAAGAGTTTATAATTCTCCAATATGGAGATTCTTCCACTATACAAAAGAATAGTAGGATTACAAGAATTTGATTACAAAAGTAGCTCACACTTGACACAAGCTTAAGGATGGATACTTCTTAAGCTATCTCTCTTTTCTCTCAAAGAGGCTTACTAACTCTCAAGTATTTTTCTCACTCTAAGAAGTGGATTTCTTTCTTGGATTCTTGGATGGATAGTAATAGGGCTCCTTCTCCTATTTATACTACTCAACCTCCATAATGAATGGTGGTGATTACTTGCATCCGACGGTAGAGTTTGATTCTCTAGAATGCTCCACACTCTCTAGGAATCTCTACACTCTTCCATTCCCTTCTTTATTCTTCCATAATCTTCCGTAAGGTTCCAGAAGGTTCCACACGTCTCCAGAATATTCCAGAGGGTTCCACACTTTTCCACAAGCTTCTAGAGGGTTCTACACTCTTCCACAAGCTTCTAGAGGGTTCTACACTTCTCTAGAGTTCTCCGGAACATTCTAGAAAATTCTAGATTTCTCTAGAAACGTCTAGAATTTTCTAGAAACTCCCCAATTAAGGAGGGATCCCAACAAATCTCCCCCTCCCGACTTAATTGGGGGGTAGTAGTACGCCGGCACCTTGACAGCAATCTTCAAACTTCTTTGTTGGTACTACCTTGGTCATCATATCAGACCAGTTCTCATCCGTGTGAACTTTATCAAGGTGTATTTGCTTTTCTTCGAGAACTCCTCGGATCCAGTGATATCTTGTATCAATGTGCTTTGTGCGGGAATGAAATGTTGAATTCTTTGCCAAGTAAATTGCACTTTGATTGTCACACTTCAAGACATACTTTTCTTGATCCACTCCCAATTCATGCAGCAAGTTCTTCACCCACAACATCTCCTTGCAAGCTTCAGTAGCTGAAATATACTCTGCCTCTGTAGTGGATAATGCAATACACTTTTGTAGCTTTGATTGCCATGAAATAGCTCCCCCTGCAAAAGTGGTTAAGTATCCCGATGTTGATTTCCGTGAATCAATGTCACCAGCCAAGTCTGCATCTGTATATCCTTCTAACACAGGTTTTCCTTTTCCAAAGCATAAACATCTTTTGGAAGTTCCACGTAGATATCGGAGGATCCATTTGACTGCAACCCAATGCTCATTCCCTGGGTTAGCCAAGAAGCGACTGACAACACCAACTGCATAAGCGATATCTGGTCTTGTGCATATCATTGCGTACATAAGGCTGCCTACTACAGATGAGTATGGTTTCTTCTTCATCTCCTCCTTGTCTTTTTCACTTGTCGGACTCTGCTTTGAACTTAGCTTGAAGTGCCCAGCTAGTGGAGTGTTAACCGGCTTTGATTTGTGCATGTTGAACCTTTCCAACACTTTCTCGATATATCTCTCTTGGAATAGCCACAACAGTCTTTTTGATCTATCACGAGTTATTCTCATCCCAAGGATTTGTTTAGCCGGTCCCAAATCTTTCATGGCAAAGCTCTTGCTTAGATCTTTCTTTAAAGCAGCTATCTTTATGCGATCTTGTCCAATGATTAGCATATCATCAACATAGAGCAGAAGTGTGAGAAAGTCACCACTTACATACCTCTTTATGAAAACACAATGATCGCTTTCTGTCTTTTTGAAGTCATGTTCTGCCATGAATGCGTCAAACTTCTTGTACCATTGTCTTGGTGCTTGTTTAAGTCCATACAGACTCTTTGTGAGGCGGCACACTAGATCTTCTTTGCCTGGAACTTTGAATCCCTCAGGCTGTTCCATGTAGATCTCTTCCTCTAAGTCACCATGTAGAAATGCCGTCTTGACATCGAGTTGTTCAATCTCCAAATCTTGCACGGCTGCTAGGCTAAGGACAACTCGGATTGATGACATCTTTACCACGGGAGAGAATATCTCTTCAAAGTCAGTACCTTTTTCTTGTCCAAATCCTTTAACGACTAACCGAGCTTTGTAGCGAGGTTTTGAACAGTTCTCTTCGGTCTTGATTCTATAAACCCATTTATTCTTCAAAGCTCTTCTCCCTTTTGGTAGCTCCACTAGTTCATATGTATTATTCTCATGCAAGGATTGCATTTCTTCTTGCATGGCTATTCTCCACTCTTCTTTATGACAACCACTCATTGCTTCTTTATAGCTTTGAGGGTCCCCCTCATCAGTGAGCGTAACGTACTCCTCTATGTTGTATCGGCTGGATGGTCTTCTGTCCCTTGAGGATCGTCTTGGCTCCGGTGCAATTGGAGTGCTAGATTGAGGTTCTTCCTGGACCGGTTCATCATGAGTTTCATGATCTTCAGCATCACTACTTTCTTGGGCGTTATTATCTTCATGTCGAACCAGAGTAGGTTCAGTATTCTTATAGCTTCTCAATCTTGGCCTCTCTGAATTCTTGATGTCCTCAATTGTTTGGTCTTCGAAGAATACAACATCTCTACTGCGAATAACCTTCTTGTTAATTGGATCCCATAACCGGTACCCAAATTCATCCTTAGGTGAATGAAGATAGATACACTCCTTTGTCTTTGCATCAAGCTTAGCTCTCTCATCTTTTGGGATGTGAACAAATGCTCTGCACCCGAACACCTTGAGATGATTATATGAAGCCCTCTTGCCCGTCCAAACTTCCTCAGGAATGGCCCCATCCAAAGGAACTGATGGTGTGAGGTTGACAATGTCGATCACAGCCATTATAGCTTCTCCCCAAAATGATTTGGGTAACTTAGCATGAGAGAGCACACAACGAACTCTTTCTTCAATGGTTCGATTCATTCTCTCAGCTAGCCCATTCAATTGTGGTGTCTTGGGTGGAGTCTTCTCTAGCCTAATGCCATATTTCTTGCAATAGACTTCAAAAGGGCCTCTATACTCACCTCCGTTATCTGATCGTACACACTTGATCTTTCGTCCAGTCTCACGCTCCACTAAAGCATGGAATTCTTTGAAGGCATCAAGCACTTGATCCTTTGATTTTAACAGGTGCAACCATACTTTTCTTGAATGATCATCAATGAAGGTGACAAAATGTAGAGCACCACCAATGGATCTCTCAGACATTGAGCATACGTCAGTGTGCACGAGGTCTAGATGTTCTTTCTCCTTGTGGGCGGAGAAGATCTTTGGAAAGCAACCCTGTGTTGTTTTCCAGCTAAACAATGAGCACAAGGATGAAGTGGTTTACCTTTCACGTTAGGGAGGAGCTATTTCTGAATGAGTATGTGAAGACCTTTCTCACTAATGTGCCCAAGTCGTTGATGCCATATGTCCATATCATCGGTAGAGACATTTACTTCTTCTTTGCATAGCTTAGCTTGCATTACATACAATGAGCCTACCTTCTTTCCTCGAGCCATCGTCAAACTTCCTTTGGTGAGCTTCCACTTCCCCTCACCAAAGTAATTCATCAGACCATCATCATCTAGCTTTCCAGCGGAGATAAGACTGAGGCGCATGGTTGGGACATGCCTCACATCTTTCAAAATAAGCTTGCACCCGGTGCTTGTCGTCAGAGTGATGTCTCCTATTCCAACAATCTTGCTTCTATCTTGATTTCCCATTTGCATCGTGCCAAAGTCACCTCTTTGGTAGGATGAGAAGAAATTTTCATGTGGAGTAACATGAAAGGAAGCACCAGAATCAATAATCCAAGAACTCTCATCGCAAGCAATGTTTAGAATGTTACTTTCACCAACGAGATATAGCAGATCTTCCTTCAATACTATGGCAGTAGTACTCTTTTCTTCTTGCTTCTTCGTTAGGCTTATTTGGTCAGGCTTAACATTACCGGCCTTTTGGTCTCTTTTGAAGCTTCGACATTCCATTTTCTTGTGACCTATCTTTCCACAGTAATAGCATGTAATCTTCGAGCGTGACTTGGATCTTCCTCGAGATTGATGTGGATTTCGGCTCTTACTACGTCCACAAGGTTCATTCCTACCCGGATTGCCAACAACATTAGCTTCGGGATGAATAGACTCATCTTGTTCCATTCTGCTTCTTCACCAAGAAGGCTGTCACTGACGGTATCCATAGTTAACTTTCCTTCCGGAGCTGAGTTACTAAGTGTAACAACAAGTGTGTCCAAACTTTCCGGTAAGGAACTGAGGAGTAGAAGGGCTTGTAACTCATCATCAATCTTCATATCAATTTTTCTTAGTTGATTTACGAGCCCCTTGAAGTTATTCAAGTGCTCAATCATGCTATGACCATCCTTATACTCCAATTTCACCAACCGTCGAACTAAATTGGCCTTATTGCGAGGCGTTTTCTTCTGAATCATGGACTCAAGCTTTGTCCATAATTCATAGGCATTTGTATAAGTAGAAACATGCTCGAAGAGAGTTTTGTCAATGTACTTACGGATCATAGCAACAGCCTTCTGGTTCAACAGTTCCCATTGAGCATCACTCTTCCCTGCCACTTTATCTTTGTAGATGATGGGCTCATGCAAATCCTTACAATACAAGTGGTCCTCCATCATTGGCTTCCAATAGGAGTAGTTGTTGGCTGTGAGCTTGAACATGTCTCCATCATGAGTGACATTATCCTCCATCTTGAACTTACACGAGCTTGATTACGGCTACAGATGAACCTCGCTCTGATACCACTGTTGGGGAAATCTCGGTCTTTCCCGCTTCGTGAAGTTAAGATAGGCAATTAAGATTAAAAGTAGCAATGGCAGCACAAGAGTTTATAATTCTCCAATATGGAGATTCTTCCACTATACAAAAGAATAGTAGGATTACAAGAATTTGATTACAAAAGTAGCTCACACTTGACACAAGCTTAAGGATGGATACTTCTTAAGCTATCTCTCTTTTCTCTCAAAGAGGCTTACTAACTCTCAAGTATTTTTCTCACTCTAAGAAGTGGATTTCTTTCTTGGATTCTTGGATGGATAGTAATAGGGCTCCTTCTCCTATTTATACTACTCAACCTCCATAATGAATGGTGGTGATTACTTGCATCCGACGGTAGAGTTTGATTCTCTAGAATGCTCCACACTCTCTAGGAATCTCTACACTCTTCCATTCCCTTCTTTATTCTTCCATAATCTTCCGTAAGGTTCCAGAAGGTTCCACACGTCTCCAGAATATTCCAGAGGGTTCCACACTTTTCCACAAGCTTCTAGAGGGTTCTACACTCTTCACAAGCTTCTAGAGGGTTCTACACTTCTCTAGAGTTCTCCGGAACATTCTAGAAAATTCTAGATTTCTCTAGAAACGTCTAGAATTTTCTAGAAACTCCCCAATTAAGGAGGGATCCCAACACAGTTTTTGTTAAGGGGCGTCACGTCCAAAAACGAAATTCGGTATACCCTAGCGTTTTTCATTTAATCATTTTCAGCAGCTCTTCTCCGAATTTCAGACCTAAACTCGACATACCTCCGCAGAATTCCATCGATAGATTCGGCAACACGTTGCCGAATTCCACCAATAAATTCGGCAGTACGTTCACGAATTCCACTTATAAATTCGAAAGCATGTTGCCAAATTTCAACTAAATCTCCCTTTAACCAAAAGTGTAGTGTCAATAATAACTGATAAACACATGCCTCAATTAGCAAGATAAGGGTAGTTTGGTCATATTATAATTTAGATTTAAAGGGAGGTCACTCTCTAACGTCCTCCCCTTAGTAAATTTAAAAAACACAAAAAATGAGTCACCCCTTAACTAATTTTGGGTGCAAATAATAGTGCCCTTTAAATACTTGTGAAGAATTAGTTTTAACGACAATTTATATAAAAATGATAAACAAATTCATTATTTTCATTTATGCAAAAGTAATGAGAAAATAATTTATCATTCTCCTGTATAACTTGAAAAGATAAATGAATTTATCAATTTTTAATAGATTGTTTCTGAAACTAATTATTCAAAAATATTTTTCTTAAAACTTATTATCTTGTAATAAGAAGCCCTTCAATATAATTTCCACCTTTAATATTGTATGTGTTTAAAGCCAAAAAATAGAAACAAAAAAACAATGCAAAATAATTCCTAATCCAAGCAATGATGACTTTGAGGCATCAAATAAAAAATGTGTGTAATCTACATATAGAGAACTACCTTCTAAATTTTATCTACAATATATAATTTATCTTTTGATAATTCACAATTATTTAATCAAAATAATTCCTAAACAAAAAGTACTAATATTAAATGAGAATTTATGGTTGGTTTTTAGGAGAAACCAAGACATAGCAAAATTGAGGTAAAGCCAACCCTTGTCATACATATTTATATTTTATTTATCTTTAATAATAGGTGTTATACCTTTGGTGTCATACATTATTGGTATAAACGTAAACTACCAAAAACATCCTCTATAAGTAAATACTATTGTAATGTTACTAAAACTAGGATTTGACAAATAAATTTTGTTTTCTAATTCAAAACATCCCTCTATAAATATTATTAGATCATAATATCGTTTAAAAAAATATGATTTAAAACATAAAGTTTATCTATAAATGCAAAACATTCATCTATAAATATTAACTTATCTTAATATCTCTTAAAATAGGATATAAAAACAAGCTTTATACGCAAATTCGTTCTTCATTAATTAATAATAGAAGAAGAAAAATTCAAACTAAAATAACATTGGTTGTTGAAACTTAAAAATAAAAATAACACGATCCTAACACAAAAATATGGCATGTATGTGTGTGTGTGTGTGTGTGTATAAAACTTTATTTTGATTTTGCTAAACATATAAGATCAAAAGAAAAGAAACTCATGTGTGAAGCGTGTATCATAGGGCTTGTATAAATAATGTATGTGCATACACGCATGTAAATTTAAGCAACTTGCTTATGCAAAAGGATCTCATTTACTAATTGATTATAAATTTGGTATATAAGATTGTTACTTAACCTACAATTTTTTAACAGATATTTTATTTACTTTAAATAAAAGAAATACAATAAGAGATGTTTGGATTAAAGAGTAACACACTAGAATATGGCTCAAAAACTAGCATACTTATCCCTTAGCCGTATAGTACAGTACAATCGAGTAAAGGAAAAATTCTAATATAGAAGAAAATAAATGTTCAATGTTATTTCATTATTACCTCCCTTTAATGCTTTAATCACTTCCAAAAACTAGTAAAGCAGGTGCAAACATATCCATCTTCCTCTACTAAAGATTTGAAACCAATTCTGATCGAGGTGAGTTGGTGTCTCCTAACTTCTGCTTTGTCTCCTTTGGTGAGTCATTGTTGGTTCCTCCTTCATGCTATATAAGTATCATTATGTGATTATTGTTGTAGCATGGTTGGATCCCACTGATCTTTCCCTATTGTGCCAAGTCATGACCTTAAAATTGTGGAAGATATGTTTTTTTTAATATTCTCTCTTTAGTTTCATTGTTTCAATAATTAATTTCTTTCGACCCTTTGGAATCATACTTTTGTGAGTGCTTTGATAGCTCAAAACTCTCTGTCATTGTGACCTATCCATAAATGCTATATAAGAACATATGTTGTAGAAATCCTTCTAGGCTTCCACCTAGGTCCTACCTAGGCGCTATGCTAGCCTTATCGTATAGCTTTTTTACTAGTCTGCCTATATGAGACTTACATCACTATTTAAGCATACAAACGGGTTTGTAGGAACCATCTTGCATCAATTTAAGTTTGGTTATAGTGGTTGCTCTAATATGCTTTGAAATTTTCATTCAAGTGGTTTTTCCTCCGTGGTTGCTTCCAAAAACATCAAAAACGTATAAAATCTCATTTTGGATCAGTAAATACCAAATAAAGTACTAAAATTTTATCTTAAATGCTCGATTTTACGAAAAATGCTTATTCTAATAAATCACTGACTAATCCTCACTTAGCAATTAATCCCTAGTCCATGCTCGCCAAGTAGCGATTTTTGCTACCTTGATAAGAAAAGCGATTGAAATGATTTTGAGCTTTTGAAATATGTCATTAGTATTGTGAGAGTGGGACATTAGATCAAATATATTATCAATGTCGTTATTTCCACTGTTAGAACCTCCATTTTTAGACTAAATTTTGATTACGACAACTATATATCAACGATATTATTCACTAACGTCTTCTGCAGGAAAAAGGAGAAAAATTTAACTTAAATACACGAAGATTTGACAAGAAGTTATATTGGTTCATTTATAATGAAATTGAGTCTGTATTTGGTTAGTTATTACTGTTAAAATCTCTCTTATAGTATTTATTTATTTTTCAAAAGGCTGAAAAACATGGGCAAAAGTCATGTGCATCAGCCGGTTGAATTGAAAATTCAACCGGTTGATTCATGAGTATTCAAACTTCTAAGTTTGAATGTTCAGCCAGCTGAATAGTGTGACTTGTGCATATGAATACCAATTTTCAAACACTAGCCATTTTTCAGCCATCTGAACTATAAATTCAGATGGCTAAAATAAAGGGTTGCGATTTTTTACAGAGTTATAACTCTTTAGTCTAAGAGTTATGACTATATCTTTTGATTAAACTTTTTTCACTAATAAATTGCAACCTTTTATTTACTATAAACATACTTAAGAATAACTTGTTTTAATCACCGATCCTTCCTAATTTCTGTATTCTTTGATTCTCAAATATTTCCCCTACAATATTCACTTGTGCTCTCACATATTCAATGTTCAGTGATTATAAATCACTTTTCTTCTTTATTCTTCACTTCCTTCCAAATATATATATATATATATATATATATATATATATATATATACAAAGGAGAAGATTATAGGAAGGGTGTACTCAACTGTGACTTATCCGTGTTATCAAGACACACATATAGTCATATAAACTTTATAATTGTTTGAAGTCCTATTCCGCTGCTCAGAAAAGAAGTCATCTTCCGTTGCTAAGGTGAAATATTGTTCTGCTGCTCAGGTTCTTGTTCTGCTGTTCGGGTGTTGGTTGAAGTCCTCTTCTGCTGTTGAGGCAAAATTATGTTCTGTTGCTCAGGTCTTTGTTCTACTGCTCAGGTGTTGTAAAACCTATTTCTCCGGTTTAAATGAGGTGTTGATTAGTTGGGATTTCAGAAGATGTCTAGGATTGGATGTAGGACGGTGCTCCGAACCAGTATAAAAATTCCTAGTGTTCTTTACTTTATTTACAGTTTATATATTGTTTATCTGTGATATCATCTCTACGTATTTATCTCATTAAATATTTACTTACATATATCATATATCATCTACTTCCGCATTCGATATACTACACGTATTTCCACATTACTCAATCCTACTCGTCTTTTCATCCACTAGATATAATTTGAAGGTCATTAAGACCTAGAGGAACAAGGTTTTGGAGTATTGACATTTGAAGGAGGATGAATTATCGATAAAGTTTGACAACTTACATTTAATATCAAAGTCTTTTTCACTTTGAAATTCTTTCCTTGGTGTTTAGTTTATGTTAGGTGTGGCTTGCATTGTATGAGAGTGGGTGTGTATAATTGATTTGCAATTAGTCCCACATTGCAGGATATCTTAAAGAAGATGGGTATATATATGAAATTGGTGGCATGTAACAACAAGGGATTTCTTTTGTTACAATTAAATGTTGTCGTGAACATATGTGTGCCCTAGGGGGATGTAGGAATATCCAATCAGGGCGTCAGCACCAGGAGGACTTCGTCCAGTGGTTTCCAGTGCCTTTATGCTGAAAGAAGTGCGCGAACATGAAGACAGAAGACACTTTGCGATGCAAAAATGGTATCAGAGCCGATATGTAGCTTGAGCTTCGGATTATCATTAAGATGGAGTTACATGTTAGATCATTGTCTGGCCAACCGTAGAAAAGGGACTTTTTGTAAATAATAGCTTGGTGAAACTGCTTTGAGGTGGTAGCGACCTAAGTCGAACCGTTGGAGGCGTTAGCGACCTTTCCAGGTGTTTGAGGACTATGTATAACTTTAAGTTCAGTTGAGAAATTGTTGATGTCAAAAATTGGTTTAGTGACGATCAACACCCAATCGTGTGTAGATCACACACGAAAAATAATCACAGAGTAGAGAAAAGTAAATAAAGACCAGGAACATGTAAGGTTTTTATAGTGGTTCGGCAAAGTCGGTGCCTACGTCCACTTTATATTTACTGATTTTTGATGGATTACACAGCACAATGGCTTTTTGGAGGAGAAAAGTAGAGATCACAAGATTATTTTATTGTTTGGAGCGCACGATTGGGTATTTCCAGTATACCGAGCGTAGATTTGAAGTGGAGAATTTCGCCTTCCTTTCCATTTCCAGCAATGGTGTATTTATAGGTGAAGAAGGTGGGCTGAGCTAGGTGCCACGTGGCTTGCCTCTTTTGCGGAGCTTGGACACGTCGAGCTCGATCCGATGGAATAGTTGTGGCGAGGGACCCAGTCTATTGTTGATTAATAGCTCTCTCGAGTATTGTGGTCTGCATGACCTTGAACTATGGTGTATCAAAAGTAGAGTCTTAGTTGGAAGTGTTGACCACTTTAATTGCCTTGAGAATCGGGCTTTGCTGGAGGTTGGTTGACTCATTTGGGTATCTCCAAGTAAATCTGATCGATCCGAATTTTGAGGAGAGGATAACTCTGTTGGCCGGAAGAGCGATTATGCTGGAAGGAGATATTCTGCCATTCGACGGAAATTATTTCGGGCCGATCCTTACTTGGACCTTCTGGAGTAAAGGGCCATTTTTTGGGATCGGTCGGTACTAGATGGCTAGTCTTCTGATATTGGGCTTCAATCCGGTAAACTGTAACAACTTTTGCCAAAAAGTTGGTCAACAAAAATGCTCACCAAGATGAAGATCTGTTAGGTATGGCTCGCATTATGTGAGAGTGGGTGCGTAGAATGGAATATTTTGCATTTGCAATCAACCCCACATTGAAGGTTATCTTAAAGAAGACATGCATATATATATATATATACACATACATACATACATACATACATACATACATACATATATATATATATATATATATGAGTTTGGTGGCATGTAACAACAAGGGATTCCTTTTGTTACAATTAAATTCTTCCATGAGCATATGTGTGCCCTCGGGGGATGCAGATATATATCCAATCAGGACATTGGCACCAAGAGGGCTACGTCAAGCAGTTTGTTGTGTCTCTACGCTGAATGAAGTGCGCGTACATGAAGACGCTTTGAGGTGCCGAAAAATTTCAGCAGTTTATTCATTTTTGCCAATGGTAAACATAATGACATTTTAGGTGAACATAAATTGTTCCAAATATGTTCACACAATCGAAATTCACCATGCTTTGATTCCAAGCTGATCTGAACAAAAATACCACTATTCTTAGCATTCTAAACCTAAATTTCTTCACTATGATGGTGGTTAAAAGGATAGATTGATATGTTGGGTAATATGAGGTGGAAAGTTAGAGTATACTCTCTCCATTGTTCATTGGTCAAAGATACCTTCCTATTAGGGCCACGATGACTGAATAGTTTGCCACCCTAAGCATAACCTTTAGTGATTGGCCCTTAACCCACAGATCGAACCATAAACTCGAGTTGTGACCATTGGCAATGTTTTTTTAAAAGTTCTTTAGATTCTTCTTTAGCCTAAGTAAGTAGTTTCCATGTATATGAGTCATTATTGTCTTTTATGATGGTCCCAAGTTTTTGTCTTTGCCGCTACCTGTTTACCATCCAACTTTTTCGAAAATATTCTTTTTGTAAATATTTCCATGTAAGCTTTAGGAAGAAAGCACTTATCATATCCTATATTTTCCTTATGCTCACCCATATTTCCAGCTTTGTACAATGCATTTCACCCTTATTTTCATTTTTGCCCATAAAGATGAAACACAATGATTTTATTTTTGTGATAATAGATGTTGGTAGTCGACAAATTTGAGCTCAAAATGTGATCATTGGAAATATAACTATTTTAATTATTTTAATTTTTTCCAACTACAATCATAAATTTAATTTTCCAATTACTCAACTTTTACTTTATTTTATTTTATCTAATAATGTTCCAAACTCCCTAGATTTTAGTTTAACATTATATAATGGAATTCCTAAGTAGGTGTTTGGTATTTCCCCAATTTGGAACTTAAGAGTTCTTATTATATGCTCTTTTTCATTTGTCCCTTTGCTAAAAAAACAAGGTGGCTTTAAGTTCATTCATTGTTAAACCAGTAGACTCTTTAATGATACATATTTTATAAATATTAGGCTTAGGTTCTTAAAATCAAACTTAAAACATGATAATTCTTTCTCAAAAAAGATTATAAATTAGATCTCTAGAACTTAAGTACTAAATTATTGCATGATTACACAATTATTTAATGGATAATTTCTGGCATTTATATAAAAATTACATTAACATCTGTAACTATTCCGACTGTGGATATTTCGTAATATTTATGATAAATTATTGCAAAAATTTTTGTAATATTTCAAAAAAATCTGCTTAAAATTTTGCAACTTTTTGGTGAATAATTTTGGAAATTTCTGCAAATTTTCATTGGTTAATTGTGAAAATTTCCATAGCTTTTGGATATAATTGCATAAATGTGAGCAATTATTCACTGAATAATTGCATAAATTTATATAATTATTAAGTTAACTTAATTCTAGAAACCTAATTTACATACTTTTTAGGCAACGATATTTTGAAACATAATAGGGACTTTAGCCAAGTTATTCCTATCAAATTTTGTCCAGATCTATTTACATCCTGCTTTTGCCTTTTCCATCTCACTATTTAAATGAAAAATATCAAACTCATTCTTTTGATTTTGCCATCTCAAAATATATCAAAATTTCCATTTATTTTATTGCTTTAATGATAATAACTTAATATTAACAATGCGATATAAAAGAGGAAATAAAAAATTTACATTTCAATTCAATTCAAAAATAGATTAAAATGACTTTTTTTTAAAAAGGCCAAATTTTGAAATAAAACATCCTCGCTTTTTTTAAATTGTTTTTCTCTACAAAACCATTTACGATTTCGTAACATCATATCCTCCTATCGATAAAGTACATAATAAAATGGCAAGTTGAATGTGTTAAATATAATAACGTATATAGTAAAGTGAAGATTAGTCCAGCGTCCTTAAAAAGTATGAAAATAGGAACGACATCCTCCCCATGTTTGATTTATAAAGCGGGTCCTAGAATTTGAGTTACGTGTTTTTCACAATAAAGGTGCGCTACTGTATAAAAAAATTCGAAAAATTGCAAATATTCCCAAAAGATCATGGAAAAAAAAGTGCATACACGTATGCAAGTAAACTCAATAGTTGCACAAATGTATGCAACCATTCATGAAGCAGTTTACACTGAAAATCTGCATGAATTCTTGCATACATGTATGCAACTATTATTAATATATGTGTACATATATGCAATTTTTTCATGCAGATTTACGTTGATAAATCTGCATGAATTTTTGCATAGAAATATGCAAGTATACTGTTTTTTTGCATACATGTATGCAAGTAAACATGAACTAATATTTATGCCTACGGATTGTTGCATACATGTATGATAATATTCTGTTTTATTGCATATATGTATGCAAATAATTATGAAATTCATGCCAACGAGTTATTGCACACATGTATGCATTTATTCTGTATTACTTGCATGCATGTATGCATAAAAGTTAACATAGATGCATAAATGAAATAGTTGCACAGATGTATGCAAAAATTTCAAATATATGCATCCTATGGTGCAATAAACTGTTGTTTCATTTTTTTTTTTTTTTTTTTTTGATGTGTTTTTCGGTTTTCTTTCATCTGAATTTTTTTATGTTTTCATGTTCAATTTAAATATGAATTTACATGATTTTTTTTAATGAATTTTAGAAAAAATAGGGATCTAATTTATAATAAATTTAAGACCAGATGTGAGCCTAAATTTGAACTTTATCAGGGACCTGAGCCAAACACACCCTATAGTAAATCTATCATTTTATTTGTGGGTTGCCAATAGAATTACCTTAAAAAAATTGCAATGCTTTCGTTATTTTTAGCTGTACCTTTCGTGAACACTAAAATTCCTTCCACGTATTGTAAATCAGTGAGAGATAATTTAGTAAAGAGAATAGAAGCTATACTATCCTTGTAAGATTTCATGTCAATCAAGATGGCAAAATATTTCATTATAATGGTAAACATGAAAGGAGATGGAGGATCTCCTTCCTTATACCTTTATTTTGCTGAAGTAACCCATGGTGCTACCATTTACTAGACTGAGAAAGTGATAGTAGAGACATATTCATATATCATATGTTATATTTCTTTCACAATATCATATGAAACATCTTACAAAAAAAGAATTCCCAATTAATTATGTCATATGTGTTTGTGTAATCCCAAATTCATGTCAAGGTCGTAGGATATCTTTCCATTAAAATTTTCCCCATTTTTTATGCAAGTAGAGAATTTTCTGTAATGATTCTATCTGGAATGGAGGCATTTTGATTGATTGGAATTTTGTTGTTTAGGTGGATCTTAATTCTATTGCATAATAAATCTGCCATTATTTTGTTGATCACGCTGCATAGAGAAACGGGTCTATAACCTGAAAGGGTCTATGGGTTTATAGTCTTAGGAATTAAGTAAATAAAAATATGATAAATTTCTTTCATTATTAATGTATTGCTAAGGGTATGTGGGTTTCCTCTTCCTAATACTATAGGTAAAAATAATAAACACAGTAAATTTTATGTGCTACCTAATACCAAGCACATTTCACATGACAATCAACCACTATGCAAAAACGTTTTATATGGTGAATAACCGCTGATCAACACTATTTTCCATGGTCATCAACCACCAAAGCATTGTTGTTTGCTGGTTGAGAGTCGTGAAAAATGTGTTGGTCAGCTGTTGTTTGTCATGTGAAAATAATGAAAATGATGTGCTTGATAGCCTCTTAAAAAGTCTCTATTAGAAAGAGTGTAATGTAAAATTTTAAGGTATTCTTTAGTAATGGTATTAGGAAGAAGAAAATGAGGTGCCCTTGGCACGCGCTTATTTTTTACATGACTGTTAAATACTCACCATTGCCTCAAAAACACGTTACTAATGAGATCCCAATGGAGTTTCAAGAATTTTGAATTGAATCTTTCTATGCCTAAAGAGCTATTGTTATTTATTTGAAACACCTCTTGCTTTACTTTAGTTAATTCCAGGAGATTGTCTAGAGTCTTTTTGGCATTATCTAAAAGATTTCCTTTCTACAAACGATAGAAGAAAAATTATTCAATTGCTTTCCTATATAAATTTCTATTATCATCTATTTAGTGTCAACGAGCATCTATATTTATCATGTTTGCTGACCTGGTTTAGAATCTGCAAACTTAACATGGAAAAAGTGTATTGTTTTGTCTCCATTTGTAAGCCACTTTAATTTTGGATGCTATAATTTTTCCATGGCTTGTTTGTGTAACATTCTTAATGATTGATCTACCCACTTCCCTTTTGTAGGAGTCCACAACATAGACTTTATTCGGGTAGTTAACCGGATGTACATAAGCCACATCCATATCCTTCTATAATAACTTTATAATATTTTGTTTGGAGGTGATATCATTATTCCATTTTCTAAGACCTTTCTTCACTTACTTTGATTTGTAAAGGTATTGAAAGAGAGGGATGCCTATACGAGTTCTGTTATAAGTTCTATTAAACAATCCATTGTTATCTGGGATAAGATGCCAAGCATTTCTGTATTCGAAATAAAATTTATTATTAGGTGTAAAATGAGAAAAGTTAAAGATGATTGAGGTATGTCTACTTGCGGAATGAATGGAAAAAAGAAAGAAAAATAAGGAAAATAGGCTAGTGTAATAAAATAATGAAATCAGAATCCATTGGAGAGAAGAAAGCGAAGAGGCTATTATACATTCAAGACATTAGCTGCCTATTTCTATTTCATTGGCACTTTTATATATCAGTCTTGGAGCTAGTGATTAAACTTGTCTCATGAAATAAGACTAAACAAAAAATTACAAAAGCATATACACTTATATATTAGAACACGTAACACATTCTAATAATGGAAAACCCATCGATTTTACAATAAATGGGTAGATTCGCTCCTTCTCCCCATATGTTATAGTCACATAGACATAGAGATTCGAATAAATTTGCAGTTCCCACATATTTAGCGAAACCATGTTTGGAGATTAGCAACAAACTTTGTTGTTTATTTAGTCATGCGTTATGGAATAATATAAAAATCTCATATTATTAATCAAGGAAAATCAATCAAATTTGCATGATCTTCATAGACTATTGTAATGTTAAATATTGTAAACTAAAAATTGCTAACTGAAAATTACTCAATCAAATTAATCTAAAGAGTAAGAAAACATTTCAAACCAAAAATTGTTAAAAACCAGAAAAATCTTTTGAATTGAGCTATGAGATTAAAAGGCAATTTAGAGACAAATTCATTTTAATGATCATACAATTCAACATAGAATGAATATATAATATCTTGTTTTAATTATTTGTAGAATTAGTGTATGTATCTATTATGGAAATGCCTAATTATGTTATAACTAACACAACTTAAACCGTCAAACTAAAATACACCACTTGTAAACCCACGTGAAAATGTAATAAAATCAAAAATATAATTTGCTACAAGCATGATCTATTTGTTGTTGAACTAGTTACATAGAGTATCATTCTTTGACTCTAGTTTCACTTTCATTGTCAAAATCATATTTAAATAGGAATACAATTTGTGTTTATATACGACGAAGCATAGCCTATTTGTTGTGAATAACATGGACTATCAAATCCTTAAATAAACAATGAACTTGTAAAATTTGATGATGCTAAATCACATTAAAAGCAAGGATTTTTTTTAAGGGGAGAAAGAGAAAACATTGTTTTCCCTCATTAATGAGATTTCATTATATATTTATTTCCCTCTTTCGGTGGCATATTTATAGGGTCTTTTGCCACAATATGAAACTTGGAGTTCAAGTTTACTTGACTTGGGGGTAAAGTAAACTTGGATATGAAGTAATTGATCTTATAAAAGGTGCCTAAAAGAGAGAGTAATAGGCATCCAATTACCTTCCAATCAAGTTTTAGGATCTCTAAACCAAAACTATTTTCATCAATTCTTATCTCCATAAATCAAATTCTTGAGTGAATTGGGTGACCATTGTAATCAATCTTTTGTACTCTTCTTTGTATTAATAAAAGGCTCTCTCTCAAGTGGATGTACACTAATAAATTGTTAGTGGAACCACTATAAATTCCTTTGTGATTTACTTTTCGTTATTGCTCCTTTATTTCTCTTGGATGGTGATTGTGATTGGCTTTTGGATTGGGTTGAGATCGTTTCTGAGATATTGATTGGTTGTTTTTGCACATTTACCACGATCTCGTCTTCCGCTATGTTTGAGGGTTTGATTTGAGCGGTCTTGAGTCTTAATTTCTCCACAAGATTTGATATAAGAGCTTTGGTGTTGGTAGATAGTTGTAGAAATGCCGGAATCAGATTCAAATTGTGCCTCAACAAGTCCAAGTGGTATAGCTCCTTATCTGGATAACAATTGATTATTGAAAAGCGAAATGGCAGTAACGATTTTGAAAAATGCCAATAGAAGATGCAAGAGGTTCTTAGGCGGAATCGGGTACATCGGGTATTGTTTTATACACATTTATTGCCAGCGGACATCTCAGATGTGGAGAGAGAAGAATTGGAAAAAAAGGGCATTCATTACATTTCAACTTGCTATGAAGAGAATGTATTATGTCCAAAATTAGTGGTGAGATGTCTGCTAAGGGTATTTGGGACAAGCTGGAGGAATTGTATATGAAGAAGTCACTCACAAATCAACTGATTTTGTTGCTAACTTTCTTTACCTACAAGACGAAAGAAAGAACTTCGCTAAAGGCGTACTTCAATATGTTTGATGACTTTTTACTGAAGATGAAGGCAGAAGATTTGAAGATTGGGGAGGAGCAGAAGGCAATAATATTGTTGTGTTCATTTCCTGAGTGCTATATTGGGTTCTCAAATAGTTTGACATATGGCTAAGATACATTGACTTCTAATGATGTCAAGACGGGTCTTCTTAGTGAGGAATTGCGAGATCAGATGAAAGAGTTGAGTGATGGATGTAATGGTGCATGTAATGATCACAGTTTATTTGTGGAGAAGGAGAAATTTGAGAAGAATGGTGTTAACGATATTTTCGTCAACACCGGAGACAGGTCTATGGAAGCAGACCTTAAGAGAAAAATGGGTTTTTCAGCCTTCACGAGTCTGAGTTAGTTTACCATTCCTAGATATCAAGGTTTAGAGTCCAAAGATTAGTTACTCTACCCTTAATGGGGTGAGCATCACGCTTAAGCGACTCAAGAATTAACAATTATCTTGGGACAAGGGTTCCCTAAGCACAACCCTCGACAAAGGGTTAAACGACTTATAGGAAGGGGTTCTGAACTAACTTTGCGGAAGGATCAAACCTTGAATAGGAACTAGTGAGTATGTAGAAAGCATATATCATATTGCATTGGAGATAGCTAAGAAACTACATGAGAAACTCAAAAGAAAATGTGCTAAGGGTTGATCCACTCTTTACTGATCTTTGATTTGAAGTACACAAGTGATTACAATAGAAATCCCCAAATTGATTTAGGAATCAAGGTTTACTCTAGAGAAAAAGAGTACAAGAATGAGAAATGAGAAAATTGCCTTGAAAAGGATACCTCTGGGGTCTTATTTACAGACAAATCGAGGACCCTTTTGCTATTGGGCTAGTAGAAGCCCCTGTCGGGCGCTTTTCCCTTTGGTTCCGAAAGTTTTAGCTTTCGGCCGCTTTTAGGCTTTGCTTGTTGCTTTTTAAGGTGTCGGCTATGGCTCTCGTAAGGGTGGTCCCAGTCTTTAGGGCTTTACTTTGGATTTTCTTCTATCTTCTTTGTAACAATTCCAAGCTTACCGATATGGATTACTTTAGGAAGACTTTGGGCTTACGGATGTTGGCTTCTTGCCTTGCTCTTAGTTCTTTGTGGAGCTTTCCTTCATGCTTCAAGTGAACGGTTTTTGGGTCCGCTACCTCTGTCGGTATCGACACTAAGTATACTAGTGCAGATAACTTATCTCTCCCTGAGGTTCTGGTTTGCCTTTCGGTAGATTCATGAAGTGTGTCTCGGCTTTCCAAAAGGTTGCTCCCAATGCTCTATTAGTTGCTTACTGAAGTGGCCCCTTGGTGACCATCTTATTGAGGTTTCGGTAGATGGCTCCCAGATGATCCCTTTATGCTCTTGCTCTACGATGTATCAATGTTAAGCGAGTTGATACCGATAGCCCTTTCGCCCTTCTAGGTCTCGGGTTTTATTGTCCTTTGATTTCCTATTCGTTAGCCCCCGGTTTTGGATGACTTCTTGTTGGTTATCTTACCTGCCGGGATTACCCTGGCTGTAATCTCCCTTCGTACTGGATTTGAGATTCCTTCTTTGATGAAGGTGCCAGTTGCCTGCCTTTCTGGGCACTTCTTTTAGGCTTTCAGCTTTATCCTGTGCTTGGTTACTACTTACGATCATTCTTTTATGCTTGTGATAGTCCGATACCCCTTCACCGTCAGCCTGTCTCGGTGCTAATTTTGGTAAAAACATTTGCCCCCCTTTTGAAGGGGTGTTTTCAACTTTTTAAGTCAAACTTTGATTTCCTTTCGGTGTTTTGATTCCATGTCCCTTGATCTTCCTCAATTGGACCCATTGATCGGTTCTTGCCTATGCGTCTTGGATTAGAGTTAATTTGGCATAATTACCATTGCTTCTTCTTCCTCATTTTTCACTTGCAACATCAATTTCTCAAACCAGATTACTGTTCATTGGGAATTGCCAAAGCTTTTTCGGGAATTTCTGATTCAATCTCTGGTAAGTATTCTTACTTAAAATATAAATAGAAATTTAAACTAATCGCTTAAATCAATTAGGGTTTTGCATGCTAAATGCAAGTTATTTAATCATAGGCGACTTAGATTACGATCCATGGTGAACTACATGAATGCTCTTTCCTCCAATGTTATCTCTTGGGGGGTTTGAGATGTACAGTTTCACAAGAAAATTTATTTACTGTCACAAAGTGAAACCTATGCCTATGGCGTCGGTGAGGTCAATGTCACTGTTATCGACTCATTTGTTTTGATTTTACGACACTGATACCTATGTTTATTTGGTACGTAAGTATCAGATTAACCCGGAAGTGATGGATCATCCGAATGGGTTGTTAGAAAGATGGTATCGATATAAATCTAAGAGCTTTATTTCCATAATCTTTTGACTTTGACCTCACGTATGCTGGCTCCGAAAGCCAATCGGGCTTTCGGTGATGACATAGGATCATTTGGTTTTGGCTTGACCGTTACCAGTCCCTTTTAGTCTTCCCGGCGCCGTTCATGTGCTTCTCTTTGTTTTTGGGACTGGGATGACTAATTTTATCATCGTTACAGGCTTGATTGCTTCTAAATGAACGCAAACTTTGCACGAATTATGTCGAGATTAATGTTTCGGACTATCTTGATATGCAAAAATTTGAGTTTTTAGCATTAATAGGCTTACATGTGTCCTACCCATTTCATATTAAAGAATGCAATACTAATTCACATATTATGAAATAATCACCTGGCATCACTATGTCTGATGAAAAGAGCTCTGGTCAATCAAAGTCTGATGTTCCCAGCACCTTTCAGAAAAAGAAACCATTTGATTTGAAGAAATCTCTAATTTTACTTCTCAGGATGAAGTAAATTCCATCCTTAACAGCTTCAGGATGTCTAATGTAGATGCTATTCCTGCCACCAATCGGGATAATATCAGAATCTTCCAGAAGGTTACTTTGCATATTCTATCATCCACATCTAGCATGGGGGCTTCTTTCCCTTTCCAATTTTTATGTCTCAACTCTTACAGGACTTGGAAATTGCACCTATCCAACTTCTTCCAAACATCTGTACTTTGCTTCCCTGCCTCGAAGTTCTGGCACTTGAATCGGGCCAAGCTTCGCTCACTTCTAATCTTATTCAGCATTTGGTGTGATTTTCGAAAGGAGCAGACTCACTTATTCTGCGTGCCAATCCTTCGAAAAAAAATCATTAGTGATGGTATTAGTAAGAACGAACCCTGGAAAGATCAGTTCATTTTCGTCAAATGCACTGCTGGCATTTCAGGTAATTTTGTAGATTTCGTTAAGTTCCCCTACTTTTTCATGTATAGTCATACTTTTCCTGGGCATTGTTTAACTTTACTAGTTTTCCAGATCCTGCTTCTAAGAGGGTTGCCTTAACAGAGAGAAAATCTTGCATGCTTGAAATTATCTCTAAAGCATTTGAAGAACCGTGGAGTCGATCAGTTTTGTTGACATTGGATAAATTGCATCAATATAATCCCCTTCCTGATAGGCAAAAGATCTTGGGGCATCCACTTATTCATTTCTCAGGATCCAATTATTTGACTTTGGGCTCAAACGTGTTTACAATTTCATCTCCTTTATTTCCAGGTATCCTTATTAGAATTTCTACTTTCTTTTCGAAGCAACCTTAGTTTGTAAGATATCCATTCCTGAGCTTATCTTTGTATTTACATTTGATCAGGGTCCTTGTCTTCTAACGTTGTAACTCTTGCTGATGCTCTAGATCAACCCACCGTCGTCGCTATCAAGAGGCTGGATGAATCAACCATTGAGCTACTGGCTAAAAGACTAAAACATGACACTTATGTTCCTTAGTATACTGTTGTTGAGATTGTTGATCAAGATGTTCTTGTCTCTGTAGCCTCCGCTGTCGATTCTACCTTGGCAGCTATTATTGACCCTCCTGAAGGTACCCTTGGTCGAGAGCATGAGAGTCGTGTTCTACCGCTATCCTTTCCAAGTACGTTAGAAGTGGACAAGCATGCCATGACCCAAACTTCCACTTCTCGACACGTCGAGCCGCCGAAGTTTCCCGCACCCCCTAATGAGCTTTGACGACTTTGTGAAGCTTGCTCTTTCTTGTCCTGAAGCTACGAAAATTTCGTTACCTTTCACTTCTTTAGACGGGGAGGATTTTTATCAGCATTTAGTCAATCAGCAGCTCTCAATATAAATTTTTCTTTCTTATCCCTTCTCTTATCTTTAATTTATTATGATGGCTAATTGGATTCTATTTCTTTCTCAAGTTACTAAAAAAGGCTTTTGTCTAAAACAACTCCTTCTTCGTCTTCTCTCGAGGTTACTCGACTCTGGGAAGCTAACGAGGCTTTAAGTGATGAATGTGATAAGTTGAAAGCTTCCCTTGAACACGCCGAAGCAGCTCTCGAAAAAAAAAACAGATGAAGAATTCAATACCTAACTAGGTTTCACCTTAGAGCATCAAATAGAAGAAAATGTGGTTAGTCATACTGACAAACTTAGGAGGAAGGATGAGTAGTCTCTCATGCGGCGCTGATAATTTATGAGGCTAAGGGTAGAATATGACTTTTTGCAAGTTCATCTTCCCTGGATCAAGACAGAATATTATGAGGATGCCTTATTTCACATTTTTTTCCGATATCATTCGTATTCTTCCCGAGATTCAGACTACTACCGTCCCTCCCTTCATCAGGGATAAAGTCATGGAATGGATTGGGTCGAGCAAGTGAGGAGTTGAGATGTCAAAGAAAGGCAAACTCAAAGTTGAAGATCTCTTACATATTGATGACCTTTTTGACGAATCTGGTGATGAAGAGGAGTACTTAACTTTTGTTGATGATGACGGAGGTGATGATGGTGGTAGACCTGAAGGCGATGATCATCGAGATGAGCATGATAAGGATGGGAATGATCCTTCTGCAGCTACTGGGGTTTCACTAATTGCACAGGGACCAGTTCTGATGTTGTAGGTGCTCGTGCTTCTCGAGATTCTGACATTTCTCTAGTTAATAAAGGTGATACTTTTGGGCCCTTAGGAAGAGGACAACATCCACAACCTGAGGTTCCTCCTTCTAATTTCAAACTTCAATTAAATGTACAGGATTCAAAATAAACCGGATTTTAACAAAACCAGAAATATTTGATTCTGTTTGAAAATATCTTTCCAATGAAAATGAAAGATCAAAATTTCATAGCGGGAATAAAAAGTTATGACCAGTTGAAAATTCAGAATGGTCGCTATAGAAATATAGCCCTTAAAAATATCCTTTTTTGCAAACGACCTGCGTTTTCAACAAAACCACTTTTGTTGGATTCGGGATGTCAAATTATTGCTATATTCCAATTTTCAAAATTTTTGGGATCAATATGTGAGCGTGGCATCAAAAACATGATTTTCTGTATATGTATCAAAATTATGAATTTGAAACATTAATTCACTAATTGACATGAATGGTGTTTTAAATAACACATGTTCTTTAACCCGATTAACAATGGAATGTGATTTTGGGTTTGTCGTGAATGGTGTCCTAAATAACACTGTTCTTGAACCCCGTTTGAATAGAATAAATCTTTTAATTAAGATTTGAAGAAGAATTACCAATTAATTGGAATTGAAAATGGAATATGAATTGGGTTTGTTGTGAACTGTGTTTTAATGACATCCGTTCTTTAACCAGATTTACAATGAAATGGGATTTGTCATTTATAAATCTTTTTATTAAGATTTAACGGGAATTTTCCAAAGTAAAGTTTTCCAATTTAATATATTGAATTGGAATTGAATGGAATTCGATTGATAATAATTGAAGTGAACTTCTGTGGAGAAAGACTGTTAATACATATGGAATTTAAGAGGCTTTTCCATTATTCCATTTATATTATTAGTGGGATACGGGAACTGATATAGATTATATATTGATTTGTTTTTCCGTGAAGATTCCATAATTAATGGAATGTGATTTTAGTTTATCGTGAATTGTGTTTTAAATGACATTAGTTCTTTAACCCAGTTAAAGGCAGGATTACATGTCTGTCATTGTATTTCGAACTGTACGGTTGATCTCTGCTAAATATATATCTGTTTGGTGGCGGAGAATTTATTCTCTAGCTTAACACCCTTCTCTGAGACGTACGAGCTCAGAGGTTATATATCGGCAGAAATCAGTAGTACGGTGTAGATTGTCGATCCGACATGTTTGTGTTTCCAAAGTTAAATAATCATTAATATTGATTTTTGGGAAGATTAAAACTAAGTGGAGTTTTACTTCAGGATTGGGATGAGGCGTATGTTGTGTTTTTATAGCACTTGTTTATTATATACGCGAGTTATTCAGAAAGGCCGGGTTTATACCCACTCTGAATAACTGATTCAACGATAATTCGACGATGAAGAGGGTGGTTGAAGACCGGAGGTCTTCACATCGTTTGGATGATTACTGATGTCTTGATTGGGCTGTACACCCAAGACAAGGTAATAAGTGGTGATCGTTCAGACGTACTTGGAGATCAACCGGATATGCGAGGACCTCTCTCCTATATTGGACATACAATACGAGGAATAAGGTGCCTCCGGTTTCGTTCAGACCCAGAGCAAACTTGTAAATGGATGTGTGTCTGACATTGGAGTTTATTCTATGTTGATTGATTTCTATTAAATATATATTTGTTTAGCGGCGGAGAATTTATTCTCTTGCTTAATGCCCTTCTCTGAGATGTACGAGCTCAGAGGTTATATATCGATAGATATCAGTCGCATGGCATGGATTGCCTGTGTGGCATGCGGAGATGCAAATGATCAAGGCTTCTGTTGAAAAGCAGAGCCTTGTGGTTGATGATCAAAGCACGGCTTTAATATAGCATAGCTTTGTGTATAGCGTTAATTCGCGAGCCTCACACCTCGGTATGAGTCAAAAACAGGATAAGGGAACGCAGTGAGTGCATGACGTTTCTTTCCAGCTATGGGTGGTGTCAGCGTTTTGCAAGCTCTGACATTTATATATTTTTACCTTTGTGGTTGTTGGAATGCGAGGCGCCTCAGTTATATCGGTCTCCACAGAGCCGATGGATATGTCCTACAGGACCGGGAAACGTGTGTTTAGGAATTGCCAATCCTCAAACTTAAGGGAGGACCAGCAGGATCCAGGGGTTACCCAGAGTGTGTAGTCCCAAGACATTTGCTAGAGTGTCTCGAAACGGAAAGGAGTGCATCCCTTGCCTAGACTCATGACGGAAATCCAATTTCCAATACGTGACATTTCAGTTTTTTTTTGTAGAGCCTAGTATGGCGACATAGTGGGATGGGGCACTATGTCGTCTATGATTGATACATTTATATTTGAAGTTGTTTTCATACACTTTACACTATAATGGTATCAAAATGATTTGTTTTAAACATACCAAGCATGTTTGGCTATTATAAGGTAAAACTTTATCCTTTGGCTTGCGTTGCATTGTGTAATGGGACCTGAGTCTTATAATAGCTTCATTTTTCCAAAAAGCATTGCGTTATTTATTATATGCACTGGTATTCTTGGGAAAATACCCGTTCCGCGTTACACGGCGTGGTCCCTTGATTTACCAAATTTTAAAGTAAAGTTTTAAATAACTGTTTTAGTTCTCACACCAGTCACATGACTGGCCTGGAGTTTATTGTTTTAACTTAAACTCTGGGTTCCCCTATTTTCCATACAGGCAGCTAGTAGTTTTGGTTTTGCAGATCTATATTCATAGGATCCTGGTTTACAGCTGGAATGATATTCGGAAAACTCTGTATCCATATATCTCCTTCAGTTGTGTTTTGTATTATTTTTCCACTGCAGTAATGTATTTAAATCTTCGATATTTTATGATGTGTAATATTTATTCATACTCTGTATATTCTTGTATTCTGATGGAATTGTTGTAATAAGCAATGAAATGTTCTTCTGTTTATGTTCTGATTCGTCTTATTCTCAGAGAATCTGTTCTTTCTCTCCTCTTCGGAGACCAGGGAAGTTCGGGTCGTTACAAGTTTTTTTCTTTTTGATTCTGTAATGCTTCTTTCCTTTTTCTCAGTATTTGGTGGTAACTAGTATCCTGTCATTACGTTGAATAGACCAAAAGAGACATCATCTCACAACTTAGAGCAGAATTACATAAAAAATAGAAGGAAATAACTCGATCCTGTATGGAGTAAGGAAGGTTGTTAAAAGATTATAATACATTATCTCAGAGATATCACGATTTATAGAAGAGCGCATCTAAGCTCATGTACTATAAGGAGCACGAGGCTGCACCCAAACTAAGGAAAGCCCGCAAACATAGGGAAAGGTTCTGGAGCAGAACAAGGAGAAGATGACCTTATTTTGGATGTTGATTGAGGATAGAGACATCTTAGTTAACTTTTTGTATGAAGTCTATAAACGATACCCAACATTGGACTTTTCCATTCTAGGGGAGCATAATTGTAACACTCCAAATTTTTGTTAACATTAAAGAAGATAAATTAAAGAATAAATAATTTAATATTAAGAATTAAGGGAAACTGTATATGTCATTACGTCCGTCTCGAAATTCTGGTTAGGATAGACTCCTAGTTTGAGTAAAATGGATAACAAATGAAGAAGTTACGGACGATAGATGGTTGAAAATCAGAACCAGATATAGCTGGCGCACTTGCCGAGTGCGCCAAGGCAAATTTGCATTGGCGCACCTGTAAAGTACGCCCAGAACAGTTTCTAGGTATTCGGGCCTTTTTCGAATGAGTGACGAACCGTGACCTGACCCAATTCCATTAGGGCTGAGGTGGCATCCGAATTCTGTAACCCAGCAGCTATAAATATATCTCATATCCTTTGTTTTCTTCACAAAGAAACAATGATGACTAGACTCTTCTGGATTCTGAACTAAACTAGGGTCTCTCATCTTCTTCTAAAGCATATCAAATTCTGAGATCCAAGCATAGAATCAGCACCTTTTCTATCATCTTAACAATCCGATCATAGTGAGTTCTAGTTGCTTTTAGGTTTAGATAAATAATAGTGAATTATGAAAGACTATGATTTAGGTACGTTGCAAACCTGGAATCTATGTTATTGTTAGATCTTATGCTATGCCATGATAGATCTATTTCTTTGGATCCAATTCAATTATTCCACTATGTTATTATTATGGATCTTGATTTTTAACTTCTATGATATGCTATGATGTGGATGTATGTTGATCTATTCTATATGATCTAAAATTGTCACCTTATGTATCTTGTTAGATCTATCCTATGTGATCTAAAATTGTCACCTTATGATTTAAGTTAGATCTATCCTATGTGATCTAAAATTGTCACCTTATGATTCATGTTAGATCTATTTTATGTGATCTAAAATTGTCACCTTATGATTCATGTTAGATCTATTTTATGTGATCTAAATTATCACCTTATGTTAGCATGTTAAATCTATTTTATGTGATCTAAATTGTCACCTTATGTTAACATGTTAGATCTATTTTATGTGATCTAAATTATCACCTTTTGTTATCATGTTAGATCTAAACCGATTGGACATCTAAGTTGCTAATTTAGACATTGTGACATCATAGTTCAACAGTTTTATGTCCACCTTATTGTGATGACAATTTCATGTCCATGATAGTGTGTTTGTTCACCTTATTATCATACAAGTTTATGTTTATGCCAAGATGATCATTTTAGTTATATCCCCATTATTTTCCCTATTATCATTTATGACTAGGCTATTGTCTAGCCTAAGCATGTTGCCAATTTTTTGAGGGCGCTAGTTAAAGAACGAGGGAAAAAGGGTTAAAAATGGCATAATTTGCATATGAACATTTATGGACATGTAATTCAAATTATTGGGTAAAATAGGTACGGACACCTATAAAAGGAAAGGACTAATTAATTGATTAATTATTTAAAAATGGAATGTCTAGTAATTACAATTAGGAATTGTAATTGTACTTATGACATGAGGTTAGGTTGCATTAGTGGTGAAAGTCTGCCTGGAACCGATCGGCATATCCAGCAGCCACTAATGGTAAACATAATGTGGGAGGTTTAAGTACGTAAATACGAATCGAGCTATGACACGAGGTTAGGCCCAACTACGGAATAAGTCTGCCTGGACCCGACCGACATATCCAGCATCGTCACGTTGTAGTCTAATGTGGGATGTCTGGCCCATTATGAAACCAAAAATGGACATGGTAAGGAATTGGACTACAAAACCTAAGTTAATCCATAGTGATAGTATGAAGTTAAATTTAAGTTGGGGGTTAAGTAAACATGGTTGAGGGGTGGGTTAAGTTAATCTGAAGAGGGGATGGCTAATATTCATATATAGGCCCACAAACTTAACCCTTAAGGTTATGTAATTAAAGACACCTAGTGGTATACATAATCGGTGGAAATAATAAGGTTATGTAATTAAAGAGACCTAGTGGTATACATACTCGGTGGAAATAATAAGGTTATGTAATTAAAAACACCTAGTGGTATACATGATAGGTGGAAATAATAAAGTTATGTAATTAAAGACACCTTTTAAGGTAAACATAACTTGTAGAAGTGATAGGGTTATGTAATTAAAGACACCTATAGGTAAGCATAACCGGTTGAAAGATTAGGGATTATGTATAAAAGATATATGTAGGTAAGCATAACCGGTAGACATAAACAAGGCTATGTAATTAAAGATATCTAGTGGTATACATAGTCAGTGAAAACCTAGTGGGGAATACAAGACAAGGGGAGAGCTTGTAATATATTGTGTGGGACCCATTTTAGTTAGTTACCCGGAGTATGTATCAAACAAAGTACTCTGTACTAGGCGGAGAAGGGGAGCACTTACTGACTGATTGTAAGAGATCCAAACGTGAAGGACGGTGTGGGCGGCGCAAACCGACCATGCCATATGCGTGCATGAGCCGGGCATAAGAGGATAAGATGACCGTGACACCTGTAGATATGGTTATGCACATTATTACGACGAGGGGTTGCCACTTTAGGAAGTGATATCGCCTACTGTGGGGCTAGCACAAGGTATCTACGAAGGTTAGGGAGCTGATCGATCAGGGTAGTAGTTAAGATACGTTTGGATGTATACCTAAGTCTACCACCTTATAGTTGATGGGATCATCTCTTTCTGGATATATTAGTAATAGCGCAGAGTAATCATTAGTGAGGCATGTACACCTTATCTTGCTTACCTTGTCACACCTGCCATTTATGTAGTGATCTCTCTCTTATCCACTTTATATGCCTATCATGTTACTTTTATTTATCTACTGGCTAAAAGGAACTAGTCTCGCCAGACTTTATGTCTGACCCTTTTGTTTCTTATTTTTTCTTCCGTTTCACCTCCCAACGTTCTCAGGGAGGAAACACCGAGGCTTAGTCAGGATTCAGGCATCACCTTGCTAGGAGCTACTTCTGAAGTATGGCTCAAGTTCTTGTCTCTACTATGGCTTAACTCTTTCAATTGGGGAATTATGTTTCTATATTCTTGTGTACTTTGATGATGCAAGACAGAAGTTATTTTATTGTAATGGTTTTTGTGACTTATGGTATTGTGGACTACGGTATTTTTATTGAAATAAAAATTTAAATTTCCGCTGCTATCTTATTTATATCTGTCTTGTAATTATTCTATGTCTGATTACCTATAATGCTTCATGGAACTGAATGCATTCCCTTAGTGAGTGACATTAACGGACGTGGGGTGTCACACTTGGTAACAGAGCAGAAGGTTACCAGATTAGATAAAAGTTTTTGAAAATTATTTTCAAAAAGGTTTTAAAAGAAAGCATTTTCAAAAGAAAAGTCTGTTTTGAAAAATAGATTCCCCAAATCCATAGGAAGTATCTCTCGATTCTCCACTTGATTCCTTTTTTCTCTTTTTGTCCGGGGGATCGAGTCTTCCCAAAAGTTGTCCCCTTTCCGGCATAATGTCGTAGGCATGTTTAAACTGCGGCACATGCCGAAGGGCAATGAAGTGCCTGACCTCCATCTATAGCTGCAGTAGTATCACATGCGGCTAATTTTCTCGAGCTTCGTAAGGATTACCGTGCGATGGAGGAAACTTTCGAGAGACTTGTTAGCCTGTTACACAAATATGGTAAAAAGGAGAATAAGGAAGTTAGGGCTATGGAGTACAGCCCAAGGATGAGAAAAATGATGGCACGGGAAGGGAACATAGATAAAGTTCAAATAAATCTGAAAAGGAAGAAGTTAAGGTTGAGGAAACACAAAATAAAAAGGTATGGACCAAGAAAGAGCGGCAACAACAACAGAAGAAGGACGGAAATAATGACAAGGCTAAGGGTAAGAGGAAGTGCCACAGTTGTGGGCGAGAGGGTCACTTGGCCCAAGACTGCAGGAAAAAAGAAGAATGCTTGCTTCGTTTGTGAAGAGGTTGGACGCTATTCTAGGTAGTGTCCAAGGAAGCAAGGGCAAGGTCAAAGGACAGGAAGCTCTGGAGGGCAAGCAAATGCTCTCGTGGCTAGTGCACTAGATAGAGGTAGGAAAGTTTCTATGGAAGGTTTGATTTCTCTTTCCAATCACCCTATTAGAACACTTTTTGATTCTGGTGCCTCACATTCATTTATATCAAGTTCTGTAGTTGAATCTCTGCACTTAATTACTAGTATGGAAGTAGATCCCATAGTTGTTTCAAACACCATTGGTGGTTCGACTCATTTATCGATGATTTGTCGGGGTCTGAAAATATCTGTGTTAGGCGTCGAGTTTGAATGCGATGCGTATGTGCTTGGGTTTATGGGCTATGAGTTGATTCTAGGAATGGATTGGCATACCACTTATGGTGCCATTCTGGATTGTGAGAAGCGGGTTGTTAGGCTTCTGACTTATCATGGGAGAACCCTCGAGAATTCGTGTGACCCACAAGGGTTGGCTATGCTTAGTTTCCTCGTCTCTTGATGCATCTATCGACGATTTGCAATCTATTCCAGTAGTCCGATATTTTCTGATGTTTTTGATGAGGTTCTGGGATTACTTCCGAGGCGTGAGATCGATTTTCGTATATATCTGATGGACAATGCAAAGCCTGTTGCATTACCAGTGTGCCACATGGCTCCAAGGGAAAGGAGGGAGCTGAGCAAGCAAGTAGGGGAGCTACTTGAGAAAGGGTTTATCAGACAAAACATATCTGAATGGGGTGCTCCAGTAGTATTCGCAACGGAGGCGGATGGTTCGCTTTGTTTGTGTGTTGATTACAGGGAGCTGAATAAACTCACTAAGAAGAATAGGCACCCGCTTCCAAGGATTGATGATTCATTTGATCATCTTGTTTGTGCGTCGGTATTTTCCCAGTTAGACTTGGCCACGGGATTCCATCAGTTGAGGCTGGCTGAGGAGAGCATAGATAAGACTGTCTTTAGGACTCCAAATGGTTTCTTTGAATGGCTAGACATGCCTTTTGGGCTGGCGAATGCACCCGCCTATTTTGTCGATCTGATGAGTAGGGTGTTTCGGGAGTTCCTAAATAAGTTTGTGGTAGTCTTTTTCGATGATATTTTGGTCTTCTCCAAAAGCGAAGAAGAGCATGCCCAGCATTTGAGAGAAGTTTTGAAAACTCTCCGTGACCATCAGCTTAAAGCAAAGTTCTCCAAATGCCATTTTTGGGGAAAAGAGGTGAGTTTCTTAGGGCATGTGGTCTCCAAAGAAGGGATAACTGTAGATCCCGCAAAGGTGGCTGCAGTGCAAGATTGGCAGGTTCCTAAAAATGCAACCGAGGTGAGAAGCTTTCTTGGGTTAGCAGGTTATTATAGGAAGTTCATTAAGGACTTCGCAAAGATACTAGCCCCACTCACCAGGCTGACGAAGAAGAACTTGGCATTCTCATGGGATATAGACTTTGACATTGCTTTCCAACGACTGAAAAGGGCTCTGACAACAGCCCCAGCCTTGAACTTGCCTTACGAGAATAAGGTAATTACTATTTACTGATGCGTGTGGTACAGGGCTTGGTGCGATTCTAATGCAAGAAGGGAAAGTAGCATGTTATGGGGGTAGACAACTGAGAGTTCATGAAAAGAACTACCCTACCTATGATCTAGAGCTAGCTGCCATAGTGTTTGCATTAAAGACGTGGTGTCATTATTTACTTGGAGAGAAGTTCGAGTTATACACCGATCATAAATCTCTCAAGTATTTGTTCTCGTAGAAGGATCTCAATTTAAGGCAACAACGGTGGATGGAGTTTCTAGCTTCTTATGATTTTGAGATTTCTTATACCCCTGGCAAGGGTAATGTGGTGGCATATGCACTAAGTAGGTAGAGGGTGGCCCTGAGTCCTCTGTTTGTGTAAGGAAAGAACTTGGAGTTCATACCAGCTTTTGATTTTAGACCCTCCATCGAGATTTTCCCTGATTTATTTGCATCCTTGGAGATACGACCGACACTTATGGACCACATAAGAGCTTCGCAACAAGGTGACCCACAAATTCTAGACATCATGATAAGCTCAGAAGAGGGGAGACATCTAGTCACCTCAGTAGATATGCCATAGATGAAAAGTGGTGGTTGTGACGAGATGGAAAACTTTGTGTTCCTCAAACTGGAAGCTTGATAAAGGCAGTCCTAGAAAAAGCCCACCATTCTAAGATGACCATTCATCCAGGTGGTGATAAGATGTATAGGGACATAAAGAGGGTTTTCTTTTGGGCTGGGATGAAGAAAGATATGGCCGAATTTGTTTCCCAATGTTTAGTTTGCCAGCAAGTCAAAGCTGAGCAAAAGAAGCTCGATGGTTTACTTCATACTTTGGAGGTTCCTTAGTGGAAATGGGAGAGCGTCTCTATGGATTTCATAGATGGTTTTCCTAGATCGAACAAAGGCAACACCTGTATCTGGGTGGTGGTAGATAGACTCACTAAGAGCGCTCATTTTATTCCAGTTAAGAGTAAGAGGACGACATCATGGTTAGCAGCAATTTATGTCCGAGAGATAGTTCGTCTTCATGGAGTTCCTTCCAGTATCATGAGCGATTGTGACCCCGTCTTTACCAGCGAATTTTGGAGGAGCTTGCAAGAAGCATTAGGTACATAGTTGCGTTTGAGCACCGCTTATCGTCCTCAGACCAATGTGAAAACGGAGAGGGTGAACAGAATTCTAGAAGATCTTTTAAGGCTGTGTATCCTAGACTTCGGAGGGACTTGGGAAGAGCATCTTCCTTTGGTAGAGTTTGCCTATAACAACAGCTATCAGGCTAGCATCGGCATGACACCCTTCGAAGCATCGTACAAACGACCTTGTAGATCACCAACTTGTTGGTGGGAATCTACAGAATGACTATTACTTGGACCGGATATGGTTAGAGAAACATCCGAAAAGATTAACCTTATTCGACGGCGGATGAAGACAACTCAAGATAGGCAGAAATCCTATGCAGACAAGAGAAGGACTGACCTCGAATTTGAAGTAGGAGACTTGGTTTTTATCAACATGTCACCTCTGAGGAATGTGGTTCGCTTCGGATCAGTATGGAAGTTAGCACTTAGGTTTGCGGGACCATTTCCCATAACCATGAGGATTGGCCAAATGGCGTATAGAGTAAGGCTTCTTGAAAATCTATTTGGTGTTCATGATGTTTTCCATGTTTCTCATCCGTGGAAGTTCTTGCATGACACCGTGGAAGTTATTGAGCTGAGTATAATGGAAGAGGTAGAAGTGGAATGGGAGGAGACAATTAGGCGAGTTCCTTCCCGTATTCTGGGGTCAGAAGTTAAGAAGCTTAGTAATAAAGAGATCAAGTTCCTAAAGGTTCATTGGGGAGATAACCCAGAGGATACGGCTTGGGAGACCGAAGACAAGATTCGTGCTTCTTACCCTTTTCTCTTTGAGGGTATATTCTTAACTCCTTCTTCTCAAAGCTTTACCAGTACTTGTTTCTATCAATTGAGTATGTCCTATCCATAGTATTTTTCGACCTTTAGATAGGAATCCTATGGATGTAAACATGTGTTTGAAACTTGTTATGTTTGATGAATGCAAGTGGATGCAAGTGTTTACTAGTGGTTGCCTGTGGATGCATATACACACACATTAGGCACTAAGATTGGCTCAGTCACTCTCATACTGCATATGGATGTGTGTGCATTTTCTTTTCTTTTATGAATGGAAATAGATGAACTAGCATATGGATGTTGCATTTGGACGATTGAGTGTGCACACATGTAGAGCTTATATGTTATAATAGACCTATTTGTATACATATTGGATTTATGGCACTAACATACATTGCCTTAAGGAGGTCAACTGAATCAGTAGACCGCCTGATCTTCTCATTAGTGTTGGGACATATATACACACCTTTTCATATATATTCATGAAAGCATTAGAAATCCTTAAGGACAATAGACGCCAGTGATTGATGGATGTGTAGATGGATGATGGATGGTAGGATATGCATTCTTCTCAACTTGGAGATTTCAGGGACGAAATCCTTTAAGTATAGAGGAATGTAACACCCCGAAATTTTGTTAACATTAAAGAAGACAAATTAAAGAATAAATAATTTAGTATTAAGAATTAAGGGAAACTGATTACGTCATTACGTCCATCTCGAAATTCTGGTCAGGATAAACACCTTGTTTGCGTAAAACGGATAACATATGAAGAAGTTACGGACGATAGAAAGTTGAAAATCAGAACCAGATATAACTGGCGCACTTGCCAAGTGCGCGAAGGCAAATTTGCACTAGCGCACCTATAGAGTGCGCCCAGAACAATTTCTGGGTACTCGGGCCTCTTTCGAGTGAGTGGCGACCCGTGACCTGATCCAATTCCATTAGGGCTGAGGTGGCATCCGAATTCTGCAACCCATCAGCTATAAATATATTTCATATCCTTTATTTTCTTCACAAAGAAACAATGGTGGCCGAACTCTGCTGGATTCTGGACTAAACTAGGTTCTCTCATCTTCTTCTAAAGCATATCAAATTCTAAGATCCAAGCATAGACTCAGCACCTTTTCTATCATCTTAGCAATCCAATCACAGTGAGTTCTAGTTGCTTTTAGGTTTAGATAAATAATAGTGAATTATGAAAGACTATGATTTGGTTACGTTGCAAACTTTGAATCTATGTTATTGTTAGATCTTATGCTATGTCATGATAGATCTATTTCTTTGGATCTAATTTAATTGTTCTACTATATTATTATTATGGATCTTGATCTGTAACTTTTATGATATGCTATGATGCGAATGTATGTAGATCTTTCTATGTGATCTAAAATTGTCACCTTAAGATTCATGTTAGATCAATCCTATGTAATCTAAAATTGTCACCTTATGATTCAGGTTAGATCTATCCTATATGATCTAAAATTGCCACCTTATGATTCATGTTAGATCTATCCTATATGATCTAAAATTGTCACCTTATGATTCATGTTAGATCTATTTTATGTGATCTAAAATTGTCACCTTATGATTCATGTTAGATCTATTTTATGTGATCTAAATTATCACCTTATGTTAATATGTTAGATCTATTTTATGTGATCTAAATTGTCACCTTATGTTAGCATTTTAGATCTATTTTATATGATCTAAATTATCACCTTATGTTATTAAGTTAGATCTAAACTGATTGGACATCTAAATTGCTAATTTAGATATTGTGACATCATAGTTCATCAGTTTTATGTCCACCTTGTTATGATGACAATTTCATGTCAATGCTAGTATGTATGTTCACCTCATTATCATACAAGTTTATTTTATGCCAAGCTGATCATTTTAGTTATATCCCCATTATTTTCCCTATTATCGTTTATGACTAGGTTATTGTCTAGCCTCGGCATGTTGCCAATTTTGTGAGGGCGCTAGTTAAGAAATGGGGGAAAAAGGGTTAAAATTGCATAATTTGAATATGAACATTTATGGACATGTAATTCAAATTATTGGGCAAAATAGGTACAGACACATATAAAAGGAAGGGATTAATTAATTAAGTAATTAATTAAAAATGGAATGTCTATACTTATGACACGAAGTTAGGTTGCATTAGTGGTGGAAGTCTGCCCGGACCTGACCGACATATCCAACAGCCACTAATGGTAAACCTAATGTGGGAGGTCTAAGTACGTAAATACGAATCGGGTTATGACACGAGGTTAGGCCCAATTGTGGAATAAGTCTGCCCGGACCCAACTGGCATATCCAGCATCCACATGTTGTAGGCCTAATGTGGGAGGTCTGACCTATTATGAAACCATAAATGGACATGGTACATATTTAGACTACTTAACCTAAGTTAATCCATATGGATTGTATGAACTTAAATTTAATTTGGGGGTGAAGAAAACATGGTTGAGGGGTGGGTTAAGTGTAACAATTCGTATTTTTGGGTAACCGGGAAGAGCAGATTTATTGTGTTTTTGTGATTTTTAAGATAATATGATGTTGATACAAGTTTTTGAGACTAACTCATACAACATTTAAATTAGAAAATAGAGTTTTTAACATTTCTAAATCGAGTATTCAGAACAAATTATATAACCTTGTTGTAATAGAAATTATTCCAATTTATAATCATAAAATCATAATTTAATAATTAAGGAGATATTGAAAATATATATTGATTAGGAATCGATATATAAAAAGGAAAATTATATTTTCAATATCTAAGATAAATTTTTGGTTGAAATTATTAGTTTATTAATTGTGGTTTTAAATGCAATATGTGTTTTTCGTAGTAATATAAGTGAAGGAATTGTGTTTAAAATTATATTGGTAAATTAAAAGTGAATACATGGCTTTTAAAATGTTAGTCAATGAATAAATTGGCTTGTTGATTGCATGAGAATATAGATATTGATGTGAATCAATATTGATAGTATTGGTGCATTTTAATATCGCTAATAATCTGTAATTTGTTGAGTTAATAAATGTACAACAACTTTGTTCTAATAATAAATTGGGAAATAATATTTAAGGAAAAATATATTTTCAATATCTATGATAATTTTCTAGTTGAGATTATCATTAAAATACTAAATTGTGTTTTAGTTATAAGAAGTAATTCTTGTCGCAATATGTAGAGAAATGTGTTTTAGATTATATTGGAAGATTTAAAGTAGTAATATAGCGTTGGATTTGTTAATTGCTGATAATAATGAATTTGTGGTTTTCATTTTAATAATAATAATATCAACAACAATTAGTGATTTAATGGCATTTTTGACAATTAAAAATAAATATTAATTGTGAAATAGGAGCAAAAATGTGCTATCTCGATTTTTGTGCATAATTGGATAATTATAACTTATAAATATTAATAAGCACTAATATATATATGGTTGATTTGACAGAATAAAGGAGAAAATGTTCTTTATGAGGTGCATAATGAGAAAAATCAATCTACTTATGATTTGTTGACAAATTTTTGGTTTGGATTGTATAATATATAATATTGTAATAATCATAGGGCAAAAGATTATCGTACATTAATATTCAGAGTAAATTAAATATTTTGTCATATTTAATAATTTAATAAGTTAGTATTTAGCTGTTTGGAATATTTATATTATTTGTGTTTACAAATTATGCAACTTTTTGTAAAGAGGGAAAAAAGTGTAAATTGGGTAAATATATTGTAAATTTTGTAGTAAAAGAAGTTTTAAAGTTAATAAGCTTTAAAAAGTGGCTTACAAATGTTCAACTAATTTTATAAAGTTGTTGATGCTAAGAATTTGATGGTTGTGTGAACTTGTAATATTAAACATGGTTATATAGCTTAAACTTGTGTTAAGTTAACTTAAAATAGGTGTTTAAGAGTCCTAATTGTCACTAAAGGCTTAATTAAAAGATTAATGGGCTTAATTGCAAATTAAACCAAAGAAAGTTCTGGAGAAAAGGAGGCAACGTATTATTCCTCCTCCATACCTCTTTTCCAGCAGAAAAAAAAGAAAACCCTAGGGAAAAAAAAGAAATTAGATTGCAAATTGCAAACCAAGCCTCCAAATCACCTAAGATCTTCTCTAATTGTTAATTGTTGTTGCTCTAATTCTTCTCCAGCAGTTGATGGTAAGGAAGAAAAACTCCGGATTCGCTATTATGTCTCCAAGACCTTCAAATCCATCTTCAATTGGGGTAAATAAAAGGTTAGGGTTCTCTCACACTTTCTAGCTTGTTTCAATTTTGAAATTTTGATTTTTGAGTGGGTTTTTGTTGAAATTCGTCGCTGAAATTGTACTCTTACAAGTGCTGCAAACATGGACCGAGTCCATGTTTGAGATAGCACATCTCTTTCAATAATTATCGGAATCCATTGATTCTTTTTCCATTTGAGAGAGTGACCTTTGTACTATAGTCACACCAAATTTTAGCTCATTTTGAGCTCATTTATATAGCTGAAACAATCCTCAAAGTTACAACTGGAGCATGTTTTGCTCCAGATTTTAAGTGGGAAAAACACTGTTTGAGTCCCACTTTGACACACAATAACTTTCACATAATTTATCGGAATCATGTGATTCTTTTTGCAGTGTATTCATAATTTTCTCAAGTTGTTGCTTACCAATTTTCAAGAAGTTCTGGGTTGTTTTGTTCTTTTGAATTCGACCTCAAATTTAGTAGTTCGTCGGGATAACGCAATCTAAGCTGAAATCCCGACGAAAGCTCAAGTTGAGAGCCGTGTATCTTTTTCAATTATTAATCAAATTGAGAAATTATTTTTCAAGTGTGCTCACAATTATCTCTAGTTGTTTCGTTGTAATTTTCATGTATTTTTGGGTTGTTTTGGTCATCCGTATTCAATCCCAAAGTTGATAGTTTGTTAAGATGTTTTGAGCTGCAATCTTGGCGAAAGCTTACTTTCAGAGCAGCATATCTTCCTCAGTTCTTAACAAAATGAAGAAATTATCTTTTTCATTGAAATATATATTATTCTAGTTCGTTCAGGTCGAATTTTAGACCAATCGACATCGTTTGGTCATTCATAACTAACCTCAAAGTCGAACTTTGGTCGTGATTCAGAAATGAGTTTGAATTTCTAGTGTGAAAATAGCGCTAAGACCTAACTTTGGGGTTCTATATCTCCTTCGTTATCCATCTGTTTTGAGTGATTCTTTTTGTGTTACAAAGTTTGGGATCTTGTTGATATGTTTGGAATTCTTTTTTGGTTAGTCCGAGATAGTTTGATTGTTCAAACCTGGTCACAAAGTTGGACCTGGAATTGATTTCAGTCCAGTTGAAATTAAGTCCAAGGTCTAAGTTTGGAGCACCATATCTTTTCATATGATGTCAGAATTCATTGAATATTTTTTTTATTTGAAAGCTAGGTCTTTCTATTTTGTAGTATCTAATTTTAGACAATTCAGAGATGGTTTGGTCATTTGAAACTATTCTGAAAGTTGCAACCTTGATTAATTTCTGAGCATATTTCATGGCTTAGTTTAAATTCGGGTGTCTTTCCTTAAGTGTTTTTATTCTTTTCTTGATCTACTTTTAAACCATGTTATTTTGTGTTATGTTTTGGTTTACTTAATTAATGGAGAATCCTAAGTTATCACTAATGCATTTTTGGAGTTTTATGTATTTAGTGATGAGTTTTGAGCACACATTGCACGATTTAAACCAGTTTTCTAATATACTTATAAATTAAGTTTTCTTTATAGTTTTGAGGCTAAATGAGATTTATAATTTTAGATTTTACAATAAGTGGCCTCGAAACAATGGTAAAAATACCTATCTTCAAATCTATAGCTTTCCAAGAAAGAAAACTATTGGTTTTGTGGAAATCAGGTATTTTCTTATCTATATAAATTACACAACCTTGCAACCTTCAAGATAATGTGTTGGATTTTTTATGACATTGTACACTCTATGGTATGGGACATGGAAGTATACGAAGTCGGTTAATTCCAGTATAGTTAGATTAAAGCTGATGTCTTATTAATGAAATTTGTTATTTTTGATGTTTTCCATTACGAAGTTGATAAGCAGATAGTGAACCAGTAGTGAGAACGTGTGGTATGGGACGCACTGTTACCACTACTCGGTTTACTGATTGTGAGTTAGTGACACATATTGGGTTTTGTTAAACCAGTACTTTGCTTCAGGGGGAAGCCGAGACTCGGGGGGAGTCATGTATACGTATTCATTTGCGGAGGGGGGGGGGGGTATCAAGATACACTCGGCCAAGGGGGTCGCAGTGATGAGCGCCTAACTTAAATATGTATAAGTACTAAGCTAAGCTCCGGGGAAGCTATATTATCATGTGGTAGCATGTGCATATTTATTTCTAATAGATCCATATTGTCATGATATTTTGTGATTTGATCTATATGATCATACATTGAAGATTATTATATTATAAATTTACATAAACATTTTGTGATTTTCTATGTTGGAGTGTGATGCTCCTTCCGTGATATTTGACTCACTCGAGTTATATGATGAATTTGATGATTTTCATTTGATGATACATGGCTATTGCTCTGGATGAGCAAAATTATAGTTTGGGATGGGCTTTATTATTATGGCACATGTAAATTTCTTATGATTTAGGTTTGATGATTTTAACTCGATCGGGATGATGGTACATTTGTAAAGAGTATTTGGATTTCTAATTCATCATATAGTGGGATTTAGATATCTTGGAGTGGGATACTTCATTTATTGATGATTTAACTCGCTTGAGATGTATATGATAATTTTGATGATTTTGGTGTTATGTTTCCATTGTTGCTCGAGTATGGTGTTATACTTAGCCTAGATCTAGTCCTTGAGGCTTGTATATTTATCCCTTCTATTATGTCATATGTGACTGAAACTGATTTATCCCTTTATGTCATCATATTCACAAATCTTAGGGTAAAGAGTTGTATATCTTGTGCTTATCTATTACTTATACTGATTTGTAAACTAGACTAACCCATGTGTGTATCCTCGGGTCAGACCGAGGTATTTCAGGTATAGTTGCTAAGCTTGGGGTTAGCAGGTTCTCTTTAGTCCATCTTCACCGTAGCTTCATTCACTCGAGCTTATGTAGTCAAGTTCGAATAGTAAAGCTTTCTATTATTTCATTGTTGTATCATATTGTAAGCGAGATAAGTATATCTATTCTTTTTTGTAGCTTGTGTAATGGTTGTACTATAATGATGTAATATTATGTGACTGTTCTGTGATCTGTGATGGTGTAATTATATGAACTGTGTTCTGAGTTGGTTCTGGAGCCACCGTAGAATTGTACTACATAAAGTATTAAGTATGTCGAGCCTCTGGAAAAAATAGCAATCACTTTATCGACACAGTTAAGACTTGCTAATGCAAATCTACGAGTGGTTGCCCCTAACCAACCCTATTCTCTGCTCTAATAGACAACATTACCCAGTAATGATCTTAATTAGGGCGGGTCTCGGGGTGGGGCGTTACAGTTGGTATCAGAGTCAGGTTCAGAACAAAGTACGTTAGACATAAAACATAACCAGAATAGTACGCGTGTTACAACATAGAAGGATAATAATCGTGTCCACATTTTCATTTCCTTTGTCAGCCTAATCTTGAAAACCTTGCCTGCAAGTCGTAAGGAATCTTGTGGTCGAGGAATACACTTAGGAATAAGAAGTTTAATCCATAGTATTCCATTGTTCATGTCACCTTTCGTAATGAGATTTGTTAAGGGAATCATTCCATCCTCCTAATCTTTCGAAGTTTGAACATTTGGGTGAAGTTTTAGGAAAATTTTCAACCTTAGCTTTGATGTTTGAGTGGAATATTGGGTTTAGTAAAGGGAGTTGATGATATTTGAGACTTGAAATTTCAAAAGAGGTTTTCATTCAAAACGAAAGATGTTAAAGTTAAGATAAATTAAATCAGAGTGCGCAGCAGAAGCAGGAGAATTACTTCGGTTGTGCTAAAATTTTGGATGTAATTAAGCATGGGATAGGCGATGCGAATAATGAGGAATAACAAACATCAATGAGCTAATTACTTTGTAACCCTATAAAAAATATTTGGGAATATGGGTTGTTTATTTGGGTAAAACTGAGAATGGTGTTGATGTGTAATAATAAAAACAACATGTTTGTGAATTTAAATTAGTGATCATTTTATGTGTTCAATGATCCGACGAGTGTCTTAAGAATTTTGGTCGATACGTCTGATCAACGATATTGATAGAAACTTCTTAAACACTTACTAGAGGCTATTTAACACTGAAGATTCGTAATAAAGTGAAATTAATGAAAAATAAAATACAAAATTTTCACTTTGGGATAACGTTAAACCATTACTTGGAATATAGAGTATGGTAACTTTGGCGAAGCGATGGCGATGATATGTTGACATCGCATTCAAACGTTAAGCAGGATTGATGGAAAATAGTGGTTTGATGCTACTCCATTCTGATTGTAAATGAGAATTTAATATGGATTGAATATAATCATGTTTTTAAATATACAACTTTCTGAAACAAGTGTGTCACTTTTGGAATACATATTCATAATTACATGCACTTGACATGTTGCAGCCATTGAATTGGATATAAACCCGGGGAATGGCGAGGCTATTTGGTGGTTTAAAAATCCAAGTAGCACCATACTTCTAGGAGATTTATACGACTTCAATGACAAGGTAGCATCAAGTAATGATGGGGGAGCGAAAGATCTTGAGTATGTATTTCAAAGTATGCCTTGTGAAAGGTAAGTTGTATTGATTAAACTTGATATTAATGAGTTAATGAATATGATTAAAACTGTGACTAAGATTTGGGTAAATTCATGTTGTAAATTTTGATGTTAAAATGAGATGTATTTGAAAATTTTGAGTTCCATGAGGTAGCTTTTTAAAATCAAGTAGTTCTTAAGAAATAAATTAATATAAACAACTTGTGAAATTTAAATTGATAAAGTTCTAATCTTAACAAATTGCGAGGACACAATTTATTTAAGGGGGGTGTTTATAACAACTCGGATTTTCGGGTAATCGAGAAGAGCACATTTATTATGTTTTGTGATTTTTAAGATAATATGCTGTTGATACAAGTTTTTGAGACCAACTCATACAACATTTAAATTAGAAAATAGAGTTTTTAACATTTCTAAATCGAGTATTTAGAATTTGTTATAATAGAAATTATTCCAATTTACAATCATAAGATCATAATTTAATAATTAAGGGGATATTGAAAATATATATTGATTGGGAATTGATATATAAGAAGGAAAATTATATTTTCAATATCTAAGATAAATTTTTGGTTGAAATAATTAGTTTATTAATTGTGATTTTAAATGCAAGATGTGTTTTTGATAGTAATATCAATGAAGGAATTGTGTTTAAAATTGTATCGGTAAATTTAAACTGAATATATGGCTTTTAAAATGTTAGTCAATGAATAAACTGGCTTGTTGATTGTATGAGAATATAGATATTGATGTGAATTAATATTGATAGTATTGGTGCATTTTAATATCGCTAATAATATGTAATTTGTTGATTTAATAGATGTACAACAACTTTGTTGTATTAATAAATTAGGAAACAATATTTAAGGGAAAATATATTTTCAATATCTATGATATAATTTTCTAGTTGAGATTATCATTAAAATATTAAATTGTGTTTTAATTATAAGAAGTAATTCTTGTCGCAATATGTAGAGAAATGTGTTTTAGATTATATTGGAAGATTTAAAGTAGTAATATAGCGTTGGATTTGTTAATTGTTGATAATAAATGAATTTGTGGTTTTCATTTAAATAATAATAGTATCAACAACAATTAGTGATTTAATGGGATTGTTGACAATTAAAAATAAATATTAATTGTGAAATTGGAGAAAAAATGTGCTATCTCGATTTTTGTGTATAATTGGATAATTATAACTTATAAATATTAATAAGCACTAATATATGCACAGTTGATTTGACAGAATAAAGGAGAAAATGTTCTTTTTGAGGCGCATAATGAGAAAAATCAATTTACTTATGATTTGTTGACAAATAATGTAAATTTTGGTTTGGAATGTATAATATTGTAATAATCATCGGGCAAAAGATTATTGTACATTAATATTCAGAGTAAATTAAATATTTTGTCATATTTAATAATTTAATAAATTAGTATTTAGTGTTTGGAATATTTATATTATTTGTGTTTAAAAATTATACAATTTTTTGTAAAAAGGAAAAAAAAGTGTAAATTGGTTAAATATATTGTAAATTTTGTAATAAAAGAAGTTATAAAGTTAATAAGCTTTAAAAAGTGGCTTACAAATTTTCAACTAATTCTATAAAGTTGTTGATACTAAGAATTTGATGGTTGTGTGAACTTGTAATATTAAACATGGTTATATAGCTTAAACTTGTGTTGAGTTAACTTAAAATAGGTGTTTAAGAGTCCTAATTGTCACTAAAGGCTTAATTAAAAGATTAATGGGCTTAATTGCAAATTAAACCAAAGAAAGTTATGGAGAAAAGGAGGTAGCGTATTCTTCCTCCTCCGTACCTCTTTCTCCCGTAGAAAAAAAAAGAAAACCCTAAGGAAAAACAAAAGAAATTAGATTGCAAATTGCAAACCAAGCCTCCAATTCACCTAAGATCTTCTCTAATTGCTAATTATTGTTGCTCTAATTCTTCTCCAGTAGTTGATGGTAAAGCGAGAAAACTCCGGATTTGCTACTATGCCTCCAAGACCTTCAAATCCATCTTCAGTTGGGGTAAATCAAAGGTGCGGGTTCCCTCACACTTTCTAGCTTGATTCAATTTTGAAATTTTGATTTTTGAGTGGGTTTTTGTTGAAATTCGTTGCTGAAATTGTAGAGTACATGTTTGAGATAGCACATCTCTTTCAATAATTGTCGGAATCTGTTGATTCTTTTCCCTGTTGAGAGAGTGACTTTTGTACTATAGTCATACCAAATTTCAGCTCATTTTGAGGTCACTTAGTCAGCTGAAACAATCCTCAAAGTTACAACTAGAGCATGTTTTGCTCCAGATTTTCTACGGGAAAAACACTGTTTGAGTCCAACTTTGACACACCATAACTTTCACATACTTAATCTGAATCATGTGATTCTTTTTGCAGTGTGTTCAAAATTTTCTCTAGTTGTTGCTAACCAATTTTCATGAAGTTCTGGGTTGTTCTGTTCTTTTAAATTCGACCTCAAAGTTAGTAGTTCGTCAGGATGACGCAATCTGAGCTGAAATCCCGACGAAAGGTTAAGTTGAGAGCTGTGTATCTTTTCCAATTATTAATCAAATTGAGAAATTCTTTTTCAAGTGTGTTCACAATTATCTTTAGTTGTTTCATTGTAATTTTCATGTATTTCTGGGTTGTTTTGATCATCCGTATTCAATCCCAAATTTGATAATTCGTCAACATATTTTGAGCTGAAATCTTGACGAAAGCTTATGTTCAAAGCTGCATATCTTCTTCAGCTCTTAACGAAATAAAGAAATTATTTTTTTATTGAAAGATATATTATTCTAGTTCGTGCATGCCGTATTTTAGACCAATCAGACATCGTTTGGTCATTCATAACTAACCTCAAAGTCGAACTTTGGTCGTGATGCAGACCTGAGTTTGAATTTCCAGAGTGAAAATAGCACCAAGACCTAAATTTGGGGTTCTATATCTCCTTCGTTATCCATCCATTTTGAGTGATTCTTTTTGTGTTATAAAGTTTGGTATCTTGTCTATATGCTTGCAATTTTATTTTTGGGTCAGTCCGAGATAGTTTGATTGTTCAAACCTTGTCACAAAGTTGGACCTGGAAGTGATTTCAGCCCAGTTGAAATTAAGTCCAAAGTCTAAGTTTGGAGCACCATATCTTTATCATACGATGTCAGAATTCAGTGAATCTTTTTTTATTTGAAAGCCAGGTCTTTCTATTTTGTACATATCCAATTTTAGACCATCCAGAGATCATTTGGTCATTTGAAACTATTATGAAAGTTGCAACCTTGATTATTTTCTGAGCATATTTCATGCCTTAGTTTAAATTCGGGCGTCTTTCCTTAAGTGTTTTTATGCTTTTCTTGATCTACTTTTAAACCATGTTTTTGTGTGTTATGTTTTGGTTTACTTTATTAATGGAGAAGCCTAAGTTATCACTAATGCATAATTTGAGTATTATGTATTTAGTGATGAGTTTGGATGAGTTTTAAGCACACATTGCACAATTTAAACCATTTTTCTGGTATACGTATAAATTAAGTTTTCATTATTGTTTTGAGGCTAAATGAGATTTATAATTTTAGTATTTACACTAAGTGGCCTCAAAACAATAATAGAAGTACCTATCTTCAAATCTATAGCTTTCCAAGAAGGAAAACTATTGTTTTTGTAGAATATTTCATAACTTGTATCGAAATCAAGTATTTTCTTATCTTTATAAATTACACAACCTTGCATCCTTCAAGATAACGTGTTGGATTTTAAACGACATTGTACACTCTGTGGTATGGGACACAGAAGTATACGAAGTCGGTTAATTCCAGTATAGTTAGATTGAAGTTGATGTCTTATTAACGATGATTTGGTGTTTTCGATATTTTCCATTGTGAAGTTGATAAGCATCTTGTGAACCAGTAGTGAGTACGTGTGGTATGGGACGCACTATTACCACTACTCGGTTTTTTGACTATGAGTCAGTGACGCATATTGTGTTTTGTTAAACTAGTACTTGGCTTCGGGGGGGGGGGGGAGACTCGGGGGAAGTCATGTATACGTATTCATTTGACCGGGGGGGGGGGGGGGGGTTCACAGTGATGAGCGCCTAACTTGAATACATATAAGTACTGAGCTAAGCTCAGGAGGAGCTATATTATCATGTGTAGCACGTGCATATTTATTTCTAATGGATCCATGTTGTGATGATATTTTGTATTTGATCTATACGATCATACATTGAAGATTATTGGATTATAAATTTTCATAAACATTTTATGATTTTCTATGTTGGAGTGTGATGCTCCTTCCGTGATATTTGATTCACTTGAGTTATATGATGAATTTGATGATTTACATTTGATGATACATAGCTATTGCTCGGGATTAGCAATATTATAGCTTGGGATGGGCTTTATTATTATGGCACATATACATTTCTTATGATTTCTTTTATGATTTGGGTTTGATGTTTTTAACTCGATCGGGATGATGGTACATTTGTAAAGAGTATTTGGATTTCTAATTCATCATATGGTGGGATTTAGATATCTTGGAGTAGGATATTCCATTTATTGATGATTTAACTCGCTTGAGATGTATATGATAATTTTGATGATATTGGTGTTATGTTTCCATTGTGGCTCGAGTATGGTAATATACTTAGCCTAGATCTAGCCCTTGAGGCTTGTATATTTATCCCTTCTATTATGTTATATGTGACTGAAACTAACTAATCCCTTTATGTCATCATATTCACAACTCTTAGGGTAAAGAGTTGTATATCTTGTGCTTATCTATTTCATATACTGATTTGTAAACTAGACTGACCAGTGTGTGTATTCCTCGGGTCAGACTGAGGTATTTCAGGTGTAGTTGCTGAGCTTGGGGTTAGCAGTTTCTCTTTAGTCCATCTTCACCGTAGCTTCATTCACTCGAGCTTATGTAGTCGAGTTCGAATAATAGAGCTTTCTATTATTTCATTGTTGTAGCATACTGTAAGCGAGAGAAGTATATCTATTCTTTTTTTGTAGCTCGTGTAATGGTTGTACTTTAACGATGTAATATTATGTAACTATTTTGTGATATGTGATGGTGTAATTGTAACAACCCGCATTCTACGCATCGGAGGATCGTAGAATATTTATTTTTCCCATATGAAGTCGTGTGGTCATGTAACTTTGGGAAACAATCATTAGAGTCATTTCCTATGTTCATGATTTTTGTCGATTTTTAAATGACCGTTTTGCCCCTAGTTGATCTTGTTTTGGCCATAACTTTTGACTGGAAAGGAATTTTGACCTGAAACCACTTCCAATAGATTCGTTTGATGGTTTACCTTTCCGTAGAGTGGTCATAATAGCCAAACGGACTCACCGTTTGGGAGATATGGCTGAAATAAGGTTTGGAAGGTGAAGAACTGCTTAACTGGGCCAAATAAGGTGATTAGTGAATGGGCCCATAACCCATTTCGGGATTAGGGTTATGGGGAGGCTGAAAAGAGTTAGAGATTCATTCCATTTGAGTTTTCTAGCCTCCACTTACCTCTTGGAAACCCTAATAATGGCCTCCAACCTCTAAATCACATTCTAATCAAGGATTAAGCTTAGCAACATCAAATCAAGGGAGAACTTCACCAAATCAACGTTAGAGCTGCTGTTTAGCATTGGGATTCGCACAAAATTAGAGATTTATTTCAGATCTAAGTTTTATTTGTGGCTAAGGTGAGTGATTTGCATAGTTCCTCACTAATTATGGCTAATTAAGGGTAATTAGTGTTAATTAGCGAATTTAAACATGATAAAATTCTGGAAAAATACTTATAAATTCTTAAATGATGTTTTAGACCTCTGATATGAATTTGGGTTAATTTGGTTAAGTTTTGCTAATCATATCATTAGTTTCACCTAAACATGCTTAAGGGAAAATATGGGATTTTGGCTATGTTTAATCCATTTTAACCTATCATATAGTTGTTTTGGTGTTTGTGGTTGATTATGCATGTTGCTATGACTGTATGGTATGCCTTGTGATTGATTAGAATAGTTGGAATGGTCGAAAACGCCGTCGAGTGGCGTAAACTGCTTGCTGGAAAAAGTGCAGGAAGACATCCGAACCGGATCGGATCGGTTAGGAGGACCCGATCCGAACCCCCACTCGAATTCAGAAGCTCCGATCCGCTCTTACGCGCCACACCCCGATCCGAACAGAGGAGGACAACAAGGACTGGGGAAGCTTCTATCCACTTGCATTTCTCGTGGCATACATCATCCGATCCGACCTGCATGGTCACCTCCGAACCGAACCGACGCGTGGTGAATGGAATTAAAGAACCCGACCCGATCCCCTAGAGGCGACGTCTTCCGATCTGAACTGACATATTGGGAGGGAGCTCGAGATATCCGATCCGATCCAGTGAAGGGAAGCATTCCGATCCAAACCGAACTAGTGATTAGGGGAAGATCCGAACCGATCCAGTGATGATCAATAACCCGAAATGCAAAGGTAGTCCAAATTGAAGTTAGAGCTCAGGATCCAGTTGGGAACCAATGAGTTCACTTCATGGTTGGACTTTGCTGCGGGACGTGTGCTAAGGAGTCGTCGACGTTCATAACTTCGATTCACCACTGAAAATGGATGATGGCTACTTATCAGTGCAGTAGAGTCACTATGACTCGAGGGGCAAGGTGATGGTAGCAAGACTACGTTATCAGTGCAGTAGATTCATTATGACTCGAGGGGCAAAGTGATGCGTAGTAAGACTATGAGCCAGTGCAGTGGGGTCATTGTGACTCCATGAGGCAGAGTGGACATAGTAAAGGATTAGTAAGGTTATGAGCCAGTGCAGTGGGGTCATTACGGCTCCATGGGGGCAAAGTGGACATAGTAAAGTGTATTGGGTGATCGAAGTGGTGAATATCGTATGCTTTACGAACTGAGCAAGAGATGTGAGGATGGATGCTATGTTTCATTGTTTTCCATCACTATGACATGCACACCCCCACCCCCATTATCTTTTCACCACATGTTATTGGCACCTTAGAGTGTTGTACAGTATGTAGTGCTAACTCTTTGGTGGCAGGTCCAGGTTCAGGTATGGTTTAGTCTACCTGTTATTGTTCTGTTTAGATGCTTATCGCTCATACCAGGCTTTATGTCTAACCCAGAGTTTTATGTCTCTTCTTATTACTCTGGGTGCTCACACGAGCAGACTAGAGACAGGTTAGCTGGTGATGCGCGAGTAGCTGATTCGAAGGCGAGTAGGTGGCTTCCACGTATGATATATAGATATTCTCCTTGTGTCGTTGGTGGTCGCTACTTGGACATTAGTAGTGTACCTCCTTTATCTTGCTTTTGTTTTTGAGACAGTTTGAAAAGTTGTAATAATAATGTTAGCTTTGGATCAAAAGTTGTACTTGGATTTTCCGCTGCTATGTTAGTTTGTTTTCAGCTTATGCACTGTCTCACCTGTTTTATGTCAAGTATGTTGTTATTATATTTTGTTCCATGCGCTGTGAGACATTTTACAGATTCCTTGTTAGTTCATTCCATTCTTTCCTTCCTTTCCTTGACGACCGTCCCGTGCTGACTGGACATGTGTATAGCGCACTTTTGGAGTAAATTTCGGTTGGTGCGTGGCGGGCCGTCACATTTGGTATCAGAGCTCTAGGTTGCATGGTTACCCTAGGGAAAGACACTAGGGAGAGATAGTACGTATATGAGAGCACGTATTTGTGATTAGTTTGGTTTTCAAAAGCTATATATATATATTGTTAATAGTATAAGAATGAAGTCGTACTGCACTAGCACCACTATGGGATCGTTAATCGTTTCCTCTTTACAGATTGAACGATGAGCCGATATGCTAGATGTGCTGGTAGAGGGACCAATAATGGGAATGCTCCTGACATGAGGACGATGTTCACTAAATTCATGAGGGAGATGCTTAGGGATGTTCAAGGGGCAGTTCCCAATCCCGGAAATGGTGGTGGTCCAGTAGTGCAGGCGCCTAGGGTCGATTTCGCCAAGTTGTGCAAGGATTACACTAACCTTGGTGGGAAGCCGTTCCCCGGAACGGAGTCGGCCACAGATGTTCAGGATTGGATGGATAACTGTGATCGTATCTTCGGCGACTTGGGTATCGAGGATGCGATAAAGAGAAGGCAAGCGTCTCGTCAGCTGCAAGGGCGAGCGATGAATTGGTGGAATGCCATTAGAACAGCTACTCCAGAAGATCAGGTTACTTGGGATCAGTTCAAGGCTCGCTTTAGCGAGAAGTTTATTCCAGCTGCCCAGAAGTCAGTGTTGTTTAAGAGATTCTTGGAACTCAAAAAGAATGGTAGGGCAGTCTCTGACTATATTGCTGAGTTTGACACTTTGTCGAAGTATGGACTATCTCTTATCGATACTCCTGAGAAGAAGAATGAGAAGTTCATTACTGGGTTGGATGGATACTTGGGGGAAAGGCTTATCAACCACATCGATGAGACTTTTGAATTGATTGTAGGGAAAGCTTTGATATCAGAGAGTCTTTACCCTAAGCCAAAGATTGAGGCTGCAGCTGTAGAAGGGTTGAAACCGCAAGTGGGTGGTGGAGGCAAGAATAACTCTCAGAATAAGAGGAAGCAGAACCAATCTAAGGATGGCCAGAAAAAGAACAAGAAAGATGTTGAGTGCTTCAGCTGTGATAAGAAGGGTCATTATGCTAAAGAATGTCGGGCCAAGCCAGCGGATAGGAAGTGCTACAACTGTGGCCAAGTGGGACATCATAAGGATAAGTGTTCGCAACCTCTTAAGGAGAAGCAGATTGTGAAAGCATATGCTATTGATGTTGTTCCTTCTTCGTCGAATGCCCCAACTGCAGCGGAGAAAGGAAAGAATGTTGTTATTCAAGGTATGCTTTCTATTTATGATGTACCAGTTCGAGTTTTGTTTGATACTGGGGCTTCCCGTTCCTTCATATCTAGTGACCTAGTAGATAGGATGGGACTGGAACTCGAGATAGTCGATAGACCGTTGGTTGTGACGAACCCGATTGGTGGTTCAACTAACCTTAGTATGATTTGCCGAAATTTGGTCTTATCGAGTCATGGATGTATGTTTGTTTGTGATTGCTTTGTTTTGGGCTTTACTGGGTATGGCATTATACTAAGGGTCGATTGGCTCCAAAGATACGGGGTGGTGGTAGACTATGAGGGCTCTTTGGTGACAGTTAGGGCGGATGATGGGCGGAGGGTAGTGTTTGGTAGTCTACCTAGTGATGGGGTAATGACTAGTTTTATAAATTCCCTCGACATCCCGCATGATGAATTGTCAGACATGCCCGTGGTTGGCCAGTATCAGGACGTCTTCGAGGAGGTGACCGGGCTTCCACCACACCGAGAGATTGAGTTCTGTATTGATTTAGTGAAAGATGCCAGACCTATAGTGATGCCACTTCGTCGTATGGAACCAAGGGAGCAGCGAGAGCTCGGGGTGCAAGTCAGTAATCTTTTGAAGAAGGGATTTATTAGAAGAAGTGTCTCTGAGTGGGGAGCACCAGTTGTGTTTGCCACTAAGGCAGATGGTTCCCTTCGTTTGTGTGTGGACTATCGCGAGTTGAATAAGGTGACGAGGAAGAATAAGTATCCTCTACCGCAGATAGATGATTTGTTTGATCAACTGGATGGAGCAAGAGTGTTCTCCCAGTTGGACCTCGCGACAGGATTTCATCAGCTCCGAGTGGCGGATGAGAGTGTTCCGAAAACGGCATTTAGGACGCCGTCTGGATTCTATGAGTGGTTGGTCATGCCATTTGGGTTGACCAATGCACCAACCTACTTTGTGGATCTTATGAATCGAGTATTCAGAGATCAATTGAATAAGTTTGTTCTTGTGTTCGTAGACGACATCCTTGTTTACTCGAGGACAGAGGAGGAACACAAGGGACACTTGAGGATAGTGATGGAGGTGTTGAGAAAACACCAATTGGAAGCGAAATTCTCTAAGTGTCACTTCTGGAGGAGGGAAATGAGATTCTTGGGCCATGTTGTTTCAGAGAATGGTATTGCCGCGGACCCTGCGAAGGTGGCTACGGTACAGGATTGGCCTACGCCCAAGAATGCAACAGATGTAAGAAGTTTCTTGGGGTTAGCTGGATATTATCACAAGTTTATCCAGGACTTCTCCAAGACAGCAGCACCGTTGACTCAGTTGACTAAGAAGAATCAGGCTTTCGTCTGGGACGGAGTGTGTGAGAATGCATTCAAAAGTCTAAAAGAAAGGTTGACGCATGCGCCAGTGTTAGTCATTCCTAAACGGAATGAAGAGATAACAGTATACACGGATGCTTGTGGTACCGGACTAGGTGCTGTATTGATGTAAGGAGGTAGGGTTGTAGCTTATGCTAGTCGGCAGCTAAAGCCGCATGAGAAGAAGTATCCTACCCATAATTTGGAACTGGCAGCGATCGTGTTCGCATTAAAGATGTGGAGACACTATCTCTTGGGAGAAAGATTTGAGTTGTTTACCGATCATAAATCGTTAAAGTATCTTTTCTCTCAGAAAGATCTGAATCTCCGTCTGCAGAGATGGTTAGAGTTCTTGGCTTTGTATGATTTTGATATCGCATACACACCTGGGAAAGGTAATGCGGTAGCCGATGCCTTGAGTAGGAGACATTCCAGTTTAGGAGCTATGTTTCTTGAATGGAAGCAACTGGAGTATATCGCAGGGTTTGATTTCAGACCAAAGTGCGAATTGGATCCAGAAATGCTAGCTAGTTTGGCGATCAGACCCACTTTGATAGAGCGGATTGGTTCCAGCCAGAGGGACGATCCTAATCTATTGGAAATCATCTCCAAGTTAGAGATGAACATCGACGGTGAGGAGATGAATTTGTATGGGCTTGATCGAGATGGATGGCTTAGAAATAATGGAAGACTAGTTATACCCAACGTGAATGGTTTGAGAGATGAAGTGCTTAGAGAATGTCATCACTCAAAACTGACTATACACCCCGGTGGTGATAAGATGTATCGAGACATGAGACAGACTTACTACTGGGAAGGGATGAAAAGAGACGTTGGGAAGTTTATATCCAAATCCATGAATTGCCAGCTAGTTAAAGCCGAGCAAAAGAAGCCTAGTGGTTTGTAGCAACCATTAGAAATTCCCGAATGGAAATGGGAGCAAGTCTCGATGGATTTCATCGATGGTTTACCAAGGACTAGATCGGGACATGATAGCATTTGGGTAATTGTGGATCGATTGACTAAGAGTGCAAGATTTATACCAGTCAAATCGACCAGAACGACAGCTAAGTTAGCAGAATTGTATATGAAGTGGGTAGTGAGATTTCATGGAGTGCCTAAAAGCATTGTGAGTGACCGAGACCCGTTGTTCACTAGTGGGTTTTGGAAGAGCTTACAAGAGGCTCTACGGTCAGAATTACATCTCAGTACCGCATATCATCCTCAGACCAACGGTCAGACAGAGAGGGTAAATCGTATATTGGAAGATCTCTTGAGAGCTTATATATTAGATTTTGGTGGATCATGGGATGACCATTTGCATCTAGTAGAGTTTGTATATAATAATAGCTACCAATCCAGTATCGGTATGGCTCCATATGAAGCTTTGTACGGAAGACCGTGCAACTCACCATCATGTTGGATAGAGATTGGCGAGAAGTTTATGCTTGGACCAGATGTGGTGAGGGAAACTTCAGATAAGATTAAGACCATTCAACAACGAATGAAGGCTGCCTAAGATAGGCAGAAGAGTTATGCTGATAAGAGGAGAAGAGACATAAAATTCTCCGTTGGTGACTTGATGTTTGTCAAGATTTCTCCGTTGAAGAGCGTGATACGATTTGGCAGGAAAGGCAAGTTGGCACCAAGATTTGTTGGACCATTCCCAATTCTTGAACAAGTTGGGAATTTGGCGTATAGAGTTGACTTACCAGAGAAGATGGCGGGAGTTCACAACGTATTTCATGTTTCCCAACTAAGGAAGTTCGTACACGACCCAAATTTGACTATTTCACCTGATCAGTTAGAGGACCTCGAAGTAGAACCTGAGGCGGTTGGGAACCGCAAGCCGATCTGTATTGTCGAGCACGATACGAAGCAACTTCGAAGGAAGGCGGTGAAGTTAGTCAAGCTTCAGTGGGGCGAGGACGAGAATGACTGTACTTGGGAGACAGAGGAGAGCATTAGGAAGACGTATCCAGAACTCTTTGCCTGGTAAGATTTTCTTTGCGATTTAGTTATTCCACATGCTAGGATAGACTTGTTTTGCTTGTTTTGCATGTTTGATTGTTGTTTTATGGATGATAGGCATGCGGGATCCTTTGTGTGTTTTGTTTAGGGAATTTCGGGGGCGAAATTTCTTAAGGGGGGGGGGGGGGGGGGAGAATGTAACAACCCGCATTCTATGCATCGGAGGATCGTAGAATATTTATTTCTTTCCCATATGAAGTTGTGTGGTCATGTAACTTTGGGAAACAATCATTAGAGTCATTTCCTATGTTCATGATTTTTGTCAATTTTTAAATGACCGTTTTGCCCCTAGCTGATCTTGTTTTGGCCATAACTTTTGACTGGAAAGGAATTTTGACCTGAAACCACTTCCACTAGATTCGTTTGATGGTTTACCTTTCCGTAGAATGGTCATAATAGCCAAACGGCTCAACGTTTGGGAGACATGGCTGAAATAAGGTTCGGAAGGTGAAGAACTGCTTAACCGGGCCAAATAAGGTGATTAGTGAATGGGCCCATAACCCATTTCGGGATTAGGGTTATGGGGAGGCTGAAAAGAGTTATAGATTCATTCCTTTTCAGTTTTCTAGCCTCCACTTACCTCTTGGAAACCCTAAAAATGGCCTCCAACCTCTAAATCACCTCCAAATAATCTTCTAATCAAGGATTAAGCTTAGCAACATCAAATCAAGGGAGAACTTCACCAAATCAACGTTAGAGTTGCTGTTTAGCATTGGGATTCGCACCAAATCAGAGATATATTTCTGATCTAAGTTTTATTTGTGGCTAAGGTGGGTGATTTGCATAGTTCCTCACTAATTATGGCTAATTAAGGGTAATTAGTGTTAATTAGCGAATTTAAACATGATAAAATTCTGGAAAAATACTTATAAATTCTTAAATGATGTTTTAGACCTCTGATATGAATTTGGGTTAATTTGGTTAAGTTTTGCTAATCATATCATTAGTTTCACCTAAACATGCTTAAGGGAAAATATGGGATTTTGGCTATGTTTAATCCATTTTAACCTATCATATAGTTGTTTTGTTTTTGTGGTTGATTATGCATGTTGCTATGACTGTATGGTATGTTTTGTGATTGATTAGAATAGTTGGAATGGTCGAAAACGTCGTCGAGTAGCGTAAACTGCTTGCTGGAAAAAGTGCAGGAAGACATCCGAACCGGATCGGATCGGTTAGGAGGACCCGATCCGAACCCCCACTCGAATTCAGAAGCTCCGATCCACTCTTACGCTCCACACCCCAATCCGAATAGAGGAGGACAACAGGGACTGGGGAAGCTTCTATCCACTTGCATTTCTCCTGGCATACATCATCTGATCCGACCTGCATGGTCACCTCCGAACCGAATCGACGCATGGTGAATGGAATTGAAGAACCCGACCCGATCCCCTAGAGTTGATGTCTTCCGATCCGAACTGACATATTGGGAGGGAGCTCGAGATCTCCGACCCGATCCAGTGAAGGGAAGCATTCCGATCTGAACCGAACTAGTGATTAAGGGAAGATCCGAACCGATCCGGTGATGACCAATAACCCGAGATGCAAAGGTAGTCCAAATGGAAGTTAGAGCTCAGGATCCAGTTGGGAACCAATGAGTTCACTTCATGGTTGGACTTTGCTGCGGGACGTGTGCTAAGGAGTCATCGACGTTCATAACTTCGATTCACCACTGAAAATGGATGATGGGCTACTTATCAGTGCAGTAGAGTCACTATGACTCGAGGGGCAAGGTGATAGTAGCAAGACTACGTTATCAGTGTAGTAGAGTCATTATGACTCGAGGGGCAAAGTGATGCGTAGTAAGACTATGAGCCAGTGCAGTGGGGTCATTGTGACTCCATGGGGCATAGTGGACATAATAAAGGATTAGTAAGGCTATGAGCCAGTGCAGTGGGGTCATTGCATCTCCATGGGGCAAAGTGGACATAGCAGAGGATTAGCGGCTATGGATCAGTGCAGTGAAGTCATTGAAACTTCATGGGGCAAAGTGATCATAGCAAAGTGTATTGGGTGATCGAAGTGGTGAATATCGTAAGCTTTACGCACTGAGCGAGAGATGTGAGGATGGATGCTATGTTTGATTGTTTGCCATCACTATGACATGCACACCCCACCCCCATTATCTTTACACCACATGTTATTGGCACCTTAGAGTGTTGTACAGTATGTAGTGCTAACTCTTTGGTTGCAGGTCCAGGTTTAGGTATGGTTTAGTCTACCTGTTATTATTCTGTTTAGATGCTTATCGCTCATACCAGGCTTTATGTCTGACCCAGAGTTTTATGTCTCTTCTTATTACTCTGGGTGCTCACACGAGCAGACTAGAGACATGTTAGCTGGTGATGTGCGAGTAGCTGGAGGCGAGTAGGTGGCTTCCACGTATGATATATAGATATTCTCCCTGTGTCGTTGGTGGTCGCTACTTGGGCATTAGTAGTGTACCTCCTTTATCTTGCTTCTGTTTTTGAGACAGTTTGAAAAGTTGTAATAATATTAGCTTTGGATCAAAAGCTGTACTTGGATTTTCCGCTGTTATGTCAGTTTGTTTTTAGCTTATGCACTGCCTCACCTGTTTTATGTCAAGTATGTTGTTATTATATTTTGTTCCATGCACTGTGAGACATTTTACAGGTTCCTTGTTAGTTCATTCCCTTCTTTCCTTCCTTTCCTTGACGACCGTCACGTGCTGACTGGACATGTGTACAACGCACTTTTGGAGTAAATGTTGGTTGGTGCGGGGCGGGCCGTCACAGTAATTATTTGTACTGTGTTCTGAGCTGTTTCTGGAGCCACCGTAGAATTGTACTACATAAAGTATTAAGTATGTCGAGCCTTTGGAAAAAAATAGCAATCACTTTATCGACATACTTAAGACTTGCTAATGCAAATCTACAAGTGGTCGCCCCTAACCAGCCCTATTTTCCGCTCTAATGGACAACAATACCTAGTAATGATCTTTATTAGGGTGGTCTAGGGGTAGGGCATTACATTAAGTAAATCTGAAAAGGGGATGGGTAATATCCACATATAGGCCCACAAACTTAACCCGTTGAGGTTATGTAATTAAAGACACCTAGTGATATACATAATCGGTGGAAATAATGAGGTTATGTAATTAAAGACACCTAATGGTATACATAATCGGTGGAAATAATAAGGTTATGTAATTAAAGACACCTAGTGGTATACATAATCGATGGAAATAATAAAATTATGTAACTAAAGACACCTTTTAGGGTAAACATAACTTGTAGAAGTGATAGGGTTATTTAATTAAAGACACATATAGGTAAGCATAATCGGTTGGAAGATTAGGGGTTATGTATTAAAGACGCCTGTAGGTAAGCATAACCAGTAGACATAAACAAGGCTACGTAATTAAAGACACCTAGTGGTATACATAGTCAGTGAAAACCTAGTGGGGGATACAAGACAAGGGGAGAGCTTGCATCATATTGTGTGGGACCCGTTTAGTTAGTAACTCGGGTAGGTATCAAACAAAGTAATTTGTACTAGGCGGAGAAGGGAACACTTACTGACTGATTGTAAGAGATCCAAATGTGGAGGACGGTGTGGGCGGCGCAAATCGACCGGGCGATGTGCGTGCATGAGCTGGGATGAAGGGGATAAGACGATCGTGTCACTTGTAGATATGGTTGTGCACATTATTACGACGAGGGGTTGCCACGTTAGGAAGTGATACCTCCTACTGTGGGGCTAACACAAGGTATCTACGAGAGTCAGGGAGCCGATCGATTAGGGTAGTAGTTAGGATACATTTGGACGTATACCTAAGTCTACCACCTTATAGTTGAAGGGATCATCTCTTTCTGGATATACTAGTAATAGTGCAGAGTAATCATCAATGAGGCATGTACACCTTATCTTGCTTAGCTTATCACACCTGCTATTTATGTAGTGATCTCTATCTTATCCACTTTATATGCCTATCATGTTACTTTTATTTATCTATTTGCTAAAAGGAACTAGATTCACTAGACTTTATGTCTGACCTTTTTGTTTCTCCTTCTTTCTTCCGTTTCCCCCCTAGGTTCTCAGGGAGGAAACACCCAGGCTTAGTCAGGACTCAGACATCACTTTGGTAGGGGCTACTTCTGAAGTATGGCTCAAGTTCTTGTCTCTATTATGGCTTAACTCTTTCAATTGGGGAATTATGTTTTTATATTCTTATGTACTCTGATGATGCAAGACAGTAGTTGTTTTATTATAATGGTTTTTGTGACTTATGGTATTGTGGACCATGGTATTTTTATTGAAATAAAAATTTAAATTCCGCTGCTATCTTATTTATATCTATCTTGTAATTATTCTGTGTTTGATTACCTATAACGCTTCACGGAACTTAATGCATTCCCTTAGTGAGTGGCATTAACGGACGTGGGGTATCACAATTGTGGAGGTCTAATACGTCATCTTCATATGATTTTATTTAGATGAGTTTAGAGTCGACCCACACCCTGGGGATTGTTGGAACCACAAAAGGGTTCTTTCAATTCCTAGGGATCTTCCCCCAGAAAAGCTTGAGTATAACAAGAATAGGTTCATCACTGAACAATTTAAAAGGTCGATTTTGTGTGAGCTTGAGGAATATTTGTAACTCGATGTTGTGATTGAGTAAAACATGTGTGGAATTCTATTCACTATATATGACTACTAATTCTCTTATTTATGTTATGACAAAACCTTGTTTATCATGAAGATGCGTTACGTTTGACTTATAAATTGAGAAAGGAGTTTTTGAGAAAATCTTCTCATGTTTTCAGGAGCAAACACTTTCTAAGAGAACTCAAGAGTGTTTATACGAAATTCTCTCGGCTTCCCTTTATCTTTTTGGGTGAAGACCATGAGGCGATTTTAAAAAGACTTAGGATTGAGCATGCTGAGCTGATATGTAAAAAATAAATGTACTGATAAGTGTTATGTGAACCCTTGTGATTCTTTCTGGTTCATGTGTTTTTCGAAGCCACGAAAAATTGGTTTTGAACAATTTTTATGCAAAGCTTTAATATAGAAATAGACACTACTCTTGTGAATAAAGATTTATGCATAACTACTCTTTATTCTTGAGAGTAGGTGGAGCGTCATGAATTTCTCGTCTCAAGATGATGTGCTATTAGCGAAAGAGGTTCCCTCTACATCCCGATTGAGAGTGATCTTATTTCAAAATTTATCCATCAAGCATTTGAACGAGAGAATTGATGTCCTGAAAGGTCAATTAGAAGGGAAGGAAAGAATTATTCTTGGACTGAAGACGTATATAAAGACCAAAGCCTCTATCGAGTTTGAGGATGAATTAAGAGGTTTATACCAACATGTCATTAACTTGGAAATTGAGTAAGACAATGTTAATGAAAAATGTAAGACATGGGAATACTCCTTCAAAAATATCCCTATCATAACGGCATCTCAGCCTTCTAGTTTAGCGACTACGCCTAGGGCCTCAGTTTCTCAAAAATATTTTATCTAAAGAATCCCCAATGGGGGTTAGAAGAATCAGCCATTTCTGAATGGTGCAAATGTAACAACCCGTATTTTGAATAACATGTTATAACATTAATCAAGGCAGAATTAAATGTTAAAATCTGAATCAAAGGAAACGGGCTGTGCCATTGCGTTCGTCTCGGAAAAATACACGAAATAGAGTCCGAGTTTTCGAAAATCGGAGTCCGTATGACTCAGTTATGGCCCGTCGAAGTTTTCAGAAAATCCAGAGTTTAAAAACAGTTCGAAAATCAAATCTGGAGCCAAACAGACTGGGCGGTAAAATTTCCCGCCCAGCCCCAAGTCGAGTGGGGAGTCGACTTGCCCCAGTCGGTGTCGACTGCCCAGTCGACACCCCTGTCGACCTGGGTGGTCGGGCCAGTTTGGCCTTGTGCACTTGTTTTGGCTCCTGGGTCTTGTTTTGTTGGCTTGTGACGTGATTCGATGGCTCAGATCTGAATTAGGGTTAATCCTATGGCATAAACTAGTCTCTACACCTACAAAAACACCCTAATGCCTAGCCTAAACCATCACAAATCAACCTAATAACTAAATTCTACCAAAATGCTCCCTAATCATGGCCTCCATCTTCATCTTGAGAGCTTCTAAGGCAAAAAGGAGCCATCTTTCTTCATCAAATCAAAGGAGCTACTTATTCTCAAGGCTATTTGTGTTGCTGCATCATTCCTAGAGCTTCTACAACATCTCTATCTTGTTCTATTTGGTTTCTAGATCTCATAGCCGCGATTTGTAAGCCTCACTCTACTCTTAGATTTAAACTATGAAGTTAATATGATCATGTAGCAAGCTGAAATGGGACTTTTGGGTATAATACTTGCCTTGGGCTATATTTGTATGCATAGATCCATTTATGACTCTTTTGATCTATGATTGTGGCACTATCATGAACCTAGTATCATTTACCTTGATTTTTGGGTAGAAAGCTATGAGCTTTATTTGGTGGTTATGCATAATGCAACATAGAACTTGGTAGTTATGCATAATGCAACATAGAACCTCTCATAACCTTGATGTTAACTTGCATATGATGTTGAACTACATGCTACCCACAAGTTTATCACCCTATGTCAACTATTATCATGTTATCACCTTTGCCTATGATGTTGAACTACATGCTACCCACAAGTTTATTTGCTAAGTTTGAAGTCATACATGTTTGAAGCCAAATCACCCTTATGCTATTTGACATGTTTGAGGCCAAATCACCTTTATGTTATTGTCATGTTTGAGGCCAAATCACCTTTATGTTATTGTCATGTTTGAGGCCAAATCACACTTATGCTATTTGACATGTTTAAGGCCAAATCACCTTTATGTTATTGTCATGTTTGAGGCCAAATCACCCTTATGCTATTTGACATGTTTGAGGCCAAATCACCTTTATGTTATTGTCATGTTTGAGGCCAAATCACCCTTATGCTATTTGACATGTTTGAGGCCAAATCACCTTTACGTTATTGTCATGTTTGAGGCCAAGTCACCTTTTATGCTATCATACATGTTGAGGCCATATGCTAGTATGTTGAACCCCTTTTGCCTCAAATATCACCATGTTTAACTTGTGATAGACTTTGCCATCTTATGCCCACCTTGTCATATTCTTATGTTCCCTCTTTGATCTATGTGTGTTGATGCGAATTTACGTGCGATGGGAATACATTATGGGTAGTTAGGCAAACTTAGATGACATGAAAACTTGACTTGAAAATATGACATGAAAATTTGACATGTGTTTATGCTTGAAAACATGAACATGGACATGACACTTAGAAAACATGAAAGTGGCCAACTCGAGGTTGGGTTGAGTTTGTAGTATAAATCTACCCGGAACCGCCCGACTTAACTAGTAGCTACAAATAATAGGACCCAATGTGAGCAGTTGGTCATGTCGCGCTTAAAACCCAAGGTTAGACTAGGTTGTGGTGTAAAGCTACCCGGACCCACCCGACTTAACTAGTAACCACAACAAGGTCTAATGTGAGAGGTTGGGGTGCATTAAGTTAATTAATGCCACATGGTAGGGTTAAGTCATGGACCACTTGAATATACTTAACCAGTTGAACACGATGTATTGATAGGGTTAAGTCATGAATTTCTTGGACACACTTAACCAACCTGATACATGGTTCGGATAGGGTTAACCACACTTAACCCATTTGAAATCCTAGTTACGTGGTCCTTTTCAGCAGTAACCCTCTTAGATGTATCAACGATTCCCTAGGGACTAGGCTAGTGTGGGGCGCGATTACTAGGCTGATCGTAAGAGACCAAAAAGAGACGGCTGAATGAGTGCACCAGTTAAGTTCAGGCAGAACATGGTCGTGCACATGAGTCCGGGGTTGAACATGGGCACCAGTAGGTTTAGACTGTGCGTGCTTGTTTTGTGTCAGTGGTTAACACCTTAGGGCTGGATACACCCTAGGGTGGACCTTGCACAACTAACTACATTTCATGATTAAGCCGTATGACACCGATACACGACGAGTTAGGCTTATAGGGAGCCGATCGACTAGATCGTATAGTTAGACCTTGATTTAGGTCATCGCATGATATTGGGCGAAGGGATCATTTCTTGTTTATACTTGACATGGGTTAGAATACTAGTACACTTGGTGCAACTTAACCTTGTATATGCGATGCCATACTTGATCTATCTTGTTAACTATTTACCATGTCAGTTTAGTTACCATCCTTATGTTTCATCTTAGTTTCTCATGTCCAGTTAATTTCACTAGTTTTTATACTAATAGTAGGTAGGACTTACCAGTCTTTATGACTGACCTGTTTTCCTTTTGCCTCTTTTCTTCCGCCCCCCCTCCCCCCCAAGGTTCTCAGGGTGGGAACACTAGCACCTAGCTTGGATCTTTGGCTTGCTTTTCTGACAGCTCACGTACGGTTTGGACTTGAGCTTTGCTATGGCTACACCACTGTTATCTTTGAGGAATAATTTACTTATGTATTTTCCAGTTTATGTTTTCTAGACTTGTAGTAGCTGGAAAAATGATGACTAAGTACTTTGATGTAACATGACTATGGTTTTGAAATAGTAATTTTATCCGCTGCTTTATTTACTCTGTTTTACTCATATGTTCTGTCTTGTGATATCTTCATCCATGTTTACCTTGTCCAACACCCCTCCAAAGCTAGTGTACTTGCAAGAGTGACCCCGGCGGAGGTGGGGTGTTACACTTGGTATCAGAGCATAAGGTTTACGAGATGGAGCAAAAGTTTTTAAAGAAAAGTTTTTAAAACTTACCTTTTGAAAAACTATTTTCAAAACCGATTATAAAGAAGTATTTTTCTGAGAAAGTCTAGTTTATTTTAAAAGGCTATTCCCCAAAAGCCGTTAGCACTATCCTTTGTTTCGTCGTTCTCAATCTATCTTTTTCTTCGTTTCAGTATGGCCGATAATTTTGCCATTCTGGAGGGCGTACCAGTACCTATTTGGTTTAGAAGGTACATGGAGGCAAGGACGAATGAAGCCGGCCCCACGAACATTCCTCCTCCTCCCGCAGCTGAGGTTCCTCCTCCTCCTCAGCATCCGCAAGCGGATTTCGCGAAGATTTGCAAGGACTTTAAGGCGATGGGTGGCAAGAATTTTGTTGGGACGGAGACTTTTGTTGAGGCAAGGAACTGGTTGAAGGAAACTGAAGACCTCTTTGCTATCTTTGATGTAGAGGATCGTAGGAAAGTTATGTTGACGGTATGGTTATTGAAAGAGGAAGCTGCATATTGGTGGGTAGTCACCACCACTACTAGGCCAATTGAGACTTGGGATGACTTTAGGAGAAGGTTTGGACTGAGGTTTCTATCATCGACAGAGGAGAACCTTCAGATGGAAAGGTTCCTATCACTAAAGCAAGGGAACAAAACCGTTAGGGAATACATGGATAAGTTTAATCAACTTGCTCAATTCGGTCTAGACTTGGTTAACACAGCTCAGAAGAAGGCCCTACACTTTGCTCTAGGATTGAAGGAGCCATTGCACGGTTTGGCCATGTCTCATATACCCATGGGGGCGACCTTCGAGAGTCTGGTAAATATGGCCCTGCTTCAAGAGGAAGATAAGAGTGGCAAGAAGGAGGTCAAGACTAATGAGTCTCGAGGCAAGAAGGAAGATGCCGAGAAAGGAGGCAAGAACAACAACAACAAGGCAAAGAAGACAAGGAAATGCAACTTCTGTGGGATCACTGGACACATAGCCAAAGATTGTAGGAAGAAGAAGAGGAAGTTGGGAGAATGCTTTCATTGCGGAGAGTCTGGACACTTCAGTAAGGATTGCCCAAGGAAGCAAGGACGGGGGCAAGGACAGACTCAGCGAGCAGGACCTTCTGGAGGGCAGATGCATGCTCTCAACACTACTCCAGCTCCGGAACGAGGTAGTATTTCTGTAGAAAGCCTTGTTTACATTTCTGGTTTTCCTGTTCGAACTGTATTTGATTCTGACACATCACATAGTTTTATTTCTTCTGGTCTTGTTGAAAGTTTGCACCTAAGTACTAGTCTTGTTGAGGATCCCGTTAGTGTTTCAAATCCAATTGGGGGTTCCGCCCATTTATCTATGATTTGTGTGGATTTGAAAATCTCTATCTTGAGTGTAGAATTCATGTGTGATGCTTATGTTCTCGGGTTTATGGGATACAGGTTGATTTTGGGCATGGATTGGTTGTCCAGTTATGGAGCCATTCTTGATTTCGAACATAGGGTTGCGAGGATCATGACTCGCCCCGGTAATACCCTCGAAATCTCGTGTGACCTTTAGGGTTCCATCATGATTAGTTATCTAGAATCCCTTGGCACCTTTGTTGGAAATTTGTAATCCAATCAAGTAGTGTTCGCCACTAATGCGGATAGTCCATTTCGCTTAAGCATGGGTTATAGAAATCACCCTAATAAGTACATTTGGCAACATGGATTGGCATTTGTTTTCAAGAGATAGTTTTTCTGCGTGGAATACCGTATAGTATGAAAACGGGATCCAGGATTCACTAACGAATTTTGGAAAGCTTGCATGAAAACCATGAGCACGCAGTTATAGCCAAGTATTTTTAGGAAAAGAATAAGTGGAAGTGGAACGAGAGGCAACGGTGAAACGAGTTCCAACTCATATTTTGAAACTACGAAATTATGAAGTTAAAAGACGGTCAAGGCACGATGGGATTAAGCACAAGAAAATGCGACTTAGAAGATTGAAGACTAGATACGCGCATCATATCTCTTTTTAAGAGTATATCCTTGATCCCTATTATTCTGTAGAGCTTACTCGCATGCTATCTTTTAAGTATATCCTCTCGGTCCTATTTTCAATCTTAGTTCTGTTGCAAACCCCATAAGGAGTATGACTCGTCTGTTTGTGATATATAGTTGGGGTGAAGGTGTCCACTTAGTTGACCAAACTTTTTGGGCTTTATGGGATATGGGTCATAGTTGATAGACTTACAAAGAGTGCTCACTTTGTTCCGGTGAAGAGCAAGAGAACCGCATCATGTCTAGCATCTGTTTATCTTCGAGAGATGGTGCGATTGCATGGAGTTCCTTCTAGAATAGTTAGCGATCGTGACCCAATTTTCACTAGCCAGTTTTGGAGTAGTTTGCAAGAAGCGATGGGTACACGATTGAATCTAAGTACGGCCTATCACCCACAGATGGATGGTCAGACCGAAAGGGTAAATAGGATACTAGAAGATCTGTTGAGGCTATGCATTCTTGACTTTGGTGGTACTTGGGAAGACCACCTTCCTGTAGTGGAGTTTGCTTATAATAACAGCTACCAAGCAAGCATAGGAATGGCACCTTTTGAAGCTCTATATGGAAGACCGTGCAAGTCACCAACTTGTTGGTGGGAGACCACAGATAAGCTTATACTTGGGCCCGATATGATAAGGGACACACCCGAGAAGGTTGAGTTGATTCAAAGACGGATGAAAGCGGCCCAAGTTAGACAGAAATCCTATGCAGACAAGCGAAGGAATGATTTGGAATTTGAAGTTGGAGATACGGTCTTTGTGAAAGTTTCTCCCTTGCGTAGTGTGGTTCGTTTTGGAGCAGTTGGGAAGCTGGCACCAAGGTTCGTAGGACCCTTCCCTATCATAGAGAGGATTGGGAAGATGGCTTATAAGGTGGAATTGCCCGAGAAGCTGGTCGGAGTGCACAATGTTTTTCATGTCTCGCATCTCCGAAAGTGCCTACATGAGTCAGCCGAGGTAGTTGAGCCTAGCATTCTTGAAGACGTGGAGGTAGAAAAAGAGGCAACTTTGAGACGAGCTTCGATTCGTATCTTAGGAACGGAGATCAAGAAGCTGAGGAACCGAGAAGTCAAGTTGGTAAAGGTTCAGTGGAGTGAAGCAGATGAAGATGCAACTTGGGAAACCGAGGAGAAGATGCGTGGGCTTTATCCATTTCTTTTTGAGGGTACGTTCTCGATCTCTTTTCCTAGTCAGCATATCTTTCTTTTACTATCCATGTTTATCTTGTTATCTCGTTAACCTTGTGATGAGAACCTTAGGTAGAAACCCTTTGGATGAAACATGTATTTGAAACATGTTATGCTTGATGTTTACAAGTGGTTGCAAGTGTTTGCAAGTGGATACTCGTGGATGCATGATACACATTAGGCACTAAGATCGGCTCACACACTTTCATATTGCATATGCATGAGTGCTTATACTTATTCATGGCTGAAACTTGTTATGCTATCACGTGGATGTTGCATATGGATGAATGTTATGTGCACTCATGTAGAGATTATGAATTATGTTAGGAATTTGCATACATATGGACTCATTTCACTAACATACTTTGCATTAAGGAGGTTTACTGAAACAGTAACCGCCTGATTTTCGCATTAGATAAGTACATATACACACACCTTTCGCATATAATCATACAACATTTAGAATCTTTTAAGGACAATGACTGCTCGTGGATGATGTTTTGAGTAGATGGATGATGGATGGTAGGATACGTTCTTCCTAACTTGAAGATTTCGGGGACGAAATCCTTTAAGGTGGGGAGAATGTAACAACCCGTATTTTGAATAACATGTTATAACATTAATCAAGGCAGAATTAAATGTTAATATCTGAATCAAGGGAAACGGGCTGTGCCATTGCGTACATCTCGGAAAAATACGTGAAATAGAGTCCGAGTTTTTGAAAATCGGAGTCCGTATGACCCAGTTATGGCCCGTCAAAGTTTTCAGAAAATCCAGAGTTTAAAAACAGTTCGAAAATCAAATCTGGAGCCAAACAGACTGGGCAGGAAAATTTCCCGCCCAGCCCCAAGTCGACTGGGGAGTCGACTTGCCCCAGTTGGTTCGACTGCCTAGTCGACACCCCTGTCGACCTGGGTGATCGGGCCAGTTTGGCCTGGTGCACTTGTTTTGGCTCCTGGGTCTTGCTTTGTTGGCTTGTGACGTGATTTGATGGCTCAGATCTGAATTAGGGTTAATCCTATGGCCTAAACTAGTCTCTACACCTATAAGAACACCCTAATGCCTAGCCTAAACCATCACAAATCAACCTAATAACTAAATTCTGCCAAAATGCTCCCTAATCATGGCCTCCATCTTCATCTTGAGAGCTTCTAAGGCAAAAAGGAGCCATCTTTCTTCATCAAATCAAAGGAGCTACTTATTCTCAAGGCTATTTGTGTTGCTACATCATTCCTAGAGCTTCTACAACGTTTCTATCTTGTTCTATTTGGTTTCTAGATCTCATAGCCGCGATTTTTAAGCCCCACTCTACTCTTAGATTTAAACTATGAAGTTAATATGATCATGTAGCAAGTTGAAATGGGACTTTTGGGTATAATACTTGCCTTGGGCTATATTTGTATGCATAGATCCATTTATGACTATTTTGATCTATTATTGTGGCACTATCATGAACCTAGTATCATTTACCTTGATTTTTGGGTAGAAAGCTATGAGCTTTATTTGGGGGTTATGCATAATGCAACATAGAACTTGGTAGTTATGCATAATGCAACATAGAACCTCTCATAACCTTGATGTTAACTTGCATATGATGTTGAACTACATGCTACCCACAAGTTTATCACCCTATGTCAACTATTATCATGTTATCACCTTTTCCTATGATGTTGAACTACATGCTACCCACAAGTTTATTTGCTAAGTTTGAAGTCATACATGTTTGAGGCCAAATCACCCTTATGCTATTTGACATGTTTGAGGCCAAATCACCTTTATGTTATTGTCATGTTTGAGGCCATATCACCTTTATGTTATTGTCATGTTTGAGGCCAAATCACCCTTATGCTATTTGACATGTTTGAGGCCAAATCACCTTTATGTTATTGTCATGTTTGAGGCCAAATCACCCTTATGCTATTTGACATGTTTGAGGCCAAATCACCTTTATGTTATTGTCATGTTTGAGGCCAAGTCACCTTTTATGATATCATACATGTTGAGGCCATATGCTAGTATGTTGAATTCCTTTTGCCTCAAATTTCACCATGTTTAACTTGTGATAGACTTTGCCATCTTATGCCCATCTTGTCATATTCTTATGTTCCCTCTTTGATCTATGTGTGTTGATGCGAATTTACGTGCGATGGGAATACGTTATGGGTAGTTAGGCAAACTTAGATGACATGAAAACATGACTTGAAAATATGACATGAAAGTTTGACATGTGTTTATGCTTGAAAACATGAACATGGACATGACACTTAGAAAACATGAAAGTGGCCAACTCGAGGTTGGGTTGAGTTTGTAGCATAAATCTACCCGGAACCGCCCGGCTTAACTAGTAGCTACAAACAATAGGACCCAATGTGAGTAGTTGGTCATGTCGCGCTTAAAATCCAAGGTTAGACTAGGTTGTGGTGTAAAGCTACCCGGACCCATCCGGCTTAACTAGTAACCACAACAAGGTCTAATGTGAGAGGTTGGGGTGCATTAAATTAATTAATGCCACATGGTAGGGTTAAGTCATGGACCATTTGAATATACTTAACCAGTTGAACACGATGTATTGATAGGGTTAAGTCATGAATTTCTTGGACACACTTAACCAACTCGATACATGGTTAGGATAGGGTTAACCACACTTAACCCATTTGAAATCCTAGTTACGTGGTCCTTTTCAGCAGTAACCCTCTTGGATGTATCAACGATACCCTAGGGACTAGGCTAGGGTGGGGCACGATTACTGGGCTGATCGTAAGAGACCAAAAAGAGACGGCTGAATGAGTGCACCAGTTAAGTTCAGGCGGAACATGGTCGTGCACATGAGTCCGGGGTTGAACATGGGCACCACTAGGTTTAGACTGTGCGTGCTTGTTTTCTGTCAGTGGTTAACACCTTAGGGCTGGATACACCCTAGGGTGGACCTTGCACAGCTAACTACATTTCATGATTAAGCTGTATGACACCGATACACGACGAGTTAGGCTTATAGGGAGCCGATCGACTAGATCGTATAGTTAGACCTTGATTTAGGTCATCGCATGATATTGGGCCAAGGGATCATTTCTTGTTTATACTTGACATGGGTTAGAATACTAGTACACTTGGTGCAACTTAACCTTGTATATGCGATGCCATACTTGATCTATCTTGTTAACTATTTACCATGTCAGTTTAGTTACCATCCTTATGTTTCATCTTAGTTTCTCATGTCCAGTTAATTTTACTAGTTTTTATACTAATAGTAGGTAGGACTTACCAGTCTTTATGACTGACCTGTTTTCCTTTTGCCTCTTTTCTTCCGCCCCCTCCCCCCCAAGGTTCTCAGGGTGGGAACACTAGCACCTAGCTTGAATCTTTGGCTTGCTTTTCTGACAGCTCACGTACGGTTTGGACTTGAGCTTTGCTATGGCTACACCACTGTTATCTTTGGGGAATAATTTACTTATGTATTTTTCAGTTTATGTTTTCTAGACTTGTAGTAGCTGGAAAAATGATGACTAAGTACTTAGATGTAACTTGACTATGGTTTTGAAATAGTAATTTTATCCGCTGCTTTATTTACTCTGTTTTACTCATATGTTCTGTCTTGTGATATCTTCATGCATGTTTACCTTGTCCAACACCGCTCCAAAGCTAGTGTACTTGCAAGAGTGACCCTAGCGGAGGTGGGGTGTTACAGCAAAAGAGTGATAACGGTGATAGAGAACATCTATGACACCAAATTGATTGAGAATTCATTCAATCGTGTTTGTCGGTACGTTGGTCAAATCATGGATTTACAAAGGAAGAAACATGATTAGCGTATAAACATTTTTGAGTTAGAGAAAAACAATAAGTCTCTTAGGGCTATGTTCGGAGCTTATGATAGGGCTTTGAAACTTCCGGTCAAACCCATTGACAACCTTAGTGAAGTCAGTAAAAAGGTGCGAAAACTTAACGAGCTCCTAAGTATCGCAATCCGTCATGCTATCAATCCCTCTTTACCAGAAGACGAAGGGAGGCAGGACATTTAATGTTTGTAATTATAATGTATACATATCCATATTTAATCAGTAAATGATGCAATTCTTGTAAATAAGCTTGTAAATTGTGTGTGTTACTTGTCATGTGATTTATTGCTGCTATTGAATAGAAATAATAATGACTTGTGCGTTAGAGGTTTAAAAAGTATTCCTGAATAAGATGGAAGATCATTGTCCTTGTTTGAAAGCCCTTTGATAATAGACTCTGAATTTTCCTTTAAGTTTTGTTTTTTTGGTCCCACTCTGGGAATGAAACTTTAAGTCTTTGTAATCCAAATGAGAGTGCCAACAACAGGCGTTCACAGCGCCTTTTCTAGTAATGATTAGAAGCTTTGGTCCACATCCAAAATCAGAATTTTAGGATGAAATCCGGGAATTCTCCTCGGCTAATAACAGTAGTTTAAATCCAACCTAGATTCAAGCTGTTTAATAGAGGATTAGGAACTAGTTTCTGGCGTTTTAATAGAAATCCTAAGCTACCCCGATCTTTGGGTATTTTAATAGAAGTCCCAAACTAACTCAGTATTTAATAGTAGTCCCGAATTAACCCAGATTCGGGTATTTAATTGAAGTCCGAAGTTAACTCAGATTTAGGTATTTATTAGAAGTCCAGTAACCCATTTCTAGTAATCAATTTTGTTTCGCCCTCTGGGTTTGATTTTAGAAACAGAGAATGCACGTGCTTCCTAAGCCACTCTTTGGGCTTTTGATTATCAAAGCAGAGGATGTACGTGGTTCGTTGGCTACTCTCTGGGCCTGTGTGTCCAGTGTGCATGGCAAGCTTATCCATAAGCAGAGCCAAAGGACTTACCCGAACTTCCTCCAGGAGGCGCCTTATCATGACCATCGTAGGCGATGATAAGGTCTTAGGTGCTTAAACCGGGCCATCGTAGACGTAGAATTAAGGCTTACTCTTTTGATGCTTTACCCTAGCCATCGTAGGCAACGACAGAGGCTTATACTCCACCCACCCCCCTCCAAGGGGTGCCTTACCCTGGCTATCGTAGGCAATGATAAGGGTTGGCATTCCTTTCTATGGGTAACGCGGAATATAAGCAGAGGTAGGACATGCTCTTATATGAGTAGAGGTATGATATGCTTAATTCATAGCAGAGGCAGGGCATACTCTTCTGCGAGTAGAGGCAAGGCATCCTAATTAGATGCTCCACACAACTGTTTTCAGTGTGGGTCAAAGGCTTACGCTTTTGATGCTTTAACCTGTTCCTTTCTAATTCGGACATGTAGAAAGGCTTACGCACCACTCCCCTCCGGGGAGTGCCTTTCCCTGGCTAACTCAACGGTGACAAGAGTTTTTATCTGTTTGTGATTTGACCCATTTTTGGGCATTTCGAGTTTTAAGGGGATTTCCATCCCAGTAATCATGTAGACAATCCTTTTCTTAAAGAATCTATTGCTGTAGTTAGCTATGTTTTCTTTGCAACTTTCCTCGGCTTAAGAAGTTGATAATCATGCCCTCTAAGACTCTACAGTTGTTGGTTTCATGTCCATGCATCATATGGTAGTAGCAATAAGACCCTCCCAACTTAGCTTCATTCTTGGGTTTCTTCTTTAATGATGACCAAAAGTTCAACTCTTGTTTAGTCAGGAAGTAGATACCTTCAGTTGATGTAGTAAGCTCACAACCTTTTATTAATCTTGATTCGAAGGACTTCTTTCGATGCTGACGTTTAGCCTTTTTACCACTGGATTTTGTTATCTCCTCTTCATCTCAAGCTTTCTTTTAGGTGCGTTTTGGTATAGAGGTACATCTCTTTTAGTTTTTTTGCAGTAAAACAAGTGGAAACCTTCTCAATTTTCTCTCCAAATACTGTTCCTCTAGCTTGTGTTTAGATGGCTTCTTTGATATGAACAAGAGGGTTATATTCTTCTATTGTGGAATTTCTTAGGCAAAGATTGGGGTTTGTCCCAAATGGAATGGATTAATTCTCCAATGATCAGGATCATAAGGCTCTACATCTCTTTCCTTTTCTTGAATATGCAAGGTTTCTAACTTAACCTCCTCGACCGCCCATGGCTCATTAATACCTCGCGTAACCATGAGAAACTCATTAGTGACCCGTAGAGACCTTCTATTCATGATTTATGCTTCTTCAAAGCTTAGTCCAACCGGGGACGGAATAACACAGTTAGATATGTGGTATTAACCACAAGGGCGGACGTTTACGCCCTCTTTCTAGCACCAAAATGTTGATGATATTTTTCATCAACACTAGAGATAGGTCTATAGAAGCGGACCTAAGGAGAAAAATGGGGTTGTTCAGCCTTCACGAGTTTGAGTTAGTTTACCGTTTCCTAGGCATCAAGGTTTAAAGTCAAAACGATTTGTTAATCTTTCCTCGATGGGGTGAGCATCACGCTTAAGCGACTCAAGAACCAACAGTTATCTTGGTACAGAGGTTCCCTAAGCACAACCCTCGACAAAGAGTTAAACAGCTTATAGGAAGGGGTTCTGCACTAACTTTGCGGAAGGATCAAACCTTAAATAGAAACTAGAGAGTATGTAGAAAGTATATATCATGTTGCATTGGAGATAGATAAGATACTACATGAGAAAGAAATAAGAAAACGTGCTAAGGATTGATCCACTCTTTATTGATCTTTGATTCAAAGTACACAAGTGATTACAACTAAATCCCCAAATTGATTTAGGAATTAGGGTTTACTCTAGAGAAAAAGAGTACAAGAATGAGAAATGAGAAAATCGCTCCGAAAATGGGACACCTGGGGTCTTATTTATAGAAAAATCAAGGCCCTTTTTGCTATTGGACCAGCAGAAGCTCCTATCGGCGGCTTTACCCTTTGGTTCCAAAAGTTTTAGCTTTTGACCGCTTTTAGGCTTTGCTTGTTGCTTTTTAAGGTGGCGGTTATGGCTCTCGGAAGGGTGGTCCCGTCTTTAGGGCTTTACTTTAGAGTTTCTTCTATCTTCTTTGTATCAATACCAAGCCTACTAGTATGGATAGATTTAGGAAGACTTTGGGCTTCCGGGTAAGGCTTCCAGATGTAGGCTTTCGGCCTTGCTATTAGTTCTTTGTGGAGCTTGCCTTTGTGCTTCAAGTGAATAGTTGTCGGGTCTGCTACCTCTGTCGGTACCAACACTAAGTAGATTAGCGTGGATATCTTGTCTCTCCTCGAGGTTCCGGCTTGCCTTTTGGTATGTTCATGAAGTGTGTCTCGGTTTTCCGAAAGGCTTCTCCCGATTCTCTATTAGTTGCTTATTGAAGTGGCCTCTCGGGGGCCATCTGATTAAGGTTTGGTAGATGGCTCCCGGATGATCCCTTTGTGCTCTTGTTCTTCGATGTGTCATGTTAAGAGAGTTGACAACGATAGCCCTTTCGTCCCTTTATGTCTCGATTTTCAATGTCCTTTCCCCGGAATTGGATGACTTCTTGTCAGTTATCTTTCCTACAGGGATTACCCTGCCACTAATCTTCCTTCGTACTGGATTTTAAGTTACTTCTTTGATGAAGGTGCTGATTGCCTACTCTTCCAGGCAGTTCCTTTAGGCTTTCGTCTTTATCCTGTGCTTGGTTATTGCTTACAGATCATTCTTTTATGCTTATGACGATCCGGTACCCCTTCACCATCAGCCTGTCTTGGCGCTAATTTTGGTAGTAACAAAGGAAAACTAGGGGAGCTCTAAGTCTAGAAAGCCCAGTTGGAGAGGAAAGTCGAAGGAAAGAAATAGCAAGTGCTTTATGTTAGAAATCTGGTCATTAGAAGCATGAATGTCCGGACATGGGGAAGAACGAAGTAGCATCTTAATCAGTTGTGGTGGAGAGAGGTGTTGGTGAGAGAGACGAAAATGTTTTGCCAGCTGTTGCAATGGATATTTTGCTAGCTGTTGCAACAGATGTTTTGGGCAGCAAATAGGTGCTTAATTCGGGGGCTTCATATCACATGACGCCAAATAGGGATTATTTTTCTTCTTATGCTGATCCAAAAGGAAATTCAATTATTATGGGAAATGGTGTAGTCTGCAATGAAGGGCAATAGTGTCGTGCATATTCGGATGTTTGACGGAGTGATTCGTACTCTCACTAATGTGCTTTATGTTCCGGGACTATGGAAGTCACTTATCTCTTTGGAACAGCTGGATTCTTTAGGATGCAAGATCACTATTGAGAGTGATTGCTTGAGGGTTTCTAAAGGGGCGCTTGTGGTTATGAAGGGTGCTAGGATTCATGTAATTTATTTTCTTCAAGGAGTGGCTGTAGATAGCGAAACTTGTGTTGGTGTTGATAATTCTTATGGCTTAGATGCGACACGATTGTAGCATTTGAGATTGCGTCATCTCTTGGAGAAGAGTTTGGATTTTCTTTGTAGAAGGGAGATGATTGATGGAGAATGTTTCAACAAACTGGAGTTTTGCGAGGAATGTGTCATAGGGGACCAAACTAAAATGTCAATCGATGAAGAAAAACATGATTCAAGGGGGATGCTTGAGTATGTGCACACGAATGTTTTGGGACCAACATCAGTATCTTCTTTGGGAGGAGCAAGATTTTAAATTTATTTTATTGATGATTTTTCTCGGAATTTATGGGTGTATATAATGAAGGCCAAGTTGGAGGCATTTGCAAGGTTCAAAGAATGGAAGGCTCTTGTTAGGAATGAGAGTGGAAAGACTTTGAAGGTTCTCCGTTCCAATAATGGCAGAGAGTATGTTTTCGAAAATTTTGTAAAATTTTGCAAGCATCATGGTATCCGGAGGCATTTTACTACACTTGGGGATCCATAATCTAATGAAATGGAGGAAAGAATGAACCGAACTCTACTGGAGAAAGCTCGATGCTTGAGATTGACTTCAAGTTTGTTTAAGGAATTTTGGGCCGAACCTTTGTCAACTGCAATGCATATTATTAAGCGAATCCATGCTCAGCTATTAATAACAAAAATCCAAAGGAAGTGTGGAAAGGGAAGAGCATTGACTTGAGTTATCTTCATGTATTTGGCAGTCGAGTTTATGTGCATGATCCAGGGAATGATAAGCTTTCACCTAGAGCTTTCAAGGGTATTTTTCTTGGCTATATAGACTGAGTTAAAGGCTATTGAATCTAAAATCCAAAAACGAAGAAGGTTATGGTTTCTCATCATGTTACTTTTGATGAGTCTTCTTTGCTCAAGGGGAATGAAGGCTCATCGGATGGTCCGGATTTGGTTCATGGTGAATCAAGGTAAAAGGAAATTATTCCCACTTTCAGTCCTAGAGAGAGTAGAGTAGTTAGAGATGCTTGTGAGGACATAGTTGTCGATTTTACATCACATAGTCTACAGGGTTCCTCTAGTAGTGTTGGTGATGTGCACGATTCTAGAGAAGATTCAGTTCAAGGTGGAGATGATGGAAGACTAGGTGATGGTATCACTACTCGGGTTGGTCGTCAAGCTATAAGGTCACCTGAAAGATATGATGGTTGGAACTATCTCAGCTTTTGTGAGAATTTGGACTATGCACTTCATGTAGTCCAAGATGAGCCGATGGACCTTGATGACGTCATGTGTTGGAGTGATAGCTCGAAGTGGATTTGTGTCACGGAGGAAGAGATGCAATGTAACACCCCACGTCCATTAATGTCACTCACAAAGCGAATGCATTAACTTCCATGGAGGTTATAAGTGAATATAGAACAGAAAAATTACAACAAGAAAGATAATAAATAGTACTTGGAAGTCTAAAACTTCATTTTATTGCAGCGGAAATTAAACATGTTTGTTACATCATAAAACCATAGATCATAATCAAGTACAATATCCATCTTCATTAAAACAAAATACATAATCCCATTACATAAATAGCCATTAAAAAGATAACAAGTTGGACTTTACTTCAACGGTCCTAGCTTTCCAAAGAGAAATGAAGCAATTCAATCAAACTCCACTAGAGTTGGGCCCAATCTGAGGACCTGGAAGGGGAAAAAGGATAGAAATAGAGGGGGTCAGACATAAAGTCTGGTGAGTATGATAATTCTAACAATACTATTATCAAAATAACTAGACTAAGGCATAAGCTGGAAGACAAGTAAATGTCTATGAACTCTTAGGAAGATAAAGATAGCGTTTAAGATAACGTTAAAGATAATGGTAAAGGCACACCTAATTACTAACGAATGATTACTACACTGCACCGCACATTACTACACTGCACCACACCAGTCACCCTATTGTTTGATCCCACTTGCTTCACACAGAAACTTTATAAATAGCCTTACTTACCCCTAGCTGACTACATAGGTGCCGTCTGCCCCTATCTCCACTAGGTGTACCCCACTACCCACTTTCGATCGGCTCCCTACTCGTAGATACCCGTGCTGGCCCCACAGTGGGGTGTATCACTCCCCTAAAGTGGCAACCCGATACAACTTGAGAATGCACGGCTTATACCTACACGATGCAACAACGTCTTACCTACCAGCCCGGGTCCACACATGCATACGAAACCCGTGGGACTTGCGTTGCCATCGCTCCCCGTTTTGGCCTCTTACAGTCGAACCCAGCATGCGTGTCCCGTCCTCGACTTGGGTCGAGCCCACAAAGATACGTTTGGGATACTGGTCGAAATGGGCCCCCATAAGCTACCCACCTAAGCTTGTCACTAGTATATCCCACTTAACCCTCTTAGTCATGTTCATTTACATGTGTGTTTGGTTAAGTCTTACTAATCGTATTTCACATGCCACTAAGGGCACCCCCTAGATTCCTCATGCCACCCAAGGCACCTACTTAACCCCCATGTCCCACCTTACATGTTTATCTGGTTAAGTATTTCTTAATTCATTCAGGCCATAACCTCATAAAGACCTCTCACATTAGACTGGCATTTATGGCAGCTGGATTTGCCGGGCGGGTCCGGGCAGTCTTACACCATAAAAGAGTATAACCTCGTGTCTTTACAACCGTTATGCTTTAGTTTAGGCCTAGGACCTCTCACATTGGGCTGACATTTGTGACCACTGGATTTTCCGGGCGAGTCCGGGCAGGTTTACGTCACAAACGAGTCCAACCTCGTGTCCTAAGCATTGATTAACACTTAAAATCTTTTACCCCAGTTTTCGTAATTCCCTATTCAAATTATTAATTAAGTCAACTTTTAATGATGTCCATAATTGACTCAATTATGGCCATCCACTTATGGCATGCAAAATCATATCAATTGCACCCCAACTTTTTAATATTAAATCCTTAATATTATCCCTACCCCACGTTTATACGTTCGCTTATTCAACGCATAATATAGGCTAGACTTGTATAGTCTAACACCTAGCACAAAGATAAATTATCACAACATATAGACAATTAAAATAAATCTAATCATAATAGGGGTGAAACTTGCATAAACTACACAAGTTAAGGATCAAAAGGTGTCAACTTGTTAAATGTCTCAATTTATATGATATGATCATAGCCCAAATCTATACATAAACTTGCATATGGGGTTTTTAGGCAACATAATGATGGTGTGAACTAGCATAGGATATCACATATGTCATAGCATAATTCTAGATGTCATAATAGATGTCTTGGTATATGTTCATAACTTTTCTAATCAATCTAACTTGCATATGTGACTTGTCATATAGATCAACATAACCCAAACATGATGATTTAATTAATATGAACTAACTAGCATAGATGGTAACATCATGGCCTTTTTAACATGTCTGATTCATCACAACTTAGCATAGAAACTTTCAACATACATAACATCATCATAGCATGATTTACAACATATAAGATATCATCATCACATAACATTGGATTTACAATATACATGATAGCAAAAGGGGTTTACAACAACATATATGATAATTCACATCATCTACTCATAATCCATTCATAACTCAACCTAATTAAAATGATAATAATCTTGTTAAGATCATCATACTCACAATTTAGAGAAGAAAAGAGAGAGTTTTGCTTTGCTTTAGGGTTGAGAGAATTAGAATTGAATTTGCTTTTCTTCTTTCTTAGTTGGCGGCGACTCCATTGATTTCCATGGCCATGGTATGACGGTAACTATTCTATTTTAATTAGGTTTAGGGTTAGCATTAGGATGTATTTATAGGTGTAGGAAGTTATTTAGGACCATTAGATTAACCCTGAACCATGAGAACCAATCAAATGCAAAATCTGCATTTGAGCGAATCGGCCCACGGGTTGACAGCCAAACACCCTGGATTAACCCCTAGTCGACCCAGCGGGGCTTGGGTCGACCTCAAAAATGGGCCAGTTCGGTTATTCCCCCTCCCAATTCGCTGTTTTGAACTTTTTCGCATATTTATTTATTTATTTTTTAATATATATATATATATATATCAATATATATATATTTCTCTGCGCAACTCATTTCACTTAATTCTTTTCTAAAATTTAAGTATACTTTAATTTGTGAATTTTAATGTTATAAAATTATGGGGTGTTACATTCTCCCCTCCTTAAAGGATTTCGTCCCCGAAATCTCCAAGTCAAGAAGAATGTATATCCTACCATCTAATCGTCCATCTACTCAACCATCAAACACCAGCATCCATTGTCCTTAAAAGACTTCTAATGCTTTAATGTTTATATGCACAGTGTGTGTATATGTCCATATCTAATGCAAAATTAGGCAGTCTACTGATTCAGTCGACCTCCTTAGTGCAATTCATGATAGTGCCATGTGTCCAATATGTATGCAAAAGATTCCTAATGATACATATTAATTCTATATGCGTGCACAACCATCCACCTGAATGCAGCAACTATATGATAATACAACCATTATACATCCATTTTACTAAATACATCCATATATATGCAATATGCAATATGAAGTGACTGAGCCGATCTGGTGCCTAATAGTGTGTGTTACGCATCCACGAGCAACCACTAGCAAACACTTGCATCCACTTTGCATCCACCATACATAACATGTCTCAAACACATGTTTCAACCATAGGATTATCCTAACTAAAGGTCAAAGATACTAGCGAGAGGATATACTAAAGATAAGATAAGTACAAGCTAAGCGATAAAGGAGAAATTAAAAGACATACCCTCAAAAAGAAAAGGGTATCGTGAACGCATCTTCTCTTCTGTCTCCCAAGTAGCGTTGCTCTCATCATCTCCCCATTGCACTTTGACTAGTCTGACCTCTCGATTCCTCAACCTCTTGATCTCCGACCCAAGAATGCGCGTAGGAGCTCGTCGAATTGTCGCATCACGCTCTATCTCCACCTCTCTAAGAAAGCTCGGCTCTACCACTTCCGCGGTCACGTGCAAGCACTTCCTCAAATGTGACACATGGAATACGTCGTGTACACCACTAAGTCTCTCGGGCAACTCCACTCTATACGCCATCTGTCCAATTTTCTCCTTAATAGGAAACGGCCCTACAAACCTTGGTGCTAATTTCCCAACGGACCCAAAGCGAACAATGTTCTGTAATGGAGACACTTTGACAAAGACCATGTCCCCAACTTCAAACTCGAGATCTGTCCTCCTCTTATCCGCATAAGATTTCTGCCTATCCTTTGCTGCTTTCATCCTCCTTCGAATCAAGTCGATCTTCTCTGAAGTCTCCCTAATCATATCGGGCCCAAGTAAGATCTTATTCGTAGATTCCCGCCAACATGTAGGTGAACGACAAGGTCGTCCATAAAGAGCTTCGATTGTTGCCATACCAATGCTGGACTGAAAGCTGTTATTATATGCGAACTCACCAATAGAAGATGCTCTTCCCACATACCCCCAAAGTCTAGGATACATAGCATCAACAGATCCTCTAGAATGCGATTCACCCTCTCGGTCTGGCCGTCCGTCTGAGGATGATATGCGGTGCCCAAACATAACTGTGTCCCTACCGCCTCTTGTAAGCTTCTCCAAAATTCGCTAGTGAAAATAGGATCGCGGTCGCTCACTATGCTAGAAGGAACACCGTGCAAACGAACTATTTCTCGAACGTATACGGAGGCTAACCATGGAGCAGTCCTCTTACTCTTTACGGGAATGAAATGGGCGCTTTTAGTAAGTCTATCTACTATAACCTAAATTCCCGCATTACCCTTCCTTGATCGCGGTAACCCATCCACAAAATCCATCGAGACACTTTCCCACTTCCATAGTGGAACCTCCAATGGGTGAAGCAACCCACCGGGTTTTTTTTGCTCCTCTTTTACTTGTTGGCACACCAAGCATCTAGCGACATACTCGGCCACATCTTTCTTCATGCTGGCCCAAAAGTAAACTCTCTTCATGTTTTTGTACATCTTGTCCCCGCCGGGATGAATGGTCATCTTCGAATGATGTGCTTCGTCAAGAATAGTCTTCCTTAGGTCATCGTCTTTTGGTACACAAAGTCTACCGTCCCTACGTAACCAACCCTTATCGTCTAGGGTATACCTACGGAGATGGCTTGATGACTCCCCTCCTTTGAGTTTTTCTACTAACTCAACCAACTGCGGGTCGTATCGCTGTGCCTCGCCAATCCGTCCCAAAAGCGTAGGTCTGGCCTCCAAGGATGCTAGCAAACCAGGTACTAAGTCAACGGAAGGTCCAAAGTCAAACATCGAAATGAATTCTAAACTTCGCTGCTCAACAAACAAAGGACTTAAGGATAATCTTTTTCTACTTAAGGCGTCTGCCACCACGTTACCCTTGCCAGGGGTATAGGCTATTTCGAAGTCGTAGGATGCTAAGAACTCCATCCACCTTTGCTGCCTTAAGTTCAAGTCCTTTTGAGAGAATACGTATTTTAAAGACTTGTGGTCAGTGAATAATTCAAATTTCTCGCCAAGAAGATAATGACGCCAAGACTTAAGCGCGAAAACAATAGCGGCCAATTCTAGGTCATGTCTAGGATAATTTTTCTCATGCGCTCTCAACTTCCTTCCACCATAGGCTATTACCCTACCCTCTTGCATTAAGACTGCGCCTAGTCCTGTCCCACAAGCATCAGTATAAACGGTAAATGGCTTACTCTCGTCAGACAATACTAAGACTGGGGCAGAAGTCAAAGCTCTCTTCAAACGTTGGAACGCATCATCACAATCTACGTCCCATGTGAAAACTAGGTTCTTCTTCGTCAAGCGTGTCAATGGAGCTGATATCTTTGCGAAGTCTTTGATAAACTTCCTATAGTAGCCAGCCAACCCCAAGAAACTTCTCACTTCAGTAGCATTTTTAGGGACCTTCCAATCTTGGATGGCCACCACCTTCGCGGGATCCACGGCTATCCCTACTTTGGAAACCACATGCCCCAAGAACCGTACTTCCTTCCTCCAGAAGTGACACTTAGAAAATTTAGCCTTAAGGCAATGCCCTCGTAGGGTCTCCAACACTTCCCTAAGATGTAGGGCATGCTCTTCTTCATCCTTAGAAAAGATCAAGATGTCATCTACAAAGACTACCACGAATTTGTTAAGGTACTCCCTAAACACCCTACTCATCAAATCAACAAAATATGCTGGGGCGTTTGTCAAACCGAAAGGCAACACTAGCCATTCATAGAAACCGTCCGGAGTCCTAAAGGCAGTCTTGTCTATGCTATCCTCAGCCACTCTCAACTGATGGAACCCAGTGGCTAAGTCCAACTGCGAAAACACTGAGGCGCCAACTAACTGATCGAAGAGATCGTCAATCCTCGGCAGTGGGTGTCTGTTCTTCTTAATAAGTTTATTAAGTTCTCTATAGTCCACACACAGTCTAAGGGACCCATCCGCCTTCGTGGCATATACTACTGGAGCACCCCACTCCGATATACGTCGTCTTATGAACCCCTTCTCAAGCAACTCCTTCACTTGCTTATCGAGTTCCCTCCTTTCACGTGGAGCCATGTGGCGCACTGGCAAAGATACTGGTTTCGCATTATCCACAAGATATATTCGAAAATCTATCTCCCGCTTCGGAGGCAAGCCCTTCACCTCCTCAAACACATCCGAATATTCTCGGACCACTCTAACAGATCGTAGATTTTCCTCAGACGCATCAAGCGATTCTAGATAACTTAGCATAACCGAATTTATGGAATTACAGAAGATTTCGAGAGTGTTGCCAAGGAGAGTCACGAGCCTAACTACTCTCCTTTCACAATCAAGAACGGCCCCATTTCTGGATGACCAATCCATTCCAAAAATTAGCCCATAGCCCGTGAAGCCCAACACATAAGCATCACATCTAAATTCAACGCTAAGTATGGAAATTTTCAAATCCAAACACATCATGGAAAAATAAGCTGAGCCCCCTATTGGATTCAAAACAACTAAGGGATCCTCTACTAAACGGGTGTTTAAGTGCAGTGATTCAACTAATGATGTAGAGATAAACAAATGTGATGCGCCCGAATCGAATAAGGTACGGACAGGATGATCAAACAGAAAAACTAAGCTTTCAACATAAATGGTTCTACCTCGTTCTTGCAGCGGTGGGACCGCGAGAGCCTGAACTTGTCCCCTAGCCTGCCCTGGTGCCATAAGAGCCTGCACCTGTCCTCCCGAGGTAGCTCCTGCCCTCTTCCCCTTCTTTGGGAAGTCCTTCACTAAATGTCCCGCATCGCCACAATGAAAATAGCTTGTCTTCTTTTTCTTTCGGCAATCCTTACTGAGATGGCCTGGGGTTCCACAGTTAACGCACTTCTTCTTTTCCCTTTCCATTATTGTCTTTTCCACCCTTCTTGTTTTGCTGTTGTGATTTCTTCTGATCCCCCTTCTTCTCGGGTGCCTTATCAGCTTTAGCGCTTTTCTCCTCATGCATGAGCGCCATTTCTACTAACTTCTCAAAGGTGGCCCCCATCGGGATGTGGGTCATAGCCAACCCTTGCAATGGTTCATTCAAGCCATTCACGAACCTTAGAGCCTTCTTCTCCAGCGTGTTTACTAAGTCCAAGCCAAACCTTGCAAACTGATTAAATTTATTGACATATTCTTTCACTGATGAGCTTCCTTGCTTTAATGTCAAGACCCTTTCCATATATAGATTTTCTTCCGCCCTTGAGAGAAACTTCGCCTCGAACCTACGTTTGAAATCCGCCCAAGAGTCAACAGGACGCTCCCCATTAGTGACCTCCCACCAAAACGAGGCCTCTCCCTTCATCAACTAAGCTGCTAAACGAACTCTCCTCCCTTCTTCTACTCCAAAGATTTCTAGCAATTCTTCCACCTCCTTAAGCCAATCTCTAGCTTCCACAAACGTTTCTGACCCTTGAAATGGTTTTCCACCCATAGCCTTGAATTCCTTGCACGTTTTTGCAAAAGTATCTACGCGAGGAGGAGGAACAGGAGCAACTGGTGGTGGAGGAACATTGGCTGGACCTGCAGCGGCCCTAGCCTCCAATAGCCTCCTATACCATCCTGGTATCGTTAGACCGTCGGGTAGATTAAGATCTTCAGCCATGCTAAAACGAAAAAGGAAAGATTCAAAATGGAAAATTCGAAAGATAAAGATATGTGGCTATTGGGGATTATGTTTTTCTTAAAAACTTTTCTCTTTAAATTTCTCATTAAAACATGTTTTTGAAAACACTTCTTCCAAAAATAACTATTTTTCTAAAGTATTTTTATCTGTTTTGGTAACCTTAAGCCCTGATACCACGTGTAACACCCCACGTCCATTAATGTCACTCACAAAGGGAATGCATTAACTTCCATGGAGGTTATAAGTGAATATAGAACAGAAAAATTACAACAAGACAGATAATAAATAGTACTTGGAAGTCTAAAACTTCATTTTATTGCAGCGGAAATTAAACATGTTTGTTACATCATAAAACCATAGATCATAACCAAGTACAATATCCATCTTCATTAAAACAAAATACATAATCCCATTACATAAATAGCCATTAAAAAGATAACAAGTTGGACTTTACTTCAACGGTCCAAGCTTTCCAAAGAGAGATGAAGCAATTCAATCAAACTCCACTAGAGCTGGGCCCAACCTGAGGACCTGGAGGGGGAAAAAGGATAGAAATAGAGGGGGTCAGACATAAAGTCTGGCGAGTATGATAATTCTAACAATACTATTATCAAAATAACTAGACTAAGGCATAAGCTGGAAGACAAGTAAATGTCTATGAACTCTTAGGAAGATAAAGATAGCGTTTAAGATAACGTTAAAGATAATGGTAAAGGCACACCTAATTATTAACGAATGATTACTACACTGCACCGCACATTACTACACTGCACCACACCAGTCACCCTATTGTTTGATCCCACTTGCTTCACACAGAAACTTTATAAATAGCCTTACGTACCCCTAGCTGACTACATAGGTGTCGTCTGCCCCTATCTCCACTAGGTGTACCCCACTACCCACTTTCGATCGGCTTCCTACTCGTAGATACCCGTGCTGGCCCCACATTGGGGTGTATCACTCCCCTAAAGTGGCAACCCGATACAACTTGAGAATGCACGGCTTATACCTACACGATGCAACAACGTCTTACCTACCAGCCCGGGTCCACACACGCATACGAAACCCGTTGGACTTACATTGCCACCGCTCCCCGTTTTGGCCTCTTACGGTCGAACCCAGCATGCGTGTCCCGTCCTCGACTTGGGTCGAGCCCACAAAGATACGTTTGGGATACTGGTCGAAATGGGCCCCTTCAAGCTACCCACCTAAGCTTGTCACTAGTATATCCCACTTAACCCTCTTAGTCATGTTCATCTACATGTGTGTTTGGTTAAGTCTTACTAATCGTATTTCACATGCCACTAAGGGCACCCCCTAGATTCCTCATGCCACCCAAGGCACCTACTTAACCCCCATGTCCCACCTTACATGTTTATCTGGTTAACTATTTCTTAATTCATTCAGGCCATAACCTCATAAAGACCTCTCATATTAGACTGGCATTTATGGCAGCTGGATTTGCCGGGCGGGTCCGGGCAGTCTTACACCATAAAAGAGTCTAACCTCGTGTCTTTACAACCGTTATGCTTTAGTTTAGGCCTAGGACCTCTCACATTGGGCTGACATTTGTGACCACCGGATTTGCCGGGCGGCTCCAGGCAGGTTTACGTCACAAACGAGTCCAACCTCGTGTCCTAAGCATTGATTAACACTTAAAATCTTTTACCCCAGTTTTAATAATTCCCTATTCAAATTATTAATTAAGTCAACTTTTAATGATGTCCATAATTGACTCAATTATGGCCATCCACTTATGGCATGCAAAATCATATCAATTGCACCCCAACTTTTTAATATTAAATCCTTAATATTACCCCTACCCCACGTTTATACGTTCGCTTATTCAACGCATAATATAGGCTAGACTTGTATAGTCTAACATCTAGCACAAAGATAAATTATCACAACATATAGACAATTAAAATAAATCTAATCATAATAGGGGTGAAACTTGCATAAACTACACATGTTAAGGATCAAAAGGTGTCAACTTGTTAAATGTCTCAATTTATATGATATGATCATAGCCCAAATCTATACATAAACTTGCATATGGGTTTTTTAGGCAACATAATGATGGTGTGAACTAGCATAGGATATCACATTTGTCATAGCATAATTCTAGATGTCATAATAGATGTCTTGGTATATGTTCATAACTTTTCTAATCAATCTAACTTGCATATGTGACTTGTCATATAGATCAACATAACCCAAACATGATGATTTAATCAATATGAACTAACTAGCATAGATGGTAACATCATGGCCTTTTTAACATGTATGATTCATCACAACTTTGCATAGAAACTTTCAACATGCATAACATCATCATAGCATGATTTACAACATATAAGATATCATCATCACATAACATTGGATTTACAATATACATGATAGCAAAAGGGGTTTACAACAACATATATGATAATTCACATCATTTACTCATAATCCATTCATAACTCAACCTAATTAAAATGATAATAATCTTGTTAAGATCATCATACTCACAATTTAGAGAAGAAAAGAGAGAGTTTTGCTTTGCTTTAGGGTTGAGAGAATTAGAATTGAATTTGCTTTTCTTCTTTCTTAGTTGGCGGCGGCTCCATTGATTTCCATGGCGATGGTATGACGGTAACTATTCTATTTTAATTAGGTTTAGGGTTAGCATTAGGATGTATTTATAGGTGTAGGAAGTTATTTAGGACCATTAGATTAACCTTGAACCATGAGAACCAATCAAATGCAAAATCTGCATTTGAGCGAATCGGCCCACGGGTTGATAGCCAAATACCTTGGATTAACCCCTCGTCGACCCAGCGAGGCTCGGGTCGACCTCAAAAATGGGCCGGTTTGGTTATTCCCCCTCCCAATTCGCTGTTTTGAACTTTTTCGCATATTTATTTATTTATTTTTTAATTTATATATATATATATATATATCAATATATATATATATTTCTCTGCGCAACCCATTTCACTTGATTCTTTTCTAAAAATTAAGTATACTTTAATTTGTGAATTTTAATGTTATAAAATTACGGGGTGTTACATGCAATCATTGATGAAGAACCAGACTTGGGAGTTGGTTCCACTTCCTAAAGGAAACCGTGTTATTGGGTGCAAATGGATATACAAGTTGAACGATGATGGAAGATACAAATCTAGGCTATTGGCTAAGGGATTTGCACATAGGAAGGGAAAGGAGTATGATGAGATCTTTGCATCGCTTGTAAGACATACTTCTATCAAGATATTACTTGCCATAGTTGCTATTCACAACTTGGAGTTGGAGTAACTAGATGTGAAAACCGCCTTCTTGCATGGTGACTTGGATGAAGACATTTACATGGAGCAACCGAAAGGGTTTGTTGCAGAAGATAAGTTAAAATTGGGTTGCAAGTTGAAGAAATCACTATATGGTTTGACGCAATCACCTAGGGAATGGTACAAGAGATTTGATCCTTTCAAACTTGAAAGTGGCTTCCAACGAAGCATCAAAGATGCTTTTGTTTATTTCAAGAAGTTGAAAAATGATTTTTGGGTGTATTTACTCTTGTATGTGGACGATATTCTCATTGCTCCTAAGGACAAGGAAGAAATCAACGAGTTGAAACTGAGACTAAAAGCGGAATTCGAAATGAAAGACCTTGGAGAAGCAAAGAAGATTTTGAGCATGGAAATAGAAAGGTATCGAAAATATTTTGAGTTGAAATTGACCCAAAAGGAATGCATTAGAAAAGTGCTTTGCCGGTTTAGCATGAAGGATGCAAAGGTGTCAAATATTCCTTTACCTTTGCATGTAAATCTTTCGAGGTATCACCTATCGAGGAGAAAGACAAAGCTTGTATGGTAAAAGTACCATATTCTAGTGTGGTTGGTAGTTTGATGTATGTCATGGTGTGTATAAGACCCGATATTGCAAATGGCGTCGAGGTGGTTAGTTGGTGCATTACTAATCTGGGTAAATCACATTGGGAAGAAGTGAAGCTTATTTTGAGATACTTGAAAGGTACTGCATCTCATGGCCTTGTTTTTAGGGGTAGTAAGGAGAAGAATTGCGTGTTAGTTAGTTACTGTGATTCAGACCATGCTGGTGATAGGGATCGAAGAAAATCAACTTTCGGATATGTCCTCACTCTTGGTGGTACAACCATTAGTTGAGGATCGAGATTGCAGACCGTAGTTTCTTTGTCCACTACGAAGGCGGAGTTGATAACATCGGTGAAGGCAACAAAGGAGGCACTTTATTTGAAGCGATTATTGTGTGACTTGGGTTTTGAACATGACAGTGTTGGTGTTCAATGTAATATCCAATGTGCTATTCATTTGGCGGAGAATTTGGCATTTAGCTCACAGACCAAGCATATTGAAGTGAGGGGGTCATTTCTAGTAGCAATGGACGAATACAAGCAAGTATGCCTTTGAAAAATTCACAGAAAGGATAATGCGGTGGATATGTTCACTAAGGGGTTGATGGTTAGGAAGTTCGGGCATTACTCGAACTTAATTCGCTTGGAGAGTTGCTAGGTGCCACAGTGTGGCACGATTGAGAGAGAAGCTTGCTTATGGATGGTTAAGAGTATCAATGAGAGGTTGAAGTTCTAACTTCTTGGTATGTTTGTCTTTTGGAGAGACTGGTGTTGGAGTTGGGTGTTTTCAACACCTTATTAGCGGGCGAGGGCTTTACCTGAAATCGTTGATGGAGTGCAATGAAAGCTGGCTTTGCCGGAACTCATTGGGAAATCATTTAAGCTTGGTGAAGGTAGATATGATGATAGTTGGAGCTATCAGTTATGAGTGATGGTATGGATACCATTAGTTCATGGAGTTGAAGATAGGTGATTTTGCATCAAGATGGAGTGTTAAATTTATTGATGCTAAATCACATTAAAAGGAAGGAAATTTTTTTTTAAGGGGAGAAAGAGAAAATACTGCTTTTCCTAATTAATGAGATTTGGTTATATTTATTTCCCTCTTCCGGTGGCATATTTACAGGATCTTTTACCATATATATAAAACTTGGATGTTAAGTTTACTTGACTTGGGGTAAAGTAAACTTTGGTATGAAGTAATTGGACTTATAAAAGGAGCCTAGAAGAGAGAGTGAAAGGCATCCAATTATCTTTCAATCAAGTTTTATGATCTCTAACCTAATTCTATTTTCTTTAATTCTTATCTCCACAAGTCAAATTCTTGAGTGACTTGAGTGACCATTGTAATCAATCTTTTGTAGTCTTCTTTGGTATTAATAAAAGGCTCTCCCTCTCAAGTGGACATACAATAACAAACTGCTAGTGGAACCACTATAAATCCCTGTATGATTTACTTTTCCTTATTGCTCTTTTATTTCTCGTGTGGTGATTGTGATTGGCTTTTGGATTGTATTGAGATTGTTTTTGAGATATTAATTGGTTGTTTTTGCATGTTTACCACGATCTCATCTTCTGTTGTGTTTGGGGGATTGATTTGAGCTGTCTTAAGTCGAAATTTTTCCAGCAACAAAATTGACATTAACATCAAAATTTCCTTTAAGCTCAAAATAAGAGATCATTAAAGATATAATTATGTTGATTTTGTATGATTCATGAGAGCTTCATTGCTCCTAAATTATAGAGTTTATCTTCTCATATTTGAACTCATAACAGCATAAATCTATTTAAAAAAGAATATAAAGAAAATATAAACTAATTAAAAAAAGATCTAAATAACTTGCATAAAAGGAAACAAAGCTACTTGCCTGAAAATGAAATGAAGCATAAAATAGATTAACATAAATAAATTAAAAGAAAAGGAAAAAAATATTAAAAGCATAAAGGAGATTAACATAGGAAGTAATTAAAGAGAAGTTTTTGTTTAACAACCCAGTTTTTCGATCATTTAAAGTCGATAATGAACACTTCCACAGTATTCAAATCTGAAAATACAACCGTATGATAAGCAGATTGTTAGGGTGAAAAAAAGAGAATAGAAGAAGCAGAATCTCACAGCAGAATCAACAATAATATAATTGTAAACAAAGAGGGATAAACTATCACTTCAAAACACAAATAATATTATAGTTAAAACAAATCCCATCAACTGGATAGTCATACAATTTTTGGCCTTATAATTACTAGGGTACAAATAATACAACGAAAAATAAAATATTACAATAGGCGAACATCCAGCTATACTTCATGAGCTCCATGTCCAGCCAATGATCATTGGAAAATAATGTTGGATCTGACCCGAGTGTTATAATGAAATAACACATGGGTCATTCTAGAAAACCCTACATGAGAAAACTAGAGCAAAATGGAACTTATAATAATTATGTGAAACCACACTAGTAATGCAGAATGAGATTTTACTTCAATGGAATAACATCCGTACGTGAATTTAGGCATAAAACAAAATAATAATATAACTAGGAAGATATAGCTTATAATATAAAAATTCATATCGGATGGAATTACTAATCATCAAGAAAAACATAATGCACTTCTCGATGTAATTAAGAAAATTGATTCAAAGATTTAAATCAAATGAGGAAAGGGATTTTTCTACAAATAAATAGGAGGGTGCGCCCCATTCATTGAAAAGTATACCTCGAGGATATATTTGAAAGGATCATTCTCTTATATGACAACTTCGGGAACTCTAAGATGGACCTCGTAAACTTTACCTAGAGTTCAAATATTGCACATATCCAAATCATACAACCAAATTCAACCAAGAGTAGATGTGAAAATACCTAATGGGAATAATTCCATACAGCTTGGTCCCTACTCGCTTTTCGGTTTTAGTCATTTCTGACAAAGGACAATGCTTAGATAAACAACAAATCATCTTTGATTGAAAAAACACAAAGAAGGAAAGATTGATTCCAAGTTTCAAATTTAAAATAAGAAGAATAATTTATCCAACATAACTAGGAGGGTACTTTGCATCTACAAAAGAGTATCTCTTGATAAAATACACTTGAGGGCACATACACCATTCTCGGGAATTTTTAAGCCTGACCTTGTTTTATAGGTGCATCCAAATATACTCACATCAATGTATGCATGCTAAACAATAAATACTTGATAAATGTGAACATATCCTAATGGCTGCATCCATAAGGCTTGGCTCTTTCTCGTTCTTTCGTTTTAGTGTCCAACGTTGGATTTCAAAGCTTAAAATAAGTGGCCAACTTTATTAGAATGACAAAGCATAAAGAATGAAATCGAATCGATGATTAGGAAAGTAACTATCTAAAGTGAACATATGATTGTATATGAGAACTGACCAAACACACGTATCCATATAGATGAATCAAGATTTTAATGCATTTGATTCAGGCTTGTGCTTGAGTTTCACATCACATATAATTTGCAAATCAATATAAAATATTTTTCTAGAAATATTCTTTCAAAGGGGAAAATTATAATTTCTAAGTGTATTTGGACAAAGGTCTAAAAGGAAATGTTGTTTGAATATTCTCTTACAACTTAAAGTAATTTACACTTAGTTTTATTTAAGGCAATTCCTTTCTAAAAGGGTTTTTTCATTTATAATCCATCGTTTATAAATTTAGAAATGGTATTTATTATCCATAGGAATAATAAATCGATTTAAATACTATTATAAATTTAAATAAGTTTTATCATCCGAAAGGATAATTTCGAATACTCCTTTATTAATTAATTAATTGAATTTAAAATATTTTATTAAGTGAGATAAATTTTTATTTATTTTTAGTAAATCAATTTATTTGGTTTAATTCATCAAAATGAAATGGAATGATTACAATCAAATCACATTTATCAAAATATGTAACTAAATTTAGTCGCCTTTAATTAATATGATTTAACTAATTTCAACTTTCATTAAATAAGATGATAAATTAAATATTAACATCATCTATTAATATAATTAATTAAATTCAAAATCTCCAGTTAAAATGATAATTAAATTACAAAATCATTAACAAAATGATTAATTAGATTGATATTCTATCATGGATTGTTATTACGCAATAGTCACATTTTCGTCCCAACGAGATCATAAGAAACTATAAGCATCAAAACTCTACGATTTACGCTATGAAAGTCTCATTGATCGTAGCTATGAAATGTTATGTCGCTATTCTAGCGAAACCACAAGTAGACTATAGGCAATCTTGCCCCTCGAATTACAATATCAAAACAAAGACCACAAAAATCACATTTAATTGATTAAATTAAAAATCATTAATTAAAATGACTATGTATGTTAGGTGTGGCTCACATTGGAATGGAGTGGGTGTGTGGATTGAACGGAGGAATAGTCCCACTTTATAGGAAATTAGAAAAGATCGTGGTATACATATGGTATAGTGACATGTAACATTTGGATTCCTTTTGTTACAACATGTGCTTGCCAATACCAGATTATATGCTCGATGGGTGATGTTGGAGAACGTTTAATCGGGACGCCGACAAAGGAGACTTCAGCTATTAACCCCAGTTAGACACAGTGAAGCACGTATGAGAAGCGGGTACATAGCTAAAACTTAACATGGTATCAGAGCTCCATAGTTCGAGGGGACCAATATGTTCAGCATGACGAAGCATGGCTCCAAAAGGGGTTGAGCATGAGTGCTCGTCAAGGTAGAGATACAATGGTAAAGCAACCCGACATCACTACTTATGAGAACTCGGGGTAGCAGCCTGACAAAAGGCGAAGAGAACTCAAGGTGTAACTCCAAGGTGACCTGAGAAATGCTCGCCGAGGTGGAGATTGTTAGGTGTGGCTCGCATTTGAATGGAGTGTGTGCGTGGATTGAACGGAGGAATAGTCCCACATCGCAAGAATTAGAAAATATTGTGGTATATATATGATATTGGTGGCACGTAACATTAGAGATTCCTTTTGTTACAACATGTGCTTGCCAATACCAAATTATATGCTCGATGGGTGACGATAGAGGATGTTCAATTGGGACGCCAGCATAGAAGACTTCAATCGTTGACCCCGACTAGACACAATGAAGCGCGTACGAGCTGCGAGTACACAAGGAATGCCGAAACTTAATTATGTAAATTCAATTTATTAAAATAAACTCTTCAATTTAATTATACCTAATTAAAATTGATAATTAAATTTAAATATAATTAATTAAAACAATGAATGAATTTTTAAGTATCATTAATTTGAGTGAGAAATGAATTCAAATGTTCGTTAATGTGAGTCAAATAATATTCAAACAATGACAATATAAACAATATGAGAATGTGCTGTTTGAGAAGGGTATCATATGAATATGGTTAAATAAATAATCCTAGATAAATGTGAATAAGGTACGAACCTAAACAAATAAACAGAAGTCTGGTGTAAATCACACATAAGTGAGATAGATTTAAAGTGTTCCATTGTGAACTATTTTCCACATATACTCTGATTTCCTTTTATTTAAATTTTAAAATGATATTCATTATCCGAGGGAATAATAAATCCATTTAAATACTATTATTAATTCAGACAAGGTTTATCATTATGAAGGATAATTTAGAATACAAGTTTATTAAACTTAAGATATTTTATTAAGTGAGATAAATTTTTGTTTGTTTTTAATAAATAATTTTATTTGGTTTAATCCATCAAAATGAAATAGATTGATTATAATCAATTCACATTTATTAAACTGTGTAACTGAATTCAGTCATCTTTAGCTGATATGGTTTAACTAATTTAAGCAATAATTAAATAAGATGATAAAATAGTTTTTAGCACCATTAATTAAAATAATTAATTAAATTCAAAACTATTAATTAAAAGATTGCTAAATTAATAAATCATTATCAAAACAATTAATTAGATTCATATCCAATCATGGAAAGCTTCCATGCAATAGTGATGTCGCTTTCTCAGCGAGATCATAAGTAACTATAGGCATTAACACCCTGTAATTTAAGACATGAAGACTCCTTTTTATCATAGCTATGTGATGATAATGTCGCTATTCTAGCGAAATTGTAAGTAGACTATAGGTAATCTTTCCCCTTGGATTAAGCTATTAAAACAAAAATAAATAAATAATTGTTTGACACTTTTCTGTGGAATAGAAAAGCGCAAATTTTGAAATAAATTACTACAAGCACAGTATGTAGTATGCAGGCCGAATATAGGGAGAAAAGATAAAAATTTATTATTTATATATTTCGTGGGCGAATTAGAAAATGTTTGGAGATGTGATTTTGAGTAAAATTGAAATTGCGATATGGTTCAGAACAAACCTAATTGAACCGACAATCAAAATTGCAATTATCAATAAAACAAAAGAGAAAAGCAAGTGAACCTATAATTGAATTCACTATAGATTTGAATCTAATTGGATCTATAATAAATTCTTTGGTTAACAAAAAACATAATACTGAAAATAAAATTGCAGAACAGAAATAAGCAAACAAAAAATAAAAATTAGGATTACCGCTGAATCTAACCAGACTGTCAATCACTTATAGAAAGTAAACGCAATAGCAATTTTTGTTCTAGCAAATCTAATTGACTAGACAACACAAATTGCCATGAAAATAAAATTGCGGAAATAAACGAAAAAGAAAGCTTTATTAATGGAGAAAAGAAAGGTACAGAAAAAGGTATAAAAATTACAATGAATACAGTGGGTATTTATAGGGGTTATAGTCTCATGTCTATATAAATATTTGTCCTAGAATGAATCTTTTGAAATATTCCATTTACAAATAAAAGAGATATGAAGATGGATTTGACAAATACCATGGAGATTCTTCCTCTTGATTATTGACATGTGGCAGCTGATTGGGTTTCCTTTTAGTAATGATCTATCAAAACTTCTTCTCTATGGCAAGTAAATGTGAATGATTTCCTTTGATTTACCTAAGAAGAATAAGCCCAATTCCTAAAATATTTATTAGTGTATATCACACATACATACATATGAATATATATATATATATATATATATATATATATATCACTAATCTATATATTCTTCAAAAACACATGAGGTGGGGTGTGCAGTATTCGTGTTCCTTTCTTAAACAAAAATAAGGCTTGACTTGGATCGAATTCAGGACACTCTGTTTAAATTTCCAGGCCTTTACCAGTGAGCTTCTTTTGGGATTGAAAACTTGTTGATTCCAAAAAGTAGCATTTTTTTATGCAATTGGTATTTGATTGAGATAAAGGAGACATTTATTGACAATTTGTGAAAATACACAAAAATACCCAAAGTAATGTTTATTTATATACAACAAAGATAAGATATGAGCGTAAAAATAAACACTTTTACATATTCATTAATCACATTTGATTAATCATATTTAAAATCATCATTTTAATTGAAAGGGTACTTAATTAATACAAAAGCAAATTACAAAAATTTTGAGTTGGCCATAAATACAACACACCATGTAAACAAATACTATACAAACGCAACACAGGGCAACTCAAAATAACGTTAACAAAGAAAAACAGAGGCAAGACTTAACAAAATACAAACTTATAACAAATCTGGCAACTGCTACAACACTACAAAAGCTTAATCTTTTTTTGAACTGAAATGGATCGGGCTGGAACGATCATACTATACTAGCCTATATTAGAGAATGCTTGTATACATTCAAACTTGGACTCATTGTCTCTTCAGATCCAATATCCCTCGACTTAGTACCAAGATATTTTTTTTACCTTCTATTTAATTGATCTTCAACCGAAACAAATATGAATCCAGTTTTTTAGTTCCTCTCTAAACCTCAACTTACCTACTTAAAATGAATATTTAGATTCAAATTTCATTTGTCAAAATAAAATATTCAATTATCACTAATTCAATCGATAATTAAATTTAAATCCAACTAAATAAAATAATAAGAGAATTTTCATGTATCATTATTATAAATGAGAAATGAAATTCAAGTGTTCAGTATTGTGAAAACACAAGCCCGACTCAAAAAGTATTCAAACAATTACAATATAACCAATATGAGAATATCCAGTTCGAGAAAAGTATCATATTAGTATGATTAATTAAATAAATGAGGATAAGTATGAATAACCTACGTACATAAGCAGATAAATAAAAAAGTCTAATGTAAATCACACATAAGAGTGATAGTTTCGAAAAGTTTTGTTGTGAACTATTCACCACATACACTTCAATTTCCTTTTTATTTTACCCACTACAACAAAATGGTTATTTAGCTATCCATTTGTAAACAAGAAATAAACGAACACCAATAATGTTTTTATAGTAGCATATATATTATATCAAAATCGAGGCATAAGTAAACTCACTGAATTCTAGCTACCGTTGAAGCGTTATAGTTTGAATTAATAATCGAATTAGTATTCTGGTAGACATCGTCGTTACGATTACAACATGGAAATCGCATTCGAATCCGACCTATTATGAGCTAAATATTCGAGTTATAGTCATTTAACTAATTGAACTAATAATTATGTGAAAGTTTTAATAGGGTCCTCATCCCCACTTTTTCCCCTTTCTTCCAAACTTCCCACTAACTTGCCTCCTAATATTGCTCTGCCCCCGTCCCGTCCATCACCACCAACACTTACCATCAACCATACTCACTTACCAACACCCCGTTCCCTCCTTTTTTATTTTCCCACATCACAATATCTATACCACAACTATAGTACCAAGCCACTGTCCACTTTATCCTTACGCCTGACGCACCTCCAAACATTCTACCACCTACCACCGAGTCAGATCAAGTTACAGGTGCAGTTCGAAGAAGCCATGGAATTCTCAATTATCTACAAAATTTGGGAATGGTAGAATTTATAATCCGATATCATTCAATTTGAAATACATTAGTGAAGTGCTCCCTTTTCTGATGAAGTTAAGACGGAGGGCTTAACTTTTTGGAAAACACATCGACGGGTTTTTTCCTTAATGAATTATTGCCTTATTATGCCGTGGCTAATCACTTAAATCGAATTTCGAACCTAGAGGGTAAACTTTCTAATAAAAGTGAAACTCCCATTTCTATTTTGAATTCGATTCAGATAATGACCGTATGAAAGTACTACATAGTGATCCTATTTTTATTCGTGACAAAATGTTCATCATATCAAATTAGATCCCATCATTTGGTAGTATAAAATTTCAAATTAAAAATATGCTTATTTGGATTTATTTATGCAAAACCCCGCTCATAGCGTAGACTTTGATGGAGATTAACTAGCTTGCTTGTCATATTGGTGAGATGATATGACTTAATGATGCCACGGAAAAAATAACGCATTTAGAACAAGGTAAATTTATGATATAAATATATGCCGATAAACAATTTCCTTATGTGATTAAAGTGGGATATAAACAGAATATATAATATGTGGAAGTTTCATATGATAGCAAGCCACTTATATTTGCAACTACAAATGTTTCGGTCATCAGTACGAGGCGTGTTTAGAGTTCATACCGAAGCAAAGTAATTCTCAAAGTTTACATGAAACCATCACACAAGTTCTGCCTACCGAATTTAATCAGAATGCCACTACTCGTACCAAACATGATTTACTTGATTAGAGGAAAATGGTATAGTAATGACAAACAAAATCAGACTAAGTCATGCCAAAATCGTTGAAATATTTTAGACATATTAATCCTTCCAAGACACGAATAAATCGTTGTCTATCAAAAATGTTTTCACCTCCTTTATCAAAATTGTTTGACTGAAAACAACCTTTCAGAATATAATGGAGATTATCTGTGCAATTTGCGATTACCTGCACGGATTAAAAACACACTCAGAAATTTATCTCATGAGGCTTATTTTTCGGTAATGTAAAAAATGAAATTGAAAGTGAAGTGAATGCGTTGTTGAAATGTGTATTTATAGAGAAAGTAAAGCATCTATTCGAGGTGTCTTTTGGGTTGAACAGCCATTGCCATTTCCAATGGATAAACTATTGACATTTGAATTTAAACTCAACAACAAACATTATATGATGTTTTTGAAGGGGCATTACCCCCACACCCTGCTGGAGGTGCAACCCTGGAACAACGCGACCTAAATGGGAAGGTCGAACCCTGTTAGCAGGGGCGTTTCCCCAACAACCCCACCTTAAGGGGTTGTCACCCCTAGACCCCCCTCCGTAAGGGTTACCAACTGACAAAATTTGTAAAAAAACATTTCAACAAAAACTACCATACAAATGTCGAAAATTACCCCTGTTGCACCACTATTTATAAAGCCCAATTCACATTAATATCTTATGCCTATGTGATCCAATTCTACATCAAACATGCAACCACTATAGCATCGTGCAATGGTGTTTTACGCCCATCACCCCCATAACCCTCCTAGAAATTCATATACTACTTTTACACAACAATAAGCCCCCACCATTCCATTTGCTAACAACTTTTTTTTTTGTTAATGCACCAACTAATATTTGTGCATGGCTCCATATATGCATGTTGTGCGCACTAACAATTCGCCATTTTCTAAACATTCCAACTCACCATCGGCTAAATCTAAACCATCTTCTACCTTAACATCACCAATCAAATGCAGTCTTCCACTTTTCCACAACCTTCTAAGCCATATAGCATGAACCCCTAAACATAGTCATGAAAGCCACACATATCATAACTCCTCCAAAATCTGCCATACCCATGCTTTCATGCCATCCACTTCATTCCTATGTAGTTAAATCCCCGCAGAATCCCCATTACAGTTCATTACACACTTCAACCGCTACACTATTTCAATTTAGAGAAGATGCATAGTAGAATCGCTTTAAGCCCCGCTATTTTCCATTGATCCAGCTAATTCAAGGCTTTTAGTACCCGCTTTTGCAATGTTAATTTATGGAGGTCGATGTGACTAGTTCCCTTATAAAATAAATTAAAAAAACTAGTGTAAAGAGCTAATTTTAATGCATAAGTGCCCAATATGAGGCAAAAATCTATTATAGTAATCAAATTTAATGTGCACAACTATGATTTTTTTTTTGAGTTTATAATATAAGATTAGTAAATATTACGTTCTTTTATAAACATGATGTGAAAGTGATAATTAATCAAATTTAAATACTTGGTTTTACATCCGATGAACCTTGCTATTTTCCAATTTTATCCCCATTACAATTTTTTAGACCTCTATTGTTATAGAACCGCTAAGCACTTTAACTTCACAACTTTCACGGATAAATCAAGTACTTTCCATGCAACTCCCTCATTATGTATGATGCCAGTAATCCTTGCACTTTTTCATGCAACACGCTCTACACCATCAATGAACCACCCTACATACCTCAATATTTTTTCCATCTAAACCAACTTTCACAAACGTGCACCTCCTGATCAATATCACTAAAGACTTGATTCATCATAATATCATTTTTAAAATATTAGTGAGGGCGTTGCCCTCGCATGTAGCTCCCCGTAAAATTCATCATAATATCATTTTTAAAATATTAGCGAGGGCGTTGCCCTCGCATGTATCTCCCCGTAAAATATACCCTAAATAGACATAGACAATTAAATTTAAATATAAATAATGATAAACAATAATAAATTTTAAAATAGTGATGGGTTAAAAATAGGAATTTTGGACAATTGAGAATTGGGCCACTAAATTATTGACATTGTATTCATGGCAAGATTCTAGTCTGTTTTCATATTTTATTTGCTGAAAACGGAGATCGTTTGAAGAAATTATTAATATAACAAGTTATACATAAATTATATACACACAAGTTTTGGAATTCAAACTGAATGAATATAAATCTAAAATAAAATTATGTGTGGACTGCATAATGAAATATTCCTTAAAGGTTTGAATTTGTGTGTATATACACATGTATATATACACACACAAGGGGGGACAAAAGTAAAAAGAAATGGAATATAATCAATCACATTAAGCAATATTAAATAAATAAGGTAAATGACCGGAAGAATTAATCTCTTGGAATTCGATGCTAAGTGGGGTTGACCTCTCCGTTTGAAGGTGGTCGACTAAGGGGTCGACCACCCTCCTAGGGAGGGTGTCGACCACCCTTAAGGATGATGGGTGAGGTAAGTTTTTTTTGTTAAGGTTTTTTATATAGTTTTTCGTAAAAGGACCATCTTGATTTTATATAACTAATACTACGGTCCAAAAACACACTAGCAACTATAAAAAGAGTACTAGCCTCTCCCTTAATCCCTACATTTCACTCACTTCTATGCCTCCACCTTTTCTCTCTACCATTTTTCTTAATTTCGGAAACGGGTTAGGTTTCTTCTCATTTTCTAACCTATATTCTTTCTCTTCTAAATCTAAATTCTTATCAAGATTCTGGAATTAAGTATATATAAGATAATCTAAATTTGATTCTTATATATATATATAGGAGGATATGGAGTACGCTGATTTGAAAGGCTCAATCAGATTTGTTAGATTCTACACTGAATTCCATATTTTCTTTTCTATCTCTATGTATGGAAATTATATGAGTTTTCTACTTTCTATATGCTGCTAGTGTAGATTTGGATTGTTATGATAGTAAAGGGGTTTAGATTTACATAAAAACTAAATATAAAAAAATCCTCCAAATCCCTTGTAATTTGCGGAAATTGTCAAGCAGTTGGTGTATATTGGGTTTGGGTTATTGATATAATAAAAGAAAGGCTTTTGGGTGTTGTATAATTTCCAATAACGGTCTGATTCACTTTCTTGTAGATTATAAATTTATATATGTGTGTGCAAAAGCATTAGACTTGAGGATTGTAAATTTAATAGATTTAAGCATCCATTTTTAAATAGATAGTTTGAACGTATTATATAAAAATCACTAAAGTATTAAGTTTTTGTGTATAAAATGATATGAAAAGTGCCAAAAAATGAGATTTTACAAATATATTTGATATACTGCACCTTGTCTTTCTTTTATTATTGAAATAATCTTTTAAACCTTGATTACAGGTTATTATTTATATATTTGTTATTTCTTTGTTGTTGACTGAACATGAAAATACATGTTTATTCCATATTGATGAAGTCTTGGAAATAAACTTGTAAACCCTATTTTGATGTTAGGATTGACATTTCAACAGTTTAGGATGTTTCTTACGTTCACTTGCTTTACGTTTTATTTATTTGTAATGTAATTAACATATTATAAATGTATATTAAATATGTATTAAAAGCCTACTAAATGCGTTAAAATTGGAAATTATAATCATAAATGTCCCTATAGGAAATTTGTATGTGTGTGAGTATTAATGGCTTAACTAGTATTAATGACACATTGAAACGAGGTAAATCCCAACTTATAGTAGTAGACAATCCGAAATTGACCAGCATATACAATGTCAACTAATTACTCGGTTTTATATGAGAGGTCCAAGTGTCATGGGCCATTATATTTATTACACAAGAATGCGAGGTTAATCCCAACTTGTAGTAGAAGCCTTTCCCTGAAGTACCCCATAAATCCAGCATCTACAAGTGGTCAGTTTAATGTGAAACGTCTTATGTGTTTGTGTGTGTGTGTGTATATATATATTTGAGCGACGTAGGCCTACCTCGAGAAGGTATTAAGTGGCTGACTACCTTGTTTGGGTGTTAAGTGGTTAGGACATCAGGCTTTTTATAATGTTTATTCTTTAGAAGTGTTGAAGCCATTGGGCCCACCCTTATTAGGTCTTAAGTCGTCATTAGGTCCACCTTTCTCTTATAAAGTATTAAATGGTCTTAATTAAAACAATAAACATGCGAGTAAGGTAGTTTTTTGGACATTGTCCGCTTCTTATCTAAAGAATATGTGAGGGCATACCTAGGAATGAGCAGTACGAAAATTTCTAAGGGACTTCCTATCTAAAAAGAAGTATTAAGTGTCCATTAGTTAATCTATAATAACAGTTAGATAGTCATGCATGAGTCCCCCCGGAAGGTCATAAACGACGATGAGTGTCTACCTAAACCTCGTACTATGTGACATATTACTATATTTCGATTTAGATTAAGAGTATATTTAATAGTGATGATGATTATAAAATGAGGTCTTTAATGACTAGGGTCCGCATAAGGTTTTAAGTGATTGAAGGAATCCACTCATAAATAAACATATATAATGGCCTCAAGTGACCATATGGTAGTCTGTCTCGTAGAGTATTAATTGATAATAGAATATGCTCTTATAAATAAACATGTGAGACTAATGTAGCGGTAACGAATTTCGCTCGATCCGAATCGATCGTTAAACCGACTAAGACCGTTCGAAACCCCTGATCGTTTTGAGGACAAGACAAATCAGAACGCAAACAGAAGAACATCTCATTATTTATTACAACAGTTCCATCAGAATACAAGAATATACAGAGTATGAATAAATAAAATACATTCGATAAATATCAGAGATTACAATAAGTTACATAGCAGCGGAAAACAATATGAAACTCAACTAAAAGTAATAAACGGATACAGACCTTTCCGAGCATCGTTCCAGCTGTAAATCAGGATCCTGTGAATATAAATCCGCAAAACCAAAACTACTAGCTACCCGTGTGGAAAATAGTGGCACCCAGAGTTTAGGTTAAAACAATAAACTCCAGGCCAGTCATGGGACTGGTGTGAGAACTAAAACAGTTATTAATCTTTATTTTAAAGTTCGGTAAATCAAGGGACCACGCCGTATAACACGAAACGGGTTTCCTCCCAAGAATACCAGTGCATAAAACAAACAGCGCAATGCTAAATAAAGAAAAATGAAGCTATTATAAGACCCAGGTCCCATCACACAATGCAACGCAAGCCGGAGGATAGGGTTTTTACCTTATAATAGCCAAAGCATGCTTGATACGTTAAAAACACATTATTTGATACTATTATAAGTGTATAGTGTCAAAACCATTTCAATCATAAATATCAATCATAGGCGGCAAGAATGACCCATACCACTATATCGTCATACTAGGTTCTACAAATAAAACCGCAATATCACGTATTGGAAATTGGATTTCCGTCATGAGTCGAGGCAAGGGGCAAGCTCCTCTCCGTTCGAGACACTCTAGCAAATGTCTCAGGACCCCACTATGATCCTTGGAATCGATTGGGCCGGTCCTCACCTAACTTTGGAGGATTGGCAATTCCTGAACACACGTTTCCTGGTCCTAACAGACCTATATCTGAGGCGCCTCTCATTCCAACATCCACACAGGTAAAAAGTATATAAATGTCAGGGCTGGTAGGTCACTGACATCACCCATAGCTAGAAAGAAACGTCGTGTTCTCCCAACGGTCTGTATACCGTTTTTGACTCATCCTGAGGTGTGAGGCTCGCGAATTCACGTTATACACAAAGCTATGCCACACATGTTGTGCTTTGATAATTAACCACAAGACTTTGCTTTTCAATAGAAGCCCTGATCATCTGTCACGTAGGCGTGCCACATAGGCAATTCACTCCATGCGACTAATGTCCATCAATATACAAGCTCTGAGCTCGTACGTCCCAGAGAAGGGCGTTAAGCAAGAGAATAAATTCTCCGCCGCCAAACAGATGTATATTTAATAGAGATCAATCAACACAGAATAAAATCCAATGTCAGAAACAAAGTCCATTTACAAGTTCGTTCTGGGTCTGAACGAAACCGGAGGCACTTTCCTTGCATATCCATCAATCTCCAGGTACGTCTGGACGATCACCAACTGTTTCCCTCATTTTGGGTGTACAGCCCAATCAAGATCATCAGTAATCACCCAAAATGTTATTTGTTTGTCAATTCTAACATAACAAACAAATAAGAAGTGATATTTTTGTCAACTCCACATTTTATAACTAAATTGTTATTTTTATTCACCTTAACATTTTATAACTAAAATGTTATTTTAATCCATTAACATTTTATACCTAAAATGTTATTTCTCTTCATCTTAACATTTTATAACTAAAATGTTATTCTTATTCACTTTAACATTTTGTAACTAAAATGTTATTTTTATCTTCTCTTTAACATTTTATAACTAAAATGTTATTTTCCTTTATCTTAACATTTTATCACTAAAATGTTATTATTAATCCAACTTATCATTTCCTAACCAAAAATGAAAATTTTAATCTAACCTATCATTTCCTAATATATGTGATATTCTTATGCTAACATAATATTTCTAACAAATGTGATATTTTTCATTTACATAACTTTTCTAACAAATGTGTTGTTTTTCATTAACATGACTTTACTATTAGAATGACATTTTCATTTTCACACTTTTCTAATTAACAAAATGGATATTTTGTTTTCATACTTTTCTAATTAACAAAATGGATATTTTGTTTTCACATTTTTCTTATTAACAAAATGGATATTTTATTTTCTTATCTTTCTAATGTTTCATGTCACAAATAAAAATGTGATCTTTATTTTCTTATCTTTTCTAATGTTTCATGTCACAAATAAAAATGTGATTTTTATTTTCTTATCTTTTCTAATGTTTCATGTCACAATTAAAAATGTGACGTTTTCTTATCTTTTCTAATGCTTCATGTCACAAATAAAAATGTGATTTTTGTTTTCTTATCTTTTCTAATGTTTCATGTCACAATTAAAAATGTGAATTTTATTTTCTTTTCTAATGTTTCATATCACAGTTAAAAATGTGATTTTTATTTTCTTATCTTTTCTAATGTTTCATGTCACAATTAAAAATGTGATTTTTATTTTCTTATCTTTTCTAATGTTTCATATCACAACTAAAAATGTGAATTTTATTTTCTTATCTTTTCTAATGTTTCATGTCACAATTAAAAATGTGATTTTTATTTTCTTATCTTTTCTAATGTTTCATATCACAATTAAAAATGTGATTTTTATTTTCTTATCTTTTCTAATGTTTCATATCACAAATAAAAATAAATCTTTTTATTGTCTTCTCTTTTTTCATGATTCATATTAACATAAAAATAAAACTTTTATGTTACATCATTTCTAATAAAATGTCTATTATATTGCAATGTATCAATTTAAATATGACAATTTAACGTAAAAGATATTCTTCCATTTTTCATCGCTAACACAACCAATTCGACATTTTCATACTAATATAACATTCGTAATAAAGGTGACAATTTTATTTTGTCAATTCTAATTTCAACAAGAATGACAATTTCTATTATTGATTCTAATTCCCACAAAGATGATTAATTTAATCAGCAAATCAACATGGTAATATCATCACACTAAATAAGATCATACAAGCAACATCTAGCCATCTATACCAGATCTCGTATAATATCAAACTAAACTTAACAACGGATCTGATTTTTAACATAATCATAAATAAATAAATTTTAATTATTAAAAATAAGAATTCTCACATTGGTTTGTTTGAATATTTCAGATCTGAATTTTCCTCAAGTTCTGGTTTGCTCTGTTTCTGTCCTTGTTGGCTTCATGTTGTAGTGTTCTTCAATACGATTGCAACTGGTTTCGTTTGATTTCGCTTTTTCATCACAACATAATCTGGCTGCTCATCTTGTATTCTCTTTCTTCTTCGTTGTCCTCTGTTGCTTGAAACTAAAACCCGCCTCCTAGGGTTTAGCAACCAATGCCAGACGTCGCCACCATAATTCGATCAAGCAACGCCACTTCGACGACATCTGAGACCTCCACCGGCGCCCTGAATGAGGAACGCTTGTGCCCTCCTTTGGTCTCGATCAACGTGCGAACGTGGCCCCTTGGTGGCTCGAGATCTCGAAATCCATGTAGTATAATCTCATCATAACCGTTCATAAGATAGAGCTCTATCTTCTCTTCGATTTATTTTATAATTTTGGTTTGAATCAAATTGTAGAAGAGGAGATTAAGGAATAAAATTTGGAGTGTTCTTGGCCATTGCATTTATTCTAAGCGACGGCGCTGTGTTCTTTGATTTGGTATATGGAACTCTCGGAATCATTGAGGGATTTTATTTATAGGATAAGGATTTATTGGGGGAAGAAGGAAAATATAATATATAGCGCAGTGAGAGTAAAACATATATGTAACAACCCAGAAATCTGAACCAGTTTGAAAATTTTAATTTGGCTATTTTAGTGAATTTAAAATATTTAAAATAAATATTTTAAATAATAACAACAAAAAGTAAGTTTGAATAGATGTTTGAAAATAAATATAATTAATTTTAATTATAAATAAGGCCTGAAATGGCGTGGTAGTTTCAAAATTTGAATTCAAACTTTGACTGACTGTACCTGGTGCAAAACAAAACGGATTTTAGTGAAACCAAAAATTCTTAAATCTGTTAGTGAATATCTTTCTAAAGAATTTGAAAAAATCGAAGTTTCGTAGCGGGAAGAAAAAGTTATGGCCAAATGAATTTTCAAAAAGGTCGCTATTTAGTTTATATAGCCCGTGAAAATAGCCATTTTGCAAATGACCTCACAATTCGACGAAACCACTTTTGTTGGATCCGGGATGTCAAATTAATGCTAGGTTTCAAATTTCATAATTTTTGAAGCTAGTATGTGAGCGTGGCAAAGGAAAATGTGTTTGGTCGATTTCTATTAAATTGGATTGACTAGAAAAGGGCCATTTTTCAAACGGTCTCAGAATTCGATGAAACTAGCTTGTTGGGACCGTATCGTCAAAACATAGCTAGATTTATTTTTTTGGGAATTTTTAGAATCAATATGTGGCCCTGGCAAATTGAAATGTACATTCAAATTAAATATTGAATGTTTTATATTTTAATTTGAAGGACAACTGACTGAAACAGTCGAATGGGCCTACGAAACATATTCCATTATGTTCAGAATGGGGATATTTAGCTTGGGACGACAGTCTTTGGGTTTGGATTGGAGTTCGTATGAGATAAGGGGTATTTTTGGATTTTTAAAAAATTTATAAATATAAAAAAATATCATTGGGCCACATCAGTTTCTCTCTCCCCATAATCAAAATCGCGCACGGCGGAAATTAATTCTTTCCTTCTCTCCTCGATTCCTCTCAATCCGCTCAAAATTAGACCTCCATCCTGTTGGGGATTTTGTAGAGCTCATTAAGATCTTCAAATCCATAGCAAGTTTGGATTTTTTTTCAATAAGGAATTTGAGAGATTCATCGCCTGGAAGTTTCGAACTTCAACCAGCCGTCACCGCCGCCACCGCCACCTCAGGCAATCGAATGCCACCGCACCCCCCTGCGCACGTGCGCCTCTCCTCCCTCCTCCTCGTGGTGAAGACCAATCGACGAATCGCTGCACGGTTTGGTCGCAAATCGAAAACCTAGTACTGAACGAAATCAGAAAGGTATAGTTTAAATTATATTAAACTATTCTATAGCACTTTAAAGCGCTACGGTTTTTGATTTCACTGTAAAAATCATATCTTTTTGCTATGTTGACGAAATTCAATGAAATAAGAGACATTGGACTCGTGTGGACGTCTTCTACATTATAGAAGAGACCGGATATTTTTCTGAGCCTTCTGCTATTTTTGGTGGAGTGGAACCCAATGTAAGATTTCTAAATTAAAAACGATATGGAAAACGATGATGTATAAATTATATAGTCGATGTATGAGTTATATAAGCGTTGCACACCTCATGTATAAGCGTTGTATAAGTTGTACGTTCGATGTATAAGTTATATATACGTTGTAAAAACTATATATGTGTTGAAATGGAAGCGAAATATACTAATATATATATATATATGTATGTATGTATATGTACACACACACATATACATACATATATATATATATATATATATATATATATACACGCCCCTCGTCCACAAACCATGGACGATATTTATTGATTGTGATTGGTGTGAAAATTGGTTGATATCGAATGGTTGATTAGAATTGTTTGTGGTTGAAATTGATTGATTGTGGTTGAAAAATACCAGTTTGTGGTTGAGAATTATTTGGTTGAAACCACATAGGATTAGTTTGTGGAAAAGAAAGAAAATAAACATGCCGCCTGCGTGCGAACTAAATGCATGAAATTCCCATTGTCAAAAGCTGCGAGGCTTTAAGGTAGAGCGAGGAGCCGTACTAGGGACGGTCCCGGTTTTAACTACCCTGCCGTTATGCTGCCGAAATTTTTGATAATATTCATGTGTTAGAATTATTTTCATGTGTTGAAACTATATTCGTTTGTTGAATAGAAATTCATGTGTTGAACGACATTCACGTTTTGAAATAAATTGTTTTATAATAAAAATCATAATTTTATCATCTATATGAACTATATAAAATAGTCGTGTTTTGAAATAAATTGTTTTATAATAAAAATCATATTTTTATCATCTATATGAACTATATAAAATAGTCGTGTTTTGAAATAAATTGTTTTCAACGGCAGGAGGAGGAGGAGGATAGACTTTCGAACCCAATAAAAATCATATTTTATCTTCTATATGAACTATATAAAATAGTCGTGTTTTGAAATAAATTGTTTTATAATATAAATCATATTTTTTTATCATCTATATGAACTATATAAAATAGTTGTGTTTTGAAATAAATTGTTTTATAGTAAGAATCATAATTTTATCATCTATATGAACTATATAAAATAGTCGTGTTTTGAAATAAATTGTTTTACAATAAAAATCACATTTTTATTATATACACGAATCGTTAAAAATAGTGAAGTGTCGAAATAAATGTCTATTGGATAAAAATATCATTTTTATCAAATGTATGAAAAGAATATGGTTTTGAAATCGAAGAATCGATTATATATATATATATATAATTAAAATATGTCGAATAATGAAGCTGCAGTTCGTGTTTTGAAACCGTGATTTCAAACGTTTAGTGTGGGAGATCCGACCATCAGATTTTCCTGAAACCGAAACCGTTGGGTTCGTTTTGGAAATATCCTTCCAACGACACCAACTTTGTGAAGATCCAACGGTTGGATTGTCTGGAATGCTTAATTTAAATCTGAAGAAAAACAGCGCCAGAATCGATTATATTTATATATATAAATATAATTAAATTAAATCGAATAACGATGCTGTAGTTCGTATTTTGAAATCGAAAATTCAAACGAGTGCACCGGGAGATCCGACCGTCGGATTTTCCCAAAACTGGAACCGTTGGATTCGTTTTGAAAGATATGAAATTTGTGAAGATCAAACGGTTAGATTTTCAGATATGTGTAAATAAAATCTGAAGAAAAACAGCGCCATGGCCACGTTATGGCCTGAAGCATCGTTTGAATAAATTGGCTATTTTTAAATAAATAGAAATAGCGATAAATCATTATAAAATATTATAAACGATATGGAATGGAAATAAACCGAATTTACTTGGTTTATTGGATATTTGATGGTTGAATGTGAAATTTATAAACTAACTGAAGGTTAGCTAAGTCGAATGGTTTCCTGAGTTTTGATCTGATGTTGTTTTCGGCCTTCGGGGTTAATATTTGGGAAATTGTTCTCTTACTGATTTATGGTTAGTGATTGATGAATTGGAATAAGGCATATGTTGTGTTTGTGTAATACTTGTTTATTATATATGCGAGTGGCTCAGAAAGACCGGGTTTATCCCATTCTGAATAACTGAATCGACGATAAGATGTCGAGGATGAAGACGGTGATTGAAGACCAAAGATCTTCACCTCGGTTGGATGATAACTTATGTCCTGATTGGGAGGCATCCCGAAATATGGATAATGAGTGGTGATCGTCCAGACGTACGTGGAGATCGATGGGTATGCGAGGTATATAGTGCCTCTGGTTTCGTTCAGACCCAGAACGGACTTGTAAATGGACTATGTGTCTGACATTGGAATTCATTTTGTGTGATTGATAGCCATCAGTTTCATGGTGTGAATTGCCTGTGTGGCATGGTAAGATGCAATGATCAAGGCTTCTGTTGAAAAACAAAGTCTTGTGGTTGATGATCAAAGCACGACCTGTGTGGCATAGCTTTCGCGATCCTCACACCCCGGTATGTACCAGAAACAGGAAAGGACCTCAGGGAGGACATGCGTTTCCTTCTAGCTAGAGGTGGGGTCAGTGCTCAAACTGGCTGGCATTTATATTACTTTCACCTATGTGGTTGTTGCTGTTGCGAGGCGCCTCGGATATATCAGTCGATCCGGGACCGATGGAGTCATTCGTTGGCTCATTTACACCCCCAAAGGGCGGGAAAACACAGTGTTCAGGCATAATAATTCACATCGGTGGACCGGCCCTGACGATCCAAGGGTTGATGCGTTCTGATCCTGAGACACGGGCTAGAGCATCTCGAATTCGGTAAGGACTATCTTTTGCCTTGGTTCATGACGGAAATCCAATTTCCAAAGATTACCCTTGACACCATCATACGGGGTTTTGGGGTCGTCACAATATAGATAAGTAAGAAAAGAAAGGAAAGTTTTTAAATTGATGAATTAAATTTGGCATAGATTATGTAGCCAATAAATGCTGAATTCAAAAAGGTTTCGTTGTTTCCTAATGCACTAAAGAATATGACAACCTTTATTTAAACATAATTTATTACCATGTTTTCATAAGTATTGGATTCCACTAAGCATATATATATATATATATATATATATATATATATATACCAATCCTATTTCTATCACCAAAAAGTGTCATTTATGATGTAAATCTATTTGCATCAAAAAGAAGTAAATACAAAATCAATATATATATATATATATATATATATATATTGCACATGGTTAATATGCAATTTTTCTCTCATATTGAAATAGAAACACATAAATTTTGAATAACAAAAGTTGACTTCATATACATAACATATGTGCACATTTAAAAGGTAATAACTCACTATTATGTGATTATAATTGTTGACTACTTTCAAATTATAATGGACAAACTGATTAACTTGAATAAATGGAATAAACTGCATTATCTCCATGATGTTAGCAAAATAGGTATGTTCGAATTTCAAATAAATCTGACAGGTTGAACATGACTTTGTCTTAAAAAAAATTAACGTAGCATCATTTGCTCAAATATTTTTAATAGACTATAATCTTGGAATAATTGCTACCATATCCATTAATAAAAATTCCACTTAAAATATTCAAACTGATAATATTGGCATTTTCAGTAATATAAAATAGGAATTAATGTAGATATCCTTATGTTATTATTTTACATTTATGATTAGGATACTTGTAATTGTATAAATTTATAAAGTTTGAATGAAATATTTTTGAAACCTCAGAAGAAACATTAATACATTCCAAGCGTCAATTATGCATCACCAAATATGTAAACGAAAACACCAATAAAAGTCGGACACGTGCTTTGCATAATTTTTTTTTGTTGTAGTCATTATTATTTAAAATAAACTATTTTAAATATTCAAAATTCATTAAAATTTCTAAAATACAAATTTTAAGTTGGCCCCAAAATTCCGGGTTGTTACAAAAAGTGTTAATGGCTGACATTCAAAACATTAATGAAGGAAAGTGTTAAAAAGGAAAGTTATTTTGCTCTTATTCTAGAACATTTAGTAAATGCTTTTAAAACTTAGGAAATTTGAAAAGATGCATCTAATTCCTTATCGCAATATTCTAAAATAAATGGAATTCTTAATAAAGAATATTTTCTTAAAAACAAAGAATGTACTGATATTTAGTTCAACGAGCATTAAATTCTTCAGAAATATTTATATTTTGGACGAAAAAGAAAAATTTGACATTTAGGTTTGATGAAGTATTAAACATGACAGAACCTCTATTTTTAGGCTATTTTCACGACGACTACTATATATCGATGATATCATACACTTATATTATTTGCAAAGAAATATTGAAGAATATAATTCACATACAAGAAGATTTGACGAATGATTAATTGGTATATTATTATTGTATTTGAGTCAGAATTGTAGTTACAATTAATGTTAAAATCTCTCCTGAAATACACACAAAAAACATATATATATATATATACACACACATACACACTCACATTTATAAAATAAGGTTGTGCACATATATACATAAACACATGCGAACAACCGGTTGAATCATGAATTCAGCTGACTGATTGCTAATTGTTCAAAAAATTAAACATGAACATTAGGACGACTGAATTCATGATTTTGCTGGCTGAATATTGTATTTTGTGCACATGCACACAGATTTGAATTCTACCTATTTTTTAGCTAGTTGAATCTATTTTCAGCCAGCTGAACTGAAGAGTTGCGACTTTTTAAAGAGACGTAACTCTTTAATCAAAGAGTGATGTCCATATCTTTTAATCAAACCTATTTACAAATGATTGCAATCTTTTATTTACTATAAATAAACTCTAGAATCAACTATTTCAAATAACCAAACTTTCTTGATTCTAAGATTCTCTTATTATGAAAGTATTTATAAATTATTCTCTTATGCCCTCATTTTCAATATTATGTGATTATAAATAATCGCTTTTCTTCTTAATTCTTAATATTCTCGTTACTATATATATTCAAAGGAGAAGATTATATGAATGATGTACTCTAAGGTGACTTTTTCGTGTTATTAAGAACACAAATAACCAATTAATCTTTTGTATTAATTAAAGTCCTGTTCCACTGTTCAGGCACGTCAAAGGCCTCTTTGGGTGCTGAGACGAAATCCTATTTTGCTGCTCAGGTGTTGTAATGCCCATTCCTCCGGGATGAGTGCGGGTTGTTGATTAGTTGAAATTCCTGAAAAGTCCGAGATTGGACATAGGACCGAGCTCCAAACTAGTATAAAAATTCCTTGGTGTTATTTATTTTTATTCACTAATTATATATTATTTACTATATCTTCTGCACTTAGTTTATTACATGTATTTCCATATTATTCGATCCTACTCAATTTTCATTTGGTATCAGAGCAGGCCATCATATAATTGTAACACATTTAGTTTGATATTCTAGTAATATGGATAATAGCACGGACACTAGCACTAACACTAGTTTTACGAAGGTACAATCCACTACGCGACCACCTCTTTTCAATGGCATCTATATAATAAAATTCCCCCCTTAGACAAACAACAAGGCAAAGAGTGGTTCAGATTTAATCCCGCAAAAACAAATCCATCGTCCTAATTTAAACACATCCCTTGATATTTTGATTGCCACCTCATCCTCATTTGCCTTATATTGGTTGATGTAATTCTTGCTGCTAACCATATTTGTTATGCCAGTAGTCAAATTTACAAAGCATTTCTTCATTTATTAACACATTAATATTAAATTTATATTGTATTAAGAATATTTGCCCACTTTTGAAATGCATAATAACAAATGAACTATATAAATATGGCATATTTAAATATGTATTATTGGCAAAGGCACATGAATAAAGGAGCATTAAGCATATAAAGAAGGATGAACTATTTTTTTCCTACTGCGTATTTAATATGACGAAGATGCGGGAATTGCATTTCTCTCCATTGTCTTTCTACTTCACCTAACCTAAAATGTATTTCATCTTTTAATTAATATAAACTGTGTGAAGTTATTATTGTAAATTAAATAATTGCAGACTAATTGTCTAATAGGAAAAACATGCACACTTATATGAAAGGTTACTCATTTACTATGTCATAGCTTGATTTAATTATTCTATTCACTGTTTGTGATTGACATAGAAATGTGTTTATTTTATGCTCTTATATCTTATCTTTTGTATATAAATAAATATTACTTGGGTATTGTTTTGTCACTTTTACAGATATTCCAACCCAGCACGCATGCAACTAGAAAAGTAGAGAAATGAAGATCAAATTGGTATATATTTACATTTTGAAGAAATGTAGATGAAGATCTCACATCTAGTTGCTATTGGACAAGAAAATGATTGGTAGAAAGACCAAGAATTTCTCAAATCAAGGGAAGCTTGTCAAAGAACCAAGAGGAAAAAAAGAAAGGCCAAAAATTTAATAGATTTTACTAAGGCCCATTTGAAATTCTCATTGTAAACTCTTGTGTAAATTCCCTAAGGCCCATCTATCATTGTATTAGGGTTAGGGTTAGGGTTTGGTTATCCCCTATAAATACCCTTGTAATGTCATTGTAGCCACCATCCTATCATATCCTATTTTCTCTTCTTCTCCATTAATAAAGTTTCTAGTTCTCTTTTATTTTTCTACATTTTTCTTTTTCTTAGCAATTGGTGTTGTCTTCACAATTAGTTTTGGTAGAACACCAATTGTATTTTACATTTTTTATTAGCGATTAGTCGTTCGATTAGTTTCAACGACAATCCTAACTTTACTTTTTGTTGTTCTTCTTTTCCTGCAATTTTAATTTCTGCATTTTATTTCTGTTTTGCATTTTAATTTCAAATTGATAATTGTGATTTGATCGTCGGTTCAATTAGATTTGTTCTGAATCGGATCGCAGTTTCAATTTCATTTTCTTTCTAAATCAACCTCAAAGATTTTTCTAACTCGCCCAAGAGATTATTTAAATAATTTGATTGAATTTGCCTTCCTGTGTTCGACCTGTATGCTACACACCTGTATGCTTGCAGAATTTTATTACAAATATCGCGCGTTTCTAGTTCTTAGATTAGCGTCGATCAAGTTTTTGGCGCCATTGCCGGGGAGGTAATAATTAAATTTTATTATTTATTTAATGTCTGATTCGTTTGGGATATATGGCTTTGTTGTTGTTGTTGTTGTATTTAATGTCTGATTTGTGTTAGTTTTTATTTTTTTATTTTTCTTTTGTTTTCCTGTATACATATTAAAAAAAAATCTTGGGTGGTTTGATTTGGTATTATATATTGATACTGTAATCTCCACAACAAGAGAAAAAAAATCCTTTCCAATTTACCTTTGAATTTGTTTCCCCTCTTGCTTTGGATTTCCTTTCCTTTAGCCCCACTGTCTTATATCCAAACCTTTCTGCTGTTCACCTATTCCTCTTCTATTTCTTTCCACGACCATACTTTTTGTTTATTTTCTCCTTTCCTCGGTTTACATTTTCTTTCCATTTTTCTGGAAAAAAAAAGAAAAAAAATACAAAAATTCCTTTACAATTCCATCTTGCAATCTTCTGTTTCCTCTTTTGCCTGATTTTATTTTGCTATAATCTGCCATCTCTTCTTCAAAACCCATAACTTCACCATCCATCTTCCTGCTCACCCCATCCTCTCAGTCCACCAAATCAGTTGCTCCATAAACGTCATCTTTCCCAACAAATCACAAACCCCATCTTTAACCCATCTATCCCCATCACCACCTTCTCAGTTCATCCATCAAACCAACACAACACTCTTCCGTCCTCTCCATACCCGCCTTTCTGTCCAAACAGACCAAGTTCTGCCGCAATACCAAATTCACAGCAATCAACCCATCTTCACTTCTCATCTCCACGCAAGTTCTGTTAATAAAAAAAACATTTCTCCCGCATTTTAAATGGTACCATAACCATTCCACAAAAACAAAAAAACAAAAGCAAAAAAAAATCCCACTCCATATCACGACAACAGCAACTCGTGAATCGACTGTCCATACACCATCACCTCGAAACTATCTACCATCAAAACAACGCTGCATCTCCACAAATACACCCACACAATTGCCATCATACTCACCAGTCTTCACTCAGCCTTCATCACCAATTCGGGCTTCATCACACCAAAAATCCGACAAAGCCCCTTCAAATAGAACGAACAGCAAATCCATACCGCAATCACAAATACAGATCTCAACCCCAATACCCCGTGAGAACTACCCGATCATCACAAACTCCTAGCGCATCCATCAATATCCTTTATCCCCACACAAGCAAACCCAGATCCTTCGTTCAACTTTCTGTCATCAATCTGCAACCAACACTTCACTACAATCCCTCATCCAACTTTCTTCCATACCCCATTCAAGAAAATCCAATAACTACAGGCGATCTCACCACACCATACTCACGCAATCCACAAATCCTTTTTGTCACCACTTCTCAATCGCAGACCACCCTCGATGCAAACAATCACCTCTTGCTACCGGTTCAATCACAAACCGTGCCTATCTCATCCACCCGCAAACAACCTCCTTCCTCCAACAAGCATCTGCCTTTTACAGCCTTGACAAACGCTTCACGAACTGTCACAACAAATTGTCATTCATCACTGCTGTTCTCCAGCCCATTCACCAAATTCGAACGTCAGTTATTGCGGGTTTCGATTAATAGAGAGAGGTGCGAGCGTTTTTTCTTCTTTTTTTTCTTCTTCTCGTTTCGAGAAGTTTGTTTCCAGAAATTGCTAAGTGTTTGCGTGGAGGAATTTCTAGACTTTGTTTTATGTTGGGGGGCCAGTTTTCGTTTCTGAAGTAAAGAGGCTTGTTTTGTTTTGTTGAGATAGGTTTTAACTTGGTAGTGTTCACTTTGGATTAAAAAAAAAAAACAGGTGCGGGTTTCTAATTCGTTAGTGTTTAATTATCTTCTCCGAGTTGTACACATTGGTGTGTGAAAAGTGGTACTTTGTTTTGAAAAAAAAAAGAAAAAAAAGGTAGCATTCTGATTGTTGACTTTGTGGTTTTCCTTGGGCTGCGTTATTGTGAATCTTCAAGGATTTGTTTCCTGTTTGCTCTTTTGTTGAGCTCATCACGTGTTGAGTTGTTCTCTTTATTATTTCTTTTCCTATTTTGACTTCGCAATCTTAGTGCTTTATATATAGAAAAAGGAGAACAAACGGGAAAGCAACCAAATATGAGATATCATGCCAACGTGAAAGAGAACTAAAGCACAGGCCAACTCTGATTGTTTAGTGAAAATAGGGTTGTGCTGAAGACCGTTTTTGATTGCTTGGATTGCTTTTTTTTTAGGAATAAAAGAAAAAAAAATCAAAATCAAAATCAAGACCAAAGTGAGAAATTTGGATCGAAATGAAGGGAAGATAGTCAAGCCAATCAAATTCAATCAAGACAAAAGTGAAAAGTATTCAAGCGGTGGAACAAGAATTTCAAGGGTCGAATAAGTGAAAACACTAGAGCTCAAGCTACTCAACATTCTGGACGGACAGCCATACCCCACGGTAATATTTTTCTAAATCTACAGGTGCTGAAGCTGCTTTGAAAATATAGAAATTGCTTGTAAAAATCTTCTGCAGGGGCAGCGGCTTGCTTGTACAATATTTTAATTTTCTGTTCTGTGACTGTTCTGTTCTGTGATTACTCTGTGACTGTTGTGTTGTTGCAAATTTCTGAATAAATTTGGTGAGGAACGAATCCATAAGTCATCATTCTCGTCGAAATTCAATTATAAAACATGGTTTGATTTTTGAAATAATATAATTGAAAAGTGGTGCTTTGTGAAGTTGACTGTCTGATCGCGGATATATAGTAGTTCAATTTATTGAACTATTAGCAAAAGAGGTTGCATACTACCCGTAAAACATTGGTCGTATCCCTTAGTATCTATACTATACGTGAACGGCCATAAGACCCTTTTCCCCCTTCCAATTGAGTCGGTTAATTAATAGAGCACAACTCATTCTTTTATATTGTTTTAAACTAAGAATAATTTCTGTCTTCTGCTGACTTCATTCAAATGTCTAATTCAAAAAAATCTTTGAGGGAATTGTGGGATAATAATCGGAGTAGACGTCCTCTTGAAGAGTATGATTTTGAAATACAACTCATGAAGAAAAATCTTCCAAAATTTCGTGAGCCCAATGTCAACAATTTTCAAAATTTTCCAACTGACCAACATTTTCAAAATCATAGATATAATCGAAATGACGATTTCAATTTAAATTTCAATAACTTCGATTATGGGCCACATCCACATCAAAACGGTTTTGAATCGCAACGTACCTTTGATCAACATCAATATGGGGTTGGAAACCAATTCGAAAATAATTTTAAAAATGATTTTCAAATCGATCAAAATTTTCAAAACTACAACCCATATCCACATCTTGAGAATGACCAAAATTTGAATTTTCCCACCAATTTTAACAATTTTGGTTACGAACCTAATTTTCAAAATCAAAATGATTTCCAATCTCAATTTCAATTTTCTGAAAATTCAAAATATTTTGAAAATTAAGAAATCCAAAGCGAGAGCTCTCAAATCAACGACTCTGAAGAATGTAATTTTGATGAGAGGGCGGAAAGGCTAAATAAAAAAATGGATGAACTTCTTTGTTTAATGGCGTCTTATAAAGAACAACAAGAGCAACAAAATCAAATTCAAACAAGCCTTGAATCAGAATATAATTCCACTCTTAGTGACAATGAAAATTTTCAAATAACGACTTTTGAAATTGAGAATAACCATCTAAATGAAGTTGTTCACAATTCAGCAAGTGATTTGGACTTCGATTCTTTTCAAGAAAAAGATTTAAACTCATATTTTGATCTTCCTCTTTCAGGCTGTGAAAAACATGAAATTCTAGAAATTGAACAGAATAAAAATGTTGAAATTTTCAATTCAAATGTGGAAAAGGATTTTAACGAACATGAATTTTTTGGATTGTACAAGGATGAGTTGCCAAAAGAGGAAGAAATAGATTCACGTCACGAGTTCGAAAATTTTAACTTTGAGAAAATTTCAAAAGAACTAGAAATTGTCAATGTCGAAAATACGTTGTCAATTAATGATGAGAAATGTGATCACATACTCTTGAACAACATTCAGATTTCAAATTTCACTGAATTTATAAACGATCACAAATTTTTGAAAAATTACACTGACAAATTTGTTGAATACATGAATTACTTTTGGAATGTTGGCTTGATTGAAAAACTTCTTGTTTGGACGACCCTGGATATTTATTTACTGGACTACAAATCGAGGTATAAAGATGAGATGGTTTTCAAAAACACTTGCTTGTTAGAAAACATGTCTAGACACAGTGGGAATGAGACTCATAGGGCTAGAACCAAGTGTGGTGGAAAAAGATGGTGGTATTCATTGCATCGCATGCATCGCATGCATCGCAAACACATATATCATTGTACATATGATCCATTCTTACATATAGTTAGACTGCATTTCACTCTTCAAATAATTTTGCATCTCATTTACCTTTGGGTACGATCTTTCAAATTTAGGAAACGTTCACAGTGTGGACACTGTTTAGTTCAAGTGTGTGTGGAGGAGGGGGGGGGGAGTCTGCATTTCATCCATTTTCATTTTTCTTTGTTTTTCTTTCTTTTCATTTTCAGCCATTTAAGTAGGACCATCATGCATTTTAGATCGTAGTAACATATGTAACATACCATTTTTTTTTTTTGAAAATACTACACATTTTAGTTTGATACAACATAATAAGTTTACAACTTTTAGTCAGTTGATAGTATTTTTTCTCTCAACTTGGATCGAATTTGAAAAATACTGAAAAGTATAATTTTGAGGGATAATAGTGTAACCGGTACATAGGGAGATTCTTAGGCGATGGCCATGAAATCTATTCTATATTGTAGACTTTGTTTAAATAAGTGGAGGACTTAAAATACTTATATTGTCTTTTCGAATCTTTAAAACTAAGCTGTGTTAAGTTGAATTCGCGTAACTCTCTTTTGTGCTTATAATTTCAATAATAATAATGGTAATCCAAGGGTATCCAACATTGCTTGTATATCAAGCGTTGGTGTGCAAACCCGCCAAGCTCTATCCGACATGTTGTTGACAAAGTCAGCGTTGGAATATCTTGGTCTCATTTTATGAGATTGGACACCTAAGGATTACCGACACGTTGTTGACAAAGTCAAAGTCGGCCTGCACAATCCGCCAAGCTCTTCACCCACTCTCCGTTAGTCCGCGAGGAAGTGCATTGGTGGTAAACCTTGGTCTTCTAAGTTAGGTGTATGTACTTAATCATAAATATTAAAATTTTATAGAATAAAGAATAAGCGATGATGCCCAAACACTTCTTGACCTTATTGATTTGACTAGCCATACATGAGAAAATAATAATACCACTTTGCAAACTGTGCCAAGCAAACTAAGAATCTATTTCATGGCTGCACTATGTTATCGACCGAACCAACTAGCCAAACTGGAATTTAACATCTGAAAACTAGATTTATATTGAAAATTTGTGACAAGTTGAGATATCTAAAATAAAATCAACTGATTAGAAATTGTTAACTTAATTTGTTGTACCACTTTCCTGAAACAAGTCGTGTTTTCAATTTTTTTTTCAATTTTTGTTTTCAATTGCATAAGTCCTTTGCATTCATGTAGTTACATTAGATCCACACATACTGCATTTGGATTTTGTGGGTAGTATCCGCTAAAAACCCTCACGAGACATCACTCGTCCTACTAGGGACACCTAGAGGTTTAACGGCTTGTTGCATACGCTCAAATCAATCGTGTTTCCTACGAAAGTGTGACCTATTTAGTTTAGTTTTTCATTTCTTGTTTTACTCGAGGACGAGTAAAAGATAAGTGTGGGGGTATTTGATTGACATAGAAATGTGTTTATTTTATGCTCTTATATCTTATCTTTTGTATATAAATAAATATTACTTGGGTATTGTTTTGTCACTTTTACAGATATTCCAACCCAGCCCGCATGCAACCAGAAAAGTAGAGAAATGAAGATCAAATTGGTATATATTTACATTTTGAAGAAATGTAGATGAAGATCTCACATCTAGTTGCTGTTGGACAAGAAAATGATTGGTAGAAAGACTAAGAATTTCTCAAATCAAGGGAAGCTTGTCAAAGAACCAAGAGGAAAAAAAGAAAGGCCAAAAATTTAATAGATTTAACTAAGGCCCATTTGAAATTCTCATTGTAAACTCTTGTGTAAATTCCCTAAGGCCCATCTATCATTGTACTAGGGTTAGGGTTAGGGTTTGGTTATCCCCTATAAACACCCTTGTAATGTCATTGTAGCCACCATCCTATCATATCCTATTTTCTCTTCTTCTCCATTAATAAAGTTTCTAGTTCTCTTTTATTTTTCTACATTTTTCTTTTTCTTAGCAATTGGTGTTGTATTCACAATTAGTTTTGGTAGAACACCAATTGTATTTTACATTTTTTATTTGCGATTAGTCGTTCGATTAGTTTCAACGACAATCCTAACTTTACTTTTTGTTGTTCTTCTTTTCCTGCAATTTTAATTTCTGCATTTTATTTCTGTTTTGCATTTTAATTTCCAATTGATAATTGTTATTTGATCGTCGGTTCAATTAGATTTGTTCTGAATCGGATCGCAGTTTCAATTTCGTTTGCTTTCTAAACCAACCTCAAAGATTTGTCTAACTCGCCCAAGAGATTATTTAAATAATTTGATTGAATTTTCCTCCCCGTGTTCGACCTGTATGCTACACACTTGTACGCTTGCAGAATTTTATTACAAATATCGCGCTTTTCTAGTTCTTAGATTAGCGTCGATCAGTTTGCTTCAAATTAAAAAATTACTCCAAACCACCGGTTAATTGTTTTATCGATTTGTCGTATACTCACCTTTAAATTGACATATAATCAAACAGAATGATTATGTATACATGTTATGTAAATTTGTTTCATGTAACACACCTTTTAAATTTTAAACACGCTAATTACTACAGCGAGAGGAAATGGATTTAGAGTTGCTACATCTTTATGCCTGTCTACGTACTTCATCTTCCTTCTTCTCATAAGTTAAATAATTAGCTCTTCAAATATTATATCGCTTAATGGAAAGGTTAATTTCTCCATATAGAAATCAAATTGTGTTTATTAGTTTTTACATATTTTTCGTTTAATAATAATTATTTATATTAAAGCTTTAGATGCCATATAATGCTAATTACAACATATGTAAATATACTAGCCTCGATTATGAAAATTAAATTAAATAATTTCCTTCAATAACTTTGCACTTTGGTTGAATTTATGCGCTCATTTTGGAAACTTCTAAAACTGCTAACAAAAAGTTTTTGGGCAAATAAACGTAATAAATATCAAGTGAGTCCTTTAATTGATTCTCATATGTGTTGTTCTCCATTTTTTCAACAAGTGTTTAAGATTCAATCAATAATTTTATTCCCATTTTTTTCAGTTACTATCCATTGACAAAAATTTCAACTATTATCTGTTGATAACCAAAAACAAATATGTTTTCACATTGACTTTTGGGGTTTACCATGTTAAAATCAATTTCCATTTTGCACTTCAGGCAACATTGATTAGTAAAATTCTCTTCAAATCAAAATGTAGTAAAATCAATTATCATGTTCACTGCAGATTGTACCTGATTTTAGGACTGATCACTTTTGAATTTTACTGAATAGAACTTAATATGATGTTAACAAGACAAATTAAAATTTTGATGCCAGTAGATTCATGTCTATAATAATTTTTACGATCCTTATGAAGGAAAATCTATTCCAATTATAGTTCATTTATTAGTAACCTATTGTTGTTTGTTAGCCGTAATATTATAAACTATGCTCAATTGTAGCTGTCATTCCTATATTATGTAATATATGTTAGTTTAAATGACTGTATTGATTAATAGTCATCGAAAACTCATACAAATAGGATTACTATTTGGAATATCCTACAAATTTAAGCTGTTATATTTTTTGTTTTGCACCAAAAATTTATTTACTACTAAAACTATAAGTTCATCCGAAAATTATTGTGGCTTTTTTTGTATTTTGCCTAAGTTTACTCTTTTCCTATATCATGTAATTATTATGTTAATCAAAGAAATAAAAGCTAATTATCAATGATTTTTTTCCTTTAATAACTTTGCACTTTGGTTGAGTTTATGCGCTCATTTTGGCAACTTCTAAAACTGCTAACAAGATGCTTATGGATAAATAAACGTAATAAATCTCAAATCACCTTTAATTGATTCTCATTTGTGTTCACTTCTCCATTTTTTCAACAAGTGTTTCAATTTCAATCAATAATTTTATTCCCATTTATTTTAATTACTATCTATTGACAATTTTTTTTTTACTATTATATGTTGCTAAACAAAAACAAATATGTTTTCACATTGACTTTTGGGGTTTACCATGTTAAAATCCATTTTCATTTTGCTTTTCAGGCAACATTGATTAGTAGAATTCTCTTCATATCAGAATGTAGTAAAATCAGTTATCATGTCTACTGTAGATTATACCTGTTTTTGGACTGGTCACTTTTGAATTTAATTGAAATAGAACTTAATATGATGTTAACAAGACAAATTAGAATTTTGACGCCAGTAGATTTGTAATGGCCCGCAAATCCGTACTATCTGAGTTGACTAATAACACTGCACGTCCAACCCAAATTGCTCAGAAATACGAATCATTATTAGAAAGAAGTTAGAGGATGAGAAATAGAAAGAAAGAAATATTAGAATAGAAGAAAATGAAGACCACAAACTCACATCGAAACGAATAAAATATATTAAATAACATAAATTTTGAAATACAAATCAGTAACTGTATATACATACCATTATCAGAGCACAACAGTTATTACCGGAACAGTTATAAACACCTGTTTCCAGATACAACATAGTACACAGTGGAAATATGATAGCCTATAACTGGTGAAGCCTCCTGCTTCCAGCTCTTCCAACTGAATCTGAAAAATCCCGACTACTTGACTGCCCGTACAAATGTGGGCACCCAAGAGTTTAGGGAAAACAAAACAAAATAAACTATGGGTCAATCATGGGACTGGTGTGAGTAAACTCCAATCATTTGTTTAACTTTCAAAATCCTTTAGAAAGAAAGAATAATAGTAAGACCAGCCCACACATAAACATGGACGGTTTTTACCTTACTATAACCCAAAACACTTTGATATAAAAATCCAGTGATATTATAATAATGTCTACATCAAATAAATAGAATTTAGTGGAACGCTTGCATCTCACGCTCCATACATAATATAAAATCAAAAACCACAAGGCACTTATTGGAGATTGGATTCCGACTATGACAAGGTATGGAACCACCTTCCGATAGTGTATCCCTAGAGAGGAATACACTGGGTTCAACAAGAACATCTTGCAACCCGGCCTACACATGACCGACCAATCATTTCGCTTCAGCGTATCGAATGTATATCATCAATGGTTGGGATCAGCAACCGTTTCCCGAATGGGACAACATCGATAGATTAAAGAAGTAAAAGAATTTCTCTAGATTGGTGATTATACACCCTAATGGGAGCGACCCACATAGCCATGTTGCCTGCCCGATTTTTGTCATTTCCCGATTGTTGAGGCCTGAGGCTACAATTACTTTCCATTCATTGATAGCACAATCACTTTGAATGCCACATTGTCAGATCCGTTAATAACTAATTGATTTGCACAAATATTCTGGATATTATGCTAAGGGAATAAATCCATTGCCACCATATATATTTGTACAGATCAACATATTCGATCATTGGAAATACTTTGTCAGACATTCGTCCATATACGTTCGTTCTGGGATTGAGCGAAACCGAAGGCACAATTTCTATTAATAGAAAAAGCCCTTGCACTTTACTCCGTCTTCGATTATTTTCATATAATCTGAATCATAACGTTACTGCCAATACAGAGTGGTTCTCGGATAATCGTCCAACCGGTCTCTCCATATTGACAACGATATTGGCAAACACTTCGATAATCGGTTATTTAACTATCGAAGAAAAACAAACATCCATTCAAAACATCAAACAATTACTAGCCATTTAATTTATATTTCATTAGTTAAAATACTTCTCCACTCCCTTTATCAAAATTTATTAACTAAATATTTTCAGTTATCATCTTGGCCGCTTACCCATTTGGAAAACATTTCTATATCTCTCCTTCTTTTATTTTCTACACTTAGAAAATATTTTCTATTTATAATTGGAGAACATTCCAATTACTAATTTCTTTCCTGACTATTCATTTATATACTTAGGAAATATTTATTTTTATATTTCCAAAATTCTACTTATTTGGGTAAAAGCGAATGTGGTGTAAAACATCGTTACAAACCGAAATACTGTATTCAACTAAATCTTATTCAAATATTGATTATCAAGATTGAATCTTGCTATTTATCAGTTAGTAATGAAAACAATCGAGTTGTGGTAAAATTACCTCTCAGACCTTGACTGAAAACATCTTAACTTCAAAACAGACAAAACCATAATTCCCGAAAAAAATCAACACCATATAAACAAATTATTCATTATTAAACGTATATATCTTTCTCTTTCTATTACCAGATTATGGATTTCCTTTTTGTTTATAATATTCTATTTTAATTTCGTTTCATTACTTAATATATATTGGTATATTGATTTCCTAGTTATCCAATTTTCTTTAAAATATTCTAACTCCTTAAATTTCCGGAAAATTTCGCCATAACCTCCTTTGTACCGGGAGCATCGGGAAAATCCCCAAACCGCCACACTTGCCTCTCCAATCAAAAAGAAAAGGAAAAAGCCAAGCGGCTTGCAAAATCGGCACATAAAACCTCATATGGAATTTAAACGTGTACCTTTTTGTCAGGCACATAAATTAAAATCTTCATATACTTCATCCCATACCTGTCTAACACATGTTCATCTGTTTTCAATTCAACTCGATCCATTCGTTTGAATTCAGTTTCGCCCATTTATTCTTTAATTAGCTATTTTGCCTATTTCACTTCTTTGTTTGAACATAACATGTTAAAATAAAATATTTAACTTGCTCATAACCAAATTGAATTTCAATTCTAATTTTATTTCTCGATTTCGAATATAAATTTCCAAATCGAATTCACTTATTCAAACCCAATATCAATTCAAAATCTCATTAACTATTTACTATTCGAATTAGTTAATTCTATTCAATAATCAAAAATCTGATTTCTTGTTTCAAAAATCAATTCATTACTCCACTTGAGTTCACATATAATTTACAACTCAAAATCTGAAATTTTTTAAATAGAAATTCGGATTTTATTCGCTTAAAATCCTTTTATAAAATTAAATAAACCGTTATGGTTTTTAAATGGTTATGGCGCTGTTTTTCAGAAAATTTGATTTTGACATAACCCAAAATATATACGACGAAATTCAGAATTTTCTCCTCCATTAGAAAACTATTATCAAATTGGCCCTGATGTTTCTTGTTTCAAAGAATTCCGACTTCAATTGAGTTCTGTATACTCAATTGAAGTTCGAATCGCAAATTTATGAACTGCAGCGCTGCGGCGAGTTCGTTTTAATTATATTAATATATATGAATGTTTAACCTTCGTTTATATATAAATTTTTACTCCATTCTGATATATTTTTAATATATATCAAATCCATTTCAACATAATATTTCCGATCTTCTAAAATTGTCGATTTTCCCTAACTCGGAAATAAATGTATTTATACTTCGATCTTCTATATTCAAATTCCATTTCAATTCTATTTAAATTTCCTAAATTCAATTTCCATTTCAACTCTATTTGAATTCTATATTCAAATTCCCCTTTCAACTCTATTTGAATTTCCTGTATTCCATTTCCCATTTCAACTCTATTTGAATTCTATATTGAAATTCTATTTCAATTCTATTTCAATTCTATTTCAATTCTATTTCAAATTCTCTATATTCAAACTCCATTTGAATTTCTATATTCAAATTCTATATTTAAAATTTCTTTATTCAAATTCCATTTCACTTTCATTATTCAAATTATGTATTTAAATTTCCTTTATATTTTCTGTATTCAAATTCTATATTTGAATTCCATTTGAATTTCTATTTGAATTTTCTTTATTCATTCTTAAACAAGTCTCGATTTCAATTTCTTTTGAAATCGATATTTCTACTTTTGAAAAATAGATTCCCTTTTTCAATTTCACACTAATATTTTTATTTCTGAATTATCCAATGATAATTCTTTTCACTTCATTTATAAACTTCGTTTATGAAAGAACTATTTGTTTTTATTCCTTTAAACAAGTTAATATTTTTTTCTATTCAAATTTCAAATTCTATTTTAGAAAAATAGAATTTCCCCTTTTAACTCAGGAAATTTCCTTTTTTCGATATTTTTAAAATATCAACATTTAAGACCAGTGATATTTAATCACCACACAACCAATTATTTATTTCAGGTTTTCTAACACATCATATATGACAGTATATGGGCAAACAAATAAACGAACAGATAATATATTTTTGAGGAATCCAGCTGGATCCCCCAACCTGTTTTTCCTACATCCACAGACGTTAGTCGACAGAAATAATACCCATCCTGCTTCGAGGCAGGATATCGCAGTATAGAAGGTCATCCACTATCATAGCGTGGAGCGTATAGGGTAATCATCCGCTAATGGTACCGCGCGCATCCGCTAATGATACTGCGGGAAATCCAACCACCAATATATATATAATAACACCAAGCCCAAATAAATAATATATTTAAGATGCAGAAAAATATTAAATGCAACCAAACAAGCAACATACACTTATTTTTAACTGATAGAAATTATTCTAAATTAAAGGTGGGTGAGATTTACTCACCAGGGTGTTTATTTGTGCTGAATATCCAATGAAGCCAATTATATAGATTTCACATTGATTTGTCCAACCGTCTGTTTTTTTTCAATGTAAAGAAATATAATTAACATTTTAGTTATCGAGTTATACTTAATTTAATTCAAATTAATTACTCATGTAAACTAAATTCCAATTTTTAAACCTAATTTCATACACAAATGATAAGGTTACAATTTCATTTATATACTAGCTAATTAATAGGATTGTATAATTAAATCCCAAATCCTATAAATTATTTATCATGTTAGGTTATATATATATAGTTATATATGTGCAATAATTTAACTGAAAAGTCCTAATAATACCATTAACTAAATAAATTTAAAAAGAATTAATTTAATTTAATGGAAATACCTTAATTCACACTGTAAACACTCCTTCCCCCAACGTAGCTTTGAACCTTCCACTCTGTACTTGCCAAACAATTCGAAGCTGTTATTTCATCACAAACCTCCTTGTCAGACTTCCCCTTCCGGTCTCGAGTTCACCTAACAACACACGTCTTTCCCCTTTTATCCCATCGCTTGTTCAATATTTAACTCGCTGTTTCAACATCGAAGTACCCATGCGAAACAAGGCGACTTCGACTTCCTTAATTCTATCGCGCTACCAAACCTTTCACTGCCATAGTAGACTCGCAATAGTTTCTGAACCCAGTCCCCACTTGTGTATCGTGACATCGACAAGCACCCTGAACCACTGTCACGCAATCCCAGATCCATGATACCCAACTCGCAAACGTCTCCAGGCCTGAGTCGAGCTTCGAATGAACTTTGATTTCCAAATCGCAATACCTAATTTTGATTTTGACTTGATTTCCCTTCTTCTCTTTTGTTCGTTCGATTTGATTTGAGGCGTGCGGCCCTTTATATTTCATTTTATCGAATTGAAATTGGGAAGGACGGGTGGAAAAAGAATGAATGAATTTACATTGCTGAAGAAAAATAAAAAGGAAGCATGCGATTTTTATTTTGCTAAAGGAATCACCATTTTACATTTTGATTTCAACCGAAAGGAATGCGAGAGTTTGCGTATGATTATATAGAGGAAGTCAACTTGAGCGTTAAGGAATTCTAGGTCTGTGTAGGTACAGGTATAGGTAGGCTTTAAGTACAATGGATTTAATGTGATTAGATTTTGATTTAACCCGATTTGAAATAAAGAGATCTTTATTTCTTTTCAAATAGATATCGATTTGATTTTGAGCTTATCCACAATCAAATATCTCGGGGTCCATTAATTTAAATCACGAACTGCTATTTTAACCTATCGACTGACGTTTCAACGTAATTACATTATTCTGAACTCAACAGAATAGACTATAAAATTTAATTCGAACGTATGTATAAAATAATCATATTAAATTGATATTATTTAAATTCAAACAAATAAATTCTTCGAAAATAAATTATTATAATTATTATCGTATATATTCAAATATAATTTATACCAATCATTTGAATTGTTTTGATTCGATTTTTTTAACTTTGATTTCCATTACATTTCGAGTTACAATAATTCGATATATTCTAAATTAAATTATATTCGATTATTAAATCGATAACTCAATATAAAAATTAATTTATATTATCAACTAAATATTTAAAATCCGTATTAAATATTTAAAATTAATAGACTAAAAATCTGGGTCGTTACATTCTTCCCCCCTTAAAATAATTTCGTCCCCGAAATTGCTAAGGTAGGAAAAATACTATAAACCCGTTACCTTTTCAAAACTCCTTTATGTTAAAACTCAACTCTTCATATCTCAACAAATTAGCTCCAACCAAAACTTCTGGGTTTCACTCATTTAATCTAAATGATTTATACCCATTTCAAATTCCATTTAATTTTATTCAAATTGAATTTCATTAATTTATTTACCTCGATCCATTTAACTTGCTTAAGTTAAATTTTAATTCCAGAATTCAAATTCCTAGGTTTTCATTTCAAATCTTTGTGAAATCACATAAATGTATACGTATATTTATAATCTTTTTAAATTCAGAACATTTGGATTTTCCATATCAACTTGTTTTCTTTCTAACAACTTTCCATCAAAACTTTTCTAAGGTAGCAATTCATCACTTAGAAACTAAAAAATGAACACTGATGATGCTGCAGTCATCATCAGAATTATTTTCGAGCCACTGAAGTGAGTTCAGTGCTTTATCACTTTACAAAATTCATTCAAAATGATTTCTATTAAAAAAATCTTTTCAAAATAAAACTATTTTAATTTAATATACTTTGGAAATATTTTCCAACTTCCCAGGATTTAAAATTACAAATTTTGGTTTGAAATTAATTTTAATTCATCTCATTTGTATATTTCATTTACATACAAATTTTATTTGGTTATATATAACCATTCCAATTTTATAATCTCATTTTATTATAATAATATCAACCAACTCATCCATATAATATAATAATTTTCAGAAAATTATTCTTTTTCTGTCAAAATTGAAATTTGATTAAAATTATTTCATTTACCCACTTAAAATCATTATCATGTTCAATCTTCTGTTCAAGTATTTACAAACTCTTATCGACGTCGTGGCGTCCCACGATTCGACCAGAATTCATAAACCACTTAACAGACTAGCCAACACAATATAAAATAGTTTTTATATCAATCAACAAATACGCTCTCTCGTACATATATACACTCAACTCATTCTAGGGTACTAATGACCCTATCTCAAATGAGCACAACATCACCAAGCCTAGGTATTCTCTCAACCTAAGCTCCGATACCAACTGTAATGGCCCGCAAATCCGTACTATCTGAGTTGACTAATAACACTACACGTCCAACCCAAATTGCACAGAAATACGAATCACTATTAGAAAGAAGTTAGAGGATGAGAAATAGAAAGAAAGAAATATTGAATAGAAGAAAATGAAGATCGCAAACTCACATCGGAACGAATAAAATATATTAAATAACATAACTTTTAAAATACAAATCAGTAACTGTATATACATACCATTATCAGAGAACAACAGTTATAAACACCTTTTTCCAGATACAACATAGTACACAGCGGAAATATGATAGTCTATAACTGGTGCAGCCTCCTGCTTCCAGCTCTTCCAAGTGAATCTGAAAAATCGCGACTACTTGACTGCTCGTACAAATTTGGGCACCCAAGAGTTTAGGGAAAACAAAACAAAATAAACTCTGGGTCAGTTATGGGACTGGTGTGAGTAAACTCCAATCATTTGTTTAACTTTCACAATCCTTTAGAAAGAAAGAGTAATAGTAAGACCAGCCCACACATAAACATGGACGATTTTTACCTTACTATAACCCAAAACACTTTGATATGAAAATCCAGTGATATTATAATAATGTCTACATCAAATAAATAGAATCTAGTGGAACGCTTGTATCTCACGCTCCATACATAATATAAAATCAAAAACTGCATGGCGGTTATTGGAGATTGGATTCCGACTATGACAAGGTATGGAACCACCTTTCGATAGTGTATCTCTAGAGAGGAATACACTGGGTTCAACAAGAACGTCTTGCACCCCGGCCCACACATGACCGACCACTCATTTCTCTTGAGTGTATCGAATGTATATCACCAACTGTTGGGTTCAGCAACCGTTTCCCGAATGGGACAGCATCGATAGATTAAAGAAGTAAAAGAATTTCTCTAGATAGGTGATTATACACCCTAATGGGAGCGACCCACATAGCCATGCTGCCTGCCCGATTTTTGTCATTTTTCGGTTGATGAGGCCTTAGGCTACGATTAATTTCCATTCATTGATAGCACAATCACTTTGAATGCCACATTGTCAGATCCGTTAATCACTAATTGATTTGCACAAATATTCTGGATATTATGCTAAGGGAATAAATCTGTTGCTACCGTATATATTTGTACATATCAACATATTCGATCACTGGAAATACTTTGTCAGAAATTCGTCCATATATGTTTGTTCTGGGATTGAACGAAACCGAAGGCACAATTTCTATTAATAGAAAAAGCCCTTGCACTTTACTCCGTCTTTGATTATCTTCATATAATCTGATTCGCAACTTTACCGCCAATACAGTGGGGTTCTCGGATAATAATCCAACCAGTCTCTCCATATTAACAACGATATTGGCAAACACTTCGATAGTCGGTTATTGTAACAACCCGCAATTTTGGGGCCAATTCAAAATTTTTATTTTAGAAATTTTAATGGATTTTATATATTTAAAAAAAATATTTTAAATAATAACGACTAAAATTTTATTTTACAACAACAAAGCCATATATCCCAAACAAGTTGGGGTTGGCGACTAAAATTTTATTTTAAAACGAATAAATTTAAATTCAATTATAAAAGGAGTTTAAAATAGCGCTGCAGTTTGAAATTTTGAATTTGAACTTTGACTGACTGTACAGGATTCATTTTAAATCAGAATTGAGCGAAACAAGAAATATTTAAATCCGTTTAATCATATCTTTCTAACGAATCTGAAAAACTGAAATTTCACTTTATAATTTGCAAGTTATGTCCAGTTCAAAATTTAGAAAAGTCGTCGTGGAATTTATATATATTTTAATTAAATATATTGGCCTTAAAAATAGCCATTTTGCAAACGACCTCGATTTTCGACGAAACCACTTTTGTTGGAACCGGAATGTCAAATTATTGCTAAGTTTCAATTTTCATAATTTTTCAAATTAATATGTGAGCGTGGTAAAAGAAAATGTGTTTTGACTGTTTTAGTCAAATTTAATCGACTTGAAAATGGCCATTTTTCAAACGATCTCAGAATTCGACGAAATTAGTCTTGCTAGAACCGTATCGTCAAAACATAACTACAAATTATTTTTGTATAATTTTTAGAGTCAGTATGTAGCCCCGGTAATTTAAAATGTACGTTTGAATTATATATATATTGTTTTATATTTTTATTTAAAGAAAAACATATCATAACAGCCGAATTGGGTTACAAAACATGTTCCATTGTGTCCGGGACGGGGGCTATTAGCTAGGGGCAACACTCGTTTGGACGGATTTGGAGTTCGTGGTGTTAAACTGATATTATTCGAATTAAATAAATAAAATACTATAGAAATACGCTATAAATACTTGGCCAAATACGCAAACCCTAAATTCAGAAATACTGCCGTCGTATACCCTTTTCAATGGCTGAAAACGCACAAAAACAAATCCTTAATTTCTTCCATCTCCTTTCGGATTGAATCCTAACTCTAAAACTAAAACTGTAATGCTTTCCACGATCTTCATTTCTTTATGGATATGATCTGTTCTCGTGAAGTATTGATGGAGAATCGGGCCTCCAAACTCGCCAGTCTTCCGCCGCCGCCGTACTCGTCAGGGGTGATCGGAGTGGGCCCACTCTCCGGCGAAGGCGCGCCGTACTCCCCCTCCCTCTTGACGTCCGCCAATCGCCACCCCGTGGCTTGTGTTGCCGGAAAAACCTGGCCCTAGGTTCTAACCTGAAGTCTGAGAACCATCGGCCTTTGTCTGCTTAAGGTAGAAGAAGGATTGGCAAAGGTTAAGTGAATGTACTTAATTTAATTAAAAATATATTTAATCGTTTAAAGTTTAAATCGACATAACTTCTCCATACAGTGTCGGAATCCAACAAATTCAGGTGCGTTGGACTCGTGTCGAGGAGTACTTCGTGATGACGCTGACTAGATCGAAAAACAGAGCAAACAAGATTTTGGAAAATTTTCAGATCTGAACCAATCAAAGTTAAAACCATCGGTGAGATTTCTATATTTAAAAATAAGTAAAATTTAATTATATTTCGTTATTTAAATTTCATGTGTGTATGTGAATCAAATTCAGATCTGTGTTGTATGATGTGGTATTTGTTGCTTGTTGATTTAGTTGATTGTGATATATGCGTTTGGTAAAAATTAGATTTATATTTGATTTGCATAAAAGCTTTGTTTATATAATGAAGATTCACATTTTTGTAGAACAGAAATAGATCAAACAAAATTTTACATTTTTGTTGAATAGAATTAGTTGAACAAGTGGAATCATTTCTATTGGAACAAAATTAGCATTTTTGGCAAAGAATGGTTAATGAAATAAAAACAACATTTTTAGAAGATGTGTTATGAAAATCAAAAATGACATTTTTTTGATTAGAAGCTTGTAAGAAAATAAAAACAACATTTTTATATAGATGTCACATTAGTGAAAAAGAACAGCATTCTTGTCAAGACTTGATGAGTGAATTTAAATAGGCATTTTTGGTCAAAACATGTTTGGTGAATAAAAAGAGACATTTTGGTCAAAATTTGATTAGTAAAAAGGATAACCTATTTTGTCAAAACTTGAATTAGAGAAATAAAAATACATTTTTGGTCAAACTTGATTTGAGAAGTGTAACAACTCGTATTTCGATAACATGTTAAAACGAGAATCAAGGCAGAGTTTAATTTTAAATTCTGAATCAAGTAAAACGGGCTAGGCCATTGCGTTCGTCTCGGAAAAATACGCGAAATAGAGTCTGAGTTTTCGAGAATCGGAGTCCGTATGACCCGTTAAAGGCCCAAAGAAGATTTCTGGAAATTTGAATTTCGGAAACAGTTTTGAAAATCAGAAATGGGGCCAGGCGGGAATTTTCCCGCCAAAGCCCATGTCGATAGGGGAGTCGACAGGGTTGTCGACACCCCTGGACCCCAAGTCGACAGGGCTGTCGACTTGGGTGTCGACTGGGTCCAAAAACACAGCTCCGTGTTTTGTGGCCTGGTGCACCTAGATGCAGTCTTGGTCTGGTCTGATGGGCCTGTGACGATTTCTGTGGTCTAGATTAATCCTAGATCTAATCCTAGGGCCTAAAACTATCCTAATCTCTATAAAAAGACCCTAAACCTAACCTAAATCCCTAAAAATCAAACCTAGCAACTAAGTGCTGCCAAAATCTTCATTGATCATGGCCTCCATCCCAAATCCCTTGAGCCTATGCATTCAAATCGGGTTCAAATCAAAAGATGCAAGCTTGCTACACCAAATCAAGGCCAAATCAACGTTGCTATGCGAGTTTCATGGCGGATCTTTGTCAAAGGAGTCACCTTTCTTTGCCAAAACGATTCATGCTCCTAGTCCTCTTGCCATGCTAAGTAAGTTCTAGCTACTTTTAGATGGAAACGGTAGTTTTGATAATGACATGGGATAAAATGAGGCTAAACATGATTATGCGAACCTATATGAACCTTACCTTGCCTCTTGTGTTCATATTTATGATCTTAGGCCATGTGAGTGACTTGATCATGCCTCTCATGCTATGCATAACCTAGTTTAACTTGCAAGTTTGGATCTTTATGCATGAAATGCTAGCATGAACCTTTAGGAACCATTTTACTTGTGAAACATTGGCTAAGACAAGATTTTGGGGCTTATGCATGTTTATGAACCCAAACCCCTTATGCTAACATGCAAGTTTGTGGCCAAATCCTTTATGAGATTATGCATGCCCGTGGCCAATCCCCTCTTGAAGTTGTGCATGTTTATGGACAAACCCCCTTTTTACAATATGCATGTTTGTGGCCAAATTACCTTATGACACTATGCATGTTTATGGCCAACCCCCTCATGATGTTATGTATGTGGAAGCCAAACCCTTTTTGGCATCATGCATGTTTTGAGAACAATATGTGACATAGTATTCTTACTATGTTGACTCGCTTTGCTTGCGTTGGGAAAACACGATTTTGGGTAGTTAGATAAACATGAACATGTCGCAAAATCTTAACTTGAATATGACATGTGTTTATACTTGAAAATATGACTTGAAAGATAACATGGAAGATGACATGTAAGTATGCATAAAAACATGAGCTTGGGAATTTACCTATTAAGTTAGGTCTACCCTTTGGGAATTTACCTATTAAGTTAGGTCTACCCAAATGCTCGAAAAACTTGTAACATGTTTTGGAAACATGATGAACTTAGATAATATGAGTGTGGCCAACTCGAGGTTGGGTTGAGTTTGCAACGTAAAACTACCCGGAACCGACCGGCCTAACTAGTAGTTGCAAACAATAGGACCCAATGTGAGAAGTTGGTCATGTCGTGCTTAAGACCCGAGGTTAGACTAGGTTGTGGTGTAAATCTACCCGGACCCGCCCGGCTTAACTAGTAACCACAACAAGGTCTAATGTGAGAGGTTGAGGGTGCATTAATTAAATTAATGCCACATAATAGGGTTAAGTTAATTTGATTAATGAGGCTTAACCAAATATGATATGGACAAATGGGTTAAGTAATTTGATTTGGCTAATGATACTTAACAAAACATGATAAGCTTGGGTAGGTTAAGTAACTTGATTTGCCTAATGACACTTGACCATTTTTATACGACTAGTGGACGGGATTAAGTTAACCAACACTTAATCAATCCAACACGATAACGTGATAAGGTTAAGTAAATTTCCTTAATGACACTTAACCGTATAATACAGTTAATGGATGGGGTTAAGATTAGGCTTAACTGATCTAAACATGGTAATCGGATGGGGTTAAGTTAGCCTAGACTTAATTAATCCCACTTGGTAATTTAATGGGGTTAAGTTAAACGCTTAACTAATTTAACACGATGATTTGATGAGGTTAAGTGACCTATACTTAACCAATCTAACTCGTTAATTTGATGAGGTTAAGTTAATCTATACTTAACCAATCTAACGTGAAAACAGGATAAGGCTAAGTCACGAATCACTTGAGTACGCTTGACCGATTTGACTCGGTAATTTGACAAGGTCAAGTTAATTTATATAATTAACCAATCTAAAATGATAATTAGACGAGGTTAAGTTATGGATTGCTTGATATACTTAGCCAACTTGACACATGGTTTGTAGGGTTAAGTCTTGGACTTGGATACTTAGCCAATTTTGACATGGTAGACGGGCTAAGTTATGAACTTAAGTAACACTTAACCCATTAGATAAACCCTAATTCGGAGGATTAGGTAAATAACCATAGTTAACAAGGGTAATGGAAATAAGGCTAAGTGGTAAACCTTAGTTAAGGGAAACTAAGTAATAATTCTTAGTCAAGGAAATCTGGATCACTTCTTAGATAGATGAGTAACCCGATACGGTAGGTCATCGTTTAAGTATACGCGTAGGAGCAGGCTATCTAATTTAGATAAAGGCTCCAGCGAACTAGGTAACGAAGCAGCGGCTTCGGGGAACGTGAGGATATTCTTGGTATCCCTCTGTGAGGTCGCAGATGATCATCCTGGGCTCACAAGAGGTTGAGGTCTGCGGTAGAAGAACCAAGAATATGCCTTGGTTGCTATGCGAGCGACCTAAAGACTGGGGTGGATAGCAGTGAGTCGACGGATACATAAGGTGCCCGAGATAGCAAGTTCGCCGATCATCTACCACCTTGAGTCAAGCGTGTACGTACGGAAAGGCAGGGAACACCCAACAGACCATAATTGCTATCTAATTATGGGTGAGGTAGGCCGTAGGATGTGGGATGGCCGGAGTGTAGTTCTCATGCAAGATTTTCTCTTGTGTTGCCTTTCGCTAGTTGAGGGAGGGGTCTCGTGGGACCATAGCCACGTGTAGAAAAGCAGACCTTAGTATCTGCATCGGCAGATAAATCTAAAGCTCCCGACCGAGTCCTATATTTCTTGTTTTGCCCTGGGACAGGACTCGGATGGCACGATGTGATACATGTGCATACAGTTATAGAAAAACGATTCACGATGAATGCGTGGGAAAAAGGGCGCGGTTGAGGGTTAGCGTAATCCCTAGTGGCCTAGGTGGTTTAACCCAAACCGAAATACGAAAGCGTGCAATAGGTAAGCGTAATCCCTAGTGGTGCTAGGTGGCGTAAGTCCTAGTAGTTCAACGATGATTCATACGGAAGAGCCTAACTAGAACAAGGGTGACAGTCCAAACGATTTCAAGGATAATACGACATGAGGAAGCCCGTACGAGGTACGGCAAAGGACTGAACTTATATGCATGGAAAGAAACATATGATTTGAGTAACCTATATATGCGATATTAGGTTGACATGGACCATTACACGGCTTTGAGCACGGGACGTTCATGGTTAACACATGACGCGGGTAGGGATACTAGTACGAGAGGTGCAGAGCAAATGTACATGTTAGGACTAGGAAGAATATACAGGATAGATACCGTGGGATGTTAGACGGGGTAGATACCTTGGGATAATGTACTCGATAGAAATCTGACGATATGATACCTTGACTTATCATAACACCGCAGTTTATCATGACACCTTGGTTTACCTTGCCACAGTAGTTCAACCGGCTATCCTAGTTTATCTATCTTGTGGTTACCCTTATGTTTACTTTCAGTTTATGCATGTCATGTTACCTTTACCTGTTTTTATACTGGAAGTAGATAGGACTTACTCAGTCTTTTTGACTGACCCGTTTTGTTTTGCCTCTTTTCTTCCGTTTCCCCCCCCCCAGGTTACAGGGAGGAAACAATGCTGTTTAGTTCGGACTTCTTCTGCCTGAAGGTCATCATAGATGGCTTGGACTCCGCTTGGCCATGGCTACTTTACTGTTTTTACTTGGGGAATAATTTATGGAAAAGTTTTTATGCTTCTTTATTATTGCAAGACAGGTTTTGATGTACTCTGATGTAAAAGGCTTTAGACCTTATTTATTCATGTTATGAAAGTTTGATTTTACTTCCGCTAATTATATATGTTCTGTCTTGTGATATTTCTGTGCATGTTTACCAATAATGCCCCTCTAAAGCTAGTGCATTCCCTTGCGAGTGACCCTAGCGGAGGCGGGGTGTTACATTTGGTATCAGAGCGAGGTTTACCAGACTGGGCAAAAGTTTTTAAAACCTTCTGAAAACTATTTGAAAATCGTTTATAAAGAAGCATTTTTCAAGAAAGTTTTCTTTTAAAAAGAAAAGGCTATTCCCCAAAGGCCATTAGCATTATCCTTGTTTCCTTGATTGAGTATCTTTTCCTTTCTTTTCTCCATCTATAGTCACAGTGGTTTGACTGCGACTAGTCTTTCTAGCTGCGTAAGTGTTTCCCGTACGATGGAGGTGGTTCTCGAGAGACCGTTGCAGAGTTATGCATGAAAGGATAGTAAGAACAAGGATAAAGGATACGAGCTCAGGGATAAGCAACATGTTGGTATGGCTGAGTCCAAAAAGGAGGGAGAAAGATGAACAATGAAACCCAAGGCAAGAGAGTACCTTTGGAATGGTGAAACGGGACGGATAGTTAAGTATCATGGAACAGGGACAAGATCATTTGAAGGGCAATAGTATGCTCTCCTTTCTAGGGTACCTCAGAAGGAGGGTAACGATCTTGTTAAAGGTTTAGTTTTTTTCTCTATCACCCCGTCGGGACTTTGTTTTGATCACCGCATCTTTTAAGTCCGCTTCGATAGTTGAGTCTCTGCACCTTAGTACTAGCATAGTAGAGAATCCCATTTTTGTCTCAAGTCCTATTGGAAGATCGGTCCATTTATTCATGGCTTGTTTGGATTTGAGAATGTCTATATCAAGTGTTGAGCTGGGAAATAATGCTTATGTTTATAAGTTGTGGATGGGTTCTAGGGATGAAGCGGTTATCCAGTAAGGGGTGCCACTCTCGGTTTTAGAAGGAGGGTAGTTAGACTCTTGGCTTGCTTTGGTAATACCCTCGAAGGCTCGTGTAACCTTTTGGGTTCTGTCATGGCTAGTTACCTAGAATCCCAGGATGCAGTTGTTGGTAATCCGTTTGGATAGAATTCGCCGCTAAGGCGGATGGTTCGTTTCGACTATGTATGAGTTATGGGGATCACCCTAGTAAGGACTCTTGGCAATTTGGGTTGGCATCGGAAAACGAGATCCAGAATTCACTAGTGAATTTTGGAGAGCTGGCTTGAGTACGTAGATATGGTTGAGCCAAGTATACTAGGGAAAGGATAAGTGCAAGTGGAACGAGAGGCGACGAGGAAATGAGTTCCAACTCATGTTATGGAAACAGGAAGTAAGAAGCTGCGAAATCGTGAAGTAAAAAGGGGTGGTCAAGGCACGATGGAACTAAGCTCAAGGTAATGCGACGCAGGAGACTGAAGACTAAATACGTGCATGATATCTCTTTTGGGAATATATCCTCGACCCCTGTTTTCGGTTGAGCTTGCTTGTAGGCTATCTTTTATGATATCCTCTCGGTCCTGTTTCTGTTACAAACCCCGTAAGGAGTTTGTTTTGTTTATCTTCTCGATCTTATTTTTGGAAATCTTAGGTAGAACCCTATGGATGTAAACATGTATTTGAAACATGTTATGGTTGATATGGTTGCAAATGATTGCAAGTGGCTGCTCGTGGATGCGCGAATATACGTTAGATACTAGATTGACGCGATCACATTTCATGTTGCATATGCACGAGTATTTATACTTGTTTATGGATGAAATTGAATGTGTTACCATGTGGATGTTGCATATGGTTGAATGTTTGTGCACGCATATAGTGTATATGACTAGGACTATTTGCATACATGATGGATTCATAGCACTAAACATATTTTTGCATTCAAAAGATTTTTCAGGCCTGATCACTAGCATTAGCTAAGGAACATGTACACACACATTTTGCATATATTCATACAGCATTAGAAATCATCTAAGGACAATGGTTGCTTGTGGATGATGTTTTGAGTAGATGGATGATGGATGGTAGGATATGTTCTTCCTAACTTTGAGATTTCGGGGACGAAATCCTAAAAGGTGGGGAGAATGTAACAACTCGTATTTCGATAACATGTTAAAACGAGAATCAAGGCAGAGTTTAATTTTAAATTCTGAATCAAGTAAAACGGGCTAGGCCATTGCGTTCGTCTCGGAAAAATACGCGAAATAGAGTCCGAGTTTTCGAGAATCGGAGTCCGTATGACCCGTTAAAGGCCCAAAGAAGATTTCTGGAAATTTGAATTTCGGAAACAGTTTTGAAAATCAGAAATGGGGCCAGGCGGGAATTTTCCCGCCAAAGCCCATGTCGACAGGGGAGTCGACAGGGCTGTCGACACCCCTGGACCCCAAGTCGACAGGGCTGTCGACTTGGGTGTCGACTGGGTCCAAAAACACAGCTCCGTGTTTTGTGGCCTGGTGCACCTGGATGCAGTCTTGGTCTGGTCTGATGGGCCTGTGACGATTTCTGTGGTCTAGATTAATCCTAGATCTAATCCTAGGGCCTAAAACTATCCTAATCTCTATAAAAAGACCCTAAACCTAACCTAAATCCCTAAAAATCAAACCTAGCAACTAAGTGCTGCCAAAATCTTCATTGATCATGGCCTCCATCCCAAATCCCTTGAGCCTATGCATTCAAATCGGGTTCAAATCAAAAGATGCAAGCTTGCTACACCAAATCAAGGCCAAATCAACGTTGCTATGCGAGTTTCATGGCGGATCTTCGTCAAAGGAGCCACCTTTCTTTGCCAAAACGATTCATGCTCCTAGTCCTCTTGCCATGCTAAGTAAGTTCTAGCTACTTTTAGATGGAAACGGTAGTTTTGATAATGACATGGGATAAAATGAGGCTAAACATGATTATGCGAACCTATATGAACCTTACCTTGCCTCTTGTGTTCATATTTATGATCTTAGGCCATGTGAGTGAGTTGATCATGCCTCTCATGCTATGCATAACCTAGTTTAACTTGCAAGTTTGGATCTTTATGCATGAAATGCTAGCATGAACCTTTAGGAACCATTTTACTTGTGAAACATTGGCTAAGACAAGATTTTGGGGCTTATGCATGTTTATGAACCCAAACCCCTTATGCTAACATGCAAGTTTGTGGCCAAATCCTTTATGAGATTATGCATGCCCGTGGCCAATCCCCTCTTGAAGTTGTGCATGTTTATGGACAAACCCCCTTTTTATAATATGCATGTTTGTGGCCAAATTACCTTATGACACTATGCATGTTTATGGCCAACCCCCTCATGATGTTATGTATGTGGAAGCCAAACCCTTTTTGGCATCATGCATGTTTTGAGAACAATATGTGACATAGTATTCTTACTATGTTGACTCGCTTTGCTTGCGTTGGGAAAACACGATTTTGGGTAGTTAGATAAACATGAACATGTCGCAAAATCTTAACTTGAATATGACATGTGTTTATACTTGAAAATATGACTTGATAGATAACATGGAAGATGACATGTAAGTATGCATAAAAACGTGAGCTTGGGAATTTACCTATTAAGTTAGGTCTACCCTTTGGGAATTTACCTATTAAGTTAGGTCTACCCAAATGCTCGAAAAACTTGTAACATGTTTTGGAAACATGATGAACTTAGATAATATGAGTGTGGCCAACTCGAGGTTGGGTTGAGTTTGCAACGTAAAACTACCCGGAACCGACCGGCCTAACTAGTAGTTGCAAACAATAGGACCCAATGTGAGAAGTTGGTCATGTCGTGCTTAAGACCCGAGGTTAGACTAGGTTGTGGTGTAAATCTACCCGGACCCGCCCGGCTTAACTAGTAACCACAACAAGGTCTAATGTGAGAGGTTGAGGGTGCATTAATTAAATTAATGCCACATAATAGGGTTAAGTTAATTTGATTAATGAGGCTTAACCAAATATGATATGGACAAATGGGTTAAGTAATTTGATTTGGCTAATGATACTTAACAAAACATGATAAGCTTGGGTAGGTTAAGTAACTTGATTTGCCTAATGACACTTGACCATTTTTATACGACTAGTGGACGGGATTAAGTTAACCAACACTTAATCAATCCAACACGATAACGTGATAAGGTTAAGTAAATTTCCTTAATGACACTTAACCGTATAATACAGTTAATGGATGGGGTTAAGATTAGGCTTAACTGATCTAAACATGGTAATCGGATGGGGTTAAGTTAGCCTAGACTTAATTAATCCCACTTGGTAATTTAATGGGGTTAAGTTAAACGCTTAACTAATTTAACACGATGATTTGATGAGGTTAAGTGACCTATACTTAACCAATCTAACTCGTTAATTTGATGAGGTTAAGTTAATCTATACTTAACCAATCTAACGTGAAAACAGGATAAGGCTAAGTCACGAATCACTTGAGTACGCTTGACCGATTTGACTCGGTAATTTGACAAGGTCAAGTTAATTTATATAATTAACCAATCTAAAATGATAATTAGACGAGGTTAAGTTATGGATTGCTTGATATACTTAGCCAACTTGACACATGGTTTGTAGGGTTAAGTCTTGGACTTGGATACTTAGCCAATTTTGACATGGTAGACGGGCTAAGTTATGAACTTAAGTAACACTTAACCCATTAGATAAACCCTAATTCGGAGGATTAGGTAAATAACCATAGTTAACAAGGGTAATGGAAATAAGGCTAAGTGGTAAACCTTAGTTAAGGGAAACTAAGTAATAATTCTTAGTCAAGGAAATCTGGATCACTTCTTAGATAGATGAGTAACCCGATACGGTAGGTCATCGTTTAAGTATACGCGTAGGAGCAGGCTATCTAATTTAGATAAAGGCTCCAGCGAACTGGGTAACGAAGCAGCGGCTTCGGGGAACGTGAGGATATTCTTGGTATCCCTCTGTGAGGTCGCAGATGATCATCCTGGGCTCACAAGAGGTTGAGGTCTGCGGTAGAAGAACCAAGAATATGCCTTGGTTGCTATGCGAGCGACCTAAAGACTGGGGTGGATAGCAGTGAGTCGACGGATACATAAGGTGCCCGAGATAGCAAGTTCGCCGATCATCTACCACCTTGAGTCAAGCGTGTACGTACGGAAAGGCAGGGAACACCCAACAGACCATAATTGCTATCTAATTATGGGTGAGGTAGGCCGTAGGATGTGGGCTGGCCGGAGTGTAGTTCTCATGCAAGATTTTCTCTTGTGTTGCCTTTCGCTAGTTGAGGGAGGGGTCTCGTGGGACCATAGCCACGTGTAGAAAAGCAGACCTTAGTATCTGCATCGGCAGATAAATCTAAAGCTCCCGACCGAGTCCTGTATTTCTTGTTTTGCCCTGGGACAGGACTCGGATGGCACGATGTGATACATGTGCATACAGTTATAGAAAAACGATTCACGATGAATGCGTGGGAAAAAGGGCGCGGTTGAGGGTTAGCGTAATCCCTAGTGGCCTAGGTGGTTTAACCCAAACCGAAATACGAAAGCGTGCAATAGGTAAGCGTAATCCCTAGTGGTGCTAGGTGGCGTAAGTCCTAGTAGTTCAACGATGATTCATACGGAAGAGCCTAACTAGAACAAGGGTGACAGTCCAAACGATTTCAAGGATAATACGACATGAGGAAGCCCGTACGAGGTATGACAAAGGACTGAACTTATATGCATGGAAAGAAACATATGATTTGAGTAACCTATATATGCGATATTAGGTTGACATGGACCATTACACGGCTTTGAGCACGGGACGTTCATGGTTAACACATGACGCGGGTAGGGATACTAGTACGAGAGGTGCAGAGCAAATGTACATGTTAGGACTAGGAAGAATATACAGGATAGATACCGTGGGATGTTAGACGGGGTAAATACCTTGGGATAATGTACTCGATAGAAATCTGACGATATGATACCTTGACTTATCATAACACCGCAATTTATCATGACACCTTGGTTTACCTTGCCACAGTAGTTCAACCGGCTATCCTAGTTTATCTATCTTGTGGTTACCCTTATGTTTACTTTCAGTTTATGCATGTCATGTTACCTTTACCTGTTTTTATACTGGAAGTAGATAGGACTTACTCAGTCTTTTTGACTGACCCGTTTTGTTTCGCCTCTTTTCTTCCGTTCCCCCCCCCCCAGGTTACAGGGAGGAAACAATGCTGTTTAGTTCGGACTTCTTCTGCCTGAAGGTCATCATGGATGGCTTGGACTCCGCTTGGCCATGGCTACTTTACTGTTTTTACTTGGGGAATAATTTATGGAAAAGTTTTTATGCTTCTTTATTATTGCAAGACAGGTTTTGATGTACTCTGATGTAAAAGGCTTTAGACCTTATTTATTCATGTTATGAAAGTTTGATTTTACTTCCGCTAATTATATATGTTCTGTCTTGTGATATTTCTGTGCATGTTTACCAATAATGCCCCTCTAAAGCTAGTGCATTCCCTTGCGAGTGACCCTAGCGGAGGCGGGGTGTTACAAGAAGAAAATATATATTGAAAATAAATTGGTTCTTTTATTTGCATTCACTAATGCAAGTATACATTAAAAATAAAATTTGACCTTCTATTTGCATTCACAAATGTAAATATTCATTTAAAATAAAGTGTGTTCTTTTATTTACATTCACTAATGCAAATATTCACTAAAACCAGAATTTGTTCTTTTATTTGTATTCACAAATGCAAATTTATATTGAAAATAGAATTTGTTCTTTTATTTGCATTCACTAGTGCAAATATGCATTAAAAGTAGAATTTGTTTTTTCATTTGCCATTCTAGTTGTGTCAAAGTTAGATTACAATAAAAAGGTTCATTTTTTTTTATGGTTTACACTAAGCCATAGTTTTGGCAAAAATTAGAATATCAATAACATGATCATTATATTGTTTATATTAACATATGGTTCGTTTGAAATTAGTTTAACAAAAGTATTCATTTGATTGGTTGTATCAGACATGGTTTTGTCAAAATTTAGTTATTAAAATAATAACATACATTCTTGTCACTTTAAGGGAATGAATTGAAAATGTTCATTTTAGCCATTATAAATGAGTGAATTGGAAAGGTACATTTCTGGTCATTACTAAAGAATGAACAGCTAAACATTCTTTTTTTTTATTAAAGTAGAAGCAGACAAAAAATACTCATTTTGGTCAAAATTAAAAAAATGAAACAAAATATAGCATCTTTATGTTATATTAGATTTGAAACTCCAAATATACACTTTTGTCAATTTACATTAGTTATTATAAAATAATCACTTTTGTCAATTTACATTAGTTATTACAAAATAATCACTTTTGTCAATTTACATTAGTTGAAACCGATTATTCACTTTGGTTAATTTATACTAGTTGAAAACCAATTTTTCACTTTTGTCAATCTACACTAGTGAAACAAAATATGATTTAAAGAGCTACATTTTGTTTGCAATTTTAGATGCAAACAAATATTACATTTTTATTTTGTATTTTAGTTAGAAATAGAAATATACATTTTTGTTTGCAAATTTTGTTGCAAACAAACATTTAATAAAGATTATATATTCTTTTATTTGCATATTTAGATGCAATTAAACATCGTAGTTAAAAGGTTATATTTTTATTTGCATATTTAGATGCCAATAAACATCATAGTTAAAAGATTATATTTTTATTTGCATATTTAGAGGCAAATAAACACCATAGGAAAAAGATGCATTTTGTTTGCAACTCTAGATGTGAACAAAACTTTAAATTTAAAAGTTATCCTTTTTATTTGCAATCCTTGTTGCAAATAAAACTAGAAATAAAAAGGTTACATCCCTCGATGTAAATAAACATAAAAAGTTGAATCTTTATTTGGATTCTCTTTTGAAAATAAAGCATGAAATAAGAAGTTATATTTTTATTTGAATTCTCTATTGCAAATAAAACATGAAATCAAAAAGTATATTTTTATCAACGCTTTAGTTGTTATAAAAATGATAAGGTTAAATAATTACATTTTTAATGTAATATAAAGATTTTATTTTATACAATGTAAAAAGAATATCATTTTTATGTAAAATGAAAAGATCATACTCCATTGTAGGTGAGTCAACATCAGAATTCACATTTTTAATGAAAATGAATAAGTAGAAAGGATTCATTGTTTTGATAAATTATGTCAACACGAGAACTTATGTCCTCTTTATTTATATATAAGTAATGATTCATCCCTATATATGTTTATGATACTGAAATGTTACACCTCCATTTTCAAGTTACCCGACTTGTCTATGTGATTGGGACGATAATTTTCACACATCGCCCAAGTGCACGAATAATTTATTATTTGGTTGATGGATGAAACCCCACACAGGTATTGGGATGATATTGGATACACACTAATCCCAATATTTAGTTATTTGTCAATCGATGGATTGAAAGTCTGTGATGAGCGTTAGTTTTTACTTTAATGCTCACACAGTTATAAATTCCACTCTAGTCATCATTTGGATGTTTAATAATTATTTATCATGATTGTTGATAACATGCTTTATATGGTTGTTGATTGAGTCACATTCCAATAAAGAATATTTTATAAAATATCTTAGGAAAAGAATATGTTTTAGAAAAATATATTTTTATTGAAACGAACTAGTCATTAACTAGAATAAATCATTAAATTTAGATTTAATGAAGTTTTCCAATTTGCTAATATTTAATTGAAATTAAATTAAATAAATTGGATTTGGGTTTGTCGTGAATAGTGTCTTAAATAACACTGTTCTTAAACCCCGTATGAAAAGAATAATCTTTTAATTTAGATTATTAAAGTTTTCAGTTATATTTTATAATTGAAATAAGATGAAATGTGAGTTGGGTTTATTGTTAACTATGTTTTTAAGCGACATGTGTTTTTTAACCCAACCGACAGCAAAAATATGATTTGGATTTTATAAATCTTTATTTAAGATTTAAATGGGAATTTTCCAAAAGCCAAATTTTCCAATTTAATATATTAAATTGGAGTTGAATGGAATTCGAATTAATAATAACCGAGATAAGCTTCTGTAAAAGAAAACTGACACTACATATGGAATTTAAAAAGGCTTTGCTATTATTCCATTTATATTATTGGTCAGATACAGGAATTTATATCGAATATATATTGAGTTGATTTCTGTGAAAATTCCATATTTAATGAAAGACGATTTTGGGTTTATCGTGAACGGTGTTTTAAAATGACACTAGTTGTAACGACCCGGGAAAAAGCGACCTTGGTTATCCGATATATAACACATATCGAACAATCAAAAGTCGAAATTACCGGATAGTCCAAGAAAGAAATTAGAGGGTGAGGATAGATAAGTTAGAAAATTAGAACAGAAGAAGAAGAAGAACACAACAACATCAGAGTAACACGAATCTCACAGCGGAACGAATAAAAAATAATAGACAACATATCTTGAAATCAAAGTAGTATATGTATATCATACCATTATCAGAGTACAACACTTTCATCACAGCGGAATAATCAATAGCTAGAAAAATATTGAAGCCTCCTGCTCCAAGCTCTTCAAGCATACCTGTAAATTCTGACTACTTGACTGTCCGTACAAATTTAGGCACCCAAGAGTTTAGGGAAAACAAAACAAAATAAACTCTGGGTCAGTCATGGGACTGGTGTGAGTAAACTCAAATCATTTGGTTTAACTTTCAAAATCCTTCCGAAAGAAAAGATAATCGTAAGACCAATCCACACATAAACACGGACGGTTTTTACCTTACGATAACCCAAAACACTTTGGAAATCATATATTATCTGATATTATAATAATGTCTAATCACAAGTAATTAAAATATAGTAGAACGCTTGCATCTCACGCTCTACATATATAGTATACAAATCAAACTCGCGGGCACTTATTGGAAATTGGATTCCGACTTTGACAAGGTATGGGACCACCTGCCGATAGTGTGTCTCTAGAGGCGAATACACTGGGTTCAACAAAAACATCTTGCAACCCGGCCCTCACATGACCGACCACTCATTTCGCTTGAGTGTATCGAATGTATATCACCAACGGTTGGGATCAGCAACCGTCTCCCGAATGGGGCAGCATCGATAGATTTAAGAAGCAATTGGAATTTCTCTAGATAGGTGATCATACATCCTAATGGGTGCGACCCACATAGCCATGCTGCCTGCCCGATTTTTGTCATTTCCCGGTTGATGAGGCTAGAGGTCATAACGTATCTTTTGACGGATCACACCTCCATTACTTTGAATGCCACATCGTCATACCCGCCAAATCACAAATTGATTTCACCAAAAATACCACGGGTATACAGCTAAGAGAAACGAATTCCTCCGCCACCAAACGTAAGTACGTTTGAAGAGATCAACTTACGCGATCCTTTGAATATACTCTGTCAGACATTCGTCCATTCACGTTTGTCCTGGGACTGGACAAACCGAAGGCACTATTCTGTAAATAGGATAGCCCTTGCATAACCCCCTCTTCAATATATTCAGCATACTTGATTCGCAATGCTTATGCCAATACGGAGTGGTTCTCTGGATAATAATCCAACCGGTCTCTCAATATTAACAACGTAAAATGGTCAAAAACTTTGATAGTCGGTGATTTAACTATCAAATGAAAACATGTCTGTGTGCAAACAACGATATTATTTCCAGATGGAAATTCTATCGATCAATCATCATCAAATTATCATAAATTTACCCTTTTCCTTATTCTTGTTTTCCTATATTTCTTATTTACTATATTTAGAAAATATACGTTATTAACAATGGAAAACAATTCCATTTCTCATTTTCTATATTCAGAAAACATTTCTGATTTTTCATTTGAAAGACATTTCCAAATCTCCTTCATTGGGTTTAAACTGATGTTTGAATAAACATCGCTATGCCAACACCAACCATTTCGCTCATTAACTAAATTCACTTAACCACTTTCACTCTCGAACCTTATCCACTTCTTAGTTAAAACGAAGTCAATCAAGTTGGGGTATAATTACCTCTTAGACCTTAACTGAACAACATTTCTAACTTCGAAATAGACAGAGTTCAAACTTCACTCTTTAAGAAACTTCCTTGCGAACTCTCGGATTCTATTTATGAATCCACTTCCTTTACTGAATCATTTGATTATAACTATAAATGTTATAATTCCATGCTTTCAAAATATGTTAACTTAAATATATTTCCATATCTTAATTTGGATAAATAAACAACCAACTACTTTATTAACAGATAATTAAAACTTGATTTGAAATGGAAAGTAAACATTACTTCCCTTGATTCGATATAATCGAATTTCCATGTATGATTCGCTCTCGAATAATCACTATCCGATAATTCTCTTTCGAATAAACTATATTCGATTCCCCTATTCGAATAACTAATATTCGATAATCCTTTTCTTCGAATAACTAATATTCGAAAAATCTCACTTCGAATAAACCATATTCGATAATTCTCTCCTTCGAATAACTATATTCGATTTAACACACTTCGAACGAACTATATTCGATTACTCTTCTCGAATAAACTATATTCGATAACTCTACTTCGAATAGGTGATATTCGATTAATTCCCTTTTTGACTAACCCTACTTAATTTACTAATACTCGACTAACTCGACTTAATTAACTTCTATTGATTAATTACTATTTGATTTAACACCATTTGCTTGACTCTAGATCGCAGCGATCACAATGGTTACGCCTGATTCCCCCAGGAAACATCCGACCGCCGTAGGCTATCTGCAGCCCTGCGTATTACGCTAGCAGTCGTGCTAAATGGAAATTCATCCTCAAATAACTTTGTCTATTTTTAACTCTATCTCGAATAATTAGATTCGATCAATTCTAATTGAATAATTAATATTCAATTAACCCTTTTTCGATTACTATATTTGAATAACTCTAGTTCGATTTGACTCAAAATGATTAACTCTAACTGATTAACTCTAACTGGTTAATTCTAACTGAATAACTCTAAGTGGATAACTCTAACTGAATAACTCTAACTGGTTAACTCTAACTAACTAACTCTAACTGTTTAACTTTACGGTTTAACTCTGACAGTTTAACTTCAACGGTTTAACTCTAACAGTTTAACTCCAACTGTTTAACTCTAACAGTTTAACTCCAACTGTTTAACTCTAACAGTTTAACTCTAACAGTTTAACTACAACTGTTTAACTCTAGTTGATTAACTCTTTTGAATTAATCCCTTTGACTTTTCTCTTTTGAATAATTCCTTTGAATTACTTCCCTTGAATAGATTCTTTTTCTATTCGTTTACTCAACAAATAACTATTCTCTTTTCGCTTCTATTTATTTAACCAATAAATATTCTCTTTAACTTTTCTATTTATTCAACAAATAAATATTTCTTTTAACTTTTCTATTTATTTAACAAATAAGTACTTCTGTCAACTTTTCTTTATTCCCTACATGAATATTCCCTTTTCAATTCCATTTGTAAATACTTTTACGAATGTTTCCCTTTTTATTTCTATTTGTAATCGTTTCACAAATATTTCCCTTCTATTTGATTTCACCAATATTTTCCCTTCTATTTGATTTCAACAATATTTTCCCTTCTATTTGATTTCAACAATATTTTCCCTTCTATTTGATTTTAAACAAATATTTCCTTTGTAATCTATTTGTTTTCCAAACAAACATTTCCTTTTTATTCTATTTGCAAATAGTTTGCAAATATCTCCTTTTCACATTTTACTTTGATTTTATACTAATTCCATTTCTAAATATCTCTTGTTTATTTAACAATATAAATAATCCCTTTTAATTCTATTTATTTCATAAGTAAATATCTCCTTTTCAATTCTAATTATACATGTTTCCTTTTCAATTCTTGTTTCCGCAAATATTTTCTTTTATATTTGTTTCCACAAATATTTTCCTTTCCTAAATTTCTTGGACTTCTATAATTATTTTCTTTATGAAACTCTTTTCTTTCCATATATAAAATCCATAGATTTTATATAAATAATTTATTTTCAAAATATACTTTGAAAATCTCCTTTTCACTTCCTGGTATCACTTATGGTATAAAAATACCAAATCAAAAAGTTTGATCATCATCCAAACACACAGGGTCAACAATAGATGATATAACACATCATATATCAGAATATATGAAAAACGGTAAAATAAATGTTGAGGAATCCAGTTGGATCCCTCCGACCTGTTTCCCTGCATCCACAGATGTTACACAATATAATTCACATCAATTTCATTTCAATATGAGGTATTCTGATAAACAGAATCAACATCGGTTAACGATATATATAACTATCTCGGTATTTTCAACCAACTGACTAGCAGTTCAACCAAACAATCAACACTCAGCAATTCAACCAATATTTATCAGTTCTAAAAATACTTTATAAAAATATAAAGTGTTCAGAGTTAGTGAGATTTACTCACCTTGGACGGTTTATCGTTGAATAACGATAATCGGTCATTGATTTGGTTCAGACGTTAAATTTCACCATAAATCCAAACGAGCTCCAATCCACTTGTGGTCAGTTCCATTGCGTAGTGCTCGTCCATACAATCCCAACGGATCCTGTTTCGTTAAATTTCGTTAATATATGCAAAAGTTATGCTATTTACAATATTTACCTAATTTAAATGAATATATATTTAATTAAATTAATTAAATTATTTTTATCTTAATTAATTTCTAATTGCGTTATTAGCCAAATTACCTTCCTTGCCCTTCTAAAAAATCCTACTTTCCCATCTCTAGCCATGTCCAATTTTTCTTTAAAATTGAAAAACCATTTTAATATTAATTAAATTTAATTTTCAAATAAAATATTTAAAAATATTCATTTAATTATAACTTAAAAATTTTAACCCGGATCAAAAATCTGCTTCCACTCATTTTAAAGTATTTTTCGATAAGAATCCAACGGTCCTTGTTTCGTGGAAATCCGACTTGTTTTGAAAAAGTTATAAGCTTTTTAAAGTTTATGGTTAAAAATTACGAAAATGCCCCTGGTCTATTTTAAATTCAAATTAAATTCAAATTAAATTTTAAATTTAAATTTAAATTAATCATCCCATCCGTCGGATCAGTTAGGGATAGCCAGGGAGAGCAGGAAACTATATTTTCCAAACTCAAGCCTTAGACATTATCCTCTCTGTCACCCTTAGAATGTTTTGATATTTATTTTTACAAATTCTATATTAAGTATTATATATATGTATATACATATATTACAAAAATAAATAAATAAATAAATATTATTTAAAAACTTACCCCGAATCCCAAGCCTCTGCCTAAGAGTCCCTAGCTCCCCGTCTTGCCCTCCTTTCTCCTTTCCTTCTCTTTTCCCTATTTTCTATTATTTTATTATTATTTCTGCCATTGCCAAAGCTTGAAAGAGAAGGAGGAGGAGTGAGTTTAAAATGAAGGGGGGGGGGGGTATTTATAGCCGAAGGAGTCACATGGATTGCTGAGGTGGCGCGAATCTAACGGTCGAAAATGGATGGCTAGGATTAATCCTTAAATTAATTAAATTATAAATAAATTTAATAATTTATGAATAGTAAAGTGTGTTTTCTCAACCCTATTCGGATGTTAATTTGACTTACTTATTGATAACTTATCCGAAATCTTTTTCAACCATGTTGTTCAATTTTTCTTGCTCTTCAATACTATATAAAAATATATCAATTTTGAATTTGTTTGAACTTTCAAATAATTTAAATTCAAAATTCAAAATAGTGTTTTGTGTTAGTTTCAACACCTTCCGGTCTCATGTTGGAGTATCAAACGATAACGGTTTTCAGAAATTCTTCCACCATCTGGTCCGGTTTTTAACGTACTTCAATCCTATGTATTCAAATCAAAAATCGGAGTTCGTTTAGATTTTCAAATAATTTATTTAAATTTCGTTTCCTTAATAACTTTCTATATCCGTTATAGGATTTTCCCAGATTTCATATATAGCTAATATCCTATGTTTAGAATTTTCCTGGATAGGTCACAGGTTCCAGTTTTGCCGTTAGCATTAGCAAATTCCAATTACCGTCAAAATTTAGTTCAAATTTTGGCCTTTTATTTTTTCTTTTCCACATACGGATGCCATTTTTGACGTAACTTGGTTGGTTACCTAATTTCATCATTTCGGATTTAATGAAACTGATTTCATCGAAATCCGAGTTCGTTAGCTACTACATCCTTTGTAAACGTACTATTTTAAATTAAAAATTTATCCTTTTATACTGCCAGTTCACATTATATTGCAGATCCACTAAATTTCTACCATTTCGGAATAACATAAAATATTCAAAATTATTGAAATTAAACCATTTAAACTTCCAAAACAATAAAAAAACATTTTTAAATAATAACTAAATGGTCAAAAAATCTGGGTCGTTACACTAGTTCTTTAACCCAGTTAAAGAAAAGATTTATTTCTTAAATTTATATAATCATTGAATAATGATTTTTGATATTTAAAACCAAACTGGGTTTTTAATAAATCTTTAAAAGAAAGATTTAAGAATAAACTTAAAGGATTTATCTTTGATAAAATATGGCGAATATTTTATTAGAAGAATATTCTAAATTGGAATGTGGTGTTGGTTGTGTTTTATAACACTTGATTTTGATTATAAAAATACACGAGTTATTCGGAAAGACCGGGTTTAACCCATTCCGAATAATCACAAGTTGAAGAGGTGATTGAAGACCGACGATCTTCACATCGAATGGGTGTGTTGCTACTGAGACTCTTGATGGGAGTAGCTACCTTGAAGGGGCTTCAGTGGTGGCCGTCAGGACTATGGTTGATTGTTCGGATTTGGTTTTCGCTCAGACCCAGCAAATGGATGTGTGTCTGACATTGGATTTCGTTCCATGTGAATTAAATCGATTTCTGTTAATGCATGTCTGTTTGGTGGTAGATGATTTATTCTCTACTTAACACCCTGGTATATATTAATAGTGATTGATCGCATGACGTGAATTGTCAATGTGGCACGCCAAGATGCAATTGATCAAGACTTTTGTTGAAAAGCAGGGCCTTATGGGATGATCAAAGTATAGCCTATTACGGCATAACTTTGTGTATATCGTGACTTCGCGAGCCTCACACCCCAGTATGAGTCAAAAACGGGATATGGACCGTAGGGAGTGCACACGTTTCTTTCTAGCTAGTGGTAGTGTCAGTGCTTAAACTGGCTAACATTTTACTTATATGGATGATGGATTTTGAGGCGCCTCGGATTTTTATAGGTCGTTAGTGGTCATACTATAGGTTCAAAGGAACCGGGAAACGTGTGTTCAGGCATAACCAATCCACTGCCGATAGGCGGGGACCGGCCCTACCGCTCTAAGGGGTCACTGCGGGGGATCCTGAGGCATTTGCTAGAGTATCTCGAATCGGAGAGGAGCTTGCCCCTAGCCTCGACTCATGATGGAAATCCAATTTCCAATACGACCTTGCGGGATTTGTAGAACTAGTATGGCGACATGATATATGGTACCCATGCCGTCTAGGATTGATACATTTATATTTGAAATGTTTTTATTTAAACATATACACACTAATACTAAATCCTTTTTACCATATCAAGCATCTTTTGACCATTATAAGGTAAAACCCTATCCTCCGGTTTGCGTTGCATTGTGTGATAGAACTTGGGTCTTATAATGGTTTCATTTTTCTAAAAAGCATTGCGCTGTTTAACGTTTTACTTTATTTTATGCACTGGCAATCCAATGGAGTAAACCAGTTCCGCGTTAGCGGCGTGGTCCTGTAATTAGCCTTATTATTAGATAGTTAAGTTAAGAATTCTCATACCAGTCCCATGACTGACCTGTAGTTTATTTCACTGGCAAACTCGGGTGCCCATATTTTTCACACGGGCAGTCGAGTAGCTTTTTGCAGATATATTTACAGGATTCTGGCTTACAGCTGAAGCGGTATTCGGAAAGCTCTCTATCTGTGTATTCCTTCCAGTTGTATATTTGTATTATTTTTTCGCTGCTATTTAAATGTAATTTAAAACTCTGATATTATTGTATTTCTATTTCTGTAACAAGTATTCGTACTCTGTTACATTCTTGTACTCTGATGTAATTGTTGTAATCAGCGATAAAATGTTCTTCAGTTTATGTTTTGATGTGTGTTGTTCTTAAAGCAATCCAGGTTTTCCTTCACTGAGAAGTTTGGGTCGTTTCATTTGGTATCAGAGCTTTGGTTTACAGAGCTCAAGAACAAGACACATTGGAACCGAACGAAAGAATTCATCAGAGATTGGATTAGTAATATCCAATAAGAATAACTCGTTAGAGATAGGATCAGTAGTATCCTAGAACGAGTGTGAAGAGTATTATTTTCTTTAAAAATAAAAATGAAAACAAATTTAGTTTTGAAATTTTATCTTAAAATACGTATTTGAGTATATTATTATATTTTAATGTGGACAATCGAGTATATAAAATTTTGAATATACGAGTAATTAACGAATATTCAAAGTTTTAATATACTAGATAGATATAGAATCACACTCTAGTCGCCCGGAGATGATTCTGGTGATCGGTGCACCATCATCAGTATTTATGTTCGAGTATCGAAAGTGGGATTTCTATATATTTTCATTGACTGGTATGAGAACCAAAACTTAGTTATTACACATTGCTGTGATTTGCACTAAAATATTATTTTTGACTATATATAAAAGTTATATATATTTGAAAAGTTAAACACCTAATTGATTGCTGGTTGTGATGTTTGATAATTAGCTTTACTAATTAAAAAATTAGAAGGATAATCAATTAAAAAACCAGATAAAATTTTAATTAAGTTAGCTAATTAAACAATTTTTAGCTTCGTTCCTTTTCGAGGACGAAAAGATTTTAAGTGGGGGCGATTGTAATAACCCGGAATTTTGCGGCCAATTTAAAATTTTTATTTTAGAAATTTTATGGATTTTATAAATTTAAAATAATTTTTTTAAATAATAACGAATAAAATTTTATTTTAAAATGAATAAATTTAAATTCAATTATAAAAGGAGTTTAAAACAGCGCTGCAGTTTGAAATTTTGAATTTGAACTTTGACCGACTGTACAGGATTCATTTTAAATCAGAATTGAGCGAAACAAGAAATATTTAAATCCGTTTAATCATATCTTTCTAACGAATCTGAAAAACTGAAATTTCACTTTATAATTTGCAAGTTATGTCTAGTTCAAAATTTAGAAAAGTCGCTGTGGAATTCATATATATTTTAATTAAATATATTGGCCTTAAAAATAGCCATTTTGCAAACGACCTCGGTTTTCGACGAAACCACTTTTGTTGGAACCGGAATGTCAAATTATTGCAAAGTTTCAATTTTCATAATTTTTCGAATTAATATGTGAGCATGGTAAAATAAAATGTGTTTTGACTATTTTAGTCAAATTTAATCGACTTGAAAATGGCCATTTTTCAAACGATCTCAGAATTCGACGAAATTAGTCTTGCTAGAACCGTATCGTCAAAACATAACTACAAATTATTTTTGTATAATTTTTAGAGTCAGTATGTAGCCCCGGTAATTTAAAATGTACGTTTGAATTATATATATTGTTTTATATTTTTATTTAAAGAAAAACATATCATAACAGCCGAATTGGGTTACAAAACATGTTCCATTGTGTCCGGGACGGGGGCTATTAGCTAGGGGCAACACTCGTTTGGACGGATTTGGAGTTCGTGGTGTTAAACTGATATTATTTGAATTAAATAAATAAAATACTATAGAAATACGCTATAAATACTCGGCCAAATACGCAAACCCTAAATTCAGAAATACTGCCGTCGTATACCCTTTTCAATGGCTGAAAACGCACAAAAACAAATCCTTAATTTCTTCCATCTCCTTTCGGATTGAATCCTAACTCTAAAACTAAAACCGTAATGCTTTCCACGATCTTCATTTCTTTATGGATATGATCTGTTCTCGTGAAGTATTGATGGAGAATCGGGCCTCCAAACTCGCCAGTCTTCCGCCGCCGCCGTACTCGTCAGGGGTGATCGGAGTGGGCCCACTCTCCGGCGAAGGCGCGCCGTACTCCCCCCTCCCTCTTGACGTCCGCCGGTCGCCACCCCGTGGCTTGTGTTGCCGGAAAAACCTGGCCCTAGGTTCGAACCTGAAGTCTGAGAACCATCGGCCTTTGTCTGCTTAAGGTAGAAGAAGGATTGGCAAAGGTTAAGTGAATGTAATTAATTTAATTAAAAATATATTTAATCTTTTAAAGTTTAAATCGACATAACTTCTCCATACAGTGTCGGAATCCAACAAATTCAGGTGCGTTGGACTCGTGTCGAGGAGTACTTCATGATGACGCTGACTAGATCGAAAAACAGAGCAAACCAGATTTTGGAAAATTTTCAGATCTGAACCGATCAAAGTTAAAACCATCGGTGAGATTTCTATCTATAAAAATAATTAAAATTTTATTATATTTCGTTATTTAAATTTCATGTGTGTATGTGAATCAAATTCAGATCTGAGTTGTATGATGTGGTATTTGTTGATTTTGTTGATTGTGATATATGCGTTTGGTTAAAATTAGATTTACATTTGGTTTGCATAAAAGCTTTGTTTATATAACGAAGATTCACATTTTTGTAGAACAGAAATAGATCAAACAAAAATTTACATTTTTGTTGAATAGAATTAGTTGAACAAGTGGAATCATTTCTGTTGAAACAAAATTAGCATTTTTGGCAAAGAATGGTTAGTGAAATAAAAACAACATTTTTAGAAGATGTGTTATGGAAATCAAAAATGACATTTTTTTATTAGAAGCTTGTTAGAAAATATAAACAACATTTTTATATAGATGTCACTTTAGTGAAAAAGAACAACATTCTTGTCAAGACTTGATGAGTGAATTTAAATAGGCATTTTTGGTCAAAACATGTTTGGTGAATAAAAAGATACATTTTTGTCAAAATTTGATAAGTAAAAAGGATAACCTATTTTGTCAAAACTTGAATTAGAGAAATAAAAATACAATTTTGGTCAAACTTGATTTGAGAAGCAAATATATATTGAAAATAAATGGGTTCTTTTATTTGCATTCACTAATGCAAGTATACATTAAAAATAAAATTTGACCTTTTATTTGCATTCACAAATGTAAATATTCATATAAAATAAAGTGTGTTCTTTTATTTACATTCACTAATGCAAATATTCACTAAAAACAGAATTTGTTCTTTTATTTGTATTCACAAATGCAAATTTATATTGAAAATAGAATTTGTTCTTTTATTTGCATTCACTAGTGCAAATATGCATTAAAAGTAGAATTTGTTCTTTCATTTGCCATTCTAGTTGTGTCAAAGTTAGATTACAATAAAAAGGTTCATTTTTTTTTATGGTTTACACTAAGCCATAGTTTTGGCAAAAATTAGAATATCAATAACATGGTCATTATATTGTTTATATTAACATATGGTTCGTTTAAAATTAGTATAACAAAAGTATTCATTTTTATTGGTTGTATCACACATGGTTTTGTCAAAATTTAGTTATTAAAATAATAACATACATTCCTGTCACTTTAAGGGAATGAATTGAAAATGTTCATTTTAGCCATTATAAATGAGTGAATTAGAAAGGTTCATTTTTGGTCATTATTTGTAATAACCCAAAAATCTGGGCCAGTTTAAAATTTTTATTTTGGCAATTTTAGCGAATTTTGAATATTTAAAATAGATTATTTTAAATAATATCGACGAGAAAATTTATTTTGAATATATTAGAACGTATATATTATACGCGTCGTCGTTAGAATATAAATAATTATATATAATTATAAATAGAATTGAAAATGGCGCGGTAGTTCGATAATTCGATTTCAAACTTCAATTGAATGTACCGGGTGCAAAACAATCCGGATTTTAGTGAAACCAAAAACATTGGGATCTATTTGATGATATCTTTCCAACGAATCCGGAAAATTGAGATTTCATAGCGGGAATCAAAAGATATGTCCAGTTGAAAATTATAAATAGTCGCTATGGAATTCAAGCCCTTAAAAATAGAAATTTTGCAAACGACCTCGAATTTCGACGAAACCAGTTTTGTTAGGTCCGTGTTGTCAAATTATTGCTAGGTTCCAAATTTCATAATTTTTCGAATCAATATGTGAGCGTGGCAAAGGAAAATGCGTTTGACCAGTTTCAGTTGATTTTAATCGACTGGAAAATGACCATTTTTCAAACGGTCTCAGAATTGGACGAAACTAGTTTTGTTAGGACCATATCGTCAATACGAAGCTAGAAAATATTTTTCGGGAATTTTTCGAGTTAGTATGTGACCCCAGTAAATTGAAATGTGCGTTCAAATTCAATATATATAGTTATATGTTGGTTTTGAAGAAAACTGATCGAAACGATCGAATCAGCTTACGATACATATCACATTGTGTTCGGAATGGGGGTAATTAGCTACGGACGACAGGCGGCGGGTCCCGTTTTGAGGTCGAAATAAAAAGTTGCTTTTTGAAGTTTTAAAATAATAAAATATATATTTATTAATATATCCTTACCTCTCTCTCTCTCTACGCTCATAACTGTCAACGATGGAAATTAAAATAAAAGAAAAAAAACCGCGACTTCCACCACGTCACTCCACCCCTACGGCGCCGTCGCCGCCTGGCCAGGTCGCGCCACCTCCCCAAACGACGGGCCCCCCCTTTCATTCTCCCAAACGACGCCTAGCCCCCACCTCAAACCCAAATCGTTCGTCCAAGCCGCCGCCGCCTCAGGGCGATTTTAGCCCTCCTCAGGCGATCGAGTTTAGGGCGGCGGGTTGCTGAAGGTCGAGCTCACGTAGACGAAGCTCCTGGAAGCACTGGATCGTCGGCACGATGGCTGTGGGAGGCGCAAACCCCAACCCTAGGTGCTGAGCCCCATTTCGACGCCCAGAATTTCTACAGTGAGTTTTTCTTAATTTCTTTATCCAACCTTGTTTAAATTTATGACCATTTTATAATTAATAACATGACATCAAAATATAATTTTATATGTAACTTTGTTTTTTTTTTAAAAATAATAATAATAAGATCTTTAAAATAGAAAATAGCAATGTATTGTTTATAGGATCGAAAATAGCATTATTTTTATAAAATACAATAGCATAATTTTTTAAAAAAACAAGGAAAGCATTGTTTTTGAAAAATAAAAAGTAGAATTGTTTTAAAGAAGAAAAATATACTTTGTTTTTAAAGTAGAAGAATAAACATACATTGTTTTCGAAGAATAAACATTTTTGAAAAATAAATATACAGTATTTTTAAAACTGAAAAGATAGGATTTTTATGAAATAAAAATATGATCTTTAAAAATATTTGTACGGTATAAAAATGTGATTTTTATTTATATCTGAACAGTATAAAAATGGGGTTTTTTATCCGTCTAGCGTTGAAATATAAATGTGATGTTTAATGTAAAAATCATTTGAAACAGACTGCTTGGAAGTACGAACAAATCCAGACTGTTCTGAATTTCAGAAATTCCTATGAAGGAGTGGAACCCTCTGTGAGAATTTCTCACTCTTCAATTTCTTTTCTAGTTATATATATATACTAGGATGCAGACGGTGCTTAGTAGCACCCGACACAATCGTCCACAGACCATGGACTTGTTTGTTTGATTGCAAAAATTAGTTAGATGATTTGGTTTGAATTGAATTGTTTGGTGAATTAAATGGATTGATTGATGTGTGAATGGCGTGGGCCTTCACTAGACCGGGGATAAGGCTAGGCCTCGTCCCATTTCTAGTATCGTGCCATTATGCCGCCGAATTTTTTTAAAATATGTTAGAAAAATAAAAATATCATTTTATTTAAAGAATGAACTGAATAGAAATTCATATGTTAAAATAAAATGTTTTATCGTTAAAAATATAATTTTTAACGTGAAGTGAATAAAATAAAATATTCATTTACAAACTGGACGGTTTGTTTATGTACACCTATTTGAAGGACATTGATTGGGACGATAAATTTTACACATCGCCCAACTGCACAAATAAAATCTGTGTTTGACTGTTTGAAACCCCACACGGGTGTTGGGATGAAATTTGAAGTTCACTCATCTTGATTGATTAAATATGTCGATCGATTGATTGACAGGCTGTTATAAGCGTTAGATATCTATATTTGATGCTTGAACAGTGTAGTGCACTTTGGTTGATGGTTGATTATTTTTCAATGCTATTATATGTGTGTAATGTATGAAAATCCATATAATTAACTTTATATGGTAATTGATTGGGCCTCATTCCAATTTGAAAAATAAAGAATAATATAAAATAAAAGTTCATGTGTTGACAATACTCATCCATTGAGATTGGTCATGTGTTGAACGAAATATTTTAGTAATAAAATTTACATCTTTATCGATATAAAATAAAAGTTCATGTGTTGACAGTACTCATCCATTGAGATTGGTCATGTGTTGAACGAAAGATTTTAGTAATAAAATTTACATCTTTATCGATATAAAATAAAAGTTCATGTGTTGACAGTACTCATCCATTGAGATTGGTCATGTGTTGAACGAAAGATTTTAGTAATAAAATTTACATCTTTATCGATATAAAATAAAAGTTCATGTGTTGACAGTACTCATCCATTGAGATTGGTCATGTGTTGAACGAAATATTTTGATAATAACAACTATTTTGAAAAAGAAATATTTGAAATAGGATATTTGAAAATAGAAATTTATGAAGCCGTGTTGATTAGGTTGACGCCATTTTGACGTGAACGATATTTATATCGATTTTATTCATTTTGAAATGAATTGAATTGAAAACGATTTCGAAATGAATTGAATTGAAAACGATTTCGAAATGAATTGAATTGAAAACGATTTCGAAATGAATTGAATTGAAAACGATTTCGAAATGAATTGAATTGAAAACGACTTCGAATTCGAATTGAATTTAAAGCGAATTGAAAACGAATTCAAATTGAATTGAAATTTGAATTGAATAGAAATGAATTTTAAAACGAATTTATAAAGAAGAATTCAATTTTGATTTGAATTGAAATAGAAGTTGAAATTGTTTTTGAAACGAATGCCAAACGATTTATATAGTTCGTTTTAAATAGAAATCGACGAAATATATATTATATATATTATATATATAATATAATGGCCTGAATAGAACGCGTCGCACCGCGGCAGTTCGTGAATTTCGACCATTTATTTCAAACGGACATTACGGGAGATCCGACCGTCGGATTCTCCTAAAACCGGAACCGCTGGGTTCGTATCGAAAAGAGCTTTCTAACGAATATTAGAAATTTGAAATCTAACGGTTGGATTTGGAATTATGTCCAAATCAAATTTGAAAAAGGTCGATGTAAGTGCAGTTCGATGGCCGTTGATGGAAATCGACTGTACGGGCCTTGATAAAATTATCAAAAATAGCAATAATTTGTGTAAAATCATAAGAGATGATTTGTGAAGATTTGGGAAGAAAACTCTATATTTGAAAAGATGAAAATAGATTTTTATCGAAATGAACTAGTTTTGAACTAGTGTTAAGATTCTATTTATTTTTAAATAAATAAATTGAATTTAAAAAGGGTTTTAAAAATAACCAGAATTTCCAATGATTGCATTGGAATGGATTTGAATCGAAATTGTCTTCGGAATATTTCGATGTTGGAATTCGTGATTATACAGGTGTTGTTATGGAAATTTGAAAGATATATATTTATATCGTTATTTCCAATACGACATGTGTTAATCGTAGTATTCGATATTGAATATAAGCCGATATATTTTCTATTCAAAGCCTTGTATTGAATATCAAATGTGATTTGGGTTTGTCGTGAATGGTGTCTTCATTAACACTGTTCTTGAACCCAGTTGAGAAAAGATTAAATCTTTTTATTTTAGATTTAACGAAGTGTACCAATTAAATAATATTTAATTGGAATTAAATCAATATTGATTTTTTGGTTTATCGTGAACAGTGTTTTAAATAACACTCGTTCTTTAACCCGATAATTAATGAATGTGATTTTGGGTTTATCGTGAACCGTGTTTTAAATGACACTGATTCTTTAACCCAGTCGAAGATTAAAACTAAGTGGAGTTTTAATGAATCTTTAATTAGATTGAAAAGATCGAAAATGGAGTACCACCAGTTTTGCTCCAGGCGATAGTTAAATCTTTAATTAGATTTGAACGTGAAACGGTAATTGAATTTACCGATAACACCGTGGTGTTAGATATGAAGTATAACCAGTTTTACTTCATGGGATGAATAGGTTGGGATTGGGAAACTAAAACAAACGATTACTTCGGTAAGGTTCGCTAATCCCGACTAGTTTGAATTGAGATTCAAAAATAGATTAAAGAATAAATTCAAGAAATTTATCTTGGATAAAATTACTGGGAACCTTTCCCTATAAATGTGAAATTTAGAAACTAACTGTCGGTTAGCCAAGCAGAATGGCTTTCTGGATATGGATCTGATGTTGGTTTCGGCCTTCGGGGTTAATATTTGGGGAATTTTTCTCTTGATTAATTTACGGTTAGTGACTGATGATTTGGAATGAGGCGTATGTTGTGTTTGTGTAACACTTATTTAAAATATACGCGAGTTATTCGGAAAGACCGGGTTTATCCCATTCTGAATAACTGATACGACGATAAGTCGAAGATGAAGACGATGGTCGAAGACCGGAGGTCTTCACGTCGTTTGGGTGATTACTGATGATCTTGATTGGGCTGTACACCCAAGAAGATGGAAACGGTTAGTGATCGTCCAGACGTACTTGGAGATCGATGGATATGCGGGGTACTAGGTGCCTCCGGTTTCGTTCAGCCCCAGAACGGACTTGTAAATGGACTGTGTGTCTGACATTGGATTTTAGTCCGTGTGATTGATCTCTATTAAATACATATCTGTTTGGCGGCGGAGAATTTATTCTCTTGCTTAACGCCCTTCTCTGAGACGTACGAGCTCAGGGGTTATATATTGATGGATATCAAACGCATGGAGTGAATTGCCTGTGTGGCATGCCTAAGTGGCAATTGATCGAGGCTTCTGTTGAAAAGCAAAGTCTTGTGGTGATGATCAAAGCACGGCCTTTGTGGCATAGCTTTGTGTAACGTTTACTTCGCGAGTTTCACACCCGGTATGGACCAAAAACGGGAGACGGACCTCAGGGGGGACTTGCGTTTCTTTCTAGCTAGAAGTGGCGTCAGTGGTTTTACACGCCCTGACGAGTTTGACTTATGTGGTTGTTGCTGTTGCGAGGTGCCTCGGTTATATCGGTTTCGGCCGATGCATTCTGGTCGGCAGACGGACCAGACTTACACCCCATAGGGTGGGGAAACGTAGTGTTCAGGAATTTTAATCCACATCGGTGGACCGGCCCTGACGATCCAAAGGCTTGACTAAGTACTTGCCTGAGACACGGGCTAGAGCGTCTCGAATCGGTTGAGGACTATCTTTTGCCTCGGTTCATAGACGGAAATCCAATTTACAAATACGTGACATTTGCGGTTTTATTTGTAAACCTATATATGGCGACATGATATATGGTACCCATGCCGCCTATGATTGATACTTATGATTTGAAGTTGTTTTATACACTATGCACTTATAATAGTATCAAATGATTTGTTTTAAACGTATCAAGCATTCTTTGGCTGTTATAAGGGAAAACCCTATCCTCGGCTGCGTTGCATTGTGTGATGGGACCTGGGTCTTATAATAGCTTCATTTTTCTTTATTTAGCATTGCGTTGTTGTTTTATGCACTGGTGTTCTTGGGAGGAAACCCGTTCCGTGTTATACGGCGTGGTCCCTTGATTTACCTGACTTTAAAAATAAAGATTAATAACTGTTTTAGTTCTCACACCAGTCCCATGACTGACCTGGAGTTTATTGTTTTGACCTAAACTCTGGGTGCCCCTATTTTGACACGGGCAGCTAGTAGTTTTGGTTTTGCAGATTTATATTCACAGGATCCTGGTTTACAGCTGGAACGATATCCGGAAAGCTTTGTATCCGTATATCTCTTCTAGTTGTGTATTGTATTATTTTCCGCTACGATGTATTTAAATGTAATTTAAATCTCTGATATTTCTGTGTAATATTTATTTGTTTATACTCTGTATATTCTTGTAATCTGATGCATTGTTGTAATATACAATGAAATGTTCTTCTGTTTGTGTTCTGTTGTGGCTTGTTCTCGAACTATCCGACGCTTTCCTTTACGGGGAAGTTACGGGTTTTCACAGTTGGTATCAGAGCTTTGGTTTACCAAGCTCAGAGAACAAGGAACATTAGAACCATACGAAAGAATTCATCAGAAATTGGATTAGTAATATCCAATGAGAATGACTCGTTAGAGATAGGATCAGTAGTATCCTAGAACGAGTGTGAAGAGTATATTTTTGAAAATGAAAACAAATTTTTGTTTTGAAAATTTAAGTCAATTATTCGTATTTGGTTATTTATTTATATTGACGTGGACAATCCAGTATATATAGATTTTGCGTATACGTCTGATCCGCGTGTATTCAAAGTTTTAATATATTGGATAGATATAGCATCGCACTCTAGTCGCCCGAAGATGATATTGATGATAGCGATCGCATCATCAACATTTATGTTCGAGTTTCGAAGGTGTGATTTTCTATATATTTCCATTAGACTGGTGTGAGAACCAAAACCTATATATATAGCTAGGACACATTGTTGTGAATTGGCATCAAAAAAATGATTTTTGTATATGTATCAAATTATGAATTTGAAACGTTAATCCACTAATTGATTGATGTTTGTGTTGTTTGTTTAATTGTTTGATAATTTTGAACCATTATGCCTAACTGAATCAAGTATTGAAAATTGGTCGCATTTGCTTGCATACATGTACTTACATTGAACAGGTCATAGCAAGGAGGCTAGAGCCAGAGAATAAAATTTGTTTGCCCGACAAATAGGTACATGTTTACTACATAATTTACTGTTTTGTTTGGGTGATGATGATTTTATGAGCCTATTGGCTAGCCGCTTGGCTTTTTCTTTTTCTTTTTGGGATCTGAAGGACCGGGGAAGCTATTTGAGATTTCCCGATGCTCCCGGTACAGGGGAGGTTATGGCGAAATTTTTCGAAAATTTAGGGTGTTAGCCAAATTTTTGAAGAATTGGAAAATTCTCAGAAACTGAAAAAGTTGGGGAATGGAAGCCAGATCGAATGTAAAGTTGAATGATCAAACCACTTTCGACTTTGTTCCTTTTCGGGGACGAAAAGTTTTAAGTGGGGGAGATTGTAATAACCCAAAAATCTGGGCCAGTTTAAAATTTTTATTTTGGCAATTTTAGCGAATTTTGAATATTTAAAATAGATTATTTTAAATAATATCGACGAGAAAATTTATTTTGAATATATTAGAACGTATATATTATACGCGTCGTCGTTAGAATATAAATAATTATATATAATTATAAATAGAATTGAAAATGGCGCGGTAGTTCGATAATTCGATTTCAAACTTCAATTGAATGTACCGGGTGCAAAACAATCCGGATTTTAGTGAAACCAAAAACATTGGGATCTATTTGATGATATATTTCCAACAAATCCGGAAAATCGAGATTTCATAGCGGGAATCAAAAGATATGTCCAGTTGAAAATTCTGAATAGTCGCTATGGAATTCAGGCCCTTAAAAATAGAAATTTTGCAAACGACCTCGGATTTCGACGAAACCAGTTTTGTTAGGTCCGTGTTGTCAAATTATTGCTAGGTTCCAAATTTCATAATTTTTCGAATCAATATGTGAGCGTGGCAAAGGAAAACGCGTTTGACCAGTTTCAGTTGATTTTAATCGACTGGAAAATGACCATTTTTCAAACGGTCTCAGAATTGGACGAAACTAGTTTTGTTAGGACCATATCGTCAATACGAAGCTAAAAAATATTTTTCGGGAATTTTTCGAGTTAGTATGTGACCCCAGTAAATTGAAATGTGCGTTCAAATTCAATATATATAGTTATATGTTGGTTTTGAAGAAAACTGATCGAAACGATCGAATCAGCTTACGATACATATCCCATTGTGTTCGGAATGGGGGTAATTAGCTACGGACGACAGGCGGCGGGTCCCGTTTTGAGGTCGAAATAAAAAGTTGCTTTTTGAAGTTTTAAAATAATAAAATATATATTTATTAATATATCCTTACCTCTCTCTCTCTCTCTACGCTCATAACTGTCAACGATGGAAATTAAAATAAAAGAAAAAAAACCCCGACTTCCACCACGTCACTCCACCCCTACGGCGCCGTCGCCGCCTGGCCAGGTCGCGCCACCTCTCCAACGACGGGCCCCCCCTTTCAATCTCCCAAACGACGCCTAGCCCCCACCTCAAACCCAAATCGTTCGCCCAAGCTGCCGCCGCCTCAGGGCGATTTTAGCCCTCTTCAGGCGATCGAGTTTAGGGCGGCGGGTTGCTGAAGGTCGAGCTCACGTAGACGAAGCTCCTTGAAGCACTGGATCGTCGGCACGATGGCTGTGGGAGGCGCAAACCCCAACCCTAGGCGCTGAGCCCCATTTCGACGCCCAGAATTTCTACAGTGAGTTTTTCTTAATTTCTTTATCCAACCTTGTTTAAATTTCTGACCATTTTATAATTAATAACATGACATCAAAATATAATTTTATATGTAACTTTGTTTTTTTTTAAAAAATAATAATAATAAGATCTTTAAAATAGAAAATAGCAATGTATTGTTTATAGGATAGAAAATAGCATTATTTTTATAAAATACAATAACATAATTTTTAAAAAAAACAAGGAAAGCATTGTTTTTGAAAAATAAAAAGTAGAATTGTTTTAAAGAAGAAAAATATACTTTGTTTTTAAAGTAGAAGAGTAAACATACATTGTTTTCGAAGAATAAACATTTTTGAAAAATAAATATACAGTATTTTTAAAACTGAAAAGATAGGATTTTTATGAAATAAAAATATGATCTTTAAAAATATTTGTACGGTATAAAAATGTGATTTTTATTTATATCTTAACAGTATAAAAATGGGGTTTTTATCCGTCTAGCATTGAAATATAAATGTGATGTTTAATGTAAAAATCGTTTGAAACAGACTGCTTGGAAGAACGGACAAATCCAGACTGTTCTGAATTTCAGAAATTCCTATGAAGGAGTGGAACCCTCTGTGAGAATTTCTCACTCTTCAATTTCTTTTCTAGTTATATATATATACTAGGATGCAGACGGTGCTTAGTAGCACCCGACACAATCATCCACAGACCATGGACTTGTTTGTTTGATTGCAAAAATTAGTTAGATGATTTGGTTTGAATTGAATTGTTTGGTGAATTAAATGGATTGATTGATGTGTGAATGGCGTGGGCCTTCACTAGACCGGGGATAAGGCTAGGCCTCGTCCCGTTTCTAGTATCGTGCCGTTATGCCGCCGAATTTTTTTAAAATATGTTAGAAAAATAAAAATATCATTTTATTTAAAGAATGAACTGAATAGAAATTCATATGTTAAAATAAAATGTTTTATCGTTAAAAATATAATTTTTAACGTGAAGTGAATAAAATAAAATATTCATTTACAAACCGGACGGTTTGTTTATGTACGCCTATTTGAAGGACATTGATTGGGATGATAAATTTTACACATTGTCCAACTGCACAAATAAAATCTGTGTTTGACTGTTTGAAACCCCACACGGGTGTTGGGATGAAATTTGAAGTTCACTCATCCTGATTGATTAAATATGTCGATCGATTGATTGACAGGCTGTTATAAGCGTTAGATATCTATATTTGATGCTTATACAGTGTAGTGCACTTTGGTTGATGGTTGATTATTTTTCAATGCTATTATATGTGCGTAATGTATGAAAATCCATATAATTAACTTTATATGGTAATTGATTGGGCCTCATTCCAATTTGAAAAATAAAGAATAATATAAAATAAAAGTTCATGTGTTGACAATACTCATCCATTGAGATTGGTCATGTGTTGAACGAAATATTTTAGTAATAAAATTTACATCTTTATCGATATAAAATAAAAGTTCATGTGTTGACAGTACTCATCCATTGAGATTGGTCATGTGTTGAACGAAAGATTTTAGTAATAAAATTTACATCTTTATCGATATAAAATAAAAGTTCATGTGTTGACAGTACTCATCCATTGAGATTGGTCATGTGTTGAACGAAAGATTTTAGTAATAAAATTTACATCTTTATCGATATAAAATAAAAGTTCATGTGTTGACAATACTCATCCATTGAGATTGGTCATGTGTTGAACGAAATATTTTGATAATAACAACTATTTTGAAAAAGAAATATTTGAAATAGGATATTTGAAAATAGAAATTTATGAAGCCGTGTTGATTAGGTTGACGCCATTTTGACGTGAACAATATTTATACCGATTTTATTCATTTTGAAATGAATTGAATTGAAAACGATTTCGAAATGAATTGAATTGAAAACGATTTCGAAATGAATTGAATTGAACACGATTTCGAAATGAATTGAATTGAAAACGATTTCGAAATGAATTGAATTGAAAACGACTTCGAATTCGAATTGAATTTAAAGCGAATTGAAAACGAATTCAAATTGAATTGAAATTTGAATTGAATAGAAATGAATTTTAAAACGAATTTATAAAGAAGAATTCAATTTTGATTTGAATTGAAATAGAAGTTGAAATTGTTTTTGAAACGAATGCCAAACGATTTATATAATTCGTTTTAAATAGAAATCGACGAAATATATATTATATATATTATATATATAATATAATGGCCTGAATAGAACGCGTCGCGCCGCGGCAGTTCGTGAATTTCGACCATTTATTTCAAACGGACATTACGGGATATCCGACCGTCGGATTCTCCTAAAACCGGAACCGCTGGGTTCGTATCGAAAAGGGATTTCTAACGAATATTAGAAATTTGAAATCTAACGGTTGGATTTGGAATTATGTCCAAATCAAATTTGAAAAAGGTCGCTGTAAGTGCAGTTCGATGGCCGTTGATGGAAATCGACTGTACGGGCCTTGATAAAATTATCAAAAATAGCAATAATTTGTGTAAAATCATAAGAAATGATTTGTGAAGATTTGGGAAGAAAACTCCATATTTGAAAAGATGAAAATAGATTTTTATCGAAATGAACTAGTTTTGAACTAGAGTTAAGATTCTATTTATTTTTAAATAAATAAATTGAATTTAAAAAGGGTTTTAAAATAACCAGAATTTCCAATGATTGCATTGGAATGGATTTGAATCGAAATTGTCTTCGGAATATTTCGATGTTGGAATTCGTGATTATACAGGTGTTGTTATGGAAATTTGAAAGATATATATTTATATCGTTATTTCCAATACGACATTTGTTAATCGTAGTATTCGATATTGAATATAAGCCGATATATTTTCTATTCAAAGCCTTGTATTGAATATCAAATGTGATTTGGGTTTGTCGTGAATGGTGTCTTCATTAACACTGTTCTTGAACCCAGTTGAGAAAAGATTAAATCTTTTTATTTTAGATTTTACGAAGTGTACCAATTAAATAATATTTAATTGGAATTAAATCGATATTGATTTTTGGGTTTATCGTGAACAGTGTTTTAAATAACACTCGTTCTTTAACCCGATAATTAATGAATGTGATTTTGGGTTTATCGTGAACCGTGTTTTAAATGACACTGATTCTTTAACCCAGTCGAAGATTAAAACTAAGTGGAGTTTTAATGAATCTTTAATTAGATTGAAAAGATCGAAAATGGAGTACCACCAGTTTTGCTCCAGGCGATAGTTAAATCTTTAATTAGATTTGAACGTGAAATGGTAATTGAATTTACCGATAACACCGTGGTGTTAGATATGAAGTATAACCAGTTTTACTTCATGGGATGAATAGGTTGGGATTGGGAAATTAAAACAAACGATTACTTCGGTAAGGTTCGCTAATCCCGACTAGTTTGAATTGAGATTCAAAAATAGATTAAAGAATAAATTCAAGAAATTTATCTTGGATAAAATTACTCGGAACCTTTCCCTATAAATGTGAAATTTAGAAACTAACTGTCGGTTAGCCAAGCAGAATGGCTTTTTGGATATGGATCTGATGTTGGTTTCGGCCTTCAGGGTTAATATTTGGGGAATTATTCTCTTGATTAATTTACGGTTAGTGACTGATGAATTGGAATGAGGCGTATGTTGTGTTTGTGTAACACTTATTTAAAATATACGCGAGTTATTCGGAAAGACTGGGTTTATCCCATTCTGAATAACTGATACGACGATAAGTCGAAGATGAAGACGATGGTCGAAGACCGGAGGTCTTCACGTCGTTTGGGTGATTACTGATGATCTTGATTGGGCTGTATACCCAAGAAGATGGAAACAGTTAGTGATCGTCCAGACGTACTTGGAGATCGATGGATATGCGGGGTACTAGGTGCCTCCGGTTTCGTTCAGCCCCAGAACGGACTTGTAAATGGACTGTGTGTCTGACATTGGATTTTAGTCCGTGTGATTGATCTCTATTAAATACATATCTGTTTGGCGGCGGAGAATTTATTCTCTTTCTTAACGCCCTTCTCTGAGACGTACGAGCTCAGGGGTTATATATTGATGGATATCAAACGCATGGAGTGAATTGCCTGTGTGGCATGCCTAAGTGGCAATTGATCGAGGCTTCTGTTGAAAAGCAAAGTCTTGTGGTGATGATCAAAGCACGGCCTTTGTGGCATAGCTTTGTGTAACGTTTACTTCGCGAGTTTCACACCCGGTATGGACCAAAAACGGGAGACGGACCTCAGGGGGGACTTGCGTTTCTTTCTAGCTAGAAGTGGCGTCAGTGGTTTTACACGCCCTGACGAGTTTGACTTATGTGGTTGTTGCTGTAGCGAGGCGCCTCGGTTATATCGGTTTCGGTCGATGCATTCTGGTCGGCAGACGGACCAGACTTACACCCCATAGGGTAGGGAAACGTAGTGTTCAGGAATTTTAATCCACATCGGTGGACCGGCCCTGACGATCCAAAGGCTTGACTGAGTACTTGCCTGAGACACGGGCTAGAGCGTCTCGAATCGGTTGAGGACTATCTTTTGCCTCGGTTCATAGACGGAAATCCAATTTCCAAATACGTGACATTTGCGGTTTTATTTGTAAACCTATATATGGCGACATGATATATGGTACCCATGCCGCCTATGATTGATACTTATGATTTGAAGTTGTTTTATACACTATGCACTTATAATAGTATCAAATGATTTGTTTTAAACGTATCAAGCATTCTTTGGCTGTTATAAGGGAAAACCCTATCCTCGGCTGCGTTGCATTGTGTGATGGGACCTGGGTCTTATAATAGCTTCATTTTTCTTTATTTAGCATTGCGCTGTTGTTTTATGCACTGGTGTTCTTGGGAGGAAACCCGTTCCGTGTTATACGGCGTGGTCCCTTGATTTACCTAACTTTAAAAATAAAGATTAATAACTGTTTTAGTTCTCACACTAGTCCCATGACTGACCTGGAGTTTATTGTTTTGACCTAAACTCTGGGTGCCCCTATTTTGACACGGGCAGCTAGTAGTTTTGGTTTTGCAGATTTATATTCACAGGATCCTGGTTTACAACTGGAACGATATCCGGAAAGCTTTGTATCCGTATATCTCTTCTAGTTGTGTATTGTATTATTTTCCGCTGCGATGTATTAAAATGTAATTTAAATCTCTGATATTTCTGTGTAATATTTATTTGTTTATACTCTGTATATTCTTGTAATCTGATGCATTGTTGTAATATACAATGAAATGTTCTTCTGTTTGTGTTCTGTTGTGGCTTGTTCTCGAACTATCCGACGCTTTCCTTTACGGGGAAGTTACGGGTTTTCACATTATTAAAGAACGAACAACTAAACATTCTTTTTTTTTTATTAAAGTAGAAGTAGACAAAAAATACTCATTTTTGTCAAAATTAAAAGAATGAAACAAAATATAGCATCTTTATGTTATATTAGATTTGAAACACCAAATATACACTTTTGTCAATTTACATTAGTTATTACAAAATAATCACTTTTGTCAATTTACATTAGTTATTAAAAAATAATCACTTTTGTCAATTTACATTAGTTATTAAAAAATAATCACTTTTGTCAATTTACGTTAATTGAAACCGATTATTCACTTTGGTCAATTTATACTAGTTGAAAACCAATTTTTCACTTTTGTCAATCTACACGAGTGAAAAAAAATATGATTTAAAGAGCTACATTTTGCTTGCAATTTTAGATGCAAACAAATATTACATTTTATTTTGTATTTTAGTTAGAAATAGAAATATACATTTTTGTTTGCAAATTTAGTTGCAAACAAACATTTAATAAAGATTATATTTTCTTTTATTTGCATATTTAGACGCAATTAAACATCATAGTTAAAATGTTATTTGCATATTTAGATGCCAATAAACATCGTAGTTAAAAGATTCTATTTTTATTTGCTTATTTAGAGGCAAATAAACACCGTAGGAAAAAGACGCATTTTGTTTGCAACTCTAGATGTGAACAAAACTTTAAATTTAAAAGTTATCCTTTTTATTTGCAATCCTTGTTGCAAATAAAACTAGAAATAAAAAGGTTACATCCCTCGACGTAAATAAACATAAAAAGTTGAATCTTTATTTGGATTATCTTTTGCAAATAAAGATGAAATAAGAAGTTATATTTTTATTTGCATTCTCTATTGCAAATAAAACATGAAATCAAAAAGTATATTTTTATCTACACTTTAGTTGTTATAAAAATGATAAGATTAAATAATTACATTTTTAATGTAATATAAAGATTTCATTTTATACAATTTTTATGTAAAATGAAAAAATCACACTCCATTGTAGGTGAGTCAACATCAGAATTCACATTTTTAATGAAAATGAATCAGTAGAAAGGATTCATTGTTTTGATAAATTATGTCAACATGAGAACTTGTGTCCTCTTTATTTACATATAAGTAATGATTCATCCCTATATATGTTTATGATACTGAAATGTTACACCTCCATTTACAAGTTACCCGACTTGTCTATGTGATTGGGACGATAATTTTCACACATCGCCCAAGGGCACGAATAATTTATTATTTGGTTGATGGATGAAACCCCACACGGGTATTGGGATGATATTGGATACACACTAATCCCAATATTTAGTTATCTGTCAATCGATGGATTGACAGTCTGTGATGAGCGTTAGTTTTTACTTTAATGCTCACACAGTTATAAATTCCACTCTAGTCGTCATTTGGATGTTTAATAATTATTTATCATGATGGTTGATAACATGCTATATATGGTTGTTGATTGAGTCACATTCCAGTAAAGAATATTTTAGAAAATATCTTTGGAAAATAATATATTTTAGAAAAATATATTTTTATTGAAACAAACTAGTTATTAACTAGAATAAATCATTAAATTTAGATTTAATGAAGTTTTCCAATTTGCTAATATTTAATTGAAATTAAATTAAATAATGGATTTGGGTTTGTTGTGAATAGTGTCTTAAATAACATTGTTCTTAAACCCCGTATGAAAAGAATAATCTTTTAATTTAGATTATTAAAGTTTTCAGTTATATTTTATAATTGAAATAAGATGAAATGTGAGTTGGGTTTATTGTGAACTATGTTTTTAAGCGACATGTGTTCTTTAACCCAACTGACAGTAAAAATATGATTTGGAATTTATAAATCTTTACTTAAGATTTAAATGGGAATTTTCCAAAAGCCAAGTTTTCCAATTTAATATATTAAATTGGAGTTGAATGGGATTCGAATTAATAATAACCGAGATAAGCTTCTGTAAAAGAAAACCGATACTACGTATGGAATTTAAAAAGGCTTTACCGTTATTCCATTTATATTATTGGTCGGATACAGGAATTTATATCGAATATATATTGAGCTGATTTCTGTGAAAATTCCATATTTAATGAAAGACGATTTTGGGTTTATCATGAACGGTGTTTTAAAATGACACTAGTTCTTTAACTCAGTTCAAGATAAGATTTATTTCTTAAATTTAAATAATCATTGAATAATGATTTTTGATATTTAAAACCAAATTGGGTTTTTAATAAATCTTGAAAAGAAAGATTTAAGAATAAACTTAAAGGCTTTATCTTTGATAAAATATGGCGAATATTTTATTAGAAGAATATTCTGAATTGGAATGTGGCATTGGTTGTGTTTTATAACACTTGATTTTGATTAGAAAAATAAGCGAGTTATTCGGAAAGACCGGGTTTAACCCATTCCGAATAATCACTACGACGATGAAGAGTAGAAGTTGAAGACGGTGATTGAAGACCGACGATCTTCACATCGAATGGGTGTGTTGCTACTGAGACTCTTGATGGGAGTAGCTACCTTGAAGGGGCTTCAGTGGTGGCCGTCAGGGCTATGGTTGATTGTTCGGATTTGGTTTTCGCTCATACCCAGAGCATAAGCTAGTAAATGGATGCGTGTCTGACATTGGATTTCATTCCGTGTGAATTAAATCGATTTCTGTTAATGCATGTCTGTTTGGTGGTGGAGGATTTATTCTCTATTTAACACGCTGGTATATATTAATAGTGATTAATCGCATGGCGTGAATTGTCAATGTGGCACGCCAAGATGCAATTGATCAAGGCTTTTGTTGAAAACCAGGACCTTGTGGGATGATCAAAGTATAGCCTATTTCGGCATAGCTTTGTGTATATCGTGACTTCGCGAGCCTCACACCCCGGTATGAGTCAAAAATGGGATATGGACCGTAGGGAGTGCACACGTTTCTTTCTAGCTAGTGGTAGTGTCAGTGCTTAAACTGGCGGACATTTTACTTATGTGGATGAAGGATTTTGAGGCGCCTCGGATTTTTATAGGTCGTTAGTGGTCATACTATAGGTTCAAAGGAACCGGGAAACGTGTGTTCAGGCATAACCAATCCACTGCCGATAGGCGGGGACCGGCCCTACCGCTCCAAGGGTTCACTACGGGGGATCCTGAGGCATTTGCTAGAGTGTCTCGAATCGGAGAGGAGCTTGCCCCTAGCCTCGACTCATGATGGAAATCCAATTTCCAATACGACCTTGCGGTTTTGATTTGTAGAACTAGTATGGCGACATGATATATGGTACCCATGCCGTCTAGGATTGATACATTTATATTTGAAATGTTTTTATTAAAACATATACACACTAATACTAAATCCGTTTTACCGTATCAATCATCTTTTGACCATTATAATGTAAAACCCTATTCTCCGGTTTGCGTTGCATTGTGTGATGGGACTTGGGTCTTATAATGGTTTCATTTTTCTAAAAAGCATTGCGTTGTTTAACGTTTTACTTTATTTTATGCACTGGCAATCCAATGGAGTAAACCCGTTCCGCGTTAGCGGCGTGGTCCTGTGATTAGCCTTATTATTAGATAGTTAAGTTAAGAATTATCATACCAGTCGCATGACTGACCTGTAGTTTGTTTCACAGGCAAACTCGGGTGCCCATATTTTCCACACGGCCAGTCGAGTAGCTTTTTGCAGATATATTTACAGGATCCTGGCTTACAGCTGAAGCGGTATTCGGAAAGCTCTCTATCCGTATATTCCTTCCAGTTGTATATTTGTGTTATTTTTCCGCTGCTATTTAAATGTAATTTAAAACTCTGATATTATTGTATTTCTATTTCTGTAATAATTATTCACACTTTGTTACATTCTTGTACTTTGATGTAATTGTTGTAATCAGCGATAAAATGTTCTTCAGTTTATGTTCTGATGTCTGTTGTTCTTAAAACAATCCACGTTGTCCTTTACTGGGAAGTTTGGGTTGTTTCAGTTATTTAACTATCGAAGAAAAACAAACATCCATTCAAAACATCAAACAATCACTGGGCCATTTAATTTATATTTCATTAATTAAAATACTTCTCCACTTCCTTTATCAATATTTATTAACTAAATATTTTCAATTATCATCTTGGCCTCTTACCCATTTGGAAAACATTTCTATATCTCGCCTTCTTTTATTTTCTACACTTCGAAAATATTTTCTATTTATAATTGGAGAACATTCCAATTACTTATTTCTTTCCCGACTATTCATTTACATACTTAGGAAATATTTATTTTTATATTTCCAAAATTCTACTTATTTGGGTAAAAGCGATTGTAGTGACCCGCATTTTTAGCTGTTGAATAATTTATTTATTTAAATTATTAAATATCGATTTATCGATATCGAGAACGTAAATTAAATAATATTGAATATTTAATTAATAATTATAATATAATAATATATTATAATGTCGAAATAGTCGGAAATAGTGAAATTCACAATATCCTGTGAATTGAATAGCATACGAGATTGGTGGAGTTTCGATTCGAAATATAATAACGAATATATTAAATCGACATCGGTTTGAACGTAGAATTATAATATAATTAAAACAGACCTCGAAATGACGTTGCAGTTCGCTATTTGGCGATTTGAACTTCAACTGAATGTACAGAATTCGTTTTAAGCCGGATTTTTGTGAAACAAGAAACGTGTGGAGCTGGTGGAGTATATCTTTCTAGTGGAAAAGAAAAATCGGGATTTCGTCGTGTAGATTTTGATTTACGTCCAAATCAAATTTCAGAAAAGTCGCTGTGGAATTCCTTTATAATTTGCGACGCTTTATATACGTTATAAATCAATTATTTGATATAACTAGATATCGGGTTTGAATTTAGACAAGGTTCTTTTGGGACGTAGTGATAATTTAATTTTTAGGATTTTATGGTAATTTTTAATTAATTAAATAAGCAACATTTTATTTGGAGTATTTGGCACCCTGTATCAATATTTTGGGATTTCACAATATAAGTTAATCTACCGGTATTATTATATTTTTGGAATCGTAACACATCGCTGGATATAACCGTATTCTCACTTCTGTCCGTAGTTTCTCGGATATGAATAAAATATTGTGTAATACGGTACCATACAAATCCAACTATTTCGAAACCAATGCATCCACTATCTTTGAAATGCCCTGTACACGTCCCCTCTTACAGTGGCTTTGTACACGTCCCATTTTACATGGTAAGTCTTTGCACACGTCCCCTCCCCTTTAAAGGGCTCTTAAGTATACACGTACCATTCTTTCCATTCATCCCTTCAACCTACCCTACAGACTACCACGTCCCCAACTTTCTTCTTCACTAATATTTCGTCTTCTATAAATAAAGAAAGCATTCCTTTTCCTTTGCTTCCTGAACGAGAAAAATACTTCACGTGAAAAATTCCAAAACATACATGAACATGAAAACCCCCGAGGCTCTCTTCAGTTGCACATAGTCATTCATGCGAGTAAAGGCGCATCAAACGTGATGAAGCAGCAGGACTTCAACGTGTGTGGATTGTTGGTGTCGGATTTATGGGATGTGTGCGAGAGAGGTGATATCAGAATGAGGATGGAAGGACGTGAGCGTGGGGCAAGCTGCGTTGGAAAAGGATCGGTGATGGCAGAATAAGGATGGAGCAGGTACCGTATTTTCTTGGTTGGGGAAAGGTGAAGAAATATGGGATAGTTTTAGCGGGCCGAGGTTGTACGTGAAGCCCAATATGTAAAGAGAAGTAAAACAAAAGCGGGACCTGAAAAGAAACTAGAAATATCAGGAGACGAGGAAAAGAAGGGACGCGTTTGTAGAGGACGGCACTGTTTGGTTTCGGTGGTGGATTTAATGTATGGGAAGAAGGATATTGGAAGTTAGAATGTGGAAGAAGGCTGTAGCATGAAGGAAATAGGGTGCGTACGGGTCCAATATTTGGTGGGCCGATGTGTGTGAAGGTAAAGGCCCAACTAATTTAAAACAAAATATATTGGTTTAACCTTAAATTAAAGTAGTGTATTATCGTTAAAATGTCGTATCTTAGGCGTATGTGATCGGAATTCAACAAAACAAGATCCGATAGGATCGTATGGACGGACACTACACGATGAAACTGACTGGAAGTCCATCGGAGCTCATTACAATTTATGGCGAAATAAATTTTCCAATGAGTCAAATAACGCAAACCGTTATTTAACGATTAACGTGCAACTGTGAGTAAAACTCACTAACTCTACACAATTTTTTTTTCGATTGTACTTTATTTTGACTGCTGTATATTGATTGTTAAACTGGACTGTTAAATAGAGTTGATTGAAAACATAGATCTAGTTATAGATAAATATCGACAACCAATATTTGATTCTGTATCAGTATATTTCATGTGCGATGAAATTGATGTATATTATGCTGTGTAACATCTGTGGATGCAGGGAGACAGGTTGGAGGAATCCGACTGGGTTCCTCAACAATTATTTTACTGTTTTTCATATATTGTGATATATGTTGTGTTTTATAATCTGATATTGATTATGGATGTTAGAACGATATTGATCATCGTTGTTTGATATTTTAAATATCATAAGAAACCTTGAGTTGTAAAAAAAGAATATTTCAATGTATATTGAAATAAAGGAATTTTATAAAATCACAGGATTTTATAAAAGGAAATTATTTATAAAACGAACACGGTTTTATAAAAGGAAATATTTGTTAGTAAACAAATAGGATTATAAAGAGAATATTTAGAAAACAAATAGAGTTTTATAAAAGGGATATTTATTTAGAAAATAAATAGAATTGAAAAGGGGAATATTTATTTAGAAAATAAATAGAAATAAGGAATATTTATTTAGAGGATAAATAAACCGTTGTAAATAGGAAATATTTGTAACGGTAAATAGAAGTTGTAAATAGGAAATATTTGTAACGGTAAATAGAAGTTGTAAATAGGAAATATTTGTAACGGTAAATAGAAGTTGTAAATAGGAAATATTTGTAACGGTAAATAGAAGTTGTAAATAGGAAATATTTGTAACGGTAAGTAAACGTTAAAAAAGGGAAATAGTTGTAACGGAAAACGTAGTTTATCAAAAGGAGTTAATCAAACGTAGTTTATCAAAAGGAGTTAATCAAACGTAGTTTATCAAAAGGGGTTAATCGAATATAGAAATTAAGAAGTGAAGTTAAACAAAAATTAGAAACTGACTAGAGATTAGTAAGTTGAATAGTTTTCTGAGTATCGATCTGATGTTGGTTTCGGCCTTCGGGATTTATACTTAGAGGATTGTTCTCTTACTAGTTTACAGTCAGGGACTAATAGTTGTGGAATGGTAGTGATGCGTAAATGAGGATTGGAAACGTTTTCCAATGTTGAAAACGTATATTTTCTAATTTTAGAAAATAAGGAGATATGAATATATATATATAAATATATATATATATATATTCGATGATTGGATCAATAAATTCCATTTGGAATTAAGATCGTTGTTTGTACACGGACATGTTTTCATTTGATAGTTAAATCACAGACTATCGAAGTTTTGACCATTTTACGTTGTTAATATGGAGAGACCGGTTGGATTATTATCCGAAGAACCACTCTGTATTGGCATAAGAGTTGCGAATCATATATGCCAAAGATAATTGAAGACGGAGTAAAATGCAAGGGCTATCCTGTTTACAGAATAATGCCTTCGGTTTGTCCAGTCCCAGGACAACTTGTATGGACGAAGGTCTGACAGAGTATATCCAATGGATCGCGTAAGTTGATCTGTTCAAACGTATTCACGTTTGGTGGCGGAGGAATTCGTTTCTCTTAGCTGTATACCCGTGTTATTTTTGAATAAGTCAATTTGTGATTTGGCGGGTATGACGATGTGACACTTCTAAGTGAATGAAGATGGATGTCTGACATAGTATTTCCAGACGGTCACGTACATTGATTTCTTCAACTATACCAAGAGTGGAAGCGGAGAAGGAAACTTCTTTTAGCTGACACGTAATGTATGGTTGTAGACGTCAATTAGTGATTCTGATGGACCTAACAATGTGGCATTCGAAGTGAATCTGATGTGATGATAAAGCGTAGCTTCTAGCCTCATCAACCGGTAAATGACAGAAATCGGGCAGGCAGCATGGCTAAGTCGGTCGCACCGAAGTAGGGTGTATAATCACCTATCTAGTGAATATTCATTTGTTTCTTAAATATATCAATGTTGTCCCATATATATACGGGAACGGTTGCTGATCCCAACCGTTGGTGATGTACATTCGATACACTCAAGCGAAATGAGTGGTCGGTCATGTGTGGCTGAGTTACAAGATGTTCTTGTTGAACTCCAGTGTATCGTTCCTAGAGTACACTGATCGGAAGGTGGTTCCATACCTTGTCATAGTTGGAAATCCATTATCCAATACGTGCTTGCGATTTTGATTGTATACTATATATGCCGAACGTGAGATGAAAGCGTTTCTGCTAGTTGATATCTATTTGTACATAGACATTATTATAATATCAAAAGGTTTTTGATATAAAGATATTTTGGATTCTCATAAGGCAAAAACCCGTTCCGTTCTGCGGCGTGGTCTTATGAGATATCGTTTACTTGTTCATATACCTGTTTAAACTGTTTTACTCATACCAGTTCCATGACTGACCCGGAGTTTATTTGTTTTGTTTTCCCTAAACTCTTGGGTGCCTAATTTTGTACGGGCAGTCAAGTAGTCAGGAATTTACAGATATACTGGAAGAGCGTGGAGCAGGAGGCTTCAAGATCATATAGCTATAGTTATTTCCGCTGTGTTGTAAGTGTTGTACTCTGATAAGTGCTATTGTATACATAACTATTATATTTCAAAGTTATGTTATCTATTATATGTTATTCGTTCCGCTGAGAGGTTCGTGTTACTCTGATGTTGTGTTCTTCTTCTTCTTCTATTCTAAGTTTCTATCTTATCTATTCTCACCTTCTAATTTCTTTCATTAACTATTCGGTTATTTTCGATCCTTGGATATTCGATATGTGTTGTATATCGCATAACCAAGATCGCATTTTTCCGGGTCGTTACAGTTGGTATCAGAGCTTAAGTTAAGAATTACCTTGGCTATGTGGCGTGACTCGGTAGAGATAGGGTTAGTAACACCCTAGATTGAGTTTGAGTGTATATATACGAGTGCGTATTTGTATTTGATATAAAAATGGTTTTATATTGTGGAGATTCATTGGCTGAGTTGTTTATGAGTTCTGGTCGATCAGTTTGATCCACTATATCGGTAGGAGTAAATAAACACTTGAATACGATGGACCGACACAGTATGGATATGTGATATATTATCATATATAGGATGTGTTGGTAGTAATTTTAATCAGATAAGATTATGAAGTGAAATGGTTATATATAACGAATCAGAATTCATATAAGTAAAGTATATGAAATAAGATGAATTAAATATGAATTTAAATCAGATTTGGAATTAAAAATAAGGAAATTTTAAGTTCCTGGGAGATTTTGAAGTGTTTTCAAAATGGAAGTATTCGGTAATGGTTTTGAAAATGATATAGTATTGAAATCACTTGGGTCGCTGAAAAATAATTCCGATGATGGCTGCGCAGTATCATCGGTGTGATTTTCGAGTTCTAAGTGGTGGATTACTACCAGAGATTTTGATTTGAATTGTTTTGAGAAAACAAGTTGTTTAGAAAATTCAAAGGTTTTGAATTGGCAGTATGATTTCAAATTGATTTGAAATAAAACCGGGAATTTAAGTTCTAGAAATTAAAATTTAACTAATGAAGTTAAATAAAATGAGATGGTAAAAATAAATTGAAATTTAACTTGAACATAGTTAAATAGAATTGAATTGGATTAGAGAATGATCTGTTATGGAATTGGGTTGATGAGTCAATAATTTGGAATTTGATATTGGGGTTCGAATGAAAATTCGATTTGAATTTGAGGATATGAACTGATTGGAATTTGATTGAGATAACACTGGTATATGCTGAGTTGATAGCATATGGAAGTGATAGAGTTGATGTGCCCGACAAAAGGTACCAGTTTATATTATATATGAGTTTGGAATTTATGAGCCAATTTGGCAAGCCACTTGGCTGTTTGATTTTCTTTTGGGTTAAAGAAGGCCCATAGAGGCGAGTTGGAGTTTGAAATATTGACCAGTACAAAGGAGGTGCTGGCAAAAAATTTCGAAAAGTTAAGGTGTTAGAAAATTTTCAGAATTTTTGAAAATTTAGTTAGCCGAAATAAATTAATATTTTAGTCAATATTAATTGGTTCAGTTGAAACCGGAGACAAGAGGTAAACAGATAAATTTTTACCCAGAAGATAGGGTCATCCCCTAGCTTAGCAATTTCGAGGACGAAATTTTATTAAGGGGGGAAGATTGTAGTGACCCGCATTTTTAGCTGTTGAATAATTTATTTATTTAAATTATTAAATATCGATTTATCGATATCGAGAACATGAATTAAATAATATTGAATATTTAATTAATAATTATAATATAATAATATATTATAATGTCGAAATAGTCGGAAATAGTGAAATTCACAATATCCTGTGAATTGAATAGCATACGAGATTGGTGGAGTTTCGATTCGAAATATAATAACGAATATATTAAATCGACATCGGTTTGAACGTAGAATTATAATATAATTAAAACAGATCTCGAAATGACGTTGCAGTTCGCTATTTGGCGATTTGAACTTCAACTGAATGTACAGAATTCGTTTTAAGCCGGATTTCTGTGAAACAAGAAACGTATGGAGCTGGTGGAGTATATCTTTCTAGTGGAAGAGAAAAATCGGGATTTCGTCGTGTAGATTTTGATTTACGTCCAAATCAAATTTCAGAAAAGTCGCTGTGGAATTCCTTTATAATTTGCGACGCTTTATATACGTTATAAATCAATTATTTGATATAACTAGATATCGGGTTTGAATTTAGACAAGGTTCTTTTGGGACGTAGTGATAATTTAATTTTTAGGATTTTATGGTAATTTTTAATTAATTAAATAAGCAACATTTTATTTGGAGTATTTGGCACCCTTTATCAATATTTTGGGGTTTAACAATATAAGTTAATCTACCGGTATTATTATATTTTTGGAATCGTAACACATCGCTGGATATAACCGTATTCTCACTTCTGTCCGTAGTGTCTCGGATATGAATAAAATATTGTGTAATACGGTACCATACAAATCCAACTATTTCGAAACCAATGCATCCACTATCTTTGAAATGCCCTGTACACGTCCCCTCTTACAGTGGCTTTGTACACGTCCCATTTTACATGGTAAGTCTTTGCACACGTCCCCTCCCCTTTAAAGGGCTCTTAAGTATACACGTACCATTCTTTCCATTCATCCCTTCAACCTACCCTGCAGACTACCACGTCCCCTACTTTCTTCTTCACTAATATTTCGTCTTCTATAAATAAAGAAAGCATTCCTTTTACTTTGCTTCCTGAACGAGAAAAATACTTCACGTGAAAAATTCCAAAACATACATGAACATGAAAACCCCCGAGGCTCTCTTCAGTTGCGCATAGTCATTCATGCGAGTAAAGGCGCATCAAACGTGATGAAGCAGCAGCACTTCAACGTGTGTGGACTGTTGGTGTCGGATTTATGGGATGTGTGCGAGAGATGTGATATCAGAATGAGGATGGAAGGACGTGAGCGTGGGGCAAGCTGCGTTGGAAAAGGATCGGTGATGGCAGAATAAGGATGGAGCAGGTACCGTATTTTCTTGGTTGGGGAAAGATGAAGAAATATGGGATAGTTTTAGCGGGCCGAGGTTATACGTGAAGCCCAATATGTAAAGAGAAATAAAACAAAAGCAGGACCTAAAAAGAAACTAGAAATATCAGGAGACGAGGAAAAGAAGGGACGCGTTTGTATAGGACGGCACTGTTTGGTTTCGGTGGTGGATTTAATGTATGGGAAGAAGGATATTGGAAGTTGGAATGTGGAAGAAGGCTGTAGCATGAAGGAAATAGGGTGCGTACGGGTCCAATATTTGGTGGGCCGATGTGTGTGAAGGTAAAGGCCCAACTAATTTAAAACAAAATATATTGGTTTAACCTTAAATTAAAGTAGTGTATTATCGTTAAAATGTCGTATCTTAGGCGTATGTGATCAGAATTCAACAAAACAAGATCCGATAGGATCGTATGGACGGACACTACACGATGAAACTGACTGGAAGTCCATCGGAGCTCGTTACAATTTATGGCGAAATAAATTTTCCAACTGAGTCAAATAACGCAAACCGTTATTTAACGATTAACGCGCAACTGTGAGTAAAACTCACTAACTCTGCACAATTTTTTTTTCGATTGTACTTTATTTTGACTGCTGTATATTGATTGTTAAACTGGACTGTTAAATAGAGTTGATTGAAAACATAGATCTAGTTATAGATAAATATCGACAACCAATATTTGATTCTGTATCAGTATATTTCATGTGCGATGAAATTGATGTATATTATGCTGTGTAACATCTGTGGATGCAGGGAGACAGGTTGGAGGAATCCGACTGGGTTCCTCAACAATTATTTTACTGTTTTTCATATATTGTGATATATGTTGTGATTTATAATCTGTTATTGATTATGGATGTTAGAACGATATTGATCATCGTTGTTTGATATTTTAAATATCATAAGAAACCTTGAGTTGTAAAAAAAGAATATTTCAATGTATATTGAAATAAAGGAATTTTATAAAATCACAGGATTTTATAAAAGGAAATTATTTATAAAACGAACACGGTTTTATAAAAGGAAATATTTGTTAGTAAACAAATAGGATTATAAAGAGAATATTTAGAAAACAAATAGAGTTTTATAAAAGGGATATTTATTTAGAAAATAAATAGAATTGAAAAGGGGAATATTTATTTAGAAAATAAATAGAAATAAGGAATATTTATTTAGAGGATAAATAAACCGTTGTAAATAGGAAATATTTGTAACGGTAAATAGAAGTTGCAAATAGGAAATATTTGTAACGGTAAATAGAAGTTGTAAATAGGAAATATTTGTAACGGTAAATAGAAGTTGTAAATAGGAAATATTTGTAACGGTAAATAGAAGTTGTAAATAGGAAATATTTGTAACGGTAAGTAAACGTTAAAAATGGGAAATAGTTGTAACAGAAAACGTAGTTTATCAAAAGGAGTTAATCAAATGTAGTTTATCAAAAGGAGTTAATCAAACGTAGTTTATCAAAAGGGGTTAATCGAATATAGAAATTAAGAAGTGAAGTTAAACAAAAATTAGAAACTGACTAGAGATTAGTAAGTTGAATAGTTTTCTGAGTATCGATCTGATGTTGGTTTCGGCCTTCGTGATTTATACTTAGAGAATTGTTCTCTTACTAGTTTACAGTCAGGGACTAATAGTTGTGGAATGGTAGTGATGCGTAAATGAGGATTGGAAACGTTTTCCAATGTTGAAAACGTATATTTTCTAATTTTAGAAAATAAGGAGATATGAATATATATAAATATATATATATATATATTCGATGATTGGATCGATAAATTCCATTTGGAATTAAGATCGTTGTTTGTACACGGACATGTTTTCATTTGATAGTTAAATCACAGACTATCGAAGTTTTGACCATTTTACGTTGTTAATATGGAGAGACCGGTTGGATTATTATCCGAAGAACCACTCTGTATTGGCATAAGAGTTGCGAATCATATATGCCAAAGATAATTGAAGACGGAGTAAAATGCAAGGGCCATCCTGTTTACAGAATAGTGCCTTCGGTTTGTCCAGTCCCAGGACAACTTGTATGGACGAAGGTCTGACAGAGTATATCCAATGGATCGCGTAAGTTGATCTGTTCAAACGTATTCACATTTGGTGGCAGAGGAATTCGTTTCTCTTAGCTGTATACCCGTTTTATTTTTGAATAAATCAATTTGTGATTTGGTGGGTATGACGATGTGACACTTCTAAGTGAATGAAGATGGATGTTTGACATAGTATTTCCAGACGGTCACGTACATTGATTTCTTCAACTATACCAAGAGTGGAAGCGGAGAAGGAAACTTCTTTTAGCTGACACGTAATGTATGGTTGTAGACGTCAATTAGTGATTCTGATGGACCTAACAATGTGGCATTCGAATTGAATCTGATGTGATGATAAAGCGTAGCTTCTAGCCTCATCAACCGGTAAATGACAGAAATCGGGCAGGCAGCATGGCTAAGTCGGTCGCACCGAAGTAGGGTGTATAATCACCTATCTAGTGAATATTCATTTGTTTCTTAAATCTATCAATGTTGTACCATATATATACGGGAACGGTTGCTGATCCCAACCGTTGGTGATGTACATTCGATACACTCAAGCGAAATGAGTGGTCGGTCATGTGTGGCTGAGTTACAAGATGTTCTTGTTGAACTCCAGTGTATCGTTCCTAGAGTACACTGATCGGAAGGTGGTTCCATACCTTGTCATAGTTGGAAATCCGTTATCCAATACATGCTTGTGATTTTGATTGTATACTATATATGCCGAACGTGAGATGAAAGTGTTTCTGCTAGTTGATATCTATTTGTACATAGACATTATTATAATATCAAAAGGTTTTTGATATAAAGATATTTTGGATTCTCATAAGGCAAAAACCCGTTCCGTTCTGCGGCGTGGTCTTATGAGATATCGTTTACTTGTTCATATACCTGTTTAAACTGTTTTACTCATACCAGTCCCATGACTGACCCGGAGTTTATTTGTTTTGTTTTCCCTAAACTCTTGGGTGCCTAATTTTGTACGGGCAGTCAAGTAGTCAGGAATTTACAGATATACTGGAAAAGCGTGGAGCAGGAGGCTTCAAGATCATATAGCTATAGTTATTTCCGCTGTGTTGTAAGTGTTGTACTCTGATAAGTGCTATTGTATACATAACTGTTATATTTCAAAGTTATGTTATCTATTATATGTTATTCGTTCCGCTGAGAGGTTCGTGTTACTGTGATGTTGTGTTCTTCTTCTTCTTCTATTCTAAGTTTCTATCTTATCTATTCTCACCTTCTAATTTCTTTCATTAACTATTCGGTTATTTTCGATCCTTGGATATTCGATATGTGTTGTATATCGGATAACCAAGATCGCATTTTTCCGGGTCATTACAGCGATTGTGGTGTAAAACATCGTTACAAACCGAAATACTGTATTCAACTAAATCTAATTCAAATATTGATTATCAAGATTGAATCTTGCTATTTACCAATTAGTAATGAAAACAATCGAGTTGGGGTAAAATTACCTCTCAGACCTTGACTGAAAACATCTTTAACTTCAAAACAGACAAAACCATAATTCCCAAAAAAAATCAACACCATATAAACAAATTATTCATTTTTAAATGTATATATGTTTCTCTTTCTATTACCAGATTATCGATTTCTTTTTGTTTATAATATTCTATTTTAATTTCGTTTCATTATCGAATTTAATATATATTGGTATATTGATTTCCTAGTTATCTAATTTTCTTTCAAATATTCTAACTCCTTAAATTTCAGGAAAATTTCGCCATAACCTCCTTTGTACAGGGAGCATCGGGAAAATCCCCAAACCGCCACACAGGCCTCTCCAATCAAAAAGAAAAAGAAAACGCTAAGCGGCTTACCAATTCGGCGCATAAAACCTCATATGGAATTTAAACGTGTACCTTTTTGTCAGGCACATAAATTAAAATCTTCATATACTTCATCCCATACGTGTCTAACACATGTTCACCTGTTTTCAATTCAACTCGATCCGTTCATTTGAATTCAGTTTCGCCCATTTATTCTTTAATTAGCTATTTTGTCTATTTCACTTCTTTGTTTGAACATAACATGTTCAAATAAAATATTTAACTTGCTTATAACCAAATTGAATTCCAATTTCAATTCTAATTTCCTTTTCGATTTCGAATATAAATTTCCAAATCGAATTCACTTATTCAAAGCCCAATATCACTTCAAAATCTCATTAACTAATTACTATTCGATTTAGTTAATTCTATTCAGTAATCAAAAATCTGATTTCTGTTTCAAAAATCAATTCATTACTTCACTTGAGTTCACATATAATTTAGAACTCAAAATCTGAAATTTTCTAAATAGAAATTCGGATTTTATTCACTTAAAATCCTTTTATAAAATTAAATAAACCATTATGGTTTTTAAATGGTTGTGGCACTATTTTTCTGAAAATTTGATTTTGATATAACTCAAAATATATACGACGAAATTCAGAATTTTCTCCTCATTAGAAAACTATTATCAAATCGGTCCTGACGTTTCTTGTTTCAAAGAATTCCGACTTCAATTGAGTTCTGTATACTCAATTGAAATTTGAATCGCCAATCTATGAACTACAGCGCTGCGGCGAGTTCGTTTTAATTATATTAATATATATGAACGTTTAACCTTCGTTTATATATAAATTTTAGCTCCATTCTGATATATTTTTAATATATATCAAATCCATTTCAACATAATATTTCCGATCTTCTAAAATTGTCGATTTTCCCTAACTCAGAAATAAATGTATTTATACTTCAATCTTCTATATTCAAATTCAATTTCAATTCTATTTAAATTTCCTATATTCTATTTCCATTTCAACTCTATTTGAATTCTATATTCAAATTCCCCTTTCAACTCTATTTGAATTTCCTATATTCCATTTCCCATTTCAACTCTATTTGAATTCTATATTGAAATTCTATTTCAATTCTATTTCAAATTCTATATTCAAACTCCATTTGAATTTCTATATTCAAATTCAATATTTAAAATTTCTTTTTTCAAATTCCATTTCGCTTTCTATATTCAAATTCTATATTTAAATTTCCTTTATATTTTCTGTATTCAAATTCTAAGCTTGAATTCCATTTGAATTTCTATATTAAATTTCTATTTGAATTTTCTTCATTCATTCTTAAACAAGACTCGATTTCAATTTCTATTGAAATCGATATTTCTACTTTTGAAAAATAGATTTCCCTTTTCAATTTCACACTTGTATTTTTATTTCTGAATTATCCAATGATAATTCTTTTCACTTCATTTATAAGCTTTGTTTATAAAAGAACTATTTGTTTTTATTCTTTTAAACAAGTTAATATATATTTTTCTGTTCAAATTTCAAATTCTATTTTAGAAAAATATAATTTCCCCTTTTAACACTGGAAATTTCCTTTTTTCGATATTTTTAAAATATCAACATTTAAGCCCAGTGATATTTAAACACCACACAACCAATTATTTATTTCAGGTTTTCTAACATATCATATATGATTGTATATGTGCAAACAAATAAACAAACTGATAATATATTTTTGAGGAATCTAGTTGGATCCCTCCAACCTATTTTTCCTGCATCCACAAACGTTAGTCGACAGAAATAATACCCATCCTACTTCGAGGCAGGATATCGCAGTATAGAAGGTCATCCACTATCATAGCGTGGGGGCATATAGGGTAATCATCCACTAATGGTACCGCAGGCATCCGCTAATGATACTGCGGGAAATCCAACCACCAATATATATATAATAGCACACCAAGCCTAAATAACTAATATATTTAAGATGCACAAAAATATTAAATGCAACCAAACAAGCAACAAACAATTATTTTTAACTAATAGAAATAATTCTAAATTAAAGGTGGGTGAGATTTACTCACCAGGGTATTTATTTGTGCTGAATATCCAGTAAAGCCAATTATATAGATTTCACAGTGATTTGTCCAACCGTCTGTTTTTTTCCAATGTAAAGCAATATAATTAAAATTTTAGTTATCAAATTATAATTAATTTAAATTAATTACTCATGTAAACTAAATTCCAAATTTTAAACGTAATTTCATACACAAATGATAAGGTTACAATTCCGTTTGTATACTAGCTAATAAATAGGATTGTATAATTAAATCCCAAATCTTATAAATTATATATCATGTTAGGTTATATATATATAGTTATATATGTGCAATAATTTAACTGAAAAGTCCTAATAATACCATTAACTAAATAAGTTTAAAAAGAATTAATTTAATTTAATAGAAATACCTTAATTCACGGTGTAAACACTCCTTCCCCCAACGCAGCTTTGAACCTTCCACTCTGTACTTGCCAAACAATTCGAAGCTGTTATTTCATCACAAACCTCCTTGTCAGACTTTCCCTTCCGGCCTTGAGTTCACCCAACAACACACGGCTTTCCCCTTTTATCCCATCGCTTGTTCAATATTTAACTCGATGTTTCGGCATCGAAGTACCCACGTAAAACAAGGCAACTTCGTTTTCCTCAATTCTATCGCGCTACCAAACCTTGCAATGCCATAGCATACTCGCGATAGTTTCTGAAGCCAGTCCCCACTTGTCTATCGCGACATCGACAAGCACCCAGAACCACTGTCGTGCAATCCCAGATCCACGATACCCAACTCGCAAACATCTCCAGGCCTGAATCGAGCTTCGGACGAACTTTGATTTCCAAATCGCAACACCTAATTTTGATTTTGACTTGATTTCCCTTCTTCTCTTTTTTTTCTTTCGATTTGATTTGAGGAGTGTGACCCTTTATATTTCATTTTATCGAACTGAAATTGGGAAGGACTGGTGGAAAAAGAATGAATGAATTTACATTGTTGAAGAAAAATAAAAAGGAGGCATGCGATTTTTATTTTGCTAAAGAAATCACCATTTTACATTTTGATTTCAACCGAAAGGAATTTGAGAGTTTGCATATGATTATACAGAGGAAGACAACTTGAGCGTTAAGGAATTCTAGGTCTGTGTAGGTACAGGTATAGGTAGGCTTTAAGTACAATGGATTTAATGTGATTAGATTTTGATTTAACCCGATTTGAAATAAAGAGATCTTTATTTCTTTTCAAATAGATATCGATTTGGTTTCAAGCTTATCCACAATCAAATATCTCGGGGTACATTAATTTAAATCACGAACTGCTATTTTAACCTATCGACCAACGTTTTAACGTAATTACATTATTTTGAACTCAATAGAATAGACTATAAAATTTAATTCGAACGTATGTATAAAATAATCATATTAAATTGATATTATTTAAATTCAAACAAATAAATGCTTCGAAAATAAATTATTATAATTATTATCGTATATATTCAAATATAATTTATACCAGTCATTTGAATTGTTTTGATTCAATTTTTTAACTTTGATTTCCATTATATTTCGAATTACAATAATTCGATATATTCTAAATTAAATTATATTCGATTAGTAAATCGATAACTCAATATAAAAATTAATTTATATTATCAACTAAATATTTAAAATCCGTACTAAGTATTAAAAATTAACAGACTAAAAATCTGGGTCGTTACAAGATTTATGTCCATAATAAATTTTACGATCCTTATGAAGGAAAATCTATGCCAATTATAGTTGATTTATTAGTAACCTATTGTTGTTTGTTGGCCATAGTATTCATAAACTATGCTCAATTATAATTGTCATTCCTATATTATGTAATATATGCCAGTTTAAATGACTGTATTGATTAATTGTCATCAAAAACTCATACAAATAGGACTGCTTGGAACATCCTACAAATTTAAGCTGTTATATTTTTTGTTTTGCACCAAAGATTTATTTACTACTAAAACCATAAGTTCGTCCGAAAATTATTGTGGCCTTTTTTATTTTGCTGAAGTTTACTCTTTTTCTATATCATGTATTATGTTAATTAAAGAAATAAAATCTAATTATCAATGATTTTTCTTTTGTATACTTTGTGTTGTTAAAGTGGTAGGTGCATAAATGTGAACATTGTTCTCATCAGAATGCCATGTTTTTATCTTTATGGTAATTGTCATATTTACAAAAAATGGTAAGCAAGTTATTTTCCAGTATAACATTCCCTTTTTCACCGTAAATACTTTCCATATTTACTTTCTTCGTATATACACATAAAACCATAAACAAACAAGATAAAGAATATGTCATGCATTCAAATATGTATTTTTACAGCAAACCTTCACCCATTTGACCTCTTTCAAACGTTGGTTTGCAGTCCCACCACCTGTTGTGTGTACTGGAATAAATATTAGATTAATGCCAATACACTATATTGTACATAGGTGGATATTGAAACTGAAAAATGTAAATTTAGTTCATGTTCTATTGTGTACCTTCATCCACAATATCATATTGACGCAGCACATGTGGGGACTAAAGTTAAAGTTGTTGCTTCCATTACTGTTATGCTTGCTTTTTGCAATGGTGACCAAACTATTTTTTAACCTAAAAGCGTTAGCAGTAAAGATAATAATATATCACAAATGCAGAGTTGACATTTCATGCTGAAAAAGAAGACGTAGATTCAGATGAAGACAACATAACACTTACTGCCGAAAACTTAAAAAGTTTTTAAAATATAGAAAAGGAAATAAAAAATTATGGCAAGAAAAGCACTAGTCACAACAATTCTAGCAAGCCATCATCGTTAAATTTTGAATGCTGTAACTATCAAAAAAAGGAGCATATGCAAAAGGACTATCTAGATCAGAAGAAAGAATATCACAATAAAAACAAAAAAGGACAAATTTAAAAAGAAAGCATTTTCAGTAACATGGGATGACTCAGACTCCACTTCTTTAAAAATTCATAGTGATATTGAGGAAGCTAACATATGCTTCGTGGCTAAAGATAATGAGGTTAGCGATTTAACTTTCGATTATATGGTAGAAATAAATTTAGAACTACTTGATTCTAGGAATATTTACAAAAGAAAACGTAAGGAAAATCGAAAGGGATATGTTTAAAGATGAGAAAGAAATATTAGAAGAAGAACTTAGAAAAATTCAATAATCATTTTCTAATGTTAATTCTCAGCTTATGTTATTGAGTCAAGAAATTGAAACTTAAGTAGAAAAGAATTTGCACTTGCTTCTGAAAATAGGGAATTGAAAACCAAGATTAAAATAATAGAATTAGATAATTCTAATCTTAAAACTAGAAGACATTACAAAAAATTTCTCAAATTTCCATAAAGGAAGAAAAATCTAAAATTATAGAAAATTCTCAATCTGCAACTAACAAGAAAGGGCTAGAATATAAAAAGAATTCTAAGGTTCCGTCTAAGCAGAAAGAATGTCAAACCTAAAAATCATCAAAGAGAAAAATGATTTCTAAAACTATCAATATATGGGTTCCTAAAAAAAATAACTATTTGATTAGGAGTGTGTGTATATATATATATATTTTAAAATTGTTCATAAAAATAAAAAATTATATTTATAAAAGGGATAATGAACACTCTTGGGTTTGGTTTCCTAAGACCTAAATCTTAGGTCCTTATTAAAAGGTGGGTACCAATGTTATTTCTTATTTTTTTGCAAGTACCACTCAAGAAAAGAGGAATTTTGATACTCGATAGTGGTTGGTCAAAATACATGACAGGATAAAAAGATATGCTAACAAATATTATCTACCCAAATGGAGGTTCTATCATTTTTAAAGATAATTTCAAGGGATATATCATTGGGAAACCTGACCTAAGCAATTACGGTACATCTAATTTACCACTTACTTTAAATGTGTAACAACCCGGAAAATCTGAACAAATTTAAAATTTTTATTTTAGCAATTTTGATGAATTTTGAATATTTAAATGGAATTATTTTAAATAATAACGACGAGAAATTTATTTTTAATAGAATTAGAACGTAAATAATTATATAAATCGAAGTTAGAATATAAATATTTATTTTAATTATAAAAGGAATTGGAAATGGCGTGGTAGTTTGAAAATTCGATTTCAAATTTCAAATGAATGTACAGGATTCAAAATAAACCGGATTTTAGCGAAACCAAAAATATTTGAATCTATTTGAAAATATATTTCCAACGAATCCGAAAAAATCAAAATTTCATAGCTAGAGTAAAAAATTATGCCCACTTGAAAATTCAGAATAGTCGCTATGGAATTTTAGCTTTTAAAAATGGAAATTTTGCAAACGTCCTCCGTTTTGGATGAAACTACTTTTTTTGGATCTAGGATGTCAAATTATTGCTAGATTCAAATTTTCATAATTTTGGAGATCAATATGTGAGCGTGGCAACTTAAACTTGTTTTGACAATTTTAGTCAATTTGGATCGACCTGAAAATGCCCATTTTTCAAACTGTCTTCAAATTTGACGAAATTAGTTTTGTAAAAACCGTATCGTCAATACGAAGCTAGAAATAATTTTTTTGGAATTTTTAGAGTTAGTATGTGGCCTCGGTAAATTAAAATGTATGTTTGAATTTAAAATATAATGATTTATATTTTAAACTTAGTGAAAACTAATCGAACAGTCAAATTGGTTTACGATGCATATCCCATTGTGTTCGGAATGCGGTAATTAGTTAGGGGCGACAGTTGTTGGGTTCGATTTGGAGTCTGAACCAAAAAGTTATTTTTTTCGAAATAAATTAAAGTAAATATATATTATATAAAGTTAACCATATTATCTCCTCCCCTTTCACCGTTTTCTCAGATCGAGATGAATTGAAAAAAGAAAAAAAAACAAGATTGATCGTGCTGCAAACCCCGTAGCCTCACGTCGTGCCACCCCGGAGGACCTCCATCGTTGGCTTTCCCCCTCCCCTTCTACCGCTCCCTCCTCTAATCCAAAACCGCCCCAATGCAGAAAACCCCAAACCCTGTGGCCCAAAATCGAGACCACCGTGGAGCCTGGCTCCACTGCCACCGGTAGTGCCTCCCCTACCACCTCGGCAACCCCGTGTGCCCCCTCAGACCATCCACCATCGCCATGAAACCCCCCTCCGGCAACAAAGCTTCGACGTTGACAATGAAAATAAGTTTTTATATTAATATTCAATTTCCTTTTTAGTTTTTTTTTGTAATTTTTTGATTTTTCTTATGATAAAAATTTGATTTTTAAAGTGATTATTTTTTTATATAGAAAGAAGTGATAAATAGATGATATGATTTGCCATAATATAAAAAAATTGGATTTTTATATGTATAGCGTATAAAATAAAAATATGATTTTTATTAAATATAAACATCGTAGAAAAAGATAGGATTTTTAAAATGGAAAAGCTTAGATTTTTAGTATATAAAGATTAGATTTTTATGAATGTAAAGATGAGATCTTTATAGATGTAGCGATATAAAAATATGATTTTTATGTATAGAGATTTGATATAAAAATATGATTTTTAGCATTTTAAAAATATGGTTTTTATTATAGGGATAACAATATTAAAAATGCGATTTTTATATATGTTGTAGCGGAATAAAAATTCGATTTTTATTATATATAGAAGCAAAATAAAAATTCGATCTTTATTATGAAGTTAGAGAAAAAAAATTGATTTTTACTATGAAGTTAGCGATATAAAAATATATTTTTACATAGAAAGTAGCGTTGTAAAAATGTGATTTTTACATATATGGTAGCGGAATAAAAATGTGATTTTTATCCATATAGCGTTGAAATAAAAATGTGATTTTTATCCATATAGCGTTGGAATAAAAATGTGATTTTTATTATGAACAGAGTGAATTGGTTGAGTTGGAATGTTGGGCGAATCCAAACCGTTCAGAGATAAAGTACGGCGGAGTGGAACCCAAAGGTGAGAACTCCTCACTATAATTTTCTTATACAGTTATTTATTTTATAACTACATATATGAACTGTTCCCCGTCGTCCACAGACCATGGACGACTTGTTTGATTGTTTGGTTTGGTTGATTAGATTATTTGGTTGAATTTGGTTGTTTGGACGAAATGAATCGATTAGAATTGTTATGTGTGTATGGCGCAATCCAATATTAGGAAAGGGATAATGCTAGACATTGCCCTATTTTGATATCGCACCGTTATGCCGCCAAAATTTTCTAAAATATGTTAAACAATAAAAATATCATTTTTGTTGTGTAAATGAACCGAATAAATATTTTATCGTTAAAAATACAATTTTTAATGGGTATATGAATAAAATAAATATTCATTTACAAATCAGACGATTTGTTTATGTACACACATTTGACCGATATTGATTGGGATGATATATTTTACACATCGCCCAACTGCACAAATAATATTCAGTGTTTGTGGATTGAAACCCCACACGGGTGTTGGGATGATATTTGACGTACACTAATCTCAATTATTTAGTGGTATGTCAAGCGACTGGTTGACAGACTGTTGTAAGCATTAAATATTCATATTTAGTGCTTATGTAGTGTAGAATGCACTCTGCATGATGGTTGACTGTGTTTGATTATTGTTGTATACATGTGTGTATGAAATTCATATAAATCACATTATATGGTAATTAACTGTGTCTGATTCTAGTTCAGAAAGAATGAATATTTCAAAATAATGAATATTTTAAAATAATATTCAGTAAAAGATAAAAATCTGATTTTGATGTCCGATTTGGGATGGACACGAATATATTTAAATATATAAATTCATGTTGATTAGATATTTATATCGATTTTATTCATTTTTATAATGAATATAAAAAAGGAAGAGATTTCAAAATTTAATGTTTTTAAAAAACTATCATTTAAATATCGATGAAATGGAATATTCAATTTTGATTTGAAATTGAATATGAAGTTGAAATCGTTTTGAAAACAAATTTAAAACGATTTATAAAATATGTTTTAAATGGAAATCGATGAAATATATTATATATATATATAATGGTCTGAATAGAACGTGCCGCGCTGCGGCAGTTCGCGAATTTCGACCATTGACTTCGAATGGACATTACAGAAGATCCGACCGTCGGATTCTCCTAAAACTGGAACCGTTGGGTTTATATCAAAAAGAGCTTTCCAATGAGTATTAGAGATTTGAAATCCAACAGTTGGATTTGGAATTATGTCCAAATCAAATTTGGAATAGGTCGCTGTAAGTGCAGTTCGATGGCCGTTTATGGAAATCGACTGTACGGGCCTTGATAAAATTATTAAAAATATCAATAATTAGTGTAAAATCATAAGAAATGATTTGGAAAGAGTTAGGATGAAAAATTCCATATTTAAAAAGATAAAAATAGATTTTTATCGAAATGAACTAGTTATGAACTAGAATAATAAATTCAATGTTTTTTAAAATAACTGGAATTTCCAATATATGAATTGGAATGGAATTGAATTGAAATTATCCTCGGAATATTTCGATATTGGATTCCGTGATTATACGGACATTGTGGAGGAATTCGGAAGATATATATATCATTATTCCAATTCGATATTTGTTCATTTCAGAATTTGATGTTGAATATAAACCGATATATTTTCTATTCAAAGCCTTGTAGTTAATATCAAATGGGATTTTGGGTTTGTCGTGAAAGGTGTCTTCACTAACACTGTTCTTAAACGCAGTTGAGTTAAGAAAATTACAAACTAACTAGAGATTAACTAAGTTGAATGGTTTCCCGGGCATTGATCTGATGTTTGTTTCGGCCTTCGGGATTAATACTTAGGGAATTGTTCTCTTACTAATTAATAGTTAGAGACTGACGGAATGTGAATTGGGTTTATCGTGAACGGTGTTTTAGCGACATTCGTTCTTTAACCCGATTTACAGTGAAATGTGATTTGGAATTTGTAAATCTTTTGTTAAGATTTAAAGGAAATTTTCCAATGTGAAGTTTTCCAATTTAATAAAATAAATTTGAATGGAATGGAATTCGATTTGATGATAATCGAAGTGGGCTTCTATGGAGGAAGATTGTTACTATATATGGAATTTAAGTGGCTTTGTCGTTATTCCGTTTATAGTATCGGTTGGATATGGAAGTTCATATCGATTATATATGTTGATCTATTTTCCATGAAGATTCCATTGTTAATGGAATGAGATTTTGGGTTTATCGTGAGCTGTGTTTTAAATGACATTAGTTCTTTAACCCAGTTAAAGATAAGACTTATTTCTTAACTTTGAATAATCATTAAGTAATGATTTTTGGAAATTAAAACTGAATTAGATTTTTAATGAATCTTTAAATACATTGAAAGATGAATTTGATAACTAAAATTATCAAATTCAAGAATTGATCGAGAATGGAGTACCACCAGTTTTGCTCCCGGCGGTAGTTAAATCTTTAATTAGATTTGAACATGAAATGGTAATTGAATTTACCAATAACACCGTGGTGTTAGATATGAACTATTACCAGTTTTGCTTCATGGGATGAATAGGTTGGGATTGGGAAATTAAAAAAATGATTACCTCGGTAAGGTTTGCTAATTCCGACTAGTTTGGATAAACCACAATTTGGTTTGAATTGAAATCCAAAATGCGATTAAAGGATAAATTTAAATAATTTATCTTTGATAAAATTAACGGGAACCTTTCCCAAAGTAAAAGAATATTTGAATAAATGAATATTCTGGATTGGAATGAGGCGTATGTTGTGTTTTTATAGCACTTGTTTATTATATACGCGAGTTATTCAGAAAGACCGGGTTTATCCATTCCGAATAACTGATTCGACGATGTGTCGAGGATGAAGACGGTGGTTGAGGACCGGAGGTCTTCACATCGTTTGGATGATTACTGATGTCTTGATTGGGCTGTACAACCAAGACAAGGTAATAAGTGGTGATCGTCCAGACGTACTTGGAGATCGATCGGATATGCGAGGACCTCTCTCCTGTATTGAACATATGGGATGAGGAATAGGGTGCCTCCGGTTTCGTTCAGACCCAGAATGAACTTGTAAATGGGTGTGTGTCTGACATCGGATTTCATTTTGTGTGATTGATTGACATCGGTTGCATAACATGAATTGCCTGTATGGCATGTTGAGATGCAAATGATCAAGGCTTTTGTTAAAAAGCAGAGCCTTGTGGTTGATGATCAAAGCATGGCTATAATACTGCTAGCTTTGTGTATAGCATTGATTCCCGAGCCTCATACCCCGGTATGAACCAGAAACGGGAGAGGACTGCAGGGAGGGCATGCATTTCCTTTTAGCTAGGAGTGGTGTCAGTGGTTTTACACACCCTGGCATTTACTTATGTGGATTATGGATAGCGAGGCGCCTCGGTTATATCGATCATTCCGGGGCCGATGGTTTGGTCGGGATATGACCAATTTACGCCCTATAAGGCGGGAAAACGCTGTGTTCAGGCATTTTAATCCACTCCGTGCGGACCGACCCTGAAGATCCAAGGGTCGATGCGCTCTGACCCTGAGGCTCGGGCTAGAGAGTCTCGAAGCGGTAAGGACGATCCCTTGCCTTGGTTCACAAATGGAAATCCAACTTCCAATACGTGACTTTGCGGTTTTGATTATAGATCCTAGTACGGCGACATAGTGGGATGGGGCACTCTTGTCGTCTATGATTGATACATTTATATTTGAAATTGTTTTGACTCTATACACTTATAGTAATAGTAAAATATGAAATCTCACGTACCAAGCATTCCTGGCTATTATAAGGTAAAAACTCTATCCTTCGGCTTGCGATGCATTGTGTGATGGGACCTGAGTCTTATAATTGCTTCATTGTTCTTTATTTAGCATTGCGCTGTTGTTTTATGCACTAGTATTCTTGGGAGGAAACCCGTTCCGTGTTATACGGCGTGGGCCCTTGATTTACTAACTTTAAAACCAAGATAATAACTGTTTTAGTTCTCACACCAGTCACATGAATGACCTAGAGTTTATTGTTTTAACCTAAACTCTGGGTGACCCTATTTCCACACGGGCAGCTAGTAGTTTTGGTTTTGCAGATTTATACTCACAGGACCCTGGTTTACAGCTGGAATGATATTCGAAAAGCTCTGTATCCGTATATTCCTTTCAGTTGTGTTTTGTATTATTTTCCACTGCATTGTAAATTGTAAATCTCTGATATTTATCAAATATATATTATCTGTTCATACTCTGTATATTCTTGTACTATGATGTAAATTGTTGTAATAAGCAATAAAATGTTCTTCTGTTTGTGTTCTGATTCATCTAGTCCTCAAAGCAATCCGTTCTTTCCTTCACGGGGAAGTTCGGGTCGTTATAAAATGTTTTATTAGTAAATAATTTAAAACATAATTTATCAAGCATTAGAAAATTATTTGATAATTGATAAAGGATTTAAAATCTCATTTTCAGAAAATAAATGCGGTATATTTTTATCAAAATCAAAATCTTATTTTGAAGGTAATAGAGATAGAAATATATACGTTTTAAATGTGGAAGTAAATCATAATCCAGATATATGTTTAATAGCCAAAGAAAATGATCCTTGGCTATGGCACAAATGTTTTTATTATATAAATTTTAAAACTATAAATAAAATTTCTAAAAATAATTTAGTAAAAGGTTTACCGAAAATAAATTTCGAAATCATATTCATGTATAGATAAGTCAAGTGCTTCATATGCGCAATCATATACTATAGGTCATGCACATATAATTAAAAATCATATATTATAAGCCAAGTACTACATATTTTCTCGAAATCAAGTATTATAGTATTTTAGTTCATGTACTATAGGTCAAGAACTATATAATATATGAAAACATACACATATAAACACCTTATCAATTTTAGTTCAAGTACTATATGTCAAAGACCTATATGTTTATTTGTGTATAAATTACACATACAACACTTCATATATTGTAATTCAAGTTCTATATGTGAATATTTACCTTTATATGCTCATACATTTTAGATTTAACTCTCTTTTTCGATGACATAGGGGCAGACAAATTAGAATATAGCATATAGACAGAGGGAGCGTATGTAGAATAAAGAAATAGTTTTTTTAATATATAAATATATGTCGGTCATATGTAGTTATCATCATAAAAATGGTGAAGATTGTTATAACCTCAATTTTCAGGCTATTTTGACTATGACAACTATATATCGACTATATCATACACTGATATTTATTGAAGGAGAAATATTGAAGAATATAATTCAAATATAGGAAGATTCAAAGACAGGATTAAGTTGGTATATTATTGTGGTATTTAAGTTAGTACTATAGTTAGAATAAACGTAAAATCTCTCCTAAAACACACACACACACACACACACAGAGATATATATATATATATGTATGTATGTATATTTACAAAATAAGATGTGCGCATATACATATAAACATGTGCATACAGCTGGCTGAATCATGAATTCAGCCGGCTGATTGCTAAATGTTTAAAAAAAATATTAACATTCAGTCGGCTGAATTCATGATCCAGCCGGTAAAATATTGTGTTTTTGTGCACATACACACAGATTTAAATTCTAGTCATTTTTAGCCAACTAAAATCTATTTTTAGCCGACTAAACTGAAAGATTGCGACTTTTTAAAGAGTCCTAGCTCTTTAATCAAAGAGTCATGCCCATATCTTTTGATCAAACCTATTTACAAATGATTGCAATCTTTTATTTACTATAAAAAAAACTCCAGAATCAACTATTTCAAATAACCAAACTTTCTTGATTCTAATTGTAACGACCCGGATTTTTGGTCGATTTATTTTAAATATTTAGTATGGTTTTAAATATTGAATTTATAATACAAATGGTATTTTATTGGGTTATCAATTAAATAATCGAGATACGATTTATTTTGATAATCATCGTAATATGAGAATTTAAAATAATTCAATTCGAAGTTAGAATTAAATCAAAACAATTCAGATGATCAGTATTAACTATATTTGAATATAAATTATGATAAAAATAATTTATTATCAGAGAATTTATTTGTTTCCGAGTTTAAATTATTTTATATTAATTTAATATGGTTATTTTATATGTACGTTCGAATTAAATTTTATAGTCTATTCTGTTATATTCAGAATAGTGTTATAATGTTAAAATATCAGTCGTCACGTTGAAATAGCGGTTCACGATTTTTAATTATGAACCCCGAGATATTTGATTGTGGATAGGATCGAAATCAAATCGACATCTGTCTTAAAAGAATAAAAAAATCTCTTTAAATCAAATCGTATTAATGTATATTCAAATCGAATTAAATGAAATGTACTTCGCCTACCACCTATGTTGTACCCTACGCAGGTCTAATACTTCGTTTCCACGGCTTGTTGATTATAAATCTGCTTCCATCTCCTTTCATTTCTTTTGCAAATCCGAAAATAAAGCTTCAGCTTAAAGGTGCCGCTCCTTGTTAATTCTTTTTACCCAATCCTTACATCAATATAAATTGAGATCGCCATATCATTTCTTCCTATTCTTCCCGTCCTCAAGAAGTGTAGAATCAAAACCGTTCCTTTTTAATGAAATCAGGAGCTCCAACTAAATGAATTCGAAAATGGTGGAATCATTTCCCCTTCGGAAATCAAAATTTCTCATTTCCATTCGTGTAAGAGCTTGGACATCGCGCTTCTCAGATAAGGGTTCGAATTTGGTATCGACGAAAAATAGTCATCGATGAAGGAAGCGGAAATCGCAATTAAATCTGGTGAATCCCCTGAAGCCCAACTAGAAGATGGAGTCGAAATTTGAAACCGCAGGTTTTCCTTAGGGTTCGAACGAGGTTTGAAATCGCGATATACAGGAAGATGAGGGAGCGCGTGTTAGAGGCGATGGGTAGAGTTGCGCGAGTTTTGAGGTTTGGGGAAAACGAAGCGTGCTCAGATGGTGGAGTCGTGATGGCCAGGGAGTGAACTCAACAACGCTAGAGGAGGCATGACCACCTGTGATGATAAAAGGTATCCGGGCATGTTCAAATAGGAGTTAGGAAAGAAGCGATATTCGCAATGAATGAAGATAATCAGCTTTAAAAATTTATTAAAGTAATTTGTTTAGTTTTATAAAGTAAAAATAAAAATAAAAATATTATGCGATATATTTTTAAATAAGGTTGAAAGATCGGGAAGTCGGGTATTTGGATTAACAATTGTAAATCTGACAGTCTAGAATTCTAGTTGGAGCCAATGGGAAAATAAATCGCTATTCCAACAATAAAAATCACGGTGAGTAAATCTCACTCACCTCTTTATTTATAATTATTTTTATTCGTAAAAATAATTATTGTTGCTTGTTTGGATTTTTCTAGTTGCTTTAAAAATATTAGTTATTTAGGGTTGACTATTATATATATATATATATATATATATTGGATAAATGATTGGTTGGATTTCCGCAGTCTCATTAGCGGATGCCAGCAGTTTCATAGCGGATGATTTCCCTATGCGCCCTACAAATATATATTAGTGGATGACCTTCATACCGCGATGTCCTGCCTCGAAGCAGGATGGGTATTACTATTGTGACTAACGTTTGTGGATGCAGTAAAACAGGTTGGAGGAATCCGACTGGGTTCCTCAAATAAAATTATCTGTTTGTTTGTTTGCTTGATTTCATATATATTCATATATGACGTGTTAAAAATCAAATGATTGAAAATTGGATGATTTGATTGTTTTTAATATCACTGGACCTAAGTGTTAATTTATATAAAAAAAATCTGAAAGTGGTATTTGAGATTTAAAAGGGAAATTCTGTTTTTCTAAAATAGAATTTGAATTTTTAAATAGATTTGAATTATTAACTTGTTTAAAAAGAAATAAAACAAGTAGTTCCTTCATAAACGAAGTTTATAAATAGTTCTTTTATAAACAAAGTTTATAAATGAAGCAAAAAGAATTATCATTGGATAATTCGGAAATAAAAATACAAGTGTGAAATTGGAAAGGGAAATCTATTTTCCAAAAGTAGAAATATCAATTTCAAAAGGAAGTGAAATTGAGACTTGTTTAAAGAATGAAAAAAGAAAATTCAAATAGAAATTCAATATAGAAATTCAAATAGAGTTTGAATATAGAAATTCAAATGGAATTCAAATATAGAATTTGAATATAGAAAATATAAAGGAATTCAAATATAGAATTTGAATATCGAAAGAGAAATGGAATTTGAATAAAGAAATTTTAAATATGGAATTTGAATATAGAATTCAACTAGATTGAAACGAGAATTTGAATATAGAATTCAAATAGAAATAGACTTTGAATATAGAATTTAAAGAGATAAAATGGAATTTGAAATTAAGATTCAAATAGAGTTAAAATGGAATTTGAATATAGAAATTCAAATGGAGATTGAAATGGAATTTGAATATAGGAAATTCAATTTGAATTGAAATAGAATTTGAATATAGAAGATCGAAGTATAAATAAATTTATTTCCAAGTTAGGGAAAATCGACAATTTTAGAAGATCGAAAATATTATGTTGAATTGGAAAATTGGATTTGATATATATTAAAAATATATCGGAATGGAATTGAATTTATAAAAAAACGAAGTTAAAACGTTTGTATTTATAAATATAATTAAAACGAGCTCGCCGTAGCGCGGCAGTTCGTAAATTGTCGTTTTGAACTTCAATTGAATGTACAGGACTCAATTGGAGTTGGAATTTCGTCGAATAGATTTCTAATGGAGGAGAAAAATCTGGATTTCGTCGAATAGATTTTGAGTTATGTCAAAAATCAAATTTTTAGAAAAAAAAGGCTATAACGGTTTATTTAATTTTATAAAAGGATTTTAAGCGAATAAAATCCGAATTTCTACTTAGAAAAATTCAGATTTGAGTTATAAATTATATGTGAAATCAAGTGGAGTAATGAATTGATTTTTGAAACAGAAATAAGATTTTTTATTATTGAATAGAATTAACTAATTTGAATAGTAATTAGTTAATGAGATTTTGAATTAATATTGGGTTTATATCCGAAATTGAAAAGGAAACTAGAATTAAAATTGAAATTCAATTCGGTTATGAGCAAGTAAATATTTGTTTGAAAATGTTATGTTAAGACAAAGAAGTGAAATAGGCAAATAGCTAACTAAAGAATAAATGAGCGAAACTAAATTCAAACGAATGAATTGAGTAGAATTGAATTGAAAACAGGTGAGCATGAGTTAGACTGGTATGGGATGAAGTATATGAAGATTTTAATTTATGTGCCCGACAAAAAGGTACATGTTTAAATTCATATATGAGATTTTATGTGCCGTATCGGCTAGCCGCTTGGCTTTTTCTTTTTCTTTTGGATTGGTGAGGGCCATGGGAGGCTGTTTGAAATATCCCGATGCTCCCAGTACAAGGGAGGTTACGGCGAATTTTTCCGGGAATTCAAGGAGTTAAAATATTTTTAAGATAATTTGATAGAAAGAAATCAATGTATTGATATATATAGAATTCTATAAGGAAATGAAATAAAAAATAGAATATTGTAAACAAAAAGGGAAATTTATAAATTAGAAATAGAAAGCGAACCATTTACATGTTTAAAAAATGAATAATTGGGTTTTATGGTGTGTTTATTCGAGGTAAGTGGTTTTGTCTGTTTTGAAGTTAATGATGTTTTCAGTCAAGGTCTGAGAGGTAATTTTACCCCAACTTGATTGATTTCATTTTTAATTGATAAATAGCAAGATCCAATCTCGAAGAGAAGTGTTGGATAATAGTTAGTTGAATAAAATATTTTGGGTTGTAACGATGTTTACATCGTTTTAATCCAAGTGATGGAATTTTGGAAATATAACAGTAAATATTTCCTGAGTATAATTAAAGTAGTTGGGAAAGAGATAAGTGATTGAAAATGTTTTCAATTGCGAATAGAATATATTTTCTATGTATAGAAAATAATTGAAGGCGATATATGGAAACGTTTTCCAAATAGCGTAAGAGGCCAAGACGATTATCGAAATTTTTTGGTTAACAAATATTGATAGAGAAACAGAGAAGTGAATTAATTAATGAAATATTAATTAATAGGCCCAGTGATTGATTGATGTTATGGATGTTTGTTTATTTTTCTTCGATACTTAAAGAACCGACTATCGAAGTGTTTGCCAATATCGTTGTCAATATGGAGAGACCAGTTGGATTATGATCCGTGAACCACTCTGTATTGGCAGTAGTGTTGCGAATCAGATTATATGAAGATGATCAAAGACAGAGTGAAGTACAAGGGCTTTTTCTATTTATAGAAATTATGCCTTCGGTTTCGTTCAGTCCTAGAACGAACGTATATGGACGAATGTCTAACAAAGTATTTCCAGTGATCGAATAATATTGTTCTGTACGAATATACATGGTGGCAAAGGATTTATTCCCTTAGCATAACATCCAGAATATTTGTGCAAATCAATAAATGATTAACGAATCTGACAATGTGGCATTCGAAGTGATTGTGTTGTCAATGAAGAGAAAGTAATCGTAGCCTCAGGCCTCAAGAACCGGGAAATGACAAAAATCGGGCAGGCAGGATGGCTATGTGGGTCGCTCCCATTAGGGTGTATTATCACCTATCTAGAGATTCATTTAATTCCTTGTTCTATTCGATGTTGTCCCATTCGGAAAACGGTTGCTGATCCCAACCGTTGGTGATATACATTCGATACACTCAAGCGAAATGAGTGGTCGGTCATGTGTAGGCCGGGTTGTAAGATGTTCTTGTTACACCCAGTGTATTCGCCTTTAGAGATACACTATCGGAATGTGGTTCCGTACCTTGTCATGTTGGAAATCCAATCTCCAATAAGCGCCCTGCGGTTTTTGATTTTATACTATGTATGTGGAACGTGAGATGCAAGCGTTCAATTTATTTGATTTAGACACTATGATAATATCACTGGATTTTCGTATCAAAGTGGTTGGGTTATAGTAAGGTAAAAACCGTCCATGTTTATGTGTGGGCTGGTTTTTCTATTATCTTTTCTTTCGAAAGGATTTTTTTAAGTTAAACAAATGGTTGGAGTTTACTCACACCAGTCCCATGACTGACCCAGAGTTTATTTTGGTTGTTTTCCCTAAACTCTTGGGTGCCCAAATTTGTACAGGCAGTCAAGTAGTCGGGATTTTACAGATTCACTTGGAGTAGTTTAAAGCAGGAGGCTTCACCAGTTAGCTATAGATTATCATATTCCTACTGTGTACTATGTTGTATCTGGAAACAGGTGTTTATAACTGTTCCAGGAATAACTGTTGTGCTCTGATAATGGTATGTATATATATACAGTTACTAATTTGTATTTCAAAAGTTATGTTATCTAATATATTTTGTTCGTTCCGCTATGAGTTTTGTGATCTTTATTTTCTCCTGTTCTAATAATTCTTTCTTTCTATTTCTCATCCTCTAACTTCTTTCTAATAATGATTCGTATTTCTATGCAATTTGGGTTGGAAGTGTGGTATTATTAGTCGACTCAAATAGTACGGATTTGCGGGCCTTTACAGTTGGTATCAGAGCTTAGGTTGAATGAATACCTAGGCTTGTGTGGCACGTGCTTATTAGAGATAGGGTCAGTAGTACCCAAGAATGAGTTGAGTGTATATATACGTGAGAGCGTATTTGTTAATTGATATAAAATTTGTTTTATATTGTGTGGCTAGTCTGTTGGGTGGTTTATTAATTCTGATCACATCGTGGGACGCCACGACGTCGATAAGAGTTTGCAAATACTTGAACAGAAGATTGAACACGATATTGTTTTAAAGTGGGTAAAAGAAATAATTTTACCCAAGATTCTATTTTGATATAGAAAGAATATTTTTTTGAAATTATTATAATATATGGATGTGTTGGTTGTTATTATTATAATCCAATGAGATTATAAGAAATGAAATGGTTATATAGAACCAAACAGAACTTGTATATGAATAGGATATAAAAATAAGATGAATTAAAATTGAATTCAAACCAAAATTTGGAATTTAAATCCTGGGAAATTGGAAAATATCTTCTGAAGTATATTAAAATAATATAGCTTTGTTTTGGAATGATTTTTTTAAATAAAAACCATTTTTGAATAGATTTTAAAAGTGATAAGGCACTGAACTCACTTCAGTGGCTGGAAGATAATTCTAATGATGACTGCAGCATTATCAGTGTTCATTTTCGAGTTTCTAAGTGATGAATTGCTTCCTAAGAAAAATTCTTGGTCGAAATTTGTTTTGAAATAAAACAAGTGGTTTGAATATTCAAATGTTTTGAATTTGAAATGGAAATAAATATATATGTATGAATTTATGTGATTTCAGAAGGATTTGAAAGGAAAACCCAAGAATTTAAATTCTGAAGTTTAAATTTAACTTAAGAAAGTTAAATGGACGGAGATAAATAAATTAATGAAATTCAAATTGAATAAGATTGAATGGGATTTGAATTGGGTGTAAATCATTTAGATTAAATGTGTGGAACCCAAAAGTTTTGGTGTTATTAAACTAGTTGAAATATGAAGAGGTGAGTTTCAACATAAAGGAGTTTTGAAAAGTTAATGAGTTTAAACCATTTTTCCTACCTTAGCAATTTCGAGGACGAAATTATTTTAAGGGGGAAAGAATGTAACGACCCGGATTTTTGGTCGATTTATTTTAAATATTTAATATGGTTTTAAATATTGAATTTATAATACAAATGGTATTTTATTAGGTTATCGATTAAATAATCGAGATACGATTTATTTTGATAATCATCGTAATACGAGAATTTAAAATAATTCAATTCGAAGTTAGAATTAAATCAAAACAATTCAGATGATCAGTATTAACTGTATTTGAATATAAATTATGATAAAAATATTTTATTATCAGAGAATTTATTTGTTTCTGAGTTTAAATTATTTTATATTAATTTAATATGGTTATTTTATATGTATGTTCGAATTAAATTTTATAGTCTATTCTGTTATATTCAGAATAGGGTTATAATGTTGAAATATCAGTCATTACGTTGAAATAGCGGTTCACGATTTTTAATTATGAACCCCGAAATATTTGATTGTGGATAGGATCGAAATCAAATCGACATCTGTCTTAAAAGAATAAAAAAATCTCTTTAAATCAAATCGTATTAATGTATATTCAAATCGAATTAAATGAAATGTACTTCCCCTACCGCCTATGTTGTACCCTGCAGGTCTAATACTTCGTTTCCACGGCTTGTTGATTATAAATCTGCTTCCATCTCCTTTCGATTCTTTTGCAAATCCGAAAATAAAGCTTCAGCTTAAAGGTGCCGCTCCTTATTAATTCTTTTTACCCAATCCTTACATCAATATAAATTGAGATCGCCATATCATTTCTTCCTATTCTTCCCGTCCTCAAGAAGTGCATAATCAAAACCGTTCCTTTTTAATGCAATCGGGAGCTCCAACTAAATAAATTCGAAAATGGTGGAATCATTTCCCCTTTCAGAATATCTCATTTCCATTCGTGTACGAGCTTAGACCTCACGCTTCTCAGATTAGGGTTCGAATTTGGTATCGACGAAAAAATAGTCATCGATGAAGAAAGCAGAAATCGCAATTAAATCTGGTGAATCCCCTGAAGCCCAACTAGAAGATGGAGTCAAAATTTGAAACTGCATGTTTTCCTTAGGGTTCGAACGAGGTTTGAAATCGCGATATACATGAAGATGAGGGAGCACGTGTTCGAGGCGATGGGTAGAGTTGCTCGAGTTTTGGGGTTTGGGGAAAACGGAGCGTGCTCAGATGGTGGAGTCGTGATGGCCAGGGAGTGTATTCAACAACGCTGGAGGAGGTATGACCACCTGTGATGGTAAAAGGTATCCGGGCATGTTCGAATAGGAGTTGGGAAAGAAGCGATATTCGCCATGAATGAAGGTAATCAGCTTTAACAATTTATTAAAGTAATTTGTTTAGTTTTATAAAGTAAAAATAAAAATATTATGAATATATATTTTTAAACAAGGCTGAAAGATCAGGAAGTCGGGTTTTGGATTCACAATTGTAAATCTGACAGTCTAGAATTCTAGTTGGAGCCAATGAGAAAATAAATCTCTATTCCAACAATAAAAATCACAGTGAGTAAATCTCACTCACCTCTTTATTTAGAATTATTTTTATTCGTAAAAATAATTGTTGTTGCTTGTTTGGATTTTTTTTGGTTGCTTTAAATATATTAGTTATTTAGGGTTGACTATTATATATATATATATATATTGGGTTGATGATTGGTTGGATTCCCGTAGTCTCATTAGCGGATGCCCGCTGTGACGGCCCGCCCCGCACCAGTCGACATTTCACTGAATTGCGATGTACTGATGTGAGCCTAATTTACAATAAGTTTATGACCGGATGTGAGCCTAATTAAGTTTCGTTTTAGGGATGTGTGCCTAATATTCACTAAAATATAATAATAATATACTTGACATAAACATGCGAGACAGTGCATAAGCTGAAAACTAAATCAGAACCATTATAGCAGCGGAAATCCAAAATACAGCTTATTACAACTTAAAAATACTGTCTCTAAAGCAAAAAGGAAAGGTACACTACTAATGCCCAAAGTAGTGACCAGCAGAGACACAGGGAGAATATATATATCATACGTAGAAGCCTCCTGCTCGTCTCCGGATCAGCTACTCGTACATCACCAGCTAACCTGTCTCTAGTCTGCTCGTGTGAGCACCCAGAGTAATATGAAGAGACATAAAACTCTGGGTCAGACAAAAAGTCTGGTATGAGCGATAAGCAGCTAAACAGAACAATAACAGGTATACTAAACCATACCTGAACCTGCAACCAAAGAGTTAGCGCTACATACTGTACAATACTCTAAGGTGCCTCAAAACAAGTGGTGTAAAGATACGGGGGTGGGGGTGTGCATGTCATAATGATAGCAAACAAATCAATCATAGCAACCATCCTCACATCTCTCACTCAGTGCGTAAAGCATACGATGTCCACCACTGTAAATCACTAGACTCATCGAAGTAGTGACGGAGTTCGACTTTGTACAACTACTGCTACAACCAAGCTTACCCACATGGAATCATGACCAAACCTTTTCAATGATCCCACTTCATTGGTCTATAGCTACTTTTAGTCGTACCTAGATCACTACATACTGTGACCCTGAATCCGTTCACGTACTTCCCATACATAGTGATCCAAAGATACAGACATCGACAACTCCTTAGCACACGTCCCGCAGCAAAGCCCAATCATGAAGTGAACTCATTGGTTCCCAACTGTGTCCGGGATCCTGAGCTCTAACTTCCATTTGGACTACCTTTGCATCTCGGGTTATTGGTTTCCTCCTGTTCGGGTCGGTCGGTCAAGAACCTTTCATTCTGGTCGGTTTTCATCATCTCTCTCCTGGTCGGTCGGTATTGCCCCCTGGTCGGTCGAACACTTCACCATTCCTGGTCGGTCGTACTTCACCATCCCTGGTCGGTCGAACACTTCACCATTCCTGGTCGGTCGTACTTCACCATCCCTGGTAGGTCGAACACTTCACCATTCCTGGTCGGTCGTACTCCACCATCCCTAGTCGGTCGGTATTTCATCATCGTATGGGGACGGTCGAACATCGCATAGTGGTCGTCTTGCCCAGCCTGGTCGGTCTCCCTAGTCCATCGCCACGGATCGGTTCGTGACAAGCTCCTTCGGGTCGGGTCGTGCTTCATCAGTTCGTGGCGCCCTTGTCGGATCGTGGTGGATCGTGGTGGAGGGCTCGTGACTCACAACATCGGATCGTGGTTAGCAATCGGGTCGTCTCGCGTGGAGTCCTGGTCGGTTCGTGACACATTGGGCGATCCGGTCCCTGTGCGAATTCCTGCAACTTCTTCCAGCGTCTGTTTACGCCATTCGACGGCGTTTTTGACCAAACTAACAGTTCTAAACAATCATAAAGCAAACCATACAGTCATAGCAACATATAGTATCTACCACAAACACCAAAACATAAATCATAGCATGTGAAATAGATCAAACATACCCAAAAAACCATATTTTTCCCTTAAGCATGTTCAAGCAAACTTAATGATAGAATTAACAAAATTTAACCAAATTAGCCAATTTTTCCAACAGAGGTCTAAAATAATATTTTAGAATTTATAAATATTTTTCCAGATTTTTAACATGCATAAATTCGCTAATTATCACTAATTACCCCTTAATCCCCTAAATTCCGGGATTAGCAAAACTAGTCCGAATTAACCCAAATTCATATCAGAGGCATAAAATGATGTTTTAGAATTTTAGGAATTTTTCTAGATTTTTCTGAGCCATAATTTCGCTAATCTTCGCTAATTACCATAATTAGCCGTAATTAGTGAAAAACAATGCAAATCACTCACCTTGGCAATAATAAAATCTCAAATCTGAAATAATCTACTGTATGGGTCGAATTCCAATGCCTAGCAGCAGCTCCAACTCTGATTTGATGCTATTTCCCTTTGATTTGATGTAGTTTAAGCCAAAACTGGATTAAGAAGTGATTAGGGGTGTTTTTAGATGTTGGAGGCCATTGTTGGAGCTTCTAAAATGTTTGTGGCGGCTGGAAAATGAGTGAAAAACCGAAATCCTAACCCTAGCAGCCCTCAAATACCCCAAATCCCGAAATCCCCCATTGGGCCTAGCTGCTAATCACCCGGTTAAGCCCAATTAGCTGTTTTTAACCCTCTAAACCTTAATTCAGCCATGTCTCCCAAACAGTAAGTCCGTTTGGCTAATGTAACCACTCTACGGAAAGAGAAACCATCATCTGGAGCCAATGGAAGTGGTTTCAGGTCAAAATTCCTTTCCAATCAAAAGTTATGGCCAAAACAAGATCAGCTAGGGGCAAAACGGTCATTTAAAAATCGGCAAAAATCGTGAACATGGGAAATGACCCCAATAGTCGTCTCCCAAAGTTACACGACTATACGACCTCACACGAAAAAAAAAATACTCTACGATCCTATGATGCGTAGAATGCGGGTCGTTACATTCTCCCCCCCTTAGGAAATTTCGTCCCCGAAATTCCTTAACCCAAGCAAACACAGGTATCCCACATCCCTATCAATCATTTGCAAACAATCAATCATGCACAACAAACAAAACAAGCCTATCCTAGCATGTGGAATAACTAAATCGAAATGAAAATCTTACCAAGCAAAGAGTTCTAGATACGTCTTCCTAATACTCTCCTCTGTTTCCCAAGTACAGTCATTCTCATTCTCACCCCACTAAACTTTGACTAATTTCACCACCTTCCTTCACACTGCCTCGTATCGTCCCCAACAATACGCATCGGTCTGTGGCTCCATACCGCCTCGGATGCTATCTCGATATCGTTCAACTGATTCGGTGAAATAGTCATATCGGGGTCATGTACTAACTTTCTTAACTGGGAAACATGAAATACGTTATGAACTCCTGCCATCTTGTCTGGTGACTCAACTCTACTAGATGCAAATGGTCATCTCATAATCCACCAAAATCCAATACACAAGCTCTCAAAAAAAATCTTCCAATATTCGATTCACCCTCTCTGTCTGACCATCTGTTTGAGGATGATATGCGGTACTGAGATGTAACTCTGTTCCCAACGCCTCTTGTAAGCTCTTCCAAAACCCACTAGTGAATAGTGGATCTCGGTCGCTCACAATGCTTTTTGGTACTCCATGAAATCTCACTACCCACTTCATATACAGTTATGCCAAGTTGGCTACTGTTCTATTTGACTTGATTGGAATGAACCTTGCACTCTTGGTCAATCGATCCACAATAACCCAAATACTATCATGGCCTGGACTAGTCCTTGGTAACCCATCAATGAAGTCCATCGATACTTGTTCCCATTTCCATTCTGGGACTTCCAATGGTTGTAATTGACCACTAGGCTTCTTTTGCTTGGCCTTGACTAGTTGACAATTCATGCACTTGGATATAAATTTTCCAATGTCTCTCTTCATTCTTTCCCAGTAGTAGGTCTGCTTCATGTCTCAATACATCTTGCTATCACCGGGGTGTATGGTCGGGTTTTGAGTGATGGTACTCTCTCAACACTTCATCTCTCAATCCATCTACGTTGGGTACTACTAACCTTCCATTCTTTCGAAACTATCCATCTCGATCAAGCCCATTCTCGTTCATCTCCTCATCGATACCCATTTCTAACTTGGAGATGATTTCCAATAGATTAGGAACGTTCTTCTGACTGGAACCAATCCGCTCAATCAAAGTGGGTCTGATCATCAAACTTGCTAACATTCCTGGATCCAATTCGTACTTAGGTCGGGAATCATATCTGCGATATATTCCACTTGCTTCCATTCCAAAAACATAGCCCCTAAACTGGCATGTCTCCTACTCAATGCACTTATTACTGCACCCAACGAAAAATCGCCACAACTATTTGTTTCCCATGCAAACCATCCTGGTCGGACTCGACATTCCCAAAGCACAAGCCCCAAAGGCCTAAACCAATATCAGACAAGCACCCCAGGAATATCTCCTCCGAATTCAGAAAATCTACGTGAGATGATACTAGCAAAACAACCAACAAAAGCTTGATTCTTCTTTATCAACTGAGTCAGCGGTGCTGCTATCTTGGAGAAATCTTGGATAAACTTACGATAGTATAATCCCAAGAAACTTCTTACATCTGTTGCATTCTTGGGCGTAGACCAATCTTGTACCATTGCTACCTTCGCAGGATCCACGGCGATACCATTCTCTGAAACAACATGGCCCAAGAATCTCGCTTCTCTTCTCTAGAAGTGACACTTAGAAAACTTCGCCTTCAGTTGGTGTTTTCTTAACACCTCCATCACTATCTCCAAGTGTTCCTTGTGTTCTTCCTCTGTCCTCGAGTAAACCAAGATATCATCCACGAACACAAGAACAAACTTATTCAACTAATCTCTGAATACTCTATTCATGGGATCCACAAAATATGCTAGTGCATTGGTCAGCCTGAATGGCATGACCAACCACTCATAAAATCCAGACGGTGTTCGAAAGGCCATTTTATCTATACTATCAGCTGCCACCCTGAGTTGGTGAAATCTTGTCGCAAGGTCCGACTGGGAGAACACTCTCGCTCCTTCCAGTTGATCAAACAAATCATCTATCCGCGGTAGAGGATACTTATTCTTCCTCGTCACTTTATTCAATTCGCGGTAGTCCACACACAATCGAAGGGAACCATCTGCCTTGGTAGCAAACACAACGGGTGCTCCCCACTTAGAAACACTCCTTCTGATAAATCCCTTCTCAAAAAGATTGCTGACTTGCACCCCGAGCTCTCGCTGCTCCCTTGGTGCCATACGATGAAGTGGCATCACTATAGGTCTGGCATCTTTAACTAAATCAATACGGAACTCAATCTCTCGGTGTGGTGGAAGCCCGGTCACTTCTTCGAAGATGTCCGGATACTGGCCAACCACGGGCAACTCTGACAACTCATCATGTGGGATGTCGAGGGAATTTAGAAAACTAGCCATCACCCCGTCACTAGGCAGGCTACCAAACATTACCCTCCGCCCATCATCCGCCCTAACTGTCACCAAAAAGCCCTCACAGTCTACCTCCACCCCGTATTTTTGGAGCCAATCGACTCCCAAAATAATGCCAAATCCAGAAAAGCCCAAAACAAAGCAATCAAAAACAAACATACATCCATGACTCGATAAGATCACATTACGACAAATCATACTAAGGCTAGTTGAACCTCCAATCGGGTTCCTCACTACTAAAGGTCTATCGACTATCTCGAGTTCCAATTCCAACCTATCTACCAGGTCACTAGATACGAAAGAACTGGAAGCTCCGGTATCAAACAAAACTCTAACAGGAACGTCATAAACAGAAAGCATACCTTGGATAACAACATTCTTTCCCTTCTCTGCCGCAGTTGGGGCATTCGACGAAGAAGGAACAACACTGGTGGCATATGCTTTCACGATCTGCTTCTCCCTAGGAGGTTGTGGACATTCATTCTTGTGATGTCCCGCCTGGCCGCAATTAAAGCACTTCCTTTCCGCAGGCTTTTCTTGACAATCTCTGGCATAATGGCCCTTCTTGCCACAACTAAAGCACTCGCCATCTTTCTTATTTTTCTTTTTCTGACCATCCTTAACCTAGTCTTGTTTCCTCTTGCTCTGAGAATTCTTCTTGCCTTCACCACTTGCTTGCGGCTTTGGCTCCTCTGTAGATGCAATAGCAACCTCAGTCTTCGACTTAGGGAAAAGGCTCTCAGACCTTAATGCTTTTCTTACAATAGACTCAAACGTCTCGTCGATATGGTTTACAAGTCTTTCCCCCAAGTACCCATCCAAGCCAATTATAAACTTCTTGTTCTTCTTCTCGACTGTATCGATAAGGGACAATCCATATTTCGATAAAATGTTGAATTCAGCAATATACTCCGAGACTGCCCTGCCATTCTACTTAAGCTTTAAGAACCTCCTGAACAATTCTGATCTATGGGCAGCTGGAATGAATTTTTAGTTGAAACGAGTCATAAACTGATTCCAAGTAACTTGATTCCCTGGAGTAGCTACCTTAATAGTGTTCCACCAATTCATAGCTTGTCCTTGCAGCTGACGGGATGCTAGCATTCTCTTCATCGCATCCTCGATGCCCAAGTCTTCGAAGATACGCTCACAGCTATCCAACCAATCCTGAACATCTGTAGCCGACTCCGTTCCGTGGAACGGCTTTCCTTCCAAGCTAGTATAATCCTTACTTAGCTTGGCGAAATCGGTCCTAGGCGCCTGCACCACTGCACCACCACCATTAATAGCATTAGGGACTGCTCCTTGAACCTCCCTAAGCATCTCTCTCATGAAATCAGTGAACATCGTCCTCATGTCGGGAGCATTCCCATTATTGGCTCCTTTACCAGTACCTCTCGCATATCGGCTCATCGTTCAATCTGTAAAGAGAAAACGATTAACCATCTCCATAGTGGTGCCAGTGCAGTACGGCTTCATCCTTGATATACTAATAGTATATATATATAGCTTTTGAAACCCAAAATAATTACAAATACGCGCTCCCATATACGTATACTATCTCTCCCTGGTGTCTTTCCCTAGGTTAACTACGCAACCTAGAGCTCTGATACCAAGTGTGACGGCCCGCCCCGCACCAGTCGACATTTCACTGAAATGCGTTGTACTGATGTCCAACCAGCACGGAACGGTCGCCAAAAGAAAGGAAAAGGAAAGGGATTTGAAGAATTGAATTAGCACAGAACCTGTAACATATCTCACAGCGCATGGAATAAAATATAGGGTGCGTTTTTTAGAGGTCCCTATTAGGTTTCAAAATATAAAAAAAACCCGGTCATAAACTTATTGTAAATTAGGTCCCTATTTTTCAAAAACATATAAAAACATACAAAAAAAATATAAAAAAATCATGTAAATTTGTAATTAATTAAATCAAATAATCCTGAAAAAAATCAGATCAAAAAAACATCAAAAACAACGTCGAAATCATGAAATACAGAAAATCAACGAAATGCAGTAAATTGCATCAAAACATGCATATAAGTCGATTAGTTGCATACATCTATGCATTTATTTCAAATCTGCGTCAAAACTGCAGTATAAATGCATACATGTATGCACATATTGTTAAAACATGCATCTGCCGATGCATTTATTTAAAAACTGCATACCTACGTGCAACTTATTCACGTTTGCATGTATTTTGACATATATGCACACATGTATGCAGTTATATAGAAAAACTGCATACATGTATGCAATTTTTCAAACAGGCGTGCATTAATATATGCATGTGTATTCGAATAGTTGCATAAATGTATGCAACTATTCGTAAAAGTTGCATACATTTATGCAACTTTTTTTTTTAATTTCTGTGGACTTCTGGGAATGTTTACAGATTTTAGAAATTTTTTTTTTTTTTTTAAGTGATAGCGCCTGAAAATTTGGACAGAAAACGAAAGAGGCGGAGGTATGGAAAGTGGCAGGCGGAAGATTCCAGGCGGCAGCTAAAATAGGGGGCGGGTTTACAGAGAAAACATTAATTACAGGGATGTACTGTGAATTTAAAAACTTGCAAATAGTTGCATACATGTATGCAACTTTTGCCAATAGTTGCATACATGTATGCAAGTATTTCTGAAGCTGTTTTAGTTGAAAATGCATGCAGAAACCTGCATACATGTGTGCAACTATTTGAAATACTTGCACACATGTATGCAAGTATTTACATGTGAAAATAAAATGTGTGCAGAAACCTGCATACATGTATGCAACTATTTTAAATACTTGCACACATGTATGCAAGTATTGCATGTAAAAATATAACAGAGAAATACTTGCACAGATGAATGCAAGTATTCCAAATATGTGCATGATTTGATGCAGATTACTGCATTTTTCGCTGTTTTCTGTATTTTTTTGATTTTGATGCATGTTTTGATTTTATTATGATCTGAATTTTTAGGCGAGCACATGTTTTATTTAAATACGAATTTACGTGATTTTTTTATATTTTTTTAATATTTTTTTGATGACTTTTCAGAAAATAGGGACCTAATTTACAATAAGTTTATGACCGGATGTGAGCCTAATTAAGTTTCGTTTTAGGGATGTGTGCCTAATATTCACTAAAATATAATAATAATATACTTGACATAAACATGCGAGACAGTGCATAAGCTGAAAACTAAATCAGAACCATTATAGCAGCGGAAATCCAAAATACAGCTTATAACAACTTAAAAATACTGTCTCTAAAGCAAAAAGGAAAGGTACACTACTAATGCCCAAAGTAGTGACCAGCTGCGACACAGGGAGAATATCTATATATCATACGTAGAAGCCTCCTGCTCGTCTTCGGATCAGCTACTCGTACATCACCAGCTAACCTGTCTCTAGTCTGGTCATGTGAGCACCCAGAGTAATAAGAAGAGACATAAAACTCTGGGTCAGAAAAAAAGTCTGGTATGAGCGATAAGCAGCTAAACAGAACAATAACAGGTATACTAAACCATACCTGAACCTGGACCTGCAACCAAAGAGTTAGCACTACATACTGTACAATACTCTAAGGTGCCTCAAAACAAGTGGTGTAAAGATATGGGGGTGTGGGTGTGCATGTCATAATGATAGCAAACAAATCAATCATAGCAACCATCCTCACATCTCTCACTCAGTGCGTAAAGCATACGATGTCCACCACTGTAAATCACTAGACTCATCGAAGTAGTGACGGAGTTTGACTCTGTACAACTGCTGCTACAACCAAGCTTACCCACATGGAATCATGACCAAACCTTTTCAATGATCCCACTTCATTGGTCTATAGCTACTTTTAGTCGTACCTACGTCACTACATACTGTGACCCTGAATCCGTTCACGTACTTCCCATACATAGTGATCCAAAGATACAGATATCGACAACTCCTTAGCACACGTCCCGCAGCAAAGCCCAATCATGAAGTGAACTCATTGGTTCCCAACTGGGTCCGGGATCCTGAGCTCTAACTTCCATTTGGACTACCTTTGCATCTCGGGTTATTGGTTTCCTCCTGTTCGGGTCGGTCGGTCAAGGACCTTTCATTCTGGTCGGTTTTCGTCATCTCTACCCTGGTCGGTCGGTATTTCCCCCTAGTCGGTCGAACACTTCACCATTCCTGGTCGGTCGTACTTCACCATCCCTGGTCGGCCGAACACTTCACCATTCCTGGTCGGTCGTACTTCACCATCCCTGGTCGGTCGAACACTTCACCATTCCTGGTCGGTCGTACTCCACCATCCCTGGTCGGTCGGTATTTCATCATCGTATGGGGACGGTCGAACATCGCATAGTGGTCGGTCTTGCCCAGCCTGGTCGGTCTCCCTAGTCCATCGCCATGGATCGGTTCGTGACAAGCTCCTTCGGGTCGGGTCGTGCTTCATCAGTTCGTGGCGCCCTTGTCGGATCGTGGTGCATCGTGGTGGAGGGCTCGTGACTCGCAACATCGGATCGTGGTTAGCAATCGGGTCGTCTCGCGTGGAGTCCTGGTCGGTTCGTGACACATAGGGCGATCTGGTCCCTGTGCGAATTCCTGCAACTTCTTCCAGCGTCTGTTTATGCCATTCGACGGCGTTTTTGACCAAACTAACACTTCTACAATCATAAAGCATACCATACAGTCATAGCAACATATAGTATCTACCACAAACACCAAAACATAAATCATAGCATGTGAAATAGATCAAACATACCCAAAAAACCATATTTTTCCCTTAAGCAGGTTCAAGCAAACTTAATGATAGAATTAACAAAATTTAACCAAATTAGCCAAATTTTCCAACAGAGGTCTAAAATAATATTTTAGAATTTATAAATATTTTTCCAGATTTTTAACATGCATAAATTCGCTAATTATCACTAATTACCCCTTAATCCCCTAAATTCCGGGATTAGCAAAACTAGTCCGAATTAACCCAAATTCATATCAGAGGCATAAAATGAAGTTTTAGAATTTTAGGAATTTTTCTAGATTTTTCTGAGCCATAATTTCGCTAATCTTCGCTAATTACCATAATTAGCCGTAATTAGTGAAAAACAATGCAAATCACTCACCTTGGCAATAATAAAATCTCAAATCTAAAATAATCTACTGTATGGGTCGAATTCCAATGCCTAGCAGCAGCTCCAACTCTGATTTGATGCTATTTCCCTTTGATTTGATGTAGTTTAAGCCAAAACTGGATTAAGAAGTGATTAAGGGTGTTTTTAGATGTTGGAGGCCATTGTTGGAGCTTCTAAAATGTTTGTGGCAGCTGGAAAATGAGTGAAAAACCGAAATCCTAACCCTAGCAGCCCTCAAATACCCCAAATCCCGAAATCCCCCATTGGGCCTAGCTGCTAATCACCCGGTTAAGCCCAATCAGTTGTTTTTAACCCTCTAAACATTAATTCAGCCATATCTCCCAAACGGTAAGTCCGTTTGGCTAATGTAACCACTCTACGGAAAGAGAAACCATCATCCGGAGCCAATGGAAGTGGTTTCAGGTCAAAATTCCTTTCCAATAAAAAGTTATGGCCAAAACAAGATCAGCTAGGGGCAAAACGGTCATTTAAAAATCGGCAAAATTCGTGAACATGGGAAATGACCGCAATAGTCGTCTCCCAAAGTTACACGACTATACGACCTCACTCAAAAAAAAAATACTCTACGATCCTATGATGCGTAGAATGCGGGTCGTTACACCCGCAGTTTCATAGCGGATGATTTCCCTATGCGCCCCACAAATATATATTAGTGGCTGACCTTCATACCGCGATGTCCTGCCTCGAAGCAGGATGGTTATTACTATGTTGACTAACGTCTATGGATGCAGGAAAACAGATAAGAGGAATCCGACTGGGTTCCTTAAAAAAGAAATATTATCTATTTGTTTGTTTGCTTGATTTCATATATATTCATATATGCGTGTTAAAAATCAAATGATTGAAAATTGGATGATTTGATTGTTTTAAATATCGCTGGGCCTAAGTGTTAATTTATAAAAAAATTACCCTGAAAGTGGTATTTGAGATTTAAAAGGGAAATTCTATTTTTCTAAAATAGAATTTGAATTTTTAAATAGATTTGAAGTATTAACTTGTTTAAAAAGAAATAAAACAAGTAGTTCCTTTATAAACGAAGTTTATAAATAGTTCTTTTATAAATGAAGTTTACAAATGAAGTAAAAAGAATTATCATTGGATAATTCAGAAATAAAAATACAAGTGTGAAATTGGAAAGGGAAATCTATTTTCCAAAAGTAGAAATATCGATTTCAAAAGGAATTGAAATCGAGACTTGTTTAAAGAATGAATAAAGAAAATTCAAATAGAAATTAAATATAGAAATTCAAATAGAGTTTGAATATAGAAATTCAAATGGAATTCAAATATAGAATTTGAATATAGAAAATATAAAGGAATTCAAATATAGAATTTGAATATCGAAAGAGAAATGGAATTAGAATAAAGAAATTTTAAATATGGAATTTGAATATAGAATTCAAATAGATTGAAACGAGAATTTGAATATAGATATCAAATAGAAATAGACTTTGAATGTAGAAATTAAAGAGTTAAAATGGAATTTGAAAATAAGATTCAAATAGAGTTAAAATGGAATTTGAATATAGAAATTCAAATGGAGATTGAAATGGAATTTGAATATAGGAAATTCAATTTGAATTGAAATAGAATTTGAATATAGAATATCGAAGTATAAATAAATTTATTTCTGAGTTAGGGAAAATCGACAATTTTAGAAGATAGAAAATATTATGTTAAATTGGAAAATTGGATTTGATATATATTAAAAATATATCAGAATGGAGTTGAATTTATAAAAAACGAAGTTAAAACGTTTATATTTATAAATATAATTAAAACGAGCTCGCCGTAGCGCGGCAGTTCGTAAATTGTCGTTTCGAACTTCAATTGAATGTACAGGACTCAATTGAAGTCGGAATTCTTTGAAACAAGAAACATCAGGACCGATTCGATAATAGTTTTCTAACGGAGGAGAAAAAACTGGATTTCGTCATAGTTTTTTAATGGAGGAGAAAAATATGGATTTCGTGGAATAGACTTTGAGTTATGTCAAAAATCAAATTTTCAGAAAAACAGCGCCATAACCTTTTAAAAAAACCATAACGGTTTATTTAATTTTATAAAAGGATTTTAAGCGAATAAAATCCGAATTTCTATTTAGAAAATTTCAGATTTGAGTTATAAATTATATATGAACTCAAGTGGAGTAATGAATTGATTTTTGAAACAGAAATCAGATTTTTGATTATTGAATAGAATTAACTAATTTGAATAGTAATTAGTTAATGAGATTTTGAATTAATATTGGGTTTTGAATAAGTGAATTCGATTTGAAAATTAATATTCGAAATCGAAAAGGAAACTAGAATTGAAATTGAAATTCGATTTGGTTATGAGCAAGTAAATATTTTGTTTGAACATGTTATGTTCAAACAAAGAAGTGAATTAGGCAAAATAGTTAATTAAAGAATAAATGAGCGAAACTGAATTCAAACGAATGAATTGTGTTGAATTAAACTGAAAACAGGTGAGCATGTGTTAGATAGGTATGGGATGAAGTATATGAAGATTTTAATTTATGTGCCCGACAAAAAGGTACATGTTTAAATTCATATATGAGATTTTATGTGCCGTATCGGCTAGCCGCTTGGCTTTTTCTTTTTATTTTGGATTGGTAAGGGCCATGGGAGGCTATTTGAAATATCCCGATGCTCCCGGTACAAGGGAGGTTATGGCGAATTTTTCTGGGAATTTAAGGAGTTAGAATATTTTTAAGATAATTTGATAGTTAGAAATCAATGTATCGATATATATAGAATTCTATAAGGAAACGAAATAAAATAAAGTAAAATATTGTAAACAAAAAGGGAAATCTATAAATTAGAAATAGAAAGAAAACCATTTACATGTTTTAAAAATGAATAATTGGGTTTTATGGTGTGTTTATTCGAGGTAAGTGGTTTTTCTGTATTGAAGTTAATGATGTTTTCAGTCAAGGTCTGAGAGGTAATTTTACCCCAACTTGATTGATTTCAGTTTTAATTGATAAATAGCAAGATCCAATCTCGAAGAGAGAAGAGAAGTGTTGGATAATAGTTAGTTGAATAAAATATTATGGATTGTAACGATGTTTACACAGCATTCGTTTTAATCCAAGTGATGGAATTTTGGAAATATAACATTAAATATTTCCAGAGTATAATTAAAGTAGTCGGGAAAGAGATAAGTGATTGAAAATGTTTTCAATTGCGAATAGAATATATTTTCTAAGTATAGAAAATAATAGAAGGCAATATATGGAAACGTTTTCCAAAGAGCGTAAGAGGCCAAGATGATTATCGAAATTATTTGGTTAACAAATATTGATAGAGAAATAGAGAAGTGAATTCATTAATGAAATATTAATTAGTAGGCCCAGTGATTGATTGATGTGATGGATGAATGGATGTTTGTTTATTTTTGTTCGATAGTTAAAGAACCGACTATCGAAGTGTTTGCTAATATCGTTGTAAAAAGTAGAGATCGGTTGGATTATTATCCGTGAACCACTCTATATTGGCAGTAGCGTTGCAAATCAGATTATATGAAGATGATCAAAGACGGAGTGAAGTACAATGGCTTTTTCTATTTGTAGAAGTTGTGCCTTCGGTTTTGTTCAGTCCCAGAACGAACGTATATAGACGAATGTCTGACAAAGTATTTCCAATGATCGAATATGATTGTTCTGTATGAATATACATAGTGGCAACGGATTTGTTCCCTTAGCATAACATCCAGAATATTTGTGCAAATCAATAAATGATTAACGAATCTGACAATGTGGCATTCAAACTGATTATGATGTCAATGAAGAGAAAGTAATCGTAGCCTCAGGCCTCAACAACCGGGAAATGACAAAAATCGGGCAGGCAGCATGGCTATGTGGGTCGCTCCCATTAGGATGTATTATCACCTATCTAGAGATTCGTTTAATTCTTTGTTCTATTCGATGTTGTCCCGTTCGGGAAACGGTTGCTGATCCCAACCGTTGGTGATATACATTCGATATACTCAAGCAAAATGAGTGATCGGTCATGTGTAGGTCGGGTTGCAAGATATTCTTGTTAAACCCAGTGTATTCACCTCTAGAGATACACTATCGGAAGGTGGTTCCATACCTTGTCATGTTGGAAATCCAATCTCCAATAAGCGCGCTGCGGTTTTTGATTTTATACTATGTATGTGGAGCATGAGATGCAAGCGTTCTATTTATTTGATTTAGACACTATGATAATATCACTGGATTTTCGTATCAAAGTGGTTGGGTTATAATAAGGTAAAAACCGTCCATGTTTATGTGTGGGCTGGTCTTACTATTATCTTTTCTTTCGAAAGGATTTTTTTTAAAGTTAAACAAATGGTTGGAGTTTACTCACACCAGTCCCATGACTGACCCAGAGTTTATTTTGGTTGTTTTCCCTAAACTCTTGGGTGCCCAAATTTGTACGGGCAGTCAAGTACTCGGGATTTTACAGATTCACTTGGAGGAGTTTAAAGCAGGAGGCTTCACCAGTTAGCTATAGATTATCATATTCCCGCTGTGTACTATGTTGTATCTGGAAACTGTTGTGCTCTGATAATGGTATGTATATATATACAGTTACTGAATTGTATTTCAAAAGTTATGTTATCTAATATATTTTGTTCGTTCCGCTGTGAGTTTTGTGATCTTTAATTTCTCCTATTCTAATATTTCTTTCTTTCTATTTCTCATCCTCTAACTTCTTTCTAATAATGATTTGTATTTATGTGCAATTTGGGTTGGAAGTGTGGTATTATTAGTCGACTCAAATAGTACGGATTTGCAGGCCTTTACACTAATACTCTTTGATTCTGAAAGAATTTATAAAATGTTCTCTTGTGCTCTCATTTTCAATATTTAGTGATTATAAATGATCATTTTCCCTCTTAATTCTTCATATTTTCATTACTATATATATTCAAAGGAGAAGATTATAGGAAGGGTGTTCTTTAAAGTGACTTATCCATGTTATTAAGTGTAGGAACTAGATTAACCCTGGAGGGGAGGTGAATAGGGTTTACTGTTGTTTCGAGGAATATAAAAATTATCATAGCACAGATTATAGTAGAATAAATAAATACAGAAAATAAACGACACAGAATTTACCCAGCTTCGGCAAACCCCTGCCTACTGCTGCATTCCTCAAGGTTTCTTACTAAGTATTAAAACAATATCCCGCATACATCACCTGTACCACTACACCATATATGCTAATTAGACTCTGCTAGTGGCCGTATCTACAGCAATTTGGCATTGTTATAAGCAGTATCAAAAAATGGCGTGTCTAATTATTAGATACAGCTATAGGCCATGTCCAACTGAAAATTTGACATACCCACGTAGCCGTATCAAAAGTTAAAAAAGAAACAACACATTGGCATATCTAAAGGGAAACTGGATACGAATATAAACCATAGCTAACTTACGACGGACGCTGCTTTACTATATTTTAGAAATGGTTTTTGACCGTATCTATGATGTCAGGCAGACACGATCTTAAACCATATCTTATTATATATATGTATATATATACATATTATATATATATATATATGTATATAAACAGAAACTACAACATATATTTTCCATAACAAAGACCATATCACAATTTATACAAAACATAGAACAAATTATACACAAAGCATAGCAAGAATTTTCATAACACAATTTATAGAGTGTTGTACAATTATTAAACGAAAACTGTCATAGATGTTTCGACTAATTTCAAAGTCTGATAAAACTGAGCTGGTTATTAAAAGTAGCAAATTTAATTAAAGAAAAAACATATGTGATAAAACTGTAGGATCAAACTGGGAAGATTGAGCGTGCTGATCATGCTATGTAGTCCACGCTACTGTAAATTAAAGCACAGATGAGCAGATGCTGATATTGAATGTACAAACTTTATAGGTTTCACAGCATGCATTGATAAGCATAAGCTAGATGCTAAATGTTGATGTGTGCATGCACGAATCATGTGCACAGTTTAAGTGTAAAAAATACATGGCATGTAGGAAAATAGGCACTGCATCATAGATGTCAGTAATGGCGACAAAGATACATGGGCAAATAGGCATATACATGTGCAAGTTTAAGGGCATCATCGTTATTATGGCAATAATCGAGTCGATAGACGTCCAGTTAGTCGACTCGTCGATAAGTCATTGACTATAGTTGACAAATATCTTGCTACTTTCAGGGTATCCACCTACTTTTGATCGACTACATGGAAGGTCACAACAAAGTTCAGGTTCAGGAAGTAGAAATAGGCATATGGAAGGTCACAAGACCAAACAAGCGATAACACGAATCAATTCCATAGACAACAAATACATAGGTAAATAGGCATATGGAAGGTCACAACACCAAACAAGCGACAACACGAAACAATTCCATATGCCCACCAAAGGACAGTTATTTGTCGCTTGTTTGGTGTTGTAACAAATACATGGGAAAATAGTCAAGGGCAACATGATCAAGGCAAACAATACGAAGCAATTCCTTATGAACTGCAGATGTACACACATGAATTATCAGTGGATCAACCAATTTGTAGAACATTAAAAAATAATATTCATAGTACTTTCATAGTAACAAAAATGGAACACAAAGCCACGATATTCGGAGTGAACACTCCGATGCATTATGCTTACGCAATGGCAGTTAAGGTCTAGCCAGGTCAGTATCGTGGCTTTATGTTCATATGTGAATATCGTGTCTCACATATGCATGTGTATGGCACCAAAGAGAGTTCATGAAACTAATGCAAACACAAGTGTCATGGAATTCTTATTTCATAAGTAAACCAAGATTCAAGTGTAAAATTATATATACCTGCTCCAACGTCTAAAGATATTGAATCAGGGACTTCACATGACACACAAACCCACCCACTCTGACTTCATCAAAGGACTCTGCAAATTGATGATTCAGTTTGGCGGTTTTCTCATCGGGTACCAGTATACTATCCAAAACCACTTCTTCATGTGTACAACAATTCCACGGCATCTGGATGAGTAGGATCTCGACAGACAGTACATGTTGCAATAAAGTCGAGAATTTCAATGGACGGTATCAATAAAATATGCTTAATTTTATTAAAAACGGAAAACTGGAGTATGTACCCATTAGACTTTAAGCACTCGCTTTAGATCAGAGTGCAATTAAATATGCAATAAAATATGCTTAATTTTATTAATAAAATACCTGTTGCTATTATTTCTAGATCAAAGTTGAGAATTTCACATCATTGATTATTCACCACATTGGTCATATCCTGGACCAGAGAAGCAACACCCTTTGATTTATTGATTTGTGTTCTGCTGCGTCCTCCATCCGACGTAGTTTACGGTGCATGAATTCCTTGATCAGTCAAAGCTCCTACCATGTTGATCAGAACCTCCATTTTTCCAGATAAATTACCCACTGTACCCTTCATATCAGTCATCATACCTCCAAGCTTCCCACCCTCATTTTCAACTCATCATTATCTTCACGAACACGTTTGAATCGTTTCTGTGGAATGGCACAAGCCTTAACATGCATCTTTGGTATGATGCTCCTAACAGCGCGACTCCTACCCTTTGTATCCTTACCCAACACTTGTTACAAGATATCTTCATCAACAGGCAATTTTTCTTCATCACTTTTGGTGATCTTTTCCTTCAATTTGGCAATTTGATCCTCAGATAAAAGTTAAATGCGTTTACACCAACATTTACTTATAACAGCTTGTTACTATGTTATGTTACTCCTAACTGAATAAATTCAATCCAAACAACAACACCATAACAATAAAAACATGTAATGAAGAAAAAGTAATGAGAAACTAATTAGTCACAATTGTGGAAAGCCTGAAATGAAAGTCTAAACAATAGACTGCTCGATGTTAATCATATTAACTATAATACAAGTAAAATCTTACAAAGTACCCAGACGTGGCATCTGATATGCTACCATCTTTTTTCCTGCGTGTCTTCTACTCTACTTGACTTTTACCTCATGCATGGTGGGCATAACTTAGACTGGATCTATTTTTTTTTTTTGCTTGCCTCCCTTCTTCCGCTCGCTTCAGGCGTTGCTTCATTCTTTATGAACTCGTTCCAATCATCTTGAGCAATTGTAGGTGGATAATTTTTCATCCATTCTTCGTCACTGTCGAAAGTGTCATAATAAGTTGCGCTCAAGTTTTTCTTGTGTCTCCTAAAAGCCTCGACCATTCTTTTTGAAAACATTTCATTTGAAAGCGGCTCAAGCCTATACATTTTCTGTAAAAATTAAGAGTCAAAGACTATAAAAATAAACTATAACAGTTATATGCTATTTTTCATAAATTTACCACCAACTGGTTCCAAACGTCATCCTTATATGATATGGGTACTTTATCCCAACCTCTGTAAGAGATCGACACATAAGATCGTACAAGTTTACCAAGCGTAGTAGCGATTTTTGGAGCGTTTTCTGAGACTGGAATACCAAGTAGATTTTGTTCAACTTGTTGATCTTTCGAACAAGATGCATGTGATGGTGTGGTATCTTGCAACGTATTTTCCTACAAAATAAAAGCAACATTAAGAACCATGACAAACACCATGAATAAGAATATTATTCACATTTGTTACTGATCGTGTAAGTCTTGACATTCCAAATACATATGATTCCCTGGTAAAAAAAGCATTCAACAATTCATAGGTTAACACATGATTTTAGTTAGATCTTCTAGTTTTTCATTGTCTTCAAAAGCTGATTGATAGACGGTAGGAGACTCAATGTCATCCACATTTGTAGTCAACCGTTTTGGTGTATGCAAAACCACAGACCAACCGTCATTTTTTAAATATTTTGAGTAGAACACTTGACTCGCTTCTGATGCAAGAATAAATGTCTCATCATTCACGTTGTCTCTTTTCTTTAATTTTCCTAAATTAGCCATGATCAGGTTTGAAGCGTGATCTACTTTGCAACCATTGATCTTATCCTTGACTTTTACCCAATCACAATAAAAAACTTGTTTGTTTGAAATCAATGTAATCCAACTCAAGTAGCTGCTGAATGACTCCGTAATACGTTGTTTCTGCTTCCTTATAATTTTTATCTTTACCACTCGCTCTAAATTTTGTAATTGCTTTCATGCATACACCACTATCCGGTGTTACCATATTGTCTTCGTACATTTTCATGGAAAATAAAAAACTGTTCACTTAGTACTTCGTATAACTAAGCGCCATGAACTTCAACCCTTGTATTAGCCGCTAAAGAGTTGGGACTACATCGCTGCAATTCAAAAACTACATAAAAGAGTCGGGATCTACCATCATCCACAACTTTTGTTTTATAGCCATGGTTTTCATATCCTTGCGTGCATTGATGCCATCTTTTGACCTCTCTTTATGGTCCATAATGGTGCTGATGAGATGCTCTGCGACATTCTTCTCCGTATGTATAACATCAATATTATGTCGAATCATATTTGCTTTCCAATATAGCAAATCAAAAAAGATAGACCTCCTATACGAAGCAGAAACATTGTCACCTTCTTCAACGACCGACTTTTTCCTTTTTCAACCAACTTCTTATTTGTGTTTACCGATTTTCATTTTGACATTCGCTACTCTCTTTTCAACTTCAAAACCATTCAATGGCCTTTTAGGACGACTAAGTTCTTGTTCATTGTTAAAATTTGTCTTATTGTATCGAAAACTGTGTCCATTAGGAAGATACATTCGATGTCCCATAAAACACATCTTTTTACTTTCAGGAAGATGATAAGAACAAGTGTTTTCCCCACAAATAGGACATGCAAAGTAACCATGAGTTGTACATCCCGATAAAGTCCCAAGAGCAGGGTGATCATGGATCGCCCACAATACCTAGCTCTCATTGTAAACTCGGATTTATTTGATGAATCATATGTAACAACTCCTTCCCATAACTGCTTTAACTCGTCTACCAATGGCTCTAAATAAACATCAATATCCTTCCCAGGTTGTTTTGGCCTAGAAATCAACAGTGTTAACATTGAAAACTCCCGTTTCATGCACATAGACGGAGGAAGATTATATGGTACTACAATTACCGGCCAACAACTGTAAGGGATAGTGAGAGAAGCATTTGGACAGAAACCATCTGTTGCTATTCCAAGTGTGGCATTTCGTGGCTCTACTACGAATGTTTTGTCAAAAGAATCCACGACTTTCCATTGAGAAGTATGCATTACATTTGGATCAGACTTTGCATGACCATGCCAGGTCATTGCATCTTTTATCCATGGTACAGTATACAATCTCTTTAATCTAGAAATTAATGGAAAATGTCTTAATGTCTTTCGAGCTACTTTGGTTCCTTTTTTCTCGTCATTGAAAGATGTCCTATATCTTGGTTCATTGCAATTTGTTCATGAAATTCTAATCGCATCATCTTTCCAGTACAACATGCAATCATTAATGCATGCATCATAAGTTTTGTAATTCATCCCAACTTGCTTAATGAACTTCTTCATGTCGTGGTATTTTGTCGGCAGCGTGTTACCTTCGAGGAGCAACTCCTTCATTAGTTCGAGTAGTGCAGTCACACCATTATCTGAGAAGCTGTATTGGGTCTTCAAGCATTCAATTTCACAATGGCGTACAGCTTCATTATCCCTTTTGTACATGAAGGATACAGTGGCTCTTTTGCGCTTTCATAAAGTGGTGTGTACTTCTTACTTTCATTGGCTTGCCAATTGCCATCATCCGTACAATGCTCTCCAACATTAGCATGATCAAACAACGAATTTTCAAGTTGAAAATCATGAAATTAATATGCATCATTGAATAGATCTTCCATCACAACATGTTCAGCCTCATCAATACTTGGCATTACTAATTGGTTGCTGTTTTCCCATCTCCACCCTTTTTTTCCCCATGAAAATACTACACGCTATATGATTGGATAAAACCCCATCTAATAAAATGAAAATGAATTTCATCTAATTTAAACGTCTTCATTTTTTGGCACCGATTGCAAGGGCATAAATACACTCCTTTCTTACCACCGTTTTTTTCAACAAAACAAATAAACATGTTCACCCCATCAATATAGTATGGAGATCTTTGATTAGATTCACTTATCCACTTTTTGTCTATACTGAATGGCATGTTGCCTGCCCATTAATTCAAAGATTGTTACAACTTACACATCGCATCAATCATTGGATGTTTTCATTGGCAAATTGTTTTTTTTCATCTATCACTAGATCACAAATGGGCCCACCCCCCTTTACACATCCCGTACCTTTCTCCGTTAAAACATCAAAGGAGTTTTCAGACCTTAGCGAGCCTAATTTGTCTAGATAGGTTCAGTACATTTTCCAGGTTCAATACATTTTCAGGCCTTAGCAAGTTAGTTTCAGTACATTTGTCTAAGTCCGGTGCATGAAAAATAAATAAAACTAGCTAATTCTTATGTATCGTTCAGCACATGAATTAACTAGTTAACCTAAAACTAGTTTTATTTACTGGAATGGGTATGGAAGTTTGACAAAAAAAATTCAAGGTTCATATTCTACATATCCAGTATAATGACTAGCTAATACGAGGAAATAGATCAAATAACGTGTGCACTAACCATGGTGTAATATGACCAACTGTGAAAACCTAATTCTCTTCAACGTTCAACCTTTCTTTGTAACTGCCCTTAGGTAAAAACCAATAAATAGCTCTCCGGTACAACATGTTGAGCATGAATTGAAACAATAGCGCAAAAAATATCGATGACTAGAAGACGAAACAAACCAAAATTTTACCAGCAATAGAGACACAAGATTTGCAGACAATGACAAAGAAGCAGATTTGAGTAGACAAAATAGGGCAGGGGATACAATATTAGACGAGGGGAATAAAAAAGGGAGGGAGTGAACCTGAAAGGATTAAAAATTTGGAGGGATGGGTGTGCTTTTTCAGCCAAAAATTTTACATAAAAAAGGCACGAATTTGAAATGGCCAACAATCGAATTTAATTAACCGATCCAGAGCATTTGCGATGGACGGTCAGATTTGGGGTGCTTGGAGTGGTGCGGATCGCAAACTGTTGTTTGATACGGATCTGAGCATTATCAAATTTGATACGGCTATTAGCCGAATTGTATACCCACATCCTTGTGTGCCAAATTCGCTAATATGGTATAGTGTACACTCACGACACCTCGCTATTGTTTTAATCCTATGCTCAAAACTCTACACTGATCTAGAACACTAAGATCAGATTTTTCCTAACTATAAACCTATAGCTAGACTCCATAATTTAGAAACCTAGAAAACATATATATATATATATATATATATATCGATAACAAAAATGAAGAACAACTCGAAAACAATAAAAAAACAAAACCCTAAAAAACATTAGACTAGATAAAAAGTCGGCCCCCTTTTATTTTGAAGTGACACTTAAAAAATTGGCTTCCTCTCTTTGACTTCTTTGATGGCCGACCCTTGTAAAAATTTGGGCTTTGGTTTGTCTTCAAAGTGTGACCCTTGTAATGTTGATGCAATTGCATCTCCAATAGCTCTCGATTGATTGTTGCTCTCTAGTAGGCGATTCGGCCTTTGCAATTTGATCGAAACCACTAAACGATGTGAGTATCTCTGATTTAATTTTTCGATTGACTTTTTGTGGTTTTCGATGCTTTCCAGTGATGAAAAATGGTGTTATTTATAGGGTTTATGCCCTTTTGATTCCTCTAATTCATTACGTAGACTTGCCATTATTTCCCCATTTGATTCACTGGAAAGTTTTGGGATTGATCTTGCCAAATACTCTTGAATTGATTTCCGGAATCATTGTAATGTTCTTACCAAAAAAACAAACCCCTTGATTACGTTGATAAAATCATGCATGATATACATTAATGAATTCATTATTGCTTTCTGGAATTACCATTTTTGTCATAAAATGCTCACTGTGTTTTTGGAAAATTGATGGATATTCTTGCATGACATTCCAGATTTAAATTTCGATCATTTCTGGAAAACTTAAAATGGTCTTGCCAAAAAAAAAAACATACATCTGATTTAGATTTGTGACAAAAAATTTGAAATGTTTTGAAATTATCTTGCCAAATATATTCCTGAAATTCTTTTTCTTGTGTACATGGTGCTACTAGTTTACTTTCATGCATTTGACATGTTTATGTAGGTGTACTGATCTGCATATATATATATATATATATATATATATATATATATATATATATTCTTGCATGTTTCACCATAATTTTTATGTACATCTGGTCCTGGACATTGCCATGCATGTTTGAGTCTCAGTACATAACCTAGACTTGTATATTGGCTTGAGTTGATACTATATTCCCAGTACCACTGCTACACTTGAATTTTTAGCACTGCTGCATCTTCTTGTGTACATGCTCTTTGTACACTAATTCTCCATATTTGAAATTGAGCATTGATTATTGAGCTTTTGTGCTTGTTAGATACATGCCTCCTATTGTGTGTCATGTTGCGAGCACACCATTAATGACTTACCATGTGCATTTTTAAGTTGCACCCTCTTGATCATGAAAGTTGTTGTCATGTGTTTCCATGGCTTGCTGGTTCCTCGGGTTGAACTGTGCATGTATTCAAGCTGATGCTACCATGTTCCTGAGCATCATTCATGTGTCCATTTTCAATTGTTTTAGTTCACTGTAGCTTGCATGTTGATTTGCACTCTACTGTACTCCATATGTGTGTTTGTTTGACCTTGTACATGTGCACTAGTGTGTTTGATAATCCCGACTTGTCTTCATTTAATTGAACCATGAATTCTTGCTGAATTCACATATTCTCCATGTGTAGCCATATGCACCCAGTCTTGTACTTGCACCTCATATGTGAGTTATGCCTTGTGCATGTTGTGTAGTTGTATGCCACTGTGCATTTCCTTATGTCACTATCCTCTTATGTACACTTGGTGCTTTGACCTATTTCATGTCCATGCTTTCTCAGTTTTTGATTCGAGCATGTACATGTTTGCTTGCATCATTTAAGAGATGCTTGTTTCATGTACTCCTGTCTCATACTACCATGCATATGTGTAGCCTCTGATGTACCTTGTCTATGTTCAGCAGTGATGCATGTATCTGTCACGTTCCTCCTTCTCTTGGCAGATTTGGTACACATGAATTTGAACTTTGTTTGCATACATTTGTTCCCTCGTGGAGTTGTGCTCATGAACCACTGTGTTGATGGCTGCATCACTACTTGCTAGCTATAACCTGAAACACACTTGAGTTGTTAGCACTGGGCTATGCATGCGCTTCTGAAATGCGCCATGCCTTCTGATCCTCCTCCATTGCTTGCATATGCATAATAAGCACACATATATGTATATACACACACACACACACACATTTACGTGTGTGTATGTACATTATGTCACTTGCATGAATTTGGCATCCCCATTGTATTGTTATGCTTGATTTTATTGTACCTGTTCACCTGAAAAATAACTGTATACAAGTGCAGAAGTATTTTTCTACTTAAATCAGCAGACCACCATATGTTGTGTCATGGCCAGCTAAGATTACCAGACCAAAATGTTGGTCGAGGCTAGTCTTGATCAACAATTCATGATAGTTGTGTTGAGGCTAATCTACGAGCATTAGTATCAGTATACCTTGTCGTATTTACAGTGAATCACTATGAATATCACAAACAGTCTAGACTCAAATAAATGTATATACATGTCAGACCAAGTCTAGAAATATGATGAGAAATACACCAAAATTTGGAGGCAAATTGTGATGACCCATTTCCTTGATCCTCGGAGCTCGACACTAATACATCCATGGTATTCATATATTGACATTCCAAGTGCCGGAAGAGAAGATGGTCGATAGGATATGACACATTATACAACAACAAGAAATAATCATACATAAAACAGCAGAATGTAAATCATATTACATCATAGATTTCACCAGAGTTCATACATCCCATCGGATCTAAATATCATACGTAGCAGCGGAAATAAGTAAATAAGTACGTTGTGGAAATAACGAAATATTGACATGACCGAGTCTCAGAGAGAATTCCAAAAGAACATCGTAATCCTGCTCCTGCTCCAAATCCAAAAGCAGCTTTCCTAAATAGCTTTCATATATATGAATATATATATATCTTCCAAAAGTAGTCTTAACTAACAACCTATTTACAGGCACACCCATGTGGAAATGAGGGCACCCGAGTTTGCAAGGGAAAAACAAACTACGAGTCAGTCATAGGACAAGTATGAGAAACTCAAAACAGTTCTTAACTTTTATTAAAAGTAAAACATATCACGTTAACACGTCGTGTAATACAGAATGAGTTTCCTCCACATAAATGCTAATGCACGAAACTTCATAATGGTTTTATAAAAATCAAGCCATTATAAGACACATGTCCCATCACACAATGCAACGCATACTGGAGGATAAATTTTTACCTTATAATAGCCAAACATGCTTGATAAACAAAACTTTTTGATATTGATATTATTGTTAATGTCTAAATATGGAAATCACTTTCAAAAGTAAATGTATAAATTTTAGCTTGCATAATGCCCCATCCCATTGTGTTCGCTATTTAGTTTACATCTGAAAACGTAAAGGCTCTTATTGGAAATTGGATATCGTCAACGAACCAAGGAAAAAATCTTGCTTAACCATTCAGAATACCTCAAGCGGGATGTCGCAGGCCTTATACATGTGATCATTTGGAGCGGCAGAGCCGACCAACACTGACAGGCTAGTTGAATCTTACCGGAACATAATGTTCCTCAGTCGTGACCGATCATTGTAAGAGGCTCCCTGATCTGCCATCTACATAACTAAACTTCTCAGGGCTCCATACCATAGCATCACTTTTTAACTAGAAAGAAACGTATGTCCTTATCTCTATGGTCCATCACCCTATTTTCGATTCATTCCGGGGTGTGAGGCCCAAGAGTCAACGTTCCAAAAAGCTTTGCTTTTCAACAAAAGCTTTGCTTTTCAACAAAAGCTTTGATCTATCTGCCAGCAACACTTAGTATGCCATATTGTCAATCCACAACATATAATTGGTGTTTATTAATATATAACCCTCTGAGTACATAAGTCTCAGAGGAGGGTGTTAAGCTAACAGAATAAATTCCCCGCCACCAATTAATATAACATCAATAAAAACCAATTGGTTATCTGTAAAATACAACGTCAGACACGCATCCATTTACAAGTACGAAACCGAAGGCACCTTATTCCTCGTCCAATAAAGGAGAGAGGCCCTTGCACATCCAGGCAATCAATAAGTACGTCTGGACTACTACAACTTATAACCTTATAATTGGAGCTACACAAGGCAACAACAAGCAATCCATTCGATTCGAAGATTCCCGGCCTTCCACCCTCTTCGACTTTCAAATCGTCATATAATTATTCAAAATGGGTTGAACCCGGTCTTTTCGAAATAATTAGCGTACATACCAAATCCTTTTTGGATTATCAACTCTCCAATTAAGTCTCCTTTGATAGGAAAACATTTCATAAGATTATATCTTATTCTCAAATTTGGTTAAGCTGTCGGGCTTCCAAAATCTTCTTCAAAACTCTTTTATTAAACATATTAAAGGTTCATAAAGGTTTGTATTCAATTTGGAAATTCAAAACCTTCATCTCAAAACATTTCTTTGAAACCGTTAGAAAAGGCGTTGCAAAATAGCCTATTTATAACCAATAGGTTTTTGTTATTCAAACCCATATATATTTGGTCCAAAACTCTTTCAAATCATTTATTACAATTTATAATAATTTTTTCTCATTTTTAATAATTTAATAATAGTCTATTTCAGTCTGATCCCATTTTGGGTACTAAATGACACTAGCATTGTTTTTATTCAAATTTGATTTGAACATGTCTCAAAATTTAACCGTTGTATCTTAAATCTTTTCTTTTCATTTGAAAGCTCTTTTCATTTGAAAGCTCTTTTCATTTCGGACTAATCATTTTTCATTTTGGGAAAATCCGACGGTCGATCTCCTGGTACGTCAGTTTGAAGTCAATGGTCGAAATTCATGAACTACCGCTGAACGACTAGTCCTATTCAGACCTAATTTCAATATATATAAAAAATTAGGTCGAATTACTTCAAAAATAATTTATTAATTATATAAAACATATATAATATTTTTCAAAAACTATATTTTCTATATTTAACCTCAAATTCAAATAATCTATTATTTAAATATTATAGTATTATTTAAATCATTAAAATAATATTATTTTTCAAACTTCGCCTTTTGAAGACAAAACTTTCTTAAAGTCCATTATAAAAATAAATAAGATAGTTTCGAAAAGAAGATCTTGTTAAAACATTTCTTATATACCCTAACCAAACTTCAATTTTCATTAAACCAGTTTATTAAAACTTTAAACTTCAACAGGCCAGCCTGCTCTTAACTTCTCCAAATCCATTTCTTACTTTTGCAAAAATTAGTCAAAATGGCTTTAACTTCATGTCCATGAAAAATCAAATATCAATTTTGAACTTTTATTTTTCGCCCATTGTTTATATTAGTAAAATATTCATTAAATCACTTTATTTACTGGAGATTTAACCAACGAGCCAATAATCACACTTTTTGTCCATATTTAACCAGGTTAACACGTATTACTTTATCAATAACTAATATAACATCCAATAACAGCAAAATAGAATGTCATGAACTTAACAGGGTGTTAACACAAAATCAATCACTATTTAAACATAGTATTTATCGATTCAATGAGGTATATTTCAATAATCCATATTCAAATAACTGTCATTTAATCATCGATTGGGGTTCATACCAATATCCAACAACCAATACTTAGTTAATTTCCATTCAAAAAATCATTTAAGGTTCAAATCAATACCAATGTCATCCACAATGTCAGTTCTACGTGTCATACACTCAAGTGACTATATAAATTTCACTTAAGAATCATATCTTTTCCATAACAACCATTACCAAACCATTCAATGAGCCCAAATAATCAACCAAATGTCATTAGATAACTCAATCTAGTTCACAACTGTAACCAATATTTAACTAGCCCTTTTTCGTTTTAAAAGTTCTCACCCAATATTCCACTCCTCCTTACATTAATCGTAGGACGTCATAGTGATCCGGAAAAATTTCGACAGCCTCCCGACATTTCCAAGATTTTTTGAAAATTAAACGGACGGAGGCTTGATGCTATGGAGTTTTATGAAATGACGGGTGAATAGGTGGATGTATATTTGGTTCGAGGAGCTAACGCGTCGAGGTTTTGTGTGCTAGAGGGCTCGGGTTAAAGGTAGGGCCCACAGGTTGGCTGGCGCATGGATGGAGGCTAGTTTGGTTGGACCCATTCCAGAGGTAGGGGATGAGTTGGCACGTCCTAAGTGGTGCAAGGGGAAGGGTGTGGCTTTTAGGGGTTTTGAAGGAGTTTTTGGAGTTTTGGGTGAGGTGAGCGCCCACGACCTGGTGGAGGCTAGTCGGAGGGGGCGTCGCCGACATAGGGAGGGATTTGATCAGTGGCGGCTGTAGGGTGGCTCACGGGTGGAACTAGAAGGATAGGGTAGAGGAAAGCAAGAAGAAGGGAGTGGAGAGTAAAGTGATGTAAGGGAGAGGAAGGCTTATACTTATAGGCTAAGGAAAGGGGTAAATGCAATTCTGTGTGTGCGTTATCGGACATAGGGAAGATGGTGTGGAGAGCAAGATAAGGGTCTTAGGATAACGGTCTAATGAAGGGTTTAAACAAAATTTGTTTTATGTTCAACCATTTAATTAACTAGATAGCTTATGTACGTGCAAAGTTTCTACAACTTTTCGACATAATGTCTTACACAATATTAAATATATTTTCCAGTCACGTTCACCAGTTTTTCGTGCTCTTCGATAATATGTAAATAAAATTTAAAATAAACTTATTTTTAATTAATTAAAATGATCTCTAATTGACTATATACCTTATATAAATTATTAAAACTTGAAAATTTAAAATATTAAATTGATTCCAAAATTTCAGGTCGTTATATTTTCCCCTACTTAAAAGAATTTTGTCCTCAAAATTGGGATGAAAGTAAGGCTGAATATAAACAATATCTAAAAAATGAGTCTAACTCTCAAATTAGCTACTCCGATATATTCACTCTGCACTTTGGGATAAGACTTTTGAATGCTGTCTTCTGTCTCCCATGTACAGTCTTTTGGATCTCCGCTCCAATGTACTTTAACTAGTTTTACCTTCTTATTTCTTAGTTCTTTTATTTCTTTGCCAATTACCTTTAAAAGCACTCTTGGAATTGCTAAACTTGGTGTGATTTCCAAGTCTTGTTGTGCTGCTTCCTCAATAATCAAATCACGATAATGTACATACTTCCGTAGATGAGAAATGTGAAAAATATTATGCACTCCGGATAACCATTCGGGTAGCTGAATCCAGTAAGATGGGGTTCCAATTTTTTCCAATATCGGGAATGGACCAATATACTTTAGCGATAATTTCCCACTTTTCTCGAATCGGGTAACACCTCTTAGTTGAGAAACTTATTAAAACACCTGATCTCGAATTGCAAATTCCAAATCCCTTATTCTAGAATATGCATAACTTTTCCGTCTGCTTTGCGCTGTTTTCAACTTCTTATTGATAAAGTCCAATTTATCTGCTGCCTCACGGATAAAGTCCGGGCCTAATACAAGTCGTTTTCCAGACTCATTCCAACATACATTGGCTCTGCAAGGTCGACCATACAACACTTCAAAAGTTGACATCTTAATACTTGCTTGTAAGCTATTGTTATAAGAGAATTCCACGAGATGCAAGTGATCTTCCCATGATCCTCCTAAATCAAGGATGCAGGCCCACAACAAGTCTTCTAAATTTAGATTCACTCTTTCAGTCTGCCTATCCATTTTGCGGTGATAAGTTGTAATGACCCGGAAAACCCGAACCAATTTAAAATTTTTATTTTAAATAATTTGGTGGAAAAATGTAGCAGAAATTAAAAAATTTCATTTTTAAATAATAGTAAAGCCAGTGAAAACAGTCAATTTTCAAACGATCTCTGTTTTCGACGAAACCACTTTTGTTGGAACCGGAATGTCATATTATTGCTAGGTTTCAATTTTTAGAATTTTTTGAATTAATATGTGAGTGTGGCGAAGGAAAATGTGTTTGGTCGATTATTGTCAAATTTAATCGACTGAAAAATAGCCATTTTTCAAACAGTCTCGGAATTCGACGAAATTAATTTTGTTAGGACCGTATCGTCATAACAAAGACAAATATATTTTTTCTGGATTTTTCTGAGTCCGTATGTGGCCCCGGTGAATTTATTTATGCAGACAAATTAATTTAATAAAGAAATTAAATATTAAATTAAATAATACAGACCACAGACAGCCGTTTGGGCTGACGGGACCTGTCCCATTGGATCCAGAATATGGGCTATTAGCTAGGGGCACCTTCTGCTGTATTGAAATTGAACTGGTTTGTAAGATATGGATTTAATTGTAAAAATACATTAAAAATATTATAAATATAGGATTTTTAAAACCCTAAAATCACTATTCATTGTCTCTGCCGCCGCCCCCCTTCGTTCAATGGCCTAAACACGTCGATACTTCCTCGACAAATTCCCATCGATCTACTCAGTAAATCCCACCACTCCAGTTCAATATTTTGAAGAGATTTTTACCACCTTCACATCCATACGGCCATCGCCCACCATCGTCGCCTGTAGTGACCGCCCCCGCGCCCTGAAACCAAGCCGCATCGACCGCCGCCCAAGGTGCCAGAGGCCACCGAGCTGCCCCGCTTCGCTGGTGGTGGTGCGCCTCCCGTAGCCCGACGCCGTGGCACCATCGGATCCTCGAGCCGATCATCCTACCTCCTGATAATTTTAACCCAAGATTTGAACTATAAGTGGAAACATACGACCTGTAATACTGAAGGAGGAAGAAAGTTATTTTGACTAATTAATTAATTCATTAATTAATATACAATTGTTTTATAGCTAAATTAACCATAACTAATTCATTTCAACCCAGAATTGGACGATTTCGGAAGCATTGGAATCGTAACAGCGAATAGAACGTGTTGAGACAGAAACGGGACCATTCTGAATAGTTTGAAATTTTGACAAAATCAGCAATGACTGTGAGATTTCTGAATTTTAATAATTAAATAATTTAATTATATTTGTTATGTGAATCATTGTATGTTATTTCTGATCTGTGATTGGTGATTGTTGTATGGTTGATTTATATTCGTTGTGATATCATGATATAGTATGTCAGTTTAGATCTATGAAATTCTGATGTAATCTCTATAAAGTTCTCATCTTTATTGTTTTTATTTTATTTTTATTTTTATTTTTATTCCTTTATAGAAATGAAAAATTGAATCTTGTTTGCTTTACAAACGAAAATGAAAATTTGAATCTTTATTTTGTTTTTACAAAATAAAATGAAAAATTGAATCTTTGTTTGTTTAACAACAAGAATGAAAAGTTAAATCTTTATTTTTGGTTCAACACTTAAAATGAAAAGTTGAGTTTTTGTTTTGATTAACAAAATAAAAGAAAGGTAAATTTTTATTTTGATTTGTAAAATAATAACAATATAAGTTAAATTTCTATTTTGATTTGCAAAATAGAACATAAGTTTGATCTTTATTTTTGATTTGCAAAACAAAACAAAAATTTAATCTTTATTTTTGATTTGCAAAATAATAAAAAAGGTGGAATCTTTATTTTGATTTACATAATAAGAACAAAAGATTGAATCTTTATTTTGTTTATGATTTATAAAATAAAGAAAGTTTAAATCTTTTAAATTTTAATTAAAAGATGAATTAAGATTAGATATTTTATTTTTGATTTACAATATAAAATAAAGATTAGATATTTTATTTGATTTACAAATCAAATAAAGATGAGACCTTTTATTGTGATTCATCCCATATACTGTGTTGTATTTGTGCATATTGAAATTACGATGTTGGGTAGATAGAAATGGTTAGACCAAAAACCATATTATTATATTTGTGGATATTGAAATTACGATGTTGGGTAAATAGAAATGGTTAGACAAAAACCATTATTTTTTATTATCATATTTTGACACCAAATTGAGTTGAGTTGGATAGGAAATACCCCCCCCCCCCCATAGGAAAATGGGCACTACGAAAACAATTAGGAAAAATTTACATTTTTCTAATGTAATGAAAATAATTAGAAAAATTTACATCTTTCTATTGTAATAAAGAGAAATAGAAAATTTACATTTTTCTATTGTAATAAAGAGAAATAGAAAATTTACATTTTTCTGTTGTAATAAAGAAAAATAGAAAGTTTACATTTTTCCAATATAATAAAGATAAATAGAAAATTTACATTTTTCCAATATAATAAAGATAAATAGAAAATTTACATTTTTCCAATGTAATAAAGATAATTAGAAAATTTACATTTTTCTATTGTAATAAAGATAATTAAAGGATTTACATTTTTCTATGTAAAAATATAAGATTTACATTTTCCTATGTGAAGATGAAAGATTTACCATTTTTCTTTGTAACAATGGAAGGTCTACATTTCTCAATGTAAAGGTAAAAGAATTTACATTTTTTTTCATTGTATAAGAATAAGAGATAAAATATCTACATTTGATAAAAACATAAAAAGTACATCTTTATGTTATACAAATGAATTACATCAAAAGTTACATTTTTGTGTATTTAAAATGAATTACATCAAAAAGTACATTTTTGTGTATTTAAAATGAATTAAACAAAAAGTACACTTTTGTGTATTTAAAATGAATTAGACAAAAAGTACATTTTTGTGTATTTAAAATGAATTAGAGAAAAAGGGTACATTTTCATGTATTTTAAACGAATAGGATAAAAAGAACATTTTTATGTAATTAAAAAAAATATACAATGTTGAAAACATCATTTTTGTCGCATTAGAATTGGTGGACAAAAATGTCATTTATATTTAATATAAAAATATACAATGTTGAAAACACCATTTTTGTTGCATTAGAATTGGCAAACAAAAATGTCATTTTTATTTAATATAAAAATATACAATGTTGAAAACATCATTTTTGTTGCATTAGAATTGGCGGACAAAGATGTCATTTTTATTTAATATAAAAATATACATTGTTGAAACCGTCATTTTATCGCATTAGGATGGGCGAATAAAAATGTCATTTTTATTGAAAATAAAAATACATAATGTAGAAAACGTCATTTTTGTCGCATTAGAATTGGCGGACAAAGATGTCATTTTTATTTAATATAAAAATATACATTGTTGAAACCATCATTTTGTCGCATTAGGATTGGCGAATAAAAATGTCATTTTTATTTAAAATAAAAATACATAATAATAAAATGTCATTTTTGTCGCATTATAATTGGCGAACAAAAATATTATTTTCATAAAATTAAAGGAATGGATTTTAAATAGGTGAAATCGTCAAATGGTTTATATATATAAATATAAATATAAAATTTAACGAAACGAGAGCGGTAGTTCGCGTATCGACAATCGTAACTTCAAACGATTATATAGAAAGATACGACCGTTGGATTTTCCCAAAACTGAAACCTTAGGACTGCTTTGGGAAGAGCTTTCCAACGATATAAATTTCATCAAAATCCGACGGTTAGATTTTTAGATATGTGTAAATCAAATTTTGATGAAAACAACGCCAGGGCCACCCACTGACCCAAAATGTCGTTTATTTATTTCGAGCTATTTTTAATAAATAAAAATAGTAATAAATAGTTATAAATATATATGAAATGTTTTAAATTATAATTATGCGACAATTATTTGAAAAGACCGAGTTTAACTCAATTCAAATAATTGCACGGCGATTAAATCAAAGTTGTAAGAAGACGATGGTTGAAGACCGGCGATCTTCACATCAAATGGACGACGACTATTGATGCCTTGGACTGACTTGCTCCCAGGACGGGGTTGAAGCAGTAGTTGTCCGGACGTGTGTGTTGGTCGTGCGGATAAGCGAGTGCCTTTTTGGTGTCTCCGGTTTCGTTCAGACCCAGAACGGACTTGTAAATGGATGCGTGTCTGACGTTGGAGTTCATCCCATGTAATTAAGTCGATTTGTATTAATATATGTCTGTTTGGTGGTGGGGAATCTATTCTCTACTTAACACCCGGATATATAGTAATAATTATCGATCGCATGGCGTGAATTGTCAAGGTGGCATGCCTAGATGCAATTATCAAGGTTTTGTTGAAAAGCAGGCCTTGTTGATGATGATCAAAGCATAGCCTGTTTAGGCATAGCTTTGTGTATAACGTGACTTCGCAAGCCTCACACCCCGGTATGAGTCAAAAACGGGATTAGGACTGCAGGGAGTGCACACGTTTCTTTCTAGCTAGTGGTGTTTGGGATTTAACACGGCCTGGGCATTTTACTTATGTGGATTTTGGATTGAGGTACCTCGGGTTTTTATAGGCCAGAAGTGGTCATACTATAGGTTCAAAGGAACCGAGAAACGTGTGTTCAAGAATTGCCAATCCACTACCGTTAGGTGGGGACCGGCCCTGAAGATCCAAGGGTTCACTATGGGGGATCCTGAGGAATTTGCTAGAGTGTCTCGAATCGGAAGAGGATGATCCCTAACCTCGATTTCATGACAAAAAACCAATTCCCAATACGATGACATTTCGGTTTTGATTGTAAACTTATATACGGCGACATAGTAGGATGGGGTACTATGCCGTCTAGGATTGATATATTTATATTGAAGTATTTTAATACTGCTTAAACACTAATGATAATATTAAAATATTACTTTTCACGTATTAAGCATGTTTGATCATCATAAGGGAAAACTCTATCCTCCTATGTGCGTTGCATTGTGTGATAGGACTTGATTCTTATGATGATTTCATTTTTCAAAAGTCATTTCGCTGTTTTATACAAACTTTATAAAATTATGCATTGACAATCCAATGGAGTAAACCCGTTCCGCGTTAGCGGCGTGGTCCTAAGATTTGTCACATTGTTAGATAGTTTAGTTAAGAATTCTCACACCAGTCCCATGACTGACTCGTATTTTGTTTCTCTTTTGCAAACTCGGGTGCCCTCTTTCCACACGGGCAACCAATTGACACGTTCAGGTGATGCATTCTGATTGGAGCTTGCTTGGACGGAAGAAGAAGAAGACCTTTCCTCTAGTTTTTACTTCTGCTTGAGACATTTTACCTTTTGTAGCTTTGATGTATGTGATGGAGTTTGAGTCTTGTTTCTTCCCATTTGAAAACTTATTTCCCTTTTTGTTGAGACTCTTTATTTGGCTAAGTTGTATCCTGTACTGCGTACTCTGATGTATTGGATATTATGATGCTGATGACATTTATTTCCGCTGCAATGGTTTATGTGTTATGATAATTATCTGAGATCTGTTTTTGTTGTAAATATGTTTTATTCCAAATGATTATCCTTACTTTCGGTCACGGAAGTTTGGGGTCATCACAGTTGGTATCAGAGCCTAAGGTTAACCTTAGCTTCAGAATATAACATATTTAGAACAATTCGTCTAGATAGAATCCAAATTATTCTAAGACGAGTAGCTCATTAGAGATAGGACTAGTAATGTCCTAGAATGAGCACAGCAGAATAGCACATATTTATCATTCATTACATCATCATCTTTTCATCTCATCCTTATCTTATCTTTCCTTGAAAATTCTCATTTTTGTTGGTCTGAGTCTTTCCTTGATGGTACAGACTGATTTAAATGAATATTAGAGCAAGAACAGCCCGAGGCGGAGCCCGAGGTGGAGCTCGAGGCGGGGCTAGAGAAGGAGCCCGAGTAGGAGATGGAGGGAAAGCTAGAGACGAGACCCCCATCACTCAGGAACAGCATACTTCAGAGGTCGTAGCCAAACCACCTCCACCTCCACAGCCTTTCGATTTGGAGAGAATGTCAAAGAAATTCAAAAACCTGGGAGGTGTACCTTTCACGGGGCGAGAGTCTGCGATTCAGGCAAAAGCATGGCTTAAATATTGCGAAAAAATCCTAGAGGGCTTGGAACTGGAAGATCAGCGAAAGCGTTACCTGGCAGTTTGGCAACTAAAAGAGGAAGCATGGCATTGGTGGGATACGATCAAAATCTGAAATGACGTGGCCAATATGTCTTGGGCCAGATTTTAAGGAACTTTTCAATGAGAAGTATATACCCCCACAAGCTAGAGAGCGCCTGCGCGAGCAGTTCGTTAACTTACAGCAAGGGAATATGGCCGTTTCCGAGTATGTGAGGAAGTTTGATGAGCTTTCAGGATATGCTCCTAATTTGATTCAAAATCCGGTAGAAAAGAATAAAAAGTTTATCAAGGGGTTGTCCAAGAAATATTTGAACTGAGCCACTGCCATATCAAGTTTCCTTTCAATGAAGTAGTAGAGATGGCGTGCCGCTACGAGGAAAATGACGAGTCTGGACCGCAGGATAGAGCGAAAAGTCAAGGCAACAACCAGAAGGAACAGGCTAACAAGAAACGGGAGCCGAGCAATTCTTCTACAGCTAAACCCCAAGGAAAGAAGAGGGATAGGAGCAAGGTGACCTGCTATAACTGCGACAAGATTGGACATTTTGATTACGAGTGTAGAGAACCTAAAAAGGTCAAGAGAAATGATTCGGGCCCTAATCAGAACCGTGGTCAGAGTTCCCAGAATCGTGGCCAGAGTTCTCAAGACAAGAGGGAATGCTACAATTTTCATCAGAAGGGGCACATTAAGGCAAATTGCCCACTGCTAAAGAATGCTCAAGTGGCACATGTTTATGAGGGAGCAGATGCACCAGCTACGACTGAGGAACCAGGTAAACCCGATGTCTTAAGGGTACTCTAAATATTAAGAACATCCCTATTACTGCCTTATTTGATAATGGTGCTACGCAAAGCTTTAATTATAATGATACAATTAAAAAGTTGAAATTGAAACCAAGAAAACTCAAAAATTTGATTAGAGCTAATAGTCCGATAGGAGGTTCTCTTATTCTTGATCAGTATTATAGAGTACCTGTTTCTTACTCTTGCTACCAGTTCCCCTTTGACTTGATCGTTATGAATTTCTCCGGTTATGATGTCATACTGGGGATTGATTGGCTAACAAAGTATGAGGCTGGGTTAATTTGTGCGGAGAGAATCATCAAAGTTAAAACTAAGCTTGGAAATATTACTATCCCGTGCCATGGCCCAGCCACCGACAGAAAAACATTCTGGTCTTCTCTAGAAGTTACCCCTAATTCTATTGAGGATATCCCTGTCGTCAAGGATTACGCTGATGTATTCAAAGAAGTTGAGGGCCTACCTCCGCATAGAGAAATCAGCTTCCGAATTGATTTAGCTCCGAGTGCAAGTCCTATCGTACATCCTATTCGGAGAATGTCGCCAAAAGAAAGAGAGGAGATGAAAAATCAAACCAAGCAGCTTTTGTGGAAGGGTCTGATCAGGCCCAGCTTCTCAGAATGGGGAGCAGCAGTGGTGTTCATCCCAAACTCAGACGGTACTCTCAGGCTATGTGTAGACTACCGTGATCTCAACAAACAAACTCTGAAGAACAAATACCCACTGCCTCGTATAGATGACTTGCTCGACCGCTTGCATGGAGCGCGAGTATTCTCTAGGATGGACCTAGCTACAGGCTTCCATCAACTTCGCATTGCAGAAGAGTGTGTGCCTTTAACTGCTTTCAGAGGACTGGATATCTTTTATGAATGACTAGTAATGCCCTTCGGTCTATGTAATGCTCCAGCATATTTTGTTGATCTGATGAATAATGTACTCAGAGATGTTTTAAATAAATTTGTGCTCGTGTTCATCGATGATATCCTCATCTTTTCTAAATCCACTGCTGAGCACGAACAACATCTGAGAGAAGTCTTAGAGATTTTGCGAAGAAATGTGCTGAAAGAAAATTTTTCTAAATGCATTTTCTGGCAAGAAGAGGTGAAATTCCTCGGCCATGTTGTATCAAAGGAAGGCATCTCAGTAGATCCAGGAAAGATCTCAGCCATCCAAGAATGGAAGCAGCCTAGAACTCCCACAGAAGTCAGAAGTTTCTTGGGACTGGCTGGCTATTATCGGAAATTTGTCAAAGATTTTTTCAAAGGTAGCTTGTCCATTGACAAACCTGACCAAGAAACATACAAGATTCAAGTGGACACCGGAATGCGAGACAGCTTTTCAAGAGCTAAAGAAGAGGTTGACCAATGCTCCTGTGTTGACCATCATAGATGGCAATCAGTATTTGAAGGTCTGGACCGACGCTTCTAAGCAAGGTTGTTTCCTTTATAAATTAACATGTCAGAGATAACATTTTTCCTTTAATATCGAATCTCATTTTAACATGTTATCCCTTATTTATTTAAGGTATTGGTGCGGTGCTGATGCAAAGAGGCAGAGTAGTCGTATACGCTAGCCGCCAGCTGAAACCGCATGAGAAGAATTAAGTCACACATGACCTTGAGCTTATAGCCATTGTGTTTGCTCTTAAAATATGGAGGCATTATCTTTTGGGTGAGAAATTTGAAATTTACACGGATCACAAATCCTTGAAACACCTTTTTACCCAAAAAGATTTGAATATGAGGCAGCAACGCTGGGTTGAATTTCTTGCATCATATGACTTGGATATCCTATATACTCAGGGAAAAGCCAACGTTGTAGTCGATGCGCTCAGTAGAAAGAATGCAGAATGCAACAATCTCATTATCGCCAGTCTAATTATCACTCCTACTTTAATTGATAAAATTTCTGCTCTTCAGAAGAACGATAAATTTATTCAGAAGCTTTGTGAGCGAGTTTGTAAGGGTGAGGCCTCAAGTTTCCAGATTGACAATAATGGGACCCTTAGATTACAGGGGCGAATGTGTGTGCCAGACATTGCTGAGCTAAAAAGAGAAGTAATGGATGAGTGCCACAAATCTAAAATCAGCGTCCATCCAGGTGTAAACAAAATGTACCATGATCTTAAGCGCACATTTTGGTGGAAATCGATGCATTGCTAGATGTCCCACTTGTCAGCAAGTTAAAAGTGATCAACAGAAACTGGCAGGTTTGTTGCAACCGCTAGGAATTCTAGTTGGAAGTGGGAGGAAATTTCTATGGACTTTATAGATGGCTTGCCCCGAAGCAGAAAAGGAAATGATAGCATATGGGTGATTGTGGATCGCTTAATAAAGTCTGCCCATTTCATCCATGTTCGGTCCAATAGAACAGCTCGTAGTTTGGTGCAGCTTTATCTTAAAGAGATAGTCAGACTGCATGGGGTTCCCAAAAGCATTTCAGTGATTGGGATCCATTATTTACCAGAAAAATCTGGGAAGCTTTTCAAGAAGAGCTTGGGACCAAGTTGAATCTGAGCTCTGTCTATCACCCTCAGACAGATGGCCAGACTGAGAGGGTGAATCGTGTTTTGGAAGACTTGTTGCGAGCTTGCATTCTTGATTATGGCGGTTCATGGGAGGACCACTTGCACTTGGTGGGGTTCTCCTACAATAATAGCTACCAAGCAAGCTTGAAAATGTCACCGTTTGAATTACTTTATGGCAGGCCATGCAGATCTCCGGCATGTTGGGTGGAGTCAGGCAATCGACTAGTCTTGGGCCCGGCATGGTTCGTGAAGCATCAGATAAGGTTGACTTAATTAAGAAGCTCTTGTTGACTACTCAGAGCCGACAGAAGAGCTATGCGGACCAGCGAAGAAGAAATCTAGAATTCTTTGTGGGTGATCGGGTATACTTGAAGGTTTCTCCTTTGAGAGGCGTGATTCGCTTTGGGAAAACGGGAAAGTTGGCACCGAGATTCATTGGTCCATTCCCTATCCTAGAAAGGATTGGTACTCTCGCTTATAGAGTGCAGTTGCCCGACTGGTTGCCAGGGGTGCATGATGTATTTCATGTGTCTCAACTCCGCAAGCATGTGCATGATCCAGATCTGATTGAGGATGAATTAAACCAACAGGTCCTAGATATTGCTCCAAATCTGACAGTGAGGAAGGACCCGATTAAGATCATTGGCAAGGAAACCAAAATTTTGAGGAACAAGAGGATCAACCTAGTCAAGGTTCAATGAAGTGGGGATCCTAGAGACTGTACTTAGGAGACAGAGGATAACATCAAAAAGGCTTACCCCAAGTGCAGAGTGGATATCTCCGAGTAACTCTTGTATTGAGGTACGTTTACACCAATTTACATTTTTCATCTTGGTTCCTACTTTACTTTGTTTCCTTTTTGAGGACGAAAATTCTTAAGTGGGGGGGATTGTAACAACCCGGAAAACCCGAACCAATTTAAAAAATTTATTTTAAATAATTTGGTGGAAAAATGTGGCAGAAATTAAAAAATTTCATTTTTAAATAATATTAAAGCCAGTGAAAATAGTCAATTTTCAAACGATCTCTGTTTTCGACGAAACCACTTTTGTTGGAACCGGAATGTCATATTATTGCTAAGTTTCAATATTTAGAATTTTTCGAATTAATATGTGAGCGTGGCGAAGGAAAATGTGTTTGGTCGATTACAGTCAAATTTAATCGACTGAAAAATAGCCATTTTTCAAACAGTCTCGGAATTCGACGAAATTAATTTTGTTAGGACCATATCGTCATAACAAAGACAAATATATTTTTTCTGGATTTTTCTAAGTCCGTATGTGGCCTCGATGAATTTATTTATGCAGATAAATTAATTTAATAAAGAAATTAAAAAATAAATTAAATAATCCAGGCCACAGACAACCGTTTGGGCTGACGGGACCTGTCCCATTGGATACAGAATATGGGCTATTGGCTAGGGGCACCTTCTGCTGCATTGAAATTGAACTGGTTTGTAAGATATGGATTTAATTGTAAAAATACATTAAAATTTTTATAAATATAGGATTTTTAAAACCCTAAAATCACTATTCATTGTCTCTGCCCCCCACCCCCTTCGTTCAATGGCCTAAACACGTAGATACTTCCTCCACAAATTCCCATCGATCTACTCAGTAAATCCCACCACTCCAGTTCAATATTTTGAAGAGATTTTTACCACCTTCACATCCATACGGCCATCGCCCACCATCGTCGCCTGTAGCGACCGCCCCCGCGCCCTAAAACCGAGCCGCGTCGACCGCCGTCCAAGGCGCCAGAGGCCACCGAGCTGCCCCCCTTCGCCGGCGGTGGTGCGCCTCCCGTAGCCCGACGCCGTGGCACCATCGGATCCTCGAGCCGATCATCCTACCTCCTGAAAATTTGAACCCTAGATTTGAACTATAAGTGCAAACATACGGCCTGTAATACTGAAGGAGGAAGAAAGGTATTTTGACTAATTAATTAATTCATTAATTAATATACAATTGTTTTATAGCTAAATTAACCATAACTAATTTGTTTCAACTCAGAATTGGACGATTTCGGAAGCATTGGAATCGTAACAGCGAATAGAACGTGTTGAGACTGAAACAGGACCATTCTGAACAGTTTGAAATTTTGACAAAATCTGCAATGGTTGTGAGATTTTTGAATTTTAATAATTAAATAATTTAATTATATTTGTTATGTGAATCATTGTATGTTATTTCTGATCTGTGATTGGTGATTGTTGTATGGTTGATTTATATTCGTTGTGATATCATGATATAGTATGTCAGTTTAGATCTATGAAATTCTGATGTAATCTCTATAAAGTTCTCATCTTTATTGTTTTTATTTTATTTTTATTTTTATTTTTATTTTTATTCCTTTATAGAAATGAAAAATTGAATCTTGTTTGCTTTACAAACGAAAATGAAATTTTGAAACTTTTTTTGTTTTTACAAAATAAAATGAAAAATTGAATCTTTGTTTGTTTAACAAAAAGAATGAAAAGTTAAATCTTTATTTTTGGTTCAACACTTAAAATGAAAAGTTGAGTTTTTGTTTAGATTAACAAAATAAAAGAAAGGTAAATTTTTATTTTGATTTGTAAAGTAATAATAATATAAGTTAAATTTCTATTTTGATTTGCAAAATAGAACATAAGTTTGATCTTTATTTTTGATTTGCAAAATAAAAAAAAAGTTGAATTTTTATTTTTGATTTGCAAAAAAAAAAAAAAATTGAATCTTTATTTTTGATTTGCAAAATAATAACAAAGGAGGAATCTTTATTTTGATTTGCATAATAGGAACAAAAGATTGAATCTTTATTTTGTTTATAATTTATAAAATAAAGAAAGTTTGAATCTTTTAAATTTTAATTAAAAGATGAATTAAGATTAGATATTTTATTTTTGATTTACAATATAAAATAAAGATTAGATATTTTATTTGATTTACAAATCAAATAAAGATGAGACCTTTTATTGTGATTCATCCCATATATTGTGTTGTATTTGTGGATATTGAAATTACGATGTTGAGTAGATAGAAATGGTTAGACCAAAAACCATATTATTATATTTGTGGATATTGAAATTACGATGTTGGGTAAATAGAAATGGTTAGACAAAAACCATTATTTTTTATTATCATATTTTGACACCAAATTGAGTTGAGTTGGATAGGAGGAAAATGGGCACTATGAAAACAATTAGGAAAAATTTACATTTTTCTAATGTAATGAAAATAATTAGAAAAATTTACATTTTTCTATTGTAATAAAGAGAAATAGAAAATTTACATTTTTCTATTGTAATAAAGAGAAATAGAAAATTTACATTTTTCTATTATAATAAAGAGAAATAGAAAATTTACATTTTTCCAATATAATAAAGATAAATAGAAAATTTACATTTTTCCAATATAATAAAGATAAATATAAAATTTACATTTTTCCAATGGAATAAAGATAATTAGAAAATTTACATTTTTCTATTGTAATACAGATAATTAAAGGTTTTACATTTTTCTATGTAAAAAATATAAGATTTGCATTTTCCTATGTGAAGATGAAAGATTTACCATTTTTCTTTGTAACAATGGAAGGTCTACATTTCTCAATGTAAAGGTAAAAGAATTTACATTTTTTTTCATTGTATAAGAATAAGAGATAAAATATCTACATTTTATAAAAACATAAAAAGTACATCTTTATGTTATACAAATGAATTACAACAAAAAGTACATTTTTGTGTATTTAAAATGAATTACATCAAAAAGTACATTTTTGTGTATTTAAAATGAATTAGACAAAAAGTATACTTTTGTGTATTTAAAATGAATTAGACAAAAAGTACATTTTTGTGTATTTGAAATGAATTAGAGAAAAAGGGTACATTTTTATGTATTTTAAACGAATAGGATAAAAAGAACATTTTTATGTAATTTAAAAAAAAAAATACAATGTTGAAAACATCATTTTTGTCGCTTTAGAATTGGCGGACGAAAATGTCATTTTTATTTAATATAAAAATATACAATGTTGAAAACACCATTTTTGTTGCATTAGAATTGGCAAACAAAAATGTCATTTTTATTTAATATAAAAATATACAATGTTGAAAACGTCATTTTTGTTGCATTAGAATTGGCGGACAAAGATGTCATTTTTATTTAATATAAAAATATACATTGTTGAAACCGTCATTTTGTCGCATTAGGATTGGCAAATAAAAATGTCATTTTTATTGAAAATAAAAATACATAATGTAGAAAACGTCATTTTTGTCCCATTAGAAATTGCGGACAATGATGTCATTTTTATTTAATATAAAAATATACATTGTTGAAACTGTAATTTTGTCGCATTAGGATTGACGAATAAAAATGTCATTTTTATTGAAAATAAAAATACATAATGTAGAAAACGTCATTTTTGTCGCATTAGAATTGGCGAACAAAAATATTATTTTCATAGAATTAAAGGAATGGATTTTAAATAGGGGAAATCGCCAAATGGTTTATTTATATAAATATAAATATAAAATTTAATGAAACAAGAGCGGCAATTCGCGTATCGACAATCGTAACTTCAAACGATTATATAGAAAGATCCGACCGTTGGATTTTCCCAAAACTGGAACCTTATGACCGCTTTGGGAAGAGCTTTCCAACGATATAAATTTCATCAAAATCCGACGGTTAGATTTTTAGATATGTGTAAATCAAATTTTGGTGAAAACAGCGCCAGGGCCACCCACTGACCCAAAACGTCGTTTATTTATTTCGAGCTATTTTTAATAAATAAAAACAGCAATAAATAGTTATAAATATATATGAAATGCTTTAAATTATAATTATGCGACAATTATTTGAAAAGACCGAGTTTAACTCATTTCAAATAATTGCACGGCGATTAAATCAAAGTTGTAAGAAGATGATGGTTGAAGACCGGCGATCTTCACATCGAATGGACGACGACTACTGATGCCTTGGACTGACTTGCTCCGAGGACGGGGTTGAAGCAGTAGTTGTCCGGACGTGTGTGTTGGTCGTGCGGATAAGCGAGTGCCTTTTTGGTGTCTCCGGTTTCGTTTAGACCCAGAACGGACTTGTAAATGGATGCGTGTCTGACGTTGGAGTTCATCCCATGTAATTAAGCCGATTTGTATTAATATATGTCTGTTTGGTGGTGGGGAATCTATTCTCTACTTAACACCTGGATATATAGTAATAATTATCGATCGCATGGCGTGAATTGTCAAGGTGGCACGCCAAGATGCAATTATCAAGGTTTTGTTGAAAAGCAGGCCTTGTTGATGATGATCAAAGCATAGCCTATTTAGGTATTGCTTTGTGTATAACGTGACTTCGCAAGCCTCACACCCCGGTATGAGTCAAAAACAGGATTAGGACTGCAGGGAGTGCACACGTTTCTTTCTAGCTAGTGGTGTTTGGGCTTTAACACGGCCCGGGCATTTTACTTGTGTGGATTTTGGATTGAGGTACCTCGCGTTTTTATAGGCCGGAAGTGGTCATACTATAGGTTCAAAGGAACCGGGAAACGTGTGTTCAGGAATTGCCAATCCACTTCCGTTAGGTGGGGACCAGCCCTGAAGATCCAAGGGTTCACTGCGGGGGATCCTGAGGCATTTGCTAGAGTGTCTCGAATCGGAAGAGGACGATCCCTAGCCTCGATTTCATGACAGAAAACCAATTCCCAATACGATGACATTTCGGTTTTGATTGTAAACTTATATACGGCGACATAGTAGGATGGGGTACTATGCCGTCTAGGATTGATATATTTATATTGAAGTATTTTAATACTGCTTAAACACTAATGATAATATTAAAATATTACTTTTCACGTATTAAGCATGTTTGATCATCATAAGGGAAAACTCTATCCTCCTGTGTGTGTTGCATTGTGTGATAGGACTTGAGTCTTATGATGATTTCACTTTTCAAAAGTCATTTCGCTGTTTTATACAAACTTTATAAAATTATGCACTGACAATCCAATGGAGTAAACCCATTCCGCGTTAGCGGTGTGGTCCTGAGATTTGTCACATTGTTAGATAGTTTAGTTAAGAATTCTCACACCAGTCCCATGATTGACTCGTAGTTTGTTTCACTTTTGCAAACTCGGGTGCCCTCTTTCCACACGGGCAGCCAATTGACAGGTTCAGGTGATACATTCTGATTGGAGCTTGCTTGGACGGAAGAAGAAGAAGACCTTTCCTCTAGTTTTTACTTCTGCTTGAGACATTTTACCTTTTGTAGCTTTGATGTATGTGATGGAGTTTGAGACTTGTTTCTTCCCATTTGAAAACTTATTTCCCTTTTTGTTGAGACTCTTTATTTGGCTAAGTTGTATCCTGTACTGCGTACTCTGATGTATTTGATATTATGATGCTGATGACATTTATTTCCGCTGCAATGGTTTATGTGTTATGATAATTATCTGAGATCTGTTTTTGTTGTAAATATGTTGTATTCCAAATGATTATCCTTACTTTCGGTCACGGAAGTTTGGGGTCATCACATAAGTAGTGCTAAAGTTCAACGTTGTCTCGAATGTCAACTAAAACGCTTCCCAAAACTAACTGGTAAAGATCGGATCTCGATCACTAACAATACTTTTGTGTATTCCATTTAGTCTGACCACTTACTTCACATATAACCGAGCAAGACAATCATTAGTTCTTGTTGATCTTACCAAAGGAAAATGGGCACTCTTCGTCACGCGATCAATGATAACCCATGTAGCTTCATTACCTTTCTTAGTTCGAGGTAAATCATCGATAAAGTCCATTAATATCTGGTCCCACTTCCATTCAGGAATTTCTAGTGGTTGAAGTAATCCAGTAACCTTCTACTGATCGCTTTTGACCTGTTGGCAAGTTAGACAACTACTGAAGTATTTTGAGATATCCATCTTCATTGATTTCCACCAAAACGCGTGCTTCAGATCTCGATACATTTTATGAACTTCTGATGGATACTGAGTTTGGACTTATGGCACTCATCCAATACTTCTCTTTTAAGTTTTGGGATATCTGGAATGCAAACTCGACCTTTCGATTTCAAAACTCCTTGATTATCAATCTTAAAATTCGAGAGTTCACCCTCTTCAATCATTCTGCAGATTTTCAGTACAAATTCATCATTCTTCCATTGAATAGAAATCTTGTTAACCAGGGTGGGTGTAACAATTAGACGAGCAATAACATCATGCTTCCTGCTGAGAGCATCTGCTACAACGTTGGTTTTTCCCGGAGTATAAAGTACATTTAGATAGTATGCTGCTAGAAACTCTAACCAACATTACCGCCTTTTGTTCAAATACTTCTAGGTAAAAAGATACTTCAATGATATATGATCAGCAAAGATCTCGAACTTTTTACCCAACAGATAATGTCTCCAAATCTTCAAGGCAAATACAATAGCAAGCAATTCCAGGTCATAAGTGTCATATTTCTTCTCATGCGGTTTCCACTGCCTACTTACATAAGAAATCACCCTCCCTTTCCGCATTAATACCACACCAACTCCTTCTGTAACTCCCCACCTCCGTCAGTACCACTCTTGCAAGGGCACTGACTTTGGAGGGGCGTTTGAATCAGGTAAACATGCATAATGATATATCAAGGCAGAACAAGAACATATGTATATATGTAAACAGAGTAAATAACATAGATAAAACAGCGGAAGATTTTAAAACCATTTCAAAACAAGTCTGGTACAACATAATGTTAACTTTCCAAATACACAAGTCTAGATAAAAACAACATTACTGAAAAACTGAAATACATAAGTACTATCCCCAAAATAAGTGATGACCATAGCTAGCTTCATGTCAAGACCGTACATGAGCTAAAATCCCACAAGCAAGCGATCAGAAATCCAAGCTAAGGTCCAATATTCCCTCCCTGAGAACCTGGGGGGGAACGGAAGAAAAGAGGCGAAAGAAAACAGGTCAGTCAAAAAGACCGAGTAAGCCCTACTACAATCAATGTAAACTGATAAAGTTAACTGGCATGAGAAGCAGGGATGAACATAAGGATAACAACATACGAGCATGATGATTAACTAACAAGGTAGATAAAGGTGTCATCGCATAATCAGGATTAAGGTTTTGCACCACAGGTGTACTAGTAAACTAACATGACTTGAACAAACAAGTATTGATCCCTTGGCCCAAGCTTTGGCCCAATAACATGAAATGACCCTAATACAAGGTCTAACCAAACGGTCTAGTCGATCGGCTCCCTAAGCCTAACTCGTCACGTGTTGGTGTCAATACAGCCTAAACATAATTGTAGTCGAACTGTGTCGGGTCCACCCTTCGGGTGTATCAAGCCCTAGGGTGCCAACCCCTGGACACCATAAACATGAGTGCATAGTCTCGATCTACTGGTACCCATGGGTGACTTCTCCAAATACGGACTACGTGCACGACCCTAGTCCGTCCGGAACTACATCGGCGTACCACCCGGCCGTCGTTTATTTGGTCGCTTACCTCCAGCCCAGTAGTCGTGCCCCCTCCCTAGCCTAGTCCCTAGGGCCTTAATGATACCAATTTTTGGGTATTACTGGGGAGTGGGCCCCCATTGCTAGGATTTTCTAGTGGGTTAAGTACGGTTTAACCCTCTTGCTAATCATGGATTAACTTGGTTAAGTGTAACGATGAGTTCAGGACTTAACCCTGATTAATCTACCAATCCCAAATTGGTTAAGTATTAAGTGGACCATGACTTAACCCTAATCACGAGGCATTAGTTAATTTAATGCGCCTTAACCTCTCACATTAGACCTTGTTGTGGTTACTAATTAAGCCGGTCGGTTCCGGGTAGCTTTACACCACAACTAAGTCTAACCTCGGGTTCAAGGTACAACATGGCCAACTTCTCACATTGGGTCCTATTGTTTGTAGCAACTAGTTAAGCCGGTCGGTTCCGGGTAGGTTTACGCTACAAACTCAACCCAACCTCGAGTTGGTCACACTTATCTTTTCTAAGTGTCATGTCCATCATGTTTCCAAAACATGTTACAAATTTTCAAGCAATTGGGTAGACCTAACTTAATAGGTAAATTCCCAATGGGTAGACCTAGTTTAATAGGTAAATTCCCAAGCTTATGTTTTTATGTCTTTTAAGTTTACCCAACCCCAAACGCAATCCCATCGCTTACATATCGCAATAGCGCATAAAGGATAGAAAGAGGGAACTTGGCATAATCATGACATAAAGGTGTTGAAGCCACAAGTTCAACATGGTGGCATATGAAATGTACATATGTTCATATACTTGCATACTACATTTTAGGCCTCAAAAGCATGCATAAAACCAAACTTAGCATATTGGTGATACATGGTGATAAATGACATGTGGAAATGTCCATAAGTTCGCATTTGGCCTCACATCCAAGTTATCATAAGGGATATGATGACTTACATGTTGCCAAAATGCAACATTTAGCATAAAGCTTGAAGCTTTATGCTCATAGACCCAAGATAAGCTTGCATAACATGATAACATGAACCAAATGATCATCCCAAACTTGCATAACATAACTTGCATATCATATGACAAACTTGCATATCAAACTTGCATAACATAACATGATAAACTTGCATATCATAACATGGCATACTTGCACATCATAACATGGCATACGTGCATAACAAAACTTGCATCTCATAACATGGCATACTTGCATAACATAACATGATAAACTTGCATATCATAACATCTCAAACTTGCATATAAACTTGCATATCATAACTTGATAAACTTGCATATCACAACATGGCAAACTTGCATAGCATAAGATATCAAACTTGCATAGCATGACTTAGTAAACTTGCATATCATGGCAAACTTGCATATCATACATTTAACTTTAGAGTTTAAGTATGAAAGTAGAATAGGGCTTACAATCCTTAGGAAATATGACAAAGCCCTTATGCAATCAATTAAACCCAAAATGCAAGCTCTAATAGAAAAACCCTTGAGCCAAAATGATCAAAACTCTTTCTTTATGATGCAAATATAGAAACTTGACTTGAATGCAAGCTAATGATGCTCATACAAGCTTGAAAACACTTGTATGCATGGAAAATCTCTCATAGAAATGACTTAGGAATTTTATGAAGAGAGTGGAGGCCATGAGAGGATTGATTTTGCCATAGTTTAGTTGTATGAATGATTAATGATGATTTAGGCTAGGTTTAGGGGTCCTTTTATAGAAGTTTAGGTTAGTTTAGGCCATAGGATTAACCCTAGTTTAGATCTAAACCATCAAAAATCGTCATAGGCCAGTAGAACAGACCAGAGAACCAAAACAGGTGCACCAAGCCAGCCAGGGTCAAGCCAGAAAGCTGTGCAGGCTTTTGGCTCGACACGGGCGCACTTCCCAAGTGCGCCAGTGTATTTTTGTGCTGGCGCACTTCGCAAGTGCGCCAGTGCATTCTGGCTCGATTTTTGGTTTTTCTGCCTAACTTCGTTCGTCCATATCTTCTTCATACGGACTCCGATTTTCGAAAACTCAGACTCTATTTCGCATATTTTTCTGAGACGAACGCAATGGCATAGCCCGTTTCCCTTGATTCAGATTTATAAATTAAATTCTGTCTCGATTTACGTTATAATAGGTTATTGAAAATACGTGTTGTTACATTCTCCCCTCCTTAAAGGATTTCGTCCCCGAAATCTTCAAGTTAGGAAGAACGTATCCTACCATCCAACATCCATCTACTCAAAACATCGTCCACGAGCAATCATTGTCCTTACAAGATTCTAAATGTTGTATGAACATATGCAAAGGTGTGTGTATATGTACTTATCTAATGCAAATATCATCAATGCAAATTATGTTAGTGAAATGAATCCATATGTATGCAATTCCTAACATAATGTATAACATCTATATGTGTGCACATAACATACATCCATATGCAACATCCATGTGATAACACAAAAATTTCCATCCATGAATAAGCGTAAACACTCATGCATATGCAATATGAGGAGTGTGTGAGCCGATCTAGTGCCTAACGTGTATAATGCATCCACGAGTAACCACTTGCAAACACTTGCAACCACTTGCAAACATCAAGCATAACATGTTTCAAACACATGTTTCATCCAAAGGGTTTCTACCTAAGGTTCTCATGACAAGATTAACACGATAAACTAGATAAACATGGATAGCAAAGATATGCTACAAAGAGATCGGGAAGATAAGCAGGATATACTCCTTTCGGATTACAAGAATTCCCTTCCTAACCCAACCTATATTCTATAAAAGCCCAAAAGGTTTAGTCAACCTAACGGACCCCTTCAAACCTTGACAGGTATTACTAGCCAATAAGTCATACCTCCCGACAGAAATAGGACCGAGAACGGGACCGAGAGGATATACGTAAAAAGATAACATGCGAGTAAGTTCCACAGGAAAACAAGGATCAAGGATATGCTCTTAAAAAGAGATATGATGCGCGTATCCAGCCTTCTATCTTCTAAGTCACGTTTCCTTGAGCTTAACTCCACTGTGCTTTGACCGTCTTTTACCTCATGATTTCTTAGCTTCTTAACTCTTATTTCCAAATATGAGTTGGAACCTATTTCATTGTCGCCTCTCGTCTTCTTTTTCACTTACTCTCTTATCATTCTTCGCTTAAACATAACTATGACCTCATGGTTTCATGCAAGCTCTCCAAAATTCACTAGTGAATCCTGGATCTCGTTTACTTACCATAAAGTATTCCACGCAGCAGAACTTTTCTTGAAAATACCAATCCACGTTGCCAATTGCTCTTACTAACATGATTTTCTATAACTCATGCTTGAACGAAATGAACCATCCGCCTACGAATGATAGGCCGTACTTAGATTCAGTTACTTGCCCATGACTTCCCGTAGACTATCCCAAAACTGGCTAGTGAAGATTGAGTCATGGTTACTAACTATACTTTAGGGAACCTCGTGCAACTGCTTTATTTCTTGAAAGTAAACTGTCGCTAGCTATGATGCAGTCCTTTCGCTCTTTACCGGAGTGAAATGAGCGCTCTTCGTGAGTCTACCTACTATGACCCACATGCTCGTACTCCCTTCCTTGATCTAGGCAGTCCATCCACGAAATCCTTCGTGACGCTTTACTACCTCCATTGCGGGGACCTCCAATGGATGTAATAGCCCACCGGGCTTCTATGACTCGGCCTACAACATGCACCTTGGGACAAACTCGGCCACCTCCTCGGGTGAGGTGCATCTTTAAGAACATTCTTTCTCTCATCGCGTCTTAGCCATCCCTTGTCATCTATAGCGAGGTGGCTTATCATCTCGCCTCTAATCAACTTGTCCATGATCTCGACTAACTACGGGTCTTCTTTCTGTGAAGTCCCTACTTGATCCAAAAAGGGTAGGTCTAAGCTCAATGGACGCTTACTAACTAACTAAAACTGAGAGAACTTCTTACTTCAGTTGCATTCCTTGGAGTCTTCCAATCCTAAACTGCAACTACCTTAGCGGGATCCACCGCTAAGCCTTGCTTAGACACTATATGCCCAAGGAATCTAACTCCTTTTTCTCCAAAATGACACTTGGAGAACTTGGCCTTCAACTGATGCGCTCTAAGCGTATCCATCACCTCCACGAGATGCCTTGTGTGCTCTTCCTCATCCTTAGAGAAGATCAGAATATCATCTACGAAGACCACGACAAACTTGTTCAAGAACTCCCTGAACACCCTACTCATCAAGTCCACGAAATATGCGGGTGCATTAGTCAAACCGAATGGCATGACCAGCCATTCCAAGAATCCATCCGAAGTTCTGAACGCAGTCTTGTCTATACTATCCTCAGCTATTCTGAGCTGATGGAACAAATGTTCCTACAAGGTGATCAAACAAATCATCAATCCCTGGCAATGGTTGTCTATTCTCTTTAACTCACGATAATCAATACAAAGTCGAAGAGAACCATCTGCCTTGGTAGTAAATACTACAGGCGCTCCCCATTCAGATATAATTCATCTAATGAAGTTCTTCTCAAGCAACTCCTTGACTTGCTTTCTTAACTCTCATCTTGCGGGGCCATGTGCCTTACCGGCCACGAAACTTTCTTGGCATTATCAACCAGATAAATGCGGAAATCAATCTCTCGTTTAGGGGTAACCCCCTTCACTTCACCCAAGATATCAGGATATTCTCGGACCACCCTCACCGATTACAAACTATCAATAGACGAGTTGAGGGATTCAAGATAACACAACATGACGGGACTCATAGGGTTACTAGAAATTCTTAGGGTATTATCGAGGCGAGTCATGAGCCTCACAACCCTATGCTCAAAAATCAAGAATGGCTCCAAAACTGGACAACCAATCCATGGTCAAAATCAACTCATACCCCATGAAACCGAGAATATAAGCATCACGCGAGAATTCAAATCCACGTAGATAATAGACAAATGGGCGGAACCCCCAATTGGATTTGAAACACACACGGGATCATTAACTAGACTAGTACTTAGGTGCAAACTATCAACAAGATCAGATGAGATAAAGCTATGCGATGCACCAGAATCAAATAAGGTACGAACTGAAAAATCAGAAATATATACAAGGCTTTCAACAGAAATACTACCTCGATCGGGAACTGGAGCGACATTGAGAGCATGAACTTGCCCTCCTGAAGGTTCAGCACGCTGAGTCTGACCCTGGCCTTGCCCTTGCTTCTTCGGGCAATCCTTACTGAAATGTCCAAACTCACCACAATGAAAGCATTTTCCATCCTTCCTTTTCCTCTTCTTACAATCCTTAATAAGATGCCCAACTAAACCACAATAATAGCACTTTCCCTTTTTGTTATTGCCCTTGTTGTTGTTCCCCATGTTACCTTGACTTATGTTCTTGTTCTTATTGCCTTGACTGCTCTGACCATTTGGATTACCCTAATTTCCTTTCCACTGGGAATCAGTCTTCTTGGCTTGAGTATCATTCATCTTGATCTCTTTCTTGTCACTCTTAATCTCTTCATTGAGTAGGGCCATATTCACCAAACTCTCGAAAGTTGCCCCCAAGGGTATATGAGTCATGGCTAAACCATGTAATGGCTCGTTTAATCCTAGAGCAAAGTATAGGGCCTTCTTCTGGGCTGTGTTAACCAAGTCCAAACCGACCCGAGCAAGTTGATTAAACTTATCCACGTATTCCCTAATGGTCATGTCCCCTTGCTTTAGTGATAGGAACCTTAGTCCAAACTTTCCCCGAAAGTCATCCCAAGTCTCAATTGGCCTAGTAGCGGTGGTGACCACCCACCAACGTGCAGCTTCTTCCTTTAGCAACCATACTGCCAATAAAACCTTCCTACGGTCATCTACATCAAAGAAGGCAAGAAGATCTTCGGTTTCTTTCAACCAATTCCTTGTCTCTACATAAGTCTCGGTTCCAATGAAATTCTTGCCACCCATCGCCTTAAAGTCTTTGCAAATCTCCGCGAAATCGGCTTGAGGATGCTGAGGGGGAGGAGGAAAAGGAACCTCAGCGACAGGAGGAGGAGGAACATTAACTACCGGAGGAGGAGGAGGAACATCTGCGGGGCCGGCTTCGGTCGCCCTAGCCTCCAAAAATCTCCTATACCAAACTGGTACGTGTACTCCCTCCGGAATGGCAAAGTTATTGGCCATACTGAAAACGAAGAAAATGATAGATTCAGAACGGAGAAAAACGAAGGAATTTTGCTAATGGCTTTTTGGAGAATAGCCTTTAAAATAAACTAGACTTTTCTTTGGAAAATACTTTATACTTGATTTTGAAAATAGTTTTTCAAAAGTTTTCTAAAAACCTTTTTGTTCCTTCTCGTAAACCATATGCTCTGATACCAAATGTAACACCCCACCTCCGCCAGTACCACTCTTGCAAGGGCACTGACTTTGGAGGGGCGTTTGAATCAGGTAAACATGCATAATGATATATCAAGGCAGAACAAGAACATATGTATATATGTAAACAGAGTAAATAACATACATAAAACAGCGGAAGATTTTCAAACCATTTCAAAACAAGTTTGGTACAACATAATGTTAACTTTCCAAATACACAAGTCTAGATAAAAACAACATTACTGAAAAACTGAAATACATAAGTACTATCCCCAAAATAAGTGATGACCATAGCTAGCTTCATATCAAGACCGTACATGAGCTAAAATCCCACAAGCAAGCGATCAGAAATCCAAGCTAAGGTCCAATATTCCCTCCCTGAGAACCTGGGGGGGGGGGGGGGACGGAAGAAAAGAGGCGAAAGAAAACAGGTCAGTCAAAAAGACTGAGTAAGCCCTACTACAATCAATGTAAACTGATAAAGTTAACTGACATGAGAAGCAGGGATGAACATAAGGATAACAACATACGAGCATGATGATTAACTAACAAGGTAGATAAAGGTGTCATCGCATAATCAGGATTAAGGTTTTGCACTACAGGTGTACTAGTAAACTAACATGACTGGAACAAACATGTATTGATCCCTTGGCCCAATAACATGAAATGACCCTAATACAAGGTCTAACCAAACGGTCTAGTCGATCGGCTCCCTAAGCCTAACTCGTCACGTGTTGGTGTCAATACGGCCTAAACATAATTGTAGTCGAACTGTGCCGGGTCCACCCTTCGGGTGTATCAAGCCCTAGGGTGCCAACCCCTGGACACCATAAACATGAGTGCACAGCCTCGGTCTACCGGTACCCATGGGTGACTTCTCCAAATACGGACTAGGTGCACGACCCTAGTCCGTCCGGAACTACATCGCCGTACCACCCGGCCGTCGTTTATTTTGTCGCTTACCTCCAGCCCAGTAATCGTGCCCCCTCCCTAGCCTAGTCCCTAGGGCCTTAATGATACCAATTTTTGGGGATTACTGCGGAGTGGGCCCCCATTGCTAGGATTTTCTAGTGGGTTAAGTACGGTTTAACCCTCTTGCTAATCATGGATTAACTTGGTTAAGTGTAACGATGAGTTCAGGACTTAACCCTGATTAATCTACCAATCCCAAATTGGTTAAGTATTAAGTGGACCATGACTTAACCCTAATCACGAGGCATTAGTTAATTTAATGCGCCTTAACCTCTCACATTAGACCTTGTTGTGGTTACTAGTTAAGCCGGTCGGTTCCGGGTAGCTTTACACCACAACTAGGTCTAACCTCGGGTTCAAGGTACAACATGGCCAACTTCTCACATTGGGTCCTATTGTTTGTAGCAACTAGTTAAGCCGGTCGGTTCCGGGTAGGTTTGCGCTACAAACTCAACCCAACCTCGAGTTGGTCACACTTATCTTTTCTAAGTGTCATGTCCATCATGTTTCCAAAACATGTTACAAATTTTCAAGCAATTGGGTAGACCTAACTTAATAGGTAAATTCCCAATGGGTAGACCTAACTTAATAGGTAAATTCCAAAGCTTATGTTTTTATGTCTTTTAAGTTTACCCAACCCCAAACGCAATCCCATCGCTTACATATCGCAATAGCGCATAAATGATAGAAAGAGGGAACTTGGCATAATCATGACATAAAGGTGTTGAAGCCACAAGTTCAACATGGTGACATATGAAATGTACATATGTTCATATACTTGCATATTACATTTTAGGCCTCAAAAGCATGCATAAAACCAAACTTAGCATATTGGTGATACATGGTGATAAATGACATGTGGAAATGGCCATAAGTTCGCATTTGGCCTCACATGCAAGTTATCATAAGGGATATGATGACTTACATGTTGTCAAAATGCAACCTTTAGCATAAAGCTTGAAGCTTTATGCTCATAGACCCAAGATAAGCTTGCATAACATGATAACATGAACCAAATGATCATCCCAAACTTGCATAACATAACTTGCATATCATATGACAAACTTGCATATCAAACTTGCATAACATAACATGATAAACTTGCATATCATAACATGGCATACTTGCGCATCATAACATGGCATACGTGCATAACAAAACTTGCATCTCATAACATGGCATACTTGCATAACATAACATGATAAACTTGCATATCATAACATCTCAAACTTGCATATAAACTTGCATATCATAACTTGATAAACTTGCATATCACAACATGGCAAACTTGCATAGCATAACATATCAAACTTGCATAGCATGACTTAGTAAACTTGCATATCATGGCAAACTTGCATATCATACATTTAACTTTAGAGTTTAAGTATGAAAATAGAATAGGGCTTACAATGCTTAGGAAATATGACAAAGCCCTTATGCAATCAATTAAACCCAAAATGCAAGCTCTAATAATAAAACCCTTGAGCCAAAATGATCAAAACTCTTTCTTTATGATGCAAATATAGAAACTTGACTTGAATGCAAGCTAATGATGCTCATACAAGCTTGAAAAGACTTGTATGCATGGAAAAACTCTCATAGAAATGACTTAGGAATTTTATGAAGAGAGTGGAGGCCATGAGAGGATTGATTTTGCCATAGTTTAGTTGTATGAATGATTAATGATGATTTAGGCTAGGTTTAGGGGTCCTTTTATAGAAGTTTAGGTTAGTTTAGGCCATAGGATTAACCCTAGTTTAGATCTAAACCATCAAAAATCGTCATAGGCCAGTAGAACAGACCAGAGAACCAAAACAGGTGCACCAAGCCAGCCAGGGTCAAGCCAGAAAGCTGTGCAGGCTTCTGGCTCGACACGGGCGCACTTCCCAAGTGCGCCAGTGTATTTTTGTGCTGGCGCACTTCGCAAGTGCGCCAGTGCATTCTGGCTTGATTTTCGGTTTTTCTGCCTAACTTCGTTCGTCCATATCTTCTTCATACGGACTCCGATTTTCAAAAACTCGGACTCTATTTCGCGTATTTTTCCGAGACGAACGCAATGGCATAGCCCGTTTCCCTTGATTCAGATTTATAAATTAAATTCTTCCTTGATTTACGTTGTAACAGGTTATTGAAAATACGGGTTGTTACACCTTCTCCTGAAGTATCTGTATAGACTATTAGCTCTTGGTTGCCATCAATAATCGTTAGGACCAGAGAATTGGTTAGCCTCCCCTTCAATTCATGGAAAGCGTCTTCGCATTTAGCAGTCCAAACAAATATGGCGTGCTTCTTGGTCAGCGTCATCAAAGGACTAGATAATTTTGAAAAATCTTTTACGAATTTCCGATAGTAACTGGCCAGCCCAAGAAAGCTTCTGACTTCTGTGAGGGTTCTTGGTTACTTTCAACTTTGGATGGTAGCAATTTTACTTGGATCTACCGAGATTCCTTCCTTTGACACCACATGTCCAAGAAATTTTACCTTCATTTTCCAAAAATGACACTCGGAGAATTTGGCCTTTAATACATTCTTTCTTAAAATTCCTAAGACAGTTTCCAAATGCTTCGCGTGCTCTTCTTGTGTCTTAGAGATGATAAGAATACCATTAGTAAAGATTAGCGCGAATTTATTTAACACTTCTCAAAATACCGATTCATTAAATCCAAAAATAAGCAGCGGCATTACATAGTTCGAAGGGTATCACTAACCATTAGTAAAATCAGTTCCTTTGAAAGCAGTTAGTGGAACACAATCTTCTGCAATTCTTAGCTAATGAAACCCGTAGCTAAGTCAGTCTTTGTAAATATTCAAGCTCCACATAAGAAATCCAACAAATCGTCAATGCGGGGAAGTGGGTACTTATTTTTGTGAGTTTTCTTGTTGAGATCTCGATAGTCCATGCATAGTCTGAGGGAACCATTAGACTTTGGAACAAATACCACTACTGCATCCCAGCTTGAGAAACTAGGTCTGATCAGACCTTACCACAAAAGCTGTTGAGTTTGGTTGTTCAACTCTTCCTTCTCCTTTATTGCCATTCTTCGAATTGCATGTACAACTGGCCTCATATTCAAAACCAAATCAATTCTGAAGTCAATCTCCCTTCGTGGAGGAAGATTCTCTAATTTCTCAAACACATTCACAAATCTTTTAACAACCAGGATGGTTTCTAGGGGGTGAGGGAAACATCTAGAGCGTACCAAAATGTATCCCTATTTAGACTTTGGCCTTCATATGGTATTTCTATAAAATTCCCAAATTTGGTTTTTACCCTAACGATTCTTTCTACACAGTTAACATTAGCTTTGTATTGGGTCGGCCAATCCATTCCAAGTATAATATCAAATTCAGTGAAATCCAAGATCATCAAATTGAAGGGAAATCGATAACGGGAATAAGAGATAAGCACTTTACAGTGTAAACAAAGCATGACAAAGCCTCCTATGGGATACCTAATGCAGATGGGATCTTCAATATATTTGAGGTCTAGATTTAGTTTCGTAGCAATCTTGTTTGATATGAAACTATGTGATACGCCAGTATCAAACAATACATTAATTGGAATATTTTTAATGGAAAGTTGGACTTCAACCCCTCTCTTTACCATTCCTATTTGGATTTCCTTCCCGCGTTACTTGTTTCCGATTTCTTACTTCCAAACTTCCTCTTCTTTCCAGAATTGTCCTTTTTGTTGTCTTTGTCTTCCAAGGCATTTTGTTTATCCACAGATTCGTAGTCGCATGCCATGTCCACCATTTCTGCAAATGAAAGCTTTACATGAGTGGTCACCCTGCTTCTGTATCGTTTCTGCAGACCATCGATAAACCTTACATTCTTCTTAACCGGAACAAGAATCAACTCTGGCCCGAAGCGGGAAAGCTCATTGAACTTGTTCATATATTTTGAATAGTCATGTCCCCTTGTTTCAAATTAGAGAATTCATAATACAAGCGGGCTATTCATTCGAATGGTATGAATTTGTCTTCGAAGACTTCTTTGAAGCGTTCCCAAGAGGAATTTCCCATCGGATTCCCCATCGTAACCGTCTCACACCAAATCAAAGTTTCGTTTTTCAGTAATCAAGAGGCCAAATATGTTTTCTGTTCTCCATTTAGCATTAAGCCTGAGAAAATTCTTTTACAAGAACGTAGCCATGCTTGCGCTTATACGGCTGATTCCTTTCCCATAGATGGTTGCCCTCCCAGATTTTTATATTTCTTAGCAAAGACTTCTAGATATGTCTCCAGTTGTGGTGGCATAACTACCTCATTTACTGCTCCTGTGAGATTTTGATGTTAAACCTCAGCGCCAGCCCTTCCTCTTCCTCTTCTACCACTCATTTTCCACTATATCTGCGTAGCAAGAAAAGAGTTAGGCAATCAGGCAAGATATCTTAAGGAATTTAAAAAGCATAGAGATATATACGAATAGAAATGTGTTCATCAAGGGTGTGTCCTTCTAACTGTACTCATTCTAGGGTATTCTAACTCTATCTCTAATGATTCATTCATCCTACAATACTATTGATTTATCTCTGATGAGTCTTTTAATGCGTTATACCCATAACTAAGGTTAATCCTCAGCTCTGATACTACCTGTGATGACCCATTCGCTTAGTCCTCGGAGCTCGACGCTAATACATGCACGGTATTCGTATATCGACGTTGAAGTGTCAGAAGAATAGATTGCCTTTAGGACATAATATATTATGTAATAGCATGAAATAATCATACATAAAACATCAGAATGTATATTATATTACATCAGAGATTTCACCAGAGTTAATGCATCCCATCGGATCCAAATATCATACACAACAAAAAAAATAAGAAAATATGTACATAGTGGAAATAACCATATATTGACATAACGGAGTCTTAGAGAATCCAAAAGAACATCCTAATCCTGCTCCTGCTCCAAATCCAAGACCATCTTTCCTAGATAGCTTTCATATATATATATATATATATATATATATACATATATATATATATATATCTTCCAGAAGTAGTTTTAACTAACAACCTATTTACTGGCCAGTCTGCTTGTAAATGAGGGCACCCGAGTATGTAAGGGAAAAACAAACTACAAGTCAATCATGTGTGTAGTATGAAAAATTCAAAACAGTTCTTCTTAACTTTAGCTTGCATAATTCCCCATCCCATTATGTTGGCTATTTAGTTTACATCTAAAAACACAAAGTCTCTTATTGGAAATTGGATTCCATCAATGAACCAAGGCAAAGGATCTTCTTTAACCATTTGGAACACCTCCAGCGGGATGTCCCAGGACTCACACATGTCATCCTTCGGAGCGGCAGAGCCGAACAACACTAACAGATTGGTTGGAATCTTACCTGAACATAACGTTCCCCGGTCGTGACCGACCATCATCCGAGGCGCCTCGATCTATCATCTACATAGTAAATTTTCCAGGGATCCATACCATAGCATCACTTTTTAACTATAAGGAAATGTATGTCCTTATCTCTGAGGTCCATCGTCCTATTTTCGGTTCATTCTAGGGTGTGAGGCCCTAGAGTCAACATTCCACAAAGTTCTGTTTCCAATAAAAGTTTTGATCTATCTGCCAACATCACTTAGCATGCCACATTGTCAATCCACAACATAGAATAAGTGTCTATTAATATATAACCCTTTGAGTACCTAAGTCTCAGATGAGGGTGTTAAGCTAAGAGAATAAATTCTCCGCTACCAACTGATATAACATCAACTGAAACCAATTGGTTATGTTGTAAAATACAACGTTGGACACATAACCATTTACAAGTTCATTCTGAATCTAAACAAAACTGAAGGAACCTTATTCCTCATCCAATAAAGGAAAGAGGCCCTTGCACATCCGGACAATCAACAAGTACGTCTGGACTATTGCCACTTATAATCTTATAATGGGAGCTACCTAAGGCATCAGCAAGCAGTCCATTCAATGTGAATATTCTCGGTCTTCCACTGTCTTCGACTTCCAACTCATCGTATAATTATTCGAAATGGGTTGAACCTGATTTTTTTAAAATAATTAGCGTCAACAAAAAATCCTTTTTGGATTATCAACTCTGCAATTAAGTCTCCTTTGATTGGAAATCATTTCATAAGATTAGATCTTATTCTCAGATTTGGATAAGCTGTTGGGCTCCCAAAATCATCTTCAAAACTATTTTATTAATCATATAAAACATTCACAAAGGTTTGTATTCAATTTTGGAATTTAAAACCTTCATCTCAAAACGTTTCTTAGAAAGCGTTATACAAGGCATAGCAAAATAGCCTATTTCTAACCAATAGGTTTTTATCATTCAAACCCATATACATTTGGTCCAAAACTCTTTCAAATCATTTATCATAATTTCCCCCTTTTTAATAATTTAAAAATAGTTTGTTTCAGTTGGATCCCATTTCGGGTCCTAAACGGCACTGGCGCAGTTTTTATTCAAATTTGATTTGAACTTATCTCAAAATCTAACCATTGGATCTAAAATCTTTTCTTTTTAATTGAAAGCTCTTTTCATTTTGGACCAAATGTTTTTCGTTCTAGGAAAATTTGATGGTCGGATCTTCCGGTATGTCAGTTTGAAGTCAATGGTCGAAATTTGCGAACTGCCACTACGCGACTAGTCCTATTCAGACTAAACTTCGATTTATATAAAAAAAATTAGGTCGAATTACTTCGAAAATAATTTATTAATTACATAAAATATATATGATAATTTTTGGAAGTTATATTTCCTTTATTTAACTTCAAATTTAAATATTCTATTATTTAAATATTGTAATATTATTTAAATCATTAAAATAATAATATTTTTCAATCTTCTTCTTTTGAAGTCCAAAATTTCCCGATGTCCATTATAAAAATAAATATGATAGTTTTGAAAAGAAAATCTTGTTAAAACATTTTTTATATACCCTAACTAAACTTCACTTTTCATTAAATCGGTTTAGTTAAATTTTAAACTTCGACAGACCATAACCTGCTCTTAACTTCTCCAAATCAGATACCAAATTTGGACTTTTATTTTTCGCCCATTATTTATTTATATTGATTAAATATTCATTAAACCGCTTTATCGACTGGAGACTTAACCAACGAGCCAATAATCACATTTTTTGGCCATATTTAACCAGGGTAACACATATCCCATTATCAGTAACCAATATAACATCCAATCACAACAATATAGGGTGTCATAAACTTAACAGGGTGTTAACATGAAATCAATCATTATTTAAACATAGTATATTTCAACCAACTATCAATTAATCACCCAATGGGATTCATACAAATATCCAACAACCAATACTTACTTAATTTCCATTCGACGATCATTTAAGGTTCAAATCAATACCAATGTTCACATCGTCAGTTCTAAGTGTCATATACTCAAGTGACTACATAATCTTCACTTAAAATCGTATCTTTTCCATGATAACCATTATCAGACCATTCCATGAACCTAAATCATCAAATGTCATTAAATAACTCAATCTAGTTCACAACTATAACCAATATTTAACTAACCCTTTTTCATTTAAAAGTTTTCGCTCCACCTTACTTTAATCGTAGGATGTTTTAGCGATCCCAAACAATTTCGACGGCCTCCCGGCATCACCAGAGTTTTCTGAAAATTAAACGGATGGAGGTTCGAGGTTATGGAATTTTATAAAATGAAGGTGAATAAATGGATGTATATTTTGTTTGAGGAGCTAACGGGTTGGAGTTTTAGGTGCTAGAAGGCTTGGGTTTGGGGATGGGTGTGACACCTCACTTCCATTATTATCACTCACTAAGGGAAAGCATTAAGTTTCGTGAAGCGTTATAGGTAAAAAGACACAGAATAATTACAAGACAGATATAAATAAGATAGCATCGAAAATTTAAATTTTTATTTCAGACATAAATCATAATACCGTGGTTCACAATATCTTAAGTCACAAAAACCATTACAATAAAATAACTTCTATCTTGCACCATCAGAGTACATAAGTACATAGAAAAGCACAATTCGCCAAGTAAAAGAGTTAAGCCATAGTAGAGACAAGAAACTGAGCCATACTTCCGAACTAGCTCCTAGCAAGATGATATCTGAGTCCTGACTAAGCATGAGTGTTTCCTCCCTGAGAACCTGGGGAGGGGGGAACGGAAGAAAGAAGGAGAAACAAAAGGGTCATACATAAAGTCTGGCTAGTCTAGTTACTTTTAGCCAGTAAATAAATAAAAGTAACATGATAGGCATATAAAATGGAAAAGAGATATCACTACATAAATGGAAGATGTGACAAGGTAGACAGGGCAAGGTGTATGTGCTTCACTAATGATTACTCTGCACTATTACTAGTATAACTAAAATGAGATGATCCCTTCCACTATAAGTTGGTAGACTTAGGGCATACGCCCGAGTGTACCCTAACCACTACCCTAATTGATCGGCTCTCTACCCCATAGATATCATGTGTTGGCCCCACAGTAGGAGGTATCACTCCATAAGTGGCAACCCTTCATTTCCCAATATGTTTACAACCATATCTACTAGTGTCACGGTCATCTTATCCCCTTTTGCCCGGCTCATGCACGCACATGCCCCTTCTCTGCTTAGTATTCTTTATTTGATACCTACTCTGAGTTACTGGCTGAAATGGGTCCCACACAATATGATACAAGCTCTCCCCTTTGTCTTGTATCCCCACTAGGATTTTCACTGACTACGTTTACCCTTAGATGACTTTAATTACATAGCCCTATGTCAGTTATGCTTACTCTAAAGGGTGTCTTTAATTACATAACCTTTTTGGGTTAAGTTCGTAGGCCTATATGTAAATATTACCCCACCCCCTCTAATTTACTTAACCCACCCACTACCCATCCAATTTTACTTAACCCTAACTTAAGTTCATAATCATACAATCCTTATGGATTAAATTAGGTTAAGTAGTCCAATTCTTTACCATGTTCTTTTATGGCTTATAATCGGCTAGACCTCCCACATTAGGCCTACAACATGTGGATGCTGGATATGTCGGTCGGGTCCGGGCAGGCTTATTCCACAGTTGTGCCTAACCTCGTGTCGTAGCCCGAATCGTATTATGTATTTAGACCTCCTACATTAGGTTCAACATTAGTGGCTGCTGGATATACCGGTCGGGACCGGGCAGACTTCCACTACTAATGCAACCTAACCTCGTGTCATAAGTACAATTACAATTCCTAATTGTAATTACTAAACATTCCATTTTCAATTAATTAATTAATCCTTTCACTTTATAAGTGTTAATGCCCACTTTATCCAATAATTTGAATTATATGTCCAAAAATGTTCATATTCAAATTATATCAATTATTAACCCTTTTTCCCTGTTCCCTAGCTAGCGTACTCATAAACTGGCAGCATGCCTAGGTTAGACAATAGCCTAGTCATAAACGATAATAGGGAAGAAAATGGGAACATAACTAAAGTGGTCATCTTGGCATAAACATATACTAGCATGATAATAAGGTGACTGGAAATGTAATTAACATCATAACAAGGTGGATATAAAACTGATGAACTTGTGGCAATTACTACGATGTCAAAGCAAGCATAATGAGATCTAAATTAACTATTTAGATGTCCAACTATTTAGATCTAGCATAATTAGGGTGACATAGTAACATGTTTTGATCAAAATATGGATTCACATGTCAAGTTTACAACATATTCAAATTGATTACAATACGACAGGTGAAAGGTGATTTACATAAAGAAATAGATCGAACCAATGTTACAACAGTCCAATTTAATAGATGCACATTCACCACAATATAGTTGCAAGTCAAGATCCGCATAGGCAACATAATAGAATAACCACAATTGTATTATATCTTGGAAAATAGATCTATCATGTCATAGTATAGGGTTTAATACTAGCATAGAATCACAGTTTATAAATTCACAGTCTTTCATAATTTACTTTTATTTATCTAAACCTAAAAGCAAATATAAACTCACAGCATTAGGTTTAGAGAATTGAGAAAGAACGGATCTTGAATTTCTGAATTTGATTTGAAAAGTATGTTGTTATAGAAAACGATTCCGTCTCAGTTCGCACCCTGGCAGCATATGGCCTCCATGATTTCCAATGAAGAAAATAGGAGAACAGGACACATATATTTAGCTGTCAGACCCCCCCCCCAAAACAGAGTATCACGTCAGCCCTAGGGGTGTCGACTCCCCCTGTGGGTGGGTCGACCCCTAGGTCGACACCTCTTAAAGGGGGTCGACCCCAGTGTTGACACCCCTCTAGGGGGGTCGACTCCCTAGAGCGGGAATTCTGCCGCTACTTTTCAATTTTCGAATTTGAGTTGTTCTGGATAAAATTCTGACTCATCTCTGACTCATATGTGTATACATAATATTTCTACACGTATACAAACTTAAAACTCTCATAATTTCTTCATACGGTGTCCGTTTTACGCAACCAAATGTTATCTTGACCAGAATTTCAAGACGGACGCAATGGTGCAGTCTGTTTCCTCTAATTCTTAAATTAAATTAATTACTATTTATTTATTCTCTTTAATGTCGTTAAAAATTCAGGGTGTTATATTCTCCCCTACTCAAAGAATTTCGTCCCCGAAATCTCTAAGTTGAGAAGTATGCATATCCTACCATCCATCATCCATCTAGTCATCCACCAATCACTAGCATCCATTGTCCTTAAAGGTTTCTAATGCTTATATGAATATATGCAAAGGTGTGTGTATATGTCCCAACACTAATGCGAAGATCAGGCGATCTACTGATTCAGTTGACCTCCTTAATGCAACGTATGTTAGTGCCATGAATCCAATATGTATGCAAATAATCCTATTATAGCATGTGAGTTCTATATGTGTGCACATTCATTCGTCCAAATGCAACATCCATATGCTAACTCATCCATTTCCATCCATAAAAGAAAAGAAAATGCACACACATCCATATGCAGTATGAGAGTGATCGAGCCGATCTTAGTGCCTAATGTGTGTGTATATGCGTTCACAGGCAACCACTAGCAAACACTTGCATCCATTAAACATAACATGTTTCAAACACATGTTTACATCCATATGATTCCTATCTAAAGGAAAAAAAATACTATGGATAAGGTATACTCTATTGACAGAAACATGCACTGAAAAAACTTTGAAAAAGGAGCTAAGAACATACCCTCGAAAAGAAAAGGGTACGAAGCATGAATCTTGTCGTCGGTCTCCCAAGTCCCATCCTCTGGGCTATCTCCCCGTTGAACCTTTAGCAACTTAATCTCCTTATTGCACAAATTTTTAACTTCTGACCTAAGAATATGGGTAGGGACCCGTCTGACTATTGCCTCCCTTTCCACTTCTACATCTTCTAACATACTCGGATCAACAACTTCTGCGGTGTCATGCAAGCACTTCCGCAGATGAGAGACGTGGAAAATGTAATGAACACCGGATAGATTTTCTGTGAGTTTCACTCTATAGGCCATTTGGCCAATTCTTTCGGTTATGGGAAATAGTCCCACAAACCTAGGTGCCAGCTTCCTTACTGCTCTGAAGCGAACCACATTCCTCAAAGGTGTTACTTTGATAAAAACTAAGTCTCCCACTTCGAATTCGATGTCGGTTCTTCTCTTGTCTGCATAGGACTTTTGTTGATCTTGAGCTGTCTTCATCCACTGTCGAATAAGGTCAATCTTTTCGGATGTTTCTCTAACCATATCTGGACCAAGTAATAATCTTTCTGTAAATTCCCACCAACAAGTTGGCGATCTACAGGGTCGTCCATACAATGCTTCGAAGGGTGTCATGCCGATGCTAGCTTGATAACTGTTATTATAAGCAAACTCTACTAAAGGAAGATTCTCTTCTCAAGTCCCTCTGAAGTCTAGGATACACAGCCTCAAAAGATCCTCAAGAATCCTGTTCACCCTCTCCGTCTTTCCATCGGTCTGAGGATGATCAGCGGTGCTCACACACAACTGTATACCTAATGTTTCTTGCAAGCTCCTCCAAAATCTGCTGGTAAAGATGGGGTCACGATCGCTCATGATGCTGGAAGGTACTCCATGAAGACGAACTATCTCACGAACATAAATTGCTGCCAACCATGATACTGTCATCTTACTCTTAACTGGAATAAAGTGAGCGTTGTTAGTGAGTCTATCCACCATAACCCAGATAGTGGTGTTTCCTTTCTTTGATCTAGGAAAACCATTTATGAAATACATAGAGACGCTCTCCCATTTTCACTGCAGAACCTCCAATGGATGAAGTAATCCTCTGGGCTTCTTTTGCTCAGCCTTGACTTGTTGGCAAACTAAACATTGAGAAACAAATTCGACCACATCTTTCTTCATCACAGCCCAAAAGAAAACCCTCTTCATGTCCCTGTACATCTTATCATCGCCTGAATGAATGGTCATCTTAGAATGGTGGGCTTCTTCTAGGACCGCCTTTATTAGGCTTCCAGTTTGAGGAACACAAAGCCTTCCATTGGTCGCAACCACCCCTTTTCATCTATGGCATATCTACTGAGGTGACTAGAAGTCTCCCCTCTTCTGAGCTTATCCATGATGTCTAGAATCTGTGGGTCACCTTGTTGCGAAGCTCCTATCTGATCCATAAGGGTCGGTCGTATCTCCAAGGATGTAAACAAATCAGGCAAAACCTCGATGGAGGGTCTAAAATCAAAAGCTGATATGAACTCCAAGTTCTTTCTTTCCACAAACAGAGGACTCAGAGCCACCCACTTCCTACTTAGTGTGTCTTCCACCACATTACCCTTGCCATGGGTATAAGCAATCTCAAAATCATATGAAGTTAGAAACTTCATCCATCGCTGTTGCCTTACGTTGAGATCTTTCTGTGAGAATAGATACTTGAGAGATTTATGATCGGTGTATAACTCGAACCATTCTCCAAGTAAATAATGATGCCACATTTTTAACGTAAATACTATGGCAGCTAGCTCTAGATCATGGGCGGGGTAGTTCTTCTCATGAACTCTCAACTGTCTGCCCCCATAACATATTACTTTCCCTTCTTGCATCAGAAACGCACCAAGCCCTATACCGCATGCATCAGTGTAAATAATAAACACTTCACTTTCATCAGGCAAGGTAAAGATTGGGGCTGTTGTCAGAGCCCTCTTCGGTCGTTGGAAAGCAACGTCACAGTCTATGTCCCATGAAAATGCCAAATTCTTCTGTGTCAGCCTAGTGGGAGGGGCTGATATCTTCGCGAAGTCCTTAATGAACTTCCTATAATAACCTGCCAACCCAAGAAAGCCTCTCACCTAGGTTGCATTTTTGGGAATATACCAATTTTGCACTACAACCACCTTTGCGGGATCTACAGCTATCCCTTCTTTAGAAACTACATGCCCCAAGAATCTCACCTCCTTTCTCCAAAAATGGCATTTGGAGAACTTAGCCTTTAGCTGATGGTCACGGAGATTTTTCAAAACTCCTCCCAAATGCTAGGCATGCTCTTCTTCACTCTTGGAGAGGATCAAAATATCATCAACAAAGACTACGACAAATTTGTTTAGGAACTCTCGAAACACCCTACTCATCAAATCAACAAAATAGCCGGATGCATTTGTCAACCCAAAAGGCATAACTAGCCATTCAAAGAAGTCGTCTGGAGTTCTGAAAGCAGTCTTATCTATGTTGTCCTCAGCCACTCTCAAATGATGGAACCCCGTAGCCAAGTCCAACTGAGAAAATACCGAGGCACCAACAAGCTGATCAAATAAATCATCAATCCTCAGATGGGGGTGCCTATTCTTCTTGATGAGCTTATTCAAGTCTCTATAGTCAACACACAAACGAAGTGAACCATCCGCCTTAATTGCGAATACAACTGGAGCACCCCATTCAGATATGCTTCGTCTGATAAACTCTTTCTCAAGTAGCTCCCCTACTTACTTACTCAGCCCTCTCCTTTCCCTTGGAGCCATGTGGCGCACCGGTAATGCAAGTGGCTTTGCATTGTCCACCAGATATATGCGGAAGTTGATTTCGTGCCTTGGAGGTAAACCCCGTACCACATCAAAAACATCGGAATAATCTCGAACCATTGGAACAGATTGCAAATCATCTATGGATGCATCTAGAGACTCTAGGAAGCTAAACATAACAGACTCTTAGGGGTCACAATAAATTTCGAGAGCCTTCCCATGACAAGTCAGGAGTCTAACAACCCTCCTCTCATAATCCAGAATGGACCCATATGTGGTAAGCCAATCCATTCCTAGAATCAACCCATAGCCCATTAACCCGAGCACATACGTGTCGCACCTAAACTCGACGCCAAACACAGATAGTTTCAAGCCCCGACAAATCATCGATAAATGAGACGAACCACCAAAAGGATTTGAAACAACTATGGGATCTACTACCATACTAGCAATTAAGTGTAGAGATTCAACCACAAAACTAGATATAAACGAGTGTGAAGCGTCAGAATCAAAAAGTGTTCTAACTGGATGATTTGAAAGAGAAACTAAACTTTCTACGGAAATTTTTCTACCTATTTTAGGAGCACTGATCGCAAGAGCGTGCACCTTCCCTCAAGAAGTTCTTGCTCTTTAACCTTGTCCCTGTGATCCCTGTTTCTTTGGCCACTCTTTAGAGAAGTGTCTGACCTCTCTGCAATTAAAGCAATTGATCTTCCTTCTCTTATAGTCTTTGATCAAGTGAATCTCCTTTCCACAATTGTGATATTTTCTCTTATCCCTGCCTTTATCGTCTTTCTCTCCTTTCTCCTGTTGTTGCTGTTGTTGTTGCTACCCCTTTTTGGGCCACACCTTCCTATTCTGCGATGTTCCCTCATCTTTTGCTTCCTTCTTTTCTCCCTTGCTTTTGCTTCCTTCTTTTCTCCTTTGTCCTCCTCATGCATTAGGGCCATATCAACAAGCTTTTTAAAAGTGGCCCCCATTGGAATATGGGACATGGCTAAACCATGCAGAGGCTCATCCGACCCCTTAGCAAACCACAAAGCCCTTTCGTGCGGTGTATCCACCAACTCTAACCCGAATCTTTCCAGCTGGTTGAACTTGTTCACATATTCCTTCACCATTAAGTATCCTTATTTGAGTGCTAAGTATCTCTCCTTCTATATGCTTCTCTTAGCTTGGAAAAGAAATTTCATTTTGAACCTCTGTCTAAAATCTTCCCAAGTTTCCACCGGACGTCCACCTTAAGTGACTTCCCACCAAAATGAGGCTTTATCTTTCAGTAGCCAGGCGGCTAACTGAACCTTCCTTCTATCCTCTACTTCAAAGATTACGAATAATTCCTCGGTCTCGCTAAGCCAATTCCTAGATTCTACGAATGTCTCGTGCCCATGGAATGGCTTCCCTCTCATACCACGAAAGTCTTTGCAGACGTTGGCGAAGTTATCTACCCTCGGAGGAGGAGGAGGAGGAACGACTGGTGCAACAGGGTAAGGAACGTCTCTTTGGACTTCGGCAGGTGTTGTGGCCTCCAAATACATATGGAACCATCCGGCTATTGTAACGCCCTCTGGGATATTAGGAATATTTTGTTCCCCAGACATGCTGAAAAAGGAAAAAGGAAGAAATTTAGATAAATGACCAAAGGATATTACATATGGCTTCTTGGGGGAATATTTCCAAAACAGACCTTTCTTTTTGAAAATGCTTTCTTTTAAACCTTTTTGAAAATAATTTTCAATTTTTTTTATCTAATCTAGTAACCTTCAGCTCTGATACCAAGTGTGACACCCCACGTCTGTTAATGTCACTCACTAAGGGAATGCTTTAAGTTTTGTGAAGCGTTATAGGTAAACAGACACAGAATAATTACAAGATAGATATAAATAAGATAGCAGCTGAAATTTAAATTTTTTTACTTCAGACATAAATCATAATACCGTGGTTTACAATACCATAAGTCTTAAAAACCATTACAATAAAATAACTTCTGTCTTGCACCATCAGAGTACATAAGTATATATAAAAAAACATAATTCCCCAATTAAAAGAGTTAAGCCAAAATAGAGGTTAAAACTTGAGCCATACTTCAAAAGTAGCTCCTAGCAAGATGATACCTGAGTTTTGACTAAGCCTGAGTGTTTCCTCCCTGAAAATCTAGGGGGAAACAGAAGAAAGAAGGAGAAACAGAAGGGTCAAACATAAAGTCTGGCGAGTCTAGTTACTTTTAGCTAGTAAATAAATAAAAGTAACATGATAGGCATATAAAGTGGATAAGAGAGATTACTACATAAATGGAAGGTGTGACAGGGTAAGGTGTATGTGTTTCACTAATGATTACTCTGCACTACTAGTATAACTAAAATGAGATGATCCTTTCCACTATAAGTTGGTAGACTTAGGGCATGCGTCTGAGTGTACCATAACCACTAACCTCATTGATCGGCTTCCTACCCCGTAGATATCCTGTGCTGGCCCTACAGTAGGAGGTATCACTCCCTAAAGTGGCAACCCTTCATTTCCCAAGATGTGCACAACCTATCTACTGACGGTCGTCTTATCCCCCTCTGCCCGGCTCATGCACGCACATGGCCCGGTCGGTTTGCGCCGCCCACACCGTTCGTCTCGTTTGGATCTCTTATAATCAATCAGTAAGCGTGCCCCTTCCCCACCTAGTACGGAGTTCTTTATTTGACACCTTCTCCGGGTTACTGACTGAAATGTGTCCCACACAATATGATACAAGCTCTCCCCTTTCTCTTGTATCCTCACTAGGTTTTTCGCTGACTATGTATACCCTTAGGTGTCTTTAATTACATAAACCTATGTCAGTTATGCTTACCCTAAAGGGTGTCTTTAATTACATACCTTATTGTGTTAAGTTCGTATGCCTATATGTAAATATTACTCACCCCCTCTATTTTACTTAACCCACCCACTACCCTTCCAATTTTACTTAACCCTAACTTAAGTTCATAATAATACAATCCTTATGGATTAAATTAGGTTAAGTAGTCCAATTCTTTCCCATGTCCATTTATGATTTATAATGAGCTAGATCTCCCACATTAGGCCTACAACATGTGGATACTGGATGTGCCGGTCTAGTCCAGACAGACTAATTCCACAGTTGGAACTAACCTCGTGTCATAGCCCGATTCATATTTACGTACTTAGATCTCCCACATTAGGTTCAAATTAGTGGCTGCTGGATATGCCGGTCGGGTCATAAGTACAATTACAATTCCTAATTGTAATTACTAAGCATTCCATTTTTAATTAATTAATTAATCCTTTTCCTTTATAAGTGTTAATGCCCACATTATCCAATAATTTGAATTATATGTCCAAAAATGTTCATATTCAAATTATGTTAATTATTAACCCTTTTTCCCCGTCCCCTAGCTAGCGTACTCATAAACTGGCGGCATGCCTAGGCTAGACAATAGCCTACTCATAAACGATAATAGGGAAGATAATGGGAACATAACTAAAGTGGTCATCTTGGCATAAACATAAACTAGCATGATAATAAGGTGAATGGACAAGTAATTAACATCGTAACTAGGTGGACATAAAACTGATGAACTTGTGGCAATTACTACGATGTCAAAGCAAGCATAATGAGATCTAAATTAACCATTTAGATGTCCAACTATTTAGATCTAGCATAATTAGGGTGACATAGTAACATGTTTAGATCTAAAGATGGATTCACATGTCAAGTTTACAACATATCCAAATTGATCACAATATGACAGGTGAAAAGTGATTTACATAAAGAACTAGATCCAACCAATGTTACAACTGTCCAATTTAATAAATGTACATTCACCACAATATAGTTGCAAGTCAAGATCCACACAGGCAACATAATAGAATAACCACAATTGTATTAGATCTAGGAAAATAGATCTTTCAAGTCATAATATATGGTTTAACACTAGCATAGAATCACAGTTTACAACATATCCAATTCACAGTCTTTCATAATTTACTTTTATTTATCTAAACCTAAAAGCAACTAGAAACTCACAGTGTTAGGTTTAGAGAATTGAGAAAGAACGGATCTTGAATTTCTGAATTTGATTTGCAAAGTATGTTGCTGTAGAAAACGGTTCCGTCTCAGTTTGCACCCCGACAGCATATGGCCTCCATGATTTCCAATAAAGAAAATAGGAGAATAGGACATATATATATATAGCTGCCAGACCGCCTGAAACCGAGTGTCACGTCAGCCCTAGGGGTGTCGACACCCATGTGGGTGGGTCGACCCCTAGGTCGACACCCCTTAAGGGGCATCGACCCCGGTGTCGACACCTCTCTAGGGGTTCGACCCCCTAGAGTGGGAATTCTACCGCTATTTTTCAATTTTCGAATTTGAACTGTTCTGGATAAAATTCTGATTGACTCATATGTGTATACATAATATTTCTATGCGTATACAAACTTAAAACCCACATAACTTCTTCATACGATGTCCGTTTTACGCAAACCAAACGTCTATCTTGACCAGAATTTCGAGACAGACGCAAATGCAATCTATTTCCTCTAATTCTGTATATTAAATTAATTACTATTTAATTTATTTTCTTTAATGTCATTAAAAATTCGAGGTGTTACAGTGGGGCCCACGGGTTTGGCTGCGCACAGATAGAGGCAAGTTTGATGGGCCCAGGGCGGCGGTAGGGGATGAGTTGATGCAACCTAGGTGGTACAAAGGGAAAGGGATGTGGGTTTTAGGGTTTTTGAAGGAGGTTTTGGAGTTTTTGGTGAGGCGGGGGCCTACGGTCTAATAGAGGCCGGTTGAAGGGGGCGTCACCGACATGGGGAGGGGTTGATCGGTGGCGGTTGTGGGGTACCTCACAGGTGGAGCAAGAATTAGAGAGGAGGGGGGAATAAGAACAAGAAAGTAGAGAGTAAAGTGATGGAAGTTAGAGGAAGGCTTATACTTATAGGCTAAGAGAAGGGTGTAAATGCAATTATGTGTGTGTGTTGTCGAGCATAGAGGAGACGGTGTGGAGAGCAAGCTAACGGTCTTAGGATAATTGTCTAGTGAAGGGTTTAAACACACTTTGTTTTATGTTCAACCATTTAATTAACTAGCTAGCTTATGTATGTGAAACATTTCCATGACTTTTGGACGCAGCATCATACACAATATTAAATATATTTTCCGGTCATGTTCACTTGTTTTTCGTGCTTTTCGATAATATATAAACAAAATTTAAAATAAACTTTGTTTATTATTTTTAATTAATTAAAATGAGTTCTCATTGACTATAAATCCTTATATAAATTATTTAAACTTGAATTTTTAAAATTTTAAATTAGTTCCAAAATTTCAGGTCGTTACACATATAAAATTTCAAATAAATTTATATTTGCTAGAATTTAAATCTATTTTCTTCCAATTTACTGTGTGTGTTTCAGTAACAACTAAACATATGACTGGACTGGGTTGCATCACAAGAAGATTTCAGTGTGTCTTTATGAATGTATGTGAGAGTGTATGTATGTTTGAATGAAATGAGTGAATTGTAGAGAGGAACAAATGTATATGAAATTGAATGTATTATATCACAGTGAGATGTACAACAGTGAAGTCAAAAAATATGTACCATTTCAAATGTTGAAATAAAATATTTATATTGAATAAAAATACTATTTGAGTATTAAATTATGTGCAATAGTATTTTATTCAAAAATATTTATTTATTTTTGTATGAGATGTAATATAGAATGGTACAATTACAAACACATTTATATAATAATATATATATGTGTGTGTGTGTGTGTGTTTATTATCATAAAAAAAATCATGTTGTTGTATTCAACATTAATAACACAAATAATCAATTAATCTTTTGTATTAGTTAAAGTCATGTTCTGCTGCTCAAGCACATCAAAGTCCTCTTCGACTGCTGAGGCGAAATCCTGTTCTGTTGCTCAAGTGTTGTAATACGTATTACTCCGAGTTAAGCGAGGGTTGTTTATTATTTAAAATTCTAAAATGAGTCTAGGACTGGACGTAGGACGGAGTTCCGAACTAGTATAAAATTCCATAGCGTTCTTTTTATTTACTGATTATATATTATTTACTATATCTACCACACTTAGTTTATTACACATATTGTCATATTACTCAATCCTACTCGATTTTCAAAACATCTACTTTTTTAATTTGTGCAAGTTTTAGCAATGATAACAAAGTAAACAATGGTCAGAAAAATATTTTATCTTATGTAACTACTAAAATTACACTTCATAAAAAGAAATATCCCTTGACTAAAGAAGGGTAGCAATGAGGGAAGTCAAAATTAGGCTCTATAGGACTAAGTAAGAATAAGTTACATTACCTAATCTAGAAAGTTTAGTGTCAACCCCAGAGATTTATATTTGAAAAGTTGGTGAAGTGTAAGGATTTCTAGAATCAGGGTTTGGTTGTAAACTAGGTCTCCCTAGATAGTTAGTTTAGAAATTAGTACGATTATGAACGTATCTAACTATTAGCAATATATATAAATATTGGTATAGTGTAAGTAACGTAATTTACGATTCGGTGAAAAGTAGGATTCTTGGATATTAATAGCAAATTAGATGGAAATGAATTTGTAATTATTTTTGAGGACTAATTAAAAAATTGGATATATGTTCAAGCTTGAAAAACTTGAAAAAAATATTTAATTTGGAGGTTAAATAAATTGGGTAAAAATTGGTTAAATGGTTCAAAATTCGAGTATTATGGATTCCAATTAAGATTTTGAATGAACCATATCTTTAAGAAAAGCGAAAATGGAAAATTAGGGAGAAAAAAAATATATTTGAATGGTATGTTAAGTTTGGAATAAAGGATTAAGACATCAACACCATTTATACCACTTATTATAGGTGATGACTTCTGGAAATATTTTCTTTTTTAGGCTTTGAGATTATAATCGCTAGTAATCTCCCATAATGATTGGAAGATGATATAAAGTGGCGAAAGTAATGTATCCCTATTTGTGCTTGTATGATTTAAGATTTGAATCTAGTTAGTAAATTTATTGTGAGTAAGAGAACTTTATGTGGACACCTAACTAGTAGTTACATTTGAAATTCGGAAGTTAATGGTGGAATTAGAATTGTAGCATACAAGGATGAAGTATACTAGTCTTGTAAATTTTGGAATTTTGAGCGGAGAAGAAATTTAGCTTTAAAGAATGTCATCCTCAAGATTAAGAATTTAAAGCATGAGATTAACAAATATACTTTAGTTTGAATATGACCGCGTTTTGGTCGACCTAAGGATACTTTTTATTTTTGTTATAAATTAGCCATTTTGACATTTTTTCACGAAAAGAGTATATTTGAAATTATAAGGAATATACATACAATGTAAAGAGCGTGATGTGTAAATTTACGTGTTTGCACGTAGATTACACTATTTGTTGACGTCAAAAGTTGAGCACTAGCGACAATCAACCCCCAATCATGTGGAGAGCACATGAATAATGATTATAAGATGCAGAAATAATAAAGAAAATGGGGAGCACATAGAATTTTTTATAGTGGTTCGGCAAATACAGTGCCTACGTCCACTTTATATATATTTCTTCTGGTTTTTATTACAAGTACAATGCTTTTTCTGTTTGAAGAAAGGAGAGGAGATGACTATTTTATGAGTTAGCTACGAGATTCGAAAGTCTAGGGGAAGAACAGAGCCTCCAAAAAAGTTCCTTTTCCTTTTTGAGCTTTGGGATATTTATAGGTGGAGATGGCGACTTGGGCTGTTGTGACATGGCCTGGCCTTTTCAGGAAAGCTTGGACACATGGAATCCATCCCTTGGTTAGAAAAGTGGTTGGAGGACTGATTCCACTGTTCATAAATAGTATCCTCGGAAGTTGTGGCTTACATGGCGTCCACGGTGAGGTGTATCAAAAGTAAAGCTTTGTCCAGATATGGTTGACCACTTTTATTGCCTTGAAAGTCGGGTTGAGCATTTGAATGGCTCAGCTAGATATTTCCATGCAGATCCAAGATATTCGGTCAATACGCCCGATATGAGAGCGGTTCTCTCGGTCAATTGGGAGAACGATTCTTCTGGAGCGAGTCATCAGTTGAGGAGAATTGGCTTTGGGCCAATATGCGACTGTTCCGGGCCGAGCTTCCGTTGGGCTTCCTAAAGCATGATTTATCTGATTCGGCTGATTGCGCGTTTGGACTTCGATCTGGCCCGTCGCGGCTTTCGCCAAAAGGAGGGTTAACACTTTGCCCCTCAGAATGCATCTTCTTTAGCAGAAGGAGGTGTGTTCTGAAATATGAATCGAAGCACAATCGCTCGAGCAGCTATAGTCGCGACGGACTATATTAAGGCCAGAAATCCGATGGCCTTGATGTTGTATTAAGGCCAGAAAACTGACGACCGGATTGGTCATATTAAGGCCGGAAAACCGACAACTATCTGGAACTGTATTAAGGCCGAGATGATGATCATCATCTGCATGAGAATTAGTTCCTGCAAAGAAAAAAATAAGCCACCCTCGTTCTGGAGGAGGCTGATGGGTCGAGCATTTTATTTCACTTGGCGTTGAGGAGTGGCGAGTATTAACCGTACTCGGCTTAGTGGCGAGCATTAACCATACTCGGCTTAGTGGCGAGCATTAACCATACTCGGCTTATTGCAAGTGTTTTTTGTGCTCGACTCATGTTAAATTAATATATCCAGTGAGCAGTAAATGCTCGTGGTGCAGATAAAAAGGCAAGTATAATCCATACTCAGTTTAAGATTTTTACCGTACTCGGCTGGTGGAGTAGGTTTCCTTTTTTTTAGAAATAGTGGTGGGCTTTCGCATGGACCACATTAAAGAAAGGGGGCGAGCATCAGCCATGTTCGGCTTAGAGTTTCCAGACATGATCCATGTTCGCAAAAGAAAATTCATAGCAGCTAAAGAATTATTACAAAGAAAAGAAATTCTAAGAGGACAACGATTGATTCCAAAGCACGCCTAGGAGCTAAATCCTAGCCCCATACATGTGTACGTCAAGGTGTCCTTTTTATTGAAAGATATACATTAAAATAAGAAAAAAAAAATCAAATTAATGATAATGCCGCGAGTGCTAGTCTCAAGGTCCTTTCCGTTTCTAGGAGCTCGAGGACCGACCTGAGGAGCTTGGACAGAAGATCGCGGTAGCGTGGTCGGGCGCGCTTCTTAACATACTCAGGAAGCACCCCTCGCCTGACTCGATCCTCGATGAGATCGTGCAGATGTCGGCATTCATCAGTGTTATTACCAGCTACGTTATGGAATATGCCATGTTTGCCGAAATGGAGTTCCATCTGGTTTGGCTCTCATCGAGGTGGTCTTTGAGTAGGAAGGGACCCTCGTATGTCAAGATAGATATCGAGCAGAGAGAAATTAAGCTTGGTGTATTAGTCGTACTTGTTTTCGTTTCGTGGTCGTACGTTGCGCTCATTCTTTCCCGAGGCCTTTCCTCTTCCTTAATTCTGGTCGTTGTTGTTGAATGGACCTTGTTGTTTGGCAGCTAGGACATTAAGGCTCTCCATCTCAATGCTGACGTCTTCTTGTCGGAGGAATCGCTCGCCTCAGAATAGAAGTCATCTATATCCTTAGGGGATCTATGGTTAAAGAGATTGAGAATTCTGATCGGTTCTAAACTCCTACAATGGCGGCCATAAGTATCATCGATGGCTCAGGCCGATCAACTGATGTTATGGCCGCATTGAATCTTTCGAGGAAGGATCTGAGCATCTCCCCTGATCGCTGCTTGATAGTAGATAGGAACATAATGCTCTTTGGTTGATAGATATGTACTCTGAATTGCTCGATGAAGCGGGTGACCAGCGTGTTCCAACTACTGATCGACTCCATTGTCAGCTGCCGAAACCACATGTCAGCTATGTCTGTAAGAAAGAGCAGGAAGCATTTAGCCATGAAGTTGGTCAATGCGCCAAGCACTTCCAAATTCCGCATGTATCGCATAAGGTGGATGGTCGGATCAATGCGACCATTGTATGGTTCGATGGCTGGGAATTTGAAATCTGAGGGGTTTCGAGAGTTTCTAATTTCCCTGGTAAAGGGGCTGCGATTGACCAAAATTTGTTTGCGAACAAATTATGCAGTTGTAAACAACTGTAAAATCCGTTCGGCTTTCCTAAACAACAAGGATTGTTGTAGAGGGTGTCGAACTCTGGGACCAAATTATTTTAATTAATAAATCCAATCAAGTTATCCCTAACTTTTGATTGGATTTATTAATTAAAATAATTTGGTCCCAGAGTTCGACACCCTCTACAACAATCCTTGTTGTTTAGGAAAGCCGAACGGATTTTACAGTTGTTTACAACTGCATAATTTGTTCGCAAACAAATTTTGGCGCCGTTGCCGGGGACCAAAATAATTTTAATTTTTAATTCCTTCGAGTTATAATTTTATTTTCGTATTTTTTTTTATATAAAAAAAAAACAAAAATATTTAATTCTTGTTAGTTGATTTTTTTTTTCTCATTTTTGTTTTCTTTTTATATATAGAAAAAAAAATCTCTAGAATAAAGTTGATGTGGTATTGTTGATTTATACCATGATCTGCTAATTAAGAGAGAGAAAAAATTGCAACTTTCTTATTTCTTGTCCGTTTCATTGCTTTCCATTTGTACAAACAAAATAAAAAAATCTTTCTGCGATTTTCTTTCCTCAATCTCCGGTCTCGCTCTTACAATTCTTCCTTTTTTTTTACACCTGATTTCACTAATTCAACTTGCCTACAAGTTTTCTGATTTCTTTCTCCATATTTTTTCTGATTACTTTCCACTTTTCTTTAAAAAAAAATTACAAAAATACCAAAAAGAAAAATTATTGCTTTCCTTTTTCTTTCTTTCTTGATCTCCATCTACAATTCTCTTTCCTTCTCTGTCTATTATTTGCTGACTGCCTTATTTATATACAACATACCACATACATCAACCCATCTTCTCAAAATTCCTCTTCACGCCCATCTTCTTCACTAGTTCACTCATCGTCCTCTTTTCAGATCCCCTCAACCAGACCACAATTACACCATCACCACAGTCAATTCTTCCCATACCTACATCCATCCTCCACTATTCAAACAATCCCCAACAATTCCGTTCAGCCATCATCGTTCAACCGAGCCAAGTACACACAAATCACTTCCTCACCCGAACTTATCGCACAACATACACCCTGTTCACCGTTACTGCACACTGCCTACTTGCCAAAACAGACCATTCTGCCATTTTCCATCCTCAGCATCAACATCCACACTTACCGATCATCATCTTCACACAAACCTCCTCTCCCAAAAACACCACAAACCTTCTAATACCACAAACCACCATCTATTCACAGTCCATAACCACCAAACACCGCTCCACCTTAATCCATCTCCAAACACCAAATCGCAAATACCCAAGTAACAATTCACAAGCACCAATTCTTCTGGTCCAACATAAACCTTCCTTCAGCATCACAACTCCAATCATCGAATCGCCCATCCACGAAAAAAACCGAGCACCAAGCCTCCCAATTCGAATCTGAACCTGCTAATTCGATTCTGAACAAAGATTGCGGACACAAAAAAAAAACGATTTTGCTTTCGGTGGATTTCAATCTGAGGTGTATTGCGTGATAAATAAACACACCAACTTGGACTTTGTTTCGAATCTGAAAAGCGCCGGCGCTTTTATTTGGTTTGAGGGAATTTTTGATTTATTTGTTAAGCTGTATACTTGTCTTGAGGAAAGGGGTCTTCAGATTAAAAAAAAAAAAAGATTCGATTTATTTGCTTTGACGAAAAGGGGTACCAACTTTGGGTAGGCTATATATTTATTTTAGCCTCAATCTTTGCGTGAATCATTTGTTTCCATCTCTTTGGTTTTGAGAGTAAGGCAATCGGCTCCTAATTTTGAACGTTGAGTGGCTTGATTTGTGACTTTTGTGAAGCCTAGTTCTTTTGTTTTTTTTTATCTTAGTTTTTTTTTTGTTTTGAAAGATTAGTTTAGTTTTTGTTATTTGTTTAATTAATCTAGTTTAGTTTTTTTTATTTTTGCTTCCATAAAAAGAAAAAAATTCTTTGATAGTTTCTAAAAAAAAAAGGTGAAATTTTTCAAAAGCAGGTACAGTGGAAATTAGAAAAAGGTCTTAAAAAAAAAAAATCGGGCTCCTAGCCCGAACCCGTGCCGCAGCGCAGTCAGGAAATTAATAGGAGGCGACAACAACAAAAAGCAGCGGACTATTCAGTGTTCGAGCGGTTGCACACCAAGTGGGGTGTGAACGCGCTAGCGTGACTCAACTGCACTGGACGGACTGCCGATCAAGGTGAGTATTTTCTATCTCTACAGGGATCGCTGCTGCAAATAAAAATATAAATAGACATTGCTTGTAAAACTCTTCTGCAGGGCATCGGCTTGCTTGTAAAAAAAAAATTCTATTTTTTTTATTTTATCTCTGCAATTGACTGTTCTGTGACTGTTTTGAGACTGTTCATTCTGTGACTGATTAAAACATTAAAAAAAAAAAAATTGCATTCATCTTAGCTTTGTTTTTATTTTCTAAGGACTTCATTATATTTTGACAACTTGGTTTAGTTCTAACGGATTATTTCTCGGTGTCTAGACTACGACAGAGTAATAACTGTTTATAAATATTACGGTGATTCGTAAATATTATATCAGTTGTTCCTCTGAAGGTACTTAAACCTTCGGCTGCATTGCTAGGGTGATTCCTGGTGCACCGATAACTCCTGTCCGTTAACTGGCTGAGAAATCTTTTGTTGAAATAAATCAAACCGTCATTAGATAATTCTAGAAATTGTAAATTGCATTAGGTTCATTTAAAAAAAATCGCTCAAATTTGTTTTTCTCGTCTTCCCTTATTCTTCTCGCTAGTGCATGCGTAGTTGGATCCGTGATCCTACTACTAATCGTTTAGTCCGAACAAACACCCCTTTCACCATGGCCGAAGAAACTCCCCCTCGAACTCTTATGGATAGATACTTTCCCGAGCGAGTTTCTATTCCTTCCTGCATCATATTGCCCGCCCCAACGGGTAACCATTTTGAAATTCATTCGAATCACATAAATACTCTTCCAAAATTTGGTAATCTTGAACGTGATGATCCTTATATTTTCTTGACCAAATTTGAACAAGTTTGTGCAACCATGAAATTTCAACAATTAAGTGATGATGGAATCAAACTTAGGTTGATTCCATTTGCACTTACCGATTATGCTGAGAAATGGTTGTATAGCTTGCCTTCAAATACGATTGGAACTTGGGGTGAATTTGTAAACATTTTTCTAAAGAAATTTTACCCTCTGGAAAAAACATCTAAAATTCGAAATGAAATCGTCAATTTTCGTCAATTTGGGGGTGAATCCTTTGCAAAATATTTTGAAAGATTCAAAGAGCTTCTAGTCAAATGTCCACATCATAATTTCGAAAAATGGACTCTTTGTCAAATTTTATACGATGGACTAGAAAATAACTCTCGAACTATGCTCGAATCAATGTGCCAAGGAAATTTTCTAGCCCAACATCACGATGCCGCTTGGAAATTTCTCGAAGATTTGGCCGAAAAATCAGCTCAATGGGAAAGATCTAATGAGAAATCAATTTATTCCCGATCAAACGCTCATTCGGTAGGATCCTCAACGGCTTTAGAAGCGAAAATAGACGCAATGTTAACCAAATTTGATAATGTCCTTTCATCAACTCAAGCAAACCAAGCTCAAGCGTCTCAGCCCTCATGTTACAAATGTAACGATCCTAACCACATTGCTGACCAATGCCCACATTCGTTAGAACAACTCAACGCATTTAATAAAGTTAGGAACGATCCATTCTCCCCAACTTACAATCCAGGTTGGAGAAACCATCCTAACTTCTCTTGGGCCCAAAACAATGCAACTACGAATTTGGTTCGACCTCCTTTTCAACCATTTTCGAATAATACCTCGAATCCTCCCTTTCAACAAAGTCAATTCCAAAATCCTGCGCCAACCCCTCAAAATCAAGCGCAACAATCTTTTGTTCCCCAAGATGATAAACGATTGACATCACTGGAGAAAACTCTCGAAGAATTGGGTAAAGCAACAACTCAAAATATCAAATCAAATACCAATCTTCAAAACTTACTGACTTCACACATGCAAACCACGACTCAACAAATGAGTGAACTTCAAAAACAAATGTCTCAACTTAACACTAGATTAAGTGAAAGGGAAAAGGGTACATTTCCAAGTCAACCCATCCAAAACCCTAGAGGACAGATTCAAGACTCGAACGTTAGTCAATTGAATGCTGTCACGACTCTTAGATCTGGCAAGAAGATTGACAACCATGTGGTCGACCCAAATGATTTACCAGATGATATTCAAAACCCAACAGAAAATTCGACCATCTCGGATCAAAACATCGAGCCCAATTCTAATCAGGCCCATCCTCAAACTCAAGTAGCTCAACCTACTGAGTTGTCTGCTCCATTTCCTCATAGACTCCGACCTAGAAAAAAGACGGACCAGGTAGAAAAGATCCTTGAAATATTTAAGCAAGTTAAAGTGAACATTCCTCTTTTAGATATTATACAACAAGTTCCACAGTACGCTAAATTTCTAAAAGATATGTGCACCCAGAAACGTCATACACATGTACCTAAGAAAGTGTTTCTAGCGGCGACTCTAAGCGAAGTCTTGTCCCAATCTATGCCAGTGAAATACAAAGATCCTGGCTGCCCCACAATATCATGTACTATTGGGGACAAGAAAATCGATAGATGCTTGCTAGACTTAGGTGCTAGTGTTAATTTGCTTCCATATTCCGTCTATCGCCAATTAGGGCTAGGAGAACTGAAACCCACCAAGGTTACTCTTCAGCTTGCCGACCGTTCAATTAAGAAACCTGTGGGCGAAATCGAGGATGTTTTGATCAAAATAGGAGAATTCATCTTTCCAGTTGACTTCATTGTCCTAGAAACTCAACAGGTAAGCAATCCTGCAAACCAAATCCCTTTGATTCTAGGACGACCCTTCTTAGCCACCTCTAATGCTCTTATCAACTGTAGAAATGGGTCTATGAAACTTTCTTTCGGTAACATGACCGTCGAGCTAAACATCTTTAGAACCGAAAACTCTCCTGCCTCTTATGTGGACCAATTTTCTGAAATCCATGCTGTCCACGATAATGAACCTGAGCTCGACCATTTGAACACTGACATTGAGTCTAATTACGAAAATTTGTTTCAAGATATCTCTGAAAATGTCTCTGACTCAATTCCTGTCGAGCCACTCATAACTGAGCCTATTCCTCAACCAATTTCTTCGGTTGAGTCATCCCCAAAATCTGAACTCAAAGTGTTGCCCAGTCATCTTAAGTATGCTTACTTAGGAGAAAATGAAACTTTTCCAGTCATTATCGCTTCTGACCTTACTTTAGATCAGGAACAATTGCTCCTTCCCATCCTTAAGAAAAATAAGGAGGCAATTGGCTGGTCCATGACTGATATTAAGGGGATTAGTCCTTCGATAGTCCAACATCGAATCCACCTTATAGATGATGCCAAACCCACTCGTGATCCCCAACGTCGACTAAACCCTATCATGAAAGAAGCAGTTCGTGCTGAAATCCTTAAATGCCTTGACAATGGAATCATCTACCCGATTTCTGATAGTCAATGGGTTAGTCCGATTCATGTCGTACCTAAGAAATCAGGGATTACCGTGATCCAAAATGAAGCTAACGAGCTTATCCCAACCCGCACCCAGACTGGTTGGCGTGTTTGCATTGACTATAGGAAACTTAACGCTGCAACACGTAAGGATCATTTCCCTCTGCCATTTATCGATCAAATGTTAGAACGACTAGCGGGTCATGAGTACTACTGTTTCCTTGATGGGTACTCGGGTTATAATCAAATTCCTATCGCTCCTGAGGACCAAGAGAAAACCACTTTCACTTGTCCGTTTGGTACATTTGCGTACCGACGTATGCCTTTTGGTCTCTGTAATGCACCTGCAACCTTTCAGAGGTGCATGATTAGCATTTTTTCTGATATGATCGAGCGATTTTTGGAAGTGTTCATGGATGATTTTTCCATATTTGGTGATTCTTACTCTGAGTGTTTACGTCATCTCGATCTTGTTCTTAATCGCTGTAAAGAGAAACAGTTAACGCTTAATTGGGAAAAGTGTCACTTCATGGTTAAACATGGCATTGTTTTGGGACATGTCATCTCTAACAAAGGAATTGAAGTTGACAAAGCCAAAATCGAAGTTATCTCTAATCTCCCCATTCCCAAATCTGTTAAGGACATCCGATCCTTTTTAGGTCATGCTGGCTTCTATCGTCGCTTCATAAAGGATTTCAGCAAAATCACTCGACCTCTGACTAACCTTCTTGGTAAGGATGTTCCTTTCGACTTCAATTCCGAGTGCATTTCATCTTTTGAGCATCTTAAAAATGAACTTGTCTCTGCTCCTATCATTTGCTCTCCCAATTGGACGATGCCTTTTGAAATCATGTGCGATGCCTCGAATTTCGCTGTTGGCGCTGTCTTAGGACAACGTATCGATAAGATTCTTCACGTCATTTACTATGCGAGTAAGACTTTGAACGATGCTCAAATCAACTATACGACCACTGAAAAAGAACTTTTAGCAGTTGTTTTCGCTCTAGAAAAATTCAGGCCTTATCTAGTTGGCTCACACATCACGGTTTATACCGATCATTCCGCACTTAGGTACCTTTTCTCTAAAAAGGATGCTAAGGCTCGTCTCATTCGTTGGATCCTTCTACTTCAAGAATTTGACCTTACCATTAAGGATAAAAAAGGATTCGACAACGTTATTGCGGACCACTTGTCTCGTCTTCCAAATGCCCCATCTTCTTCTCTTCCGATCAACGAGAATTTCCCTGATGAACAGCTGTTTTCTCTATCCACTGATCCTTGGTTTGCTGACATTGTCAACTACTTAGTCACTAAGCAGACCCCTTCTTTTTGGTCTAAGCAGGATAAACACAAATTCTTTTCCCAAGTGAAACATTTTTATTGGGACGACCCCTACCTTTTCAAGTATTGTCCCGATCAAATCATTCGAAGATGTGTTCCTGACACTGAAACTCACAGTGTCCTCTCTTTCTGTCATGACCAAGCCTGTGGTGGTCACTTCGGTCCCAAAAAGACAGCCGAAAAGGTTCTCCAATCGGGTTTCTACTGGCCCACCCTTTTCAAAGACGCGTACGAATTTTGCAAAACTTGTGATCGATGTCAATTCTTAGGGAAAATTTCTAAACGGAATATGTTGCCCCTAAACCCCATTCTAGAGGTCGAAATTTTTGATGTGTGGGGTATAGACTTCATGGGACCCTTCCCTAATTCTTTTGGGAACATTTACATTCTCTTGGCTGTTGACTATGTTTCTAAATGGGTAGAAGCTGTACCATGCAAAACAAACGATAACAAGGTTGTTGTGCGCTTCTTGAAAGAAAACATCTTTTCTAGGTTTGGCACACCTCGCACAATAATCAGTGATAATGGTACACACTTCTGTAATCGTTCTTTTGAAGCTCTCATGAGAAAGTATTCGATAACCCACAAGTTATCTACTCCTTACCATCCTCAAACTTGTGGGCAGGTTGAAGTATCGAATAGGCAGATTAAACAAATCCTTGAGAAAACTGTGAATCGAAATCGTAAAGATTGGTCCCAAAAGTTAACCGACGCTCTTTGGGCTTACCGCACTGCTTTTAAAACAAACTTAGGTATGTCCCCTTATCGGTTGATTTTTGGTAAACCATGTCACTTGCCAGTTGAACTAGAACATAGGGCGTTATGGGCAATAAAAACTTTGAATCTTGATTTAGAGCAAGCAGGTGAACATAGGAAGCTTCAACTTATTGAACTTGATGAAATTCGAAATGATGCCTATGAAAATGAACGAATTTACAAGGACAGAACAAAAGTTTTTCATGATAAATCAATTTTACGTAAAACTTTCATGCCAGGTCAAAAAGTTCTGTTGTATGACTCAAAACTGCATTTATTTCCGGGTAAGCTAAAATCTAGATGGACAGGACCTTACACTGTACGGACCGTTTTTCCGTATGGTGCGGTAGAAATTGAGAATCCAACTGATGGATCATCCTTTAAGGTCAATGGTCAACATCTTAAACCTTACTTGGAACCAATACCCAACCAAGAGGAAGAGCTCATGGTCCTCCATGAGCCACATTACATTCGGTAAGACGCACTAACCCTCTTTTGTACATATGTAAATATTCTCTTATTTGTTTTTCCCTTTCACTAAGATATGTCTGATTAAGACTGTGAGGACACAGTCACACTCAAGTGTGGGGGGGAATTTACATTGCATCAGCAATCAAATTTTATGAAGTAGGTCATTCATTGAACAAGGATTAACTTAAATTCATAAATAACACCTTGGTTCTTGTTTGATAAGTTGAATTGTTGGGTGAAGGGAATGAACATTATTTATTCATTGAATCGTAATGTGTCTTTTTAAGATGCTAGCTTGAGACTGTGCAGACGTTAGTCGTGTTCTGGAGTAAGCGTGTCAACCTTTGTTATACATGTTAGAATGTGCAAGTAAAAATAATCAAAAAAAAAAAATATAACAATAAAAAAAAAATCATGAAATAAAAGGATTTTGCACCTACATTTGTTGGATTTTCTGAGTTCGTTTTCATGCATAATATTTTCCTTTCCACTCAAATTTTCAAAATCGTAAGTTCTAAAATCCACTTGGCCCAATTAAGAAGAAATGACTCATTGTAGCGTTCTTCTTCGATACCCCACATTATTGAAACCCAAGTTTTAGTCGATTTACATCCATGTGTCGACAAGTTTATCTTATATTGGTATACTCAAGAACCTTTGTTTAAAGGTCAAAAATGTCACTTTTTATACCAATATTACACCACCCACTCCGTACTTGTTTTAAGGTAGGATAACCATATACCACATCTTATTTTATATGGGTTATCTATCTTACGAAACTTTGCTTATCATTCCTTTCAGCTTTTTGTATAACATCAATCCAGACTTGTGTGTTGAATTAAGGTTATAGAAGTAGAGTAACTAGGGCACAAAACTTTCCTTTCATGAAGTGTTGGTTTAGTAGAGGAGGAATCAAATGAAATAATGTGCGGTATCATTCCATTCCATCTCCATTCATCATTCATCATGCAAAAGAAAAAAAATGAATGAAAAAAAAAGGAAAAAAAAAATGAAATAAAGAGAGAGTCTCTCAGAATAAAATAGTTATTCATCATTCTTGACTATAAAGCATTCAGTTCCATTCCATCCACATCCATTATACCGTACTTGGAAGTGAGGATTGTAGTAGAGGAGATGGAAGGAAACAAAATGTCCATTTGTGCCTTAGTATTACTTTATCTTTTGTAGCTTGAAATTCAACTAATACACTTGCCCTCTTATCTAGAATATTTTTAGAACTTACAAAAATATTCCTTCACCTATGCATAACTCATATCCAATACATTACAGTTACACTGGTGCAAAATTATTCAAAAAAAAAAAAGGTTGAATAAATGATTGGGTGTACATTGTCGATGTGTAGAACTTTGGTTGACACCACGCTCTTAACCTTCAAGACAATTACAGTGTTATCAAGGAATTACGATTCAGCTTGAAAAATTTTGTTCATTTTTGCACTAATTATGGGATGGACAATTGGAACTAAACCGTTATTATTAAAGTTAGGTGAAATCCTTGGAATGTGAAAGACCTTAAATATATTGTTTGATTAATCCGCGTACATAAGACGCTTTGGATTTTGTGGGTAGTATCCGCTGAAAACCCTCACGAGACAACACTCGTCCTACTGGGGACACCCAGAGGTTTAACGGCTTGTTGCATACGCTAAATGCAATCGTGTTTCCTACGAAAGTGTGACATATCTTAGTTTAGTTTATTCAAGGACGAATAAAAAGATAAGTGTGGGGGTATTTGATATACACGTAAATGTGTATATTTTATCCGCTTATTTATCGTATTTTCCCTTTAAAATAATTGATACTTTGTATTTATAGCTGTATTTTCAGATTGTTGACAAGAAGCATGGTTTAGAGCATTTGATGGATAAAGCAAGAAGAATTTGCTTAAAAAAGAGTGAAGTTTAAAATTGCTAAAGCTTGAAGAGTCTAAAGCATGAAGAACGGTTGCAATTATATTTCAGTTAAGAAGATTTGGCTCAATAAAGACTCAAACTGCATTCACATTAGCTCATTTGGAGGGCCTCTTACTCATGTTGCGTTCACACTAGCCTATTTGCTAGACCACTCACTCTAAAGCTGCGTTCACACTGGCTTATGTGTTATTTAGGTTATTTCTTTAGTCCCACATTATGTAATTAGCTAGCTAGCCTTTGTCATATCAGCTATAAATAACTTGTATCTCATTCATTGTAAAACACATTGGGTTTTATTCTGTAATTCTCTTCTTGGAATAAAATCATTCTTCTTCCTCTGTTCTATTTAGTTTTAGTTTTATTTATGTTCTTGTTATTTAATTTCTGTTTTTCTTCTTCTTTAGCTATGTCTAGCTAATCCCCTTTGATTAGGGGGTGATGACGCTGATAGTATGATTCAATATGAATCACATAGCCAAAAGATGAGGACTGTATACATGTAGATCTGGATCTGAATTAAGGGTTAGATCTGAACCTTCATATTTTGTGTCGTTTAAGAGCTATGCTCCTTCACAGGATATATTCGTGTTCGATCTAACGTTTATCAGATCTAGATCTAATTTTAGGGTTTTAGAAATTAATTAGTGAATCTGTCCTGATAGTCTATGGTTGTAGAGCTGAGCTCCTGCATAGGCTATGCTTGTCGTTATTTACATATTTGTTTCTAAAAACCTATTATCGTTGATTCATGTTTGTGACAGAAACATGTATTAGATCTGGTTAATCTTTTGGCTATTGATGATTATGAATCTGATCTATGTCATTATCCCCTAATTGCTTTCACTTATTGTTAAAACTCTCTTTTATTTAATTTCTGCTATTTTCTTTGTTTTCCACCAATCAAAAGTTAGGGATAACTTGATTGGATTTATTAATTAAAATAATTTGGTCCCAGAGTTCGACACCCTCTACAACAATCCTTGTTGTTTAGGAAAGCCGAACGGATTTTACAGTTGTTTACAACTGCATAATTTGTTCGCAAACAATTGTCTATATCTTGCTGTGAAGACGTGCCTCGAGTGAAACGTCGGATGATGCTTGCGAGATGACTTCCATCTCTGAGGAATCTTTGCCATGAATTTAGCTCTGCATTTGGGAGAGCTTCGGTGTGATAATCTGGAAAAAACATGCTCAGAAGGGCGGCTGTTGGCTGGCCTCGGCATCCGGGAGTTAAGTGAAGGTGAGAGTGAGGAGGAGCTCCGTTGAGTGGTAATGGGAAGAATGGCCCATCTTGAACCTGATGAGTATTGGATCGAGTCGTACCCATGACAGTGGGTCTAGGCTGATCCAGCATAGCATGTGATGTTCAGAGCTCAGGGTTGCCCCCGGTTGGAGCGAGGTTAAGAGGTTCTACGGTAACGTCATCTTCTGCCACGATGAGGACCGGTATGGTAGGGTGATCTCCCTTGTTCGGAGGAAAGACTGCACCAGCTCTTCGTTGAAGTGGAAGAGTGGTTAGAGTGGTCTGTGGTAAGATTCCGAGCTGTAATGGGAATGGCAATTCTGATGGGCCCGGTGGTCGCTCGACTGGCATGAGAGGTCGAGTTGTTTCCAAAGTGGAGGCAAAGTGGTCGAATGACCTAGATCTTGATCGCGGGCCTCCTGAGAATCTGCTGTTGCAACTGCGCTGGTCGCTGGAAGCGATACTCCTTGCTGTGAATGGTTGGTTAGTGGGACGAAACCAGGATGAAATAAAGGTGTAGCCTGATCAGTGACCTGATTATGCACAGACCAAAGACCAGTTGTCGCCCCAGCCCCGGTCGGTGGAGGAATTGATGTTGAAGTGTTCAATCCCATCTCCACTCGACCGAGAAGGTGATCCATCAACTACTGCTGTCGTTTAAGGAGTTTACCTTAAGATTTCATATGGTCTTTGAAATCGACCATGATTTTTTTCGTGTTATCCCGGGTAATAAGTCGAGACATATCTTCATAAGACGAAGCTTCATTGCTTGCCTTCGGAGCATTGGTATCGGTTGCGTCGGTGTTCATGGGATGAGAGCATGTTGTATCTTTCTTTCGCTTGTTCGCCATGGATTGAAATAAGCAGAAGGTCGTAGGTTCGACACCTTCCTGGCGCGCCAAAGTGTTGACGTCAAAAGTTAGGCACTAGTGACAATCAACAGCCAATTGTGTGGAGAGCACATGAATAATGATTATAATATGCAGAAATAATAAAGAAAACGGAGAGCACACATAGAATTTTTATAGTGGTTCGGCAAATACAGTGCCTACATCCACTTTATATATATATTTCTTTTGGTTTTTATTACAAGTACAATGCTTTTTCTGTTTGAAGAAAGGAGAGGAGATGGCTATTTTATGAGTTAGATGTGAGATTCGAAAGTCTTGGGGAAGCATAGAGCCTTCGAAAAAGGTCCTTTTCCTCTTTGAGCTTTGGGATATTTATAGGTGGAGATAGCGGCTTGGGCTGTTGTGACGTGGCCCGGCCTTTTCGGGAAAGCTTGGACGCGTGGAGTCCTTCCCTTGGTTAGAAAAGCGGCTGGATGACTGATTCCACTATTCATAAATAGTATCCTCGTAAGTTGTGGCTTATGTGGCGTCCACAGTGAGGTGTATTAAAAGTAGAGCTTTGTTCGGATATGGTTGACCACTTTTATTGACTTGAATGTCGGGTTGAGCATTTGAATGGATAAGCTAGATGTTTCCATGTAGATCTGAGATATTCGGTCGATACGCCAGATATGAGAGCGTTTCTCTCGGTCGACTGGGAGAACGATTCTTCTGGAGCGAGTAATCACTTGATGAGAATTGGCTTTGGGACAATATGCGACTGTTCCGGGCCGAGCTTCCACTGGGCTTCCTGAAGCATGATTTATCTGATTCGGTTGATTATGCGTTTGGGCTTCGATCTGGCCCGTCGCGGCTTTCGCCAAAAGGAGGGTTAACACTATCCATTCAAAGTAAAACAATACCCCCATTCTTTGTAATTTTAAGTATGTCAATATTATTATTTGCGAAATTTATGGAAATTATAGCAAAGACCTTATTGGAATTTGAATCCTAGCAAATTGGTGCATAGAAAAATATTATAGTTATTAGTATAGACTAGGACGTAAGTTAGTTAGATTTACAAAAAAATGGATTAGGAAACTTTTGAATTTTTGGGTCACGTCTCATTTGAAGACTAAAGAGATAGGCAGAGCTTTGAAGATGAAAGGAAAAATTTGCATCTTGAATCTCTTAGACAATAGGAATTATATTTATCTTTAGGATTAGCATAGTTACTTCTGATGGTCAGGATAGCACCGTTAAAGTAATTCAAGGAGGCTTTGCGAATCATCAAAGTGTTGGTGGGAAAACCATCAATAAATTTTACTCAAACCAAAATTGTGATTAGACTTTGCGAAAAGTAATTTGATTAGGCAACTTGTGAAGGTTAGAAAGTCAGCATTATATTTTGGGCTTTCCCATTATTAGGGAAATAAAATATATTGTTGATGATAAGAGCCCATAGCATTTATGTACTTTTACATTTGATAAAATACATTCACATCATAACAAATTTTAGTAGGGCCTAATCAAGAAATGTGGACAAAAACAGAACCCTTGGCATCTCTTGCCACCATAGGTATTGTAGAGCACAAGATTTCAAGGCTCCGTAATATTTAGACTGGTTCAAGTATGTTATGGAAGAATTTCAATGGAAAGTATGAAAATTTTAAATTTTGAAGCCTTTCTTGAAAATTTTAGTATTATATGTTTGCATAAAGGTTGCTAGATTGGATGATAGGAAGTGTTTGCAACACAAATGCACTAAGCACTCTTGTAGAAATTATATGCTTATTAGGGTGTTTTGCATACATACAACATCACATATTACACTTTCATATTAGGATTGAGCTCATTTTAGCAAGTCCGCAGGGCATGGTCACATCGAGTAATGGATGTTTCACGGATGTTTATAAATAACTTGGGTGTATAACATGTTTGTTAGAGCAATTTGTGTTTTCCACCCCTTAAAAAAGATTTCGGGATGAAATCTGTTTTAAGGGGGAGAATGTAATACCACGTATAATATATCCTAAATAGACATAGGCAATTAAATTTAAATATAAATAATAATAAATTTATAAAATATTAATGGGCTGAAAATAAGAATATTGGATAATTGAGAATTAGACCACGAAAGTATTATCATTGTACTCATGGTGAGATTCTAGTATGCTTTCATATTTTATTTCCTGAAAATTGTGTATATATAAAGGAGTTATCAATAAAACAAATTGTAGGTAAATTGTATACACACAAGATTTGGAATTCAAGATGAATGAATATATATTTATAATCAAATTATATATGTTGATTGGCATAATGGAATATTCCTTGAAGATTTGAATTTGTATGTAAATATATACACACATAAACACACGAGGGGACAAAAAAATGGAATATAATCTATTACGTTTGACTATTAAATAAATAAGGTGAACGACTAGGAGCATTAATCTTCTGAAATTCGACCCTAAGGGGGGGTCAACCTTTCCGTTTAAGAGGGGTTGACGTGGCGGTCGACTGCCCACCTAGGGAAGGTGCTGGATGCCCTCCTAGGGAAGGTGTCGACCTCCCTTCAGGATAATGGACAATGGGTGGGGAAGATTTTATTTAATTAGGGGTTTTAATATAGTTTTGCTTAAATGGAAGGTCCATATTTTATATAACTAATCCTACGGTCCACGTACAGACTAGCAGCTATATAAAGACCCCTAGTCTCTCCCCTAAACCATACATTTCACTCTCTCATATGCCTTAACTTGGTCTCTATGCTATTTTTCTTAATTTCAGAAACATGTTAAGTTTCTTCTCTTATTCTAACATATATTCTATCTCTTCTAAATCTGAATTCTTATCTAGATTTTGTAATTAAGCATAATATATATTAAGGCCGTCAATTTCGTACATGACCCGAAACAAGACTCGTAACCCGCACGATAAAAACCCGACCCGACCCATTTATGAACGGGTCAATTTCGGGTCAACCCGCTCTGACCCGTTTAATAAACGGGTGGGTCACGGGTTGACCCATGAACCCACGAACCCATTTAAATTAAAATGTATTTTTATTACTTCAGTTTAAAATTTACATACACCCATTTTTTATGAAAAACAAGGCCCAGCGAGCCCAGTCCAGGCTTTTAGTTGATTACAATTTACGACCTAGTGTTTCTTACCTCTTTCACTTTATCAAGCTACGACTGTCTTTGTTAATTCACTTTATAGAACACCGGCCGCTGTCATTTGAAGAACTCGCGCATTCAATTGAAGAACACCAACGCTGGCGGCTATCAATTGAAGAACTCGCGCATCATATCCAAGAACACCGGCGGTAGCCGCGGCACCAGCAACATCATCGGACTCTCGCGCATCAAATCCAAGCACAATCATTAAGTTTTTTTTCTTTCGATTTTTAGTATTATCATGATTCGATTATGAAGTATGAACAATTTCATAGAGCACCATCCATAAACTAGAGCATAAATAATGGTTTTTAATGTAGTGGGTTTTAGTGCATAAATAATGGTTTTTAATGCTTAAAAATTGTTTTTTAATGCAGCAAATAATGGTTTTCAATGCATAAATACTCTAACTAAATGTACAAATGAAAATACAAATCTACATGTATCGCATAAATACTCTAAATAAACATACAAATGAAAATACGAATCTGCATGTATCACTTCTACATGTATCACTTGATTCACTTGTACACAACATTTTATATGCAGCTAAATCATTTTATATGATAGTTTTTTTTTTTTTTTCTTTTTTTTTCTTTTTTTTTTTTTGCAGAAAAGAGAAGAGTGTTTTTATCCCTAGTGGTGATCAAGTTGAAGATGTCAGTATCGAAGAAATGGGAACAGAAAACATAGAAATAAAAGATGAAAAAATTGTCTGTAAGAGAAGTAGAAAGCTTACTTCTGAGGTATGGGCTAAGTTTGAAATTATTCCATTGCAAGATGATGGAAAACAAAGAGCTAAGTGTATGTAATGTGGTACTACTTATTTATGTGATAGTAGTTATGGCACAGGAAACTTAAAACAACATGTTAAATCTTGTACCAAAAATCAGGATCTAAGTCAATTGCTATTAAGTCAAACCGAGGGCCCTCTTATGACTAGGTCATCTAAATTTGATCCGGATAAATTTAGAGAATTGTTGGTAATGTCAATATTGATGCATGATCTACCGTTGCAAATTGTTGAGTGCGCTGGAATTAGACAATTATTTTCTTATGTCTATGCGAATATTAAGTTGATTTCTAAAAATACTACTAGAGCTGATGTGATTAAAATGTATGAAGGGGAAAATTTGAAACTTAGACACACATTAGTTACACTTCCAGGGAGAATTTGTTTGATTTCCGATTTATGGACTTCTATAGCAACCGATAGGTACATTTGTCTAACTGCTCATTTTTTTAATGCTAATTGGGTCCTCCAAAAGAGAGTTTTAAATTTTAGTTTCATGCCTCCTCCACATACTGGAGTTGCTTTGTCCAAAAAAAATTATAATTTGTTGATTGATTGGACAATTGAAAGAAAAATATTTTCCATTACATTAGACAATGCTAGTGCAAATGATGTATTTGCTAATTTGTTAAAGGAGCAACTTTTATTGATGGATGGTGATTTTTTTTCACATTAGATGTTGTGCTCATATTCTTAATCTTATAGTGCAAGATGGGTTAAAAGAAGTTGATATATGTGTGTCTAAAATTAGGGAGAGCATTAAATAGGTAAGAGGCTCACAAGCAAGGAAGCAATTTTTTTTAGAGTTATCTCATGTTTCTTTGGAGTGTAGGAAAGGTTTATGACAGGATATTCCGACTAGATCGAATTCCACGTTTCTCATGCTTGAGAGTGCTATTTATTATCAGCTTGCTTTCTATCATTTACAGTTGAGTGATTCCAACTATAAACACACTGAATTGGTTAAGGTGGAACAAGTTTTTAAGTTTTTAAAGGTCTTCTATGATGTGACTTGTCTCTTTTCTGGCTCCAAATATCCTACTGCAAATTTGTATTTTCCTCAAGTATTTGTTATCCAAGAAACTTTGCAAAGAGCAATGGTTGATGGTGATAGTTTTATGAGAAGGATTGCACGTGGTATGACGGAAAATTTTGAGAAGTATTGGAAGACATATAGTCTTATTCCCTCTATTGCTATTATTCTAGACCCTATGTATAAGATTCAGTTTGTGGAGTTTTCGTATAAGAGACTTTATGGTGGTGGTTCTGTAGAAATGAGTAAAATTCGTGATACTTTGTTTTTCTCTTTTTGATATTTACATGCAAATGTATGGTAAAAAAGCAAACAATGCTTCTAGTAGTCAGAGTCAATCTTCTGCAGGGAAATTTCTAAAGAATGCTTGGATGTTATGAAGGTGAACTTTATATAACCACACATTTAAACTTTAAAAATCTTTCTTCTATTACACAATTTAGTATTTACTGTATCTTGCATATATATGTATATATATATGATTTTGACAATTTTGAGAGTGAAGAATTTACATTTTTAGGTTAAAAAACTCAATTAGAATTGTATTTGGATGAACCAAAGTTGGATAGGAAGACAAATTTGGATATTCTTGAATATTGGAATGCAAATCAATTTAGATTTCCAGAATTGTCAATTATGGCCCGTGATGTGTTATCCATTCCTATATCTACTGTTGCATTGGAAGCATCATTTAGTGTAGGTGGTCGAGTCTCGATCAATATCAAAGTGCACTTAAGCCCGAAGTTGTAGAAGCAATAATACGCACACGAGATTGGATATTTGGGGATGGAGGTTGAATTTCTTACTTTGTTGTCCATTATATAAAATTTGATTTTCTGGAAATATAGTAACTTGACAGGTGCTACTACTTTGCCTATTAATCTTGAAGAATTAAAGGAGGACATTAGCAACCTAGAAATCGATGGCGTCCACTCTCAAACCGTTGAGTGTTCTTCTAGCAATCAGCGTCAACTCGATTAACCAGTATGTTAGTAACATTAATGTGAGTTTGTTTAGTTTGTCAATTTTGCTGAGTTTGTCAAACTTGTTAAATCATTTAATGTGAGTTTGTCTAGTTAAAACTTGTTAAATCATCTAATGAAGTGAAAGCGACTTTTGAACTACCAATTACACCATTTATTTAATAATTAATAACTACCAAATACCAATACCAGCACTTGAGAACTTTTGTACATATATTATTTAGCCTAATTTGGCATGCATTAGGTATTTAGGACCAGGTGCTTCTATTTTGTGGCTTGCATTAGGCAATTTGTTTTATTGGCATGCATTAGGCATTTAGGTGCTTCTATTTTGTGGACTATGCAGTATTATTACTGAGTTTTAAACATGAAATGAGTTTTGAATATGTTCATGATGCCCATTATTAGTTGTTACACATGTGGAGCTGCCGCTGAGCAGCAGCTTGGAGGTGTCGCTGAGCAGCAGCTTGGAGCTGTCGCCGAGCTGAGCTGCTACTAAGCAGCAGCTCGGCCCTGCAGCAATAGCAGCACCGCTGCTGCTAAGCAGTAGCTCGGCACTGCAGCAGCAGCAGTAGTGACGGCCGAGCTGCTGCTTAGCAATAGCTCAGCAGCAGCTCCGGGCTTGAACTGCAGTTACACTTACAAATTATAATGTTACATAGTTTTTTATTTTATCTGAGTTGCTTATTTACATGAAATATACCTTTCAGTTTCAGATTACCAACAAAATTCATTGGAGTTCACACTTTCTTGCCTGCTCAGAATGGAGACTGGACCGCTTTCATCAAGTCTGGTCTACTGCTACTTCCTGCTATTTCATTTTTTGTTTTAATGTAATTTGTAATTTGTATCACTATTAGTTGTTAAATGTTATAACTATTAGTTGTTTCTAACTTTCTGTAAGTGTTATTTGAGACTTTGAGTCTGTGGCTATGTAGTTACTAGTATGTTATGCATTTGGAGATGATCCGGATCTAGATGGATTTTGGACTTTGGAGTATGGATTCTATATTTCTATATATGCTTACTGCTTATGCATTGATCTTATAATATATTGTATACTTCATATTTGTATGTGATATGTAGTATGCCAGTATGCATGCACATGCAGCATGTTTAATTGCTTATAGGGTTTCTGAAAATACAATAAATGAGTTAAACGGGTCAACCCAACCCGACCTGACCCGACCTAACCCGATTAGATAAATGGTTTAGCAAGGTCGGGTCGGGTCAACCCGTTTATAAACGGGTTGGGTTTGGGTTGGCAAAAGCTGCCTCGTTTATTAAATGGGTTGACCTGACCTGTTCAATAATTGACCGGAACCCGACTTGACCCGATTCGAACCCGATCCGACACGACCCATTGATAGCCTTAATATATATAAGATTCTAAATATGATTCATATATATAAGAGGATTTGGAGTACGCTGATTCGAAAGGATCAACCCAAATTTGCTAGATTATATACCGAATTCACATTCTTCTCTTCCTATCTCTATAAGTGGAAATTATATGAGTTTTCTATTTTCTGTATTTTGTTAGTGTAGATTTGGATTGTTATGCCTAAAGGGGTTTGGATTTGCATGGAAACAAAATATAAATAAATCATCCAAGTACTTTATAATTTGCAGAAATGATCAATCAATTGGTGTATATTGAGTTTTGGTTAAAGATATAATAAAAGATAGGCTCTTGCACTACAACAAAAACACCATATTACAACTTTAATTTTACAACGGTGGTAAAAGCACCGTTGTAATAAATGGTTTTTTACAACGGTGGTAAAAGCACCGTTGTAATAAATGGTTTTTTACAACGGTGGAAAAAACACCGTTGTAATAAATGGTTTTTTACAACAGTGGTAAAAGCACCGTTGTAATAAATATATTTTTAACAACTTTTTGTTTTGTTAGTTGTAATAGATGCCCATTACAAACTTCATGTTTATAATATCTAAATTGAATAACTAATTATATTAATATTTAATAATAATTAATAATTAATAATAAACTCAGGAATCAATAATATTTATTAATTATTATTAAATAATTAATAGTTAATAAGTGGTAATTAATGTTTAATAGTTAATGTTAACTGCTTATTAATTAATATTTAGGTGACATATACATTATAAGCTTTTAATAGTTATTACTCGATTATAACTAAGTAGAAATAAGTAAAAGTTAAATAATAACTATTGTTAATATGAAATAATCCTAATTAATAATTAATTTAAAATATGAAATAATCCTAATTAATAATTAACATTTAATTAATAACTTCTGATAGTTAATAGTTAATATATACTAATTAATTTGATAATTAATAGTTAAATTAGACAATATAAATTTAAAATTTTGTAAAATATTCAATATTTCATGAAATACTCAAAAATTTATCTAATATTCTAAACTAATACTAAGCAACATTTATTAATTAAAATAATTAATAACCATATTTAGTGTTTAATATTTAAAAATGTAAAATTTTGAACTAAGTAAAATTAATTTGAAAATATTCATAAGATTTAGAAATAAAATTTTATATTTTCAACAGAATTAAATAACTTAATTTTTTATTATAAATATTCAATATTTTAGAAAAACAATAAGAAGAATCAAATTTTAGAAATATTTTTTAGTAACTAAATTGCAACATTCATTAGAACCTATATAATATTTATCATCTCCATACACATCTATATATTCTCTTTTATTTTACTTTTCCTTGACACATACAGGAAAATTGTTTTGGCTCCATCGCTTTTAAGTTTTGGCTCCAAACCGAAATTTTCGGCTCCAAACTGAAATATTGGGCTCGAAGTAGCGGAGTTTCTCACAACCCAATGTTTTAATCGGTGGCTCCACAAACAAATTTCACAAATTAATTCCCATCTCATCCTCTCCAGGCGAAATCTCCTCTTTCTAACCCTAATCTCAAATTCTACAGTAGCTGCAAAATAGTCACTCTCGCGGATGAACGACGGAGATGGGTTGGAGTACGAAGCGCTGCACACGGCGATCCACCGGAGGCGGATGAACTGGATCCCCGTTCTCCAGATGCAGAAATTATGCTCGATTGCCGATGTCGTCGTCGAATTGAAGAGAGTCGAGTTCAATCACAGTGTGAATGTCGGTAACGGAATCGATGTTAGATCGGAGCGATCTACTGTTAGCTATAAGAAGTCCGAAGATGGAAGCTCTGATTCTTTCGGCAGCGCTGATGATCTGAAAGTCCTCTGCATTTCCGATTCAGGTTATTCTTTTTTATTATGTTATGAACTATTTGGTTAGATCTGTCTTTCACGATTTTATTGCTCAATTTCATTCCATACTGTTTTGGCTGTGTTTGTTTTGGGGGAAAAGCACTTTTTAGGCGCTGAATCAAAATGCTGAATACATTCAGTGGGAATAAGCACATTTGTTTCTATCATCTGTTCAGCGGGAATAAGCACGTTCGTTGCCGCTGTCCGCACAGTTCGCAACTGCAGGTATCTCTCTTTCGTCCAACGCTGCAGTTTCGTCGCTCGCGCCAAATCCGTGACTGCTGCTAAGCATGGACAGCAGCTCATGCTCTTCCTTCGTCGTCCACTACCGCGTTTAAAGGTAAGTTTATGCTTACGATTCAACTTATTTTAGGTTATATAACTTGGCATTCCGCTAAATATAATTGGTTTGGGCTGTTTGCTTTTGCATTTCCATCGCTTGTTGGCTGTATTAAATCGTGCATCTGCTAGTTGAAAATAGCATAGTTGAGTTCACATCCATATTTGTTGAATGGTGTTCCTGCTTCATTCTTACCTTGGACATTACACGCACTATTCTAAACACACATTTTGCATGTTGTCAAAATTTTACTTTGGACAATGTACATTTTCAGCACTATGCTGTTTTGCTGCCATAAAACTTGATAGGCGCATCTCTACTTTTAAATGATAGCTCCTGTACACACGTCCATATTACTACATTTTAATTGCATATTGACTATATAGAACCGGGTGCAGCCTCCATCATAAATAGAGTGCTTGTTAGATAATAAGACATAAAAATGCAAGGAAGGGTATAGAGACAGAACACACTGCCTTAACATGAAGAAAAATGGATTTTTGTTGCCTTAAGTCTTCCATCCCTGTTCTAACATGTTCCTGGATTTTTGGGCATAATCATTTACTCAATACTCATGCATGTTTATGTTAACGTTCCATGTAGGCTGACATAGATTTGTCTGCTTTCATGCATGTTGATAAATTTTGTTTATTGTATGATGAGGTGCACCATTGCCTTGCAAAATAAAAGACTGTACAATTAGTATGTTGTGTTTGACTTTGTGAAGTTTTTACTTGACTGTGTTTTACTTGACTATGGCATTGTTCCTCCTGCCATATTTAACATGTAATAGGACATTTGAAACTACTTAGAACACTTGTTATACTTGATACTTGTCTTGTTCACACCTAGGCCATGCTACATATCCTTGAACACATGTTTTGGTTATCTACAAATTGTATATGTTGTTAGTGATTACTTACGATTAGATTTGTTTCAAGATTTATTTCCGTATGCTGTTATGTTGCACCTATTTATGCACTAGAATTAAAAAGAGTAGCATTGAACGGAAGAGAAACAACGAGAATTACGAATTAACCTTGTAGTTAAACTTTGAAATTAGTTTAGCTTGAATAGGACAAAAAATGTGTTCATGTTACCATATTTCTCTCCTATGCATGAAGCTTTTTGAATCAAGGCACATGATACACCACTTATCACTTTGTGTGATTTCTTCTACAATGGTAACAATGTATTAACATATCAGTTTGTGCTGTTTTTGCATGGTTTCCATACAGACAACTTCAAAAAATGCACAAGAATTTTACGAAGGCAAATAAGAAAGCCATGTAATAGCTTCAAGAACCAAAGGTTATGTTTATGTATATGCATGTTTTGTGATTGTGCAGGTGGTGGGGATGTTGAGGAAGTGCAAAGATGAAGTAGGCTGATAGTTGAAGCAGAGTTTTTGGATGGTACTGATTTGTAATCATTATTTGTAATGAAGAATTGATATATTACCGTGATGATGTATGATTCATTTTTTGTATTTTGAATATAAAGTTGTAATGTTTTTTGTATGAATGGATCCGTTGCTTTGAATTTATATCAATTTGTTTTCTGTTTATTCAGCTTTTGTTGCATTTGCAGAATTTATTTTTTTTAAAATCCAAATGTCAATCACAACGGTGCATAACAGTTGTAGTAGATTTTATTACAACGGTGCATAACTGTTGTAATAAAATCTATTACAACGGTGGAAAAAAGTTGTAAAATAGACATATTACAACGGTGTTGCAACAGTGCAAAAAAATTGTAAAAGATATTAGTCTATTACAACTTCTTAATACACGACGGTTTGCCCACCGTTGTAAAATGTATATTACAACGGTGTTCCACCGTTGTAATAGGGTCATTTTGTTGTAGTGTTGGGTGTTGTACAGTTTCTGATGATAGTCCAATTCACATTATTGTAAACTATAAATTCATATACGTGTGTGCAAAAGCATAAGACTTGAGTATTATAGATTTAATAGGTTTAAGCATCTATTTTTAAATAGATAGTTTGAACGTATTATTACAAGTCACTAAAATCTTGAGTGTTTGTATATATAAAATGATATAAAATTGTAGTACCACAAAAAAGATTTTACACACACACACACACACACACACACACACACACACATACATATATATATATATATATATATATATATATATATATATATATATATGCTTGTATTACGTTTATTATTGTAATAGTCTTTTAAACTTTGATTACAAGTTATTATGTATATATTTGTTATTCCCTGTTGCTAATTGAATGTGAATATACATTTTTATGCCATGTTAATAAAGTTAGTGAAATAAACTTGTAAACCTTATTTTTGATGTTAAAATTGACATTTCAATGGTTTAGGATGTTTTTTACGTGCATTTGGTTTATGTTTTATTTATTTCTATTTATAACATAATTAACGTATTACAGATGCGTATTAAATTCGTATTAAGAGCGTACTAAATGCTTAAAATAGAAAATCAAAATTATAAATGTTCCCCTAGGAAATTTGTATGTGCGTGAATATTAATGTCTTTTATTAGTATTAAGGACACATATACATGAGGTTAATCCCAACTTGTTGTATAAGCCTACCCGGAATCGACCGACATATCCAGAATCTACAAGTTAGTCGGGTTAATATGAAATGTCTACGTGGCGTGGGACAATATAATTATTACATAAGGACGCGAGGTTGATACTAACTTATAGTAGACTCATGGTCGGAACCGACCGATAAATCCAACATCTACAAGTGATTGATTTAATGTGTGTGTGTGTGTGTGTGTGTGTGTGTGTGTGTATATATATATATATGAGAGAAGTAAACCTGCCTCGAGAAGGTATTAAGTGGTTGACCTACCTTGTTTAAGTATTAAGTGATCACTGGGTGCGCCCTTCTCTTATAAAATATAATATAGTCTTAATTAAAACGATAGAGTATAAGTAAGGTAGTTCTTCGGAAGTTGTCTGATTCTTATCTAGGGGATATGCGAGGGCATACCCAGGGATGGGCAGCATGAAAATTCCTAAGGGAGTTCCTATCAACGGGAAGATAGCAGTTCACCTGTAATGATAGCTACTTAGTAACGCATAATTCCACAAAGAGGATCATAAATGGCGAGGAGTTTCTACCTAAATCTGGTATTAAGTGGCAGATTACTATTCGATTTACGTAACGACCTGCAATTTTGAATGTCTCGAATCGGTAATTAAACCAACTCCAGACGCTTAAAGCGGTGAATCGTTATTAGCTTACAGTATTTAAATAGAAAATACATATAGAATCATAACACATAATACAATAATTGCACGGAATAAATTTTGTATAAATATTAGAGTTTACAAAATATTTTTACAGTGGAAGATTCAATATAATGTCTATATAAGTTTTAAAAGAATAAAATTTTACACTTTTTTCGGTCTTGCGCACATACACATCTTCACGTTTCTCTCTAGTTTTTTTGAGCTGAAAATCTAAAATCTGCAACACTCGAATCTGACCCGAGCATTCCATGAAGAACATAAACAACCGGGTCAGGATTAAACTTATTTCAAGTCGGTAAACTTCGATACAATCACATAAATATAATCAGTTTAATCCCAATAAAATTTTAAATAAATCGAGTATACAAATCAGTGAACTATCGAAGTAATTGGAACAAGCATGCAACTAATGGATGGGAATATATCCACTTCCAAATAGTGAGAAACAATTATACAAGATACTACAGTAGTCATTAATGGTCACGATACTGAACATGAAAGGGACAAGCTGGTTTAACCATGAATGTGCACATATGACCAAACAGAAGTATGCAAAATAAATAAATAAAATGCGGGAAAAATAAAATCAACAAGCTGCTCATAAGTTAGGGAAAGTTCCAGCTTCAGACAAAAGGGCGGGCAGTTCGAAGGTACCAATGCATGGCAAAATGAGTTTGGGTTATATATATACATATATATATATATGTGTGTGTGTGTGTGTGTGTGTGTGTGTGTGTGTGTGTGTGTGTGTGTGTGTCAGGCCTCCCTGTTTTGTTAACTAAAGGTCAAGAATACCATAATTACATGTGTGCTAAGTCCAACTAGAACAACCCAGTAACCAAATATTTAGGTATACACACTACAGAGTAACAACTTATGAACAATTGAAGCAACTAAGTGGCCTAACAAGGTAAATGGGCACTATAAGGGGCATGCATCACGTCTTAAACAAAGTCAACTAGTGGTCAAAATAACATACACATGTGCAGCATATAAGGAGCAGCAAGGTTATAGCATGCATGAAGGGTTCAAAGTGATACATGTATTCATAACAGTGGGGTAGTAACGCAAGTAAGTAATTACAAATAACCCATATGTTTTACCTAACTTCCAAGATTTACATGTAACAAATTTTTCATCTAAATCACAAACAAACTCAACATACAATAAAACATTACATGGACAGTATACGCAGGGAACAGGTTATAGCATACAACGGTCACTTGGTAATTAATAATTATTATGAAGGAAGCATAGGTGGGTTTAGACTCAGTTCCAAACAGAAGTCACAGTGCATACTTCTACCTTACTTTGTATGTATTAAAGACGTAAGTTCTTTCTGGTGTTCATATATGAGGACTCAATGGTGTTTTTAATATTTTCTTCACAAACATACATGATATAATTTAACTAGCAGGGTACCTATATGTTTAGGCAAGGCACAACAATATACATGACAACAATGAAATAGCAAGTGTCATGGCCAGCAAAACATGGCACCACTAAATGTATACAAGGCACAACAGCAAGTTTTCAAACCAAAAATCGAAGTGGCAGGAAGGCATCAACGAAACAACCCACAACAAACAAATTATACATAGTGAAAAGAGAAGTAACAAACTTGTAATAAGTTAAATCGTAAGCTTTACTTACCTTTCATCAATGTTAGAACATGCGGGAGGTGACGGTGTAACCGAGTGGAGCAGTGGATGGTGCTCCATCGGAAGTGGAAAACGCTGGTGGGCTAGCTCAAAGAGGCAATGCGACGGATTTGGCTGATTGATGGAGACAAGCTGTTGGTGGTCGGAGACGACGCGAGTGGCATGTATTTTACAGCAAACAACAAAGGAGGAAGGAATCGAGACAGAAAGGAGAGGGGCGCGAATCTCGGTGGCGCGAAGATCGAAGGCTTTGTTGGCGGTTAACGGCGACGGCAGCACCCTAAGACGTGACACGGCAGGCGACGATTGGAATAGGGGTGGAGTGGGAATTTGCGATGCCAGCGGAGGCCCGAGATGGTGAGTGAAGGCGGAGGACAGGTTGTCGTGGAGTATGATGGCAACGGCCATGAATTTGAACATGGAACGATTTAGGGATTTATTATTTGGGGAGACAAATATAATGTCGACTGGAAAGAATAATGAGGAGACAAAACAATGAGCAAAGAAATGAAAGAGGATGGTTTACATACGAAGGAGGACACGTGGTGCAATATCTCTGATGTTTTTGAAACGTGTTGCGAACGTACTTTTAGCGAAGACAGGTGTTTAAAACAACAAACAAATAATTCTTCGAGTAAGCACCACTTTATTTTTATACTATGTATCCATCATAATACAAGAGTATTTATAGGAGTATATTTCAAATATACAATCTAAATTAAAACCGAATGCAAGTAACAAATTTATTCAAATTAAAAATACAATTCTCAAGTTAAATGGAAAATAAATTTAAAATTTCTCAACAGTACATTTCCATTAATTTAAAAAATAATATTATAAACAAATTTTAAACTTTACTAATAATTTGTACTCAATTTGATATAAAAATATTACTAACGTTTTGACAAAACATTTAAAAACATTTAAATCGAAATCTAGGAGAAGAAAAGGCTCCTCTAAAAATGGCATACCATTTCTTCCCCAACTTCTCTGCCAGACCTAGTTTGTCGTCGCGCCTCTCCCCAACGCAGATCAACCACCACCTTGCTCCTTCACCTCAAACTAAACCTCCACCACCCATTCCACCACCACTGGACCTACCTCCGGAACCAAATCTGCCACCTTTAGCCTCCTCATCTAACCCTAGTTCTGCTAAGCTTTCCACCAAGATATGGTCATCGCTCTTCGAATCGAAACCTCGTAATGCTGGCTTCTTCGTGCCGTCGCCAATGAAATTACAATTTACAAGGAAGGCCCTTCAACCAACAGAGGAAATTTTCGACGCAACTATGCAACAATGGGATGGGTACCTGGTTGGACACTTCTTAGATCGGCCACTGTCTTTAGGGGTGTAAATCGGTCGGACCGGACCGGACGGAGGTGTGTCCAGTTTCTGTCCTAAAAAAAATCGGACCGAACACGGACCGGACCAAAAAAATTATCGGACAAATTTCGTTGTCCTAATTCGTGTCCTAAATAAAATCGGTCGGACACGGACATGATCGGACAGATCGGACTCGGTCGGACATCGCTATTTATATCACATTTTGTACATTTTACTAGATTTTCTTTCGGCTATATGTCGAATTACAAGTAATTCGGACGAATTCGGACGAGCCCGGACCGGACATGATTTTTTCTCGTACAAATTTTGTTGTCCTAACTCGTGTCCTAAATGACAATCGGACGGACTCGGACGGACGTATTTCGGTCACGGACACGAACGGACGTCGGACATTCGGACAAAATTTACAGCCCTAACTGTCTTTCACGGTTGTTACTAAACATCTGAAAAAGCAATGGCAGCCAACATGAGGAATAAAAATCAGATCTGCAGGTTCTGTTTATTTCTTTTATATTGATAATATTGAGGACCGAGACAAAATCCTGCATGCTGATCCTATGATTATTCAAAACAAACTTTTCATCATACGGTCGTGGCAACCCAAACTGGGGATTTAACCAAGAGCATAAAATCGGTCCCTGTGCGGATTAAGCTGACGAACCTACCTCTTTACGATTGGTCTAAGTTGGGGATTTGTTGGTTGGCGATGAGAGTGGGTAAGTTCCTGTGCATGGACCTATCCACTGAAAAATTAGAATGTTTGGAATTTACAATGTGTATGGTTGAAGTTTCACCTCATGGCGAACTTCCATCTGAATTTAATGTGATGTTGCCCAATGGAGGAGAACAGACTGTATATGTAAGGTATCTATGGAAACCAGAAATATGCGTTAACTGTGGCACCTTTGGGCACACAACAGTCAAATGTAGCAATTGTCGTGATGATATTGCTGCTGTAGCACCTTTTACGGTGAAGCCTCAACCATCTGTGATAGTTCAGAAAGATAGAGGGTACTCCTTTGCTGCCTCAAAAGCCCTAGTTGTATCCCTTCCTAAGAATAACAACTCTCGGAGAATGGTTACCAACAAGATCAGACACAGCAGATTCCAGTTCAGCAGCAAATTGAAGATGCAACACAAGTTGATAACACAAGTAGCAATATTTTATCTGCTTTGCATGACTTGAGTGTGGATGAAACTGGAAATGACGTTGAGTGTGAAGAAGGAGAGATAAGACATGTTAATGAATTACTATCTCGAGCGTTTGGCAATGATGTCAACACTTCATCTGTGTATGACGTTTGCACAAACAGTAGAACCCATGAGAACAATATGTGTGATGTTAATTTAGTTGGGTTGGAAAGTTCTGAGGACAAAGTTTGTATAAAAAATAACAGCCTTATTGTTTTGAAAAATAAGCAGAATGTTGAGGGAGAGGTTGCGCTAGGTAACAGTAAAACAAGGGAGAAGTGCTCCATCGCTTCAAACTGTAAAGCACCTGAAAATGATAGGAAAGAAGGAACTGTGAACAACAATGATAATGTTGTGGTTGAGTTTCATGAGAACAGTAACCGTATTGCTAATGATGCCGCAAGTCTTGGCTCATTTCTTCTACGCAACTTCAACTGTATGGAGACTGAAATGGTTTCTAATATAGCAGAATCAGTTAATGTGAGAGAAAGTGGAACCAATGACAGTGTTAAGGACAGAGAAAAGGAAGGCTACAGCATTTCCAAGGGCAGTAAAGATTCATCTTCAACCGCACTTAAACCTGGTTTTCTAAACCATGGAAGCAAATTAACTACGAAATCATCACCCAAAGAGCAACCAGTGCCGTCTCACAATGAAAATATCCCGAAAAAACCTGGACCCTATGATCATATTAGGCCGCCACCGGGCTACAAGCCACCACCACCAGACAGCTTCGTCAACTCACCCTTTACTAATTTGTCTGGTCGAAAGATTGGAAATGCTCCGATCACTAGAAGCAAAAAGATTGAACTTCTGAAAGGGATTAACAACGACAAAGGCTAAAGTTGTAGCCTTCAATTCGCTGCATGAAGTCATTTTGCTGACAGGTTATGACGAAGTCAACTAATATGTAATGCTTAATGTAATGTACTATGTAACGTAGTAAATGCCATATGCGTATGTCATATGCAGGCCCGGCCCTGGCCCAAGGCCACCAAGGCGGTGGCCTAGGGCCTCCGGCCCGATAGGGCCTCATGATTTTAAAATTTTGTTCATAAAGCCTTGCAATATAAAGTAAATAAGAAGACAGCATGGTCTGGTGGTAAAGCATTGTTTGTTTTTTGCCTGGGTACCTAGGTTCGAAACCTGGCGCTTACATTGTTATACTCATTTATTTTAACATACTCATTCACTTTAACACTTTTCCTTGATGCCTCATTTTTGCCTTGGGTCTCTGCTAGCCCAAGGCCGGCCCTGGTCATATGTATACTTTTCTCTTTCCTGCGTGAAAGTTATTTTGTTGATATGTATGTTGCATATCACCAACTCTCAAATGTATTTTATTTTTTAGTAATTAAAAGCGTGTTACAGATTACGTTAAAAACCGGTCTGCCTTGCAAAAAAAAAACATTTAAATCGAATAAAAAAAATTAAATTTACAAAAATCAATCTAAAACCAAACCAAATATAAATTTCCTAAATACCAATTCAAAATTAATTTCATATTTTAAAACATTAAAAGTCTTGGTTCGTTACAGTCTCCTCCCTTAAAGCTTTTCATCCTCGAAAAGGAGAGATCGTTAATTTGAAATCAAAGTATGAAATAATTCCTTCGACTTAAAATCCTGGTTTATTTTTCGAATCATTTGATTACATCTTTCCATTTAATCGTTATACAATCACTTGAAGTACTAACATTTTCTATTCATATCGATTTATACTCGCTTCGGGATTTTAAAAACCGAATCATTTCGAAAAATTTCAAAAACTTCATGATAGACGACATAAAACATTTATGTCTCAAGTCGAGAGGTTTCTCCCAGTGATAAGGCCACTAGGCACTGCCTACCCATGTATTGATATAATGCTAAGTATCTCCCGGCGAACATCTAGACTCGGACATCGAATCAAAGCGCAAAGTATATATCATGGTTTTCATCCAGACATTGGACACCATATATACTTTATTCACAAACACAAGCTAGTATCTCCCGGTTAACATCTAGACTCAGACGCCAAATGCGGAGCACGAAGTATATACCTTTCTTTAGTCACGAGTTACTCAAATCTCAATAACAAATCATTTCATTTCATATCCCGAAGTTATAAATCATTTCGAAATATTAATTTCCAAATCCACTATTACTTTGTTTCTCAACATTTCAAAATCTCAGGATTCAAGTCATCGAACTTACTATATTTATAAATTACTTTATAAACCATTTCAATTTTCAAGTCATATCGAATTTCCATAAATAATTTCAAATCATTTCCAAAACATTCCAAATATAAGATTTCCAACAATTTCACACAAGATAATATGTTTCAAGAGATTCATACAATCATAAAATTTTCCTTTTCAAATCTCATTTCCAAAATCATTTGCACCACATGATATAGAATTTATTCATTCCGGTTTCAAACATTTAAATCTCATATGAAGAGGTACATTATTCAAATATTCGGAAATCCCTTAAAACATATATTTCGAAAGTATCTTCACGCTTTTGTTGCGCTACTCTAATCTATTATCAACATATTTCGAACTAATTTCAATTCTCAAATACTAATTCTAAATATTTGAAATCGATTTCAAAATTTTGGAAACTAAATTCTCAACTAAAAAGTTTTATTTTCAAAATCCCACTTGCCCATAAATTTGGTCGATGCAATACACAAGGGTTCAAAGATAAGATTGGATATCTCAAGCGCGAACAGATCGAATGATAAGCGAAAGGTGACGACAGGTTAAGGGAAAACTAAACGCGTCAACAAGCGAAGGGACGATATTATATTTGTAGAATATTCGTTTCTATTCAAATTATTCTTTATTACAACTTATTAGAACAAAATAAGTTATGGAATTTTAGGACTTGAATTTTTTTCTAACGCTCAAATTTACGGAAAATTTCGGTAACATCTCCCTTATACGGTTCGATCGGGAAAAATTTCCCGTACACAAAAACGACTAAACACAAAATATACTACTCATCTATATGATGAGGCGTCCCTAAACAGGGGAAACAACACGAAAAAAAACCAAGTACGGTATTAAATTCGAGATGTGTACCTTATATTAGCGTTTATAACACGTTTGCTTAATTTTTAGCATTTAGCGCAAAAGCGAGCTCTCATGCGAAGCGCACGCCATGACTTCCTACTAAAACACTTAGAATAATGAGAATAATATATATATATATATATATATATATATAATAGAACTTAATATATGAAGCATAAGCAAGCAAGATATGCAAACTTCGGGATACATGAAACGAGATTCATTTACAAAAGCAAATGTTCCATTTAAATACAAACTCATTTCATTTTGTTTTAAACATCTACATTATCGTTATTCATTCCAATTACACATGCACTTTATTATTCCGCATATTATCATTCCATGTTGTCACTCATATTAAATTTGTTTCATTAATGGATTGTCACACAAATCAGTTACATGTCGATTCATTCTTATTACATTACTTAACATTAAATACATAGTCTAATTTTCATTTAATCGTCACATCTCATTAGTCAATGTTCATTTTTTTCTTACATATTTGATTCTCAATTTCAATCCTTTATTTAGTTGACTTATACTCAATTATTCGTTATACTCGCTTCCAAAATTTTCCCAATCCAAATTTTTTTTGTTTTCTCCATTCATAATATTATCAATCAAATTTAGTTTTTATTCATTACATTTCGATCCATTCTCATTTCACTTGCAGTATTCTTCATTTTATCAATCGCTTAACGGATTTACATTCATTGAATTCAAATCTTCTTATATTAAATTATTACATCCATTTACATAAACTTTCCAAATCTCAATTTCAAGTATATCATTCTCATACAAATCCATTATATAAGATTATCGGTTTCACATCAATTATATTTCAAATCAATAATTTTCGAATCTCATACCTATATAATATATATATATAGGTATCTAATTTCATATCAAAATATTCGTATATCGATAATCTTCAAAATTTCCTTTCAACATCAAATTAAATTAATTTCAAAACGATCCAAGTATTCAATATCATTTCAAAATTTAAATCCACATTTACAAATTTGATTCATTGTCACCATTCATATTCAATTTGGATTTCACATTACGATTATCGGTATTCAATTGAGTCTTTACATTCAAACATATTTTATCTTAATTTGTTCCGATTAGAGATATACATTTATCAAAATAACTAAGTTACATAAAAGTAATTTTGGAAAAATAATAGCTTAATGTAAAATTAACATGAATAACTAGATAGACTTTTAAAATGGTTTTGAAATAAATAGATATGCTTTGTAAAATAACTAGCTTGATATGCAATATATTTAAATAAATAGATAGCTTTGGAAAATAAGTTCAATGAGTATATAGGTTTTCAAATGGTTTGAAATAAATAAATAGGTTTTAGAAAAGCAAGTTTGAAATTTTCGTTTGAAAACAAAGATAATTAAGCTCATAACAAAATAATTTAAATAAATCCAATAACATAATTTCAAATAAAATAGTTTTATATTGAATACTACTTCCAAAAATAATCCAATCCAAGGGAATTATTCAAAATTCAAAATCTTAACCATTGTCAGTTCAAATTTTGAGATTAGACTCAATTTATCCTCAAATTCAATTTATTTACATTCTAGTCGGACCCAAGGTTCAAATTAGCTTAATACTTGAGTTCCCATTTGCAATTTCAATTTCAGTCAAGTTCAAAACTTAAATCTCAATTTCAATTATACTCCAAATTGAATTAATTATTCAAATTTGCATTCAAATTCTTTTGAACTTATGTGGTTATAACTTAAAATTCAATTCTCACGTAAAATAATCAAATTTATTCAACAAGTCGAAAAATCAAACTTTTACTCCATTCATTGGAAATTTAGATTCAGTAGTTTTCTTTGAGATATTCATTCGACGTGTACATATTATATTATCCTAATACAATTAGATGTATATCGTTCAACTCATACTCGAGGTTCAATTCCGGGTTTTTTCTTCCAGTTATTCAAAAATATACATATTTACATATCACATCATGTTTCATAAATCAAACTTTGTTTGAACAAAGCTACCAAAATGGTCTCCCCTACTTTGAGACTCGAAAATAAATTCCAATGATGAAAAATTATCATCGAAATAATTTCCTAGCGGCAAAAGTGGGTTCTCCATTCGTATTTTCCTTTTTCAAAATATTTCAGAAAGTTACTTCAAACATTTTTTTTGAAAATACTAGTATATAACACTAGTTTTTTTTCTCAAAACCTTAGAAATCAATATCAAAATTTTCTGGAATCAAATTCTCAAATTTTAGTCAAAATGATACCCTTTAGTTATTTATGACTAAATTAATTTTATTCCACAATTTATCATTATTCAAAATACACTTCTTATTTTTATTTTAATGGTTCAACATTCTTCAAGTTATTCATCTATTAATCATACATACTTAGTTAACTTATCCTAATTTTTTTATAACCATTTCTCTTGAATTAGATATCTTCAAAATACCATATTCACATTTAGTAAATGAATAACTAATTTTATAATTTATTAGAATTAAATTCATATATCTTGACAAGCAACAACAACTCGTAGATGGATTTCGAATGGGATCAAGATTGGATAATTTCAAAATTTCAAGCACGAATGGTTCGAATCAAAAATGATAAGCAAAAGATGACGGCATGTCAAGGAATAGCAATACGACAACTAGCGAAGAAGAAGTATTATATTTTCAAACATTCATTCTTATTCAGATTTTATTCAAATTATTCCTTATTCCATCTTAATTCATTTGTAATTCAATTTATTCATGTTAATTTATCACAATGTTTTATAAAATATTTCTTGATGTTTAAATCAAAATCATATAGTCATCCCATTTTCGAAACTCGAAAATAAATGTCTGTAATGTCGCGATCATCCCCATAATTATTTTCAGGCGACTAGTATGTGATTTTATATCTATCTAGTATACATCGAACTTCATATATACGTTGATCAGGCGTATATTCAAAATCTGTACATACTAAATAGTCTAATCCTGACGTCCAATAAATACGCAAAACACTTATCATAAGTTATATTTCATTTACACTTTTCAAAACGATTTATTTAAATTTCAAAATAATTTATAATTTCAAAATAGCTCTCTTTATAGTGATTCTTGTGATAATTCCACTCATTATAGAGTATCACTACTCTATTTCTAATGAGTTTTTAAACTGATAAGTTAAGCTCCGTCAAACTGATACCACATGTAACAAACTGCTATTTTTAACGTCTTGAATCGGTAATTAAACCAACTCCAGAAGCTTAAAAAGCCGTACCAATATTAGCTTACAGGTTTTAAATAGAAAATGCACACAGAATCACAACATAGAATACAATAATTGCACGAAATAAATTTTATATAAATATCAGAGTTTATAAAATATTTTACAGTGGAAGATTCAATATAATGGCTACATAAGTTTTAAAAGAATAAAATTTTACATTTTTATCAATCTTGCGCGCGTACACGTCTTCACATTCCTCTCTAGTTTTTGCGAGCTAAAAATCTAAAATCTTCAACACTCGTATTTGACCAGAGCGTTCCATACAAAAACATGAAACATCCGGGTCAGGATTAAACTTATTTCAAGTCAGTAAATTTCGATTTAATCACATAAATATAATCAGTTTAATCCCAATAAAATCCTAAATAAATTGAGTATACAAATCAGTGAACCGTCGAAGTAATTGGAACAAGCATGGCAACTAATGGGGTGAGCATATATCCATTTCCAAACAGAGAGAAACAATTGTACAAGATACTACAGTAGTCATTAATGGTCACGATATTGAACATGAAAGGGGAAAGCTGGTTTAACCATGCATGTGCTCGTATGACCAAATAGGAGTATGCAAAATAAATAAATAAAATGCAGGAAAAATGAAATCAACAAGCAGCTCATAAGTTAAGGAAAGTTCCAGCTTCAGGCAAAAGGGCAGGCAGTTCGAAGGTACCATGCGTGGAAAAATGAGGTTGGGTCCATACATATACGTTTCCAGTTGTCAATAGGGCGACCAAAACTCGAGATCATGCAGCAAAATATATGTATGTCAGGCCTCCATGTTTTGTTAACTAAAGATCAAGAATATTATAATTACATGTGTGCTAAGCCCAACTAGAACAACCTAGTAACCGAATATATAGGTATACACACTACAAGAAAATATATATTTAGTTACATTTATTAGCAGCGTTTACAGTGTAAAAGCAACCAATACTATTTTAATCCATTTTTTTCTTAATTTTTATTCATTAGCGTAGGCCAAATTAACGTTTCTTGAACAAACCTAGCTTGTCACGTTTAGTTTCTCCTTTACGCCAAAACTTCCCTCCTCCTGAAAATTTTCCCCCTCAAAATTTCCTTCCGCGCTTCACCAAAATTACGTTCCTTTATTCTTCGAATGCAACCAAAAATTCCCTCCATCTACAGTTTCAGGATCGATTTTATCTAGACTTCATCTTGCCCTTCATTCACGGTTTCAGGATCGATTTCAGATAGACTGAGCTTGCTAATTTGGGTTTTCAGATCTAGAAATCAACCGAGATCTTCGTTCGCTTCCGACATCATCTTGCCCTTCAATCACTTCAGGATCGATTTCATCTCGACTGAGCTTGCTAATTTGGGTTTTCAGATCTAGAAATCAACTGAGATCTTCGTTCAGATTGGGGTAGCATTTATTAAAAATTATTTCATGTTGCAAATTATTGTTTTCAGATCTAGAATTAAATTAAGATTGTGTTTTCAGATCTAGAAAAAACGTATGGATTTCTTAGCATGCATCATCCCTGTGATTTAAATAAAAAAATACAATGAATTGTAAGATAAAAATTGTTCGCATGATTTGAAGTGAATGGAAGTTTATATAGTAAACTTAGTGTTGTAATAATTTCATCATCGATCTCCATCCAACTATTTCCATATAGTGTGACGGATTCAAAAAAACTTAGTTGCTGCAACCACCATGGATGATGTAAGTTGATATGTTGTTCTGTAAATGCAGTTGAAATAGATCGTAAGTTATAGAGTTACGGATACTATTAAAGTACAATGTACAATTCCTCATTGCAAGTTCAGTCGTAAACAATAGGCGTGATGATGCTTTAAAGAAGATGACAAAGTAAAATATTAGATGGATAGTAAAAATAGCACAGGAGAAAATAAGGAATACTCAGTTGGTAATGGATAGTGAATGTTAATCTACTTGAGTAGCCGATGAGTTATTGTAATCTACATGAAATGTATTATTTCTGACATACCAAATAACACATTTGCCATCAATTACCTATATGTTTCTCGTATAATTTTAAGAAAAAAGCATACAATATTGCTTAGAGATTAATCTGGTGGCTTCGAAGCGTAAAAAAGATTGATTGAACAGTTATTTTTATGGGTAGCACGACTAATAAGAACTTTACACCAGTTATCCATTATAGTCTATGTATGTATTGAATAGTCCATAGCCCATGTGCCAACCTGAAGACTTGTAATTGTACCAAGTAATCTGCACAACTGAAATATAACTTCTGCTCACAAAAAAGAAAATTTGAACTTCTTGGAAAAAAATGAAGGATCAGTGGTGATACATATTAGAACGGTAAACTCCAATGATATATCAACGGTATTGTAGTTTGAATGAATCATCAGACCATCGTCCCCAATTAGGTATATAAAGTGTAAACTCATATAAATAAATAAATATCAATCTGTTAAATTTTGAATCAATTAGAATGGCGCTGTTAACATTTAATGGATTAAGTATTATAAATAAATATATAACTGTAAATATTCTGATAAATACTTAATCATATTTCCATCGTGTTTGTGCTACAGATTTTGAGATCCTACTGTCCATAATTGCTGATCAGATTAACGTTTCAACATTATACCACAATCCAAAGGAGGATCAGTGCTTATTTGTGTTTTTATTGGTAATTTGTTGTGCATATTACAAGCTGAAGTGTAGGTGCTTCATTTTCATAACATATAGAAATGTTATAAGTTAGGTTCCATTTACTGGCGGGGCTAATACTCTAAATATTGTTGAATTTTATGTCAACTTTGTAGCTTGCAGTGACATTGGATGGTCTTCCGTTAGTAAGACATTTTGCTGGTCTGGACGGGTACTGTAGTATTATTTACAACTGTAGATGGAGCAAGCAAATCTGTTGCTCTGTCTTTATATGTTGCAATTGTTTTTGTATTTATCTAATCATCAACAATTGCAAAAACCGTACATGGGTATTTAGCGAATGGTTTGTAAAAACAAATCAAGTATTTGTGCTTTGTTAGAAGTTTAATTGGATCATCTAAGCATCCGGCAATGCTCTCTTGTCACACAGGTCATGCTTGATTGTTGTTTGGTCTTGTTAGTTTGCATACTACTTGAGTTTATGCTTAACAGCCAAATTATTAACATTATCATTTTTGTAGTTGAATTCGAGACGTTTATTAGAAAATAGTTAGCATTGGGTGCATCAAACGTTCCATTTTGTAAATTATTTTATGACGTTAAAAATAATTAAATTTATATTATTAAAAAATTTCTCAATCAATAAATTGTACAAATGAGATTTTCATTTAAAACGTGTTTCTTTTGCGATTATATCTAAATGGTTTGCATTATAAATTTGATTTCGAGCAATTTAAGATACACTGATAATAACATTTTTTAATTAGGTCCGGAAGTACTTGTCTTTGTTATCGTTAGTAGACGAAATAATCCCCATTATCATAGTGTTTGCTTCAGACGCATCCGACGCTTGGTCGTTGTTTACCACGGCCAAAAACGACCGAGTTGGAAGCGATGGCGTCAGACTGATAGGAAACTCAATTGGTGATTTCCTTTGATGGGATATCTAAATTGTAGTTCCAAAATTGAGAACTCTTAGGAAGTAACAGTTTTCACTATATTTCACCTCTCATATTACATATATTTACCTTATTGTTCTATGTTTTTTGATATTTTACTTTATTGTTTAGTCACCCATGGTATGTTTTAAATTCAGCAAGTTGTGTAGAACACGCGTTTACACACCAATGCGAATAAGAATTGTATTAGTGGGTCGTGGTGCATCTTTTATTCTTGGGCTCTGTCTGGAACAGTCAGGGTGAGGCTCTATTTACTTAACACATGAGATGTTTATGGGCGAGGGTCTACTATAATAGGATTGGTTTGTTCATCAAAGTAACTATGTTTTCTAAATGTGCTTTTGATCATTTGTGCCTATTAAGTTTATTTGAATCTTCCGTAAATCTGAAATTTAATTGGGTATCTAATCTCAGCAAAGGAGTTTACAACGAACATAAGTAGGATACCGAGCATATATCTGCGCCAGTAAACAAAGTATTTGAGTGAATTATTTAAAATATGTTTTCGCATTTAATTGATTTATAGCTATTTACTTGTTTGTTTTTAATTGTGTAATATTTGTTTAGCAGATTTAACTAATTAAACACTATTCCTTTTTTTTCTTTTTTTGAATGAAGCAAAAAAAAAATGTTTACTTACTGTAAATTGAATATAATGATTTATCGTAGGAACAAAAACATGGAAAATTAAATAAGCTTTCCATTGTCCATAGATCGATTAATACATTTTATTGTATGCTTAATAATGATCTTATGCCATCAGTATCAAAGGTGAAAAGAAAATAAATCGATGACGCAATATGAAGCCGGTGAGTTAAATGCACAAATATAAGAAGTAACCTTTAATATTTTACTATTGTTTTCACTTAATGCGCCCTGAGATGCTGGCACCTGAATCATACATTCACTTGTAAACTAATGTATATATGTAGCTCATATGATCTCTTTGTTGCCAATGTTATATATGCGTCAGTTTACAATACCATTATTTTGATGTATTAAACCTGAATTAACCATGTTTGTTGTTATCAGATTAATTTCATTATTGATCCATTTGCTCACTTTTTATATTATTTTCACTCAAATAGTCATATGGTTCTCACATAGCATAATATAAAAGGCCACATCAGTTAGCAAATACAGTGGAGAAAGTAAGCATTATTTAAAATGTAGAGTCTTAAAGTGAAGTATGACATGTAACGTGAGTGAGGAAAAAAATAATAAGGTGAAGATTTCGTGCACAATGGCGGAGCTATGTAAGGCCCAGCGGGGGCCACTGCCCCAACCGAATTATTTTTTCTTTCAGTTTTTTTCTTTTTTGTTGTGGAATTGAGCTTGTGTCGAATAAGGTGTGTTAGGTTTTTCATATCAAATCGACTATCTTAGTTCCTAAATCTTCTACATCTGCGATTTCGCTTTTTCCTTCTCGATTCAAAATATGCGATTCTCAGATGGCATCTTCTTTAGATTTCATCGAGAGAGAAGCAGCTCCAATGAGATAGAAGTAGAACAAACCACCGTTTATTTACTTTGTTCCTCTCATTTACGCTCCTGCTCTTCCCCTCTTTAGAATTGCTTTTTGTTGCAAGCCGATTGTTAGGGATCGGTTATTTTATGGAGTGCTGGTTGATGCTTTTGCTCACGACACCTGTTTGATAATTTACCTTTACAATGGAATGTTGTTATATTCTACATGTAATTCAATTGATGGAATAATATATTCTACATGTTGTTCATTTTTGGAATTTCTTGAAATAACGTATGAATGTACACTTGAAATATTACGGAACTTGTTCATGATTTACTGTAAATCATAGTTTACCATTAAAGAAAAAAATGTGTGTTAGATTTTTCCTTTTCATTTTCATCCCTAACATCAAAAACTTGTTTGTTATTCAAGAATGATCATTGAGTGGAAGGAAAGACACCACTTCATTCCTATCTTGTTGAACTTTTCTATGAAGCTTAGATATGCAATTTCAATAGTTGAATAATCATCCGTAATAAATATTGAATTATTTTCGTATATGATTTGTCTTGGTCTAAGTAATCCATTCTCATCATATGACAAGGAAAAAATAATGTGATTCATCAAAATAACTTGATCATAAACTCAAAAATGACCATACTGTTTAAAATTTAAAAAAAAAATGAACACAAAACGATTTGTTCATGAACATTTGATGCTGTAATTTTTCATCATAGTTAAAACTGAATATTAATATATAAAGTTTGTGGATCAAATATGTGTTAGCACTTGTTATGAACGTACGGTTAATGATTTTTTTTATATATAAATTTCCGCCCTCATTGAGTTAAAACTCTGCGTACGCCACTATTCGTGCATGAAAAAAGAAATTAGGTGAATTACTATTTTGAAGTATTTTGTTGTCTGATTATAGCAGGAAATCAAATTCTACATCAAAGTTTGAGAACTTATTTGAATGCCTGTATTGCCAATGGAAAAGGATTGGGTGTATTTAAACAAGTGACTATTTAATGCTTAACCTAAATATGTATTTTGAGAAGTAACACATGTTTTAGTATTAAAATTTATTTTTAATATTTGTTTTAGAACCAGTATTGGAATGTACATCAAAACATATATACATATGCCCTATACTTGTCATTAATTGCATGTAATTTTATTCTATGCAAGTTCAACTCTCATGTCCTTTTTCAAATCCACTCATTTGTTGATTAATTTTTTTAAGATCATCATACAGATAAATGCATAACCTGCATGTATTATACTTTATTCTTGAACTAAGTGATTATTCTCATATATTTCTACCTGCATATATGCACATATACTGTTTTTGTAGCTTAAATATAGCTAAACAACTTGATTTGTTGTTAGTCTGCTGATTCCATACACAAATTGTTATGGAGAAATTTTGATTCAATACCTCTTAAATCAAAAATCCCCAACGCCGCGGAAAACGCGATCGTGGTAATAGTGCAAAAACAACCAATCGAACAATCTCAATCTTATCCAAGCCAATCACAATCATTAAACAATGGAAATAATAGAGCAATAACGAGAAACTAAATCACATAGGGATTTATAGTGGTTCCACTGACGTCTTGTCAATGTACGTCCACTTTGAGAGAGAAACCTTTATTAATATCAATAGAAGAATACAAGAGATTGATTACAATGATCAAATTTACTAGAAAAAATTGATTTTGTGGAGAAAGGAATTGAAGAAGATTAGGATTGCCTAAACCCTAATTAGAATAATCGTAGATCTAACCTCTTGATTTGTGATCCCCCTCCTTTTGTATTCAATGTAGCTTATATAGGCATAGAGAAGTATATGGAAATTTCCAAAATTTCCTCTAAAATATCCTCTAGATCCAAAATATTCTCCAGATCCAAAATATCCTCTAGATCCAAAATATTCTCTAGATCCAAAATATCCTCCAGATCCAAAATATCCTCTAGATCTAACACATAGTATCGCATACTTCAACACTCCACCTCGATACTATATCTGTCTACATCACAAACTTCAATGCACCCAAGCATTTCCTTCTATCTTCAATCAAGAAAGCTTGAATGTTTCCCCAATGAACTCCGGCATAGCCACCGCCCATTGCACTTCACTAACGAGTTCAGGCATAGCCTCCACCCGTCAATGAAGTGTTGAAACATCCAACTCCTAAACCAGTCTTACCAAAAGACAATGTACTCGGGAGCGAAAACAAGTACTTACCATGAAGATAGAACACCAACCTCTCACCGATACTCTTCTACATCCAAGTTTCTCTCTCAGATGTGCCACCCCGTGGCACCTAGCATCTCTCCAAGCGAATTAAGTTCGAGCAATGCTCGAACTTCCCAACCGGTAACGCCTTAGTGAACATGTCCGCCGCGTAACCCACGTTATCCTTTGTGTGCACTTTCCGAAGGCATACTTGCTTGTCTTCGTCCACGGCTACTAGAAATGACTCCCTCACTTCAATATGCTTCGTCCGTGAGGTAAATGCCAAATTCTTAGCCAAGTGAATAGCGCTTTGGCTATCACATTGAACATCAACATTGTCATGTTCAAAACCCAAGTCACACAACAGTCGCTTCAAATAGAATGCTTCCTTTGTTGCCTCTACCGCAGCTATCAACTCCGCCTCCGTGGTGGATAAAGCAACTACGGTCTGCAATCTCGATCTCCAACTTATGGCTGTACCACCAAGAGTGAAGACATATCCAGAAGTTGGTTTTCTTCGATCCCTATCACCAGCGTAGTCCGAGTCACAGTTACCAACCAACATGCAATTCTTGTCTTTACTACCCCCAAAAATAAGGCCATGACATGCTGTACCTTTCAAGTATCTCAAGATAAGCTTCACTGCTTCCCAATGTGATTTCCCCGAATTAGCCATGAACCGATTAACCACCCCGACGACATTTGCAATATTAGGTCTTGTACACACCATGGCATACATCAAACTTCCAACCGAACTAGCATGTGGCACCTTTGCCATATAAGCCTTGTCTTTCTGCTCCATAGGTGGTCCCTTACTCGAAAGCTTTATATGCAAAGGTAAAGGTGTATTTGAAGCCTTTGCATCCTCCATGCTAAACCGACAAAGCACTTTCTTAATGTACTCCTTTTGAGTCAATCTCAACTCAAAACGCTTTCGGTCCCTTACAATCTCCATGTCCAAGATTTTCTTTGCTTCTCCAAGGTCTTTCATCTCGAACTCCGCCTTTAATTTCTCTTTCAACTTGTTGATTTTGCCTTGTCCTTAGAAGCAATGAGCATATCGTCCACATACAAGAGTAAATACACCCAACAATCATTTCCTAACATTTTGAAATAAACGCAAGCATCTTTGATGCTTCGATGGAAGCCACTTTCAAGCATGAAATGATCAAATCTCTTGTATCATTGCCTAGATGATTGCTTCAAACCATACAATGATTTCTTCAACTTGCAAACTAGTTCTAACTTACCTTCTACAATAAACCCTTCTGGTTGCTCCATGTAGATGTCTTCATCCAAGTCTCCATGCAAGAAGGCGGTTTTCACATCTAGTTGCTCCAACTCCAAGTCGTGAATAGCAACTATGGCAAGTAATATCTGGATAGAAGTATGTCTCACAACCGGTGCGAAGATCTCATCATACTCCTTTCCTCTGTGCAAACCCCTTAGCCACTAGCCTAACTTTGTATCTTCCATCGTCCTTCACCTTATATATCCATTTGCACCCAATAGCACGGTTTTCTTGAGGAAGTGAAACCAACTCCCAAGTCTGGTTCTTCATAAACGATTGCATCTCTTCCTCCATGGCGCAAATCCACTTCGAGTTATCACTCGAATCCATGACGTCATCAAGGTGCATCGGCTCATCTTGGACTACATGAAGAGCATAGTCCAAATTCTCACAAAATCTAAGATAGTTCCAATCACCATATCTTTCGGGTGGCCTTATAGCACGACGACCAACCCGAGTAGCAATCCCATCACCCGGTTTTCCTTCAGCTCCACCTTGAATTGAATCTTCTCTAGGCTCGTGCACATCACCAACACTACTAGAGGAATCCTGTGGACTATGTGATGTAACATCAACCGCATTCACCTCGCAAGCACCTCTAACAACTCTACTCTCTGTAGGCCTAAAAGTGGAAATAACTTCCTTCTCCTTTGATTCACCATGAACCAAATCATGAACATCTGATGAGCCTTCATTATCCTTGAACATAACCGACTCATCAAAAGTAACATGACGAGAAACTGAAACCTTCTTCGTTTTCGGATTCCAAATCTGATAGCCTTTGACTCCATCCATATAACCAAGCAAAATCCCTTTGAAAGCTCTAGGTGAGAGCTTATCATTCCCCGGATCATGCACATAAACAGGACTGCCAAATACACGAAGACAACTCAAGTCAATGCTCTTCCCCTTCCACACTTCCTCCGGAATTTTGTTACCAATAGCCGAGCACGGAATTCGATTAATAATATGCACTGCGGTTGACAAAGCTTCGGCCCAAAATCCCTTAGACAAACCCGATGTCAATCTCAAGCATCGAGCTTTCTCTAATAGGGTTCGGTTCATTCTCTCCGCCACTCCATTAGATTGCGGATCTCCCGGTGTAGTAAAATGCCTCCGAATACCATGTTGCTTGTAAAAATTCAGAAGTTCTCCGGAAACATACTCGCCGCCATTATCGGACCTAAGAACCTTCAAAGTCTTTCCACTCTCATTCTCAACAAGAGCCTTCCATTCTTTGAATCTTGCAAATGCCTCCGACTTGGCCTTCATTACATACACCCAAACCTTTCGAGAAAAATTATCAATGAAAGAAATATAATATCTTGCTCCTCCCAAAGAAGATACAGGTGCTGGTCCCCAAACATCCGTGTGCACCTACTCAAGAATCCCTCTTGAATCATGTTTTCCTTCACCGAGTGACACTCTAGTTTGCTTCCCCATGACACATTCCTCGCAAAACTCTAACTTGCTGAAACTCTCACCATCAATCATCTCTCTTCGACGAAGAACATCTAAACTCTTCTCCGAGACATGACCCAATCTCAAATGCCACAGCCGTGTCGCATCTAAGCCACGGGAACTATCAACAATGAAACAAGTTTCGCCTTCCACGGTCACTCCTTGAAGCAAATAGATACCATGAGTTCTAGCACCCTTCATAACCACAAGCACACCCTTCGAAACCCTCAAGCTATCACTCTCAATGGTGATCTTGCAACCTAGAGAATCCAACTATCCCAAAGAGATAAGTGACTTCCGTAGTCCCGGAACATAGCGCACATTAGTGAGAGTACGAATCACTCCGTCAAACATTCGAATTTGCACGGATCCAATGCCTTTCGACTTGCAAACTGCACCATTTCTCATAAAAATTGAATTTCCTTCTCGATCAACATAAGAAGAAAAACAATTCCTATTAGGCGTCATGTGATATGAAGCCATCGAATCAAGCACCCAATCGCTGCCCGAAACATCCGATGCAACAGCCGACAAAACATCTATGTCTTCCTCACCGACATCTCTCTCCACCGCAACTGATGAAGATGCTACTTCCTTCTTCCCCTTGTCTGGACAATCATTCTTCCAGTGACCAGGTTTCTTACATATAAAGCACTTGTCATTTCTTTCCTTCGATTTTTCTCTTCCACCGGGCTTCTTAGACTTAGAACGCCCTCAGTTTCCCTTCTTCTCTGACTTTTCTTTCTCCGCAAATAAACCTTGACCATTACCAGCACCAATACTACCATCACTCAGCTCCTTCATCTGATCTCGTAATTCCTCACTAAGAAGACCCGTCTTGACATCATTTAGAGTCAATGTATTCCGGCCATAGATCAAACTATTTGAGAACCCAGTATAGCGTTCAGGCAACGAACATAGCAATATCATCGTCTTTTGCTCCTCCTCAATCTTCAAATCTACCGCCTTCATCTTCATTAGCAAATCATCAAACACATTTAAGTGCGCCTTTAGCGAAGTTCCTTCCTTCATCTTGTAGGTAAAGAAAGTCCGCAACAAGATCAGTCGATTTGTGAGTGACTTCTTCATATAAAACTCCTCCAACTTGTTCCAAATACCTTTAGCATTCGTCTCACCACTAATTTCGGAAATAACATTCTCCCCCATGGCAAGTTGAAGTGTAGTGAATGCCCACTCTTCCATTTCTTCTCTCTCTACATCTGGGATGTCCTCTGGCGATAAATGTGTATCAAATACCACCTGATGTACCCGATTCCGCCTAAGAACCGCTTTCATCTTCCATTTCCTCTTTTCGAAATCATTATCGCCATTCCACTTGTCGATAACCAATTGTGAACCAGCAGCTGCATACGACCCATGTACATAAGGAGCTACACCACTTGGACCACCTGTTGATGGATTATTTGAACCTGATTCCAGCATTTCTACAACTATCTTCCAACACCAATTCTATGATACCAAATGTTGTGGAGAAAATTTGATTCAAGACCGCTTAAATCAAAAATCCCCAACGCCGCGAAAAACGAGATCGTGGTAATAGTGAAAAAACAACCAATCGAACAATCTCAATCTTATCCAAGCCAATCACAATCACCAAACAATTGAAATAATAGAGCAATAACGAGAAACTAAATCACACAGGGATTTATAGTGGTTCCACCGACGTCTTATCAGTGTACGTCCACTTTGAGAGAGAAACCTTTATTAATATCAATAGAAGAGTACAAGAGATTGATTACAATGATCAAATTTACTAGAAAATTTTGATTTTGTGGAGAAAGGAATTGAAGAAGATTAGGATTGCCTAAACCCTAATTAGAATAATCTTAGATCTAATCTCTTGATTTGTGATCCCCCTCCTTTTGTATTCGATGTAACTTATATAGGCATAGAGAAGTATATGGAAATTCCCAAAATTTCCTCCAAAATTTCCTCTAGATCCAAAATATTCTCTAGATCCAAAATATCCTTCAGATCCAAAATATCCTCTAGATCCAAAATATTCTCTACATCCAAAATATCCTCCAGATCCAAAATATCCTCTAGATCTAACACATAGTATCGCATACTTCAACACAAACTTGTCGACGTCATTAGTATATGCTATGTGATGCCAAAGACAAAAGGTTATAATCAGTTTTTAGATGCAAAATTAACATTTATTCACGCTTTAACAGATCCTATGATATAAACATCTAGCTAATAAAACACCTTATTTCCCATTAACATAAAATAATGTGCATCAGTGCATGTGAAGTGGTTATATTTCTTTATTCTAAATGCTTGCTATCTACCATCTTAAATTAAAACTTTTTTTACATACGAACTGTGGCTTTTCTATGCTGCATATAGTTGTATAATCGCTACTACCATCATTGGAACATGTAAAATATATGATATGCTTACCATAAGTTTTGCTGGATAATTGAATTAATATATTGATCAAATCCCCCCAATATTTAGAATCTTCAAAATAACTTATTTGGATTTTGATCATTCTAACTAATTTATGTAAACTCAATATGGTACAATCTTAAACTCAATTTTCTTTTCTTTTTGACTAGTTGAAGCCTTGGTAGATAAATTAGTGGATGATTAAATATCACGAGTTTGAACCGTGATGACGGTGATGGATATTTAACATTATGTATGGAGTACTAATTTTAAATTTGATATGTATACTTGCATCAAAATCATTGTAAATAGCACTATTTGCACTACCGTTTTTTTAACTAGTCATGAAAAATGGAATCAATTAAAAAAAATAAACAAACAAAACCAAACCAGAAACAGAAGAAGAAGAAAGGAAAAGAAAAAATAAATAGAAATATTGAATATAAAGCTGGTATTGGTAAAAACATTGGTTCCGTGAACCAATTTGATTAGTGATTTGACACTCATCCACCTACATAGTAGAGTCAATGTACGAGATTGTGCAACTGATTCGCTCTTTATCATTTATTGATTCGTGTTACTTAATCTAACAACCCAAAATAACTAGTTAAAGTAAAGTGTAGTAATTTTGCTAAACAGATAGCAGAAAGTCCTGCTCCTTTCATGCCAGTCTTAACTTTTTCATATGCACGAGAGGGAGAGCCGTACAAAAAAGAAACAACACAAATTAAACTAAAATGAAATTAAAATAACTGGATGGTAAAAGGAAAACCACAAAACATGACGGTAAAAAGGAAAAAAATAACCGGATTAACGGGGCAGGTAAAATTTGCAGCTTAATGAGTTAGATTAAAATTAAAATCTCTCTAGTCTATAGTTTGGCTTACACATGAGAAGATTAATAGGGCAGGTAAAATCTGTATATACCCTGTAGTACATAGTCTATGATTTTTGTTGATTGATTTCATCTACTTTTAAGCGATTCTTTAAAACATAAGTTCATAAACTAAACTGCAAAGTGATTACATATTCATAAATCAGAAGAATAGAAAATGGAGGACGACTAATCATAAGTCTGAATGCTAATTAGACTTACTAATTATTTATCCTTGATTTCCAAGGATTACATGATGCCAGAATTACAAGAAGTTTGTCCTCTGATCAGTTCTTAGATCGACGATTAAAGAGTAAAAATAAATCCTTTTGTGAATTGCTTCAATCAATATTACTCTGTGATAATTCTTTATACATAGGATGGAGTTTCTTATGTTTTCTATGTTGTTTATGTTGGAAAGTTTTAATATTAAAGTTCTTTTATCCAAAAGTTTTGATAATACTTATCAATCACCTTGCTTTAGAAATGCAAATTGTGAATGGTTGTTTACAAAAAAAACTAACTGTGAATGGTTGGTGGCAAAAAAACTAACTGTGATCTATTTCCTTTTTGCATTCTGCAACTGTCAAATTTTCACTGGGAATGAATAATTTCAGTGGTCAAACTAGTCAATAACTCAGCATACTTTTAATATGATGATCTGCCCGTAGAATATTGAATCCAATATGAATTGAATTGTAAAATTGTTTCTCTCTCTTGAAGAGATGTACTGACTGAGAAGAGAATGACAGACTAAGTTGTATTATTTCAAAATAATTGATGTACAAAGTAATCGGTTTCTTATATAGAGAAGCCTGATACATAACTAATAGATATTTGGCTGAACATCTGAGCCAGGCAAGATATGACTAAAAGCAGTGTAACTAAATGGACGTGCCTCAACCAGGATACGAGAGAATCTAGTAATTGCTCTCACGTGATCCTATTTATCTTGATAGTTTTTGTCGCGGTAATTTTGGATTGACAGAAACGCATTGCGTTTGATGGGAAAATAAAAAATAAGCTTCAGTTAAGTTGCATGCCATCAAATGCAATTGTGTTGGGCACTTGAAACTAAAATGCCAAAAGGCAGGCTTGTTTTTAAACCCGCTATCTTTTTGTTGGCTATCCTCCATTGTCTTCTTTTGATCTCCTGAAAGAGATGTCATGTATCTCGGAATAGCGACTCCCTCTGTGACAATTTTTCGTAGATTTTGTGATCGAAAATAGGTCTTCATTCTGATGGATCAAAATTCATAATATTCTCCATAAAAAATTAGAAGAGGTAAGGAAAAGCGGTTGAAATCGTAACTCATGGTTGTAAGGAGGAAAGATTACGCATAGTGATATGATCGAACTTAGTTTTGATACCACTGATGGTTTGTTTATTAGGAATAGAGTAAATAGTTGTTATTTGTTTTAGGTAAATAAGCTTTATTAGTTTTCTTTGTTTTGTTACAACTGCTACTCAAGCCAAGATTAAAATTTATAGGAAGCTGAGATTGGTGTTACAGACTTCTGAATTTTTCTTCATTTGTTTTACAATGATTTTTCTAGATGTTCTAGACAATTCTAACTTAATTACAATTACGAAATATAATTAGAATAGCCTAGAATAAAGTCTTCTATATGTTTCTGAATACAAGTTTCTTAGAAAATTCTAGAAATGTGCATCAACTTCTAAACATGGGTTTGATGCGTGTATTTGTATTAACTCTGTAAACATGAAAAGTGGCTAATGTTTTTAGAATTCTCTGGGTTGATAAACATTAATATGTCGGTTTGCTAATGTTTCAACATTTTGATTTCGAAATTTGGATATTTAAGTTTTATATTTGTTATCTTTTGAACTGTATGGTCTATGCAGAATGTTTATTGATTATGCAATTTAAGGGTCGTAAGTCGGATACAATGAGCTAGTGTTAAGTGGCTAAAATGGTCATCATGTCTTCGTATATGCGAGTAAGAGCGTGTGTATCTTCATGTTCTCTTCTATCGTTTCAAAGCTCCTTCAGCAACTAATGTTTTATGCCCCCGGCAATAATGTTTGTTAATTTTGTGTCTGCCGAGTTATTGACTAGTTTGACCACTGAATAATTTCAGCAAGCTAAATAACTTAAAAATACCGAGTTATTGACTAGGATTGAATAATTTCAGCAAGCCAACTCTTCTATTATTTAGCTGTATAATATATTTTTTTTGTTGTTCTTTAACCTGACTATACAACTATGTGTGGTGCACCTATATTCACTTCTTTTGTTCATTTTTGTCTCGAGTTTTCATTTGTTGTTATTAAATGCTTTTATTCCATGTTTTTGCAGAAAAATGATATGCATACAAGCAATGTACGCACTCGTCATTAATTGAAGAATGAAATATCTCGGAAGTATAAGCCAAAAGGAAAATATATTGTGCCAATTTATGAATCTTTTCATGTAGAGAAAGAACAAGAATTAAGGCCCAACATCATACGAATGCCATGTGAAGAAATTGAAGTGCCTTATGCAGAAAATGAAATGCGCGGAGAGAATGAAATGCCTTGCGAAGATAATGAGAAGCGTGAAGGAAATGAAATGCCATGTAATAAAAATGAGATGCGCGAAGAAATTGAAAAGCGTGAAGAATGTGAAATGGCTTATGAAGAGAATGTTGTTACCGAAATGGAAATCGAGAAGTCAATTGAACCATTAAATCTTGAGAGTCAAATTGAAGTAGAATTCAATGAGGCAGGCATACCGATAGGAGAAGGCTCAGTCCACTTATCTTCTTATCTTGGACCACTAGTAAGGGAGCATGTTCCGGTTACACTTAGCGATTGGAGGCTTCTAAGCGATGAACTAAAAACTATCTTGTGGGATTCCATTCAGGTAACAAAAATTTATATTTACGGAAATGATTTATTTAACAAAATGTTCTTTTAAATTCATTTTAATATGAAATAACACTAGTTTTTTCCTTTTGATTTGTAGGCTAGATTTAAATTGGAGGATGAATGGCAAAAAACGACCATATTTCAGCAAATGGGAACCATTTGGAGAACTTCAAAAAGTAGATTGGTTCGAAAAATAATTAGAGCATCGACGGAAGAGGAAAGACTTACTTTGAAACCATACAACATAAAAAATGTCAAGGAGTGGAGAAAGTTTGTAAAGGAGAAAACAAGTTTGGAGTTTAAGGTAAAATACTTACACTTAAATTCAAGTGCAAAATATTAATATCAAACATGGTGTTAATTATATAGCACTAATAATTATTTAGTAGAAAACAGTAATAAAATAGTTTCTAAAAGTTCGAATAAAAATGAAGTAATCAGCCAAATGAAGAAATGCTCAAGCGTATAAAGATATTTTATACCGTCAAGTGGAAAGCAGGTCAGGTTAATCAAGACAAAACCATCCAGCCTGCTTTAGTATTGTAAAGTAAACTATGCATTTAAATACTTATGTAAACTGAGAGCATGTATTATTATTATTTTGTATCAAAATTTAGCAATAACACGGATATTTGAATGTTGCTTCGAGTAGTTTTTCCACAGATATTCTGAATGTTGCTTCAGAATATTTGAATTTTGCTTCGAGTAGTTTCTCCATAGATATTCAACCTCAGTTTTTAACATGGATTGTGAGAACTAAGCAACATTGACCTTCAAATATTTTAAAATGTAAGACTGTAAGCAAGAGAGATTAGAAAAAAATAAAAATCAAACAGATCCTTTAACATATTGACTTGAGGGTTTAGGTTTTACTGAAAATATAATTTGTCTATGGTGAAAAAACTTCAAATAGGTTTATTTTCAAAAAATCAGTAGTAGAAGATTAAGATAAATTTACCAAGTGACACTAATGAACATGCATGGGTCGCTTGAGAAATTAAGATTAAATGGGCATTAGTCATCATCTATATGAAATAGCGTGCTGCTTTAATTAGATGTTACTAGTTTTATTGCCATTAGTAAAAGGATTGTATTTATCTTTAACGACCCGTATTTTCAGTGATATAATAATTAATTTATTTAATGATTTAAATAGTGATATAGAGAATTTAATGGTTGTTTAATTAAACAATAGTGAATATTTAATTAATATAATAATATATTTAATTTTTGAAATAATCAGAAATAGTGGAATTCACAAAATGGTGTGAATTGGATCATATGTGATATTTAATTCTATTTAGAATTGAATTAGAATGAAAAATATATTATTTGAAAGAAGTTTGAACGTATAATTATATTATAATTAAAATCTAGCTCGAAATGGCGCGGCAGTTCGCTGTTTGACGATTTGAACTTCAACTGAATATACCGGGTCCGTTTTAAATCGGATTTTTGTGAAACAAGAAACGTTCGGAGCCGCTGAAGTATATTTTTCTAGCGGAAGAGAAAAATCGGGATTTTATTGTGTAGATTTTGAGATATGTCCAAATCAAATTTCCAAATAGTCGCTATAGAATCGTTTATCGACCGTAACAGTTTATTTGATATTACTAGATATTAGTCTCGAATTTAGATAAGACTCTTTTGAGACATAGTGATAAATTAGTTTTTAGAATTTTACTGTAATTTTTAATTAATTAAATACCCAACTTTTTATTTGGAGTATTTTGCACCCTATATCAATATTTCGAGGTTTTACAATATAAGTTAACCTACCGATATTATTATATTTTTGGGATCGTGGCACCTCGCTGGACACGACCGTATTCTCATATCTGTCCTTAGCGGCTCGACGTAACGCAGTATAACTAAAGTGTACTTGGCACCCTTTGTGTTTGAGAGATTTTATAAAACACGTTGATAACATTTGCTAAGTTATTGTCATGCCACATTGTATAATGTATGCATTTCTTATAGTATAAGCTTTAGTTCTTTCCTTTTCATAATGCCATTCCCTAGTCCTACCATTACACGCAAGCTGCATGCCAACGATGTGAACCAACCAAGATTTTCCATTACAACCTCATAACCCTATGACTTATAGGATACAAGAGCCATGCCAAAAATCAAATCAATGTGTTTAAATCTCAAGCAAAACATATATAAATATCTACATGGGCGCATGTACTAATGCAAATCTAACAAGTAAGATTTCGCACAACCGATGTATGATCATTCAAGTCTACGTATTGCTGGAGCATAGACACCTCTATTTTCTATTGATTCCTCTCCAACGCAGTATGCTTAGTACTCCATAGACTTTGGCCTTGACACCTAATATCCTTTCAATGCAAATCGTACAGCACACTATTGTCTCCAAACATTTGAATAAAAATATAAATATAAACCGCACTCCTACCATATCAACTAATGACAAGACCAATCACGACAAACCTATATGTTCTATAACTTAATGACCAAAGAAGATTTACCAACTCTATCAGCTTCAATCCTCACCTTGATGAAATACCCACCTACTTTGTACGATAATTGAACCATTGACCCTGATGCACATGTATCCATGCAGGTATACAGTAGATATCCACATGCTAAACTGAATTCTCATATGCCTACAATGTATTCACTGTCACGCTTCCCTCCTATTGATTCAACCCCAAGGAAACGCTGCATCGTTTGTTCAAATCATACAGCAAATTGCCATGAGACTTCAAATCACAGTACTAAGTTTTGTTTCAGCTACTCTAACACCTACTCCTTGAGTACAAGGCAACTAAGCCTATAAAAAAACCCGCACGTTGTTTCCTCTTTAGTCTCCTTTTAGCAAACCTCCGACTCAAGTTAATGGCGTAAAAATATAAAATCAAATTTGAAACAAAATACAAAACTATTTATTCGTTACACACCTCTCCCCGTTTGCTTTCCATTGATGCACTTTTCATTCAGCTCGGTCGATCTCTCCTGGGGAGTACGGATTGGCGCAGCGTTCAGGGTATGGAAGTGGCGTTGGCAGGTCAGTACGGGTGCAGGCGAAGTAATGGCGAGTTCGAGCTGGAGTTGAGGAGGTTGAGCTTGCAGTCATGGGAACGTTATGTGAGGAATGGCACGTGTGTTGTGAAGAACGTGAACTGGAAATATAAAATTGGTGAAGGATTTGAGGAGCGGATGTTTACAGAAGTGGAGAAAATGATTTCACAGTATAAAAAGGGGAGAGCGGATGTGTTTTTATGGTGGGTTGTTGAGCCAAATTAAAGGTAAAGCCCAAATATTATTTAAATAGAAATTTATTTGAAATCAAATATAGATGCAAATTGAAATTGAAATATCTTCTACCCACATTATCAGAATTGCGAATGGATAGATCTGTTGAGATCGTATGGACGGTGGCTACACCATGAAACTGACCGAGAGTGAATTAGAGCTCGTTTGGATTTATGGTGAAATTTAACGCCTAAAGTAAATCAATGACCGATAATTGTTATTTAACAATAACCGTCCAAGGTGAGTAAAACTCACTAACTCTTCTCAGTTATATTTTTCTAACGTATTTTCAGAAATGATAAATGATGGTTGTTTGCTATGTGTTGACTGTTTGGTTGAACTGCTAGTTAGTTGGTTGAAAATATCGATAACGATATTTATTAATCGAATATTGATTTTGTTTATCAGAATATCTCATATTCGTGTTATTCACAAGATTAATATCTATGGATGCAGGGAAACAGGTCGGAGGAATCCGACAGGGTTCCTCAACATTTATTTTACTGTTTTTCATATATTATGTTATATGATGTGATATGAAATCTGTTGTTGATTTTATATGTTGGAATGATACCGATCATTGTTATATGGTACGTTAAATACCATAAGGAATACTAGAATGTTAAAAGGGAATTTTCAATGTTATATTGAAAAAGAAATATTTATAAAATCAAAAGATTTTATAAAAAGAAAATAATTATTTAGAAAATAAATAGATTAAAAAGGAATACTTAATGGTTAAACAAATAGAAAGAATTGAAAGGAAATATTTGTAAAACATTTACAAATAGAGATGGAAAGGGAAATATTTACAAATGGATTTAAAAAGGGAAGTTTATTTGTTAAATAAATAGAAAGATAAAAAGGGATATTTAGTTAGAAAATAAATAAGTAATCATAAAAAGGAAATACTTGAAAGTGAAAAAAATTGTATAAAAGAGAATTTTATATTTGAAAGGTTTAGACCCGTGCTTCGCACACAGGTATAACATGATATGGATTTAAAGCAAAGATTTTAAATAGAATCTATTCTAACCGATATATTGAGAAGATAAATTTATAAATAATATTCTATAAATTAAATAAAATGTTTATCATTGGATAAATAGAATATATAAGTCAAGACTTATATTGAGAAGTAAGAATCAATTTCAACATCGATATTTGAAACAGAATAAATGTAGAGTTAATCAAAGGAGTTAATCAGTTAGAGTTAATCAGTTTGAGTAAATCGACTAGAGTTAGAATTAATCGAATTAGAGTTAACTGAACATAGTTAATCAAATTAGTATTTAATTGAATATTAGTTATTCAATTAGAGTTGATCGGATATAGTTATTTGAGATAGAGATAGTCAAACATAGTTATTCAGGATGAGTCGCCATTTCGTACGACTGCTAGCGTAATTCGCAGGGCTACAGATAGCCTTCGGCGGTCGGATGTTTTCCTGAGGGAATCAGGCGTACCATTGTGATCGCTACGATCTAGGGTCAAGCGAATGGAGTTAAATCGAATATTAGCCATTCGAAATAAAGTTAAAACAAACATAGTTATTCGAATATAAGTTAATCGAATATTAGTTATTCGATAGGAGTTAAATAAGTTGAGTTAAATAAGTTGAGTTAAATATGTTGAGTTAATCAAGTAAGTTAATCGAGTGAGTAAATCGAGCTGAGTTAGTCAAGATGAGTTAATCAAACCGAGTTAATCCAAATGAGTTAATCCCAAGGAGTTATTCGAAATAGTTTATTCGAATAGAATTAAAGGAGTTAATAGAATATAGTTTATTCGAAAAGAGATAAATCGAATGTAAATCATTCGAAGAGAGATAAATCGAATGTAAATCATTCGAAGAGAGTCAATCGAATATAAATCATTCGAAGAAAGTTAATCGAATGTAAATCATTCGAAGAGAGTTAATCGAATATAGTTTATTCGAAAAGGAGTTATCGAATATAGATTATTCGATAAAAAGAGGATTATACATTGAATTCGGGAAAGTAATAATTACTTTCCGTTTTTAATCAAGGTTTACTTATTTATCAATAAATTAGTGGTTTAGTTATTTAGATAAATTAAGGAATAAAAGTTATATTTTGAAGTTAGATATTTAGGAAGAAGGGATTATAACGTTATAGTTATAATCAACATTTTAAAATAAAGAAGTGGATTCATAAATAGAATCTGAGTTACGTAAGGAAGTTGGTTAAAAGATTAAAAGGGTGAACTTTGTCTATTTCAAGGTTAGAAATGTTGTGCAGTTAAGGTCTGAGAGGTAATTATACCCCAACTTGATTGGCTTCAGTTTTAACTAAGAAATGGTTAAGGTTCGATAGTGAAGGTCTATTAAGTGGATTTAGTTAATGAGTGTAATGGTTTAAATTGGCTTAGTGATGTTTTATTTAAACATCTGTTTAAATCAAATGAATAATTTTGGAAACATTTTCCAAATATAACCAGAGATATTTTCTAATCATAGAAAATGAAATGTTGATGAGAAAGAATACTGGAATGATAGTGGTATGTGAAACAGAGATGGAAATGTTTTCCAATGATTGATGACGTATATTTCCTAAATTTAGAAAATAAGAAATGTTGAGTATATAGAAATGGGAAATGAATAAATAAATGATTAATTTAATTAAAAGAGATAAGTGTTCATTGATGATTGATCGATCGAATTTCTATTCGGAAATAAGATCGTTGGTTGTACACCTATTTTTCTTTGATAGTTAAATCGCCGACTATCGAAGTTTTTGACCATTTTTCCGTCATCAAATACGGAGAGACCAGGATCAGATTCATTATCTAAAAACCACTCTGTATGGATGTTAGCGGCGCGATCGAATATGATGAAAATAATTAAAGACGGAGTTATGCAAGGGCTATCCTGTTTACAGAATAGTGCGTTCGATTTGTCCAGTCCCAGGACAACGTAAATGGACGAATGTCTGACAAAGTATATCAAACGGATCACGTAAGTTGATCTTTTCAAACGTACTTACGTTTGGTGGCGGAGGAATTCGTTTCTCTTAGCTTTATACCCGTGGTATTTTTGAGGAAATCAATTTGTGATTTGGCGGGTATGACGATGTAGCATTCAAAGCGAATGGTGGTCAGATGTCTCAAAGACACGTTATGACCTCAAGCCTCATCAACCGGGAAATGACAGAAATCGGGCAGGCAACATGGCTAAGTGGGTCGCTCCCATTAGGGTGTATATCACCTATCTAGAGAAAATCCATTTCATTCTTTTATCTATTATCAATGTTGTCCCTTTTCGGGAAACGGTGGGTAGCTCCCAACCGTTGGTGACATACATTCGATACACTCAAGCGAAATGAGTGGTCGGTCATGTGTGGGCCGGGTTGCAAGACATTCTTGTTGAACCCAGTGTATTCGCCTCTAGAGATACACTATCGGCAGGTGGTCCCATACCTTGTCATAGTTGGAATCCAATCTCCAATAAGCGCCCGCGGTTTTGTTTGTATACTATATATATGGAACGTGAGATGCAAGAATTCTGCTAGATTGTTATTTACTTATGATTAGACATTATTATAATATCAGAGAAGTATTGATTTCCAAAACCGTTTTGGGTTATCGTAAGGTAAAAACCGTCCGTGTTATGTGTGGATCGGTCTTACGATTACCTTTTCTTTTGAAAAGGATTTTGAAAAGTTAAACCAAATGATTTGAGTTTACTCACACCAGTCTCATGACTGACCCAGAGTTTATTTTGTTTTGTTTTCCCTAAACTCTTGGGTGCCCAAACTTGTACAGGCAGTCAAGTAGTTCAGGTCTTTACATATATACTTGGAGGAGCTTGAAGCAGGAGGCTTCAGGATTATATAGCTATTGTTATTTCCGTTGTGCGTAAGTGTTGTAGTCTGATAATGTTATTATATATATATATATTGTTTTATTGCAAAGTTATGTTATATATTATATTTTATTCGTTCCGCTGTGAGATTCATGTTACTCTGATGTGTTGTGTGTTCTTCTTCTTCTATTCTAATTTTCTATCTTATCTATTCTCACCCTCTAACTTCTTCCTATTAATGATCAGGTATTTCCGATGTCTGAATAGTCAACATGGTAGTTTGTGTTGATTTTCGGAGTCGAAAATTCCAGTTCGTTACATTATCTTTGAGCTTTGTGGTATAGTATCCATCAAATTGGCCACATCTAAGAACTACAAGTATAACTTGCCATAGTAGTGTGATAACCATAGTATTGTAAAGTAAACTATGCTTTACATCGATCATATGTAGAACATATTTTGATATTTGGATATTATATATATATATATATATTAATGATTTGGTTAATAACTCATGACTGGTCATGATACGCTTTAATTTGAATTAAATATTATTATTTTATTGAATTATTTTAATTAAAAAAATTCAATAATTTCTGAAATGCCTATATATTTCATTCTGGGTTGTACCTTCTGTTTTCCAATTGCAAATATACGGGACTGGCTTTGCATCCATTGTATTCAAATACTGGATGTAATGAACGGTTGTTTACATTTCATTCTATGTACTGTTTATATTCCGATACTTATATATTTTATTCATGCCTATATACAACTACATCCATATATAATAATATAAGCGCTTGTACTAAAATTTATTCATATTATACCTTCTTCTGCCTATGCAGTGCTTTCATTTGCTGTAATTTCGTACATGAAAGTAAAAGTCATGCAATTGCTTTAGCAAAATACCATTACTTCGTTCTATTATTTGGTTACTAAAAATGCTTTCTACTTGTCTAGAAAAATCTATTTTTTGACCAGATTTTGCAGTTATTTCTATTTGTTTCGAGTCGAGTTTCCTTGAATGAAAATCAATAAAAATATATCGTGTTCTTAAGTCCTTATTTACATGGATCAATGGTTCGGACTTTCTTCTGAAGTCTTCATCTAGCTAATAACCGAGCATGTTCGATCTTATTCATTGGCTTACAACATTTAAGCTCGGCTAAGCATATCTAGCTAGACTGTAGGAGAGATCGCACCTTGTAATTATATCACATACTGAGTCCTATCTTTGGGAGATGGCACTACATATTCTAGAATTCGAAAATCAATTCAAATTTAACCTATGTAAAATTTTAATAACACGGTCTCACCTAATCCTGATCTTAGACCAGAGTAGTCCAGTGGTACCTAATTTTGAGATTTTGATTTCAACTTCATCTACTTGCAGGAGTTAATCAAAATATTCACTGAATATCCTTGTTTATCCTTAACCAAGCATATCTTACTAGTTTAAAAGCAGGGTCATATATTGAAGCCACTGCTCTTAATTATACAACAAATAATATAAATGGCTTCGAACCGCTTCTTGCTTCGCCCGTTTTTATTCTTTTTCTTTATTTTGTTTGGGATGTAATATATTTAGCCCGTTCTCTCTTTTCTAGTTTATAAATATTGCACCCAGCTTGCATTATAAATCAATAACTTTGACTCTTCTGTCAGTAAAACAATTTAGTTTCACTTTGTTATTTTGGTACCAGAGCACATTTGCCTAAAGGTATTGGTCCAACCCATTTTTTCACTGTTGGATCCAGTTCTCACAAATCAGTGAGGATAATTTTATTGGGATCTGGGAAAATCATGTGAAATAACAATTTATTAGTCTTCAGATTTGTGCAGATTTGCAGATTAATGTATTGAGTAGGTATTAAATTATCTCTTAACTTCTTTCAGGCACGAAGTGAGAAATATACTGCCATTAGGCAAAAACAATTGCCACATACGACTAGACGCAGAGGAATGGCCATATTCACCGATGATATGGTTAGTTAATTAATTGTAGCATTATTTACCTAATTATTTAATTACTTATTCATTTATTAAATGTCTAAATGTTGAAAAAGCAAAGTCAGGATTCATTGCCGGTAACTAGAGTTGATGTTTGGGTTAAATCCCGCACTAAAAAGAATGGCGAACCAGTAAACACGGATGTTGTGAGTATTATTGTAAGAATATTTGTTTTTTTTAGCAACTAAACATTGCTTTAATTCTATCATCGTATATAGCCTATATGTTTTTAATTTATGTAGGAGAAGATTAAAACAATTGATAATTCAAGACAATCCGACTCGGCAAATAATATTAGGGAAGATGCAATTGTTCAAGTATTGGGGCATGATAAACCGGGACGCCTAAGAGCACTAGGAAGGGGCTGCACCCAAACCAAGCTAGCTTTGTCACAATGTAGAGATAAGCAGATAACTCATAGTCATAATTTTTTTTTAGAAATGGAGAGTATAGTCCACATGCTAATGAACAAGCTGGAAAATCTACATCAGAAGGTTAACGTATTGCGTGATTGATTTTTCATGAATTTCTTTAAATTTCAAAATTTAAGCCATAAACTATTAAAACCGCTTTTTTTTCTTTGACAAGTTAAAGAATGTTCGAAAGAAGGGAGCACACCAGAAATGGTTGAAATCGCTTCTATTGTTGATTAACATCAGTTGTAGTTTACTTTTAATCCAATAATCAATATATTTTTTATTTGACAGGGTAAAGAATGTTCAAGAAAGGAAAGCACAATTGAAATGGTAAAAAAACTCTTATATTATTGATATAACATTAATCGTAATTTAGTTCCCGAACCAATAATTAATATAATTTTTGGTTGAATAATTGTAGGGCAATTATTACATGTGTGAGTTAATGAATTGGGATGGAACCCAAGAAATTGTTGCTAAAGGAAGAGTAGTGTCCGCTGATCCTAATGAGGTTGTTAATGATATTTGCATTGGACCAAATGCTATGAAAGTTGATATTGAGCATGTAAAGAAGGAAGATGCTTATTTATGGAGGCCTACACCAAGTTTGTCGCTATTTAGGGAAGCTAAGAATAAGTTAGTAGTATGGCCTGTTAATTATGTTGTTTCATGACAAAACTTGGAGGAATACATCACGGTAAATTTCATTATTTTATGATAACTATTTGCAATTGTATACAGATCTTTTCCCATTTAATTTGTTGTTGTTTTTAGAGTAAAACTAGTAGCACAACCAAAAAATGCAAGCTTTATGATTGGAATAAGGGTGAAGTGTTAGTTGTCGAAGGAAAACTGTGTTTTAGTGATTTAGAAATGATGGTAAATGGTATTCCGCTTGGTCTGTTAGCCTTTGTGGTTCTGGTAGACTATGCCAACAAAGGAGTTGCTTTCTTATGGCGACCTACAACCGATATGTCATGCATTAAAGACGTCGTTGGTAGGAAAATAACATGGCCGAAATCAAAAGTGGTAGTTGAAAAAACAAATGTTGTGAACCTGACTTCAACAAGTGTTCTGACAACTCCTCAGGTAATATAGTTTCATACAATCGTTGGTAAATTTCATACAACCATTGTACCAACTATAGTTTCTTTGGCAGACATGATTTCTCATATAATATAGTTACACAAAAATACGATAATTCATGCATTTTTGCTTACCCAACAGACGATTGGAAATCTAGTAGCAAATAGTAAATGCAAGTTGCTTGATGTGGGTGAAACGGGACGAACAGTGGTTGAAGGAACCATTATGTCAACCGATCCAACAACGATGGTTCACTTTGTTCCATTGGGAAAAGATGCTGTAAAAGTTTGGATAAAATTTGTGAGAGTCAATGATGCATTGTTAAGGAGACCTACATCGGAACATGCATATATGGAAGGAAGATGCATTTGGTACGACTGTAGCATGGCCAGCCGCATATGTCATTGGGGAATCAAGTTCAGGTAAGTCAATACTGTCAACCCAGTTAATAATTATAGATTTTTCATTTGTTTTGGTGACTATTTTGCATGTCAAGTTGATTAGTAGATTGGTGAATTGGTGATTGTTTTGCATGTCGGGTTTGATTAGTGAATTGGTGACTATTTTGCATGTCGGGTTTGATTAGTGAATTAGTGACTGTTTTGCATGTCGGGTTTGATATATGAGGTTATTTCTCGTAGACGTGATCTGTTGTAGTTTAAATATAGGCAATTCTGAAAAATCTGAAAATGGATAAAGTATCGGGTGCGAAAAGAGAAAATCAGGATTTGAATAGACCCAGCCATTAAAAAGGTTGCTTTAAGACGTCATCGTTTTTCTGCCCAGTGATCAAAGCCAAGGCTATTTGGTGATAATACTTTTGATGGCTCAATGTTGAGCTTCTCTTACCACCTAAATTTTTTCTTTGGTTCATGATTTAAACTTGAACTTCAATTATCATTAGTTTCTTTTTGCTCTAGTCATCTTGCCATACCATTGTCCTCGGCCAGTAACAAAATCATTCGCACTTCACTTGGTAAATGGTGTGTATATTACCTTTTTTAGAATATTAAATAATTTTATAATAAAATCAAATAGTTTCAAATAATTTTAATTTAGGATAGGGAAAAATCATAATTTTGTACGCGGGTTTTATTATTGTAAAAGCAATCAAGTTCATTGTAAAAAAATATTTCTTTTTTGAAAACAGATAGGAACTATGATTAGTCATTATCACTTAATTATGGGATTTGTGTTGTTTCACACTATTGCTATGGGTGGAAAAACGTTTATGGTTACTTGCAAACTTTCTCATTTATAAGCTTTTAAGGTTATAATTCTGTCATCTCCAGCATCTTCTTGTGCAGTGGTAGGGACCTTTAAATTTTATGGCCACTCATATGGTTTTGTTTTGAATGCCTAAGTTTCTAATTTAGTCATTTGCCAATAATGAACATTATGTTATCTGGTTATCCTAAATTGTGATCACTGATCATGCTTTGTCTAAACGAATTAGTAAAATTCACTGCTGCGTTGTGAGTCCGTTTTCAACCAAGCCGCCCACGGATGCTTCTTGAATTGGTACTTGTTTCCATGAGTTTATTCTTATTCAGCAAATATCAATTATTTTGACCAGAATAATCCTACTACTTGCTATCTGTGATTGTCCACTAGTTTGTGCAGTGGAATTTGGGCCCTTTTTTTAGAGCCACCACCATGCATATTTACAAACTACCTGATGCACCATATTGAACAAAAGCCGTCTTAGTTATTATATCCATTTGCCTGCATAGTCTCAATATTGTTTAATTGATTCATGCCTTAGTCTTAGTTATTGTACTATCACTGCACATATGACATTCATAAATCAGAACAAGTCGATCTGTGACCGTATTTATATTTTTATGTGGTCTTACCTTGTGACACTTTCATGCGTGCATTCGCCCGTTTTGTCATGTAAGCCAGTGATTTGTTACATATACCTTTGTGGTTAAGGGAAATTGAACTATCTGACCGGATGGTCCTCGTATTAAGACACTGGTGGATACGTGTCACGATGGCTGAGAGGTAAAGAAGACTGTAGATACTTATTGTCTTTGGAGCTAGATTCGTGCTATTAGTCTCTCATCCGGTTCTGATAGAGTAGCAAATTGGCATATACATTTGTTACACCTCATTGTGGAATAGATGTGTGTCGGTTGCCACACGATGTGTTATACGTGCACACACATGACTCTACGTAGGACTTTATGTCTGTTGTAGGGTCCTTTTCCTTCATGATACAATTTTGATATTTACATATATAAGGAGATAAGAATATACTTGAGATATTTATTCAATGCATAGTGGATTCTCAGTATTTGATATGTTGTCCATCTTTTTATGTATACACACACACACATTGATCTTGGTTATTTATAAATAGAGATTGGGAGAAATTTGGTTAAAGCTTTGTCCTAGTGTTCTTTTCCCAATCGATATGTTATTTTTGGATTTGATGATGATTTTCAGATATTAGTAATTCATCCAATAGTGTTGTTTTTGTGATTTCTGATTTAATGGGATTCTAGATGGGTGATGACATCTAGGGGTATTAGTGTTGATTATTTCTTATTGATTTGAGATATCTTGTTTATAAAGTGTTACACTTATAAATCTTTGGTTAGACATAATCTGACTCATGTGTTATTTTATAAAGTTCGCATCAGTCTAAAGACATTTCAGGTATCGAGACATCATGACTAGCATTTGTTTCATATTAGGATAATTAAATGACATTTACAAGACCTCAATTCGTAGTACATGTTGTTGACTGGGAAGAGGCCTATGCTCGTAGTGGCAGCTGTCTATTTTGATAAGAGTGATGGTTTGGTTTTTTTAACCAAGTGTTGGCAACAGTATGTTTCTTTATCCCCAAGTTTAGCTTCAGTCAACAAAAACGAAGTGGGAGGGCCAAAAAACTGAAGTGGGAGGGCCAAAAAACTGAAGTGGGAGGGATCATTTTATCATAGATGCGTTAACTGTTTAATAGAGGGGCCATTTTTTCAAACCTGATGGTCATATTGCTTAAAGCACACAACTTCATCTGCTTGCAAGCGTTCTTCAATTTATGCATGCAAATATAACCTATTTGACCACCCGTTAGTATACATAATTTATGCATTCTACACATTTACGTAATTCTAACTGTTACCATTATATTTGTATGTAATTTTTACCTTTGATCGTTATACATATGTGCAGGTAATTAGATTTTCAAAGTGAAGAACGACCGCATCAAAGAACCGGTGGTTATTAAGCTATGAAGAAGACTTCAACTATTATTTTGTTTGTATTAGTCAAGTATACTTGTTTGTAAGAAACTGTGGTATGTGTTCACTTATTTTGTCGAAATACTACTATTCAGATGATTATGGGTGTTATATTTGATATTGTGTGTAATGTGTTTTTTAAGTATTTAAATATGATGATTATTGATTTTAGTTTGAAAATGATACTCATATAATTATTTGTTTTAATATTTTTAGTATATATAAGTGGTTGATGGAAATATTAGAAGCTATTAACAGTAAATAACCGCAATTAAAATGTGGTGTACATCAGTTAGTTTTAGTAGTGTTGAAAAAGTGCTACAAATGTAATTGATAAAAGATATTGTAGCTGGAACAAAATACATATAGTAGGATTGAAAAGCCGCTACAAAAAACATATAGTAGGACTGGAAAACCGCTACAAAAAACATATAGTAGGACTGAAAAACCGCTACAAAAAACATATAGTAAGACTGAAAAACCGCTTCAAAAAATTGAAAAATGATGCATCTATCACTTTGGTAGCATTTTTTGGACGCTGGCAAAAATTGTTTTTGTAGGGTTTTAGAAACGCTACAATATTTACATTTTTGGTTCCTTTTACTAAAATGCAACAAAAACTTTTAGACTTTTAATTGCATGTCGTACAACATCGTTTATTGAAACGCTACTACAAGTTATTGTAGCGTTTTTACAACGCTACTAAAAGCATTTTCTGGTGTGGTGACACACTATAAAGTAAGAACTTGTGAACAATTGAAGCAACTAAGTGGCCTAACAAGGTAAATGCGCACTACAAGGGGCATGCATCACATCCTAAACAAAGTCAGCTAGTGGTCAAAACAACATACACGTGTGCAACATATAAGGAGCAACAAGGTTATAACATGCATGAAGGGTTCAATACATGTATTCATAACAGTGGGATAGTAATGCAAGTAAGTAATCGCAAACAGCCCATGTGTTTTAAATAAATATCTCTTTTTATTTATTTAACAAGGCGCATGCTACAGGTGCTTTTTTTTTTAAACCTCAAATTTCAGTTTAAGAACCCAACTTCAAATACCAAAATATATGTATATATTACCCAACTTCCAAGATTTATATGTAACAAATTTGTCATCTAAATCACAAACAAACTCAACATACAATAAAACATTACATGGACAGTATATGCAGGGAATAGGTTATAGCATACAACAGTCACTTAGTTATTAATAATTATTATGAAGGCAGCATAGATGGGTTTAGAATCAGTTGCAAACAAAAGTCACAGTGCATACTTCTACCTTACTTTGTATGTATTAAAGATGTTAGTCCTTTTTGGTGTTCATATATGTGGACTCGATGGTGTTTTTAATATTTTCTTCTCAAACATACATGACATAACTTAACTAGCAGGGTACCTATATGTTAAGGCAAGGCACAAAAATATACATGGACAATAATGAAAAAGCAAGTGTCATGGCCTGCAAAACATGGCACCACCAAATATATACAGGGCACAACAACAAGTTTTCAAACCAAAAACCAAAGTGGCAGAAAGGCAACAACAACACAGCCCACAACAAACAAACTATACATAGTGAAAAGCGAAGTAACAGACATGTAATAAGTTAAATCATAAGCTATACTTACCTTTGGTCAATGTCAGAACATGCGGGAGGTGACGGCGTAGCCGAGTGGAGCAATGGACAGTGCTCCATCGGAAGTGGCAAACGCTGGTGGGCTGGCTTAAAGAGGCAGTTCGATGGATTTGGCCAGACGGACGGAGACAAGCGGCTAGTGGTCGGAGACGGTATGAGTGGCCATAATTTTTACAACAAACTGCGAAGGAGGAAGGAATCAAGACAAAGAGGAGAGGGGTGCGAATCTCGGTGGCGCGAAGATCGAAGGCTTTGTTGGCGATTAACAGCGACTACAGCAACCCAAGACGTGATAGGGAAGGCGACTATCAGAATAGGGGTGGAGTGGGAATTTGCGATGCCAACGGAGGCCGGAGATGGCGAGTGAAGGTGGAGGATAGGTTGGCACAAAGTACGATGGCAACAACCATGAATTTGAACATGGAATGATTTAGGGATTTATTATTTTGGGGAGACAAATATAATTTCGGCTGGAAAGAATAATGAGGAGGCAAAATAATGGGTAAAGAAATGAAAGAGGATGGTTTGCATACGAGGGAGGATGCATGGTGTAATATTTCTGATGTTTTTGAAACTTGTTGCAAACTTACTTTTAGCGAAGATAAGTGTTTTTAAAACATTAAACAACTAATTATTCAAGAGTAAACACCACTTTATTTTTATACTAATATCCATCATAATACAAGAGTGTTTATATATTTCAAATATACAGTATAAATTTAAACCAAATGCAACTAACAAATTTATATAAATTAAAAATACAATTCTCAAGTTAAATGGAAAATGAATTAAAAATTTCTCAAAAATAAATTTCCATTAATTTAAAAAAATATTATAAACAAATCTCAAGTTAAAGGAAAACAAAATTTAAGCTTTACTAATAATATGTACTCAATTTGAAATAAAAATATTTCTAACGTTTTAACAAAACATTTAAATCGAATATAAAATTTTAAATTTACAAAAATCAATCTAAAACCAAAATGAAATGATTAGATTTCAAATTTTAACCAAATATAAATTTCCTAAATTTCAATTCAAAATTAATTTCATATTTTAAAACATTAAAAATCTTGGTTCATTATAATTTACATTGAGAACGTATTTAGTAGCGATGACGATTATAAGACGAGGTCTTAAGTGACTAGTTTCCACCATAGAGTCCTAAGTGATTGAAGGAATCCATCTATAAATAGACATATATAATGGCCTTAAGTGATCATATGGTAGTCCATCTCATAGGGTATTAAGCGATAATAAAATCCGCCCTTATAAACAAACGTGTAGGCCTTGAGTGACGTTAAGCCTAAGTAATACATATATTTGTGTGTTGAATTTGCATAGATATAATTTGATGAATTATATTGCCAAGTACAGAAAATAAACATTCCTTAATTTTATGTGATTTTCATTCACCAAAGCTTATTATTCTGACCTCTCTCCTCATAACAATTAAATAGGTTGCTGGTGGGAATGCTTGAGTGATGGAGTCATGGAGACTGGAGCCTGGCGAAGGAGATTATGTAGTTATTATTATCATGCTTGGCAGTTTATTGTGATTGTAGGATGATTATTATTGACGTACCTAGATATGACAGTTAGAATTTGATGTAATTAACATTATTGTGTTTATGATTAATGGTACATCTATTTTCGGTTATTATATTTTATCCTTTCCGCTGTAAGATTTTGATTTCGTTTTCAGTTTAGCTTTGTTTATGTATTCCTTATAAGAACCAACAATCCATTTACAATAGATCTAAGTTTCAGTGAGTCTTTTTGATGTCGGGATATAGGCCCATTCCGAGCAGGTTGTTACACCGCACCCCCACCATTGCCACCCCCGGACCCCTCTATAGGGGATACCAATTGAATTTTTTTATAAAAAACTTATTAGAATTCCTCACCTTTTATCAAATTTAAGAATATTTTAAGCATTGTCATGGAAATTAGTACATATATGAAAGTAGCTTACGGCTTTGAACTTTTACTTAGTGTAAAAAACTCATAGTTTTGTTATTAGTGACTTACCGAAGTCATTACACATATTAAATTCATAGTAGAGTGTAATTCTTTTTTCCTACACGTTAATAGCCTTGCGTAATATTCTTATTTCATGAATGTTATAGAGACGGTCCAATCTCGTAGAAAGCGGACTTTCTCATTCATATAGGTGGGTTTTAAATTAAAGTGACTGCAAGTTACTCCTTCATATAATTGAAGCCGTTAAGAATTTTCATCATCCTTTATACAGCAGAAATTATGCATCAGAGATATTGAAATGAGATCTATTATTGTACTCTAGTGTATCTCCAATTTCATTCTTCAACTAGTTTGTACCGTTTGAACTTTGTCTGTTTTTCAATGGTTCCCATTTGTGTAATAACCCGGAAAATCTGGGCCAGTTTAAAATTTTTAATTTGGCAATTTTAATGAATTTTGAATATTTAAAATGAATTATTTTAAATAATATCGACGAGAAATTTATTTTGAATATAATTCGACGTATATATTATACGCGTCGTCGTTAGAATATAAATATTTATATATAATTATAAATAGAATTGAAAATGGCGCGGTAGTTCGATAATTCGATTTCAAACTTCAATTGAATGTACCGGGTGCAAAACAATCCGGATTTTAGTGAAACCAAAAATAATGGAATCTAATAGTGAATATCTTTCCAACGAATCCGAAAAATCAAAAGTTCGTAGCGGGAATCAAAAGATATGTCCAGTTGAAAATTCTGAATAGTCGCTATGGAATTCAGGCCCTTAAAAATGGACATTTTGCAAATGACCTCGGATTTCAACGAAACCACTTTTGTTGGGTCCGTGATGTCGAATTATTGTTAGATTCCAGATTTCATAATTTTTCGAATCAATATGTGAGCGTGGCAAAAGAAAACGCTTCTGACCAGTTTCAGTTGAATTTAATCGACTGGAAATTGGCCATTTTTCATACGGTCTTAGAATTCGACGAAACTAGTTTTGTTAGGACCGTATCGTCAATACGAAGCTAGAAAATATTTTTCGGGAATTTTTAGAGTTAGTATGTGACCTCGGTAATTCGAAATGTACGTTTAGAATTCAATAAAGTGATTTAAATGTAAATTTAACGGAAACTGATTGTAACAGCCGAATCAACTTGCGGTACATATCCCATTGTGTTCGGAATGGGGGTAGAACGCTATGGACGACAGGCGGTGGGCCTCGTTTCGAGGTCGTATGTAAAAGTCAACTCTTTGCAAATTAAATAATTAATAAATAAATAAATATAATAAAAAAATCTTATCTCCCCCCCCCCCCCCCCTTAAAACCTTCTGGCCCCCCCGTATCATTATAGAAAGAAGAGAAAAAAAAAAGAAAAAAAGAAAAAAAAAGGGGAGGATCGGAGGAGCGCCCCCCCTCCCCCCCGATCAGTCGCCGCCGCCTCCACAGAGGTGGGGCGCCACCTCGTAAACCCCCCCTTCCCTCGCGAACGAGATCGGACCCCCATCTCGCAATCGAACCCCCCCTGAAGCCCCTCAGCCGCCGACGATGCCGCCGAGCCTGGCCACCGCACCCCTTCGAGGAAGACGACCGCCGCCTAACCCTTCCACCTCCTCCGACGCCTTCTTTCTTCCCCCCCCCCTTTTCGCAGAGCACTGTAAGTGATTTTGTTTTATTTTTATTTGTATTTTGAAATTCTTAAAACTGGTTTTTTTTTAGATTTAAAAACTGATTTTTTAGATTTTTAAAAACTGATTTTTTTTAGATTTAAAAACTGATTTTTTAGATTTTTAAAAACTGATTTTTTTTAGATTTAAAAACTGATTTAAAAGGAGTTTTAAAACTGATTTTATTTTAAAAAGGTTTAAACTTTGAAATAGAAAAAAAGGTTTAAACTTTGAAATAGAAAAAAAAGGTTTAAACTTTGAAATAGAAAAAAAGGTTTAAACTTTGAAATAGAAAAAAAAAGGTTTAAACTTTGAAATAGAAAAAAAGGTTTAAACTTTGAAATAGAAAAGGCGGAATTTTTATTGAGTAGAAGAAGTAAAAATATGATTTTTATATTTTTAAAGTATTAAAAATATGATTTTTATATTTTTAAAGTATTAAAAATATAATCTTTACTATATGGAAGACGTAAAAATATGATTTTTGTTTATGTAGAGAAGTAAAAATATAATTTTTACATGATAGGAATATTAAAAATATCATCTTTATATGTGTAGAAAAATAAAGATGAGATTTTATAAAGATGAAATCTTTAACTTTGAAAAGGCGAAGTCTATGTTTTTATAAAGATGAAAACTTTATTTTTATAAAGGCGAAAACTTTATTTTTGAAAAGGCTAAATCTTTATTTTAGAAAAGGGAAATCTTTATATGGAAAATAGCGTGATATAAAAAATAATTTTTATCTATACAACATAGTAGTATAAAAATTCGATTTTTATATATTGAATAGCGAACTAAAAATTCGATTTTTATATATTGAATAGCGAACTAAAAATTCGATTTTTATATATTGAATAGCGAACTAAAAATTCGATTTTTATATATTGAATAGCGAACTAAAAATTCGATTTTTATATATTGAATAGCAAAGTAAAAATTCGATTTTTACATAGGTAGTGAAAGCGGACAACGAAGATGACGAAGATGCGATAGCAATGAAGATTTCTATCAATAAAGTGCCGTGGAGCTAGGATAGCTATATGTGAGAATTTCTCACCTTTCAATTTCTTTTCTAGTTATATATATATACTAGGATGCAGACGGTGCTTAGTAGCACCCGACACAATCGTCCACAGACCATGGACTTGTTTGTTTGGTTGCATAGATTAGTTGAATTATTTGTTTGAAATGAATTGAATTGTTTGGTGAGATGAAATTGATTTGATTGATGTGTGAATGGCGTGGGCCTTCACTAGACCGGGGATAAGGCTAGGCCTCGTCCCGTTTCTAGTATCGTGCCGTTATGCCGCCGAAATTTTCTAAAATAAGTTAGAAAAATAAAAATATCATTTTATTGAATAAATGAATTGAATAGAAATTCATAAGTTGAAATAAAATGTTTTATCGTTAAAAATATAATTTTTAACGTGAAGTGAATAAAATAGAATATTCATTTACAAACCAGACGGTTTGTTTATGTACACCTATTTGAATGACATTGATTGGGACGATAAATTTTACACATCGCCCAACAGCACAAATAAAATATGTGTTTGATTGTTTGAAACCCCACACGGGTGTTGGGATGAAATTTGAAGTTCACTCATCCTGATTGATTAAATATGTCGATCGATTGATTGACAGGCTGTTATAAGCGTTGAATATCTATATTTGATGCTTTTACAGTGTAGTGCACTTTGGTTGATGGTTGATTATTTTCAATGTTATTATATACATGTGTTGTATGAAAATCCATATAATTAACTTTATATGGTAATTGATTGGGCCTCATTCCAATCGTGAAAATAAAGAATATTTTGATAATAGGAAATATTTGAAATAGAATATTTGAAAATAGAAATATGTGAAGCCGTGATGATTAGATTGACGCCATTTTGACGTGAACGATATTTATATCGATTTTAAAACGATTTCGAAATGAATTGAATTGAAAACGATTTCGAAATGAATTGAATTGAAAACGATTTCGAAATGAATTGAATTGAAAACGATTTCGAAATGAATTGAATTGAAAACGATTTCGAAATGAATTGAATTGAAAACGATTTCGAAATGAATTGAATTGAAAACGATTTCGAAATGAATTGAATTGAATATGAATTCAAATTGAATTGAAATTTGAATTGAATAGAAATGAATATTTAAAACGAATTTATAAAGAAGAATTCAATTTTGATTTGAATTGAAATGAAAGTTGAAATTGCTTTTGAAATGAATTTTAAAACTATTTATATAATTCGTTTTAAATAGAAATCGACGAAATATATATTATATATATAATATAATGGCCTGAATAGAACGCGCCGCGCCGCGGCAGTTCGTGAATTTCGACCATTTATTTCAAACGGGCATTACGGGAGATCCGACCGTCGGATTCTCCTAAAACCGGAACCGTTGGGTTCGTATCGAAAAGAGCTTTCTAATGAATATTAGAAATTTGAAATCTAACGGTTGGATTTGGAATTATGTCCAAATCAAATTTGAAAAAGGTCGCTGTAAGTGCAGTTCGATGGCCGTTGATGGAAATCGACTGTACAGGCCTTGATAAAATTATTAAAAATAGTAATAATTTGTGTAAAATCATAAGAAATGATTTGTGAAGATTTGGGATGAAAAACTCCATATTTGAAAAGATAAAAATAGATTTTTATCGAAATGAACTAGTTTTGAACTAGAAATATAATTCTATTTATTTTTAAATAAATAAATTGAATTTGAAAAGGGTTTTAAAAATAACCAAAATTTCCAATGATTGCATTGGAGTGGATTTGAATCGAAATTGTCTTCGGAATATTTCGATGTTGGAATTCGTGATTATACATATGTTGTTATGGAAATTTGAAAGATATATATTTATATCGTTATTTCCAATACGACATTTGTTAGTCGTAGAATTTGATATTGAATATAAGCCGATATATTTTCTATTCAGAGCCTTGTATTGAATATCAAATGTGATTTGGGTTTGTCGTGAATGGTGTCTTCACTAACACTGTTCTTGAACCCAGTTGAGAAAAGATTAAATCATTTTATATAGATTTAATGAAGTGTGCCAATTAAATAATATTTAATTGGAACTGAATGGATATTGATTTTTGGGTTTATCGTGGACAGTGTTTTAAATAACACTAGTTCTTTAACCCGATAATTAATGAATGTGATTTTGGGTTTATCGTGAACTGTGTTTTAAATGACACTGATTCTTTAACCCAGTTAAAGATTAAAACTAAGTGGAGTTTTAATGAATCTTTAATTAGATTGAAATGATCGAGAATGGAGTAGCACCAGTTTTGCTCCAGGCGATAGTTAAATCTTTAATTAGATTTAAACGTGAAATGGTAATTGAATTTACCGATAACACCGTGGTGTTAGATATGAAGTATAACCAGTTTTACTTCATGGGATGAATAGGTTGGGATTGGGAAATTAAAACAAATGATTACTTCGGTAAGGTTCGCTAATCCCGACTAGTTTGAATTGATATTCAAAAATAGATTAAAGAATAAATTTTAAAGAATTTATCTTGGATAAAATTAATGGGAACCTTTCCCTATGAATGTGAAATTTAGAAATTGACTGTCGGTTAGCCAAACAGAATGGTTTTCTGGATATTGATCTGATGTTGGTTTCGGCCTTCGGGGTTAATATTTGGGGAATTATTCTCTTGATTAATTTACGGTTAGTGACTAATGAATTGGAATGAGGCGTATGTTGTGTTTGTGTAACACTTATTTAAAATATACGCGAGTTATTCGGAAAGACCGGGTTTATCCCATTCTGAATAACTGATACGACGATAAGTCGAAGATGAAGACGATGGTCGAAGACCGGAGGTCTTCACGTCGTTTGGGTGATAACTGATGATCTTGATTGGGCTGTACACCCAAGAAGATGGAAACAGTTGATGATCGTCCAGACGTACTTGGAGATCGATGGATATGCGGGGTACCAGGTGCCTCCGGTTTCGTTCAGACCCAGAACGGACTTGTAAATGGACTGTGTGTCTGACATTGGATTTTAGTCTGTGTGATTGATCTCTATTAAATATATATCTGTTTGGCGGCGGAGAATTCATTCTCTTGCTTAACGCCCTTCTCTGAGACGTACGAGCTCAGGGGTTATATATTGATGGATATCAAACGCATGGAGTGAATTGCCTGTGTGGCATGCCTAAGTGGCAATTGATCGAGGCTTCTGTTGAAAAGCAAAGTCTTGTGGTGATGATCAAAGCACGGCCTTTGCGGCGTAGCTTTGTGTAACGTTTGCTTCGCGAGTTTCACACCCGGTATGAACCAAAAACGGGAGGGGACATCAGGGAGGACTTGCGTTTCTTTCTAGCTAGAAGTGGCGTCAGTGGTTTTACACGCCCTGACGAGTTTGACTTATGTGGTTGTTGCTGTTGCGAGGCGCCTCGGATTGATCGGTCGTTCTCGAACCGATGGAGTCATTTAGTTGGCTCATTTACGCCCCAAAGGGCGGAGAAACGTATTGTTCAGGCACTATAATCCACATCGGTGGACCGGCCCTGACGATCCAAGGGGCAGTTGCGGCTGCTCCGGAGACATGGGCTAGATTGTCTCGAATCGGTTGAGGACTATCTTTTGCCTCGGTTCATAGACGGAAATCCAATTTCCAAATACGTGACTTTGCGGTTTTATTTGTAAACCTATATATGGTGACATAGTGGCATGGGAAGCTCATGTCGCCTATGATTGATACTTATGATTTGAAATTGTTTTATACACTATGCACTTATAATAGTATCAAACGATTTGTTTTAACCGTATCCAGCATTCTTTGGCTGTTATAAGGGAAAACCCTATCCTCGGCTGCGTTGCATTGTGTGATGGGACCTGGGTCTTATAACAGCTTCATTTTTCTTTATTTAGCATTGCGCTGTTTTGTTTCATGCACTGGTATCCTTGGGAGGAAACCCGTTCCGTGTTATACGGCGTGGTCCCTTGATTTACCTAACTTTAAAAATAAAGATTAATAACTGTTTTAGTTCTCACACCAGTCACATGACTGACCTGGAGTTTATTGTTTTAACCTAAACTCTGGGTGCCCCTATTTTGACACGGGCAGCTAGTAGTTTTGGTTTTGCAGATTTATATTCACAGGATCCTGGTTTACAGCTGGAACGATATCCGGAAAGCTTTGTATCCGTATATCTACTTCTAGTTGTGTATTGTATTATTTTCCGCTGCGATGTATTTAAATGTAATTTAAATCTCTGATATTTATGTGTAATATTCATTTATACTCTGTATATTCTTGTAATCTGGTGCATTGTTGTAATATACAATGAAATGTTCTTCTGTATGCGTTCTGTTGTGGTTTGTTCTCGAACTATCCGACGCTTTCCTTTACGGGGAAGTTGCGGGTTTTCACAGTTGGTATCAGAGCTTTGGTTTACAAAGCTCAGAGAACAAGACATATTAGAACCATACGAAAGAATTCATCAGATATTGGATTAGTAAAATCCAATGGGAATGACTCGTTAGAGATGGGATCAGTAGTATCCTAGAACGAGTGTGAAGAGTATATTTTTGAAAATGAAAACCAATTTTGTTTTGAAAATTTAAAATCAATTATTCGTATTTGATTATTTATTTGTATTGATTTGGACAGTCCAGTATATAAAGATTTTGCATATACGCCTTGCAAACGTGTATTTAAAGTTTTAATATACTGGGTAGATATAGAATCATACTCTAGTGGCCCGAAGATGATTTTGATGACTGACTAGTCGTCATTAGTATTCATGTTCGAGTAACGAAGGTGTGATATCTATATATTTCCTATTGACGGGTGTGAGAACCAAAATTAGATAGGGCTTATTGTGGTGATTTTGCATCAAAAATGTGATTTTTGACTATATATCAAAGTATGAATTTCAAACTCTAATTCACTAATTGATTGATGTTTGTGTTGTTTGTTTATTTGTTTGATAATTTTGAACCATTTAGTCTAATTGTACCAAATATTGAACTATATTGAAAATTGGTCGCATTTGTTTGCATATACATGTATATCATTGAACAGGTCATAGCAAGGAGGCTAGAGCCGAAGAATAAAATTTGTTTGCCCGACAAATAGGTACATGTTTACTACATAATTTACTGTTTTGTTTGGGTGATGATGATTTTATGAGCCTATTGGCTAGCCGCTTGGCTTTTTCTTTTTCTTTTTGAGATCTGAAGGACCGGGGAAGCTATTTGAAATTCCCTGATGCTCCCGGTGCAGGGGAGGTTATGGCGAAATTTTTCGAAAATTTAGGGTGTTAGCCAAATTTTTGAAATTTTAGAAAATTCTCAGAAACTGAAAAGTTGAAGAATGAAAGCCAGATCGAGCGTAGAGTTGAATAATCAAACCACTTTCGACTTTGTTCCTTTTCGGGGACGAAAAGTTTTAAGTGGGGGAGATTGTAATAACCCGGAAAATCTGGGCCAGTTTAAAAATTTTAATTTGGCAATTTTAATGAATTTTGAATATTTAAAATGAATTATTTTAAATAATATCGACGAGAAATTTATTTTGAATATAATTCGACGTATATATTATACGCGTCGTCGTTAGAATATAAATATTTATATATAATTATAAATAGAATTGAAAATGGCGCGGTAGTTCGATAATTCGATTTCAAACTTCAATTGAATGTACCGGGTGCAAAACAATCCGGATTTTAGTGAAACCAAAAATAATGGAATCTAATAGTGAATATCTTTCCAACGAATCCGAAAAATCAAAAGTTCGTAGCGGGAATCAAAAGATATGTCCAGTTGAAAATTCTGAATAGTCGCTATGGAATTCAGGCCCTTAAAAATGGACATTTTGCAAATGACCTCGGATTTCGACGAAACCACTTTTGTTGGGTCCGTGATGTCGAATTATTGTTAGATTCCAAATTTCATAATTTTTCGAATCAATATGTGAGCGTGGCAAAAGAAAACGCGTCTGACCAGTTTCAGTTGAATTTAATTGACTGGAAATTGGCCATTTTTCATACGGTCTCAGAATTCGACGAAACTAGTTTTGTTAGGACCGTATCGTCAATACGAAGCTAGAAAATATTTTTCGGGAATTTTTAGAGTTAGTATGTGACCTCGGTAATTCGAAATGTACGTTTAGAATTCAATAAAGTGATTTAAATGTAAATTTAACGGAAACTGATTGTAACAGCCGAATCAACTTGCGGTACATATCCCATTGTGTTCGGAATGGGGGTAGAACGCTATGGACGACAGGCGGTGGGCCTCGTTTCGAGGTCGTATGTAAAAGTCAACTCTTTGCAAATTAAATAATTAATAAATAAATAAATATAATAAAAAAATCTTATCTCCCCCCCCCTTAAAACCTTCTGGCCCCCCCCCCCCCCGTATCATTACAGAAAGAAGAGAAAAAAAAAAAGAAAAAAAGAAAAAAAAAGGGAGGATCGGAGGAGCGCCCCCCCCCTCGATCAGTCGCCGCCGCCTCCACAGAGGTGGGGCGCCACCTCGAAAACCCCCCTTCCCTCGCGAACGAGATCGGACCCCCATCTCGCAACCGAACCCCCCCCTGAAGCCCCTCAGCCGCCGACGATGCCGCCGAGCCTGGCCACCGCACCCCTTCGAGGAAGACGACCGCCGCCTAACCCTTCCACCTCCTCCGACGCCTTCTTTCTTCCCCCCCTTTTCGCAGAGCACTATAAGTGATTTTGTTTTATTTTTATTTGTATTTTGAAATTCTTAAAACTGATTTTTTTTTAGATTTAAAAACTGATTTTTTAGATTTTTAAAAACTGATTTTTTTTAGATTTAAAAACTGATTTTTTAGATTTTTAAAAACTGATTTTTTTTAGATTTAAAAACTGATTTAAAAGGAGTTTTAAAACTGATTTTATTTTAAAAAGGTTTAAACTTTGAAATAGAAAAAAAGGTTTAAACTTTGAAATAGAAAAAAAAAGGTTTAAACTTTGAAATAGAAAAAAAGGTTTAAACTTTGAAATAGAAAAAAAAAGGTTTAAACTTTGAAATAGAAAAAAAGGTTTAAACTTTGAAATAGAAAAGGCGGAATTTTTATTGAGTAGAAGAAGTAAAAATATGATTTTTATATTTTTAAAGTATTAAAAATATGATTTTTATATTTTTAAAGTATTAAAAATATGATTTTTATATTTTTAAAGTATTAAAAATATAATCTTTACTATATGGAAGACGTAAAAATATTATTTTTGTTTATGTAGAGAAGTAAAAATATAATTTTTACATGATAGGAATATTAAAAATATCATCTTTATATGTGTAGAAAAATAAAGATGAGATTTTATAAAGATGAAATCTTTAACTTCGAAAAGGCGAAGTCTATGTTTTTATAAAGATGAAAACTTTATTTTTATAAAGGCGAAAACTTTATTTTTGAAAAGGCTAAATCTTTATTTTAGAAAAGGGAAATCTTTATATGGAAAATAACGTGATATAAAAAATAATTTTTATCTATACAACATAGTAGTATAAAAATTCGATTTTTATATATTGAATAGCGAACTAAAAATTCGATTTTTATATATTGAATAGCGAACTAAAAATTCGATTTTTATATATTGAATAGCGAACTAAAAATTCGATTTTTATATATTGAATAGCGAACTAAAAATTCGATTTTTATATATTGAATAGCGAACTAAAAATTCGATTTTTATATATTGAATAGCAAAGTAAAAATTCGATTTTTACATAGGTAGTGAAAGCGGACAACGAAGATGACGAAGATGCGATAGCAATGAAGATTTCTATCAATGAAGTGCCGTGGAGCTAGGATAGCTATATGTGAGAATTTCTCACCTTTCAATTTCTTTTCTAGTTATATATATATACTAGGATGCAGACGGTGCTTAGTAGCACCCGACACAATCGTCCACAGACCATGGACTTGTTTGTTTGGTTGCATAGATTAGTTGAATTATTTGTTTGAAATGAATTGAATTGTTTGGTGAGATGAAATTGATTTGATTGATGTGTGAATGGCGTGGGCCTTCACTAGACCGGGGATAAGGCTAGGCCTCGTCCCGTTTCTAGTATCGTGCCGTTATGCCGCCGAAATTTTCTAAAATAAGTTAGAAAAATAAAAATATCATTTTATTGAATAAATGAATTGAATAGAAATTCATAAGTTGAAATAAAATGTTTTATCGTTAAAAATATAATTTTTAACGTGAAGTGAATAAAATAGAATATTCATTTACAAACCAGACGGTTTGTTTATGTACACCTATTTGAATGACATTGATTGGGACGATAAATTTTACACATCGCCCAACAGCACAAATAAAATATGTGTTTGATTGTTTGAAACCCCACACGGGTGTTGGGATGAAATTTGAAGTTCACTCATCCTGATTGATTAAATATGTCGATCGATTGATTGACAGGCTGTTATAAGCGTTGAATATCTATATTTGATGCTTTTACAGTGTAGTGCACTTTGGTTGATGGTTGATTATTTTCAATGTTATTATATACATGTGTTGTATGAAAACCCATATAATTAACTTTATATGGTAATTGATTGGGCCTCATTCCAATCGTGAAAATAAAGAATATTTTGATAATAGGAAATATTTGAAATAGAATATTTGAAAATAGAAATATGTGAAGCCGTGATGATTAGATTGACGCCATTTTGACGTGAACGATATTTATATCGATTTTAAAACGATTTCGAAATGAATTGAATTGAAAACGATTTCGAAATGAATTGAATTGAAAACGATTTCGAAATGAATTGAATTGAAAACGATTTCGAAATGAATTGAATTGAAAACGATTTCGAAATGAATTGAATTGAAAACGATTTCGAAATGAATTGAATTGAAAACGATTTCGAAATGAATTGAATTGAAAACGATTTCGAAATGAATTGAATTGAAAACGATTTCGAAATGAATTGAATTGAAAACGATTTCGAAATGAATTGAATTGAATATGAATTCAAATTGAATTGAAATTTGAATTGAATAGAAATGAATATTTAAAACGAATTTATAAAGAAGAATTCAATTTTGATTTGAATTGAAATGAAAGTTGAAATTGCTTTTGAAATGAATTTTAAAACTATTTATATAATTCGTTTTAAATAGAAATCGACGAAATATATATTATATATATAATATAATGGCCTGAATAGAACGCGCCGCGCCGCGGCAGTTCGTGAATTTCGACCATTTATTTCAAACGGGTATTACGGGAGATCCGACCGTCAGATTCTCCTAAAACCGGAACCGTTGGGTTCGTATCGAAAAGAGCTTTCTAATGAATATTAGAAATTTGAAATCTAACGGTTGGATTTGGAATTATGTCCAAATCAAATTTGAAAAAGGTCGCTGTAAGTGCAGTTCGATGGCCGTTGATGGAAATCGACTGTACAGGCCTTGATAAAATTATTAAAAATAGTAATAATTTGTGTAAAATCATAAGAAATGATTTGTGAAGATTTGGGATGAAAAACTCCATATTTGAAAAGATAAAAATAGATTTTTATCGAAATGAACTAGTTTTGAACTAGAAATATAATTCTATTTATTTTTAAATAAATAAATTGAATTTGAAAAGGGTTTTAAAAATAACCAAAATTTCCAATGATTGCATTGGAGTGGATTTGAATCGAAATTGTCTTCGGAATATTTCGATGTTGGAATTCGTGATTATACATATGTTGTTATGGAAATTTGAAAGATATATATTTATATCGTTATTTCCAATACGACATTTGTTAGTCGTAGAATTTGATATTGAATATAAGCCGATATATTTTCTATTCAGAGCCTTGTATTGAATATCAAATGTGATTTGGGTTTGTCGTGAATGGTGTCTTCACTAACACTGTTCTTGAACCCAGTTGAGAAAAGATTAAATCCTTTTATATAGATTTAATGAAGTGTGCCAATTAAATAATATTTAATTGGAACTGAATGGATATTGATTTTTGGGTTTATCGTGGACAGTGTTTTAAATAACACTAGTTCTTTAACCCGATAATTAATGAATGTGATTTTGGGTTTATCGTGAACTGTGTTTTAAATGACACTGATTCTTTAACCCAGTTAAAGATTAAAACTAAGTGGAGTTTTAATGAATCTTTAATTAGATTGAAATGATCGAGAATGGAGTAGCACCAGTTTTGCTCCAGGCGATAGTTAAATCTTTAATTAGATTTAAACGTGAAATGGTAATTGAATTTACCGATAACACCGTGGTGTTAGATATGAAGTATAACCAGTTTTACTTCATGGGATGAATAGGTTGGGATTGGGAAATTAAAACAAATGATTACTTCGGTAAGGTTCGCTAATCCCGACTAGTTTGAATTGATATTCAAAAATAGATTAAAGAATAAATTTTAAAGAATTTATCTTGGATAAAATTAATGGGAACCTTTCCCTATGAATGTGAAATTTAGAAATTGACTGTCGGTTAGCCAAACAGAATGGTTTTCTGGATATTGATCTGATGTTGGTTTCGGCCTTCGGGGTTAATATTTGGGGAATTATTCTCTTGATTAATTTACGGTTAGTGACTAATGAATTGGAATGAGGCGTATGTTGTGTTTGTGTAACACTTATTTAAAATATACGCGAGTTATTCGGAAAGACCGGGTTTATCCCATTCTGAATAACTGATACGACGATAAGTCGAAGATGAAGACGATGGTCGAAGACCGGAGGTCTTCACGTCGTTTGGGTGATAACTGATGATCTTGATTGGGCTGTACACCCAAGAAGATGGAAACAGTTGGTGATCGTCCAGACGTACTTGGAGATCGATGGATATGCGGGGTACCAGGTGCCTCCGGTTTCGTTCAGACCCAGAACGGACTTGTAAATGGACTGTGTGTCTGACATTGGATTTTAGTCTGTGTGATTGATCTCTATTAAATATATATCTGTTTGGCGGCGGAGAATTCATTCTCTTGTTTAACGCCCTTCTCTGAGACGTACGAGCTCAGGGGTTATATATTGATGGATATCAAACGCATGGAGTGAATTGCCTGTGTGGCATGCCTAAGTGGCAATTGATCGAGGCTTCTGTTGAAAAGCAAAGTCTTGTGGTGATGATCAAAGCACGGCCTTTGCGGCGTAGCTTTGTGTAACGTTTGCTTCGCGAGTTTCACACCCGGTATGAACCAAAAACGGGAGGGGACATCAGGGAGGACTTGCGTTTCTTTCTAGCTAGAAGTGGCGTCAGTGGTTTTATACGCCCTGACGAGTTTGACTTATGTGGTTGTTGTTGTTGCGAGGCGCCTCGGATTGATCGGTCGTTCTCGAACCGATGGAGTCATTTAGTTGGCTCATTTACGCCCCAAAGGGCGGAGAAACGTATTGTTCAGGCACTATAATCCACATCGGTGGACCGGCCCTGACGATCCAAGGGGCAGTTGCGGCTGCTCCGGAGACATGGGCTAGATTGTCTCGAATCGGTTGAGGACTATCTTTTGCCTCGGTTCATAGACGGAAATCCAATTTCCAAATACGTGACTTTGCGGTTTTATTTGTAAACCTATATATGGTGACATAGTGGCATGGGACGCTCATGTCGCCTATGATTGATACTTATGATTTGAAATTGTTTTATACACTATGCACTTATAATAGTATCAAACGATTTGTTTTAACCGTATCCAACATTCTTTGGCTGTTATAAGGGAAAACCCTATCCTCGGCTGCGTTGCATTGTGTGATGGGACCTGGGTCTTATAACAGCTTCATTTTTCTTTATTTAGCATTGCGCTGTTTTGTTTCATGCACTGGTATCCTTGGGAGGAAACCCGTTCCGTGTTATACGGCGTGGTCCCTTGATTTACCTAACTTTAAAAATAAAGATTAATAACTGTTTTAGTTCTCACACCAGTCACATGACTGACCTGGAGTTTATTGTTTTAACCTAAACTCTGGGTGCCCTTATTTTGACACGGGCAGCTAGTAGTTTTGGTTTTGCAGATTTATATTCACAGGATCCTGGTTTACAGCTGGAACGATATCCGGAAAGCTTTGTATCCGTATATCTACTTCTAGTTGTGTATTGTATTATTTTCCGCTGCGATGTATTTAAATGTAATTTAAATCTCTGATATTTCTATGTAATATTCATTTATACTCTGTATATTCTTGTAATCTGGTGCATTGTTGTAATATACAATGAAATGTTCTTCTGTATGCGTTCTGTTGTGGTTTGTTCTCGAACTATCCGACGCTTTCCTTTACGGGGAAGTTGCAGGTTTTCACAATTTGAAGAATGGATTCACAAAGACCTCAACCCCATTCCTTTTGATGTTTTCATTACCATCTCTCTATCCACTCCTTTCGTTAGATCTGCCAAATTATTCTTTGATTCAACAAAGTCAACTGCTATTACTCCTTTTTGAGTAATTCTCTAAGAAAGCGGTGTCTAAGACTGAGATGCCTTTGCTTACCATTGTAAATATTTTGTGCCACTTTATATAAAGTAGCTTGACTATCACATAGTACCTTAATAACCAGAGTAGGTTTCTTCTAAATGGGAATATTTATCTGTAGATTTCTTAACCATTTTGCCTCTTTATATGCATCTACAAGTGCTTTAATTTCTACCAACATAGTTGAATTAGATATGCACATTTGTTTTTTAGACCTCGAAGATATGGCAACCCCACCTATAGTGAATATCCATCCAGAAGTAGACTTAGAGTTAGACTTCATGTTGTTCCAACTTGCATCGCTGTAACCTTCAAGTATAGTTGGTTCCCCCTTGAAAACTAAACCTTAATTTGTATTCCATTTAAAATATCTTAGAACGCTTGAAATTTCATTTAATTGCTCTCTTCATAGATTACTAGTGAATCGACATAAGATTCCTATGGCATATGTTATATCTGGTCTAGTATAATGCATCACGTACATAAGACTACCAATCATACCGACATATTTCAACTGATAGCAACATCTACTAATATTTTTCATTAACTTGACACTAGGACGATAAATGTTTTTGCTAAAAGGAGATTTAAGTGATCATATTTCTTAAGGATACTTTTAATATAATGAGATTGTGTTAATAAGATTGATTCTTCTTCTCTCACTATTTGATTTCTACGATTACATTTGTTTCACCTAATTCTTTCATGTCAAAATTAAATCCTAGAAACTTCTTAGTTTCTATTGCACTTTCTATATTTGAACCAGATATCAACAAATCATCTACATACAAACAAACAATTACACATAATCCATCTTTGTACATGGAATATATACACTTGTCTACTTCATTTACCTTGAACTCTTTTGGCAGCATGACTTTGTTAAATTTTTCATGCCACTGCATTGGAGCTTGTTATAATCCGTAATGAGATTTTAGAAGTTTACAAACTTTCTTCTCTTGTCCGGATAAAACAAATCCTTCAGGTTGTTCCATATACACTTCTTTTTCCAAATCACCATTAAAAATGCAGTTTTTACATTCATTTGATGGACAATTAAATTATGAATTGAAGCAAATGATAATAACAAGCGTATCTATGGTATTCTTGCTACCAAAGCGTATGTATCAAAGTAGTCAATGTAACCAACCTTGCTTTAAATTTATTAACAAAGCCGTTGGTATTTTCTTTTCTTTTGAAAATCCATTTGCTTCCTATTGGTTTTGATCCCGGTGTTAGATCAACCAATGTCCAAGTTTTATTTGACAAGATAGAATTTATCTCATCTTTAACTGTATCTTTCCAAAAAAGTGCATCACAACAAGATACTGCCTCTTTGAAAGTCAATGGATCACCATCATTACTAAGATTTATCTTAGTCTGTATGTAATTTTATTTACATCTCCTTCTACTAGTCACATCAAAAAACCTAGACCAAAGTTTCTTTTAACCTTTGCCACTTGCTTTTGCAGGGTTCTATATCAAAACATGGTGCAGTCGATTCTTTATGAAACTCTTTAGCAGTATCATGAATTTTGGTATTATTTTCTGAGAAGGATTTAAACATATATACAAAAAATTCCACACCAATTAATCCAGTAAATTCATTTGTTTCTAATTCCAGAAATCTATATGCACAACTATTCTTAGCATATCCAAAAAACACACATTTATACGTTTTGCTTCCTAACTTTGTCATTTCTGGGTGTGATTTTCTTATGTAAGCCAAACATCCTCATACTTTTAAATGAATAAGGTTAGGTTTTCCGATTAAACCATTGTTCATAGGGATTTTGCTAATTATTTTAGTAGAAACTCTGTTTAGGATATAATATGCACTTAAAAGTGCTTCTCCCTACCAATAGTCGGATACGCCAGAACATAAAAACATATAATTAACCATATTTGTAACACCCCACAATTTTTTTTTTTAAAATGGTTAACAAAATTGTCAAAATAATTATGGAAGGGTGTGTGTTTGAGTTTGAAAATAAACACATGTTATAAATTAGGGAATAAATAAAAAGTTTCCACTATGTACACTAAATGCACAAAAGTATGTATATATAATTAAACAAAAAGAAATGGAAGAAAGAACGGAATAAATTATATGCACATTAATTGTATAAACATTATGAGTTTGAATTTAAAATAACAAAAGGTTATTAACTATTAACTGACTTATTAGTAAATATAAACTTCTAGTAATAACCATGCTTGAATTTGGAATTTGATGTGTGTTAGAAATGGAAAGCAATTAATGCTAAATTGCAACATTTCTTTGATTTACAATATGCGACATAAATGGAATAAAAGCACATAATAAAAAGGGAATCAAAATGACGCCAGTTAAATCACTACAACAAAATGACCCTATTACAACGGTGGAACACCGTTGTAATATACATTTTACAACGGTGGGCAAACCGTCGTGTATGAAGAAGTTTTAATAGCCTAATATCTTTTACAACTTTTCTGCACTGTTGCAACACCGTTGTAATACGTATATTTTACAACCTTTTTCCACCATTGTAATAAGTTTATTACAACAGTTATGCACCGTTGTTGTTTTAATTTTTACAACTAATTATAACCGTTGTGATATATTTTATTACAATTTTTATATTTTATAATTGTAATATATCCACAAATTATATACATATAACTAATAAAAGAATTCATTGCAGAACATATTATCTACAAAACTGAAGATATCAAACAAACTAAAAACATGAACCAAAACAATATATTATTAATTTCAAACTCATCATTTTTTTTACATAATACACTGACAAAACTGAAGATACAAATACTTTATAACAGTTCTAACTTTCTTATGCTCCTGTTAATCTGCTTGTGCTCCTTTTTCTCCTTAATATCCATTCCTAAGAAAGAAATTATCAAACTGTTAGTGTTGCAGTATAGATTTATGCATGTAACGAAAATTGAAAAAATGTGAGTGCACAAAATAAACAGCTTATACAATGCATTCAAACCATTAAATACATAAATTACCTGACCATTATATACAATGCATGTAACGTTGGATGATTCATTTTGTTACAGCAAGTGTATCAACCAAAGTTTGAAGATTGATGACTCAATTTATTTGAGAAGAGACTAATAACAATTTAAGAAACTTATTACTAGAAAAAATTGAGAAAAAACAAATTTCCCAGCAACCAATGACGGTGGACATTTTTTACTCTATCTAAACATTGCCTAATGGAGAAATAAATAACAAAAAGTGGCCAATATAACAGAGAACAAACTTTGATCTTGATTCTGATTTGCAAAAATATTTACACAAAATGAGCATCATTTTAACGGACTAAAGAAAAATTTAAGGATTGCAAGAACTATATTACTGGATTGAAATATCAAGAAACTAACATTGGTTATCTTGCTTGCTTGAGTAAGTGGATGAGTTGGAGATCTGATTAAAAAAAACAACCATTGATCGAAGTGTGCAGGAACATATTAACAAGCACATCCATCGCTATCCAATGAATGAAATCCCATGTTATTATTGGCAGATAAACTCAAAATCCTATTCATTAAAAATATCGAAGAAGCAATAAATTTTTGTGTTATGATTGACTGTATATCATAGTTCACATGTATACCAGAAGGAACAAATATCATGACATGATGCGTGATATCTCGACAAATAATTTTTATTAGACATCAAAGGTGAACAATACATCTTCTCTTGGCTATTTTAATTAACCCGAAATTATGCCAAAGCATCTTGAACTAGATGCCGACAATAAAAAAGATCAAGGATATGAAGAAACAAGAAGGCATTTGCTGGAAATCAAAAACGATCAAGGCTATTTTAATTAACCCGAAATTATGCCAAACCAGTAAACAAGAATTCATACCACTATCAGTCTACCTCGAGTACATGCGGCGTCGCTGGAAATCGGAAGTAGGAGATTGCTGGGAATAAATAAACAGGTCCTTCCTCGTTGGATGCTCGATTGCTGGGAGCTCGGAACTCGAGATGCTGGAAATCGAAGGAGGATGAAGATGCTGGAAATCGGAACTCGGAGATGCTGGAAATCGGAAGTCGCCATTTGTTTTCTTTTGGAACTAGGTTTTTTTTTCCAAGTTAATTGGAATGCAAAAGGTATAGGCGGCGGCTCCTTATTGAGTGAGTCTTGCGTGTTAGGATTTGGTAAATCAAATGAGGGCTGCACGTTAATAATGGGCTGGATCCTGAAATTGGGCTGAAATTAAGTTTAAATTTTTAGTATAGTTATCCTTGGTATGATTTGCGAGTCATTGGTTAGTTCCAGTGTAATTCAAATGCTCAATTTTGCCAAGTTTTCTCTTAAGTTCATTATCAAAAAATTTCAAAGTTTTTAAAATTAACTATTATTATTTAGAATTAATAAGTAAAAACTTATATATTAAATATAATATGGATTCTTGATAATTATCTTTTACTAAAATACTAAATATTACTTACTAATAATAGCTATTATTGCCATGCCAAAAAAATTATTATTATTATTAATTATTACTCATTTCTTCTTAGTTATAATTGAATAATAATGATTAAAAGTTAATTATTATGTATATATGTTACTAGTTGACTATTAAATACGTAACAGCAATTATAAAAGCTTATGTTACTAATTATTAATTAATAAGTAGTTAACATACATTAACTATTAAAAATAAATTACTATTTATTAACTATTTAATAATAATTGATAAATATTATTGATTCCCAAAGTTTATTATTAATTATTATTATTAAATATTAATATAATAGTTATTAAATATAGGTATTATAAACATGAATTTTGTAATATGCATCTATTACAACTAGTAAAATGAAAAGTTGTGATATATATGTTTATTACAACTTTAGGGAACAGATAGTTGTAAAAAACCATTTATTACAAAATGGTGCTTTTACCACCGTTGTAAAAAACCATTTATTACAACGGTGCTTTTACCACCGTTGTAAAATTAAAGTTGTAATATGGTGTTTTTGTTGTAGTGAATTAATGTTTTAAATTCAAAACAAATAAAGCAAGTACGTACAAATATGCATTGATATGTCTCAAGAATATTTGCATGCATATTAATTTCAGAAATGAGAACATTTGAAATTGAGATTCAATACGTGTTAAGAGTAGAAGAAAAATTATATACATAATAAACACACATTTAAATTTCAAACTATTGGGCAAAGAAGTTGAAAGGAATAAATTTAAAACATTAAGAGAATAATAATGTTCACAAAATTAGAGGAATTAAACATACTGGAATTTGAAAGCAGAGGAAAATTGAATGCGCTCGTTTATTTGCACGTTTGAACGCACATTAAAAACTAGAAATAATAATAAAATAGATTAGAAAGAAATTAGGCAAAAGAATAACGTTAGAGAAACATTTTAATCAGCGTAGAAATCCCATGAAGGGGACCCGATATACGATTGTAATAATCGTATTTTGGGTCGACCCCCAGGGAGTTGGGTCGACCCACTTTGGGTTAGGTAATGTGGGTTGTTTCAATTCTAAATGGCTTGGATTTATTCGTTTAAATCATACGAGCTATAAATAAACCAACATGGCCTAGCCTCGAACTTATATTGCTTAAGTGGACGTCAGAGCTCTGCCATTTCTTTTCTCCTTAAAACTCTTTTGAATTATAAAACATTAGTCTAGGGCTTTATTTCTGAGATTTTTAAAAAGGAAAATTGTAGATTTAGGCTGTAACTGCTTAGATTTCTCTTTCGTATGAGGTAAGTTCAGTGAATCTAGTTATGTTCTCTTAATTTATTTTAGAATCATATTTTTTAAATCCATGGTAATTACAGTAGTAGATTCAATTAGGGATACCAAGGATAACATATCTAAATCAGATTGAGGAATTGGAGAGCGTTCAGGCGACTGGATTTAAATTATATTTTTCATATAATGATATATGATATCATTTGATTCCTGTAAAGTTAATGAAATATTCTCTCAGTCCTCTTTTCCTCCTTTTTATGTCAGATTTTATAGTTTTAAAATGAATTGTGGTTATGTGCAAAATAATTGAATTGTGATTGTGGGTAAATAATTTAATTGTGGTTAGATGCAATTAAATCGAATTATGGTTATATGCAAAACAATTGAATTGTGGTTAGGCACAAATTAATAGAATTATAGTTATGCACAAAATAATTGGAATTATGAACAAAAGAGGGAAATTTTATGACTTGGGGTTAAATGAATATATTATGTCAAAATTTTAATAAAAAGGGGAAACTTGATGATTTAGGGCTAAATAAATGCATTATGCCAAAATTGTAATAAAAGGGAAATCTAAAAGCAGGCAAACTTAGTAATGCTTAATAAATAAATGCGACATAGATTAATGTGGCATAATAAAGGTTATATGAATTAAATTTGGATAAAAAGGGTAAATCTGAGAATTTTCACACTGTTTTAAGGAATCACCTTTCAGACTTAAAATGGAATAAATACAGAAATTGGGAAATGGATAAGAGATAGGAAACAATAATATAACTAATAAAAGTGGTAAATTAGTACTGGACTGAATCAGTTGGTTGTGGAAAAGGGATACATTTCCATAATTAAATTCTTATTAAATATGGAGAAAGTAATTGTAAGAAAAAGGGAAATAATGTGATTTAGTATGAAATATGAATTTTATTGTATTGCGCACTAACCAATAACCTAAAAATAATCTACTAAAGAATAATTTCTTGCAGTTACAGGTCTCGGTCAATTTATATTATGAAAATAGGTTTTAGTACATTTCCAGTAACCAACTAGATAAGGTGTATGAATTATTTCCTGTAAATGTGTAAACTTACAAAGAGGTAAGTAGATTAGTGTTATAACTGTAAGAGTTATGTTAAATAATAAGAAACCTGTGAAGTATGTAATGAATGGGGATGTAACCTATTGTAACAAATTATATAAGATGGAAATGTAATAAAATAGGTAGACTTTTCATAGGGACAAGTAGGATTATAACATACAGGTTAGAACTAAAAGATGAAATGGAACATAAGAGACTTATTATAAATGAACTTAAATTATGAGAAATAAGTTTAATAAGCAAACACGCAATTATAATTGTGGTAATATTATAACCTGAGATTATAATTAAATAGAAAAGAGCAGAGTAGCTTATTATTCATAAACTTATAATTGAGGAATTAAGTTTAATGAATATAATAATAAGCAGTGGTCCGTTCCGACGACGAGGGCTAATTGGGGAAATTAAGTGGCCAATCAAATGAGTTAAAGGTAGTCTATTCCGGCGGCGAAGTCTAACTGGAAAAATAAGCGGTCAACTAAAGTTAATAAATAAATAACTTGAATGCAAAATAAACAAGTAAATGTTTAAGCTAATTAGCAATGTGGTAAGTAAAACAAATGCGTAGTTGAATATTAGATATAGGGTCTAATAACATAACGATGAGACGCACTTGGACCAGTTCGTACGTATTTAGGATGAAGAGCCCAACGAGAAAGATCATTGCGGGCGTCTCGAGACACGAGAAGATCAAGTTCAGCTTGTTATTCGACGAGATTGGAAGGAAGTACGAGACTTCTATGGGACGTGGAAGGGTACTGTCAGATGGCCCTATGGGGAAACAAGATGAAGTCATACGCCCAAAGGAAGGTCTATATTTCCATCAAAGAGTGTAACTTGGCTGCAATTATGAAGTAGCAGCCAGAAGGTTGGAAAGATGACCTTAGGATGATCCAATGGTTGCCTCATGGGATGGCTTAGTGGTTAAGGCCCAACAAAGGATACCGTGTTGTCGGATACCTGTCATCATCAGTCGGAGTGTGTGTGGGAAAGACTGGAGCTAAGCCAAGAGGGTAATGATCTTTTTCTAACGAGTCATTGGATAAGGGACCATATGTTTGTTTAGATTGGTTGTTAGGGCGGTCATTTAGCTCTTTGAATAATCTTTAATTAGTAGGGGATAAGCAAGGTGGGGCCTTGGAGAGCCACATACCAATCTTTAGATATCTATAATGTAGGCCTAACGAAGCTGCCCTCTACAGATATGTAGAAAGTCCCAGATTGAGTTCCGTGGGAGAACTCAGGGATTAGGGTTCCCTTGTGGCGCAGTGGTAGAGGCTTATTCGCTTTCGCAGCATAGCCTTGAACGCTTTCGTGGCGCAACGATTGGGACTTTGTATGTCTTCATAGCATAATCTAGTACAGTTTCGTAACGTGGAGATGGAGGTTCGATACCTTTTCGTAGTACGATGATGGAGACCACTCGAGGAGGATACTATTGGGGAATATCTCGATATGTAGGGCATTTGTCTATATATATGTATGTATATGATTCACTAGGTAAATCTACTAGGGAGTAGATGGCTACGATTTATACAAAAAAAGGAAAAGTATACTGTTAAATAAACCTGAATAACCTAACAAATATGAACTAGTGATAGAATGGTATATGTAGCGTTATTTGTAGAAAGTATAATTTGTCCATTCACCAGAACTTTTGGTCTAACCCCCTCCTCATAACAAATCCACAGGTTAGACAGGTGGTTGAGATTCTGTAGCTTAGAGACACTTGTTAGATAGTGTCATTATATTAGCAAGTATTTACCTACTACTATATTTTTCCCCCTTCCACTGTAAGATCTCTATTATGAGTTCTGGTATATTTATCTTTGACTTTCTACAGGATACCAGACAAACCAACTCGAGTTTCGATAGATTAAGATTTTTGAAAAAAATGAGTCTGTCCAAATTCGGGTTGTATAATATTCATTATAGTTATATTTTTTCGTTCAGCAATACCACTTGATTCTGGTGAACATAGTGGTGTAAATTCATGTACTACTCCATTTGATTCACAAAACTCTAAAAGCTTTATTGATTTATACTCACCACATCTGTCGAATCTTAGCAATTTAATTTTACAGTTTAATCGACTTTCAATTTCTACTTTACATATAAAAAACTTACTTATAACTTCATCCTTACTTTTTAGTAAGTATATAAGTATATTTTGAATAATCATTAATAAATGTTACAAAGTATTTGTTTCCCCCTCATGAAATTTTACTATATAAATTTATAACATCGGTATGCACAAATCCAAGTAATTCGGGCGTCCTAATTACAGATTTGTGTGATTTACAAGTTAACTTTCCTTGTATACATATTTCACACTTGTCTACATTCTCAATATTTCATTTTGATATAAGTGCTAAATTAGCATATTTTGAATAGAATTATAATTAATATAGCCCAATATGTCATTTCATAAAGGTAAAGACTCAATCGTATAAGCAGAAGCTGATTTTATTAAATTCCTTTTGTACATTCCATTACATGAGTACCCTTTCCCAATAAATACATTATTTTTGGACATAAAAACACTATTTGAGTTAATGACTAACTCAAACCCTCTTTTGTTGAGACGATCTCCAGAAATCAGAATCCTCGTCATTTCTGGAATATGAAATCATCAGCCAAAATAAGAACTTTCCCTGAAGTAAACTTTAGTGTAATATTTTCAATGCCAGCAACTTTGGCATGAATATCATTACCCATTTTGACTTCTTTTAGTTCACTGAATTCTTTACAAGTTTGAAACTGTGACTTATCATTATAGATATGAATGGTTGCTCATGTGTCTAACCACCATCCGTGTTCAACTCCAACAGTGTTGGCTTTCTCTGCAACTGCGACCATTTTAGGTTCGTTTTCAAAGTCAACAACAATGTCAACATGTTTATTCTTTTTTCTCTCGTCTCATATACGAATTCTACATTCTTGGGCATAATGACCAGTTTTTTTATAGTAGAAGCATTCACCTAGGGTTTTTTAGATTCTCATGTTTATTCCCTTTGCAATTGATCTTTCTTTTCTTCGCATTATTGTGATACTAAGAGAATTCTCCCTGGACCACATTTTCCTTTTTTGTCTCCTAATCTTCTTTCTTATCTCTCTTGCGAGATTCTCCCTCAATATGTAAGTGTCGTATGAGGGATTCTAGAGAGTATGTCGTTTCTTCATGCATCAATTTCTTTTTGTAGTCATTCCAAGTACTAAGCAATTTTGCAATTATAACTCCTTCCTAAAATGCTTCAGGACGTTCTATTTTCGCATCTTTTAGTTTACTAACAATCAGATTTAATCCGTGGGATTGGGAAACAATATTAGCATCATCATTCATCTTCTAATTAATATGATTACTTATTAGAAACTTCTGATTGCTTGCCTCTTCAATGCAGTTTTTGACATCCAAATTCATCCATAGGGCTTTCGCGCCATCAATATTCGTTGTGCACTGCATACTGAATCTGAATGTGCATTAGGAACGTGCCCTTGATATAAGAAGTCATCATTCTTTTGCTTCTGCATTAGTTCCTTTAACTCTTTCTTTCGTTGTTCATAACCTGTAGCCCTTTCTTCAGGAATTGGTTCTGCGTCATCACTTATGATATGATTTAGACCTATGGTAGTGAGAAATAATAGAACTATTTCTAACTAGCGAGTGAAAATATTTCCATCAAATCTTGCAAAGCGGGTGAGATACTATTTCATTATTTGAAGTGTTTGCACTGTTTTTCTGTTGAGTGATGAATCTTGAATATAAGACATTCTTGAAACTATTGAAGTATTATATATAGATTAATCACTCCAGGGAATGAATAAATCACTGTCTTTCAAGAATGTTTTCCTCTCCTTTATCACAATGGGTTAACTGAAAATAATATTTAGGATACATTGGAGATTATCTGCGCAAGTTGTGATTACTTGCATGGATCAGAAATGCACTCAGAAATTTATCTGGTGATGCTTATTATTTTGTAGCTTCGAAAATGAAATTGAAAGTGAAGTGGTTGTGTTGCCGGAATGTGTTGTACCCCCTCCGTAGGGGATACCAATTTACAAAATTTGTAAAAAAACCTTCCAACGAAAACTGCCATACTAAACTCAAAAATTACCCCTGTTGTACCATTGATTATAATTCCCAATGAACATTACCCTATTACGCTTATGTCATCCACTTTCACATCAAACTTGCAACCACTACAACATCATGCGCTGGTATTTTATGCCCAACACCCCCGAAACTCTCCTAGCAATTCATATATCAATTTTACACAAGAATAATCCCCCATCATTCCACTTGCCAACAACTTTTCTGTCTTAAAGCAACAATTGATACGTTGTGCATGGCTCTATATATGCATGCTGTGTGCACTGAAAATTCGACATTTGTTAAACACTCCAACTCTCTACCGACTAAATCTAAACCATCTTCCACCTTAACCATCACCAATCAAATGCACTCTTCCACTTTTCCACATCCTTCTAAGCCATAGCAGGAACCCCTAACATCACCATGAAACTAGTCACCCATATCACAACTCGTTAAAAATTTGTCATGCCTAATGGTTTCACGCCTTGCACTTCACCTTGTGCAGTTAAATCCCCGCAGAATCCTCACTATAGCTCGTTTCACTCTTCAATCGCAACGCTATACCAATTTATATCTGATGAATAGTATAACTACTTTAACCCCTACTACTTTCCATTGAACCCGCTAATTCAAGGCTTTTAGTACCCGTTTTAGTAATTAATTTACAGAGGTGATTTGGCTAGTTCCCATATAAACAAATCAAAAGAACTAGAGTAAAGAGCTAATTAAACGTACAAGTTCCAATATGAGGTATAAATCTATTGTAATCATCAAATCAAATGTGCGTAACCATGATTTTTCTGATTTTGTTATATAAGATTAACAAATATTAGTTTCTTTTATAAATATGCTGTGAGAATGATAATTAATCAATTTTAAATACTTGCTTTTACATCCAATGAGATAATTAATCAATTTTAAATACTTTCTTTTACATCCAATGTACCTTGCTATTTTCCGGTGGAGCGGTGAAATGTGTAGAGATCGGGAAGAACACCAATGGCGAAAGCACTCCGCTGGGCTTTCAATTTTATCCCCGCTACAACTTTTTAGACCTCTACCATTATAGAACCGCTAAGATTTAACTACATGTCTTTTACCGATAAACCAAGTACTTTTCCATGCAACTCCCTCGCTATGTATAATGCTAGTAATCCTTGCACTATTTCATGCAACACCCTATACACAATCAACGAAACCACCATGCATGCCTCAATATCTTGCTCACCTAAACCAGTTTTCACAATCTACACATCCTTATCAATATCACTACAGATTTGCTTCATCATAATATCATTTAAACAAATGCATTTGCCGAGAAAACATTTAGATTTTTGACTCTAATATTTCTGAGGCTACCATATCTATCCCCTATTCATCCATGTTATCGACAATAAATAACGCCAACATTTTCTTTGAATCTTCGCTTGCCACTTCCAAACAACATAAAAGACAAAAAAGTATGAAGATTAAGAAAAAATATGACAACAAAGATTGTGATAAACATCAAAACCCGGATGGTTCAAACAGGAGAACTTCTAGGAACACTGGCTTGCGTCCATCCAAAACCAAATATATCTCCATTATGCTACATAATACCACGACATGTGTAACAACCCTTGTTTTGTGATTACATAGGTAAATAAATTATAATGATGATTATCATTTGTTAATTAAGAAAATAAATAAAAATTTAAAGAGAATAATTCATATAATTATTTAAGTTGAATAATTTAATTGATTTTGTGTTAATATAAGTATATTAATTTAAGAGTAAATTGAATTAAATAATGAGATAAAACAATTTATTCAACATTTCTCTGTTGAATAAATATAAAGGAAATAATTTTTAAAAAACTTTATAATGTGAATTTGTAATAAAAGTAAACATCAAAATATTTTGTTAGCCAAAATGTAGTAATTTTTTAAATTATCGCTAATGGCGAATTTTTGTTGTAGAAAGGGTGTCTGTAAACTTAATTGAGTTGCAATTAAAATTTAATAAATGAAATATTGATTAAAATTTAATGTTAAATTGTTAAAATATTTTTAATATGATTTGTGCATTTATTTTGACAAAACAATGAAATTTGTGTATTTGATGTTAAAAATGTCAATTTTAAACAAAAAATATAGAATATTTTTTTTATTAAAAATGTAAGTTTACTGTGCTTAAAGTTAGGAATTATGTTTAAATTGCATAAAATGATTCTAAACACATTGTTAACAATTTTGTAAAGCTAAGACAACTGAAATTGTAAACACTTTGATGTTAAAATGTGTTACAATATTATTAACATGTGTAAATTTGTAAGTTAATAGCATAATTGACCTAAACTAGCCGTGCTTACGATTATGGGGGTAATAATTAGGTCCAAACCCAAACCCAAAAAGCTAATTTTTTCAGACAAAAGAAGAAATTGAGAAACATATATGTTTTACTCTGCAACGTTGCTTCTTCTTCCTTGTAAACTCTGGAACCTGAGAACTAGAAACCTTTTCCTCTCCAATTTAGGAATCAAAGCCTATTTTCAAATAGAATCAAGAGAAAAATGGCTAAAAATTGTTTTAACAGGTAACCTACGCAATCATAAATTTATTTCTCAGTGTTCTTAGATTAAAGAATAAAGTTTCTTATAACTTTTGTGTTTTAATGCATATCTGTATATCCTCTATCCATAGATAGCTGGAGCCGTTTTCTAGCCGAAATCCCCAATTTTGTTTGCAAATTGTAATAACACAGAAATTCTGAGCCAGTTTAAAATTTTTATTTTTGGCAATTTTAGCGAATTTTGAAATTTAAAATAGATTATTTTAAATAGAATCGATGAGAAATTTATTTTGAATATAATTCGAACGTATATATTTATACGCGTCGTCGTTAGAATATAAATATTTATATATATAATTATAAAAGGAATTGAAAATGGCGCGGTAGTTCGATAATTCGATTTCAAACTTCAATTGAATGTACCGGGTGCAAAACAATCCGAATTTTAGTGAAACCAAAAACATTAGGATCTATTTTAGAATATCTTTCCAGCGAATCCGAAAAATCAAAATTTCATAGCGGGATTCAAAAGATATGCCCAGTTGAAAATTCTGAATAGTCGCTATGGAATTCAGGCCCTTAAAAATGGGAATTTTGCAAACGACCTCGGATTTCGACGAAACCACTTTTGTTGGATCCGCAGTGTCAAATTATTGCTAGGTTCCAAATTTCATAATTTCTCGAATCAATATGTGAGCATGGCAAAGGAAAACGTGTTTGACCAATTTCAGTTGATTTTAATCGACTGGAAAATGGCCATTTTTTCAACCGTCTCAGAATTCGACGAAACTAGTTTTGTTAGGACCGTATCGTCAATACGAAGCCAAAAAATAATTTTTCTGGAATTTTTAGAGTTAGTATGTGACCCCGGTAAATTGAAATGCACGTTTAAATTCAATATACAGAGTTATACGTTGATTTTAACGGAAACTGATTGTAACGATCGAATCAGCTTGCGATACATATCCCATTGTGTTCGGAATGGGGGTAATACGCTATGGACGACAGGCGGTGGGCCTCGTTTAGAGGTCGTATGTAAAAGTCAACTTTTTGCAAATTAAATAAATAAAAAAAATCTTCCCTCCTCCTTAAATCACTCTGCCCCCCCTTTCTCGTTTTCAATTCGATCAAAAAAAAAAGAGATAAAGGGGAGGAGCTGACGCTCCTCCACCGGGGGGCCACCGCACCACGACGCCACGCCGCCGCCCCCTCTTCTTCCTCCCCTCTCTCCGATCTCGCCTCCCTCCTCCTTCTTCTCTTCTCCGAACCCCTCTACCTCGCGCTCACCCTCCAGTCACGAGACCCTTACCTCTTCTCCGACCACACCTCCACCACTCGCGCCACCATCCACCGCGAAGCCCAAAAACTTCCAACGTCGAACCCTTACTCCCCCTCCTGCCGACGCTCCAACGCCTCCACCACCTATGCCAGTCCCCACCCCCACGGCCTCCTCTCCGACCCCCTCCAACGATGGTGCAGCAGTGCCCCCCCCAAACGAAAGGTGATTTTCTTATATATTTAAATTCAGTTTTAATTTCTATAATTCAGTTTTAATTATAGTTTTTATTTAAAATGTATATGAGAAAAATATATATTTTTAACATGAAAAGTTTGATTTTTTATAAGTAGGAAGGTTTATTTTTATATATATGAATGGCTATAAAAAGATTAGAATTTTAAAGCAAGGAAAGATTTGATCTTTACCCTTGTAAAGATTTGATTTTTTCGAATAGAAAAGATTTGATTTTTTCGAATAGAAAAAATTTGATTTTTCAAATAGAAAAGGCGAGATTTTTAAAATAGAAAAGGCGAGATTTTTAAAATAGAAAAGGAGAAATCTTTATATAGAGAATAGCGAGGTAAAAATATAATTTTTATCTATATTGTAGCAATGTAAAAATAGAATTTTTATCCGAATAGCAAAGTAAAAATTCATTTTTTATCTATTGAATAGCAAAGTAAAAATTCATTTTTTTATATATTGAATAGCATAGTAAAAATTCGTTTTTTATATATTGAATAGCATAGTAAAAATTCGATTTTTATATATTGAATAGCAAAGTAAAAATTCATTTTTTATATATTGAACAGCATAGTAAAAATTCGATTTTTATATATTGAATAGCGAAGTAAAAATTCGATTTTTATATATGTAGTGGCTACGGGCAACGAAGGTGACAAAAAGGCGAGAACGACGAAGATTTCTATAAAGGAAGTGCCGTGGAGTTAGGATAGCTTTCGGTGAGAATTTCTCACTCTTCAATTTCTTTTTCTAGTTATATATATATACTAGGATGCAGACGGTGCTTAGCAGCACACGACACCCGTCATCCACATACCATGGATGGCTTGTTTGTTTAATTGTTTGGCTGTGTAGTTGGTTAGATTATTTGGGTTGAATTGAAGTGTTTGGTGAAATGAAATTGATTTGATTGATGTGTGAATGGCGTGGGCCTTCACTAGACCGGGGATAAGGCTAGGCCTTGTCCCGTTTCTAGTATCGTGCCGTTATGCCGCCAAAATTTTCTAAAATAAGTTGGAAAAATAAAAATATCATTTTTATTTTGTAAATGAACTGAATAAAAATTCATGTGTTAAAATAAAATGTTTTATCGTTAAAAATATAATTTTTAACGTGAATGTGAATAAATAAATATTCATTTACAAACCAGACGGTTTGTTTATGTACACCTATTTGAAGGACATTGATTGGGTCGATAAATTTTACACATCGCCCAACTGCACAAATAAAATCTATGTTTGATTGTTTGAAACCCCACACGGGTGTTGGGATGAAATTTGAAGTTCACTCATCCTGATTTATTAAATATGTCGATCGATTGATTGACAGGCTGTTATAAGCGTTAGATATCTATATTTGATGCTTATACAGTGTAGTGCACTTTAGTTGATGGTTGATTATTTTTCAATGCTATATATACATGTGTTGTATGGAAATCCATATAGTTAACGCTATATGGTAATTGAACGGGCCTCATTCCAATTTAGAAGATAAAGAATATTATAAAGTAAAGGTTCATGTGTTGACTATACTCATCCGTTGAGATTAGTCATGTGTTGAACGAAATATTTTAACAATAAAATTTATATCTTTATCACTATAAAGTAAAGGTTCATGTGTTGACTGTACTCATCCGTTGAGATTAGTCATGTGTTGAACGAAATATTTTAACAATAAAATTTATATCTTTATCACTATAAAGTAAAGGTTCATGTGTTGACTGTACTCATCCGTTGAGATTAGTCATGTGTTGAACGAAATATTTTAACAATAAAATTTATATCTTTATCACTATAAAGTAAAGGTTCATGTGTTGACTGTACTCATCCGTTGAGATTAGTCATGTGTTGAACGAAATATTTTAACAATAAAATTTACATCTTTATCATGTATGAAATTAGAAACTAACTGGAAAATAGATTAGATGAGTGGTCTCCTGAATATTGATCTGATGTTGGTTTCGGCCTTCGGGGTTAATATTCAGGTAATCGTTCTCTTACTAATTTACAGTTGGAGTCTGATTTAATATCAAACGATGGATACCTTAATTTTCATAAAATATAGTAAATAACAAAAATGATCACACGTGGACAGTACTCATTCGTTGAGATTAGTCGTGTGTTGACAGAAATATAGATTCACATATTGAGTAGAATAAATATTCATTTGTTGAATAGAATAACGAATTTATTGAAACATATAAAGCCGTGTTGATTAGTGATGCGCCATTTTGACGCGAACGATATTTATATCGATTATATTCGTTTTTGAATTTAAAACAAAAATGAATTGAATATAAAACGATTTCGAAATGAATTGAATATAAAACGATTTCGAAATGAATTGAATATAAAACGATTTCGAAATGAATTGAATATAAAACGATTTCGAAATGAATTGAATATAAAACGAATTCGAATTGAATTGAAAACGAATTCGAAATGAATTGAAAACGAATTCGAATTGAATTGAAAACGAATTCGAATTGAATTGAAAACGAACTGAAATGAATTCAAATTGAATTGAAATTTGAATTGAATAGAAATGAATTTTAAAACGAATTTATAAGGAAAAATTCAATTTTGATTTGAATTGAAATGGAAGTTGAAATTGTTTTTGAAACGAATTCAAAACGATGTATATAATTCGTTTTAAATAGAAATCGACGAAATATTTATTATATATATTATATATATAATATAATGGCCTGAATAGAACGTGCCGCGCCGCGGCAGTTCGTAAATTTCGACCAATTATTTCAAATGAACATTACGGGAGATCCGACCGCGGATTCTCTTAAAACCGGAACCGTTGGGTTCGCATCAAAAAGAGCTTTCTAACAAATATTAGAAATTTGAAATCTAACGGCTGGATTTGTAGATACGTCCAAATCAAATTCAGAAAAGGTCGTTGAAAGTGCAGTTCGATGGCCGTTGTTGGAAATCGACCGTACGGGCCTTGATAAAATTATTAAAAATAGTAATAATTCGTCTAAAATCATAAGGAAGGATTTGGGAAAAATTGGGATGAAAAACTCCATATTTGAAAAGATAAAAATAGATTTTTATCAAAATGAACTAGTTTTGAACTAAAATTAAAATCCATTTATTTTTAAATAAATTGGATTTGAAATGGGTTTTAAATAAAAATGTGATTTGGGTTTGTCGTGAACTGTGTTTTAAAAGACATTAGTTCTTTAACCCAATAAAAGGAGTTTTAATGAATCTGCAATTAGATTGAAATGTGAATTTGTAATCTAAATTATCAAATTTAGAAAGTAAGCGAGAATGGAGTATCACCAGTTTTGCTCCAAAGCGATAGTTAAATCTTTAATTAGATTTGAACGTGAAATGGTAATTAATTTTACCAATAATACCACGGTGTTAAATATGGAGTATTACCAGTTTTGCTTCATGGGATGAATAGGTTGGGATTGGGAAATAAAATAAATAATTACTCCGATGTGATTCACTAATCTCGACTAGTTTGGAAAACCATAATTTGGTTTGATATGACATCCAAAGGGAGATTAAAGGATAAATTTTAAAGAATTTATCTTGGATAGAATTAATGGGAATCTTTCCCTAAAATTGTGATTTTGTGAATAAAAGAATATTCTGAATTGGAATGAGGCGTATGTTGTGTTTGTGTAACATTTGTTTTTAATATACGCGGGTTGTTCGGAAAGTCCGGGTTTATACCCATTCTGAATAACCGATTCGACGATAAGTCGAAGATGAAGACGGTGGTTGAAGACCAGAAGTCTTCACATCGTTTGGATAATTACTGACGATCCTGATTGGGCTGTACACCCAAGAGGATGGAAATAGTTGGTGGTCGTCCAGACGTACTTGGAGATGGATGGATATGTGAGGAAAGTGCCTCCGGTTTCGTTCAGACCCAGAACGAACTTGTAAATGGATTGTGTGTCTAACATTGGATTTTATTCTGTGTTGATTGATTTCTATTATATATACATCTGTTTGGCGGCGGAGAATTTATTCTTTTGCTTAACGCCCTTCTCTGAGACGTACGAGCTCAGAGGTTGTATATCGATGGACATCAGTCGCATGACATGAATTGCCTGTGTGGCACGCTAAGATGCAATGATCAAGGCTTTTGTTGAAAAGCAGAGTCTTGTGGTTGATGATCAAAGCACGGCCTACGTGGCAACTTTGTGTATAACGTGAATTCGCGAGCCTCACACCTCGGTATGAGTCAAAAACGGGATACGGACTGCAGAGAGAGCACGACGTTTCTTTCTAGCTTTGGTAGTGTCAGTGACTTACCAGCCCTGACATATATATACTTTTCACCTATGTGGTTGTTGGATGAGGCGCCTCGATTTTAGGTCTGTAAGGACCGGGAAACGTGTGTTCAGGAATTGCCAATCCTCTAACGTAAGTGAGGACCGGCCCTGAAGCATCCAAGGGTTGCCCAGAGTGCGTAGCCCTGGGACATTTGCTAGAGTGTCTCGAACGCGGAGAGGAGCTTGCCCCTTGCCTCGACTCATGACGGAAATCCAATTTCCAATACGTGTATTGCGGTTTTAATTGTAGAACTAGTATGGCGACATGATATATGGTACCCATGCCGTCTATGATTGATATTTATGATTGAAATTGTTTTGACACTATACACTTATTATAGTATCAAATGATTTGTTTTAAATGTACCAAGCATGTTTGGCTATTATAAGGGAAAACCCTATCCTCCGGCTTGCGTTGCATTGTGTGATGGGACCTGGGTCTTATAATAGCTTCATTTTTCGAAAAAAAAAGCATTGTGCTCTTAATTGATATGCACTGGTATTCTTGGGAGGAAACCCGTTCCGTGTTATACGGCGTGGTCCCTTGAATTACTCTATTTTAAAGTAAAGTTTTAAATAACTGTTTTAGTTCTCACACCAGTCACATGACTGACCTGGAGTTTATTGTTTTAACTTAAACTCTAGGTGCCCCTATTTTCCGCACAGGCAGCTAGTAGTTTCGGTTTTGCAGATTTATATTCACAGGATCCTGGTTTATAGCTGGAATGATATCCGGAAAGCTCTGTATCCGTATATCACCTTCAGTTGTGCTTTGTATTATTTTCCGCTGCTATGTAATTTGTTGTAATCTCTGATATTTATATCGAATGTAATTTATTCATTTATACTCTGTATATTCTTGTATCTGATGGAATTGTTGTAATAACAATGAAATGTTCTCCCGTCTGCGTTCTGATTTGTCTTGTCCTCACAGTAATTCGTTCTTTCTCATCTCTTCGGAGACCGGGGAAGTTCGGGTCGCTACATTTGGTATCAGAGCTTTGGTTTACAGAGCTCGAGAACAAGACACATTAGAACCATACGAAAGAATTCATCAGATATTGGATTAGCAATATCCAATTAGAATGACTCGCTAGAGATAGGATCAGTAGTACCCTAGAACGAGTGTGAAGAGTATATTTTTCAAATGAAAACAATTTTGTTTTGAAATCTAAACCATTTTAAACGTATTTGAATATTTATTTATATTGATATGGACAATCTAGTATATAAAGGTTTTGCATATACGCGTCATGAACGTATATTCGAATTTTTAATATATTAGATAGATATGGAGTCACACTCTAGTCGCCCGGACATGGTCCTGATGATGAAGTATACCATCACCAGTATTTATTTTCGAGTGACGAAGGTGTGATATCTATATATTTCCATTAGACTGGTGTGAGAACCTAAACTTATATAGCTAGAACACATTGTTGTGAATTGGTATCAAAAACAAGATTTTCAGTATATATATCAAAATTATGAATTTGAAACGTTAATCCACTAATTGATTGATGTTTGTGTTGTTCGATTATTGTTGCCTAATTGAATTTTGAACCATTTAGCCTAATTGAACCAAATTTTGAATTGTATTGAAAATTGGTCGCATATGCATGCATATACATATACTTACATTGAACAGGTCATAGCAAGGAGGCTAGAGCCGAAGAATAAAATTTGTTTGCCTGACAAATAGGTACATGTTTACTATAATTTACTGTTTTGTTTGGGTGATGATGATTTTATGAGCCTATTGGCTAGCCGCTTGGCTTTTTCTTTTTCTTTTTGAGATCAGAAGGCCTATATGGCAATTTCGGGATTTTCCCGTGGCTCCCGGTGCAGGGGAGGTTATGGCGAAATTTTTCGAAAATTTAGGGTGTTAGAAATTTTTTTGAAAATTTCTAAATTCTCAGAAACTGAAAAGTTGGAGAATGGAAGCCAGATCGAACGTAGAGTTGATTGATCAAACCACTTTCGACTTTGTTCCTTTTCGGGGATGAAAAGTTTTAAGTGGGGGAGATTGTAATAACCTGGAAATTCTGAACCAGTTTAAAATTTTTATTTTTGGCAATTTTAGCAAATTTTGATATTTAAAATAGATTATTTTAAATAGAATCGACGAGAAATTTATTTTGAATATAATTCGAACGTATATATTTATACGCATCGTCGTTAAAATATAAATATTTATATATATAATTATAAAAGGAATTGAAAATGGCGCGGTAGTTCGATAATTCGATTTCAAACTTCAATTGAATGTACCGGTGCAAAACAATCCGGATTTTAGTGAAACCAAAAACATTAGGATCTATTTTAGAATATCTTTCCAACGAATCCGAAAAATCAAAATTTCATAGCGGGAATCAAAAGATATGCCCAGTTGAAAATTCTGAATAGTCGCTATGGAATTCAGGCCCTTAAAAATGGGAATTTTGCAAACGACCTCGGATTTCGACGAAACCACTTTTGTTGGATCCGCAGTGTCAAATTATTGCTAGGTTCCAAATTTCATAATTTCTCGAATCAATATGTGAGCGTGGCAAAGGAAAACGTGTTTGACCAATTTCAGTTGATTTTAATCGACTGGAAAATGGCCATTTTTCCAACCGTCTCAGAATTCGACGAAACTAGTTTTGTTAGGACCGTATCGTCAATACGAAGCCAAAAAATATTTTTCTAGAATTTTTAGAGTTAGTATGTGACCCCGGTAAATTGAAATGCGCGATTAAATTCAATATATAGAGTTATATGTTGATTTTAACGGAAACTGATTGTAACGATCGAATCAGCTTGCGATACATATCCCATTGTGTTCGGAATATGGGTAATACGCTATGGACGACAGGCGGTGGGCCTCGTTCAGAGGTCGTATGTAAAAGTCAACTTTTTGCAAATTAAATAATTAAAAAAAAATCTTCCCTCCTCCTTAAATCACTATGCCCCCCCTTTTCTCGTTTTCAATTCGATCAGAAAAAAAAGAGAGAAATAAAGGGGAGGAGCTGTCGCTCCTCCAACGGGGGGCCACCGCACCACGACGCCACGCCGCCGCCCCCTCTTCTTCCTCCCCTCTCTCCGATCTCGCCTAGCCTCCCTCCTCCTTCTTCTCTTCTCCGAACCCCTCTACCTCGCGCTCACCCTCCAGTCACGAGACCCCCACCTCTTCTCCCACCACACCTCCACCACTCGCGCCACCATCCACCGCGAAGCCCAAAAACTTCCAACGTCGAACCCTTACTCCCCCTTCTGTCGACGCTCCAACGCCTCCACCGCCTACGCCAGTCCCCACCCCCACGGCCTCCTCTCCGACCCCCTCCAACGATGGTGCAACAGCGCCCCCCCCAAACGAAAGGTGATTTTCTTATATATTTAAATTCAGTTTTAATTTCTATAATTCAGTTTTAATTATAGTTTTTATTTAAAATGTATATGAGAAAAATATATATTTTTAACATGAAAAGTTTGATTTTTATAAGTAGGAAGGTTTATTTATATATATATGAATGGATATAAAAAGATTAGAATTTTAAAGCAAGGAAAGATTTGATCTTTACCCTTGTAAAGATTTGATTTTTTCGAATAGAAAAGATTTGATTTTTCAAATAGAAAAGGCGAGATTTTTAAAATAGAAAAGGCGAGATTTTTAAAATAGAAAAGGCGAAATCTTTATATAGAGAATAGCGAGGTAAAAATATAATTTTTATCTATATTGTTGCAATGTAAAAATAGAATTTTTATCCGACTAGCAAAGTAGAAATTCGTTTTTTATATATTGAATAGCAAAGTAAAAATTCGTTTTTTATATATTGAATAGCATAGTAAAAATTCGTTTTTTATATATTGAATAGCATAGTAAAAATTCGATATTTATATATTGAATAGCAAAGTAAAAATTCGTTTTTTATATGTTGAACAGCATAGTAAAAATTCGATTTTTATATATTGAATAGCGAAGTAAAAATTCGATTTTTATATATGTAGTGGCTACGGGCAAAGAAGGTGACAAAAAGGCGAGAACGACGAAGATTTCTATAAAGGAAGTGCCGTGGAGTTAGGATAGCTTTCGGTGAGAATTTCTCACTCTTCAATTTCTTTTTCTAGTTATATATATATATACTAGGATGCAGACGGTTCTTAGCAGCACCCGACGCCCGTCATCCACATACCATGGATGGCTTGTTTGTTTAATTGTTTGGCTGTGTAGTTGGTTAGATTATTTGGGTTGAATTGAAGTGTTTGGTGAAATGAAATTGATTTGATTGATGTGTGAATGGCGTGGGCCTTCACTAGACCGGGGATAAGGCTAGGCCTTGTCCCATTTCTAGTATCGTGCCGTTATGCCGCCAAAATTTTCTAAAATAAGTTGAAAAAATAAAAATATCATTTTTATTTTGTAAATGAACTGAATAAAAATTCATGTGTTAAAATAAAATGTTTTATCGTTAAAAATATAATTTTCAACGTGAATGTGAATAAATAAATATTCATTTACAAACCGGACGGTTTGTTTATGTACACTTATTTGAAGGACATTGATTGGGTCGATAAATTTTACACATCGCCCAACTGCACAAATAAAATCCGTGTTTGATTGTTTGAAACCCCACACGGGTGTTGGGATGAAATTTGAAGTTCACTCATCCTGATTGATTAAATATGTCGATCGATTGATTGACAGGCAGTTATAAGCGTTAGATATCTATATTTGATGCTTATACAGTGTAGTGCACTTTGGTTGATGGTTGATTATTTTTCAATGCTAGATATACATGTGTTGTATGGAAATCCATATAGTTAACGCTATATGGTAATTGAACGGGCCTCATTCCAATTTAGAAGATAAAGAATATTATAAAGTAAAGGTTCATGTGTTGACTGTACTCATCCGTTGAGATTAGTCATGTGTTGAACGAAATATTTTAACAATAAAATTTATATCTTTATCACTATAAAGTAAAGGTTCATGTGTTGACTGTACTCATCCGTTGAGATTAGTCATGTGTTGAACGAAATATTTTAACAATAAAATTTATATCTTTATCACTATAAAGTAAAGGTTCATGTGTTGACTGTACTCATCCGTTGAGATTAGTCATGTGTTGAACGAAATATTTTAACAATAAAATTTATATCTTTATCACTATAAAGTAAAGGTTCATGTGTTGACCATACTCATCCGTTGAGATTAGTCATGTGTTGAACGAAATATTTTAACAATAAAATTTACATCTTTATCATGTATGAAATTAGAAACTAACTGGAAAATAGATGAGATGAGTGGTCTCCTGAATATTGATCTGATGTTGGTTTCGGCCTTCGGGGTTAATATTCAGGGAATCGTTCTCTTACTAATTTACAGTTGGAGTCTGATTTAATATCAAACGATGGATACCTTAATTTTCATAAAATATAGTAAATAACAAAAATGGTCACACGTGGACAGTACTCATTCGTTGAGATTAGTCGTGTGTTGACAGAAATATAGATTCACATATTGAGTAGAATAAATATTCATTTGTTGAATAGAATAACGAATTTATTGAAACATATAAAGCCGTGTTGATTAGTGATGCGCCATTTTGACACGAACGATATTTATATCGATTATATTCGTTTTTGAATTTAAAACAAAAATGAATTGAATATAAAACGATTTCGAAATGAATTGAATATAAAACGATTTCGAAATGAATTGAATATAAAACGATTTCGAATGAATTGAATATAAAACGATTTCGAAATGAATTGAATATAAAACGAATTCGAATTGAATTGAAAACGAATTCGAATTGAATTGAAAACGAATTCGAATTGAATTGAAAACGAATTCGAATTGAATTGAAAACGAATTGAAATGAATTCAAATTGAATTGAAATTTGAATTGAATAGAAATGAATTTTAAAACGAATTTATAAGGAAAAATTCAATTTTGATTTGAATTGAAATGGAAGTTGAAATTGTTTTTGAAACGAATTCAAAACGATGTGTATAATTCGTTTTAAATAGAAATCGACGAAATATTTATTATATATATATTATATATATATATAATATAATGGCCTGAATAGAACGTGCCGCGCCGCGGCAGTTCGTAAATTTCGACCATTTATTTCAATCGAACATTACGGGAGATCCGACCATCGGATTCTCCTAAAACCGGAACCGTTGGGTTCGCATCGAAAAGAGCTTTCTAACGAATATTAGAAATTTGAAATCTAACGGCTGGATTTGGAGATACGTCCAAATCAAATTCAGAAAAGGTCGCTGTAAGTGCAGTTCGATGGCCGTTGTTGGAAATCGACCGTACGGGCCTTGATAAAATTATTAAAAATAGTAATAATTCGTCTAAAATCATAAGAAAGGATTAGGGAAAAATTGGGATGAAAAACTCCATATTTGAAAAGATAAAAATAGATTTTTATCAAAATGAACTAGTTTTGAACTAAAATTAAAATCCATTTATTTTTAAATAAATTGGATTTGAAATGGGTTTTAAATAAAAATGTGATTTGGGTTTGTCGTGAACTGTGTTTTAAAAGACATTAGTTCTTTAACCCAATAAAAGGAGTTTTAATGAATCTGCAATTAGATTGAAATGTGAATTTGTAATCTAAATTATCAAATTTAGAAAGTAAGCGAGAATGGAGTATCACCAGTTTTGCTCCAAAGCGATAGTTAAATCTTTAATTAGATTTTAACATGAAATGGTAATTAATTTTACCAATAATACCATGGTGTTAAATATGGAATATTACCAGTTTTGCTTCATGGGATGAATAAGTTGGGATTGGGAAATAAAATAAATAATTACTCCGATGTGATTCGCTAATCTCGACTAGTTTGGAAAACCATAATTTGGTTTGATATGACATCCAAAGGGAGATTAAAGGATAAATTTTAAAGAATTTATCTTGGATAAAATTAATGGGAATCTTTCCCTAAAAATGTGATTTTGTGAATAAAAGAATATTCTGAATTGGAATGAGGCGTATGTTGTGTTTGTGTAACATTTGTTTTTAATATACGCGGGTTGTTCGGAAAGTCCGGGTTTATACCCATTCTGAATAACCGATTCGACGATAAGTCGAAGATGAAGACGGTGGTTGAAGACCGGAAGTCTTCACATCGTTTGGATAATTACTGACGATCCTGATTGGGATGTACACCCAAGAGGATGGAAATAGTTGGTGGTCGTCCAGACGTACTTGGAGATGGATGGATATGCGAGGAAAGTGCCTCCGGTTTCGTTCAGACCTAGAACGAACTTGTAAATGGAATGTGTGTCTGACGTTGGATTTTATTCTGTGTTGATTGATTTCTATTATATATACATCTGTTTGGCGGTGGAGCATTTATTCTTTTTCTTAACGCCCTTCTCTGAGACGTACGAGCTCAGAGGTTGTATATCGATGGACATCAGTCGCATGGCATGAATTGCCTGTGTGGCACGCTAAGATGCAATGATCAAGGCTTTTGTTGAAAAGCAGAGTCTTGTGGTTGATTATCAAAGCACGGCCTACGTGGCAACTTTGTGTATAACGTGAATTCGCGAGCCTCACACCTCGGTATGAGTCAAAAATGGGATACAGACTGCAGGGAGAGCACGACGTTTCTTTCTAGCTTTGGTGGTGTCAGTGACTTACCAGCCCTGACATATATATACTTTTCACCTATGTGGTTGTTGGATGAGGCGCCTCGATTTTAGGTCTGTAAGGACCGGGAAACGTGTGTTCAGGAATTGCCAATCCTCTAACGTAAGTGAGGACCGGCCCTGAAGCATCCAAGGGTTGCCCAGAGTGCGTAGCCCTGGGACATTTGCTAGAGTGTCTCGAACGCGGAGAGGAGCTTGCCCCTTGCCTCGACTCATGACGGAAATCCAATTTCCAATACGTGTATTGCGGTTTTAATTATAGAACTAGTATGGCGACATGATATATGGTACCCATGCCGTCTATGATTGATATTTATGATTGAAATTGTTTTGACACTATACACTTATTATAGTATCAAATGATTTGTTTTAAACGTACCAAGCATGTTTGGCTATTATAAGGGAAAACCCTATCCTCTGGCTTGCGTTGCATTGTGTGATGGGACCTGGGTCTTATAATAGCTTCATTTTTCGAAAAAAAAAGCATTGCGCTCTTAATTGATATGCACTGGTATTCTTGGGAGGAAACCCGTTCCGTGTTATACGGCGTGGTCCCTTGAATTACTCTCTTTTAAAGTAAAGTTTTAAATAACTGTTTTAGTTCTCACACCAGTCACATGACTGACCTGGAGTTTATTGTTTTAACCTAAACTCTGGGTGCCCCTATTTTCCGCATGGGCAGCTAGTAGTTTCGGTTTTGCAGATTTATATTCACAGGATCCTGGTTTGCAGCTGGAATGATATCCGGAAAGCTCTGTATCCGTATATCACTTTCAGTTGTGCTTTGTATTATTTTCCGCTGCTATGTAATTTATTGTAATCTCTGATATTTATATCGAATGTAATTTATTCATTTATACTCTGTATATTCTTGTATCTGATGGAATTGTTGTAATAACAATGAAATGTTCTCCCGTCTGCGTTCTGATTTGTCTTGTCCTCACAGTAATTCATTCTTTCTCATCTCTTCGGAGACCGGGGAAGTTCGGGTCGCTACACAAATCGTTGCTACCAGCAAAAATTGAGTTTAATCTCACACATCTGGCTAAATAAGTCTCGCACATTTGTATTTTGTAGTTTTTTGTTGAATAAATTCATTTATTGCAAACAAATTTAATGGTGTATATTTAAATTTTGTGAGCTTGTTGCTCTTTCAATTTATACTGTAACCATGTTAATGCTTTTTCAAATTATAGCCCTCGTGTTGCTAATTCTATATGTTGAAAATCATGTCTGAATTCCTTTTGAATCCACGCTGAAACCTAGCTCGAAAATCAATATGAACAAGGCAGAAATGCTTGTAGAAATTGCGACATACATACCTAAGACCTGTATGGTTCAACCTGTAAGATGACCAAAGAGGAAAGACCGAAATTCCAAGTGCCTGGCTGAGCCTCTCTTTTGTGATTTTTGATGTTTGGGTTTCCTAAGTTTCTACTACTTTGATCGATGATTTTATGCATTTTTGACTTTTTCTAATATGTTTGATTCCTACAAATGGAAGAGCTGACCTTAACATCAATTCGAATTACGAATTTATGGTTTTTCTGTGAGCTTTGGGATGTTGAATTTCCATTGATTTTGTGCACATACTTCATAAATCATAAGTTTCAATTTAAAACCAAATATCGAAATAAATGTTTTATAATCATTTTGTACATATATAATTATTTCCAAAGCTATTTTACAAATAGATAACCGCTATTATAGATAGATTTTTAAATGAAATAATTTCCTAAATGTTTTTAAAAAAACGTTTTAAACTCATTTCTCAAAGTATAAATTTTATATATAAATTTCAAAATGTTGCACTGTTCGAGAAAACGAGGTAGTGATTTAAACGATATGATAAACCGTATGGTATGTGACATGTAGGTTTGCTATATAAGTTAAATTGGATTTGCTCGACTGAAGCTTTATACAAGTGTGGAGTTGACTAACTTGTAATAAACTGATAAGTGAGAATGTCTGTTTGGGTTACTATTTAGAAGTTGATGGCACATTTCGCCGGCCTTCAGGCGTATGATGTTGCTTGTACTAGATCTTCGGGTCATTTGTTGAGGGTTTTCCATCTGTTGGACGTTAGGGTTATTTGTTGGGCTATCGAACCATTAGTTGGACTTCGACCAATTATCGTACCTTCGAGTCATTTGTTGGACGCCATATTTGTTGATTAATACTTGGTAAGCTTCTGCCATTTGTAGTTGATGCACGTGCAGGCATAGCTTATGCTTGCCATCTGTTGGGATCATCTTATGTTGTTGCTATCTCAAGATGTTATTACTTTTGATCTCTATCATTTTTTTAAATTTTAAAATGTTTTCACCATTTGATGATGTTGAAAATTTTCTTTTCTAAAAAAATTGGATAAACTTTTTATTAGGCAACTAGACCAAAACGAAGTGATTACAAGGTAGCACCACATGTATCATACAGTTCATACAAAATACAATACCCAATTAAACGAGTACACTTAGTTCAAATCACACTTTCCCAAATTAGCCAAAGCCCTTCGTCTTCTTCCAAAATTTCATGGTGGCTCAAATCTCGTGTTGGTTCCAGGAATTTGTCCTAACGCATCCATCAGATCTGAATTTAATTCATCAGTGTTTGATGATTCCAAACTATCGGTAAATATCCTACCTTTAATTCTTTGTTTGCTAAGATTTATTTCAGTTAGAGCAAATCTACTAACCACCTTCGCCGTGTTCTACCTGCCTTCGAATATACGTGCATTTTTCTCCCTCCAAATCGTTGCAATAGCGGATGTCAAGGAGGTTTTGTTCAGTTTGGCTATCAAGTCTTCGTGTTTTACACTCCTAGGAAGGTACTCGGTTATTTCTCGTAAACTATAGTTTTGATTGTTTGGGTCTGTAGAAATTTTACTATTTCTAGCAATAGCTGTAGAAAACTCGCATGCAAAGAATAAATGGTCATGATTTTCTTTAGTCATACCACAAAGAACACAATCTTTCTTCAGTAATTCCCCAATTAAACAATCTATCACGATTAGGAAGACATTGCATTATGGCTTTGTAAGTAGTTAGGGAGTTTTTGGGACAAACTGCTTTGTCCCAGATAATTTTGCTCCAGTATTTGATATCCTTTTAACATGAATAACATTCCATGCAATTTTGGTTGAAAATTCTCCATTGGTAATATTCCATGCCCAAACATCACTGTTCCTACCAGTGTAGAGAGGCACTGCTTCAATTTTCTGTATGACAGCACGATTACATGTCAAATACTCACATTTCCATGTATGATTATCAATTATAGAGTCTACATTAACATCAGGAGAGCCAAAACCTGAATAAGTGTCTCATTCCACAATATCAATCATCGGTTTTTCCAAAATCCAAGGATTTTTCCATAAATTAGCCTCTCTTCCTTTAGCAAATTCTCGAGTACAATTGGCTGCAAGTTTGTCTCTCATTCGTAAAATAGCATTCCAATTAGGAGAAGCATTAATATCCTCAGCCATCGTCCAAAAATTTCCTTTGACATATCTATATCTCATCCATCTAGCCCATAGCCCATTACTATAACTAATTTTCCAACCTTGTTTAAGAGTAAAAACATCCCTCATATTTTTGAGATTTCTGAGCCCAATACCTCCTTCGGCCTATATATATATATATATATATACATTTACATATACATACATACATACATATATATATATATATATAATATAGCCTTAAAGTTGTCTTGCTGATTAAATATGGTGGCCGCATTTAGTTGATGGAACCCTTAAGTGAGATATGTAAGTGGTTATTCTATTGGTTTCCATCTTGTTGTTTTTATATGTTTAAAATTTATATAGCTTAGCCTTAGATCTTAATCAATTTGTTATCGATGGTATTGTTGTTGCCTAAGACATAAGACCATTATATGTTTGTTTAGTTGAATTTATCTCATGTACTTTATGTTGATTCGAGCTTATATTGTTCCTTCTCATTGAGAAGAATTATCACATTGTGACATTATGCTTTATCTATTGTGTACTAGCTATATTATTTAAGCTAGATTGACTCTTTTATTTTTTGAACTTAGTTCATACCGAGTTATTTCAAGTTATTCTCCTACTATTTGATGCCTGCTATATTTTGCTTTCTCCACAGACTATCCTGTCACCTTTTTTATGTTAGTGCATGTTTTGTAGTCTTCTAGTAATATGTATATTCCTTTGTTGCGAAATATTGTATATACGGATCCTAAGAACCGATCCTTTATGTAGCACTTATATGTTGTGCTTTCACTGTAGCTAAGTATGTGTATGTGTGTATGTGTCTGTGTGTGTATTTACTATTCTTTGTACTGTATTATATGATGTTGTTATATTTTATTCTGGATAGATCTATAGCCACCATAGTTTTGTGATAAACCTGAATAAGATATGTCGATCCACATAAGGTAAGAAAAAAAATTTAGAGCACCTAATAGATAATTTGATACTCGTTTAAGACAAATCTTACGGATGATCACTCTTAACCAACCATATTCTCTGCACTATCGAACGGTATTACTCTATAATACTCTTTGTTAATGTAGGTCTTGAGGTGGGGCCATCACAGCTTGGTGTCAAAGCTGAATTCAGAACAAATTATGATGAACACAGAATGGAACATGCATTACAATACATTGAGGGATAACATATGTGTTAACATAGTCTTCAATCGTCGTTATCCTTAATCATGTTTTTAATCTTTTAGTGTCCTTAGGGGTAGATATAGTTTGGGAATACGTCTAGGAATGCATTATAATTTCGTAGCATTCAATATGTTCAATTCTATTACAATTATTATACCCTAGTGAATATTCTCTATCTTATCTAATCTTTTCAGCTTATGGCTGGAAGAAGCAAAGGCAGTCATTCGAGTGTAGGTTAGTCCAGCAACCCACACCAATATGGAGTATATATGTATGTCAATCAGTTCATGGAGCTATTTCGCATTACTCGGCCTCCAGCTTCTACTCGTTCATCTCCTCCATGCAAGTCACCTTTCCATGTATGTGTAGCGACTTTTCGCAACTAGTAGGCAAGACTTTTCAGGGCTCAAATATTGTTTTAGAGGTTCAAGCTTGGCTACGTACTTGTGAACATATCTTCTCTTATATGGATCTTTGCGACCATCATCGCATTCTCGTAGCATCGAGTATGTTGCAAGTACTTGCACTGGATTGGTATAAGATCTTGATAGCCGAAGTAGATGAGCACACTCTTTCTTGGAATCGGTTAAAGGATCATTTTTATTTTAAATTTGTGAATCAGAGAAATCTCTCCTTGCTCGTTGTTTTCTTGAGTTGAAGCAAGGAAAATCTTATGTTTTTAATATGTTTATCCTTTAAAGCCTAGTTTAAGTACGATATTGAGCACATTAGTATGTTGTTCAAGGAGAACTTGAAATTTATTTATGGTTTGAAGAAGTATATGAAGAAGGTTTTAATGCTCTAGCCTAAGATTTCTTTTGAGGAGTTTGTTGATACGACAATTCACCTCGAAGCTATCAAGAAAGAGAATGATAGTAGTAATAAGCTAGGGTTTTGGAACAATTCGATTAACAATAGATTTCCAGTCCATAAATCCAAACCATTTAAGCATAGTTAAAAGAAGAATTAAGTTGGTTCTAGTTTTCATTCTAATGTATTACTTTTTAGCCAAAAGGTACGCTACAATCATGGTTCTCATGACCATATATTCCATGATCGTTCCAAGCCTCGCATTTGTCTCTATTGCATGCAAGAGGGACATTAGTCTTCATTGTGACCTAGAGCTCCTAACGGTCTTAAATCTGGCAAGCTCAACGTTGTAGATGCCTCTGGTGGATCTTCTCGACCCAGAGGCACATTCTCATCTATTCTTAAAGGTTTCATTTTATTTCATGATCACTCTATTCGAGTTCTCTTCGATATAGGTGTGTCACACACATTCGTATCGAAGGAACTCGCTGATGATATTCCTTTAGAGGTGTCTTGCTTATAACTACTCTGAAAATTGTGAATCTCATTGGAGAGTCCACGACACTTAGTACCTATTGTGAAAATGTTGATATTTTTCTTTATATTTTTTCTTTCCATGTGAATCTTCATGTTTTTAATTATGTTGGTTTTGATATGTGTTACTACTAAAATTAACCATTAACGTAGGCTGACAGTAAAGGGATATCGGAGAAAAAAAAGCACAGAATAATCTCTCGGAAGCAAAAAGCCAAATGAGAGGAAGATCCAGAAGCAGAGAAGAGCGATCTGAGAGCAGCATAAGCCAGCACCTTTCAGTGAAAGGAACTCAAAAAATATAGAATACCGGCAGGATCTATCCGACAGGGTCCATCCGACAAGGTCAACCCAAGAAGAAGGATTTTATGGAAAAAGGTTACCTAAATCAGAAGTTAAGAAAGAAAGAGGCAAGAGCTCCACAACGGAAACCTGGAAGGGTTATCGGTATTAATCTACTTGATATTGATACGTCGGCAGGCAAAGACATCAAGAAAACCAAGCCAGGGATGCGTAAAGATTATCCGGAACTAGCTTCCGAAACATCAACTGCATAAATAACGAAAGGATACATTGATAGACAATAGAAGCATCACCGAGAACCACCTTCCGGAAAACCAGACTATCCCAAAAGCTCTACCGGAAGGCTAACCGAAACTCCAGTGGAGATACAGGCCATTCGTACTAATCTACCTAGTACAGAGACCAACAACAGTTTCGAACCGGCAGCTATCTACATACATCACGAGGGCAAGCTCGTCTAAGTATTCACGAGAAAGACGGAAGCCTACATCCAGAAGCTTACGTCCGAAAGCCTACACCCGGGAGCTACTTCCAGAAGTTCAAATGCCATCCAGAAGTCACCACGTTGACAAGCCCATATCAATGTCAAAGGAGCCCCGATTGACAAAGGCCCTCACTATTAAAGATTATAATTGGCACCACAAAGAGCCAAAAGCAAAAGGTCCGAGACCAAGGAAAAAGCGGTCGGCAAAGGCCCGTGTAGGTCCAATAGCTAATAGCAGAAAAGGCCTGTATTTTCCTATAAATAGGACCCCAGGAGCCACATAGCGAGGGGACGATTTTATTCATTTTTCTCATCTGGTTCTCTTTTCAATCTCATTCTTTCTTCTTGAAGAGAACAAATCCTAATTTCCGAGTCGGATTGGGAATTTCTACAAATCCTGTAGTATATCCGCAATCTATGAATGAAGAAATATAAGGCTTAAACATTTTTTCAATTTGATAATCATATTGTGCCATTTATGATGGAACAGGGAGTTAACACTAACCTTTTTGTATAGAAGGATTGATCACGAAACCTCCGTAAAGGGAAGAGGGTTTGTGGAAACACGACATCTTCCTCTCTTTGTCTCAGGGGTTGTAATGTGGATCAACCCTTTTGTACTGAGCCTAATGTAGCTCAATTCTGGAGTATAGGTTAATTGCAAACTTATAGCTTGATCATTGATGCAATCAAGGCTCCTCTGGACTGGTTTGATGTGAAAGGAACGTTTAAGTCAATAAGTGTTGCAATATTCTTATCATACGAGTATCGGGAAGCATTAGCATGTTTTCTTCTTATCACAATGTATATCATCTTGCTTATGATCTAAGGGATAGCTGATTACACAAAGATCCAGTGGTACAAAGTTAAATGAATCATTCTTCGAGAAAATGTTTGATTTAGCTAAGGAACACTGACTTCAAATTGTCCTTCGGTGACCTTAGATTGTGGTCGTACCAACCTTCTTAAATATTTGTTCCTTATAACTCATCCTAGGTGTTGATGGAAAATATCGTTAACATTTTGGCGCTAGAAAGAGGACCTGAACCTCCATCCTTATGGTAAATATATCAAAAATTAACTTGGTAAATTTATTACTCCATGGCAGGAAAGATGAAATCAAAAAGATTGTAAGATCGAAACAAGGAACCGACTCCTGATTCAATCCTTGAAGGAAACATGGAGCTAATGCTTAATCTGAACAACAGCGAAAGAGAGCCACATCCAACCCAACAAAGCCACCAAACGCTATGGAAGATAACGTCGCAAGAATTATGGCCCTAGAGAAGCAACTCCAAGATATGCTAGCTCAGATGAATTCTGATCAAGCACAGAAGTCTTTAAGACTCACCTAATCTAGTCAGAGAGAAACGAATGAGTATCCGAAAAGAAAGGCTCCCATTCAACACTCAGAAGCAAAGGAGAAGCTCAAGGCAGCTTCCTCCAAGAAGAAGAAGTCTCATTTGACAAGAGTTGACCATAATGGAAACCAATGTGAATAGGAACAGTCCGAGAGTTTCACTTCCAAAGATTATGACCCCAAGAGAGCAAACTATGACAACACAAAGGCTTATCTTTAAGACACCGCTTAGAAGACTATTAAAGACCTGTTGGGAAGTAAAGGGAAGAGGACCTAGGATGACAGGGTTAACGGCAATGAAAGGGTAGCTCCTTTCATCAATGAAATTATGAATACCACATTACCATCGAGAGTGAAGGTTCCAAGCATAAAGTATCTTAGTAAAACTGGCGCCGACGGTCATCTAATGATTTTTGATAGCCAGATGGATCTCTACAATGTTTCAGGAGCCGTAAGATGTTGTCTCTTCCTGGTGACCTTTCAAGGGGCAGCAGCAAAATGGTATCGTCGGTATAGAGAGAACACCATTTATTCAAGGAAACAGTTCTCCTACGAGTTTTCTGCATAGCTCTGCATTTGCAAAGATCCAATAGTCGATTGCACAGTCATCGCTAACATCAAATAGAGGCAAGGGGAGTATCTAGGAGATTATCTGAAAAGGTTCACATCAAGGCATTAAAGGCCAAGGATATGAACGACCTTGACAAATTAATCGCCGTACATTCGGGGTTAATCGAAAATACCCCCTTATATAAGGAATTATACATTCACGACTATAAAGACTTGCAGGACTTTCACTTTCAAGCCGACAAGTTTATTCGTATGGACGAGTTATACTTCACAAGAGAAAGCTCGGGCCTCAAGGGGTAGGAGGAAGGCCGAATTTTGGACGAAGGCCCCCGAAAGGAAACGAAAAGAGATCAAGATGGGAAGATTCTAATACCAATTTGGATGCTCTAAACAAGCCCATATCATTCGTGCTGTTGTAAGAGAAAGGGTTAATAACTTCTCGGTCTCGTTCAAAACCAAGAATTGCTTGGAACCATATTCCGGTGGTAAATACTGTGAATTCCACAAGACCAACGGACATAAGACTGACGAGTGCAAGGTATCGGACGGGATTATTCAGAAGCTGATCTGAGAGGGACATCTAAAAGAACTTGTTCTAAACAAAACAACGCCAGCTCAGTGTACAAATGGACAACAGAAGGTTCTGGTGAATATGATAGGGGCTACTATGGAAGAGTGCAACCTAAACTTGGGTCCACCCATAAATCAAATTAATGTGATCCATGGGGGGCCGCACCCTGCCGGAAGCTGCCCGAGAGCTAAGAGTCAGTACATGAAGGAAGCCATGGAGGGAATATTATTCATTTAAGAAGAACTGTCATTGAAGAACGCATGTTATGCTCTCAAAATGCACAACCTTGTGGTTTCTCCAAAAGAAATGAAGAAGGGGGTCCGCCACCCACATAATGATCCCCTTATGATAACGGCGCAATCAGGGCTCTTGGTTGTTTCCAAAATCCTTGTAGATACTGGAAATGCCATCAGTGTCATCTTAAAACATGCTTTTGACCAGTTGGGAATGTCTGAGAAGAAGTTGGAACCAAGCAATGAACCAATTTTCGACTTCAACAACAAGGGATCGACTCCGGTGGGGCAAATCAACCTTCTGGTTCAAGTCGGACTGTCCCCTCTTCATAGGACTTTTGAAACTCTCTTCGTTGTGATCAATCAACCATCATATTATAACGCCTTCTTTGGACGACCAGCTTTAGAGGAGATGGATGTTTTGTTTCTTCCAAGTATCTCAAGTTAAAATTCCTAAACAAGCGGGGATGGGGTGCTATCAAAGGAGAACAGTTTAGTTCTCACGAATTGTACTTCGCAACAATTGACAAATACAAGAGGGAGTGTTCTTCGTACTTTGATCCTTCTACTGTTTTTATACCTTCAGATAAGGTATTATTACATCCCACATTCGAAGCTAAAATAAAAGTTAATAAGGCTAACAAGCATGCAAATGTAGGTACATTTCTTACAAAAGAAAGAGGAAGAGAGCCGATGATGTGAACTTGACTGAAGAAGGAGAAATGATCACATATTTAGATCCTAGAGGGGACGTTAAAAGAATGAAACCAATAGAAGACGTGGATGAGGTGAACGTTGATTCATAGGATTACTCGAAGGTTGTCAACATAGGGAGAAGGCTGACAGAGCCTCTTAAAGGCGATCTAATTCGGTTCCTGTAGCTCAACAAAGATGTCTTCGCCCGGACCCATTCAAACATAATCGATATCAATCCTTCTCCTATGAGTCATGCCTTAAACATTAACCCTTTAGTGCTCCCGATTCGGAAAAAGAAAAGACAATTTAATAGAGACTGGTTAGAAGATTTGAAGGAGGAAATCAAAAGGCTAGAAGCTAACGGGTTTATCTGAGAAGTCCTTTGCCTAAAATTTTTAGCCAATCCTATGCTAGTGATGAAATCCAATGGGAAGTGGAGAACGTGTGTTGATTACACAGATTTAAACAAGGCATGCCCGAAGGACTGTTATCCCCTTCCGCGGATTGACCAGTTAGTCGATGGCACAAGTGGTCACAAGATACTATCCCTTATGGATGCTTTCTCAAGGTACAACCGAATTCCGATGCATAAACCCGACGAGGAGCATACAAGCTTTATCACTGATTGGGGAACATTTTACTATAAAGTGATGCCCTTTGGGCTGAAGAATGCGGGAGCAACATACCAAAGACTGGTAAACATGATGTTCCGAGAATAGATAGGGCGCAATATGGAAGTATATGTGGATGACATGCTAGTGAAATCCGCCAAAACAGAGAACCATCTAAAGGACTTGGAATAAATTTTCAATGTCTTGAGGAGTTACCAAATGAAGTTAAACCCGCAAAAGTGTTCTTTCGGAGTTCAATCTGGAAAATTTCTGGGATATGTGATAAGTGAGCAAAGGATTAAAGCTAGTCCTGACCAAATTCAGGCTATAAAGGATATGGAAGAACCTAGAACCACCAAAGAAGTCATGAGCTTAAACGGAAAAGTAGTAGCCCTTATTAGGTTCATTTCCAAAGCCACCGACAAGTGTGTTCATTTCATCAATGTTATAAAGAAAAAGAAGAATTTCGAATAGAATGAAGAATGTAGGAGGGCGTTCCATGAATTGAAATTTTATATGGGAACACCTTCGATTCTATCCAGCCCCGAGAAGGGGGAAGATCTATACCTATATATGGCTGTTTCAGAACACGCGGTAAACTCAGCCCTAATAAGAGAAAGTAATGGGACTCAGATCCCCATCTACTACGTTAGCAGAAGGCTAAAGGACGCAGAAACCCGATACCTTGTGATAGAGAAGCTAGCGTATTGCCTGATACTTACCGCATGGAAGCTCAGAGGGACCAAGCTCACCTCATTAGAGTTTTAACTAGTTTCCTACTCAAGCAGGTATTCAATAAATTGGAAACCTCTAGGAGGTTAATCAAATGGGGTATCGAGCTTAGCTAATATGACATTGAGTTCCATCCTCGAGCAACAATTAAAGGAAAACCCCTCGAAGACTTCGTGAATGAATGCACAAGGTTCATTTCGGAACAATTAGTTAAAGAGAATGACTTAAAGGCCAAGTGGCAACTTTTTGTAGATGGAGCTTCTAACGAATAGGGGGCGAGGCATATTATATTATAATTACCCCTGACGGACACCGCTTGCACTATGCCATGAAGTTAGGGTTCCCGGCGACTAACAACGTAGCCGAGTATGAATCAATGATAGATGGTCTAAATTTGGCACTACAGTTGAAGATACCTCAGACAGAAATATTTAGTGATTCCCAACTAATGGTGAACCAAATAAAGCAAACCTATCACCAAGGATGCATGGATAATCCTATATTTGAAGAGGGTATTAAAGATGCTTTCCAGGTTTGAGGATTTCTCGGTCCATCAGATACCCCGCAGGGAGAATACTCCAGCGGATTCACTAGCCAAATTAGTCAGTTCCCAAAGGACCCTCGAAACTCGAGTAATTCCCGTGGGTTATAACGAAAAGTTTAGTATCGAGCATGAAGAATCGGAAATGGGGAAAGAATTATTAGTTCTAACCAGATCCTAAGCCTTGAAAAGGGGATGACTCCCATAATAAAAACAAACCGCCACCATAAAAACACGTGGATGACTCCCATAACGGACTACCTCCTGAACGGAACCTTGCCCCTTAGTAAGTAAGACGCGAGAAGAATGAAACACCAAGCCCCGACATTTGTGATTATGGATAATATACTCTATAAAAAGAGCCATTCACTTCCTTACTTTAGATATGTAAGCCCCGAAGATGAGCTTAACATGTTGAAAGAAGCTCATGAAGGATGGCATGGAGACCATTCTAGTGGAATTAAGCTGATTAAGAGGGTCATGCGACAGGGTTATTATTGGCCGCAAATGATTAATCAAGCAGTTGAGTATGTCAAAAAATGCTAAAGGCATCAAAGGTACTCTAGGCTGCCCCGGCTCCCTCCTAGCGAGCTAATTACTATCTCGATCCCCTGGCCTTTCGACGTATGGGGGAGAGATTTAATCGGACCCTTACCATTCTCCAAAGGAGGAACTAAAAATGCCATAGTAGCCATTGACTACCTCACTAAATGGGTGGAAGCAGAACCCCTTCCGACAATCACGTCTAAAAAGGTGTTAAGACTCATAGTAAATAATATTGTTACTCGCTTTGGAATCCCTCACAAAATCATATTAGATATTGGAACACAATTCGAGAGCGAAGAATTCACATGATTTTGTGAGAAAATTGGAATCATTAAAAGTTTTTCCTCAGTGGTATACCCAAAGTGTAATAACCCGCAAAATCTGGGCCAGTTTAAAATTTTTATTTTGGCAATTTTAGCGAATTTTGATTATTTAAAATGAATTATTTTAAATAATATCGACGTGAAATTTATTTTGAATAGAATTCGATGTATATATTATATACGTCGTCGTTAGAATATAAATATTTATATATAATTATAAATCGAATTGAAAATGGCGCGGTAGTTCGATAATTCGATTTCAAATTTCAATTGAATGTACCGGGTGCAAAACAATCCGGATTTTAGTGAAACCAAAAATAATGGGATCTAATTGATAATATCTTTCCAGCGAATCCGAATAATCAAATTTTCATAGCGGGGATCAAAAGATATGTCCAGTTGAAAATTCTGAATAGTCGCTATGGAATTCAGGCCCTTAAAAATGGACACTTTGCAAACGACCTCGGATTTCGACGAAACCACTTTTGTTGGATCCGCAGTGTCAAGTTATTGCTAGGTTTCAAATTTCATAATTTTTCGAATCAATATGTGAGCGTGGCAAAGGAAAACGTGTTTTGACCATTTCAGTTGATTTTAATCGACTGGAAATTGGCCATTTTTCCAACGGTCTCAGAATTCGATGAAACTAGTTTTGTTAGGACCGTATCGTCAATACGAAGCTAGAAAATATTTTTCTGGAATTTTTCTAGTTAGTATGTGACCCCGGTAATTTGAAATGTACGTTTATAATTCAATATAGTGATTTAAATGTAAATTTAACGGAAACTGATTCAAACGATCAAATCAGCTTGCGATACATATCCCATTGTGTTCGGAATGGGGGTAAAACGCTATGGGCGACAGGCGGTGGGCCTCGTTTCGAGGGCGTGGGTAAAAGTCAACTTTAGAGGAATTAAATAATATAAATAAATAATTAAAAAAAATATATATATACCTCTCCCCTTAAACCCGCTCTGGCCCCCCCCCCCTTATTTCTTCAAAACGCTCAGAATAAAAAAAAAAAAAAAAAGAAGATCGATCGAGAGAAAATCCGCCTCCGTTCAGCACCGTCGCACCCTCGCGCCGGACCCCACTTCCTCCTACGCCTGTCTCGGCCTCCTCCCCCTTCTCCAATCGAAGATCCGACGCCTTGGCCCCTCGAACCCATACAGCCGTCGTTCCCACCCATTGATCCTCGTCGCCAGTAGCCCCACCAACCAGCCGCGCCGCTCCTTGCCGACGCCAGAGGCTGAGCCCCCCCCCTGCGAGCTTCCCCGACCCCCGAGTGCGCCCCGTTGCCTCCTTCTCCAGTGATGGCCATTTCAGCCTCTGACGTGACGCCTGAGTGGCTAGGAAAAGGATTCAAACACCCCGGTTCAGACAAAAGGGAGTAATCCCTCTTAACACAGCAATTAAGGGTAATTCCCTTTTATTTTTACCATATGCATTGTTTAAAATATATTCGGCATTGTGAAAAATCTGGTCTTTATATGATTTTGAGTTAAAAATATAATTTTTATAATATAGAAAGGTTAAAAATATAATTTTTATACTAGTGGCATATTAAAAATATGATTTTTATATATAGAACTTCGAAATAAAAATATGATTTTTATATATAGAACTTCGAAGTAAAAATTCGATTTTTATATATTGAATAGCGAAGTAAAAATTCGATTTTTATATATTGAATAGCGAAGTAAAAATTCGATTTTTACATATGTAGTGGCTACGGGCAACGAAAGCGATAAAAGGCGAGATTGGCGAAGATTTCTATAAAAGAAGAGTCAAGATGATTGGATAGCTATCGGTGAGAACTTCTCACTCAAATTTACTTTTCTAGTTAGAAATAAATACTAGGATGCAGACGGTGTTTATTAGAAGCACCCGACACCCGTCCACAGACCATGGACTTGTTTGTTTGATTGCAAAAATTAGTTAGATGATTTGATTTGAAATTTGGTTGTTTGGTGAGATGAATGGATTGATTGATGTGTGAATGGCGTGGGCCTTCACTAGACCGGGGATAAGGCTAGGCCTTGTCCCGTTTCTAGTATCGTGCCGTTATGCCGCCGAAATTTTCTAAAATATGTTAGAAAAATAAAAATATCAAATTGAATTGAAATTTGAATTGAATAGAAATTCATAGGTTGAAATAAAAATGTTTTATCGTTAAAAATATAATTTTTAACGTGAATGCGAATAAATAAATATTCATTTACAAACCAGACGGTTTGTTTATGTACACCTATTTGAATGACATTGATTGGGACGATGAATTTTACACATCGCCCAACTGCACAAATAAAATCTGTGTTTGATTGTTTGAAACCCCACACGGGTGTTGGGATGAAATTTGAAGTTCACTCTTCCTGATTGATTAAATATGTCGATCGATTGATTGACAGGCTGTTATAAGCGTTAGATATCTATATTTGATGCTTATACAGTGTAGTGCACTTTTGTTGATGGTTGATTATTTTTCAATGCTATTATATACATGTGACGTATGAAAATCCATATAATTAACATTATATGGTGATTGATTGGGCCTCATTCCAATTTGAAAAATAAAGAATAATATAAATAAAAGTTCATGTGTTGACAGTACTCATCCATTGAGATTGGTCATGTGTTGAACGAAATATTTTGATAATAACAATTATTTTGAAAAAAGAAATATTTGAAATAGAATATTTGAAAATAGAAATTTATGAAGCCGTGATGATTAGATTGACGCCATTTTGACGTGAACGATATTTATATCGATTTTAAACGATTTCGAAATGAAATGAATTGAAAACGATTTCGAAATGAAATGAATTGAAAACGATTTCGAAATGAAATGAATTGAAAACGATTTCGAAATGAAATGAATTGAAAACGATTTCGAAATGAAATGAATTGAAAACGATTTCGAAATGAAATGAATTGAAAACGATTTCGAAATGAAATGAATTGAAAACGATTTCGAAATGAAATGAATTGAAAACGATTTCGAAATGAAATGAATTGAAAACGATTTCGAAATGAAATGAATTGAAAACGATTTCGAAATGAAATGAATTGAAAACGATTTCGAAATGAATTGAATTGAAAACGATTTCGAAATGAAATGAATTGAAAACGATTTCGAAATGAAATGAATTGAAAACGATTTCGAAATGAAATGAATTGAAAACGATTTCGAAATGAAATGAATTGAAAACGATTTCGAAATGAAATGAATTGAAAACGATTTCGAAATGAATTGAATTGAAAACGATTTCGAAATGAAATGAATTGAAAACGATTTCGAAATGAAATGAATTGAAAACGATTTCGAAATGAAATGAATTGAAAACGATTTCGAAATGAAATGAATTGAAAACGATTTCGAAATGAAATGAATTGAAAACGATTTCGAAATGAATTGAAAACGAATTCAAATTGAATTGAAAGCGAATTGAAATGAATTCAAATTGAATTGAAATTTGAATTGAATAGAAATGAATTTTAAAACGAATTTATTAAGATGAATTCAATTTTGATTTGAATTGAAATGGAAATTGAAATTGCTTTTGAAACGAATTTAAAACTATTTATATAATTCGTTTTAAATAGAAATCGACGAAATATATATTATATATATTATATATATATAATATAATGGCCTGAATAGAACGCGCCGCGCCGCGGCAGTTCGCGAATTTCGACCATTTATTTCAAACGGACATTACGGGAGATCCGACCGTCGGATTCTCCTAAAACCGGAACCGTTGGGTTCGTATCGAAAAGAGCTTTCTAACGAATATTAGAAATTTGAAATCTAACGGTTGGATTTGGAATTATGTCCAAATCAAATTTGAAAAAGGTCGCTGTAAGTGCAGTTCGATGGCCATTGATGAAAATCGACTATACGGGCCTTGATAAAATTATTAAAAATAGTAATAATTTGTGTAAAATCATAAGAAATGAGTTGTGAAGATTTGGGATGAAAAACTTCATATTTGAAAAGATAAAAATAGATTTTTATCGAAATGAACTAGTTTTGAACTAGAAATATAATTCTATTTATTTTTAAATAAATAAATTGAATTCGAAAGGGGTTTTAAAAATAACCAGAATTTCCAATGATTGCATTGGAGTGGATTTGAATCGAAATTATCTTCGGAATATTTCGATGTTGGAATTCGTGATTATACAGATGTTGTCATGGAAATTTGAAAGATATATATTTATATCGTTATTTCCAATACGACATTTGTTAGTCGTAGAATTTGATATTGAATATAAGCCGATATATTTTCTATTCAGAGCCTTGTATTGAATATCAAATGTGATTTGGGTTTGTCGTGAATGGTGTCTTCACTAACACTGTTCTTGAACCCAGTTGAGAAAAGATTAAATCTTTTTATTTAGATTTAATGAAGTGTACCAATTAAATGATATTTAATTGGAATTGAATTGATATTGATTTTTGGGTTTATCGTGGACAGTGTTTTAAATAACACTCGTTCTTTAACCCGATAATTAATGAATGTGATTTTGGGTTTATCGTGAACTGTGTTTTAAATGACACTGATTCTTTAACCCGGTCGAAGATTAAAACTAAGTGGAGTTTTAATGAATCTTTAATTAGATTGAAATGATCGAAAATGGAGTATCACCAGTTTTGCTCCAGGCGATAGTTAAATCTTTAATTAGATTTGAACGTGAAATGGTAATTGAATTTACCGATAATACTGTGGTGTTAGATATGAAGTATTACCAGTTTTACTTCATGGGATGAATAGGTTGGGATTGGGAAATTAAAACAAATGATTACTTCGGTAAGTTTCGTTAATCCCGACTAGTTGAATCGAAATTCAAAAGTAGATTAAAGAATAAATTCCAGGAATTTATCTTTGATAAAATTAATGGGAACCTTTCCCTATGAACGTGAAATTTAGAAACTAACTGTCGGTTAGCCAAGCAGAATGGTTTTCTGGATATTGATCTGATGTTGGTTTCGGCCTTCGGGGTTAATATTTGGGGAATTATTCTCTTGATTAATTTACGGTTAGTGACTAATGAATTGGAATGAGGCGTATGTTGTGTTTGTGTAACACTTATTTAAAATATACGCGAGTTATTCGGAAAGACCGGGTTTATCCCATTCTGAATAACTGATACGACGATAAGTCGAAGATGAAGACGATGGTCGAAGACCGGAGGTCTTCACGTCGTTTGGGTGATAACTGATGATCTTGATTGGGCTGTACACCCAAGAAGATGGAAACAGTTGGTGATCGTCCAGACGTACTTGGAGATCGATGGATATGCGGGGTACTAGGTGCCTCCGGTTTCGTTCAGACCCAGAACGGACTTGTAAATGGACTGTGTGTCTGACATTGGATTTTAGTCTGTGTGATTGATCTCTATTAAATATATATCTGTTTGGCGGCGGAGAATTTATTCTCTTGCTTAACGCCCTTCTCTGAGACGTACGAGCTCAGGGGTTATATATTGATGGATATCAAACGCATGGAGTGAATTGCCTGTGTGGCATGCCTAAGTGGCAATTGATCGAGGCTTCTGTTGAAAAGCAAAGTCTTATGGTGATGATCAAAGCACGGCCTTTGTGGCGTAGCTTTGTGTAACGTTTGCTTCGCGAGTTTCACACCCGGTATGAACCAAAAACGGGAGGGGACATCAGGGAGGACTTGCGTTTCTTTCTAGCTAGAAGTGGCGTCAGTGGTTTTACACGCCCTGACGAGTTTGACTTATGTGGTTGTTGCTGTTGCGAGGCGCCTCGGATTGATCGGTCGTTCTCGAACCGATGGAGTCATTTAGTTGGCTCATTTACGCCCCAAAGGGCGGAGAAACGTATTGTTCAGGCACTATAATCCACATCGGTGGACCGGCCCTGACGATCCAAGGGGCAGTTGCGGCTGCTCCGGAGACATGGGCTAGATTGTCTCGAATCGGTTGAGGACTATCTTTTGCCTCGGTTCATAGACGGAAATCCAATTTCCAAATACGTGACTTTGCGGTTTTATTTGTAAACCTATATATGGTGACATAGTGGCATGGGACGCTCATGTCGCCTATGATTGATACTTATGATTTGAAGTTGTTTTATACACTATGCACTTATAATAGTATCAAACGATTTGTTTTAACCGTATCAAGCATTCTTTGGCTGTTATAAGGGAAAACCCTATCCTCGGCTGCGTTGCATTGTGTGATGGGACCTGGGTCTTATAACAGCTTCATTTTTCTTTATTTAGCATTGCGCTGTTTGTTTTATGCACGGGTACTCTTGGGAGGAAACCCGTTCCGTGTTATACGGCGTGGTCCCTTGATTTACCTAATGATTTAAAATAAAGATTAACTATTTTAGTTCTCACACCAGTCACATAACTGACCTGGAGTTTATTGTTTTAACCTAAACTCTGGGTGCCCCTATTTTGACACGGGCAGCTAGTAGTTTTGGTTTTGCAGATTTATATTCACAGGATCCTGGTTTACAGCTGGAATGATATCCGGAAAGCTTTGTATCCGTATATCTCTTCTAGTTGTGTATTGTATTATTTTCCGCTGCTATGTATTAATATGTAATTTAAATCTCTGATATTTCTGTGTAATATTTATTCATTTATACTCTGTATATTCTTGTAATCTGATGCATTGTTGTAATATACAAGGAAACGTTCTTTTATATGCGTTCTGTTGTGGCTTGTTCTCAAACAATAGGGCGTTTCAACCGGTCTGGGTCAGTTTTGCGACTGGACCGGACCGAGCGAAATTCCTTGCCGTTACACAAAGGCTAACGGATCTATAGAAGCTACCAACAAAACCACAAAGGCAATTCTTAAGAAACGCCTAAACCAAGCCAAAGGGAATCGAGCCGAAGAGTTGCCTTTAGTGCTTTAGACATATAGAACCTCTACCAAAATAGCAACGGGTCACACCCCTTTCTCCTTAACATAGGGATGTGAGGCTATGCTTCCAGTTGAGATCGAAATCTTATCACATAGAAGGATATCTTATGCGTTTTATCCCAATCAGGAGTTAAGAAAGGAGTCCCTAGACTTAATACAGGGATTAAGAGATGAGGCTGAGATCAGGACAACTGAATATCAAAGAAGGATTACGAAATACTACAACACAAAAGTCATGACTAGAAACTTTCCAAAAGAAGAATTAGTTTTACGAAGAGTCATGGCTAACACAAAGAACCCAGCGGATATCTCTCAGCCCAAATTGGGAAGGACCCTTGGCCATCCATCAAGAAGTTATAGGCGGAACATATGGGTTATGCAAACCCAAAGGATATCTTGTCTCGAGAACATGGAACTCCGAACATTTAAGAACATACTTCTCAACGATAAAGAAATGAAGAAAAAGGACTTTCATCCAAAGGTGATCACATACCTAAAGGCATGGAAACCCTTTCGACAGCTTAAAAGAAACCCAAAACGGTTAAGCTGAAAATGGGATCCAATCTCTTGTCATCACCAAAATTGGCCAGGACAAGGCATCCCCCGGAGGGGGATGGTGTGTTAATCTATCTCCATGCCCAAACCAGAGGGGGCTAGGTTAAAACATCAAAAGCGTAAACCTCCGTTTCACACCAGAAATTGTTGTGGCGGTGCATCTAAAATAATCACACCATGCCTCTGCTCGCAGAAGATTACGCCCTTCCTTTGCTAGAACTAAGTACGTCCTACCTCTTCTTATCTTCCGCGTTACCCGCAAAAGGGAACACAAACCCCTATAATCACCAACGATGGTCAGGATAGGGCACCCCTCAGAGGGTGGCGGCGTGTAAGCCTCTGTCAGTACCTACAATGGTCAGTATAGAGCGTCAAAAGAGTAAACCTTAGTTCTGTGCCTACGATGGCCCCATCTAAATTTCTAAGACCTTATCATAACCTACGATGGTTAGGATAAGGCGCCTCCTAAAGGGAGGTCGGGTAAGTCCTTGGGACCTGCTTGTGGATAAGCTAGCCAAACACACCAGATGCACAGGCCCAGAGAGTGGCTAATAATATACGTACATCCTCGTCTCTGACATCTTAAGCCCAAAGGGTGGCTCAAGAGGCACGTGCAACCTCTACTTCACAAATCAAATACCGGAAGGGTTTTTTGGTCTTTTAATTATATTAATACCCGAATCTGGGTTGATTCGGCTCTTCACAAATGCCGGAAGGACTTTCCGGTCCTTAATCTTTTAATACCCGAATCTAGGTTGATTCGGCTCTTCATAAATGCCGAAAGGAGTTTACAGTCCTCAGTCTTTTAATAACCGAATCTGGATTGATTCGGCTCTCCATAAATGCTGGAAGGGGTTTCCAGTCTTTTATCTATATTAATACCCGAATCTGGGTTGATTCGGCTCCTCAAAAATGCCGGAAGGAGTTTCCGGTCCTCAATCTTTAAATACCCGAATCCAGGTTGATTTGGCTCTTCACAAATGCTGGAAGGAGTTTTCGGTCTTTTATCTATATTAATACCCGAATCTGGGTTGATTCGACTCTTCATAAATGCTGGAAGGAGTTTCCGGCCCTTAATCTTTAAATACCGGAATCTGGGTCAATTCGGCTCTTCACAAATACCGGAAAGGGCATCCAGTCTTCTATCAATATTAATACCCGAATTTGGGCTCATTCATGTCACTATAAATACCGGAAGAGAATTCTGGTCTTCAATCATCAGGTTTTCCAAGTAAAAGTTGGATTAAAATTACTATCTAAGTAAAAAGTTGGCTCTCAATCTTTAAAGACCAGTGTCGTGAAACAACTCACAAATGAATAGAAAAATCTAGAAAGAAAAGTTTGACTTGGAAAGCCCAAAGCACCCCTTCACTAGGGGGCAAATGTTACTACTAAAATTAACCCTTAACGTAGGCTGACAATGAATGGGTATCAGAGGATGACAAGCATAAAATAATCTCCTAGAAGCAAAAAGCCAAATGAAAGAAAGAACCAGAATCAGGGAAGAGCGATTTGAGAGAAGCATAAGCCAGCACCTTTCAGGGAGAAAAGAACACAAAAAATAAAAAATACTGGCAGGATTTACCCGACGGGGCCCATCCGACACGGTCAACCCTAGAAGAAGGATTTTATGGCAAAAGGTCACGTAAATTAGAAGTTAAGAAAGAAGGAGGCAAGAGCTTCACCAATGGAAACCCGGAAGGGTTATCGGTATTAATCCACTTGATACCGATATGTCGGCAGGCAAAGACATCAAGAAAACCAAGTTAGAATGCATAAAGATTATCCGGAACTAGCTTCCGAAACATCAACTGTAAAAATAACGAAAGGATACATTGATAGACAACAGAAGCGCCACTAGAAGCTACCTTCCAGATATCCAGACTATCCCAAAAGCTCTACCAGAAGGCTAACCTAAATCCTAGCGGAGGTACAGGCCATTCATACTAATCTACCAAGTATAGAGACCAACAACAGTTTCGAACCGATAGCTATTTACATACATCACAAGAGCAAGCTCCTCAAAGTATTCACGAGAAAGCCGGAAGCCTACATCCAAAAGCTTACATCCGTAAGCCTACACTTAGGAGCTACTTTCGGAAGTTCAAATGCTATCTGAAAGCCACCACGTCGACAAGCCCATATCAATCTAAAAAGAGCCCTATTGACCGAGACCCTCACTATTGAAGACTATAATTGGCACCATAAAGACGACCGAAAGAAAAAGGTCCGAGACCAAGGAAAAAGTGGTCGGTAAAGGTCCGTGCAGATCTAATAGCCTAATAGCAGAAGGGCCCCCCATTTTCATATAAATAGGACCCCAAGAACCACATAGTGAGGGGAAGATTTTATTCATTTTTCTCATCTGGTTCTCTTTTCAATCTCATTCTTTCTTCTTGAAGAAAACAGATCCTAAATTTCCAAGTCGGATTGGGAATTTCTACAAATCTTGTAATATATTCGCAATTTATGAATGAAGAAATCAAAGGCTTAAACATTTTCGCCATTTGATAATCATACTGTGCCGTTTATGATGGAAAAGGGAATTAACGCTAACCTTTTTGTATAGAAGGATTGATTACGAAACCCCCATAAAGGGAAGAGGCTTCATGGAAACACGAGATCTTCCTCTCCTTTTCTCGGGGATTGGTAATGTGGATCAACCCCTTCACACTGAGCCTAATGCAGCTCAATTCCGTAGTATAGGTTAATTGCAAACTTATGGCTTGATCACTGACGCAATCAAGGCTCCTCCGGGCTGGTTTGATGCGAAAGGATTGTTTAAGTCTATAAGTGTTGCAACATTCTTATCATCCGAGTATCAGGAAGCATTAGCCTGTTTTCTTCTTATCACAATGTATATCATCTTTCCCACGATCTAAGGGATAGCTGATTACACAAAGCTCCAGTGGTACCAAGTTAAATGAGTCTTTCTTCAAGGAAATAGTTGATTTAGCTAAGGAACACTGACTTCAAATTGTCCTTCGGTAATCTTAGATCATGGTCATACCAACCTGTTTAAATAGTTCCATATAACTCATCCCGGGTATTGACGGAAAATATCGTTAACAATATGATTTTGGAGATAGACTGGCTTGTTCGATATTAAGCTCGAATCCTATGTTTTGACAGAATCTTATGTCTTAAGCATCCCATTTCGATTAATAAGTTATCTCTTATACTTCGAGTTATTGATTGTGATTCCGAAGCATCTTTATTTTCTATTGAATCTCGAGATAATGATGATATATCTCAGATTCCTACTTCATATGAATTTTCTGATGAGTTTGAGCCTATTTCGGGTTTGCCACCTAAGCGGACAATTGAGTTATGCATTGATCTCATTCCCAATGCCCATCCTATTAGCCAGCCTCACATAAGGATGTCGTTAAGGAAAATTAGGAACTAATAAGGAGTTGTTAGAATTAGAAGCTAAAAAGTTTATCCAATCTTCACGGGGAGTCGCGGTTGTGTTTGTTAAGAAATCTGATGGTACTCTTAGGCACTGCATCGGCTATCGCAAGCTTAATGAGTTAGCTATCAAGAATAAGTATATGTTGTCTAGATTCGATAATTTATTCGATCAGCTACGTGGTGCTAAGATTTTCCCTCAGTTTAATATCGTTATTCAATTTCATATGCTACGATACGCATATGATAGCATTCCTATTACTACATTCCATAATTTTTATGGGTCTTATGAGTGGCTCGTTATGCCGTTTAGTTTGTCGAATGCTCGTGCTTATTTTGTCGATCTCATGAATCAAATATTTCGGGAACATCTCAATAATTTTGTCTTGGTTTTCACAGATGATATCCTTATTTATTCTATATCTGAAGTTGATCAAGCTCAACAGTTGAGAATTGTCTTAAGCGCTCTTCGTCATAATTAGCTTAAATTCTAATTCGTCAAGTGTCGTTTCTAGGAAAATAAGGTGAAATTTCCTGGCTACCTTATATCTTCTAAAGGCATTTCCGTTGATCGATCGAAGATAGAAGCCATTCAAACTTATAAAAGGCCAGAGAGATTTGTAGTTTTCTTAGATTGACAAAATATAACTATTGGTTCACTAAGGATTTCTCTCGCATTGACCTACCTCTTACTAATCTTACGAGGAAAGGAGGTCATTATGATTTATCCGATAAGTGTGAAGCTTGTTTTCAGAAATTGAAAGAGATCTCACTCATGCTCCTATATTTATGGTTTCTGCAAGAAATCAAGGTCTTACTGTTTATAACAGTGCCAACAGAAGTAGTATTAGTTTTCTTATGCAAAAAGATCGAGTAGTTGTCTATGCTTTTAGGTAGCTGCATCTGAATGAGATCGGGTATGCCATCTATGATTCAGAGTTAGCCGCCATAGTCTTTGCCTTAAAATTTTGACGACATTATCTTTTGGGTAAGCGCTTGTTCTTTTCACCAATCATAAATCTTTGAAGTATCAATTCGCTTGGAAAGAGCTTAATATGAGGCAATAACATAGGCTTACGTTCCTTGCCTCCAACAATTTTGATATGCAGTATACTCTTGAAAAAGGCAACCGAGTAACAGACGCATTGGGTCGCAATCAGAAAGCAATTATTTATATGATGCAAGCTGAGTGGAATATTTTAGATGTATTTTCTCTTTGGGATATTCATGATCATTATCCAACTTATGATTCTTTTATTCTATTATTTAGCATGGAAGCTCGTCCTAACATATTGGATCCTACTGTCGATGCTCGGAGGAAATCAAGATATTACTCATCTTATTCAGCATTGTAAATTGGGATTCCGTAATGATAAGTTAGAGATTTCAATATTGATGCTTATGGTTGTGTTCGTAAGAAGAATCAATTGATCACACCTAATGTCAATTATTTTAGGAGGGATATTTTTGACGATTATCACCATTCTAAGTACTATTTATTTCGTTAGTAGTAAGATGTTCACTGATATGAGACACTTATACAATTCGGAAGGAAAAGCGCAATGTGGCAAGTTATGTAAGCAATTGCACGACTTGCTAGCTTATTAAAGTCGAACATCAGTCTGCTAGTGGTCTTTTATAGCCTCTTTAGGCCCCCTTGTGGAAATAGGATCAAGTTTCTATGAATTTTCTCGATGGCATACATCGTTCGAGATCTGGCCATAACAGTATTTGGGTGCTTGTTGATCGTTTGACCAAATCAGTTCATTTTATTCCTATTAAGTCTAATAGGATAACTTCTCATATGTCCAAGTCTTATATTGAGGAAGTCATGAGACTTAACGACATCCTAGTTAAATTTTTTATGATAGAGATCCTGTCTTTACCAGCAAATTTTGGCGAAGTCTTTAGAAAGTTGTAGGTACAAAGATTAAATTCAACACAGCCTATCATCCACAGTCTGATGGACAAACTGAGAGGATGAATTGTGTTCTTGAGGATACCCTTCATGCATGTATTCTTGATTTTGGTGGTAACTGGAAATACCACCTACCTCCTTTTGAATTCACTTACAATAACAATTTCCACTCTAGCATCGGTATGGCTCCTTTCGATGTCTTATAAGGAAGGCCATGCCAATCACCATCTTGTTGGTCGGAGTTCAGGGAGAAGTTGATTTTAGGCCCCGTTGAAGCTTTCGAGAAGATCGACCGTATTCGCCAGAGAATGAAACAGGCTTAGAACGAAGAGAAATTCTACGTAGATAACCGTAGGAAGCCTTTGAGTTCTTTATTGGTGATCTTGTGTTTATTCGTGTTTCTCCGTTGATAGGGGTAATGCATTTCTGTCGGACCGGGACGTTGGCTCCTAGATACGTGGAGCCATTCCCTTTTACTGAAATATTGGTTCGGTTGCTTATGGAGTATCACTTCCAAATCAGTTTTATGGCATTCAAGACGTATTTCAAGAACCTCAACATCAGAAGTGCCTAAATGATTCAGATTCAATTGTTGATTTTCATATCTTGAAGAGGTAGAGATCTCATCCGATTTATCTATCATACAACATCATGTTCATGTTCTTGCCACATAGATTAGGCGCATTTGAAACATTTGAAACAAAGATGTTCTGCTTGTGAACATTTTGTGGTCTTTTGACCTCAAGGATTGTACCTGGGAGACCGAAGAATTCATCGAGCAAACATATCCTAGTTTTCTTTCCTTATTTGTCGAGGATGAGTAAACTTAACTCAAGCATATCTGTTTCTATCTCAAAATGAAATAAATTGTGTTGGATACCCCTCTTCTCTAAGGATTACGAGGATGCATTTTTTTTATAAAGAGGGAGTCTATAACAACCAGGGTTTTGCGATTACCCATGTTAAAAAATTAGATTGATGATTATAACTTGTTAATTGAGAAAATAATTATAAGTTTGAAGAGGATGATTTGTATAATTTGTTATAATTCATATATTTTGACTATGACAACTATATATCGACAATATCGTATACTAGAGATTATCGCAGGAAAAATAATGAAGATTATGGTTCATCTAGGAAAATAAAAAACATGATAAATTGGTATATTAGTGTGTATTTGAGTCAGTATTTAGTTAAATTCAATGTCAAAATCTCTCCTAGGATATATATATATATATATGTACATATGTATATATATCATATATATCATATACACTCTATTTTAAATAAAAATAGGGTTTACAAAAATAGAAGCTACTGGTATTAGAACTCGGGTCACTAGTTTAAAGGGCATGTGCTTTAACCAAATGAGCTATGGCGACTTTTTCTCTTAAACAAAATTCAACCGGTTGAATATTATTTTCAACAGGCTAAATATTGTTATTTCTTTGCACATGCATACTTTTTTAAATTCTAACCGTTTTTAGCCAGCTGAATTATAAATTCAGCCGGTTGGGTTGAAGGGTTGTGACTTTTTAAAGAGTCATAACTCTTTAGTCCAAGAATTATGACCATGTTTTTTTATTAAACCATTTGACGAATAATTGCAACCTTTTATTTACTATAAATATACTTCAGAATCACTTATTTTGATCCATATCATAATCAAACTTTCTTCATCTTAATATTGTGTGATTTTGAAATATTTCTATACGATATTCACTTATGCTCTAAATTTTTCATTATTTCTTGATTATAAATCACTTTCCTTCTTTATTATTCTCTTGCTTTCAAATATATATACAAAAGAGAAGATTATAGGAAAGGTGTGCTCAATTGTGACTTATACGTGTTATAAAAAACACACATATAGTCAAATAAACTTTTGTAAGTATTTGAAGTCCTGTTCCGCTGCTCATGCAAGAAGTCATTTTTCGCTGCTGAGGCGAAATCCTGTTCTTTTGCTTAGTGTTGGTTGAAGTCCTCTTCTGCTGCTGAGGAAAAATCATGTTTTGTTGCTCAGGTCCCTGTTATGCTGCTCAGGTGTTGTAATACATATTACTCCGGGTTAAGTGAGTATGTTGATTAGTTGAAATTCCAGAAGGAGTCTGGGACTGAACATAAGACGGTGCTTCGAACTAGTATAAAAATTCCTGGTGTTCTTTACTTTATTTACATTTTTTATATTGCTTATGTGTGATATCATCTCTAAGTATTTATCTTATTAAATACATATATCTCATTAAATACTTACTTGCATATATCCAAACTAGTATATCACCTACTTTCGCATTCAGTATACTACACATATTTCCACTTTACTTGATCCTGCTAGTCTTTTCATAATTATTTAAGTTGAATAATCAAATGAATCTCTGGTTAATATGAGTAAATATGTCGATTCGAGATTAAACGAAGTCAACTAATGAGATAAAAGAATCTATTCAAAATTTGCTTGTTAAGTAAATATGAATAAACAAGAAATAAAGTTTTAAAAACTTTATAATGTGAGTATGTATTAAAAATAAACAATAAAGGAATTTATTTTCCAAAATGCAATAATTTTGTAAATTATCTCTAATAGCGATTTTTTTCATAAAAAGTGTGTTTATAAAATTTAACTGGGTTGTAATTAAAACTACAATAAGTAAAATATCGATTAAATATCAATATTTAGTGTCAAAATATTTTTATTCTGGTTTGTACATTTATTTTGATAAAAAATGAACCTTGCGCAATTTTGATGTTAAATTATCAACTTTAGACAAAAGAAAACATAAAATAAACTTTTGATTAAAAATGTAAATTTTATAGTGTTTACATTCAGAAATTGTGTTTAAGTTGCATAAAATGAATTTAAACATGTTGTTAACAATTTTGTAAAGCTAAGAAAGGTAAAATTGTAAATATGTTGATGTTGAAATGTAAGAACCCGCCTGTAATGAGCCCAAATTCCAATCCAGAAAAGGCTCATCGAAACTTAGAGCATTCCTAGAAGGATCATTAATTCCTATAAGGAATCACTTAAAACAGAAATAACAAAGCAAATTAAACGAAACTGAAGTCTCACACAGCAGAAGGGATAAAATATAATATCATAAAATAGATGTACCACTAAAAGAAAGCACCCTAATGTAGCCTACATAAATATATCAACATCAAAAAAGGGTACATCACAATAATACTGATAACTATCCCACAAATACAAAGGTACTGCCAACACAAAATAATAATAATAACTATGGATCTTCTATCGTCAGGCTCCATGACTCCATCGATCAATGAAGTAATCCCTCCTACTATCCTGCTAACATGTTAAGAGGAGGGAGGTCGAAACATAAAGTTCTAATGAATGAAAATCATATAAGTTTTAAGGAATAACCATTTCCTATATTAAGCAATCTAAATTCTTCACATTATGTCTACGAAGTTCAACATACAATCAATCACATATATTATGAGGCGGATTACACTATAGTCACTTAAGACCTACACTGCTTATTTAAGTGTGAATTCTCTATAATCACTTAGTACCCTTCAAACCACTAGTCACTTAAGGCCATTATTTATATTTATTCTTAGGTGGATTCCCACTATCACTTAATACCCTATGGCGGACCCTAGTTACTTATGACCCCATCTTATAATTGTCAACACTCTTAAATATTCTCTCCATTGTAATACAAGAAATAATAATCTTTTATTCAATATCGAGTTAAGGTAGACCCTCATCGTCATTTAAGACCTCTCTGACGGACCCATGCGTTGCTATTTAATTGGTATTACGAGTAAACTTATAGTCATTTAATACTTCCCTTATACAGGCAGTTCCCCTTACATGATCAGTGGGACTCTTAGTAGCTCATCCTGAGGTCAACCCTCACTTATCCCCTAGATAATAAGCGGAAATTTCCCAAGAACTACACTACTTATAGGCCATCGTTTACTAGGAACATTTAATGCTATATAAGAGAAAGGCAGGCCCAGTGACCATTTAAGACCTAATAAGGGAGTGCCCAATGACTTCGGCTTTTTTAAAAACTAAAAATTAGATGAGGCCTGATTTCCTAACCATTTAATGCCCAAACCAGGTAGGCCAGTCGCTCGATAACTTCTTAAGGCAGACCTACTTCACACACAATTATTATATATACACACACAAAAGACATCTCATAATAAACCGTCCACTTGTAGATGCTGGAATTTCATGGCGGTTCCGTGTAGGTTTTTACTACGATTTGGGCTTAACCTCGTGCCATTGTGTAATTATTATAATGGCTCATGACACCCAGGTCTCTCACATTAACAGTCTTATTTGCACATGTTGGATATGCTGGTCGGTTTCGACCAGGCTTCTACTACAAGTAATGTTTGACCTCGTGTCTATGTTTCATTAATACTAATTAAAGCTATTAACTCACAAACATACAAACACACGTACAATTTTCTTTGGGTTCATATAATTTCTAATTTGTTAATTTAAATGTGCTCAATACGTACTGAATACGCATTAATTTTACATTAACTACGTTATAAATATATAGTAAATAAATGTAAATCAATCGTACACAAAGGAAAGTCCTAAATCATTGAAATGTCAATCATAGCAACATAATAAAGGTATATAAGTTTGTTTTCCTAACTTATCCAATCATAACATAAAATGTATATTTACGTTTAAATAACAAGGAAATAACTAACACTCACAACATAACTTGTAACCAAGGTTTGAGTGATTATTTCAATATCAACATAGAGACAAGGTGCAATATTTTCAAATATATATGTAACCTTTTTGGTACTAATCCACTTTTATATAATTTCAGTATACAAAAACTTAATACTTTAGCGACTTGCAAATAATACATTCAAAAAATCTGTTGTGAAACTAGATATTTAAAACGATTCAATTCATGATACTTGGGTACTTGATTTTTTGCAACAGATTACATATATATGAATTTGTAGATTTACACGAAGTGAATTAGACCATTTCCAAGGATTATACAAACACCCAAGTGTCCTTTCTTTCATTATATCAATAATCCAAACCCAAATACAATTGATTAACTATTTCCGCAAACAAAAATAAATAATAAGGGATATGAAGGATTTGACATTGTTTTGTTTTCATACAAATCCAAATCCCTTCTAGGCACAATAATCCAAAATTTTCACAACTAGAATATAGTAAATAACAAACGTATGAAAATTACACTCACAGAGATTTAAAAAAAGATTAGTAGAATATAGTGAAGAATCAACAAAAAATCTGAATTTCTGCCTTCGGACCAATGTATTCCAACTCTCCCTAACATATATATATATATATATATATATATATATAATAGAATCAAAGTTCAGATTCTTATATATATATAACTTAATTCCAGAGTTTATACATATAAGAATTTGTTGTATGGTGAAAGCATGTTAACAAATATAAAACGTCATGGGCTCCTATCAACCAAAATATCCTTTATTTTCCTAATATTGGGAAAACCAAAATATAATGTCGACTTTCTAACCTTCATAATCTTCCTAATCAAATTAGACTTCCAAAGTCTAATCATAAATTTGGTTTGGATAGAAATTTGTCAATGAATATCCCATCAACCCTCTAGTATTTTTAGATGGCCTCCTTGAAATACTTCAAGAGTGCCTACTAATTACCGAAAAGATAATTACGCTACTCCTATAAAGATAAATATATTTTTATTGTCTAGGGATCAACAATCATCCCAACGATGTGAAGATCTCCGGTCTTCAATCACCGTCTATATATCTTTGACTTTTAATCGTTGTACCAGTTATTCAGAATGGGTTAAACCCGGTCTTTCTGAATAACTCGCGCAACTTTATAATCAAGTGATATATAAACATATCATACATCTCATTCCAATCAAGAATATTCTTTTATTCAAATGTTCGTTATACATGGAATTATTCTCACTAATGTAACAACCGATAAGTTTTAGTATATTTAAATTTAGATTTAAAATAAATAAATGGAATAATATTAGAAAAGAATCAAATTGTAACAACCCGGAAAATTAGAACCAATTTAAAAATTTTATTTTGGCAATTTTAATGAATTTTGAATATTTAAAATGAATTATTTTAAATAATAACAACAAGAAATTTATTTTGAATAGAACTAGAATGCATATATTTATTTTGAATCGAAGTTTGAATATAAATATTTATTTTAATTATAAAAGGAAATGGAAATGGCGCGGTAGTTTGAAAATTCGATTTCAAATTTCAAATGAATGTACATGATTCAAAATAAACCAGATTTTAGTGAAACAAAAAATATTAGAATCTACTTGAACATATCTATCCAATGAATCCGAAAAATTGAAATTTCATAGTGGAGATAAAAAGTTATGCCTAGTAGAAAATTCAGAATAGTCGCTTCGGAAATATAGCCAGTAAAAATAGCCATTTCGCAAACGACCTCCTTTTTTGACAAAACCACTTTTGTTGGATCCGGGATGTCAAATTATTGCTAGATTCCAATTTTCATAATTTATGGAATCAATATGTGAGCATGGCAAAAGAAAATGTGTTTTGACAGTTTCAGTCAATTTGGATCGACCAGAAAATGATAATTTTTCAAACTGTCACCAAATTTGATGAAATTAGTTTTTTTAGTACCTTATCGTCAGTACGAAGCTAGAAATAATTTTTCTGGAATTTTTAGAGTTAGTATGTGGCCCCGGTAATTAAAAATGTGCGTTTGAATTTAAAATATAATGATTTATATTTTAAATTTAACGGAAACTGATCATATCATTCGAATTGGCTTGTGAAACATATCCCATTGTGTTCGGAATGGGGGTATTACGCTATGGGCAACAGTCGTTGGGCTCGATTTGGGATCTGAATTAAAATTCAACCTTTTGGAATTAAAATAAATATTAAAATATATGTTAATATAAATAACTCACTCCTCTTTAACTCTCTCTCCAATCAAAATAGAATGAACAAAGGAGAAACCCGTTGCCTATCACCCTTCTGCCCTTGCGCCGCCACTGCTCCACGTCAATGACCCCAACCCCTCAGTCTGCGCCTCCTCTCTCATATTCCCCTCCGATTCGCGAGCTTAAACCTCCACATCGATGCCTGTCGATCCATGAGGCCGCCCAAACCCTAGCGCCGTTAGTGCCTCACCTGTGCGCCGCTACACCTCCCCGACTCCAGGCCCGTCGCCGCCTCCCCCATCCCCCAAAATCCAACTGTAAGTGTTTTCTTTACTTAGTTATTTTTATTTCTTTAGGGTAATCAGTTTTAACAACTAAAAATCAATTTTTTTATATATAACATTGCTGAATTGGATTTTTATATATAAAGTTTTGAAATAAAGATAGGATTTTTAATGATAAGAAAGATTTGATTTTATTTTTATTTTTATAAAGTTATGAATTTTAATTAGGTATATATATGATTTTTTAGAATGTAATGTTTTGATTTTTATAAATGAAAAGATTGAATTTTGAGAGATAAAAGGTTTAAATTTATATTAGAAAAGACTTGATTTTGTTCATTAAAAAGATTTGATTTCTAGTAGAAGAAAAAATAGATTTTTCATTGTAGAAAAAAATTAGTTTTTTCATTGTAGAAAAATTAGATTTTCATCATGAAGTAGCGAGAATAAAGATTCGATTTTTATATGAGTAGCGGATTAAAAATAGAATTTTTGTATAATAGAGAAGATAAAAATATGATTTTTATTTATGTAGCGTTATAAAAAACTATTTTTTATATATGTATTGAAACAAAAATATGATTTTTATATATGTAGCGAATTAAAAATGTGATTTTTAATATGAACAGCGTGAAAAGAGTGCATTGGAATAGTGGGCAAATCCAAATTGTTCATAAATAAAGAATGGAGGAGTGGATCCCAAACGTGAGAACTTCTCACTAAAATATTTCTTATACAGTTATTTATTTCATTATTGCATACATGAACTGTTCCCGTCGTCCACAAACCCTGGACGACTTGTTTGATTGTTTGGTTTGGTTGATTGGAATATTCGTTGAATTTGGTTGTTTGGGTGAAATGAATTGATAATTGGGTTTGTGTATGACGTGCGCCATTATTAGGCGTGGGATAAGGCTAGATCTTATCTCGTTTCTAGTATCGCGTTGTTATGCCGCCAAAATTTTCTAAAATATGTTAAGACAATAAAAATATCATTTTTATTGTATAAATGAACTGAATAGAATATTCATATGTTGAATTTAATATTTTATCATTAAAAATATAATTTTTAACATGTATATGAATCAAATAAATATTCATTTAAAAATTGAACGATTTGTTTATATACACCCATTTGACGGATATTGATTGGGACGATAGATTTTACACATCACCCAACTGCACAAATAAATGTTGTTTTTTTTGATTGAAACCCCACACGGGTGTTGGGATGATATTCGACATACACTAATCCCAATTATTTAGAGGTATGTCGATCGATTGCTTGACAGACTATTGTGAGCGTTAAATATTTATATTTAATGCTTATATAGTGTAGAATGCACTTTGGATGATGGCTGATTGTTTATTGTGGCTGTTGTATACATGTGTTGTATGAAATCCCTGTAAATCACATTATACGGTAATTGACTGTATCTTATTCCAGTTCAGAAAGAAATAACATTTTAAAATAATGAATATTTTAAAATAATATTCAGTAAAAGATCAAAATCTGATTTTGGATGTCCGATTTGGGATGGACACGAATATATTTAAATATATAAACCCGTGTTGATTTATTTAATGCCATTTGGACGTGAACGATATTTATATTGATTTTATTCATTTTTATAATGAATATTGAAAAGGAACTGATTTCAAAATCTAATGTTTTGAAAATATTATCATTTATATATTAATGATATAGAATATTCATTTTGATTTGAAATTGAATATGAAGTTGAAATCATTTTGAAAACGAATTTAAAACGAGTTATAAAATACTTTTTAAAATGAAAATCAATGAAATATATATTATATATTATATATAATATATAATGGCCTGAATAGAACGCGCCGCGCTGCGGCAGTTCGTGAATTTCGACCATTGACTTCGAATGGACATTACGAGAGATCCGACCATCGGATTCTCCTAAAACCGGAACCATTGGGTTCATATCGAAAAGAGCTTTCTAATGAATATTAGTGATTTGAAATCTAATGGTATATTTGGAATTATGTCCAAATCAAATTTGGAAAAGGTCGATGTAAGTGCAGTTCGATGACCGTTTATGGAAATCAACTATACGGGCCTTGATAAAATTATTAAAAATATCAATAATTTGTGTAGAATCATAATAAATGATTTGGAAAGAATTAGAATGAAAAATTCCATTTTTGAAAATATAAAAATATATTTTTATCGAAATGAACTAGTTATGAACTAGGATTAAAATGCTATATTTTTAAATAAATAAATTGGATTTGAAATGGTTTTAAAAATAACCGGAATTTCCAATATATGAACTGGAATGGAATTGAATAGAAATTATCTTCAGAATATTTCGATATTGGGTTCCGTGATTATATGGACATTATGGAGGAATTTGGAAGATATATATATATATATTGTTATTCCAATACGATGTTTGTTGAGTTCAGAATTTGATATTGAATATAAGCCGATATATTTTCTATTCACAACCTTGTATTCAATATCAAATGGGATTTTGGGTTTGTCGTGGACGGTGTCTTCACTAACACTGTTCTTAAACCCAGTTGAGAAAATATTAAATCTTTTTATTAAGATTTAATGAAGTTTACCAATAAATTGATATTTAATTAGAGTTGAATTGAATTGAATTTTGGGTTTGTCGTGGATGGTATCTTTAAAAATTCTATTCTTAAACCCAATGGAGTTAAGAAAATTAGAAACTAACTAGAGATTAGCTAAGTTGAATGGTTTCCTGGGTATTGATCTGATGCTGGTTTCGGCCTTCAGGATTAATACTTAGGGAATTGATCTCTTACTAATTTACGGTTAGAGACTAATGGAATGTGAATTGGGTTTATCGTGAACTGTGTTTTTAACGACATTCGTTCTATAACCCGATTTACTATGAAATATGATTTGGAATTTATAAATCTTTTAATTAAGATTTAGTGGAAATTTCCAAAGGAAAGTTTTCCTGTTTAATAAAATAAATTGGAATGGAATGGAATTCGATTCAGTAATAATCGAAATGAACTCTTGTGGAGGAAGGCTGTTACTATATATGGAATTTAAAGGGCTTTTCCGTTATTCCATTTATATTATCGGTTGGATATTAAAGTTCATATCGATTATATATATTGATCTGTATTCCGTGAAGATTTCGTTGCTAATGGCATGTGATTTTGGATTTATCATGAGCTTTGTTTTAAATGACATTAGTTCTTTAACCCAGCTAAAGATAAGATCAATTTCTTAACTTTGAATAATCATTAAGTAATGATTTTTGGAAATTAAAACTGAATTAGAGTTTTAATGAATCTTTAGATAGATTGAAAGGTGAATTTGATAACTAAAATTATCAAATTCGAGAAATGATCGAGAATGGAGTATCACCAGTTTTGCTTCAAGCGATAGTTAAATATTTAATTAGATTTAAACCTGAAATGGTAATTAATTTTACCAATAACACCGTGGTTTTAGATATGAAGTATTACCAGTTTTACTTCATGGGATGAATAGGTTGGGATTAGGAAATGAAATAAATGATTACTTCGGTAAGGTTCGCTAATCCCGACTAGTTTGGAAAACCTTAATTTGGTTTGAATTGGTATCCAAAGAAAGATTGAAGAATAAATTTAAAGAATTTATCTTTGATAAAATTAATGGAAACCTTTCCCAAAGTAAAAGAGTATTTGAATAAAGGAATATTCTGGATTGGAATGAGGCATATGTTGTGTTTTTATAGCATTTGCTTATTATATACGCGAGTTATTCGGAAAGACCGGGTTTATACCATTCTGAATAACTGAATCGGAGATGAGTCAACGATGAAGACGGTGACTAAAGATCGGAGGTCTCCACATCGTTTGGATGATTACTGATGTCTTGACTGAGCTGTACACCCAAGATAAGGTAATAAGTGGTAATCGTCCAGACGTACTTGTAGATCGACCGCATATGCGAGGACCTCTCTTTTGTATTGGACATACGAGACGAGGAATAAGGTGCCTCCAGTTTCGTTCAGACCTAGACGAAACTTGTAAATGGATGTGTGTCTGACATCGGATTTCATTCTGTGTGATTGATAGACATCGGTTGCGTAGCGTGAATTATCTGTGTGGCATGCTGAGATGAAAATGATCAAGGCTTCTATTGAAAAGCAGAGTTTTAGGGTTGGTGATCAAAGCACGGCTTTAATATAGAATAGCTTTGTGTAGCGTTAATTCGCGTGCCTCGCACCCCGATGTGAAGCAGAAACGGGAGAGGACTTCTGGGAGGACATGCATTTCTTTCTAACTAGGAGTGGTGTCTGGGTTTTGCACTCCCTGGCTTTTTACTTATGTGGATGTTGGAATGCGAGGCGCCTCAATTATTTCGGTCTCTGCGGAGCCGATGGATGGTCTTTATATAGACCACATTTACGCCCCATAGGGCAGGGAAATGCAATATTCAGACATTTTAATCCACTCCATATGGACCGGCTCTGACGATCCAAGGTGCAGTTGCGGCTATTCCTAAGGCTCAGGCTAGACAGTCTCGAAGCGGTAAGGACGATCCCTTGCCTTGGTTCACAGACGGAAATCCATCTTCCAATACGTGACATTTGCGGTTTTGATTGTAGAGCCCAGTATGGCGACATAGTGGGATATGGCACTATGCCGTCTATGATTGATACATTTATATTTGAAGTTGATTTTTTCACTTATAGTAATAATAAAAGATGAAATTTCACATACCAAGCATATTTGGCTATTATAAGGTAAAACTCTATCCTCCGGTTGCGTTGCGTTGTGTGATGGGATCTGAGTCTTATAATAGCTTCAGTGTTGTTTTTTTAGCATTGCACTTTTTGTTTTATGCACTGGTATTCTGGTGGGTAAACCCGTTCTGTGTGCTATACGTCATGGTCCCTTGATTTACCTAACTTTAAAATCAAAATAATAACTATTTTAGTTCTCACACCAGTTACATGACTGACCTGGAGTTTATTGTTTTAACCTAAACTCTGAATGCCCCTATTTTCCATACGGGCAGCTTGTAATTTTGGTTTTGTAGACTTATATTCACAGGATCCTGGTTTACAGCTGGAACGATATTCAGAAAGATCTGTATCCGTTTATCTCTTTCAGTTGTGTTTTTGTATTATTTTTCGCTGCATTGTAATTTGTAAATTTATGATATTTATCAAACGTATATTATTTGTTCATACTCTGTATATTCTTGTGCTTTGATGTAAATTGTTGTAATAAGCAATGAAATGTTCTTCTGTTTGTGTTATGATTCGTCTTATTCCCAACTTAATTCGGGCTTTCCTCCACGGGGAAGTTCGGTTGGTATTAGAGCTTTAGTTTACAGAGCTCGAGAACAAGGCACATTAGAACCAAACAAAAGAATTCATCAGAGATTGGATTAGTAATATCCAATGAGAATGACTCGTTAGAGATGGGATCAGCAGTATCCTAGAATGAGTCGGAAGAATGTTGTTTTTCAAATAAAAATGGAAAACAAGTTTTGTTTTGAAAATTTAAATCATATTCAACGTATTTGAATATTTATTTTAAATTGATTTGGACAATCTAGTATATGATATTTTGCATATACGCATCCTGAACATATATTCAATGCTTTAATATACTGGGTAGATATAGAATCACACTCTAAACGTCCGGAGATGATTCTGATGATTGAGATCTCATCATCAGACCTTATGTTCGAATGTCGAAGGTGGGATATCTATACATTTCCAATTGACTGGTGTGAGAACCAAAACTAGATAGGGCTTACTGTTGTGAATTGGCATCAAAAATATGATTTTCTGTATATATAGTAAAGTTATGTGTTTGAAACGTTAATCCACTAATTGATTGATGGTTGTGTTGCGTGATTATTCATTTAAACCAACATGTGAATGAAAGGTGAATTAGGCCAAATTGATTGAAATGAATTGGAAATAGTTTGAAGTTGCATGCATGTACCTATATATGTGTGAACAGGTCATTGCAAGGAGGCTAGAAAAGAGGAATAAAATTGTATGACCAACAAATAGGTACATGTTTACTATATTTCTTGGATCTGGATGATTTTATGAGCCGATTGGCTAGCAGCTTGGCATTTTCTTTTTCTTTTTGAGATAAGAGGGCTTGTGTGGAGGTTTGGGGATTTTCTCGGTGCTCCCTGTACAAAGGAGGTTATGGCAAAAAAATTCGAAAATTTAGGGTGTTAGCCAAATTTTTGAAAAATTAGAAATTCTTAGAAACTGAAAAGTTAAAGAATGAACGCCAGAATGAAAGTTAAAATGGTTAGTAAAACAACTTTCAGCTTCATTCCTTTTCGAGGACGAAAATATTTTAAGTGGGGGAGATTATAACAACCCAGAAAATCTGAAACAATTTAAAATTTTTATTTTGGTGATTTTAATGAATTTTGAATATTTAAATAAATTATTTTAAATAATAACGACAAAAAAATTATTTTGAATAGAATTAAAACGTATATATTTATTTTGAATTGAAGTTTGAATATAAATATTTATTTTAATTATAAAAGGAATTGGAAATGGCGCGGTAGTTTGAAAACTTGATTTCAAATTTCAAATGAATGTACATGATTCAAAATAAACCGGATTTTAGTGAAATCTACTTGAAAATATCTTTCCAACGAATCTGAAAAATTGAAATTTCATAGCATGGATAAAAAGTTATGCCCAGTAGAAAATTCAAAATAGTCGCTATAGAAATATAGCCCGTAAAAATAGCCATTTCGCAAACGACCTCCGTTTTCAACGAAACCCCTTTTGTTGGATCTGGGATGTCAAATTATTGCTAGATTCCAATTTTCATAATTTGTGGAATCAATATGTGAGTGTGGCAAAAGAAAACGTGTTTTAACAGTTTAAGTAAATTTGGATCGACCAGAAAAGGCCATTTTACAAATGGTCACCAAATTTGACAACATTAGTTTTGTTAGGACCGTATCATCAATACGAAGCTAGAAATAATTTTCTAGGATTTTTAGAGTTAGTATGAGGCCCAGGTAATTTAAAATGTGCATTTGAATTTAAATATAATGATTTTTATTTTAAATTTAATGGAAACTGATCGTAACTTTCGAATTGGCTTGTGAAACATATCCTATTGTGTTCGAAATAGGGGGATTACACTAGGGGCGACAGTTATTGGGCTCGATTCGGGATTCGAATTAAAAGTCAACCATTTGGAATTAAAATAAATATTAAAATAAATATATTTATATAAAATAACTCACCGCCCTTGCACCGCCGCCGGAGGGCCCATCGCGTCGTCGTTCCATGTCGATGACCCCACCCCCTCAGTCCGTGCCTCCTATCTCCTCTTCCCCTCCGATTCGCGAGCCCAAACCTCCCCATCTCGACGCTCGTCGATCCACAAGGCCTCTAAACCCTAGCGTCGCCAGTGCCTCATCTGTGCGCCGCTGCACTTCCCGACTCCAGGCCCGACAATGCCTCCCCCATCCCCCAAAATCCAACTGTAAGTGTTTTCTTTACTTAGTTATTTTTATTTCTTTGAGGTAATCAGTTTTAACAACTAAAAATCAGTTTTTTTTTATATATAACATTGCTGAAATAAATTGGATTTTTATATATAAATTTTTGAAATAAAGATAGAATTTTTAATGATAAGAAAGATTTGATTTTTATTTTTATAAAGTTATGAATTTTATTTAGGTATATATATGATTTTTTAGAATGTAACGTTTTGATTTTTATAAATTTAAAATTGAAATTTGAAAGATAAAAGGTTTGATTTTATATTAGAAAAGATTTGATTTTGTTCATTAAAAAGATTTGATTTTTAATAGAAGAAAAATTAGGTTTTTCATTGTAGAAAAATTAGATTTTCATCATGAAGTAGCGAGAATAAAGATTCGATTTTTATATGAGTAGCGGATTAAAAATAGAATTTTTGTATATTAGATAATATAAAAATATGATTTTTATTTATGTAACGTTATAAAAATCTGATTTTTAAATATGTATTGAAATAAAAATATGATTTTTATATATGTAGCGAATTAAAAATATGATTTTTAATATGAATAGCGTAAAAAGAGTGCGTTGGAATTGTGGGCAAATCCAAACCGTTCAGAAATAAAGAATGGAGGAGTGGATCCCAAAGGTGAGAACTTCTCACTAAAATATTTCTTATACAGTTATTTATTTCGTAACTGCATGTATGAACTGTTCCCCGTCGTCCACAAACCCTGGATGACTTGTTTGATTGTTTGGTTTGGTTGATTGGAATATTCATTGAATTTGGTTGTTTGGGTTAAATGAATTAATAATTGGGTTTGTGTATGACGTGCGCCATTATTAGGCAAGGGATAAGGCTAGACCTTATCCCGTTTCTAGTATCGCGCCGTTATGCCATCAAAATTTTCTAAAATATGTTAGGACAATAAAAATATCATTTTTATTGTATGAATGAACTGAATAGAATATTCATATGTTGAATTTAATATTTTATCGTTAAAAATACAATTTTTAACGTGTATATGATTTAAATAAATATTTATTTACAAATCGAATGATTTTTTTATGTACACCCATTTGACAGATATTGATTAGGACGATAAATTTTACACATCGCCCAACTGCACAAACAAAAGTGGTGTTTATTGATTGAAACCCCACATGGGTGTTAGGATGATATTCGACGTTCACTAATCCCAATTGTTTAGTGGTATGTCGATCGATTGGTTGACAGACTGTTGTGAGCATTAAATATTTATATTTAATGCTTATACAGTGTAGAATGCACTTTGGATGATGGTTGATTGTTGTTTATCATGGCTATTGTATACATGTATTATATGAAATCCATATAAATCACATTATATGTTAATTGACTGTGTCTGATTCCAGTTCAGAAAGAAGGAATATTTTAAAATAATGAATATTTTAAAATAATATTCAGTAAAAGATCAAAATCTTATTTTGGATGTCCGATTTGGGATGGACACGAATAAATTTAAATATATAAAGCCGTGTTGATTTATTTAACGCCATTTTGACATGAACGATATTTATATCAATTTTATTCATTTTTATAATGAATATTGAAGAGGAATTGATTTCAAAATCTAATGTTTTGAAAATTTTATCATTTATATAATAATGATATGGAATATTCAATTTTGATTTGAAATTGAATATGAAGTTGAAATCGTTTTGAAAATGAATTTAAAACGATTTAAAAAATACGTTTTAAATGGAAATTGACAAAATATATATTATACATATAATATAATGGCCTGAATAGAACGCGCCGCGCTGCGGCAGTTCGTGAATTTTGACCATTGACTTCACATGGACATTACGGGAGATCCGACCGTTGGATTCTCCTAAAACCAGAACGTTGGGTTCGTATCGAAAAGAGCTTTCTAACGAATATTAGAGTTTTGAAATCTAACGGTTGAATTTGGAATTATCGCCAAATCAAATTTGGAAAAGGTCGATGTAAGTGCAGTTCGATGACCGTTTATGAAATCAACTGTACGGGCCTTGATAAAATTATTAAAAATATTAATAATTTATGTAAAATCATAATAAATGATTTGGAAAGAATTAGAATGAAAAATTCCATTTTTGAAAAGATAAAAATATATTTTTATCGAAATGAACTAGTTATGAACTAGGATTAAAATCCAATATTTTTAAATAAATATACTGGATTTGAAACAGTTTTAAAAATAACCGGAATTTCAAATATATGAATTGGCATGGAATTGAATCGAAATTATCTTCGGAATATTTCGATATTAGGTTTCGTGATTATACGGACATTGTGGAGGAATTTGGAAGATATATATATTGTTATTCCAATATGATGTTTGTTGAGTTCAGAATCTGATACTGAATATAAGCCGATATATTTTCTATTCACAGCCCTGTATTTAATATCAAATGGGATTTTGGTTTTGTCGTGGACGGTGTCTTCACTAACACTGTTCTTAAACCCAGTTGAGAAAAGATTAAATCTTTTTATTAAGATTTAATGAAGTTTACCAATTAATTGATATTTAATTGGAGTTGAATTGAATTTTGGGTTTGTCGTGAATGGTACCTTTAAAAATGTTGTTCTTAAACCCAATGGAGTTAAGAAAATTAGAAACTAACTATAGATTAACTAAGTTGGATATTTTCCTGCGTATTGATCTGATGTTGGTTTTGGCCTTTGGGATTAATACTTAATATTTAGTACTAATTTACGGTTAGAGACAAATGGAATGTGAATTGGGTTTATCGTGAACTGTGTTTTTAATGATATTCTTTTTTTAACCCGAATTTACAGTGAAATATGATTTGGAATTTATAAATCTTTTAATTTAGATTTAGGGGAAATTTCCAAAGGAAAGTTTTCCAGTTTAATAAAATAAATTGGAATGGAATTCGATTCAGTAATAATTGAAGTGAACTCCTGTGGAGGAAGGCTGTTACTGTATATGGAATTTAAAAGGCTTTTCCATTATTCCATTTATATTATCGGTTGGATATGGAAGTTCATATCGATTTCATATATTGATATGTATTCCATGAAGATTCCATTGTTAATTGAATGTGATTTTGGGTTTATCGTGAGCTGTGTTTTAAATGACATTAGTTCTTTAACCCAGCTAAAGATAATATTAATTTCTTAACTTTGAATAATCATTAAGTAATGATTTTTAGAAATTAAAACTGAATTAGAGTTTTAATGAATCTTTAGATAGATTGAAAGGTGAATTTGATAGCTAAAATTATCAAATTCGGGAAATGATCGAGAATGGAGTATCACCAGTTTTGCTCCGAGCGATAATTAAATCTTTAATTAGATTTGAACGTGAAATGATAATTAATTTTATCAATAACACCATCGTGTTAGATTTGAAGTATTACCGGTTTTAATTCATGGGATGAATAGGTTGGGACTGGAAAATGAAATAAATGATTACTTCGGTAAGGTTCGCTAATCCCGACTAGTTTGGAAAACCTTAATTTGGTTTGAATTGATATCCAAAGGAAGATTAAAGAATAAATTTAAAGAATTTATCTTTTATAAAATTAATGGGAACCTTTCCCAAAGTAAAAGAATATTTGAATAAAGGAATATTCTGGATTGGAATGAGGCGTCTGTTGTGTTTTTATAGCACTTGCTTATTATATATGCGAGTTATTCGGAAAGACCGGGTTTATCCCATTTTGAATAACTGAATCGGCGATGAGTCGACGATGTAGACGGTGGTTGAAGACCGGAGGTCTCCACATCGTTTGGATGATTACTAATGTCTTGATTGGGCGATACACCCAAGACTAGGTAATAAGTGGTTATCGTCCAAACTTACTTGGAGATCGACCGGATATGCGAGGACCTCTCTCCTGTATTGGACATACGGGACGAGAAATAAGGTGCCTCCGGTTTCATTCAGACCTAGAACAAACTTGTAAATGGATGTGTGTCTGACGTCGGATTTCATTCTGTGTGATTGATAGACATCGGTTGCATAGCGTGAATTGTCTGTGTGGCGTGCTGAAATGCAAATGATCAAGGCTTCTATTGAAAAGCAGAGTCTTGTGGTTGATGATCAAAGCACGACTTTAATATAGCATATCTTTGTGTTGCGTTAATTCGCGAGCCTCACACCCCAGTGTGAACCAGAAACGGAAGAGGACTTCAGGGAGGACATGTGTTTCCCTAGCTAGGAGTGGTGTCTTGATTTTGCATGCCCGGACTTTTTACATATGTGGATGTTGGAATGCGAGGTGCCTCGGTTATTTTGGTCTCTGCGGAGCCGATGGATGGTCTTTATACATACCAGATTTACGCTCCATAGGGCGGGGAAACGCAATGTTCAGGCATTTTAATCCACTTCGTGTGGACCGACCCTGGAGATCTAAGGTGTAGTTGCGGCTATTCCTAAGGCTCGGGCTAGACAGTCTCGAAGCGGTAAGGACGATCCCTCTCCTTGGTACACAGACGAAAATCCAACTTCCAATACGTGACATTTGCGGTTTTGATTATAGAGCCTAGTATGGCGACATAGTGGGATGGGGCACTATGTCGTCTGTAACGGCTGGAAATTTCCGACTCCTCGAGCGTCGGAAATTCCGAGACGTTAGTGAAAAAATTTAGAAGGTGAGAAAGAAAAGATAGAACTAATAGAATAGAAGAAGAAGAAGAACATCAGAATCATCAGAGTAACACGAATCTCACAGCGGAACGAATAACATATAATATATAACATAACTTTGAAGTAAACAGTTATATATATACAATAGCACTTATCAGAGTACAACACTTACAACACAGCGGAAATAACTATAGCTATAGAATCTTGAAGTCTCCTGCTCCAAGCTCTCCAAGTATATCTGTAAATCCCGACTACTTGACTGCCCGTACAAATTTAGGCACCCAAGAGTTTAGGGAAAACAACAAAGTAAACTCCGGGTCAGTCATGGGACTGGTATGAGTAAAATAGTTTAAAACAGGTATAGGATATCTCATAAGACCACGCCGTGAATACGGAACGGGTTTTTCCCTTATGAGTATCTGAACAACTTTGACAAGCAATATCATTGTGATATTATAATAATGTCTAAGTACAAATAGGTATCAATCTAGCAGAAACGCTTGCATCTCATGTTCTACATACATAGTATAAAATCATAAATCGCAGGGCGCTTAACGGAGAGTGGATTCCAACAGACAAGGTATGGGAGCACCTTCTGAATAGTGTACTCTAGAGGTGATACACTCAGGGTTCAACAAGAACGTCTTGCAACCCGGCCACACATGACCGCTCACTCATTTAGCTTGAGTGTCGCGAATATATTGCCACCACGGTTATAGGCCATCAAACCGTCATCCGAAGATACAGAATCAAAAAGAAGTATAAATATGGATATTCCCTAGATCGGTGACAATACACCCTACTTGGGAATGACCCAACTAGCCATGCTGCCTAGCCCAACTTTTGTTACTTCCTGGTGTGAGGCTAGAAGCTACGTCTATCTTCAGAACATCTGATTACCATTCACTTTGAATGCCACATCGTCATACCCGCCAAATCACAAATTGACTTATACAAAAATAACACGGGTATATAGCTAAGAGAAACGATTCCCTCCGCCACCAAACGTGAATACGTTTGAACAGATCAACTTACGCGATCCATTGGATATACTCTGTCAGACCTTCTTCCATATACGTTGTCCTGGGACTGGACAAACCGAAGGCACTATTCAGTATATCCATCTTAGTCACTGTTATCTAAGATTTATACAACAGCCCTGCACTTTACTCCGTCTTCAATTTATCTTTGGTATATATTGCTCGCAACGCTTATGCCAATACAGAGTGGTTCTTTGGATAATAATCCAACCGGTCTCTCCATATTAACAACGTTAAAATGGTAAAAACTTTGATAGTCTGTGATTCAACTATCCAATGAAAACATGTCGGTGTACAAACAACGATCTTATTTCCAAATGGGAATTCGATCGATCAATCATCATATGTTCATATTTCCTTATTTAGAAAATATATGTTATTAATCATTGGAAAACATTTCCATAGCTTATTTTCACATCACTATTATTTCGCAACTATCAGTCCCTAACTGTAACTAGTATGAGAACAATTCTCTAAGTATCAATACGGAAGGTCGAAACCAACATCAGATCGTCACTTAGAAGACCGTTCAACTTACCCTCTCCAGTTAGTTTCTGAATTTGCTTAACTCTATTTCTTAAATTCTTATCATGAAAACATTTCATTTTCTATGTTTAGAAAACATATCTGACTATATTTGGAAAACGTTTCCAAAACTCATTTACGGATTTCCAATGAACGTTGTATAAAACATCGTTTCGCTTAATCCATTTATCGCTTATTACTTAACTATATTTCAAATCAACCTTTTCTATCAAACCACAACTATTCCTTTGTCAATTCTGAAGTCAATCAAGTTGGGGTATAATTACCTCGCAGACCTTAATTGAACAGCGTCCTTTACTGTGGAATAGATGAAGCTCATCACTCACCTTTTACAATCATCTGTTTATGCAAATTCTCGGATTCTGGTTACGAATCCACTTCTTATATGACAGTGTTTGATTATAACTATAACGTTATAATTCCTACCCCTATATATTTTATTTCCTAACTCGAATAATTTAACAGACACCTAATTTCTAAATCAATAACTAAATCTTGATTTAAACCCTGGAAAGTAAATAGTACTTTCCCGAATTCGCTATAATCGAATTCGACGTATAACTCTCTTTCGAGTAATCTCTATTTGATTAACTCTTCTTCGAATAACCTATATTCGATTATCTCTCTTCGAATAACTCATATTCGAAATCTCTCTCTTTCGAATAAACAATATTCGATCTCTTTCTTTCGAATATGCTATATTCGAAAATCTCCTTTCGATTTACTAATCGATAACTCCTTTCGATCAAACTAAAATCGATAACTCCTTTAACTCTATTCGAATAACTAATATTCGACTAACTCCTTTGGATCGACTCATTTGATTAACTCCTTCGAATAACTAATTCGAATAACTTACCTTCGAATAACCAATATTCGATTTACTCTAACTCGATTAACTTAATTCTAATCGATTTTCTCCATTTCGATTCAACTTAATTCAAATCGATTTACTTAACTCAAATTGATTAACTCCTTTCGAATAACTAAATTCGATTTAACTCTAATTGAATAACTAATATTCAATTAACTCTTACGTGTTTAACTCTATTTGAATAAGTACTTCAAATCACTCTAATGTGTTTAACTCTATTCAAATATCAAATTCAAATAACTCTTTTCGAATAACTAAATTCGATTAACTCTTTTAACTTTACTCGAATAACTATATTCGATTTACACCTTCTTTCGAATAACTATATTCGATTAACTCTTCGACTAACTCCTTTGGATTAACTAACTTCGAATAACTCCTTTGGATTAGCTAACTTCGAATAACTCCTTTGGATTAACTAACTTCGAATAACTCCTTTGGATTTACTAACTTCGAATAACTCCTTTGGATTAACTACTTCGAATAACCAATATTCGATAACTACTCTTCGAATAAATAATATTCGGTAACTCTTCTCAAATGAATAACATTTGATTTCCCCACTCGAATAAACTATATTCGATTAAATCCTTTAACTTTACTCGAATAACTATATTCGATTAACACTTTTAACTTTACTCGAATAACTATATTCGATTAACTCTTCGACTAACCCCTTTGGATTAACTAACTTCGAATAACTCCTTTGGATTAGCTAACTTCGAATAACTCCTTTGGATTAACTAACTTCGAATAACTCCTTTTATTAATGTTTATTCATTTCAAAAGATTTCCTTTTTACAATGTTTATCCATTGATAAAGATTTACTTTTTACAACGTTTATCCATTTATAAAGATTTACTTTTAGTAACGGTTCTTCACTTTATAAATGTCCTTTAAATAACGTTTCTTCTTCTCTATATAAGTCCAGACTTATATATATTCCATTTATCAACGATAAATAATTTATTTAATTTATAAAACATTATTTATAAATTAATCTACTTCAATTTATCTGTTTAAAACAGATTTCCTATTTAATATCTCATTTAAATCTATATCGTGTTATACCGTGTGCGTAGCACGTGTTTAAATCTATCCTTGTATAATTCTATTTATTTTCCGAACAAGTGTTCCTTTATTTATTCCCTAAATAAATATTCCTTTATTCCATTTATTTATAATCTAAATAAATGTTCCTTTATTTATTTCCTAAATAAATAAATGTTTTCATTTTATAAAATCCTATCGATTTTATAAATAAGATTTATTTTCAATATAAACATTGAAAATTCCCTTTTTACATTCTAGTATCACCTACGGTGTGTAACGTGTCGTATAACAATGATCGGTATCATTCACACATATGAAATCAATAGCAGATTTCATAACACATCATATATCACAATATATGAAAAACGGTAAAATAAATGTTGAGGAATCCAGTTGGATTCCCCCAACCTGTTTCCCTGCATCACAGATGTTAGACAATATAGATAACATCACTTTCGGTTCCATATGATATATTCTGTTAAACAGAATCAATATAGAGTTTTAACTAACTGACTAGTAGTTCAATCAAACAATCAACACACAGTCAAACAGACAATTTTAACAGTTCTAACAATACAACATGAAATTATAAACTGTTCAGAGTTAGTGAGATTTACTCACATTTGGACGATCATCATCAATGACGATAACCATCGCTTGATTCAGACAATTTATTTTGCCATAAATTGTGACGGACTCCATTTGACTCGCGGTCAGTTCCATTGTGGAGTGCTCGTCCATACGATCCCAACGCAACTTACGGTTTCCGATTTTGACCTCGTATGACCAAGTTATCGAGTTACGAAGTTAATATACTTTTAAATATAAACCAAACTTGAATGGGCTTTAACCTTCTCTTACTAGGCCCAACCACCCTACTTAAACCCGTCCGCATCTAATACTTCTCCCCAAATTCTTAATACCCGATTCCTGCTCCACATAACCCATCGTTGACCGCCACTTTGACTGGCCCCTCCCACTACTCCGGCCATCCATTCGAAGTGCCATCACCACCATCCAACTCAGCATCAAAACCTCCACCCGCCAACCCCCATTGTCTCAAACTCGATTCTCCCCTGGTAGCACTCCCTGTAGCCGACTTCACTGTCGTGAGTTGCAGTCGTACGCCGAAGTTCCCCTTGTTGTCACCGTCGGGTGTGCCTTGCCACCCCAAGTCGGAGTATCATCTTGATTTGGCCAGAAACCCGCCCTGTCGACGCTCAGCTTCAGCCCTAGCCGTAGGATGGAAATGTCGAGCTCCATAAATCCTTGTCGCACCTATAACGAAGTATACAGCAGCGAAGCCCTCGAGCTTAGGAGACCAATGGATCCAAGGATATTTGATTTCGTGAACTATTGGATTTTATTTGTTTGATTTTTTCTTTGTTCAACCCTTGCTGTAATGGGTTTTATGCGGTTATATAGGCCATTTGTGGTAGGTAGGATTTGTGGTAGAGAAGGAAGGTCGTGTGGCCTGTTGTGGATCCAAAGAAAATGGGGAGGATATTTTTGAATTTATTTTCTATTTTATTTTCTCGTTTTTTTCTCCTTGTCTTTGGTTTAAAAAAATCAATGCGATCACATACTATGCTTAAAAATCATGAAAACTGATACGCTGATAGAATTTGACATTACGGTCCCAACGAAACTGGTTTCGTCGAATTCCGACTCCGTATGCCCACACAGCGTATTTTTAACTGTCGAAAAACTGATTGTTTCTCACTCTAAAAATCCGTACGGCCACACAGTGACTCTAAAAATCACGAAACTTGACGTCTAACAAAAATTTGACATTTCGGATCCAACAAAACTGCTTTCGTCGAATTCCGACTTCGTTTGCAAAAGTGGCTATTTTCTAAGGCTCTAATTAGACCGTTTTAAATATAAATATATTTAAAACAATTTAAAATAAATATTAATAAATTAATATTATCGTATATATTCACAATAGAATATCATACGGCTCCAGGATAATTATGTATTCGATATACCAAGTCCTGATTGAATCGATATTTCAATTTACATTGAAAAACCCTTTTATAACGTATATAAAGCGTTGCGAATTATAAAGGAATTCCACAGCGACTTTTCTGGAATTTGATTTTGACATAACTCAAAATCTACTCGACGAAATCCCGATTTTTCTCTTCCACTAGAAAGATATACCCCACCAGCTCCACACGTTTCTTGTTTCACAGAAATCCGGCTTAAAACGAATCCTGTACATTCAGTTGAAGTTCGAATCGCCAAATAGCGAACTGCCGCGCCATTTCGAGCTCGATTATAATTATATTATAAATTATACGTTCAACTATCGTTTATTTAATATATTCGTTATTTAAATAATTAAATAACTTAATTATTATACCTTACAAAACGCGCCATTACAGACTTCCCCACTTAAAATAATTTCGTCCTCGAAATTGCTAAGTTAGAGGTTGACCCTATATATTGGAACTCCTAAGATTGGTTTACCCCTTATTTCTGATTTCAACTGAACCAATTAATATCGACTGAAAGATTTATTCTTCCGACAAACTAAAAATTTCAAAAATTCTGAAAATTTTCTAACACTTTTAAATTTTCGGAAAATTTCGCCATAACCTCCTTTGTACAGCCCTATCAGTAAAACCACAACTCGCCTCTCTCGGCCATCTCCAACCCAAAAGAAAATCAAACAGCCAAGTGGCTTGCCAATTCGGCTCATAAAATCCAAACTCATATATAATATAAACTTGTACCTTTTTGTCGGTCGTATCATTATATCCTTTTGATCTGTTATCACTTCTGCATATATCATGGTCATTCCACTCAGTTTATATCCTCAAACCAAATCATTCGCTTATACCCAAGCCGAATTCCATTCAAACTCCAATATCAAATTTCAAACTCTCAACTAATCATTTCAAATCCAAAACCATATTATTCTCAAATCATTTCCAGTTTTTCTTAACCTATCATCTCAGGTTAAATTCTGGTTTATTATTTACTTTTACTATCCCATTCGAATTAACTTCACAAGTTAAATTTTAATTTCTAGAACTTAAATTCCTGGGTAAATTTCAAATCAATTCGAAATCATACTGCCAATTCAAAGCCTTTGAATTTTCTAAACAACTTGTTTCCTCAAAACAATTCAAAATAAAATCTTTGGTAGTAATCCACCACTTAGAACTCGAAAATCACACCGATGATACTGCGCAGTCATTATCGGAATTATTTTCCAGCGACCCAAGTGATTTCAATACTATATTATTTTCAAAACCATTACTAAATACTTCCATTTTGAAAACATTTCAAAATCTCCCAGGAACTTAAAATTTCCTTATTTTAATTCCAAATCTGATTTAAATTCATATTTAATTCATCTTATTTCATATAGTTTACTTATATGAATTCTGATTAGTTATATATAACCATTTTACATGTTATAATCTTACTCGATTATAATAATAACCAACACTACCAATATATTATATCAAAATATATTCGGGTAAAATTATTTCTTTTACCCTCTTTTCAAAACATACCATGACGGTTCATCGTATTCGAGTGTTTAGTAACCCCTATCGATACAGTGGATCAAACTGATCGACCAGAATTCACAAACTACTCAGCCAATGAGTCTCCACAATATAAAATCACTTTATATTAAATAACAAATACGCACTCGTATATATACACTCAAACTCAATCTAGGGTATTACTAACCCTATCTCTACCGAGTCACGCCACAGAGCCAAGTAATTCTTAACTTAAGCTCTGATACCAACTGTAACGGCTGGAAATTTCCGACTCCTCGAGCGTCGGAAATTCCGAGACGTTAGTGAAAGAATTTAGAAGGTGAGAAAGAAAAGATAGAACTAATAGAATAGAAGAAGAAGAAGAACATCAGAATCATCAGAGTAACACGAATCTCACAGCGGAACGAATAACATATAATATATAACATAACTTTGAAGTAAAAGTCATATATATACAATAGCACTTATCAGAGTACAACACTTACAACACAGCGGAAATAGCTATAGCTATAGAATCTTGAAGTCTCCTGCTCCAAGCTCTCCAAGTATATCTGTAAATCCCGACTACTTGACTGCCCGTACAAATTTAGGCACCCAAGAGTTTAGGGAAAACAACAAAGTAAACTCCGGGTCAGTCATGGGACTGGTATGAGTAAAATAGTTTAAAACAGGTATAGGATATCTCATAAGACCACGCCGTGAATACAGAACGGGTTTTTCCCTTATGAGTATCTGAACAACTTTGACAAGCAATATCATTGTGATATTATAATAATGTCTAAGTACAAATAGGTATCAATCTAGCAGAAACGCTTGCATCTCACGTTCTACATACATAGTATAAAATCATAAATCGCAGGGCGCTTAACGGAGAGTGGATTCCAACAGACAAGGTATGGGAGCACCTTCTGAATAGTGTACTCTAGAGGTGATACACTAAGGGTTCAACAAGAACGTCTTGCAACCCGGCCACACATGACCGCTCACTCATTTAGCTTGAGTGTCGCGAATATATTGCAACCACGGTTATAGGCCATCAAACCGTCATCCGAAGATACAGAATCAAAAAGAAGTATAAATATGGATATTCCCTAGATCGGTGACAATACACCCTGCTTGGGAATGACCCAACTAGCCATGATGCCTAGCCCAACTTTTGTTACTTCCTGGTGTGAGGGTAGAAGCTACGTCTATCTTCAGAACATCTGATCACCATTCACTTTGAATGCCACATCGTCATACCCGCCAAATCACAAATTGACTTATACAAAAATAACACGGGTATATAGCTAAGAGAAACGAATCCCTCCGCCACCAAACGTGAATACGTTTGAACAGATCAATTTACGCGATCCATTGGATATACTCTGTCAGACCTTCTTCCATATACGTTGTCCTGGGACTGGACAAACCGAAGGCACTATTCAGTATATCCATCTTAGTCACTGTTATCTAAGATTTATACAACAGCCCTGCACTTTACTCCGTCTTCAATTTATCTTTGGTATATATTGCTCGCAACGCTTATGCCAATACAGAGTGGTTCTTTGGATAATAATCCAACCGGTCTCTCCATATTAACAACGTTAAAATGGTAAAAACTTTGATAGTCTGTGATTCAACTATCCAATGAAAACATGTCGGTGTACAAACAACGATCTTATTTCCAAATGGGAATTCGATCGATCAATCATCATATGTTCATATTTCCTTATTTAGAAAATATATGTTATTAATCATTGGAAAACATTTCCATAGCTTATTTTCACATCACTATTATTTCGCAACTATCAGTCCCTAACTGTAACTAGTATGAGAACAATTCTCTAAGTATCAATACGGAAGGTCGAAACCAACATCAGATCGTCACTTAGTAGGCCGTTCAACTTACCCTCTCCAGTTAGTTTCTGAATTTGCTTAACTCTATTTCTTAAATTCTTATCATAAAAACATTTCATTTTCTCTGTTTAGAAAACATATCTGAATATATTTGGAAAACGTTTCCAAAACTCATTTACGGATTTCCAATGAACGTTGTATAAAACATTGTTTCGCTTAATCCATTTATCGCTTATTACTTAACTATATTTCAAATCAACCTTTTCTATCGAACCACAACTATTCCTTTGTCAATTCTGAAGTCAATCAAGTTGGGGTATAATTACCTCGCAGACCTTAATTGAACAGCGTCCTTTACTGTGGAATAGATGAAGCTCATCACTCACCTTTTACAATCATCTGTTTATGCAAATTCTCGGATTCTGGTTACGAATCCACTTCTTATATGACAGTGTTTGATTATAACTATAACGTTATAATTCCTACCCCTATATATTTTATTTCCTGACTCGAATAATTTAACAGACACCTAATTTCTAAATCAATAACTAAATCTTGATTTAAACCCTGGAAAGTAAATAGTACTTTCCCGAATTCGCTATAATCGAATTCGACGTATAACTCTCTTTCGAGTAATCTCTATTTGATTAACTCTTCTTCGAATAACCTATATTCGATTATCTCTCTTCGAATAACTCATATTTGAAATCTCTCTCTTTCGAATAAACAATATTCGATCTCTTTCTTTCGAATATGCTATATTCGAAAATCTCCTTTCGATTTACTAATCGATAACTCCTTTCGATCAAACTAAAATCGATAACTCCTTTAACTCTATTCAAACAACTAATATTCGACTAACTCCTTTGGATCGACTCATTTGATTAACTCCTTCGAATAACTAATTCGAATAACTTACCTTCGAATAACCAATAATCGATTTACTCTAACTCGATTAACTTAATTCTAATCGATTTTCTCCATTTCGATTCAACTTAATTCAAATCGATTTACTTAACTCAAATTGATTAACTCCTTTCGAATAACTAAATTCGATTTAACTCTAATTGAATAACTAATATTCAATTAACTCTTACGTGTTTAACTCTATTTGAATAAGTACTTCGAATCACTCTAATGTGTTTAACTCTATTCAAATATCAAATTCAAATAACTCTTTTCGAATAACTAAATTCGATTAACTCTTTTAACTTTACTCGAATAACTATATTCGATTTACACCTTCTTTCGAATAACTATATTCGATTAACTCTTCGACTAACTCCTTTGGATTAACTAACTTCGAATAACTCCTTTGGATTAGCTAACTTCGAATAACTCCTTTGGATTAACTAACTTCGAATAACTCCTTTGGATTTACTAACTTCGAATAACTCCTTTGGATTAACTACTTCGAATAACCAATATTCGATAACTACTCTTCGAATAAATAATATTCGGTAACTCTTCTCAAATGAATAACATTTGATTTCCCCACTCGAATAAACTATATTCGATTAACTCTTTTAACTTTACTCGAATAACTATATTCGATTAACACTTTTAACTTTACTCGAATAACTATATTCGATTAACTCTTCGACTAACCCCTTTGGATTAACTAACTTCGAATAACTCCTTTGGATTAGCTAACTTCGAATAACTCCTTTGGATTAACTAACTTCGAATAACTCCTTTTATTAACGTTTATTCATTTCAAAAGATTTCCTTTTTACAATGTTTATCCATTGATAAAGATTTACTTTTTACAACGTTTATCCATTTATAAAGATTTACTTTTAGTAACGGTTCTTCACTTTATAAATGTCCTTTAAATAACGTTTCTTCTTCTCTATATAAGTCCAGACTTATATATATTCCATTTATCAACGATAAATAATTTATTTAATTTATTAAACATTATTTATAAATTAATCTACTTCAATTTATCTGTTTAAAACAGATTTCCTATTTAATATCTCATTTAAATCTATATCGTGTTATACCGTGTGCGTAGCACGTGTTTAAATCTATCCTTGTATAATTCTATTTATTTTCCGAACAAGTGTTCCTTTATTTATTCCCTAAATAAATATTTCTTTATTCCATTTATTTATAATCTAAATAAATGTTCCTTTATTTATTTCCTAAATAAATAAATGTTTTCATTTTATAAAATCCTATCGATTTTATAAATAAGATTTATTTTCAATATAAACATTGAAAATTCCCTTTTTACATTCTAGTATCACCTACGGTGTGTAACGTGTCGTATAACAATGATCGGTATCATTCACACATATGAAATCAACAGCAGATTTCATAACACATCATATATCACAATATATGAAAAACGGTAAAATAAATGTTGAGGAATCCAGTTGGATTCCCCCAACCTGTTTCCCTGCATCACAGATGTTAGACAATATAGATAACATCACTTTCGGTTCCATATGATATATTCTGTTAAACAGAATCAATATAGAGTTTTAACTAACTGACTAGTAGTTCAATCAAACAATCAACACACAGTCAAACAGACAATTTTAACAGTTCTAACAATACAACATGAAATTATAAACTGTTCAGAGTTAGTGAGATTTACTCACATTTGGATGATCATCATCAATGACGATAACCATCGCTTGATTCAGACAATTTATTTTGCCATAAATTGTGACGGACTCCATTTGACTCGCGGTCAGTTCCATTGTGGAGTGCTCGTCCATACGATCCCAACGCAACTTACGGTTTCCGATTTTGACCTCGTATGACCAAGTTATCGAGTTACGAAGTTAATATACTTTTAAATATAAACCAAACTTGAATGGGCTTTAACCTTCTCTTACTAGGCCCAACCACCCTACTTAAACCCGTCTGCATCTAATACTTCTCCCCAAATTCTTAATACCCGATTCCTGCTCCACATAACCCATCGTTGACCGCCACTTTGACTGGCCCCTCCCACTACTCCGGCCATCCATTCGAAGTGCCATCACCACCATCCAACTCAGCATCAAAACCTCTACCCGCCAACCCCCATTGTCTCAAACTCGATTCTCCCCTGGTAGCACTCCCTGTAGCCGACTTCACTGTCGTGAGTTGCAGTCGTACGCCAAAGTTCCCCTTGTTGTCACCGTCGGGTGTGCCTTGCCACCCCAAGTCGGAGTATCATCTTGATTTGGCCAGAAACCCGCCCTGTCGACGCTCAGCTTCAGCCCTAGCCGTAGGATGGAAATGTCGAGCTCCATAAATCCTTGTCGCACCTATAACGAAGTATACAGCAGCGAAGCCCTCGAGCTTAGGAGACCAATGGATCCAAGGATATTTGATTTCGTGAACTATTGGATTTTATTTGTTTGATTTTTTCTTTGTTCAACCCTTGCTGTAATGGGTTTTATGCGGTTATATAGGCCATTTGTGGTAGGTAGGATTTGTGGTAGAGAAGGAAGGTCGTGTGGCCTGTTGTGGATCCAAAGAAAATGGGGAGGATATTTTTGAATTTATTTTCTATTTTATTTTCTCGTTTTTTCTCCTTGTCTTTGGTTTAAAAAAATCACTGCGATCACATACTATGCTTAAAAATCATGAAAACTGATACGCTGATAGAATTTGACATTACGGTCCCAACGAAACTGGTTTCGTCGAATTCCGACTCCGTATGCCCACACAGCGTATTTTTAACTGTCGAAAAACTGATTGTTTCTCACTCTAAAAATCCGTACGGCCACACAGTGACTCTAAAAATCACGAAACTTGACCTCTAACAAAAATTTGACATTTCGGCTCCAACAAAACTGCTTTCGTCGAATTCCGACTTCGTTTGCAAAAGTGGCTATTTTCTAAGGCTCTAATTAGACCGTTTTAAATATAAATATATTTAAAACAATTTAAAATAAATATTAATAAATTAATATTATCGTATATATTCACAATAGAATATCATACGGCTCCAGGATAATTATGTATTCGATATACCAAGTCCTGATTGAATCGATATTTCAATTTACATTGAAAAACCCTTTTATAACGTATATAAAGCGTTGCGAATTATAAAGGAATTCCACAGCGACTTTTCTGGAATTTGATTTTGACATAACTCAAAATCTACTCGACGAAATCCCGATTTTTCTCTTCCACTAGAAAGATATACCCCACCAGCTCCACACGTTTCTTGTTTCACAGAAATCCGGCTTAAAACGAATCCTGTACATTCAGTTGAAGTTCGAATCGCCAAATAGCGAACTGCCGCGCCATTTCGAGCTCGATTATAATTATATTATAAATTATACGTTCAACTATCGTTTATTTAATATATTCGTTATTTAAATAATTAAATAACTTAATTATTATACCTTACAAAACGCGCCATTACATCGTCTATGATTGATACATTTATATTTGAAGTTGATTTCTTCACTTATAGTAATAATAAAAGATGGAATTTCACGTACCAAGCATATTTGGCTATTATAAGGTAAAACTCTATCCTCCAGCTTGCGTTGCATTGTGTGATGGGACCTGAATCTTATAGTAGCTTCATTGTTGTTTTTTTAGCATTGCGTTGTTTGTTTTATGCATTGGTATTCTTGGGGGTAAACCCGTTCCATGCTATACGGCGTGGTCCCTTGATTTGCTAACTTTAAAATCAAAATAATAACTGTTTTAGTTCTCACATCAGTCACATGACTGACCTGGAGTTTATTGTTTTAACCTAAACTCTGGGTGCTCCTATTTTCCACATGTGCAGCTTGTAGTTTTGGTTTTGCAAATTTATATTCACAGGATCCTGGTTTACATTTGGAACGATATTCGGAAAGCTCTGTATCCGTTTATCTCTTACAGTTATGTTTTTGTATTATTTTCCGCTGCATTGTAATTCGTAAATCTCTGATATTTATCAAATGTATATTATTTGTTCATACTCTGTATATTCTTGTACTCTGATGTAAATTGTTGTAAAAAGCAATGAAATGTTCTTCTGTTTGTTTTCTGATTCGTCTTGTTCTCAACTCAATCCGGGTTTTCCTCCACAGGGAAGTTCGGGTCATCCTACAAATTTTGTTGATTTTAATGATGGTAATTGTTTGAATTGAGTATAAATAGATTTTTAAAACTTGTTTTTTTAGAATTGTTGTAACTTGGAATTTAATATTTTAATAATAAATTAGATTTTTAGTAGGTTAAGTAAAAAGGAAATTCAAATTTAATTTGTTAAATGGTGGAATTCTAAGTTGGGTAATAATAACTGAAATTCAAATCAAAATTCAAATAATCAAATTAAGACTTAAAATGTGTGAAATTTTATTTATAAAATTTATTTAAGTTGAAATTTGGATTAAAATGGAATTTAATGAATATTTGAATTGAATAAAACAGTTAAATGAATAATTGAATATTTTATTAATTAACTGTGAAATTTTACTGTTTTGGCAACTGTCTCAGAATTCGATGAATCTGGTTTCATCGGATCCGGAACGGTGAATTATTTTAGAGTTTCAAATTTTGCTAAAATCGAACGTGTCGTTTAATCGCACGGAATAAAACATGAAAGGAATTAGTGTAATGTGATAATGGGTATTGTTCACATTGGACCTTCTATATACAAATAAACTTCTGTTCCAACCCGTCAGCCCATTTCTCACTTTTATTTTATATCTGCAGACTCTTTTCTCTAATGGCAGCAAATATTTTTCCAAACCCTAGATCAAAAAATAAAAATTTCAACTTCAAAATCAAATCTTCACAACCCTAGCATATCATAAATCAAAATGAAGGTCTCGACGATACGGAGCTACAGGTGTTTTCAGTTTCGACATGCAGTAGCTCGTTGGTCAGAAATCGTGGTCAATCTTCCTGTTTTACGAAAATCTAGGGTTCAAATTGGGGTTTTTGATTCGTGGCTTAACTGAAGAATCGGGTCTCTGGGTATTAAAGAGATAGTCCATATGAGCTCAACGGTGGTGACGGCATCATATGAAAGTAAGTGAGGTGATTGGATTTTGCGTTTTAGGGCTGGAAAGTGGTTACGGGTTTTGACCCATCGGCGGCGGAGGAGACCGCTGGAAGTGACGGGTCCGGCGTTGGAAGGTGCGCCTCGAGACGTGGAACACGGGGCCAGTGGTTGGAGCTCCTATTACGGTCGGAGGTTTTCAAAATTGGTGGTCAAAGTAGGGGTTTTGTTGGGTGTTCTGCGCGTGTCCCTGTAGTAGATGTAACGGAGGAGCGGGAAGAACAAATCTTGGGGTTGACGTGTCATCTTATGGTTGGGTGAGAAACTTATTATATTAATTTTTATATATATATATATATATATATATATTCTAAATTCAAACCATAAAATTCTCATAACTTTATTGTATTAACTCAGTTTTGGACGCGGTTGGGTGCATTGGGATCGTGGCGGAATTGCGGACGATCTGAGACTGGTTTAGCTGCATTTGGAGACAGAAAAATTTTGGGCTTTGGTTAGACGTTCGATCCACTAAGTACCTAAAGGTGAGTGATTTTCTCACTCACGATTAACTGAATTATTCCCATATTTATTGAATTAAATTATGAAATAAGTTTGGTTGCATGGTTGTGTTTGCTTGATGATGTGTTACTTAAATTTAACATGCAAGTGTGTTAACATGCAAATCTAGGTCGATGATTAGTCATTTAATTAAATTTAAATTTCTAGTTGGAAATCCTAATCCATGTAAATCCTGGAAATAGTTTAATACTGATCAGTTGAATGGAATGGTTGTGATGGATGTTTGGTTGAAATTTATTATTGAATTGAGATTGACACTACTAATACTTCGTATTCAGTATAGTGTATTTGCATGTTCATTTTGACGATTAATCCCATTTACCCTTTATGTTATGGGAATCGAATAAAACCAGGATTAATCGATTTAAATAAATTAAGAACATAGAGTGAAATGATAAATCTCTATGACCCCGATTTGGATTAAAATAATTGATCCATCCCTGAAATATCGAGAAATTAAATATAATATCACTTGGCCATAGGATAGAAAATTATATACGGACATTGGTTGGTTAAATGATTTTTTTTATTTGGAAATTTTATTTGATAGAAATTTCATTTAAAAGAAATGTGCTGATACTCGATCAATCCATTTTTTTATGGATCTGAACTTGGAATGTTAAAGGGTTAAGGAAATTATCCCAAAACCAAGGGGAAATTCTTAAATTGGGATTTGAATATGATTTGGAATTATTCAAATAATGGTGTGGATTTGAAAGTAATGAATTCTCATGGAATTTAATTTTTGAATAACGAAAATCGAAGGTATTCTGAGTTGTTTTAACTCAGTTTTGAATACAGATTTGAATTCTTGAAATCAAACTGTTGTTTTGAATGATGTTTGAAATGATATATGGAAACTAAATGAACTCCATTGTGACTGGAGTATAGATTCAAGTATTTGAAATTCAAAAGAAAGGAACAATTACGGTTTAAAGGATTTTTATTTTTATAAGATTATATATATATATATACCCTGCTTGATTTTCAAATAAACTATTCTTTTTCTTAAATTTATTTATTAAAACCTTTAACACATAAGCTATTTTATTATAAATGAGTTTACCTTATATTTTATTACTTAAAAATTATTTAGTAAACTTTTAATTTATGTATATAAATAGCGATTTAATTTATCTTATTTTATTCTAACTATTATATTCTATATATATATATATTATACAAAGATTTTTCTTTATAAGCATCTATTTTCCTAATTATATTTTATGAATAGTAAATTTCTTCCGAATGGAAAGTGTTTGGATTTAAACCGTTGGGTCAATGGAGTTGGAATAAAGCTATTTGAATATGAATCGATTTTGAAATATTATATGATTATAATATATGGATATGAAATATATTCTAGTTTAGAATATAATTGGGTTTGGTATTTCCGACCACAAATCGATTTTTGAAATGATTATGATTTTGATATGAAATATATTCTACTCGAATATGAATCAATTTTGAAATATTATATGATTATAATATATGGATATGAAATATATTCTAGTTTTGAATATAATCGGGTTTGGTATGATTACGATATGTTGATATGAAAATTATATACTTTTTGAATATAAATTGGTTCAAAACAAAATATGATATTTTGGATATAAAGCGAACCTTTGTGAAATGTAAAAGAACCGACCGATGTGGAAAATGTAAACGTTGGTTGTTAAAGAGGCCGGAGTCGACAAGTGGCATACTCTCTGTCAGTGTCGATGCCACTTTAACAACTGTGAATGTTATGATGTATCCAGAATGAAATATGATGACTTAGAGGCAATTTTGGATTGATGAAGATGAACGATGATGAAATAGCCTTGACCTTCGGGTCATAATTGAAATGATTAAAACAGGAGTTATACCGTGACTAATTGAGGTAGCACCTTTGATCGGACACACTTCTCCGATACTATTTTTATGACTATGATGATGAATTGGGCCCTTTTGATATGGGAGTGTGATCCGAGGTGGGCGGTAGTGGCTGCTATGCATTACCACCGGTCCGGGAGTGCAACTGGTAGAATCCTACCCTGGGCATTGCCTTTAGTGCCTTGTCATATTTATCCTCATCGAGCCCCATACGATTTTGATTTGTATCGTACCTATGGAGTGCCCTCTGATGCCATCGGTTACGGTGGGTTTACGATACTGTATAGACTACGGTATTATAAACGTTGTAAGGGTAAAAATGTAATCCTGCCTACAATATTTACATTATGTTTACTTTACTGAATAGACATTACAATAATAGCGTATTATACTACATATGTATTAGTTTAACGGATCCTTGAGAGATGGAAAAATCCCGTAACATCTCTTGAGTTACTGTGCCCATGACACTCAGGTTATTTCGTATTTTAATTTGACTAATATGAGAATGATTTAGTGCTGATCTGAGTGTTTGTTGTGTTTTCTTTTATGCAATATGATCAGGTCAGCAGAATTTGCAGTTAGCGAAGATTTCAATAGCTTGGAGGATGAAAACAAGGATTTGGTATACACATATCAATTATAAGTATGTATTCCCACTGCATTTATTTCTGCTTCTTATTATGTACATATGTATGTATATGTAACTCTGATAATCATTAAATGTTATAATCAATGTATACATTTCAACTGTTTTTAAACTGCTATTTGTTTATTATATGTTGTCCTTCCGCTATGAGATTCTGTGATTGGTTTTTCTCTTCATTCTTCCTTTTTTTACTTCTTTTCCCAATAACTACCTGTATATGTGGTTTGTACGGGTCGACATGTGTGGATTATTGTCGATTCGAACAGTCAAAAATCCAGGTCGTTACAGTTGGTATTAGAGCAAGGTTGGCGACAACCTTTGCTCTATGTGGGAATTAACTCATTAGAGATGGGGTTAGAAATGCCCTAGAATGGGTCTGAGTGATATGAGAGAGCGTACTTGTATTTTTGATATAAATTGGTTTTATATTGTGTTGACTTGTTCTGTTGAATATTTTTGGATTCTGGTCGATATATGGGATGTCATAGAATTGATAGGAATTTCTAAATAATCGAACAGAATGATCGACATAATATGGTTTTTAATTATGTTTTAAAATATATCAAATATATTTTTGGTTCGAGTATATATATATATATCCGTTTTAGTAGGTGGTAATATTAAGTTATCACCTATTATAGTTGATTAAATAATAAATCTAATAAGGAAAATTTAATGAATTTAGGAAATATTTGAAATGAAATGATATATTTAGGTATATTTTGTAACAACCCGGAATTTTGGGGCCAATTTAATTTTTTTTTATTTTAGAAATTTTAATGAATTTAGAATATTTAAAATTATTTATTTTAAATAATAACGAAGAAAAAATGAAATATGTTTTCAAATAAAAGTTAGTCTTTATTTAAATGTAAGAATATAAAAATGATTTACATTGAAAAGTTATTCTTTTTAATGTGAATGAACATATTTTGTTTAGCGCTAAAAGTTATTCTTTTGATGAAAATGAACATATTTTGATTAGTGCTAAAAGTCTAACTTTTTAAATGTCATGTACAAACATGAAATGTTTTACATTAAAAATTTATTCTTTTTAACGTCACGTAGGAACTTTAATGACATTTATTAATTTATTGATTGAAAGTAAAGTGTAGGTTATAAATGAAATAAATTTTGACAATACATATATATATATATATATATATATATATGTATATGTATATGTATATGTACATATCTTTGGTTGTCCACTTAAATAATTCCCCTGTCAATTCAAAATGTAACTTTTAGGAATTCAAAACGTAGAAAACCTTCATTAATTAGTCAATTTTGAAATGTGAAAAGTTGCAAACATTCATTTCTAACAATAATATTTAATACTGTAGTGTTAGTTCTAATTTCTAACAAGTAGCATTAATTTAGCATTTATTCTTTCCATTTCATTCTCTCTCTCTCTCATTGTTATCTACATTTGAAATTTGAATAAATAAATAAATAAGTTAGATGTGTCATTATAGCATGTAATCCAAGGGGATTTAAGGAAACATAAATGAGAAATAAATACGCCACCTCAGCCAATTTATTTTCCTTGTAGCATAAAACATATGTAGGGACACAAGTAAGGAATAAAGTAAATCATGCAACCGAATAAAGGAAGTAACATATATATATAATAAAATAAAAGTCACATCTTTCATAAAATAAATAAAATTTGAAATTATATTCAATGAGGCGTGTCATTCATTGCAAGGAAAATAAAAAAAAGGAAAAAAAAATGACAATGATAACAATAATTGCCGCGTGCGTTTAATTCATATACTTTAATTCTTCATGTTCTCTCTCTCTTCTTTTTCATATACATATATGCCATACTATATACCTTTTTTAAATACAAGAAAAAGAAAAATAAGAGAGAAGAAAAAAAAGGATAAGGTAAATAACTATTAAATTAAATATTATTTAATATATATATACCCTAATATATACGATCAAAACAAAACCCTAATACCAACTATAGCCGCCGCCCAGCTATGGATCAATGGCCATTCCTTTTCAGGATTCAATCCTCAATTAATCCCAATCCCTCACAAATTAAAACATGAACCCAAAGACAAAATCAAAGTTCAACACGCAATCTTTAAATTGGTATGGTGATGATCGTTTCTAGAGTTTTGTGGTGCTCAATTTTTGACCGAGAAGGGCCGACGCTTGGAGGAGGATTCACGAGGCAGGAGGGATGCGAGTTGGCCGGGTCTTCGGGTGGTGGCGGCACACGTGGAGGCGGTGGTCGTGGCAGGTTTGGATCGATGGCCGGGGGTTCCAGGTGGCGTGCGAATTGGGGTTTGACGATGGAGCTTTGGGTTCGAATTCGACTGTAAACCAACGAAGAAGAGGAAGGGATTAACAGTAAGGATTAGGACCGTTATAATCGTGATAACAAGATCTACATCATGAAACTGATCAGAATGGAAAATGAGCAGATTTGAATTTCAGGCTAATTAAAAATCAAAACAGCACAGGATTCAAAAGGAGTAATCAATGTGAGATTTCTATTTTTAATAATAAATTAAAATTTTAATTATTTTATTGTTATTAGAAATCGATGTATGTATGTATGTATTAGAGCTGTGATGTTGTGATGGAAATTTGTTGTTTGTGTTGATTTCGACATTCATTTTGTCATGTTAGATTAGGAATTACGCGCAAATAAAAATATTGCTTTTATCCGTCATGTTTAAAATTAGAAATGGTATACGAATAAAAGTATTGTTTTTTTTATTATTCGCCTTGTTGTAATTAGAATTAAATGCGAATAAAAATGTTGTTTTTATGTGTGACGTTATTAAAATAATATGCGAATAAAAGTATACACTTTTATTTGTTATGTTAAAGTTAGTAATTTGTTGAAATTAAAAACGTTCTTTCTTTTAATTTTCATATACAATATAGGGATGGTCATTATTAGGAAATGTCATATGTTAGAATAAATATGTCGTTTCTGTTAGAAAACATGTTTTTTTTTTAATAAAAACATGCCATTTAGTAAGATGTGTTTTGCCGATAAAAACATGTCACTTAGTCAAGATTTGTTTTTGTCAATAAATGAATATCATTCATTTAGAAATGTAAATTAGTTAGAATCATGTTTATATAAACCCAAACACTTATTTGTCAAAACATGTTAACGAATTGGGAATAATCATTTTTGTCAAAACTCGTTAGTTGCAATAAAAATAACCTTTTTGTCAAAACATGTAAACTGAAATAAAAGCTCTCATTTGTGTCAAAACATGTCATTTAAAAAAAATCATGTTATGTTAGAATATAAAATGTCATTCATTTTAAATCATGTTATATTAGAAACAAATTGTCAATTTTGCTGTATTAAAAATTGACAATATAAATTATGGCATTTATGTTGAATCAAAATTGACCAAATAAGCATATCATTCATATGAAGTAGAATTCGTAAATAAGTGTATAAGCATATCATTCATATGAATCAAAATTGACAATGTAAATTATGGCATTTATGTCAATGCAAAATTGTCGTTTTGTCATTAGAATTCGTAAATAAGTAAAAATACCATTTTTACTTGTTAAGATTTGATTTGAAACTTAGAGTTTGTTTTGACAAATAAAATTTACTTTTATTGTCATTGGAAACTTAAAATTTCACATACAAATAAAATTCACATTTTATTTGTCATTAGGAAACTTGGAATTTGTATGCAAATAAGATTTGCTCTTTTTATATTATTAAAAACCATAGAAAAATGTGAATATGTCAAATACTCTTTTATGTGACATTAAGATTCATAGGAAATTGTTTATATATAAAGGTGTATTTATGTGTCATTAAAGATTCATAGAAAGTGATTACAAATAAATGACTATTTAATTGTCATTTGAATAACATAGAAAGTGATTACAAATAAATGACTATTTAATTGTCATTTGAATAACATAGAAAGTGATTACAAATAAATGACTATTTAATTGTCATTTGAATAACATAGAAAGTGATTACAAATAAATGACCATTTAATTGTCATTTGAATAACATAGAAACTTGTTTACAATAACATGACAATTTTTTTTTTACATTTTGTTATTGTGAATAAAAAGGACAAATTTTTGTTAGAAAATGTAAATTAGAATAAAAAGGACATTCTTGTTAGAAAATATACATTAGGATAAAAATAACCTTTTTTGTCGAATTAGAATTTACAAATGGAAATTGTCAACAAAGACAAAGTTATTATTTTTCATTCATTGTTGAAATAGAATTGTATGCAATATAAAGAATATTTCAATGTAAAGTTATACTTTGGAAAATATGATATTTCAGAAGTTAAATATTTTTAAAATATGAAATATTTTAAAATAACATTTTTAGAAAATAATTATAATTATAATTATAATTGTTCTTGGACACGAGGTTAGGTCACGTTTATGGCGGAAGTCTGCCCGGAACCAACCGGCATATCCAGCAGCCATAAATGTTAGGCCTAATGTGAGAGGTCCAAGTACACGAATACAAATTGGGTTTTGACTCGAAGTTAAGCCCAACTGTGGAATAAGTCTGCCCGGACCCAACCGGCATATCCAACATCCACAAGTTGTAGGCCTAATGTGAGAAGTCTGGCCCATTATAAAACATAAATGGATAATATAACGAATTGGATTATTTAATCCATTGCGAATAGAAACATCATTTTAACCTGAATAAGTTTATTAACTTATATCATCCATTTTATAATGAATATTAAAAGAGTTAATTTCAAAATTAATATTTTGAAAATAATGTTTTAATATGAGAAATGATATTTTGACTAGAATAAATGGTTTATTTATGTTAAAATGAATAAAAGGAATTAAAAATGGTTTTATTATAACTACGGATTTACAATGAAATTTGAATTTGGGTTTATCGTGAATTATGTTTTAAATAACATTTATTCTTTTAACACGGATTAATGAGGGGATTAATTTCCTAATTTTTGATTAATTATTTAATAATGACTTTGGAAGGTTAAAACGAAATAAGGTTTTAATTAAAACTTTAATTAGATTGGAGAGGAATTAAGTAAATAAATAAGAACAAGAAATTAAAACCCTTTATTTACAAATAGTGTAAATAAGGAAGAAAAAGAAGATGAAACCATTTATTTATATTTAGGTAAATAAATAACAAAAGGATAAGAATATATTTATTTACATTTAGGTAAATAAATAGGAAAAAGAAAGTAAAGACATTTATTTAGGTAAATAAATAAGAAAAGGAAAATGAAAACATTTATGTATATCTGGGTAAATAAATAAATGATAGGAAAGAATAATTTATTTACATTTAGGGTAAATAAAACCAGAAGATAGAGAAGTATAATTTATTTACATTTAGACTAAATAAAGCAAATGGTAGAAAAGAATAATTTATTTACATTTAGTGTAAATAAAACAGAGATAATAAAGGTGATATTTTTATCGTCATTTTATATGTGGTAAAAAGAATAAATTTTTATAATTAAAATCGCCAAATGATTTATATTTATATATATATATATAAATATAAATTATAAACTTAATGACACGCGGGCGACAGTTCGCGTATCGACAATCTAGTTATACCGAAAGATCCGACCATCGGATTTCCCAAAACTGGAACCGTTAGGACCGCTTTGGGAAGATCTTTCCAACGATATAAACTTCATCAAAATCCAACGGTTAGTTTTCGAGATAAGTGTAAATCAAATTTGGTTGAAAACAGCGCCAGGGTCGCCCATTGACCCGAAGCGTCGTTATATTAATTTAAGTTATTTTTATTTAAATAAAAATAGAAATAGGTCGTTATTAAATACCAATAACGATATGATATGATTTCAAGTGTTATATATATGCGAGAATCATTTGAAAAGTCCGAGTTCAATCTCATTTCAAATGATTATACGACGATCTAAGTCGAAGAGTTGAAGACGGTGATTGAAGACCGACAATCTTCACATCGAATAGATGTGTTGCTACTGAGACCCATGAGAGGAGTAGCTACCTTGAAAGGGGTTCAGTGGTGGCCGTTCGGACGTAGTGTTGATTTGTACGGATTTGACTTTCGCTCAGACCCAGAGCATAAGTTTATAAATGGAATGTATGTCTGACGTTGTAGTCCTTTATACTACATTCGTTGATCTCTGTTAATATATATCTGTTTGGTGGTTAACGCCCTTCTCTGAGACGTACAAGCTTAGAGGTTATATATTGGTAGAAATCAATGGTGTGGTGTGGATTGACAATGTGGCATGCCAAGATGCATGAATTAAGGCTTTTGTTGAAAAGCAGGCCTTGTGGTCGATGATCAAAGCACGGTCTGTTTAGGCGTAGCTTTGTGTATAGCGTGACTTCGCGAGCCTCACACCCCGGTATGAGTCAAAAACGGGATACGGACTGCAGGGAGTGCACACGTTTCTTTCTAGCTAGAGTGATGTCAGGGACCTACCAGCGTTGACATTTTACTTATGTGGATGATGGATTTTGAGGTACCTCGTGTTTTATAGGCCGTTGGTGGTCATACTATAGGTTCAAAGGAACCGGGAAGCGTGTGTTCATGCATAACTAATCCACTGCCGATAGGCGGGGACCGGCCCTGAAGATCCAAGAGTTCACTGCGGGGGATCCTGAGGCATTTTCTAGAGTGTCTCGAATCGGAGAGGAGCTTGCCCCTAGCCTCGACTCATGATGGAAATCCAATTTCCGATACGACCTTGCGGTTTTGATTGTAGAACTAGTATGGCGACATGATATATGGTACCCATGCCGTCTATGATTTATACATTATGATTGAAATGTTTTTATTAGAACATATACACACTAGTATTAAACCCGTTTTATCGTATCAAGCATCTCTTGACCATTATAAGGTAAAACCCTATCCTCTGGTTTGCGTTGCATTGTGTGATGGGACTTGGATCTTATAATGGTTTCATTTTTCTAAAAAGCATGGCGTTGTTTTAACGTTTTACTTTATTTTATGCCCTGACAATCCAATGGAGTAAACCCGTTCCGCGTTAGCGGCGTGGTCCTGTGATTAGCCTTATCAATATATTAGTTTAGCTAAGATTTCTCATACCAGTCCCATGATTGACCTGTAGTTTGTTTCACTGGCAAACTCGGGTGCCCACATTTTTCCACACGGGCAGTCGAGTAGCTTGTTTTGCAGATATCTATTCTTTTAGCAGGATCCTGGATCGAAGCCTAAAGCTGTGTCCAGAGCTTAGTAGTCTTCCGCTGTTTACTGTATTTTATTTAATGTATTAAATCTTTTGTAATTTATCTTCCGTTGCAATTTAATTTCGATGTACTCTGATATTCTGTACTCTGATGTAACATTATATGTAATGTAATAAAAGTCTGTTGTTATTGTTCTAATGTTTTTGTATTCCCAAAGTTAAAGTATTCGAAGATTTCCAACCTTTGGGTCAGACCTGTGTGGTTTATGGTCGATTCAAAGAGCGGGAATTTCCGGGTCTTTACAGTTGGTATCAGAGCTCTGGTTAGCTCAAAATCTTTGGGGTACAACTCGTTAGAACTAAACAAAAGACTCATCAGAGATTGGATTAGTAATATCCAATAAGAATACTCATTAGAGATAGGATCAGTATTATCCTAGAATGAGAAAACTCGTTAGAGATGGGTTAGCAATGCCCTAGAATGAGTTAAGAGTAATAAGTTCATAATTAACGTATTTTGATTATATATACAATCCGATCTTAGAAAATATAGTTTTTGAATATGTAAAGATTATATATTTTTAAAAGTTAGTCAACTAATAAAATTATTGAAACTAAGACAGATTTTGAGACCAATTTAAATTGAGTTAGTTAATTAAACAACTTTTAGCTACGTTCCTTTTCGAGGACGAAAAGATTTTACGTGGGGGCGATTGTAACAACCCGGAATTTTGGGGCCAATTTATTTTTTTTTATTTTAGAAATTTTAATGAATTTATAATATTTAAAATTATTTATTTTAAATAATAACGAAGAAAAAATGAAATATGTTTTCAAATAAAAGTTAGTCTTTATTTAAATGTAAGAATATAAAAATGATTTACATTGAAAAGTTATTCTTTTTAATGTGAACGAACATATTTTGTTTAGCGCTAAAAGTTATTCTTTTGATGAAAATGAACATATTTTGATTAGTGCTAAAAGTCTAACTTTTTAAATGTCATGTACAAACATGAAATGTTTTACATTAAAAATTTATTCTTTTTAACGTCACGTAGGAACTTTAATGACATTTATTAATTTATTGATTGAAAGTAAAGTGTAGGTTATAAATGAAATAAATTTTGACAATACATATATATATATATGTATGTATGTATGTATGTATGTATATGTACATATCTTTGGCTGTCCTCTTAAATAATTCCCCTGTCAATTCAAAATGTAACTTTTAGGAATTCAAAACGTAGAAAACCTTCATTAATTAGTCAATTTTGAAATGTGAAAAGTTGCAAACATTCATTTCTAACAATAATATTTAATACTGTAGTGTTAGTTCTAATTTCTACCAAATAACATTAATTTAGCATTTATTCTTTCCATTTCATTCTCTCTATCTCTCATTGTTATCTACATTTGAAATTTGAATAAATAAATAAATAAGTTAGATGTGTCATTATAGCATGTAATCCAAGGGGATTTAAGGAAACATAAATGAGAAATAAATACGCCACCTCAGCCAATTTATTTTCCTTGTAGCATAAAACATATGTAGGGACACAAGTAAGGAATAAAGTAAATCATGCAACCGAATAAAGGAAGTAATATATATATATATATAATAAAATAAAAGTCGCATCTTTCATAAAATAAATAAAATTTGAAATCATATTCAATGAGGTGTGTCATTCATTGCAAGGAAAATAAAAAAAAGGAAAAAAATAATGACAATGATAACAATAATTGCCGCATGCGTTTAATTCATATACTTTAATTCTTCATGTTCTCTCTCTCTTCTTTTTCATATACATATATGCCATACTATATATCTTTTTTAAATACAAGAAAAAGAAAAAATAAGAGAGAAGAAAAAAAAGGATAAGGTAAACAACTATTAAATTAAATATTATTTAATATATATATACCCTAATATATACGGTCAAAACAAAACCCTAATACCAACTATAGCCGCCGCCCAGCTATGGATCAATGGCCATTCCTTTTCAGGATTCAATCCTCAATTAATCCCAATCCCTCACAAATTAAAACATGAACCCAAAGACAAAATCAAAGTTCAACACGCAATCTTTAAATTGGTACGGTGATGATCGTTTCTAGAGTTTTGTGGTGCTCAATTTTTGACCGAGAAGGGCCGACGCTTGGAGGAGGATTCACGAGGCATGAGGGATGCGAGTTGGCCGGTTCTTCGGGTGGTGGCGGCACACGTGGAGGCGGTGGTCGTGGCAGGTTTGGATCGATGGCCGGGGGTTCCAGGTGGCGTGCGAATTGGGGTTTGACGATGGAGCTTTGGGTTCGAATTCGACTGTAAACCAACGAAGAAGAGGAAGGGATTAACAGTAAGGATTAGGACCGTTATAATCGTGATAACAAGATCTACATCATGAAACTGATCAGAATGGAAAATGAGCAGATTTGAATTTCAGGCTAATTAAAAATCAAAACAGCACAGGATTCAGAAGGAGTAATCAATGTGAGATTTCTATTTTTAATAATAAATTAAAATTTTAATTATTTTATTGTTATTAGAAATCGATGTATGTATGTATGATATTAGAGCTGTGATGTTGTGATGGAAACTTGTTGTTTGTGTTGATTTCGACATTCATTTTGTCATGTTAGATTAGGAATTACGCGCAAATAAAAATATTGCTTTTATCCGTCATGTTTAAAATTAGAAATGGTATACGAATAAAAGTATTGTTTTTTTTATTATTCACCTTGTTGAAATTAGAATTAAATGCGAATAAAAATGTTGTTTTTATGTGTGACGTTAAATATTAAAATAATATGCGAATAAAAGTATACACTTTTATTTGTTATGTTAAAGTTAGTAATTTGTTGAAATTAAAAATGTTCTTTCTTTTAATTGTCATATACAATATAGGGATGGTCATTATTAGGAAATGTCATATGTTAGAATAAATATGTCGTTTCTGTTAGAAAACATGTTTTTTTTAGTAAAAACATGCCATTTAGTAAGATGTGTTTTGCCGATAAAAACATGTCACTTAGTCAAGATTTGTTTTTGTCAATAAATGAATGTCATTCATTTAGAAATGTAAATTAGTTAGAATCATGTTTATATAAACCCAAACACTTATTTGTCAAAACATGTTAACGAATTGGGAATAATCATTTTTGTCAAAACTCGTTAGTTGCAATAAAAATAACCTTTTTGTCAAAACATGTAAACTGAAATAAAAGCTCTCATTTGTGTCAAAACATGTCATTTAAAAAAAATCATGTTATGTTAGAATATAAAATGTCATTCATTTTAAATCATGTTATATTAGAAACAAATTGTCAATTTTGCTGTATTAAAAATTGACAATATAAATTATGGCATTTATGTTGAATCAAAATCGACCAAATAAGTATATCATTCATATGAAGTAGAATTTGTAAATAAGTGTATAAGCATATCATTCATATGAATCAAAATTGACAATATAAATTATGGCATTTATGTCAATGCAAAATTGTCGTTTTGTCATTAGAATTCGTAAATAAGTAAAAATACCATTTTTACTTGTTAAGATTTGATTAGAAACTTAGAGTTTGTTTTGACAAATAAAATTTACTTTTATTGTCATTGGAAACTTAAAATTTGACACACAAATAAAATTCACTTTTTATTTGTCATTAGGAAACTTGGAATTTGTATGCAAATAAGATTTGCTCTTTTTATATTATTAGAAACCATAGAAAAATGTGAATATGTCAAATACTCTTTTATGTGACATTAAGATTCATAGGAAATTGTTTATATATAAAGGTGCATTCTTGTTAGAAAATATACATTAGGATAAAAATAACCTTTTTTGTCGAATTAGAATATACAAATGGAAATTGTCAACAAAGACAAAGTTATTATTTTTCATTCGTTGTTGAAATAGAATTGTATGCAATATAAAGAATATTTCAATGTAAAGTTATACTTTGGAAAATATGATATTTCAGAAGTTAAATATTTTTAAAATATGAAATATTTTAAAATAACATTTTTAGAAAATAATTATAATTATAATTGTTCTTGGACACGAGGTTAGGTCATGTTTATGGCGGAAGTCTGCCCGGAACCAACCGACATATCCAGCAGACATAAATGTTGGGCCTAATGTGAGAGGTCCAAGTACACGAATACAAATTGGGTTTTGACTCGAAGTTAAGCCCAACTGTGGAATAAGTCTGCCCGGACCCAACCGGCATATCCAACATCCACAAGTTGTAGGCCTAATGTGAGAAGTCTGGCCCATTATAAAACATAAATGGATAATATAACGAATTGGATTATTTAATCCATTGCGAATAGAAACATCATTTTAACCTGAATAAGTTTATTAACTTATATCATCCATTTTATAATGAATATTAAAAGAGTTAATTTCAAAATTAATATTTTGAAAATAATGTTTTAATATGAGAAATGATATTTTGACTAGAATAAATGGTTTATTTATGTTAAAATGAATAAAAGGAATTAAAAATGGTTTTATTATAACTACGGATTTAGAATGAAATTTGAATTTGGGTTTATCGTGAATTATGTTTTAAATAACATTTATTCTTTTAACCCGGATTAATGAGGGGATTAATTTCCTAATTTTTGATTAATTATTTAATAATGACTTTGGAAGGTTAAAACGAATTAAGGTTTTAATTAAAACTTTAATTAGATTGGAGAGGAATTAAGTAAATAAATAAGAACAAGAAATTAAAACCCTTTATTTACAAATAGTGTAAATAAGGAAGAAAAAGAAGATGAAACCATTTATTTATATTTAGGTAAATAAATAACAAAAGGATAAGAATATATTTATTTACATTTAGGTAAATAAATAGGAAAAAGAAAAGTAAAGACATTTATTTAGGTAAATAAATAAGGAAAGGGAAATGAAAACATTTATGTATATCTAGGTAAATAAATAAATGATAAGAAAGAATAATTTATTAACATTTAGGGTAAATAAAACAAGAAGATAGAGAAGTATAATTTATTTACATTTAGAGTAAATAAAGCAAATGGTAGAAAAGAATAATTTATTTACATTTAGTGTAAATAAAACAGAGATAATAAAGGTGATATTTTTATCGTCATTTTATATGCGATAAAAAGAATAAATTTTTATAATTAAAATCGCCAAATGATTTATATTTATATATATATATAAATATAAATTATAAACTTAATGACACGCGCGCGACAGTTCGCGTATCGACAATCTAGTTATACCGAAAGATCCGACCATCGGATTTCCCAAAACTGGAACCGTTAGGACCGCTTTGGGAAGATCTTTCCAATGATATAAACTTCATCAAAATCCAACGGTTAGTTTTCGAGATAAGTGTAAATCAAATTTGGTTGAAAACAGCGCCAGGGTCGCCCATTGACCCGAAGCGTCGTTATATTAATTTAAGTTATTTTTATTTAAATAAAAATAGAAATAGGTCGTTATTAAATACCAATAACGATATGAAATGATTTCAAGTTATATATATATGCGATAATCATTTGAAAAGTCCGAGTTCATTCTCATTTCAAATGATTATACGACGATCTAAGTCGAAGAGTTGAAGACAGTGATTGAAGACCGACAATCTTCACATCGAATAGATGTGTTGCTACTGAGACCCATGAGAGGAGTAGCTACCTTGAAAGGGGTTCAGTGGTGGCCGTTCGGACGTAGTGTTGATTTGTACGGATTTGACTTTCGCTCAGACCCAGAGCATAAGTTTATAAATGGAATGTATGTCTGACATTGTAGTCCTTTATACTACATTCGTTGATCTCTGTTAATATATATCTGTTTGGTGGTTAACGCCCTTCTCTGAGACGTACGAGCTTAGAGGTTATATATTGGTAAAAATCAATGGTGTGGTGTGGATTGACAATGTGGCATGCCAAGATGCATGAATTAAGGCTTTTGTTGAAAAGCAGGCCTTGTGGTCGATGATCAAAGCACAGTCTGTTTAGGCGTAGCTTTGTGTATAGCGTGACTTCGCGAGCCTCACACCCCGGTATGAGTCAAAAACGGGATACAGACTGCAGGGAGTGCACACGTTTCTTTCTAGCTAGAGTGATGTCAGGGACCTACCAGCGCTGACATTTTACTTATGTGGATGATGGATTTTGAGGTACCTCGTGTTTTATAGGTCGTTGGTGGTCATACTATAGGTTCAAAGGAACCGGGAAGCGTGTGTTCAGGCATAACTAATCCACTGCCGATAGGCGGGGACCGGCCCTGAAGATCCAAGGGTTCACTGCGGGGGATCCTGAGGAATTTGCTAGAGTGTCTCGAATCGGAGAGGAGCTTGCCCCTAGCCTCGACTCATGATGGAAATCCAATTTCAGATACGACCTTGCGGTTTTGATTGTAGAACTAGTATGGCGACATGATATATGGTACCCATGCCATCTATGATTTATACATTATGATTGAAATGTTTTTATTAGAACATATACACACTAGTATTAAACCCGTTTTATCGTATCAAGCATCTCTTGACCATTATAAGGTAAAACCCTATCCTCTGGTTTGCGTTGCATTGTGTGATGGGACTTGGGTCTTATAATGGTTTCATTTTTCTAAAATGCATGGCGTTGTTTTAACGTTTTACTTTATTTTATGCCCTGACAATCCAATGGAGTAAACCCGTTCCGCGTTAGCGGCGTGGTCCTGTGATTAGCCTTATCAATATATTAGTTTAGCTAAGATTTCTCATACCAGTCCCATGATTGACCTGTAGTTTGTTTCACTGGCAAACTCGGGTGCCCACATTTTTCCACACGGGCAGTCGAGTAGCTTGTTTTGCAGATATCTATTCTTTTAGCAGGATCCTGGATCGAAGCCTAAAGCTGTGTCCAGAGCTTAGTAGTCTTCCGCTGTTTACTGTATTTTATTTAATGTATTAAATCTTTTGTAATTTATCTTCCGTTGCAATTTAATTTCGATGTACTCTGATATTCTGTACTCTGGTGTAACATTATATGTAATGTAATAAAAGTCTGTTGTTATTGTTCTAATGTTTTTGTATTCCCAAAGTTAAAGTATTCGAAGATTTCCAACCTTTGGGTCAGACCTGTGTGGTTTATGGTCGATTCAAAGAGCGGGAATTTCCGGGTCTTTACATATTTAGGGGCAAAAGATTTGCGATTGAAATGGAAATGAACTTGAGGACTTAATTCTGGTGCTTTTGAAAATAGTTAGCCAAAGATTTGAAATAATATAGTATTATAGGTAAATATTTTCGAAAATGGAAATGATTTCAAATAATTTTTTTTACGGAATAAGTGTGAAATCTCTACTTAGACCTTAGAAATTGCCTTGGTAATGAGTGCACGCATTATCGACGTTTATTTTGAAAAGTCTGGGTGGGGGAGACCACTCTATGATTATTATAACTTACTTGACAAAGGATTTTGGATTTAATTCCATATAATATAAATTCATATAAAAGTATTATTTGTTATTTAAAGATTGAATTTAAATTTAACCTGAATTTAAAAATTTCTAGATTCTTGGTTAATTTAAGATTTGAATTAAAAAATTTATATGTGATGGGTTTCTATAAATTAGTTATATATAATATTATTTTACTTAGTTTATAAAATCGAAATCAAAGTTTTAATTTTATCTTATCTGAGGATATTGATTTGGGTGCCAAGTAACTCGATGCATTAGAACTTTAGATTTTGAAATTAAGAAATGAACTTAAGTATTCAGAGAAGTTTGAAATAAATGGAGAAATACAAGTTAACTAAATTAAATTGGAAGATTAGATTGTGTAATAAAAGTGATAAACCATAACTTGGCTAATTAACAAGTATATCAAGTTAGTCAAGAAGGAGTTGGAAAAAAATGAAGTTTGTTAATGGAAGGTGAATGGTCAATGAATTAGAAATGAAAAAAATCTAAATGAGTAACCCTCATTTGGAGAATACCTCGAATGTAAATCTGAGAATGAACAGTGAAATGAGTAGAATGCAAATCATTTGTCGAATGAAATATAACTTAATTTGAGTAGAGAAATCGAATTAGATAAAGTTTGACTTAGGAAATCAAATAAAAATGGTTCGAGAACTAAGTATAAATTGGAGTTATGAATAGTCATTAATTCAATCTATGATTTGTGCGTTGAATAAATAAATTGAGTTAATGGACTAAGTTTTAATTTAAAATGAAAATGAGAATAAATGAATAAGGAAATGGTTAAAGGTATGAACCGAGGTGCCAAAACTAGGGAAAAGATATGCAAATATAAAAATTTGGCTTATTCAGAATAATATGATAGTTAAATGAATTCTAATTTGGGAATTTAATACTTTGAAATGTGATATAAAATAAAAACTTAATCTGAGTGGGATGGATTAATGGGTAAGTAAGTAAATGAAAATCCAGTAATGAGATAAAATAGAATGGTTTATATAAAAGCCATAACCGACCTTAATCCATGGTTATAAATTCAAAGTTAACTAATTAGAATGAGGAAATGAAATAAGATGGAGACTGGAAATATGAAGGAAGGTATAAGAAATATAAAACCGAAGTCAAATTTATTAAATTAGGATATCGAAAGAATTTGGAATTAAATAAATTCAATTAAATCAAATGAATTAGAATAATGGAAGTTAACTCGAGAAATTTAATTTGGCCAATTTAGAACCAAATATAAGCGAAACGAGTGAGGATGAACTTAAATAATTAGAATAAATAAAGTCGAATTTAATTCAAATGGAAAGAAATTCAATGTAAATTGGATGAAGTAAACAGATAAGAATGGAATTTGGAAATTTGATCCATGTTAATGAATTCAAGATCTAATGTAATCAAGTTCATTGGAAATTTTAAAAGGAATTCAAGTTTTAATCGGAACTTAACACTTTGAAATGAAACCGGAAATTGAATTGAAAGAATATTGAAATAAGGTAAGCAATCGAACATGAATCCATTCCTTAATAAAGAAGTGGTAATCGATTTTAAGCGTTAAGGGTTTACCCAAAATTTTGGAATCCTAAAGTTTGAAAACTCCAAATAAATAGATCGACGTTTGTGCGAAATCCTGAAATATTAGATGAGCTGATGCGAAAAGACCGTAACTTTTGAATGGATGATCGGAATTTAAAGATTCTGGACTTTTTCGAAACCTTAGAGACTAAACTAAAACTTTTGTTAGTGGGACCTTGTCTAATTTTCATATTTATTAGGTTGAAATCCAATTGTTAGTCGTAGTATTATGCACAGAAAATTTAAAAACTGAAGTGTATATCAATATTGTTTTGACCATATCTTCCTAATGGATCATCGGATTTCGATGTGCGAGTACAATTTAGAAAGCCCGGGATCTGAACTAAAACTTTCCTTTAATATGTTTTGTACAATTTTGCGATTTAAAGGGTTAAAAACTGGGTTGAATAACTCAGACCTGTATTTTTCAATGTACGGGCTAAGATGTTCGTCTTCACTAAAATAGTCATAACTTTTGAACGAATTATCCGAATTCGACGAATCCGGACAATTAGGAAAGCCTGAAACCATTGCAACAACTTTTATATGTGTTCTATGGTCAAATTCCATCATCTAAGGGGTGATAACCCTCAATTTGTTCGCTGGCCTGTTATGAATATCTTGGTTTTATAGTTGAAATTTTTTAATATAGTTTGTGCAAGTTATATACATTCGCTACTTATTATGTTTATGTTGAATTCTCATGTGTATGTGAGTATGTAGCAGGTTTTAAGGAAGTCGCACTACGTTTGGAGCTCGCTTGCGATAAATACCAAAGCGTTAGGGTAAATAAATTACAAATATAATGCTAAAAGTGGTACATATTTGTGATACATGGTTTTGTGGTTGTATATATGTGTTTTCCCCATTGGGATGCCTCATCAAATGATGAGAGGAATATTTGAGTTTTATATGTATTGTGATTTTTTCGGACCTCTGTGTACAAAGGAGATGCTACCGAAATTTTCTGCGATTTCGGAAGTTAGAAAATTTATGAAATTTTACAACTACATAACTTATTCTATCAATGTTATTTTATAAGTACGAATTTGAAGTATGATTTGTTTAATACCTTATTTCGTTATCTTATCGAGGACGAAAAGATTTTTAAGTGGGGGAGAATGTAACAACCCATAATTTTCAGTATATTTAAATTTAGATTTAAAATAAATAAATGGAATAATATTAGACAAGAATCAAATTTTGTCGATTTTAATGATGGTGATTGTTTGAATTGAGTATAAATAGATTTTTAAAACTTGTTTATTTAGAATTGTTGTAACTTGGAATTTAATATTTTAATAACAAATTAGATTTTTAGTAGGTTAAGTAAAAAGAAATTCAAATTTAAATTTGTTAAATGGCGGGATTCTAAGTTAGGTACTAATAACTGAAATTCAAATCAAAATTCAAATAATCAAGTTCAGATTTAAAATGTGTGAAATTTTATTTATAAATTTTATTTAAGATGAAATTGGATTAAAATGGAATTTAATGAATATTTGAATTTAATAAAACAGTTAAATGAATAATCGAATATTTTATTAATTAATAAACTGTGAAGTTTAATTATTTTGGCAACTGTCTCGGAATTCGATGAAACCAGTTTCATCGAATCCGGAATGGTGAATTATTTTAGAATTTCAAATTTCGCTGAAATCGGACGTGTCGTTTAATCATACAGAATAAAACATGAAAGGAACCAGTGTAATGTGATAATGGTTATTGTTCACACTGGACCTTCAATATATACAAATAAACTTTTGTTCCAGCCGATCAGCCCATTTCTCGCTTTACGTATATTTTCTATCTGCCGACTCTTTTCTCTAATGGCAGAAAATATTTTTCCAAACCCTAGATCAGAAAATAAAAATTTCAACTTCAGAATCAAATCATCACAAATAATAGCATATCATATATCAAAATGAAGGCCTCGACGATACAGAGCTACGGGTGTTATCAATTTCAACATGCAGTAGCAGGTTTGGTCAGAAATCGTGGTCAAACTTCTTATTTTTCGAAAATATAGGGTTCGAATTGGGGCTATTTTATTCGTGGCTTAATTGAAGAATCGGGTTTCTGGGTATCGAAGAGATGGTCCACATGAGCTCAACGGTGGAGACGACATCATCTGAAAGTAAGTGAGGTGATTGTATTTTGCGGTTTAGGGCTGGAAAGTGTTACGGGGCTTGACCCATCGGCGGTGGAGGAGACCGCCGGAAGTGGTGGGTCCGGCGTTGGAAGGTGCGCCTCGAGACGCGGAACACGGGGTCAGTGGTTGGAGCTCCTATTACGGTCGGATGTGGTCAAAATCGGTGGTCAAAGTAGGGGTTTTGTTAGGTGTTCTGCGCGTGCTTCTGTATCAGATGGAATGCAGGAGTGGGAAGAAAAAATCTAGGGGCTGACGTGCCATCGTATGGTTAGGTGAGAAACTTATTATATTAATTTATATATATATATTCTAATTTCAAACCGTAAAATGCTTATAACTTTCTAGTATTAACTCGGTTTTGGACGCAGTTGGGTGCATTGGGATCGTGGCGGAATTGCGGATGATCTGAGAATGGTTTGGCTGTGTTTGGAGATAGAAAATTTTTGGGCTTTGGTTGGACGTTCGATCCACTAAGTACCCAAAGGTGAGTGATTTTCTCACTCACGATTAACTGAATTGTTCCCGTATTTATTGAATTAAATTATGAAATAAGTTTGGTTGCATGGTTGTGTTTTCTTGATGATGTATTAGTTAAATTTATCATGCAAGCGTGTTATCATGCAATTCTAGGTCGATGATTAGTCATTTAATTAAATTTAAATTTCTATTTGAAAATCCTAATCCTTGTAAATCCTGGAAACAGTTTAATACTGATCAGTTTAATGGAATTGTTGTGATGGATGTTTGGTTGAAATTTATTACTGAATTGAGATTGACACTGCTATTACTTCGTATTCAGTATAGTGTATTTGGATGTTCATTTTGACGATAAATCTCACTTACCCTTGATATAACGGGTATTGAATAAACCCGCGATTAATCAATTTAAATAAATTAAGAACATAGAGTGAAACGATAAATCTTTGTGACCCTGATTTGGATTGAAATGATAGATCCATCCCTGAAATATCGAGAAATTAAATGCAATATCACTTGGCCATAGGATAGAAAATTATATACGGACATCGGTTGGTTAAATGATTTTTTTTAATTTGGAAATTTTTTTTGATAGAAATTTCATTTAAAAGAAATGCGCTGATACTCAATAAATCAATTTTTTTAAGGATCTGAACTTGGAATGTTTATTAAAAAGGGTTAAGGAAATTATCCCAAAACAAAATGGAAATTCTTAAATTGGGATTTAAATATGATTTGGAATTATTCGAATTAATGGTATGGATTTGAAGGTAATAAATTCTCATGGAATTTAATTTTTGAATAATGGAAATCGAAGGTATTCCGAGTTGTTTTAACTCAGTTTTGAATGTAGATTTTAATTCTTGAAATCAAACGGTTATTTCTAATGATGTTTGAAATGATATCTGGAAACTAAATGAACTCCATTGTGACTGGAGTATAGATTCAAGTATTTGAAATTCGGAAGAAAGGAACAATTACGGTTTAAAGGATTTTAATTTTTACAAGATTATATATATACCCTGCTTGATTTTCAAATAAACTATTCTTTTTCTTAAATTTATTTATTAAAACCTTTAATCTATAAGCTATTTTATTATAAATGAGTTTCCCTTATATTTTATTACTTAAAATTATTTAGTAAACTTTTAATTTATATATATAAATAGCGATTTAATTTATCTTATTTTATTCTAACTGTTATATTCTATATATATTTTATACAAAGAATTTTCTTTATAAGCATCTATTTTCCTAATTATATTTTATGAATTGCAAATTTCTTCTGAATGGAAAGTGTTTGTATTTAAACCGTTGGGTCAATGGAGTTGGAATAAAGCTATTTGAATATGAATTATTTTGAAATATTATATGATTATAATATATGGATAAGAATTATATTCTAGTTCGGAATATAATCGGGTTTGGTATTTCCGACCACAAATCGATTTTTGAAATGATTATGATTTTGATATGAAATATATTCTACTCGAATATGAATCGATTTTGGAATATTATATGATTATAATATATGGATATGAAATATATTCTAGTTTGGAATATAATCGGGTTTGGTATGATTTCGATATGTTGATATGAAAATTATATTCTTTTTAATATAAACTGGGTTCAAAACAAAACATGATATTTTGGATATAAACAGAACCTTTGTGAAATGTAAAAGAATCGACCGATGTTGAAAATGTAAACGTTGGTTGTTAAAGAGGCCGGAGTTGACAAGTGGCATACTCCTTGTCAGTGTCGATGCCACTTTAACAACTGTGAACGTTATGACGTATCCAGAATGAAATATGATGACTTGGAGGCAATTTTGGATTGATGAAGATGAACGATGACGAAATAGCCTTGACCTTCGCGTCATAACTGAAATGACTAAAACAGGAGCTATACCATGACTAATTGAGGTAGCATCTTTGATCGGACACACTTCTCCGATACTATTTCTGCAACACCCCACATCCATTAATGTCACTCACAAAGGGAATGCATTAACTTCCATGGAGCATTTTTTAAGTGTGTATAGAACAGAAACTTAACAACAAGACAGATATAAACAGTACTTAAAACTTTAAGACTTTATTCATTGCAGCGGTAAACACATAAGTTTGATTACATCATCAAAAACCAGAGTCAAAGTACATAATATCCATCTTGACTAAATCAAAGTACATAAATTGAATGACATAACAGTTCAAAATAACCATAAATAAGAGAGGTTGAACTTTACTTCAGCGATCCAAGCAACTTCTAAAAGCAGAGATATAGCTGTCAAAAATCAAGCTCCACTGGTGCTAGTTCCAACCTGAGCACCTGGGGGGGGGGGGGAGGGGGAGAGGAAGAAAAGAGGAGGAAACAAAGGGGGTCAGACATAAAGTCTGGCGAGTGCGATAACTTTAACAATATAATTACCAAAATAACTAGGCTAAGGCATAAGTTGGAAAATAAGGAAATGACTGTGAACAATTGGGTGTGACAGAGTAAACAAGAAAATAAGATGAACAAAGATAACGTTAAAGCGTACCTAAACCACAATAAGATAATTACGATGCTGCACCACCACTAGTCACTAAGGTTGATCCGGCCTACAAAACTTAACAATGACAATGGTAGTTTCGTGCACCCCTGGTTGCCTTCATAGGTGTCGTCTGCCCTTATCTCCACTAAGTGTACTCACTACCCCCAAGCGATCGGCTCCCTAACTCATAGATACCCGTGCTGGCCCCACAGTGGGGTGTATCACTCCCCAAAGTGGCAACCCAATACTATAGATAGTGCACGGCTTATACCTACACGATGCAACAACGCCTTACCTACCAGCCCGGGCCCACACACGCATATGAATCCGTTGGACTTGCGTTGCCACCGCTAACCCATTTTGGCCTCTTACAGTCAAGTCCAGTATGCGTGTCCCGTCCTCGACTTGGGTCAAGCCCACAAAAATATGTATGGGTTACTGGTTGAAACGGGCCCCCATTACTTGACACAAGCTATCCACCTAAGCTTGGTCCCCTCTAGTACATCCCACTTAACCCTCTTCTTATTCATGTTCACTTACATGTTTCAATGTTGGTTAAGTGTTTCGAATCGTATTTCCAATGCCACCCAAGGCACCCACTAAATTCCACATGCCACCCAAGGCACCCATTTAACCCCCCTCTTGTCCCACTACATATTTATCTGGTTAAGTGTTTCTTATTTCATTAAGACCGTAACCTTATAAAGACCTCCCATATTAGACTGGCATTTGTAGCAGCTGTATTTGCCGGGCGGGTCCGGGCAGTCTTACACCATAAAAGAGCCTAACCTCGTGTATTTACAACTGTCACGTATTTAATTTATGCCTAAGACCTCCCACATTAGACTGGCATTTGTGGTAGCTAGATTTGTCGGGCGGGTCCGGGCAGTCTTACACCACAAACAAGCCTAACCTCGTGTCTTAGATGATTAATTACACCTAATTAATTGTAACAACCCGAAAATCTGGGCCAGTTTAAATTTTTTATTTTTGGCAATTTTGGCGAATTTTGATTATTTAAAATGAATTATTTTAAATAATATCAACGAGAAATTTATTTTTAATAGAATTAGAACGTATATATTATATACGTCGTCGTTAGAATATAAATATTTATTTTAAATTATAAAAGGAATTGAAAATGGCGCGGTAGTTCGATAATTCGATTCCAAACTTCAATTGAATGTACCGGGTGCAAAACAAACCGGATTTTAGTGAAACCAAAAATAATAGGATCTAATTGATAATATCTTTCCAGCGAATCCGAAAAATCGAAATTTCACAGCGGTATCAAAAGATATGTCCAGTTGAAAATTCTGAATAGTCGCTATGGAATTCAGGCCCTTAAAAATGGGAATTTTACAAACGACCTCGGATTTCGACGAAATCACTTTTGTTGGATCCGTGATGTCAAATTATTGCTAGGTTTCAAATTTCATAATTTTTCGAATCAATTTGTGAGCGTGGCAAAGGAAAACGCGCTTGACCAGTTTCAGTTGATTTTAATCGACTGGAAAATGGCCATTTTTCCAATGGTCTCAGAATTCGACGAAACTAGTTTTGTTAGGACCGTATCGTCAATACGAAGCTAGAAAATATTTTTCTGGGATTTATAGAGTTCGTATGTGACCCTGGTAAATTGAAATGCGCATTCAAAATCAATATATAGAGTTATATGTTGATTTTGACGAAAACTGATCGAAATGATCGAATCAGCTTACGATATATATCCCATTGTGTTCGGAATGGGGGTAATACGCTATGGACGACAGGCTGTGGGCCCTCGTTCAGAGGTCGTGAGAAAAAGTCAACTTTTAGAAATTAAATAATTAAAATAATTAAAAATAAAACCCTCTCCCTTTATTCGTTCTGGCCCCCCCTTCTCGTTTTCATTAGTTCAGAAGAAAGAAAAAAAGAACGCGGAAGGATCATCGACGACGCGCCTCCAGGCGGACTCGCGCGCCGCCACCCCGGCGATGGCCTCCCATCCCAGTCGTGCCTCCCTCAGCCAAACCCTCCTCCCAGTCGCGCCCTCTCTCTCCCCCTCCTCCACCGTTAACTCCCAAACCCTAGACAGCAGCAGACCGCCACCAGAAAGGGCGCCGACCCCCTCCGTCCCCGCGTCGGTCGCCTTAGTCCCTGTGCCGACCATTCCCACCCACCACTGACCCACGCCGTGCGAAACAGTCCCCCCTTCTTCGCTAACAAAATGTGAGTATTTCTTTTATTTTACTTTGTTTTTATTTTGATTCAAAAACTTCGTTTTTGTTTTATTTTGTGGATCCTTTCTATGAAACGGTTTAATTTAAAAGATAAGTTTTTATATAAGTTAAAGGCGTGATTTTTATTAAGTTAGAGTTATGATTTTTAATAATAGAGAGAGGCTTTTATATGATAAAATATATGATCTTTGAAACTGAAAATAAACGATTTTTATTTCTTTGAAAAGGTTCGATTTTTATATATTGAATAGCGAAGTAAAAATTCGATTTTCATATATTGAATAGCAAAGTAAAAATTCGATTTTTATATATTGAATAGCAAAGTAAAATTTCGATTTTTATATATTGAATAGCAAAGTAAAAATTCGATTTTTATATATTGAATAGCAAAGTAAAATTTTGATTTTTATATATTGAATAGCAAAGTAAAAATTCGATTTTTATATATTGAATAGCGAAGTAAAAATTCGATTTTTATATATTGAATAGCGAAGTAAAAATGTGATTTTCACATATGTAGAGAATACGAGCAAAGAAAGTGACAAGAGGCAAGAACGGCGAAGATTTCTACATAAGAAGAGCCGAGGGATTGGATTAGCTATCTGTGAGAACTTCTCACCTTTTAATTTAATTTTTCTAGTTAATATATATACTAGGATGCAGACGGTGTTTAGTAGCACTCGACACCCGTCGTCCACAGACCATGGACGGCTTGTATGCTTGTTTGTTTGATTTTGATGTGTAGTTGATTATGTGATGTGATGTGAAATGAAATAAAATATTTATATAGTTGAAAATATTTTATAGTTAAAAATAGAATTTTTAACGTATATATGAAAGGAAATAAAAATAAACAAATCGGACGATTTGTTTATATACACACATTTGACTGATATTGATTGGGACGATAAATTTTACACATCGCCCAACTGCACAAATAAAAATCTGTGTTTGATTGTTTGAAACCCCACACGGGTATTGGGATGATATTTGATGTACACTAATCCCGATTGTTTAGTTGTATGTCGATCGATTGATTGACAGACTGTTATAAGCGTTGAATATCTATATTTGATGCTTATATAGTGTAGAATGCACTTTGGATGATGGTTGATTATTCATCGTTGTTATCGTATACATGTGTTGTAGAAAATCCATATAATTAACATTATATGGTAATTGATTGGGCCTCATTCCAGTTTCAAAAAAGAAATATTTGAATAGAATTATTTGAATAGAAATATTTGAAATAGAAATATTTGAAATAGAAATATTAGAAATAGAAATATTTGAAATAGAATATTTGAAAATAGAAATATACGAAGCTTTGTTGATTAGATTTACGCCATTTTGACGTAAACGATATTTATATCGATTTTATTCATTTTATAACGAATATCGAAAGTGATTTCAAAATCTGAAATTTTGAATAGAAATGAATTCAAATTGAAATTGAACAGAAGTGAATTTGAATTGAAATTGAATAAAAATGAATTTGAATTGAAATTGAATAGAAGTAAATTTGAATTGAAATTGAATAAAAATGAATTCGAATTGAAATTGAATATAAATGAATTCGAATTGAAATTGAATAAAAATGAATTCGAATTGAAATTGAATATAAATGAATTCGAATTGAAATCGATTTGAAAAGAATTTAAGACCAATTTATATCGGAATATTCAATTTTGATTTGAAATTGAATATGAAGTTGAAACCGTTTTGAAAATGAATTTAAAAACGATTTATATATATACGTTTTAAAGGGAAATCGACGAAGTATATATTATATATATAATATAATGGCCTGAATAGAACGCGCCGCGCCGCGGCAGTTCGCGAATTTCGACCATTGACTTCGAACGGATATTACGGGAGATCCGACCGTCGGATTCTCCTAAAAACGGAACCGTTGGGTTTGTATCGAAAAGAGCTTTCTAATGTATATTAGAAATTAGAAATCTAATGGTTGGATTTGGAATTATGTCCAAATAAAATTTGAAAAAAGTCGCTGTAAGTGCAGTTCGATAGCCGTTGATGGAAATCGACTGTACGGGCCTTGATAAAATTATTAAAAATATCAATAATTTGTGTAAAATCATAAGAAATGATTTGGGAAAATTTGGGATGAAAAACTCCATATTTGAAAAGATAAAAATAGATTTTATCGAAATGAACTAGTTTTGAACTAGAATTAAAATTCTATTTATTTTTAAATAAATAAATGGAATTTGAAAAGGGTTTTGAAAATAACCAGAATTTCCAATAATTTCATTGGAATGGATTTGAATCGAAATTATCTTCGGAATATTTCGATGTTGGATTTCGTGACTGTACAGATGTTGTTATGGAAATTTGAAAGATGTACATATATCGTTATTTCCAATACGATATCAGTTGGTCGTAGATTTTGATATTGAAAATAAGCCGATATATTTTCTATTTAGAGCCTTGTATTTAATATCAAATGTGATTTGGGTTTGTCATGAATGGTGTCTTCATTAACACTGTTCTTAAGCCCAGTGGAGAAAATGATTAAATCTTTTTAGTTAGATTTAATGAAGTGTACCAATTAAATAATATTTAATTGGAATTGAATTCGAATTGATTCTTGGGTTTATCGTGAATAGTGTTTTATATAACACTTGTTCTTTAACCCGATAATTAATGAAATGTGATTTTGGGTTGTGGTGAACGGTATCTTCAATAATACTGTTCTTTGACCCAAAGGAGTTAAGAAAATCAGAAACTAACTGGAGGTTGGTTAAGTTGAATGGTTTCAGAGGTATTTTGTAACACCCCACGTCCATTAATGTCACTCACAAAGGGAATGCATTAACTTCCATGGAGGTTTTAAGTGAATATAGAACAGTAAAATTACAACAAGACAGATATAAAATAGTACTTGGAAATTCAAAAACTTTATTTCATTGTAGCAGAAGTCAAAACATGTTTGATTACATCATAACACCATATTCAATGTCAAGTACAATATCTATCTTGATAAAACAAGTACATAATCCCATTACATGAATAGCCATTAAAAAGAAAGATAACAAGCTGGACTTTACTTCAGCAGTCCAAGCTTTCCAGAAGATAAGCGATCCAACTAGACTCCACTAGAACTTGGCCCAACCTGCGGACCTGAAGGGAGAAAAAGGATGAAAAAGAGGGGGTCAGACATAAAGTCTGGTGAATATGATAATTCTACAATACTATTACCAAAATAACTGGACTAAGGCATAAGCTGGAAAACAAGAAAATGTCTATGAAGAGCAGATTAAGGACATAGACAATCGCTAAAGGCAACGTTATAGGCGCTCCTAAATACTAAAGGATAAACACTATACTGCACCACACCAGTCACCCTAAAGATTCATCCCACTTAGCTTCACTTAGAAACTTTCCCAATGGCTTTACGTACCCCTAGCTGACTACATAGGTGCCGCCTGCCCCTATATCCACTAGGTGTACCCTACTTCCCATTATTCGATCGGCTCCCTAACTCGTAGATACCCGTGCTGGCCCCACAGTGGGGTGTATCACTCCCCTAAAGTGGCAACCTGATACAACGGACATGCACGGATTATACCTACACGATGCAACAACGTCTTACCTACCAGCCCGGGTCCACACACGCATATGAAACCCGTTGGACTTGCGTTGCCACCGCTCCCTGTTTTGGCCTCTTATAGTCAAACCCAGTATGCGTGTCCCGTCCTCGACTTGGGTCGAGCCCACAAAGATACGTTTTGGGATACTGGTTGAAATGGGCCCCCACTATTTACCACAAGCATTCCACCTAAGCTTGTCCCCATTAGTCCATCCCACTTAACCCACTTAGTCATGTTCATTTACATGTGTGTTTGGTTAAGTCTAATCGTATTTCAAATGCCTCTAAAGGCAACCACCAGATTCCTCATGCCACCCAAGGCACCTACTTAACCCCCATGTCCCACCTTACATGATTATCTGGTTAAGTATTTCTTAGTTCATTAAGGCCATAACCTCATAAAGACCTCTCACATTAGACTGGCATTTATGGCAGCTGGATTTGCCGGGCGGGTCCGGGCAGTCTTACACCATAAAAGAGTCTAACCTCGTGTCTTTACAACTGTTATGCTTTAGTTTGGGCCTAGGACCTCTCACATTGGGCCGACATTTGTGACTACTGGATTTGCCGGGCGGGTCCGGGCAGGTTTACATCACAAACGGGTCCAACCTCGTGTCCTAAGCATTGATTAATAATAATCCACTTTCCCCCAATTTTAATAATTCCCTACTTGAATTATTAATTACTTCCAATTTTTAACAATGTCCATAATTGACTCAATTATGGACATCCATTCATGGTATGCAAAATCTTACAAAATTGCACCCAATTTATTAATTCCTAATATTACCCCTACCCCACGTTTGAACGTTTATTCGCAAAATATATGTTAGACTCGAATAGCCTAACTCATAGCATAAAAGAGATTATCATAATAACAACATGTATATGTGACCAAATGAATCATAATAAGGGGTGAAACTTGCATATGTCCAACTTGCATAGATTATACATGTCATGGACCTAAAGGTGTCAACTTGTTCAAAATTCACCTAATATAATCTCAATCAATTTTCATAAACTTACATATGAACATGTGTGAATCAACATCATCTAATTTTTTAACAACATGGTTTTATATGGGTACACCTAACTCAATAGGCAAATTCCCATATTCAAGTTTTATTTAATTATAGTTTCAAGTTTATGGGTACACCTAACCTAATAGGCAAATTCCCATAAACAAGATCCATTTAAATTAAAAAAAACATAACTTTAAGCATGTTCCAACAACATCATGATTTTACAACATAATATAGCATGATTTATAACATGGCATAGTATGATAGTATAACATAGCTTGACATGATTCTCAACATAGCACGACATAGCATAAGAGAATTTACAACATAGCATGACATAGCATATATAATTTACATCATACGACAACATAATAACATAATAAGAGATCCACAATATATAGAATTTACAATTACAAATCACATCACTTTCTTGTGATCCATTCATAACTGAGTCAAATTAGTTTGTAATAGTCTTGTGAGAATCATCATACTCACCAACAAAAGAAGAGAATTAGAGAGAGAGTTCTTTGGTTTGATTTGTTTTGTTGAGTAGAATTTAGATGTAGATGATTAGGCTTCCTCTTCTTAGTTTGTGACGGCTACGCTGAACTCCATGGCAGCAGCATGACGGTAGCTTCTCTAATTTTACAAGTGATTTAGGTTTAGGGTCTACCCACTTATTTATAGATTTTAGAATGCATTTAGGCCATTAGATTTAACCTAGAAATAACCGCAGCCGTTCAGACAAGATGGGGTTTATCTTTTTGACTCAGCAATGAGTCAGAAGTGACTCAGCAAACACTCAGCAATATATATATATATATATATATATATATATATATTCTACAATGTACACATTAGATACATCCCCCCCTTTTACACACTTATTATTGTTTTTATATACATATTAGATACATCCCCTCTTTTACACACTTATTAATATTTTTATATTCATATTAGATACATCCCCTCTCTTACACACTTATTAATATTATTATATTCATATTAGATACATCCCCTCTCTTACACACTTATTAATATTTTTATATTCATAATAGATACATCCCCTCTCTTACATACTTATTAATATTTTTATATTCATATTAGGTACATCCCCTCTTCTACACACTTATTATTATTTTAGCAACTTTAGTGTTAATAGAAAATTCGGGGTGTTACATTCTCCCCTCCTTTTAGGATTTCGTCCCCGAAATCTTCAAGTCTGGAAGAATGTATATCCTACCATCCAAACGTCCATCTACTCATCCATCATACACAGGCATCCATTGTCCTTACAGACTTCTAATGCTTTCATGTTTAAATGCACATTGTGTGTATATGTCCGTATCAAATGCAAAATCAGGCGGTCCACTGATTCAGTTGACCTCCTTAATGCAACTATGATCGTGCCATGCATCCATTATGTATGCAAAAGATTCTTAATGCTACATAATACTTCTATATGCGTGCACAACCATCATCTGAATGCAGCATCCACATGATAATACAACCATCGTTCATCCATTTTACTAAATACATCCATATATATGCAATATGCAATATGTAGTGACTGAGCCGATCTAGTGCCTAAAGTGTGTGTATATATGCATCCACGAGCAACCACTAGCAAACACTTGCATCCATTTTGCATCCATCATACATAACATGTCTCAAACACATGTTTCAACCATAGGATTATCCTAACTAAAGGTCAAAGATACTAATGAGAGGACATACTAAAGATAAGATAAGATAAGCTAAGCGATAAAGGAGAAATTAAAAGACATACCCTCAAAAAGAAAAGGGTACAACGAACGCATCTTCTCTTCTGCCTCCCAAGTTGCGTTGCTCTCATCATCTCCCCATTGCACTTTGACCAGTCTGACCTCTCGATTCCTCAACTTTTTGATCTCCGACCTAAGAATGCATGTAGGAGCTCGTCTAATTGTTGCATCACGCTCTATTTCCACCTCTTTAAGCAAGCTCGGCTCTACCACCTCCGCGGTCTTGTGCAAACACTTCCTCAAATGTGATACATGGAATACGTCGTGTATTCCACTAAGTTTCTCAGGCAACTCCACCCTATATGCCATCTTCCCAATCCTGTTTTTTACAGGAAACGACCCTACAAACCTTGGTGCTAATTTCCCCACGGACCCAAAGCGAACAACATTCTGTAACGGAGATACTTTGATAAAAACCATGTCCCCAATGTCAAACTCAAGATCTGTCCTCCTCTTATCAGCATACGATTTTTGCCTATCTTGTGCTGCTTTCATCCTCCTTCGAATCAACTCAATCTTCTCCGAGGTTTCCCTAACCATATCGGGCCCAAGTAGGATTTTATCGGTAGATTCCCACCAACATGTAGGCGAACGGCAAGGCCTTCCATAAAGAGCTTCGAAAGGTGCCATGCCAATACTAGACTGAAAGCTATTATTATATGCGAATTCTACTAACGGAAGGCGCTCTTCCCATGTACCCCCAAAGTCTAGGATACAAAGCCTTAAAAGATCCTCTAGAATGCGATTCACCCTCTCGGTCTGGCCGTCTGTCTGAGGATGATATGCGGTGCTCAAACATAGCTGAGTCCCTACCACCTCTTGTAAACTCTTCCAAAATTCGCTAGTAAAGATGGGGTCACGGTCGCTTACTATACTAGAAGGAATACCGTGCAAACGAACTATCTCCTTAATGTATACAGAAGCCAACCACGGAGCAGTCCTCTTACTTTTCACGGGAATAAAATGGGCGCTTTTAGTAAGTCTATCTACTATAACCCAAATCCCCGTGTTACCCTTCCTTGATCTTGGTAATCCATCCACAAAATCCATTGAGATGCTTTCCCATTTCCATAGTGGAACTTCTAATGGGTGAAGCAACCCACCGGGTTTCTTTTGTTCTGCTTTAACTCGTTGGCACACCAAGCATCTAGCGACGTACTCGGCCACATCTTTTTTCATACCGGCCCAAAAGAAAACCCGCTTCATATCTTTGTACATCTTATCCCCGCCGGGATGAATGGTCATTTTTGAGCGATGAGCATCATCAAGAATGGCCTTCCTTAAGTCTTCGTCTTGTGGTACACAAAGTCTATTATCCCTTCGTAACCAACCCTTATCGTCTAGGGTATACCTACGAAGATGGCTTGACGACTCCCCCCCTTTGAGCTTTTCTACTATCTCAACCAACTGTGGGTCGTCTCGTTGTGCCTCACCAACCCGTCGTAGAAGTGTAGGTCTAACCTTGAAGGATTCTAACAGACCGGGTACTAAGTCAACGGAGGGTCTAAAGTCAAACATAGAGATGAATTCTAAGCTTTGTCGTTCAACAAACAACGGACTCAAGGACAACCTTTTCCTACTTAAGGCGTCTGCCACCACGTTACCCTTGCCCGGGGTATATGCTATTTCAAAATCGTAGGAGGCTAAGAATTCCATCCACCGTTGCTGCCTTAAATTCAAATCCTTCTGAGAGAATAAGTATTTTAATGATTTGTGGTCAGTGAACAGTTCGAATTTCTCACCAAGAAGATAGTGACGCCAAGACTTAAGCGCGAAAACAATTGCGGCTAGCTCTAAGTCATGCGTGGGGTAATTCTTTTCATGAACCCTCAACTGCCTTCCACCATAGGCTATTACTCTTCCCTCTTGCATGAGGACCGCGCCAAGTCCCGTCCCACAAGCATCAGTATAGATGGTAAACGGTTTATTCCCGTCTGGCAGCACTAAGACTGGGGCTGAAGTTAAGGCTCTCTTTAAACGTTGGAACGCATCATCGCAATCTTTGTCCCACGTAAAAACCAGGTTCTTCTTCGTTAACCGTGTTAATGGAGCTGATATTTTTGCGAAGTCTTTGATAAACTTCCTATAATAGCCAGCCAACCCCAAGAAACTTCTTACTTCGGTTGCATTTTTAGGGACCTTCCAATCTTGGATGGCCACCACCTTTGCGGGATCCACTGCTATCCCTTCTTTGGAAACCACGTGTCCTAAGAACCGTACTTCCTTCCTCCAGAAGTGACACTTAGAAAATTTTGCCTTAAGGTTATGCGCTCGAAGGGTTTCCAACACTTCCCTAAGATGTAGGGAGTGCTCTTCTTTATTCTTAGAAAAGACTAAGATGTCATCCACAAAGACTACCACGAATTTGTTAAGGTATTCCCTAAACACCCTACTCATCAAATCAACAAAATATGCAGGGGCGTTTGTCAAACCAAAGGGCATCACTAGCCATTCATAGAATCCGTCAGGAGTCCTAAAATCAGTCTTATCTATACTATCCTCAGCCACTCTCAGTTGATGAAAGCCAGTGGCTAAGTCCAACTGCGAAAACACTAAGGCGCCAACTAACTGATCAAAGAGATCGTCAATCCTCGGCAGTGGGTGTCGGTTCTTTTTAGTAAGCTTGTTTAGTTCTCTATAGTCCATACAAAGTCTAAGAGACCCATCCGCCTTTGTGGCAAAAACTACTGGAGCACCCCACTCCGATATACTACGTCTTATGAACCCCTTCTCAAGCAACTCCTTTACTTGCTTATTGAGTTCCCTCCTTTCATGAGGAGCCATGTGGCGCACTGGCAAAGATACGGGTTTAGCATTATGCACAAGATAAATTCGAAAGTCTATCTCCCGCCTTGGAGGTAAGCCCTTCACCTCCTCAAACACATCCGGATATTCCCGGACCACTTCTACCGATCGCAGGTTCTCTACAGACGCGTCAAGCGATTCAAGATAACTTAGCATAACGGAATTTATGGGATTACAAAAGATGTCGAGTTACCAAGGCGAGTCACAAGCCTAACTACTCTCCTTTCACAATCAAGAATGGCCCTATTTCTAGACAACCAATCCATTCCTAAAATTAGCCCATAGCCCGTGAAGCCCAATACATAAGCATCACATCTAAATTCAACGCTAAGTATAGAGATTTTCAAATCCAAACATATCATGGTCAAATGAGCCGAACCCCCAATTGGATTTGAAACGACCAAGGGATCCTCTACTAAACTGGTGTTCAAGTGCAGTGATTCAACTAATGATGCAGAGATAAACGAATGAGATGCGCCAGAATCGAATAAGGTACGGACAGGATGATCAAACAGAAAAACTAAGCTTTCAACAGAAATTGTTCTACCTCTTTCTTGCAGCGGTGGGGCCGCAATAGCCTGAACTTGCCCCCTTGCCTGCCCTGGTGCCATAAGAGCCTGCACCTGTCCTCCCGAGGTAGACCCTTCCCTCTGGCCCTTCTTTGGACAGTCCTTCACTAAATGTCCCGCATCTCCACAATGAAAACAACCAGTCTTCTTTTTCTTTCTACAATCTTTGCTGAGATGGCCAGGCGTCCCACAATTGAAGCATTTCTTCTTCCCTTTGCCATTATTGTTTTTACCACCCTTCTTATTTTGCTGTTGGGGTTTCTTCTGATCCCCTTTCTTTTCAACTGCCTTATCCTCATGCATAAGTGCCATTTCTACTAGCTTTTCAAAGGTGGCTCCCATAGGGATGTGGGTCATAGCCAACCCTTGCAACGGTTCATTCAAGCCTCTAACGAACCTCAAAGCTTTCTTCTCTGGCGTGTTCACCAACTCCAAGCCAAACCTTGCTAACTGATTAAATTTATTGACATATTCCTTTACTGATGAGCTCCCTTGCTTTAGTGCCAGAAATTTTTCCATATTTAAGTTCTCCTCTGCCCTTGAAAGAAACTTTGCCTCAAACCTTCGTCTGAAATCCGCCCATGAATCAACTGGACGTTCCCCGTTAGTGACCTCCCACCAAAACGAGGCCTCTCCCTTCATTAACCAAGCAGCTAAACGGACTTTCCTCCCATCTTCCACTTCAAAGATATCCAATAATTCCTCAGTCTCCTTAAGCCAATCTCTGGCCTCCACAAACGTCTCAGTCCCTTGAAAAGTTTTTCCTCCCATAGCCTTGAATTCCTTGCACGTCTTTGCAAAAGTGTCAACACGAGGAGGAGGAGGAGGAGGAATGGGTGCAACTAGGGGTTGAGGAGTATCCGCTGGGCCTGCAGTGGTGGCCCTAGCCTCCAAGTATCTCCTAAACCACCCTGGAATCATCACACCTTCTGGGAGATTAAGATCTTCAGCCATGCTGAAACGAAAAAGGAAAGATTCAAAATGGAGAATTCGAAAGATAAAGACAAGGATGTGGCTATTTGGGATTTTGTTTTTCATAAAAACTCTCTTTAAATAACATGTTTTTTTTTGAAAGCACTTCTTCCAAAAATACTTTAGAAAAAAATATTTTTCTAAAAAATTTTTTTATCTGTTCTGGTAACCTTATGCTCTGATACCACGTGAACACCCCACGTCCATTAATGTCACTCACAAAGGGAATGCATTAACTTCCATGGAGGTTTTAAGTGAATATAGAACAGTAAAATTACAACAAGACAGATATAAAATAGTACTTGAAAATTCAGAAACTTTATTTCATTGTAGCAGAAGTCAAAACATGTTTGATTACATCATAACACCATATTCAATGTCAAGTACAATATCTATCTTGATAAAACAAGTACATAATCCCATTACATGAATAGCCATTAAAAAGAAAGATAACAAGCTGGACTTTACTTCAGCAGTCCAAGCTTTCCAGAAGATAAGCGATCCAACTAGACTCCACTAGAACTTGGCCCAACCTGCGGACCTGAAGGGAGAAAAAGGATGGAAAAGAGGGGGTCAGACATAAAGTCTGGTGAATATGATAATTCTACAATACTATTACCAAAATAACTGGACTAAGGCATAAGCTGGAAAACAAGAAAATGTCTATGAAGAGCAGATTAAGGACATAGACAATCGCTAAAGGCAACGTTATAGGCGCTCCTAAATACTAAAGGATAAACACTATACTGCACCACACCAGTCACCCTAAAGATTCATCCCACTTAGCTTCACTTAGAAACTTTCCCGATGGCTTTACGTACCCCTAGCTGACTACATAGGTGTCGCCTGCCCCTATCTCCACTAGGTGTACCCTACTTCCCATTATTCGATCGGCTCCCTAACTCGTAGATACCCGTGCTGGCCCCACAGTGGGGTGTATCACTCCCCTAAAGTGGCAACCTGATACAACGGACATGCACGGCTTATACCTACACGATGCAACAACGTCTTACCTACCAGCCCGGGTCCACACACGCATATGAAACCCGTTGGACTTGCGTTGCCACCGCTCCCTGTTTTGGCCTCTTATAGTCAAACCCAGTATGCGTGTCCCGTCCTCGACTTGGGTCGAGCCCACAAAGATACGTTTTGGGATACTGGTTGAAATGGGCCCCCACTATTTACCACAAGCATTCCACCTAAGCTTGTCCCCATTAGTCCATCCCACTTAACCCACTTAGTCATGTTCATTTACATGTGTGTTTGGTTAAGTCTAATCGTATTTCAAATGCCTCTAAAGGCAACCACCAGATTCCTCATGCCACCCAAGGCACCTACTTAACCCCCATGTCCCACCTTACATGATTATCTGGTTAAGTATTTCTTAGTTCATTAAGGCCATAACCTCATAAAGACCTCTCACATTAGACTGGCATTTATGGCAGCTGGATTTGCCGGACGGGTCCGGGCAGTCTTACACCATAAAAGAGTCTAACCTCGTGTCTTTACAACTGTTATGCTTTAGTTTGGGCCTAGGACCTCTCACATTGGGCCGACATTTGTGACTACTGGATTTGTCGGGCGGGTCCGGGCAGGTTTACATCACAAACGGGTCCAACCTCGTGTCCTAAGCATTGATTAATAATAATCCACTTTCCCCCAATTTTAATAATTCCCTACTTGAATTATTAATTACTTCCAATTTTTAACAATGTCCATAATTGACTCAATTATGGACATCCATTCATGGTATGCAAAATCTTACAAAATTGCACCTAATTTATTAATTCCTAATATTACCCCTACCCCACGTTTGAACGTTTATTCGCAAAATATATGTTAGACTCGAATAGCCTAACTCATAGCATAAAAGAGATTATCATAATAACAACATGTATATGTGACCAAATGAATCATAATAAGGGGTGAAACTTGCATATGTCCAACTTGCATAGATTATACATGTCATGGACCTAAAGGTGTCAACTTGTTCAAAATTCACCTAATATAATCTCAATCAATTTTCATAAACTTACATATGAACATGTGTGAATCAACATCATCTAATTTTTTAACAACATGGTTTTATATGGGTACACCTAACTCAATAGGCAAATTCCCATATTCAAGTTTTATTTAATTATAGTTTCAAGTTTATGGGTACACCTAACCTAATAGGCAAATTCCCATAAACAAGATCCATTTAAATTAAAAAAAACATAACTTTAAGCATGTTCCAACAACATCATGATTTTACAACATAATATAGCATGATTTATAACATGGCATAGTATGATAGTATAACATAGCTTGACATGATTCTCAACATAGCACGACATAGCATAAGAGAATTTACAACATAGCATGACATAGCATATATAATTTACATCATACGACAACATAATAACATAATAAGAGATCCACAATATATAGAATTTACAATTACAAATCACATCACTTTCTTGTGATCCATTCATAACTGAGTCAAATTAGTTTGTAATAGTCTTGTGAGAATCATCATACTCACCAACAAAAGAAGAGAATTAGAGAGAGAGTTCTTTGGTTTGATTTGTTTTGTTGAGTAGAATTTAGTTGTAGATGATTAGGCTTCCTCTTCTTAGTTTGTGACGGCTACGCTGAACTCCATGGCAGCAGCATGACGGTAGCTTCTCTAATTTTACAAGTGATTTAGGTTTAGGGTCTACCCACTTATTTATAGATTTTAGAATGCATTTAGGCCATTAGATTTAACCTAGAAATAACCGCAGCCATTCAGACAAGATGGGGTTTATCTTGTTGACTCAGCAATGAGTCAGAAGTGACTCAGCAAACACTCAGCAATATATATATATATATATTCTACAATGTACACATTAGATACACCCCCCCCTTTTACACACTTATTATTGTTTTTATATACATATTAGATACATCCCCTCTCTTACACACTTATTAATATTTTTATATTCATATTAGATACATCCCCTCTCTTACACACTTATTAATATTATTATATTCATATTAGATACATCCCCTCTCTTACACACTTATTAATATTTTTATATTCATAATAGATACATCCCCTCTCTTACATACTTATTAATATTTTTATATTCATATTAGGTACATCCCCTCTTCTACACACTTATTATTATTTTAGCAACTTTAGTGTTAATAGAAAATTCGGGGTGTTACATATTTTTCTGATGTTGGTTTCGGCCTTCGGGGTTAATACTTAGGGAACTGCTCACTTGCTAATTTACGGTCAGGGACTGATTGAAATATGATGTGATTTTGGGTTTATCGTGAACCGTGTTTTAAATGACACTGATTCTTTAACCCGGTCAAAGATTAAAACTAAGTGGAGTTTTAATGAATCTTTAATTAGATTGAAATGATCGAGAATGGAGTATAACCAGTTTTGCTCCAGGCGATAGTTAAATCTTTGATTAGATTTGAACGTGAAATGGTAATTGAATTTACCGATAAGACCGTGGTGTTAGATATGAAGTATTACCAGTTTTACTTCATGGGATGAATAGGTTGGGATTGGGAAATTAAAACAAAAGATTAATTCGGTAAGGTTCGTTAATCCCGACTAGTTGAATCGAAATTCAAAAGAAGATTAAAGAATAAATTCAAGGAATTTATCTTTGATAAAATTAATGGGAACCTTTCCCTATGAATGTGAAATTTACAAACTAACTGTAGGTTGGCTAAGCAGAGTGATTTCCTGGGTATTGATCTGATGTTGGTTTCAGCCTTCGGGGTTAATATTTGGGGGATTATTCTCTTGATTAATTTACGGTTAGTGACTGATGAATTGGATTGAGGCGTATGTTGTGTTTGTGTAACACTTATTTAAAATAATACGCGAGTTAATCGGAAAGACCGGGTTTATCCCATTCTGAATAACTGATACGACGATAAGTCGAAGATGAAGACGGTGGTTGAAGACCGGAGGTCTTCACGTCGTTTGGGTGATTACTGATGATCTTGATTGGGATGTACACCCAAGAAGATGGAAACAGTTGGTGATCGTCCAGACGTACATGGAGATCGATGGATATGCAGGGTACTAGGTGCCTCCGGTTTCGTTCAGACCCAGAACGGACTTGTAAATGGACTGTGTGTCTGACATTGGATTTTAGTCTGTGTGATTGATTTCTATTAAATATATATCTGTTTGGCGGCGGAGAATTTATTCTCTTGCTTAACGCCCTTCTCGGAGACGTACGAGCTCTGGGGTTATATACTGATGGATATCAAATGCATAGAGTGAATTTCCTGTGTGGCATGCCTAAGTGGCGAATGATCAAGGCTTCTGTTGAAAAGCAAAGTCTTGTGGTTGATGATCGAAGCACGGCATTTGTGGCGTAGCTTTGTGTAATGTTTACTTCGCGAGTTTCACACCCGGTATAAACCAAAAACGGGAGAAGGACCTCAGGGAGGGCATGCGTTTCTTTCTATCTAGGGTGGTGTCAGTGACCTACCAGCCCTGACAATTATATACTTTTCACCTGTGTGGTTGTTGCTGTTGTGAGGCGCCTCGGTTAGATCGGACGATCCGGGTCCGATGGAGCCATTCGTTGGCTCACTTACGCCCCAAAGGGCGGGGAAACGAAGTGTTCAGGATTTAAGTTTAACCCACATCGGTGGACCGACCCTGTCGCTCCAAGGTCACTCGAGCTCTGACCTGAGGCTCGGGCTAGAGAGTCTCGAATCGGTTGAGGACTATCTTTTGCCTCGGTTCATAGATGGAAAACCAACTTCCAAATACGTGATTTTGCGGTTTTAATTGTAGAACTAGTATGGCGACATGATATATGGTACCCATGCTGTCTATGATTGATACTTATGATTCAAAGTTGTTTTATACACTATACACTGATAATAGTATCAAATGATTTGTTTTAAGACGTATCAAGCATTCTTTGGCTGTTATAAGGGAAAACCCTATCCCCCGGCTTGCGTTGCATTGTGTGATAAGACCTGGGTCTTATAACAGCTTCATTTTTCTTTATTTAGCATTGTGCTGTTTGTTTTATGCACTGGTATTCTTGGGAGGAAACCCGTTCCGTGTTATACGGCGTGGTGCCTTGATTTACCTAACTTTAAAAATAAAGATTACTGTTTTTAGTTCTCACACCAGTCCCATGACTGACCTGGAGTTTATTGTTTTAACCTAAACTCTGGGTGCCCTTATTTTGACATGGGCAGCTAGTAGTTTTGGTTTTGCAGATTTATATTCACAGGATCCTGGTTTACAGCTGGAACGATATCCGGAAAGCTTTGTATCCGTATATCTCTTCTAGTTGTGTATTGTATTATTTTCCTCTGCTATGTATTTAAATGTAATTTAAATCTCTGATATTTCTGTGTAATATTCATTTATACTCTGTATATTCTTGTAATCTGATGCATTGTTGTAATATACAATGAAATGTCCTTCCGTCTGCGTTCTGTTATGGCTTGTTCTCGAACTATCCTCTCTTTCCATTACGGGGAAGTTACGGGTTTTTTACATTAATCATTCCCCAATTTGAAAATTTTGAATTAATTTCCCAATTCAAATTATCAATCAATTCCAAATTTAACTATGGCCATAATTGACTCAATTATGTCCATCTATTTATGGTATGTAAAATCATACCAATTTCATCACAAATTTATTTTATGCCATTTAAGGAATTTATGCCAATTCTCAATATTAAATCTTTTAATATTATCCCATGACCCCACGTTGTACGTTCGTTCGTTTAACGCAAAATATACGTTAGACTCGAATAGTCTAACTCATGGAATAAAGAGAAAACATCACAACATACATACAAATAAAACTAGATCTAAACATAAGGGGTGAACTTGCATGTGTGAATGAGGTTCTACACCTAAAACTTGCATAGGACAAAGTCACAAACTTTTATAAAACTACATATGTCATAGATCCAAATCTAAAGGTGTGAACATGTTTAGGCAATAGTCAAAAACTTGCATAAATCATGTATGTCGTAGATCTACATCTAAAGGTGTAAACTTGCATAGGAAATAACCACAAACTTACATAACATGATTCATGCTCCAAACATATATATTTATATAAACTTGCATATGTGATTTATGCAACATAACGATGGTGTAAACTTACAACTAAACATATAAACTAGCATGTAAAATTTAGCATATAACTCACACATGTCATAGCCTAACTTTAGATCTAAAATAGATGTCATGAAACATGTAAGGTTATGCATAAAATTTTCACTAACTTGCATATGATCTATGTCTCAATTAACATCCTAACTTGCATACATACATGTGATTCATCATATGAATTAGTTCCAACAACATAACCAAACTAGCATATGAAACATCATAATGAATTGATTATACATAATCATAGAATTACAACATGGATGATAGCATCACAACTTTACAACATAGATGATAACATCATAGAATTTACAACATAAATGATAACATCTCAATTTTACAACATAGATGATAACTTGCGGTCAATAATTCACAACATAACCATATAATCTGCATCATTGCTTAATCCAATTAAATCGTTAATTATTTTATTAAAGAAATCGAACTCACAACAAGAAGGTCTTGAGTTCTGAAATCTGAGTTCTGAAATTGATTAAGCTCGCCTTTGTAGTAGATTCGTTGTTGTTTTGGATTAATGTTGAATAGAACTGAATTGATTAGCTGTTCTTCCTCTCAAATTGGTGGCGGCTACTCTGGGTTACAAGTTGACAGCATGACGACCATAGTTTCGGTTTTTATTTTGATTTAGGGTTTGAGTCTACCTATGTTTATATAGAATTTTAATTTAATTATAGTCGTCGGATGATCTTAGGGTTAATCAAAACCATTCAGTCGGGATAGGGTGACACCTCAGCCCTAATGACTCAGCAAGGAGTCAGAAAGGACTCAGCAATGAGTCACAACATGGATCAGACTGAACCAGAAAGCAGTGCAGGCCTGTTGCCCGGCCTGGGCGCACTTGACAGGTGCTCCAGTGCAAATTTGTATTGGCGCACTTCCCAAGTGCGCCAGTGCAATATTTTTGTTGTTGTTTGGCCGCCTAACTTCGTTCGTCCATATCTCCTTCATTCAGTATCCGTTTCCCGCAAATTCGGACTCTATCTCAACCAGAATTCCGAGATGAACACAATGGCACAACCCATTTTCCTTAATTCTCATGTCTGAGATTAATTATTCTTTAATTTAGTTTATTCGATTATTCAAAAATACAGGGTGTTACATTCTCCCCTCCTTAAAGGATTTCGCCCCCGAAATCTCCAAGTTAAGGAGAATGCATATCCTAACATCCAAACAACCATCTACTCGGCCATCAAACACAGGCATCCATTATCCTTAATAAATTCCTAATGCTGTATGAACATATGCAAGAAGTGTGTGTATATGTTCCTTATCTAATGCAAAATCAGTCGGTTTACTGATTCAGTTGGCCTCCTTAATGCAAACCATGATAGTGCCATGCATCCATTATGTATGCGAAAGAATCCTATTGATACATATTATTTCTACATGTGTGCACAACCATTCACCAAAATGCAGCACTCCATATGATAACACAACCATTACTTAAATATGTATACACATTTATATGCAATATGCAATATGAAGTGACTGAGCCGATCTAGTGCCTAAAGTGCGTGTATATGCATCCACGAGCAACCACTAGCAACCACTTGCATCCACATGCATCCATCATACATAACATGTCCCAAACACATGTTTCAACCATAGGACTACCCTATTTGAAGGTCAAAGATACTAGCGAGAGGACATACTAAAGATAAAACAAGTACATGCTAAGCGATAAAGGAGAAATTAAAAGACATACCCTCGAAAAGAAAAGGGTACAATGAACGCATCTTCTCTTCCGTCTCCCAAGTAGCGTTGCTCTCATCATCTCCCCATTGCACTTTGACTAGCTTGACCTCTCGATTCCTCAACTTCTTAATTTCCGAGCCAAGAATGCACGTAGGAGCTCATCGAATCGTCGCATCACGCTCTATCTCCACCTCTCTAAGCAAGCTCGGCTCTACCACTTCCGCGGTCTCGTACAAGCACTTCCTCAAATGTGATACATGGAATACATCGTGTACACCACTAAGTCTCTCGGGCAACTCCACTCTATACGCCATCTGCCCGATCCTCTCCTTAATAGGAAACGACCCTACAAACCTTGGTGTTAACTTCCCAACTGACCCAAAGCGAACAACATTCTGTAATGGAGACACCTTGACAAAGACCATGTCCCTAATATCAAACTCAAGATCTGTCCTTCTCTTGTCCGCATACGATTTCTGCCTATCTTGCGTCATCTTCATCCTCCTTCGAATCAAATCTATCTTTTCCGAAATCTATCTAATCATGTCGGGTCCAAGCAAGATCTTATCTGTAGACACCCACCAACATGTAGGCGAACGACACGGCCGTCCATAGAGAGCCTCGAATGGTGCCATGCCGATGCTAGACTGAAAGCTATTATTATATGCAAACTCCACCAACGGAAGATGTTCCTCCCATGCACCTCCGAAGTCTTAGACACACAACCTCAACAAGTCCTCTAGAATACGATTCACCCTCTCGATCTGGTCATCCGTCTGAGGATGATATGCGGTGCTCAAACATAACTGAGTCCCTACCGCCTCTTGCAAGCTCTTCCAAAACTCACTAGTAAAGATAGGACCGCGGTCGCTCACTATGCTAGAAGGAACACCGTGCAAACGAACTATCTCTCGAATGTATACGGAGGCTGACCATGGAGCAGTCCTCTTACTCTTCACGGGAATGAAACGGGCGCTCTTAATAAGTCTGTCTACCACGACCCAAATCCCCGTATTACCCTTCCTCGATCTCGGTAACCCATCAATAAAGTCAATCGAGACACTTTCCCACTTCCATTGTGGGACCTCCAATGGGTGAAGCAACCCACCGGTCTTCTTTTGCTCTGCTTTTACTTGTTTGCACACCAAGCATCTAGCGACAAACTCGGCCACATCCCTCTTCATACCGGCCCAAAAGTAAACTCGTCTCATATCCATGTACATCTTGTCCCCGCCGGGATGGATGGTCATCTTCGAACGATGTGCATCATCAAGAATGGTCTTCCTCAAATTCTCGTCCCGTGGTACACAAAGTCTACCGTCCCTACATAACCAACCCTTATCATCTAGGGTATACCTACTGAGATGGCTCAATGACTCCCCCCTTTTGAGCTTCTCTACTAACTCAACCAACTGTAGGTCATCTCGCTGTGCCTCACCGATCTATCCCAAAAGCGTAGTTCTGACCTCTAAGCCGGAAGGTTAAAGTTTAGCTTCTCTTTTATTTATGGCTATTTTGATGTTGGGGATTATGTCTTTCAGTTTATGTACTTTTGATAGTCAAGATGGATATTATGTACTTTGAATCTGCTTTTTGATGATGTAAGCAAACATATGTGTTTTCCGCTGCAATGAAATAAAGTTTTAAATCTTTGAGTACTATTTATATCTGTCTTGTTGTTAAGTTTCTGTTCTATACTTACTTAAAATGCTCCATAGAAGTTAATGCATTCCCTTTGTGAGTGACATTAATGAACGTGGGGTGTTACACCATCAGTTGAGAGTGGCTGAGGATAGCATAGACAAGACTGCCTTTAGGACTCCAGGCGGCTTCTTCGAGTGGCTTGTGATGCCCTTCGGTTTGACAAACGCCCCCGCATACTTTGTTGACTTGATGAGTAGGGTGTTTAGGGAGTACCTTAATAAATTTGTGGTAGTCTTTGTGGACGACATCTTGATCTTTTCCAAAATCGAGTAAGAGCATGCCCTACATCTTAGGGAAGTGTTGGAGACTCTTCGAGCGCATAGCCTCAAAGCTAAATTTTCAAAATGTCACTTTTGGAGGAAGGATATGTTTGAGCACTAGGTACAAAGTCAATGGAAGGTCTAAAGTCAAACGTAGAGATGAACTCTAATCTTCGCCTCTCAACAAACAACGGACTCAAGGACAACCTCTTCCTACTTAAGGCGTCTACCACCACGTTACCCTTGCCAGGGGTATATGCTATCTCGAAATCGTAGGACGCTAAGAATTCCATCCACATTTGCTGCCTTGAGTTCAAGTCCTTCTGAGAGAATAAGTATTTTAGCGATTTGTGGTCAGTGAACAATTCGAATTTCCCGCTAAGAGGATAATGGCGCCAAGACTTAAGCGCGAAAACAATAGCGGCCAACTCTAGGTCATGCTTAGGGTAATTTTTCTCATGCACCCTCAACTGCCTACCAACATAGGCTATTACCCTTCCCTCTTGAATTAAGATTGCGCCTTGTCCTGTCCCACAAGCATAGGTATAAACAGTAAATGGCTTACTCCCATCTGGCAACACTAAGACTAGTGTTGTAGTCAAAACTCTCTTTAAATGTTGGGAACGCATCATCACAATCTACGTCCCAGGTGAAAACTAGGTTCTTCTTTGTCAAGCGTCTTAATGCGGCTGATATTTTTGCGAAGTCCTTGATAAACTTCCTATAGTATCCAACCAACCCTAAGAAACTCCTCACCTCGGTAGCATTTTTAGGGACCTTCCAATCTTGGATGGCCACTACCTTCGCGGGATCCACAGCTATCCCTTCTTTGGAAACCACGTGCCCTAAGAATCGCACTTCCTTCCTCCAAAAGTGACATTTTGAAAATTTAGCTTTGAGGCTATGCGCTCGAAGAGTCTCCAACACTTCCCTAAGATGTAGGGCATGCTCTTCCTCGATTTTGGAAAAGATCAAGATGTCGTCCACAAAGACTATCACAAATTTATTAAGGTACTCACTAAACACCCTACTCATCAAATAAACAAAGTATGCGGGGGCGTTTGTCAAACCGAAAGGCATCACAAGCCACTCGAAGAAGCCGCCTGGAGTCCTAAAGGCAGTCTTGTCTATGCTATCCTCAGCCACTCTCAACTGATGGTGTAACACCCCACGTTCATTAATGTCACTCACAAAGGGAATGCATTAACTTCTATGGAGCGTTTTAAGTAAGTATAGAACAGAAACTTAACAACAAGACAAATATAAATAGTACTCAAAGATTTAAAACTTTATTTCATTGCAGTGGAAAACACATATGTTTGCTTACATCATCAAAAAGCAGAGTCAAAGTACATAATACCCATCTTGACTATCAAAAGTACATAAACTGAAAGACATAATCCCCAACATCAAAATAGCCATAAATAAAAGAGAAGCTAAACTTTACTCCAGCGATCCAAGGAATCTTCTAAAAGCAGTCCAAGATCAAGCTCCACTGGTGCTAGTTCCAACCTGAGCACCTTGGGGGGAAAGGAAGGAAAGAGGAGGAAACAAAGGGGGTCAGACATAAAGTCTAGCGAGTGCGATAATTTTAACACTATAATTAACAAAGTAACTAGGCTAAGGCATAAGTTGGAAAATAAGGAAATGACCATGAACCATTGAATACGGCAGAGTAAATAAGGAAACAAGATGAACGACGATATCGTTAAAGCGCACTTAACCCGCTGTAAGATAATTACTAAACTACACCAAAACTATAAGATAATTGCTATACTGCACCACCACTAGTATACTGCACCACCACTAGTCACCCTAAGGTTGATCCCGCCTACAGAACTTAATAATGATATTGGTAGTTTCGTGCACCCCTAGTTGCCTTCATAGGTGTCGCCTGCCCCTATCTCCACTAAGTGTAGCCACTACCCCCAAGCGATCGGCTCCCTAACTAGTAGATACCCGTGCTGGCTCCACAGTGGGGTGTATCACTTCCCAAAGTGGCAACCCGATACAACCAATAATGCACGGCTGATACCTACACGATGCAACAACATCTTACCTACTAGCCCGGGTCCACACACGCATATGAACCCGTTGGACTTGCGTTGCCACCGCTAACCCGTTTTGTCCTCTTACAGTCAAGCCCAGTATGCGTGTCCCGTCATCGACTTGGGTCGAGCCCACAAAGATACGTATGGGTTACTGGTTGAAATGGGCCCCGATCATTAGACACAAGCTATCCACCTAAGCTTGGTCCCCTCTAGTACATCCCACTTAACCACTTCTTATTCATGTTTCAATTATATGTTTCAATTTTGGTTAAGTGTTTCTAATCGTATTTCCAAATGCCACCCAAAGCACCCACTACCACATGCCACCCAAGGCACCCACTTAACCCACTCATGTCCACTACATGTTTATCTGGTTAAGTGTTTCTTAATTCATTAAGACCGTAACCCCATAAAGGCCTCTCACATTAGACTGGCATTTGTGGCAGCTGGATTTGCCGGGCGGGTCCGGGCAGTCTTACACCACAAAAGAGCCTAACCTCGTGTCTTTACAATTGTTATGTATTTAATTTATGCCTAAGACCTCTCACATTAGACTGGCATTTGTGGCAGCTGGATTTGCCGGGCGGCTACGGGCAGTCTTACACCACAAAAGAGCCTAACCTCGTGTCTTAGACGATTAATTTCTCCTAATTAATCATTCCCCAAATTTGAATTACTTTCCCTATTCAAATTATCAATCAATTCCAAATTTAACGATGTCCATAATTGACTCAATTATGTCCATCCATTTATGTATGCAAAATCATAACAATTTTCACCACAATTATATTTTATGTGTTTTAAGGCATTTATGCCAATTAAATCTTTTTAATATTATCCCCTTTACCCCCACGTTGTACGTTTGTTCGTTTAACATAAAATATACGTTAGACTCGAATAGTCTAACATATGGAACAAAGAGAAAACATCACAATATACACATAATGAAAACATAGATCTAAACATAGGGATGAACTTGCATATGTGAATGATGTTCTACATCTAAAACTTGCATAGGCCAAAGTTACAACTTGCATAAACAATATATGTCATGGATCCAAACCTAAAGGTGTGAACTTGCATAAATCATGTATTTCATAGATCTTCATCTAAAGGTGTAAACTTGCATAGGCAATAACCCTAAACTTGCATAACATGATTCATATCCCAAACTCATATATTTATATAAACTTGCATATGTGATTTATGCATCATAACAGTGGTGTAAACTTGCATCTAACAAGTAAAATATCATGTAGAATTTAGCATATAACTCACATATGTCATAGCCTAACTTTTAATCAAATTTTCACATAAACTAGATGTCATAACCATGCAGGGTCACATATAATTTTACCCAACTTGTATATGATTCATGTTTAAATAAAAATCTAAACCTGCATACATATGATTTATCATATGAATCAGCATCATCACACTAGCATATGAAACATGATGATTTGGTTATATGTAAAATTACAACATAGACGATAGCAAGATAACTTTACATCATAAATGATAGCATCACAACATAACGTCATAGAGATTTCAACACAATTCTACAACATAATTACAACATGTGATCAATAATTCACATCACATCCATACAATCCGCATCATAACTTAATCCAATTAAATTACTAATTATTTTATTAAAATTATCGAACTCACAACTCAAAAGCGGTCTTGAGTTCTGAATTCTGATTTCTGAAGTTGAATTAGCTTTCCTTTGAAGAAGATTCGTTGTTAGGGTTGAATAGAACTGATTTGATTTTCTGTTCTTCCTCTCTAATTGGTGGCGGCTACTCTAGGGTTCAAGACGACAGCATGACGGCCATAGTTTTAGTTTTAATTCTGATTTAGGTTTTGAGTCTATAGGTCTTTTTATAGAGCTTTGAATTTATTTATAGTCGTCAGATCACTCTAGAATCCATCTAGGCCTTAGAAACCAAGTAATGATGTCAACAGACCAACCAGAAATCGCCACCTAAGCCCTAAAACATCAAATTTCGTCATAGACCATTTAAGGCCGATGGGACCAATTCCAAACCTCCTGAGTCAACCCTGGGGTCGACCCAGCGGGTCTTGGGTCGACCCAGCGGGTCTCGGGTCGACCCATAAAATAGGTCGGTTTGGCGTTTTGCCTTCCCGCTTCCGCTGTTTTGAATTTTTTTCTTAAATTTTAGGTTGAATTTTAATTTATATATATATATCTATATATATATATATCTCTATCTTTCTAATTAACCATTTTCACACTAAACTACTTTTTGAACCGCGTTCACACTAAGCCGCTTTTTAGCCATTCCCCTAAAACAAAAATATGGCGTTGTCGGGGATCGAACTATGTACCTCTTGTATGCAAGTCACATGTTCCAACCAAATGAGCTACTAAGTCTTTTGCTTACAAACCTTAGAACAATACTAAACATTTATTCTTTAATTTAGTTAATTCGATTATTCAAAAATCTGGGGTGTTACATTCTCCCCTCCTTAAAGGATTTCGCCCCCGAAATCTCTAAGTTAAGGAGAATGCATATCCTAACATCCAAACAACCATCAACTCAACCATCAAACACAGGCATCCATTGTCCTTATAGAATTTCTAGTGTTGTATGAACATATGAAAAAAGTGCGTGTATATGTTCCTTATCTAATGCAAAATCAGGCGGTCTACTGATTTAGCTGACCTCCTTAATGCAAACCATGATAGTGCCATGCATCCAGTATGTATGCGAAAGAACCCTATCGATACATATTATTTCTACATGTGTGCACAATCATTCACCAAAATGCAAAATCCATATGATAGCACAACCATTATACATCCATTAGTTTAAATATGCACACACATTTATATGCAATATGCAATATGAAGTGACTGAGCCGATCTAGTGCCTAAATTGTGTGTATGTGCATCTACGAGCAACCACTAGCAAACACTTGCATCCACATGCATCCATCATACATAACATGTCTCAAACACATGTTTCAATCATAGGACTACCCTATCTAAAGGTCAAAGGAGAGGACATACTAAAGATAAGATAAGTATAAGGTAAGCGATAAAGGAGAAACTAAAAGACATACCCTCGAAAAGAAAAGGGTATAATGAATGCATCTTCTCTTCCGTCTCCCAAGTAGCGTTGCTTTCATCATCTCCCCATTGCACTTTGACTAGCTTGACCTCTTGATTCCTCAACTTCTTAACCTTCGACCCAAGGATGCACGTAGGAGCTTGCTGAATCGTCGCATCACGCTCTATATCCACCTCTCTAAGCAAGCTCGGCTCTACCACTTCCGCGGTCTCGTGCAAGCACTTCCTCAAATGTGACACATGGAATACATTGTGTACGCCACTAAGTCTCTCGGGCAACTCCACTCTATACGCCATCTGCCTAATCCTCTCCTTAATAGGAAACGGCCCAACGAACCTTGGTGCTAACTTCCTAACGGACCGAAAGCGAGCGACGTTCCGTAATGGAGATACCTTGATAAAGACAATGTCCCCAATATCAAACTCAAGATCTATCCTCCTCTTGTCCGCATAAGATTTCTGCCTATCTTGCGCCATCTTCATCCTCCTTCGAATCAAATCGATCTTTTCCGAAGCCTCTCTAATCATATCGGGCCCAAGTAAAATCTTATCTGTAGACTCCCACCAACATGTAGGCGAACGACACGGCCGTCCATAAAGAGCCTCAAACGGTGCCATGCCAATGCTAGACTAAAAGCTGTTATTATATGCGAGCTCCACCAACGGAAGATGTTCCTCCCATATACCTCCGAAATCTAAGACACACAACCTCAATAGGTCCTCTAGAATATGATTCACCCTCTCGGTCTGGCCGTCCGTCTGAGGATGATATGCGGTGCTCAAACATAACTGAGTCCCTACTGCCTCTTGCAAGCTCTTCCAAAATTCGCTAGTAAAGATAGGATCGTTGTTGCTCACTATGTTAGAAGGAACACCGTGCAAACGAACTATTTCTCCAATGTATACGGAGGTTAACCATGGATCAGTCCTCTTACTCTTCACGGGAATGAAATGGGCGCTCTTAGTAAGTCTATCTACCACGACCCAAATCTCCGTGTTACCCTTCCTTGATCTCGGTAATCCGTCAACAAAATCCATCGAGACGCTTTCGCACTTCCATTGTGGGACCTCCAATGGGTGTAGTTATCCACCGGGCTTCTTTTGCTCTGCTTTTACTTGTTGGCACACCAAGCATCTAACGACAAACCCTACCACGTCCTTCTTCATACTGGCCCAAAAGTAAACTCGTTTCATGTCCATATACATCTTGTCCCCGTCGGGATGGATGGTCATCTAAGAACGATGTGCATCATCAAGAATGGTCTTCCTTAGGTCCTCGTCTTTTGGTACACAATGCCTACTGTCCCTACGTAACCAACCCTTATCATCTAGGGTATACCTACGGAGATGGCTTGATGACTCCCCTCTTATGAGCTTCTCTACTAACTCCATCAACTGTGGGTCATCACGCTGTGCCTCTCCAACCTGTCCCAAAAGTGTAGGTCTGACCTCAAGGACGCTAGCAAACTGGGTACAAAGTAAACAGAAGGTTTAAAGTCAAACGTAGAGATGAACTCTAAGCTTCGCCGCTCAACAAACAACGGACTCAAGGATAACCTTTTTCTACTTATGGCGTCTGCCACCACGTTACCCTTGCCAGGGGTATATGCTATCTCGAAATCGTAGGATGCTAAGAATTGCATCCACCTTTGCTGCCTTAAGTTCAAGTCCTTCTGAGAGAATAAGTATTTTAGCGATTTGTGGTTAGTGAATAATTCAAATTTCTCACCAAGAAGATAATGACGCCAAGACTTAAGCGTAAAGACAATAGCGGCCAACTCTAGGTCATGTGTAAGCTAATTTCTCTCATGCACTCTCAATTGCCTTCCACTATAGGCTATTACCCTTCCCTCTTGCATTAAGACTGCGCCTAGTCCTGTCCCACAAGCATCGATATAAACAGTAAATGGCTAACTCCCATCTGGCAACACGAAGACTGGGGTTGTGGTCAAAGCTCTCTTTAGACGTTGGAACGCATCATCACAATCTACGTTCCATGTGAAAACTAAGTTCTTCTTCGTCAAGTGTGTTAATGGGGCTGATTTCTTTGTGAAGTCTTTGATAAACTTCTTATAGTAGCCAGCCAACCCTAAGAAACTCCTCACCTCGGTAGCATTTTTAGGAACATTCCTATCTTGGATGGCCACTACCTTCGCTGGATCTACAGCTATCCCTTCTTTGGAAACCACGTTCCTTAAGAATCGCACTTCCTTCTTCCAAAGTGACATTTAGAAAATTTAGCTTTAAGGCTGTGCGCTCGAAGGGTATCCAATGCTTTCCTGAGATGTAGGGCATACTCTTCCTCTCTCTTAGAAAAGACCAAGTTGTCATCCACAAAGACCACCACGAATCTATTAAGGTACTCCCTAAACACCCGACTCATCAAGTCAACAAAGTATGTGGGGGCGTTTGTCAAACCGAAGGGCATCACAAGCCACTTGAAGAAACCGTCTGGAGTCCTAAAGGCAGTCTTGTCTATGCTATCCTCAGCCACTCTTAACTGATGGAAACCAGTGGCTAAGTCCAAATGCGAAAACACTGAGGCGCCAACTAACTGATTGAAGAGATCGTCAATCCTCGGCAGTGGGTGTCTATTCTTCTTAGTAAGCTTATTAAGTTCTCTAGTGTCCACACAAATTCTAAGGGACCCATTTTCCTTTGTGGCAAATGCTACTGAGGCACCCCACTCTGATATACTACGTCTGATGAACACATTCTCAAGCAATTCCTTCACTTGCTTACTGAGTTCTCTTCCCTCTCTTGGAGCCATGTGGCACACTGGTAATGCAACTGGATTTGCATTATCTACTAGATATATCTGAAAGTCTATCTCACATTTTGGGGGTAAACCCCTCACCTCATTGAAGACATCAGCATATTCACGGACTATGGAAACAGAATGTAAATCATCATCGGATGCATGAAGGGATTCTAGGTAGCTAGGCATTACTGGACCTCTAGGGTCGCAAGAAATATCAAGGGTCTTTCCAAAAACGAGTCAATAATCTAACTACCCTTCTTTCACAATCTAGGATGGCCCCATATCTAGTTAGCCAATCCATACCTAGAATTAAACCGTAGCCCATGAAGCCAAGAACAAAAGCGTTGCACTCAAACTCAACGCCCAAGATAAACACTCTCAAATCCCGACAAATCATAGAAAGATGAGCCGAACCACCGATAGGATTTGAGGCTACTAAGGGATCAGTAATTAGACTAGTATCAAGGTGCAGTGTTTCAACTAATGATGTAGAAATAAACGAATGTGATGTGCTAGAATCGAATAAAGTACGGACAGGATGATCAAACAGAATAACTAAACTTTCAGTGGAAATTGCTCTACCTCATTCTTGCAGCGGTGGGACCACGAGATCCTGAACTTGTCCCCTTGCCTGCCCTGGTGCCATAAGAGCTTGTACCTGTCCTCCCGAGGTAGACCCTGCCCTCTGCCCTTTCTTTGGGCAGTCCTTAATAAGATGTCCCGCCTCGCCACAGTGGAAACAACCAGTCTTCTTTTTCTTCCTACAATCTTTGCTTAGATGGCCGGGTGTCCCATAGTTAAAGCATCTTTTCTTTCCCTTAGCATTGTTGCCTTTGCCACCTTTCTTGTTCTGTTGTTGCTGTTGCGGCTTCTTTGGATCCCCTTTCTTCTCGGGTGCCTTATTAGCATTGGCGTCCTTTTCCTCTTCATGCATGAGCGCCATGTCAACTAGTCTCTCGAAGGTAGCCCCCATGGGAATGTGGGTCATAGCTAACCCATGAAGCGGCTCGTTTAAACCCTTAATAAATCTTAGAGCCTTCTTTTCTAGAGTATTCACCAAGTCCAAGCCAAATCTTGCCAATTGGTTGAATTTGTTGATGTACTCTTTCACCGATAAATTCCCTTGCTTCAGTGCCAAAAACCTTTCCATGTATAGATTCTCTTCAGCCTGCGAGAGAAACTTCGCCTCAAACCTCTACCTAAAATCAAGCCATGTATTGGCTGTACGTCCCCCATTAGTAACCTCCCACCAAAACGAGGCCTCATCCTTCATTAGCCAGGCAGCTAGCTGGACTTTTCTTTCATCATCCACTTCAAAGATTTTAAAAAATTCTTCCACCTCCTTTAGCCAGTTACGAGCTTCAACAAATGTCTTCGTCCCGTGAAAAGGTTTTCCACCCATTGCTCTAAAGTCCTTACATATCTTAGCAAAAGTATTGACGCGAGGAGGAGAAGGAGGAGGAGGAGCATTTGCTGGACCTGCGGTGGTGGCCCTAGCATCGAGATATTGACGAAACCAACCAGTTACATGAACACCCTCTGGTATCTCAGATGCTTCAGACATGCTGAAACGAAAAAGGAAAGATTCAATATAAAAGAACCAAGGGAAAGATATATGGCTCTTGGGGTTATGCTTTCTAAAATATACTTTTCTCTTGAAAATACTTTCCTTAGAACATACTTTTAAAGGTACTTCTTTATAAAAATGCTTTTGAAAAACAGTTTTTTTTCTTTTCAAAATTCATATCTGTTCTGGTAACATTCAGCTCTGATATCACGTGTAACACCCCACGTCCATTAATGTCAATCACAAAGGGAATGCATTAACTACTATGGAGCGTTTTAAGTAACTATAGAACAGAAACTTAACAACAAGACAGATATAAATAGTACTCAAAGATTTAAAACTTTATTTCATTGCAGCGGAAAACACCTGAAACGACCCGCAAATCCGTACCCTTTGAGTCGACTAATCATACCACACGTCCAACCCAAATTGCACAGAAATACGAATCATTTTTAGAAAGAAGTTAGAGGATGAGAAATAGAAAGAAAGAAATATTAGAATAGGAGAAAACGAAGATCACAAACTCACAGCGGAACGAATAAAATATATTAGATAATATAACTTTGGAGCACAAATCAGTATTTGTATATACATACCATTATCAGAGCACAACGATTTATCCCTGCAACAGTTATAAACACCTGTTTCCAGATACAACATAGTACACAGCGGAAAATATGATAGTCTATAGCTAACTGGTGAAGCCTCCTGCTTCAATCTCCTCCAGGTGAATCTGTAAAATCCCGACTACTTGACTGCCCGTACAAATTTGGGCACCCAAGAGTTTAGGGAAAACAAACAAAATAAACTCTGGGTCAGTCATGGGACTGGTGTGAGTAAACTCCAACCATTTGTTTAACTTTCAAAATCCTTTTCAAAAGAAAAGATAATCGTAAGACCAATCCACACATAAACACAGATGGTTTTTACCTTACGATAACCCAAAACACTTTTGGAAATCAAATATTATCTGATATTATAATAGTGTCTAATCACAAGTAATTAGCAATCTAGCAGAACGCTTGCATCTCACGCTCCACATATATAGTATACAATCGAAAACCGCGGCGCTTATTGGATATTGGATTCCAACTTGACAAGGTATGGGACCACCTTCCGAACGTGTATCTCTAGAGGCAAATACACTGGGTTCAACAAGAACATCTTGCAACCCGGCCCACACATGACCGACCACTCATTTCGCTTGAGTGTATCGAATGTATATCACCAACGGTTGGGATCAGCAACCGTCTCCCGATAAGGGACAGCATCGATAGATTTAAGAACAAAAGGAATTTCTCTAGATAGGTGATCATACATCCTAATGGGTGCGACCCACATAGCCATGCTGCCTGCCCGATTTTTGTCCAATTCCGAGTTGATGAGGCTTGAGGTTTGAATTATCTTCCAGAACATCTGGCCATCATTCACTTTGAATGCCACATCGTCAGATCCATCGGAAATCACTAATTGATTCCCACAAAAATACTCAGATTGTTAGGCTAAAGAAGTTTCCCTTCTATGCCACTAACTTCGTACGTTTGAAGGAATCAACGTACGTAACTCCCTTTGGAAATACTCTGTCAGACACTCGTCCATACAAGTTGTCCTGGGTTTGGACAAACCGAAGGCACTAACCCGTAAACAGGATAGCCCTTGCATAACTCCGTCTTCAATTTTCTTCAGCATTAGTTGCTTCATAACGCTTACGCCAATACGGAGTGGTTTTCAGATATCAAATCTGATCCCGGTCTCTCCATATTGACAACGGAGGTATATAAAAAGATAAAACTTTGATAGTCGGTGATTTAACTATCAAAGAAACATCCATACAATCAACGGTCCTATTTCCAAATGGAAATTCTATCAATCAAGCATCAACCAACACTGGGCCCTTTTCATATTAGTTCTTTATTTCATTATCATTTCCAATTCCCATTTCCCATCTTTCGTGTTCTTTCAAAGCACTATTTTTTTCTCTCGATCACTGGAAAACATTTCCAATATTACAATTCCTTTATTGAGAAAATATCCCTTATTCCGGTTAGAAAACATTTCTAAATCCTTTGAATCAACTGATGTTATAAACATCGTTATTATAACTCAAATCATAAATCATTCGTTAACTAACGATATCACTAACCAACCCTTGCTATCGAGCCTTAACCATTTCTCCGTCAATAATGCAGTCAGTCAAGTTGGGGTATAATTACCTCTCAGACCTTAACTGAACGACATTCTTATCTTTGAAATAGTCAGAGCTCACAATTTTAAACCAAACAATGCTTTCAACAACAGCGTTAAAACCGCTGTCTAGCATTATAGAACACTTATCATAACCATATCATTAAAATTTCTATTAAAACAGTTATTATAACGGCAGCGTTAAAATTGCTATTTAGATTTACCAAGACATTTATTATAACAGCAGCGTCTAAAATTGCTGTATAGATTTACAACATCTATTATAACAACAGCGTTAAAATCACTGTTTAGTTTTATAAAAGCATTCCTTACAAAGACAGCGTTAAAACCGCTGTTTAAAAATTTAAAAAGCATTTCTTATAACAACAGCGTTATGATTGCTGTTTTGAATAAAATACCGTGTGCGACGCACACGCTTCCGTTGTTCATTTAAAAACTCTGTTTATTTAAACAATTCAAGTTCTCCTTTAAACATATTTATAAACTATACATTCTTCTAACCACTTAATTCGATTTTCTATAAATCCCTTTTTTATATACATTTTATTTGCAAAATATTTCCTTGTTTTAAACTATTTATTCTTTTATTTTAAGCATTTGAAAATCTTTCTTTAAACTTTCCTCTGTAATTTGCTAAATTCGGATCCATTTCCAAATATTGGTTTCAAAACCGATACTCACTTTCAAATATACATTCATATTTGAACTCACCTTTTAATTTATCCAATGGTTAATGATCCACTTAATTTATATCTTTATTTATAACATTTTTCTTGGTTTACCCAATGGAATAGGTTTCCATTTGCAACTCAATGAAAAAGAAATTATTTCTAATTTGGAAATAAACTCTGCTTTTAAATTCTAATTTCCTTTTTCACATTCGATGATATTTTACGGTATCTAAATACCAGGTTCCTAAGGCCAGGGTAAACCAAACACACAAATTCAACCATGGATAATGTAGCATAACATATATCACCATCAAATAAAACAGTAAATAAAATGTTGAGGGATCCAGTTGGATCCCTCCAACCTGTTTCCCTGCATCCACAGATGTTAGTAACATCAAAAATATTATTTCACATCAAAATGAAATATCAGAACTAATGATCAATTAATGGTATAATCCTATCAACCAATTCAACCAAATTTACCAACTATTCAACCATTCAACCATTTCATATTATAAAAATATTTAAAACTCGTTTATATATAAAAATGTAAACGAGAGGAAGTAAGTGAGTTTACTCACCTTGTTTTGCAGTGGACGGTTCTGCCATTGTTTTCGTTAAAATCAAACCGACGATTGATTTTATCATGAAACTCCAGTAACACTGTTCTCCGCAAAATCTATTCCATAATATAAATCCCGTCGCTACGATTCCAACATGACCGTTTTCGTCGGATTAGTTAACTAGGCTAAATACTTTGGGCTTTTAAATTCGCTAGCCCGACTCGGTTCTCTCTTTTCAACTAGACACCGTCTTCTTCCAGGTTAAAGGAAACAACTCGATAGTATCTTCACCTTCAACTGATAAAATTCCAATCCTCAAATCCTCCTTATCGTTAATACTCCTCTAACCTTTCTCCTACTTCGCGACTGCCTGTAGCTTGCAAAAACCATTTCCGCAGCCTCTTGTTACCCATTTCTCCTTCTTCCTTTTCTGAAAATTCAACAAAACTCACCGAACGTTCCCTCTTTAGATTCCCTTTCCTCCAGTACCTATTTTACTAAACTCGAACTGCCATTTTTCTATTAACGTTCTTTCTCCCAACGTTAAGCCATTATTCATATTTCCTTTCCCAGAAAACAACAGTCCACGTGTAAACTCCTGAAACTCCATAATCGTGACTTGGAGCAGAGAACCACCTCCTTCACCACGGTGGCCATCGCCTTTGACTCCAGTTCGGCTGTACTGTGCCTCCGCAACCACCTCACATCGAGGCCAACACTTCCGCTCTGTCCTTATTCCCACCATAAATGACTCCCAGGTCACTTCTTCCGGTGCGGCTTTCGACGCTGCTGTTTATCCAAACTCTACATGCCATAAAACTGCCACCATCCAGACTTTGAACCGGCATACCCCTTTCCATTGCATCTCGGATGAGTTTGAACACCACTACAGTAAAATGATGCCTCACCTTGTAAACCCGAAACCCCTCAAACATTCAAACTCGTGTTAAACAACTTCACCATCTTGTTCATATATATATATATATATATATATATATATATATATATATTTGCCAACAACATGAGTTCGAAAGCATAAACCCGTGCTACAGTAATCCGCAACTCCTCTCCGCCCAAGCTTCCTCTTCCCAAAGCCTTGTCGAACTCACTCAGGTTTCACAGACCCCGACATCACCACCGTAACCCTTCACTTTCCCCCTCGTTGCCAAAACTCCATTGCGACTACGTCATAGGGTTGCTGCCCTATATTCCGAGCTCAACAAAAGGTGACTCGCACCATATAAATGGACACAAGATCAGAGCTGTTGCAAAAAATAAGGTTTTTGAAATGGAAGTTCTGTGTAGAAAGAAAAGAATGGCGGTTCGATGGTGCTGGATTTATAGAACAGAATGAGGAAACAAATTTGTAAAGGGAGCTGTCACTTTCCCTTGAGTACAAGTAGGTGTAATATTTTCCAATAAAACCATGTGCATATAGGACATAGGTCTGCCTCGTTCATTTAATTCACATGTGCATCATTTAATTTTGCTGCATGCTTCAGTTTTCACATGGTTAGCAAATTCTGTGAAGGGAACATGTCGTAGCAGAAAATAACATGCATATGCATGTGCGTTGTACAGGGAGATTTTCCTAGGCATGTGCGTTCAGCGATTAGGATAGGTCAGGCTTCCTTTTTATACGTTGCCGGCTGAATTGTTTTATCAAGGAACAAATCTTCTTTGACAGGCTGAGATTGAATAAGATACGCTAGGATATAGAATATATTTCTTATACCGTAACGTATAGGTTCAGATAGTGACTCTGTGTTATTTTATTAGTATAACATAGCTCAAATTTGGCTGATAAATCCTTGATCGAGACCATGACGTGAAGTTGAATAAGATCTTATAAGTTTAGCAAAAGATACGGTAGGATATGCTCAGAGAAAATTGATGTAAACAGTATTTTGAACAGAAGCCCCGAGATTTTGTCCTATTTTGTTTCGATTTTTACATGTCAAATTGAGAGTGAATAGGAAACTGCATGAGCCGTTATATTTGTCATCTTAGGCTTGGATTCGGTCTTAGATTTCGAACGAATATGGTAGGGACTAGATTTGTAAACGAGGCGCTCATATTTGGTAAAGATTTCGTTTACGTTCAAGCCTGCTACAGACAGAAGTGATAATACGTTCGTGTCCAACGAGGTACCACGATCCCAAAAATATAATAATATCGGTAGTTGAACTTATATTATGAAACTCCAAAATATTGATATAGGGTGCAAAATACTCCAAATAAAAAGTTACGTATTTAATTAATTAAAAATTACGGTAAAATTCTAAAAATTAAATTATAACTACGCCTCAAAAGAACCTTGTCCAAATTCTAGACCGATATTTAAATATATTTAAATAACCGTTATGGCTTATATACGATTTCACAACGACTTTCTGAAAATTTGATTTGGATGTAATTCACAATATATAAGACGAAATCTCGATTTTTCACTTCTATTAGAAAGAAACTGTTTAATAGATTCACATGTTTCTTGTTTCACAGAAATCTGAGTTATATTGGATTCTGTATATCCAATTAAAGTTCGAATCGCCAAATTGCGAACTGCCACGCCGTTATGAGCTCGTTTATAAATATAATTATAAATTATATGTTTAAATATCGTTTTTATTAGATAAATTCCTATATATAATTCAAATAAAATATTTAAATCAAATTTAAATATTCGGAATTCAACGGCCAAAAATCCGGGTCGTTACATTCCTTCCCCCTTAAAATAATTTCGTCCTCGAAATTGCTAAGGTAGGAAAAGATGCTACATACCCTGTTAACTAGGTCCAATAATCCTTTCTATTTTTCCCACCTCTTAACTCCAGTTTAACTGGACCAATTTATTTCAATTAAAATATTCATTTATTCTTACTAACGAAAAAAAAATCTGAAAATTTTCTAACATTTTAAATTCTGAAAAATTTCGGCAGCATCTCCTCTGCACGGCTCAATCGGTAAAACCACAACTCGCCTTTCTAGGCCTTCTCCAATCCAAAAGAAAATCAAAAAGCCAAGTGGCTTGCCTCATAGGCTCATAAAATCATCAAACCCAAGTAATACTGTACACATGTACCTTTTTGTCGGGCATGATTCTATCTCTTGCACTTGCTTCCATTCAATATCTGCTCAACATACACATATCGATTTCCCACCAGTTTCAAATCAATACAACTTCCAGTTGTCAGATCTCTAATCAACTTCTGATTAGTCGCTTCCATTCTATCAATTCAAATCTGATTTTTATTTAAATCAATCCACTTATTATCCTTGAATCCAATTCAATCCCATTCAACAACATCCAATATATTCAACTTTCTTATTCATAAGTCGAGTTCACTTTATTAATTCCAATTTCAAGCCTTTCTCTTTGTTTAATTCATTCTGGACTATCTCTAATTTAATCCAATTTTATTTATCTTAAGTTAAATTTCAATTCATTGATTTACTTCCACCATTTCAATTTCTCCAACTTACACAAGTTAAACTTTAATTCAGGACTCAAATTCCCGGGTTTTATTTCAAATTAGTTTGAAAATCATATATATTTATATACATTAGTTTATAATCAACTCAATTCAAAACATTTGAATTTCTAAAACATCTTGCCCTTTTCGAACAAATTTTCCATTCCCAAATTACTATGGTAGCAATCCGTTACTCAGAAACTCGAAAATGAATACCGATAATGTCGCGATCCATTATCAGAATTATTTTCTCGCCACTGAAGTGATTTCAGTGCTTAATCCCTTTTAAAATCCATTTAAAATCATTTTATCCAAAACACTTTAAAGTAATGTTATATTACTTTATAATGCCTCACAAAAGATTTTTCTAAACACCCGGAATTTAAATTCCACAAATTTTGGTTTGAATCCAATTTCAATATAGCTTATTTGTATATCTCTTTCATATACAAATTCAATTTGGTTATATATATAACCACTTCAATATTTATAATTCCATTTAATTGTAATAACAATCAACACATTCGATAATTTCAGAAAATTATCTCTTTTGTATCAAAATATCCTTTGGGCAAAATTATTTCACTTACCCATCATTAAAACAATACTGTGTCAAATTGTTCTGTTCGAGAGTTTAGAAACACCTATCAATACAGTTGTACATCCTGTATCGACCAGAATTCATAAACCACTCAACAAACCAGACAACACAATATAAAACAATTTTTATATCAAATCTACAAATACGCGCTCATATATATACACTCTAACTCAATCTAGGGTATTACTAACGCCATCTCTATTGAGTCACGCCACAGAGCCAAGGTTATTACTCAACCTGGCTCTGATACCAAATGAAACGACCCGCAAATCCGTACCCTTTGAGTCGACTAATCATACCACACGTCCAACCCAAATTGCACAGAAATACGAATCATTTTTAGAAAGAAGTTAGAGGATGAGAAATAGAAAGAAAGAAATATTAGAATAGGAGAAAACGAAGATCACAAACTCACAGCGGAACGAATAAAATATATTAGATAATATAACTTTGGAGCACAAATCAGTATTTGTATATACATACCATTATCAGAGCATAACGATTTATCCCTGGAACAGTTATAAACACCTGTTTCCAGATACAACATAGTACACAGCGGAAAATATGATAGTCTATAGCTAACTGGTGAAGCCTCCTGCTTCAATCTCCTCCAGGTGAATCTGTAAAATCCCGACTACTTGACTGCCCGTACAAATTTGGGCACCCAAGAGTTTAGGGAAAACAAACAAAATAAACTCTGGGTCAGTCATGGGACTGGTGTGAGTAAACTCCAACCATTTGTTTAACTTTCAAAATCCTTTTCAAAAGAAAAGATAATCGTAAGACCAATCCACACATAAACACAGATGGTTTTTACCTTACGATAACCCAAAACACTTTTGGAAATCATATATTATCTGATATTATAATAGTGTCTAATCACAAGTAATTAGCAATCTAGCAGAACGCTTGCATCTCACGCTCCACATATATAGTATACAATCGAAAACCGCGGCGCTTATTGGATATTGGATTCCAACTTGACAAGGTATGGGACCACCTTCCGAACGTGTATCTCTAGAGGCAAATACACTGGGTTCAATAAGAACATCTTGCAACCCGGCCCACACATGACCGACCACTCATTTCGCTTGAGTGTATCGAATGTATATCACCAACGGTTGGGATCAGCAACCGTCTCCCGATAAGGGACAGCATCGATAGATTTAAGAACAAAAGGAATTTCTCTAGATAGGTGATCATACATCCTAATGGGTGCGACCCACATAGCCATGTTGCCTGCCCGATTTTTGTCCAATTCCGGGTTGATGAGGCTTGAGGTTTGAATTATCTTCCAGAACATCTGGCCATCATTCACTTTGAATGCCACATTGTCAAATCCATCGGAAATCACTAATTGATTCCCACAAAAATACTCAGATTGTTAGGCTAAAGAAGTTTCCCTTCTATGCCACTAACTTCGTACGTTTGAAGGAATCAACGTACGTAACTCCCTTTGGAAATACTCTGTCAGACACTCGTCCATACAAGTTGTCCTGGGTCTGGACAAACCGAAGGCACTAACCCGTAAACAGGATAGCCCTTGCATAACTCCGTCTTCAATTTTCTTCAGCATTAGTTGCTTCATAACGCTTACGCCAATACGGAGTGGTTTTCAGATATCAAATCTGATCCCGGTCTCTCCATATTGACAACGGAGGTATATAAAAAGATAAAACTTTGATAGTCGGTGATTTAACTATCAAAGAAACATCCATTCAATCAACGGTCCTATTTCCAAATGGAAATTCTATCAATCAAGCATCAACCAACACTGGGCCCTTTTTATATTAGTTCTTTATTTCATTATCATTTCCAATTCCCATTTCCCATCTTTCGTGTTCTTTCAAAGCACTATTTTTTTCTCTCGATCACTGGAAAACATTTCCAATATTACAATTCCTTTATTGAGAAAATATCCCTTATTCCGGTTAGAAAACATTTCTAAATCCTTTGAATCAACTGATGTTATAAACATCGTTATTATAACTCAAATCATAAATCATTCGTTAACTAACGATATCACTAACCAACCCTTGCTATCGAGCCTTAACCATTTCTCCGTCAATAATGCAGTCAGTCAAGTTGGGGTATAATTACCTCTCAGACCTTAACTGAACGACATTCTTATCTTTGAAATAGTCAGAGCTCACAATTTTAAACCAAACAATGCTTTCAACAACAGCGTTAAAACCGCTGTCTAGCATTATAGAACACTTATCATAACCATATCATTAAAATTTCTATTAAAACAGTTATTATAACGGCATCGTTAAAATTGCTATTTAGATTTACCAAGACATTTATTATAACAGCAGCGTCTAAAATTGCTGTATAGATTTACAACATCTATTATAACAACAGCGTTAAAATCACTGTTTAGTTTTATAAAAGCATTCCTTACAAAGACAGCGTTAAAACCGCTGTTTAAAAATTTAAAAAGCATTTCTTATAACAACAGCGTTATGATTGCTGTTTTGAATAAAATACCGTGTGCGACGCACACGCTTCCGTTGTTCATTTAAAAACTCTGTTTATTTAAACAATTCAAGTTCTCCTTTAAACATATTTATAAACTATACATTCTTCTAACCACTTAATTCGATTTTCTATAAATCCCTTTTTTATATACATTTTATTTGCAAAATATTTCCTTGTTTTAAACTATTTATTCTTTTATTTTAAGCATTTGAAAATCTTTCTTTAAACTTTCCTCTGTAATTTGCTAAATTCGGATCCATTTCCAAATATTGGTTTCAAAACCGATACTCACTTTCAAATATACATTCATATTTGAACTCACCTTTTAATTTATCCAATGGTTAATGATCCACTTAATTTATATCTTTATTTATAACATTTTTCTTGGTTTACCCAATGGAATAGGTTTCCATTTGCAACTCAATGAAAAAGAAATTATTTCTAATTTGGAAATAAACTCTGCTTTTAAATTCTAATTTCCTTTTTCACATTCGATGATATTTTATGGTATCTAAAATACCAGGTTCCTAAGGCCAGGGTAAACCAAACACACATATTCAACCATGGATAATGTAGCATAACATATATCACCATCAAATAAAACAGTAAATAAAATGTTGAGGGATCCAGTTGGATCCCTCCAACCTGTTTCCCTGCATCCACATATGTTAGTAACATCAAAAATATTATTTCACATCAAAATGAAATATCAGAACTAATGATCAATTAATGGTGTAATCCTATCAACCAATTCAACCAAATTTACCAACTATTCAACCATTCAACCATTTCATATTATAAAAATATTTAGAACTCGTTTATATATAAAAATGTAAACGAGAGGAAGTAAGTGAGTTTAATCACCTTGTTTTGCAGTGGACGGTTCTGCCATTTTTTTCGTTAAAATCAAACCGACGATTGATTTTATCATGAAACTCCAGTAACACTGTTCTCCGCAAAATCTATTCCATAATATAAATCCCGTCGCTACGATTCCAACATGACCGTTTTCGTCGGATTAGTTAACTAGGCTAAATACTTTGGGCTTTTAAATTCGCTAGCCCGACTCGGTTCTCTCTTTTCAACTAGACACCGTCTTCTTCCAGGTTAAAGGAAACAACTCGATAGTATCTTCTCCTTCAACTGATAAAATTCCAATCCTCAAATCCTCCTTATCGTTAATACTCCTCTAATCTTTCTCCTACTTCGCGACTGCCTGTAGCTTGCAAAAACCATTTCCGCAGCCTCTTGTTACCCATTTCTCCTTCTTCCTTTTCTGAAAATTCAACAAAACTCACCGAACGTTCCCTCTTTAGATTCCCTTTCCTCCAGTACCTATTTTACTAAACTCGAACTGCCATTTTTCTATTAACGTTCTTTCTCCCAACGTTAAGCCATTATTCATATTTCCTTTCCCAGAAAACAACAGTCCACGTGTAAACTCCTGAAACTCCATAATCGTGACTTGGAGCAGAGAACCACCTCCTTCACCACGGTGGCCATCGCCTTTGACTCCAGTTCGGCCGTACTGTGCCTCCGCAACCACCTCACATCGAGGCCAACACTTCCACTCTGTCCTTATTCCCACCATAAATGACTCCCAGGTCACTTCTTCCGGTGCGGCTTTCGACGCTGCTGTTTATCCAAACTCTACATGCCATAAAACTGCCACCATCCAGACTTTGAACTGGCATACCCCTTTCCATTGCATCTCGGATGAGTTTGAACACCACTACAGTAAAATGATGCCTCACCTTGTAAACCCGAAACCCCTCAAACATTCAAACTCGTGTTAAACAACTTCACCATCTTGTTCATATATATATATATATATATATATATATATATATATATATATATTTGCCAACAACATGAGTTCGAAAGCATAAACCCGTGCTACAGTAATCCGCAACTCCTCTCCGCCCAAGCTTCCTCTTCCCAAAGCCTTGTCGAACTCACTCAGGTTTCACAGACCCCGACATCACCACCGTAACCCTTCACTTTCCCCCTCGTTGCCAAAACTCCATTGCGACTACGTCATAGGGTTGCTGCCCTATATTCCGAGCTCAACAAAAGGTGACTCGCACCATATAAATGGACACAAGATCAGAGCTGTTGCAAAAAATAAGGTTTTTGAAATGGAAGTTCTGTGTAGAAAGAAAAGAATGGCGGTTCGATGGTGCTGGATTTATAGAACAGAATGAGGAAACAAATTTGTAAAGGGAGCTGTCACTTTCCCTTGAGTACAAGTAGGTGTAATATTTTCCAATAAAACCATGTGCCTATAGGACATAGGTCTGCCTCGTTCATTTAATTCGCATGTGCATCATTTAATTTTGCTGCATGCTTTAGTTTTCACATGGTTAGCAAATTCTGTGAAGGGAACATGTCGTAGCAGAAAATAACATGCATATGCATGTGCGTTGTACAGGGAGATTTTCCTAGGCATGTGCGTTCAGCGATTAGGATAGGTCAGGCTTCCTTTTTATACGTTGCCGGCTGAATTGTTTTATCAAGGAACAAATCTTCTTTGACAGGCTGAGATTGAATAAGATACGCTAGGATATAGAATATATTTCTTATACTGTAACGTATAGGTTCAGATAGTGACTCTGTGTTATTTTATTAGTATAACATAGCTCAAATTTGGCTGATAAATCCTTGATCGAGACCATGACGTGAAGTTGAATAAGATCTTATAAGTTTAGCAAAAGATACGGTAGGATATGCTCAGAGAAAATTGATGTACACAGTATTTTGAACAGAAGCCCGAGATTTTGTCCTATTTTGTTTCGATTTTTACATGTCAAATTGAGAGTGAATAGGAAACTGCATGAGCCGTTATATTTGTCATCTTAGGCTTAGATTCGGTCTTAGATTTCGAACGAATATGGTAGGGCGTAGATTTGTAAACGAGGCGCTCATATTTGGTAAAGATTTCGTTTGCGTTCAGGCCTGCTACAGACAGAAGTGATAATACGTTCGTGTCCAACGAGGTACCACGATCCCAAAAATATAATAATATCGGTAGTTGAACTTATATTATGAAACTCCAAAATATTGATATAGGGTGCAAAATACTCCAAATAAAAAGTTACGTATTTAATTAATTAAAAATTACGGTAAAATTATAAAAATTAAATTATAACTATGCCTCAAAAGAACCTTGTCCAAATTCTAGACCGATATTTAAATATATTTAAATAACCGTTATGGCTTATATACGATTTCACAACGACTTTCTGAAAATTTGATTTGGATGTAATTCACAATATATAAGACGAAATCTCGATTTTTCACTTCTATTAGAAAGAAACTGTTTAATAGATTCACATGTTTCTTGTTTCACAGAAATCTGAGTTATATTGGATTCTGTATATCCAATTAAAGTTCGAATCGCCAAATTGCGAACTGCCACGCCGTTATGAGCTCGTTTATAAATATAATTATAAATTATACGTTTAAATATCGTTTTTATTAGATAAATTCCTATATATAATTCAAATAAAATATTTAAATCAAATTTAAATATTCGGAATTCAACGGCCAAAAATCCGGGTCGTTACAACACCTATGTTTGCTTACATCAACAAAAACCAGAGTCAAAGTACATAATATCCATCTTGACTATCAAAAGTACATAAACTGAAAGACATAATCTCCAACATCAAAATAGCCATAAGTAAAAGAGAAGAAGAACTTTACTCCAACGATCCAAGCAATCTTCTAAAAGCAGTCCAAGATCAAGCTCCACTGGTGCTAGTTCAAACCTGAGCACCTGGAGGGGAAGGAAGGAAAGAGGAGGAAACAAAGAGGGTCAGACATAAAGTCTGGCGAGTGCGATAATTTTAACAATATAATTAACAAAGTAACTAGGCTAAGGCATAAGTTGGAAAATAAGGAAATGACCATGAACCATTGAATATGGCAGAGTAAATAAGGAAACAAGAAGAACGACGATATCGTTAAAGTGCACCTAACCCACTGTAAGATAATTATTAAACTACACCAACACTATAGGATAATTGCTATACTGCACCACCACAAGTATACTGCACCACCACTAGTTACCCTAAGGTTGATCTCGCCTACAGAACTTAATAATGATATTGGTAGTTTCGTGCACCCCTAGCTGCCTTCATAGGTGCCGCCTGCCCCTATCTCCACTAGGTGTACCCACTACCCCCAAGCGATCGGCTCCCTAACTCGTAGATACCCGTGCTAGCCCCACAGTGGGGTGCATCACTCCCTAAAGTGGCAACCCGATACAACCAACAATGCACAGCTTATACCTACACGATGCAACAATGTCTTACCTACCAGCCCGGGTCCACACATGCATATGAACCCGTTGGACATGTGTTGCCACCGCTAACCCGTTTTGGCCTCTTACAGTCAAGCCCAGTATGCGTGTCCCGTCCTCGACTTGGGTCGAGCCCACAAAGATACGTATGGATTACTGGTTGAAATGGGCCCCCATCACTTGACACAAGCTATCCACCTAAGCTTGGTCCCCTCTAGTACATCCCACTTAACCACTTCTTATTCATGTTTCAATTACATGTTTCAATTTTGGTTACGTGTTTCTAATCATATTCCAAATGCCACCCAAGGCAACCACTAGATTCCACATGCCACCCAAGGCACCCACTTAACCCCCTCATGTCCACTACATGTTTATCTGGTTAAGTGTTTCTTAATTCGTTAAGACTGTAACCTCATAAAGACCTCTCACATTAGACTGGCATTTGTGGTAGCTGGATTTGCCGGGCGGGTCCGGCCAGTCTTACACCACAAAAGAGCCTAACCTCATGTCTTTACAATTGTTGTATCTAATTCATGCCTAAGACCTCTCACATTATACTGGCATTTGTGGCGGCTGGATTTGCCAGGCGGGTCCGGGCATTCTTACACCACAAAAGAGCCTAACCTCGTGTCTTAGACGATTAATTTCTCCTAATTAATCATTCCCCAAATTTGAATTACTTTCCCTATTCAAATTATCAATCAATTCCAAATTTAACGATGTCCATAATTGACTCAATTATGTCCATCCATTTATGGTATGCAAAATCATACCAATTTTCACCACAATTATATTTTATGCCTTTTAAGGCATTTATGCCAATTAAATCTTTTTTAATATTGTCCCCTTTACCCCACGCTGTACGTTTGTTCGTTTAACGTAAAATATACGTTAGACTCGAATAGTCTAACTTATGGAACAAAGAGAAAACATCACAATATACACATAATGAAAACATAGATCTAAACATAGGGATGAACTTGCATACGTGAATGATGTTCTACATCTAAAACTTGCATAGGCCAAAGTTACAACTTGCATAAACAACATATGTCATGGATCCAAATCTAAAGGTGTGAACTTGCATAAATCATGTATGTCAAAGATCTACATCTAAAGGTGTAAACTTGCATAGGCAATAACCCTAAACTTGCATAACATGATTCATATCCCAAACTCATATATTTATATATACTTGCATATGTGATTTATGCATCATAACAATGGTGTAAACTTGCATCTAACATGTAAAATATCATGTAGAATTTAGCATATAACTCACACATGTCATAGCCTAACTTTTAATTAAATTTTCACATAAACTAGATGTCATAACCATGTAAGGTCACATATAATTTTACCAACTTGTATATGATTCATGTTTAAATAAAAGTCTAAACTTGCATACATATGATTTATCATATGAATCAACATCACCATACCAGCATATGAAACACGATGATTTGGTTATATATAAAATTACAACATAGAAGATAGCAACATAACTTTACATCATAAATGATAGCATCACAACATAACGTCATAGAGATTTCAACACAATTCTACAACATAATTACAACATGTGATCAATAATTCACATCACATCCATACAATCCGCATCACAACTTAATCCAATTAAATTACTAATTATTTTATTAAAACTATCGAACTCACAACTCAAAGGCGGTCTTGAGTTCTGAATTCTGATTTCTGAAGTTGAATTAGCTTTCCTTTGAAGAAGATTCGTTGTTAGGGTTGAATAGAACTGATTTGATTTACTGTTCTTCCTCTCTAATTGGTGGCGGTTACTCTAGGGTTCAAGACGACAGCATGACGGCCATAGTTTTAGTTTTAATTCTGATTTAGGGTTTGAGTCTATGGGTCTTTTTATATAGTTTTGAATTTATTTACAGCCGTTAGACCACTCTAGAATCCATCTAGGCCTTAGAAACCATGTAATGATGTCAACAGAGCAACCAGAAATCGACACCTAAGCCCTAAAACATAAAATTTCATCATAGACCATTTAGGGCCGACGGACCAATTCCAAACCTCCTGAGTCGACCCTGGGGTCGACCCAGCGGGTCTTGGGTCGACCCATAAAATAGGTCTGTTTGGTGTTTTACCTTCCCACTTCCGTTGTTTTGAATTTTTTTCTTAAATTTTAGGTTGAATTTTATTTTATATATATATATATATATATATATTTCTATCTTCCTAATTAACCATTCTCACACTAAAATACTTTTTGAACCGCGTTCACACTAAGCCGCTTTTTAGCCATTCCCCTAAAACAAAAATATGGTGTTGGCGGGGATCGAACTCTGTACCTCTTGTATGCAAGTCACATGTTCCAACCAAATGAGCTACTAAGTCTTTTGCTTACAAACCTTAGAACAATTCTAAACATTTGTTCTTTAATTTAGTTAATTCGATTATTCAAAAATCCTGGGTGTTACAGATGGAAACCCTTGGCTAAGTCCAACTGCGAAAACACCGAGGCGCCAACTAACTGATCGAAGAGATCGTCAATCCTCGCCAGTAGGTGCTTATTCTTCTTAGTAAGCTTATTAAGTTCTCTATAGTCCACACAAAGTCTAAGGGACCCATCTGCCTTTGTGGAAAATACTACTGGAGCACCCCACTCTGATATACTACGTCTTATGAACCCCTTCTCAAGCAATTCTTTCACTTGCTTATTGAGTTCTCTTCTCTCTCTTGGAGCCATGTGGCGCACTGGCAATGCAACTGGCTTTGCATTATCTACTAGATATATTTGAAAGTCTATCTCGCATTTTGGGGGTAAACCCCTCATCAAAGACATCAACATATTCACGGACTGTACGAACAGAATGTAAATCATCATAGGATGTGTCAAGGGATTCTAGGTAGCTAAGCATTACTAGACCACTAGGGTCACAAGAAATATCATGGGTCTTTCCACAACGAGTCAATAATCTAACTACCCTTCTTTCACAATCTAGGATGGCCCCATATCTAGTTAGCCAATCCATACATAGAATCAAGCTGTAGCCCATGAAGCCAAGAACAAAGGCGTTGCATTCAAACCCAACGCCCAAGATAAACACTCTCAAATCCCAACAGATCATATAAGATGAGCCGAACCATCAATAGGATTTGAGACTACAAAGGGATCTGTAACTAGACTAGTATCTAGGTGCAGTGTTTCAACTAATGATGTAGAAATAAACAAATGTGATGCACCAGAATCGAATAAAGTACGGACAGGTTGATCAAACAGAAAAACTAAACTTTCAACGGAAATTGCTCTACCTCGTTCTTGCAGCGGTGGGACCACGAGAGCCTGAACTTGCCCCCTTGCCTGCCCTGGTGCCATGAGAGCCTGCACCTGTCCTCCCGAGGTAGACCCTGCCCTCTGCCCTTTCCTTGGGCAGTCCTTAATCAGATGTCCCGGTTCGCTACGGTGGAAACAACCAGTCTTCTTTTTCTTCCTACAATATTTTCTTAGATGGCCTAGTGTCCCACTGTTAAAGCATCTCTTCTTCCCCTTACCATTGTTGCCTTTTCCACCTTTCTTGTTCTGTTGTTGTTGTTGCGGTTTCTTTTGATCCCCTTTCTTCTCGGGTGCCTTATTAGCATTGGCGCCCTTCTCCTCTTTATGCATAAGCGCCATGTCAACTAGTCTCTCAAAGGTAGCCCCCATGGGGATGTGGGTCATAGCTAACCCATGAAGTGGCTCATCCAAACCCTTAACAAATCCCAGGGCCTTCTTTTCTGGTGTATTCACCAATTTCAAGCCAAATCTCTCCAACTGATTGAATTTGTTGACGTATTCTTTTCCTGATAGATTCCCCTGCTTCAATGCTAGAAACCTTTCCATGTATAGATTCTCTTCAGCCCGTGAGAGAAACTTCGCCTCAAACCTCCGCTTGAAATCTGGCCATGTGTCAACTGGACGCTCTCCGTTAGTGACCTCCCACCAAAACGAGGCCTCATTCTTCATTAACCAGGCAGCTAACTGGACCTTTCTTCCATCTTCCACTTCAAAGATCCCAAACAATTTTTCCACCTCCTTTAGCCAGTTTCGAGCTTCAACAAATGTCTCCATCCCGTGAAAAGGTTTTCCACACGTTGCCCGAAATTCCTTACATATCTTTGCAAAAGTATCGACACGAAGAGGAGGGGGGAGGAGGAGCATTTGCTGGACCTGCGGTGGTGTCCCTAGTCTCCAAATACCACCTAAACCATCCTGGTATCGTTATCCCCTCGGGTATCTCGGGAATTCCAGACATGCTCAAACGAAAAAGGAAAGATTCAATACAAAAGAACCGAAGGAAAGATATATGGCTCTTGGGGTTATGCTTTCTAAAATAAGCTTTTCTCTTGAAAATACTTTCCTTAAAACGTACTTTTGAAGGTACTTCTTTATTAAAGTGCTTTTGAAAAACAGTTTTTCAAAATTCATATCTTTTCTGGTAACCTTCAGCTCTGATACCACGTGTAACACCCCACGTCCAATAATATCACTCACAAAGGGAATGCATTAACTTCCATGGAGCATTTTAAGTGTGTATAGAACATAAACTTAACAACAAGATAGATATAAATAGTACTTAAAACTTTAAGACTTTATTCATTGCAGCGGTAAACACATAAGTTTGATTACATCATCAAAAACCAAAGTCAAAGTACATAATATCCATCTTGACTAAATCACAGTACATAAATTGAAAGACATAACCCCAGTTCAAAATAGCCATAAATAAGAGAGGCTGAACTTTACTTCAGCGATCCAAGCAACTTCTAAAATCATAGATATAGCTGTCCAAAATCAAGCTCCACTGGTGCTAGTTCCAACCTGAGCACTTGAGGGGGAAGGAAGAAAAGAGGAGGAAACAAAGGGGGTCAGACATAAAGTCTGGAGAGTGCGATAACTTTAACAATATAATTACCAAAATAACTAGGCTAATGCATAAGTTGGAAAATAAGGAAATGACTGTGAACAATTGGGTATGACAGAGTAAACAAGGAAACAAGATGAACAAAGATAACGTTAAAGCGCACCTAAACCACTATAAGATAATTACTATACTGCACCACCACTAGTCACCCTAAGGTTGATCCGCCTATAAAACTTAATAATGATAATGGTAGTTTCGTGCACCCCTAGTTGCCTTCATAGGTGCCGCCTGCCCCTATCTCCACTAGGTGTACTCACTACAGCCAAGCGATCGGCTCCCTAACTCGTAGATACCCGTGCTGGCCCCAAAGTGGCAACCCGATACCACAAATAATGCACGGCTTATACCTACACGATGCAACAACACCTTACCTACCAGCTCGGGCCCACACACGCATATGAAACTGTTGGATTTGCGTTCCCACCGCTAACCCGTTTTGGCCTCTTACAGTCAAGCCCAGTATGCATGTCCCGTCCTCGACTTGGGTCGAGTCCACAAAGATACGTATGGGTTACTGGTTGAAACGGGCCCCCATTACTTGACATAAGCTATCCACCAATGCTTGGTCCCCTCTAGTACATCCAACTTAACCCTCTTCTTATTCATGTTCACTTACATGTTTCAATTTTGGTTAAGTGTTTCTAATCGTATTTCCAATGCCACCCAAGGTAGCCACTTAACCCCCCTCATGTCCCACTACATGTTTATCTGGTTAAGTGTTTCTTAATTCATTAAGACCGCAACCATATAAAGACCTCCCACATTAGACTGGCATTTGTGGCAGCTGTATTTGTCGGGCGGGTCCGGCCAGTCTTACATCACAAAAGAGCCTAACCTCGTGTCTTTACAACTGTCACGTATTTAATTTATGCCTAAGACCTCCCACATTAGACTGGTATTTGTGGCAGCAGGATTTGCCGGGCGGGTCCGGGCAGTCTTACACCACAAGTGATCCTAACCTCGTGTCTTAGACGATTAATTACACCTAATTAATCATTCCCCAATTTGAATTAATTTCCCTATTTAAATTATCAATCAATTCCAAATTTAACTATGGTCATAATTGACTCAATTGTGTCCATCTATTTTTGGTATGTAAAATCATACCAATTTCATCACAAATTTATTTTATGCCATTTAAGGCATTTATGCCAATTCTCAATACTAAATCTTTTAATATTATCCCATGACCCCACGTTGTACATTCATTCGTTTAACGCAAAATATACGTTAGACTCGAATAGTCTAACTCATGGAATAAAGAGAAAACATCACAACATACATACAGATAAAACTAGATCTAAACATAAGGGGTGAACTTGCATGTGTGAATGAGGTTCTACATCTAAAACTTGCATAGGACAAAGTCAAAAACTTGCATAAAACTACATATGTCATAGATCCAAATCTAAAGGTGTGAACTTGTTTAGGCAATAGTCATAAACTTGCATAAATCATGTATGTCATAGATCTACATCTAAAGGTGTAAACTTGCATAGGCAATAACCACAAAATTACATAACATGATTCATACTCCAAATACATATATTTACATAAACTTGCATATGTGATTTATGCAACATAACGAAGGTGTAAACTTACATCTAAACATATAAACTAGCATGTAAAATTTAGCATATAACTCACACGTGTCATAGCCTAACTTTAGATCTAAAATAGATGTCATGAAACATGTAAGGTTATGCATAAAATTTTCACTAACTTGTATATGATCTATGTCTCAATTAACATCCTAACTTGCATACATACATGTGATTCATCATATGAATTAGTTCCAACAACATAACCAAACTAGCATATGAAACATCATAATTAATTGATTATACATAATCATAGAATTACAACATGGATGATAACATCACAACTTTACAACATAGATGATAACATCATAGAATTTACAACATAAATGATAACATCACAATTTTACAACATAGATGATAACATGCGGTCAATAATTCACAACATAACCATATAATCCGCATCATAGCTTAATCCAATTAAATCGTTAATTATTTTATTAAAGAAATCGAACTCACAAGAAGAAGGTCTTGCGTTCTGAAATCTGAGTTCTGAAATTGATTAAGCTCACCTTTGTAGTAGATTCGTTGTTGTTTTAGATTAATGTTGAATAGAACTGAATTGATTAGCTGTTCTTCTTCTATAATTGGTGGCGGCTACTCTAGGTTACAAGTTGACAGCATGAGGGCCATAGTTTCATTTTTTATTTTGATTTAGGTTTTGAGTCTACCCATGTTTATATAGAATTTTAATTTAATTATAGCCGTCGGATGATCTTAGGGTTAATCAAAACCATTCAGTCGGGATAGGGTGACACCTCAGCCCTAATGACTCAGCAAGGAGTCAGAAAGGACTCAGCAATGAGTCACACCACGGACAAGACTGAACCGGAAAGTAGTGCAGGCCTGCTGCTCGGCCTGGGCGCACTTGGCAGGTGCGCCAGTGCAAATTTGTACTGGTGCACTTCCCATGTGCGCCAGTGCAATATTTTGTTTTTCTTGTTTTGCCGCCTAACTTCGTTCGTCCATATCTCCTTCATCCGATATCCGTTTCCCGTAAACTCGGACTCTATCTCAACTAGAATTCCGAGACGAAAACAATGGAGCAACCCATTTCCCTAAATTCTCACATCTGAGATTAATTATTCTTTAATTTATTTAATTCGATTATTCATAAACCCGGGGTGTTACAATTTCTATGACTATGATGATGAATTGGGCCCTTTTGATATGGGAGTGTGATCCGAGGTGGGCGGTAGTGGCTGCTATGCGTTACCACTGGTCCGGGAGTGCAATTGGTAGAATCCTACCCTGGGCATTGCCTCGAGTGCCTTGTAATATTTATCCTTATCGAGCCCTATACGACTTCGATTTGTATCGTACCTATGGAATGCCCTCTAATGCCATCGGTTACGGTGGGTTTACGGTACTGTATAGACTATGGTACTATAAATAGTGTAAGGGTAAAAATGTAATCCCGCCTACAATATTTTCATTATGTTTACTTTACCGAATAGACATTACAATAATAGCGTATTGTACTACCTATGTATTAGTTTAACGAATCCTTGAGAGATGGAAAAATCGTGTAACATCTCTTGAGTTACTGTGCCCATGACACTCAGGTTATTTCGTATTTTAATTTGACTAATATGAGAATGATTTAGTGTTGATCTGAGTGTTTGTTGTGTTTTCTTTTATGCAATATGCCCGGGTCAGCAGAAGTTGCATTTAGCTAAGATTTCAATAGCTTGGAGGATGAAGACGAGGATTTGGTATACATATATCAAATATATGTATTCCCGCTGCATTTATTTCCGCTGCTTATTATGTACATCTGTATGTATATGTAACTCTGATAATCATTAAATGTTATAATCAGTGTATACATTTCAACTATTTTTAAACTGCTATTTGTTTACTATATGTTGTCCTTCCGCTGTGAGATTTTGTGATTGGTTTTTCTCTTCTTTCTTCCTTTCTTCTTCTTTTCCCAATAACTACCTGTACTTGTGGTTTGTACGGGTCGACATGTATGGATTATTGTCGATTTGAACAGTCAAAAATCCAGGTCGTTACAACTAATCATATCAAAGTTTTATTTCATTTAAACCTCTCGTTTAAATCTTTCTTTAAAAACCATTGCAAAAGATTTTATAATATATTTTCACAGACTTAAACCAAATTAAGGTTTATTAGCCTAGCAGAGATTACCGAGCCATACCGAAGTTATCATTCATTTTATTGTACCAACCCCAACTTATTCAACCCATGGAGAAAAACTGGTAGTACTCCATATCTAACACCCATCATGTTATCGACAAACTAAATTACCATTCAACGCTCCAATTCTAATTATAGATTTAACTATCGCATGGAGTAAAACTGGTGGTACTCTATTCTTGAACACTTCTCGAATTCAGTAAATTTAATTACTCCATTCACTTTCAATCTAATTAAAGATTCATTAAAACTTTAATTTAGTTTTAATCTCAAAAATAATTACTTAATGAATATTCAACTTTTGGAAATTAATCATATCTTTAACTAGGTTAAAGAACAAATGTCGTTTAAAACATCGCTCATGATAAACCCAACATCAACTTCCATTAATATAGAATCTCCACAGAAATCTGAACAATTTATAATCGATATAAATTTACGTATCATACTAATACTATAAGTGGAATAGCGGCAAAGTCTTTTAACTTCCATAAATAGTAAAGGCCATCCTTTACAGAAGCTCATTTTGACTATTATAAAATTGAATTCCATTTGATTCCAATTTAATTAATTAAATTGGAAAACTTCTCTAAACCTTAATTAAAAGATTCATTCCATTCACAAAAGGGTTCAAGAATAGCATTACTGAAGATACCGTTCACAACAAACCTCAAACTCCAATTTGATATCAAATATAAGGCTTTGAATAGAAATCATTTTTACTTATATTCAACATCAAATTCTGAGACCAACAGGTATTCTATTAGGAATAATGATATCTATATCTTCCAAAGTCCTCAACAATATCCGTATAATCAAGGAATCCAATATCGAAATATCCGAAGATTATTTCCGTTCAATTTTTTTTTCAAATCATTCATTATGATTTATCATTATTTATTCATGTTTTTCATAATTTTATTAGGCCGCTTGCAGCCGGTTTTCAATATCGGCCACCAAACTGCATCCATAGCGACCTTTTCCAAATTTGATTTTGTCATATTTAAAAATCCAACCATTAGAATTTAAATCTCTTAAATTCGTTCGAAAGGTCTTTTCGATATGAACCCAACGGTTCCGGTTTCAGGAGAATACGTCTATTAGATGTTAGGGTAGAACTTCGCGAACTGCCGTTGTGCAACATGTCATATTCAAACCCGAATTCAATTTATAAATATAAAAATAAATCGATGTACTTCCAAACCAATTTTATAAATTATATAAGATATATATTTACATTTGAAAACTCGTGTCAATCGTTTACCTTCAAAATCTTATTTACGTGTCCATCCAAAATCGAACTTCGAAATTAAACTTCGATTTTATTTTTCATTGAATATTATATTATAAAAATATTCATATTTATTCCGGATTGAAATAAAATTCATTCAAACATCATATTATTTCACCATCATGAATTTTGTATATCCAATAGTTGTTGTAAACACCTATCAAACATCCAAATAACATCCAGTGTGCACCTATACTCATATAAGCTTCAACCAAATAATCGGTGCTTGTTTTAATATGTCAATCATCCATACAAACTACATACAAGGGAGATTTGAAGTCAAATATCATCCCAAGACACGTGTGGGGTATTCAACCAACAAATAATCAATCTAAACCAATATTAATTAATGAATTTAATCATAACTACTTCAATTCAAATTATTTTTCAATCTAATCTATTTTACTTAAACAAGCAATGATAAATTCATTGTTTGGACTATAAACGGGTATTTAATCCAATTTCAACTACCACAAGTATTTTAACATCATATGAGCATGTTAATTGTAACGATCCGCATTCTACGTATCGGAGGATCGTAAAATACTTATTTCATTTACATACGAAGTCGTATGCCCATGTAACTTTAGGGAACGACTATTGGAGTCATTTTTCATGTTCACGATTTTTGTCGATTTTAAATGATTGTTTTGTCCCTGGCGAATCTTGTTTCTGCCATAACTTTTGATTGGTAAGGAGTTTCGATCTGAAACCACTTCCATTGGATTTAGATGATGGTTTACCTTTCCATATACTGGTCACATTAGCCAAACGGACTTACCGTTTGGGAGATATGGCTGAAATAAGGTTTGAAAGGTGAAAAACAACTTAACCGGGCCAAATAATGTGATTAGCAGCTAGGCCCATTGGGGGATTTCAGGATTAGGGTTATGGGGAGGCTAGAATCAGTTAGAAGACGATCTCATTTCATTTTGTCATCCGTCTAAACATTTCTCTAACCCTAGCCATAGCCTCCACCTTCTAAATTCATCCCAAAACGCTTTTTGATCATATATTAGCTTAATCTACATCAAATCAAGGAAAATCAACACCAAATCAGAGTTGGAGCTGTTGTGTTGCATAGGAATTCAACCCAAAACAGTAGAGTATCAGATCTAAAGTTTTATTTGTGGGTAAGGTGAGAGATTAGAATTGTTTTTCACTAATTACGGCTAATTAGGGGTGATCAGTGTTAATTAGCGAAATTATGCATGCTAAAATTCTGGAAAAATATGTAAGAATTCTTAAATATTATTTTATAACACTGAAAGAAATTTGAGCTAATTTGTATGTTTTGATAATCCTATCATTAGTTATGGTCAAACACAATTAAAGGGAAAACCATGGGTTTTTGGTATATTTGATCCATATTGACTTGATTATTCATCGTTTTGGTGTTTATGGTTGATTATACATGTTTCTATGATTGTTTGGTATGATTTGTGATTGCATAGAACATTTAAAATGGTCGAAAACGCCATCGTGTGGTGTAAACATTTGCTGGAAATAAGTGCAGGAAACCGGATCGGATCGGTGGAGAAGGACAGGATCGGGTCGTATAACCCACCCACGAACCACATCATATACCCAAGTCGATGCCAGGACCCTGAACCCACTCATGAAGCACCTCTGAACCGAACCATTGTGAACCACCTCCCATGAGCCGCCTCCCCATGAGCTGGCCACGCACACCTGAACCGAAGCCATCACGAACTGGTTACCACGAACCGATGAGGGAGTACTCAAGCTGCTTGCAACATGAATGTAGACCAAGAACCGATGCCTGGAGGAGTCATGAACCGGTGGAAGGATGCAACCCGATCCGAACCAGGATGGTGAGCATGAATCGAACGCCAGAGGGAGGACATCACGAGCCGAGCGGAGCTATTTTCCAAACTGATCCGGAGAAGACTAGAACCCGAGATGCAAATGTAGTCCAAATGAGAAGTTGTAACTTAGGATACAAAGGGGAACCAATGAGTTAACTTCATGGGTTGGACTTTGCTGTGGGACATGTGCAAAAGGGTTATCGATGTATATAGCTTTGACCCACCACTGAGAGACGGATTAGCGGTTATGGATCAGTGAAGTGGAGTTGTCATGGCTCCATAGGGCAAAGTAATCGTAACAAGGCTATGAGCCAGTGCAGTGGAGTTGTCATGACTCCATGGCGCAGAGTGGACATAGCAGAGTACTATTGGTTACTGATCAGTGCAGTGGAGTCGTCATGACTCCATGGGCCAGAGTGATCGTAACAAAGAATTGGGTGATCAAAGTGGTGGATATCGTATACTTTACGCACTAAGTGAGAGATGTGAGGATGATTGCTATGTTTGATGTTTGCTACCACCATGATATGCACACCCCTCCCCATTATTTTTGCACCATGTTAGTGTCACCTAATAGTACTGTATATCCTGTCGTGCTGACTCTTTGGTTGCAGGTCCAGGTTCAGGTTCAGGTAGGGTTATGTATACTTGTTATTGTTCTGTTTTTGCTGCTTATCGCTCATACCATTCGTTTGTCTGACCCAGAGTTTTATATCTCTTCTTATTACTCTAGGTGCTCCTAAACGAGCAGACTAGAGAGAGGTTAGCTGGTTATGCACGAGTAGCTGTCTGGAGACGATAAGGAGGCTTACATGTATTACTCCCATATATTCTCCCTGTGTTGCTGCTGGTCACTACTTTGGGAATTAGTAGTGTACCTTCCTATTTTTGCTTTAGAGATAGTTTTAAAAGTTGTAATAAAGATGTTCTGGATCATAAGCTGTATTTTGAACTTTCCGCTGCTATGATGGTTTATTTTTCAGCATATGCACTGTCTTTCCTGTTTTATATCAAGTTATGTTATTATTATATTTTGTTCCATGCGCTGTGAGATATACAATAGGTTCTTTGATGATTCATCATCTTCTTTCCTTTCTTTTGATGACCGTCCCGTGCTGGTTGGGAATCGGCACAGCGCGTTTCGTTGGAAATGCCAGCTGGTGCGGGGCAGGCCGTCACACTTGGTATCAGAGCCCTAGGTTTCGTAGTTAATCTAGGGAAAGACATCAGGGAGAGATAGTATACGTATATGAGAGCGCATATTTATGATATTTTAGGTTTTCAAAAGCTATATATATATATATATTATTAGTGTATCTAAGGATGAAGTCGCATTACACTGGCATCACTATGGAGATGGTTAATCGTTTCCTCTTTACATATTGGACGATGAGCCGATATACGAGGGGTACGAGCTCAGGGGCCAATGATAGGAATGCTTCTGACATGAGGACGATGTTCATGAGGAAGATGCTCAGGGATGTTCAGTGAGCAGTTCCTAATGCTGCTAATGGTTGTGGTGCAGCGGTGTAGGCTCCTAGAGCCGATTTCGCCAAGCTCTGCAAGGATTATACTAGCCTTGGTGGAAAGTCGTTCCATGGAACGGAATCGGTTACGGATGTTAAGATTGGCTCGATAGTTGTGAGCGCATCTTTGAGGATTTAGGGATCGATGATGCAATGAAGAGAAAGCTAGCATCGCTTCAACTGTAAGGACAAGCCATGAATTGGTGGAATGCTATTAAAGCAGCTACTCATGAGGATCAAGTTACTTGGAATCAGTTTAAGACCCGATTCAGTGGCAAGTTTATCCCAGTTGCCCAGAAGCCAGAGTTGTTTAGGAAGTTCTTGGAGCTTAAACAGAATGGTAGGGCAGTCTCGGAATATATTGTTGAGTTCGATACTTCATCGAAGTATGAATTATCTCTTACTGACACTGCCGAGAAGAAGAACGAGAAGTTCATAACTAGCTTAGATGGGTACTTGGGGGAAAGGCTTATAAAACACATCGATGAGACGTTTGAATCCATTGTGGGAAAGGCAATGAGATCAGAGAGTCTTTACCAAAGCCGAAGACCGAGGTTGTTGTTACATCTGCAGGGGAGCTAAAGCCGCAGGCAAGCGGTGGAGGCAAGAATAATTCCCAGAATAAGAGGAAGCAGAAGCAAGCTAACGATGGTCAGAAAAAGAATAAGAAAGATGTTGAGTGGTTTAGCTGTGTCAAGAAGGGCCACTATGCCAAAGAATGTCGGGCAAAGCCAGCGGACAGGAAGTGCTTCAATTGTGGCCAAGTGGGAGATCATAAGGATAAATGTCCACAACCTCCTAAAGAGAAGCAGATTGTGAAAGCATATGCTATTAATGTTATTCCTTCTTCATCGAATGCTCTACCTACGGCGGGGAAAGGAAAGAATGTCATCATTCAAGGTATGCTTTCTATTTATGGTGTTCTTGTTCGAGTATTGTTTGATACTGGGGCTTCCTATTCCTTCATATCTAGTGATCTGGTAGATAGGTTAGGGTTGGAACCCGAGATAGTCGATAGACCTTTAGTGGTGATGAACCCCATTGGTGGTTCGACTAGCCTTAGTATGATTTGTCGAAATTTGGTTTTATCGAGTCATGGATGTATGTTTGCTTGTGATTGCTTTGTTTTGGGATTTACTAGGTTTGGCATTATTTTGGGAGTCGATCGGCTCTAAAAGTATGGGGTGGTGGTAGAATGTGAGAAATTTTCGGTGACTATTAGGGAGGATGATGGGCGGAGGGTAGTATTTGGTGGCCTACCTAGTGATGAGATGATGACTAGTTTTCTAAATTCCCTCGACATTCCGCAAGATGAGTTATCAGGGGTTCACATTATCTGGATATCTACGAGGAAGTGACGGACTTCCACCACACCGAGATATTGAGTTCCATATTGATTTAGTGAAAGATGCCCGGCCTATAGTGATGCCACTTCGTCGTATGGCACCAAGGGAGCATCAAGGGCGTGGGGGTGCGAGTAAGCGATCTTTTGAAAAAGGGATTTATCCGAAGGAGTGTTTCCAAGTTGGGAGCACTAGTTGAATTTGCCACTAAGGCAGATGGTTCCCTTCGTTTATGTGTGGACTATCGTGAGTTGAATAAAATGACTAGAAAAAACAAGTATCCTCTTCCACGGATAGATGATTTGTTTGATCAACTGGAAGGAGCAAGAGTGTTCTCCCAATTGGACCTCGCGATAGGATTTCATCAGCTTCGAGTAGCAGGTGAGAGTACTCCTAAAACGGCCTTTCGGACGCCGTCTGAATTCTATGAGTGGTTGGTCATGCCATTCGGATTGACCAATGCACTAGCATATTTTGTGGATCTTATGAATAGGCTATTCAAGGATCAATTGAATAAGTTTGTTCTTGTGTTCGTAGACGATATCTTGGTCTACTCGAGGACAGAGGAATAACACAAGGAACATTTGAGGACAGTGATGGAGGTGTTGAGAAAAGTTTTCTAAGTATCACTTCTGGAGGAGGGAAGTGAGGTTCTTGGGCCACATTGTTTCAGAGAATGGTATTGTCATGGACCCTGCAAATGTGGCTATGGTGCAAGATTGGTCTACGCCCAAGAGTGCAACGGACGTAAGAAGTTTCTTGGGATTAGCTGGATATTATTGTAAGTTTATCCAAGTCTTCTCCAAGATAGCGACACCATTAACTCAATTGACCAAGAAGAATCAAGCTTTCGTCTGGGACGGAAGGTGCGAGGATGCGTTCAAGAACCTAAAGGAAAAGTCGACGTGTGCACCAGTGTTAGTTATTCCTAAAGGGAATGAAGAGACGACGTATACACGGATGCCTATGGTATCGGACTAGGTGTTGTATTGATGCAAGGAGGTAGGGTTGTAGCTTATGCTAGTCGACAACTGAAACTGCATGAAAGAAGATATCCTACCCATGATTTGGAATTGACAGCGATCGTGTTCGCATTGAAGATGTGAAGACATTATCTCTTGGGAGAAAGATTCGAGTTTTTTATGATCATAAATCATCAGGTATCTTTTCTCTTAGAAGGATCTAAATCTCCAACAGCAGAGATGGTTAGAATTCTTGGCTTCCTATGATTTCGACATCCGTATACACCTGGAAAGGTAAATGCGGTAGCTGATGCATTGAGCGGGAGACATGCCAATTTAAGGGCTATGTTTCTTGAATGGAAGCAACTGGAGTTTTTTATAGGATACGATTTTAGACCTAAGTGCGGATTGGATCCAGAAATGTTAGCAATTTTGACGATCAGACCCACTTTGATTGAGAGGATTGGGTCCAATCATAGGAACGATCCTAACTTATTAACAATCATCTCCAAGTTAGATATGGGTATCGATGAGGAGATGAACAAGTATATTCTTGACCAAGAAGGATGGCTTCAAAAGAATGGGAGACTAGTTGTACCCAATGTCAATGGATTGAGAGATGAAGTGCTTAGAGAATGTCATCACTCAAAACTGACTATACATCCCGGTGGTAACAAAATGTATCAAGACATGAAGCAGACCTACTATTGGGAAGGGATGAAAAGAGACGTTGGGAAGTTTATATCCAAATGCATGAATTGCCAGCAAGTTAAAACCGAGCAAAAGAAGCCTAGTGGTTTGCTGCAACCATTGGAAATTCCAAAATGGAAATGGGAACAAGTCTCAATGGATTTCATTGACGGGTTACCAAGGACTAGATCGGGCCATATGATAGCATTTGGGTGGTTGTGGACCGACTGACCAAGAGTGCAAGGTTTATACCTGTCAAGTCGAATAGAACAAAAGCTAAGTTAGCAGAACTGTATATGAAGTGGGTAGTGAGATTTCATGGAGTACCCAAAGGCATTGTGAGTGACCAAGATCCGTTGTTTACTAGTGGATTTTGGAATAGCTTACAAGAGGCTTTAGGGTCAGATTACATCTCAGTACCATATACCGTGCTCAAATCGACGGTCAAACAGAGAGGGTGAATCGAGTATTAGAAGATCTCTTGAGAGCTTGCATATTAGATTTTGGAGGGTCATGGGATGACCATTTGCATCTGGTTGAATTTGCATATAATAATAGTTATCAGTCCAGTATTGGTAGGTCCATTTGAAGCTTTATACGGAAGACTGTGCAACTCACCATCATGTTGGTTAGAAACCGGTAAGAAGTTTGTGCTTGGACCGGATGTGATAAGAGAAATCTAAGATAAGATCAAGGTTATCCAACAGCGAATGAAGGCTACCCAAGATAGGCAGAAGAGTTATGCTGATAAGAGACGAAGAGGATTGAAATTCTCCGTTGGCGACTTGGTGTTTGTCAAGATTTCTCCATTAAAGAGCGTGATTCGATTTGGTAGGAGAGGAAAGCTAGCACCAAGATTGTGGGTCCATTCCCAGTTCTTGGGCAAGTTGGGAATTTAGCGTTTAAAGTTGGATTACTTAACAAGATGGCAGGAGTTCACAACGTATTTCATGTTTCCTAGTTAAGGAAGTTCATGCACGACCTCGATATGACTATTACACCGGATCAGTTGGATGACATCGAAGTAGAACCTGAGGCGGTTGGGAATTGCAAGCCGATCTGTATTGTCGAATATGATACGAAGCAACTTCGAAGGAAGGTGGTGAAACTAGTCAAGGTTCAGTGGGGCGAGAACGAGAACGACTGTACTTGGGAAACAGAGGAGAGCATAAGGAAGTTGCATCCAGAACTCTTTGCCTCGTAAGATTTTAATAGCGATAGTTACTCCTTTGTTAGTAAACCGCATGCTAGGATAGATTTGTTGTGTTATTATGTGTGTTTGATTGTTTGTAAATGGCTGTTAGGCATGCGGGACCCATTGTATGTTTTAATTAAGGAATTTCGGGGGCGAAATTTCTTAAGGGGAAGAATGTAACGTCCCGCATTCTACGTATCGGATGATCGTAGAATATTTATTTCATTTACATACGAATTCGTATGGTCGTGTAATTTTGGGGAACGACAATTAAGGTCATTTCTCATGTTCACGATTTTTGCTGATTTTTAAATGACCGTTTTTCCCGTAGAAAATCTTGTTTCACCTATAACTTTAGATTGGTAAGGTGTTTTGACCGGAAACCACTTCCATTGGATTCGGATGATGGTTTACCTTACCATGAGTGGTCACATTAACCAAACAGATTTACCGTTTGGGAGATATGGTTGAAATAAGTTTTGGAAGGTGAAAAACAGCTTAACCGGGCCAAATAGGGTAATTAGCAGCTAGGCCCATTGAGCGATTTCGGGATTAGGGTTGTGGAGAGGCTGGAGTCAGATAGAAAATGATCTCATTTCATTTTCTCAGCCCTCTAAAACATTTCTCTAACTCTAGCCATGGCCTCCACCTTCAAAATTCATCCCAAATCGCTTTCGGATCGCGTATTAGCTTGATCTACATCAAATCAAGGCAAATCAACACCAAATCAGAGTTGGAGCTACTGTGTTGTATAGGAATTTGACCCAAAACAGTAGAGTTTCAGATCTAAAGTTTCATTTGTGGCTAAGGTGAGTGATTTGCATTGTTTTTCACTAATTACGGCTAATTAGGGGTGATTAGTGTTAAGTAGCGAAATTATGATGCTAAAATTCTAGAAAAATATGTAAAAAAAATTAAATATTATTTTAGGACTCTGATAGAAATTTGGGCTAATTTGGATATGTGTTTCTAATCCTATCATTAGTTATGGTTAAACACGATTAAGGGGAAAACCATGGGCTTGGGTATGTTTGATCCATACTGGCATGATTATTCATCGTTTTTGTGTTTATAGTTGACTATACATGTTTCTATGATTGTTTGGTATGATTTGTGATTGCATAGAACAGTTTAAATGGTCAATAACGCCGTCATGTGGCATAAATAGTTGCTAGAAATAAGTGCAGGAAATCGGATCGGGTCGTATAACCCACCCACGAACCACATCATATACCCGAGATGATGCCAGGACCACAAACCCACTCGTGGAGCACCTCCGAACCGAATCGTTGTGAACCACCTCCCACGAGCCGCCTCCCCATGAGCAGGCCACACACACCCGAACCGGAGCCAACACGAACCAGTTACCCTGAACCGATGAGCGAGTACTCAAGCCGCTTGCAGCATGAACGGAGACCACGAACTGATGCCTGGAGGAGTCACGAACCAGTGGAAGGATGCAATCCGATCCGAACCAGGTTGGTGAGCATGAACCGAACCGCCAGAGGGAGACATCACGAGCCGAGTGGAGTTGTTTTCCGAACCGATCGAGAGAAAACTAGAACCAGAGATGCAAAGGTAGTCCAAATGAGAAGTTGTAACTCAAGATCCAGATGGGAACCCATGAGTTAACTTCATGGGTTATTCTTTGTTGCGGGACGTGTGCAAAGAGGTTATCGATGTCTACAGCTTTGACTCACCACTGAGAGACGAATTAGCGGCTATGGATCAGTGCAGTGGAGTTGTCATGGATCCATGGGACAATATGATCTTAGCTAGGCTATGAGCCAATGCAGTGGAGTTGTCATGACTCCATGGGGCATAGTGGACATAGCAAAGTATTAGTGGTTACGGATCAGTGTAGTGGAGCCGTCATGACTCCCTGGGCCAGAGTGATCGTAACAAAGAATTATGTGATCAAAGTGGTGGACATCGTATACTTTACGCACTGAGTGAGAGATGTGAGGGTGATTGCTATATTTGATGTTTGCTATCACCATGACATGCACACCCCCACCCCCCACCCCAATTATTTTCACACCATGTGTTAGTGTCACCTAAGAGTATTGTATATCCTGTTGTGCTGACTCTTTGGTTGCAGGTCCAGGTTCAGGTAGGGTTATGTATGTCTGTTATTGTTCTGTTTTTGCTGCTTATCGTTCATACCATACTTTTGTCTGACCCATAGTTTTATGTCTCTTCTTATTACTCTGGGTGCTCCTAAACAAGCAGGCTAGAGACAGGTTAGCTGGTTATGCACGAGTAGCTGTCCAGAGATGAGGAGGCTTACACGTATTACTCCCATATATTCTCCATGTGTTGTTGTTAGTCACTACTTTAGGAATAAGTAGTGTATCTTCCTATTTTTCTTTAGAGACAATTTTAAAAGTTGTAATAAAGATGGTCTGGATCATAAGCTGTATTTTGAACTTTCTGCTGCTATGGTGGTTTAGTTTTTAGCTTATGCACTGTCTCTCCTGTTTTATATCAAGTTATGTTACTATTATATTTTGTTCCATGCGCTATGAGATATACTACAGGTTCTTTGATGATTCACCGTCTTCTTTCTTTTCTTTTGACGACCTTCCCGTGCTAGTTGGGTATCGGAACAACATGTTTCGTTGGAAATATTAGCTGGTGCGGAGCGGGACGTCACACTAATTATCTCAATATCGCATCCAAATCATAATACAATCAATCATCCATTCATCCATATGGTTTTCAAATAATTTGTTCTGTGAACTACCATATACCATATAACAGATTTGTGATAATTAATCAGATAAAAACCAATACAGACAATCAATATATATTCAGTTATGATTATAATTACTGTAAAAAAATCAGTTTGGGTGAGAAACTCTCACATTGGTCATGTTCGTTAAATAATTGGTAATCGTCAATAGACTGAATCAAACGTTTTCTTCCATCAAAAATTGAGACGAGCTCCAAATCGCTCAAAATTAACTTCATTGCGAAGCACTCGTGGATACGGCTCTAACGTATCTTGAATCGTCAAATTCTGATTTCGTATGAAAAAGTTATGTATTTTACAAGTTTGCATATTTTACGTTAACAGAACATTTAGCAACATATCTTGATTTTAACAATGCAAACTAAATATTTTAAGTGATTCTCACCCCAAGCATCCTAACACCATGACACTGCACGGTAGGATCTCCATGCTCTTGCTACGAGTTAAAAATCTTGCCATTCCTACTCTAACTCGTTAAAAAACGCTCGTAAACTCACTAACACACTTGCATTTAGGTTTAAAGCAAGAAAGCTTGGATTTTTATGGGTATTTGGACTCAAGGAGGCACAAAGGGCTCATGATCTCGCTGTCCAGTGATACTGATGACATGGCAGCAGGTCTAGAGGCTCGACGTAGTGACGTGGGCCTACTTAGAGGAGGTTTGAGGTGTTAGAACTTGGTTCAGGTGCTAAAGGAGCAACCTTTAGCTAGGTAGAAGAGTTTGGAGATGATTCGACCAACCGGGAGAGGGGAGTTGGCTGCGGCTTGACCTAAGGGGGTGGAGGAGGGTCTGGAGAAGTGGAGGGAGGAGGCGGCAGCAACCCTAGGGCTCGGCGTGGGAGAGGAAGAAGAGGGAGAAAGGAGGAGCTTCCATTAAAGTGTATTTTCAAGCTTTAATTATGCTTTACAAAAATGGAAGAACGCTTAACTTAACTAAACGTTATTAGCCTCAAATCAAGTCACGGAATTACAAATCAAGAGGAAGACGCCAATTGGTGGAGAGAAGAGGCCCTTTGTCCAATTCTAATAGGTCTATTACTATTCACGATTTGACTTATTTTGACGGTGTATTAATACAACGTGCAAACTTTGTTCTAGGCTCACGGCCACACGTTAACTCCAAAAATTACGAAATTTGAAATCTCATTATGTTATGGAATTACGGTTCCAACAAACCTGGTCTGGTTGAATTTGGAGGCCGTTGGAAAAATGGCTTTATTTCTAGCTAAAATCGAAATGTGACTGAATTTTCAGTTTACGTTTATATATCGTTCTCCCACATACGAACTCAGTTTGACTTGAAATTTTGGATTCTACCATTTTTCGACATTTCGGATCCAATAAAAGTGGTTTCATCGGATTTCGAGACTGTCTCAAAAATGGTCCCTTTCTAAGTGATCGACATACTTCAAAATATCGACTTTCAAAATCTGAGCTTTTAAATGGATTCATAAATTTTAATGACCCTGCTTTAAGTGAAATAAAATAATAAAACTAATTTTAAAATTATTCCCAAATTTATCTTGTCAAAATCAGTCATTTCTATTTCAAAATTCATTAAAATAGATTAAAATTTAAATTTTAAATTAACTAAAATTACGGGTCGTTACAATCTCCCCTATTTAAAACTTTTTCGTCCCGAAAAAGGAACGGAGCTGAAAATCGTTTAACCAACTCAACTTTCATTCTGGCTAGAGTTCTTCAACTTTTCAACTTATAAAAACTTTCAAATTTTCCTGAATTTTGGCTAACGCCTTATATTTCTGAATTTTTTTGCCATAACCTCCTTTGTACGGGTTGATCTAAACAAATATGTATGGCCTAAATAGGCGTTCATATATATATATATATATATATATATATATATATATATATATATATATATATATATATATATATAATTGTGACTTTTCTACACCCGAGGGAGATGTATAAAAAAAACATCCCTTGACCCTGTGATGGGGATTAGTCGCGATCCATTTGCCTTATCTACACACAAGAGAGACATGTATGTTTCTATCATCTCAAGACCTAGTGATGGGTTTGTTATTAAATCCTGCGATCTATCGTTATATGTTTAATAAGTCCACAGTCAGTCCTCGATTCATTCCGCAATTCGGTTTTTGCAATACAAGCATCAAACACTTACATGCTCGTCCAAACCTGGTCATAAAAGTATCAAATAATTACGTGCTTATGCTATGCTATCACTACAACAAAAAACACTTTTCGCAACAGGCAATATCTGTTGCAATAGACCTATTGCAACAGACCTGCGCTCATCTATATTGCCCCAGTTGCAAAAAGCCAGTCTTCTTTCGTAACTGGTTTCGCCAGTTGAATAAGTTGCGATAGACTTTTTTGCAACTGGCCATTGCTGTTGCAACAGATCCTTTTACAACAACAAAAAACGGTTGCAATAGACTCTTTTGCAAGTGCTATCGATAGATGCAAAATAAAAAAATTATAATAAACTACACTCGACTGGTACATAAACAATTAGCTATACCTTGCAAAGTATTATATATCAAACGTACTTGTTTAATGCAATCATGTATCATAAATGAAATGAAATTTTACTTCAACAAAAATTCATTTCATTACAATTTTAATAATACTCACAATTACTACAAGTATTCCCATTACTTCCACATACTATTCATATACACAATGTCTCTCTTACACAATACATTTTTTCAAATATAATATTTTCTAATAACATTTATGCTCTCTTACATAGCCTGAACAAAGCACTACAACAACTTGAAATCCTGCTCTCTCACACAAGCTAAACAAAGCACTACAACAAGAAAACTTCACATACAAAAATAACATTAGTCAGGAAGCATGTTATTACCAACATCAAATTGAGAACGACACCTTAAGAGATTTATAAATAATTTAACAGTTGAAACTAAAATAAAAACAATTATCAATTGCAATTATTACCAGGCCAAGGTCCTATCAGTAAGAAAATATCCACCTTCTTTATTCAGATCACAGCTCTAAGTATTCTTCTTTAAAACAAGCCAAGCTCATGGCAAAAAGAGCCAGCTTAATTTCTTCATTAGTGACTGGACTTGTCAGTCTCGTTGCCTCATTAAGCTTCAGGCGAAGCAAGCTGACTAAAGATGTGTCATCCAAGTCTGGAGAAAGCCCGACGTATTTCATCCAAAAAAGAGAATATGTACATGTAAAAAGAAATAAAAGTATGTAATACAACGATATTATGCAACTTCTGAGGAAATCTTATGACGTAGGCAGAGAAAACTAGCAATGCTGGAGACAAGAGTAAAATGAGCAAAGCTACGATACGTTTGAGGTGTAGACAATGTAATGTGGTCAGTAACTTGGGGGCCCGTAACAGAAGTGGATTGCATGATGCACAGATAGATTCAATACAAAGATGAAAACATCTATAAATTAGCACATCTACAACACGCAATATGAAATATAAATGCTAAGAAAATTGACCTATATTATTAAGATGTAAGCAAAGCAGGTGAACAAAACAACAACAAATACAGGCGGGACAAAAAGAAAAGCATAAACCAGGTATGAAGCAAGTGATGCATGAACAGATATGTGTGGAAGATGTGTGAACAAATGCAACGTGAGCGACAGAAGACACAAGGAAACGGGGAATGTGAGGACTAGAACATTGTACAAATAATTTAATATTCCATTTTGAAACATTTATAATATCCCTAGTATCAAACAGCAAAGGTGATTAAACATATAGAGGATACCGGGCGTAGAAATTAAATGCAAATTGCAAACTTACCAGCCCTAGACGTAGAGAAAATAAAAAGAGGAAGATGAAAATGTTACATTTTTAGAACAGAGCTGTAGTTCTTGCTGATAAATGGAGCAATACGTACTATAATAGAACTCAGCTAACGATGAAGTTAATAACAATCATCAGTAAAAAAAATACTTATGCTATACAAAACTTTAGCAAATCAAGCACCAAGATTTCCAGCATAAAATTAGATAGGAAGCTGCACGATAGCCAAAAAGAGCTATAAATAGTTCTGTCTACTAAGAAGCTGAGCAATAGGCATGAATATTTCTCAATTAAAGCAAAATGGAACTAAAAATGTACCTTTCCTTTCCCGCATTAATATGGGAGTATAACAGTCATCATAATCATATATTGGCCTATCCTTGCAAGCTGAATAAAATTATTTAGCATTAGCGTGTGATTTCAGATATAATGATTCACATTGATTTAACAAGCACACGTTTGAGTACTTACAACTTATTCACATCCTGGGGCATATCTACCCATATAACTCACCACATTCACTGATAAATCAACCCATACACCTTTATTTCCTATTTTTCTCAACTGTACATGCTCAACAGTCAACACCACAAGTTCAGGTTGTTTTCGACCAAGCAGCACCCTTTCCATGCTTTGCATCAAAAAAAGCATCCAAAGGCATCTACTAATGCACGTCACTTCCTCTTCGACTAATGCTAACGGCGGTCAATGATTACGTCCACGCCGTGATGTTCCAGGCGATGTGATTACCGTGGTCCTTCCTGACTCATGAAGATGCACATGATGTGCATGATCTACTAATTTAGACGGGTAAAAATATAACAATTGCTGAAACCAACATCAAATGTTGTAGTTGGATTTTACACGAACTTAATCCCATTCAGTCAAAAAGCAGGAAAAAAAACCATGAATGGATGGTAAAAGAAATGCTAGTATACACTAACAAAAACATAAGATTTGTTCCCAATCATTCAAATCAAATGCATAAATTTGTAGATGCAACAAGCAACTTGCTCACCCCAATTTAATTGGTATCAAATCCTGGCAGGCTCAAGAGAGTGTTCCCACGAGAAACCCATCTAATTAATAATAAGAAATAATTCACGCCATGCGTCATTATAAATCATGGTTATCAGTGGTTGAAGTTCTATGGGGTAACAGTCTAATATCACTAAATCCTACAGATGAAAATCTGGAAACTTACCGAATCATGTATCAGAATATGATTTTGTAGACAATAACCTTAATTTCACAGCATACACTCGGTGATTTCCAGATTCTCTACGCCAAATCTCCAAATCGAAGTCCCTCAGATAATCAGATGGTAAGGTCTGAGATCTGTCATCGCAATCTGAAGCTCAAATTCTATAATGATTCCCATCGAGCTGTGAGTCGCCTTTGACGTCGAATCGCATCGTTGTCACTGCGTAGTTGTTGTCGCCGTAACAGGTTGGAGTCGCGTTCTATGCATGCCCTTGAGTTGCGATGCTGACGGTTCTTTTCCTATGTGTTGTTGTGGTAAGGAATTTGAAGGTATTAGAGAATAGGTAGAAGTGGATCTAGAAGGTTGATTTAATAGCATAGACGAAATATTTTGGAAAAAGAAGAAGACGAGCAGAAGTATTTGGATCTAGAGGGTTCTAGCAAGAGGGGCTAATAAAACATGGCGGTTTCAAAAGGGAAATTTTCTGCGGTGGAGGGAATTATTTCGTACTAGAGCCAAAAATTTTGAACCGAGACTAGGACTGGAACCTGCGGGTTGAACTTTTCGTTAAAGCAAATTAAAATTTTACCGTATATAAAAAAATGGTTACAAAATAAAACCATATGGAATCAGTAATTTACAAAGTAATTTTAATATTTTTGGTATCTTCAATTTCTTTCAACATTTGCTAGTTTTTTAAAATTTTGAATGTTTTATCAAATTTTGAATTAATATGAAATCTTATATTTTACTTTCGAATATTATGAAAATTACAAAAAAAAATATTTTTACATTTATTTTGTAGTACATATCAATTATAATTTTATAGTAAACAATGAATATTGAATGTTAATCTGGTTTCTAATTATTAATTCTTAATTATTCAGCATTAATTACAAAAAGTTAATAAATAACTGTTAATTGGTAATTTTTATTATTTAATGGTAATTATCTAATAGTAACTATATATTGTTGAAAATTAGTTATTAGATATTCAATATAATATATTAGGAATTAATTATTAAATATTAATGGTTAAAAGTTAGTTAATTAGTAAATTATAAATTAATAAACGATCCGATGTTATTTACTACTTATTTAAAGTAGTTAAAAATTAATAATTATTTAATTATAATTGTTGATTATAGTAAATTTAGATAATTCCGTACGTTAGCTATTGTAGAATCATTAACTATATAAAATTAAATTTTATTATTAATTAATAATCGTATTAAATCGTACTCTTAATTTTTATGTAATTAATAATAATTAATTACTTAGTAATTATTATGAATATGTATTAATTATTAATTATTTAATATTATGAATATTTTGTGAATTAATTAATATTTATTGTTAATCGAATTTATTAATTATTAAATCTAATTAATAATTTTTAAATATAATTTACACACTATTAGTAACTAACCATGATAAATTATTAAAGTATTAATTCATATTAATTAATTACAATTACTTAATACGTATATATTATAACTAAATATTACTTATTTCTTCGTACTATAACTAAAGGTGGGGGAAAATAATTTTTTGAAGCATGTTTTTGGCCACTGGCTTTAATAGCTGTAAAAAATACTGTTACAGCAAGGGGTGAAAACAGTTGTTATTTAAAATTATTATTTTATTATTATTTAAAAGTAATTACTTAATCCATTAGTTTTTTGTTATTAGTTTATTATTATTTAATAATTATTTATTTATTTTGTTATTTTTTAAATGTTAATTTTAATTATTTGTTAATTAGTAATTATTATTATTTAATTATCAGTTATAAATATCACTTTATAATACTTAAATTTTATAATTAATTAAAAATTAATCTTAACTATTATATAATTACGAGTAGTTAATCATTTAATAGTAACTATTCAAAATTAATTAGTAAAAGTTAATCATTAAAAGCTGATATTAATTTTTAATAGCATGTTTTTCGCAAGTGGCTTTACCAGTTGTAAAAAAATATACTTCTTGCAAATGACGAAAACAGTTGCTAAAGATATTTATTCGCAACTGGCTTGGAAGCGCAGTTGCAAATAATATGTTTGTTGCAACTGTTTTGGAAGCATAGTTGCTAAAAGTATGCTTTTGCAACAGGAAGGGGAGCGCAGTTGCAAAAAAAATAAGCTTTTCGCAACAGAAAGAAAAGGTATGTTGCTAAATATCATCTATTGCAACTGCTATAATAGGTCTGTTGCTAAATATCATTTACTGCAACTGTGATTTGTCGCCTATTGCAAATAGCTAGTTGCAATAGGGTATTTTTATGTAGTGTATGCAATCCACAATTTATGCTATACGGTGTAGTCCCCAATTTTTATTCACAATCCAATGGTTTAAGTTTAATTTCACACAAGTAACCATCACCAGGCATCCAATTCACTCAAAATAATAATAATTAAACTGTGCAACCAATATAATAAATTTGTACCTTTTTGTTGGGCATGCAACTTTATTCCTCTTCTTAACCCTTATGCAACAAATTGTTCGACATATACTCATGTTTAATCCAAACTAATTTTCAGTCAACATTACTTGATTTGGCTCGATTTACCGTTCATTCTTATATCAGTTTTATTATCCCAATATTTTTATTAGTTAAACTAATTATTATATATCACAACCAACAATCAATTAGTTAATTAAATTTTCAAATATATATATCTTTTATATAATTAAAATCATATTTTCAGTGCTAAATCACAAACATCAAACTCTGACTAAGTTCTTGGTTCTCATACCAGTCAGTTGGAATCATATAGATATCCCACTTTTGAAACTCGAACATAAACGCTGATGATTATGCATCATCAGAATTATCCCCAGGCGACTAGAGTGTGATTCTATATCTACCCAGTATATTTGAAACTTTGTATACTTGTTTGCAAGGCATATATGCAAAATCTTCTTATACTTGATAGTCCAAACTCAAATAAATACTTAAATTCTTATAATACGATATAAATTTCAAAACTAAATTCGTTTTATGAATAACATCCTCTGAACTCATTCTAGGGCATTACTAACCCTATCTCTAACGAGTTATTCTAATAAGATATTACTAATCCTATCTCTGATGAATTCTCTCATCACACTCATAAGTGTCGTATTCTCAGAGCCTTGTAAACCAAATCTTTGATACCACCTTTAACGACTCGAATATCACCGCCCTTCGAATCGACCATAAACCGCACAGGTCCGATCCTAAAAGGGCAAAAATCTGCGGATTGTCATGAGAACACGACACATGCGAACACAAAACAAGAGAACATTTTATTGCTATTACAACAATTTATATCAGAGTACAAATAATAATACATAGCGGAAAATATCAGAGATTAACAAACTACAAAACAACGGAATTTTAAATATATAAATAGAATGTGCAACGGACAAACATCAACAAACACAGCTGAAGGGAATACACGGATACAAAGCATTCTAGAGTATAACTCCATCCATAAACCAGGATCTATGAAAAGAGATATCTGCAAAGCAAAAACTACTAGTTACTCATGTGAAAAATATGGACACCCAGAGTTTAGGTGAAAACAATAAACTCCGAGTCAGTCATGAGACTGGTGTGAGAACTAAAACGGTGATTAAACTTTATTTTAAGGTTGGGTAAATACGGGACCACGCCGTACGACACGGAATGGGTTTTCTCCCATGAATACCTTAAAACAAGCTCGCAATGCTAAAAAAATGAAACTATTATAAGACTTAGGTTCCATCACACAGTGCAAGCACAAGCCGGAGAATAGAGTTTTACTTTATAATAGCCAAATATGCTTAGCATGCGAACTTTATCTTTTATTATTAATGCATAGTGCATAACAATTTCGAAAGTAAATGTATCAATCTTAAACGGCATAGTATCCCATCCTACTATGTCTCCATATAGGATTACAACTAAAACCGAAAAGTCGCGTATTGGAAATTGGATTCCTTCTATGAACCGAGGCAAGGAATCTTCCTCATCCAATTCGGGCCATCTCTGGCGGGATGCTCAGGATCAACACACGTGACCCTTGGGAGCGCCAGGGTCCGTCCACACTTACTTTTTTTCTGGATTGGCTATTCCTAAACGATACGTTTCTCGGTCCTATTGGACCTATAACTTGGTCAGTACGTCAACTATCTGGGCCTTTTACGACCATATCTGAGGCGCCTCACTAGCCATTATCCGCATAAGTAAAATGTCTGGGATCCATACCATGATATCACTCCTAGCTAGAAGGAAATGCACGTCCTCCCTGATGTCCCTCATCCCGTTTTTTGGTTCATACCGGGTGTGAGTTTCGCGAATAAACGTATACTCAAAGATATCCTATATTAAAGCCATGCTTTGATCATCATCCATAAAGCTCTTCTTTTCAACAAAAGCTTTGATCTATGCATCTCAGCATGCCACATTGTCAATCCATACTATATCATTGATTTCTACTAATATATAGCCTCTAAGCTCATACATCTCAGAGAAGGGCGTTAAACTAAGAGAATAAATTCACCGCCATAAAAAAAAAAAATTAGCAGAGATTAACGAATATAGTGTGAAATACAATGTCAGACATACAATCCATTTGCAAGTCTATTCTAGGTCTGAATGAAACCGAAGGCACCTTATTCCTCATCCCATATGTCCAATACGTGAGAGAGGTCCTCACATATACGGTTGATCTCCAAGTTTGTCTAGACGATCACCACTTATTACCTCGTCTTGGGTGTACAACCCAATCGAGATATCAACAGTCGTCCAAATGATGTGAAGCTCTCCGGTTTTCAATCACTATCTTTAAATCTTCGACTTTTAATTGTCGTATCGGTTATTCAAAATGGGTTAAACCCGGTCTTTCTGAATAACTTGCACAACTTTATAATCAAGTGATATATAAACATATCATACATCTCATATCAATCCAGAATATTATATTATTCAAAAGTTCTTTATACAGGGAATTATTCCCACTAATCTTACCAAAGATTTATTTCATCTAAAACTCTCGTTTAAATCTTTCTTTGGAAACCATTGCAAAAGATTTTATAATATCTTTTCGCAGACTTAAACCAAATTAAGGTTTATTGGCCTAGTTAGGATTATCAAGTCTTACTGAAGTAATCATTCATTTTATTATTCCAATCCCAACCTATTCATCCCATGGAGCAAAATTGTAGTAGTCCATATCTAACACCCATCGTGTTATCGATAAAGTTAATTACCATTTAACGCTTCAAATCTAATTAAAGATTTAACTATCGCATGGAGTGAAACTGGGGGTACTCCATTCTCGAACACTTCTCGAATTCAGTAAATTTAATTGCTCCATTCACTTTTCAATCTAATTTAAGATTCATTAAAACTTCAACTTAATTTTATTCTCAAAAATCATTACTTCATGAATATTCAACTTTAGGAAATTAATTCTGTCTTTAACTGGGTTAAAGAACGAATGTCATTTAAACATCGCTCATGATAAGCCCAAAATCAACTTCCATTAACATGGAATCTCCACGGAAATCTGAACAATTTATAATTGATATAAATTTCCGTATCAGACTAATACTATAAATGGAATAGAGGAAAAAACTTTTAAATTCCATAAATAGCAAAGGCCTTCCTTTATAGAAGCTCATTTCGACTATTATAAAATCGAATGATAATCAATTCCAATTTAATTAATTAAACTGGAAAACTTCTCTAAACCTTAATTAAAAGATTCATTCCTTTCACAAATGGGTTCAAGAACAGTATTATTGAAGATACCTTTCACAACAAACCCCAAAATACAATTTGATATTAAATATAAGGCTTTGAATAGAAATCATATAGACTTATATTCAACATCAAATTCTGAAACCAACAGATATCGTATTGGGAATATCGATATCTATATCTTCCAAATTCATCAACAATATCCGTATGATCACGGAATCCAGTATCGAAATATCAGAAGATTATTTCCACTACAATATTTCCAAATCATTTATTATAATTTATCATAATTTATTCATGTTTTTTATAATTTTATAAGGTCTCTTACAGTGGTTTCCAGTATTGGCCACTGAACTGCATCCATAACGACCTTTTCCAAATTGGATTTTGACATATTTAAAAATCCAACCGTTAGAATTTAAATCTCTTATATTTTTCAAAGGTCTTTTCAATATGAACCCAACGGTTCCGATTTCAGGAGAATCTGACGGTCTGATTTCCCGTTACGTCCATTCAAAGTTACAGGTTGAACTTCGCGAACTATCGCTGTGCAACACGTCCTATTCAAACCCGAGTTCGATTTATAAATATAAAAATAAATCGATATACTTCCCAACCAATTTAATTAATTATATAAAATATATATTTACCTTTAAAAACTCGTTTCAATCGTTTACCTTCAAAATCTTATTTACGTGTCCATCCAAAATCGGACTTCGAAGTCAAACTTTGATTTTATTTTTCATTGAATATTATATTATAAAAATATTCATATTTATTCTAGATTGTAATGAAATTTGATCAAACATCACATCATTTCACCGGCATGAATTTTGTATATCCAACAATAGTTGTAAACAACTATCAAAGATCCAAATAACATCCAGTGTGCACTTATATTCATATAAGCTTCAACCAAATAAGTGACGCTTGTTTTAATATGTCAATCAACCGATCAACATGCAAACTACATAGAAGGGATATATGGAAGTCAAAATATCATCCCAAGACCCGCGTGGGGTTTTCAACGAAAAAACAATCGATTTAAATCAACTATTAATTCATTAATTTAATCATAACTAGTTCAATTCAAATTATTTTTCAATCTAATCTACTTTACTTAAACAAGCGATGATAAATTCATCGTTTGGACTACAAATGGATATTTAATCCAATTTCTACTACCATAAATATTTTAACATCATTTTAGCATGTTAATTATCTCAACATCGCATCCAAATCATAATACAATCAATAATCCATTCATCCATATGGTTTTCAAATAATTTGTGATGCAAACTACCATATACCATATAACAAATTTGTGATAACTAATCAGGTAAAAATAAATATAGACAATCAATATATATTCAGTTATGATTATAATGACTGTAAAATAAATCAGTTTGAGTGAGAAACTCTCAGATTCGTCATGTTCGCTAAATAACTGGTAAACATTGATTCATTGAATCAGACGTTTTCTTCCGCCAAAAATTGAGATGAGCTCCAAATCACTACAAATCCGGTTCATTGCGAAGCTCTCATCGATACAGTTCCAACGCATCTTAAATTGTTGAATCGTCGAATTCTGATTCCGTATGAAAAGGTTACATATTTTACAATTTGAATATTTTACATCAACTAAATATTTAGCAACATATCTTGATTTTAACTGCACAACTAAATATTTTAAGCGATAATTCTCACCTGAAGCATCCTTACACGATGACACTTGTAACGACCCACATTTTACGTATCAGAGGAACGTAAAATATTTTTGTTTAATTTCTTGAGGGTTGGATCATTATCATATTTTGATATGTTGGTTATAGGGATGTGAGACATGTCCATAATTTTTATCAATTTTATTTGTGACCATTTTTCGCTTGTCAATTTTGTGCAGGGCAAAACTTTTGACTGGAACCGAATCAGGTGTTGGGGTCGATTTCATTGTAAAGGAAATGATGTTTCCAATTTTGTAGAGTGGTCATATTAAAGATCTGGTTCAGCGGTTTGGAAGGAATTGTTGTTTAAGTGTTTCAAAATTTATGTTCATGTTTGGCTTGTCATTAATAGGCTGAATTGGTGTGGTCTATTAGTGGGCTGGTTAGAGGCTATAATAGGGGGTTAGAGGCATGGAGAGAGATTTACTTTTATTCATTCTCTCATTTGGTTAAGCTCGTGATCCTACTTGCTCAATCATATACACCTTTCCTCCATTAAAATTCTAGATCTACGCAAGAAGATTGAAGATCTACATCAAGTAAAGCAAGATCTACATCGAGTAATGGAAGATCGCATCAAATTGAGAGGTTTGGAAATTGATCATCACTGTCCGGATACGAGAATAGTCGATTTCAAGTTATTTTGAAGAATTGGTGAGTGACAAGCATCTCTCACACGGATTCAACCTAGTATATGGATTGTATGATCTTATGTATACCATTTCAAGGTGTTTTCATATAGATCTAATCGATGTAAGTATGATTTCAATTCCAAACACCATAGGATCTAATCTAGAAACTTATAAACGGTATTTCATATGTTCATTCTATGTTTAGATCCAATTATTGATTTTATTAATTGTTAAATTGTTGTTTTAATGCTTATTGATAATTGTGTGATTTGTTTTTGTTTTGTTGATTGAATCGTTGTTGGAAAAATTCAAGTTTGATTGGTTTTCGAGTATGAAATAAAGTCGTATACAAGTGTGAGTTTAGTCAGAATTTCGGGCGCGCAAACATGTATGGATCAGCGATTTCATTACATGGATCGGGCGGAAATAAGGCAATGGATCGAGCATAAAAATCCTGGAGTTGCACATGTGAAAACCGTTGATTTGGCAAGCATCTGGATGGATCGAGCGAAAACAGTTTAACAGCGTTTGGAAAACGCTGTAATAGGAGGGAAGGATCGGGCATAAACTCATTTGGTGTGGCAACATGTTCTGCATGGCAAAAAGTGGGATTTGGCAAGTTGCGCGTTGAAGAATCGGGCCATTTTTATTGGATCGAGCCAGCTACATTCAACAGCGTTTGAGAAAAGCTGCAGTTGGGGGATGTATCGGGCGGAAATCTAGACATGGATCGTGCTGAGTTGCGCACGTCAAAGAATTGGATCGAGCAAAGTGCAATGTGATGGACCAGAAAGAAATCTAGGTGATGGATCGGGCGGAAGTTTATAGCGTTTCACAAACGCTATGAAAAGTGGATGGATCGACCACTTCTGCGCATGGATCGGGCATTAAAATCAAGGGGTTGCATACGTCATTTTGGCTAGTTTTAAGGGGTCGAACTGATGACCGATCCAGAGTGGCACGCGAAGAATTGGTAGTGTTTCCAAAACACTATAAAATGCAGTTTTGATGCTGTGCTTAGTTTTTCATAGTGAGAAAGCTGGAAATTTTATGAAATGCAGAATCGACCAAACGAAACATATTTTTGAATTGATGAGGGTTACAGCTTCGATGCAAGTTCAAGCAGGAATGTTCGAAGTGTTGTGAAGCGTTCGTTGATCGATGAAATGCAACGAATATGCAGATGACTCAAAGACATTGAGTTCGTGGATAATGGGTCTCGAGAAAGCACTTGAGCTATGGGTAGTCGCCAGTGATGACGACTAGAGTTATGGAGGCCGAAGAATTATCGTTGTCGTAGGTTCTAGCGGACTCAAAGCAGAGATATAATAAGAACGCCTAAAAGACCGGTTAAATGGTCGAGTACCCTGAGCAGTCATGATGGGCCTAGAGATACGAGTTACGATGGCGTATGGATTTTTTGCTAGAACTGGAGTTTACCATTAGCCCTTTACGGGCGACATGATGTTGGGTCGGTCATACGATTAACGATTGTTTCAAAGCAAGATTGGCGGTGATAGCCAGAGTCATGGATAATGATTGTTTCACTTGTATCATCTTGTGTAGATTATCCGACGTCGAAGGAGACATTTTCGGGTACTTGTCTGATGTTGGTTTAGGTTTCCGGGGCTTATGCTTTGAGATGTCGATATCGATTAGGATGGTCTATGCTTGATAACTGATTGCCATGAATGTACTGTTTGTTTCTACTTGATTATTGTAAAGGCTATCACTATCCGACGTGGGGAAGGTAGGTTTGGGTTCTTCTATGTTGATGTTGTTAGATTTGTAGATTAATCTGCCTATTCACTTATACTTTGTTGATGATGTTAGATAGATGTTTTGTCGCTCATTAAGACTGTTGTCTGACTCGAGGTTTTATGTTTCCTCTTATTACCTTAGGCTGTTCATCCATGTTTTGGATGGGCAGACTGAGTAGCAGGTGACAAGTAATTGATCTTGATGAGGACAATGCTGCTGAGCGATGATGAGCTGGAGACTTACGTATTAGTTTCCTATTACCTACTATTTGATGTTTTCTGCTGCTATGTTGATGTATTCTCTGAGTGACTTGTAGTGAGTTACTTTGTATATAATTTGATGTCGTATCCAGTTTGTTATATGGATAATTCATGATAACATGAAAAGTTTAAGATTCTTCTCAATCATGCTTCACTATTATGGCTTGTTGTATATGTTCTATTATATTTTATCCTTGTGTTGTTAGTTATACGATATGTTCCGCTTGTGTTTTTCTACCTTGATGATTGTCCATAGCTGCCTTGCACGACTTTCGGTGCATTATTTCCCTTGTTAAGTGCAGAAGTTGTGGGCGATTGTCACAACACTCCACCGTAGGATCTCTACACTCTTGCTACGAGTTAAAATTATCGTCTTTCCTACTCTAACTCGTCAACAAACACTCGAACACTCACTAACACACTTGCATTTAAGTTTAAAACAAGAAAGCTTGGATTTTTTTTTTTTTGGGTATTTGGACTCGAGGAGGGACAAAGGGCTCAAAATCTCGTTGTCCAGCGAGAGTGATGATGTGGCAGTAGGTCTAAAGGCTCTGTGTGGAGATGTGGGCCTACTTAGAGGAGGTTTGATATGTTAGAACTTGGTTTGGGTGCTAAAGGAGAAACCTTTAGCAAGGTGGAAGGGTTTGGAGGTGATTCGGCCAACGGAGAGGGGGAGTTGGCCATGGCCTGACTTGAGGAGGTGGAGGAGGGTCTGGAGCAACGGAGGGAAGAGGCGGCAGCAGCCCTAGGGTTCGGCATGGGAGAGGAAGAAGAAGGAGAAAGGAGGAACTTCCATTAAAGTGTATTTTCAAGCTTTAAGTATGCTTTGCAAAAATGGAAGAACACTTAACTTAATTAAACATTATTAGCCTCGAATCATGTCTTGGAAGCACAAATCAAGGGGAGAATGCCAAGTGGAGAGAAGAGGCCCTTTGTCTAATTCTAATAGGTCCAGTACTATTCATGATTTGACTTATTTTGACGGTGTATTAATTACAACTTGCAAACTTCGTTCTAGTCTCACGACCAAACATTAACTCCAAAAATTACGAAATTTGAAATCTTGCTATGATTGTCATGGAATTGTGGTTCTTGCAGTCCTTATATGCTTATAGGCTTCTAAATTGATGAGGAAGCTACTAAATCACTACATGATTTCTAGAGTATTTCTAGAAATTAAGGTCAATTCTTTCCTAGAATGACCTACAGATACTATTTTCTAGAGATATGCATACCAATATATATGTATATATATATTGTAAAATTTTTGAAAATTCTTTTTCAAAATAACAAATATGCCTCTCATACGTATAATTTCCCCATAATCAGATAACCTATGCTCTGATACCTAATGCAACAACTCGCTTGGAATGAGTCTAAATTTCGATCCAGAAAAGGCCTATCAGAACTTATAGTCATTTTAAACGGATCGTTGGTACCTATACGGAATCACTTAAAACAGAAATAACAGAGCAAACTAAACAAAACTGAAATCTCACACAGCAGAAGGGATAAAATATAATATTAGAAAATAGATGTACCACTAAAAGAAAGCACCATAATGTAACTTACATAAATATCTCAACAGTCATAAAAGGATACAACACAATAATATTGATAACTATCCCACAAATACAAAAGTACTTCCAACACAAAATAACAATAACTATGGATCCTCCATCGTTAGGCTCCATGACTCCATCGATCAAGCAAGAAATGCCCCAACTATCCTCTTAACATGTTAAGAGGAGGGAATTCAAAACATAAAGTTCTAGTGAATGAAAATCACATAAGTTTTAAGAAATAACTATTTCTTATATTTGGCAGTATATTTTTTTTCACATTATGTCTACGTAGTTCAACATACAATCAATCACATAATTTAAGATGTAAACTACCCTACAGTCGCTTAAGGCCTACGCTCATTATTTAGGGATGGATTCTTTATAATCACTTAGTTCTCTTTGAGGTGGACTACCACTGGTCACTTAAGGTCATTACTTTATATTTATTCTTGGGCGGATTCCCACTATCACTTAATATCCTATGGTGGACCGTAGTCACTTAAGATCCCGTCTTATAATTGTCAATGTTATTAAATATTCTCTTCATTGTAATACAAGAAATAATAATCTGCCACTTAATAATGGGCTAAGGTAGACCCTCATCATCATTTAAGACCTCTTCGACGGACCCATGCATTATTATTTAACTGGTATTATGGGTGAACTCCAAGCCACTTAACACTTTGCTTAGATATGTGGTTTCCCTTACCTGATCAGTGGAACTCTTAGTAGTCCATCCCCAAGTCAGCCCTCACTTAGCCCCTAAATAAGAAGAGGACACTTCCAAAGAACTACCCTACTCATACGTCATCTTTTATTAGGACCATATGATACCACATAAGAGAAAGACAGACCCAATGACCATTTAAGACCTTATAAGGGAGGGCCTTATGACTTCAACCTTTCTAAAGAATAAACATTAGAAGAGGCCTAATGCCCTAACCACTTAATACCCAAACCAGGTAGGTCGGCCACTTAATACCTTCTCAAGGAAGACCAACTTCACACAAAAATATTATATATACACACACACAAAAGACATCTCACATTAAACCGTTCACTTGTAGATGTTGGATTTGCCAGGCGGTTCCGTCAGACTTTTACTACAAGTTGAGCTTAACCTCATGCCTTTTTGTAATTATTATAATGGTCCATGACACTTAAACCTCTCACATTAACCAGTCTTACTTGTAGATGCTGGATATGCCGGTCGGTTCCGGCCGGACATCTATTACAACTGGTGGTTATCTTCATGTATGTATGTCATTAAATACTAATTAAAGTCATTAACTCACACACATACAATTTCCTATGGGGACATTTAAATTTTAATTTCCTAATTTAAACGTGCCCAATACACATTAATTTACGTTAATTACGTTATATATATAGTAAATAAACGTAAATCATACGTACGTAAAGGAACATCCTAAAACATTTGAAATTTCAATCGTAGAAACATAATAAAGGTATAGAAGTTTATTTCCCTAACTTCTCCAATCGTAACATAAAATGTATGTTTACATTTAAATAACAGTGAAAAAATGAACATTCATAGCATAACTTATAACGAAGGTTTGCGTGATTATTTCAATAACAAAATAGAGACAAGGTGCAATATTTTCAAATACATATGTATTCCCCTTTTTGGTAATGATTCGCTTTCATATAATTTTCGTATACAAAATCTTTATACTTTAGTGGCTTGCAAATAATACGTTTAAACAATCTATTTTGAAAATAGATGGCTAAACCTATTTGATTCACATTACCCAAGTTCTTAAGCTTTTGCAACATAAATACATATATATGAATTTCCAGATTTACATGAAGCGAATTAGACTATTTCCAAGGATTATACAAACACCGAAATGTCTTTTCTTTCATTACATCAATAATCCAAACCCAAATACAATGAATTGACCCTTTCCACAAACAAATATAAATAATAAGGGATGGGAGAATATGATATTGTTTATTTTCATACAAATCCAAATCCCTTATATGCACAATAATCCAAAATTTTCACTATCAAAATATATTAAATAGCAAACTTATTAAAATTCTACTCATAGAGATTAGTAAAATATAGTGTGGAACCAATTAAAAATTTGGATTTCTGCCTTTGGACCAACGTTTCCGAACTCCCCCTAATACATACATATATATATATATATATATATATATATATATATATATATATATATATATATATATATATATATATATATATGAATATGTATATATATAAGAGAATAAAAGTTTAGAATCTCATATTTGTATAACTTAATTCCAGAGTTTATACATATAAGAATTTAGATCTAGAAAGATAAAATAAGGTTAGAAGAGAAACCTAACCTGAATTCTGGAATTAAGAAATGGAGAGACAAAGTAGAGACACAAAAGAATGAGATGTAGGGTTTAAGGAGTGGATATGGGGGCTTGTTTATAGTTGTAAGTGTGTACATAGACCATCGAATTAGTTAGATTTAATCTGTACAGTCCGTTGTTTGCAAAATTATAAATAAACCCAAAATAAAACAAAGCCTCGCTCACCTCTCACACGAAAGGAGGTCGATCCCTTCTGTTGAAGGTCAGTCAACCCCCAGATCGACCCCCTTCAACAGAGGTAGCCGGCACCCCTTCTGGGGTTCTAGGGTCGAGGTAGGAATTTTTTTTCCTTGTACATTTGTTTTTATACTAATTATTCATTAATGACATAGATTAATTTCCATTTGTTGATTATTCTTGTCCCCCTCTTCATACTTTTTTTTTTGAAACTGGGTAAATAGTTTTATTAGGCAATCAGCCCAAAGTTATGATTACATGAAAAGCCCAATTGGCCCATGTATCTAACATAGTTACATTGATCAACCCAGTTATAATTAAAACTATCATATCACTTCACTTCAGACTAGAACATTCCGTTTTTGGCTCTTTCATCTTCCTCACTTCGCCATCTTCATTCCACTTCATGGAGGGTCAAACTGCCTGCTGGTTCCAGGGATTTGAGCCAACACATCCATCAGATCCTTTTCTGACATTGTAGCGCCTTCTAATTCCAAGCAATCAGTGATTTTCTACCTTTTAATTCTCCGTCTACTTAAATTAATTTCAATGATAGCAAATTTGCTTACCAATTTCGATGTGTTCCTTTTTCCTTTGAATATGCGTGAATTTCTCTCTTTTCAAATTGCTACAACAGCATTTGCCAAGGAAATCTTATCCAGTCTGGATTTCAAGTATTCGTAATTTGGATCCCTGGCCAGGTATGTCATATCTGACAAATCGTAGTTTTGGTTGGAAGGATCAATCGCTACATTACAGTTTTTGGCAACAGTTCTAGAAAATTCACATGCAAAAAATAAGTGTTCGTGTGTTTCTTCAGTAGTACCACATAAAACACACAGCCTCTTATCAGTTATTCCCCAGTTAGATAATCTGTCATGAGTGGGGAGGTGTTGCATTATTGCTTTGTAAGTAGTTGATGAATGTTTAGGGCTAAGAGCATTGTCCCAAATTACTTTACTCCAGACTTTCTGTTCATGTTTAACTCTAATGTCATTCTAAGCAGTTTTAATAGAGAATTCACCTTTAGAATTGTTCCATGTCCAAATATCATTCTCTCTTACAGTGTAAATTGGCATTGCGGTGATTTTCCGGGTAATCGTTCTGTTGCATGGTAGTTGATCACAATTCCACTCTTGTTGATCAATAATTGAATCAACAGTAATGTCAGGGAAACCAAATGCAGAAAAGTGTCTCAACCAACAATGTCTATCATTGATTTTCTAAATATCCAACGGTCTTTCCATAGATTTGTGTCTTTGACATTAGCAAATTCGCGAGTGCAGTTCGCAGCTAGCTTGTCACTTATTCTTAAGATTGCCTTCCAATTTGGGGATGCATTAGTGTCCATTACCATTTGCTAGAAGTTACCTTTCACATATCGTTGTCTCATCCACGTTGCCCATAACCCATTGTTTGTTATGATTTTCCAACCTTGTTTGAGAGTAAAAATATCTCTCATGTCTCTTAAATTTCTCAAACCGACTCCTTCCTCCTTTGGTCTGCATAAATCAGCAAATTTAATTTTATGATATCCACCCCTCCATATAAAATCGACACACACTCGTTCAATCTTTTCAATGGAAGTAGTAGGGATTTGAAATGTTTGAAGCCAAAAATTCACTTTTGCTTGAATGACAGTGTGAACCAGTCCAATTCTTCCGGCTAGCGATAAAGTCTTTGAACTCTAGCCTTGTAGCTTATCTTTGATTTTGCTAATCAGTTCCACACAATCTCTGTCCGTAATTTTATTCATTGAGAGAGGAACCCCCAAATATTTTACTGGAAGACTTCCTTCAGTCACATCTAGAATTCCAAGAACGTTATTTCTTTGTTCACAAAATTTGCTAAAATAGCATTTAATTTTATTCTCGCTCATTTTCAAACCTACATACTTCTCCAACAGTTGAAAATTATTTTTGATAGCTCTCGCTGCAGTTTCATTTGATTTAATGCATATTATCAGGTCATCTGCTCATAAAAGGTGGCTTATCTTAGGTTGGAAATTGTAGACTGTCTGAATAAGTCTATTGTGCACTAACAATTCCATCTGGAGAGAAAAAAATTCCATAGCAACAACAAACAGGTAAGAAGATAGCGGATCTCCTTGTCTAATCCCCCGGTTAGATCTAATGAATCCCCTAGGAATTCCATTAATTAGAATTGAGAATGTAGGGGTAGATATACATTCATTTATCAATTTGGTAAACTTATTGGGGGAAACCCTCTTCATACATATATAAACACACAAATTCAAATCCTTACGAAATATTCCTTTATGCCAATTAATAATTAATTATATTCTGGATTTATATTTAATCGGCTTGAATTTCAAATCTTGTGTGTAAACATTTTACGTATAACTTGTTTTATTAATAACTTCTGTATATGGACTCCGTTTTCAGTAAATAAAATATGAAAAAAGATCCAAACCTTGCCACGAATACAACTGTAATACTTTCATAATCCAATTCCTAATTGTCCATAATTATGTTTTTCAACCCATTAATTTATTACTAATTATTTATTTATTTTAAATTTAATTATCATCTGTCTATTTAAGGTACATTTTACGAAATGTTACATAAGATGTGTCAAAATAGTGTTAGCATGTGTAAGTTTGTGAGTTAATAGCATAATTATCCTAAACATACCATGTTTAGGCTTATTAAGTAAGAATGGGTCCAAACTCAAACCCAAAATGCTAATTTAGTCGGGTAGAATAAGAAATTTAAAAACATATACATCTCTCTCTACCACATCCCTTCTTCTTACTAGTAAACTCTAGAACCTAAGAACTAGAAACCCTACTCCTCTCCAGTTTACAAATCAAAAGAAAGCTTGCTAAAAATTGTTTTAACATGTAATCTATACAAAATCAAAAATTAATTCTCAATGTTCTTAGATTTGACAAGAAAGTTTTATGTAACTTTTCTTTCTTTGCTGCATGTTTGTATTTCCTCTTTTTAAAAGTAGTTGCAGCCATTCTTTAGCCAAAAGCTCCAATTTCGTCTTCAAATTGCTGCTAATTCACTACTTATCGCCATAAGGTGAGTTTAATCTCACACATCTAGGTAAACAAGTGTTACATGTTTGTATGTTGTAGATTTTTAGTGAATAAGTTCATTTACTGTAAACAAAGTTTGAATTTTTATGTTTATAGTAACTTGATGGTGTATGTTCATTTTTGCGAGCTTGTTTCTCTTTCAATTTGCATGGGAAGCATGCCAAAAAAATTAGGATTATAGTCCACATGTTACTCATTCTATTTGTTGAAAATCAAGTTCGAATTCCTTTTGAATCCATGTTGAAACCTAGGTCGAAAATCAATACGAACAAGGCAAAAATGCCTGTAGAAGTTGCGACATACAGGTTGACCTAAGACTTGTATGTGTGGACCTGTAGGTCGACCAAAGAGGAAAGCAGTTGACCCATAGGTCGGTCAACCTGGCCTCTGAAAGCGGTTGACCCAGGCAGTTTAAATTCCAAGTGCTTGGTTGAGCCTCTCTTTTATGATTTTTGATGCTTGAATGTCCAAAGCTCTTGCTGCTTTGTTCAATGATTTTATCCATTTTTTAAGTTATCTTCAATAGGCTAACTCCTGCAAATGGAAGAGCCAACATTAACATCAATTTACAGTTGGGCAGTTTTTTTGAGTTTTGAAATGATGATTATGTTTAATTTATGTTGATTTTGTTGATTTCATGCACGTAATTTATAAATTGGTTTATAAAGAATTTTCAATTCAAAACCATTGAAATACATATTTTATAATTGATTTACAGAAATATAATTATTTCTAAAGCTATTTTGTATGCAAATAAACTCTATTATAAAGAGAGTTTTAATAGAAATAATTTCCTGAATAGCTTCGAAAAATCATTTTAAACTCGTTTTCTCAAAGTATATATATAAATTACATATTTTTGCACTCTTCGAGAAAACAAAGAAGTGATTTAAATGATATGATAAACCATGTGGTATGGGACATGCAAGTTTGTTATATTGGTTAGTTCCTGACTTGTTCGATTGAAGCTTTATATGAGTGTGAATTGACTGACTTGTAGTAAACTGATAAGCGAGAATGTGTTGTATGGGACGCACTCTTGTTGCTATTTGGGTTACTATTTAGAAGTTGGTGACACATTGTGTTGGCCTTCGAGAATATATTGTTGCCCGTACTAGACCGTCATATCATTTGTTGGGCTTCAGCCATTTGTTGGACTTAGGGTCATTTGTTGGTCTTTCAGTCTATTTTTTGGACTTTTGGGTTTGTTTGGCGTCATATTTGTTGATTAGTACTTGACAGACTTCAGCCATTTGTTGTTGATGCACGTGTAGGTGTACCTTATGCTTGCCATTTGTTGCCGCTATTTTTAGATTTCATAACTTTTGATTTCTAGAATTTGCTGATTTCTAAATGTTTTCACCGTTTGTTGGTGTTATATATATATATATATATATATATATATATATATATATATATATATAGAGAGAGAGAGAGAGAGAGAGAGAGAGAGAGAGAGAGAGAGCCGCAGAGCTATCTTATTGATTAAATATTGTGATTACATTTAGTTGACTTGAACTCTTAAATGAGTTATATCTATTGGTTTCCTTCTTGTTGTTTTTATGTGTTTGATATTTTATAAAGCTTCCCTTAGAGCGTATACAAATCGTTGTCGATGGTAATACTTGTGCTTTGTTGTTGTTGTCTAATACGTGAGACCATTATATGTGGATTTAGTTGAATTTATCTCATGTATTATTTTCTGTTGATCCAAGCTTATGTTGTTAATTCTATATTGAGAAGAATTATCACATTATGCTTCATTTATCATGCACTAACTATCTTGTTTAAGCAAGACTAACCCATATATTATATTACTTGGATCAAAGCGAGTTTTTCCAAGGTTAGTCTCTTGGTGTTTGATGCCCGCTATGTTTTTCTTATGCCTTAGACTATCAAGTCTCCTTTTTGATGCTAATGCACGTTTTGTAGTCATCTTGTTGTACACTAGGTATATTATTTTATTGGGACATATTATATATGTGGTTTCTAAGAACTAATCACTTATATTTTTTTCAAAATGAACTAACCGCCTTTTTTTGGCAAGGCCAGCCGGTTTTTTAGTGATCCGTAACACTTTTTTATTATAACCAATAATAAAAATACAGTATAGTACAGGTGATTGTGGTTACAATCAACTAAATTAGTTTTTTACGTGGACCGTCTATCGCCTACGGAGTTTATAGTGTTCCGTCCACTCTACCTATCAGGCTTACAACACTGGAGCTAGCTAAATTACTAGACTACTAAAATGAACTAATCATTACATATATATATATATATATATATATATATATATATATATATATATATATATAGAGAGAGAGAGAGAGAGAGAGAGAGAGAGAGAGAAAGGGAGGCAGGTTCAATGACACACGTAACAGTGGAGCACCTCAATGGCCTCCCACTTTTCCACCATACATTTCTCCTCTCTTTCCTTCCACTCATTCTCTCACCTTCCATAACTTAAACTAATATCAACGAGAGGTGGATTCCAGAGGGGCTATTGGGGTGCTACATTTTTGGAGTCCCATTGAACGCTTGCCCATGTATGTGTGTGTGTGTGTGTGTGTGTGTATATATATATATATATATATATATATATATATATATATATATATATATCGGAAAGTTAATTTGGACACAATTAGTGACACGCAATTTACACCATTGGATCACCCCCTGATTGGACACAAAATCTCCACCATTAGATCTTTTGTCTTCATGTGGAGATGTGAAATTCAGGGGGAGATCTTCTGGTGGAGATTTTGTGTTCAAATAAACTCTCTCTCTCTCTCTCTATATATATATATATATATATATGTGTGTGTGTGTGTGTGTGTGTGTGTGTGTGTGTGTGTGTAGTGATCGGGGGCATACCTGTTGCACCCCTACCCTACCGTGAGCTACGACGATCCAAATCTAACGAGAATTTGTAGATGTTCAATCCACATATATGTTAGCATCTATCCAAAATTTGAGTTTATTCTGACATTCGTATAATAATATATTTGATGTTTAAATTTAACGGTTTAAATAAATGTATGAACGGTGAATAATTGAGCTATGATTTTGAAAACGTTACGAATATCGGAACAAGCTCAAATTTTGGATAGATCATTATCTACGTGTGGATTGAACATCTACAAATTCTCATTGAATTTGAATCGCCGTGGCTCACGAATGGATATGGGTGCAAAAAGGGAGCTACAAAACAGGGGTGCCCCCGATCGCATATATATATATATATATATATATATATATATATGTGTGTGTGTGTGTGTGTGTGTGTGTGTGTGTGTGTGTGTACACACGTTCCAGGGCACCCCTGTTAGCACCCATATACGTCTGTGAGCTACGGCGATCCAAATCGAACGGGAATTCGTAGATGTTCAATCCACATATATTTAAGGACCTATCCAAAATTTGAGTTCCTTCCGACATTCGTACAATAATATATTTGATGTTTAAATTTAACGGTTTGAATAAATGTCTGAACGGTGAATAATTGAACTAAGATTTTGAATATGTTACGGATGTTGAAACGAACTCAAATTTTGGATAAGTCCTTAAATAAATGTAGATTGAACATCTACAAATTGTCGTTCGATTTAGATCGTCGTAGCTCACGGACGGACAGGGGTGCTGCAAACAGGGGTATCCTGAAATGCTTCTCTCTCTCTCTCTCTTTCTATATATATATAGAGATATATAGATATATATATATATATATATATATCACCCCAAATTCCTAGCACCTCATTTGCACCCAATTAATAGCCACAAGTTTATAATTAATTAAGTTAATGGAAGGAAAAAGATTTGGTGGAAGGAGAGAGAAAGAAAAATGTGTGATGGAAATCAGGGGATAAAGGGGTGCTGCACTATTTGGGAAGCTTCAATGGCACCCTGCACTATTTGGGGTGCTTCAATGACACCCGAAACAGTGCAGCACCCCTAAATGCCCGCTGAATTCCACCACATATCTCGTTTCTCTCTTCCCCAACTCATTCTCTCAACTCCCACTATCTTAAACTACCATAAGTACTTGGTTTCTGTTGAGAGACATTTGGGGTGTTCATTATTTGGGGTGCCATTGAACGCTATATATATATATATATATATATATATATATATATATATATATGCACACTTCCTTTTTCTATCTTTTCCTTTTTAGCCTTAGTTAGGAAGATATCTAATGTTTAACTCCAGGGCTCCAAGTGAATACTTTAATTGAAAAAAAAAAAAAAATTGTAACCTGCTATATAGGGATAATCAGATGCAGCGATTTTCATGTCTGCTTGAGGACCTTGATCAACACTTGTGCAGGCTGAATCATAATTAAAGGTTTATAATGTATGTAGATGACGTATAGTTAATGTCTAACTGAATTAACAAACATTTTGACAGAATACTATTTCTACTTCTTTACCTTCTAAAATCAAAAGATAACAGTTTTAGTTTCTGTTTATCAAATGTACTCCTGGTATTTGATTAAGCTTACTAGATTATTGTTTTTATGCATAAATCTCATAACGCCAAACATCTGTTTAATATTTAAATAATTGATCTTAATAAACTACTGTTTATATATAAATCACATTATGGCCAACTACTCCCGTGTCATTTTCCTTAAAATTATAATCCACGTCCATTGGAGCCCCTTTCATTCGATTATACAACTTTATCCCATGAATATTCATGCAATATGCATCCCTTTCATCCCCACCTAACCACAAAGGACTTGCTTACCATTATAATTTTCACGCGCCAAGAAAACGAAATTGAAGCTAAGCTAGCAATCACAATTCTAAGTAAATCCTGAATGATAACCACTTTAAAACATCATACATCAAAACCCTGATCTGGAAGTCCAAGCAGATGCCGTGTACAAAGCGGTATCCTTCCACCCAAGCCTTAATGTTCCATCCCCTTGCATGATGGTGTACCCTAGTGAAGGAGGGTACATATTCAATATCAACTGAGCTTGTGCCATTGCATTGGAGCTCATAGGAAGTTGCACAAACCCTAATCTATTCCCTAGCTCCATCCTCCAACTTGCAAACTTCTCTTCCCCGCTCCTAGCCGGCCCTCCTATCGCTAAAATGTTACTAATCTCCCTCCCTAATAGACCATCTTCCACCATTCTACGGTTCGAATCATCCATAGCTAAAGTCGCACCGAGTGAATCAAACAACGTTGAATAGTAATGCAATGACCCGACAAACCGATCCAGGAATGAGCCTACGTGCGTTGATTCCTGCTCGACCAAAGTTATGATTTTAGGGTTCAAATTTTCCATAAGCTTCATGGTGCTTTGGTCCGACCCAACTGCATCGTACAGCGAGTGCTTGAGCCAGTGCACGGCCACCGCCTCATGCTTATGTGGTCGAATGGCCGAATAATCCAAGTTCCCGAACTTCTCTGCGATCGGCACAAACTCGAATTGCATGTTGAGCCGTTTAGCGAAGTTTGACAGCCTCTTCCCTGTCTCTTGCAAGGCGGTGATCGAGGACCCTAGGCCTGTCATCCTCACACGTGGAGGCCCATCAGGACGGGTCGCTAGTATGTGGAACAAGGCAGGCCATTGTAGGCCTTCCATGATGTCTAGGTCTATGATGTGCACTTGCGTTTGTTGGTGGAAGGATTCCAAAATGGCTTGGTTGGCGGTGAAGTGCGAGAATTTGACAAATGGGGATATGTTATTGAATGTTTGGAACGACAAAAGTATTGTCTTGTAGGGAACGAGTGGTGAATATATTGCTAGGTGCGAGCTCATGACTCGGCTGGCCATGGCCCTAGTGAAGTAGGCGACGATCCTTTCAGCACAGGAAGGTGCATAGGGTGAGGCGCCTTGACTTAGCTCGAGTAGAATTCGGTTAGCATCGAGTAAGTTGTCAACAGATATAGCTACTGCACATTCTAGTAGTAGCGTCATCTGAGTCAGTCCATGTTGATCATCGGTATTTTCTAGTTTACGGGTTTCTTCACCATGCCCACTGATGCCGCTGCTGTAATCTCTTCTGGACGCTTTATGAGGACGGTATTCAGTCTGAACGGGCGAAACTGCAATGTTGTCATCAGAGTATCCATCAGTTATGGAATCGAGTGAATTATCTGAAGAAATATGATGAGTAACACGTTTCATGAGCTCAGTCATATCGGTGGTGATGTAGTTTTGGCCGACCTGGTTGCAGTGATCCCATGATAAGTCATTGGGTTGGATCAGGTCAAGTTCACCGTGATGCAGTTCAAAATTACCCTTCATTTGGAGAAAGAGGAAACAAAAAGATTGAAGGAAAAATATTAAGAGGAAGAAACAATGTATTGAAGACTCGGATATAAAGACTCTATAGACCAGTAATAATGCACATTTGTTATTTAGTTTTTTTTTTTTTTTTTTTTTTAGAATGACCAATAAGATGAGGCATGCTAAGCTTCTAACAAGTGTAAAATATGTAGTCTGGCCGGCAGTGAAAGACGCACAGATGAAGTTAAATATACAGGACAATCTTCTAAGTCATATCATATCGTTAGCGATGTTCTCAAATTAAACAGAAAGAAGTATTATATATTCTAGATGGAATGTTAAATTTACACTTATCTTTAGGAAGAAGCTTATATTCATTCTTACTAGTTAAATTTTGATGCGAAAAGTTTAAACAAATAATGTTTACCACAGGACGAAAACTTTTTTGAGAGAGTTCCAACTTCTAAAGCACATAGCGTGTATTTGAACCATAATAATCACATTATTAATTAATTAAGAAGAACTTCAAGACCGGACAAGCTGAGAATTATTATGGCATTTGAACCAGTCCTTTAGTTTTGCTCCCGGAAGTTCGGCTACAGCCTACAATGGGAGAAAATCGGTCATTAACATGTGTGTCTGCATATATATATATATATATATATATATATATATATATATATATATATATATATATATATATATATATATATATATAAACACGAATTTGAAGTTATCTAGTATTTGAGAAAAAGATGTTTAACATTCAACATAATTATTTGCAACAAACACTACATGAAAATTTTCAATTGTCAGTTCCTATAGTTTCTAAGCTTATGAAGTGGACAACAAAGTTGTCTCAAATTTCTAAAGCAACAAGCATAAAAACATTATTACGCATCGGAGCATGGTAATTCGACAGAAGTTACAGAGTGGAAGGTGATTGCATCGGCAAATAAATGAGAGTCATGAAAATATGTATGTTTCTATGGCTTGTATATTATGAACAAATGCTTGAACAAACTCAAATAATTATCTTTACAATATTTAACTATGGCTTGTATGCAAAAGGAGTTTGAATCAACTTGGGGTCTTGGATCAATGAAGCAAAAAAAGACAGTACATTTTCGTACTGAAGAACAATTTCAAGAGCACACACAAGTCTGTACGTATTTGTTTGCATATGAAATATCAGTATAGTACCTGCGTATATGTAAATATGTGTGTTTCTACAGATATGGTCAGATGTATTTACATATACGTGTGTACAGTACAGTGTGCACACATACATTATGTTGTCCAATACCTTCAAGCATACACTAAGTGCATGTCAGAAGAAAAAACTGAAATATTTGGATGGTCTGCTGCTGTTATTAAAATGCCTAAATGCTTGAACGTTAGCACTAAATGGTCTGCTGCCGTTATTAAAATTCCATATATAATCAGCAAGACAGTGACTTAGTGATCTATACCATTATAAAACTGCAATAATGATGTTTACAGTTTACACTTCACAACACTCGTATAATGGTAGGATCCAATCAAATTATTTTCCCCTTGTATTCTTTAAGAAAGTCAGTGAATAAATTACCTGTTTATTTGATGGATGAGTTTCAGATTTGGGTATAATGGATACCCCCCGAATCAATACTGTGCCGAATAAAAATCATACTATAAAGATTGAGTATATCTTTATAATTAAATGTTCTACATTATGTTTTAAAACTAATATATCTTCGCTTCAATAACTCTTAAAACTTAAAGACTTGCGCTGACGAATGCTGTCGTCATGGAAGATAAGCTAGATGACTAATTAAAATAAGAATGAAGACTAGATCTTTTAATCAGTCCCACAATGGAGTGACCATTTGTATATTTTTAAGGATCAGATGCAGCATTATACTTTGACATGTGGATGCTATGAGCCTATGAGACATAAATTGTAAACATCAATTACTGATTTACACAAGCAAACATTTAGCCTGTGAGACAGGGATGCGCAATGGATGACATATGCTTTGCAAGTTAAATAAAGGGATGACATATGCTATGCAAGTTAAAATTTTAAAAAAATTTAATGCATTTTGACCATTTCCTTCCTTGTAAGCAATGTTGTGACTAGGGACATATAGATTATGTTTTTTGAGTCATTGATATTGTCAAGTATTGCATTTGATGTAATTTATGAGTCTGCTGTTTCAATAGTTTAATAGTTATACAAACCGGTAATATTTAACAAAAACTTTTCATAGTTGCACGCTATGATTAAGTGTGCAAATATTTTTTTATGAAACATAGAAATGTAAATGCCTAATAGCCATGTAAAATAACGATGGTTAGCAGACTATTAGCTAACAAATCTATGATTGTCAGCCTTAAAATTATCTATCATTAAACTATTTTATTATATTAAGCTTTTTTTCTTTGCTGTTAAAACGTGTTTGAATAGATAATTTCTGATGTTATACTTGATGAAGCCTAAGAGTGAAGTTTGTAGTTTTAGGCATTGACCAAACTACACACTAAGCATTGTAAGATACCATAAATGAACTTGAAACATTTTTAACATCACACGATAATTATTTTGCAACTTTCTGGAAAATACCAAGGAAAGCTGTAGATTTAACAACTACATTTTGTTATGTCCAATAATATATATAGTTTGTATAGCTTATGTTGAAACTTAATACACATAGGGCTGTCAATGTATAGCTCAATGGATTAATATCCAATATCCAAAAAAAGGGATGCAGATACAGATACATAGGTATTCGCATCCAAAAATTATCCGTTCGATTTTTTCCAACATTATGCTCAAAATTATATGTATTTTAGTAAAATGAATGAGATTTATTTATTGCTTTACTAAGTCAAAGATTTATATTATATGCACTAAATGCATATTGGTTACTCCTATCTATTAAATTTCATCATATATGTTTATTTTCAACACTTTTGTGATTAATTGAATTGAAAAACGTCTAGTTAAACAAAAAAAATCCATTTATATTTTTTAATTTATCGATCGTTAGCGGATAGGATAATTATCCGATAGCCGTCTGTGTCCGCAGATACGGATATCCGATATTCGAAAATGATTTCGGATACAGATACGGATATAGTACTATCCGTATCCGAAAGTATCCATTGACAGCCCTAAATACACAAGTCTTCCAATGCGATGAATCAATTCTGCTTGTGGTATCCAACGGAATCTCTGGGCTTGAACTTTAATCTGTAGAAACATGTTGGTTTCTCATATTAAGATATTAAGAATATAACCACATACACCTCGATTTATTCTTCGTTTTACGAAGCGCAAAAACTGATATGTATTGAGATGGTGCTACAGGGCCCCGAAGCTGCAATGTCAACATTACTAAAAAGTAAAAACGTTGATGATTGCGGTCGATAAATTATGACAGATAATATATTTATTTCAATTAGTTATATTTAATTAATTGTGATTGGTTTCACATTGTGAAATACAATGTCTACCACTAGACATTGCAATTGACAATGTCTTCTATTTTTTTTGCCACATCATCCCAACAGTCTATTACAAATTAACATTGGAGATAAAGTTCATTTCAAATTGTTAAATGCTTATGTGTAATATATTTAATATGACAATCACGGTAGCATTAAAGATGCTCTAAGAGTATTACCACATACACCTCGATTTATTCTTCATTTTACGGAGCACAAAAACTAATACGTATTGGGATGGTGCTACAGGGCCCGAAACTGCAATGTCGACATTACTAAAAACATTGATTGCGGCCAATGCTAGCTTCGGCTAAAAAAAGGACTTATGTTAATCGTCGTCCAATCTGAAAGATAATCGTGAACCAAAGACTAATTTTCATTATTTACTTCCTTCACTTCCCTTCCCGAGAAAAAAATGAAACCCAGCCCGAGCAACCCATCGTCGTCCGCCGCTGCCACTGCCCACCTTCGCCCAGCATCTAGCCCTCGTGCTTCCTCTCCTGTATTATTTGATCTGTCATTATCTCAGTATAATTCTTTTTAACCCAATCTAAAGTTTGTGGATTTGAATATGTTAATTAATTATTGTTAGATGATAATAGTAGATTATAAATTGATTTGGAGAAATGATTAAAAGCCTAAGTTATGAAATTAGTTGATTATCGATCAAAAGTTGATAATTATTGTGTATTAATTGATGATAATATAGTGTGTTAGTTGATGTGAGGATGTTAATTCGTGGTTTGATTGTTTAATTTGTAACTAAAAATTAAGGTTGATTTAAAAACCAAAAATTAATATATAACTATTGATTAGTATGTTTATTGATAAGTATACTGTTATTAGCTCAAAACAATGTTTGCTATAGTTCACGTGAAAATTTTAATAATTAAATGAATTTTTAAAGTGCATTTTAAAGTTTCTAATTTTATTATCAAAAGGTTAAGAAATTTATACTTGAATCGATTTTCTAAAATTAAGAAATTTATACTTGAATTGATTTTTTTAAAAGTAAATAAATGAATTTAACAACAATAAATATTGTACTAAAAATGACATTCTAAAAAGTTCTGAAATGAATTTAACAATAACAAATATTCTACTAAAATCAATTTTCTAAAAAAATTAAACAATGAATATGGCAACAACAAATACTCGATTAAAATCGATTTTGGAAAAAGTTAAAAAAAAATGTTAGAAGAATAGATATTCTATTATATATAATTTCTAAAAAAATTAGAAATGGATATACAAGAACAAATATTCTATTAAAATCGATTTTCTAAAAAAATTGAAATGAATCTAACAACAACAAATATTCTACTGAAATCGATTTTAGAAATGAATATAACAACAAAAAATATTCTGCTGAAATCCATTTCCGAAAAAAAGAATTAAAAAATGAAATGGCTACAACAAATAATTTACCAAAATTGATTTTCAAAAAAGTTAAGAAATGAATATAGTAAGAACAAATATTCTACTCAAACTGGTGTCCTAAAAAGTTAAAAAAATGAATACACAAGAACGTAGGTCCTACAAAATCAATGTATTTAAAAAAATTGAAATGAATAAAATGTTGATTTGAAAATAAACATTAAGTATTATTTTAACAAATAAAATAACCACAAATTAGAGCCTTTAGTCCCAAAATATTTTAATTTATTTTAGAAGGTACAACAACTAAAATAAATCCCTTAGATGAAAAAATACGCAAAGGAGAGAATTAAGTGCTGCCAAAATTAGACAAAATGTGAGGTGTGTGAAAATTTTAGTCCCAAAAGGCTTTACTTTAGAAAATACAACAATAGTATACCCCTTGGATGCAAATTGATTTGAGTTGTTCATGGATCATAAGTCCTTGGGGTATTCTTCTCTCAGAATAAATTGAATATGAGGCAATAAAGATAGCTAGACTTTGTAGCAACTTATGATTCTAAGATTGAGTATACACCTGGAAAAGGAAATAAGATTGCCAACGCTCGTAGCAAGAAACATCAAGATGTGGTGTTGTGTTGGTAAAATGAAAGGATTTATAAGCTTTGACTGCTTATGATGTATGGATCAAGTCGACAGCAAGTTCGAGTAAAAACACACCTATGATATCATGTTTAGAATTTCGACCAGTTCTAATCGAGAAAATCACTTCTAAGCATGACAAGGATCATCTATTGGATGAAAGAATCGTAAGCTTTAGAATCGAAGTAGAGATCGAGAAAATGGAAAAAGAGAATCTAGGTTATAGTGGACAAATTAGCCAAGCGTATCCATTTTATTCTCACTAGGTCAACTGGAACGGTACCAGTGTTATTGAGTTATTTATGAAGAATGTAGCTAGACTTCATGGGATTTCTAGTAATGTCATAAGTGATATAGATCCATTGTTTACTAGCGAGTTCTGGAAAAGTCTACAAAAAGCTTTTGGAGCTAAATTCAAGATGAATATCGCTTATCACCCACAGACAAATGAGCAGACGAAAAAAGGTAATAAGGTATTTGAAGATTTGTTGAGAATATGTGCTCTAGATTTAGATGGCTTATGGGAGGACCATTTGCATTTAGTTGAGTTTCCTATAATAATAGGTATTAGACTAGCATAGCAATGACACCATTTGAGGCACTATATGGAAGATCGTGTAAATCGTCAGCTTGCTAGTTAGAGATCGAAGACAGATTGGTTTCTAGGTCCAGGCTTAGTGAAAGAAGTTGTCCAACAGATTGAGTTGACTCGAGGTCGAATGAAGTAAGCTCAATTAAGACAGAAGAGTTAAGCAGATAAGAGACAAAAATATTGAGTTCACTGTTGCAGATCGATTTTTTTTAAGTATCACAGATGAATGTTGTAGTTCGTTTCGGAAAATTAGGGAAACTAACACCAAGATTTGTTGGACCCTTTTATATATTAAAAAGGATTGGGAAACTCGCATACCGAGTAGAGTTACTAGATAGTTTTACAGGTGTCGACAACGTGTTTTATGTTTCATATTTACAGAAGTATGTGCAAGACAACAAAGCTACCATAAAGGCATTGGAGGAGTAGGTGGTGGAACCAAACTCTACTATTGTGAGACAGCCAGTTCGAGTTGTTCTTGGATATGAAAAGAGGTTAACGAATAAGACAGTCAAACTGGTAAAAGTCCAGTGAAGTGCTAATGAGAAAGATTGTCCTGGAAGACTGTAGACATGATTAGAGCTATTTATCCTGATCTATTTAGTGGTATGTTCTCTGTTGCATTATAAACTTAGTAAGTAGTGGATTACACTAGTATAAATAGCAATGTTTGCATGATTGCTATGTGTGTTTTAGTCCTTAATAGAATTTCGAAGACGAAGTTCTTTTAAAGAGAGTAGGATGTAACATCCCCAATTTTTCTGTAAACATTACTCAAGAGTTTAATTAGATAAATCAAATAGGAATAATGTAGCGGATGAAGCTATGAGATTTGTGATTAATAAATTACATATGGGTTGACCTTAAGAATTAATTAACTTGAAATATAATCATTGAACGTGAGTTGTATGAGAGGGTTGTAGTGGGAATTTGCATCCTCATATATACTACTCATAAACTCACCACTCTTTCATTTGCACTTCATTTTTTTACAAATACAAAACCCTAAAACTAGAGTCAAGAGGTCGGCCATTAAAGAGTTAAGAAGGAGAAGAAAACTAAAAGAAAAGAATAGAAGATTAAAGGTTAGGAAATTAACATATACAAATCTCAAGTCTTCAATCTAATCAAGGTGAATAATGATTTCCACCCTACGGTCGTTTCGGTTATTCGCTTATACCCGAAGTGTGTATATATGTTCATGATTGTTTTCATGTTTATGATTGTTTGGATAGAACAATTGTTGATCTTGATTTTATATGCATGTTCTGATTGAAAAAAGTAGGTTTTAGATCAAAACTTATAGTCAGACATCTCCAAATGCTATGAAATCTTGATATGATGTTTGTTATATGATGTTAGAAATATATTATGAATTTCATAATTTTCTATGCACTTCGGAATATTTTATGAATTTCCTAAGGTAGACAAGATAAATTAATTAGGGGAATAAATTAACTATTTTAGATTTGAAACTTTTATAAAAGATAGAGGATAATATATTCTCCATTATGTGGATTTTCGGTAATTTTTCCATGTTTCAATTAATTAATTTGGATTTCTACGGTTTACTTAGGAAAAAAATTACATGTTGATTAGGGTGTTAACGTGAATATTAATAATTTATATATTTCAAAAATGTAAAATACTGTAAAATCTGTATTTCGATCAATATAACTTTTTATAAACCAATAATATTTCAACAAATATAGTGGAGTAGGTGAAAAGTATTGCTTTATAAAGAAATAAATCATTTTTTCTTATATTTATTGTCAGTGTCTTCGCCGGGTTTTAAACCACTCTTCTCACACTCCCGGAAGCTTTGATTTAGAGAGTTGGATGTCTGAAATACCACGGTATAAGAGGCATTTAGGTTTCGTCTTCACCTCCCGAATTCGGACTTGGTTCTGATACTTACATATATATTCATATTTTATAAACTTGGTCATTCCACATGAGGGTATCGCCTTAACTCCTTCAACAAGGTCAAAGGAAAAAATTTTCCTTAATAGAACTTGTTTTCAAAAATAACTTAAGGCCTAGCGCCTTAGTACCCTTTAACACAATCGAAATAGGATACTTTCTTTAAAAACTATTGTTTTGAAAAGAATAGAGGCTACCGCCTTTGCACGTTCGGTGGAACCGAAAGGGGCTTGTTAACATAAGCTATGTTATGTAAAGGGTAAAGGCTACAGCCTCAGTTCCTTTCAGCAGAATTGAAATGATCCATTTTGCTTGTTTTGAAATATTAGAGGCTATCACCCCTGTAAACTTCCGATAGTAACGACGGAGACTGTTTTCAAAGGTTTTACTTTATACGAGGCTTTCGTCCCAGTACCTATCAATAGTGTCAAAGAGGATTATTTTCTAAACTATATTTCATTGACAAATTGAGACCATTGCTTACTTACCTTCGACACAATCGAAAGTTCCTTTCGACACAGTTGCTACCAAAGGGATTGTTTATGAAAAGACTTTATAAAATTGTTTTACAAACCATCTTCGAAACCAAGGCTTTTGTCTTTGCTTGGTGGACACCCATAGTGTTGATAAAACCTACATGCTTGGAGGATTATCCTCAATCCTTATCGAAGCTAATAGGGACTTCTCCAACTATGTTTTGTAACTGAAAACTTATGCTTCCAAACCCTTGAAGTCATTGCCTATATCGATTGACCTTGTTCAACTTGTTTTATAAAATTTTCCTTGGATATGTTTGTGTTCGACAGAGAGCTTTTTAACTGTTAAAATTATTTAAGATCTTGCCTCCATAGCATGTTGGTGTCAGCAGCGTCGACAAGGAGACTATTAAATTATTTTCAAATTTAGCTAGCGGCTATTGTCTCTATATCTTATTGTCATTGTTTGTTTCATGATGTCGATAGGACTTTGCCTATTAATTTCGACACTTAGGAAGGGAATCGATGGGAATTGGGGATGGCAGCGGTATTGTGCCCATTGAATTATGTGTTGTGCTCAGTAGAATTGAAATGCTTATGTGGATTGGTAGATAACTATGTAAGTCTTTGCATTTCTATCAATACATTGGAGACAACAATGGAAAAGAAAATTGAGAGACGCCAATTAAACCTGAAACTTGTTAGGGAGACAAGTAATCGAAGGGGATTCTTAGTTGTCCCAAAATAAAACTACGAGAGATGTGATAGATAATCACATTATCTTTTTGGGAGATTTTTGGTCATTTGAAGGTAAAACCATGGGATGTGCGATGAATAATCCACATCTATATAAAAAAAATTAAGCACGCGTTGATAACTTGAAAGATAACTTATCAATAAATGTATGTTGCGTGTTGAACATCATCATTGTTATGATTACTATTATTATCACTATTGTGCTAATCTGTAGTGTAGGAGATTGGTTATATTAAAACTAGGTACTAGTACGAAGGATATCCGTTTGGTTTAGCGACGTGGTCTCACTAGATATCCATCACAAGTCGGATAGGAAGAATATTATTCACACTAGTCTTGACTTGTACCTTTTGTTTTTTCCACTTAAACTCTTAGGTGCTAATTTTAGTAAGCTGAAGGTTGAGGCTTTCCATGTTATCTTCTTCGAATAAGCTTCCAAAGACATGCATGAAACATATTAAGTATTTAGGAGCTTGTTCACTATGTGTTTTATTATTCTAGATTGTATGTGAAGGCAACGTTGTTCATTGCCTACAATTAGACTTTGATTAACCAAGGGAAATCATCATATGTCGCTCTTGGAGATTATATTTTATAATATTGTATTTTGATTTGTATGGGATTTACGAATGGGAATGAAATGAATATTTATTAATGAATGATATTTTGAAAAATTTCACATTTTCATCTTCTCTGATGTTATGATTCGTTAACATTCTGTTTTCAATCGTTGTAAGTTAATATTATACTGATTGCAGTATCTGTAACGCTTAATTTTAGGTTTTAAAAAAGAAATGTTACAGACACTTCTTAGGTTTTAGGCTTGTGTCAGTTGACGACGGCTAGCGATGCTAAATTGGTTCAAGCATAGTGTCGTTTAGCAATGGCTAGAGACACCATGTCGATCTCCCAAAATCTGTCATGTGTCCATATTTTTGACATTAACCGTCGCTAAATGGTGACGTAACCATCGCTAAAGACGATGTTATCTTGTTAGTGACCAAGGTTTTCAAAATAAGATTTAAATCGTAAAACTCAAACTATGAATCGAAATGGGATTTAATCTTAAATCGTGGATTCAAAAAACATACATTATAAAGTTTGCATGCACTTTCAAATTAATTTCGATGTTTAAACTTCTACATCTAAATCTAAACATCATTTTCTCTCTTGTTCCAATTTTAATTTGTTTTTAAATGATTAAAATTGGAACTGTAGACCCAAATAAGTATATTGAATGTATTAATTTGAATTGAATGATATTTCTAAAGTGTAGTATTAGTTAGGTTTGAATCGGAATATAAATCGAATCGTAAAGGGAGAGATTCGATTTAAAATGATATTCAGATTGTAGGATTTTAAGATTTTTGACGAAATGTTGGTGACGAGTGTTTTAGCGTTAGCTGGCGATGACGACTGACGACTAAAAACCATCACTAAAGGCAGCATTTGTTCCAGTGACGGGTTGTGGTGTGAATCCAGATTTCTATAAAAACCGGAATCTCAACGCCAAAATTTGTATTTCTAGTTCACACAAATTGCCAGCTATTTTTTAAAAATTGGGTACTTATGTGTACAAATTTAGTAGTATATGCATACTACCATAACAGGGATTCCGACAAAATCGAATCCATAACCTCTTGCATTCTTCCCCAGTGCCTTAACCAGCTGAGACAAGGATGCTTGTCAAATTGTCAACATTTAATTAGAGCTTTTTAGTAAAATTTTATGTATTGAAATTCCATACTTCCTTTTGACACACACACATACATATACACACATGTGTGCGCACACAGACATACCTAAAATGTTTGAACGATTTTTACCAAAGTTTTCAGCAAAAATATTAAAATTTATATTTATTTGTTCAGAAGCTAAATTAAAAAATAAAATAAAAAAAGAGTGCTAAAAAAATTAGATAACATTTTTATGTTAAACAGTAAAACAAAACAAAAAATGTGTAGCAAGTTAATTTTTTTGGGAAAGAAGTTATCTTTTTATGTGTAAAGTAATGCTTCCCATAATATGCTACGCCGCATGTACTACATCATACAAATTTATTATGTGTAAAAGATGTATATAAAAAAATGAAAAGTACTCTAATGGTATTATGAATAACTTGAGTAACCACCCACACGTATATGTGTAGCCAACAGACAGACAAGTCTTAAATGTTATTTAAAAGATCAATGCAAACAAGGACCGTAAAGTATCTCAGTTGCTGCGTTAACAGTATACCTCATGGATCACAATATCATGTACGGACCATAAAGAAGTTAAAAAGTATATGTGCACACTGCAGGCAATTGTTATATTTATGCAATCACATAGCTAAAAATGTTACACACATATATATTAGTTGCTTAGCACGTATATTCTACTAGGCTTAATTACGTGATTATACAAATGTAACAATTGCCAACGATCCGTATAAGTACCTTCTAACTGCTTTAAATGCCTGTTCGGGAACGGATATATTCAGTGTTTAATGTACTTCGGGCATGTGATTTCAATAGCTTTTAAGCCAGCAGTAAAATAATGCATGGATATGCAAGTTGTATCCATTGTTTGTGTTTTATCACATCCTAAGCAAATTGTATTTTCCTTATTCTCAATCAGTACTTGTTTTGGGATTTTTGACTACTTGGATAATCTCCAACGGTATGGTTTAAGATTACAAATGTGTAATTGTAACTTGAATACGAAATCGGCTTCAAATATTGATTACATATGTAATATTACGTAGTTCTGGAAAAATCAATCATAAATTTGTAACCAATGTCAAACACACATTCAATATGCGTCCACTACGACCTTTGTTTAAGCTTTTGTCCAAGATATGCCTGAATGCTAGGAAATACACGTCACCAGCTTTTAAATACCTAGGGATAATTCATCCAAATATTGAAAACCTATTAAACATACACCTAGATATTGGAAGCTTGGTCAGCATGTGCCTACTGCCTAGCTAGCTTAATGTTTTAAAATAAAGCGTAGTTGGGGGGGAATCTTGTGATTAAAGGTTGTAATACTACGAGTTTTTAACTTTGTATATGTAGTCAAATGTGTCGCCATGTTGGAGAAGTTGTATGTAGCTCTCAAACATGCTCTAAGTCATGAAGCAACATGGCAATTAAAATAAAGAAAATGCAAGACAAGTTCCCGACAACTTTTGTCATGCGTGAATAAACAAATCAAAGGTAATCATCGTATATTAATAATAAATAGACGATAGCGTAAGAATGTTGATGCTAAATGCTAAAACAATCGGCAAATATCGAACCTGCGCGAAGCTTCAGTGTTACCCCTTTGCAATTACCCATCTGAATCTGACGAATTAGTCAACGAACCACAAAGAAAATTGATTCGCTCTTCCCTCTTTCTGAGAACACACCTAAGTTTTTTAGGATGATGAAGAAACGTACGAAATTGAGGTCGAGCTCATTTAGATCGCCCATGAATCAGCTAAATCCCTAATGTGCGTCGAAAGAAATCGGTATTCTGAAAACGAAAGAAACTTGGCAAATTTTCAACCCAGAAACAATATGATGACCAAAATACCCTTTTTTTCGTTATAATTTTTTTCTAGTTTTTTGAATACCTCGTAGTTGTATTACGTGGTTTTTCAGTGAACCCCGTAGTAAACCTACGTGGTCCATGAATGAACCACGGAGATCATCTACGTGGTTCTTTAACGAACCACGTAGAACAGCTACGAGGTAAACCGAAAAACCACGTAGTCCCCCTACGTGGAAGGGTATTTTTGGTTTTTTTTTTAAAAAAACGGGGGGCTACTAACTAAATTTGGGGGTTTACCAATTATTTCATGATTTGGGGGCTACTAACTAAATTAATGAGTTGAAATAGAATTTGCCAAAGAAACTTTAGGCATTGTAACGAGGACTCAAATTCGACCAACCCCCGCTAAATCTCCCATTAACCAATGTGAAGTCGTCGTAACAATTGCCTAAATTTAATTGGAGTTTCGAGCTTGAATGTTCATGTACTTTTATCTCATTTTGCCTGAACAATTGTTCGCTCTATTTTTGTCTTTTGAGTATCTGGATCCGTTTTGTTTCAAAATTTTCATCTAATGTCAAAGACAAATTAGTCAATTGTAAGACTGTAATAAGACTGTAATCAGCCTTTACTTTCGGACAGCTTTGCTGTTTTTCATTTATCTTAATTTTCTTTTTAGTTACGTTCCTTTTTTCATTCGGCAATTCATGTTGTGTATGCATCCGACGCATCGGGGTGGTCTCTACAGAACTATCCAGTTCAACTTAACACTTGTCGAAATAACGTTTGTGTTCTGATGCCTCGACGCGTCGGACACTAGCTCTCCCACGTACTTTCTCCTTTCTTCCATATATTCCCAGCTGTTTTCCTTTTCTTCATCATCTGATTCAACTATTTTCTCTCCAGCTTTCTTCACATCAAATGATGGATCCAAATGAAGAAAATGATGATTCTGATGTTGAAGATTTGCAAGACATACAGTTCGTTAGATTGTATTATGCCACACGACGATCTCACATGACCCGGATACACAATTCTTAAGTTCGATATCGATTGGGTGATGAAATACTTACAGGCTATGCAGAGCGGTGTCAACAAAATTTTCAAATGAAGAGACTGGTTAATGTCATTATGTGACCGGTTGGAACCAATTAGGTTGTAGCCATTGACGTACGTTTCAGTTAGAGAAATGGTAGTCATATTTTTGTATACAATCGCTTTGATTATTCATGTATGGCAGGTTGCTGAAATATTTCAACGATCAATTTACCCAATTAGCCGCTATTTTCATACAGTTCTGAATTTTGTTCACTAGATATATTAGGTTAACCGACTCTCAATTTAATAGAAATTCGTAACAAATTCATTCCTCACCATGATATTACCTATTTTTTAGAAATTATATTAGAACGATTGATGGTACATATGCAATGGTTCATGTTCCTCGTGCAGATATGCAACGATTTGTAGGAACTAAAAGTGTTTCTGCACAAAATATAATGGATGTATGCACTTTCAACTTAATATTTACGTTCATTGAGGCAGGTTGAAAAGGAACTACCCATGATGCTATAATCTTTCGTGAAGTTGTAAATACTCCTAGTCTGAATTTTCCACATCTGCCAAAAGGACAATATTATTTCGTAGATTCAGAGCATCCACTAGTGGAAAGGTATTTACCTCTTAATCACATTGTAAGATAACATATTCCATATTTCAATAATACACAACATTCACATGAAGATACAATGCCGCGGATGCTGACTTTATGGCTTATGATAACAATCTAGATCTGGTTTTCAAAGAATATCTGGAAGAGTATTATAGCACTTGAAACGTAGAAATAATGATTGTGAACAAATTCAAAGAAATGCAACAATAACCGCTATGGCATTAGTTCGAGATACCGTATGACATGAACTAGTTATTACTAGCGTACGTTAGGAAATATCGGTAACTTTTGTTACGCATTCTTTTGTTTATAGTTTGTATTTGCAAATTCTGCTTTGCATTTTGTATTCTACATTTTGCATACTGAACTATATATATTTGGTATTATGTATTCTCTATCCTGTATCAAGTATATATCTATTTTATATAAAAATAATTAACACAAACAAAATAATAATTTGCTCCTTTCGTAAATAGAACGCATTCCCCTTTCGCGAACTTGCCATTTTTCCAGCTTCTTCAATTTGCTCCTTTCATCTGGCTTTTTCAATTCAAAAAAGAACACACCCTTAACTCAAAGCCATTAATCAAATAGTGGAGGGTTCGAACTCGACTTCAAATGGAACTGGAAACGGAAAAGATATTGAGTTGATTCTTACCTAAAGAATTAAACATAGTAGTTTTAAACTCTAACTTTGCTAATGTTTAATAAACACACAATAAATTTGTTCAAGTGTTGTGAAATTTTCAAATATGTTTTGGGGTATGGGATTCTGCTTTTGAAGAGAGAAGAAAGGAAGAAGGAAGAAGAAAGAGGGTATATTGATTAGTCCCACATTGTGAAAGAGACAAGAGTTTGCCACTTCTTAAGTAGGCTTCTCAAAGGGTTGTTGGGGCCTTGGGGCACCCAAATGTTTACTTTGTTGTGAGGAGGGAGACCATGCATCACTATACAACACGCGCGTGTGCGCCGCCGCCGTCCGTCCGACCAAACCGGGCCGGGTACGTGTTCAGGTTCGGATCCAATAATATATTTTTGGATCAAAATTGAAGACGATAACGGGTCGGGTTTATTGCAGACCCGAACTGCGTTTAAATGAAGGCAGCAAAGTTAAAATTCAAATAGGGTGCGGGAATTTTCAGAAATGTTAAGATATGATATTTCGTTTGAAACGCTACAAACCGTTGCAATGTTTGAATGAATGGGCGCGACGTTTCAATTCCAAAGGGATGTGAATGTTGCTGGGAATAAGCGCGACGCTTCGCTCTGTATAAATAGAGCACTCAAAGACGCTGCAAATTACTTCGAATTCTTGTTCTTCCTCCCGGTCTTTGTAGCGCCATTACCGATGCAGTAACCGTTGAAAATTATCGATTTTGCAACATCTTAAAGCGTTGCAAAACCGATTCTTTCTTCTCTTCTTTCTCTTTGATTCTTGCATCATTAGAAATACATATATAGAGTGTTCTTGATCGGATCAAAGTCGTGCAAACTTTGAATCCGATTTCTGTAACGACCCGCATTTTTGACCGTTCGAATCGACAATAAATCTCACATGTCGACTCAAACAAATCTAAAATACAAATAGTTATCGAGATTAATATAAGAAAAAGAAGGAAGAAGAAAACAATCACAAAATCTCACAGCGGTAGGACAAAATATAATAATCAAATAACAGTTCATGAAGCTGTTAAATTATACCTTTGATTATACATTACAATAATACATCAGAGTTAACTATCATAGAACACATCATATATGCAGCGGAATAATATTAATAACTACGTCTGTCAAGCTCCATCTTCATCTTCAATATAATGTGGTCTTTGCCAACTGAAAAACTCAGGCTGACCCGAGCACCAATGAAAATACAAAATATACTAGGATCAGAACTAAGATACTCTCATACGAGTTAAATCAAAATCAGGTAATAACATGAGTGTCACGACATTAGAGATGCTTACGGTAATTCACATCTCCAATCCTATGTGTTCGTGAGTGCAATAACTTAAGAGATGTTACGGGAATTTCCATCTCCTAAGGATCCGATAAACTAGATATTATATAATACAATACGTTATTATAATAGTGTATATCAATAAAGTAAGATACAAAAGTAGTGTAAGCGGGATTACCATTACTACCCTTACACCGTTTATAAACATTGTAGTGTATACAGCACTGTAAACTCCATCAAACCTGTAACGACCCGCATTTTTCAACGATATAATTAATTTATTTAATTATTTAAATAATGGTTTGGTTATTCAAAATGACCAGAATTAAATAATATTGAATATTTAATTAAAATAAATAATATAATAATGTATTTAATTTCTGAAATAGTCAGAAATAGTGGAATTCACAAAATAGTGTGAATTGGATCATCTGAGATATTTAATTCAGTTTAGAATTGAATCAGAATAACGAATATATTATTTTAATGATAGTTTGAACGTATAATTATAATATAATTATAATCGAGCTCGAAATGGAGCTGCAGTTCGTAATTTGGCGATTTGAACTTCAACTGAGTATACATGATTCGTTTTAAATCGGATTTCTGTGAAACAAGAAACGCTAGGAGCTGGTGAAGTATATTTTTCTAGTGGAAGACAAAAATCGAGATTTCGTCGTGTAGATTTTGATTCATGTCCAAATCAAATTTTAGAAAAGTCGCTATGGAATTTCTTTATAAACTTTATCGATTTATTTATATTATAAAAGGATTTTTGAATATAAATCGAATATCGATGTAACACTGGATTTGAAATATCGAGTTATAAATCCCAGTGTAGCAGTATGATATTCTGTTGTGAATATATACGATAATATTTATTTTTAAATATTAAGTTTAATTGTTTTTAAATATATTTATATATTTAAAGGGGTTATTTAGGGCTTTAAAAATAGCCAGTTTTTCAAACGACCTCAGAATTCGACGAAACTAATTTTGTTGGATCCGCAATATTAAATTATTGCTAGATTTCAGTTTTTATGATTTTTGAGGTCAGTGTGTGGCCGTACGAGATTTTAATGTGAAAAACAGTCGATATTCTGACAGTTAAAAATACGCTGTGTGAGCATACGAAGTCGGAATTCGACGAAACCAGTTTCATTGGGTCCGCTGAAACACCCCACCTCCGTTAGGGTCACTCTCAAAGGGAATGCCCTAATTTTGGTGGAGGTTTATAAGTATAAATCACAGATATACAAGACAGATATAATAACACATATTTTTGAACAACGGAAAACAGCAACTTTTATTTCATTAAAATACGTGTTACACCAACCATACCATAATTGTCTTACAATACTTCCAAAAACATAACATCTTCATAACTGTCTTGATTACATTATTTAAAGAAGCATAAAGAAAACATAAATAAACTGCAAAAGTCCCATAATTGCTGTCCAAAGCCATAGTCCAAAACGAAAAGATCCAAGCAATACATTCTTTCTCTTCAAGCTGGATATGAAGGTTGGTCAAGCTGCGGTGTTCCCTCCGTGTGGACCTGGGGGTGGGGGGGGGAAGGGAAGAAAAGAAGACGAAAGAAAAGTAGAGTCAGACATAAAGCCTGAGTAAGTCTAGGACTATTCAGTCTATGAACAAAGAACTGGGTATGATAAGTATAAACTAGAAATGGGAAAGCATTATAAACTAAGTTAAGTTGTCTAGGGTCGAATGTACTATCGTACCCCATATTAATCTCTGTACCCATATAAACTAGTTCCCAACAGGCACCCCATAATCAGGGTGAAGTGATCCATTTTATGATGATCGGCTCCTACTCGCATAGTTACATGTGTCTTACGGCCCCCGATGTTGTAGTTACCTATGCTGGTCCCACCATGGGGTGTATCAAGTCCCATGGTGGCGGCCCGACACAACCCTAGAATGCACAGGTATGCTACTGGTGCCCAGTGCCTTATTTTTCTGCGCCGGAGTGTGTGCACGCCCGCACCCCGTTAGAACCTACACTGCTGCACCACCGCCGTCGATTTGACCTCTTACAGTCAGCCCAGTAATCGTGCCCCACCCTGCCTAGTTTCAGGGTATCATGATACCTTGTAGGGTTACTGCTGAAAAGGGTCCCCCGCTACTAGGTTTTCTATTTCTAGCCAACATGCTAAGTTGGTTAAGTGTTTTATAAACCTAACCCCCAATCAGTCTGTTTGGTTTAGCATGTTCCATTTTGATTAAGTCTTAATTCACTTAATCCTATCAATCCTGACTCAGCCTTAATTGTCTTATTAAAGCCTTGACCTCTCACATTAGACAGGTATTGTTGTGGCTGCCTGTTGCTGGTTGGGTCCGGGCAGTCTTACGCCACAACTCAGTCTAACCTCGGGTCCTTATTGGGCTCTGTGTTTAACCACCCACATTGGATAGGTATTGTTGTGACTACTGGACAGCCGGGCGGTTCCGGGCAGGTTTACATCACAACTCAATCCAACCTCGGGTTAAACACATCGTATTTTCTACATTTACATATTTTGTCTCTTTTCTTTTTATATGTAAATATTTGTGGCCCATTATTCAAATTTATCTTTATTGATTAAGATTTATTTATGCCACTTAATTGTTTTTCAAGGTTATTGGCATGCGTCAAACATCCCAACACATATGTTTTATACTTTTAGCCCAAACGTCATTACCCTCGTTTTATACGTTCGTTCCAATGTAAGGTGTGTTGGGTTTAATACTTAAACCCAATTTAGCCAAATGAAAAGGGGAGGCTTATAACATGGTGTTTATAAGTTAACATGAAAAAGGGGAGTGTGAACGCATGAACTTGCAACGAACGATTCAGTTAACATAAAGTAGGCACATGTGAACTTGCAATTGTAACATCATATAATATAAGCAATACTTAAACATGAATCATTTTATTCACATAATCATGGTATAAACAAAACATGAATCATTCTATCCATGTAGTCATGGCATAAATAATACTTAAACATGAACCATTCTAATCATATAATTATGGCATAATCATAATTGAACATGAGTCCTTCTATGGCATAAACATAATTGAACATGAATCCTACTATTCATATAATCATGGTTTTTATCCTATTTATGTAACTTGCAAGTGGGATGTAATTCTAGTGTAATTCAAATGTAACTTATGTGTCAAATATATTATCATATGATTATGATAACAACATAAGCCTAAAAACATGTTTCAACTAGGCATAATAACAAACATAGTTTAGTCATGTTCATAAAATTAATACAAGCTTACAAAGACGCTTGCTTTTGTCACTATCACAAAATCATGATTTTTATACTTGAACTATGATGCCAATTCCAACATAATCTTCATATGAATCATAATACTTAAGTGGATCAAATTACACTAAAGATGACCATAGAATTATACATCATGTTGGCATAACAATAATTCATAAACATGCATGAATTTCAAATAATCTACTACAACATATAGTTGTTATTTTCAACATGAATCATATACTTGCACTTATCAAATGGGTGTTGTAAATAACTACCACAAACATGTAGTTTCCAATATGAATCATATGCTTGCATGAATCCCAATTAAAATTCCACAACATGTGGTTGTCAAAATAAACCATATACTTGTATGAATCCAATCGTACACCATAGCATTGCCAAATCGTTTAGAATTAAAATAACATACAAATATAAGTCACTATCGCCACAATTCCATTTCGTTGTTAACTTCCAACGCAGATCGCGTACTTGCAAATATCCAATCGTATACCATAATATTCCCAAATCGTTTAGCATCAAAGCAACATACAAATATAGATTATTATCGCCACAATTCCATTTCTTACTTTACACAAATCAACACAATTATTTAATTCACATCGGAATAGCACTCTACTTACAACGTATGACGAATCTTCAATTCAGGAATCTGAATTCTGAAATTGGAGATGCTATCCTTTGTTGTAGGCGTTGATTCGATTAACGTTTCTTTAAGCTTTGAATTATATCCTAATTGTCTCTCTATTTCTGACGGTTATCCTTAGTCTCTCCTCAGCAGCATGACGGTCTCATCTCCATTTTAGTTTGTGTGAATTAGGGTTAGTCTTAGGTCCTTTTTATAGAGTTTTTGAGTTGATTTAGACCGTCGATGAAGCTTGGTTTAATAATAGCCGTTCGTTTGAAGGAGAGGCCAATCAGGATCTGACACCTAGCCCTAGTGACAAGGCAAGGCTCAGAAAATCGACCAAACATAGACCAGGCCAGCCAGGGTGGGCTGGGTTCGACCTGGCTCAGGGGCCAGGTCGACTCCCCAGTCGACCCCCAGATCGACTCCCCAGTCGACCCCCAGGTCGACTCCCAAGTCGACCCCCAGGTCGACTCTAGAGTCGACCTGCCTGGGGCAGGTCGACACCTAGGTCGACTTCCAGGTCGACCTGGCCTGGCAGGTCGACCCTAGGGTCGACCTGGTGTGTTTGGGCAAGAATTTTCCCGCCTACTCTGATTGGGCTGAAATTTAATTCTGTTTTCGAAATTTGAATTTTCTGAAACTTCATCGGGCCATAATTTGGTCATACGGACTCCGTTTTTCGAAAACTCGGACTCTATTTCGCGTATTTTTCCGAGACGAACGCAATGGCATATCCCGTTTCCCTTAATACTTTAATTAGAATTTATTATACTTTAATTTGTGGATTTCACTGTTATAAAATACACGGGGTGTTACATTCTCCCCCACTTAAAAGGATTTCGTCCCGAAATCTTCAAGTTCAGGAAGAATGTACATCCTAACATCCAAACATCCATCTACTCATCCATCAAACACAAGCATCCATTGTCCTTAAAAGACTTCTAATGCTTCATGATAATATGCGAAGTGTGTGTGTACATGTACTTATCTAATGCAAAATCAGGCGGTCTACTGATTCAGTTGACCTCCTTAATGCGAATTATGTAAGTGCTATGAATCCATTATGTATGCAAATCCTCCTATTCATGATTCTACATGAGTGCACAATCATTCATACAAATGCAACATTCATATGACAACACATTAAAGTTCAACCATATACGAATGCAAACATATATGCATATGCAATATGAAGTGATTGAGCCGATCTAAAACCTAGATTGTGTGTGTATATGCAACCACGAGCAACCACTAGCAATCACTTGCAACCCCTTGCAACCATCATCCATAACATGTTTCAATTACATGTTTTCATCCAAAGAGTTTCTTCCTAAAAGATAAGGTCGAGGAGATATACCTAAAAAGATAGATAAAAGCGCAACTTAAGGAAAAAGGAAAGATCAAAGATGTACCCTCGAAAAGAAAAGGGTAGGCAGCGCGTATTCTAGCTTCAGTTTTCCAAGTTGCGTTTCCCTCGGCGTCGCTCCACTGAACTTTGACGAGCTTGACTTCGCGGTTGCGTAGCTTCTTCACTTCCGTTCCTAATATGCGGGTTGGAACTTTCCTTACGGTTGCTTCGCGTTCCACTTCAGCTTCTTCTAGGATATTTGGCTCTACCACTTCAGCAGACTCATGTAGACATTTTCGGAGATGTGAAACGTGAAAGACGTTGTGAACTCCGGCCAGTTTTTCGGGTAGCTCTAATCTATAGGCCATTTTCCCAATTTTCTCAATGATAGGGAATGGCCCTACGAACCTCGGTGCTAGCTTTCCTGTGGTTCCAAAACGAACAACGTTCCTTAGCGGAGATACCTTAAGAAAAACTCTATCCCCAACCTCAAATTCAAGGTCGGTCCTCCTCTTGTCGGCGTAGGACTTTTGTCTGTCTTGGGCCGTCTTCATCCTTCTTCGTATTAAGTCTATTTTTTCTGAAGTTTCTCGGATCATATCTGGTCCAAGTATGAGCTTATCAGTAGACTCCCACCAACAAGTGGGTGATCGGCACGGTCTTCCATATAAAGCTTCGAAAGGCGCCATTCCGATGGTTGCTTGATAGCTGTTGTTGTAGGCAAATTCCACCAAAGGAAGATGGTCTTCCCATGTCCCTCCGAAGTCAAGGACGCACAGTCTTAAAAGGTCCTCCAAAACTCTGTTCACTCTTTCTGTTTGGCCGTCGGTTTGGGGATGATAGGCTGTGCTCAAGCATAACTGTGTGCCTACCGCTTCTTGCAGACTCCGCCAAAATTCACTGGTGAAGATAGGGTCTCGGTCGCTAACAATGCTGGATGGTATTCCATGGAGTCGAACGATTTCCTTGAGGTAAAGAGATGCTAGGGATGAGGCAGTTCTTCTGCTTTGACAGGTAAAAAGTGGGCGCTTTTAGTAAGCCTATCCACTATTACCCAAATGCTAGTGTTGCCTCTCCTAGACCTAGGCAGCCCATCGATGAAGTCCATTGAGATGCTATCCCACTTCCACTGTGGGACCTCTAGGGGATGTAGCAGACCGCCAGGCTTTTTCTGTTCCGCCTTAACCTGTTGGCACACCATACACTTAGAAACGAATTCTGCCACGTCCTTCTTCATGCCGTTCCAAAAGAAAGTTCTTTTTATGTCCTTGTACATTTTATCTCCGCCTGGGTGTATCATCATCTTGGAGTGATGTGCTTCCTCGAGAACCTTCTTTACTAAATCCCTTGTCTGTGGGACGCATAGTCTTCCGTCTCGCCTTAACCAACCCTTATCGTTGATGGAGTATCTGTTGAGGTGACTTGAGGTCTCACCCCTAGTTAGCCTATCAATCGTCTCCACAAGCTGAGGGTCCTCGCATTGTGTTGTCCCTATCGAGTCCACTAAAGTCGGGCGTACTTCGAGAGATGCTAGCAAGCCTGGTACAAAATCGGAGGAAGGCCTAAAGTCGAAGCTGGCTATAAACTCTAGGCTTTGTCTTTCAACAAACAACGGGCTTAGGGTCAGTTTCTTTCGGCTCAACGCGTCTGCCACTACGTTGCCTTTGCCCGGAGTATAGGAGATCTGTAACAACCCGTATTTTTAATAACCTGTAATAACATGAATTGAGGCAGAATTAAATTATAAAAGGGGAATCAAGGGAAACGGGCTATGCCATTGCGTTCGTCTCGGAAAAATACGCGAAATAGAGTCCGAGTTTTCGAAAATCGGAGTCCGTATGACCCAGTTAAGGCCCACTGAAGTTTGCAGAAAATTACTAAGTAAAAATCGGATTCAAATTTGAAGAATTGGGCCAGCTGGGCCAAGGCGGGAAAATTCCCGCCAGGGGCCCCATGTCGACAGGCCTGTCGACAGGGTCCCCAGGGAGTCGACTCCCCTGTCGACAGGGTGTAGCCAGGCAGATTAGCCTGGCGCACCTCTTTGGCTTGGGTTTGGTTTGGGCTTGGTTGTGTGGTCTGGTTCTGGAGAGTTCCTAAATCTGACGGGCCAAAATTCACCTAGGGTTAATCCTATGGTCTAAATCACTCTAATCTTCTATAAATAAGCCTCTAACCTACCCTAAATCATTCATTAATCATCCTAGCAACAAAACTATGCCAAAATCTAAACTCTCATGGCCTCCACCTAAAACCCTAGCCTCCAATCTCTTCATTAATAATTCCTAAGTAATTTTCCATGCATACAAGCATATTTAGGCTTGTATGATCCTCCTTAGCTTGCATTAAAGGCTTGTTTTTCAATTGGCATCATAAAGGAGGAGTCTTGATCAAGTTTGCTTGCATTTGGGGGTCTTAATTAGTTGCATAAGGGGTTTCTTGCGTTTGTTATACTCATTTGAGTCCGCATAAGCATTGTAAGCCCTCTTACCCTCATTTTAGAAACTATAAAGTTATGCATGTATACTAAGCCATGTTTTGCAAGATTTATAAGTTATGCATGTTTATGCAAGTTTGTTAAGCCATGGTTTGTATGTTTATTGAGTTGTGCATGTTATGCAAGGGTACTAAGCCATGATTTGCAAATCTATTAAGTTATGCATGTATACTAAGCCATGTTTTGCAAGATTTATAAGTTATGCATGTTTATGCAAGTTTGTTAAGCCATGGTTTGTATGTTTATTGAGTTATGCATATTTATGCAAGTTTAAAATGACAAGTTGTGCATGTTTTGACAAGTTGTGCATGTTTTGGCAAGTTGTGCATGTTTATGCAAGTTTAAAATGACAAGTTGTGCATGTTTTGACAAGTTGTGCATGTTTTGGCAAGTTGTGCATGTTTATGCAAGTTTAAAATGACAAGTTGGGCATGTTTGACAAGTTATGCATGATTAAGGTAATATGCAAGTTCACCATGCCAAGTTATGCAAGTTTAACATGTTATGCATGTTTATGGTAATATGCAAGATCACTATGCTAAGTTGTGCAAGTCTAACATGTTATGCGTGATTGTTGTGCAAGTTTATCATGTATGTTGTGCCAAGTTCCCTCTTCCTATCCTTTATGCGTTACTACGAATATGTAAGCGATAGAATGACGTTGGGGGTTTTTGGGGTGAACTTAAAATACATAAAAATATAAGATTGGGAATTTACCTATTAAGTTAGGTCTACCCCTTGGGAATTTACCTATTAAGTTAGGTCTACCCAAGTAATTGTTTGACTTGTGATTATGTTTTGAAATAAAGTGGACATGACACTTAGAAAACATAAGTGTGGCCAACTCGAGGTTGGGTTGAGTTTGTAGCGTAATTCTACCCGGAACCGACCGGCTTAACTAGTGGCTACAAACAATAGGACCCAATGTGAGAAGTTGGTCATGGGGTGCCAAGACCCGAGGTTAGACCAAGTTGTGGTGTAAAGCTACCCGGACCCGCCCGGCCTAACTAGTAACCACAACAAGGTCTAATGTGAGAGGTTAAGGTGCATTAAATTAATTAATGCCTCATGATTAGGGTTAAGTCAGGGTCCACTAATACTTAACCAATTTGGGGATTCGAGGGATTAGAATGTGGTTAAGTTGTGAACCGTTGGTTACACTTAACTAGTTTAATCCATTTGGGAGTTCAAGGGATTAGAATGGGGTTAAGCCGCACTTAACCAGTTTAATCCAGGATTAGTGAAGGGTTAAATCACACTTAACCCTCTTGGGGAAACCCTAGCAACGTGGTCTGTTCTAACAGTAATCCCAGTTTGGTATCATTCACAACCCTAGAAGCTAGGCTAGGGCGGGGCACGATTACTGGAGGATGTAAGCGACCAAAGGGCGATGGCCGAGTGGTACAGCGGTGCGGGTCCGGCGGGCTACGGACGTGCACGTAGTCCGATGTTGGACAAACTCGAGGCACGGGTACCAGTAGATTAGAGCTGTGCATTATTGCTTAAGTGTCTGGGGTTAACACCCGAGGGCTTGATACACCCAAAGGTGGACCCAGCACAGTCTAACTACAACCATACGTGGGCCATATGGACACCAACACTTGACGTGTTAGGTTTATAGGGAGCCGATCGACTAGACCGTTGGGCTGGACCTTGTATTAAGGTCACCTCATGTTATTGGGCCAAAGCTTGGGCCAAGGGATCAATATCTGTTATGTTGAGTTGCTAGTACACCGTGGTGCAAAAACTTAATCTTGTTTATGCGACGACACCTCTATCTATCTTGTAGTTAATTTACCATGCCAGTATGTTGTTATCTATGACCATCTCAGTTCCCATCATGATGTTAACTTTATTAGTTTATAGACTGATCGTAGCAGGGCTTACTCAGTCTTTTTGACTGACCCGTTTTGTTTCGCCTCTTTTCTTCCGTTTCCCCCCCAGGTTCTCAGGGAGGGAATACAAGAGCCTAGCTTGGATCTTAGCTGCTTTCTTGGATAGCTCATGTATGCTTTGGACTTGGGCTTGCTATGGTTTCTTCCACTTTGGGGATAGCTACTTTTATGTTTTCTTTTTCAGTATCAGATGATGTTATCTTATGTACTAGACTTGTTTATTTGGGAAATTGACATTTTGATGTACCAGACTTGTTTTTGAAATGGTTTAAAAATCTTCCGCTGTTTTACTTACTTACTCTGTTTATTTACATATATATATATGTCATGTCCTGCCTTGCTATATCATTATGCATGTTTACCAATAATACCCCTCCAAAGCTAGTACATTCCTTTGCGAGTGACCCTGGCGGAGGTGGGGTGTTACAAGATCTCGAAATCATACGAGGCAAGAAACTCCATCCACCTCTGTTGCCTCAAGTTAAGATCTTTCTGCGAGAAAAGATATTTCAACGATTTATGGTCAGTGTAAAGTTCAAACTTCTCACCTAGGAGATAGTGTCGCCAAGACTTGAGTGCAAAGACGATGGCAGCTAACTCAAGATCGTGGGTCGGGTAGTTCTTTTCATGCACTTTAAATTGTCTCCCGCCATAAGCTACTACCCTTCCTTCTTGCATTAAGACGGCGCCTAACCCTGTCCCACATGCATCTGTATAAACTGTGAACATCTTGCTTCCATCTGGCAACGTCAAAACTGGGGCTGTTGTAAGAGCCCTTTTCAGTCGCTGGAAAGCAAACTCGCAATCCAAGTCCCAATTGAACACAAGATTCTTCTTGGTTAACTTTGTGAGCGGAGCTGAGATTTTCGCAAAATCCCTTATGAACTTTCGATAGAAACCTGCTAGTCCTAGAAAACTTCGGACCTCAGTTGCATTCCTTGGTGTCTTCCAATCCTGTACCGCCACTACCTTAGCAGGGTCCACTGTTTGGATACTATGTGCCCAAGGAACCTCACTTCTTCTCTCCAAAAGTGGCATTTGGAGAATTTGGCTTTTAGTTGATGGACTCGCAGAGTTTCCATGATCGCCCTTAAGTGCTGAGCATGTTCCTCTTCACTCTTTGAGAAGATAAGGATATCGTCTACGAAGACCACTACGAACTTATTGAGGAAATCTCTGAATACCCTATTCATCAGGTCCACGAAGTAAGCAGGTGCATTTGTCAAGCCGAAAGGCATGACAAGCCATTCAAAGAAGCCGTCTGGGGTTCTGAATGCCGTTTTATCGATACTATCTTCAGCCACCCTTAGCTGATGAAAACCGGTCGCTAAATCGAGTTGGGAGAAAACAGACGCTCCTACAAGCTGATCAAACAAATCGCCAATTCTGGGGAGAGGGTGCCTATTCTTTTTCGTTAGCTTCTTGAGCTCCCTATAGTCAACACACAGACGGAGTGAACCATCCGCCTTTGTAGCGAACACCACTGGAGCGCCCCATTCGGAAATGCTTCTCCTAATGAACCCCTTTTCTAGAAGCTCTTTAATCTGTTTACTGAGTTATTTCCTTTCCCGTGGAGCCATGTGTCTAACGGGCAACGCAACGGGCTTTGCATTATCTACAAGATATATACGGAAGTCTATCTCCCGCTTCGGAGGCAAGCCCTTCACCTCCTCGAAGACATCTGGATATTCCCGGACCACTCTAACCGATTGCAAATTTTCAACGGAGGCATCTAGCGATTCAAGGTAACTAAGCATAACCGCATACGAGGGATTACAAGAAATTTCCAAAGTATTACCGAGCTGGGTTAGGAGCCTAACAACCCTTTTCTCACAATCAAGGATGGCCCCATTACTGGATAGCCAATCCATGCCCAAAATCAAACCATATCCCGAAAAGCCCAAAACAAAGGCACTACATTTAAATTCTACGCTTAGAATAGAAATTTTCAATCCCAAACAGATCATAGACAGATGAGCTGGGCCCCCAATTGGGTTTGAAACAATTAAGGGGTCCTCTACCATACTAGTTTTTAGGTGCAGAGATTCTACTAAAGCGGACGAGATAAAGGAGTGTGATGCGCCGGAATCAAATAAAGTGCGAACGGGGTGATCATAAAGATAAACTACACTTTCTACAGAAGTATTTATACCTCGCTGTTGCAAAGGTGGCGCCTCTAGCACATGAACTTGTGCCCCTGAGGTGGATCCAGCCCTCTGCCCCTGTCCTCGTTTCTTTGGGCAGTCCTTAGCCATGTGGCCTGTCTCACCGCAAGAAAAGCACCCACCATTCATCTTGGCCTTCTTTTTCCGGCAATCTTTCACTAAGTGCCCCACTTTGCCACAGAAATTACACTTCCTCTTCTCTTTGTTGCCTTTCCCGCCCTTCTTAAAGTCTGTCTTCTTAGGCTGCAAACCCTCTTTCTTCCCTTGAGAGTTTTCTGCCTTTGTCTCCTTCTTGCCCTTATCCTCTTCGTTCAGCAATGCCATCTGTACCAACCTTTCATACGTAGCTCCCATGGGTATATGGGTTATGGCCAAACTGTGTAATGGCTCATTCAACCCTTTGACAAAACGGAGAGCCTTCTTGTGCGGGGTGTTGACTAGGTCCAGTCCGAACATAGCCATCTCATCGAACTGATTAACGTATTCTTTGACTGTCTTGTTCCCTTGCTTAAGAAATAAGAATTTTTCCAACTGCAAACTCCTTTCCGCATCTGAGAGAAATTTAGCCTCAAACCTTGCCCTAAAGTCCTCCCATGTTTCCACTGGTCTTTCTGCATTAGTGACTTCCCACCAGTAGGAAGCCTCGCTTTTAAGTAGCCATACTGCCAGTTGTACTTTCTGTCTATCTTCTACCTCAAAGATGATGAATAAGTCCTCGGTTTCTTTCAGCCAATTCCTAGCTGCCACGAAGGACTCAGTTCCATGGAAGTCCTTTCCTCCCATAGCTTTAAAATCTTTACATATCTTAGCAAAGATGTTTCCCCGCGGAGGAGGTGGAGGAAGAGGCGCTGCTGCAGCTGGATGATTTCCTGCAGCTGGGGGAGGAGGAACGGTAGGACCTGGCTGAGTGGCCCTTGCTTCTAAGAACCGTCTAAACCAACCAGGTATCGGTACACCCTCGGGCAAGTTAAGTTCTTCGGACATGCTGAAACAAAAAGGATAGATTCAAAACGAAGGATAAGAGATAGTTCCTATGGATTTGGGGGGACTTTGCCTTTTAAAATAAAATAATATTTTATCTTTTAAAAATGCTTCTTTAAATTTCCTTTTTGAAAATAAATTTTCAAAACTTTTTATCTTATCTGGTAAACCTATGCTCTGATACCAAGTGAAACACCCCACCTCCGTTAGGGTCACTCTCAAAGGGAATGCCCTAATTTTGGTGGAGGTTTATAAGTATAAATCACAGATATACAAGACAGATATAATAACACATATTTTTGAACAGCGGAAAACAACTTTTATTTCATTAAAATACGTGTTACACCAACCATACCATAATTGTCTTACAATACTTCCAAAAACATAACATCTTCATAACTGTCTTGATTACATTATTTAAAGAAGCATAAAGAAAACATAAATAAACTACAAAAGTCCCATAATTGCTGTCCAAAGCCATAGTCCAAAACGAAAAGATCCAAGCAATACATTCTTTCTCTTCAAGCTGGATATGAAGGCTGGTCAAGCTGCGGTGTTCCCTCCCTATGGACCGGGGGGGGGGGGGGAACGGAAGAAAAGAAGACAAAAGAAAAGTAGAGTCAGACATAAAGCCTGAGTAAGTCTAGGACTATTCAGTCTATAAACAAAGAACTGGGTATGATAAGTATAAACTAGAAATGGGAAAGCATTATAAACTAAGTTAAGTTGTCTAGGGTCGAATGTACTATCGTACCCCATATTAATCTCTGTACCCATATAAACTAGTTCCCAACAGGCACCCCATAATCAGGGTGAAGTGATCCATTTTATGATGATCGGCTCCTACTCGCATAGTTGCATGTGTCTTACGGCCCCCGATGTTGTAGTTACCTATGCTGGTCCCACCATGGGGTGTATCAAGTCCCATGGTGGCGGCCCGACACAACCCTAGAATGCACAGGTATGCTACTGGTGCCCAGTGCCTTATTTTTCTGCGCCGGAGTGTGTGCACGCCCGCACCCCGTTAGAACCTACACTGCTGCACCACCGCCGTCGATTTGACCTCTTACAGTCAGCCCAGTAATCGTGCCCCACCCTGCCTAGTTTCAGGGTATCATGATACCTTGTAGGGTTACTGCTGAAAAGGGTCCCCCGCTACTAGGTTTTCTATTTCTAGCCAACATGCTAAGTTGGTTAAGTGTTTTATAAACCTAACCCCCAATCAGTCTGTTTGGTTTAGCATGTTCCATTTTGATTAAGTCTTAATTCACTTAATCCTATCAATCCTGACTCAGCCTTAATTGTCTTATTAAAGCCTTGACCTCTCACATTAGACAGGTATTGTTGTGGCTGCCTGTTGCCGGTTGGGTCCGGGCAGTCTTACGCCACAACTCAGTCTAACCTCGGGTCCTTATTGGGCTCTGTGTTTAACCACCCACATTGGATAGGTATTGTTGTGACTACTGGACAGCCGGGCGGTTTCGGGCAGGTTTACATCACAACTTAATCCAACCTCGGGTTAAACACATCGTATTTTCTACATTTACATATTTTGTCTCTGTAACAGCGCGATTTTCGACCCTCCGAAAACCGTGTCGTTATTGAAAGAATTTAGAAGATGAGATAGAAAAGATAGAAATAAATAGAATAGAAGAATAAGAAGTTATCAGAAATCTCACAGCGGAATTTAAAAATACAAATACATTACATCATAGGGTCTGATACATCATAGTACATCAACATATTACATCATCATAGCACGTTAACATAATTATACATCATGATATGGGAATACAAATCTAACTGGATACATAGGTGTAGTTTTAAAACTACTAGTCTTGTCCTGCAACTTGAACTTCGTGAGGTTCCATTTGCCAACCTGAATTACTTGCCTACTCATAATAAATATTATGAGTACCCAAGAGTTTAGGGAAAACACAGAAAATAAACTCTGGGTCAGTCAGGGGACTGGTGTGAGTAAACACAGTTAAAAAGATGTAACGGGGGGTAGGGAATAAGGTGTCAGGTATTAACCGATTTAATAACTTTCGAAAACTTAAGCCCAATCCATAACTAACATATGGAAAACGACCCTTGTATTTGGATATCAAAACGTTTGATATATTTTACTATAGTATTTATCAAATAAATACCATCTAGTGAATCGCTTGCATCTCACGTTCACGTACATAGAATAAAATCTAAAACCGTCGAGCGCTTATTGGAAATTTGGTTTCTAACTGACAGGGTATGGGAGCACCCACCGATCAGTGTACTCTAGAGAAGATACACTGGGGTTCAACAAGAACATCCTGCAACCCGACCACACATGACCGTCCACTCATTTAGCTTGAGTGTAACGAATATATTACCACCTCCACGGTTGGGAATGACCCTCCGATTACCGAAGGTAACAGCAGTGAAAAATAGATTTAAGAAACAAACGGGAATACTCTAGATGGTGATAATATACCCTGCTTGGGTATGACCCAACTAGCCATGCTACCTAGCCCAACTATTGTCTTTCTCGGGTTGTGAGGTTTGAAGTCACGTTACCGTTGACGGATTATTCTTCAACGTCTTTGAATATCACACCGTCCTATCTGACAGATCACTCATTTGCTTCCACAAACATATTCCGGGTATAAGGCTAAAGAAACGAATCTCTCCGCCACCAACATAATACACTTATGTAAAGTCGATGTGTAAAATCTGATCGATATACGTTGTCAGACATCCGACTGTTCAGATCTGTTCTAGGATTTAACAGACCGTAGACACTATCTTGAAATAGTCCTTGCATTCTTCTTTGTTATCGATTTCCGGTATACGTCGTAATATTCGAGTCGAAGTGGAAATGGGAATTCCGGACTCTTCGAAAACGATGAACGATATATCTTTCATAGTTGATAATTTATTTTCAGCTTACTGACTTAGATTCAGTTTGCACATCCTGTTATTTATAGTTTATATAACAGTATATAAAATCTTCTGGTTTATCTCGGATATGGAAAAATATCTTTTATCATTGATCAGTGGACGGTGTATGTCGTACACAAGTTGTTGTATTTATTTCCTTTATTTAAACTTTAAATAAATTGTTTAATAATTTATTTAAATTAAATTATCTTTTAAAACTTAAGTTTCCATCTCGATGAACTTCTTCGGAAAAACTTCGATTCCGGGACCTCACTGTCATCATCACTGTTCCACTTGCCTAAGCCAGTTTAAATAAAAATTCTATTTTTATTTGATAAATTTATTACAGATTATTTATTTAATTTAATTAAACTTGATTTAATTAAATTCTTGGATCTTAAAAATCGTTTTTCTCTTGTATTGCCAACCTTCGAAAACCATGGTGAAACCACTCGATTTTCCTTGCCACACCACCTTGCCAGATCTCGTTTTACCAATCTTCGAAAACCCTGGGTGATCACTCGAAATCCAAGCAGATCCATCGGCGGATCACACGAAATCCAAGTGCCAGACCTCGTGCCAAACTCTTCTTCCCCATTCTCCATTTCTTGCTCTCGACAATGCTGTGCAACCGTGCACAGTCGTGCACTGCTGTGCACGTGCACGTCCCCAAACGCCACCATGCCCTTGCCGAACCACCACCCACAAATCCCGTTGCCTTCACTGATCAACTCTGACCAGTCGCCACCACCATCCATCACCTCCTCCTCAAAATCACCTTCCCACCTTTGTTTACAGAAAACTGCTTCGAAACGCTCCACCTAAACCGACCTCGTCTGACCATCTCCGATCACCTGGAGGTCTCGCGCCGCCTCCGATAGCTTCCTCGACTTCCGACGCTGCTCCTCCCCAATTCCTAGTCCACTCGATCAAGCGGGGGCCCCACATGACCTCTTCAAATACTCGAACCCATTTTGCTTTCAAAAGTGTAAATCGAGCTCGTTAGCTCAATCCACTCGCTGGAAAAATCAATTGGTATTTTTCCTATGATCGTCGAAGTCTCACGCTTCTCCACGCTCCACGCCTTGGCATTCAACAACGTTGATCGTCGGAATTTGGCAAAAGTGCCATTTCCGTCCATCTCGACTTATCTACCCAAACCCAACGTTTAAAATCTTGAAAACACTTTTAAAAATCATCGTTTTGCTTGTTGATTACATTCATATATCTGTAATTCAATTCTACGATGTTTGAAAATTCGGTGATTTAGTTTGAGACAGAGGATAAAACTGTTCTCTGCTGTTCTTGGGTTTTTCAAAGCAAGTTCTTCATGCTTAATACTTTCGAAATGGTTGTAGATGTTTTAGTATACATATTACTACTGAATATACTTGTATAGTTGGTGTCTTAAGATCATCAGGTGTAGTTGCAATTAACAGAGGTGTTTGTTCTTGACAGCAGTATTTCTTTTTGATCAAGTTTAAAAGATGAACTCATTACTTAATCTATGGTGACTTGTAAACATGGTATACTGATGATATATACTTTGTGTTCTAGTATCTACAAGGTTGATATAAACATGATATACTGGCATTGATATATATGAACATGGAAGCATCCAGAAACTGTTTACATTAAACTTGAAATCAAACATGACTTAAGTGAGGTTTACTCACCGATTAAAAACTCCTGAATTATTCTAGCTTGAAGGTGATAAACTCTCAGCAACAACTTCTATTTTCGTAAAGGAGAAAGCATGTAAATGAACGTGTATTTATAGGCAAGGACTCACACAATTGGTCTTCTACTTTATGCTTTTTAACAGTAAAAAGCCACATCCTCTACCTATCCTTTCTCTCTCATTCGAATGGCCAATAAATGTTACAGCAAAGTATATGTACTCTTCACCGAAAATACTTCTTACCAACCCTCTTTGGTCACTCCTAAGTACAGGAGAATATGTTTGCATTAAATGCAAAGCTTTCTTTCATTAAATGCAAGACTCAACCCTTCCCATCAAAACTCAAGAGAATGCTTTCCCTTACTTGGATATTTTTGTTTGCATTCTTACTTTGCCGCAGATATCATGTGCAGGGGAATTATGAGATAGTTAAGTCCTAATCTACTCCTTAATGATGGGTTTGCTTAGCCTTGTTTGCTTTTGGTTTAACTCTCTTGTTTTGTTGCTACTATATTTGGTGTATATAAGCTTATATATCCATGTTTTTGGCCGTAGCATATGTATATAAATATATATATATATATATATATGCTTTTTCCATGTTATACTTATATATATATAATATATATATAAGTGTTAATCCCCTTTGTTAAAACATAGATATGTACATAAGTGTTTAACTCTTTAACTTGTATGGTTTTGCTATGTGAATGACACTTATCCATGCTAGTTGTAAAATAGGATTTGTCACTCTAGTTTGTGTTGCCACACTTCTCATACTTCTCTGTGTTATGAATAGTGTTACTAATTGTTGCTTATGTATGTTGTAATATTAAACATTATACATACCTTATATATATCAAGTTCTAGTGCAAATCATATATGTATATACATACATATAAGTGATTATTCACATTTAAATTGGTTGAGTTCTCTAGATACATTTTAATTTCCTTATTAAAATGAATATCAGACTCTTGAAAAATCCAGCCATTACAGACTACCCCACTTAAAAGAATTTCGCCCCGAAATTACATAAGAAAGATAGAAAGTTTCCAAAAGAAAATATTTCATAAACTGATAGCTTTAGTACACATACACATACGACTAGTTCTATAATACTAGTCTCGATACATACAAAATACTAGACTTGACTACTCAAGTTCTAACTGCCCCAAAATATACATACGTAACTATCCTCCTCCAGTCTCTGTCCTACTACTCGTCGTCAGAGATATCTATTATCTCTACGACCTCCTCGTCATCAGGTATATTAAGGACCTCAACTACGTCCTCTGCATCAGTCTCCTCCTCGTCATCCTCTATATAAATCAGACCCCCTGGTGGTATGAAATATAGCCTCACCACGGGATATCCATACTCACCGAATACTTGTACTCCTCCTCCTGCCATGCGAAACTCTATGAGAACTTGTTCCAATCTATTCCATATTTCTGTCCTTTGGGCTACTTGCTCTTCTTGTTGGTTTCCCGTAGCAATGACTGGGGTTCCTGGGACAATGACTGGGGTTCCTGGAACAATGACTGGGGTTCCTGGAACAACTTGGTCTTCTTCTTCCTCATATTCTTCTTCATATTCTTCCTCATATTCTTCTTCATATTCTTCCTCATATTCTTCTTCTTCTTCACCACCCTCATCTCCTTCCCCATAACCGTCAACACTTCCACCTTCTTCTATCGCTTCATCTTCATCAGTAAAGTCTTGGTGTCCTCCATTCTGTTCCATTGGTTCGTTCCTGCCCAGCACTGATCCTTCTGATGATATGTGTGTACCCTCGTCGTCGATGGGTGATCTCTCTCGGTTGTTGTCGGAATCTCCTACCCTTTGTCTCTTTGCTTGTAGCATAAGGAACTGGAGTGGTGTCACCCTCTTTCTTGCTGTGGTCTTCCATATTGGTGCCATCTAACAGTAAACAAGAAAATAGAACTCATCAGTGATGTAAACATACAAGAGAGTTCATAAATCCTAATAAACTGAATCATAACACACATATGCAAATGCTCACAGAAATGTAGAAATCGAAATTTCCTTACATTTTAATCATACCAAAGTAAATCATACCTATCCCATAGGAAAATCTGGGTATAATTTCTTTATCTGCTTCTCGGTCTCCCACGTACAGTCTTTCGGGTTTTCGCTCCACTGGATCTTTAGTAGCTTCACTACTTTGTTGCGAAGTTGCTTTTCCTCTCGGTCAATAATACTGAATGGATGTCTAATCACTGTCAAGTCTGGCTCAATCTTTATCTCTTGCTGAACAGAGGGTTCCAGAATTAATGATGGATTGTGCATGCATTTTCTCAAGTGCGATACGTGAAATACGTTATGAATTCCCGCCATATATTCTGGTAATTCAACTTTATATGCTTGAAAACCGATTCTCTCTAAGACACGGAAAGGTCCAACATATCTCGGTGCTAACTTTCCATTTTTCCCAAATCTTACTACTCCTTTCATGGGTGAGATCTTCACCAAGACTAGATCCTCTATTTCGAATACTAAATCTCTTCGCCTTTGATCGGCATAGCTTTTCTGGCGATCCTGGGCTTCTTTCATTCTCAGCTTCACTAATTCCACTTTCTCTGCCGCCTCTCGTATCATATCCGGACCAAGTACCAATTTGTTTCCGGACTCTACCCAACATGCAGGCGCTTTACAAGGTCTTCCATATAACGCTTCATATGGTGCCATTTGTATACTCGCCTGGTAACTGTTATTATATGAAAATTCTACTAGGTGTAAATGATCTTCCCATGATCCTCCAAAATCTAAAATACATGCTCTTAGAAGATCTTCCAATATACGATTAACTCTTTCCGTCTGACCGTTTGTTTGAGGATGGTAAGCTGTACTGAAATTTAACCTTGTTCCCAACGTTCTCTGTAAAGCTTCCCAAAATCTACTCGTGAAAATGGTATCTCTGTCGCTTACAATGCTTGTTGGAATACCGTGCAGTCGTACTATCTCTTTCATGAATACTTCGGCTAATGTTATGGCAGTGCGCATTGGTTTTACTGGAATAAAGTGCGCACTCTTAGTTAACCGATCTACGATTACCCAAATCCCTTCGTAGCCTCTCCTTGTTCTTGGCAAACCATCGATGAAGTCCATCGATATCATTTCCCACTTCCAGTTGGGAATCTCTAATGGCCGTAATAGTCCAGCAGTCTTTTGATGGTCTCCCTTGACTTGCTGACAACATAGACATTCATTTACGAAAGTAATGATATCTTTATTCATTCCTGACCACCAGAATACTCGTCTCATATCGTGATTCATTTTATGAATTCCTGGGTGGATGCTCAACTTTGATGCATGGCATTCCTTTAAAACCTCCTGCCTTATTCCATCCACGTTAGGTACGCATAATCTGCCGTTTATTCTCAATACTCCTTGATTGTCCAACTCGAAGTCAGTCTCTTTTCCGTTTGTGACTCCTCGAATAATCTTTTCCAGTTTGACATCCCTTTCCTGATTACTCATTATCCTTTCTTGGAGAGTCGGTGTGACTTCCAAAAGTGATAATATCGCATTTCTACTCAAGGCGTCTGCCACTACGTTTGCTTTTCCCGGTGTATAAATGATATCTAAGTCATATGATGCAAGAAATTCCAACCACCGCTGTTGTCTCAGATTTAAATCTTTTTGCGTGAACAGATACTTCAATGGTTTATGATCGGTGAAAAGTTCGAATTTCCCACCTAGCAGGTAATGTCTCCACATCTTCAATGCGAAAACAACTGCCAATAACTCCAAGTCGTGAGTTGCATAATTCTTCTCGTGAATCTTTAACTGTCTACTTGCATATGCAATCACCTGTCCCTTCTGCATTAACACCGCTCCTACTCCCCTTCCACAAGCATCGGTGTAAACTGCAAATCCGCTCGTTCCATCGGGAACAGCTAATACTGGTGCTTCTGTTAATTTCTTCTTTAGTTCTTGAAACGATTCTTCACACCTTGGGTCCCACATAAACTTTTGACCCTTCTTTGTTAACTTGGTCAGATGTGACGATATTTTGGAGTAGTCTCGGATAAATCTTCGATAGTATCCCGCCAGTCCTAGGAAACTACGAATATCGGTTGGTGTTTGAGGTTGTTTCCATAGTTGTACTGCATTTACTTTAACTGGGTCTACTGATATCCCATCTCCGTTTACTACGTGCCCCAAAAATCTTACTTCCGATTTCCAAAAGTGACATTTTGAAAACTTTGCCTTCAACACGTGTTTTCTTAGAGTTTCTAGTACTACTCTAAGATGACCACGGTGCTCTTCTTCGGTTTTTGAAAAGATTAAAATATCGTCAATGAAAACGAGAACGAATTTATTAAGAATTTTCCTAAAGACTCTGTTCATCAGATCTACGAAGAAAGCTGGTGCGTTGGTTAGTCCGAACAGCATAACCAACCACTCATAAAAGAAGTCTGGGCCTCTGAATGCTGTTAGAGGAATACAATCTTCAGAGATTCTCAATTGGTGAAATCCCGTTGCTAAATCCATCTGGGAGAATACCGTTGCTCCGTGCAATTGGTCGAAAAGGTCATCAATTCTAGGTAATGGATATCTATTTCGGATGGTTACTTTATTTAATTCTCGGTAGTCTACACACAGTCGTAAGGACCCATCAGACTTTACTACAAAAACTACCGCAGAGCCCCAACTAGAAAAACTAGGTCGGATTAAGCCTTTACTCAGCAAATCCCGAGTTTGTTTCTCTAATTCCTGAACTTCCTTGGGAGCCATCCGTCTCTTTGGTTGAATTATTTGTCTAGCTCCTGGGACTAAATCAATTCGGAATTCGATCTCTCGATGCGGAGGTAAACCTCCGACTTCCTCGAATACGTCCTTGAACTCTCTAACTACTTCCAAAGTGTCGAGACTTTCTTGAGGTGCTTCTAAAGCGTATAGAAAACTACAGGTGTGAATTCCCGGCTTTCCACAAGTTATTCTAGCTTTTCGCTCTAAGCTAGTTATAAGGGTTATGATTTCTTTATCACATTTTATCTTGGCTTGGAACTTGCTTAACCAGTCTAATCCAAGTATAAAATTGAAACTTTTGAAGTCTAGAACATAGAAGTCAAATCGAAAAGAGTGTGAGAGATATAAGAGAGTTATATCCTCACAACACATTTTAAGCTCAGTTTTTCCCCCTATGGGGTTTGATACGCAAATGGGGTTCGGTGATATAATTGGTTTAAGGACAAACTGATCTATGGTTTCGACTGAAATAAAACTGTGTGAAGCGCCGGTATCAAATAAAACACGAAGGTAAATTCCATTAAACTGTAAAGTACCTTCTAGCACTCCCTTCCCTTTCACATTCTGAGAAGTAGACGGTTCATCTTTGATTGTAAAAACCCTAGGCTGTGGTGCCCTCTTCATCAATGGACAGTCTTTCACCATGTGTCCTGGTTGATGACAATTGAAATAGAGATTCTTCACTACCATCTCGTTCCTCTGATTCTGGTTCTGGTTCTGATTCTGTTGCTGAGGTCTCTGTTGCTGTCTCGGGTATTGCTGGGGTTTCTGTTGCTGTTGCGGGTATTGCTGGGGTTTCTGTTGCTGTTGCGGGTATTGCTGGGGTTTCTGGTTCCCCTTTTGTTTGCAGAATTGTGCTATGTGTCCCTTTTGCTTGCAGATGTGACACACCACATTCTTAAATTTATCGTCCATTTTCTGCTGCCCTGTCTTACCTTGGCCTGGTTATTCGTCCAGTCTGGGTTGATCTTTCTTTTCAGATAATTCCCTCCACTTGACTCTCCGGTCTGAGCCTTTGCCCCTGATTTCTTTGCATCTAGTGCTTCATATCTGAGTGCTAGGTCTACTAGTTCCACAAATGGATCCTTCAAATGTCCCATCATCCTTCCTTGTAGATTATCTTTAAGACCAGCAACAAACATCTCGTTCTTCTTCAAAAGAGTATTTATCAGCTCCGGTCCAAAGATTGAAAGTGCGTTAAACTGGTTTTCGTACTCAGCGACAGACATGCTCTCCTGCTTTAAGTCAATGAAGTCTCGGTACATCCTTGTCCTTCCAGTAGCAGGTAGATACTGACTTTCAAAAGCTTCTTTGAACATGGGCCAAGTAAAGTTTTCCTCAGGAGTGTTAGCTGTCTGGGCATCCCACCATATTGCTGCGGCTCCTTCCAGATTCCATGAAGCTAAGAGACGCTTATGCTCGTCATCCAACCTCAGTCCTTTAAAAATCTTCTCACATGATCTAATCCACGCTTGGACTCCGACCAGTGATTCAGTACCCCTGAAAATCCTTCCTCCCAGAGTGGTGTAATTCTTACAGATCATAGCAAAGTTAGGCTGAGTTGGTGCTCGGATTACTTTAGTAGTGTCCACTTGTGTCTGGTTAACAGTGTGTCCGTTTGTCGTAGTTGCTCCGCTTGCTCCTCGGCCTCTTCCCCCACGAGAACTCATTTTCAACTCCTGAGTACACGGATTGAAAATTAATGACTCGTCAGAAAAATATGTCAAGGGATTACCTAAGTAACTACGATCTACCTATATTAAAATATAGTTTTTAGTAGAAATACGCTCTCTCACTATTCCAAAGCCTAAATGTTTCCGAAGAACATAGGCTCTGATACCAACTGTAACAGCGCGATTTTCGACCCTCCGAAAACCGTGTCGTTATTGAAAGAATTTAGAAGATGAGATAGAAAAGATAGAAATAAATAGAATAGAAGAATAAGAAGTTATCAGAAATCTCACAGCGGAATTTAAAAATACAAATACATTACATCATAGGGTCTGATACATCATAGTACATCAACATATTACATCATCATAGCACGTTAACATAATTATACATCATGATATGGGAATACAAATCTAACTGGATACATAGGTGTAGTTTTAAAACTACTAGTCTTGTCCTGCAACTTGAACTTCGTGAGGTTCCATTTGCCAACCTGAATTACTTGCCTACTCATAATAAATATTATGAGTACCCAAGAGTTTAGGGAAAACACAGAAAATAAACTCTGGGTCAGTCAGGGGACTGGTGTGAGTAAACACAGTTAAAAAGATGTAACGGGGGGTAGGGAATAAGGTGTCAGGTATTAACCGATTTAATAACTTTCGAAAACTTAAGCCCAATCCATAACTAACATATGGAAAACGACCCTTGTATTTGGATATCAAAACGTTTGATATATTTTACTATAGTATTTATCAAATAAATACCATCTAGTGAATCGCTTGCATCTCACGTTCACGTACATAGAATAAAATCTAAAACCGTCGAGCGCTTATTGGAAATTTGGTTTCTAACTGACAGGGTATGGGAGCACCCACCGAACAGTGTACTCTAGAGAAGATACACTGGGTTCAACAAGAACATCCTGCAACCCGGCCACACATGACCGTCCACTCATTTAGCTTGAGTGTAACGAATATATTACCACCTCCACGGTTGGGAATGACCCACCGATTACCGAAGGTAACAGCAGTGAAAAATAGATTTAAGAAACAAACGGGAATACTCTAGATGGTGATAATATACCCTGCATGGGTATGACCCAACTAGCCATGCTGCCTAGCCCAACTATTGTCTTTCTCGGGTTGTGAGGTTTGAAGTCACGTTACCGTTGATGGATTATTCTTCAACGTCTTTGAATATTACACCGTCCTATCTGACAGATCACTCATTTGCTTCCACAAACATATTCCGGGTATAAGGCTAAAGAAACGAATCTCTCCGCCACCAACATAATACACTTATGTAAAGTCGATGTGTAAAGTCTGATCGATATACGTTGTCAGACATCCGACTGTTCGGATCTGTTCTGGGATTTAACAGACCGTAGACACTATCTTGAAATAGTCCTTGCATTCTTCTTTGTTATCGATTTCCGATATACGTCGTAATATTCGAGTCGAAGTGGAAATGGGAATTCCGGACTCTTCAAAAACGATGAACGAGATATCTTTCATAGTTGATAATTTATTTTCAGCTTACTGACTTAGATTCAGTTTGCACATCCTGTTATTTATAGTTTATATAACAGTATATAAAATCTTCTGGTTTATCTCGGATATGGAAAAATATCTTTTATCATTGATCAGTGGACGGTGTATGTCGTACACAAGTTGTTGTATTTATTTCCTTTATTTAAACTTTAAATAAATTGTTTAATAATTTATTTAAATTAAATTATCTTTTAAAACTTAAGTTTCCATCTCGATGAACTTCTTCGGAAAAACTTCGATTCTGGGACCTCACTGTCATCATCACTGTTCCACTTGCCTAAGCCAGTTTAAATAAAAATTATATTTTTATTTAATAAATTTATTACAGATTATTTATTTAATTTAATTAAACTTGATTTAATTAAATTCTTGGATCTTAAAAATCGTTTTTCTCTTGTGTTGCCAACCTTCGAAAACCATGGTGAAACCACTCGATTTTCCTTGCCACACCACCTTGCCAGATCTCGTTTTACCAATCTTCGAAAACCCTGGGTGATCACTCGAAATCCAAGCAGATCCATCGGCGGATCACACGAAATCCAAGTGCCAGACCTCGTGCCAAACTCTTCTTCCCCATTCTCCATTTCTTGCTCTCGACAATGCTGTGCAACTGTGCACAGTCGTGCACTGCTGTGCACGTGCACGTCCCCAAACGCCACCATGCCCTTGCCGAACCACCACCCACACATCCCGTTGCCTTCACTGATCAACTCTGACCAGTCGCCACCACCATCCATCACCTCCTCCTCGAAATCACCTTCCCACCTTTGTTTACAGAAAACTGCTTCGAAACGCTCCACCTAAACCGACCTCGTCTGACCATCTTCGATCACCTGGAGGTCTCGCGCCGCCTCCGATAGCTTCCTCGACTTCCGACGCTGCTCCTCCCCAATTCCTAGTCCACTCGATCAAGCGGGGGCCCCACACGACCTCTTCAAATACTCGAACCCATTTTGCTTTCAAAAGTGTAAATCGAGCTCGTTAGCTCAATCCACTCGCTGGAAAAATCAATTTGTATTTTTCCTATGATCGTCGAAGTCTCACGCTTCTCCACGCTCCACGCCTTGGCATTCAACAACGTTGATCGTCGGAATTTGGCAAAAGTGCCATTTCCGTCCATCTCGACTTATCTACCCAAACCCAACGTTTAAAATCTTGAAAACACTTTTAAAAATCATCGTTTTGCTTGTTGATTACATTCATATCTCTGTAATTCAATTCTACGATGTTTGAAAATTCAGTGATTTAGTTTGAGACAGAGGATAAAACTGTTCTCTGCTGTTCTTGGGTTTTTCAAAGCAAGTTCTTCATGCTTAATACTTTCGAAATGGTTGTAGATGTTTTAGTATACATATTACTACTGAATATACTTGTATAGTTGGCGTCTTGAGATCATCAGGTGTAGTTGCAATTAACAGAGGTGTTTGTTCTTGACAGCAGTATTTCTTTTTGATCACGTTTAAAAGATGAACTCATTACTTAATCTATGGTGACTTGTAAACATGGTATACTGATGATATATACTTGGTGTTCTAGTATCTACAAGGTTGATATAAACATGATATACTGGCATTGATATATATGAACATGGAAGCATCCAGAAACTGTTTACATTAAACTTGAAATCAAACATGACTTAAGTGAGGTTTACTCACCGATTAAAAACTCCTGAATTATTCTAGCTTGAAGGTGATAAACTCTCAGCAACAACTTCTATTTTCGTAAAGGAGAAAGCATGCAAATGAACGTGTATTTATAGGCAAGGACTCACACAATTGGTCTTCTACTTTATGCTTTTTAACAGTAAAAAGCCACATCCTCTACCTATCCTTTCTCTCTCATTCGAATGGCCAATAAATGTTACAGCAAAGTATATGTACTCTTCACCGAAAATACTTCTTACCAACCCTCTTTGGTCACTCCTAAGTACAGGAGAATATGTTTGCATTAAATGCAAAGCTTGCTTTCATTAAATGCAAGACTCAACCCTTCCCATCAAAACTCAAGATAATGCTTTCCCTTACTTGGATATTTTTGTTTGCATTCTTACTTTGCCGCAGATATCATGTGCAGGGGAATTATGAGATAGTTAAGTCCTAATCTACTCCTTAATGATGGGTTTGCTTAGCCTTGTTTGCTTTTGGTTTAACTCTCTTGTTTTGTTGCTACTATATTTGGTGTATATAAGCTTATATATCCATGTTTTTGGCCGTAGCATATGTATATAAATATAAATATATATATATATATATATATGCTTTTTCCATGTTATACTTATATATATATAATATATATAAGTGTTAATCCCCTTTGTTAAAACATAGATATGTACATAAGTGTTTAACTCTTTAACTTGTATGGTTTTGCTATGTGAATGACACTTATCCATGCTAGTTGTAAAATAGGATTTGTCACTCTAGTTTGTGTTGCCACACTTCTCATACCTCTCTGTGTTATGAATAGTGTTACTAATTGTTGCTTATGTATGTTGTAATATTAAACATTATACATACCTTATATATATATCAAGTTCTAGTGCAAATCATATATGTATATACATACATATAAGTGATTATTCACATTTAAATTGGTTGAGTTCTCTAGATACATTTTAATTTCCTTATTAAAATGAATATCAGACTCTTGAAAAATCCAGCCATTACAGTCTCTTTTCTTTTTATATGTAAATATTTGCGGCCCATTATTCAAATTTATCTTTATTGATTAAGATTTATTTATGCCACTTAATTTTTTTCAAGGTTATTGGCATGCGTCAAACATGCCAACACATATGTTTTATACTTTTAGCCCAAACGTCATTACCCTCGTTTTATACGTTCGTTCCAATGTAAGGTGTGTTGGGTTTAATACTTAAACCCAATTTAGCCAAATGAAAAGGGGAGGCTTATAACATGGTGTTTATAAGTTAACATGAAAAAGGGGAGTGTGAACGCATGAACTTGCAACGAACGATTCAGTTAACATAAAGTAGGCACATGTGAACTTGCAATTGTAACATCATATAATATAAGCAATACTTAAACATGAATCATTTTATTCACATAATCATGGTATAAACAAAACATGAATCATTCTATCCATGTAGTCATGGCATAAATAATACTTAAACATGAACCATTCTAATCATATAATTATGGCATAATCATAATTGAACATGAGTCCTTCTATGGCATAAACATAATTGAACATGAATCCTACTATTCATATAATCATGGTTTTTATCCTATTTATGTAACTTGCAAGTGGGATGTAATTCTAGTGTAATTCAAATGTAACTTATGTGTCAAATATATTATCATATGATTATGATAACAACATAAGCCTAAAAACATGTTTCAACTAGGCATAATAACAAACATAGTTTAGTCATGTTCATAAAATTAATACAAGCTTACAAAGACGCTTGCTTTTGTCACTATCACAAAATCATGATTTTTATACTTGAACTATGATGCCAATTCCAACATAATCTTCATATGAATCATAATACTTAAGTGGATCAAATTACACTAAAGATGACCATAGAATTATACATCATGTTGGCATAACAATAATTCATATACTTGCATGAATTTCAAATAATCTACTACAACATATAGTTGTTATTTTCAACATGAATCATATACTTGCACTTATCAAATGGGTGTTGTAAATAACTACCACAAACATGTAGTTTCCAATATGAATCATATGCTTGCATGAATCCCAATTAAAATTCCACAACATGTGGTTGTCAAAATAAACCATATACTTGTATGAATCCAATCGTACACCATAGCATTGCCAAATCGTTTAGAATCAAAATAACATACAAATATAAGTCACTATCGCCACAATTCCATTTCGTTGTTAACTTCCAACGCAGATCGCGTACTTGCAAATATCCAATCGTATACCATAATATTCCCAAATCGTTTAGCATCAAAGCAACATACAAATATAGATTATTATCGCCACAATTCCATTTCTTACTTTACACAAATCAACATAATTATTTAATTCACATCGGAATAGCACTCTACTTACAACGTATGACGAATCTTCAATTCAGGAATCTGAATTCTGAAATTGGAGATGCTATCCTTTATTGTAGGCGTTGATTCGATTAACGTTGCTTTAAGCTTTGACTTATCTCCTAATTGTCTCTCTATTTTTGACGGCTATCCTTAGTCTCTCCTCAGCAGCATGACGGTCTCATCTCCATTTTAGTTTGTGTGAATTAGGGTTAGTCTTAGGTCCTTTTAATAGAGTTTTTGAGTTGATTTAGACCGTCGATGAAGCTTGGTTTAATAATAGCCATTCGTTTGAAGGAGAGGCCAATCAGGAGTTGACACCTAGCCCTAGTGACAAGGCAATGCTCAGAAAATCGACCAAACGTAGACCAGGCCAGCCAGGGGTGGGCTGGGTTCAACCTGGCTCAGGGGCCAGGTCGACTCCCCAGTCGACCCCCAGGTCGACTCCCCAGTCGACCCCCAGGTCGACTCCCCAGTCGACCCCCAGGTCGACTCTAGAGTCGACCTGCCTGGGGCAGGTCGACACCTAGGTCGACTCCCAGGTCGACCCTAGGGTCGACCCCTAGGTCGACCTGGTGGGTTTGGGCGGGAATTTTCCCGCCTACTCTGATTGGGCTGAAATTTAATTCTGTTTTCGAAATTTGAATTTTCTGAAACTTCATCGGGCCATAATTTGGTCATACGGACTCCGTTTTTCGAAAACTCAGACTCTATTTCGCGTATTTTTCCGAGACGAACGCAATGGCATATCCCGTTTCCCTTAATACTTTAATTAGAATTTATTATACTTTAATTTGTGGATTTCACTGTTATAAAATACACGGGGTGTTACATCCGCAATGTCGAACTGTAGTTGCATGTCCAATTTCGTGATTTTTGGGTATCGTATGTAGTCACAGAAAATTTTAATGTCAAGTGGAAGTAGTGTTTGCTTAGAAATTAATTTAATAATCGAATAAAAATATATTATAACTACCCTATATAATACCCTTAACCTCTAACCCTAATTTCCATTTTGCTCTGGTCAACCAACGAGCGCCGCAACCTCTAACAAAAATGCCACAGTAAAGAAATCCTCCTTTGAAAATCGATAACAATTCAAGAAAAATCATAAGATCACCAAACATATATATTCGAAATCAAGAGGAGTAGCTCTTCACGCTCATACCACTTTTGTTTGGTTCGATGTCATCTTTGGCGCACTGTGTTATGATCCGAGATCTAGGGTTTACCTTTTCTCAAATTTCAAGCACCAATTCGAGTTTTTATTATTGGATTTGACATCGTGAGGTAATTTAGCACCCTTGTGCAAGATTTAGATGAATTCGAAGGGTGTTGGGGACGCAATGTCATGGACGAGCGACGAGAAAGGGAAGACTTTGGGTTTTATTGGGATGGTGCGAGTTACTCATCAATTGTAGGAAGCTGGAGCATTCGCGGAGAGGAGAAGGATGGTGGTAAAGTTGCGTTGTTCGGTTGAGAGATGAAGGGGTAACGGCACTCGAAAGGTGCGACAATTGTGGAGCTTGCTACAGGAGAGGGTGCGAATTATACCAGGAAGGAAGAAGGGTGCGAGTTGATAAGGTATATACAAAGAGAATGGGATGAGAAGGGTTTTTGAAGTTTTTGTTTGATTTTTGGTTGAGGTATTGGAGGAGTTGCATCCGCGATGGTTGAGGAGCGGATTTCTGAGTTCGACGGGAGGAAGGAGAAGCTGTTCTGAACGGGTAACATATGGGTGGGCTTCTTCGTGAATTTGAATGGGCTGGGGAATTGGAAGGTATAAGCCCAAAAATTTATTAAAATAAATTCAAGTTGTTTTATTTAAATATGTATTACCTAGTATTTGAGATAACTTATGCATACTTTATCAGAAATTGACCAAACAGGGCACGTTGGAATCGTATCGAAAAATACTACGCTCTGGAACTGACCTGGAGTGAATTGGGGCTCGTTTGGATTTATGGTGAAACTAAACGCTTGAATCAAATCAATGAACAATTATCGTTATTTAACGATAACCGTCCAAAGTGAGTAAAACTCACTAACTCTTCTCAATTATATTTTTATAACTTGTTTTCATAACTGATAAATAATGGTTGTTTGTTGTGTGTTGGCTGTTTGGTTGAACTGCTAGTCGGTTGATTGAAATTATAGATAATGATATAAATATAAATCGGTAATCAAATATTGGTTCTGTTTAGCAGAATATTTCATAGTGAGATGAAATTGATGTTAATTTTATTGTTTAACATCTGTGGATGCAGGGAAACAGGTCGGAGGGACCCAACTGGGTTCCTCAACATTTATTTTACTGTTTTTCATATAGTATGTTATATGATGTGATATGAAATCTGTTGTTGATTTTGTATCGTTGAATGATACTGTAACACCCCACACCCGCTAAGGTCACTCACAAAGGGAATGCCTTAGTTTTGGTGGAGTATTTTTAGTGAGTATAGAACAGAAAAATTACAACAGGACAGATATAAGTAATACTTGAAAATTTAAATCATCATTTCATTAACAAAACATGTTTGGCTACATCACAAAACCATAACAAGAGTCAAGTACATAATATCCATCCTGATAAAATAGAAGTACATAATCCCATTACATAGACAATAGCCAAAAGATAAACTGAGCTTTACTTCTATCGTCCAAGCCCCAAAAGATAAATATAGCGGTCTGGTCCAAGCCCACTAGTGCTAAGTCCACTCTGGTAACCTGAGGGTGGGGAAAAAGATAAACAACAACGGGGTCAGACATAAGTCTGAGTGAGTCCTATAACCCTAACAATACAACCATTAAAGTAATTAGGGTATGATATAAACAAGATACGGTACCTCTGGGGATAATGACTACAATAAGTAGTCCACAAAACGCAGGATGTACTACGATAATCGAAACGAAGTATTTATCCACCCAAGGATAATTACTAGCTTACACCACCCCAGACCCTACCCACCCAAGGGTAATTCCTACACTGCACCACACCAGTTCTACCCACCAAGAGTAATTCCTACTTAAAGGTTGATCCCACTAAAGTCTTAGAAAATATAGCTAGTAGTCTCTGGTACTTCTAGCTGACCACGTAGGTGCCGTCTGCCCCTACCTCCACTAGGTGTATAACTGACCACGTAGGTGCCGTCTGCCCCTACATTCACTAGGTGTACCTAGTAATCTTACCCAGTAGTTTCGTGTACCCCTACATAGGTGCCGTCTGCTCCTATCTTTACTAGGTGTACCCACTACTCCCCATCGATCGGCTCCCTAACGTAGATACCCGTGCTGGTCCCACAGTGGGGTGTATCACTCCCCTAAAGTGGCTACCCAATACTATCAACGGTGCACGGCTTTATATCTACACGATGCAACAACGGCTTATCTACCAGCCCGGGCCCACACACGCATATGAAACCCGTTGGACTTGCGTTGCCACCGCTACCCCGTTTTGGCCTCTTATAATCAAGCCCAATATGCGTGTCCCGTCACTCGACATGGGTTGAGCCCACAAAGAAACGTTTGGGATATTGGTTGAAATGGGCCCCCACAAGCTACTACTTAAGCTTGTCATTTTATCTAGTGCATCCCACTTAACCCCTTTTTATAATCATGCCCCCTTACATGTTAAGGTTTGGTTAAGTCATCCAATTATGTTACAATTGCCACTTAAGGCACCCACTAGATTTCCGCATGCCACCCAAGGCACTTACTTGGTTCCCCCATGCCACCCAAGGCACTTACTTAACCCTTTAATCATGTTTAGTTACATGTTCCACTCTGGTTAAGTATTCTAATCGTATTTTCTATTGCCACCCAAGGCAACCCACTAGTTTTCTCATGCCACCCAAGGCACCCCCACTAGTTACTACATGCCACCCAAGGCACCCCCACTAGTTACTACATGCCACCCAAGGCACCCACTTAACCCCTCATGTCCCACTACATGCTAATATGGTTAAGTGTTTCTTAATTAATTAAGACCGTGATCTCCCATAAAGACCTCCCACATTAGACTGGCTGTTATGACCGCCTGGTTAAGCCGGTAGAGTCCGGGCAGTCTTACGTCATAACAGAGTCTAACCTCGTGTCTTTACCTTAATCACGTATTTAATTTATGGCTAAGACCTCTCACATTGGGCTGACATTTGTAGCAACTGGTTAAGCCGGTCGGGTCCGGGCAGTTTTACACTACAAATGAGTCCAACCTCGTGTCTTAGTCGATTAATTACACCTAATTAATCACCCCCATATTAATTATCCCTAATTAATATCAAGTTTTCCATAACATGGGTAGACCTAACTCAATAGGTAAATTCCCATGGGGTAGACCTAACTCAATAGGTAAATTCCCACTTATGGTAATTTATTTTTATGGTATGCTTAATCATACCCAATCATTCACTTATTAACATATTTACCAACCCCATCGTTTCCCCACGTAAATCGTTCTCATTTCATGACATAAATAAGGGGAAGATCATCACAAATATCATGGGTTTAGCATACAACTTTGTCATGGGTTAAGAGGATGTCAACTTGCATATATGAGCATATATTAACCCAACCACATTTAACCCCAAACTTGCACATTATCATACACATGTCTTACATAACATGTTGAACTTGCATATAAGTATTCTCATAACTTGCATAACACGTTAGACATGCATTTAAGCCTATACATAACTTGCATAAGCATTCACATACTTGTATATCACGTTAAGCTCGCATTTAAGCATATACATAACTTGCATAACATCATGCTCATAACTTGCATAATCTCATAAACTTAACTTGCATAACACTATGCACACAACTTGCATACCCTCATACACATAACTTGCATATGCACATAACTTACATAACATGTTGAGCTTGCATGTAAGCATAACTTGCATAATATGTCGAACTTACATATATGACTTGCATCTTAAAGGAGGGTAAACATGCATAGCATATAAGGGTGCCATCTTGCATATGTATATACCATATTTAAAAGGGTAAACTTGCATGTCATGATTTATGCATAATACCAAACACTTAGCATGCATAAAACCACTTACTTATCATGCATAGAATCAAATACTTATTATGCATAAAATCAAATACTTATTATGCATAAAACCAAATACTTATTATGCATAAAATCAAATACTTATTATGCATAAAACCAAATACTTATTATGCATAAACCCACCACTTAACTTGCATAAGCCCAAACACTTAACATGCATAAAACCCCATACTTAGTATGCATACAATCAAATACTTATCATGCATAACGTCAAATACTTTAGCATGAATAACATCAAATACTTAACATGCATAACACCAACTACTTAGCATGCATAAAATCACATGCATAACTTGCATATCATGTTACATATAACTTGCATATATTCTCACATATAGTTTGCATAACATGTCACATATGCATAAATGTTTAACATGGTGTTTTGCATCATAAAACATGGCCTTAACTTGCATTTAACATAAAACTTGCAAATCACATATCATACAAACTTGCATAAATACATTTATCCACAAACATAGCCATGTCTTATCACATCCTACCATAATCAATTTAACAATTGATTATTAAAGCCATAGAAACTCACCAAAACCAAGATTAGCAAATCAATGAAGTAAAACTAGTTGCCAAATATGAAGAAGAAGGTGATTAGGGGTTGATTAGCTTGCAACTCTCTTCATTTGATTTGTGGAGGCCATGACCAAGTTTCATTTTGCCATAGTTTAGTTACTAGATTTAATTATGAATGAATTAGGGTAGGGTTAGGGTCTTATTTATAGGATTAGGTTGCATTTTAGACCCTTGGATTAACCCTAGATTAGATTAGGACCCTTAGATTTAGGAAATCTCTAGAACCAGCCCTCCTAGCCAACCTGAAACCCAACCTGGTGCAACCTGGTGCACCCAGGTTCACAGAACGGTGCCACCCTGTCGACAGGCAAGTCGACAGGCATGTCGACACCCCTGTCGACAGGCCTGTCGACAGCCCTGTCGACATGGGTTGGGCGGGAAGCTACCCGCCTGACCCCGCCTGGCCCATTCCAAATCTGAATATTTAAATTTTTAAATCTGTTTTAGTTTTGAATTTTCTGCAAACTTCATCGGGCCATAACTGGGCCATACGGACTCCGATTTTCGAAAACTCGGACTCTATTTCGCGTATTTTTCCGAGACGAACGCAATAACACAGCCCGTTTCCCCTAGTTCCCACATCTGAGATTATTTATTCTGTAATTAGTGAATTTTAGTATTAACCCAAAATACGGGGTGTTACATTCTCCCCTCCTTAAAGGATTTCATCCCCGAAATCTCTAAGCTAAGGAGAATGCATATCCTACCATCCAAACAACCATCTACTCAAATCATCATCCACGGGCATCCATTGTCCTTAAAACAATTTCTAATGATGTATGAGCATATGCAAAAAGTGTGTGTATATGTTCCCTATCTAACGTATGAACATATGCAAACCATGATAGTGCCATGCATCCATTATGTATGCGAGAGAACCCTATCGACACATACAATATCTACATGAGTGCACAATCATTCACCAAAATGCATCATCCATGTGATAACACAACCATTATACATCCATAAATATATTTTCCTACACACAAATTTATGCAATATGCAATATGAAGTGACTGAGCCGATCTAGTGCCTAGAGTGTGTGTATATGCATCCACAAGCAACCACTAGCAAACACTTGCATCCACTTGCATCCATCAACCATAACATGTCTCAAACACATGTTTCAACCATAGGTTTACCCTATCTAAAGGTCAAAGGTACTAAAGAGAGGACATACTAAAGATAAGATAAGCACAAGATATGCGATGAAGGAGAAGCAAAAGGACATACCCTCCGAAAGAAAAAGGGTACCTCGAACGCATCTTCGCTTCCGTCTCCCAGGTAGCGTCACTCTCTTCATCTCCCCTTTGTACTTTGATTAGTTGAACCTCTCTGTTTCTCAACTTCCAAATCTCTGACCCAAGGATGCAAGTAGGAGCTCGTCGAATCGTCGCATCACGCTCTGCTTCCACTTTTCTAAGTAAACTTGGCCCTATCACCTTTGCGGTCTCATGTAGGCACTTCCTCCCATGGGATACATCATGTACACTACTAAGTCTGTCGGGCAACTCCGCCAATGGAAGATGCTCCTCCCATGTACCTCCAAAATCCAAGATACATAGCCTCAAAAGGTCTTCTAAAACATGATTCACCCTCTCGGTCTGGCTGTCCGTCTGAGGATGATATGCGGTACTCATACACAACTGAGTCCCTACCGCCTCTTGCAAATTCTTCAAAAACTCTCTAGTGAAGATAGGATCTCGATCACTCACTATGCTAGAGGGTACCCGATGCAATCGAACTATCTCTCGAAGATATACAAAAGCTAGCCATGGAGCAGTCCACTTACTCTTCACAGGTATGAAATGGGTGTTCTTAGTAAGTCTGTCTACCACCCAAATTCCTGTATTACTCTTTCTCGATCTGGGTAACCTGTCAATAAAATCCAACGAGACGCTGTCCCACTTTCATTGCGGAACCTCCAATGGGTGAAGCAACCCACCTGGTTTCTTTCGCTCCGTCTTCACTCGTTGGCACACCAAGCATCGAGCGACATGCTCGGCCACATCTTTCTTCATACCGGCCCAGAAGAAAGCCCTCTTTATGTCTTGGTACATCTTACCCCCACCGGGATGAATGGTCATCCTAGAACGGTGTGCGTCATCAAGAATAGCCTTCCTCAAACCCTCGTCTTGCGGTACACAAAGTCTACCGTCTCTACGCAAGCACCCTCTATCATCTAGGGTGTACCTACTCAAATGGCTGGACGACTCCCCCCTTATGAGCTTCTCTACTAACTCAACCAACTGTGGGTCGCCCCTCTGTGCTTCTCCAATCCGCCCCAAAAGAGTAGGTCTAACTTCCAAAGAAGCTAGCAAACCGGGTACAAAGTCAACGGAAGGTCTAAAGTCAAACTTAGAAATAAACTCTAAGCTCCGTCGTTCAACGAACAATGAACTCAAGGACAACCTTTTTCTACTTAAGGTGTCCGTTACCATGTTACCCTTACTCATAGGATGCTAAGGATCCCATCCACTTTTGCTGTCCTAAGACTATGCGCTCGAAGAGTCTCCAACACTTCCCTAAGATGTAGGGCATGCTCTTCTCCACCAGAATATCATCCAAAATCATCACAACTGTCTCTCACGCAGACCACCCTAGTCGAATTCGGCATCCCCCAAATGCAAGCCCCAAAGGCCTAAACCAATATCAGACAAACACCCAAGGGATACCTCCTTCGAATTCAGACGACCTACGTGAGACGATACTAATAAAAATGGCTAAATAATTAAGCCCTTGACCAATTCTGGATGTTCTAGCCAGTCTCGCTCCAAAACCGTCGTTTATCCTATACTGGCCCTGCTCAGCCTATTGAGCACATACGAAAACTTATTTCGCTCCTAGAAAAGACCCAGATGTCATCTACAAAGACCATCACGAACTTATTTAGGTACTCCCTGAACACCCTTCTCAACAAAGTATGCGGGGGCGTTCGTCAAACCCAATGGCATCACCAGCCACTCATAAAAGAAATCATCCGGAGTCCCAAAGGCAGTCTTCTCTATACTATTCTCAGCCACTCTCAACTGATGAAATCCCGTGGCTAAGTCCTACTACAAAAATACTGAGGCGCCAGCCAACTGATCAAGGAGATCATTAATCCTCGGCAATGGGTATCTATTCTTCTTTGTGAGTTTCTTTAGTTCCCTTTAGCCTACACAAAGTCTGAGGGACCCATCCGCCTTCATAACAAAAACTACTGGAGCGCCCCACTCCGATATACTTCGTCTTATGAACCCCTTCTCAAGCAAATCGCCTACTTACTTATGGAGTTCCCTCCTCTCACTAGGAGCCATGTGGCACACTGGCCAAGATACTGGTTTGGCATTATCCACCAGATGTATTCGGAAGTCAATCTCCCGCTTCGGAGGTAAGCCCTTCACCTCCTCAAACACATCCGGGTATTCCCGGACCGCTCTAACAGATCGCAGACTCTAGACCAACGTGTCAGGCGATTCTAGATACCTTAGCATAACAGATTCTATGGGATTACAAGAGATCTCGAGAGTGTTACTCAGGCGGCCCATAAGCCTAACAACTCTCCCTTCAAAATGAAGAACAACACTCCTACTGGATAACCAGTCCATGCCCAAAATTAACCCATAGCCCGTGAAGCCCAACAAGCATCACATCTAAACTCAACGCTAAGTATAGAAACTTTCAAACCCAAACATATCATGGAGCCCCAACTGGGTTTGAAACAACTAAGGGATCATCTACCAAACTGGTGTCTAAGTGCAGTGACTCAACTAACAATGGTGGGATAAACGAACTCGATATATCAGAATCAAATAAAGCTTGAATCGGATGATAAAGAAATCCAAATTCCAACCTAGACGGTCATATCCCCATCTGGTACCCTAGTCGTGAGGGAATACAACTACCCTCCAGAAGATTCCATACCTTGCCCTTGCTTCTTTGAACAATCCTAATAAGGTGTCCTTATTCCTCTCAAAAGGATAACCACTTGCCTTCTTCTTCCCTATTCTCCACTCGTAACCTCCCACCAATGAGGTTTCATCTTTCATTAACCAAACAACTATTTGAGCCTTCCTCCCATCGTTTATCCAATAGATACCTACCAGTCCTCCTCCTTCTTGAACCAACTTCTAATCCGACTAACGTCTAAGTCCCTTGAAGTGGTTTTCCATCCTTATCTATCTTAGAAAGATCATCTATACGCGGAGGGGAAACTCAAAACGAGAGAAAGGAAGAGATTCAAAATGGAGAATTCGAAAGATATAGATATGGCTATTGGGGATTATGCTTTTCTTTCAAAAACTTTTCTCTTAAAAGACATGTTTTTGAGAATACTCCTTTCCAAAAATATTCTTAGAAAATAGTTTTTCTAAATATTTTATCTGTTCCGGTAACCTTAAGCTCTGATACCACGTGTAACACCCCACACCCGCTAAGGTCACTCACAAAGGGAATGCCTTAGTTTTGGTGGAGTATTTTTAGTGAGTATAGAACAGAAAAATTACAACAGGACAGATATAAGTAATACTTGAAAATTTAAATCATCATTTCATTAACAAAACATGTTTGGCTACATCACAAAACCATAACAAGAGTCAAGTACATAATATCCATCCTGATAAAATAGAAGTACATAATCCCATTACATAAACAATAGCCAAAAGATAAACTGAGCTTTACTTCTATCGTCCAAGCCCCAAAAGATAGATATAGCGGTCTGGTCCAAGCCCACTAGTGCTAAGTCCACTCTGGTAACCTGAGGGTGGGGAAAAAGATAAACAACAACGGGGTCAGACATAAGTCTGAGTGAGTCCTATAACCCTAACAATACAACCATTAAAGTAATTAGGGTATGATATAAACAAGATACGGTACCTCTGGGGATAATGACTACAATAAGTAGTCCACAAAACGCAGGATGTACTACGATAATCGAAACGACGTATTTATCCACCCAAGGATAATTACTAGCTTACACCACCCCAGACCCTACCCACCCAAGGGTAATTCCTACACTGCACCACACCAGTTCTACCCACCAAGAGTAATTCCTACTTAAAGGTTGATCCCACTAAAGTCTTAGAAAATATAGCTAGTAGTCTCTGGTACTTCTAGCTGACCACGTAGGTGCCGTCTGCCCCTACCTCCACTAGGTGTATAACTGACCACGTAGGTGCCGTCTGCCCCTACATTCACTAGGTGTACCTAGTAATCTTACCCAGTAGTTTCGTGTACCCCTACATAGGTGCCGTCTGCTCCTATCTTTACTAGGTGTACCCACTACTCCCCATCGATCGGCTCCCTAACGTAGATACCCGTGCTGGTCCCACAGTGGGGTGTATCACTCCCCTAAAGTGGCTACCCAATACTATCAACGGTGCACGGCTTTATATCTACACGATGCAACAACGGCTTATCTACCAGCCCGGGCCCACACACGCATATGAAACCCATTGGACTTGCGTTGCCACCGCTACCCCGTTTTGGCCTCTTATAATCAAGCCCAATATGCGTGTCCCGTCACTCGACATGGGTCGAGCCCACAAAGATACGTTTGGGATATTGGTTGAAATGGGCCCCCACAAGCTACTACTTAAGCTTGTCATTTTATCTAGTGCATCCCACTTAACCCCTTTTTATAATCATGCCCCCTTACATGTTAAGGTTTGGTTAAGTCATCCAATTATGTTACAATTGCCACTTAAGGCACCCACTAGATTTCCGCATGCCACCCAAGGCACTTACTTGGTTCCCCCATGCCACCCAAGGCACTTACTTAACCCTTTAATCATGTTTAGTTACATGTTCCACTCTGGTTAAGTATTCTAATCGTATTTTCTATTGCCACCCAAGGCAACCCACTAGTTTTCTCATGCCACCCAAGGCACCCCCACTAGTTACTACATGCCACCCAAGGCACCCCCACTAGTTACTACATGCCACCCAAGGCACCCACTTAACCCCTCATGTCCCACTACATGCTAATATGGTTAAGTGTTTCTTAATTAATTAAGACCGTGATCTCCCATAAAGACCTCCCACATTAGACTGGCTGTTATGACCGCCTGGTTAAGCCGGTAGAGTCCGGGCAGTCTTACGTCATAACAGAGTCTAACCTCGTGTCTTTACCTTAATCACGTATTTAATTTATGGCTAAGACCTCTCACATTGGGCTGACATTTGTAGTAACTGGTTAAGCCGGTCGGGTCCGGGCAGTTTTACACTACAAATGAGTCCAACCTCGTGTCTTAGTCGATTAATTACACCTAATTAATCACCCCCATATTAATTATCCCTAATTAATATCAAGTTTTCCATAACATGGGTAGACCTAACTCAATAGGTAAATTCCCATGGGGTAGACCTAACTCAATAGGTAAATTCCCACTTATGGTAATTTATTTTTATGGTATGCTTAATCATACCCAATCATTCACTTATTAACATATTTACCAACCCCATCGTTTCCCCACGTAAATCGTTCTCATTTCATGACATAAATAAGAGGAAGATCATCACAAATATCATGGGTTTAGCATACAACTTTGTCATGGGTTAAGAGGATGTCAACTTGCATATATGAGCATATATTAACCCAACCACATTTAACCCCAAACTTGCACATTATCATACACATGTCTTACATAACATGTTGAACTTGCATATAAGTATTCTCATAACTTGCATAACACGTTAGACATGCATTTAAGCCTATACATAACTTGCATAAGCATTCACATACTTGTATATCACGTTAAGCTCGCATTTAAGCATATACATAACTTGCATAACATCATGCTCATAACTTGCATAATCTCATAAACTTAACTTGCATAACACTATGCACACAACTTGCATACCCTCATACACATAACTTGCATATGCACATAACTTACATAACATGTTGAGCTTGCATGTAAGCATAACTTGCATAATATGTCGAACTTACATATATGACTTGCATCTTAAAGGAGGGTAAACATGCATAGCATATAAGGGTGCCATCTTGCATATGTATATACCATATTTAAAAGGGTAAACTTGCATGTCATGATTTATGCATAATACCAAACACTTAGCATGCATAAAACCACTTACTTATCATGCATAGAATCAAATACTTATTATGCATAAAATCAAATACTTATTATGCATAAAACCAAATACTTATTATGCATAAAATCAAATACTTATTATGCATAAAACCAAATACTTATTATGCATAAACCCACCACTTAACTTGCATAAGCCCAAACACTTAACATGCATAAAACCCCATACTTAGTATGCATACAATCAAATACTTATCATGCATAACGTCAAATACTTTAGCATGAATAACATCAAATACTTAACATGCATAACACCAACTACTTAGCATGCATAAAATCACATGCATAACTTGCATATCATGTTACATATAACTTGCATATATTCTCACATATAGTTTGCATAACATGTCACATATGCATAAATGTTTAACATGGTGTTTTGCATCATAAAACATGGCCTTAACTTGCATTTAACATAAAACTTGCAAATCACATATCATACAAACTTGCATAAATACATTTATCCACAAACATAGCCATGTCTTATCACATCCTACCATAATCAATTTAACAATTAATTATTAAAGCCATAGAAACTCACCAAAACCAAGATTAGCAAATCAATGAAGTAAAACTAGTTGCCAAATATGAAGAAGAAGGTGATTAGGGGTTGATTAGCTTGCAACTCTCTTCATTTGATTTGTGGAGGCCATGACCAAGTTTCATTTTGCCATAGTTTAGTTACTAGATTTAATTATGAATGAATTAGGGTAGGGTTAGGGTCTTATTTATAGGATTAGGTTGCATTTTAGACCCTTGGATTAACCCTAGATTAGATTAGGACCCTTAGATTTAGGAAATCTCTAGAACCAGCCCTCCTAGCCAACCTGAAACCCAACCTGGTGCAACCTGGTGCACCCAGGTTCACAGAACGGTGCCACCCTGTCGACAGGCAAGTCGACAGGCATGTCGACACCCCTGTCGACAGGCCTGTCGACAGCCCTGTCGACATGGGTTGGGCGGGAAGCTACCCGCCTGACCCCGCCTGACCCCGCCTGGCCCATTCCAAATCTGAATATTTAAATTTTTAAATCTGTTTTAGTTTTGAATTTTCTGCAAACTTCATCGGGCCATAACTGGGCCATACGGACTCCGATTTTCGAAAACTCGGACTCTATTTCGCGTATTTTTCCGAGACGAACGCAATAACGCAGCCCGTTTCCTCTAATTCCCACATCTGAGATTATTTATTCTGTAATTAGTGAATTTTAGTATTAACCCAAAATACGGGGTGTTACAGATACCAATCATTGTTATATGGTATGTTAAATACCATAAGGGATACTGGAATGTTAAAAGGGAAATTTTCAATGTTATATTGAAAATTTAATATTTATAGAATCAAAGATTTTATAAAAGGAAAATATTTATTTTATAAATAAATAGAATAAAAAGGAATATTTAATTGTGAATCAAACAAATAGAATTGAATAAAAAGAAATATTTGTAAACTATTTTCAAATTGAATTAAAAAGGGATATTTATTTGAAAAATAAATAGAATAGGAAGAAGGAATATGTGTAAAACAAATAGAACGGGAATAGTTAGATTATCAAAAGGAATTACTTATCAAATCAATAGATTTTATATAAAAAGAAAATAATTTATAAATAAATAGAATTATCAAAAAGGGATTTATTTGGTGAATAAATTGTTTTAAAAGGAAATACTTGAAAAGTAACTAGAATTGTATAAAAGGAGAATTTTATATTTGAAAGGTTTAGACCTGTGCTTCGCACACGGGTACAACATGATATAGATTTAAAGCAAAGGTTTTTAATAGAATCTGTTTTTAACAGATAAAGTAAGAAGATAAATTTATAAATAATATTCTATAAATTAAATGAAATATTTATCATTGGATAAATAGAATATATATATATAAGTCAGGACTTATATAGAAAAGTAAAATCTATTTCAACATCGATAATTGAAACTGAATAGGGACGTAGAGTTAATCAATTAAAGTTAATCAGTTAGAATTAATCAGTTAGAGTAAATCGATTAGAGTTAAACTAATCGAATTAAAATTAACTGAACGTAGTTAATCGAATTAGAATTAATTGAATATTAGTTATTCAATTAGAGTTGACCAAATATAGTTATTTGAGATAGAGTTAGGTAAACATATTTATTTAGGACGTGTTGCCATTTCGTACGACTGCTAGCGAAATTCGCAGGGCTGCAGGTAGCCTACGGTGGTCGGATGTTTCCTGAGGGAATCAGGCATAACCATTGTGATCGCTGCGATCTAGAGTCAAGCGAATGGAGTTAAATCAAATATTAGTTAATCGATAGGAGTAATCAAGTCGAGTTAGTCAAGTTGAGTTAAATAAATCGAGTTAGTCGAGTTATAGTTAATCGATCAGAGTTAATCAGTTAGAGTTAACCAGTTATGGTTAATCAATTAGAGTTAATCGATTGAAGTTAAATCGAATTAGAGTTATTCAAATGGAGTTAATCAAGTTCGAGTTAGTCGAGTATTAGAAAATTGAATAGGGTTAGTAGAAATGAATTAATCGAATATCACTTATTCGAAGTAGAATTAATCGAATATGACTTATTCGAAGTCGAGTCATCTATTATAGTTTATTCGAGAAGAGTAATCGAATATAAGTTATTCGAAGCGAGTTAAATTGAATATAAGTTATTCGAAGAGAGAGATTATCGAATATAGTTATTCGAAGAAGGAGTTATCGAATAAAGTTTATTCGAAAGAGAATTATATGTTGAATTCGATTATATCGAATTCGGGAAAAGTAATATTTACTTTTCGTTTTAATCAAGATTTACTTATTTATGAATAAATTAGTGGTTTAGTTATTTAGTTAAATTAAGGAATAAAAGTTATATTTTGAAAGTAGATATTTAGGAAGAAGGGATTATAACGCTATAGTTATAATCAATGTTTTAAAATAAAGAAGTGGGTTCGTAAATAGAATCCGAGAGTTACGTAAGGAAGTGTGTTAAAGATTTAAAGGCTGAACTTTGGCTATTTCAAGGTTAGAAATGTTGTTCAGTTAGGGTCTGAGAGGTAATTATACCCCAACTTGATTGATTTCCTTTTTAACTAAGAAATGGTTAAAGTTCGATAGTGAAGGTTGATTAAGTGAATTTAGTTAATGAGTGTAATGGTTTAAATTGGCTTAGTGATGTTTTATTTAAACATTTGTTTAAATCAAATGAATAAATTTTGGAAACATTTTCCAAATATAATCAGAGATATTTTCTAATCATAGAAAATGAAATGTTGATGAGAAAGAATACTGGAATGTCAGTAATACGTGAAACAGAGATGGAAATGTTTTCTCATGATTGATGATGTATATTTTCTAATTTAGAAAATAAGAATTTACAAATATATAGAAATGGGAAATGAATAAATACACGATTAATTTAATTAAAAAGAGATAAATGTGGATTGATGATTGATCGATAGAATTTCCATCTGGAAATAATATCGTTGGTTGTACACCTATTTTTCTTTGATAGTTAAATCACCGACTATCGAAGTTTTTGACCATTTTATCGTCGTCAATACAGAGAGACTAGGATCAGATTCATCGTCTGCAAACCACTCTGTATAGATGTTAGCGTTGCGATCAAATATGATGGAGAAAATGAAGACGGAGTTATGCAAGAGCTATCCTGTTTATAGAATAGTGCCTTCGGTTTGTCCAGTCCTAGGACAAACGTGAATGGACGAATGTCTGATAGAGTATATCTAACAGATCGCGTAGTTAATCTCTTCAAACGTACGTACGTTTGGTGGCGGAGGAATTCGTTTCTCTTAGCTTTATACCCGTGGTATTTTTGGAGAAATCAATTTGTGATTTGATGGGTATGACGATGTGGCATTCAAAGTAAATGAACATATGACCTATTAAAGATACGTAATGACCTCAAGCCTCATCAACCGGGAAATGACAGAAATCGGGCAGGCAGCATGGCTAAGTGGGTCGCTCCTGTATATCACCTATCTAGAGAAAATCCATTTCATTCTTTATCTATGATATGCTGTCCCTTTTCGGGAAGACGGTGGGTAGCTCCCAACCGTTGGTGGTATACATTTGATACACTCAAGCGAAATGAGTGGTCGGTCATGTGTGGGCCGGGTTGCAAGACGTTCTTGTTGAACCCAGTGTATTTGCCTCTAGACATACACTATCGGCAGGTGGTCCCATACCTTGTCATAGTTGGAATCCAATCTCCAATAAGCGCCCGTGGTTTTGTTTGTATACTATATATGTGGAACGTGAGATGCAAGCGTTCCGCTAGATTGGTATTTACTTGTGATTAGACATTACAATAATTGCAGAGAAGTATTGATTTCCAAAACTGTTTTGGGTTGTCATAAGGTAAAAACCGTCCGTGTTTATGTGTGGATTGGTCTTACGATTATCTTTTCTTTTGAAAAGGATTTTGAAAAGTTAAACCGATGATTTGAGTTTACTCACACCAGTCCCATGACTGACCCAGAGTTTATTTTGTTTTGTTTTCCCTAAACTCTTGGGTGCCCAAAATTTGTACGGGCAGTCAAGTAGTTCAGGTCTTTACAGATATACGTGGAGGAGCTTGAAGCAGGAGGCTTCAGGATTATATAGCTATTGTTATTTCCGCTGTGCATAAGCATTGTACTCTGATAATGTTATTGTATACTGTTTTATTTCAAAATTATGTTATAATATATTTTATTCATTCCGCTGTGAGATTCGTGTTTACTCTGATTGTGTTCTTCTTCTTCTTCTATTCTAATTTTCTATCTTATCTATTCTCACCCTCTAACTTCTTTCTATTAATGATCTGGAATGTTCCATGCCTGAATAATTAACATGGGTTTTATGTTGATTTTCTGGGTCGAAAATCCCAGTTCGTTACAAAACCGGTGGGCTATCAGGGATCACTCCGTAGGTACAACGCAAAACAAAATCGCAATGGGCGCGATCAGGATAAATACGACAAGGCACACGAGGAATACTCAGGGTAGGAATCTACCGGTTACATGCCCCGACTGGTGGTAACGCATAAGTGCTGCTACCGCCCACCACGAAACAACACTCACAAATCGAGGATGGGTATCAAATCAAATCAATCACCGAGGGACTATAGTAATAAAGGAAGAAGTGTTGCCGATGGGGGTAGCTAACCCCACTTGGTCACAGTATAGCACCTGTATTAGTCATTTTAATTATGATCCGAAGGTCAAGGACATCCATCAACGTTCTCTTTCTTCAGATCCAGTAATCGCCTCCAAATCAACCTACTTCATTATGGTTCTCCACCACAAGCATAGTTGTTAATGTGATTTTCGATATTGACTAAGAGTATGACAACATCTGATCCTGGTCTTTTCGAAAACCAACGCTTATTTCACACCGGTCGATTAATTTACATTTCCAAGTGGTTTGTATTTCATGTCAAAATATCATATTTTCATTCAAAACATTTCATATTCAAATAAAATACATTTTCGCATTGAAATCTCTATTTGGACCACACAAGAATCTTGTCGTTCCTAAAATAAATTATATATTACATTAGTTGGAAATTATATTAAAACAACTATGATATAATATTTGAAATCTTTTGAAAACAAATAGTAAGATAATAAAAGTTTATATACAGAATTTGGGTTTAAAAGAGGATTTTAGAAAAATTTAGTTAAGGATTTTAAAAAAATTTAGTTAAATATATATATATATATATATATATATATATCGTTAAATATTAAAGAAGTTTATAAAATTTGATAGTTGATTTGCTAAAATAGTTTATTTCAAATAATAGTTATATATATATATATATAAGCAAAATAAAATAGTTTATCGTTCCTCTATTCAGCAAGATCACGATTAGATTGAATTATTGGACTTCAAGAACGTTAAGTCAAGCCGGGAGACTTACCCTTATTAAGTCGGTGATATTCTCAATGCATGTTTACTGGTCCAGAACGTACATTCTTCCTTCGAAACTTATTTCTGTGATTTGAACTACTTTCATGCGATATCTGTGGAAAGGCAAAAGCGATAGAAGATATTTAGCTCCGATAGCCTTCAAAAAAAGTTAAATGCCCTATGCTTAAAGGTGGTCTGGGAATTATTAGCATTAAGAAATGGAACAAGGCTGCATTCTTGGAACATATTGATGATTTTCTCAACAACTCCGACAGCTTATGGGTTAAATGGTCGAAGCATAATGTAGTGAAAGACAGAAATTTTTGGAACATGAGGCAGCCTCAGAGGGTCAGCTCCACTTGTAGGAACATCTTCAGCTTAAGATCTGTGATACTTCCCAGTTTCAAATATGTGATAACCGAAAACTCGAACGTTCTTTTTTGGGATGTTCCTTGGTTGCAAAGTGGTCTGATTCTCTCAACTGAATTCTTGCATCTTGAAATTATCTCCTCTGGAATTAGTTGAAATGCGAAAGTTTATGATTTTGTATATGAAGGGAAAATTTGTATGTCGCACTCTTTAGTCAGTAGAATCAACCTAATAAGTAATAAAGCGAGAACTTTGAATCTTGAAGTAACTGGAACGCTCATTACTGATTGGTGTGAGAAAGGAAAAAGGTATCAAATTCAAACAATGTATGAAAAGCTTGCTAGGATTAATTCAACGCTGGTTTGTTCTTGGAGTAGGAAAATATGGTCTCGTGATAACTGTGCACATGAAAACTTATTGCTGTGGAAAGTTTTGAAAAGAGCAATCTTTACTAAAGACAAGTTAATTCAAAGAAGTATTTTATCTGATGATACATGCATGTTCTGCAATACAGGTAATGAAACCACTGAGCATTTATTCTTCGAGTGTCAGCTAATCTTCTCCTTATGGAAGGAAATCATGATCAACATTGGTAGACATGATGCCAACCGAAACGCAAATACTCAATGGACCATATTACACAACCAAACTGGAAGGAAAAGTAGGAAAGGAAGGCTCCTTAATAACGTGCTTAAAAAGTTCTTGTACTCTGTATTGAGAGAGATAAATGCGTGGGTGTTTAATGGGAGCAACGTGAAGACTAATGAACAGTTAAGGAGAAGTGTGAGGATGGAAATAAGAGATGGACTAAGGCAAATTGGCTTCACTTTTGATCCGGAAATTTTGCAGTGCCTTACGTAACTATGTAACTTGTTTTTTCTTGTTGTGTTTGTCTTCTTGTGTTTGAAGAACCATGACCATGTTTCTATGTTTTCTGCGTGAGTTGTATTTTCTTTTTTTTCTTCTTCAGTTCATTAATAAATTGGTAGGGGCCCACTCAACCCCGTAAGCCTTGCAAAAAAAAAATAACAAAATAGTTTGTTAGGAAAAAATAGTATATTAGGAAAATAGTTTATAATGAAAAATAGTTTATTAATAAAATAGTTTAAAATGGATCAGAATATTATAGTTTGCATCTAGAATAGTTTCCTTCCCAATTTTAAATACCTTGATGTCACGTTAAGTTTCAAATCAAATTGACCAACTTCGATATTTCAATTCGATTCACCTTACATGTTAAGCTCAATTCAATTCAATAATTCGATTCAAATAATTTAAATTCTAAATTAGTATTCTCATTTGGAATTATTTCAATCTTTAGTAACTTCGAGTTCAAATTCGGATATCATTGTAAATTAAGTATATTTAAAGTGAATTTTTCAAAGGTGGATAATTTTTTAAACTCCAAAACGATTCAAATTTCATTAGATTCAATTCATGCTAGTTTTTTAAAATTTAGCTTCATTTCACAATAGTAAATAATTTCCTTAAATTAAAATTCCAAAGTTCAAATTCCAGCGAAATCCATTTATAAAATGTCACTTATATTGTTTAAACAATATTTCAAATTCATGGTTAGAACAATTTATATGGTCAACCGGTGTTCGTATATAATTTTCTATCCTATGGTCAAGTAATACTTAAAATTTAATTTTAGTATTTCGGGAATGGATATATATCATTTTAATCCAAATCATGGTCAGAGGTATTTATCATTTCAAACTACGTTCTTAATTTATTTTAATGACTAATCCCGGGTTTATTTGATAACCGTAACATCTGGGGTAAATAGTCGGGATTAATTATACAAACAACAATTCAATATCTGTATATCAAACAGGTTAATTCAAGACATCATCAAACAAATCCATCCAAATAGTACAGTATCACATTTGTTTACTAGTAATTAAATGTCGGGTTTAAACTAGCAAATATATTTCAGATTTTTACCTAACTATACAGTTTTTTATAAACAATTAAATTAAATTACACAATCGATGTAATTCAACACAAATAAAAAAATTTAACAATCAAACAACAATTATACTATAACATGATTTCAATTTAACTAATAATCAAATATTTCAGTTAAGCATGGGTGGGTTTAACCACTCACCTTTGATTTTGAACTCATTGAAATCCAAAATAAGACCTAAAAATTCAACTGTCTCGGAATCTGTCCAAACCCGTGCTACATCGTTCGAAATTCCAATACGATCCTGACGGAACAAACCACGAGTCAATCTGACATTTTATGCAAAAGTTATAAGTGTTTACGTGGTTTAAATTTTGAATTAAAACAAATTAAAAGAACAAATAAATAAACTTCTCATGTTAACCTTTGCCACGTCACCCTATGCCACATCAGTAGGTCATTCCTTCTTCAAAATACTCACTTACGTTCCCAAGTACTTTAAAGCAACATTGTCGATTCTTGACCTCATCCGCTCTCCCTCATCTCTACACGAAAACGCAAACCAACGAATCCATCCAATTTTCTTCCTCGAACTCGTCCTATCGACACCCACAACCACAACAATGGTCCACCGAGCCAAATTCCGATCTTGGATACCCCAGTAGCACACGCTACAGGGATCGACACCCTTTTGTGTAAAAATACCAGCAAACTTCACCTTCTGACTCGCCTTGCTCGCCTAAATGTCACGCCACCTCATGTTTGATCTCCGACATCCCCTAGATCAACGTATTCCCAACCCTAGCATCGGTTATTGAAAAGTCGAACCCAGAAGTTTTGCCGCACCCAACGTTTTGGTATTGACCTGAAGCAATCTATTAACCGAACTCAATGAACCAAAAATCACCATGGAGAGATTGATTTTACATTATTTGTAGAAATTTTGAAAGAACAGCGAACCATTTCTTTTGAATCAGGCTAAGCTGTGGCGGCTACAAGAAGAAAACTTGGAATTAGGTTTAAGGAGGAAGGCATATTTATATTAACCAATATTTTATATTTAAATTCATTTCAAACTGTGTCGGACATTCTAATTTCGTACGATCACATATCGCATCTGATTACCGTGAAATTTGACATACTGCTATATTCAAATATTCTGGACTTGATGAAACTAATTTCATCCAAATCCGAGGTCGTTTGGAAAAGGCTAATTTAATCGGTTCATTAATAAATAAATATTCGGTTTTCGTTTCTTCACCTTTTTATTCAATATAAAAGTTTATAAATTTTATTTAAATCAAACAAAATTCAAATTTCTTTTATAAATCAAATTTCATTTAGTTTGAATTCAAATCTTGATAATTAACCAGATTCAATTTGAATTTCAATTATAAATTTATCAGTCCATTTCATTCAAATATTTTTAATATTTATTTCAACTTTCAGTATTTATCAATATAACTAAATTAAAATTTCACTAGTAATCATATTATAGTTGCCATTGTCCTAGTGGATCGAATTTCATATTTTAGACAATTATATAAGTTCACAATATAAACTTTCACAACAAAATCATTAAATTTAGTTAAAATTTTATTACTCAATTTAATTCAAATATTTTAATATTAAATTTCAAATCTCACTATTTAACATTACAAACCAAATCATAATTTCATTTATAATCAATGCACATTATTATCGTTATAATAAGTTGTGTTTCATTACTTAATCAATTTAATTACGTTTACATCATACGTCTTCACAACTAAAGCATTAATTTTTTTTATAACCATAAAATAATCAAAAGTCATATTAAATTTAATAATTTAAATATTAAAAAAATATATGGGTTTTTACAATTTCGCTGTTCCAAGGCATTATTGAATCCTGAAAGTCGATAGTTCAATTACCCGTTTGTACCTGGCGGGTTGAACTATTGTTTGAAAGAATCTATTCCATAGATCCTTAAAGTCTGAAGTACGACATTCATTCTCCTCCAATAGCCTCAAACCGCAAAATCCCCAATAAAATTTCAGACAATAATTTCAATCATGGAAGGTTAGAGCGCATTACAAGTGATGAATCAACATTGTACTAAATTGGAGCGTTTTGATGGTGAAAACTTTACTCGTTGGCAAGAGACAATGAAATTCTTTCTGATCACTATCAAATTGTTCTATATCTTGGAAGACGAATTAGAAGTTATATCGAAGGAAACTACCGGCGAGGATGCCACTCTGAAGGCAAAATGTGCAAAGCGCAAAGAGAATGATTTTTTATGCAGAGGGCATATTCTGAATGCATTGTCTACTTCAGCCTACAATGCTCATAGGACCTTTGTAACGACCCGTGATTTTGGCAGTCAAATATTTAATTCAATTTAATATTTTAAATATTTATTTAGGATTTTAAATGGATTTAAAATATATATATTCGTTTATATAGTGAAATTTTAACGTTAATTTATTTTTAATATAAAACGAGCTCGAAATGGCGTGGTAGTTCGTAATATTGAATTTTGAACTTCAACTGAGACTACAGAATTCGATATAAGTCGGATTTCTGTGAAACAAGACACGTTGGGACCGTATTGACAATAATTTTCATATGAAAGAGGAAAATTCAGATTTCGTATTATAAATAGTAAGTTATGGCCAAATCAAAATTTGAAAAAAACCGCTGTGGAAATCGTTATTAAAATATCGACCTTTAAAATGGCCGTTTTGCAAACGAACTCAGATTTAGACGAAATCAGTTTCATTGGGATCGTAACGTTAAATTATTGTACGGTGCTGAATGGCGTGGAAAACCGATGTCGTATGTGACCACAGTAACCGTAAGCGCCCGTTCATTTTCTATAGCATGTATTTAAATAAATAAAAGGATATTTGAGAGTAACTTGAACAGACGATCGAATTAGGCCATGAAACCAGTCCCGTTGAGTTCGTATCGTCGATTAGAGTCAGGATAGGTATATAGTTTGCTATTTTTAGAGACCGGATAATTTGTTTTTAAAAAGGGTATTATGGTGCGCGATAAAAACAGCCTACCGGGCAAACGATCTCAGAATGCGACGAAACTAGTGCCGTTGGGTTCGTATCAACAAGTTATTGTAGGATTTCAAAGTTTCAAGTTGATTTGATTTATCTGGTGATCGTGGAAAAATTAAACGCGTTTATTTCTAGTTTTATAAAGGAATTTTTTTCAAATGATGTCGGAACTCGACGAAACTTGTCCCATTGGGTCTGGAATATTTTTCTATACTAAGATTAGCCTTTTTATCAATAAACAAGAATCGATTATTATTAGTTTTACGTGATACTTTACGGCGATGTTTCTTTAAAAATAAACTAATATTAATTGTACATGCCTACTTTTTCCTGAAAGCTTACCATGCTAAGCAACCTCATGTGGAAAGAACCAATAACCGTACACTGATATCTACCTGTTTCTTTCTCACAAACATGCCGTCCATGCCTTTCCGTACAAACATGCTCCAGCCTACCCAAGACCTAGGAACAGCTACCCATTTCTTCTGCAGCTAAACATACTGTCTGAAAGGATAACTCATGCGTTTAGCTAACCTACACACTGAAATGTCCAGTTCTACTCAAGCATGTATTTTCACGTCACTAGAGCCTGAAATACTAAGCATACAGCAAGGCTAGAGATGGAAGCACAGTCATCCATCAGTGAAAAGAAAACACGTCTAAATATATATAACTGCACATGCAAATTGTACGTTCTCTGAGAATCGAAAAAAAGGAATCAGCAGCTAATCTAGTCCCCTATTAACCTACGGTGGATGGACGTTCTTCTTATCCTCTTCCTGATCCCTTTTATAAATAGGCGTGTCCTCGGCCAAGCTCTTTCAGCAAACTTCCTTTCTCCTTCAAACAGAAAACCGAGTCTCTACTTCACCTTCCTACCTCTTTATTTTCTGCGCCACCTTTATATATATATATTTATATATATATGATGTATTTTAACTTACGGAAGATACTGTTCTTTGACCTGGGTATGTGAAGCGAGGTTTTTCAGTTTTGTACGTGGGAGAGGTAGGTACAGTTACGAACTCGGGTGTCGAGGCATGACCATAAGCAACGTTCGGGTGGTCCTTTGGTGACGGACAGGGGATGAACGTGGAAAGCATGCACAGTGCAGCATGCAAAGAGAATTAGGAAGGAAGCAGGTAGAGCGCGAGGAGGGGAGCAGCCCGTAGTTTCGGTTCTGGGCGTGAAGTGGAAATGGAGGCCATGCGGTTCACAGTAGCGAAGAAAAAGAAATACGAGCCTAATCACTGATTGGAAAAAACATAAGTATGGTACATTTCTTATTAACAAATATTATTATTACTTTAATATATTCATAATGTGAATTACCTGATAACGTTGCCTTTGAGTTTGCCAAATAGCCTAAACACATTTTGGTAAGTAATTAGTGATTTAAATTTTAATTAAGAGTTATTTGTTTAGATTAATTTAACATATCTTAAACTATAAACGATTCGAAAAGTAGGAACGTGGATGGAGCAGTCCAGGAAAGATGGTAACGGCAGCAGACACATGTTGTGTATGCAGCAAAATTATGGGCTAATCAAGGTTTACTAGCTATGTAAGTATGGTTTAAATTGATAATATAATTAAGTTTTAGTGTGCCAACATTTTAATGTGCCATGAGGAATATTTAAGCATGTCCGATTGTTGCCAAAACGTGAGGTGCTTAAACAAAACATGCGGAACCCCTTTGTTTTGCATAAGTATACCTATATCTTTTGCCTAATACAATTACTTTGTGCCTACTACGTGGGCTATATTAAGGTAATAAACTAGTTTATTTAATTTAAAAGTTTAATAATGTTAGGGGAATGTCTTAGGAGAAAGGAACAGAGCAATACAATGCGAGCTTGATAGTTTATAATTAGCAAAAAATAAAGATTTAATTGAAGCTTAGTTAATTTAAACTAAAATCATGAACGTAAGGTCTGTGTAACGTTTTCATATGTTAACAGAACCGGTCCAAACGAGGAGCTTTGGAATGAATAGAGTTGGCAACCATAAACAAATCAAGGTGAGTTAAACTCACTCAGTTTTCCTATTTTATATAAATTGGGTTTTTATTTTGTGTGCTCTGATTGCTGATGGTTGCCTGTTTGCTAGTTATACCTTTGTTTGTTGATTTAACTGATGAAATTAAACTGTGTTTAATTTCAGTGAAATACCAAATCGTTATTTTTAACGATTGGTTCCAATAAAGGTAACTCACCATGGTTGGTCACGTTTATAAAAACGTGTTTTAAATGGTTGAATTGTTTGCATTGCTTGTGGTTGATGTTAAATGATTGTTATTTATCGTTATCAGTTAAATGAAATTGGATTGATCTGTTTGAGATAACCGTTGTGATTTCAGGGAAAAACAGGTTGGAGGGGTCCAACCGGATTCCTCAAATACATTATTTATTTTCATATTATCATATATGAACTATCATGATTGGTGATTGATTTGGTTTATGATCATTTACTGAAAAGTCAACCTGAGCTTTGTTTAAACCAATGAGCGGTATTGGTTGGATATTTGGCAGCGTATGGCCTGTAAAATCAATCGTTTTATAAATATTGATTCACCGTCAGGTGAGTCGATAGAGATGAAGTTATAAAATTTATTTATAACTGGGAATAGATTTTGAAAGATATTATTTTGAATAAAAGTTATTAAAGAGAGATAAATAAATATTTTATTTATTTAAGATTTTGATTTGTTATTAATTTATTTTATAAAGTGAATTCTGATGTTAGTCAGATCTACATGTATGAGAATAAGGAATGAATCGAATGGTTAAACTTTGATAATTATTTGTAAAGAATTAATTAATGAAATTATTTAAATTAATTATATTTTTAATTAATTTAAAGTGAGAACTAATTGGAATCGGTTAACGAGATAATCGAGTTTTGAGTTAATTAAATCGGCCGTTTTGAATTGGAAGTGATTATCAAATTAAGGTGTTTTGATTAAAAATTATTTAAATTTAGATAAGGTTTTAAAAGGGTTTAAGATAAACCAGTGTTATATAAATAAGGTTTAAAGTTTTAAAGCGTTAATTTTGCATTAACGTTACTTAACAATGGGATTAAGTAAAAGTGAATGATTGAAATAAGATTTCCAAAGTGGGTAATGTTTGAATATGTTTGAAAGGAGAATTAAAATAAGAATTTAATATAGTTACGAGTTATTTTACTATGTATTATACAGAAGGGATTTTGAGAACGGTAGTATATAAGGATCAAATATCGTATTTTTAATATATTAAAGGAGTTAGAAGTTTTATTAAATAGAAGTGAATCAGTTTGTTAAATTAAAAGGCCAGGTGATGCTGAATACTGAACCGGTGAACTCATTGGAGTGTCATGATTGAAATACGGTTTATTTTGATAGTTAAAACACCGACTATCAAATCTGTCCAATGCGATTGTTGGTATGGAAAGACCGGGATCGAATTTATATTCAAAAACCATTCCGACCAACAAATACGTGAAGATCTCAGAAGATGATCAAGATGGAGCATTGAAGACAGTGGATGATCATAAGCGGAAGAACCACTAATATTCTCTGCCTAGTAAGCAGAGATAAGCTGTGATTCTGTTGTGGTTGAAATCTACGGGTTGCAAGGACTTCTCGCTACTGATCCATGGGGTGATTCCTATATTGGATGCGGTAGGAGAGCACCTTCGGTTCATCCTGGATGACTTGTATGGACGAGTGTCTGACAGAGTATTTCCAAAGGGCCACGTACGTTGATTTCTTCAAACATACTTTGGTTGTTGGCGGAGAATAGCCGTTCTCTTAGCTTCCAACTAGAGTATTTTTGTGGGCGTCAATTAGTGATATCTGACGGATCTGACGATGTGGCATTCAAAGTGAATGGTGACCAGATGTTTCAAAAATAAACTCTGACCTTAAGCCTCATCAACCCGGAAATGACAAAAATCGGGCAGGCAGCCTGGCTATGTGGGTCGCTCCCATTAGGGTGTATAATCACCTATCTAGAGAAATTCCTATTTACTTCTTTAATCTATGTTTGATGCTGTCCCTCTACGGGAGACGGTTGCTGATCCCAACCATCGTGATATACGTTCGATGCACACAAGCGAAATGAGTAGTCGGTCATGTGAGGGCCGGGTTGCAAGACGTTCTTGTTGAACCCAGTGTATTCGCCTCTAGCGATACACTATTGGCAGGTGGTCCCATACCTTGTCATAGTCGGAATCCAATCTCCAATAAGTACCCGCGGTTTTGTTTGTATGCTATATATGTAGAGCGTGAGATGCAAGCGTTCTACTAGATTTCTATTTATTTATATTTAGACATTATTATAATATCAGACAAGATATTGGTTTCAAAATTTTTTTGGGTTATCGTAAGGTAAAAACAGTCCGTGTTTATGTGTGGATTTGGTCTTACGATTACCCTTTTTTTCCGAAAGGATTTTAACTTTAAAAATCAAGTTGTGTGTTACCCTTAATACTGTGTGGGTTTTTCTCACTCTGGTTCACCAGACTGACCCGGTGTTTTGTAAATGCTCGGGTTAGCCCGGGTGTACAGGTTCAGGTTATCGAATGCTGTGAAGCCCAGAGACGAGCTGGAAATGTTCAAACGTATGATATTGTATAGCTACTATTCGGATGTGTGTTGTATATGGAAACAAGCTATTATAACTGTCCCATTGTATGATGTACTCTGATACTGTAAATGTTTTTAAAAGCTCTCAATAAAGATTTATTTCTGTATTACATTTTGTTCCGCTGCGATGTGAGACTCTGTGTTGTGTTGCTTCTTCTTCTTCTATTCTAATATTTCTTTCTTTCTTATCTCAACCTCTAATTTCTTTCTAATAACTATCCAGTGTTTTCGGTGCTTAGAGGGTCGACATGAGTTACGGTAAAGGTATTTATGTCAATTTTCGGGGCCGAAAATCATGGGTCGTTACAGTGGTATCAGAGCTGAAGGTTAAGTAATTACCTTGGCTCTGTGGCGTGACTCAGTAGAGATGGGGTTAACAATACCCTAGATTGAGTTGAGTATATATATATACGAGTGAACGTATTTGTTAATTTTATAAAAATTGTTTTATATTGTGGAGATTTATTGGTTGAGTTGTTTATGAGTTCTGGTCGATCAGTTTGATCCACTTTATCGATAAGGGTTTCTAAACACTCAAGTATGATAAACCGACACAGTATGTTTTTGAAAAAGGGTAAATGAAATAATTTACTCAAATTATATTTTAATATTAAAGAATGATTAATATTTGAAGTATTATAGTATATTGGATGTGTTGGTTGATTGTAATTAAAATGGTTATATAAATAACCAATTAGAATTCGTATAATATAAAAGCAGATTTATTAAAGCTGGAATCTATATCAGAATTGGGATTTAAAATTCCCAAAAGTGGGAAAGGTGATTGCAAATGAACTTGGATTGGATAGATGAGAATTTTAAAATCCTGGGAGATTTTAATTTGTTTTACGAACATCGTGTTTGGTATTTTGAAATAGATTTCAAAATGAAAATGTTTAGATACAGTTTTGAAAAGTTATATAGTATTGAGCTCACTTCGATAGCTGGGGAATAACTCTGAGGATGCTGGCCACATCACCAGTGTTCATTTCCAAGTTCTAAGTGACGGATTACTACCAAAAATCTTGTTTTGAATTGCTTTGAGAAAAAAAACAAGTTGTATTGAATCCTGGAAAGGAATATTTGTTTTTTTTAAAGTGTTAAACTATTTAAAAACTCCTAGGGAAATTATTTGAACAAAGACAAAATTAAATAGAAGATTGTGAAAGCGAATATGAATTGAATTGAAACCAATTAATTGGAAATTGAATCGAGATATAATATATCAAGGAGAATCAGATTTTGAATTGTGAGACAGGAATCTGAAATGGTATTGGACTGGTAAGTTAAGAGTTGGAATTGATAATGGATGGAAATTGAGTTAAGAATGGAATTTGGCTTGGACGCGTGAAGGATTTGGTTTTGAGGATAAGATTGGAATTTTGTTTGGAAATGCATGTGTATATGTTGACAGGGCAGCAGATGGAAAGGATATAATGATATGCCCGACAAAAAGGTACACGTTTATTTTTATATGGGTTTGGTAATTTATGGGCCTAATGGGCAAGACGCTTGGCTGTTTTATTTTCTTTTGGATTGGAGAAGGCCTAGAAAGGCGAGTTGTAGTGTACCGATTGAGCCGTACAGAGGAGGTGCTGGCGAAATTTTTCGGAAATTTAAGGTGTTAGAAAATTTTCAATATTTTTGAAAATATTTATTTACAGTATTGAATTGATTTTTGTTTTAAAATAAATTAGATTTGAAAATTAATGGGTTTATAATGTTCTTTCTTACCTTAGCAATTTCGAGGACGAAATTATTTTAAGGGGGGAAGAATGTAACAACCCGTGTTTTTGGCAGTCAAATATTTAATTCAATTTATTATTTTAAATATTTATTTGGGATTTTAAATGGATTTAAAATATATATATTCGTTTATATAGTGAAATTTTAACGTTAATTTATTTTAATATAAAATGAGCTCAAAATGGCGCGGCAGTTCGTAATATTGAATTTTGAACTTCAACTGAGAATACAGGATTCGATATAAGTCGGATTTCTGTGAAACAAGACATGTTGGGACCGTATTGACGATAATTTTCATATGAAAGAGGAAAGTTCAGATTTCGTATTATAAATAGTAAGTTATTGCCAAATCAAAATTTGAAAAAAACGCTGTGGAAATCGTTATTAAAATATCGACCTTTAAAATGACCGTTTTGCAAACGGACTCAGATTTCGACGAAATCAGTTTCATTGGGATCGTAACGTTAAATTATTGTACGGTGCTGAATGGCGTGGAAAACCGATGTCGTATGTGACCACGGTAACCGTAAACGCCGTTCATTTTCTATAGCGCGTATTTAAATAAATAAAAGGATATTTGAGAGTAACTTGAACAGACGATCGAATTAGGCCATGAAATCAGTCCCGTTGAGTTCGTATCGTCGATTAGAGTCAGGATAGGTATATAGTTTTCTATTTTTAGAGACCGGATAATTTGGCGTTAAAAAGGGTATTGTGGTGCGCGGTAAAAACAGCCTACCGTGCAAACGGTCTCAGAATGCGACGAAACTAGTGCCGTTGGGTTCGTATCAACAAGTTATTGTAGGATTTCAAAGTTTCAAGTTGATTTGATTTATCTGGTGATCCTGGAAAAAATTAAACGCGTGTTTATTTCTGGTTTTATAAAGGAATTTTTTTCAAACGATGTCGGAACTCGACGAAACTTATCCCATTGGGTCCGGAATATTTTTCTATGCTAAGATTAGCCTTTTTATCAGTAAACAGGAATCGATTATTATTAGTTTTACAAGATACTTTACGGCGAAGTTTCGTTAAATATAAACTAATATTAATTGCACATGCCTACTTTTTCCTGAAAGCTTACCATGCTAAGCAACCTCATGTGGAAAGAACCAATAACCGTACACTGATATCTACCTGTTTCTTTCTCACAAACATGCCGTCCATGCCTTTCCGTACAAACATGCTCCAGCCTACCCAAGACCAAGGAACAACTACCCATTTCTTCTGCAGCTTAACATACTGTCTGAAAGGATAACTCATGCGTTTAGCTAACCTACACACTGAAATGTCCAGTTCTACTCAAGCATGTATTTTCACGTCACTAGAGCCTGAAATACTAAGCATACAGCAAGGCCAGAGATGGAAGCACAGTCATCCATCAGTGAAAAGAAAACACGTCTAAATATATATAACTGCACATGCAAATTGTACGTTCTCTGAGAACCAAAAAGAAGGAACGAGCAGCTAATCTAATCCCCTATTAACCTACGGTGGATGGACGTTCTTCTTATCCTCTTCCTGATCCCTTTTATAAATAGGCGTGTCCTCGGCCAAGCTCTTTCAACAAACTTCCTTTCTCCTTCAAACAGAAAACCGAGTCTCTACTTCACCTTCCTACCTCTTTATTTTCTGCGTCACCTTTATATATATATGATATATTTTAACTCACGGAAGATACTGTTCTTTGACCTGGGTATGTGAAGCGAGGTTTTTCAGTTTTGTACGTGGGAGAGGTAGGTACGGGTACGAACTAGGGTGTCGAGGCATGACCATAAGCAGCGTTCGGGTGGTCCTTTGGTGACGGACAGGGGATGAATGTGGAAAGCATGCACAGTGCAACATGCGAAGAGAATTAGGATAGGAAGCAGGTAGAGCGTGAGGAGGGGAGCAGCCTGTAGTTTCGGTTCTAGGGCGTGAAGTGGAAATGGAGGCCATGCGGTTCACAGTAGCAAAGAAAAAGAAATACGAGCCTAATCACTGATTGGAAAAAACATAAGTATGGTACGTTTCTTATTAACAAATATTAGTATTACTTTAATATATTCATAAGGTGAATTACCTGATAACGTTGCCTTTGAGTTTGCCAAATAGCCAAAACACGTTTTGGTAAGTAATTAGTGATTTAACTTTTAATTAAGAGTTATTTGTTTAGATTAATTTAACATATCTTAAACTATAAACGATGCGAAAAGTAGGAACGTGGATGGAGCAGTCCAGGAAGAATGGTAACGGCAGCAGACACGTGTTGTGTATGCAGCAAAATTATGGGCTAATCAAGGTTACTAGCAATGTAAGTATGGTTTAAATTGATAATATAATTAAGTTTTAGTGTGCCAACATTTTAATGTGTCGTGAGGAATATTTAAGCATGTCCGATTGTTGCCAAAACCTGAGGTGCTTAAACAAAACATGCAGAACTCCTTTGTTTTGCATAAGTATACCTATATCATTTTCCAAATACAATTACTTTGTGCCTACTACGTAGGCTATATTAAGGTAATAAACTAGTTTATTTAATTTAAAAGTTTAATAATGTTAGGGGAATGTCTTAGGAGAAAGGAACAGAGCAATACAATGCAAGCTTGATAGTTTATAATTAGCGAAAAATAAAGATTTAATTGAAGCTTAGTTAATTTAAACTAAAATCATGAACGTAAGGTCCGTGTAACGTTTTCATATGTTAACAGAACCGGTCCAAACGAGGAGCTTTGGAATGAATAGAGTTGGCAACCATAAACAAATCAAGGTGAGTTAAACTCACTCAGTTTTCCCATTTATATTTTATATAAATTGGGTTTTTATTTTGTGTGCTCTGCTTGCTGATGGTTGCCTGTTTGCTAGTTATACCTTTGTTTGTTGATTTAACTGATGAAATTAAACTGTGTTTAATTTCAGTGAAATACCAAATCGTTATTTTTAACGATTGGTTCCAATAAAGGTAACTCACCTTGGTTGGTCACGTTTATAAAATAAATGTGTTTTAAATGGTTGAATTGTTTGCATTGCTTGTGGTTGATGTTAAACGATTGTTATTTATCGTTATTAGTTAAATGAAATTGGATTGATCTGTTTGAGATAACCGTTGTGATTTCAGGGAAGAACAGGTTGGAGGTGTAACGACCCGGATTTTGAGTGGCTTTGGTTATCGACATAAACTCGATGTCGATAACCAAACATCGAAAAATCCCGGTAATTAATGAAAGAAATTAGAGGGTGAGAATAGATAAGATAGAAACTTAGAATAGAAGAAGAAGAAGAAGACAACATCAGAGTAACACGAACCTCACAGCGGAACGAATAACATATAATAGATAACATAACTTTGAAATATAACAGTTATGTATACAATAGCACTTATCAGAGTACATCACTTACAACACAGCGGAAATAACTATAGCTATATGATCTTGAAGCCTCCTGCTCCAAGCTCTCCAAGTATATCTGTAAAACCCGACTACTTGACTGCCCGTACAAATTTAGGCACCCAAGAGTTTAGGGAAAACAACAAAGTAAACTCCGGGTCAGTCATGGGACTGGTATGAGTAAAACAGTTTAAAAACAGTTGAACAAGTAAACGATATCTCATAAGACCACGCTGTATAACGGAACGGGTTTTTCCCTTATGAGAATCCAAAATATCTTTATATCAAAACCTTTGATATTATCATAATGTCTATCAAACCACAATATATTAATCATCTAGCAGAAACGCTTTCATCTCACGTTCTACATATATAGTATACAATCAAAACCGCAAGCACGTATTGGGTAATGGGTTTCCAACTATGACAAGGTATGGAACCACCTTTCGCTAGTGTACCTCTAGAGAGGAATACACTGGGTTCAACAAGAACATCTTGCAACCCGACCACACATGACCGACCACTCATTTCGCTTGAGTGTATCGAATGTATATCACCAACGGTTGGGATCAACAACCGTTTCCCGAATGGGACACCATCAACAATAGTTTTTTAGAAATAAATGAAACTCTAGATCAGGTGATTATACACCCTAATTGGTGCGACCTACATAGCCATGCTACCTGCCCGATTTCTGTCATTTACCGGATGTGAGGCTAGAAGCTACGCTTGTCTTCACATCAGATTCACTTTAAATGCCACATCATCAAATCCATCCAATCACCGATTGACGTCCTCAACAATACATTATGTGTTAGCTAAAAGAAGTTTCCATCTCCGCTTCCACTCTTGGTACGGTTGGAGAAATCAATGTACGTGACCGTCTGGAAATACTCTGTCAGACATCCATCTTCATTCACTTAGAAATGTCACATCGTCGTACCCGCAAAACTACAAATTGATTTCCTCAAAGATACAATGGGTATACAGCTAAGAGAAACGAATTCCTCCGCCACCAACGTATATACGTTTGAAGGGATCAACTTACGCAATCTTTTGGATATACTCTGTCAGACCTTCATCCATACAAGTTGTCCTGGGACTGGACAAACTGAAGGCACTATTCAGTATATCCATCTTAGTCACTGTTAACTAAGACTTATACAACAGCCCTTGCACTTTACTCTGTCTTCAATTATCTTTGGCATAAATGATTCACAATGCTTGTTCCAATACAGAGTGGTTCTTTGGATAATAATCCAACCGGTCTCTCCATATTAACAATGTTAAAAATGGTCAAAACTTCGATAGTCTGTGAGTTAACTATCAAAGAAAACAAGTGTGCAAACAATGATATTATTTCCAGATGGAAATTATATCAAACAAACATCATTTAACATTTATCTCTTTAGTTCATTTTACATCTCATGTTTCCCTATATTCAACATTTGCTATTTTCTATATTTAGAAAATATACGTTATTAACACTGGAAACATTTCCATTCCTTGTTTTCTGTATTTAGAAAACATTTCTGATTCTTGTTTGGAAAACATTTCCAAACTCCTACGTTTGGATTAAACAGATGTTTAGATAAAACATCGCTATGCCAACTCAACCATTTTCTTTAATTACTAAATTCACTTTACCATCCTTTACTGCCGAACCTTAACCATTCCTCAATTAAAAACGAAGCCAATCAAGTTGGGGTAGAACTACCTCTCAGACCTTAACTGAACAACACTTTTAACCTTGAAATAGCCAAAGTTCACTTTATATTTCTTTAACTAACTTCCTTACTTAACCTTTCTTTCGAATAACTATATTCGATTAACTCTTTTCAATTAACTCTATTGGACTGACCCTATTGGGTTAACTCTATTTGATTTACTCTATTTGATTAACTCTATTTGATTAACCCCATTCACTTAACTTCTATCGAATAAACTATATTCGATAACTCCTCTAACTCTATTCGAATAAACTATATTCGATTAACTCCTCTAACTCTATTCGAATAAACTATAATCGATTAATTCCTTTACTATATTCGAATAAACTATATTCGATTAACTCCTTTGATTTAACTCTAATCGATTAACTCCATCGAATAAACTATATTCGATAACTCCTTCGATTTAACTAATATTCTATAACTCACTTCGATTAACTAATAATCGATAACTCCTTCGAATAACTATATTCGATAATCTCCTCTCGAATAAACGATATTCGATAATCTTCCCTTTCGATTTAACAAATCGATAACTCCTTTTCGAAAAACTAAATTTGACAACTCCTTTCGATTTAACTAATCGATAACTCCTTTCGATTAAACTATAATCGGTAACTCCCTTCGATGAAACTAACATCGATACTCCTTTCGATGAAATTAACATCGATTAACTCCTTTCGATGAAACTAGCATCGATTAACTCCTTTCGATGAAACTACCATCGATTAATTTAACTCAACAAACTTAACTCGACTCACTTATCTCGATAATCTAACTCAAGAACTTAACTCGATTAACTTATCTCGATAATCTAACTCAAGAACTTAACTCGATTAACTTATCTCGATAATCTAACTCAAGAACTTAACTCGATTAACTTATCTCGATAATCTAACTCAAGTTGATTAACTCCAACTGATTAACTCTGCCTGGTCAACCCTAACTGATAAACTCTACTGATTAACTCTAACTGGTTTTACTTGGTTTGACTAACTCAATTGATTAACTCGACTGACTAATTCAACTCGATTAATCTTGCTTGATTTTTCTTATCTCGATTAACTAAACTAATCACTTTGATTAACTCGACTAATTCACTTTGATTACCTTAACCAATTCACTTTGATTAACTTAACCAATTCACTTTGATTAACTTAACCAATTCACTTTGATTAACTTAACCAATTCACTTAGTTTAACTAATCAATTTACTTTGATTAACTAACCTGATAACTCAATTTGATTAACTTACTCGCTAATAACGTTTATTCCTTTTTAAAGATTTTCTTTTATAATCTATTTATTTCCTAAATAAATATTTCCTTATAATCCTATTTATTTAACAAATAAATATCTCCTTTATTCTATTTATTCTAACAAATAAATATTCCTTTATTTTATTTATTCCCTAAATAAATAAATCATTTAACTTTATTTATACCCTAAATAATAAATTCTTTTACCTATTTATTTCCTAAATAAATAAATCCTTTTTATCTATTTGTAAAGGGTTTACAAATATCCCTCTTTCTATTGGTTTTGACAATATTTTCCCTTATATATATTGTTTTACAAATATTTTCCTTTATATTTGATTTCACAAATATATCTCCTCTATATTTGTTTAACAAATAAAATCCCTTTATATTTGATTAACAAATATAAATTTCCTTTATATTTGATTTACAAATATAATTCTTTTATTCAAAATCCTTTTTCTTGTATAATATAAAATCCATTGATTTTATATAAATAAATTATTTTCAAAATATACTTTGAAAATCCCTTTTCCACATTCTGGTATTTGTTATGGTATTTAACACACCATATAACAACGATAACTATCGTCCAAAGCACACATAATTAACGTCAGATTATATATCACATTATATATCACAATATATAAATCACAGTAAAATAACTGTTGAGGAATCCAATTGGATTCCTCCAACCTGTTTCCCTGCATCACAGATGTTACACAGTATAATCAACATCACTTCCAGTTAAATATGAAATATTCTGTTAACAGAATCAATATATAACTATTTAACTGTTTATATATATATATATTTATATATATATATATAAAATATTCACTAACTGACTAGCAGTTCAATCAAACAGTCAACACACAATCAAACAGACAATATTTAACAGTTCTAAGAATACGTTGTAAAAATAGAACTGCACAGAGTTGGTGAGATTTACTCACATTTGCAGTTCATCGTTAAAGAACGATAAACTGTTATTTGATTTGAATCAAACAATTTATTTCGCCATAAATTAATACGAGCCCCCATCCACTCCCAGTCAGCTTCATTGTGAAGCTCTTGTCCATACGGTCCCAACGCAACTTACGGTTCGTCAATCTGATATCGTATGATCAAGTTACGAATATTATAAATAAATACACTATATAAAAATTTATATTTAAACTTAGTCTTTATTTTATTTGGGCCTTTACCCTTTTGATTTCCCTTCTCCGGCCCATCTTCATTTCCTTCAGCCCAGACCCGCTCCACTTACTCTCTTCCCCGATCCAAGAAAACATGTGATGCTCCTCCTCTTTACAGAAGTCATAGCCGATCTTTGCACCACCCAAATACCATCTCTACTTCATGAAATCAACTACCAATGCCACCGTTCTACTTCCCTTCCTTCCCTCTCCAACTCCATCACCAACACCGGAATCTCGATCTCATCCTCCTGGTTTCCGACTACAGCCTTCACGTATGAGCACAGTAAAAGGTGCGAACTGTTTATACCCCAACATCTCCCAAAATCTCACCGCAACTGCTATTCTCCACCCTAAACACACATCCACACTTAGTTTCTCCATTCAAGGCCTCAATCCTCCGATTTACTTAACCCTAGCCTGCGAATTGAGACAACTCGATGTCCAAACTGGCGTCGAACTCAAAAACAACCCCACAACATTTAAGAGGAAGCCAAGGGGAAGCCGAATACATATGTCTCAGATTTTATACATTTTTATTTGATTTCATATGGATTTTCCAAAGCTCACGATAAAAATGATTTAGCTAAAAAAGAACGGCGGAATTCTTTGTTGACTTATGAGGGAATTTAATTAGGTTTAGAATTGTTTAGGGGTTTATATAGGAGAATTTTAATATTATAATATTTGAATATTATATTGATTTGTAAGCAATCGTTGTTTTACCCTCATGTTTAAAAATCCCTGTGGTCACACACGATACCCAAAAATCATGAAAACTGGCGTGTAGCTAGAGTTCGACATTACGGTCCCAACGAAACTGGTTTCGTCGAATTCCGACTATGTATGCTCACACAGCGTATTTTTAACCATCGGAATACTGACTGTTTCTCACTCTAAAAATCCGTACGACCACACAGTGACTCTAAAAATCACGAAACTGGAAATATAACAACTATTTGACATTGCGGATCCAACAAAATTAGTTTTGTCGAATTCCAACTTCGTTTGCAAAAGTGGCTATTTTTACAGCTCTGAATAACCCATTTAAATATCTAAATATATTTAAATAAATTAAATTAAATATAAATAAATTTATATTGTCATATATATTCACAGTGGAATACCATACAGCTTCAGAAAAATTATATACTTGATATTCTAAGTCCAGGTTGAATCGATATTCAATTTATATTGAAAAATCCATTTATAACGTAAATAAAGCGTTGCAAATTATAAAGGAATTCCACAGCGACTTTTCTGAAATTTGATTTGGACGTAAATCAAAATCTACCGGACGAAATCCAGATTTTTCTCTTCCACTAGAAAAATATACTTCACCAGCTCCACACGTTTCTTGTTTCACAAAAATCCGGCTTAAAACGAATCCTGTACATTCAGTTGAAGTTCAAATCGCCAAATTACAAACTGCAGCGCCATTTCAAGCTCGATTTTAATTATATTATAACTCTACGTTCAAACTGTCGTTTATATAATATATTCGTTATTCAAATTCAATTCCAAGCTGAATTAAATATCACAGATGATCCAGTTCACACCATATCGTCATTTCAGCCAATTCTGATTATTTCAGAATTATATATATTATTTAATTTATTATTTTAATTAAATATTCACCATTATTTATTTCCACGACCATTAAATCCTTTTAATCACCTTTTAAATAATTAAATTAATTAATTATTATATCACGGAAAATGCGGGTCATTACAAGAGGGGTCCAACCGGATTCCTCAAATACATTATTTATTTTCATATTATCATATATGAACTGTCATGATTGGTGATTGATTTGGTTTGTGATCATTTACTGAAAAGTCAACCTGAGCTTTGTTTAAACCAATGAGCGGTATTGGTTGGATATTTGGCAGCGTATGGCCTGTAAAATCAATCGTTTTATAAATATCGATTAACCGTCAGGTGAGTCGATTGAGATAAAGTTATAAAATTTATTTATAACTGGGAATAGATTTTGAAAGATATTATTTTGAATAAAAGTTATTACAGAGAGATAAATAAATATTTTATTTATTTAAGATTTTGATTTGTTATTAATTTATTTTATAAGTTGAATTCTGATGTTAATCAGATCTATATGTATGAGAATAAGGAATGAATCAAATGGTTAAACTTTGATAATTGTTTGTAAAGAATTAATTAATGGAATTATTTAAATTAATTATATTTTTAATTAATTTAAAGTGAGAACTAATTGGAATCGGTTAACGAGATAATCGAGTTTTGAGTTAATTAAATCGACCGTTTTGAATTGGAAGTGATTATCAAATTAAGGTGTTTTGATTAAAAATTGTTTAAATTTAGATAAGGTTTTAAAAGGGTTTAAGATAAACCAGTGTTATATAAATAAGGTTTAAAGTTTTAAAGCGTTAATTTTTCATTAACATTACTTAACAATGGGATTAAGTAAAAGTGAATGATTGAAATAAGATTTCCAAAGTGGGTAATGTTTGAATATGTTTGAAAGGAGAATTAAAATAAGAATATAATATAGTTACGAGTTATTTTACTAAGTATTATACAGAAGGGATTTTGAGAACGGTAGTATATAAGGATCAAATATCGTATTTTTAAAATATTAAAGGAGTTAGAAGTTTTATTAAATAGAAGTGAATCAGTTTGTTAAATTAAAAGGCCAAGTGATGCTGAATACTGAACCGATGAACTCATTGGTTGAAACACTATTTATTTTGATAGTTAAAACACCGACTATCAAATCTGTCCAATGCGATTGTTGGTATGGAAAGACTGGGATCAAATTTATGTTCAAAAACCATTCCGACCAACAAATACGTGAAGATCTCAGAAGATGATCGAGATGGAGCATTGAAGACCGTGGATGATCATAAGCGGAAGAACCACTAATATTCTCTGCCTGACAAGCAGAGATAAGCTGTGATTCTGTTGTGGTTGAAATCTACGGGTTGCAAGGACTTCTCGCTACTGATCCATAGGGTGATTCCTATATTGGATGCGGTAGGAGAGTGCCTTCAGTTTATCCTGTTCCTGGATGACTTGTATGGACGAGTGTCTGACAGAGTATTTCCAAAGGGTTATGTACGTTGATTTCTTCAAACATACTATGGTTGTTAGCGGAGAATAACCATTCTCTTAGCTTTCAACTAGAGTATTTTTGTGGGCGTTAATTAGTGATATCTGACGGATCTGACGGTGTGACATTCAAAGTGAATGGTGACCAGATGTTTCAAAAATAAACTCTGACCTCAAGCCTCATCAACCGGGAAATGACAAAAATCGGGCAGGCAGCCTGGCTATGTGGGTCGCTCCCATTAGGGTGTATAATCACCTATCTAGAGAAATTCCTTATTTACTTCTTTAATCTATGTTCGATGCTGTCCCTCTACGGGAGACGGTTGCTGATCCCAACCAATGGTGATATACATTCGATACACTCAAGCGAAATGAGTAGTCGGTCATGTGAGGGCCGGGTTGCAAGACGTTCTTGTTGAACCCAGTGTATTCGCCTCTAGACATACACTATCGGCAGGTGGTCTCATACCTTGTCATAGTTGGAATCCAATCTCCAATAAGTGCCCGCGGTTTTGTTTGTATACTATATATGTAGAGCGTGAGATACAAGCGTTCTACTAGATTTCTATTTATTTATATTTAGACATTATTATAATATCAGACAAGATATTGGTTTCAAAAATGTTTTGGGTTATCGTAAGGTAAAAACCGTCCATGTTTATGTGTGGATTTGGTCTTACGATTACCCTTTTCTTTCGAAAGGATTTTAACTTTAAAAATCAAGTTGTGTGTTACCCTTAATACTGTGTGGGTTTTTCTCACTCTGGTTCACCAGACTGACCCGGTGTTTTGTAAATGCTCGGGTTAGCCCGGGTGTACAGGTTCAGGTTATCGAATGCTGTGAAGCCCAGAGACGAGCTGGAAATGTTCAGACGTATGATATTATATAACTACTATTCGGCTGTGTGTTGTATATGGGAACAGGCTATTATAACTGTCCCATTGTATGATGTACTCTGATACTGTAAATGTTTTTAAAAGCTCTCAATAAAGATTTATTTCTGTATTACATTTTGTTCCACTGCGATGTGAGACTCTGTGTTGTGTTGCTTCTTCTTCTTCTATTCTAATATTTCTTTCTTTCTTATCTCACCCTCTAATTTCTTTCTAATAACTATCCAGTATTTTCGGTGCTTAGAGGGTCGACATGAGTTATGGTAAAGGTATTTATGTCGATTTTCGGGGTCGAAAATCATGGGTCGTTACAACCTTGGAAACTGCAAAAGACCTCTGGACTGCATTGGAGAGAAAATATTGCATATCCGAGGCAAGTAATAGAAAATTTATTATTTGTAATTTCACGGATTTCAAAATGATCGCCAAAAAGTTCATAGTTGGACAAGTAAGTGAAATACTACTTTGGTGAATCAATTTAAAGATGCCGATATAGGTCTTCCTGAATCTTTTGTTGTTGGAGTTATTATTTCGAGACTCCCGAATTCTTGGAATGATTATAAGAAAAAATTGAAACATGCGGAAACAGATTATAATTTAGACAGTTTACATTGTCATCTTGGTATTAAAGAGGATTCTCATAAACGCGAACTAGATGATAATCCACAAACTGGGTCTCAATCTAAGGCAAATAATGTTAAAATTACAGATAAGTTAAAGCCTAAGAATGGGACAATTTAAGAAGAATAATAATTCCAAGAACAAAAAGAAGGGTGCATGTTGCTATTGTAATAAACCCGTTCACTATGCCCTAGACTATCATCTTCAGAAGAAACAACAAAAAGAGAATGTGGTCGAAGAAAAGCTTGTGGTTGTTGTACAAGAGACGAACTCCATTAGTGGCATTGATAATGATTGGTGGCTCGATACTGGAACAACCATTCATATTTGCAAAGACTGTAATCTGTTCAAGACTTACGGAGAGAATAATGGAGAATCCAGTGAAGTAACTGACGCAAACAAAGTTGCAAGCAAAGTTCTGGAAAAAGGCACAATTGAACTTACATACACCTCTGCGAAAGTTCTTACATTAGTCAATGTATTTTATGTACCTGATATGTGTAAGAATTTGGTTCTTGGATACCTTCTTAACAAAGGAAGATTCAATATGGTGTATGAGTTTGATAAGTTAGTGTCGTCCAAGAACAACAAATTTATTGGACAGGGATATTCTTGTAACGACATGATTAAGTTGAATTTAGTAAAAAAATCTTCTACTTATATTGTTGATTCTGTTAATTTATGGCATGGTAGATTAGGACATGTTAATTATAAATCTCTTAGAAATATGCATAAATTAGGAATAATTTCTGATTGTGATTTCGATTTTATCTCTAAATGTAAAATTTGTGTTTAAGCAAAAATACATCGAAAATCCTTTAAAACTGTAGAGAAGAACGCTGGTTTGCTTGATTTGGTATATAGTGATGTGGTTGAATCACTTATGGTGGTAACCAATATTATATTACATTTATTGATGATTATACTAGATATGCATATGTGTATCTGATGAAATCGAAGGATGAGGCTTTTGATAAATTCAAAATTTACAAAGAAGAAGTCGAAACACAATTAGGAGTTAAAATTAAAGTGTTACATTCAGATTGTGGTGGTGAATATTTTTCAAATGAATTCATTTTGTTTTGTAAACAAAATGGTATAATTTACCAATGTACCGCCCCATATACACCACAACAAAATGGTGTTGCTGAGAGGAAAAATAGAACTTTAGTAGAAATGGTTAACGCCATGCTCATAAGTTCTAATTTACCTTATAACCTATGGGGTGACGCTATGTTATCTGCATGTTACATTTTAAATAGAGTACCACTTAGAAAGAATAATATTTCCCTTTATGAATTATGGTTTAATAGAAAACCTAACCTTACTAGATTTAAAGTTTGGGGTTGCTTAGCATATGTTAGAAAACTTGATCCCGAATGACCAAAGTTTGGTAACAGGGCATTTAAACGTGTTTTCATAGGATATTCTCTTAATAGTATAACTTATAGGTTCCTTATTCTTGACACCTTAGAAGTTATAGAATCTGTAGATGTAGAATTTTTTGAAAATCAAACTATTGAGAATCCATTGAGATTTTCTAGTCCGGAACCAACTTAGACTAATGATATCAATGATGATGAATATGCTCATGCTTAAAACAACAAGGAAGTTTCAGTACTTGATAATAGTACTGAACAAGGAGAAGTAAAAGAGCGAGAATATAAAAGGACTATGGTCCTAACTTCATAACATATCTCATAGAAGGCAACAAGGATGAAGTCCTTAATGTGACAAGATATGTAATGAACGTCGATGATGATCCCAAATGTAACATCCCAGATTTTTAGCCAGTTATTATTGAATATTTAAATTTATTTTAAATATTTAATTAGGATAATAAGTTGATTTTTATATTGAATTTATCGATTTAATAATCGGTATATGAATTAATATCGAATATTTAGTTATCATAATACTGAAACATTTGAATTCAGAATTTAAAACCGAATCCAAACGATTCAGTCGATTAATTTGAGTTCTATATTGAATTAGAAGGATAATAAATTTTTATTATCAATGGATTTAGTATTTTAAAATCAATTTATATTTTAAGTAATTTAATTTAATATAAATTATCGATTTAAATTGTTATCTGTTGTATACGATCAATTAATTTCAGAATCAGATCTGTTAAATTCAGAATAGTAGTATAATTTAGAGATGTCGGTCGTTAAGCGGTTCGACATTGTGAATTAGGGACCACATGATATTTTATATTAACTAAATTTCAAATCAAAATAAATTAACAATCTACAGCCGACCTACACTATAAACTCAAGTCAACCTAAATATGAAAATCAAGTCACTGTTCTTCCTCGAGCAGAAAATAATGTCTCCAATCTTTAATATCAGGTAAACGTAGATTTAATGATGAAGTACGTTCTGTCTCCCTCCTCCTTCTATAAATCGCACTCACCAAATTCACTTCCTTCACTTAGAAAACAACCGAAATCAGTTCAATTAATTTCTCTCTTTCCTCTCAATAGGAAACCAAGGTCACGAAATCAAATAAAAGGAAAGGGGAGTGCGACTTTGTTCCTTTTCCTCCTACCCCCAAATCGAAAGTTTCAGTAAAGAAATAAAGCAGCGACTTCCCTTTTTAATTCAAAAACTAAATCAAAGGCAATTTTCGATTCAAATCAAATCGTGAGATTCAAACCGGAAAGAGAAAAGGGTCGTTCTTCCATAATCGAGATCGAAGGCCGCGGTTGCTCCTTGAATTCGAAATCGCAATTCAAATTGGAACTCGAGAATGCACCAGAGACACTCGTGATTTGCAGCAACGAGGTAGGGTTCGTTGTCAGCGTTGGATGAAGAATTGTAGAAAGAAGTTTCAATCGTGGTTTATTGAGGTGCGTGATGTGGAAAGCGTTCAATTCTAGGTTGCGCTAAGGAAGTGAAGGAGCTTTAAAGTTTCGATACGGAGTTGGATACTGTTGATAGCGAGGAAAACAAGGTCAGTTTTTTTGTTCTCTCGAACCTGATAACGCGATGTCCGGTATTGTTCGGACTGAGGAGACTGGGAGGGAGTTTTGACTGCATTGAGATGCGTTTCAGGTAAAAGCCGACACTGCTTTTGGTTGCAACTGGGTTGCGTTTTTTTCCTGATGGTGATTAAAGGGTTCGGTAGTGGAAGATGGAGTTTGCCAGTGAAGGCTGAGGGGTTTTTGTGGCGTTGAAGTGCTGATTGAGGTAGAGTGTTGGTCTGTGTATTTGCTAGGGTTAAATTGGGAAGTTCAGATTTTTGTGGAGCTTGAGTGTTCGAAGGATGGTTAAATGGTATGGAGTTTGTCTACGAAGTGGTCGATGAAATGCCAAATGGGAAATGACAGTGTCGGGGCTGATTTCAGCTTTGGATTGATTTGGAAAATTGATCGATTAATTTACAAAGTACCAAGGTATATGTTTTATTTTAAAATATACATAGAAAATAATTTATTTACGTTGTAGTTAAAGTAAACGAATAATAACCTAATTGTTAAATAAAAATATATAATCGTAGGAATAGGTTCAGTGGAGACAATTCAGGTATATGCATAGTCGAGACGGTATGGCATATAAAATCAGGATATTCAGCGCAAATAAAATCAGGTGAGTATATCTCACTCAAAGTTTTATTTAAATTTATTTTTGTCGTTAAAAATAAATTGTTGGTTGTCTGGATGCATGCATGAATTACTTGATTATAGTGGTTATATGTATTAGTTATTTAGGCTTGGTGGTTGTCGTCGCTATTATATATATATATTGGATGTTCCCGCAGTACCATTAGTGGATGCCCGCAGTATCACTAGCGGATGATTTCCCTATGCACCCCACAATATATATAGTGGATGACCTTCATACCGCGATATCCTGCCTTGAAGCAGGATGGGTATAATTATTAATTGTTGACTAACATAATTGGATGCAGGGAAAACAGGTTGGAGGAATCCAACAGGATATCTCCAAATTTATTTATTGTTGGTTACATATATGTTGAATTGAATTGATATTGGTTGTGTTGAATGTTTGAATATAACTGGCCATAAATATTGATTTTTAAAATATTATACAAAAAGGATTTTTTTGATTTTAAATAGGAAAATCTAATTTCCGAAATATAAATGGAATTACTAATAGATTAGGAAATATTTATTTCTTTGAAAATAAAAACAAGTAATTGAATTTATAAACCATGTTTATAAATGAAAAGGAAATTATCATTTGATAAATTTTGAAACGTAAATGCAAGCGTGATTTTAAAAGAAAGTTTATTTGCCCAAAGTAGAAATGAAATTTCAAATGGAGTTTGAAATAGAACTTGTTTTAATACTTAAACAAGAAGTATAGTCTATAAACAACGTTTATGGATGAATGTGAAAAATCATCATTTGGTACTTTATAAATTCTAAATTCAAGTATGATTTGTTTTCCGAAGTGGAAATTAGATTTCAAATGTAATTTGAAATCGAAATGTGGTTTAATATTTAGAACAAGAAGTGAAATTTATAAACGATATTTATAAATAAAGGAAAATAACTATTTTTGGATAGTTTGAATTTTTAATTCAAGTGTGAATTAAATAAGCTAATTTGGAATCGTTTGGGAAAGAAACGATGAAATTTATTCCGATTTTCGGGATAAATTGGATTGAAATAAATCTATACAAATTTACGATTTGAATTCAGCGGAGTCGAATTTGTAGAAAATAAAATATTATTTCCAAAAGATATTGGAACTTATTAAATAGAAATTTAGAATTTTAATATGAAAATAGATTCTATACTTATATATATAAGTTATAGTAATAAAATATTTCAAATAAGGAATCGAGTTTTAAATGGAAATTTAAATCGAAGCTCGTTTAATATAAAACAAGGTGGTCGATTTATAAACAATGTTTGTAAATGTAATAAAGTAATTATTGGATAAATTGGAAACAGATTTTTTTTCCAAGTATAAGGAATGTCATTTAAAAATCATATTTTTAAATGAGATAGAAGAAGAGATTTTGTTGATAAATAATGGCGGTTTTGGTATTACAAACTCTTATCCGCCTTAAGATAAGAATGTTGTCGGTCAAGGTCTGATAGGTAAATAAAATACCCCAACTTAAACGACTTCACTATTATCAAGGGAAGATATTAGTTTGTAATGGATAAGGGATGTTGAATTAATAAATTATTTGTATAAGGGAATTTTATAATTTGAATTCGATGATATCGATATTTTATAAATGAGCTAATTCCACGTGAATTGAACTTGAATATAGAAATTTGAGTTTTGAATTAAATCATAACCGAGTTATAAATGTAAAAAAAAATCGACGAGCTGAATAATCTGATTTGTGAAGTTAGATTTGGATAACGGAATTATTTTATTTTATTTTAGAATATTAGAAAATGGAGTTGGAATTTAATTATAAACAAAGTTTTAAACGTTTATATTTAATTTAATTAAAACGAACTCGCCGCAGCGCGGTAGTTCGTAATTTGACGATTCGAACTTCAATTGAGCATATAGAACTCAATATAAGTCGGAATTCGATGAAACAAGAAATGCCCGGACATACTGAACGATAGTTTTCTATTAAAAGAGAAAAACCTGAATTTCGTCTTATAGATTTTGAGTTATATAAAAATCAAATTTTCAGAAAAACAGCACCAAAATCGTTTTAAAACAGTAAGGGTTTATTTAATTAAACAAAAGGATTTTAGTGAATAAAAATCCGAATTTCCATTAGTAAAATTCGGACTTGGGTTATAAAATAAATATGCACCCAAGTAGAGCAAGTGAATTGGATTTTGAAACAAAACCAGATTTTAAATTATTAAATGGAATCGACTAATTAGAAATGGTTAATTAATGAAATTTTGAGGTTGAACTTAACTTTAGTTAAGCAAATCGAGTTTGTAAATTTAAATTCGAAAATGAATATGAAACTCGAACTAAAATGGGAATTTAACGGATTTATAAGGGAGTTAAAAGTAAATTTGAACGTGATTGGTTCAAACTTAAAATGTCCCAGTAAAGAAGTTAATTAACTAATTAACGAATGGAAAGTGATTAAAGTGAAAAGTGTGGAATTGTTTTGAAACAAATTGGGAATGAGCTTATATATATGTTAAACACTGTTGATTCAAATTATAAATGAATTAATTCAAACTATAAATGAATTGATTCAAACTATAAGTGAATGAAGCGGTTGAATTACTTAAAGAATTAATTAGTGGGATTGAATGTGGTGAAATCAAAATAGCCGTATGGTTATGAAATAAATGGGAGTGCAGGTGTACGTATATTAGATAGGTATAGGATAAAGAATATGAAGAGAGTGTGAAGGTTATAATTTAAGTGCCCGGCAAAAAGGTACATGTTTAATTTCCATATGAGGTTTTATGTGCTGAATCGGCAAGCCGCTTGGCTTTTTGGTTTTCTTTTTGAATGGAAAGGACCAAGAGAGGCGAGCTGAGGTTTGAACTATTGACCAGTACAGAGGAGGTGCTGGCGAAATTTTCCGAAAATTTAAAGAGTTAGAATATTTTTAAGAAATTTTGATAATAGAAATCGATATAACGATATATATAGAATTCGCTAAGAGAATGAATTTAATATAAAATATTAGAAAGGGCCAGTGATTGTGAAATTGTTTGATGGATGTTTATTTTTTTCCTTTGATAGTTAAATCACCGACTATCAATGATTTTTGACCATCGTTGTCAATACGAAGAGACTGGTTGGATTTAATATCCGAAAACCACTCCGTATAGGCATAGGTGTTGCGAATTAGATTATGCTGAAGATAATCGAAGATGGAGTGAAATTCAAGAGCTGTTATGTTTGTCCAGTCCCAGGACAACTTGTATGGACGAATGTCTGACAGAGTATTCCTAACGGTCACATAAGACGATCTTTTCAAGGTATTACGTCTGGTGGCGGAGAAATTCGTTTCTCTTAGCTTTTATACCTGTAATATTTTTGGGAAGATCAACCAGTGACGGATTTGACGATGTGGCATTCAAAGTGTATGGTGGCCAGATGTTCTAAAAGATAGATGTAGCCTCAAGCTTCACAACCAGAAAATGAAAAAAATCGGGCAGGCAACATGGCTATGTGGGTCGCTCCCATTAGGGTGTATAATCACCTATCTAGAGAAATTCCATTTGCTTCTTTAATCTATTTCGATGCTGTCCCTTTTCGGGAAACGGTCGTTTGAGCCCCACCGTTGGTGATATACATTCGATACACTCAAGCGAAATGAGTGGTCAGTCATGTGTGGGTCGGGTTGCAAGATGTTCTTGTTGAACCCAGTGTGTTCCCCTCTAGAGATACAATACCGGCAAGTGGTCCCATACCTTGTCATAGTTGGAATCCAATCCCCAATAAGTGCCCTGCGGTTTTTGATTTTATACTAAGTATGTAGAGCGTGAGATGCAAGCGTTCTACTATTTGGTTATTTATTTGATAAGACATTATTATAATATCACTAGATTTTGATATCAAAAATGTTTGGGTTATAGTAAGGTAAAAAACCGTCTGTGTTTATGTGTGGGCTGGTCTTACTATTATCCTTTTCTTTTAAAAGAATTTATCAAAGTTAAACAATATGTTTGGAGTTTACTCACACCAGTCCTATGACTGATCCAGAGTTTATTTTGTTTGTTTTTTTAAAACTCTTGGGTGCCCAAATTTGTATGGGCAGTCAAGTGTTTCAGGCTTTACAGATACACTTGCAGGAGCTTGAAGCAGGAGGCTTCACCGATAATTATTTAGAGTTATTTCCGCTGTATCAAATGTTGTATGCACTCTGATAATGGTATGTATATATAATACATCATTTTGTATTCAAAAGAGTATGTTATATGGTATCATATTTTCTTCGTTCCGCTGTGAGATTCTATGTTTTTCTTCTTCTTCTATTCTAGTTTTCTTTCTTTCTATTTCTCACCCTTTAACTTCTTTCTATTAATGACTCGTAGTTCTGTGTTATTTGGGTTGGACGTATGTTGTATTAGTCAACTCATATAGTACGGATTTGCGGGCCATCACAGTTGGTATCAGAGCCTAGGTTGAGCGAACACCTAGGCTTTGGTGGGGGTTTACTCATTAGAGATAGGGTCAGTAGTACCCTAGAACGAGTTGCGTGTATATATAAGAGAGCGTAGTTGTAAATTGATATAAAAAATTGTTTTGTATTGTGTTGATTGGTTTGTTGAGTGGTTTATGAAATCTGGTCGGTACAGTATGATCAACTTTATCGAATGGTATTTATAAACCCTTTAATAGAGTAATTCAACGCAGTATTGTTTTAAAAGTGGGAAATGAAATAATTTTACCCAAAATTATAATTTTATATAAAAGTGAATAATTTTCTGAAATTATTATATATGGATGTATTAGTTGAAATTATAATCGAATGAGATTATAAAATTGAAATGGTTAGATATATAATCAAATAGAATTTGTATATGAATAACGTATACAAATGAGATGAATTAAAATTGGATTGCCACCACAATTTGGAATTTAAATCCCTGATGTTTGAAAAATAGTTCTGAAATAATTTTTCTTTGTTTCGGAAAGATATTTATATAAAAATCATTTTGAATGGATTTTGAAAGTGATAAAGCATTGAAATCACTTCAGTCGCTAAAAAATAATTCATATGATGGATGGCCACATCACCGGTATTCATTTTCGAGTTTCTAAGTGATGGATTGCTACCATAACGAGATTCCCAATGGAAATTTATTTTAGAAAACAAGTCGTTTGGAAAATTCAAATGTTTTGAATTTGTGATGGTTATAAATATATCTATGCATGTATTTATATGATTTCAAAGGGATTTGAAATAAAGACCGGGCATTTGAATCCTGGAATCTAAATTTAACCTAAGCAAGTTAAATAAATCGAAATGATGGAAATTAGTTAAATAAACTGAAATTAAATATTCCCATAAAGACTTAAAATTGTATGTGACTTGAGTTATAGAATTTGAAATACTAAGTTATAACAAAGTGGGCTTTTTTAAAAAAGTTAATGGGTCTGTAGCATTTCTTCTACCTTAGTAATTTCGGGGACGAAATTCTTTTAAGGGGGAAGGAATGTAACATCTTGGATTTTTAGCCAGTCAATATTGAATATTTAAATTTATTTTAAATATTTAATTAGGATAATAAGTTGATTTTTATATTGAATTTATCGATTTAATAATGGATACATGAATTAATATCGAATATTTAGTTATCGTAATACTGAAACATTTGAATTCAGAATTTAAAACTGAATCCAAATGATTCAGTCGATTAATTTGAATTCTATATTGAATTAAAAGGATAATAAATTTTTATTATCAATGGATTTAGTATTTTAAAATCAATTTATATTTTAAGTAATTGAATTTAATATAAATTATCGATTTAAATTGTTATCTATTGTATACGGTCAATTTTATTTCAGAATCAGATCTGTTAAATTCAGAATAGTAATATAATTCAGAGATGTTGGTCGTTAAGCGGTTCGACATTGTGAATTAGGGACCACAGGATATTTATATTAACTAAATTTCAAATCAAAATAAATTAACAATCTATAGCCGACCTACACTATAAACTCAAGCCAACCTAAATATGAAAATCAAGTCACTGTCCTTCCTCGAGCCGAAAATAATGTCTCCAATCTTTAATATCAGGAAAACAATGATTTAATGATGAAGTACGTTCTGTCTCCCTCCTCCTTCTATAAATCGCACTCACCAAATTCACTTTCTTCACTCAGAAAACAACCGAAATCAGTTCAAGTAGTTTCTCTCCTCCCTCTCAATAGGAAACCAAGGTCACGAAATCAAATAAAAGGAAAGGGGAGTGCGACTTTGTTCCTTTGCCACCTACCCCCAAATTGAAAGTTTCAGTAAAGAAATAAAGCAGCGACTTCCCTTTTTAATTCAAAAACTAAATCAAAGACAATTTTCAATTCAAATCAAATCGTGAGATTCAAATCGGAAAGAGAAAAGGGTCGTTCTTCCATAATCGAGATCGAAGGCCGCGGTTTCTCCTTGAGTTCGAAATCGCGATTTAAATTGGAACTCGAGAATGCACCAGAGACACTCGCGATTTGCAGCAACGAGGTAGGGTTCGTTGTCAGCGTTGGATGAAGAATTGTAGAAGGAAGTTTCGATTGTGGTTTATTGAGGTGCGTGATGTGGAAAGCGTTTGATTCTGGGTTGCGCTAAGGAAGTGAAGGAGCTCTAAAGTTTGGATACGAAGTTGGATATAGTTGACAGCGAGGAAAACAAGGTCAGTTTTTTTGTTCTATCGAACCTGGTAACGCGATGTCTGGTATTGTTCGGACTGAGGAGACTGGGAGGGGGTTCTGACTGCATTGAGATGCGTTTTAGGTAAAAGCCGACACTGCTTTTGGTTGCAACTGGGTTTCGTTTGTTTTCCTAATGGTGATTAAAGGGTTCGGTAGTGGAAGATGGAGTTTGCCAGAGAAGGCCGAGGGGTTTTTGTAGCGTTGAAGTGCTGATTGAGGTAGAGTGTTGGTCTGTGTATTTGCTGGGGTTAAATTGGGAAGTTCGGATTTTTGTGGAGCTTGAGTGTTCGAAGGACGGTTAAATGGTATGGAGTTTGTCTACGAAGTGGTCGATGAAATGCCTAATGGGAAATGACAGTGTTGGGACTGATTTCAGCTTTGGAATGATTTGGAAAATTGATCGATTAATTTACAAAGTACCAAGGTATATGTTTTATTTTCAAATATACATAGAAAATAATTTATTTACGTTGTAGTTAATGTAAACGAATAATAACCTAATTGTTAAATAAAAATATATAATCGTAGGAATAGGTTCAGTGGAGACAATTCAAGTATATGCGTAGCCGAGACGGTATGGCATATAAAATCGGGATATTCAGCGCAAATAAAATCAGGTGAGTATATCTCACTCAAAGTTTTATTTAAATTTATTTTTATCGTTAAAAATAAATTGTTGGTTGTCTAGATGCATGCATGAATTACTTGATTATAGTGGTTATATATATATATATATATATATATATATATATATATATATATATATATTAGTTTTTAGGCTTGGTGGTTGTCGTCGCTATTATATATATATTGGATGTTCCCGCAGTACCATTAGTGGATGCCCGCAGTATCACTAGCGGATGATTTCCCTATGCGCCCCACAATATATATAGTGGATGACCTTCATACCGCGATATCCTGCCTTGAAGCAGGATGGGTATTATTATTAATTGTTGACTAACATATGTGGATGCAAGGAAAACAGGTTGGAGGAATCCAACTGGATTCCTCCAAATTTATTTATTGTTGGTTACATATATGTTGAATTGAATTGATACTGCATGTGTTGAATGTTTGAATATCACTGGCCCTAGATATTGATATTTAAAATATTATACAAAAAGGATTTTTTTGATTTTAAATAGGAAAATCTAATTTCCGAAATATAAATGGAATTACTAATAGATTAGGAAATATTTATTTATTTGAAAATAAAAACAAGTAATTGAATTTATAAACTATGTTTATAAATGAAAAGGAAATTATCATTTGATAAATTTTGAAATGTAAATGCAAGCGTGATTTTAAAAGAAAGTTTATTCGCCCAAAGTAGAAATGAAATTTCAAATGGAGTTTGAAATAGAACTTGTTTTAATACTTAAAACAAGAAGTATAGTCTATAAACAACGTTTATGGATGAATGTGAAAAATCATCATTTGGTACTTTATAAATTCTAAATTCAAGTATGATTTGTTTTCCGAAGTGGAAATTAGATTTCAAATATAATTTGAAATCGAAACGTGGTTTAATATTTAGAACAAGAAGCGAAATTTATAAACGATATTTATAAATAAAGGAAAATAACTATTTTTGGATAGTTTGAATTTTTAACTCAAGTGTGAATTAAATAAGCTAATTTGGAATCGTTCGAGAAAGAAACGATGAAACTTATTCCGATTTTCGGGATAAATTGGATTGAAATAAATCTATGTAGATTTATGATTTGAATTCAGCGGAGTCGAATTTATAGAAAATAAAATATTATTTCCAAAAGATATTGGAACTTATTAAATAGAAATTTAGAATTTTAATAAGAAAATAAATTCTATACTTATATATATAAGTTATAGTAATAAAATATTTCAAATAAGGAATCGAGTTTTAAATGGAAATTTAAATGGAAGCTCGTTTAATATAAAATAAGGTGGTCGATTTATAAACAATGTTTATAAATGTAATAAAGTAATTATTGGATAAATTGGAAACATATTTTTTTTCCAAATATAAGGAATGTCATTTAAAAATCATATTTTTAAATGAGATAGAAGAAGAGATTTTGTTGATAAATAATGGCGGTTTTGGTATTACAAACTCTTATCCGCCTCAATATAAGAACGTTGTCGGTCAAGGTCTGAGAGGTAAATAAAATACCCCAACTTGAACGACTTCACTATTATCAAGGGAAGATATTAGTTTGTAATGGTTTAGGGATGTTGAATTAGTAAATTATTTGTATAAGGGAATTTTATAATTTGAATTCTATGATATCGATATTTTATAAATAAGCTAATTCTACGTGAATTGAACTTGAATATAGGAATTTGAGTTTTGAATTAACTCATAACCGAGTTATGAATGTAAAAAAATAAATAATCGACGAGTTGAATAATCTGATTGGTGAAGTTAGATTTGGATAACGGAATTAATTTATTTTATCTTAAAATATTAGAAAATGGAGTTGGAATTTAATTATAAATGAAGTTTTAACGTTTATATTTAATTTAATTAAAACGAACTCGCCGCAGCGCGATAGTTCGTAATTTGACGATTCGAACTTCAATTGAGCATACAGAACTCAATATAAGTCAGAATTCGATGAAACAAGAAACGCCCGGACCTACTGAACGATAGTTTTCTAATGGGAGAGAAAAACCTGAATTTCGTCTTATATATTTTGAGTTATATAAAAATCAAATTTTCAGAAAAACAGCACCAAAATCGTTTTAAAACCTTAAGGGTTTATTTAATTAAACAAAAGGATTTTAGTGAATAAAAATCACAATTTCCATTAGTTAAATTCGAACTTGGGTTATAAAATAAATATGTACCCAAGTAGAGCAAGTGAATTGGATTTTGAAACAAAACCAGATTTTAAATTATTAAATGGAATCGACAAATTAGAAATGGTTAATTAATGAAATTTTGAGGTTGAACTTAACTTTAGTTAAGCAAATCGAGTTTGTAAATTTAAATTCGAAAATGAATATGAAACTCGAACTAAAATGGGAATTTAACGGATTTATAAGAGAGTTAAAAGTAAATTTGAACGTGATAGGTTCAAACTTAAAATGGTCCCAGTAAAGAAATTAATCAACTAATTAGCAAATGGAAAGTGATTAAAGTGAAAAGTGTGGAATTGTTTCGAAACAAATGGGGAATGAACTTATATATATGTTAAACACTGTTGATTCAAACTATAAATGAATTGATTCAAACTATAAATGAATTGATTCAAACTATAAGTGAATGAAGCGGTTGAATTACTCAAAGAATTAATTAGTGTGATTGAATGTGGTGAAATCAAAATAGCCGTATGGTTTTGAAATAAATGGGAGTGCAGGTGTGCGTATATTAGACAGGTATGGGATAAAGAATATGAAGAGAGTATGTAGGTTATAATTTAAGTGTCCGACAAAAAAGTACATGTTTAATTTCTATATGAGGTTTTATGCGCCGAATCGACAAGCCGCTTGGCTTTTTGATTTTCTTTTTGAATGGGAAGGGCCTAGAGAAGTGAGTTGAGGTTTGAACTATTGGCCGGTACAACGGAGGTGCTGGCGAAATTTTCTGGAAATTTAAGGAGTTAGAATATTTTTAAGAAATTTTGATAATAGAAATCGATATAACGATATATATAGAATTCGCTAAGAGAATGAATTTAATATAAAATATTAGATAGGGCCAGTGATTGTGAAATTGTTTGATGGATGTTTATTTTTTTCCTTTGATAGTTAAATCACCGACTATCAAAGATTTTTGACCATCGTTGTCAATACGGAGAGGCCGATTGGATTTAATATCTGAAAACCACTCTGTATAGGCATAGGCATTGCGAATTAGATTATGTTGAAGATAATTGAAGACGGAGTGAAATTCAAGAGTTGTTATGTTTGTCCAGTCCCAGGACAACTTGTATTGACGAATGTCTGACAGAGTATTCCTAACGGTCACATAAGATGATCTTTTCAAGGTATTACGTCTAGTGGAGGAGAAATTCGTTTCTCTTAGCTTTTATACCCGTAATATTTTTGGGAAGATCAACTAGTGATTTGACGGATTTGACGATGTGGTATTCAAAGTGTATGGTGGCCAGATGTTCTAAAAGATAGACGTTGCCTCAAGCTTCACAACCGGTAAATGAGAAAAATCGGGCAGGCAGCATAGCTATGTGGGTCGCTCCCATTAGGGTGTATAATCACCTATCTAGAGAAATTCCATTTGCTTCTTTAATCTATTTCGATGCTGTCCCTTTTGAGGAAACGGTGGTTTGAGCCTAACCGTTGGTGATATACATTCGATACACTCAAGCGAAATGCATGGTCGGTCATGTGTGGGCCGGGTTGCAAGACGTTCTTGTTGAACCCAGTGTGTTCCCCTCTAGCGATACACTATCAGCAGGTGGTCCCATACCTTGTCATAGTTGGAATCCAATCCCCAATATATGCCCTGTGGTTTTTGATTTTAAGTATGTAAAGCGTGAGATGCAAGCGTTCTACTATTTGGTTATTATTTGATTAGACATTATTATAATATCACTGGATTTTGATATCAAAAATGTTTGGGTTATAGTAAGGTAAAAAACCGTCCGTGTTTTTGTGTGGACCGGTCTTACTATTATCATTTTCTTTCAAAAGATTTTATCAAAGTTAAACAATATGGTTGGAGTTTACTCACACCAGTCCCATGACTGACCCAGAGTTTATTTTGTTCGTTTTTTTTCTAAACTCTTGGGTGCCCAAATTTGTACCGGCAGACAAGTGTTTCAGGCTTTACAGATACACTTGGAGGAGCTTGAAGAAGGAGGCTTCACCGATAATTATTTAGAGTTATTTCCGCTGTATCAAATGTTGTATGCACTCTGATAATGGTATGTATATATAATACATCATTTTGTATTCAAAAGAGTATGTTGTATGATATTATATTTTCTTCGTTCCGCTGTGAGATTCTGTGTTTTTCTTCTTCTTCTATTCTAATTTTCTTTCTTTCTATTTCTCACCCTCTAACTTCTTTCTATTAATGACTCGTAGTTCTGTGTTATTTGGGTTGGACGTATGTTGTATTAGTCAACACAGATAGTACGGATTTGCGGGCCATCACACCAAACTTAATCAGAGGCTATGAGTTCTAGAGATTCTAATTTCTAGAACGAAGCTATCAATGATGAAATGTATTCCATAACATTAAACCAAACTTGGGTTTTAACTGATTTACCTTCTGGTGCTAAACCTATAGGATGTAAATGGATATTCAAGAAAAAGTTGAATACAAATGGATCCATTGATAAGTTCAAAGCCAGAATAGTTGCTAAGGGATATAAGAAAAGATAAGGAGCGGATTATTTTGATACATATGCTCTAGTTGCTCGCATATCTTCCATATGTTGTTTAGTAGCACTTGCATCAATTCATAATTTAGTCATAATCAAACGGGTGTAAAGACAATTTTCTAAATGGAGATTTAGAAAAAGAGATATGTATGGAACAACCAAAAGGGTTCATAACCCCAGGCCAAGAAAAGAAAGTTTGTAAATTAGTTAAATCACTTTATGGCCTGAAGCAAGCTCCCATGCAATGGCGTGAGAAGTTTGATAAAGTTGCACTGTCATTTCGATTCATTATTAATGATGCTGATAAATGTATTTATTGCAAATCAGATAACAACGGTTATGTTATAATATGTTTATACGTTGAGGACATGTTAATATTTGGTTCCAATTTATCATGTGTAAATGAAACTAAGAAGTTTCTATCTTCTAAATTTGATATGAAAGATCTAGTAGAGGCAGATGTAATTTTAGGAATTAAAATCATTAGGAAAGCAGGGGAGTTATTACTAACTGAATCCTATTACATTGAGAATTTTCTAAAGAAGTACGGTCATTATGATGATAAACTAGCACCAACTCCATTAAATGCAAGTATCAAATTAGAAAAGAACACTGGACGTACAATTTCTCAACTAGAGTATTCTAGTGTTATTAGGAGTCTTATGTATGCTATGCATTGCACTAGACTCGACATCGCACATGTTATAAGAGTATTGTGTCGATTTACGAGCAATCCAGGTTTCGAACACTGGAAAACCATTTCCAGAGTTTTAGCTTATTTGAAAGGAACCATTAACTAGACTCGGATCCAATGAAAAAAATAGGATCACTTCTTATGGATTCATTGAGAATGCTTCTGATCTAGTTCGTGGCCTATTAGAAGTAGAAGGCGCTCTGGCGGGATCCTCACGGACAGAAAAGGATTGCAGTCAGTTTGATAATAATCAAGTGACATTACTTCTTCGGTCCAAACCAAAAAATCCGTTAGATATGATGCAAAATGGATCTTTTTCTATCATTGATCAGAGATTTTTCTCTGAAAAATTCGATTCGGAGTTTGAAGAAGGGTGGTTTATGTTATAAAGGATATTCTGCTATAATAGAAGGATATAGTGATGCAACCTAGAACAATGTAGAATTCAAATCCATGTCTATGACTGGATGGATATTTACATTAGGAGGCACTGCTCTGTCTTGGGCTTCTAAGAAGTAGATCTGTATATCCGACTCAACTATGTTGTCAGAATTGACTGCATTAGCAGATGCATGTAAGGAAGCGAAATGGCTTAGAAATTTGTTAATGGAAATTCCATTGTGGAAGAAGACATCTCTAGCAGTCTTGGTTAACTGTGATAATCAAGCAATAATATTTAATGTCTCCAATAAAACATATAATTGGAAGTCTAGACATATGAGTCTAAGACATCAGATGGTAAGACAGTTACTCAAAAGTGGAGTTATAAATGTTGACTACATAGAAACAAATAAAAACTTAGCTGGCCCACTTATGAAGGGTCTTCCAAAGGCAATGGTTTCTATAAAGTTAAAAGAAATGGGACTAAGGTCTGTGAATGAAGATTGATCATCCTTAACAGAAACCAAACTTGTGTCTTGAAAATGATTTACAAAATTCAATGGGTACCAACAAGTTAAGAGTATGATTATGGAACACTAAATCAATAATCCTATAATAATTAGTGTTGGATTCTGCAAGAACAAAGAATAGATAGATATCCTTAATAAGTCTAGAAACCTTAAAAGCCGTATCGTAGAAACCCCTTAAGAGACTTACCTATATGAGTATGGAAATCAGATTGTTTCCTAGGAAAGTAAGACCGCTTTCAAAAGTAGACTCATGAACCAGGATTAAAGCACATGACCATTAACGTGCTGAGCAATACAGAACCCTCTAACTAAGGAAATCAACATGTATGATTATTTCGGTTTATCATTAAGGGATACTTAGTTCAAGATCCGTTCACCATAGAATCTCGATAGAACTCACCAGTAAAGGTTCAAATCCAAAAGATACCTTTTATTTATGTGTTGTTTCCAAGATGATGCAAAACTTGATCCTAGAACTACATAGGCTTGATTCCACTTGGGTATGTACGAAGTCACTCTAGTGATTCAGTCGTCCACTTTATCTATTTTCTTTGTTTTGAAAATTAGGGGAGACTATTGTGAAAATTTCAAATATGTTTTGGGGTATGGGTTTTTGTTTTTGAAGAGAAAAGAAAGAAAGAAGGAAGAAGAAAGAGGGTATATTGATTTGTCCCACATTTGAAAGAACCAAGAGTTTGCCACGACTTAAATAGGCTTCTCAATTGGTTGTTGAGGCCTTGGGGAACCCAAATATTTACTTTATTGTGAGGAGGGAGACTATGCATCAATATACCACACGCACGCGCGCCGTCGCTGCCGTCCGACCGATCGAACCGAATCGGGCCAGGACGGGTTCGGATTTAGATCGAATAATATATTTTTGGATCAAAATTGAAGACGATAACGGGTCGGGTTTATTGTAGACCCGAACTGCATTTAAATGAGGGCGACAAAGTTAAAATTCAAAAAAGGTGCGGAAATTTTCGGAAATGTTAAGACACAATGTGGCATGCCAAGTGATGTGCTATTATGATCAAAGAATGACTTATTGAAGCGTAGCTTTGTGTAGCGATTCTTCAAGACACATAACTAATCGACTAAAAAGATATTAATACCTCTTCAAATTAATTGAAGCGCGTCAACATGTTATACTTATTAATAATCTTGATCGCAATACGTATTTTTTTTTTGAAAATGTACATATTATATATATATATATATAGATCCATCTATATTTGGACATGGTACTAAAAAAATAAGTTGTCTTAAAAACTTCCGAGTTCATTTTATAGGAGTTGAAGGATATAACAAGTAATGATATATTTTATATACAGAAACAAAATTTGTTCTTTTTTATTCGTATTTTCTTTCCTATTTGTTATATTTCTTCATTCTTGTTTATGCTACTTTCAAGGTTCATCTAAATGGCATGCGAGGTACAAAGTTCATAGTGCAGAATTTTTTTGATTTATCTATTATATTGTTTCTGCTCAAATGAAATTCATAGTATCTTCAAAATTGGGTAATATCAATGAAGTCTTTTTTTAACTTAGTCTTAGTATGAATTAGAACACATTATTTGTAGAACAAAAAAAATATTCCTTGACTTAAAGTAAAAAATCATGAGTCATGTTATATAAGTGAACATTCGTTTCTTATCATTCAATGAGCATCTAGTATTGCATAAAAACTGGGGGTGATATAGTCCTTACGTAAGGGCCAGCCTATCCAACTTTCAGGCATTAAGATACGTTTAAGACATGGATGATTATCATAAGAGATTCCCAACATATCATAAGATTCCCGTTCTTGAAAATCGACACTTCTCCAAATCCAGAAAACAAACGAGATTTTAGGATTACTTCTTTGGGCAAATACTTTTATGCATACCTATTTCGTCTTATCTATACCATACCGTATTTTTGTAATATGATACACACTAGCTAAAAATCTGCCAGGTGCTACATCATACACACATTGGGAGCGTAAATAATAGTAACCATATACATATAAAATGACAGTAATGGAGACCCAATCCTCAGTTTTTATTTGTATAGTCTCTATTTCTCGGCAATCGAAACCAAAAGATCTGTGAATTAGTTCATGCTTGGCTAGCCAATCAGATAAACGAACGCCCATCTTCCTTATTTCTCCCGCATTTCTATTTGTGTAACCGAAACAGGAAAAGATGCAGCAAGGTTATGAGGGTCGCGCCCCTTAGGGATGACCATTTCCTTCTATATTTTTGAAGCAACACTTTGGTATGGAGCCCAGGTATTTGCTATGTGGCTTTAATATGGTAGTGCTATGGTATCGAGCCTTGGCATTCTACTAATGTGGTTTTGTTAGAAATTTGGGCGTCCGTTGAGAAAGGTCGATAACGACCGGGAAATGGCATACTCGAGTGGCATGGCTTGGATAGCACCGACGATCTTGTGTTGGCAAAAAAGGGTTTATTTTTTGAGATATCCCTCTAGAGACGTTCCCATTTGGTAAGAAAGTTCCTTAGCCTTAGTCATTTGTTGAAAAAACCCACTTTGAGAACGGTTTGGGTCGGTATACAATTTTTAACCCGAATCATCCACTACGTGCCCAAACGATTTTCTATTGTAGATCCTGCGTAAAACGCGTAGGAGGTCAGTATAATATTATGGTACCTTTAAGATTGATACATTTACTTGCGAAAATGATTTTCACATTATGCACTAATAATAATATAAGAGGATTTTCACGTATCAGGCATATTTTGGTTATCATAAGGGAAACCTCGCCCAAATGTGCGTTTGCATTGTGTGTGTGGCACGAGATCTTATGGCAGTTTCATTTTCTAAAGAGCATTGTGGATTTTTATGCGCTAGTATTCATATGGGGAAAACCCTTTCTGCGTTATACGGCGTGGTCCTATGATTTACCTTACTTTAAATTGAAAGTAATTGTTTTAGTTCTCACACAAGTCTCATAACTGACTCGGAGTTTATTGTTTCCCACCTAAACTCTGGGTGCCCATATTTTCCACATGACCAGCATGGTAGTTTTTATTTTTGCAGATTTTTTTTTGGAGTCTTTTTAGAGTAGGATTCTTGGCTATGGCTGGAGCTATATTTTGGAGCATTTTATTAGTCTTCCGCTGAGAGTGTTATATTTCTATTGTGCATGTATTTCAAGTATACTCTGATATATGTTGTACTTGGATATATTCTTTTACTCTGATGTAAAATTTTTGTAATGATAATGAAAATTTCTTTTGTTTTGTCTGATGTGTCGTATGCCCAACTTGATGTTTCAAGGATTTTACCGTTTGGATCGGACTTGCATGGTTTATAGTTGATTTGAAAGGTAGGAATTTTTAGGTCATTACATTTTCTATAATTAATGTTGAAAACTCAAAACACAAATAATCCAACTAACCATTAACAACCATTTGGTTTATTTTGCATTTTGCGTTTAGAGTTTTTAATTGTAATTATAAGATAAAAAGGATAGTGGGATGACAGAGGAAATAGAAAGAAGATGAAATGACCAATTAAGGAATGCAGCGACAACAAAAGAAATAATTATTCCTTGTACTATCATAATTTACAAAACAAGAAAATAAAAAATATTGTTTCCTATTTTGTATGTCAACTTCATTTTATAAAATGGTTGTTTTCCACAATACATATAAATATGCGCACTTTTGTAAGTTTGAAAATCTAAGACTGAAAATGGTAAACCAACCACACTCTTGGCTTCAAAAGAGTGAAGAAACACAACAAACAAAGCTTCGAGTGAAAAACAAGAATTTAAGCATGAAGCGTGTGAGTAAACCTACAACTCAAGCTTGAAGTTAGTGCGATGACCTGCCAACCAACACTCTTTTGGAGCTTAGTTCACATGAATTTTCCACCAATGATACTATGTACTTGTTTTCTTATAAAAGCCTTATTTGATCCAAGTGTGGTTGCATACAATATCTCACTTGCTCGGAGCGAGGATCTTAACAAATCATTGCTCAATCCGAGCGAGCTTTCATACAAACTTTACTTGGTCCAAGCAAGTTCAACCTGAACATGATTTCTATTATAAAAGTTGACATTATAATGTTAGAAATTTAAAAGGACATAATTACTTATGGAATGGAATGTAAGGTTAAACAAATAGGAGGATGTGTAGCTTTATGTGAAAACATGGTCAGGTAGAGCTTACTTCTTTGCGCTTGTAGACACTAAAAAATGGGAAAAAAATTGACTCTCCAATTTTGAACATGGGAGGACTAAATTTTATGAAAATAATAAGCTATAAAAATTAAATTGGCATGAGAAATACACATCTATACTATTATATTATTAGTGGGTTGTCATTCAAGGATGCACAGTCCTTCGAGCTGATTTGGAAAATCAAAAGTTGTGTTTTTTATTTATTCCTCTTCTTACCTATCCATCTGCTTCTTCCCTAATCCTTACTTCCAGTATCTCTTTCTTCCTAAGTTGCCTATGACCTAAATCAATGTTCTTCCTCTTTAAATTTCTAACTCTATAGATCGATCTATGGGTGTATTAAATTCATCTGTTGACATGGCTCCCTTTCCCCCTTTTCTTTCCCTTATGATGTAGAATCACTGTTCTTCCTCTTTTCTTTCCCTTTCCCCTTTTCAATGCTAACTCTCAAGACTATTATATTATTACTTAGTTTACTTCCAACAACACTTAAGTCTTCTGTCCAATTTAAATAGAAGCATTGCTGGATGTATTTTCCCTCTGTCTCTTCGATCCTCTCTTACGTCCCCAACAATCGCAAAATCCCAATAGCCTTAACCCCTAAATCCTATTTTCCTCTTCATTTCTGAACTATGAAGCACCCTACCCATAAAAACACATCATGCTCAATTAGATGAAATAAAAGACCTGCGCTTTCCAATCAAGACAAGAGTTGAAGTCGTTCAACAAAGATAAAACCTTATAAACGCCCATTAAGTTATCCTTAGCTTGTCGAAAGGTCATTGCGTATAGGTAATATCCTATTTTGTTTTTATCTTTGCTTAATTTAGCCCCTTTTTACAACAAATATTTTGTAATCGTGGGTTAATCAAGTGAATATAATATGCACAAAAGAATGGTAATACATATATGATGGTACACACACATTCCTTTAGTAATGATCATACTCCATTGAATTGATTTTTTTTATATCATTCATGTATGACGATATCATTGAGATACAGACATTTCAGGGAAAAATTGATAGTGTAACAACCTGAATTTTTAATAGATTTCAAATTAATGATTTGACTCAAATTTAAAATTTTAATATTTAAGCATTAATTTATTATGAATGGAATGAGATAAATGAATTGATTTTTGTAAATGAACAATAATAAATATCTTTTGAATAGTGAGATGCAACAATGGCCTAATTTGAATTTAATTGTTAACTGGCTCAATTTGTGATATTTGAATTTAAGTAAACTTATAAAAACTTAAATTTAAATAATGAAATTGAACTAATGAATTTTCAATTCATCAAATTTATTAAAATGTATTTTTTTTTTAAAAAGGTCAATTTTGGTCAAATTCAATTAAAATTTGAATTCAAACTAAAATTAAAAAGTTGTCAAAATTAGAATTCATTTTTTTATATGAATCTATTCTGAATTCTGAGCACGCAACATTTTTTGGTTCATTGAAACTAAATTTCATTTGTCCAGAATTCGCATTTGTAATTGTGAAAATGCGCAAAATGACGATGTGGTTATGCGCATATATTTGTTTATAATTAATCTATATCTTCCTTTACATTCTCATTAGTATTAATAATGGCTTGAATTTGAATGAGTGAAAGTTAATTTGTTGGGATACATTTATTAAATTGACATTATGTATTTGGTAACTTCCTCCTCGTGCAAATAAAAATCACGTAGATCTCTCTTTACCTCATTCACTTATTTTTCTGAAACTCTTCGTTCTCTTTGCTTTTCCATGTCTAGATCCAAATCTACATCTCACTTACAAAAAAAGTTTCTACAAATCGAATTGCAATGGAAAAGATATTTGATGAAAATAAATTGCAAGCAAATAGAAGATCAAAATCAAAACAAATCAACATGGAATTGCAAAGCTCCTTTTCTCTCTTTCTTCCTTCTTTCTCATTAACCTTTCTTCCAATCTGACATTTCTTCCTCTCACAAATCAATCCGTAGGTAAATTCTAATTATTTTAATGATTCCTAGTCTCTATCTATATTATCTAATCCATTTTAATTTCAAATTTCAGCTGATTTGGGAATTATGAAAATTTAGATCTAGAAATGCAAACAACCATCTTTTTTTTCAATCAAGACTTTGCTATTCATCATCCTCTTGGCCACCACCTTTACCACTAGCCTAACCATACCTATCCGACCTTCCTCCACCTCCAGTGAGTGGGACCCACCTGAAAACCGTAACCATGACCACTTTTCCCTTTTGAAATCAAAGACATTTTTATTTTTTCCAAATTTTTTACTTGTGTTGCAGTGGTCATAACTTTCTGTTTGAAAGTTGAAATTCACTTTTACTTTTTCTAAAATTGTGTAGAGTTGACGAAAAATCAGAACCAATTTAAAATTTTTATTTTGGCTATTTCAATGGATTTTGAATAGTTAAAATAAATTATTTTAAACAATAACGATTAAAAATTTATTTAAATAGAAGTTAAAATGAATATATTTATTTTAATTTTAAAAGGGATTAGAAATAGCACGGTAGTTTGAAAAGTCAAATCTGAACTTTGATTGAATGTACAGGATTCAAAATTAAATAGATTTTAGTGAAATAAAAAATATCTAAATATATTTAAAAATATCTTTTCAACGAATCCGAAAAATTGAAATTTCATAGCGAGAATAAAAAGTTATGGCCAGTTGAATATTCAGAATAGTCGCTATGGAATATTGTAACGTCCCGCGTTTTTATCGGTTTGTATTTGAATATTTAAATCAGTTTAAATATTGAATTCGTAATATAAGTGGATTAAAAACGAATTTGAACGTATAAATATATATATTAAATATAATCGAGCTCAAAACAACGCTGCAGTTCATAATTTAACGTTCTGAACTTCAACTAAGTGTACAAGACCCGTTATTAATCGGATTTCTTCGAAACAAGAAACGTTGAAATTTGTTGAACAGTATCTTTCTAATGGAAGTGAAAAACCAAGATTTCGTATTATAAATGGGAAGTTATGTCCAAATTAAATATTCAGAAAAGCAGCGGCATATTCGTTTTTGGCCATAACGGTTTATTTGAAATAACTAGATATCGGATTCGAATTTGGACAAGATTCTTTTGAGACGTAGTGATAATTTAATTTTTATAATTTTACTGTAATTTTTGATTAATTAAATACACAACTTTTTATTTGGAGTATTTTGAACCCTATATCAATTTTTTTGGGATTTCAAAATATGAGTCAACCTACCGGTATTATTATATTTTTGGGACCGTGGCACCTCGATGGATACAACCGTATTATTATTTATGTCTATAGCGGTCCAAAAATAAACAACTGGACGATAATGCAACTATATACATGTAAAAGTATTATTATTGTGATACTCCTTTTATTTCATTGTCACAACTATGACTCGGTCTTAAATGTATACTATACGTCAAAATTCAAAGTAAATGAGAATTAGACTCCTATCGCAAGGTAATCTAGAAACAGAAGAGGAAAAGACCCGTCAAAGCAATTATGGCCATATGCAACAAAATACGGTGCAAATGAATGTATATTTTATAAGTACGAAAGGGAAGCCATTCCCTAAACGAAGAAAGTAGCCTCCCTATGATACTAATAAGTTAATAACATAAATAATAAAGTCAGCTTTGGTTCCTGGAATCAAGATAAAATCTTATCTAAATCTTGGCAGACCTTAACCTATATTTGTAGACAACACCCTCCAATGCCAGGCATAGACAAGACCAAACGCAAATTGCATGTGAAAAACATATATATCAGCATGAATTGTCATAATCATATACTGAGTTTAATGTGTAAACATTTAGCTCCACATTCACAATCCCCCAATACACTGTGTCACCACGTCCCTAACTTGATGTTCTGCCGCCCTATCATAGATATGCCTTGCGCCCCTATACCATAGCAAGTAGCTAATGAGATGACATTAATCCAATCCAACGCTTATCCTTCTAAAGATAACGCACATGCCTATGGTGCCTACAATGAAAACCTATAATTTTTATAATCGTCCTGAACCATAGCATGAGTTGTAAACATCAAGCTGTCAATCTATCCTACTGTATTTCATTCCTTGGTCGCCAAGGTTCGAATAAGCTATAAATACACAGGAAAATTCAGTATTTATCTTCACAACTCCAAGCTGAAAAGCTTTGTAAACAAAATCAAAACATGAAGTTTTACTAGAAAGTGGAAACAATACTGGAAACGTGAAGGGCCGCTGCGAACAGGGTCGAGGGGGACTTTGGGCGGAGCTCATGTAGGCGAGGCCGCGGTAGCCATGAACTGGAGTGAGGGCGTGAGCAACTGAAGCTGGAGGGAGTAATAACGTGACAAGCTGAGGAAGAAAGGGGAGAGACATGTGTGCGGTTGTATAAAGAAGAGTTGACGAGGAGATGAAGCATTATGAAGTGGAGGAAGGACTTTGGAATTTGCATGGCAACAGGAGTATGCGGTGGCATAGTTTAATGTTTGGAAAATGTGGAAGTTTAAGCACGTTAGTGGTTTGTGAAATTGTGTGCGAGAAGGATAGTACATGCGTTATATGAGAAGTGGTGATGTGCGTGGAGTGGAAGAGAGAGTTTTGGGCTGGAGTGTATAATGGAAACAATCAAGATGGAATATGGGAAATGGCATTTGAATTCAGTCTTAAGGCAGGTTATATGTTGGAGGAATGGGTCACGTTTGGGTGGATGATGGAGGAACCTGTTGAATCAAAGAGTTGAGGTAGCAGTTCTTAAATATACGGTGGAAGCGGCGCATGCAACATGTATGTGAATTGAGAGTCGTCTGTCACGTTGGGACTGTATGAACGCAAACTACACAATGAAACTGGTATGGAGCAATTTGGACATCGTTATAAATTTATGGCAGAATTGAACGCTTGCTTTAATCAGCAGACGCAAATCGTTATCTAACGGTTAACGTGCAAAGGTGAGTAAATTCACTGACTCTGATCTATTTTTAAATATTATAATATTGGTTGAATGCTGTGTGATGGTCGCTTCGGTAGATTACAATTAAATTGATTGAAAAATATATATCGTTGCATATGTACACATCATTTGGTTGGATACTGATTCCATCGATTAAAATATTTCCTAGTATGGAATCAGTGATAATTGTTTGACTAACATCGATGGATACAGGAAACCGGTTGGAGGAATCCAACCGGATTTCTCAATATTTATATGTACTTTTGTTTTGTATATGCACTGTTGAACCCAAATGACGTTAAAACCCCGTGTGAATATTGATGTTGAATGGAAATTTAACATTTGTTTTGATTTAATCAATAGATGATATCGATTTAGAAAGTGGCAACAGTCGACCATAAACACATTGTTTTGTAAGAAGTTGATTGGCCGTCAGGCGAATCAACGAATTCGATTATAAAAAATTATATTTTTATAATTAAAGCAAAGTTTTAAACTGTAATAGAAATTCTATTATAAACTGGTACTTTATAGTTCATTTTATAAAGTAAAATATTAGTTAATTATTTTTAATTAACTAATTGTTTCTTAAGTGGGCCTCATTTAAAATGTTATTGAATTAGAGATGTCAAGATTTTCGTAACGAAAAGAGATGTCAAGATTTTTGTAACGGTAAGAGAAGTCAAGATTAGTATAAAGGGGATATGGCAGCGTATTGTAAGTCTTAGAACTATAGCGATAAAATAACGCTGTTGACTAGGATTAAGCGTGACTGTTATGTTGAGATTAGTTATAAAGGGGAATATTACAGCGTATGACAAGTTTGAACTATAACGTTAAATTAACGTTGTTGGGCAAGCTTAAGCGTGCTGATTATATATAACACTACTCCATAGGGAATGGAAACAGTTGGTTTGAATCCAATTATTCTAAAGAAAGAAGTAACGATGTTTGTCCAAAGAAATATAGGAGTATTATGTTGGGTTGGGAACAAAGACGAATAAAGGTTCATAATAACAGGAAATGTTTTCCAAGAGATGTAAAGGGCTAAACGAGTCTTGGAAAATATCTGGGAAGATATGGAAAATTGGGAAAGTAAAAAGGACTAGTGATTGTGTGATGTTAGTTGTACATTTGAATGAATGTTTGTTTTTACTTCGATAGTTAAATAACCGACTATCAAAGTGTTTTGACCATCGTTGTCAATACGGAGAGACCGGTTGGATCTATTATCCGAAAACCACTCCGTATAGGCATAAGCGCTGCGAATTCGATTATGCTGAAGACGATTGAAGACGGAGTGAAATGCAAGGGTCGTTCTGTTCCAGAATGGTGCTGTCTGTTTGTCCATTCCCAGGACAACTTGTATGGACGAATGTCTGACAGAGTACTCCTAACGGTCACATAAGACAATCTTTTCAAGGTATTGCGTCTGGTGGCGGAGAAATTCGTTTCTCTTAGATTTTATACCCGTAATATTTTTGGAAAGATCAACTAGTGATTTGATGGGTTTGACGATGTGACATTCAAAGTGTATGGTGGCCAGAGGTTCTAAAAGATAGACGTAGCCTCAAGCCTCACAATCGGGAAATGACAAAAATCGGGCAGGCAGCATGGCTATGTGGGTCACTCCCATTAGGGTGTATAATCATCTATCTAGAGAAATTCCTTTTACTTCTTTAATCTATTTCGATACTGTCCCTTTTCGGGAAACGGTGGTTTGAGCCCAACCGTTGGTGATATACATTCGATACACTCAAGCGAAATGAGTGGTCGGTCATGTGTGGGCCGGGTTGCAAGACGTTCTTGTTGAACCCAGGTGTATTCGCCTCTAGAGATACATCATCGGAAGGTGGTCCCATACCTTGTCATAGTTGGAATCCAATCTCCAATAAGAGCCCTGCGGTTTTTGATTGTATACTAAAAATGTAGAGCGTGAGATGCAAGCATTCTACTATTTGATTATTTATTTGATTAGACATTATTATAATATCACTAGATTTTGATATCAAAAACGTTTTGCGTTATAGTAAGGTAAAAACCGTCCGTGTTTATGTGTGGGCTGGTCTTACTATTATCCTTTTCTTTCAAAAGATTTTTGACGTTAAACCATATGGTTGGAGTTTACTCACACCAATCCCATGACTGACCCAGAGTTTATTTTGTTTGTTTTTCCTAAACTCTTGGGTGCCCAAATTTGTATGGACAGTCAAGTGTTTCAGGCCTTTACAGATACACTTGGAGGAGCTTGAAGCAGGAGGCTTCACTGTTAATTATTTAGAGTTATTTCCGCTGTACCAAATGTTATATTGTACTCTGATGATGGTATGTATATCTGATATAAAATTTTGTATTTCAAAGCTTATGTTATATAATATATTTTATTCGTTCCGCTGTGAGATTTTTGTTTACTCTGATTCTACTCAGTTGTGTTCTTCTTCTTCTTCTTCTATTCTATTAGTTATATCTTATCTTTCTCATCCTCTTATTTCTTTCTATTAATGATCTGAATTTTCGTGCACTTTGAGTTGATTGTGTAGAATATTTATCAGCTCAAATTGTTACCGATTTTCGGGTCGTTACAGTTGGTATCAGAGCTGAAGGTTAAGTGATTACTTTGGCTCTGTGGCGTGACTCAGTAGAGATAGGGTTAGTAACACCCTAGATTGAGTTTGAGTGAATATTTATGAGCGCGTGTTTGTAGATTTGTATAAAGACTATTTTATATTGAGTTGATTGATCTGTTGGGTGATATATAAATTCCAGATCGACGCGTTTAACTGACGAGGTCGATAGGGATTTATAAACGCTTGGATACAGAATTTCGACATAGTATTGTTTTGAAAGCTGGGTGAATGGAATAAATTACCCAAAATATATTTTGATATAAAACAAGTATATATCTTGATATTATTATAATATATAGGATTTGAGATCATTAGTATAATCAAATAAGATTTATAATTGAATTGGTTATATAAATAACCAATCGAAATATTATATAGGTATAATACGCAAAATCAGATGAACTAAATCTGGATTTAAAACCAGAATTGAAATAAAGTTTTAGAAACATGGAAAGGTGTTGTATATGAATTTTGAATTAAATATGGGAATTTTAAAATCCTGGGAGAGATTTGGAAATATTTTCCAAGCATTTTGAAAGGATATTTTGAACTGATTTTCAAAAGAAAATGTTCGAAAGTAAGTGTTTTGAAAGTAATGTAGTATTGAACTCACTTTGATAGTTGGAAAATAAATTTCGATGGTGATCCGGACATCATCGGTGTTCATTTTCGAGTTTCTAAGTGACGAATTATTACCAAAGATTTTGTTTTTAGGTTATTTGAGGGAAACGAGTTATCAAAAATTCAAATGTTTTGAATAACTATGTTATGAATATATATATATATATATATATATGATTTCAAACTGATTTGAAATAAAAACCCAGGAATTCGGATTTTGAAATTTAAAATTTACTTATGAAGAAAATAAACAGAGAATTTAAATAAGTCAAAATAAAAAAAATGAGAACTGAATTGAAAGTGATTAAGTGGAAATCGTAATAAAGTAGGATTGAACTTGGCAAAGTAGTTGAATTTGTGAATTAAGATTTGGAATGGAACCGAACTCGGTTGTGATATTTGATTATTGAGTAAAAGTTTGGAATTGAAATGAAATTTGGCTTAGTAAAAGAGAAAGATTGATTTGAGAATGGATTGATGGGAGATCAACCAAGGATGCTTGGATATGTGTTAAAGTGATAGCAAATGGCAGAGATAGAGTTAAATGCCAACAAAAAGGTACATATTTAAATTATATTGAGTAGAAGATTTATGAGCCCGTTTGGCAGGCTGTTTGATTTTCTGTTGGATTGGAGAAGGCCCAGAGTGGCGGGTTGTAATAGTACCGATTGAGCCGTGCAGAGGAGATACTGGCGGAATTCTCCGGAAATTTAAGCCTTTAGGAAATTTTAAGAATTTCTGAAAGTATTCGTTAATAAGAAGAAATTAATATTTTAATTGAAGTTAATCAATTCAGTTGAAACTGAAGTTAAGAAGTAAATAGATGATTTTAACCAAACTAATACGAATTGTAGCATTTTCCCCATCTTAGCAATTTCGAGGACGAAATTATTTTAAGGGGGAAGGAATGTAACGTCCTACGTTTTTATCGGTTTTTATTTGAATATTTAAATCAATTTAAATATTGAATTCGTAATATAAGCGGATTAAAAAAGAAGTTCAACTTGTATATATATATATATATATATATATTAAATATAATCGAGCTCATAACAACGCTGCAGTTCGTAATCTAACGTTCTGAACTTCAACTAAGTGTACAGGACACGTTATTAATTGGATTTCTTCGAAACAAGAAACATTGAAATCTGTTGAACAGTATCTTTCTAATGGAAGTGAAAAACCAATATTTCGTATTATAAATGGGAAGTTATGTCCAAATTAAATATTCAGAAAAGCAGCGGCATATTCGTTTTTGGCCATAACGGTTTATTTGAAATAACTAGATATCGGATTCGAATTTGGACAAGATTCTTTTGAGACGTAGTGATAATTTAATTTTAATAATTTTACTGTAATATTTAATTAATTAAATACACAACTTTTTATTTGGAGTATTTTGCACCATATATCAATATTTTGGGATTTCAAAATATGAGTCAACCTACCGATATTAATATATTTTTGGGACCGTGTCACCATATTATTATTTCTGTCTATAGCGGTCCAAAAATAAACAACTGGACTATAATGCAACTATATACATGTAAAAGTATTATTATTGTGATACTCCTTTTATTTCATTGTCACAACTATGACTCGGTCTTAAATGTATACTATACGTCAAAATTCAAAGTAAACGAGAATTAGACTCCTATCGCAAGGTAATCTGGAAACAGAAGAGGAAAAGACCTGTCAAAGCAATTATGGCCATATGCAACAAAATACGGTGCAAATGAATGTATATTTTATAAGTACGAAAGGGCAGCCATTCCCTAAACGAAGAAAGTAGCCTCCCTATGATGTTAATAAGTTAATAACATAAATAATAAAGTCAGGTTCGGTTCCTGGAATCAAGATAAAATCTTATCGAAATCTTGGCAGACCTTAACCTATATTTGTAGACAACACCCTCCAATGCCAGGCATAGACAAGACCAAACGCAAATTGCATGTGAAAAACATATATATCAGCATGAATTGTCATAATCATATACTGAGTTTAATGTGTAAACATTTAGCTCCACATTCACAATCCCCCAATACACTGTGTCACCACGTCCTTAACTCGATGTTCTGCCGCCCTATCAAAGATATGCCTTGCACCCCTATACCATAGCATGTAGCCAACGAGATGACATTAATCCAATCCAACACTTATCCTTCTAAAAATAACGCACATGCCTATGGTGCCTACACCGAAAACCTATAATTTTTATAATCGGCCTGAACCATAGCATGAGTTGTAAACATCAAGCTGTCAATATATCCTACTGTATTTCATTCCTTGGTCGCCAAGGTTCGAATAAGCTATAAATACACAGGCAAATTCAGTATTTATCTTCACAACTCCAAGCTGAAAAGCTTTGTAAATAAAATCAAAACAGGAAGTTTTACTGGAAAGTGGAAACGATACTGGAAATGTGAGGGGCCGCTGCGAACAAGGTCGTGGGGGACTTTGGGCGGTGCTCATGTAGGCGAGGCCGCGGTAGCCATGAACTGGAGTGAGGGTGTGAGAAACTGGAGCTGGAGGGAGTAATAACGTGACAAGCTGAGGAAGAAAGGGGAGAGACATGTGTGCGGTTGTATAAAGAAGAGTTGACGAGGAGATGAAGCATTATGAAGTGGAGGAAGGACTTTGGAATTTGCATGGCAACAGGAGTATGCGGTGGCATAGTTTAATGTTTGGAAAATGGGGAAGTTTAAGCACGTTAGTTGTTTGCGAAATTGTGTGCGAGAAGGATAGTACATGCGTTATATGAGAAGTGGTGATGTGCGTGGAGTGGAAGATCAACTAGTGATTTGATGGGTTTGACGATGTGACATTCAAAGTGTATGGTGGCCAGATGTTCTAAAAGATAGACGTAGCCTCAAGCCTCACAACCGGAAATGATAAAATCGGCCAGGCAGCATGGCTATGTGGGTCGCTCCCATTGGGGTGTATAGTCATCTATCTAGAGAAATTCCTTTTACTTATTTAATCTATTTCGATACTGTCCCTTTTCGGGAAACGGTGGTTTGAGCCCAACTGTTGGTGATATACATTCGATACACTCAAGCGAAATGAGTGGTCGGTCATGTGTGGACCGGGTTGCAAGACATTCTTGTTGAACTCAGGTGTATTCGCCTCTAGAGATACATCATCGAAAGGTGGTCCCATACCTTGTCATAGTTGGAATCCAATCTCCAATAAGAGCCCTGCGGTTTTTGATTGTATACTAAAAATGTAGAGCGTGAGATGCAAGCGTTCTACTATTTGATAATTTATTTGATTAGACATTATTATAATATCACTGGATTTTGATATCAAATACGTTTTGGGTTATAGTAAGGTAATAACCGTCCGTGTTTATGTGTGGGCTGGTCTTACTATTATCCTTTTCTTTCAAAAGATTTTTGAAGTTAGACCATATGGTTGGAGTTTACTCACACTAGTCCCATGACTGACCCAGAGTTTATTTTGTTTGTTTTTCCTAAACACTTGGGTGCCCAAATTTGTATGGCAGTCAAGTGTTTCAGGCCTTTACAGATACACTTGGAGGAGCTTGAAGCAGGAGGCTTCACTGTTAGTTATTTAGAGTTATTTCCGCTGTAGCAAATATTTTATTGTACTCTGATGATGGTATGTATATCTGATATAAAGTTTTGTATTTCAAAGCTTATATTATATAATATATTTTATTAGTTCCGCTGTGAGATTTGTGTTTACTTTGATTCTGCTCAATTGAGTTCTTCTTCTTCTTCTATTATATTAGTTCTATTTTATCTTTCTCATCCTCTTATTTCTTTCTATTAATGATCTGAACTTTCGTGCACTTTGAGTTGATTGTGTAGAATATTTATCAGCTCAAATTGGTACGGATTTTTGGGTCGTTACAAATATAGTATAATTTATAGCCCGTACAAATGGCCATTATACAAACGACCTCCATTTTCGACGAAACCATTTTTGTCCGATCCGGAATGTCAAATTATTGCTCAGTTTAATTTTCCAGAATTTTTGGAATTAATTTTGAGCGTAGTAAATTAAACTCTGATTTGCTAATTTCTGTTGAATTTAATCGACCGTTAAAAAGGCCATTTTTCAAACGTTGTCCAAATTCGATGAAATTAATTTCGTTAGAATCGTATCGTCAAATCATAGCTAGATTTATTTATCGTGAATTTTCGGAGTCCGTATGTGGCTCCGGTGAATTTAAATGTACGATCGAATTAATTTAATAAAGGATTTAAATTTTAAATTAAAGAAATCAGGCCAAAGACAATCGTTTGGGCTGATGAGATCTAGCCCATTAGTTCCGTAACATGGGCAATTAGGTGGGAACAACTCCTGTTGGACTGAAATTGGAGTTGTTAAGAATTTATCGATTTATTTGTAAAAATTAGAAATAAAATATTATAAAAATCCCTTTTGTCTTCTTCCAAACCCTAGAACTACTGTAGCCGCCGCCTACTCCGTTTCAATGGCCAATACCGCTCCATTTTTCCTCCATTAAAATCACGCGATCCATACAACTAAATCCATCAGTTCTTTTGACAATATCGTAGAGATTCTCCTCCTCTACAATTCCGTACGGATTGATCCTCCTCTGGTGGCACGAGCTCCGAGAACCGACGCCCCGAAGTCGCGTCGTTCGTAGCGCCCACCCCATAATAACCACGATCGAGTTAGCCAAGGTGGGGCCCATGCGTGCTCATCCCCGTGCTTGACGTCGTGGTGGCTTTTGATCGTCTTCAAGTTTGCAGATTTGATCAAGGAATTGAACCCTAGGTTCGAACGTCTGCTGATAAGGTCACGGCCTTGTTTTCGTGTTTGAGGAAGAAGGGTATTTCCCTCTTTATTATTATTTAATTAATTTGTTTGAAATATTCGCAATCTAAATCAATTCATAACTCATTCATATGAACTTAGAACTGAACGATTTGTGAAGCGTTGTAATCGTAAGCCAGAGATCTGCGTTTCTAGAATGATTGGAACCAATTCTGAGCTGATCAAATTTTGGTCAAAGATTGTAGATCTGAATCATTCAGATTAAAACGATAGTGAGAATTCTATTTTTTTTAAAAAAAATTAGAATTAATCAAGATTGTATTATCATCGATCCGCTGTAAATTACTACATGTTATGCTACGCGATTTGATCTGTGTTTGATATGTTATGTAGATTTGTTATTTTGGTGTTACTGTGTTATAACTAAATTTGCAAGAAAAATGAATTAAACATTTTTGTTGTTTTTGTTGAATCAAATTATTCAACCAAAAAAAAATGAAGTATCACCTTTACTATATTTTGTTGGAATTAAATTTACAGTAAAAATGAGTCAAACATTTTTGTTATTTTGTTGAATCAAAATATTCAACAAAAATGGAGTATCACTTTTATTATATTTGGTTGGAATTAAATTTGCAATAAAAATGTATCATACATTTTGCTACTTTGATTGAATTAGAATTTTCAATCAAAATGAAATATCACCCTTGTTAATTGAATGAATTAGAATTTTCAATCAAAATGAAATATCACCGTTGTTAATTGATTGAATCAAAATTTTCAATCAAAATGAAATATCACCTTTGTTAATTGATTGAATTAGAATTTTCAATCAAAAAGAAATATCACCCTTGTTAATTGATTGAATTAGAATTTTCAATCAAAATGAAATATCAACCTTGTTAATTGATTGAATTAGAATTTTCAATCAAAATGAAATATCACCTTTGTTAATTGATTGAATTAGAATTTTCAATCATAATGAAATATCACCTTTGTTAATTGACTGAATTAGAATTTTCAGTCAAAATGAAATATCACCTTTGTTAATTGATTGAATTAGAAGTTTCAATCAAAATGAAATACCACCTTGTTAATTGATTGAATTAGAATTTTCAATCAAAATGAAATATACACCTTTGTCATTTGGTTGAGTTAGAATTTTCAATTAAAACGAACTATCAAATTTTGTCATTTTGTTGAATTAAATTTTTTCAACAAAAATGAAATGTAAATTTCTATCATTTTATGGAATTATTATAAAATAGAAATGTTCATGTTTTTAAACAAATAAAGCATTACAATAAAAAGTTCACATTTTTTAGTGTAATGTTAGAATATGGAAAATGTTCATGTTTTGAATAAAAACATGATTTCGTTAAAAATTTCATATTTTAGTGTCAAGAATGAAAGTATTGAAAAAAAATGTACATGTTTTAAAATCAAAACATGATTTCATTAAAAAAAATACATTTTTAATGTAATGAAAAAAATAAATTAGAAAAGTGTTCATGTTTTTAAAATCAAAACATGATTACATTAAAAATATTCTTTTTAATGTAATGTTAGAAATTAGTGAAAAGATTCATGTTTTAAAATGAAATGTGTTTTACGTTAAAAATTCACATTTTAATGTAATAATAGAAATGTTGAAAAAGAAACATGTTTTGAAATGAAAATATGTTTTATATTAAAATTTCGCTTTTAATGTATTAGTAGAAATTTAGATAAAGATTCATGTTTTAAAAAGAAAACATGTTTTACATTAAAAATTCACTTTTTAATGTAATAATAGAAGTTGGACAAACATGCATGTTTTCAAAATAAAACATATTTACATTAAAAACTTTGTTTTTAATGAAATAGATAAAATCACATTTATATTTACATCGCATATATTAGAATTTATATGCGTTGTTAAAATTACATTTATATTTACGTCGCATATATTAGAATTTATATGCGTTGTTAGAATTACATTTATATTTACGTCGCATATATTAGAATTTATATGCGTTGTTAAAAGTACATTTATATTTACATTGCATACATTAGAATTTATATGCATTGTCAAAATTACATTTATATTTACATTGCATATTTTAGAGTTTATATGCATAGTAGAGTTAAAAATACAAATACGAATAAAAGTAGTTTTTATTTGTCATTGACTCAGATGTCCTGTAAACGAAATATATTTTGTTTGACATGATATAGATATGATATGCCAATCAAAACATACTTTTATTTGATATTAAAAACGTTAGTGGAATCATCGAATAGTTTATATTTATATATAATTATATATATATATAAATATAAATTAAAATTAAACGAATCGTGCACGGTAGTTCGCGTTTCAGAATCGTAACTTTAAACGATTATACCGAATGATCCGAACGTCGGATTATCCCAAAACTGGAACCGTTAGGACCGCTTTGGGAAGATCTTTCCAACGAAATAAATTTTGTTAAAATCCAACGGTTATATTTCTATATAAATGTAAATCAAATTTTTATAAAAACAGCGCCAGGGCCGCCTATTGACCCGAAGTGTCATTAAATTAATTTAGCTATTTATATATATATATATAAATAGCGTTAAATCGTTATTAAATACCGTTAACGATATGAAATGATTTTAAACTATATATATGCGAGAATCATTTCAAAAGACCGAGTTCAGTCTCATTTCAAGTGATTATACGATGATCTAAATCGAAGATCTTGAAAACGGCGACTGAAGACCGACGATCTTCACATCGAAAGGATAACTACTGATGCCTTGCACTGGTTAGCTCCCAGTAAAGGGTTAAAGTGGTAGTTGTCCGGACGTACTTGTTGATTGTACGGATATGCGAGCACCTCTTTTCTGTATTAGACATACGGGACGAGGAATAAGGTGACTCTAGTTTCGTTCAGACCCAGAACGGATTTGTAAATGGATGTGTGTCCAACATTGGATTTCATTCCATGTAAATTGATTTCTATTCAATATATATATCTATCGGTGGCAGATAATTTATTCTCTTGCTTAACACCCTTATCTGAGACGCATGAGCTCAGAGGTTATATATTGGTAGTAATCGGTCGCATGGCGTGAATTGTCAATGTGACATGTCAAGATGCAATTGATCGAGGCTTTTGTTGAAAAGCAGAGCCTTGTGGATGATGATCAAAGCATAGCCTATTTCGGCCTAGCTTTGTGTACAACAATACCTCGCGAGCCTTACACCCCGGTAAGAGTCAGATACGGGACAAGGGAACGCAGGGAGTGCACACGTTTCTTTCTAGCTAGAAGTGGTATTAGGGTTTTGCAAGCCCTGACATTTTACTTATGTGGTCGATGGAATGAGGCGCCTTGGATTTATTGGTCAATTATGACCGTTTTATAGGTTTAATAGGACCGGGAAGCGTGTGTTCAGGAATTGCCAATCCACTAAAGTATTTATGGACCGGCCCTGCAGTATCTAAGGGTTCGCAAACGTCCAAATCCTGAGACATTGCTAGAGTGTCTGGAATCGATAAGGATATCGTCCCTAGCCTTGACTCATGATGGAAACCCAATTTCCAATACGACATTACGGTTTTGATTGTAAACCTATATATGGCGACATAGTAGAATAGGGTACTATGCCGTCTAGGATTGATGCATTTAATTTGAAGTATTTTGAAACCTATTAGACACTAATAATAATATTAAAAATATTATTTTCTACGTATCAAGCATTTTTGATCATTAGAAGGTAAAACTCTATCCTCCAGTTTGCGTTGCATTGTGTGATGGGACTTGAGTCTTATAATGATTTCATTTTCTAAAAAGCATTGCGTTGTTTTTAAATAACATTTATTAAACCTATGCACTGGCAATTCAATGGAGTAAACCCGTTCCTAGTTAGCGGCGCGGTCCTGTGATTAGCGATATTGTTAGTTAAGAAATATTTCTCATACCAGTCCCATGACTGACTCGTAGTTTGTTTCACTTTTCAAACTCGGGTGCCCTCTTTCAACACGGGAAGCCAAATGACAGGATTATGTATGGACACATTCTGGGTTGGAGCTTGCTTAAGGAAGAAGATGAAGAACCTTTTCCTTTTTATCTTTTTATTTCTGCTTGAGACATTTAGACATTATTGATCTTTGATGTATTTGATGGAGTTGAGACTTATTTCTCTTTTTGTTGAGACTTTTATTTGCTAAGTGTGTCTTGTAACTGCGTACTCTGTTGTCTTTGATGTTATGTTGTGATGACATTCTTATTTCCATTGCAATGGTTTATGTGTTATGATATTATCTGAGACCTGTTATTATTGTAATTATGTTATGCTCCTTTGATTATCCTTGCTTTCGAACTACGGAAGTTTGGGGTCGTCATAGTTGGTATCAGAGCTAAAGGTTAACCTTAGCTTCGGAGTATAACATTTTTAGAACAATTCGTCTAGATAGAATCAGTTGTATTCTAAGACGAGTAGCTCATTAGAGATAGGATTTGTAACGACCCGGATTTCGAGCGACTTTGGTTATCGACATAAGCACGATGTCGATAACCAAAAGTCGCTCGAAATCCGGGTCGTTACAGTTGGTATCAGAGCTTAAGTTAAGAATTACTTGGCTCTGTGGCGTGACTCGGTAGAGATAGGGTTAGTAATACCCTAGACTGAGATTGAGTGTATATATACGAGTGAACGTATTTGTTATTGATATAAAAATTTGTTTTATATTGTGGAGATCCATTGGTTGAGTTGTTTGTGAATTCTGGTCGATCAGGTTGATCCACTGTATCGGTAGGGATTTTGTAAACACTTGAATACGATGAACCATCATGGTATGTTTTGAAAAGAGGGTAAATGAAAATAATTTTACCCAAAGTATATTTTGATATATATGGGATATATTGATTGTTATTATAATCGAGTAAGATTATAAGTAAAATGGTTATGTGAATAACCAATCAGAATTCATATAAGTAAAATACGTGAAATCAGATGAGTTAAAACTGAAATTTTAACCAGAAATTGAATTAGAATTCTGGAGAATTGGATAAGTGTTTGTAAATGAATTTGGTTTAAAAAAGGGAAATTTAAGATCCTGGGATATTTTAAATTGTTTTACAAGCAGTGTGAATTATATTTTGAAATGAATTTCAAAGTGGAAATGTTTAGAAATGGTTTTATAGTATTGAACTCACTTCGATCGCTGGAAAATAGATTCTGATGATGACAGCTGCATCATCAGTATTCATTTTCGAGTTGTAAGTGACGAATTACTACCAGAGATACTATTTTGAATTTGTTTTGGGAAAGACAAGTTGTGTTGAATTTCAAAATGGGATTTATAAAATAGAATTTGAATTTTTAAATAGATTTGAAATATTAACTTGTCTAAAGGAAATAAAACGAGAAGTTCCTTTATAAACGAAGTTTATAAATTGTTCTTTTATAAACGAAGTTTATAAAATGAAGTGAAAAGAATTATCATCGAATAATTCAGAAATAAAGTACAAGTGTGAAATTGAAAAGGGAAATTTATCTTCCAAAGGTAGAAATATCAATTTCAAAAGGAATTGAAATCGAGACTTATATAAAGGAATTTGAATAAAGGAAGTTTAAAATAGAAATTTGATATAAAAATTCAAAGGGAGTTTGAATATATGAAATTCAATGAAATTGAAATAGAGTTTGAATATAGAAATTCAAATGGAATTCAAATATAGGATTTGAATATCGAAAGTGAAATGAAATTTGAATATAGAAGATTCAAAGGGAATTAAAATGAAATAAAGAGAATTCAAATAGATTTGAATATAGGAATTCAAATGGAGTTTGAAAATAGATTTGAAAATGGAATTCAAGTATAGAATTTGAATAAGTAAATTGAAATGAAATTCAAATATGGAATTTGAATAAGAGAATCGAAATGGAATTTGAATATAGGAAATTCAAATAAAATTGAAATGGAAATCAATTTGTTGATAAACAAGTTAAACTTATATTTGAACATGTATATTCAAATAAAAAGGTGAAATAGTTAAACCAGTTAATTAGCCATTAGTAAATGGATCTTGAATTGAAGTTGAACTTTAGATAAGTTAAGGGGACTGGTAAATTTATATTTGGAATCGAATATGAAACCTAAGTTTGAAAAGGTGGAATTTGATTAGTTTATAGGTAAGTTAAAATATATTTGAACATGTTATACTCAAATATGAAGGTGAAATGGGAAAACCAGCAATTTGAAAATCACTTAACGAAATAAGTTAAAACGATTGGATTAAGTTGAAATGAATTAAAAATGTATGGATATACATGAGATAGGTATGGATAAGGTATGAAGGTATATAAATAGAATGCTCGACGAAAAGGTATGTATTTAATTCATATATGAGATTTTATGCGCCGTATCGGCTGGCCGCTTGGCTTTTTCTTTTTCTTTTGGATTGGTGAGGGCCATGGGAGGCTATTTGAAATTTCCCGATGCTCCTAGTACAAAGGAGGTTATGGCGAATTTTTTTTGGGAATTTAAGGAGTTAGAATATTTTTAAGATAATTTGATAGTTAGAAATCAATGTATCGATATATATATAGAAGTCGATAAGGAAACGAACTTAGAAATAGAATAGTATAATAAAAAAGGAAGGCTAGGAATAAAATCTAGTAAGAATAAAAAGAGAAAGTGTATATGTATTTAAAAGTGAATAAGTGGTTGTATGGTATTGATTATTCGAGTAAGTGGTCTTATCTGTTTTGACGTTATAAATGTTATTCAGTCAAGGTCTGAGAGGTAGTTATACCCCAACTTGGTTGATTTCATTATTAACAAATAAATGGTAAGATTTCAGGCTCGAAGATCAATGTTGGATAAGAGTTAGTTGAATATAGTAATTGGGTTGTCGTAACGATGTTTTACACAACATCCGTTTTAACCCAAATAAAAGTAGGCTTGGAAATAGAGTAATAAATATTTCCTAAGTATAGAAATAAACGAGATTGGAAGGAGATAAGTAATTGGAATATTTTCCAATTATAAATAGCATGTATTTTATAAAGTTTAGGAAATAAAGGAAGGCGATATTCGGAAATGTTTTCCAAATAACGTAAAAGGCCAATATGGCTATTGAAAATATTTGGTTAACAAATATTGATAAAGAAATAGAGAAGTGATTTAACTAATGGAATATTGATTTTGGGCTCAGTTGAATTTCAAAAAGGAAAATTGATTTTTTTGAAAAGAGTAAACTATTTAAAAACTCCCAGGGAAAGACTGTTTGAATTAAAAACAAATTTAACAAAAATTTGTGAAAGCAGATTTAAATTAAAGTAAAGTCAGTTAGTGGTAACTGAAGTTGAATTGAAATCGAATAAGATTGGATTTGTGAAATTAGAATCCGAAATGGTATTGGATTGAGGAGTTGAGGAATTAAAAAATCAAGAATTGAACTTGAGTTGAAAGGGGACTTGGCTTGGATAAGAGAATGGCTGTAGTGGAGATAAAAGTGATTTCATAATTTGATTGGGATAACATTGGTATATGCTGAGTTGATAGCATATGGAAGTGATGGGGTTGATATGCCCGACAAAAAGGTACCAGTTTATATTTCATATGATATGAGATTTCGATGAGCCGAATTGGCAAGCCACTTGACTGTTTGATTTTCTTCTGGGTTGGAGATGGCCCAGAGAGGCTGGTTGGAGTTTGACCGATTGACCGGTACAAGGAGATGCTGGCGAAATTTTTCGAAGAGTTATGGTGTTAGAAAATTTTCAGGATTTTTGAAAATTCTCGTTGATAAGAATTAATTAATAATTTAATTGAAATTGAATTGGTTCAGTTGAAACTGAAGTTAAGGAGTGAACAAATATGTTCTAACCAGTTGATAGGGTCGTCCTCTACCTTTTAGCAATTTCGAGGACGAAATTATTTTAAGTGGGGAAGATTGTAACGACCCGCATTGGCAGGGGTATTATGATTAGTTTATTTAGTTATATATATGGTGGGTTAGTGAATTTAATGATCGTGGAATTAAATAACAGTGAATATTTAATTAAAATAATAAATTAAATAATATATTAAATTCTGAAATAATCAGAATTGGCTGAAATGACGATATGGTGTGAACCAGATCATCTGTGATATTTAATTCAGCTTGGAATTGAATTTGAATAACGAATATATTCAATCATCGACAGTTGAACATATAGTTTATAATATAATTATAAACGAGCTCGAAATGGCGCTGCAGTTCGTAAATTGGCGATTCGAACTTCAACAGAATGTACAGGATTCGTTTTAAGTCGGATTTCTATGAAACAAGAAACGTACGGAGCTAGTGAAGTATATTTCTCTCGTGGAAGAGAAAAATCAGGATTTCGTCGTGTAGATTTTGATTTATGGCCAAATCAAATTTTAGAAAAGTCGCTATGGAATTATTAATAATTTAATTCGATTTAAAAGAGGTTTTGACCATAACTGGAGCATACGATCGAATTAAGCCACGAAACCAGTTCCGTTGAGTTCGTATCGTCATTTAGAGTCAGAAAACATGTATAGCTTGTTATTTTTGAACATTAGAAATTTTGGTGGCAAAAGGAGCACTTAGGGTGCGTAGAAAATAGCGTACCGGGAAACAGTCTCGGAATGCGACGAACTGTGTACCATTGGGTTCGTATTAGTTTATCGTTATAAGAAAGTCAAGTTTCGCGGCAAACCAATGACGTATGTAACCTCGGTGGCCAAAAACGCCTTATTCTGAGTTAACCATTTATACGTTTTAAACATGGGTAACTTTATTTGAATGGTTGACTGGTCAAACGAACTCAGAATTCAACGAAACAAGTTTCATACGAAACCTTAGGAAGAGGTCTAGTGAAACGTCAAGGCCTTATATTTTTAGGATTTTTTCTGTAATTTTAAGGAATTAATGCTCGGTGTTTTTCATCGATATTTTCTAAAGGATTTTCGCAAATGGAGTCGGAATTCGACGAAACCAGTCCCATTGGATCCGGAATGATTTGTTATGCTAGGATCAACTTAGTTTATTAAAAAAAGGGGTTATATAAGGTTCCGTTTTGACGAAAAACTCCTTGACAAATTCATAGAATTAAATAATAATATATGGTCCAAATTCATCCCTTATAAATAGGATGCGCACCCTTTGTAAACCTAATGCCTTCTACTGTTTTGCACGAGCAAAACACACGGCCGCCAGTAATGCTCATTCCTCAAAACGTGAAGAAACTCCTCTCCAAAAATCAAAGTAAAATCAAAACAAAAACATTAAGTCCCAAATCCTATATCTTAGGAATCCTTGAATGACCCTCTTTATATCTGTACCAATTTAGTTGAGCTCGAACTACTGTTGTAGGCGCGAAATAATTCCAGCGCATTTAGTACTAGGGTTCGATGAAGGGGGCGTTTGAGGCAGAAGACGATGCAGTGAAGGCTGGCGTGTGGATTACGACAGTAAGGGATCCGTTGTGAAATCCGTCGAGTTATTGATTGGGAGCCGTCGATGTCGAGGTCGGAAATGTGACAGCGAGTGGGTGGTTTGGTCCGGGAAAGGAGAAGACCGAGATGAGATGAATGAGGGTATATTGAGAATACGATGAAGTGTTGGTGGAGGTGTTGGGTGAAGGGCGTCGAACTTGACTGTCTTGGGATGATGATGTGGTACTGGGAGCAAGTGGTTTCTTGAAGAAGGATTTACGCAAAGGAGGATTAAGGGGTCTAAAACGAGATTAGTGGGGTAATGCAGGGTGGTGTTGGTTCTTTTGTGTTCACTGAAGTAAAGGAGAATTTGTGAGATGTTGTGAAGGGTATTCGTGAATCTTACTGGAAGGGAGGGGTGGAAGCAAAAGAATTCAGTGATGGGCTTTGCATATAAGGATGGCATTGGGCCGAATTAAAGAATTGGACGAAACAAGATCCGTTGGGATCGTATGGACGAGAACTTCACAATGGAACTGACTGGAAGTGGAATCGAACCCGTTACAATTTATGGCGAAATAAATTGTCTGATCAGAATGGAATAACACAAACCGATTATTTAACGGTTAACGCGTCAATGTGAGTAAATCTCACTAACTCTGAACAGTTTATAATTTCATGTTGTATTTTTAGAACTGTTAGATATTGGTTGATTTACTGTATGTTGACTGTTTGATTGAACTGCTAGTCAGTTAGTTAAATTTTCTATATTGATTCTGTTTAACAGAATATATCATATGGAACTGAAAGTGATGTTATCTATATTGTTTAACATCTGTGATGCAGGGAAACAGGTTGGAGGAATCCAACTGGATTCCTCAACATTTATTTTACTGTTTTCATATATTGTGATATATGATGTGTTATATAATCTGTTATGGATTATGGGTGTTGCAATGATATTGATCATTGTTATTCGATATTTTAAATATCATAAAAGACCCTGGGATGTAAAAAGAAGTATTTCAATGTATATTGAAATAAAGGAATTTTATAAAATCACAGGATTTTATAAAAGGAATTATTTATAAAACAAACACGGTTTTATAAAAGGGATATTTATTTAGAAAATAAATAGAAGTTATAAATAGGAAATATTTGTAACGGTAAATGGAAGTTATAAATAGGATATATTTGTAAAGGTAAGTGAACGTTATAAAAAGGAAATAGTTGTAACGGAAAACGTAGTTTAGTTAAAAAGAAGTTAATCAATGTTAGTTAATCGATTAGAGAATAAAGTAAAAGGAACTAATTGATGTTAGTTAATCGATTAGTGTTAAAGTAAAAGAAGTTAATCGATGTTAGTTAATCGATTAGAGAATAAATATGAAAGGAGATAATCGATGTTAGTTTAATCGATTTGAGTTAAAGCAAATGAGTTAATCGAATATAGTTTATTCGGAAGGAGTTAAGTGAAATGAGTAAATCAATAGCGTTAGTCAAATAGAGTTAATTGATAAGGGTTAATCGAATAGAGTTAAGTGAAAAGAGTCAATTGAATATAGCTATTCGAACGAGAGTTAAGTAAGGAAGTTAGTAAAAGGGATAAAGTGAACTTTGCCTATTTCACAGTTAGAAATGTTGTTCAGTTAAGGTCTGAGAGGTAGTTCTACCCCAACTTGATTGGCTTCGTTTTAACTAAGGAATAGTAAGGCTCGACAGTTAAGGAAAGGGTTTGAATTGGCATCGCGATGGTTTGTTTAAACATCTGTCTAAGTCCAATGAAGGAGCTTTGGAAAGGTTTTCCAAATAAGAAACCAGAAATGTTTTCTAATAAAGAAAACAAGAAATGGAAATGTTTTCCATTGTTAATAACGTATATTTTCCAAATCTAGAAAATAAGAAATGTTGAATATAGGGAAACATGAGATAAGTAAATTTATGAAATAAAGAGATAAATGTTGAATGATGTTTGATCGATATAATTTCCATTTGGAAAAAAAATATATCATTGTTTGCACACCTATTTTTATTCGATAGTTAAATCACAGACTATCGAAGTTTTGACCATTTTAACGTTGTTAATACAGAGAGACCGGTTGGATTATTATCCGAAGAACCACTCTGTATTGGCATAACCGTTGCGAATAATATATGCCAAAGGAAATTGAAGACGGAGTTATGCAAGGGCTATCCTGTTTACAGAATAGTGCCTTCGGTTTATCCTGTTCCTTGATGACTTGTATGGACGGATGTCTGACAGAGTATTCCCAGACGATCACGTATATTGATTTCTCCAACTGTACCAAGAGTGGAAGCGAAGAAGGAAACTTCTTTTAGCTAACACATAATGTATGGTTGAGGACGTCAATCGGTGATTTGATGGATTTGATGATGTGACATCCAAAGTGAATCTGATATAATGATAAAGCGTAGCTTCTAGCCTCATCATCCGGTAAATGACAGAAATCGGGCAGGCAGCATGGCTAAGTCGGTCGCACCGAAGTAGGGTGTATAATCACCTGATCTAGAGTTTCATTTACTTCTAAAAATCTATTGTTGATGCTGTCCCATTCGGGAAACGGTTGCTGATCCCAACTGTTGGTGATATACATTTGATACACTCAAGCGAAATGAGTGGTCGGTCATGTGTGGCCGGGTTGCAAGATGTTCTTGTTGAACCCAGTGTATTCCTCTCTAGAGGTACACAAGCGGAAGGTGATTCCATACCTTGTCATAGTTGGAAATCCATTACCCAATACGTGCTTGCGGTTTTGATTGTATACTATATATGTAGAACGTGAGATGAAAGCGTTTCTACTAGATGATTATATATATACTGTGGTTGATAGACATTATTATAATATCAAAAGGTTTTTGATATAAAAGATATTTGGATTCTCATAAGGGAAAAACCCGTTCCGTTATGCGGCGTGGTCTTATGAGATATCGTTTACTTGTTCGAACTGTTTTTAAACTGTTTTACTCACACCAGTCCCATGACTGACCCGGAGTTTATTTTGTTGTTTTCCCTAAACTCTTGGGTGCCTAAATTTGTATGGGCAGTCAAGTAGTCGGGATTTTACAGATACATTGAAGAGCTGGAGCAGGAGGCTTCAGGATCATATAGCTATAGTTATTCCGCTGTGTTGTAAGTGCTGTACTTTGAAATGATATGTATATGCAAATACAAATGTATATTTCAAGTTATGTTATATATATTATATGTTATTCGTTCCGCTGTGAGATTCGTGTTACTCTGGTGTTGTCTTCTTCTTCTTCTATTCTAAGTTTCTATCTTATCTTTCCTCACCCTCTAATTTCTTTCACTAATTACCAGGATTTTTCGACCTTTTGGTTATCGACATCGTGCTTATGTCGATAACCAAAGTCGCTCGAAATCCGGGTCGTTACAGGATTAGTAATGTCCTAGAATGAGCACAGCAGAATAACACATATTAATCAGTCATTACATCATTATCATCTTATCATATGTCTCTACTTTTAACTTTTCCTTTAAAATTTTCATTTCGGTTAGTCTCCTTAATGATACAGAACTAACTGGAAAATGAGCACAAGAGCAAGAGATAGAGCCCAAGGTAGAGGTAGGGCTTGAGGACCAGCTAGAGATGAGACTCCCACAGCTCAGAGGCAGCCCACTCCCGAGGCTGTAACACCACATCCACCCCCACAGCTGTTTGACTTGGACAAAATGTCCAAGAAGTTCACAAATCTAGGAGGCGCATCCTTTACTGGGCGAGAGTTAGTTATTGAGACACATGCATGGCTAAAGAGCTGCGAGAAAATCTTTGAAGGCCTGGAATTGGAAGATCAATGCAAGCGATTTTTGGCAACATGGCTATTGAAAGACGAAGCTGAAAATTGGTGGGATACAGTCAAAATTGGCAATAATGTGGCCGACATGTTTTGGGAAAGATTCAAAGAAATCTTCAACGATAAGTATATCCCTCCGTAGGAAGTAGAGCGACTCCACGATCAATTTGCAAATTTGCAGCAGGGTGATATGACTATTTCAGAATATGTGCCGAAATTCGAGGAACTCTCACGCTATGCTCCAGAGTTAGTTCAGGAACCGGTGTAGAAGAACAAGAGATTTATCAATGGCCTCTCCAAGAAATACCTGAACATGGTCACTGCTGACATCAAGCTCCCCTTTAATGAAGTGATCGAGATGGCTTGCCGTTATGAGGATAATGACAGAAATGCACAGCAGGAGCGTGAAAACACTCAGAATAACAAAAAAAGAAAGCAAGCTAACAAGAAAGCAGAGGCGAGAGATTCTTCTACTGCTAAGCACTAGGGGAAAAAGAAGAGGGACAAATCCAAGGTGAAATGCTTCAATTGTCAGAAGATGGGGCACTTTGACTACGAATGCCAAGCCCCGAAGAGACCAAGAAGGAATAAATCTGGACCTGGTCAGAATAGCGGACAGAATTCTCGTGGCCCTAGGGAGTGCTTTAATTGCCACAAGCCAGAGCATCTAATCAAAAATTTTACACTGCTAAGAAATTTGAGGTAGCACATGTTTATGATGGAGCCGCTGCACCGGCTTCTTCCGAGGGAGTAGGTACACCTGATGTTTTAGGAGATACTCTTAATATTAAGAACATTCCTATTACAGTTTTGTTTGACAATGGTGCATCAAGAAGTTTCATATCTAATGACACAATAAAAAAATAAAACTGAAACCAAGAAAACTTAAAGAATCGATAAGGGCCCATAGTCCGATAGGAGGTTCACTTATGCTCGATCTGTATTGTAGAGTGCTTGTTTCTTATTCTTACTTCCAGTTCCCTTTTTACTTGATCGCTATGAGTTTTTCTGGATATGATATCGTACTTGGGCTAAATTGGTTAACAAAGTATGAGGCTGAGTTACTATGCACTGAAAGAGTAGTCAGAATTAAAACCAAATTCAGAAATATGATGACTATACCATGCCACGGCTCAGCCACAGATAGGAAAGAATTTTGGTCTTCTCTAGAAGTCACTCCTGCTTCTATTGAGGATATTCCTGTCATCAGAGATTATGCGGATGTGTTTGAAGAAGTTCACAACTTACCTCCGCGTAGAGAAATCGACTTCAGGATTGACTTGGTACCTAATGCAAGGCCCGTTGTGCATCCTATTCGGAGAATGACACTGAAAGAAAAAGAGGAGCTGAGCAATCAAACTAAGCAACTTTTGTGGAAGGGTCTAATCAGGCCTAGCTTCTCAAACTGGGGTGCAGCAGTGGTGTTTGTCCCAAAATCAGACGGTACCCTCAGACTATGTGTGGACTACCATGACCTCAATAAGCAAACGCTGAAAAATAAATACCCACTTCCACGTATTGATGATATGCTGGACCGCTTGAATGGAGCACAAGTATTCTCTAGGATGGACCTAGCTACATGTTTTCACCAATTACGCATTGCCGAAGAATGTGTTTCTTTGACCGCTTTTAGAGGGCCAGACTTATTCTATGAATGTTTAATAATGCCCTTCGGCTTATGCAATGCACTAGCATACTTTGTTGATCTGATGAACAGAGTATTCCGAGATGTTTTAAATAAATTTGTGCTGGTGTTCATCGATGACATCCTGATCTTTTCTAGATCCACTGCTGAGCATGAAAAACATCTGAAAGAAGTCTTGAAAATTTTGCGAAGAAATGTGTTGAAATCCAAATTCTCCAAATACATATTCTAGCAAGAAGAGGTGAAATTCCTTGGCCATGTTGTAAGGCATTTCGGTAGATCCAGGAAAGATCTCAGCCATCCAAGATTGGAAGCAGCCTAACACTCCTACAAAAGTCCGAAGTTTCGTAGGACTAGCTGGCTATTATCGGAAATTCATTAAAGATTTTTTAAAATTATCTTTTCCATTGACGAAGCTGACTAAGAAGCATACAAAGTTCGTTTGGACACCTGAATGTGAGGCAACTTTCCAAGAGCTGAAACGGAGGTTGACCACTGATCCTGTGTTGACCATTATTGATGGCAATCAGGATTTGAAAGTCAGGACAGATGCTTCCATTAAAGGTTATTCCTTTTATCTAAACAAACATGTCAGAGATGACATTTTAATGACAAATCTCATTTTAACATGTTATCCTTTTATGTGTTTAAGGTATTGGTACGGTGCTAATGCAAAGGGACAAAGTAGTCGCATATGCTAGCCGTCAGTTGAAACCACATGAGAAGAAATACCCCACTCATGATCATGAGTTGATGGCCATCGTATTTTATCTAAAGATATGGAGGCACTATCTCTTGGGTGAGAAGTTCGAGCTGTATGCTGATCACAAATCCTTGAAGTATCTATTCACCTAAAGAGATTTGAACTTGAGGCAGCAATGTTGGGTTGAATTTCCTTTGGCCTATGACCTGGACATCTTATATACTCCAAGAAAAGCCAATGTCGTAGCCGATGCACTCAGCAGGAAGAATACGGCCAGCACCATTCTTGTACTCGCCAATCTCATTATTACACCTTCCTTGATTGATAAGATCTCCGATCTTCAGAAGAATGATAAATTCATTCAGATGATTAGCGAGCGAATTCGAAAGGGCGAAGCGTCAAGCTTTCGAATAGATAGCAAGGGGACCCTTAGACTGCAAGGGTGAATATGTGTGCCAGATATTCCTGAGCTAAAAAGAGAAGTTATGGATAAGCGTATTTTTTGATGGAAGGCGATGAAGAGAGACATTACTATATATGTCGCTAGATGTCCCACCTGCCAGCAAGTCAAAAGCGATCAGCAGAAGCTAGCAGGATTGTTGCAACCGCTAGAGGTTCCAAGTTGGAAGTGGGACCAAATTTCCATGGACTTCATTGATGGTTTGCCCCGAACTAGAAAAGGCAATGAAAAAAATATGGGTGATTGTAGACCGCTTCACAAAGACTGCCCATTTTATCCATGTCAAATCTAATAGAACAGCTCGAAGTCTGGTATAGCTTTATTTCAGAGAGATTCTTAGACTACATGGAGTTCCCAGTAGCATTTTTAGTTACCGTGATCCGATATTTGCTAGCAAATTCTGGGAAGCATTCCAAGAGGAGCTTGGGACCAAGTTGAATATGAACACCGCTTATTATCCTCAGACAGATGGCCAGACTGAGAGGGTGAACCGCACATTAGAAGACTTGTTGCAAGCATGCATTCTTGATTTTGGTGGGTCATGGGAAGATCTCTTGCAGTTGGTTGAATTCTATTATAATAACAGCTACCAAGCAACCTTGCAGATGTCGCCATTTGAGGCATTATATGGCAGGCCATGCAGATCTCCCGCATGTTGGGTGGAACCCGGCAATCGATTAGTACTGGGTCCCGACATGATTCATGAAGCATCAGATAAAGTTGATTTTATTAAGAAGTGATTACTGGCTGTTCAAAGCTGTCAGAAGAGCTATGCAGACTCACGAAGAAGGAATTTAGAATTCTCTGTTGGTGATCTTGTGTACTTAAAGGTTTCCTCACTGAGAGGTGTAATTCGATTTGGGATGACGGGGGAATTGGCGCCGAGATTCATTGGTCCATTCCCTATTCTCGAAAGGATTGGAACTCTCTCCTATAGGGTACAGTTGCCTGACTGGTTACCAGGGGTTCACGATGTATTCCATGTGTCTCAACTCCAGAAGCATGTTCATGATCCAGACTTAGTTGTGGAGGAAGAAGCACAAAAAGATTTGGAGATTACCCCGAGCTTAGTAGTAAGAAGGGAGCCAGTGAAAATAGTTGGAAAAGAGACCCGAGTTCTGAGGAACAAGAGGATCCACTTAGTCAAGGTACAGTGGAGCGGGGATCCTAGAGACTATACATGGGAGACAGAGGATAGCATCAAACAGGCTTATCCCAAGTGCAGAGTGGACATCTCCAAGTAACTCTTATGTTGAGGTACATTTACAATACCTTGCATTTTCCGTTTTGTTTCCTACTTTACTATTGTTTCCTTTTTAGGGACAAAAAGCTTTTAAGCGGGGGAGATTGTAACAACCCGGAAAATCAGAACCAATTTAAAATTTTTATTTTGGCTATTTCAATGATTTTGAATAGTTAAAATAAATTATTTTAAATAATAATGATTAAAAATCTATTTAAATCGAAGTTAGAACGAATATATTTATTTTAATTTTAAAAGGGATTAGAAATAGCACGGTAGTTTGAAAAGTCAAATCTGAACTTTGACTAAATGTACACGATTCAAAATTAAACGGATTTTAGTGAAACCAAAAATATATAAATCTATTTAGAAATATCTTTCCAACAAATCCGAAAAATTGAAATTTCATAGTGGGAATAAAAAGTTATGGCCAATTGAATATTCAATATAGTCGCTATGGAATATAGTATAATTTATAGCCCGTATAAATGGCCATTATACAAACGACCTCCGTTTTCGATGAAACCACTTTTGTCTGATCCAGAATGCCAAATTATTGCTAATTTTAATTTTTTAGAATTTTCGGAATTAATTTGTGAGCGTAGTAAATTAAACTCTAATTTGATAATTTCTGCTGAATTTAATCGAACGTTAAAAAGGCTATTTTTCAAATTGTCTCCAAATTCGACGAAATTAATTTTTTTAGGACAGTATCGTCAAAACATAGCTAGATTTATTTTTCGGGAATTTTCGGAGTCCGTATGTGGCCCCAGTGAATTTAAATGTACGATTGAATTAATTTAATAAAGGATTTAAATTTTAAATTAAAGAAACTAGGCCAAAAAAAATCGTTTGGACTGATAAGACCTAGCCTATTAGTTCCGGAACAGGGGCAATAAGGTAGAAAGAACTCCTGTTGGACTGAAATTGGAGTTGTTAAGAATTTATGGATTTATTTGTAAAAATTAGAAATAAAATATTATAAAAATACTTTTTGTCTTCTTCCAAACCGTAGAACTACTGTAGCCGCCGCCTACTCCATTTCAATGGCCAATACCGCTCCATTTTTCCTCCATTAAAATCACGCGATCCGTACAACAAAATCCATCAGTTCTTTTGACAATATCGTAGAGATTCTCCTCCTATACAATTCCATACGGATTGATCCTCCTCTGGTGGCACGAACTCCGAGAACCGACGCCCTAAAGTTGCATCGTTCGCAGCGCCGCACCCCCCAATACCCACAATCGAGTTGGCCACGGTGGGGCCTCTGCGTGCGCCTCCCCGTGCTCGACGTCATGGTGGCTTCTGATCGTCTTCAAATTTGTAGATTTGATCGAGGAATTGAACCCTAGGTTCGAACGTCTACTGATAAGGTTACGGCCTTGTTTTCGTGTTTGAGGAAGAAGGATATTTCCATCTTTATTATTATGTAATTAATTTGTTTAAAATATTCGCAATCTAAATCAATTCATAACTCATTCATATGAACTCAGAACTGAACGATTTTTGAAGCTTTACGATCATAAGACCGAGATCTGCGTTTCTAGACTAACTAGAACCAATTCTGAGTTAATCAAAATTTGGCCAAAAATTGCAGATCTGAATCATTCAGATTTAAATGACAGTGAGAATTATTTTTTTATTTTTTTTAAATTAGAATTAATCATGATTGTATTAACATGGATCCGCTGTAAATTACTACATGCTATGCTACGCGATTTGATCTGTATTTGATATGTTATGTAGATCTGTTATTTTGGTGTTACTGTGTTATAACTAAATTTGCAATAAAAATGAATCAAACATTTTTGTTGTTTTTGTTGAATCAAATTATTCAACAAAAAAAATGAAGTATCACCTTTACTATATTTTGTTGGAATTAAATTTGCAGTAAAAATGAGTCAAATATTTTTGTTATTTTGTTGAATCAAAATATTCAACAAAAATGGAGTATCACTTTTATTATATTTGGTTGGAATTAAATTTGCAATAAAAATGTATCATAATTTTGCCACTTTGATTTAATTAGAATTTTCAATTAAAATGAAATATCACCCTTGTTAATTGATTGAATTAGAATTTTCAATCAAAATGAAATATCACCTTTGTTAATTGATTGAATTAGAATTTTCAATCAAAGTGAAATATCACCTTTGTTGATTGATTGAATTAGAATTTTCAATCAAAATGAAATATCACCTTTGTTAATTGATTGAATCAGAATTTTCAATTAAAATGAAATCTCACCCTTGTTAATTGATTGAATTAGAATTTTCAATCAAAATGAAATATCACATTTGTTAATTGATTGAATTAGAATTTTCAATCAAAATGAAATATCACCTTTGTTAATTGATTGAATTAGAATTTTCAGACAAAATGAAATATCCCCTTTTTAATTGATTGAATTAGAATTTTTAATCAAAATGAAATACCACCTTTGTTAATTGATTGAATTAGAATTTTCAATCAAAATGAAATATACGCCTTCGTTATTTGGTTGAGTTAGAATTTTCAATCAAAATGAACTATCAAATTTTGTCATTTTGTTAAATTAAAATTTTTAAACAAAAATGAAATATAAATTTCTATCATTTTATGGAATTATTGTAAAATAGAAATGTTCATGTTTTTAAACAAATAAAGCATAAGTTCACATTTTTTAATGTAATGTTAGAATATGAAAAATGTTCATGTTTTCAATAAAAACATGATTTCATTAAAAAATTCATATTTTAGTGTCAAGAATGAAAGTAGTGAAACAAATGTACATGTTTTAAAATCAAAACATGGTTTCATTAAAAAAAATACATTTTTAAAGTAATGAAAAAAATAAATAAGAAAAGTGTTCATGTTTTAAAATCAAAACATGATTACATTAAAAATATTCTTTTTATTGTAATGTTAGAAATTAGTGAAAAGATTCATGTTTTAAAATGAAATGTGTTTTACATTAAAAATTCACTTTTTAATGTAATAATAGAAATGTAGAAAAAGAAACATGTTTTAAAATGAAAATATGTTTTACATTAAAAATTCACTTTTAATGTAATAGTAGAAATTTAGATAAAGATTCATGTTTTAAAAAGAAAACATGTTTTACATTAAAAATTACTTTTTAATGTAATAATAGAAGTTGGACAAACATGCATGTTTTCAAAATAAAATATGTTCACATTAAAAACTTTTTTTTAATGAAATGGCTAAAATCACATTTATATTTACATCGCATATATTAGAATTTATATGCGTTATTAAAATTACATTTATATTTACATCACATATATTAGAATTTATATGTGTTGTTAAAATTACATTTATATTTACATCGCATATATTAGAACTTATATGCGTTGTTAGAGTTACATTTATATTTACATCGCATATATTAGAATTTACAAGCATTGTTAAAAGTACATTTATATTTACATTGCATATATTAGAATTTATACGCATTGTCAAAATTACATTTATATTTACATTGCATATATTAGAGTTTATATGCACAATAAAGTTAAAAATACAAAAACAAATAAAATGTAGTTTTTATTTGTTATTGACTCAGATGTCATGTAAACGAAATATATTTTGTTTGATATGATATAGATATGATATGCCAATCAAAACATTCTTTTATTTGGCATATTAAAAACGTTAGTGGAATCGTCGAATGGTTTATATTTATATATTATATATATATATATAAATATAAATTAAAATTAAATGAATCGCGCACGGTAGTTCGCGTTTCGGAATCGTAACTTTAAACGATTATACCGAAAGACCCAACCGTCGGATTTTCCCAAAACTGGAACCGTTAGGAGCGCTTTGGGAAGATCTTTCCAATGATTTTTTTTTAAATCCAACGGTTAGATTTCTAGATAAGTGTAAATCAAATTTTGATAAAAACAGCGTCAGGGCCGCCTATTGACCCGATGCGTCATTAAATTAATTTATCTATTTATATATATATATATATATATATAAATAGCGATAAACCATTATTAAATACCATTAACGATATGAAATGATTTTAAACTATATATATGGGAGAATCATTTGAAAGGACCGAGTTCAATCTCATTTCAAGTGACTATACGACGATCTAAACCGAAGATCTTGAAGACGGCGATTGAAGACCGGCGATCTTCAGATCAAAAGGATAACTACTGATGCCCGGCACTGGTTAGCTCCCAGTAAAGTGTTAAAGTGGTAGATGTCCGAAGATACTTGTTGATTGTCCGGATATGCGAGCACCTCTCTTCCGTATTGGATATACGGGACTAGGAATAAGGTGACTCCGGTTTCGTTCGGACCCAGAACGGACTTGTAAATGGATGTGTGTCCGACGTTGGATTTCATTCCGTGTAAATTGATTTCTATTTAATATATATCTGTTGGTGGCGGAGAATTAATTCTCTTGCTTAACACCCTTCTCTGAGATGCATGAGCTCATAGGTTATATATTGGTAGTTATCGATCGCATGGCGTGAATTGTCAATGTGACATGCCAAGATGCAATTGGTCAAGGCTTTTGTTGAAAAGCAGAGCCTTGTGGATGATGATCAAAGCATAGCCTATTTCGGCATAGTTTTGTGTATAACGTTACCTCACGGGCCTCACACCACGGTAAGAGTCAGAAGCGGGACAAGGGAACGCAGGGAGTGCACACGTTTCTTTCTAGCTAGAAGTGGTATTAGGGTTTTGCAAGCCTGACATTTTACTTATGTGGTTGATGGAATTAGGTGCCTCGGATTAATTGGTTGATTGTGACCATTTTATAGGTTCAATAGGACCGAGAAGCGTGTTTTCAGGAATTTTGTATCCACTAAAGTATTTGTGGACCGGCCCTGCAGTATCCACGGGTTTGCCGGTGTCTGAATCCTGAGACATTGCTAGTGTGTCTCGAATCGGTAAGGAGATCATCCCTAGCCTCGACTCCTGATGGAAACCAATTTCTAATACGACATTACGGTTTTGATTGTAAACCTGTATATGGCGACATAGTAGGATGGGGTACTATGCCGTCTAGGATTGATACATTTACTTTGAAGTATTTTTGAAACCTATTAGACGCTAATAATAATATTTAAAATATTGTTTTCTACATATCAAGCATTTTTGATCATTATAAGGTAAAACTCTATCCTTTGGTTTGCGTTGCATTATGCGATGGGACTTGAGTCTTATAATGATTTCATTTTCTAAAAAGCATTGCGTTGTTTTTAAATAATTTTTTCAAAATCTATGCACTGGCAATCTAATGGAGTAAACCCGTTCCACGTTAGCGGCGTGGTCCTGTGATCAGCCATATTATTAGTTAAGAAAGACTTCTCATACCGGTCTCATGACTGACTCGTAGTTTGTTTCACTTTGCAAACTCGGGTGCCCTCTTTCCACATGAGCAGCCAAGTGACAGGTTTAGGTATGGACACATTCTAGATTGGAGCTTGCTTAAGAAAGAAGATGATGAACCTTTTCCTTTTTATCTTTTTATTTCTGCTTGAGACATTTAGACATTATTGATCTTTGATGTATTTGATGGAGTTGAGACTTATATCTGTTTTCGTTTAGACTTCTATTTGCTAAGTGTATCCTGTAACTGCGTACTCTGATGTCTTTGATGTTATGTTGTGATGACATTATTATTTCCGCTGCAATGGTTTATGTGTTATGCTATTATCTGAGATCTGTTATTGTTGTAATTATGTTATTCTCCTATGGTTATCCTTGCTTTCGAACTACGAAAGTTTGGGGTCGTCAAGTTGAAATAGCTACAACTTTTATGTTGAACACTTTTTCAGATTTCGAATATGTTTAGGTCGAAACTAGCAATCTTTCAGAAGCATTTTTGTACCTAGATTTCTAATTTAAAATTTGGTTGTTTCTGTTTTAATCATATTTCCTTTAATTTTTATCGAAAACCAGTTTCCTTTTGTTTAATTGAAGAGAAAAGAATTTGCAACAACTTTTTTGTTTACGACTTTTTCAGATACCTTTGTTTAGTGGTCCAAAATTTTATTTTAAGATGACTAAAATTTGTTCACTTATTATAAAAAAATTGTAAAAATCATAATCCATCTTCCTAAGCCAAAACCTTTTGACTCCCTTTATTTAAATTGCTTGGGGCATTGATTTGTGAATATGTCTATACCATGGTATTAAAGAGAGCGTAATTGTGCTTGTAATTGGAATGGTGCATCATATTTTTCGTATCCGTGTCTGTATCAACCTGCATCATCTTCCGTTTATACACCATGAAAGGTGAGTTTATCTCACACTTGACTTACATTTTTTGTAGAAGTGATACTCAACACATTTGAAATGCTATGAAATGTGTATGATTGTTTTAGAAAATCTTATTATATGTTGTGCACAAATAACGCACATTTACGACACTGCTGATGTATATGATATGAATGTGCACATGTGACATATATTACTTCATGTATATATTTGATTTGTTAAGTTTACTTCATGTATATATTTGATATGTTTAGTTTACGGATGTTGTTTATTTATTCTCATACTCCAAGTTCCTTATGGGTTGAAATGGTATATACCCGAATCACTGTATAGATTTAGCAAATGAATTGAAACGACCCGAACTTCCCCAGTAAGGAAAGCACGGATAGCTTTGAGAACAAGCCACAAAAGAACGCAGACGGAAGAACATTTCATTGTTTATTACAACAATTCCATCAGAATATAAGAATATACAGAGTATGAATAAATATTGCACATTATAAAATATCAGAGATTACAGTACATTACACAGCAGCGGAAAATAATACAATACACAACTGAAGGAGATATACGGATACAAAGCTTTCCGGAAATCATTCCAGCTGTAAACCAGGATCCTGTGAATAAAAAAATCTGCAAAACCAAAACTACTAGCTGCCCGTGTCAAAATAAGGGCACCCAGAGTTTAGGTTAAAACAATAAACTCCAGGTCAGTCATGGGACTGGTGTGAGAACTAAAACTGTTATTAATCTTTATTTTAAAGTTAGGTAAATCAAGGGACCACGCCGTCTAACACGGAACGGGTTTCCCCCCAAGAATACCAGTGCATAAAACAACAGCGCAATGCTAATTAAAGAACAATGAAGCTGTTATAAGACCCATGTCCCATCATACAATGCAACACAAACCGGAGGATAGGGTTTTACCTTATAACAACCAAAGAATGCTTGATACGCTAAATTTCATTTGATACTATTATAAGTGCATAGTGTATAAAACAACTTCAAATCGTAAGTATCAATCATAGATGGCACAAGCGCCCCATCCCACTATGTCGCCATACTAGGCTCTACAAATAAAACCGAATTATCACGTATGGGAAATTGGATTTCCGTCTGTGAACTGAGGCCAGGGATCGTCCTCTACCGATTCGAGACAATCTAGCCTACCATATCTCAGGACCCAGACTCAGGTGAGCCCCTGGATCGTCAGGGCGGGTCCACTGATGTGGATTAAAATGCCTGAACACGATGTCTCCCCGCCATATGGGGCGTAAATGAGCCAAATGACTCCATCGGCTCCATACAGTCACCGATATATCCGAGGCGCCTCGCAACAGCAACAACCACATAAGTCAAACTCGTCAGGGCGTGTAAAACCACTGACGCCACTTCTAGCTAGAAAGAAACGCATGTCCACCCTGATGTCCTCTCCCGTTTCTGGTTCACAAACGGGGTGTGAGGCTCGCGAATCAACGTTACACAAAGCTATGCCACACAGGTCGTGCTTTGATCATCACCCACAAGACTTTGCTTTTCAACAAAAGCCTTGATCATCTTCCACTTAGGCATGCTACACAGGCAATTCACTCCATGCGATTGATATCCATCGATATATAACCCCTGAGCTCGTACGTCTCAGAGAAGGGCGTTAAGCAAGAGAATAAATTCTCCACCGCCAAACAGATATATATTTAATAGAAATCAATCACACAGACTAAAATCCAATGTCAGACACACAGTCCATTTACAAGTCCGTTCTGGGTCTGAACGGAAGCGGAGGCACCTAGTACCCCGCATATCCATCGATCTCCAAGTACGTTTGGATGATCACTAACTGATTCCCATCTCTTGGGTGTACGGCCCAATCAAGATCATCAGTAATCACCCAAACGACGTGAAGACCTCCGGTCTTCATCTTTGACACCACGTCGAATCAGTTATTCAGAATGGGATAAACCCGGTCTTTTCGAATAACTCGTGTATATAATAAACGAGTTTTACACAAACCCAACATACGCCTCATTCCAATTCAGAATATTCTTTTATTCAAATATTCTTACACTTTGGGAAAGGTTCCCATTAATTTTATCAAAGATAAATTCTTTAAATTTATTCTTTAATCTTCTTTGAATATCAATTCAAACTAGTCGGGATTAGCGAACCACACCGAAGTAATTATTTATTTTATTTCCCAATCCCAACCTATTTATCCCATGAAGTAAAACTGGTAATACTTCATATCTAACACCATTGTGTTATCGGTAAATTCAATTACCATTTCACGTTCAAATCTAATTAAAGATTTAACTATCGCCTGGAGCAAAACTGGTGATACTCCATTCTGGATCTTTTCAATCTAATTAAAGAATCATTAAAACTCCACTTAGTTTTAATCTTTAACTGGGTTAAAGAATCAGTGTCATTTAAAACATGGTTCATGATAAACCCAAAATCACATTCCATTAATTATCAGGTTAAAGAACAAGTGTTATTTAAAACACTGTTCACGATAAACCCAAAAATCAATACCAATTCAATTCCAATTAAATATTATTTAATTGGCACACTTCATTAAATCTACATAAAAAGATTTAATCTTTTTCTCAATTGGGCTTAAGAACAGTGTTAATGAAGACACCATTCACGACAAACCCAAATCACATTTGATATTAAATACAAGGCTCTGAATAGAAAATATATCGGCTTATATTCAATATCAAATTCTATGACTAACAAATATCATATTAGAAATAACGATATAAATATATCTTTCAAATTCCCATAACAATACCTGTATCATCATGAAATCCAACATCGAAATATTCCACAAACAATTTCGATTCAAATCCATTCCAATTCAATTATTGGAAATTCTGGTTATTTTCAAAACCATTTCAAATCCAATTTATTTATTTTAAAAACAAATAAATTATTATTCTAGTTCAAAACTAGTTCATTTCGATAAAAATCTATTTTTATCTTTTCAAATATGGAGTTTTTCATCCCAATTCTTCACAAATCATTTCTTATGATTTTACACAAATTATTACTATCTTTAATAATTTTATCAAGGCTCGTACAGTCGATTTCCATCAACGGCCATCGAACTGCACTTACAACGACCTTTTCCAAATTTGATTTGGACATAATTCCAAATCCAACCGTTAGATTTCAAATTTCTAATATTTGTTAGAAAGCTCTTTTCGATATGAACATAACGGTTCCAGTTTTAGGAGAATCTGACGGTCGGATCTCCCGCAATGTCCATTCGAAGTCAATGGTCGAAATTCACGAACGGCCGCGGCGCATTCTATTCAGGCCATTCTATATATATTATATATATTTCATCGATTTCCTATTTAAAACGTATTTTATAAATCGTTTTAAATTCGTTTTCAAAACGGTTTCAACTTCATATTCAATTTTAAATCAAAATTGAATTTTTGCTTATAAATTCCTTTCAAATTCATTTCAAATTGATTTCAATTCAAATTGATTTCAATTCAAATTGATTTCTAATTCAAATTTCAATTCGTTTTCAATTCAATTTCAATTCGAATTCATTTATATTCAATTTCAATTTGAATTCATTTCTATTTAATTTCAATTCGAATTCATTTCTATTCAGTTTAATTCGAATTTCAATTCTTTTCAAAATATCAGATTTTGAAATCAGTTTCGATATGCATTATAAAATGAATAAAATCGATATAAATATCGTTCATGTCAAAATGGCGTCAATCTAATCAACACGGCTTTATATATTTCAATTTTCAAATATTTCTTTTTCAAATATTTTATTCAAATAGTCCTCTTCAAATATTCTATTTCAAAACTGGAATGAGGCCCAATCAATTACCATAGATTTTATTTCTATGGACTTCCATACAACACATGTATATATCGACAACGACAAATAATCAACCATCATCCAAAGTGCATTCTACACTGTATAAGCATCAAATATAAATATTCAACGCTTATAACAGTCTGTCAATCAATCGATCGACATACAACTAATTATTGGGATTAGTGTATGTCATATATCATCCTAATACCCGTGTGGGGTTTCAATCAATCAAACACAGATTTTATTTGTGCAATTGGGCGATGTGTAAAATTTATCGTCCCAATCAATATCAGTCAAATGTGTGTATATAAACAAATCATCCGATTCATTTATAAATATTTATTTTATATACACGTTAAAAATTATATTTTTAACTATAAAATATTTTCCACTATAAAATATTTCATTTCATTTCACATCACATCACACAATCAACTACACATCAAAATCAAACAAACAAGCATACAAGCCGTCCATGGTCTGTGGACGACGGGTGTCGAGTGCTACTAAACACCGTCTACATCCTAGTATATATTTTAACTAGAAAATTAAATTAAAGGTGAGAAGTTCTCACCGACTAGCTAATCCAAACGCCTCGACTCTTCTTATGTAGGAAATCTTCACCTTTTCGTCTTTTGTCACTTTCGTTGCCCGTAGCCAATACATATATAAAAATCACATTTTTATATTCTTGCTATGTATATAAAAATCACATTTTTACACCGCTACTATATAGATAAAAATTCTATTTTTACATCGCTACTATATAGATAAAAATTCTATTTTTACATCGCTACTATATAGATAAAAATTCTATTTTTACAACGATGTTCATATAATAAAGATTATATTTTTATCACGCTATTCTTTATATACAAATTATATTTTTATATCTACTTCTAATATAAAGATTGAATTTTCATTTCGCTACATATATAAAGGTCAAATTTTTACTATCTAAATAATATAAAAATCATATTTTTATATTGTCTATCTTATAAAAATCATACTTTTATAATCTCTACTATATAAAAATCGTATTTTTATTTGCTAGGAATATAAATAAAAATCCTATCTTGCTACTAAATGTATAAAAATCTTATCTTTATATAAAAAAAAAAATAACCTTTCATACAGAAAAATTATAGCTTTATATAAATAAATTTTATAGCTTTCTATAATATAAAACAAAACATACTAGATGAAATGGCTTACTGTGTTATTTCCGAGGGGTTGGTGTACTGCGGTTTGAATCTGCAGTGGAGGAGCTCACGGTGGCGTCAACGATGGTTGCTGGGTTCGTCGGTGGCGGTCTTCGAGGGGAGCGCGGTGGTTTCGGTGACTGGGGGCTAGGGTTCGCGGGTCTGCGGGCTTGGGGAGGCTGGAGGGGCTGTCGAAGGGGAGAGGGGTGCGATCGGAGGTGGGGGTGGCCCTCGGCTGAGGCGCATCGGCACTGGCGATTTGAGGTGGGGGGGGCGATGGCAGTGGCGGCCCCCCCGTCGCTCTCCTCGTTTTTTTTTCAAAGACTGAAATTGAAATGAAGGGGGGGGTCCTAAGAGAATAAAGAGGGTGAGGAGAGAGAGTTTTATTCAGGCCATTCTATATATAATATATATATTATATATATTTCGTCGATTTCCTTTTTAAAACGTATTTTATAAATCGTTTTAAATTCGTTTTCAAAACGGTTTCAACTTCATATTCAATTTTAAATCAAAATAGATTTTTTCCTTATAAATTCCTTTCAAATTCATTTCAAATTGATTTCAATTCAAATTGATTTCTAATTCAAATTTCAGTTCGTTTTCAATTAAATTCAGTTTCAATTCGAATTCATTTATATTCAATTTCAATTTGAATTCATTTATATTTAATTTCAATTCGAATTCATTTCTATTCAGTTTAATTCGAATTTCAATTCTTTTCAAAATATCAGATTTTGAAATCACTTTCGATATTCATTATAAAATGAATAAAATCGATATAAATATCGTTCACGTCAAAATGGCGTCAATCTAATCAACACGGCTTCATATATTTCAATTTTCAAATACTTATTTTTCAAATATTTTATTCAAATAGTCCTCTTCAAATATTCTATTTCAAAACTGGAATGAGGCCCAATCAATTACCATAGATTTTATTTCTATGGACTTCCATACAACACATGTATATATCGACAACGAAAAATAATCAACCATCATCCAAAGTGCATTCTACACTGTATAAGCATCAAATATAAATATTCAACGCTTATAACAGTCTGTCAATCAATCGATCGACATACAACTAATTATTGGGATTAGTGTATGTCATATATCATCCCAATACCCGTGTGGGGTTTCAATCAATCAAACACATATTTTATTTGTGCAATTGGGCGATGTGTAAAATTTATCGTCCCAATCAATATCAGTCAAATGTGTGTATATAAACAAATCGTCCGATTCGTTTATAAATATTTATTTTATATACACGTTAAAAATTATATTTTTAACTATAAAATATTTTCCATTATAAAATATTTCATTTCATTTCACATCACATCACACAATCAACTACACATCAAAATCAAACAAACAAGCATACAAGCCGTCCATGGTCTGTGGATGACGGGTGTCGGGTGCTACTAAACACCGTCTGCATCCTAGTATATATTTTAACTAGAAAATTAAATTAAAGGTGAGAAGTTCTCACCGACTAGCTAATCCAAACGCCTCGACACTTCTTATGTAGGAAATCTTCACCTTTTCGTCTTTTGTCACTTTTGTTGCCCGTAGCCACTACATATATAAAAATCACAATTTTATATTCTTGCTATGTATATAAAAATCACATTTTTACACCGCTACTATATAGATTAAAATTATATTTTTACATCGCTACTATATAGATAAAAATTCTATTTTTACATCGCTACTATATAGATAAAAATTCTATTTTTACATCGCTACTATATAGATAAAAATTCTATTTTTACAACGACGTTCATATAATAAAGATTTTATTTTTATCTTCTCTATATAAATATTATATTTTTATATCTACTTCTAATATAAAGATTGAATTTTCATTTCGCTACATATATAAAGGTCAAATTTTTACTATCTAAATAATATAAAAATCGTATTTTTATATTCTCTATCTTATAAAAATCATACTTTTATAATCTCTACTATATAAAAATCATATTTTTATTTGCTAGGAATATAAATAAAAATCCTATCTTGCTACTAAATGTATAAAAATCTTATCTTTATATAAAAAAAATTATAACCTTTCATACATAAAAATTATAGCTTTATATAAATAAATTTTATAGCTTTCTATAATATAAAACAAAACATACTAGATGAAATGGCTTACTGTGTTGTTTCCGAGGGGGTAGTGGACTGCGGTTTGAATCTGCAGTGGAGGAGCTCACGATGGCGTCAACGATGGTTGCTGGGTTCGTCGGTGGTGGTCTTCGAGGGGAGCGTGGTGGTTTCGGTGACTGGGGGCTAGGGTTCGCGAGTCTGTGGGCTTGGGGAGGCTGAAGGGGCTGTCAAAGGGGAGAGGGGTGCGATTGGAGGTGAGGGTAGCCCTCGGCTGAGGCGCATCGGCGTTGGCGATTTGAGGGGGGGGGGGGGGGCGATGGCAGCGGCGCCCCCCCCCCCCCCCGTCGCTCTCCTCGTATTTTATTTCTTTTTTTTCAAAGACTGAAATTGAAATGAAGGGGGGGGGTCCTGAGAGAATAAAGAGGGTGAGGAGAGAGAGTTTTATTATTATTTAATTTATTTTAATCCACTAAAAGTAACTTTTTCTTTCGACTTCAGAATCGAACCCACCGCCTATTGTCCATAGCTAATTACCCCCATTCTGAAAACAATGGGATATGTATCGTAGGCCAATTCGGTCGTTTCGACCAGTTTTCGTCAAAATCAACATATAACTCTATATATTGAATTTGAACGCACATTTCAATTTACCGAGACCACATACGAACTCCAAAAATTCCAGAAAAATATTTTCTAGCTTCATATTGACGATACGGTCCTAACAAAACTAGTTTCGTCGAATTCTGAGACCGTTTGAAAAATGACCATTTTCCAGCTGATTAAAATCAACTGAAACTGGTCAAACGCGTTTTCCTTTGCCACGCTCACATATTGATTCGAAAAATTACGAAATTTGAAACCTAGCAATAACTAGACATCACGGACCCAACAAAATTGGTTTCGTCGAAAACCGAGGTCGTTTGCAAAATTTCCATTTTTAAGGGCCAGAATTCCATATCGACTATTCTGAATTTTCAACTGGACATAACATTTCATTCCCGCTATGAAATTTCAATTTTTCGGATTCATTGGAAAGATATTCTCAAATAGATTCAAATATTTTTGGTTTTGCTGAAATTCGTTTTATTTTGAATCTTGTACATTCAATTGATGTTTGAAATCGAATTATTGAACTACCGTGCCATTTTCAATTCCTTTTATAATTATAAATAAATATTTATATTATAACGACGACGTATATAAATATATACGTTCGAATTATATTCAAAATAAATTTTTCGTCACTATTATTTAAAATAATTCATTTTAAATATTCAAAATTCGCTAAAATTGCCAATATAAATTTTTTAAATTGGCTCGGATTTCCGGGTTATTACATGAATTGAATCGATTTAGGATGCGATTTGAAATGATATATACCCGGGATTCAAAATTTTAAATCTTGGACTGAAATGATATATATATCCATATTACTTGGCCTAGGTAGAAAGTTATATATAGACACCGGTGGTCTATTTTGAAATAGTTTCTAAATGTGAATGTATTTGTTATAATATTATTTTAAATTTAAATAATTTAAATTATTTTAGAAGTAATTTAAAATTTATTATTTAAATTTAATATTGATTAAATTTTAAATCTAATATATAAATAAAGATTTTACCAAAATATAAATATAGTTTTTTTTCTTGACACTTTACATTAAGAAAGGTTTAAAGAGAGATTTGGGATATAATTGTAACTTAATGTGTTTAATGAATAAATTGAAATGGAATTAAAATTTTAGTATTGATTTTAAAATAAAATGTAATTTAGAAAATGATGAAATGAGTTTTATATAAAATTGATTAAGATAATGTAACTTAAAATTTTGATTTGATAATAATTTATAAAATGAATGGTTCGAATCTAAATATAATTGAAGTGATATTTAGAATTGATTAAACTTGAAATCTGAGTTTTAATAGTAGTGAAATGAAAGAAATGTTATTTGAAGTAAAATTGAAATTTTGAGAATTCGATTGAAGTAATAAATTTTGAACCTAACTTGAATAATATCTATAATATATTGGAATTTGAATATACTTTTAAGTTTTAAAGAATTTGAAGTGAATTTTTGATAATTTAATTTGTTATAATCTGAACTTGAACATATGGATACATGGTTCGGATTGGATTATTATTTAATGTAACAACCCGAAAAATCGAAACCAATTTAAAAATTTTATTTTGGCAATTTTAATGAATTTTGGATATTTAAAATGATTTATTTTAAATAATAATGACTAGAAATTTATTTTGAATAGAATTAGAATGTATAAATTTATTTAAATCGAAGTTAGAATGTAAATATTTATTTTAAATATAAAAGGAATTGGAAATGGCGTGGTAGTTTGAAAATTCGATTTCAAATTTCAAATGAATGTACAGGATTCACAATAAACCGGTTAGTAAAACCAGGAATATTTGAATCTGTTTGAAAATATCTTTCCAACGAATGTGAAAAATCTAGATTTCATAGCGGGGATAAAAAGTTATGTCCAGTTGAAAATTCAGAATAGTCGCTATGGAATTTATATAATATATAACCCTTAAAAATGGTGATTTTTCAAACGACCTCCGTTTTCGACGAGACCACTTTTGTTGGATCCGGAATGTCAAATTATTGCTAGATTCCAATTTTCATAATTTTTGGAATCAATATGTCAGCGCGGTGAATTTAAACGTGTTTGGTAATTTTAATTCGAATTTAATCGACAAGAAAATGACCATTTTTCAAATGGTCTCCAAATTCAACGAAATTAGTTTTGTTAGAACCGTATCGTCAAACCATAGCCAGATTTATTTTTCGGGAATTTTTGGAGTCTGTATGTGGCCCCGGTAAATTAAAATGTACACTTAAATTGAATATATATGGATTTAAAATTTTAATTTAAACAAAAACTAATCGAATCAGTTGAATCAGCTTATGGGACATATCCCATTGTGTCCAGAATGGGGATATTTGGCTAGGGCGATAGTCGTTGGGTTTGATTTAAAGTTCGGATAAGGAAACACTATTTTTGAAATAAAAATATATGTGGGCAAATAGAATTATTCCATTCATTATTTTAATTTTCCTGAAAAAATAAAAAACCCCGTAACCCTTCGATTTCGACGACGACCATTGCTCCTTCCTTCTCTCCTCCCTAACTCTCAAACCACTTAACAAAATTCGAAGGTCCTTGTAACGTCCCGTATTTTTATCACCGCAGCTCTGAATATTTAAATATTGGATTTGTAATATAAATGGAGTTTTATAAATCGAATTTTGAACGTATAAGTATATATTAAATATAAACGAGCTCGAAATGACGCGGTTGTTCGTAATATTCAGTTTTGAACTTCAACTGAGTGTACACGATCCGTTATAAACCGGAATTCACTAAAACAAGAAATATTCGAATCTGTTGAACAATAATTTTGTAATGGAAAAGAAAAATCAGGATTCCGTATTTTATATTGAGAGTTATAGCCAAATGAAATTTTCAAATAGTCGCTGTGGAATTTATTTATAAACTATAACGATTTATTTATTAAAATAAATCGATTTTTAATCAATTTAATAATGGTTTAACGTGAAAATAAATTATCGAGTTTAAAATTCCGAGTTAGTGTATTTTGGGAATTTCACATAATTCAGTTTGTGTATATTTATCTGATAATAATAATAATTTATTTGAATCAGTTTATATTCAATTGAATTTAATTTTAAAAAGTCAGTTTAAAATAAATATCTTCAGTATATGGTCAAGTTAGACCGTGGAGACTGTCCCAGTGTGTTCAGAATAGTGGTAGAACCCTGGAAATGCCGTTTGTTGCGTTCAAATAGGGGTTCGATAGTGCATGATATTTTAAATAACGTCACTGCAATAAATTAATTAAATTAAATTAAATAAATATAAAAAAGATCTCGAAGTATAGGGGACGACCTTAACTCACAAGCACATGCTACTCTGAAATTTTTATAGCGTCTTCTCCTTTCAATTTCACATCTGCTTACTTCCTTCTCCATGAAGCCTTCAGAGATGGTACACTGAAGCCTACTCTACCTCTCAACCTATCTAAAAGACGTTGCTCTTATCCTGGTACCTTCGCGCCTATATAAACAGTCGTTCCCTTCGATAGCCATTCCATCAACCAGGACTGAATCCGATCTTTTCCACCGTAGTTATTTTCTCTTCAGTAAACTTAGATCGCAAATCCCTCCTCAATTAAAAATAAAAATCGATAATCGAACAGAAAATTACAACTTCCATTCAACGCGATCAGAATCCACTACAGATCTTAGAGCTCGACGAGGTGTTTCAATCGCTGCTATCATTATTGTGAGGGTCGGAACGGGTCACTGGAGTTGACCGCGAAGTTCGACGTGGTTGGGAGGATCGGCAGTGGAGTATACATGGAGGCTACTGTTGATTTTGTTGAAGTAAAGGGGATTCGAAAGTGAAAATAAAAAGAAGGGAAATCGCGATTCTTTTCATCGCGGTTCGAACAGGAGCTCATCAATGCCTGGAGCCGTTCGCGATTCAACGTGACAACGGGGTGCAATTGCTGGAGTAAGGTGATGGTTGTTTGGGGAAATGCTGTGCGATTATGAGGCATGGAGTTGCGATATCTGATTTATTGAATCTGGAATGATGACAGTTCGTAAGTAAAGATGGGGGAAGCGATAGTGGAAGTCTGGGTAGATATGGACTGATCGAAGTGGATGGATCAGGAGCTTGGCAGTTGAATGTTTGGGAAAATGTAGATGGGGGTGCTCAACAATGTTTGAATGAGACTGAAGGAGTTTAAGGCATAGAAATGGTGCACAGTAGGGTTGTCAGGTCTATGATCATGGTGCAAAAGTTTGTGGTGAACCGGAATGTTTCGGCAAATGGTAGAATGGAGAGTGGGTTGGTGATTTTGGATCTGTGACTTGGTAAAAGGTTTGTTGCAGTGAGATGTAGGAATGATGCTATTATAGTAGTGATCAGTTACAAGTTTTGGCCGACGGTGATTATAGTTAGGAAGGAGGAGGCGTAGTGAACTGGACTGGAGCAAGACAGTAAGGTATATGCTTTTAATAAATTTAAATTTACATACAAAATCTATTTAAACAGTTCATTAAAAATAAATAAATACTTAATCGATAAATACATGTAGGAGAATTTATTTTAATAGTTATTTTAGATTAATCATTGTTTAACCAATTGATAAATTTAAAATTTTATCATAGGTGAAAAATAAATTGTATTCGAGACAATGAAGTAGTTGCATAGCCGAGATGAGACGGAATTTGAACGGATATTAGGCACACGAAAACCAAGGTGAGTTAAACTCACTCAGTTAATTATTTGAACTGTTTTTAATAGTTCAAAATTTTGTTTTATTGCTTGGTTGGCTGATAATTGTTTGATATAAAGTGATAATAATATGTAATAATATATAATAATGTATAAAAATAATATTGGTGATTTGTTATTCCCACAGTATCATTAGCGGATGATTTCCCTATGCGCCCAACAATATATATAGTGGATGACCATTATACCGCGATATCCTGCCTTGACGCAGGATGGGTATTATTATTGTTGACTAACCTTTGTGGATGCAAGAAAAACAGGTTGGAGGAATCCAGCTGGATTCCTAACATTTAAATTATTTGTTTATCATATATAGACTGTTATATGATGTGTTTATAACCTCAGATAGTTTATAGTATACTTGGGTGTGTTGGTAACACTGATGGTTGATTTTGGATATTGTAAATATCCTAATAATAATATTTAGATTTCCAAAACTGAAATTGAAATATAAAAAGAGTTTTAAGATATTTATTTATAAATAGAAATGATTATTTAGAATCCAAAATAAATAGGATTTAATATTAAATATTCGTTAAACAAATATTGTGAAGAGGTGATTTTATAAGCGACATTCTAAGTGAAATTATTTTTATTGAAGGATTTAAGGAAAAATGGAAATTATGTGATTTGAAATAGAAATGGAACTCGAACAATGAGCCGATATGTTAAAATAGATTTAAACCTTTTCAATTGCAAGGAAAATTTGAAAAGAGATTATATGAAATAAATTTATGATTATAAATTATAAATAGACTTTAAACTTGAAGTTACAAGTATGGATTTAGGTTGACTAAATAATTCAAATTTGAATTGCGTTGGGGAATAATATTCACGATTAAGACGAATAAGGGTTAAAGAAAATTATTTGAAAAAAATAGGGATTTATCAGAAGTAAGTTAGGAAGGATTTTAGATTATAAATTGAATTTAAGTCAAATTAATTAGAATAATATAGTAAATAATTTTATATAAGATTTATAGATAATAATTATGAATAGTAAGAATTGGCAAATGATATACGAATATTTTTATGGAATGAAGTTATTGCAATAAACCGAGATTAATTGTAATAAAACTATAAAGGTGTGTATAAAGAATATTTATGGAATATTCGATTATGGTTTTGTAAATAATATTTTTAAGTGAAATATTTAGAATGATAATGAATTTGAAAATATGGAAAAATAATTTGAATGTGACTTTGGAAGAAAAATAGAAATTGGATTTAAACCAATATTTCAAATTTAAATTTTCCAATTTGCAAAGGAAAATATAAAGGAGATTTTATAACTCAATAGAAGTTATAAAACCAAAACATGTAGTTGCGAGTACGAAATCAAGTTGATTAATTAATCCAAGTATGGATTAGTATTGAGAAATAGTATTCACAGGTGAGGTGAATAAGTGCCAAAGCAAATAAGTGGAAAAAGAATTTGTTAGGAAAGTAGTTAGGAAATGTTTGAGGTTATAAATTCTAATTGAATTTTAGATTGAACTAATTCGAATAGCAATATTTAATTTATTAAAGCAATTATATAAGATTTTATAAAATAAATATTCATAGTAAAGGATTTACAAATAATACTTATATACATATATTTTAAATATAGTTAGCAGTTTATGGAATAAAGCTAAAATGAGTTGTAATTAACATATAAAGATGTTTATGAAGAATATTCGTATAAACTTGATTTTTCAAAGGTTAAATAAAAATTGGAGTTGATTAATAAAATGATCTTATTATGAGAAAATCCTTGTCCCAGTTTAGAAATAAATAAATATTTTGCAAACGTTTTGCAAATCATATCTTTAAAATAAAATATTGTATACTAGTAATAGTAAATGTGTTGAAGTCATATTTGTAAGCAAATGTTTGAAATGGTAATAAGTTGAGATAAATATCTCGTTTAAAGTGATAATGAATAAATGAGAATTTTTATTCGTTAGAAGACAAGAAATGAAATTAAGAAAAAAATTAGAAACTAACAGGAGATTAGTGAGTTGAGCAGTTTCCTGAGTGTCGATCTGATGTTAGCCTTCGGGGTTGATATTTGGGGAACTATTCTCTTACTAGTTTAAAGTTAGAGACTGATGACCGAGATGAGAATTACGTTCTTAAATGTGTTTTAAAATGAAAGAGTTTTGAATATTCTTATATATTTATATAAGAAGAGAAAATGAATATTCCATTTATTGGAAAATAGAGAAGTCTTAAACAAATGATTGGTTAATCAAAAAGGGGTCAAAAATGATAATAGATATCAAATTAGTGAATTCAAATTTTCTTTTATGGATGAATGGATGTTTTATTTGATAGTTAAATAACCAACTATCAAATCTAGCCTATACACTGGTTGGTACGGAAAAACCGGGATCAAATTTATTCGAAAACCATTCCGAACCAACTAATACGTAAACGTGGAAGATGCTGATTGAAGACGGATCAATGAAGACCGTAGATCTTTAAAAGCGAAAGAACTACTTGTCGGAGTCTCTGGAGTCACGCCCGGAGATATTCAAATAGTGATCCTGTCATGGTTGAAATCGACGGATCGCAAGGACTACTCGCTACTAACCCATAGGGTGATTCCTATGATGCGGTAGGAGAATGCCTTCGGTTTGTCCAATCCTAGGATAACTTGTATGGATGAATGTCTGACAAAGTATTTCCAACGGACCACGTACATTGATTTCCTCAAATGTATTTCTGTTGATGGCGGAGAAGACACCTTCTCTTAGCTTGAACACTATAATATTTTTGTGGACGTCAATTAGTGATATCTGACAGATTTGACAATGTGGCATTCAAAGTGAATGGTGGCCAGATGATCTAGAAATACGATTATAACCTCTAGCCTCAAAACCGGAAATGAAAAAAATCGGGCGGGCAGCATGGCTATGTAGGTCGCACCCATTAGGCTGTTTTGTCACCATCTAGAGAATATTCATATTTTTTACTTATTTTCACTTATGTATCTCCCGGAAACGGTCATGTTGCAATCAACCATAGGTGACAACATATTCGATACACTCAAGAGAAATGAGTGGTCGGTCATGTGTGGGCCAGGTTGCAAGACGTTCTTGCTGAACCCAGTGTATTCCCCTCTAGAGATACACTATCGGCAGGTGGTCCCATACCTTGTCATAGTTGGAAATCCAATCCCCAATAAGCGCCCGCGGTTTTGATTATAGTACTATGTATGTAGAACGTGAGATGCAAGCATTCTTCTAGATTGATATTTATTTGTATTTAGACACTATTATAATATCAGAAAAGATATTGATTTCAAAATGTTTTAGGTTATCGTAAGGTAAAAACCATCCGTGCTTATGTGTGGGCTGGTCTTACGATTATCCTTTCTTTCAAAATGATTTTTAACTTCAAAATCAAGTTGGATGATACCAATAATTCATTCTGTTTTTCTCACGCTGGTTCACCAGACTAACCTATGGTGTTTGTAAATGTTCGGGTCAGACCCAATTGGGTCTGACCGAGTTGTACAGGTTCAATGCAAGTTGATACAGACTTTAGGAGACGAGCTGGAGGAGATAAGATGTATTATATATGTAGATATTATTCCGCTGTGTGTTGAAAATGAGGATAGACTGTCATAACTGTCCAGATGAATTGAATGGCCGCTGTACTCTAATAAAGTTGTAAGTATTGTTTAAGTTTTCAATAAAGATTTATTTTTGTATTATAATTTATTCCACTACGATGTGAGACTCTGATATTGTGGTTAGTTGTTCTTCTTCCTTTTCTTCTATTCTAATCTTTCTTTCTTTTCTTTTTCTCACCCTCTAACTTCTTTCTTTAACACTCTGGATTTTCGGTACTCGAGTTTGGACACTGGATGTATTTGTGTCAAAAATTCGAGCATCGAATTTTTCGGGTCGTTACAGTGGTATCAGAGCAATGGTTTAGGAATAACTTTGGCTCAGTGGTATAAATCGATAGAGATGGGGTTAGTAATACCCTAGATTGAGTTTGAGTGTATATATATAAGAGAGCGTATTTGTATATTTTATAAAAAAATGTTTTGTATTGTGTCACTTGATCGGTTCAATTTTGAATTGGTAAATGATACAATATTATTTTGTAAAGAGGGTAAATGAAATAATTTTGCCAAATTTATTTTTGGATATAAAAGAAATAATTTTCTTAAATATTGTTGGTATTTGATTGTTTGAATATAATTAAAATGGGATTATGAAATTAAACTAGTTTAATATAACCCGGACATAAAGTAAATGATTTTTGAAATAAAATTCAGAACTTGAAAACACAAGTTGGATGCTATGAAAACAAATCACAATATAAATGAATTAAAACTTGGTTGAAAAGTAAGTTAAACAAATTTGGATTGAAATTGAAATCATATTAAACCAAAATGAATTATTAAATCAATATGGAATGAGAATTCTTGAATTCAAGTTAAAATATGAATAAATTGAGTGTTGATAACTTAAAAAGAACTTGATGCATACAGTTTGAATGTATCGAGTGAAATAAGAATTGAGTTGCAATAAATCCAAGTTGAGTAGGAATAGTTGAATATAACTTAATATCGAATCTTGAAATAGAAGTGAATGTGTATTGAATACTAAGAATAAACTTGAATTGTATCAATTTGAGTTGAAAAAAAATTAATAGAGAATAAATTAAATTATGTTTGATTGAGATTGAAATTGGAACTCAAAATTTATATGGACTCGTAAATAAAAACTTGGAACTCAAGTGAAAATTTAAATGAACTTGTGAATTGGAAACATAACCTGGAACTTGATTTATAAATAGAATTGAACTTGAAAATTTGAACTTGGATCACAAATTAAACCTAGACTTGTTTATAAGCAAATATATGCATATTTGAACATGGTTATATTTAATCATCATAAGTTAAGCAAGAAAACCAATTTATGGGTGAAATGGCAAATTGAAGGTAAGAAGTTCAAATCACTGTGAACGAATAGGAATGGATATGCATGTGGTTATACAGGTTTATTGGATGGAGCAAGTGTGAAGAATAAATATGAGATTCCCAACAAAAAGGTACATGTTTAATTCAATATGAGCTTTTACGTGCCGAATCGGCAAGCCACTTGGCTTTTTGATTTTCTTTTTGAATAAGAAGGGCCTAGAGAAGCGAGTTGAGGTTTGAACTATTGACCCGTACAGGGGAGGTGCTAGCAAAATTTTTCAAAATTTAGGGAGTTAGAAAATTTTTCAACAGTTTTGAAAAATTTTATTAACAAAAAGTTAATCGAAGTTAAAGATTTTTGAGTGGAATTAAAAACTAGCGAGTTGGTCAAGTAAAAAGGTATTGAAATAAGTATCGAGTTGCGTGGATGGATTGAGAGAAGTTTATAAGGTTTAGCTACATTTCCTACTTTGTAATTTCGGGGATGAAATTCTTTTAAGGGGGAAGGAATGTAACGTCCCATATTTTTGTCACTGTAGCTCTGAATATCTAAATTAGTTTAAATATTGGATTTATAATATAAATGGAGTTTTATAAATCGTATTTTGAACGTATAAGTATATATTTGATAAAAACGAGCTCGAAATGACGCAGTAGTTCGTAATATTCTGTTTTGAACTTCAACTAAGTGTACACAATCCGTTATAAACCGGAATTCACTGAAAAAAGAAATATCGAATCTGTTGAACTATAATTTTGTAATGGAAAAGAAAAATCAGGATTCTGTATTTTATATTGAGAGTTATAGCCAAATCAAAATTTCAAATTGTCACTGTGGAATTTATTTATAAACTGTAACGATTTATTTAATAAAAACAATCGATTTTTAATCAATTTAATATTAGTTTAACGTGAAAATAAATTATTGAGTTTAAAATTCCGAGTTAGTGTATTCTGGGAATTTCATATAATTCAGTTTGTGTATATTTATCTGATAATAATAATAATTTATTTGAATCAGTTTATATTCAATTGAATTTAATTTTAAAGAGTCAGTTTAAAATAAATATCTTCGGTATATGGTCAAGTTAGACCGTGGAGACTGTCCCAGTGTGTTCAGAATAGTGGTAGAACCCTAGAAATGCCATTTGTTGCGATCAAATAGGGGTTCGATAGCGCATGATATTTTAAATAAAGTCACTGCAATAAATTAGTTAAATTAAATTAAATAAATATTAAAAAAATCTCTAAGTATAGGGGACGACCTAAACTCACAAGCACATGCTACTCTGAAAATTTTACAGCGTCTTCTCCTTTCAATTTCACATCTTCTTACTTCCTTCTCCATGAAGCCTTCAGAGATCGTACACTGAAGCCTACTCTACCACTCAACCTATCTGAAAGACGTTGCTCTTATCCTGGTACCTTCGTGCCTATATAAACAGTCGTTCCCTCCGATAGCCATTCCATCAACCAGGAAACTGAATCCGATCTCTTCCTCCTTAGTTATTTTCTCTTCAGTAAACTTAGATCGCAAATCCCTCCTCAATTAAAAATAAAAATCGATAATCGAACAGAAAATTACAACTTCCATTCAACGCGATCTGAATCCAATACAGATCTTGGAGCACGACGATGTGTTTCAATCGCTGCTATCATTATTGTGAGGGTCGGAACAGGTCACTGGAGTTGACCGCGAAGTTCGACGTGGTTGGGAGGATTGGCAGTGGAGTATACGGGGAGGCTACTGTTGATTTTTTTGAATTAAAGGGGATTCGAAAGTCAAAATAAAAAGAAGGGAAATCACAATTCTTTTCAACGTGGTTCGAACAGGAGCTCATCAATGCCTGGAGCCGTTCGCGATTCAACATGACAATTGGGTGCGATTACTGGAGTAAGATGATGGTTGTTTGGGAAAATGCTGTGCGATTCTGAGGTATGGAGTTGCGATGTCGGATTTATTGAATCTAGAATGATGACAGTTCGTAAGTAAAGATGGGGGGAAGCGATAGTGGAAGTCTGGGTAGATATGGACTGATCGAAGTGGATAGATCAGGAGCTTGGTAGTTGAATGTTTGGGAAAATGAAGATGGGGGTGCTCAACAATGTTTGAATGAGACTGATGGAGTTTAAGGCATAGAAATGGTGCATAGTAAGGTTATCAGGTCTGTAATCGTGGTGCAAAAGTTTGTGGTGAACTGGAGTGTTTCTGCTAATGGTAGAATGGAGAGTGGATTGGTGATTCTGGATCCGTGACTTGGTAAAAGGTTTGTTGCAGTGAGATGTAGGAATGATGCTATTACAGTAGTGATCGGTTGTAAGTTTTGGCCGACGGTGATTATAGTTAGGAAGGAGGAGTCGTAATGAACTGGAGCAAGACAGTAAGGTATATGCTTTTAATAAATTTAAATTTACATAGAAAATCTATTAAAACAGTTCATTTAAAATAAATAAATACTTAATCGATAAATACATGAAGGAAAATTTATTTTAATAGTTATTTTAGATTAATCATTGTTTAACCAATTGATAAATTTAAAAATTTATCATAGGTGAAAAATAAATTGTATTCGAGACAATGAAGTAGTTGCATAGCCGAGACGAGATGGAATTTGAACGGATATTAGGCACATGAAAACCAAGGTGAGTTAAACTAACTCAGTTAATTATTTAAACTGTTATTAATAGTTCAAAATTTTGTTTTATTACCTAGTTGGCTGATAATTGATTGATATAAAGTGATAATAATATATAATAATAATATTGGTGATTGGTGATTTGTTATTCCCCCAGTACCATTAGCGGATGATTTTCCTATGCGCCCCACAATATATATAGTGGATGACCTTTAGACCGCGATATCCTGCCTCGACGCAGGATGGGTATTATTATTGTTGATTAACATCTGTGGATGCAGGAAAAATAGGTTGGAGGAATCCAGCTGGATTCCTCACATTTAAATTATTTTTTTTATCATATATAGACTGTTATATGATGTGTTTATAACCTCTGATAGTTTATAGTGTACTTGGATGTGTTGGTAACACCGATGGTTGATTTTGGATATTGTAAATATCCTAATAATAATAATTAGATTTCCAAAACCAAAATTCAAATATAAAAAGTGTTTTAAGATATTTATTTATGAATAGAAATGATTATTTATAATCCAAATTAAATAGGTTTAACATTTAATATTCTTTAAACAAATATCGTGAAGAGGTGATTTTATAAGCAACATTCTAAATGAAATTATTTTTATTGAGGGATTTAAGGAAAAATGGAAATTGTGAGATTTGAAATAGAAATGGAACTCGAATATTGAGCCGATATGTTAAAATAGATTTAAACCTTTTCAATTGCAAGGAAAATTTGAAAAGAGATTATATGAAATAAATTTATGATTATAAATTATAAATAGACTTTAAACTTGAAATTACATGTATGGATTTAGGTTGACTAAATAAGTCAAATTTGAATTGCGTTGGGGAATAATATTCATGATTAAGATGAATAAGGGTTAAAGCAAATTATTTGAAAAAAATAGGGATTTATCAGAAGTAAGTTAGGAAGGATTTTAGATTATAAATTGAATTTAAGTCAAATTAATTAGAATAATATAATAAATAATTTTATATAAGATTTATAGATAATAATTATGAATAGTAAGAATTGGCAAATGATATACGAATATTTTTATGGAATGAAGTTATTGGAATAAACCAAGGTAAATTGTAATAAAACTATAAAGTTGTGTATAAAGAATATTTATGGAATATTCGATTATGGTTTTGTAAATCATATTTTTAAGTGAAATATTTGGAATGATAATGAATTTTAGAATGTGGAAAAATAATTTGAATGTGACTTTGGAAGAAAAATAGAAATCATATTTTAAACCAATATTTCAGATTTAAATTTTCCAATTTGCAAAGGAAAATATAAAGGAGATTTTATAACTCAATAGAAGTTATAAAACCAAAACGTGAAGTTGCGAGTATAAAATCAAGTTGATTAATTAATCGAAGTATGGATTAGTATTGAGAAATAGTATTCACAGGTGAGGTGAATAAGTGCTAAAGCAAACGAGTGGAAAAAGGAATTCGTTAGGAAATGTTTGAGGTTATAAATTCTAATTGAATTTTAGATTGAACTAATTCGAATAACAATATTCAATTTATTAAAGCAATTATATAAGATTTTGTAAAGTAAATATTCATAGTAAAGGATTTACAAATAATACTTATATAAATATATTTTAAATAAAGTTAGCAGTTTATGGAATAAAGCTGAAATTAGTTGTAATTAACATATAAAGATGTTTATGAAGAATATTCGTATAAACTTGATTTTTCAAAGGGTAAATCAAAATTGGAGTTGATTAATGAAATGATCTTATTATAAGAAAATCCTTGTTCCAATTTAGAAATAAATAAATATTTAGCAAACGTTTTGCAAATCATATCTTTAAAATAAAATATTGTATACTAGTAATAGTAAACGTGTTGAAATCATATTTGTAAGCAAATGTTTGAAATGGTAATAAGTTGAGATAAATATCTCGTTTAAAGTAATAATGAATAAATGAGAAGTTTTATTCGTTAGAAGACAAGAAAAGAAATTAAGAAAAAAAATAGAAACTAACTGGAGATTAGTGAGTTGAACAGTTTCCTGAGTGTCGATCTGATGTTAGCCTTCGGGGTTGATATTTTGGGAACTATTCTCTTACTAGTTTAAAGTTAGAGACTGATGACCAAGATGAGAAGTGCGTTCTTAAATGTGTTTTAAAATGAAAGAGTTTTGAATATTCTTATATATTTATATAAGAAGAGAAAATGAATATTCCATTTATTGGAAAATAGAGAAGTCTTAAACAAATGATTGGTTAATCAAAAAGGGGTCAAAAATGATAATAGATATCAAATTAGTGAATACAAATTTTCTTTTATGGATGAATGGATGTTTTATTTGATAGTTAAATGACCAACTATCAAATCTGGCCTATACACTGGTTGGTACGAAAAGACCGGGATCGAATTTATTTGAAAACCATTCTGAACCAACTAATACGTAAACGTGGAAGATGTTGATTGAAGATGGAGCAGTGAAGACCGTAGATCTTCAAAAGTGAAAGGACTACTTGTTGGAGTCTCTGGAGTCACGCCCGGAGATATTCTAATAGTGATCCTGTTATGGTTGAAATCGACGGATTGCAAGGACTACTCGCTACAGATCCATAGGGTGATTCCTATGATGCGGTAGGAGAATGCCTTTGGTTTGTCCAGTCCCAGGTCAACTTGTATGGACGAATGTCTGACAAAGTATTTCCAACGGACCATGTACATTGATTTCCTCAAATGTATTCCTGTTGATGGCGGAGAAGACACCTTCTCTTAGCTTGAACACTATAATATTTTTGTGGACGTCAATTAGTGATATCTGACGGATTTGACGATGTGGCATTCAAAGTGAATGGTGGCCAGATGATCTAGAAATATGATTATAACCTCTATCCTCACAACCGGAAATGGCAAAAATCAGGCAGGCAACATGGCTATGTGGGTCGCACCCATTAGGGTGTATTGTCACCATCTAGAGAATATTTATATTTGTTACTTCTTTTCACTTCTGCATCTCCCGGGAACGGTTATGTTGCTTACAACCGTAGGTGACAACATATTCGATACACTCAAGAGAAATGAGTGGTCGGTCATGTGTGGGCCGGGTTGCAAGACGTTCTTGTTGAACCCAGTGTATTCCCCTCTAAAGATACATTATCGGCAGGTGGTCCCATACCTTGTCATAGTTGGAAATCCAATCCCCAATAAGCGCCCGCGGTTTTGATTGTAGTACTATGTATGTAGAACGTGAGATGCAAGCGTTCTGCTAGATTGGTATTTATTTGTATTTAGACACTATTATAATATCAGAAAAGATCAAAATGTTTTGGGTTATCATAAGGTAAAAACCGTCCATGTTTTTGTGTGGGCTGGTCTTACGATTATCCTTTCTTTCGAAATGATTTTTAACTTTAAAATCAAGTTGGATGATACCAATAATTCAGTGGGTTTTTCTCACGCTGGTTCACCAGATTGACCTGTGGCGTTTGTAAATGCTCGGGTCAGACCTAATTGGGTCGGACCGAGTTGTACAGGTTCAATGTAAGATGATACAGACTTCAGGAGACGAGCTGGAGGAGATCAGACGTATTATATACGTAGATATTATTTCGCTGTGTGTTGAAAATGAGGACAGACTGTCATAACTATCCAGATGAATTGAATGGCCGTTGTACTCTGATAAAGTTGTAAGTGTTGTTTAAGTTTTCAATAATGATTTATTTTTGTATTATAGTTTATTCCGCTGCGATGTGAGACTTTGATATTGTGGTTAGTTGTTCTTCTTCCTTTTCTTCTATTCTAATCTTTCTTTCTTTTCTTTTTTTCACCCTCTAACTTCTTTCTTTAACACTCTGAATTTTCGGTACTCGAGTTTGGACACGGGATGTATTTGTGCCGAAAATTCGAGCATCGAATTTTCCGGGTCGTTACAGTCCTTTTTAGGATTTTGTATTACTCCCCAAGACCTTTAAATCCATGCCTAATTCGTCCTCCATTGTTGTGCCATTCTCGAGATTTGAGCCCCAAAACATTCGCCGTTCCTTCGAGAATCGGAGCACCAAATCGTCGTTCCTTCAGATTTCAAGATAAATCAAAACCTAGATTTGAATGGTTTTCTGAGGTAGCGGCTGATTTTATTTAAAAGGTTTGCAACGCTTTAAAACCATTGTTAATTCATTTGAATTTCTAAAAATCATATCTTTTTGATATGAGGTCCAAATCACACGAAACTGGATTCATTGCGATCGTGGGGACGAGAGCTTTACAACAAGACTAACTAGGTCCAATTTGGAGCATGTTAGAATTGCGGGCAGAATCAAATCCAAACCATTCAAAAATGAAACAGACGGAGTGGATCCCAATGTGAGAACTCCTTCTCACTAATTATTTTACAGTTAAATATATACTAGGTTGCAGATGGGGCTTAGTAGCTCCTGACACCGTCGTCCACAGATCATGAACGGCTTGTTTGATTGTATTGTGTTGTGGAAATGGACTGTATTATGATTGTTGATTGTACTGTATGGAATAAAATATTTGAACAATAAAAATATAATTTTTATTGAATATATGAACCATATAAAATGGTCATGTATTGAAAATAAATACTAATTTACAAATCAGACGATTTGTTTATGTACACCCATTTAACTGATATTGATTGGGACGATATGTTTTACACATCGCCCAACGACACAAATAAAATCTGTGTGCGTTGACTGAAACCCCACAAGGGTATTGGGATGATATTGGACATACACTAATCTCAATATTTAGTCATACGTCAATTGATGGGTTGACAGGCTGTGATGAGCATTAATTATTTATTTTTAATGCTTATACAGTTGTAAATTGCACTCTGGATGATGGTTGACTGTGTATGATTATTGTTGTGTACACGTGTGTATGAAATCCATATAAATAACATTATATAGTAATAGACTGTGTCTGATTCCAATTCAAAAAGAACGAATATTTTAAAATGACGAATAATGAATATTTTAAAATAACTAATATTTTAAAATAACATTCAGTAATGGATCAAAATGTGATTTTGATGTCCGATTTGGGATGAACACGAAAATAATGAAATATATGAAGTCGTGTTGATTAGATTAACGTTATTTTGACGTGAACGATATTTATATCGATTTTGTTCATTTTTATAGTGAATATCGAAAAGGAAGTGATTTCAAAATCTAATGTTTTGAATATATTATCATTTATATATTAATGATATGGAATATTCAATTTTGATTTAAAATTGAATATGAAGTTGAAATCATTTTGAAAACGAATTTAAAACGATTTCTAAAATACGTTTTAAATAGAAATCGACAAAATATATATAATATATATACATATTATATATATTTAATGGCCTGAATAGAACGCGCCGCGGCAGTTCGCGAATTTCGACCATTGACTTCGAATTGACATTATGGGAGATCTGTCTATCGGATTCTCCTAAAACCGGAACCGTTGGGCTCATATCGAAAAGGGCTTTCCAACGAATATAAGGAATTTGAAATCTAACAGTTGGATTTGGAATTATGTCCAAATCAAATTTGGAAAAGGTCGTTACAAGTTCAGTTTGATGACCGTTTATGGAAATCGACTGTACGGGCCTTTATAAAATTATTAAAAATATCAATATTTTGTGTAAAATCATAATAAATGATTTGGAAAGAATTTGGGTGAAAAATTCCATGTTTGTAAAGATAAAAATATATTTTTATAAAAATGAACTAGTTATGAACTAGAATTATAGTCCAATATTTTTAAATAAATAAATTGGATTTGAAATGGTTTTAAAAATAACCAGAATTCCCAATATATGAATTGTAATGGATTTGAATCGAAATTATCTTCGGAATATTTCGATATTGGATTCCGTGATTATACGGATATTGTGGAGGAATTTGGAAGATATATATATATATATATATATATCGTTATTCCCAATACGTTATTTGTTGATTTCAGAATTTGATATTGAATATAAGCCGATATAAAACCTATTCAGGGCCTTGTATTTAATATTAAATTGGATTTTGGGTTTGTCGTGAATGTTGTCTTCATTAACACTGTTCTTAAACCCAGTTGAGAAAAGAATAAATCTTTTAATCAAGATTTAGTGAAGTTTTCCAATTAATTAAAATTCAATTGGAATTGAATAAAAGAATTTGGATTTTGGGTTTGTTGTAAATGGTGTCTTAAATAACACTATTCTTAAACCCCGTGTGGAAAGAATAAATCTTTTAATTAAGATTATTAGAGCTTCCAGTTAATTAACATTTAATTGGAATAAAATGGGATGTGAATTGGGTTTATTGTGAACTGTGTTTTTAACGACATTCGTTCTTTAACCCGATTTATAGTGCAATATGATTTGGAATTTATAAATCTTTCTATTAAGATTTAATGGACAAATTCCAAAGTAAAGTTTTCCAATTTAATATATTAAATTGGAATTGAATGGAATTCGATTTAATAATAATCAAAGTGGGCTTCTATGAAGGAAGACTGTTAATATATATGGAATTTAAAAGGCTTTGTCATTATTCCATTTATATTATTAGTCAGATACGGAAATTGATATCGATTATATATCGATCTATTTTCCCTGGAGATTCCATAATTAATGGAATGTGATTTGGGTTTATCTTGAACTGTGTTTTAAATGACATTAGTTCTTTAACCCAGTTAAAGGCAGGATTACATGTCTAACATTGTATTTCAAGCTGTATGGTTGAGCTCTGCTAAATATATATCTGTTTGGTGGCGGAGAATTTATTCTCTTTCTTAACACCATTCTCTAAGACGTACAAGCTGAGAGGTTATATATCGGCAGAAATCAATAGTACGGTGTAGATTGTCGATGCGGCATGTTTGTGTTTCCAAAGTTAAATAATCATTAATATTGATTTTTGGGAAGATTAAAACTAAGGGGAGTTTTAATGAATCTTTAATTAGGTTGAAATGTGAATGGATAATATAAATTATCAAATTTGGGAAATGATCGAGAATGGAGTATCACCAGTTTTGCTCCAAGTGTTAGTTAAATCTTTAATTAGATTTGAACGTGAAATGGTAATTAAATTTACCGATAACACCGTGGTGTTAAATATGGAGTATTACCAGTTTTGCTCCATTGGATGAATAGGTTGGGATTGGGAAATTAAACAAATGATTACTTTGGTAAGGTTCGCTAATCCGGACTAATTGATAAACCTTAATTTGGTTTAGAATGTATATCCATAGGAAGATTAAAGAATAAATTTAAAATAATTTATCTTTGATTAAATTAATAGGAACCTTTCCCAAAGGATATGAATATTTAAATAAAAGAATATTTCGAATTGGAATGAGGCGTATGTTGTGTTTTTATAGCACTTGTTTATTATATGCGCGAGTTATTCGGAAAGCCCAGGTTTATACCCATTCTGAATAACTGATTCGACGATAAGTCGACGAGGAAGATGGTGGTTGAAGACCAGAGGTCTTCACATCGTTTGGATGATTACTGATGTCTTGATTGGGCTGCACACCTAAGACAAGTTAATAAGTGGTGATCGTCCAAACATACTTGGAGATCGACCGGATATGCGAGGACCTCTATCCTGTATTGGACACAGGACGAGGAATATGGTGCCTCCGGTTTGGTTCAGACCCAAAAAGAACTTGTAAATGGATGTGTGTCTGACATTGGATTTTATTCTGTGTTGATTGATCTCTATTAAATATATATCTGTTTGGTGGCGGAGAATTTGTTCTCTTGCTTAACACCTTTCTCTAAGACGTACAAGCTCAGAGGTTATATATCGATAGAAATCAGTCGCATGGCGTGAATTGCCTGTGTGGCATGCTGAGATGCAAATGATCAAGGCTTCTATTGAAAAGCAGAGTCTTCTGGTTGATGATCAAAGCATGACTTTAATATAGCATAGCTTTGTGTATAGCGTTAATTCGCGAGCCTCACACACCGGTGTGAACTAGAAATGGGAGAGGACTGCAGGAAGGACATGCGTTTCTTTCTAGCTAGGAGTGGTGTTATGGTGTGGAGCCCAGACATTTTTACTTATGTGGTTGTTGGATTGCGAGGTGCCTCGGATATATCGGTTACTACAGAGCCGATGGATATTGAGTCATCTGGCTTATTTACGCCACATAGAGTGGGGAAACGCATTGTTCAGGAATTAGTAATCCTCAAACATAAGATAGGACTGACCCTGAAGATCCAAGGGCCCATCTGAGTCTAGGTCCTGACACATGGTAGGCTAGATTGTCTCGAAGCGGTAAGGACGATCCTTGCCTTGATTCACAAATGGAAATCTAACTTCCAATACGTGACATTTAGGTTTTGATTGTAGAGCCTAGTATTGGATACATGATATATGGTACCCATGCCATCTATGATTGATACATTTATATTTGAAGTTGTTTTATACACTATGCACTTATAATAGTATCAAATGGTTTGTTTTAAACGTACCAAGCATGTTTGGCTACTATAAGGGAAAACCCTATCCTGCGGCTTGTGTTGCATTGTGTGATGGGACCTGGGTCTTATATTAGCTTCATTTTTCCAAAAAGCATTGCGCTGTTTGGTTATATGCACTGGTATTCTCGGGAGGATTCCCGTTCCGTGTTATACGGCGTGGTCCCTTGATTTACTTTATTTATAAAGTAAAAATTTAATAACTGTTTTAGTTCTCACACCAGTCACATGACTGACCTGGAATTTATTGTTTTAACCTAAACTCTGGGTGCCCCTATTTTCCACACGGGCAGCTAGTAGTTTGGTTTTGCAGATATTACATTCACAAGATCCTGGATTTACAGCTGGAACTATACTCGGAAAGCTCTTATCCTTGTATTCCTTTCAGTTGTGTTTTATATTATTTTCTACTGCATTGTAATTTTCAAATCTCAGATATTTATCAAATGTGTATTATTTGTTCATACTCTGTATATTCTTGTACTCTGATGTAAACTGTTGTAATAAGCAATGAAATGTTCTTCTGTTTGCATTCCAATTAGTCTTGTTCTCAGACAATCCGTTCTTTCTCTTCTCTTCGGAGACCGGGGAAGTTCGGGTCGTTACATTTAAACTTGATTTTAAACTGATATTATTTTATACAAAACTACTTTAAACTATTTTATATAATTATTATTTTATAACTATCTATATTTAACTTAACTGTTAAACATCTTATAATTATTTTGCTTAAATATTTAACTGTTATATATATACACACACTGTATAGCCATTTTAATCAAATTATTTTATATAAACATATATATTTTTAAATTAAACTATTTTATATTAAATTAACTATTTTAAATAAAAGTCTATTACGATCCGAGCTATTAGATCCGAAATTTTAAGTGTGAAGATTTTTGAATAACGATAATTGTGATAGAAATTTGAAGTCAAATGTAATTTTGTTAATGAACTATTTGTAAATATAAAATATGAAATCTTGAATGTAACCAAATAATGAATTCATGGAAATAGTGAAGTTTGAATATTTGAACTTAATTGTTTATAAAACGATTATTTGGAGTTAACTGATTCATGATATTTTAATATGATTACAAATATAAATGACTAAGGTGTGAAAAATGTAAATGTTTGGTTGTTAAAGAGACTTGGATTAGATATTGTCATACTCTCTTCCAATTTCGAAAACCACTTTAACAACTGTGTACGTGGTGGAGAATCCAGAATGAAGTAGGTTGAATTGATGGACACTACTGGAATGAAGTAAGAGAACGATGATGGATGTCTTTGACCTTCAGGTCATAATTAAAATGACTAAAACATGTGTTATACCATGATTAAGTGAGTTTGCACCTCCTATTGGACGCACTTCTTTGAACTATATCTATTATTTTGTGATTTGATTGGTGGCCACCCTTGATTATGGGATTGTTGTTCAAGATGGGCGGTAGTCACGGCTATGCGTTACCGCCGATCAGGGCGTGCATCGGTGGAATCCTACCGTGGGTATTCCTCGTGTGTCTTGTCATATTATCCTGATAGAGGCCCCTACGATTTTGATTTAACTTTGTCATATAGCGGCGCATCCCTATCCATCGATGGCTTACTGGTGTTTTATATGCAATGTTTACGACAATGTATAAACGGTGTAAAGGTAAAAATGTAATTCCGCTTATGTTATTTTCAATATTATATTTAACCATAGACACTATTGTAATAGCATATTGTATTATATGATATCTAGTTTGATGGATCCTTAAAGGATGGAAATCCTAAACATCCTTTAAGTTATTGATGCATTTCATCGAATATTTCACTTGAGTTGATTCATTGATATAAGAAAGTTAGTCCTGATCCGAGCTGTTTTGTTTTGCATTATTGATCGGATCAGACCAAGTACTGCAGTACTGAGATTTCATCTTTCAAAACTGGAGACTTATTGATGAATTCATCTCTATCTATTGGTTCTGGTTTGTAACGACCCGCAAATCCGTACTATCTGAGTCGACTAATAACACCACACGTCCAACCCAAATTGCACAGAAATACGAATCATTATTAGAAAGAAGTTAGAGGATGAGAAATAGAAAGAAAGAAATATTAGAATAGAAGAAAACGAAGATCACAAATTTCACAGCGGGACGAATAAAATATATTATATAACATAACTTTTGAAAATACAATTCAGTAACTTTATATACATACCATCATCAGAGCACAACAGTTATTCCTGGAACAGTTATAAACACCTGTTTCCAGATACAAACATGGTTCACAGCGGAATATATGATAGTCTATAGCTAACTGGTGAAGCCTCCTGCTTTCAGCTCTTCCAAGTGAATCTGAAAAATCTCGACTACTTGACTGCCCGTACAAATTTGGGCACCCAAGAGTTTAGGGAAAACAAACAAAAATAAACTCTGGGTCAGTCATGGGACTGGTGTGGGTATACTCCAACCAATTGTTTAACTTAAAAATCCTTTCAAAAGAAAAGATAATAGTAAGACTAGCCCACACATAAACATGGACGGTTTTTACCTTAATATAACCCAAAACACTTTGATACAAAAATCCAATGATATTATAATAGTGTCTAAATCAAATAAATAGAATCTAGCGGAACGCTTGCATCTCATGCTCCATATATAATATAAAATCAAAAACCGCGGGCGCTTATTGGAGATTGGAATTCCAACATGACAAGGTATGGAACCACCTTCCGATAGTGTATCTCTAGAGAGGAATACACTGCGTTCAACAAGAATGTCTTGCAACCCGGCCCACACATGACCGACCACTCATTTCGCTTGAGTGTATCGAATGTATAACACCAACGGTTGGGATCAGCAACCGTTTCCCGAATGGGACAACATCAAATAGAATAAGGAATTAAATGAATCTCTAGATAGGCGATTATACATCCTAATGGGAGCGACCCACATAGCCATGCTGCTTGCCAGATTTTTGTCATTTCCCGGTTGTTGAGGCCTGAGGTTACGATTACTTTCCATTCATTGATAGCACAATCACTTTGAATGCCACATTGTCAGATCCGTGGATCACTAATTGATTTGCACAAATATATTCTGGATATTATGCTAAGGGAATAAATCCGTTGCCACCATGTATATTTATACAGACCAACATATTCGATCATTGGAAATACTCCGTCAGGCATTCGTCCATATATGTTCGTTCTGGGTTTGAACGAAACCGAAGGCACAATTTCTATTAATAGAAAAAGCCCTTGCAATTCACTCCATCTTCGATTATCTTCATATAATCTGATTCACAACATTACTGCCAATACGAAGTGGTTCACGGATAATAATCCAACCGGTCTCTCCATATTGACACCGATATTGGCAAACACTTCGATAGTCGGTTATTTAACTATCGAAGAAAAACAAACACCCATCCATAACATCAAACAAATCACTGGGCCTTTAATTAATATTTCATTAATAAATTCACTTCTTCATTTCCCTATCAAATATTTGTTAACCAAATATTTCCAGAAATCTTATTGATCTCTTACGCTAGTTGGAAAAACATTTCCCTATATCACCTTCTTTTATTTTCTATACTTATAAAATACATTCTATTCGCAATTGAAAACATTTTCAATCACTTGTCTCTTTCCCGACTACTTTAATTATACTCAGGAAATATTTACTTTTATATTCCCAAAATTCCATCACTTAGGTTAAAACGAATGCTGTATAAAACATCGTTACAACAGCCCAAAATATTTTATTCAACTAACTCTTTTTCGAACACTTCTCTTCGAGACTAGATCTTTCTATTTATCAATTAAAATGAAATCAATTAAGTTGGGGTAAAATTACCTCTCTGACCTTGATTGAAAACATCCTCAACTTCAAAACGGCAAAACCACTTACCTCGAATAAACACACTATAAAACCCAATTATTCATTTTTAAAACATGTATATGGTTCGCTTTCTATTTCTAATTTAAAGATTTCCCTTTTTGTTTACAATATTCTATTTTTGATTTCGTTTCCTTATCGAATTCTATATATATATCGATACATTGATTTCTAACTATCAAATTATCTTAAAAATATTCTAACTTCTTAAATTCCTGGAAAAATTGTAATAACCCGGAAATCTGGGCCAATTTAAAAATTTTATTTCGGCAATTTTAGCGAATTTTGATTATTTAAAATGAATTATTTTAAATAATATCAGCGAGAAAATATCTTTTGAATAAAATTCAAACGTATATAGTTATATAGATCGTCGTTAGAATATAAATAATTATTTATATATATAAAAGGAATTGAAAATGGCGCGGTAGTTCGATAATTCGATTTCAAACTTCATATGGATGTGCAGGATTCAAAATAAACCGGATTTTATTGAAACCAAAAATATTTGAATCTAATTGAGAATATCTTTCCAACAAATCCAAAAAATCAAAATTTCATAGCGAGAATCAAAAGATATGTCCAGTTAAAATATCTGAATAGTCGCTGTAGAATTCAGGCCCTTAAAAATGGAAATTTTGCAAACGACCTCGGATTTTGACGAAACCACCTTTTTTGGATCCGGGATGTAAGGTTATTGCTAGATTCCAAATTTCATAATTTTTCGAATCAATATGTGAGCGTGGCAAAGGAAAACGCATTTGACCAGTTTCAGTTGATTTTAATCGATTGGAAAATGGCCATTTTTCAAACGGTCTCAGAATTTGACGAAACTAGTTTTGTTAGGACCGTATCGTCAATACGAGGCTAGAAAATATTTTTCTGGAATTTTTCGAGTTAGTATGTGACCCCGGTAAATTGAAATGTGCGTTCAAATTCAATATATAGAGTTATATGTTGATTTTGATGAAAACTGATCGAAACGATCGAATCAGCTTACGATACGTATCCCATTGTGTTCGGAATGGGGGTAATTAGCTACGGACGACAGTCGGGGGGTTCGATTTCGAGGTTGAAATAAAAAGTTGCTTTTTGAAATTAAATTATTAAATAAATAATATAATTAAATTTCCTTTTCCCTCCCCATCTCCTATAACAGGTCAACGCTCTCTCTCTCCCTCACTTCTCTCTCTCTTGTGTTCTGGAAAGAAAGAAAAAACCGTCGAATGAAAACCGCCGTCGCTCAGCCCCCACGCCACCGTAGCCTCTCGCCGGACCCCTCTCCCCCCACCACGATGCCGCGCCGCCCCAATCAGTTCCCCCTCCTCCTAGCGACAGCGAACCCCCCTCCCCCTCCAGCCTCAGCCTGACATTCCCAAACCCCCCTCCCCCTCCAGCTTCAGCCTGACGTTCCCAAACCCCCCTTTTTTAAAGCCCTAGCTGCCGGAGCAACCCCTGGCGCCACCATCCGCCACCCACGCGACCCCCTCAGTCCGGCGACCCTCCCTCCTCTTCAATTCAGTGAGTTTTATTTATTAATTTGATTTTATCTTCAGAAATAGTATAAATAACATGGTTTTGTTTAAAAAAAAGATTTGATTTTAAATTGTTTATAGCTAGGATTTTTATAGTAAAAAAGATATGATTTTGACATTCAAAAAGATTCGACCTTTATATAGAAACGGATTTTTATATATATTTAGCGGCGAAAAAGAAGTGATCTTTGAAAACGAATAGTAGTGATTTTTGAAAACAAAAAGAAGTGATTTCTAAGAAGATAAAAATATAATTTTTATAATATAGAAAAGTTAAAAATATAATTTTTATACTAGTGTCATATTAAAAATATGATTTTTATATAGGTATGATAATAAAAATTCGATTTTTATGTGAGTAGCAAAGTAAAGATTTGATCTTTATATATATAGCGAAATAAAAATCTGATTTTTATTATATATGTTGAAATAAAAATGGGATTTTTATAGCGATGAAATAAAAATTCGATATTTATATAAGAAGTAGAAATATAAAAATATAAGTTTTATATAGAATGAAGAAGAAATAAAAATATGGTTTTTATTGATTAGGATGAAGTAATAAAAATATAAATTTTATTTGAACAGCGTGAAAAGAACTGCATTGGAATTTCAAGCAGATCCAGACGGTTCAGCAGTTCAAAAGCAAAGCACGGCGGAGTGGAACCCTCGGTGAGAACTTCTCACCTTTTTATTTAATTTTCTAGTTAAATTATATACTAGGATGCAGACGGTGTTTAGTAGCACCCGACACCCGTCGTCCACAGACCATGGACGGCTTGTATGCTTGTTTGTTTGGTTTTGATGTGTAGTTGATTGTGTGATGTGATGTGAAATAAAATATTTATATAGTTAAAATATTTTATAGTTAAAATAGAATTTTTAACGTGTACATGAAATGAAATAAAAATAAACAGATCGGACGATTTGTTTATATACACACATTTGACTGATATTGATTGGGATGATAAATTTTACACATCGCCCAACTGCACAAATAAAATCTGTGTTTGATTATTTGAAACCCCACACGGGTATTGGGATGATATTTGACGTACACTAATCCCGATTGTTTAGTTGTATGTCGATCGATTGATTGACAGACTGTTATGAGCGTTAAATATTTATATTTGATGCTTATACAGTGTAGAATGCACTTTGGATGATGGTTGATTATTCATCGTTGTTATTGTATACATGTGTTGTAGAAAATCCATATAATTAACATTATATGTTAATTGATTGGGCGTCATTCCAGTTTTGAATAGAAATATTTGAAAAAAAGAAATATTTGAAATAGAGTATTTGAAAAGAGAAATATATAAAGCTGTGTTGATTAGATTGACGCCATTTTGACATGAATGATATTTATATCGATTTTATTCATTTTATAATGAATATCGAAAGTGATTTCAAAATCTGATATTTTGAAAAGAATTGAAATTCGAACTGAAATTGAATATAAATGAATTCGAATTGAAATTGAATAGAAATGAATTCGAATTGAAATTGAATATAAACGAATTCGAATTGAAATTGAATAGAAACGAATTCGAATTGAAATTGAATATAAATGAATTCGAATTGAAATTGAATATAAATGAATTTGAATTGAAATTGAATATAAATGAATTCGAATTGAAATTGAATATAAATGAATTCGAATTGAAATCGATTTGAAATGAATTTAAAACGAATTTATATTGGAATATTCAATTTTGATTTGAAATTGAATATGAAGTTGAAACCGTTTTGAAAATGAATTTAAAACGATTTATAAAGCACGTTTTGAATGGAAATCGATGAAGTATATATTATATATATTTTATATATAATATAATGGCCTGAATAGAACGCGCCGCGCCGCGGCAGTTCGCAAATTTCGACCATTGACTTCGAACGGATATTACGGGAGATCCGACTGTCGAATTCTCCTAAAACTGGAACCGTTGGGTTCGTATCGAAAAGAGCTTTCAAAGGAATATTAGAAATTAGAAATCTAACGGTTGGATTTGGAATTATGTCCAAATCAAATTTGGAAAAGGTCGCTGTAAGTGCAGTTCGATGGCCATTGATGGAAATCGACTGTACGGGCCTTGATAAAATTATTAAAAATAGTAATAATTTATGTAAAATCAGAAGAAATGATTTGTGAAGAATTGGGATGAAAAACCCATATTTGAAAAGATAAAAATAGATTTTTATCAAAATGAACTAGTTTTGAACTAGAATAATAATTTATTTATTTTTAAAATAAATAAATTGGATTTGAAATGGTTTTGAAAATAACCAGAATTTCCAATATTTGAATTGGAATGGATTTGAATCGAAATTGTCTACGGAATATTTCGATGTTGGATTTCGTGATTATACAGATGTTGTTATGGAAATTTGAAAGATATATATTTATATCGTTATTTCCAATACGACATTTGTTAGTCGTAGAATTTGATATTGAATATAAGCCGATATATTTTCGATCCAGAGCCTTGTATTTAATATCAAATGTGATTTGGGTTTGTCGTGAATGGTGTCTTCATTAACACTGTTCTTAAGCCCAGTTGAGAAAAGATTAAATCTTTTTATTTAGATTTAATGAAGAGCACCAATTAAATAATATTTAATTGGAATTGAGTTGGTATTGATTTTTTGGGTTTATCGTGAACAGTGTTTTAAATAACACTTGTTCTTTAACCCGATAATTAATGGAAGGTGATTTTGGGTTTATCGTGAACCGTGTTTTGAAATGACACTGATTCTTTAACCCAGTTAAAGATTAAAACTAAGTGGAGTTTTAATGAATCTTTAATTAGATTGAAAAGATCGAGAATGGAGTATCACCAGTTTTACTCCAGGCGATAGTTAAATCTTTAATTAGATTTGAACGTGAAATGGACATTGAATTTACCGATAACACCGTGGTGTTAAATATGAAGTATTACCAGTTTTACTTCATGGGATAGATAGGTTGGGATTGGGAAATAAAATAAATGATTACTTCGGTGTGGTTCGCTAATCCCGACTAGTTTGAATTGATATTCAAAAGAAAGATTAAAGAATAAATTTCAAGAATTTATCTTTGATAAAATTAATGGGAACCTTTCCCAAAGTATAAGAATATTTGAATAAAAGAATATTCTGAATTGGAATGAGGCGTATGTTGTGTTTGTGTAACACTTGTTTATTATATACGCGAGTTATTCAGAAAGACCGGGTTTATCCCATTCTGAATAACTAATTCGACGTGGTGTCGAAGATGAAGACGGTGGTCGAAGACCGGAGGTCTTCACGTCGTTTGGATAATTACTGATGATCTTGATTGGGCCGTACACCCAAAAGGAGGGATTCAGTTAGTGATCGTCCGGACGTACTTGGAGATTGATGGATATGCAAGGTATTAGGTGCCTCCGGTTTCGTTCAGACCCAGAACGAACTTGTAAATGGACTGTGTATCTGACATTGGATTTTAGTCTGTGTGATTGATTTCTATTAAATATATATCTGTTTGGCGGCGGAGAATTTATTCTCTTGCTTAACGCCCTTCTCTGAGACGTACGAGCTCAGGGGTTATATACTGATGGATATCAAACGCATAGAGTGAATTGCCTGTGTGGCATGCCTAAGTGGCAATTGATCAAGGCTTCTATTGAAAAGCAAATTCTTGTGGTGATGATCAAAGCATGGCCTTTGTGGCGTAGCTTTGTGTAGCGTTGTTTCGCAAGCCTCACACCCGGTATGAATCAAAAACGGGAGAAGGACCTCAGGGAGGACATGCGTTTCTTTCTAGTTAGAAGTGGCGTCAGTGGTTTTGCACGCCCTGACGAGTTTGACTTATGTGGTTGTTGCTGTTGCGAGGCGCCTCGGATTGATCGGACGATCCGAGTCCGATGGAGTCATTCGTTGGCTCATTTACACCCCAAAGTGCGGGGAAACGCAGTGTTCAGGCTTTTTAATCCACATCGGTGGACCGGCCCTGACGATCCAAGTGGCTTGACTGAGTACTTGCCCTGAGACTCGGACTAGACAGTCTCGAATCGGTTGAGGACTATCTTTTGCCTCGGTTCATAGATAGAAATCCAATTTCCAAATACGTGACTTTGCGATTTTATTTGTAGAGCCTAGTATGGCGACATAGTGGGATGGGGCGCTTATGCCGTCTATGATTGATACTTATGATTTGAAGTTGTTTTATAAAATATGCACTTATAATAGTATCAAATGATTTGTTTTAAACGTATCAAGCATTGTTGGCTATTATAAGGTAAAAACCCTATCCTCCGGCTTGCGTTGCATTGTATGATGGGACCTGGGTCTTATAATAGCTTCATTTTTCTTTATTTAGCATTGCGCTATTTGTTTTATGCACTGGTATTCTTGGGAGGAAACCCGTTCCGTGTTATACGACGTGGTCCCTTGATTTATCTAACTTTAAAATAAAGATTAATAACTGTTTTAGTTCTCACACCAGTCCCATGACTGACCTGGAGTTTATTGTTTTAACCTAGACTCTGGGTGCCCTTATTTTGACACGGGCAGCTAGTAGTTTTGGTTTGGTAGATTTATATTCACAGGATCCTGGTTTACAGCTGGAACGATATCCGGAAAGCTTTGTATCCGTATATCTCCTTCTAGTTGTGTTTTGTATTATTTTCCGCTGCTATGTAATGTATTGTAATCTCTGATATTTATCGAATGTATATTATTTGTTTATACTCTTTATATTCTTGTATTCTGATGGTATTGTTGTAATTAACAATGAAATGTTCTCCTGTCTGCGTTCTATTTTGTCGTGTTCTCGAAACAATCAGGCGTATTGAACGGTCTAGATCGGTTTAGCGACTGATTCGGATCGAGCGAAATTCCTTGTTGTCACAAAAATTCGCCATAACCTCCCTTGTACCGGGAGCATCGGGATATTTCAAATAGCCTCCCATGGCCCTTTCCATTCAAAAAGAAAATCAAAAAGCCAAGTGGCTTGCCGATTCGGTGCATAAAACCTCATATGGAATTTAAACGTGTACCTTTTTGTCAGGCACATAAATTACAATCTTCATATACTTCATCTCATACCTGTCTAACACATGCTCACCTGTTTCCAATTCAATTCAACTCAATCCAATCGTTCAAATTCAGTTTCGCTCATTTATTCTTTAATTAGCTATTTTGCCTATTCCACTTCTTTGTTTGAACAAAACATGTTCAAACAAAATATTTAACTTGCTCATAACCAAATTAAATTTCAATTCCAATTCTAGTTTCCTTTTCGATTTCGAATATAAATTTTCAAATCGAATTCACTTATTCAAAGCCCAATATCAATTCAAAATCTCATTAACTAATTACTATTCAAATTAGTTAATTCTATTCAATAATAAAAAATCTGATTTCAATTTCAAAAATCAACTCATTACTCCACTTGAGTTTCGATATATTTTATAACTCAAATCTGGATTTTTCTAAATAGAAATTTGGATTTTATTTGCTTAAAATCCTTTAATTTATTTAAATAAACCATTATGGTTTTATAATGGTTCTGGCGCTGCTTTTCTGAAAATTTGATTTTGACATAACTCAAAATCTATTCGACGAAATCCAGATTTTTCTCCTCCATTAGAAAACTATCATCAAATGGGTCCTGATGTTTCTTGTTTCAAAGGATTCTGACTTCAATTGAGTTCTGTATACTCAATTGAAGTTCGAAATGCCAATTTACGAACTGTCGTGCTGCAGCGAGTTTGTTTTAATTATATTTATAAATATAAACCTTTAAACTTCGTTTAAAATAAATTCAACTTCATTCTGATATATTTTTAATATATATCAAATCAAAATTTTCAATTCAACATAATATTTTCGATTATCTATAATTGTCAATTTCTCCTTACTCGGTAATATATTTATTTATACTTCGATTTTCTATATTCAAATTCCATTTGAATTCTATTTGAATTTTATATTCAAATTACATTTGAATTTCTATTTTAATTCTATGTTCAAATTACATTGAATTTCTATATTCAAATTCTATTTCAAATCTCTTATTCAAATTCTATTTGAATTTCTCTTATTCAAATTCTATACTCACATTTCGTTTAAATTTCTATATTCAATTTCTATTTGAAAATTCTATTTTTAAATTCCTACTTGAATCATGTACTCAAATTCCAATTCAACTCTATTTGAATTCTATATTTAAACTCCATTTCACTTCTACTTGAATTCCTATATTTAAACTCCATTTCACTTCTATTTTCAAATTCTATAGTTAAACTCCATTTGAATTCTATTTTCAAATCTCTATATTTAAACTCCATTTGAATTCTATTTTCAAATCTCTATATTTTAAATTTCATTTGAACTTTATTTATTCAAATCCATTTGAATTCCTTTGAATTCAAATTCTATTTGAATTCCTTTAAATTCCAATTCTATTTCAATTCATTTTGTGACGGCCCGTCCCGCACCGGCCTACATTTCCTCCGAAGGTGCGCTGTACACATGCCCGACTAGCCCGGAACGGTCGCCAAAGAAAGGAAAGAAGAGAATGAACTAATAAGGAACCTGTAGAATGTCTCACAACACATGGAACAAAATATAATAATAACATAATCTTGACATAAAACAGGCGAGACAGTGCATAAGCTGAAAACTAAACCAACATAGCAGCGGAAATCCAAATACAACTTATTACAACTTTCCAAATTACTGTCTCTAAAACAGAAGAAAGTTAGAGTGGAAGATGCACTACTAATGCCCAAGCAGTGATCTTCAACAACACAGGGAGAATATCTATATGTATCATACGTGGAAGCCTCCTGCTCGTCTCCGGATCAGCTACTCATGCACACCCAGCTAACCTATCTCTAGTCTGCTCGTGAGAGCACCTAGAGTAATAAGAAGAGACATAAAACTCTGGGTCAGACAAAAAGTCTGGTATGAGCGATAAGCAGCTAAAAAGAACAATAACAGGTATACTAAACCATACCTGAACCTCGACCTGCAACCAAAGAGTTAGCACTACATACCGTACAATACTCTAATGTGCCACTGAACAGATGGTGTAAAGATAACGGGGGTGGGGGTGTGCATGTCATAATGATGGCAGACAAATCAACCATAGCAATCATCCTCACAACTCTCGCTCAGTGCGTAAAGCATACAATGTCCACCACTGTCAATCACTAGACCCACCGAAGTAGTGACGGAGTTCGACTTGTACAACTACTGCTACTACCAAGTTTACCACATGGAGTCATGACCAAATCTTTACAAATGACCCCAGTTCATTGGTCTATAGCTCTTTAGTCGTACCTAGGCCACTATGGCCCTGAATCCGTTCACGTACTCCCTACACATAGTGATTCAAAGTTACAGAAATCGACAACCCTTTAGCACACGTCCCGCAGCAAAGCCCAATCATGAAGTTCGCTCGTTGGTTCCCAACTGGATCCTGAGTACAAACTTCCCATTTGGACTACCTTTGCATCTCGGGTTATTGGTCTTCTTCTCCAGATCGGTCTTCTTCCTTGCCTTGGTTCGGTTCGGATGTGCTCCTTCCGTTCAGCTCGTGGGACACTTGGTTCCAGCTCGTGCAAGGCAATTCAGGTCGGGTCGGGTCGTGCTCACCCATCGGGTCGGATCGGGTGCTTCTGGTTCGTGGTCATGTTGTCCTCCGTCCAGTCCAATGCGTAGTACATCGGTTCGGGTCGCGCAATCCTCATCACGAGCGGATCGGTTTGGAAACTTCAGATGCAAGCGGTCGGGTCATCGTCACGAACGGATCGGGTCGTGACACACAGATCAGCTCGTGGCTCCTCCTCCTAGTTTGGATCGGCGTCATCATATCGGATCGGCTCGTGGTGCATGGCTCGCGATCGGGTCGGATGGTGTAAGTGGTTCGGGTCGGATAGGGGCGATCCGATCCGGTCCCTGCATATTTTCCTGCAACTTCCTTCCAGTGACTGTTTACGCCATTCGACGGCGTTTTCGACCAATCTAATACTTCTAGACAATCACAAATCATACCATACAGTCATAGCAACATGTATAATCATTCATAAACAGCAAAACAACAATCATAGCATGTAAAATGGATCAAACATACCCAAAACTCCATATTTTCCCTTAAGCATGTTTAGGAAAAACTAATGATATGATTAGTAAAACTTAACCAAATCAAACCAAATTTCTAACAGAGGTCTAAAACATTACTTTCGAATTTATAAATATTTTTCCAGAATCTTATCATGTTTAATTTCGTTAATCTTCACTAATTACCCTTAATCAACCGTAATTAGTGCAAAACTATGCAAATCACTCACATTTGCCACAATTAAACTTTAGAACTGAAATAATCTACTGTATGGGTCGAATTCCAATGCTTAGCAGCAGCTCCAACTCTGATTTGGTGCTATTTCTCCTTGATTTGATGTAGTTTAAGCCAAAACTTGATTAAGAAGTGATTAGGGATGATTCTAGATGTTGGAGGCCATTGTTAGGGTTTTCTAAGATGTATATGGCGGCTGGGAAATGAGAAAAATCGAAATCCCTAACCCTAACAGCCCTTAAATACTCCATATCCCGAAATCACCCTTTGGGCCTGGCTGTTAATCACCCGGTTAAGCCCAATTAAGCAGTTTTTCACTATCTGAAACTTGTTTCAGCCATATCTCTCAAACGATAAGTCCGTTTGGCTAATGTGACCACTCTACGGAATTGTAAACCATCATCCGGAGCCAATGGAAGTGGTTTCAGGTCAAAATTCCTTTCTAGTCAAAAGTTATGGTCAAAACAAGATCAACTAGGGGCAAAACGGTCATTTAAAAATCGGCAAAAATCATGAACATGGGAAATGACCCCGATAGTCGTCTCCCAAAGTTACATGACTATACGACTTTGTATGTGAAAGAAATATCCTACGATCCTGTGATGCGTAGAATGCGGGTCGTTACCCTCTCCCCCCCTTAAGAAATTTCGTCCCCGAAATTCCTTATCCCAAAGCGTACGAAGGATCCCGCATGCCTACCAGCCACATACAACAATCAAACATGCAAAACAAACAAACAAGCCTATCCTAGCATGCAGAAAGACTAAATCGAAGTTAAAATCTTACCAGGCGAAGAGTTCTGGGTACGTCTTCCTAATGCTCTCCTCTGTCTCCTAAGTACAGTCATTCTCATTCTCGCCCCACTGGACTTTGACTAATTTCACCGCCTTCCTTCGAAGCTGCTTCGTATCGTTCCCAACAATACGCATAGGCCGGCGGTTCCCAACCGCCTCGGGTTCAACTTCGATATCAACCAAATGATCAGGTGAAATAGTCACATCTGGGTCGTGCACGAACTTCCTTAACTGGGAAACATGAAATACGTTGTGAACTCCTGCCATCTTCTCTGGTAATTCAACTTTGTATGTCAAATTCCCAATTTTCTCAAGAACTGGGAATGGACCAACAAATCTTGGTGCTAACTTGCCTCTCCTGCCAAATCGTATCACGCTCTTCAACGGAGAAATCTTGACAAACACCAAGTCGCCAATGGAGAACTTTAATTCTCTTCTCCTCTTATCAACATAACTTTTCTGCCTATCTTGGGCAGCCTTCATTCGCTGTTGGATAACTTTAATCTTAGCTGAAGTTTCTCTTATCACATCTGGTGCAAGCACAAACTTCTCACCTGTTTCTAACCAACATGACGGTGAGTTGCACGGTCTTCCGTACAAAGCTTCAAATATGGCCATACCAATACTGGATTGGTAACTATTATTATATGCAAATTCTACTAGATGCAAATGGTCATCCCATGATCCACCGAAATCCAATACACAGGCTCTTAAGATATCTTCTAACACTAGATTCACTCTCTGTCTGTCCGTCGGTTTGAGGATGATACGCGGTACTGAGATGTAGTTCTAATCCTAACGCCTCTTGTAAGCTCTTCCAAAATCCACTAGTGAACAACGGATCTCGGTCACTCTCAATGCCTTTGGGTATTCCATGAAATCTCACTACCCACTTTACATATAATTCCGCTAATTTAGCTGCCGTCCTATTGACTTGACGGGTATAAATCTTGCACTTTTGGTCAATCGGTCCACGATCACCCAAATGCTATCATGGCCCGATCTAATCCTTGGTAACCCATCAATGAAATCCATTGACACTTGTTCCCATTTCCATTATGGAATTTCTAATGGTTGTAGCAAACCACTAGGCTTCTTTTGCTCAGCTTTAACTAGCTTGCAGTTCATGCATTTGGATATAAACTTCCCAACGTCTCTTTTCATCCCTTCCCAGTAGTTGGTCTGCTTCATGTCTCGGTACATCTTGTTACCACCGGGGTGTATAGTCAGTTTTGAGTGATGACATTCTCTAAGCACTTCATCTCTTAATCCATTGACATTGGGTACAACTAGTCTTCCATTCTTTTTAAGCCATCCATCTCGATCAAGCCCATGCTTGTTCATCTCTTCGTCGATTCCCATCTCTAACTTTGAGATGATTTCCAATAAGTTAGGATCGTTCCTCTGACTGGAACCAATCCGCTCAATCAAAGTGGGTCTGATCGTCAAGCTTGCTAACATTTCTGGATCCAACTCGCACTTTGGTCTAAAATCATACCCAGCGATGTACTCCAATTGCTTCCATTCTAGAAACATAGTCCCTAAACTGGCATGTCTTCTACTCAATGCATCAGCTACCGCATTGCCCTTTCCTGGTGTGTATGCGATATCGAAATCATAGGAAGCTAAGAATTCTAACCTTCTTTGCTGTCAGAGATTTAGATCCTTTTGGAAGAAGAGATACTTTAACGATTTATGATCGGTAAACAACTCGAATCTTTCTCCCAAGAGATAATGTCTCCACATCTTCAGTGCAAACATGATCACTGCCAATTCCAAATCATGGGTAGGGTATCTTCTCTCACGCGGTTTCAATTGCCGACTTGCATAAGCACAACCCTACCTCCTTGCATCAATACGACACCTAGTCCGGTACCACATGCATCCGTATATACCGTCATCTCTTCATTCCCCTTAGGAATGACTAACACTGGTGCACACGTCAACTTTTCCTTTAGACTCTTGAATGCATTCTCGCACCTTTCGTCCCAGACGAAGGCTTGATTCTTCTTGGTCAACCGAGTCAACGGTGCTGCTATCTTGGTGAAGTCTTGGATAAACTTGCGATAATATCCAACTAATCCCAAGAAACTTCTTATGTCCGTTGCATTCTTGGGCATAGACCAATCTTGTACCGTAGCCACCTTCACAGGTCCACGGCAATACCATTCTCTAAAACAACATGGCCCAAGAATCTCACTTCCCTCCTCCAGAAGTGACAGTTAGAGAATTTTTCTTTCAAGTGGTGTTTTCTCAACACCTCCATCACTTCCTCAAATGTTCCTTGTGGTCTTCCTCTGTCCTCGTATAGACCAAAATATCATCCACGAACACAAGGACAAACTTATTCAACTGATCTCTGAATACCCTATTCATAAGATCCACAAAATATGCTGGGGCATTGGTCAGCCCGAATGGCATGACCAACCACTCATAAAATCCAGACGGCGTCCAAAATGCCGTTTTAGCTATACTCTCAGCTTCCACTCTAAGCTGATGAAAACCTGTCGCGAGATCCAACTGAGAGAATACTCTCGCCCCACTCAACTGATCAAACAAATCATCTATCCGCGGTAGAGGATACTTGTTCTTCCTTGTCCCTTTATTCAACTTGCGGTAGTCTACACACAAACGAAGGGAACCATCCGCCTTGGTAGCAAACACAACTGGTGCTCACCATTCAGAAACACTCCTTCTGATAAATCCCTTCTTCAAAAGATCGCTGACTTGCACCCCGAGCTCTCGCTGCTCCCTTGGTGCCATACGATGAAGTGGCATCACTATAGGTCTGGGATCTTTCACTAAATCAATACGGAACTCAATCTCTCGGTGTGGTGGAAGCCAGGTAACTTCCTCGAAAACGTCCGGATACTGGCCAACCACGGGCAACCCTGACAACTCACTATGTGGAATGTCGAGGGAATTCAGAAAACTAGCCATTACCCCATCACCGGGTAGACCACCAAACACTACCCTCTGTCCATCATCCGCTCTAGCTGTCACCAAAAAGCCCTCACAGTCTACCACCACCCCGTATCTTTGGAGCCAGTCGACTCCCAAAATAATGCCAAACCCATGAAAGCCCAAAACAAAGCAATCACAAACAAATATGCATCCATGACTCGATAAGACCACATTATGACAAATCATGCTAAGGTTAGTTGAATCACCAATCGGGTTCGTCACTACTAAAGGTCTATCGACAATCTCGGGCTCCAATCCCAACCTATCTACCAGGTTACTAGATATGAAAGAACTGGAAGCCCCGGTATCAAACAAAACTCTAACAGGAACATCATAAACAGAAAGTATACCTTGAATAACGACATTCTTTCCCTTCTCCGCCGCAGTTGGGGCATTTGACGAAGAAGGAATAGCATTAAGGGCATATGCTTTCACCATCTGCTTTTCTTTAGGGGGTTGCGGGCACTTGTCCTTGTGATGTCCCACTTGGCCACAGTTAAAGCACTTCCTGTCCGCTAGCTTGGCCCGATAATTACTAGCATAATTGCCCTTCTTACCACAACTGAAGCACTCAACGTCTTGCTTATTCTTTTTCTTCTAGCCATCCTTGGTCTGATTCTTGTTTCTCTTATTCTAAGAACTATTCTTCCCTCCACCTCTTGCTTGCGGCTTTGGCCCCTCTGCAGATGCAGCCTCAGTCTTTGACTTAGGGTAAAGACTCTCTAACCTCAATGCTTTCCCCACAATCGACTCAAATGTCTCATCGATGTGGTTAATAAGCCGTTCCCCCAAGTACTGATCCAAACCTGTTATAAACTTCTCGTTCTTCTTCTCGGCAGTATCTATTAGGGATAACCCATATTTCGACAAAGTGTCGAATTCGGCGATATACTTCGAGATAGCTCTACCATTCTGCTTGAGTTCCAAGAATTTCTTAAACAGCACTGACTTCTGAGCAGCTAGAATGAACTTATCGCTAAAGCGAGCCTTAAACTGATCCCAAGTAATCTGATCCTCGGGAGTATCTGCCTTTATAGCATTCCACCAATTCATTGGCCGTCCTTGCAGCTGATAGGATGCTAGCCTTCTCTTCATCGCATCCTCGATATCCAAATCTTCGAAGATACGCTCGCAGCTATCCAATCAATCCTGAACATCCGTGTCCGACTCCGTTCCTTGGAACGGCTTCCCACCAAGACTAGCATAATCCTTGTTCAGCTTGGCGAAATCGGCCCAAGGCGCCTGCACTATTGGGGCACCACCATTACCACCATTGGGAGCTGCCCTCTGCACATCCCTAAGCGTCTCCCTCATGAGGTCAGTAAACATTGTCCTCATGTCAACAGCATTCCCATTACTGGCTCCTCTACCGGCACCTCTTGCGTATCGGCTCATCGTTCAATCTGTAAAGAGAAAATGATTAACCATCTCCATAGTGGTGCTAGTGCAGTGCGACTTCATCCTTAGCTATACTAATAGAATGTATATATATAGCTTTTAAAAACCAAAATAATCACAAATACACGCTCTCATATACGTATACTATCCCTCCCTGATGACTTCCCTAGGTTAACTACGCAACCTAGAGCTCTGATACCAAGTGTGACGGCTCGCCCCGCACCAGCCTGCATTTCCTCCGAAGGTGCGCTGTACACATGCCTGACTAGCCAGGAACGGTCGCCAAAGAAAGGAAAGAAGAGAATTAACTAACAAGGAACCTGTAGAATGTCTCATAGCGCATGGAACAAAATATAATAATAACATAATCTTGACATATAACAGGCGAGACAGTGCATAAGCTGAAAACTAAACCAACATAGCTGCGGAAATCCAAATACAGCTTATTACAACTTTCCAAATTACTGTCTCTAAAACAGAAGAAAGTTAGAGTAGAAGATGCACTACTAATGCCCAAGCAGTGATCTTCAACAACACAGGGAGAATATCTATATGTATCATACGTGGAAGCCTCCTGCTCGTCTCCGGATCAGCTACTCGTGCATACCCAGCTAACCTGTCTCTAGTCTGCTCGTGAGAGCACCCAGAGTAATGAGAAGAGACATAAAACTCTGGGTCAGACAAAAAGTCTGGTATAAGCGATAAGCATCTAAACAAAACAATAACAGGTATACTAAACCATACCTAAACCTGGACCTGCAACCAAAGAGTTAGCACTACATACCGTACAATACTCTAAGGTGCCACTGAACAAATGGTGTAAAGATAACGGGGGTGGGGGTGTGCATGTCATAATGATGGCAAACAAATCAACCATAGCAATCATCCTCACATCTCTTGCTCAGTGCGTAAAGCATACGATGTCCACCACTATCAATCACTAGACCCACCGAAGTAGTGACGGAGTTCGACTTGTACAACTACTGTTACTACTAAGCTTACCACATGGAGTCATGACCAAATCTTTACAAATGACCCCACTTCATTGGTCTATAGCTCTTTAGTCGTATCTAGTCCACTATGGCCCTGAATCCGTTCACGTACTCCCTACACATAGTGATTCAAAGTTACAGACATCGACAACCCCTTAGCACATGTCCCGCGGCAAAGCCCAATTATGAAGTTCGATCGTTGGTTCCCAACTGGATCCTGAGTACAAACTTCCCATTTGGAATACCTTTGCATCTCGGGTTATTGGTCTCCTTCTCCAGATGGGTCTTCTTCCTTACCTTGGTTCGGTTTAGATGTGCTCCTTCCGTTCAGCTCGTGGGACACATGGTTCCAGCTCGTGCAAGGAAATTCAGGTCGGGTCGGGTCGTGCTCACCCATCGGGTCGGATCGGGTGCTTCTGGTTCGTGGTCATGTTGTCCTCCGTCCAGTCCAATGCGTAGTACATCGGTTTGGGTCGCGCCATCCTCATCACGAGCGGATCGGTCTGGAAACTTCAGATGCAGGCGGTTGGGTCATCATCATGAACGAATTGGGTCGTGGCACACAGATCAGCTCGTGGCTCCTCCTCCTGTTTCGGATCGGCGTCATCATATCGGATCGGCTCGTGGTGCGTGGCTCGCGATCGGGTCGGATGGTGTGAGTGGTTCGGGTCGGATAGGGGCGATCCGATCCCTGCATATTTTCCTGCAACTTCCTTCCAGTGACTGTTTACGACATTCGACAGCGTTTTTGACCAATCTAATACTTCAAGACAATCACAAATCACACCATACAGTCATAGCAACATGTATAATCATCCATAAATAGCAAAACAACAATCATAGCATGTAAAATGGATCAAACATACCCAAAACCCCATATTTTCCCTTAAGCATGTTTAGGCAAAACTAATGATATGATTAGTAAAACTTAACCAAATCAAACCAAATTTCTAACAGAGGTCTAAAACATTACTTTCGAATTTATAAATATTTTTCCAGAATCTTATCATGTTTAATTTCGTTAATCTTCACTAATTACCCTTAATCAACCGTAATTAGTGCAAAACTATGCAAATCACTCACCTTTGCCACAATTAAACTATAGAACTGAAATAATCTACTGTATTGGTCGAATTCCAATGCTTAGCAGCAGCTCCAACTCTGATTTGGTGTTATTTCTCCTTGATTTGATGTAGTTTAAGCCGAAACTTGATTAAGAAGTGATTAGGGATGATTCTAGATGTTGGAGGCCATTGTTAGGGTTTTCTAAGATGTATATGGCGGCTAGGAAATGAGAAAAATCGAAATCCCTAACCCTAACAACCCTTAAATACTCCAAATCCCGAAATCCCCCTTTGGGCCTAGCTGTTAATCACCCGGTTAAGCCCAATTAAGTAGTTTTTCACTATCTGAAACTTGTTTCGGCCATATCTCCCAAACGATAAGTCCGTTTGGCTTATGTGACCACTCTACGGAATTGTAAACCATCATCCAGAGCTAATGGAAGTGGTTTCAGGTTAAAATTACTTTATAGTCAAAAGTTATGGTCAAAAAAAGATAAGCTAGGGGCAAAATGGTCATTTAAAAATCGGCAAAAATCATGAACATGGGAAATGACCTCGATAGTCGTCTCCCAAAGTTACATGACCATACGACTTTGTATGTGAAAGAAATAAATATCCTCTGATCCTGCGATGCGTAGAATGCGGGTCGTTACACCTTTGAATTCAAATTTATGTATATTCAAATTCTATTCAAATTCTATATTCATTCTTAAACAAGTCTCGATTTCAATTTCTTTTGAAATCGATATTTCTACTTTTGGAAAATAGATTTCCCTTTTCAATTTCACACTCGTATTTTTATTTCTGAATTATCCAATGATAATTCTTTTCACTACATTTATAAACTTTGTTTATAAAAGAACTACTTGTTTTTATTTTATTAAAACAGGTTAATATTTTTATTCCATTCTAAAATTTCAAATTCTATTCTAAAAATAGAATTTTCCTTTTAAATCTCGAATATCCTTTCCAGGATATTTTTAAACTAACACTTAGGCCCAGTGATATTTAAAACACCAAACAACCAATTATTTATTTCAGGTTTTCTAACACATCATATATGACAGTATATATGCAAACAAATAAATAGACAGATAATATATTTTTGAGGAATCCAGTTGGATCCCTCCAACCTGTTTTTCCTGCATCCGCAAATGTTAGTCAACATAAATAATACCCATCCTGCTTCAAGGCAGGATATCGCGGTATGAAGGTCATCCACTAATATATATTTGTGGGGTGCACAGGGAAATCATCCGCTATGAAACTGTGGGCATCCGCTAATGAGACTGCGGGAACTATCCAATCATCAACCCAATATATATATATATATATATATATATATATATATATTATAGTCAACCCTAAATAACTAATATATTTCAAACAATCAGAAAGCATTCAACAAGCAACAAACAATTATTTTTAACGATATAAAAATAATTCTAAATAAAAGGTGAGTGAGATTTACTCACTGAAATTGCAGTCATCGAATATCCCGTTTATTTCCAAATCATCGGCTACGAATCTTCTCGAATGAATTCGCACCTATGATAAATTGTTTTAAATTTACCGATTAACATTTATTTATTTAAATTAACTATTTAAACGAATAAATAAATTTTCCTATATTTTACTTCTTTTAATGGTCATTAAATTAAATTTAACTTAACCAATAAAATTAAACTGATCTATGTATTATTAAACCATTTATATATTTAACGTTAAATAAATAAATAACAAATTTCATTACCTGTTATTATCTCTAATGTTTCTTCCTTTTGTTATAACAAATTCGAGCCCTCCTTTCACTGTACAACTCATCAAAATCACCACTACATAATTCGAGCTTACATCATACTTAGCTTATGAGTTTTCTAGACTAGTCTCAAGATCAAACCTTGTATAACAAGATTATCAATTTTAATAACCCGATTATATTATTTCTAACTAATTAAATTTTAAATAAGGAAACCACTATAAACTAATTTAATTAAATTACCTTAATACTCCATTCATAATCTCTCTGAATTAGCTACACAGGCCACCATCCTTCCTTAACACGACAATGGCCAGATCCAGTAAAACCCAATTCCTGAAATTACAGTCGAACCCCTTCCTAGAACAAATTCATGCAACAGCCCCTTCCCAATCGCAACCTTCTTCTGTCGACGCACTGCAAGAATTGAGTGCGACATGTATTCGATTGGAATACCTCGAAATCACTGTCAGTCGCCACCTTCATGAAGTCGAATCCCAAATTTGAACCCCAAAATTTGCCAGAGACAGCCCTCGACGCCCCCTACCAGTCATGGTTTCCTCGAACATCACCTCTACTACTCGCGATGGACTTGCGTCGCGACTTGGCCTTTACGAGAATTGATCGCGCCCTAAATCGTTTGCACGGAAATAGATAGAGTTGCTCTACTCAAATTCAAAGATGCTGACTTTCTAATTAAAGGAATTTCCTTGATTTTAATTTTGGATTATTGAAAAAGGGGGAAATTCACGGTACTTCCATTTGTGGTTTTATGGATCGACTTCTGTTTATTATTGAGGGAGAGTTCGGTTTTTAAATGGAAAAGTGGGAAACATATTTCGATTGTGAAGAGTTCGGCCATTTTTAATTTCCTTTGAAAGCTAAAATGAATTGCTAAAGAGAAGATGGAAGAAAAACCAGTGTGCAAATTTATAGAGGATGAATACTTAAGGATGAAGGAAATTCTCTGCGCAAGGGTACATCGTATTTATTGTGATTTGAGTTTAAAGGGATTTTGTTTCTTTTTAAATAGATAATGATTTGATTTCGAACCTATCCACAATCAAATATCTTGGGGTCCATTAGTTTAAATCACGAACCGCTATTCTAGCGTACCGACCGACATTTCAATGTAATAACCCTATTCTGAACTCAACAGTAATATTCTGAAATTTAATTTCAACACATATACCATATTAAATTAATATAATATAATTTAATTCGAAAACCGTTAATTCTCTGATAATAAATTATTTACTATTATCGTTTATATTCAACTACTAATCCTCTAAATCATTTGAATTAATTTGACTTAGTTATAAATTTCGAATTGAATTACTTCAGTTCTCGTATTTTGATAATTATATATATATGAAATAAATCATTTATCGATTACCAATCGATAATTCAATATAAAAATTCTTTTATGTTATTAATTCAATATTTAAACGATATTAAATATTTAAAATAACTGTTTGAAAAATCCGGGTCGTTACATGGTTATTTCTTTTGTATTAGAAATTCTTGTATTCCGATGTATTTGAATGTAACTCTGATATTATGTATAAGTTCTGAATTTTATTTAATACCTTCATGAACTACTATTGTATTTTATTTGTTCCACTGCGAGATATTATGCTTTTTTGTGTTTATGATTCTATGATTTGATTAATTTAACCTCATAGAAATAACAATCCTCCATTTTGAACAGTTTGAGTAGGTTTAATTACTGACTTGAAGCGGTCAAAAAGGCAGGATGTTAAAAATAGGCTAAAAACAAGCATGGTAATTAGACAGTCAAATTGTTGGTGTTGACACACTTTTTGGTAAACGCTGTCACACTGAATATCTGGATAGCATCGCGCTCAGATATGGAGAACAAGATCAGAAGATAGGCAGCGATTTGGTCAAAGTCGCATCACGAACAAAGAAAGGCCCGAAACTCCTATCAGACGACCTGTCTTGGGACCGAAAACAGCAATTACGGAGCAAAGCTCCGTAATACTTGTAGATCTCTGAATTAGCTTCAGTTTGAGCTTCGGTTTGGCTCAATCTGACTTACGGTTTGAAAATTACGCCCGTTTCCGTGAATGGGTGTAATCTGGCAATTTTATCGATAAAGCGACGAAGCGTCACACGATCGGAGTACGGCTCGTGCATCCTCTCTGCATCATGGTGCACCCTCGGTTCGCCCTTCATCGGATCGCCCCCCTCGGATTGTGGCGCACCCTCAGACTACCACCCGTTTGTGGTACACCTCCTGATCACGACCCGCTCGTGACACACCAGCTTCACCATACATCTCACGATCAGACCTTGGTTCGTGGAGCACATATCACGATCCGATCCCGTGACTACGAACCGACCCCTGCTGATACATGCACTGTTTTGACCTGTTCTCATGCTACATCTTGCTCCTACTTTTCCGGATTGGGTGCCACGTACCCCATCACGAACCGGTCTTCCCAGAAGCTCTCCTACAGCTATACATACACCTCTACATGGAATTTTAAGGGGATTCTCTCTGACTTTTTGGCTGAGACTTTCTCCTACATCTAGAGAGCCTCTGCCATTACCGATTGCAAGGACTTTGCACCTTTCTACACATAAATTCTCCTCTTGTAATCTCAATTAACACACGGATTGTGTGTCTGCATATAACTGATTCTTGTAATCTGTCAGTATAACAATAAGATTATAAAGTGGACGTAGGCTACATCTACAGCCGAACCACTATAAAAACTTCGTGTGTCTCCTCTTATCTATCATTTTCTGCATTTTGTGATCTGTGATCTGCATTTGGGTGTTAGGCCCAGATTTTGGTCTAACAACTGGGTTGTTGTTGGAATGTCTGTCAACATTCTGCTGCTACGTCGGTAATAGTATGTATTAAAAAATGTTTGATTAGATCTTTCAAATTTTAGGTTGCTACATAGAATCAATATGATAAGAATCACCTAAAAATTATAGGAAAAAAATAGAAAATGAATTAAGTGGGTAAAAGTAGCAATAAGAAACAATAGAATTATATATTGTTAGATTAAATTATTTACAACCTTTACATTCATTAAAGATGTACCATCTTTCTCCGTGTATCCTTTTTTAGCCGAGGATGGGTATGAACTAATAGAATAATAAATGCAAATGTTGATTGTTAAATAACCCATTTGTATTATATATCGGCAATCTCCATTTCATTTTTAATAAAAATTCCTCCTAAACAATCCATTTTTTGTGTACCCAAAGCATTTACAAATATCATGAGGCTATGAGTATATAATTATAAGTTATATATTAAATATCTTGCTTTGTTATCTATAATATGGTATATAATATATATCAATTGGGAATATTAGATACAAAAAAGCGTTTTTATCTACCGTGTAAATATGGCTTATGCATGTTTATATATGTTTCGTTTAAATAAACTTATTTCTTATAGGAAAAGTCCATAAATTCTTGATTGATTTTGGTAATTTATTCAGATTTAGTTGTGGCTGAAGCAGTGGAAATGTATGGCAACATACTTTTTACCTTGACCTTTTTTGGACTATTTAATGGTTATAATGTGCTGATAGTAAAAAGAAATGATACTTCTACTGTGAATCATGATGCATAGATGCTTATTATTTTTGTGCTTAGTTCAACACATGCATACGAACCAACTGATTACCAGAGATCCTTATTCTGCAGATATCCTTCATTTGTACAGAAGTATATCTTAAGTTGAATTATGATATATCCTTTCCACTTCATATTTAGTTTGTGTTTTGCCCAGCTTTAAGTTTTTATGATAGGCACAATGTGCACAGTGCATAATAATATAATTTGAAGGAACTTTCCATGAAAAAAGTTATGTAGCTTCACTTTAAGTTCAACTCATGTCCTCCAACTATTACTTTAATTCTCCTTTTTATGTTGAATAACGGCTGGATACAGATCTACTCATCCGCTGCACAATATATCTTAGTTCATTGTAGTGTAACTAGAGAGGGGTTATGGTAATACAATGTCCAGCTGCTTTGCAAATGGCTACATCACTGTTGTTTTACTGGTTTTATTCAACTTTATTTTATAAATTGAATATTGAACATCGTTTTGATTGTTCAGAATTACTCATGTTCCTACTTCAAATAATTTCCTCTGTCTGATCATAAGACTGACGTAGTTGAGCTTTTTAATGTTGACATACCGACGTATCATAAATTTTTGAATACAATGAATATTTAAACTTTTATAAATGCAAATTATTAATAAAAGAATCTGAATATTATGTACTTATGAAATTTTAGTTGATGTCTATGTAAATATTGATGCAACCCCTATTGTATAGAATGAGTTTTCACTAAATTTTAGTAGAATGTTAGTATCGATTATTGTAACAACCCGGAAAATCAAAACCAATTTAAAATTTTTAATTCGGCTATTTTAAGGAATTTTGAATAATTAAAATAATTTATTTTAAATAATAACAACCAAAAATCTATTTGGATCGAAGTTAAAGCGAATATATTTATTTTAATTATAAAACAAGGCCTGAAATGGCGGGACAGTTTGAAAATTTGAATTCGAACTTTGACTGACTGTACTGGATTCAAAATAAATCAGATTTTAGTGAAATCAAAAATATTTAAATCTGTTTATGAATATCTTTCTAACGAATCTGAAAAATCGAAATTTCATAGCGAGAATCAAAAGTTATGGCCAAATGAATTTTTAGGAAGGTCGCTATAGAGTTTATATTGCCTTTGAAAGCAGACATTTTGCAAACGACCTTCGTTTTCGACGAAACCACTTTTGTTGGATCTGGAATGTCAAACTATTGCTAGGTTTCAAATTCCATAATTTTCGGAGTTAATATGTGAGCGTGGCAAAGGAAAATGTGTTTGGTTGATTTCAGTCAAATTGGATCGACCAGAAAATGACCATTTTTCAAACGGTCTCCAAATTCGAAAAGAATAGTTTTGTTGGGGCCGTATCATCCAAACATAGCTAGATTTATTTTTTTGGAATTTTTGGGATCAATATGTGGCCCTGGCAAATTGAAATGTACGTTCAAATAAAATATTGAATGTTTTATATTTTAATTTGAAGAAAAACTAACTGAAACAGTCGAATGGGCCTACGAAACATAATCCATTATGTTCGGAGTGGGGGTATTTAGCTAGGGACGACAGCCGTTGTGTTTGAATTGAGTTTGTAAGGAGAAAGAGGTATTTTTGGAAATAAATAATTAAATATATATTTTTGGCCAATCACAATCCTCCATTTCACTTTCTCTCTCCCGTTCCTCTGAATCGCGCACGACGGAAAGAGGTTGACCCCATCTCCCCTCTTTTTCTTCTAATCCACTCAATGAAATCAAGGGCTTCTGTTAGGGATTTTGTAGTGCTCTTCAAGATCTACACATCCATATAGGGTTTGCATTTTTTTCATCGAGTATTGAAGCCGGATCGAAGCCCCGAAGTTATGACCTTCAACTCGCCGCCGTCACCTGGATAGGCCACCAAAGTGAACCCCACCCCTCTGCGCATGTGCGCCCTCCATCCCCCTTCGCTGCTGCGAAGTCCGATCATCCAACCGCTATGCGGTTTTGCGATAATCGATGACCTAGGTTTGAACCATTGCTAAAAGGTAACGACTTGTTTATTTTGAACTGAATATATCACTTTAAAGCGCTACGGATTTTGATTTCACGATAAAAATCATATCTTTTTGCTATGTGGTCGAAATTCAGTGAAACAAGAGACATTGGACTCATGTGGACGTCTTCTACATTCTAGAAGAGACCGGAGAATTTTTGGAGTTTCCTACAATTTTTGGAGGAGTGGAACCCAATATGAGATTTCTAAATTATAAATGATATGGAATGATGATGTATAAATTATACAATCGATATATGAGTTATATAAGCATTGTACACCTCATGTATAAGTGTTGCATAAGTTGTATGTGCGATGTATAAGTTATATATGCGTTGTAAAAATTATATGTGAGTTGAAATGAAATTGAAATGAAAGTGAAATATATTTATATACGTATATATATATACACACACACACTCCCCTTGTCCGCAGACCATGGACGATATATATTGGTTGTGATTGTTTGGATTTTGGTTGACGTGAAATTTGGTGAATATGATGAATGGTTGATTTGATTATGGTTGTTGGTGGTTGAAAACAAATAGGATTAGTTTATGGAAAAAATCGTCTACGTACGAACTAGATTATTGAAATCCCTATTGTCAAAAGCTGCGAGGCTTTATGGTAGAGCGAGGAGCGGTACTTAGAACGGTGTCGGTTTTAACTACCCAATCGTTATGATGTCGAAATTTTCTGAAATATTCATATGTTTGATTAATATTCATGTGTTGGAAAAATATTCCTTTTTGAAATAAATTGTTTGAACGATAACAATAACATTTTTATTGAATGATAAAAATAACATTTTTATTGTATGTACGAAGTATACAAATCTTCATTTTTGAAATAAATTGTTCTAACAATAAAAATCACAATTTTATAATATATATGAATCGCTAAAAATCTTCATTTTTGAAATAAATTGTTTTAACAATATAAATCACATTTTTATTATATATAGGAATCGCTAAAAATATACATGTTTTAAATAAATCGTTTTAACAATAAAAATCACATTTTTATACATATATATGGAGTATTAAAAATAGTCATGTGTTGAAATAGATATTTGTTGGATAAAAATATTATTTTTATCACATATATGAAATGAAATGATGTGGAAATCGAAGAATAGATTTTATATATATATATATATATATATATATATATATATATATATATATATTGTAACACCGCGTAATTTTAAAACGGGACGTAAGAGATAATTAAAGAATAATTAATTATTAAAAGAAGAATTAGATGAAACGGGTTACGCCATTGCGTTCGTCTCGGAATTCTGCTTGAGAGAGAGTCCAAGTTTACGTAAAACGGATACAGTATGAAGAAGATATGGACGAACGAAGTTTGGCAGAAAAACCGGAAGTCGACCAGAATTCACTGGCGCACTTCACAAGTGCGCCAGTACAAAAATGCACTGGCGCACCTGCCAAGTGCGCCCATACTGATCCAGCACAGAACTCTAGAGTGTTCTATGATGATGTGTCTTCTTCTGAGTGGCCGGATGATGTGTATTTGAGCTGGGTGCTTCTGATGGACTCCTAGTTCATCTAAGGGCTCTAAATAATCCTAGACTTCTATATAAGCAATCTAAACCCTAAACCACACAAATTCATTCCAAGTAGCCACCATGCTGTCAATCATCATCCTAACCTAGCCACCATCTCTTATCAAACTAGAAAGCAAGAATCAAATTAAATCAAATCTAATTTAGAGTATTCAACGATCTACATCAAAGGCGAGCAATCCAGTTTCAGAATACAAATTCCAGAAAAAAAGACTTGCCTTTGTTTTGTAAGTTCACGATTACTTTCAGATTTAGACAACCAATTATAGTATGGACATGGAATAAAATGAATTTGGACCTATGCTTTATTTTCTATTTGGATCTATTCTTAGCCTTTGTGAATCTATGACATTGGGTTGCTTCTTATCGATCCAATTGAACCTATACAAGTTGTCGAACCTAATTTACTATTCAAGCCTTTCATGTCCATAATATTGTTCATAATCAGATCTATATGCCTGCAATGATTCTAAATCAGTTTATTTAGTTATGTTGTAATTCTATTAGATCAGTAATTCTTGTGTTTTGGGACTATCATCTTGTGCCAGTTCTTATGCCTATCATTGTCATATTATTCCTATTTGTTCCTTTTTATTTGTGAATCTAGATTGACCTATACTCTAGGTTGAATCGCGATATACGTACGATGGAAATCGGGAAAGGTTTGGGTTATTGGGGCATAAACATGAAATTGACAATATTGGCATAACATTATTGGGGAAAGTAACTGAACATAACATATTTGGTGAAATGGTTGGGCCAAACTTGTAATTGACATTGGGGCATTGTTATCATTATAAATGCAAGTTTGGGTTAGTTGGCTTGTAAACTAAGTTTTGGCCATACACTGTAAACTAGAATATTAAAACTAGATTGGGCTTACTATTGATTTGGAATGCCAAATATATGACATAGTGATTTTGGGAATGACTATTATTGCAAGTTTGGGAAGACGGGGTATAGCCTATTTTGGTTAATAACCTGAAATTGGAATTGGTTGGGCATAACTTGAGAAAGGGATCATGAATAGTTTTGGTGGATTTGGGTAATTAGCATGAAAACGGTATAATTGGTATGCCATTAATTATGAACATAATTAATGTTATAATTTAATTGTGAATAATTTATATATACACCGTAAATATATAAATATGCTAAAAGATGAGAATGCCTAACCTGAGGTTAGATTGAGTTGTGGTGAAAAACTGCCTGAAACCGCCTGGCACATCTAGTAACCACAACAACACCTATCTAATGTGAGAGGTTAGTGCATCATGCCCAAGAAAAACCCGAGGTCAGATTGAGTTGTGGTGTAAAACTGCCCGGAACCGCTCGACATATCCAGTAACTGCAACAACACATATCTAATGTGAGAGGTTGGTGCATTAATAAATAAATTAATGCTAATGACACATGCTAAGTATGGGAGGTTTAGGTTAATGATACTTAACCAATATGACATATGGGTGGGTTAAGTTAACTAAGGGAACACTAAACCGTTATAACATGTTAACTAAACAAATGGTAGGATTAAGTTAACTAAGGGAACACTTAACCATTATAACATGTTAATTAAACTGATGGTAGGGTTAAGTTAACTTAGGTAACACTTAACCAAAATATATAATGACTTGTGGTAGGGTTAAGTAACACAAGAGGATACACTTAACCAATATATAACATGTGGTGGGGTTAAGTAATACAAGAGGATAACACTTAACCAATATATAACATGACGTATGGGAAGGGTTAAGTTAACACGAGAGGGCATCACTTAACCAATATAACATGATTTGAGGTAGGGTCAAGTCAACACCAAAAGGAAACACTTAACCAACATGACGTGACGAGTGGGTGGGTTAAGTTAACTTGAATTGATTAATGACACTTGACCAATATAACCTGATGAACGAATGGGGTTAAGTTAAATGGGAAATACTTAACCAATATAACCTGATGAATGAATAGGGTTAAGTTAATAAATCATAGTTAACCAATCCAACATGATAAGCGAGAAAGGTTAAGTTAATAAGAACCACTTAACCAACATGACTTGACGAGTAGGAGGTTAAGTACACGTTGGGTTGGTGGGTAATATTAGTAAATATAGGCCCACAAAACTTAACCATTAAATAAACATGCTTGAATCCGTGGGAAGGTTAAGTACACATCGGGTTGGTGGGTAATATTAGTAAATATAGGCCCACAAAACTTAACCGTTAAATAAACATGCTTGAATCGATGGGAGGGTTAAGTACATCTCGTGTAGGTGGGTAATACTAGTACATATAGGCCCACAAATTTAACCGTTAAAAAAACATGCTAGAATCAGTGGGAGGGTTAAGTACATCTCATGTAGGTGGGTAATATTCGTATATATAGGCCCACAAACTTAACCAGCAGGAAACCCTAGTAACGGGGACCCATTTCAGCAGTAACCCACATAGATGTATCATGGTACCCTAAAACTAGGCAGGGTAGGGCACGATTACTGGGCTGATTATAAGCGGTCAATGATAACGACAGGGGTACATCAGTGTAGGTTCCGACGGTTTATGGGCGTGCACATACTCCGGAGTGGGAAAAAGCAGGCATTGGGTACCAGTAGTTATACACTGTGCATCTTGATTCGTGTCGGGTTGCCATCATAAGGATCGATACACCTTATGGTGGGACCAGCACAGGGTATCTACACGCAAGAGAGGGCCGATTGACACAGACACATGGAACATTTGTACAAGTAGGGAGCCGATTGATAGGGTAATAAGGGTACATCTAACATCTTCATAGCAATTAGGCTGATTGAGGTGGAATCCTCATAATAGATGTACACCTGAAGGCTACCACAATTGCGGGGATTGAGATCAGGTTGTAATAGTATCCTTTATACAGATTACTAGTTGGGACACTCGTTAGGTGGTGCAGAGATATAGAAATCAGAATAATAGGGTAGTAGCGAAGCAAAGAATAGTTAACATGCGATGTTATACTTAGTTTATCTTGCCTATTGCTTATCCTGTGTATCCTATGTTCCTTATCATCATGCTTATGTCTTTATTCAGTTTAATTCATGTCATGTTTTTCTTGCTTGTTCATATGCTGAAGGTAGCTTGCCTTACCAGACTTATGTCTGACCTAGTTTTGTTTCGCCTCTTTTCTTCTGTTTCCCCCCAGGTTCTCAGGGAGGAAACACTTCTGCTTAGCTTGGATTACTTGTTGTTTCAAGATCATCATGTATTGCTTTGGATTAAGTCTCATTTCAGCTATGACTTGCTTTACTCTATTGGGGAATAAATCGTAGTTATTTTTATGCTTCTTTTATTCTTGGAAGTTTTTAAATCAAGATAGAAGTTCTATGTATTACATTTAAGTATGATTGAGGAAATTTTTGTAAAATCTTGACTGAATTAAGTTGTTTATAAAATGTCTTTATTTTCCGCTACTTTATTTGTCTGTGTAATTTATCTGCATCTTTTACCTATAATGCTCCACTGAAGTTAAGGCATTCCCTTTGTGAGTGACCTTAACGGAGGAAGGGTGTTTCATGTATATAATTAAAATAAATCGAATAACGAAGCGGCAGTTCGTATTTTGAAACTGTGATTTTAAATGATTATTGCGGGAGATCCGACCATCGGATTTTCCCGAAACCGAAACCGTTGGGTCCGTTTTGGAAATATCTTTCCAACAACACCAAATTTGTAAAGATCCAATGGCTAGATTTTGTCAAATGTTAAATTCAAATCTGAATGAAAACAGTGCCAGAATGGATTATATTAATATAATTAAATATAATTAAATTAAATCGATTAACGACGCTGTAGTTCCTATTTTGAAATCGTAACTTCAAACAATCGTACTGGGAGATCCGACCATCGGATTTTCCCAAAACTGGAACCGTTGGGTCCGCTTTGAAAAGATCTTTCCAATGATATAAAATAAGTAAAGACACAACGGGTAGATTTTCAGATATATGTAAATCAAATCTGGAGAAAAACAGCGCCATGGCCGCGTTATGGCTTGAAGCGCCATTTGAATAAATTGGCTATATTTAATAAATAAAAATAACGATAAATCGTTATAAAATATTACCACCGATATGGAATGGAAATAAACTGAATTTACTCGGTTTATAGGATATTTGATGGTTGAATGTGTTTGGCGTGAAAATTACATTAATGAACTGAATTGTGGATGTCAGATAATTTAACCATTGAAATGAATTGATTTGAAATTATAAATATACGTGAATTATTTGAAAAAGCCGAGTTAATTCTCATTTCAAATAATTGGTCGACGGTTAGAAGTCGAAGATATGAAGACGGTACAAGACCGAGGATCTTCACATCGAATGGATGGCTACTGATGCCTTTGATGGGAGTTGCTGCCCGGAAGGGGTTACAATGGTGGTCGTCCAGACGTACTTATTGATCGTTCGGATGTGCGAGGGCCTCTTTCTTGTATTGGACATACGTCAGTTGCATGGCGTCATTCTGTGTGATTGATATACGTCAGTTGCATTCTATGTGTCCGACATTGGATTTCATTCTGTGTGATTGATATACGTCAGTTGCATGGCGTGAATTGCCTGTGTGGCATGCTGAGATGCAGTGATCAAGGCTTTTGTTGAAAAGAAGAGTCTTATGATTGATGATCAAAGTAGGGCTTTAAATAGCTAGCTTTGTGTTTAGCGTTGATTCGCGAGCCTCACACCCCGGTATGGACCAGAAACGGGAGAGGACTTCAGGGAGGACCTACATTTCTTTTTAGCTAGGAGTGATGTTTTGGGTTTTACACGCCTAGACATTTTACTTATGTGGATGATGGATAGCGAGGCGCCTCGGTTTGTTTGGTCTCTTCGGAGCTAATGGTCTGGTTGGGATATGACCAGTTTACGCCCCATAGGGTGGGGAAACGCAGTATTCAGGCATTTTAATCCACTCCGTGTTGACCGGCCCTGACGATCCAAGGTGCACTTGCGGATGTTCCTGAGACATGGTAGGCTAGATTGTCTCAAAGCGATAAGGACGATCCCTTGCCTTAGTTCATGACGGAAATCCAATTTCCAAATACGACATCGTGCGGTTTTGATTGTAAACCTATATTTGGTGACATGATATATGGTACCCATGCTGTCTATGATTGCTACTTATGATTGAAATTGTTTTTGAAACATATAAACACTAGTAATAATATTAAATGCTTTTGTTTTATTCGTATTAAGCATGTTTTGGCCATTATAAGGTAAAACTCTATCCTCCGGTTTGTGTTGCATTGTGTGATGGGAACTGAGTCTTATAATGGCTTCATTTTTTTATAAAAAGCATTACGATGTTTAAAAGATTTACTTGTTTTAAGCACTGGCAATCCAATGGAGTAAACCCGTTCTGCGTTAGCGGTGTGGTCCTGTGATTAGCCCCATTATTAAAATAAGTTAAGAAGATTTCTCATACCAGTCCCATGACTGACTCATAGTTTGTTTCACTTGCAAACTCGGGTGCCCTATTTTCTACACGGGCAACCTTGTATTCTGGTTTTAGCAGGCTCTTTCTGGATAGCTATTGTAAAACCCCACCTCCATTAAGGTCACTCACAAAGGGAATGCCTTAACTTTGGTAGAGCATTTTTGGTAAAAGATGCAGATAAATTACAACACAGACAAATAAAGCAGTGGAAAATAAAGTCATTTTATAAACAATGTGGTTCAGTCAAGCTTTTACAATAGTTGTCTCAATCATACTTAAAAGTAATACATAGAACTTCTGTCTTGATTTAAAAACTTCCAACTATAAAAGAAGCACAAAAATAACAATGATATTCCCCAATAAAGCATGAACCAGCCATAGTATTGGAAGAGAGAGTCCAAAGCAATGCATCGACTATCTTCGAGCTTGGAAAGAAAACTGAGCTAAGTGGTAACATTTCCTCTCTGTGAACCTGAGGGAAGGGGGGGGACGGAAGAAAAGAGGCGAAATTAACTAGGTCAGACATAAGTCTGGTAAGTCTAGTGACTTTCAGCATATAAACAGGCAAAAGCATCATGACATGAATAAACTGAATATAAGACAATACTGTGAGAACAAGTATAACAAGATAACATACAATTAGTATAGATATGATAAGGAAAGATAAACTGAATGCGCTTCTACTCTTTCTCTGCTTCAGTACTACCTTGTTATTCTGATTTTTATATCTCTGCACCCCCTAACTAGTGTCCCAACTAGTAATCTATATAAAATGATCATATTGTAATGTGATCACAATCCCCGCAATTGTGGTAGCCTTCAGGTGTACATCTGTCATGAGGATTCCACCTCAATCTGCCTAATTGCCATGAACATGTTAGATATACCCTTACTACCCTATCGATCGGCTCCCTACTCATATTAATTTCTCTTGTGTCTATGTCAATCCTTATGATAGCAAACAGACACGATTCAAGATGCACAGTGTATAACTACAGGTACCCAGTGCCTGCTTTTTCCAACTCCGGAGTACGTGCACGCCGGTAAACCATTAGAACCTACACAGCCGTACCCCTTGCCGTTGTTTTGACAGCTTATAATCAGCCTAGTAATCATGCCCCCTGCCTAGTTCAGGGTACCATGGTACATCTATGTGGGTTACTGATGAAATGGGTCCCCGTCACTAGGGTTTCCTACTGGTTAAGTTTGTGGGCCTATATTTACTAATATTACCCACCAACCCGATATGTACTTAACCCTCTCACTGATTCAAGCATGTTTACTTAATGGTTAAGTTTTATGGGCCTATATTTACTAATATTACCCACCAACTCGACATGTACTTAACCCTCCTACTGATTCAAGCATGTATATTTAATGGTTAAGTTTTGTGGGCCTCTATTTACTAATATTACCCACCAACCCGATATGTACTTAACCCCCCCCCCCCCCCCCCCGCACATTTTGTCATATTGGTTAAGTGTTGTCCATTCATGTTAACTTAACCCACCCATTCATCATGTCATGTTGGTTAAGTGTTTCTTATTAACTCAACCCTCCTCACTTATCGTGTTGGATTGGTTAAGTGTTTCCTATCAACTTAACCCCATGTGTTCATCATGTTGTATTGGTTAAGTGTCATCAATCAATTCAAGTTAACTTAACCCACCTACTTGTCATGTTACTTTGGTTAAGCTTTGCCTTCTTGTGTTAACATAACCCTACCACAAATCAAGTTATACTGGTTAAGTGTTTCCCTCTCATGTTAACTTAACCCTTCCCATTCATCATGTCATGTTGGTTAAGTGTTTCTTATTAACCTAACCCTCCTCACTTATCATGTTGGATTGGTTAAGTGTTGCCCTCTTGTTTTAACTTAACCTTACTACAAATCAAGTTATATTGGTTAAGTGTTTCTTATTAACTTAACCCTAGCCATTTATCATGCTATACTGGTTAAGTGTTTTCTGTTAACTTAACACTAGTCATTCATCTTGTTATATTGGTTAAGTGTTTCTTGTTAACTTAACCCTACCCATTTATCATGCTATACTGGTTAAGTGTTTCCTATTAACTTAATCCTAGTCATTCATCTTGTTATATTATTTTAAGTGTTTCTTGTTAACTTAACGCTACCCATTTATCATGCTATAATGGTAAGTGTTTCTTATTAACTTAACCCTAGTAATTCAACTTGTTATATTGGTTAAATGTTTCTTGTTAACTTAACCCTAGTCATTCATGTTATATTGGTTAAGTGTTCCTATGAACTTAACCGCAGTCATTCATCTTGTTCATAAGCATTAATTTATTTGTTAATGCACCAACCTCTCACATTAGATATGTGTTGTTGCGGTTACTGGATGTGTCAGGCGGTTTCGGGCAGTTTTACACCACAACTCAATCTAACCTCGGGTTTTTCTTGGGCATGATGCACTAACCTCTCACATTAGATAGTTATTGTTGTGGTTACTGGATGTGACGGGCGGTTCCAGGCAGTTTTACACCACAACTCAATCTAACCTTGGGTTAGGCATGTTCATCTTTATTTTACACATTTACCATATATACCCAAATCTAGATTTTACATGCTAATTACCAAATTCACCAAAACTAGTCATGTTCCAATTCCCAAGTTATGCCCAACAATTTCCAATTTTCAAGTTATTAATCAAAATTGGCTATACCCAATCTTCCCTAAATTTGCAATAATAGTCATGCCCAAAATCACTATGCATTATGTTTGGCGTCCAAATCAATAGTTAAGCCCAAGCTAAATTTAATATTCCAATTTACAGTTTATGCCCAAAACTAGGTTTTTCATGCCAAATTTCATACTTTGTCGTTCATGCAAATTCTAGTTTCAATATGTCAAATTACATATTCCATAATTCATGTCAAATTACCCCAAATTGCATCTTAACAGTCATGCCATAATACATGTTCCAAATTATGCCAAATAAATGTCAATTTCATGTTATACCCAATTACCCCCGCATTCATAACATACGTATTTCGAGATTCAACGCAAGATTCATGAAATAAGCGGAGAAAGTATATGGAACATAAGAGGCATAAGAATAGGCATATGGCGATAAGAACTATTGTTCCAATAAATTTGATATACGAAGTTGACAAGTTTTGCATAGAATACATTGCAGGCATATAGATATGATATGAATATCATTATGAACCATCGCAGATGTATAGGTTTGATAAGAGTTATATCATGAACTTAAACATGATTACAATTTCGATATACAACAAGGATATATATGATTGGACCAATTCCATAGTCAACAATGATTCCCAAAGACATATACAAGCATGGATTCAAATGAAAGGATTACTTACATCAAGCATAAATCTAATTGATTTGATTTGAATAACATCGCAGGCATAAATCTAATAGATTAGATTTGATAAATCTAAAAGGATTATCTCATAATCAATTATAACTTAGATCCAGATTATTACATGCCAAGAATTTCAATTAAGAATTCACATCTGAAAGTAACTTAAACTTACAAAAAGAAAATGATTCTTGTCTTTCTGGAATCTATTTTCTGAAACTGAAATGCTATCCCTTGACATAGATTATCGATTCTCTAATTTAGATTTGATTCTTAGAAAATAGTTGTTGAAGTCGTTGAATTAGCCTTTGAATCTCTACTTGAATTCTAAACTTGATTTCTTGAAGAACTAGAGCAGCATAAGGACGTCTTTAATTTATTTTGATATGAATTAGGGTAGAGTATAGGCGTAATGAAGTTGTGTAGAGAAAACTGTAGCCTTAGGGGTGTTTATATAGCATAGGGATCAACAGAACTGGTCAGAACGGGCGGCCAAATGCAGAAAAACGAACCAGTCCTCGGATCTAGAAATAGGGGGGAGGTCGATCCCTAGGTCGACCACCTGGTCGACCTATGTCGACCCAGGTCGACCCCCAAGTCGACCCCCTGGTCGACCTGGGTCCTGGGTGGGAAATTTCCCGCCCAACCCGGGTGTGTGATTTGAATTCCGAACTTAAATCTGAGCTGTTTTAATTTACTTAAATTCCTGAAACTTCTGAGGGCCATAACTTCCTCATACGAAGTCCGATTTACGAAAATTTGGACTCTGTTCCAAGCAGAATTTCGAGATGAACGCAATGGAATATCTCAATTCCCATAATTCTTCTTTTTAAAATTAAGTATACTTTAATTTGTTATTTTAATATTCTCAGAAAATACGGGGTGTTACAGCTTTGGAGCTGAAGATGGATTCTATCATTTTTTTCTTTTTATGCTGTTCAGCTCCTGTTGTACATATTATGTTTTGATTCCGCTGTGGACATTTTATGTAAAGCTGAACTGTATTCTTTACTAAGTATGATCCTGTGTACTGTGTAACTCTGATGGTTATTATATCCAGTGTATTCTGTTGTACATTATCTGGTGTATTTAAATATTTTTGTTCTGCTGTCATCTGTTTATGTGTTATATTCCAAAGATTACCCTTTCCACCGTGGAACGGGGGTTTGGGGTCATCACAATTATTAAAGGTTCATACCTAGTTTTCCTGACAATTTTCATTTGTTGTCTAATGAGACACCATGAATATATCAAAATTCCAATAAATTAGTCATTGCATTTTTTAGTATTCGTGATCACGTAAATTCTAATTAGGAAGTATAATAGTTAATATTATATTTAACAAAACTAATTCAATATGTGCAATATCGGTTATTTTGAAGACCACATATGATGGGGACACTACACCATATATGAAAATTAAGCTGTGTTCCAGGCTGTATCTACCGCAATTAGGCAAGGGTATAAGCAGTATCAAAAATGGCATGTTAAATCATTTGATACTATCTTAAGCTGTATCTAACTAAAAATTTGATACAGTCATGTAGTCGTATAAAAAGTGCGAACAGATACGTCTTTAAATCGTATCTCACTAGTAATAACATACGACTCTAAGTCGTATCTAACTGGGTACTAGATTTGAGTATAAATTATATCTAAATAATATGTGGATACAAATATAAGTCGTATCTAATTTACGCCCTACAGTACTTTCCCATAAGTTAGATATGATTTTCGACTGTATCTATGATGTAATTCAGACACGGTCTTAGACCGTATCAAATTATATATATATATATATATATATATATATATGTGTGTGTGTGTGTGTGTGTGTGTGTGTGAGTGTGTGTGTATACAGAAACTGCAACACGTATTTTTCATAACACAATTTATACAAAGCATAACGCAATTTATACACAAAGCATAACGTGATTTTTCATAACACAAGGCGCATAACACAATTTATACAAAGTCTTACAATGAATGGAAACTGTCACAGATTATTCATCAAAGTACAAAGTCTGGTAAAGCTGAGCTATTTATTGAAAGTAATAAACTTAAAGAATAAACAAAGCCTAATAAAACTGCAGTTGGAGTGGAAGATTGAGCGTGCTGATCATGCTGATGAAGTCCACGTTGCTGTAAATCAGAGCAGTGATGAGCATAAGCTAGATGCTGATATACGGAATGTAGAGAATATATATGTTTCAAAGCAGTGATGCGCATAAGCTAACTGTTGGTGTGTGCACGAATCAACCATGTGCATGGAAATACCAAACCACTCATTACACAAAATTCAAGTACTTGGGCATCATCAAATAGGATAGTAATGGCGACAAAGATACATGGGCAAATAGACAAACACATGCATGGGAAAATAGGCAAACATGATTACAGGTCACAACAGGAAACAATTCCACGTATAACATGAATTAGCAGCAAAAAAAATCCTAAACAAGCATAGTCAACAGAGTGCAATATGCAAGATATACATGAAAACTATGGTTTTATGTATCACGAAACAATTTCCCTGGCGTTCAGTTCAAAAAGGGAAGAAAATTTTCTCACAAATTTTCTCTTGCATGATATGTTAGTTCAGTTCAAGTCTTTCTCACAAACACTAAACAAAGTCCGAAATTTTGTCACAAATTTTCTCATACATTGCAAACTAAATCAGTTCAGGTATATCAAGGATAAACTAAGTATATACAAATTTTATCTAGCGCAACAAATCATTATAAAATGGCTACTATATACTTTGTGAGTAGCACGGGGAGAACGAGGATCATCTATTTTTTCAATGTTGTTATTCATCTCAAGTATGGAATTTTATCAAAAAATCAATCAATTTGTAGAACTTTGAAAATAATATTCGGAGTATTTTCATATTAACAAAATGGAACACAAAGCCATGATATGCCTTTTGAACACTCCAATGTCAAATTTTTACGTATAGGCAGTTCAGGTCATTTGAGGTGTCGTGTTTGCCTCCAGACTCGACGTAGGTATCGTGTGTGCATATCGATGTAGGTACAGTTCAAAAGGATAGTTTAGGTGTCATGTTTGCCTCCTGACTCGATATAGGTATCAAGTGTGCATATCGACGTAGTTATAGTTCAGGTGTCAGTTCAGGTCAATTCAGGGGTCGTTTATGCATGTGCCAGGGAAAATGCCACCAAAGAGAGTTCATGAAACTAATACAAGCGGCTTACATGCTTTGGATATAAAGCAAACATAATTTATAGAAAACATTAATGCAGACAACGTCCATTCAATTCTTATGCAAAATTCTTACATAAGTTAGATATACTTGCTCCAACATCTAAAGATATCGAATTAGGCTCTTCGGATGACACACAAACCCACCCACTAAGAATTCACCAAAGGTCTCTGCAAATTAATGATTTATTTTTTTGGTTTTCTCATCTGGTAGCAGTATATTGTCCAAAACCAATTTTTCATGTGTAGATGGTACATCTTTCCCACAGCATCTGGACGATGTAGAATCTCGACATACAGTACTTGTTAAATAAAGTTGTCTAGATCAGAGTTGAGAATTTATAAGGACAATATTAATAAAATATGATTTTGTTAAAATAACTAGATTGGAGTGAAACCATTAATTAGACTTTAAGCTCTCGCTTATGCTATAGTTCCCTCACTTTAGAATAATTAGTGATAAGCTCAGAGAAAACGCAACCATGAACCATGCTGCATACCCAAAAATACATGCAAACATGTTTTATGCAACTAGATGCAATCAAGCTCTTTTTAATTTATATTTTAACTAGAGCCGGCACTGCAACATCTATCCATAAATGCTTAAGCTAACTATATATTAAGCATTAGATTGAAATTTGAAGGGAAGTTTGATTTTTTACTGCTAATAAGTACCTGATGCTACTATGTCTAGATCGAAGTTGATAATTTCACATCTTTTATTGTGCGCCACATTGGTCGTATCCTGGATCTGAGCAGCCACAACTTTTGAAGCATCGAGTTGTGTGTTGCGTCCTCCATCAGAAGTAGTTATGGTGTGCAAATTCCCTAGTCATAAAATTTCCCACCATGCTGATCAGAAACTCCATTTACCTAGACAAATTTCCCACTTTACCCTCCAAATTTCCCACTGTACCCTCCAAATTTACCACCATACCCTCCAGGCTTCCCATCTTCATTTTCAACTCATCATTGTCTTCACGAACATGTTTGAATCGTTTCTGTCAATAGCATAAGCCTTAACATGCATCTTTGGTATGATGGTCCCAACAGCGCGGCTCCTGCCCCTTCTATCCTTACCTAACACTTGTGTGATAAGATATTTTCATCCATTGTCAATTTTTATTCATCACTATCAGTGATCTTTTCCTTCATTTTGGCAATTTGATCTTGGGATATGATGATACTTGTATGTAAAAGGCTGGAAATATTACTAATTCAGGTGTTAAAATTATTGTAGTCAGAATAAATTGATTAATTAATTAATCAATTAAACACAGGTAATAAAAAGTGTAGGTTTGCCATTTTATATGTGAATAAACATAAGTGGGGCTAATTTCATTTATTGACACTTTATATATTTTATAAAAACTGATACCCAGATGTTACAAAACTGATACTAACATTTTCCTTTTTAAAATGTCTATTAAAACTGAGCTACAACCTCAATTCAGGTCTTGTATGAACTCGTGTAGGATGTAGATCATCATGAGCGAGTCAGTTGCTCAATGCCGAAGATTGCGAACAAACGACTAGCACTAAGGACCATTTTACAAAAAGGATGCTAGATCGACTATAAGATGACATGACAGAACATTGATTGAGATTGGTCGAAAGAGATCGTAATGAAGTTGGAAAAAAGAAGGCCATACTTGAGCTTGACTTGTCGATATCTAGACTGTCTAAAATAGTGCTTGAGAGTAACTGAAAGTGATGCGTGCGAGACTGGGCTAACCTACAGTCAGGCTAAGCTAAAAGGATAGAGTCGATCATAATTGAACCGAGAAAGTATTGATTGGTCCGAGCTATATATATCTTGGTCATCATCAGTTACTTAATTAAGTAGCAACTGGTTACAATCAAAACACAGAAGCAAAAACTTGTGAAGTACATAGGCACGGCATTTGATATACTACCATCTTTTTTTGTGTGCGTCTTCTCCCATACTTGAACACGGTTGATATTTGCAGATGGAATTGCAACGATCAACAAATGAATATAAATTACCATTTCCTGTATATTTTCTCCCTTAATTGTGATTTTTTACTATTTTTGAAATAAAATGAATATAAATTACCATTTCATGTTCTATTCTAGCGTGACTTTTACGTCCTACATGGTGAGCATAGCTCGGACAGGATCTTTTTTTTTTGGCCTACCTCCCTTCTTCGACTCGCTTCAAGCATTGCTTCATTCTTTCTGAACTCATTCCAATCTTCTTGAGCAATTGTAGGTGGATAATTTTTCAACCGTTCTTCGTCATTGTCGAAATTGTCATAAAACTTGCTCTCAAAATGTAACAGCCCGTATTTTACGTATCGGAAGATCGTAAAATATTTTTATTTTATTCCCTGAGGGCTGGATCGTTCTCATCTTTTAATATGTTGCTTATGGGGATGTGAGACAGGTCGATAATTTTTACCGATTTTGTTTCTGGCCATTTTCCCCCTGTCAGTCTTGTACAGGGCATAACTTTTGACTCAGGTCAAATTAGAGGGTGAGACCTGTGTCATTGGAAAGGAATTGACGATTGCCTTTCTATAGAGTGATTACATTAAGGATTTGGTTCAGCGGTTTGGGAGAAATCGTTGTTTTAAGGTTTTTCAGTTGGCTGTCCAGGTTTTGGAAGGCTAATATCCTGAATTGGAGAGGCCCATTAGTGGACTGGTAGAATCCTATAAACTGGGAGTGAGAGTGGAGAGAAAAGGTTTACTTTTCCGTTCTCTCATTTGGAGGCATTGATCTCCTTCTTCCTCTAACACTTTTCCACCATTAAAAATCCAAATCTAAGGAGGGAAATCATAGATCTACATCATTGGAGGCTAGATCTACATCATTTCAAGTGAGGATTCATCAAATCGAAGGGCTAGGAGCTATCTTTTCGCTGTCCAGGATTCTTTTTCATCACTTTAGCTTGTTTTGGAGAATGGGTGAGTGATATGCATCTCTCACATGGATCCAATGAAGTATATGAGTGTTTGTGCATGTTTTTCATTATATGCAAGTGTTTTTCCATAGTTCTATGCATTGGTAAGTCCATTTTCATATGAACCACCCTATGATCTAATTTAGCAAGTTTAACTGGTTAATTCCATGCTATTTCGCATGTTCATGTAAGTTAGATCCATCATTTTGATCATATGTTCGTTTTAATGGTTTTTGGTGAGATTCACATCATTTTTGTGATAATTGTCATGTTCATGTTAGAAATGTTGTAACATGTTTATGATTGTGTTTGATGATTTTGGTTGAGTTGGTTTAGTTGAATTCATCGTTTGGCAAAGTTTTGGTTGCAATCGGAGTTGGATTGGGGCTGTACAGTGGACCGATCTGTAGGGAAAACTCATGGCTTGGAGGACAAGTCTGGTGGAAGACCGACCGACCGATGGCAGAAGCAGAATGCTGACCGACCGGCGCAGTTGCTTTCCAGACCGATCGGGTTAGTGACTGGATAACTTGCCAGTGGAGTTCAAAGAAGGACCTACCGGTTAACAGGTTTTGCTGATTCCAGAAGGGACTATCAAACCGACCGGTGGAGACTAGGGAAGGCCGACCGATGGTGTCTAGGGAGGAGCGACCAGTGGTGACTGGGGAGGACCGACCAGTGGTGTCTGGAAGGACCAACCAGGGGTGTGTTTGGGAGGACCGACCGGTATGTTTTGGGAGGACCGACCGACCGGTGTTGATTTCCTAAAATTTTTATTTTTTGGGTACGGTTCTGATTTTAATAAAAAGGTGTTTCATGGCTCGGTGATAGTGTAACTTCGAAGTGGTTCAAGCAGGAAGGTTTAAAGTGTTGAAAAGTGCTCGTTGATCGGTGTAGAACAACGAATGAGGTGGCAACTCAAAGGTCGTGAGTTGGTGGATAATGGTTGCTTGAGAAGGCCGCTTGAGCCATCAAAAGTCACCAGGTTGGGTGACTAGAGATGTGAAGGCCGAGAGATTATCGTTGTCGTAAGTTTTAGCAGGCTCGAAGCAGGGGTACACTAGAGATGTCTAAAAGACCAGTTGTAGGTCGAGTACCCTGGGTCTTGGGGAAAGGCCTAGTTGTCATGGTTGGACATATGGAGTTTATGCTAGAACTGGGGTTACCATTAGCCCTTGACATATGGCAAGGTTGGCCGTCATACGATTAACGATGGTTTCAAAGCAGGGTTGGCAGTGATAGCTAGAGTCAGTCATGGATGATTGGTTGTTCTGTTTGTACTATCTCACATAGATTATCCAAAGTCGAGGGAGATGTTCTTTGAGTGCTTAACTGATATTGGTTTAGGCCTCAAGGGAGAGTACTTGGGGAATGTTAAACTTGATTAGGGTTGTTTGTGTGAGACTTATATAATCTGGATGTTATGAATGTTTTCCATGATTGAATGGGTGTTCTAGTTTCCATGGATGAATGGTTGAAATTGTTTATAGTAAAGGTTATCATTGTCCGATGTGGGGAAGACAAGGTTGAGTTCTTCTCTGGTGTCATGGGTAGATTAATATGTTTATCTATCCCTTCTCATACACTTTATTGTTGAAGTTTGTTAGCAGTTTTATCGCTCACTTTGACTGTTGTCAGACTCAATGTTTTATGTTTCCTCTTATTACCTTGGGTTGTTCATCCGGTTGTAGATGGGAAGACTGAGTAGCAGGTGATAGGTGATGCTTTAGTGAGGACGATGCTGCTGATCGACGACGAGCAAGAGGCTCACGTACCATTTTTATTACTATCTAATAATTGGATTTCCACTGTTTTCTTTTCTGAGCGATGTAGTGAGGCAACTTTGTACAAACATTATTTCCAAGTTGTGGATACTACTTTCTGGTTGTATGAAAGTCTTGTGTTTCTGCTTCATTATTTTTTCCTATTGTATATGTTCTATTATATTTTATCCTTGCGTTGTGAGTTTACGACATGTTCCACTTGTGTTTTCCTACTCTGATGATCATCCATGACTGCCTGGCACACCCTCCAACGCATTATTCCTCTTGTATAGTGCGGGGGTTATGGGCAGTCATTACACAAAATTTTCTTGTCTCTCTTAAAAGCCTCGGCCATTCTTTTTAAAAATATTTCCTTTAAAAGCGGCTCAAGCGCATACATGTTCTGCAAAAATAAAGAGTTAGATTGTGAAAATAAACTGTAGAGAGTAATGCTATTTTTCACAAATTTACCACCAACTGGTTCCTTATATATTTTGGGTACTTTATCCCAACTTATGTAGGATAACCGCACATGAGCTCGTACTAGTTTACCACGCATAGTAGCGATTTTTATAGCATTTTCTGAGACTGGAATATAAAGTAGGTTTTGGTCAAATTTCTGGTCTTTTGAACATGATGCATGTGATGATGTGGGAATTTATGACGTAGTTTCCTGCAAAATATAATATTACTAACTATTTTGTGATATTAGAATATTAATCACATTTGTTACTCGGCTTCTTTTAAAGCAACACCAATAATCAAGACAAACGCAATTAGATATTAATGATATTATTTCTGTTACATTATTACTTAATAATTCATTAGTGTTACTCAAGTTGAAATAGTTAAAATAAATTTCAAAGTAGAATGGAGTGCGATCAGACAGTGTTAGTCATGACATTCCAAATACATGTGATTCACTTGTAAAAAAAGCATTCAACAATTCATAAGTTAACATATGATTTTGGTATGCTCTTCTAATTTTTCATTGTCTTCAAAAGCTGATTGATAAACAAGAGGAAACTCAACTTCATGCACATTTGTAGTAAACTGTTTTGGTGTATGCAAAACCACATACCATCCTTTATTTTTTAAATCCTTTGAGTAGAACACTTGGCTCTCTTCTAATGCAAGAATAAATGGCTCATCATTCACGCTATATTTGTTCTTTAATTTTCCTAAATTAACCATGATCAAGTCTGAAGCGGGATCTATTCTGCAACCATTGATCTTATCCTCGACTTTTACCCAATCACAATAAAAAAACTGTTTGATTGCAGTCAGTTTAATCCAACTCAAGTATCTATTGAATGACTCCATAATACGTTGTTTCTACTTCCTTAAATTTTTTTATCTTTACCACTCACTCTAAATTTTGTAATTGCTCTCATGGATACACCGCTATCCTGTGTTACCAAACGGTCTTTGTAGATTTTCATGGAAAATAAAAACCCATTCAATTGGTACTTTGTATAACTAAGCGCCATGAACTTCGACCCGTGTACTAGCCGCCAGAGAGTTGGGACAACATTGCTGCACTTCAACTACTACATAAAACACAATAATTAGCTAAAGCATGGTCACGAAGGGGTATTGCAAACTTATAAACACGTGAAATACTTAATATGATGTAACACCTCATTACGCAACCATTGATTAAAATTTTGAATGACTTCGACAGTTGTACCTCTGCTTTGTGGTTGAAATCTAGTGTTTTTGCATAGGAGTTATACCTTCTACAAAATACATATTGAAATGAATATATAAAGTGAATTAAAAAACTAAAATTCGAAACCTCCTTCTTGAACTTACTTCTTGCATGGATCCAATACATCATACTTATTAAGGACCTATCTATGCACTTGTTCAAATTGCACTTGGGTTAACATTATATCTTTACCATTATCTAAAAGTATCTCACCAGCAAACTCGTCATCCTCGTCTGAAAATGCTTCATGGGTATGTTTATGATTGCCATAACTTCTTTTTGGGATATATTCCACGCAATAATGGCTAGCTTCTTGTAAGATACATCCTTCTACAATACACCCTTCAATGTACCTTTTGTTGCACATATATCATTTATATGTTTTCATCAACCTATGAATGTGATCAATTATATATTGTACATGATTGCTATTTATACCGAATAATAGTGTATAAAACTGAAATTAGTTATTTATCATTCAAAAGGATACACCCATCTATATCTGACAGGGCCACAAATCAATGCTTGATTGGCTAAATGAACCATAACATGGATACTGATATCAAAAACTGCAGGTGGAAAATGTTTTTAAAAATACACATTGCTTCCACCAACATAGTCTTTGCATTTATAAGGTGTTCCCTATTGATAACCTTTGAGCACAAAATGTTAAAGAATACACTAATACGATGAATAACATTTCGTAGATCCTTATGTTGTGTGTAAGTATGTTGAAGCAATACCGGAAAAAAATGTTGCATTATGACGTGGTAATCATGTGACTTCATATTTCTTAGTTCGGGAGATTGATGGTCACACTGTTGTGGAAGTTAGAGAAGAATTTGTTAGGTACTTTCAAAATTTTCAATATGGTGCAAATGCGTATCTTTTCTTCTATTCTCAAAGTGAAAGTTGCCTTTGGTATGATTATTTTATTTGTTTTAGGACCTTCCATCATCCACAACTTTTGTTTTATAGCCATGGGTTTTAAATCCTTGCGTGCATTGATGCCATCTTTTGACTTATCTTTATGGTCCATAATTATGTTGATGTGATGCTCTATGACATTCTTCTCCATATGCATAAAATCAATATTATGTCGAATCATATTCGCTTTCGAATATGGTAAATCAGAAAATATAGACTTCCTATACCATGCAGAAACATTCTCAACTTCTTCAATGGACGACTATTTTCGTTTTTGACCAATTTCTTCTTCGTGTTTACCGACTTTCATTTGGATATTCGCTACTTTCGTTTCAACATCAAAAACAACCAATGGCCTTTTAGGAAGGTGAAGTTCTTGTTCCTTGTTGAAATTTATCTTGTCATATCGAAACCTGTGTCTGCTAGGATGATACATTCGATGTCCCATAAAACACATCTTCTTACTTTCAGAAAGATGAGAAGGGCAAGTGTTTTCCCCACAAATGGGACATGCAAAGTAACTGTGAGTTGTACATCCCGATAAAGTCCCAAGAGCAGGGTGATCATGGATTGCCCACAACACCCTAGCTCTCATTGTAAACTCGGATTTATTTAATGAATCATATGTAACGACTCCTTCCCATAACTGCTTTAACTCATCTGTCAATGGCTGTAAATAAACATCAACATCCTTCCCTGGTTGTTTTGGCCTAGAAATCAACAATGTTAACATTGAAACCTCCCATTTCATGTACATAGACGGAGGAAGATTATATGGTTGTACAATTACTGGCCAAAATTTGTAAGGGTTAGATAGAGAAGCATTAGGACTTGTGCAATTTATGCCCCGCTATTACCCCGCAATATCTCTGCTATATCGTGTAGCGGATTTCTACTGCTACGCTATTTCCAGATAGCCTCTGAAATAGCCTCTCTGCTTTAATCCCCGCTATATACCGATATTCCCGATATTTCCGATTATTTCGGCTATATTCCGCTATATATTCTATAAAATAAATGAATTTTAAAATGCATTTATACATTATAAATTCTATAAAATTAAAATTTTGATATAATTTTTTAACATATATTTTTATAAATATAAAATACTACAATATTCCATTACATATAATCAAACTAAACAAAAGTTTACATTTATTTTCATATATTTTCTTATGCTTTCTTTAAAAAAAGTTAAGAATGGATTAATTATAATTAAGTTAAATGTTAATTTTCCATTTATTTATCATTGTTATATTTGTAAAAGCATTAAATATGAGTTTTATATGCTACTTTGGATCATCCGCTATATCCTGTTATTTCCTCGATTTATCCCCGCTACAACTTTTTGCACCTTTGCCGTATTGGATCCGCTGAGCGCTTTAACTGCACAGGTTTGGACAGAAACCCTCTATTGCTATTCCAAGTGTAACATTTCGTGGTTCGTCAACGAATGTTTTTTCAAAAGAATCCACGGCTTTCCATTGAGAAGTGTCATATGGATAACGCATTACATTTGGATCAGACTTGGCACGGCCATGTTACGTCATTGCATCTGCTATCCATGGTACAATATACAGTCTCTTCAATCTAGATATTATAGGAAAATGTCTTAATGTCTTTTGAGGTACTCTGGTGCCTTTTCTCTTTTCGTTGAGATGTCATATATCATGGTTTGTTGCAATTTGTACAGGAAACTCTATTCACATCATCTTTCCAGTGCAAAATGCAATCATTGATGCATGCATCATAAGTTTTGTAACTCATCCCAACTTACGTAATGAACTTCTTCACGTCGTAGTATTTTGTCGGTAGCGTGTTACCTTCGGGGAGTAACTCCTTTATTAGTTCGAGAAGTGCAGTCACACCATTATTTGAAAAGCTGTATTGGGTCTTCAAGTTATTCAGTTTCACAATGGCATACAGCTTCGTTATCCCTTTTGAACATTAAAGATACAGTGGCTCTTTTGCGCTATCAAAAAGTGGTTTATACTTCTTACTTTCATTGGCCTGCTAATTGCCATCATTCATAGACTGCTCTCCAACATTAGCATGATCAGACAATGGATTTTCAGGTTGAAAATCATGAAATCTATCTGCATAATTAAATAGATCTTCGATCCTAATATGCTCAGCCTCGTCAGTACTTGTGGCATTACTAATTGGTTGTTGTTTTTTCATTTCCACCCTTTTTTCCCCATGAAAATACCACATGCTATATGATTGGATGAAACCCCATCTAAGCAAATGAAAATGACTTTCATCTAATTTGAACGTCTTCATATTTTGGCACCGAGTGCAAGTGCATAAATACACTCCTCTCTTACCATCGTTTTCTTCAACAAAACAAATAAACTTCTTCACCCCGTTTATATAGTATGTAGATCTTTGATCAGATTCATTAATCTGCTTTTTGTTTATATTGAATGGCATGTTGCCCTCCTATTCAAAATTTGCTATAATTTATAAAATGCTGATACAATTCAAAATTACTACTATCTATATAATAAAATTAATATCTATATAATCGCATCAAATAAATGGGTCCACCCCCTTCACGCATGCTCGTATCTTTCTTTAACTATATGTTTTCATTTGCAAGTTAGTTTTTGCTTCTCCATCAACCACTGGATCACAAATGGGCTTACACCCTCATCACACATGACTGGATAACAAATGGCATGTTGCCCTTCTTTTCAAAATTTTTTGTAGTTTATAAAATGTTGATACAATTCAAAATTTGCTACTATTTGTATAATAAAATTAATATCTATATAATTGGATCAAACAAATAGGCCCACCGCCTTCATACATGGCCGTATATTCTTTAATTGTATGTTTTCGTTGACAAGTTAGTTTTTGTTCCTCCATCTACCACCGGATCACAAATGGACCCACTCCTTTCAAACATGCCCATATCTTTCTCCATTAAAACATCAAAGGAATTTTCCGACCTTAGGCATTTATAGTTTATAAACTAACACTGGTACTATTTCAGTATATGAATTATTTATTGAAATCAATAACTAAAATTAGTTTCAGTACCATTTGTTTAGGTTCGATACATGAGAAGTAAGTAAAACTAGCTAATTCTTATGTATGGTTCAGCACATGAATTAACTAGTTAACCTAAAACTAGTTTTATTTATTGGAATGAGTATGATAGTTTAACAAACAAAATTGAGTTTCATATTCTACATATTCGATCCAGTATGACTAATAAAAGGAAATAAATCAAATAACATGTACATTAATTATGATGTAATATGACCAACTGCGAAAACCTTGCTTTGTAACCGCCCTTGGGTAAAAACCAGTAAATAGATCATGGCCTAGAGCATGTTGAAACAATAGCGAAAAAAATAATCAAATCAGATCAAAATTTACCAGATATTGAGACGCACGATTTGCAAATGACAACGAACAAGCCGATTTGAGCAGACAACTTTCAGATTTGGATACTATTTTGGGAGCAATTTCAAAAATGGAAATAGGGCACGGGATATAATATTCGCCGAGGGAAATAAAAGAAAGGGAGGGAGAGAGCCTGAGGGAATTAAAATTAAGGAGGGAAAGGTGCGCATTTTCAAGGAAACGTTTTACACTAAATGAGGCACGATTTTGAAACGGTCTATACCCATATCAAATTTAAATTAGGTTCATAGCCTTATCTAAATATTTAGATACGGCTGAGAACCAAATCAAATTTGATACGGCTATAACCTGTATCAAATTTGGCTGATAGGGGGTGTCAAATTTGTTGTTAGGGTGTAGTAGGATATTAAAAAAATCCCATTGAATTAACCACAGTGAAGTGACACTTTAGTGATTGACCCAATATTCTTTTTCATCCTATTTACGAATGCACAATAATGAAAATATTTGTTATGCTTTGCAATTTCACTTTCTACAGGTAGTCAGCTGCTTTGGGCTCACAAAATAATCCTTTTTCGGTTCATTCTTGCCAGCATAAACAGTTGAACTACATATTTTACAGCAATTCAATTAGATTCAAATAGCTGGAAGTGCTTTAACATTCCCAAGTGTAAAAGGATAATGCATGCGAATAAGTACAAAAATACAAGTTGATTGTCCATTACGAATGTTTTAACTAGAGGAAAATGAGGTCGTGGTTTTGATACAACAGTAAACCACGAAACATATGAGTAAATTCATGGGATGGCCTCTATATAATTTTCTTCAAAAGAATCCATTTTTTTTTAATTTGTTCAGGATGGAAACCAACAGGAGTCGTAAAACCCTCCTAGTGCACCTAGCCCGGCCCGTGAGAACCACGTAAGTGGCTGATCTTAAGTATGCACATGGTAAGATCTTAGCATGTCATTCCAGGTTTCAAACCCCCACCGTTGTTACCACGGCGAAAAGTCCTTAACCGCTGGGCTACTGCTGTGGACAAAAAAAGAATCCATTTTTACAACCTCGTCCAACTATTACTCTATGTTTGTTGATGTTTAATATTTTTCTTGATACAAACAATTTTGTTTCATCTCCCTTTTTTGTCGTCGTCTTAAATTAAAAAAGACCATTTTTTAATCTTCTTTGTTTGATGCTTTTGTACGGACATATATGTACTTTGATGAAATGCTTTGTTATTATCATGAAATGCTCATTACATCTTAAATGGTTGCGGGTACCATGGATTTCTTAAAACAAGTACACCAAATTTGCAATGATAATGAATTTATCTACTTATACTGAAAGAAGGCATTAGTGAACCAAAAATAAATTCTCAAGCATCATGATCTAGTATCAAAATAAATGAAATAGAAGGTGCATTATATATTCTTTGCTTTACTATATTTACTTCTTTCGGTTTTATTTGAATTGAAGTTCACTATTATGGTTTAACATGGATTTTCCCCCCTTATATCCCTTACATTTACTAGAACGATGGATGAATTTTCTATTTAAAATCATTGAAGAAAAAAGTTGTAAGTGATACAATCACTTATTGGAACATTTTGTGAATTTATTGAAAAAAAAGGATAAGTACAAATTGATCCGTGATAAATTAATAACGATACCATATTTCGTGCCATTATTATTTGAGATGCTGCAATTTTATTACAAACAACATATTTAAGAATCATTAATGCATAGAGCCGTTGTAAGCTATTAACTGATATTATATTTTGTATCAGTAATTTTCTTTTAGGAGCTGTTACATTTGCACAACAGTTATATATATACACATGCTTGTATAAGATTGAGCTGTTACAAAATATAAATGGCATTAACATATTACTATGAATGATAACAAATTTAGTAAATTTACCATCTTTTGTTATTTTTGGAATGTATACAATTTACATTGTATAAGTTATAATCTTTTGTTTGCTTTCTTTTATTTAGTACATGGTATTAAAATATTGCTATAAATCATAATAAATTAATATTTATCAACATGCATCTCTTTTGAAATGTATACAATTTACACGTGAAAAATTGCAAATTTTTTGATCGTTTCTTTTATTTAATATGGCATTGACTGCGGTCCAATTTTCTTCTCACTAGCATAGCTACCATTTCTTCAATATAAGAAATTTGTCATAGACAAAGAAACATACAGAATACAGAGAATATGGAACAAAAACCCTCTCTCTTCTTCTCCCTCAGAAAGATAAAAAAACACATATTTTTTATCTTATCCTCCACTATTCTTTTACAAAATAAAAAGAAAAAAAACTTGAGCAGTATTATTTTAGAGTGCAAACAGAATCGGCTTCATTGTGCAAATGATCCGATAAAGACAGAAAAAACAAGGAAGAGGCTATTTTATTCCAGAAGCGGTGGCGAATTGTACGACCTACTTTGCACCTTGTGTAGATCACTGAAACGTCTTCAAGAAAGTGACCTAGTCCATGACTCAGCCGAACCATTGTTTCCAACAATTTTGAAGACGTATTTTGAAAAACAATGGCTTCGACTGCAATTTTAGACGATGCTGCTCCATCATCAAAGTTTCAAAGTTCAATGGTCAGTAGAGATGCATCACATGAGCTTCAAAATATCTTTTGAGATCATCTTCGAAGGTATGGCTTAGATGAACAGTTTTAGATTACTGTTACAATTGACAAACTGCTCCCAGTTTGGAGAGAATTTGTCTACTATTATTTTGAATTTTGCAATAATTTGCTAATTGAGAATTTTTTTTATTATTAAGAGACCTTTGGAAAAGATAACAAGCCTTGAAATTAATTTTTATTGAAATAAGGTTGATTTGAATATAATTAAGATTGACCAAATAATATAAATATAATTACATATTCATGTAATCGTTAGAGATAAAAATGATATCTCTAATTCAGGTAGTAAGTTAAAACAATTGCTTTAGAGAACCATACTTAACTAAAAATGGAATCATTTGAATTCAATGTTGCATTTACTTTTGACCTAAATTTACTATTTTGAAAATGTGACTTTGGTATTAGAGAATATGGACCTTCGAAATTAATTCATGTGTACCACTTAAAGTAATGTGTAAAAATTATCTCTACTCTATTACACTTATTGACGATTATTCTGATGTCACATATGTACAACTTATGGACAATAAGAATTAACTGCAAGAAGATTTTTTGAAAACGTCACTAAAATTGAAATTAATTGAATGCAAAAATTGAAAATGTCTTTATTATTAATGGACATTAATTGCATGCATAATGTTTTATGAAAATGTCATTAAGAAATGACATTACTCAAATGGCGTAGACTTAATAATCAATGAGTACATTTTATGTGAAAATGAATATCATTGACTAGACATGGATACCGCTATTTTATCACTTTTATTAACGGTTGTTCCGATTTCACATATGTATATATCATGAAAAATAAAAGTGATGCATTTGATATGTTTAAGACATTCAAAACTGGAATTGAAAATCAGTCAAGTAAGAAAATTAAAAGACTTTGTAATGATAGAGGAACGAATATGAATCTAGTTCTATTTTGAATTACTATAAACTACTTGGCATTATACATGGAAGAACTGCACCTTATTCACCTGAAATTAACGCTAAAGCCAAAAGAAAAAATAGGACCTTTACTGAATTAGTAGTTTCTATTTTATTAAATTCTGGTGCAGCAAAACAATAGTAGGGGGATATATTATTAACAGTGTGTTATGTACTAAATAGAATCCCTAAATCAAAAAGTAGAATTTCACCGTTTGAAATTCTTAAATATTACAAACCCAATGCGTCATATTTTAGAACTTGGGGACGCTTAGCATATGTTCATATTCCAGACTCTAAGCGAATAAAATTAGCATGTAGAGAAATGAATGTGTATTTATTGGCTATGTAATTAATAACAAAGCATTCAGATTTTATAACATAAATACACATAATATAATTGAATCAAATGATGCTGATTTTTACGAAACAAAATTTCCTTTTAAATTAAGGAATAGTGGGGGCACATCAAGTAATTTATTATCTGTAAGAACAAAACCTAATGAACATTCTGAAAATGAACCTAGAAGAAGTAAAAGAGCAAGAATCGCAAAAGATTTTAGTTTAGATTTTTGTACTTTTACTACAGAGGAGGATCCCTTAAACCACCAAGAGGCATTATCTTCATTAGATGCCGATTTTTGGTAAGAGGCTATAAATGATTAGATGGATTCTTTGGAATCCAATAAGACTTGGCACTTATTTGATTTACCACCTAGTTGTAAATTTATAGGCAATAAACGAGTGCTTAAACTAAGTCAAAATATGATGGCATAGTTGATAAATATGCAGCCCTCGTAATAGCTAAAGGATATAAGCAAAGACAGAAACCTTATTGGCACCATTTCACCTGTAACTGGAACTACATCCATTCGAGCATTAACTTCACTTACATATATTCATAATTTTAAAATGGATGTTAATATTGCATTTTTAAATAGTGAATTGGAACAGGAAATTTATATGGACCAATTTGAATAATTTATAATTCATGGTCAAGAACATAAAATTTACAAATTAGATAAATCATTATATGGTTTAAAACAAATACCTAAGAAATGACATGAAAAATTTGATAACTTAATAATCTCATATGGATTTAAAGTTAATGAAAGTGACAAATGCATTTATTACAAATCTAGGAATGACGTTTGTACTATTATATGTCTTTATGTAAATGCCCTACTCATTTTTGGGTCAAATATTCATGCCATAAACAATGTTAAATGTTTTCTAAGTGCCAACTTTGATATGAAAGATCTAGGTGAGGCGAGTGTAATCCTTGGTATTAAAATTACTAGGCCCGAAAAAAGGACTTTCTTTGGATCAATCTCATTATATTGAAAAGATTATGAAGAAATACAATTACTTTGACTGTAAACCTGCATGTACAACATATATATGATCCTAGAGTGAAGCTATTCAGAACACTGGTGAAGGTGTAAGACAGTCTGACTAGGCAAGCATCATTGGTCGCCTTCAATATGCCACTGGTTTTATTAGACCCTACACTGCCGATGTTGTGGGATTATTATGCAGGTTTATCAGTAGACATAATATAGAGCATTAACATGCTATTGAGAAGGTCATGAGATACCTAAAATAAACCATGAACCTTAGATTACATTATGAAAAGTTTCCATCTATTCTTGAAGGTTATTCCGATGCATACTGGAATACTTTATATGATGATTCAAAAGCGACCAATGGTTATATATATAGTGTTACTGGAGGAGTTGTTTTTAGACAAATCCAGAAAACATACTATTTTGACTCAGTCTACTATAGAGACTGAGATAATAGCACTAGCCACAGCTAGTGAAGTAGTAGAGAACTAAAGAAATTTGCTAGTTAAGATCCTCATATGGGAAAAACCAACACCAGTGGTATTGCAATAGTTCTGCGGCTATTGCAAAAAAATACATAACCATTATTACAACGGTAGAAGATGACAGTCATAGGCACAATACTTTAAGAGAATATCATGTATGTAGTGATGACAATTTGACGGCTATTGAAAAAAGGACAGAACCGATATTACAACGGTAAGAAATGATAGTTGTATGCGCAGTATTGTTAGAGAACATCACATATGAAGTGATGATAATTTGGCAGATCCTTTGACGAAAGGACCAACCAGAAAGAAAGTACTTAATGATTCTAAATGAATGGGACAATTTCCCTGAAAATGCGGAATCACGCACATTGGTAACCCGACCTAAATGGCTGGAGATCCTAAGAACTAGGTTCAATGGGTAAAAACAAGTTATGTTGTGATAGCAGATGAACATGCTAAATTTATATATTAAGAAGCATGTATTCCTGAAGTGATTAGAAGATGAGTTAGTAGAAACTCTTAATGAGATCTATACTTTATTTGGAGTGGAGTGCCTACCTTCAGGAGTGCTCATGATAGACTCACCTATGTGAATGTGGAAATGTAGCCGTTTCCTACGAAGTTTTATGCAAAACTTCTAGAGCGTTCACTAAACTGGGATAGATGTGCATGATCATAAATGCACTGGCTTATTTGATTGCACTCCAGAAAGGTTGTGTGTGGTTTGATGTCAGGAATAGAGTTCAAAACTACGTGTCACTCTAGTAAAAACTGAATCCTACTCACTATGCAAAGGTTCAAGTCGGAAGACACCTTTGTTTATGCATAATCTTATGTTTTTTTTTGAAACTGCTCGAAAATAATTTTTAAGAAATTTAAGTGGGGGATTGTTGGAACAGTTTGTGAATTTATTAAAAAAAGGATAAATACAAATTGAGCCGTTATGAGTTAACAACGGTAACATATTTTGTGCCATTATTATTTTGAGATGTTACAATTTTATTACAGACAACATATTTATGAGCTGTTGTAAGCTATTAACGGTATTATATTTTGTATCGGTAATTTTCTTTTGGGAGCTGTTACATTTGCATAACAGTAATACACACACATGCTTGTACAAGATTGAGCTGTTACAAAATATAAACGACATTAACATATTATCATGAATGATAACAAATTTAGTAAATTTACTATCTTTTGTTATTTTTGGAATATATATAATTTACATTGTATAAGTTATAATATTTTGTCCATTTTCTTTATTTTATTACATGGTATTAACATATTGCTGTGAGTGATAATAAATTAATATTTATTAGCATTCATCTCTTTTGAAACGTATGCAATTTACACATTTAAAATTGCAAACTTCTTGAACGTTTCTTTTACTTAATATGGCATTAACTGTGGTCCAATATTCCTCCCACAAACATAGCTACCATTTCTTCTATATAAGAAATTGGTTATAGACAAGGAAACATACAGAATACAGAGAATAGATAAGAAAAACCGTCTCTCTTCTTCTTACTCAGAAAGATTAAAAAAACATATATTTTTTTATCTTATATTCCACCATTCTTTTACAAAATAAAAAGAAAAAAAACTTGAGCAGCATTGTTTTAGAGTGCAAACAAAATCGACTTCATATATGCAAATAATCTGATATAGAAAGAAAAAAAACAAGTAAAAGGCTATTTTATCCCAGAGGCGGCGGCGAACAGTACGACCTACTTTGCACCTTGAGTAGATCACCGAAACGTCTTCAAGAAAGTGACCTAGTCCACGACTCAGCCAAACCATTGTTTCCAACATCACCTTTTATTTATGTGTGATGTTACTCTAGGCATAAACAGAATTACAATTTTAAACATCAAAAACTATCACTAGACATTTTTGGGCCTTCCTTTCATTGGATTTGTTTGCTGCTAGTAAATAAATAAGCATATTTCAATGACATTTTATGGTACAAGTAAAGTGGTTGATGAAATGTTTATAAAGAATTTGAGTTTTATTTTATTGCAAAGATAGTTGACTATTTTCAAAGAATTCTTGATAAACAAAGCTAGAGATTGTTTTATAAAGGTTGTTAGCAAGTAACTAAAGCTATGTTGTTTAATTTGTTTCTGCTTATGGATATATGTTCCTAACTAATGCTGGTTGAATTTTCCATGGTGGTGTTATGCACCTATTCTTCTAGGATGTACGTAAACCCTGATATGTTAGCAAACACTATTAAACCAGGAAAAGGTGGCTAATCGTTGTTAGACATGTCAAAATCTGAACTAAAATTGAATGTTAACATTTGTAGAATAATTTAAAATCTATAAGCACTTCACAAGGACATTCTTGAATGTGAACCATATCTATTATGACTACTTGAATATTAACACTTATTTGAGTAAGAGTACAATCAATGTCTGTGATATAGATGTTTCTTCTTTATTTTTCAATTCTATTGAATCGTATGGAGAATTTCATTTACTTTGTGGATACTCTTTTATGTGCTTGAATTTATTTTAGGTATCAATTAGATGATTTGGTAGCTGTGTGAAATCACAAGAATCCAACATGAACATGATGATTGTTGTAATGTCCGGTATTTTTGGTAGTCAAATATTTAATATAATTTATTAATTGGAATATTAATCGATTTTAATATTGAATTCATTTTTAAAATGAAGTTTGAATGTTAATTTACATTTAATTATAAATAGAGCTTGAAATGGCGCGGTAATTCGAAATTTACGATTTGAACTTTAATTGGATATATCGGATCTGATATAAGTTGGATTTCTGTGAAACAAGAAATGTTATAATCTTATTGATTATAATTTTCATATGAAAGAGAAAAATATGAATTTTGCATTATAGATTGTTAGTTATATCCAATTCAATATTTAAAATAGTCGCTATGGAAATCGTTATTAAAATATAACGTTTATTTAGTAAGTTAATTAGGATTTTAATATAATTTGGATAACTGTTAACTCAAAATTGACAATAACGAGTTGTATAATTTATATTTAAAGTTGTGTGTATATATATATATATTTTGTTTGGATATATGTGATAAAAATAATTTATTATTATTTAATTGAATTTATTTGGAATTTATATAATATTTTAATTGATATTATATAAGCGTTAAATAAAGCTATTTTGCAATCAGTCTCGGTTTTCGACGAAATTAGTTTCATTGGAACCGTATTGTTAAATTATTATCAGAAAATCAAATTTCATGGCAAACGGATATCGTATGTGACTTCGGTGGCCAAAAATGTCTCTGTTTCTATTTAATTGTTTATACAATTCAGACAGGGGTAACTTTTAATGAATAAACGACTGGCCAAACAGACTCCAAATTCAACGAAACAAATTTCATTGGATCCGTAAGGGAGAGGTTTAGTAAAATGTCAAAATTTCAGATTTATTGAATTTTTTATGTAACTATAGGAATTTTAAACGCTTGATTTTTCATCGATATTTAGAAAGGACTCTTCACAAACAACCTCGGAATTAGACGAAACCAATCCCATTGGGTCTAGAATGTTTTTTTATGTTAGGATTACATTATTTTGTTAAAAACAAAGATCGTATGATGTGGTTTTAAGGCGTTACTTCGGAGCAAAGTATCATTTAATAAATTAATATTATAAACAACCCTATATATAACATCATTTTTGCTTCTTCACGGTCAACTTAATTTATCATCCGCCTCCGAAAAATGAATGCACGAAACAATCGGATCCTTTCTTCTCCGATCTCTAAAAATCCATGCACTTTTCCCCTAAACTTCCTACAAGAAATTTCTTCCTTTACGTGAGTTCTACCTAGTGGTCGGTTGTGATCGGAATTGGGAGCTTTAGGCGACCGAAATCGGACTCGAAAGGCGGCGACTCGTGCCGATTTGGGGGCAAACCAGGGCGTCGAGTTCATCGTCTGTGAGGATCCAAACTTCCGTAGAACGAAAGTAAGGATAATCATAGGAGTATAACAGAATTAAAACAATAACAGATCACAGTTACGTAGCATAACATATAAATCATTTGCAGCGGAAAGGAAATGTCATCACAAACATCATCATAGAACATCAGAGTACGCAGTACAGGATACACTTAGCAAAACAGATGTCTAAAACAAGGAAAGAAATAAAGTCTCAATCTCCCAAAATACATCAACATCCAATACTGTCTCAAAATCTCAAGAAGAAAATAAAAGATAAAAGAAAAGATCTTCCAACATCTTCAGCAGCAAGCTCTAGTCCAGAAAATATCCCTACCTAAAACCTATCAATTGGCTGCCCGTGTGGAAAGAGGGGCACCCGAGTTTGCAAAGTGAAACAAACTACGAATCAGTCATGGGACTGGTATGAGAAATCTTACTAAGCTAATAATATGGCTAATCGCTGGACCACGCCACTAACGCGGAACGGGTTTAATTCCATTGGATTGCCAGTGCATAAGTTTTATAAATTTTTAAGTCAAAAACAACGCAATGCTTTTTAGAAAATGAAGTCATTATAAGACTCAAGTCCCATCACATAATGCAACACAAACGAAGGATAGAGTTTTATCTTATAATGATCAAAATTGCTTGATACATAGAAAATAATATTTTTAATATTATTATTAGTGTCTAATATGTTTCAAATATACTTCAAAGTAAATGTATCAATCCTAGACGGCATAGCCACCATATACTATGTCGCCATATATAGGTTTACAATCAAGACCGTAATGTCGTATTGGAGGTTGGTTCCCATCATGAGTCAAGGCTAGGGATGATCTCCTAACCGATTTGAGACACTCTAGCAATGTCTCAGGACTCGGACACTGGCGAACCCTTGGATCCTACAGGGCCGGTCCACAAATACTTTAGTGGATTAGTTATGTCTGAACATACGGTTCCCGATCCTATTGGACCTACAAATTGGCCATTGGCGACCAATATAAATCCGAGGCGCCTCATTCCATCAACCACATAAGTAAAAATGCTGGGCCATGTAAAAATCCAGAAACCACTTCTAGCTAGAAAGAAACGTTTGCACTCCCTGCGTTCCCTTGTCCCATTTTTGACTCTACCGGGGTGTGAGGCTCGCGAGGTAACGAAATACACAAAGCTATGCCTAAATAGGCTATGTTTTGATCATCATCCACAAGGCTCTACTTTTCAACAAAAGCCCCGATCAATTGCATCTTGGCATGTCACATTGACAGTCCATACCATGTGATTGATAACTACCAATATATAACCATTGAGCTCGTGTGTCTCAAAGAAGGGTGTTTAGAAAGAGAATAAATTCTCCACCACCACAGAAATATATTAATAGATATCAATTAAATTACGTGGCAAGAAATTCAATGTCAGACACACATCCATTTACAAGTCCGTTCTGGGTCTGAACGAAACCGGAGTCACCTAGGTGCTCGCGTATCCGGACGATCAAAAAGTGCGTCCAAACAACTACCACTTGAACCCTTTATTGGTAGCTAGCCAATGTCAGACATCAGTAGTTATCCTTTCGACGTGAAGATCGCTGGTCTTCAATCGTCGTCTTCGATATCTTCGATTTTAAATCGCCGTAAAATTATTTGAAATGAGTTGAACTCGGTCTTTACAAATAATTTTTTGAATTATTATCATTTAAACCACTAATATCATTAATATTAATTTATAATGATTTATCGCTATTTTTATTTATTTAAAAATAGCAATATATAATTAAACGACGCTTCGGGTCAATGGGCGGCCCTGGCACTGTTTTTACCAAAATTTGATTTACACATACCTTAAAATCTAACCGTTGGATTTAGATAAAATTTATATCATCGGAAATATCTTCCCAAAACGGTCCTAACGGTTCCAGTTTTGGGAAATTCCGACGGTTGGATTTTACGGTATAATCGTTCAAAGTTACGATTGCCGAAACGCGAAATACCGCGTGCGATTCGTTTAAATTTTAATTTATATTTATATATAAATATAGATATAAATCATTTGGCGATTCCTACTATTTCAACCATCACAAACAAACCAAGTGCAATCCATATTCATGTCAGCAATTTTATATATACGATTTTCCTAATTCTTCGAACATGATGATTTGAAATAAATCATGTTTTAATAACTAATTACTTCCAATGGTAAACAAATTATATTGAAAATATATTTTCTTAATGTCCACAACTTTTATTGAAACCAATTAACAAATAAGACATGATTTTGATTTTACTATTTTTATTGTATCTAAAATAACAATAAACAATTTAACATTTAAATCAATTCTTTTATTTCATATGAAATGTCAATAAAAATGTGGCTCTTAAACTACTAGCTTTTATTTACATCTAAAATGTAAATAAAAATGCGACACTATAATCTATTCTTCATTTACATCTAAAATGTAAATAAAAATATGACTTTTATTTCTATGTTTTTCATTTATATCAAAATTGCAAATAAAAATGTAACCATTTAGTTATGTCCTCATTTACATCTAAAATGTAAACAAAATGTAACTTTTATTATAATTTTTTTATTTGCATCTAAAACTGCAAACAAAAATGCAACCTTTATTCAATGTTTTGTTTGCAACTAAATTTGCAAACAAAAATGCAACTTCTTCCTACGGTGTTTATTCGCATCTAAATATGCAAATAAAAATGTAATCTTTTTCTACGATGTTTATTTGCATCTAAATATGAATATAAAAATGTAAGTTTTAACTACGATGTTTATTTGCATCTAAATATGCAAATAAAAATGTAATTTTTAACTATGATGTTTATTTCCATCTAAATATGTAAATAAAAATGTAGATTTTAATGAAATGTTTTGTTTGAAACTAAATTTGCGAACAAAAATGTCACTTTTATTTTACTGTCTTGTTTTCATCTAAAATGCAACAAAATACAACTCTTTAAATCATATTTTTATTTGTATCTAAAATACAAAATAAAAATGTTACTATCATTTTAATGTTTTTGTTTGCATCTAAAATACAAACAAAATGCAACTCTTCAAATCATGTTTTGTTTGCATCTAAAAATGCAAACAAAAATGTAACTTTTAATTTAATGTTTATTTGCATCAGAGAATGCAAATAAAAGAATAACTTTTTATTTCAATGTTTATTTTCATCAAAGACTGCAAATAAAGAACAACTTTTTAATTCAACGTATATTTGCATCAAGGAATGCAAAGAATAACTTTTTAATTCAATGTTTATTTGCATCAAGGGATGCAAATAAAGAATAATTTTTTAATTCAATGTTTATTTGCATCAAGGAATGCAAATAAAAGAATAACTTTTTAATTCAATGTATATTTGCATCAAGGAATGCAAATAAAAGAATAACTTTTTTAAATCAATGTTTATTTGCATCAAGGGATGCAAATAAAGAATAGCCCTATTTCAACACAATTATATATTTCAAAAATGATATATTTTCAATTGTATTGACAATTCTATTTCAATACAATAATATAGACAAAAATGGTATATTGACAATTCTATTAGATCCAATAAAATGACAAAATAATATTTTATATTGAATTTACAATTCTATTTCAATTCAATAAAAATGATAAATTAATGTTTCATATTGGATTGATGATTTTATTTCAATTCAACAAAAATAATCAAAATAATGTTTTTACATTGAATTGACAATCTAATTCAATTCAACGAAAATGATCAAAATAATGTTTTTACGTTGAATTGCCAATCTAATGCAATTCATCAAAAATGATTAAAATAATGTTTTTATGTTGAATTGCCAATCTAATGCAATTCATCAAAAATGATCAAAATAATGTTTCTATGATGGATTGCCAATCTAATGCAATTCATCTAAAGTGATCAAAATAATGTTTTTATGTTGAAGTGCTAATCTAATGCTATTCAACAATATAACAAAATGATTTATTTTTATTGAAATAGAAATTCTAATCCAAATCAATAATATAACAAAATGATTTATTTTTATTGAAATGGAAATTCTAATCCAAATCAATAATACAACAAAATGATTTATTTTTAATTTTTCCAACACATATAAATCTGTGTTTATACATCACCAACAAACAGGTAAATCATCCACAATATTATCACATAGCAGATCTCAGTCATACGCATACAATTGTCACATAGCAAATAAATTAAATAATTAATTAATTATATAAAAAGAAGAGATCTCACAGTCGTGATGCAAATTGGTCTGAAATTCCAATAGCTCAGAATTATCCCTTTTTTGTCTAGGAATGTCGATCTTTGTTGCACGATCTTGTTGGATCTGAAATCGTTCAGTTTCGATATCGTATGGGTTAGTTATGACCTGATTAAGATTTATAAAGTTTTAAATTAAATTATTAAAATAATTAAAAGGGGTTTTACCCTTCTTCCTTCTCTATTCAGTCTAAGGCCGTGAGCTTCCCCTTTGATTCAAAACTTTGGATCCAAAATTTGATCAATACGTGAAGCGGTTTGCCGATCAGACGGTGGGACGTCGGACAGCTAGGATAGGCGCACAGGAGGGGCCCACAAGGGTGCAGCTCGATCAAGCTTAGAAGGGGAGGTGGCGGCTTCAAGACGTCGGGTTTGCAGCGGAAATACTCGGCGGTTGTTCACTTTTGGGTACTGTTACCCGTATGGATGGAAAGAGAGTGAAAATCTCTTCAATAAAGTTCAAAGGAGGAGTGGGGTTTAGTGCATGGATGAAGAGAAATTAGAGGAAGAAGATGGGAGTAGTTTCGGCCATAGGATACTGAGGGTGGAGGCTACAGGAGTGAATAGTGTTAGGGTTTTGAGAAGATGATCTATTTTTATATTATTTTAATGTAATTTTTGCAATTCAATCCAAAGGTTTTAAACCAATCCTTTTTCAGTCCAACCAGAGTTGACCCCACCCAATAGCCCCTGTTCCGGATCCAATGGGCTAGGTCTCGTCAGCCAAACGACTGTCTATGACCTGAAATCTTTAATTTATTATTTAAATCATTTAACAAATTAATTTGATCGTATATTTAAATCCACTGGGGCCACATACAGACTCAGAAAAATCCATAAAAATTATTTTGGGCTTTGTTTTGACGATACGGTTCTAATAAAAATAATTTCGTCGAATTCTGAGACTGTTCGAAAATTGCTATTTTCAAGTCGATCATATTTGATTGAAATTGACAAAACACATTTTCGTTTGCCACGCTCACATATTAATTCGAAAAATTATGAAAATTGAAACCTAGTAATAATTTGACATTCCGAATCCAACAATAGTGGTCTCGTCGAAGATGGAGGTCATTTGAAAAATGGCCTTTTATACGGGCTATAAATTATACTATACGACCATTCCGAATATTCAACTGACCATAACTTTTGATTCCCGCTATGAAATTTCGATTTTTTGGATTCGTTGGAAAGATATTTCCAAACGGATTTAGATATTTTTGGTTTCACTAAAATCCGTTAAATTTTGAATCCGGTACATTCGGTCAAAGTACAGGTTTGACTTTTCAAACTGCCGTACTATTTCTAATTCCTTTAGAAATCAAAATGAATATATTCGCTCTAACTTCAATTAAAATAATTTTTTAATCATTATTATTTAAAATAAATTATCTTAACTATTCAAAATTTACTAAAATAGTCAAAATAAACATTTTAAGTAGGTTCGGATTTTCCGGGTTGTTACATCGGCACTGTTGGGTTGGGTGGTGAGGCTCCGGCGCAAGTTCAGGCGAGGTCAGATCTGCGGTAGGTGGTGGGATCTTCGGTGCGGTAGGTGGTTTCTCCGATGTAAGCAAAGTCTAGAACGATGGAAACAAAGATAAAGAGTGCAACCAATTTTTATATAAACATAATTATATTTAATTTAAACTTAATTAGGTGTTAATTGTGTTAGTTAAGAATTTTAATTATACTTAAATTAGAGATAATCATTTAACTAATTGTATGCCATAATTGGTTGCAGGTTGTTCGAACTGTAGATGCGTGAGCCTCAGAAACAAAGGAGAAAATCAGTTCAGCCAAATAAAATTATAAATGTAATTAAGATTTAACTAATAATTAAAAGATAGTTAGGTCAATTAATAGTCAGTTAATTTAATTTAATCGTATTAACCTTTAAATATTTATAACTTGTACATATCAACAGAACCGAACAAATGGGATACCGATGGAATCGTAATTTCGAGCAGAACATTTTGGACCTAGTGTGGACAGGATTTGAAGTAGTAAGTTTTTTCAGCAAAATTAAACAACCGTTTAATTTTACTGAAATCGAACCGTTCAACGAAAACAAATCAAAGTGAGTTAAACTCACTCAGTTTTCCTTCCCACTTATATTTTATATAAGTCGGGTTTTATTGTGAGTTATGAATGCTAATTGCTTATTATGTACTGAATGTTTACATATATGTTATATGAATTGACTGAATTGCATGTTAGTTAACTTTAGATGAAAACCAATCGTTTTTAACAACTATTTCCAAACAAGGTAACTTACCTTGTTGGTCATGTTTTATAAAATAAATGTGTTTACTTAAATGAATTGTTTAAATTGTTTAGATTGTTTGTTAGTGTTAAAGAGGTTGGTTGATAATAAACTGCTGTTATTTTACTGTTTTAGAATTTAATCAGTAAAACTGAATATTGAATGATATCATGTGATATAACCGATTTGGATGTAGAGAAGATCAGGTTGGAGGAATCTAACCGGATTCCTCAAATATATTAGATATTATTTATTTTCATATTATCATTATATGAACTGTTTAAAACCCATCTGTTAGGATGATTGATTTGGTTGTTGATTATTGACCTGAGATTCAACACTTGTTTTATTTTAACCAATGGGTGGTATTGGTTGAGTAACTGGCAGCAGCTGGCCTATAAATCAATCGTTTTGAAATAGTGATTTACCTTCAGATAACTTGATAAAAATAAAGTTATAAAATTTATTTTATAACTGAATATAGAATTTTAAATATATTATTTAAAATGAAGCTTATAAAAAGGGAAATAAACCAAACACATATATATTGATTGTCTTAACCACCAATCACCGTTTTTGTACCAAAAATCAGTCGTGTGCGAAGCACGTGCCTCATCTTAACTAATGTAACGATTTATAACTAAAATTAATTGTTTTTAAGAAATAAATAAAATGGGATTATATTATTATTTATTTAATATTAATCGAAGTAAATGAGATTATTTAAATTTATTTATTAATTTAAATGAAGAAACAAGTTAAAGTTGATCAACGAGTTAATCATGTTATAGAGTTAACCATGTCAACTGTTTTAAGTGAAAATGATGACTTGATTAAATTAGTTTGGGCCAATTAGAAGTGAAATAATTTTGGAATATAGTTGTTTAACTTAAATAAGATTAAAAAAAAGAAATTTAATACTAATTCTAGTTAATGATGAAGTAAATTATTATTTTAATAATAATTTAAGAAATTACTTCTCAAGTAAGTAACCAAATTTTAAAATGGAATATGGTTGAGTTGTAAAGAGGTTATGAACTCAAGTTTACAACGAAGTTTTAAAAGAATATTTTAAGTGAATGTGATAAATTAAAATAAATGTTTACTTAATATTGAATTAAGTAAAAGAAACGAGAAAAAAGGGGTTATCTTAATTCTAAGATTTTATAAACAAGATTTATGGGAGGAAAGGAGAAGTCAAGCATGATTTGAATTGGCGATACTTAATAATGGAATTAAGAAAAATGATTGAAAATGAAATGAGATTTAAAAAAGAAATGGTTAAAAGGAATGTGCAATGGAGTTTGCTAAAGGATCTAATAATGAGATTTGGTTATAGTAATTCAAGTTGTAAAATAAATTATTTGAAAATAAGTTAAGGTTAAGAAATGATTTTTATTAATAAATTACTTAATCAACATATTAATTAAGTAATAATAAGTTATATTTTAAAAGAGATGTTTTCAAAAGTGAGAAAGTTTTATAAACCATATTTTAAATTAATGAATTTAATGTGATTTGTTTGATACCAGAATGAATATGGGCATTTGAGTTATAACTCATATCCATCTTAAGATAAGAATGTTGTTGATCAAGGTCTAAGAGGTAAATAAATACCCCAACTTAAATGACTTCAGAATTATCTGAGGATGATATTAGTTAAAAGGGGTTAAGAACAAATTATTGTTTCCATATGTGAAATAATAACGCAACGTTAAGTGAAAGGTTTAAGAATATAAAACGAGATTTCCGAAGTAACGGAAATGGATATATTTGAGAATATATGTATATATATAAAGAATTTCCCGAAATAAAGGAAATAAAAGAGATTATGTAAAATCATAACGATATTCTCAAAGTAAAAAGGGAATGAAAAGTTGAGTTTTGAAATGAGTTTATTCTAAAAAGAGAAGTGTTAGAATTTGTTTTCAATGATGAAACAAAAGAGATTTCATAACAATATTTTACGAACGATAAGTTGAATTTATTTTCCAAGTTATAAATAATGAGTAGTGATATAGGAATTGTTTTGAAAATGATAGAAGAACAGATTATTGGATATGATTATAGAATGTATTAAAATAAAATAGTTTTGAAATTATCTTATGTCAAATAAAAAGGGAAAATCTATATTTGTAATATTGAAATATTTTAAGAGTTTTAAATTAATATTCGTTAGTTGTTGTAATGACCCCGATTTTTGGCTACTTTGGTTATCGACATAAACTCAATGTCGATAACCAAACATCGTAAAATCCTGGTAATTAGTGAAAGAAATTAGAGGGTGAGGAAAGATAAGATAGAACTTAGAATAGAAGAAGAAGAAGAAGAAGAAGAAGAAGAACACAACATCAGAGTAACACGAATCTCACAGCGGAACGAATAACATATAATGTATAACATAACTTTGAAATATAATAGTTATGTATACAATAGCACTTATCAGAGTACAACACTTACAACACAGCGGAAATAAACTATAGCTATATGATCTTGAAGCCTCCTGCTCCAGCTCTTCAAGTATATCTGTAAATCCCGACTACTTGACTGCCCGTACAAATTTAGGCACCCAAGAGTTTAGGGAAACAAAACAAAATAAACTCCGGGTCAGTCATGGGACTGGTATGAGTAAAACAGTTTGAACAAGTAAACGATATCTCATAAGACCACGCTGTATAACGGAACGGGGTTTTCCCTTATGAGAATCCAGAATATCTTTATATCAAAAACCTTTTGATATTATAATAATGTCTATCAGCCACAATATATTAATCATCTAGCAGAAACACATTCATCTCACGTTCTACATATATACTATACAATCAAAACCGCAAGCACGTATTGGGTAATGGATTTCCAACTATGACAAGGTATGGAACCACCTTCCGATCAGTGTACTCTAGGAACGATACACTGTAGTTCAACAAGAACATCTTGCAACTCAGCCACACATGACCGACCACTCATTTCGCTTGAGTGTATCGAATGTACATCACCAACGGTTGGGATCAACAACCGTTCCCATATATATATATGGGACAACATTGATAGATTAAAGAAGCAAATGAATATTCTCTAGATAGGTGATTATACACCCTACTTCGGTGCGACCGACTTAGCCATGCTGCCTGCCCGATTTCTGTCATTTACCGGATGTGAGGCTAGAAGCTACGCTTATCTTTTCACATACCACATCTTCATTCACTTAGAATGTCACATCGTCATACCCTCTAAATCACAAATTGATTTTTCCAAAAATACCACGGGTATAAAGCTAAGAGAAACGAATTCCTCCGCCACCAACGTAAATACGTTTGAAACGATCAACTTACGTGATCTACCAGATATACTCTGTCAGACCTTCGTTCATACAAGTTGTCCTGGGACTGGACAAAACGAAGGCACTATTCAGTACATCCATCTTAGGCACTGTTATCTAATACTTATACAATAGCCCTTGCATTTTACTCCGTCTTCAATTATCTTTGGCATATATGATTCGCAATGCTTATGCCAATACAGAGTGGTTCTTTGGATAATAATCCAACCGGTCTCTCCATATTAACAACGTTAAAATGGTCAAAACTTCAATAGTCTGTGAGTTAACTATCAAAGAAAAATAAGTGTGCAAACAACGATACTATTTCCGGATGGAAATTATATCGATCAATCATCCAACATATATATATATATATATATTCACATTTCCATACTTCTATGTTTAGAAAATATATGTTATTAACACTTGGAAAACATTTCCATTTGTTTATTTACTTATCACTATCATCCCACATCTATCAGACTCTAACTATAACCAACAAGAGAACAACTTCCCAAGTATAAAACCCGAAGGCCGGAACCAACATCAGATCGATACCCTGAAAACTATTCAACTTATTAATCTCTAGTCAGTTTCTAATTTCTGTTTAACTCCATTTTGATTTACTCTAACTGAATAACTCTATTTGTTTAACTCCTATTCGGATAACTAATATTGAATTTAACTCCATTCGCTTGACTCAAGATCGCAGCGATCACAATGGTTACGCCTGATTCCCTCAGGAAACATCTGACCGCCGTAGGCTATCTGCAGCCCTGCGAATTATGCTAGCAGTCGTGCTAAATGGCAACTTATCTTGAATAACTATGTTTGACTAACTCTTTGAATAAACTATATTTGATTGACTTCTATTTGATAACTTTAATTGACTAACTCTTTTCTATCTCGTTAATTCCCTTTTTATAAATCCTATTTATTTTCCAACTAAATATTCCTTTTATAATTCTATTTATTTCCTTTATTCTATTCATTTCCTTTTTTCTAAAATCTTCTATTTATTTTATAAATAATTTATCCTTTATAAAATCCTTTGATTTTATAAATACTTTATTTTCAAAATATTTCCTTTTTTAAAATCGATTGATTTTATAAAAAATCCTTTTATTCTATTTACATCCCAGGGTCTTTTATGATATTCAAAATAGCAAACCACAATGATCGACATCATTTAAACACACATAATCAAACAGATTATACATCACATCATATATTACAATATATGAACAGAACAGTATCATAAATATTGGGGAGTCCAGTTGGACCCCTCCAACCTGTCCCCTGCATCACAGATGTTAAACAACACATATATAAAATATTCTGATAAAACAAAATCAATATTCGATTAACGAATTATATATATATATATATATTATTGTCTATGATTTCAATCAATACATAAACAACTCAACCAACAGTTAACACACAGCAATCAGTCATCATTTATCAGTTCTAAATATACATTATAAAAATAGAACTGTTCAGAGTTGGTGAGTTTTACTCACATTGGACGATCATCATTAATAACGATAACCATCGCTTGATTCAGACGGGCAATTTATTTTTCTATAAATTGTGATGAGCTCCAATTCATTTCAGACCTCACGGTTTGTAGTGTATTCCGATGCGGTTCTAACGAACCCTATTTCGTCCAGTTCTCAAATTCTCGGCCCGCCACATCTCAAATATTCGGACCCGAGCACACCTTCTTCCCCTTCATTATATTGGCCCAACCCATTCATAAGTCAGGCCCAAATTCATGCCTCAGCCTATCCTTTCAAGCCCGAACACTTTAAGCCCATACGCCTCAATTTTCCCATCATCTTCCTGGAATTCATCTTCTCCTTCTCAACACTAGCCCACCGAACTCAGACTCGCACCAACCGTATAACACTCCTTACAAATGTTTCACAATAGGCCGACCTATTTTCCTCATTGAATTCTCCTTCTTACAGTCCCCCAAATCATCGTTGACTGAGTTCAACTTCACCCAAAATGATGCTGCACTCCCCCAATAACAAAGACCGAACTTCAGCCACTTACCATTTCAACACTTCAGTACAAGCCACAAAACATCAACAACAAAAGCCAAGTTTGAAAATCCTCCTTACTTTTTTCAAATACACAACATCACGCAACTATGACATCACGCCCCCTATAACCCCTATCCATACCTTACTGAAACATCATCTTCTACTCCCAAAACCAACGAATCTGAACCCGCCAACATCAGACATTTCCAGACCTTAACCCCCACGTCCTCCTCATTTTAGTCTACTAAACTCGAAACAATCTTCACTACATTCTTCCCCATCGCAACTTCTATACCTCCAGCACCATATCCTTCACCTCGCTGAACCCTAGAACTCGCGCTGAACGTTTCCAGCGAAGAATAGCTGCTTCGAACCTAGAAAGCCTCTCAACACCGCCAACACTTCCCCCAAACCCTCTTCAAAATTGATCGCTCCCTTCACTCCAGATTCGGCTTTGAATACCGCACCATTTGGCTCGATTTCTGGCTACCAGGAAAGTCGAAAACCGATCAGGACCGTACCCATCGTAGCCCTCCTCGAGCTGAGTAGATTTGTGGTTAATCTTTTATGATTTTAGTGAGGGATTTGGATGATTTTTGTAAGGCGTGAGTATCGATTTGTTTCAGCCCTCCAAGAACGAGAAAACGGAGGCGTAGATAAGTTCTGGTTGACCAACGAAACGAAAATGAATTAGGTTAAGGAATTAACGATATTATATAGAATTTTAAATTCATGGACGTGGCCTTTGGATTCCCACATGATTTTTGTGGTTGATAGAAGGAAACGTGGTCTTTCGTTTGATCACATATATTTGTTTTTCTAAGGTTTGAAGTATATAAAGTTTTAGCGTACCCTGTACATTGAATTTCATCCACTTACGGATCGGCATTGACAGATGTAAAAATACTGTTGAGATGAGCAAGGTTTCCCGATCCTAAAGATATAAAAATATCGGTAGGTTGACTCATATTGTGAAACCTCAAAATACTGTTACAGGGTGCAAAACACTTCAAATAAAAAATCTTGTATTTAATTAATTAAAAATTACAGTAAAATTCTAAAAACTAAATTATCGCTATGTCCCAAAAGAACCTTGTCTAAATTCAAACCCGATCTCAAGTTATATCGAATAAACCGTTACGGTCGATAAACGATTCTATAGCGACTTTCTGAAATTAGATTTGGACATATCTCAAAATCTACACGACGAAATCCTGATTTTTCTCTTCCACTAGAAAGATATACTCCACCAGCTCCGTATGTTTCTTATTTCACAGAAATCTGATTTAAAACGAACTCTGTACATTCAGGTGAATTTCGAATCGCCAAATAGCGAACTGCCGCGCCATTTCGAGCTCGATTTTAATTGTAATATATATTTTACGTTCAACTGTCGATATTTAATATATTCGTCGATATATTACGTTATAAAAATATATATCTCTTAATTTGTCCTGTTCACACAAGATTGTGAATTCTGGTATTTCCGATTATTCCGAAAATAGATTATTCTATTATTTATATTAATTAAATATAAATATTATTTAATTCGTGTTATCGATATCGTTAAATAGATATTTAATAATTAATTAACTTAATTATTACCCTGCTAAGTTTTGGGTCATTACAATTTTTCCCCCTGAAATTAATTTCGTCCTCGAAATTGCTAAGGTAGAGGATGACCCTATCTACTGGATAAAAATTTACCTGTTGTAATAACCCGGAAATCTGGGCCAGTTTAAAATTTTTATTTTGGCAATTTTAGCGAATTTTGATTATTTAAAATGAATTATTTTAAATAATGACGACGAGAAATTTATTTTGAATAGAATTCGAACGTATATATTATATAGTTCGTCGTCAGAATATAAATAGTTATTTATATTTATAAAAGGAATTGAAAATGGCGCGGTAGTTCGATAATTCGATTTCAAACTTCAATTGAATGTACCGGGTGCAAAATAAACCGGATTTTAGTGAAACCAAAAATAATAGGATCTATTTGATAATATCTTTCCAACGAATCCGAAAAATTGAAATTTCATAGCGGGAATCAAGAGATATGTCCAGTTGAAAATTCTGAATAGTCGTTATAGAATTCAGGCCCTTAAAAATGGAGATTTTGCAAACGACCTCGGATTTCGACGAAACCACTTTTGTTGGATCCGTGATGTCTAGTTATTGCTAGGTTTCAAATTTCATAATTTTTCGAATCAATATGTGAGCGTGGCAAAGGAAAACGCGTTTGACCAGTGTTAGTTGATTTTTAATCGACTGGAAAATGGCCATTTCTCAAACGATCTCAGAATTCGATGAAACTAGTTTTGTTAGGACCGTATCGTCAATACGAAGCTAGAAAATATATTTTTCGGGAATTTTTAGGGTTAGTGTGTGACCCCGGTAAATTGAAATGCGCGTTCAAATTCAATATATAGAGTTATATGTTGATTTTAACGGAAACTGATCGAAACGGTCGAATCAGCTTATGGTACATATCCCATTGTGTTTGGAATGGGGGTAAAACGCTATTGACGACAGGCGGTGGGCCTCGTTTAGAGGTCGAATAAAAAGGTCAACTTTTAGAAGAAAAATAAAATAAAATAAATTATATATATCTTGGCCCCCCCCCTTTCTCTTCAGTTCAAAATCGAATATAAAAAAAAGATGTTGCCGCCCGATCTCGTGCCCTAGATGCCCCATCAACCGCCGCCGTTCAGGCATCACCCCCCCTTGCGCCGTCTTCCCCGATCTCGCGGAGCCCCCCCCCCCCCCGGCTTCCTACCTCGCGAAGCCCACTCCCCTGAAATCGAAGACCGAACCCCAAACCCCCTTGAGCCCCTGAAATCCGTCGCAGCACCTCAGAGCGCCACTGCCGTAGGTCCAGGCGCCCCCGTGGGCCACCGCGCCGCAGTGAAGACCCCCCTTCCCCCTTCTTCTTCGACTGAAAACCCGCCTCCTTCGAATGAGAAAAACAGTAAGCCCATTTTCAATTTTATTTATTCATTCATTTTCTATGTAATTATTTTTGAAGTCTTAAAATAAATCAGTTTATATATATAAATGGCATTATTATTATTTTTAGGATAGAAAAGCTTAGTTTTTATCGTAGGGGAAATATGAAGTTGAAGTCATAAAGAACCGTTTTTTATATAATCTAGCATATTAAAAATCCAATTTTTATATGATGTATAGAATAAAAATATAATTTTTATATTACAGCAAGGTGAAAAATTCGATTTTTATATATTGAATAGCGAGGTAAAAATTCGATTTTTATATACTGAATAGCGAAGTAAAAATTCGATTTTTATATATTGAATAGCGAAGTAAAAATTCGATTTTTATATATTGAATAGTGAAGTAAAAATTTGATTTTTTTATATTGAATAGCGAAGTAAAAATGTGATTTTTATATATGTAGTGACTACAGGCAAAGAAAGTGACAAGAGGCAAGAACGGCGAAGATTTCTACATAAGAAGAGTCGTGGGATCGGATTGGCTAATCTGTGAGAACTTCTCACCTTTCAATTTTGTTTTCTAGTTAATATATATACTAGGATGTAGACGGTGTTTAGTAGCACCCGACACCCGTCGTCCACAGACCATGGACGGCTTGTATGCTTGGTTGTTTAATTTTGATGTGTAGTTGATTGTGTGATGTGATGAGAAATGAAATAAAATATTTTATAGTGGAAAATATTTTATAGTTAAAAATAGAATTTTTAACGTGTATATAAAATGAAATAAAAATAAACAAATCGGACGATTTGTTTATATACACACATTTGACTGATATTGATTGGGACGATAAATTTTACACATCGCCCAACTGCACAAATAAAATCTGTGTTTGATTGTTTGAAACCCCACACGGGTATTGGGATGATATTTGACGTACACTAATCCCGATTGTTTAGTTGTATGTTGATCGATTGATTGACAGGCTGTTATAAGCATTGAATATTTATATTTGATGCTTATACAGTGTAGAATGCACTTTGGATGATGGTTGATTATTCATCGTTGTTATTGTATACATGTATTGTAGAAAATCCATATAATTAACATTATATGGTAATTGATTGGGCCTCATTCCAGTTTTGAAATAGAAATATTTGAAAATAGGAATGTTTGGAAAATAGAAATATTTGAATAGAAATATTTGAAAAGAAATATTTGAATAGAAATATTTAAAATAGAATATTTGAAAATAGAGAATATATGAAGCCGTGTTGATTAGACTGACGCCATTTTGACGTGAACGATATTTATATCGATTTTATTCATTTTATAATGAATATCGAAAGTGATTTCAAAATCTGTTATTTTGAAAAGAATTGAAACTCGAACTGAAACTGAATAGAATTAAATTCGAATTGAATTCGAATTGAATTGAAAACGAACTGAAATTGAATTAGGAATCAAATTGAATTGAAATCAATTAGAAACGAATTTAAAATGAATTTATATTGGAATATTCAATTTTGATTAGAAATTAAATATGAAGTTGAAACCGTTTTGAAAATGAATTTAAAACGATTTATAAAGCAAGTTTTGAATTGAAATCGACGAAGTATATATTATATATATAATATAATGGCCTGAATAGAACGCGTCGCGCAACGGCAGTTCGCGAATTTCGACCATTGACTTTGAATGGATATTGCGCGAGATCCGACCGTCGGATTCTCCTAAAACCGGAACCGTTGGGTTCGTATCGAAAAGAGCTTTCTAATGAATATTAGAAATTTGAAATCTAACGGTTGGATTTGGAATTATGTCCAAATCAAATTTGGAAAAGGTCGCTGTAAGTGCAGTTCGATAGCCGTGGATGGAAATCGACTGTACGGGCCTTGATAAAATTATTAAAAATAGTAATAATTTGTGTGAAATCATAAGAAATGATTTGTGAAGAATTGGGATGAAAAACACCATATTTGAAAAGATAAAAATAGATTTTTATTGAAATGAATTAGTTTTGAACTAGAATAGTAATTTTTTTTAAAAATAAATAAAGTGAGTTTGAAATGGTTTTAAAATATAACCAGAATTTCCAATAATTGAATTGGAATGGATTTGAATCGAAATTGTCTTCGGAATATTTCGATGTTGGATTTCGTGATTATACAGGTGTTGTTATGGAAATTTGAAAGATATAGATATATATATCGTTATCTCCAATACGATATCTGTTGGTCGTAGAATTTGATATTGAATATAAGCCGATATATTTTCTATTCAGAGCCTTGTATTTAATATCAAATGTGATTTGGGTTTGTCGTGAATGGTGTCTTGACAAAAACTGTTCTTGAACCCAGTTGAGAAAAGATTAAATCTTTTTATTTAGATTTGATGAAGTGTACCAATTAAATAATATTTAATTGAATTGATATTGATTTTTGGGTTTATCGTGAACAGTGTTTTAAATGACACTTGTTCTTTAACCCGATAATTAATGGAATGTGATTTTGGGTTTATCATGAACCGTGTTTTAAATGACACTGATTCTTTAACCCAGTTAAAGATTAAAACTAAGTGGAGTTTTAATGAATCTTTAATTAAATTGAAAAGATCGAGAATGGAGTATCACCAGTTTTACTCCAGGCGACAGTTAAATCTTTAATTAGATTTGAACGTGAAATGGTAACTGAATTTACCGATAACACCGTGGTGTTAGATATGAAGTATAACCAGTTTTACTTCATGGGATAAATAGGTTGGGATTGAGAAATTAAAATAAATGATTACTTCGGTGTGGTTCGCTAATCCCGACTAGTTTGAATTGATATTCAAAGGAGATTAAAGAATAAATCTAAAGAATTTATCTTTGATAAAATTAATGGGAACTTTTCCCAAAGTATAGGAATATTCGAATAAAGGAATATTCTGAATTGGAATGAGGCGTATGTTGTGTTTGTGTAACACTTATTTATTATATACGCGAGTTATTCAAAAAGACCGGGTTTATCCCATTCTGAATAACTATTTCGACGTGGTGTCGAAGAGGAAGACGGTGGTCGAAGATCGGAGGTCTTCACGTCGTTTGGGTGGTTACTGATGATCTTGATTGGGCTGTACACCCAAGAAGATGGAAACAGTTAGTGATCGTCCAGACGTACTTGGAGATCGATGGATATGCGGGGTACTAGGTGCCTCCGGTTTTGTTTAGACCCAGAACAGACTTGTAAATGGACTGTGTGTATGACATTGGATATTAGTCTGTGTGATTGATTTCTATTAAATATATATCTGTTTGGCGGCGGAGAATTTATTCTCTTGCTTAACGCTCTTCTCTGAGACGTACGAGCTCAGGGGTTATATACTGATGGATATCAAACGCATAGAGTGAATTGCCTGTGTGGCACACCTAAGTGGCAATTGATCAAGGCTTCTGTTGAAAGACAAAGTCTTGTGGATGATGATCAAAGAAAGGCCTGTGTGGCATAGCTTTTTGTAACGTTGATTCGCGAGCCTCACACCCCGGTTGTGAACTAAAAACGGGAGAAGGATCCTGGGAGGGCATGCGTTTCTTTCTAGCTAGGGTGGTGTCAGTGACCTACCAGCCCTGACATTTATATTATTTTCACCTGTGTGGTTGTTGCTGTTGCGAGGCGCCTCAGATATATCGGTCAATCCGGGACCGATGGAGTCATTGGACTCATTGACACCCCAAAGGGTGGGGAAACGTAGTGTTCAGGAATTTTAATCCACATCGGTGGACCGACCCTGTGGCTCCTAAGGGTCACTCGAGCTCTGATCCTGAGACATGGGCTAGAGCGTCTCGAATCGGTAGAGGACTATCTTTTGCCTCGGTTCACAGATGGAAACCCAATTTCCAAATACGTGACTTTGCGATTTTGATTGTATAACCTATATATATGGTGACATAGTGGTATGGGGCATTCATGCCGCCTATGATTGATACTTATGATTTGAAATTGATCTCTTCACTTATAGCAATAATAAAAGATTTGTTTTAACGTATCAAGCATTCTTTGGCTATTATAAGGTAAAACCCTATCCTCTGGTTTGTGTTGCATTGTGTGATGGGACCTGGGTCTTATAATAGCTTCATTTTTCTTTATTTAGCATTGCGCTGTTGTTTTATGCACTGATATTCTTGGGAGGAAACCCGTTCCGTGTCATACGGCGTGGTCCCTTGATTTACCTGACTTTAAAAATAAAGATTAACTGTTTTAGTTCTCACACCAGTCCCATGACTGACCTGGAGTTTATTGTTTTAACCTAAACTCTAGGTGCCCTTATTTTGACACGGGCAGCTAGTAGTTTGGTTTTGCAGATTTATATTCACAGGATCCTGGTTTACAGCTGGAACAATACTCGGAAAGCTTTGTATCCGTGTATTACTTCTAGTTGCGTATTGTATTATTTTCCGCTGCGATGTATTTAAATGTAATTTAAATCTCTAATATTTCTGTGTAATATTCATTTATACTCTGTATATTCTTGTATTCTTATGGAATTGTTGTAATATACAATGAAATGTTCTCCCGTCTACGTTCTTTTGTGGCTTGTTCTCGAACTATCTGCGCTTTCCTTACCGGGGAAGTTACGGGTTTTGACACCTGTTTACCTCTTAACTTCGGTTTCAACTAAACCAATAAATATCAACTAACGTTAATTAAATCCAACTAACTAAAATTTTCAAAAAAATTCTGAAAATTTTCTAACACTTTATATTTTTGGAAAATTTCGCCATAACCTCCTTTGTACAGCCCTATCGGTAAAATCACAACTCGCCTCTCTAGGTTATCTCCAACCCAAAAGAAAATCAAACAGCCAAACAGCTTGCCAAATCGGCTCATAAATCACGAAACTCATATGTGAAATATAAACTTGTACCTTTTTGTCGGCATACCATTATACCCTTTGCACCTGTTACCAATTCAACCTATACCCATGTTATCTTAATCGAACTCCTCAACTCAAACACTTGGTTCTATCCAAGTCAAATTCCATTCAAGCTCCAATATTAGATTTCAAACTCTTTAACCCATCAACTCAATTCCAATCCAGATGATCTTCAAATCCATTTCAGATTTTACTTAACTTATCTTAAGTTACATTTAAATTCTAGAAATTTAAATTCCTTGGCATTATTTCAAGTCAATTTGAAATTACAATAACGATTCAAAATCCTTTGAACTCCTGAATAACTTGTCTTCGAAAAACAATTTCAAAACAAAATCTTTGCTAGTAATCCGTCACTTACAACTCGAAAATCACACTGATGCCATCATCAGAATTATTTCCCAGCGACTGAAGTGAGTTCAATACTATATCACTTTTAAACACTTCTATTTTGAAATCAGTTTCAAAATATCTTTATCCAAACAAATTTAAAACCTCCCAGGATTTTAAATTTCACGTATATTTAATCCAGATTTCAATTACAAACACTTATCTGAATTTCCAATTTTTAATTTCAATTTTGACTAAAATTTCAGATTTAATTCATTCGTAACATTTATATGAATCTTAATTGGTTATTTACATAACCGTTTCACTTTTATAATCTTACTCGATTTTAATAACAACCAACACATTATAATATTTCCAATATATATACGTGGGTAAAATTATTTCATTTACCCTCTTTCAAAACATACCATGTCGGTTCATCGTATTCGAGCGTTTAGTAACTCCTATCAACACAGTTTGCATTATTGTATCGACCAGAATTCATAAACTACTTGACCAATAAATCTCCACAATATAAAACAAATATTTATGTCAAATAACAAATACGCGCTCATATATATACACTCAATCTCAGTCTAGGGTATTACTAACCTTATCTCTACCGAGTCAAGCCACAGAGCCAAGGTAATACTTAACTTAAGCTCTGATACCAACTGTAATGACCCGGATTTTTGGCGACTTTGGTTATCGACATAAACTCGATGTCGATAACCAAACATCGTAAAATCCTGGTTATTAGTGAAAGAAATTAGAGGGTGAGGAAAGATAAGATAAAACTTAGAACAGAAAAAGAAGAAGAAGAAGAACACAACATCAGAGTAACACAAATCTCACAACGGAACGAATAACATATAATATATAACATAACTTTGAAATATAACAGTTATGTATACAATAGCACTTATCAGAGTACAACACTTACAACACAGCGAAAATAAACTATAGCTATATGATCTTGAAGCCTCCTGCTCCAGCTCTTCAAGTATATCTGTAAATCCCGACTACTTGACTGCCCGTACAAATTTAGGCACCCAAGAGTTTAGGGAAAAAAAAAAAACTCCGGGTCGGTCAAGGGACTGGTATGAGTAAAACAGTTTAAAACAGTTTGAACAAGTAAACGATATCTTATAAGACCACGCCGTATAATGGAACGGGGTTTTCCCTTATGAGAATCCAGAATATCTTTATATCAAAAACCTTTTGATATTATAATAATGTCTATCAGCCACAATATATTAATCATCTAGCATAAACGCTTTCATCTCACGTTCTACATATATAGTATACAATCAAAACCACAAGCACGTATTGGGTAATGGATTTCCAACTATGACAAGGTATGGAACCACCTTCCGATCAGTGTACTCTAGGAACGATACACTGTAGTTCAACAAGAACATCTTGCAACTCAGCCACACATGACCGACCACTCATTTCGCTTGAGTGTATCGAATGTACATCACCAACGGTTGGGATCAGCAACCGTTCCCGTATATATATATATATATATATATATATATATATATATATATATATATATATATATATATATATATATATATATATATATATATGGGACAACATTGATAGATTAAAGAAGAAAATGAATATTCTCTAGATAGGTGATTATACACCCTACTTCGGTGCGACCGACTTAGCCATGCTGCCTGCCCGATTTCTGTCATTTACCGGATGTGAGGCTAGAAGCTACGCTTATCTTTTCACATACCACATCTCCATTCACTTAGAATGTCACATCGTTATACCCTCTAAATCACAAATTGATTTTCCCAAAAATACCACGGGTATAAAGCTAAGAGAAACGAATTCCTCTGCCACCAACGTAAATACGTTTGAAACGATCAACTTACGTGATCTACCAGATATACTCTGTCAGACCTTCATCCGTACAAGTTGTCCTAGGACTGGACAAACCGAAGGCACTATTCAGTATATCCATCTTAGGCACTGTTATCTAAGACTTATGAGCCCTTGCATTTTACTCCGTCTTCAATTATCTTTGGCATATATGTTTCGCAACACTTATGCCAATACAGAGTGGTTCTTTGGATAATAATCCAACCGGTCTCTCCATATTAACAACGTTAAAATGGTCAAAACTTCGATAGTCTGTGAGTTAACTATCAAAGAAAAATAAGTGTGCAAACAACGATACTATTTCCAGATGGAAATTATATCGATCAATCATCCAACATATATATATATATATATATATATATTCACATTTCCTTATTTCTATGTTTAGAAAATATATGTTTTTAACACTTGGAAAACGTTTCCATTTGTTTATTTACATATCACTATCATCCCACATCTATCAGACTCTAACTATAACCAACAAGAGAACATCTTCCCAAGTATAAACCCCGAAGGCCGGAACCAACATCAGATCGATACCCAGAAAACTATTCAACTTATTAATCTCTAGTCAGTTTCTAATTTCTGTTTAACTCCATTTTGATTTACTCTAACTGAATAAATCTATTTGTTTAACTCCTATTCGAATAACTAATATTGAATTTAACTCCATTCGCTTGACTCTAGATCGCTGCGATCACAATGGTTACGCCTGATTCCCTCAGGAAATATCCGACCGCCGTAGGCTATCTGCAGCCCTGCGAATTACACTAGCAGTCGTGCTAAATGGCAACTTATCTTGAATAACTATGTTTGACTAACTCTTCGAATAAACTATATTTGATTGACTTCTATTTGATAACTTTAATCAACTAACTCTTTTCTATCTCGTTAATTCCCTTTTTATAAATCCTATTTATTTTCCAACTAAATATTCCTTTTATAATTCTATTTATTTCCTTTATTCTATTCATTTCCTTTTTTTCTAAAATCTTCTATTTATTTTATAAATAATTTCTCCTTTATAAAATCCTTTGATTTTATAAATACTTTATTTTCAAAATATTTCCTTTTTTAAAATCGATTGATTTTATAAAAATTCCTTTTATTCTATTTACATCCCAGGGTCTTTTATGATATTCAAAATATCAAACCACAATGATCGATATCATTTAAACACTTATAATCAAACAGATTATACATCACATCATATATTACAATATATGAACAGAACAGTATCATAAATATTGAGGAGTCCAGTTGGACCCCTCCAACCTGTTCCCCTGCATCACAGATGTTAAACAACACATATATAAAATATTCTGATAAAACAAAATCAATATTCGATTAACGATTTATATATATATATATATATATATATTGTTATCTACGATTTCAATCAATAAACAAACAACTCAACCAACAGTTAACACACAGTAATCAGTCATCATTTATCAGTTCTAAATATATGTTATAAAATAGAACTGTTCAGAGTTGGTGAGTTTTACTCACATTGGACGATCATCGTTAATAACGATAACCATCGCTTGATTCAGACGGGCAATTTATTTTGCTATAAATTGTGATGAGCTCCAATTCATTTCAGACCTCACGGTTTGTAGTGTATTCCGATGTGGTTCTAACGAAACCTATTTCGTCTAGTTCTCAAATTCTCGGCCCACCACATCTCAAATATTCGGACCCGAGCACACCTTCTTCCCCTTCATTATATTGGCCCAGCCCATTCATAAGTCACTAGGCCCAAATTCATGCCTCAGCCTACCCTTTCAAGCCCGAACACTTTAAACCTATACGCCACAATTTTCCCATCGTCTTCCTGGAATTCATCTTCTCCTTCTCAACACTAGCCCATCGAACTCAGACTCGCACCAACCATATAACACTCCTTACAAATGCTTCACAACTTGCCGACCTGTTTTCCTCATTGATTTCTCCTTCTTACAGTCCCCCAAATCATCGTTGACTGAGTTCAAGTTCACCCAAAATGATGCTGCACTCCCCCAATAACAGAGACCGAACTTCAACCACTTACCATTTCAACACTTCAGTACATGCCACAAAACATCAACAACAAAAGCCAAGTTTGAAAATCCTCCTTACTTTTTTCAAATACAGAACAACACGCAACTATGACATCACGCCCCCTTTAACCCCTATCCATACCTTATTGAAACATCATCTTCTACTCCCAAACCCAACGCATCTGAACCCGCCAACATCAGACATTTCCAGATCTTAACCCCCACGTCCTCCTCATTTTAGTCTACTAAACTCGAAACAATCCTCACTACGTTCTTCCCCATCGCAACTTCTATACCTCCAGCACCATATCCTTTACCTCGCTGAACCCTAGAACTCGCGCAGAACGTTTCCAGTGAAGAACAGCTGCTTCGAACCTAGAAAGCCCCTCAACACCGCCAACACTTCCCCAAACCCTCTTCAAACTCTATCGCTCCCTTCACTCCAGATTCGGCTTTGAATGCCACACCATTTGGCTCGATTTCTGGCCACTAGGAAAGTCGAAAACCGATCAGAACCGTACCCATCGTAGCTCTCCTCGAGCTGAGTAGATTTATGGTTAATCATTTATGATTTTAGTGAGGGATTTGGATGATTTTTGTAAGGCGTGAGTATCGATTTGTTTCAGCTCTCCAAGAATGAGAAAACGGAGGCGTAGATAAGTTCTGGTTGACCAACGAAATGAAAATTAGATTTGGACATATCTCAAAATCTACACGACGAAATCCTAATTTTTCTCTTCCACTAGAAAGATATACTCCACCAGCTCCGTACGTTTCTTGTTTCACAGAAATCCGATTTAAAACGAACTCTATACATTCAATTGAAGTTCGAATCGCCAAATAGCGAACTACCGCGCCATTTCGAGGTCGATTTTAATTATAATATATATTTTACGTTCAACTGTCGATATTTGATATATTCGTCGATATATTACGTTATAAAATGAATATATATATATCTCTTAACTTGTCCTGTTCACACAAGATTGTGAATTCTGGTATTTCCGATTATTCCGGAAATAGATTATTCTATTATTTATATTAATTAAATATAAATATTATTTAATTCGTGTTATCGATATCGTTAAATAGATATTTAATAATTAATTAACTTAATTATTACCCTGCTAAGTTTCGGGTCATTACAGTTGTTTTTAATTAAAAAGGCCAAGTACTGAACCAGTAACTCATTTTATTGTCATGTTTATTTATTTGATAGTTAAATAACCGACTATAAAAATCTGACCATACGATTGTTGGTACGGAAAGACCGGGATCAATTTTATATTCGAAAACCATTCCAGGCCAACAAATACGTTGAGATAATTGAAGATGGAGCATTGAAGATCACGGATCTTCAAAAGCAGAAGAACTACTCGTTGCAATTCTCTGGTTAGCTCTGAGAGATATCTCAGCAGTGATTCTGTCCTGGTTGAAAACTTCAGATTGGAATGACTACTCGCTACTGATCCATTGGGTAATTCAAGGATGTAGTAGGAGGGTGCCTTCGGTTTGTCTAGTCCTAGGACAACTTATATGGACGAATGTGTGATAGAGTATTTCCAAAGGATTACATATATTGATTTCTTCAAACGTACTTTAGTTGGTGGCGGAAGAATTCGTTCTTTTTGGGTAAACACCCAGAGTATTTTTATGGACGTCAATTAGTGATTATCTAGCGGATCTGACAATGTGACATTCAAAGTTAATGATGGCCAAATGTTATAAAATAATAATAATGGTAAAGTAATTAATTAATTAATTATGACCTCAAGCCTCAGCAACCGGGAAATAGTCTAAAATCGGGTAGGTGGCATGGTTATGTGGGTCGTACCCATCAAAAGGGTATATCATTACTGATCTAGAGAAATCGAATGACTTCGGTTGTCCCAATTTAAATTTTGTATGTGTTTGATCCAAAATTGGCTCTAACACCCGAATTGTTCAGTTACGCAGAAATTAATATCAGGAAAATTTTTATAAAATCAGAAAAGACACACGATTTATAGTGGTTCGACGTTAACGAGCCTACGTCCACTTTATATCAATGATTATACTTGAAATCAGAGTACAATTGATGATTTATCCCTCAATCTCACTCTTACAATGTTGAATTCACTCAATAATTTCGATACAACTCTAAATAATAATGGAGGTGTAATAATGGTGGATTCAGAACTCAGAATTGCCAAAAAGATCCTGAAAAATGCCAAGTTCTGGGCTATTTATAGGTGACTTCTTCAGGAGGATCGCGGTCATATGTGGCACACATCTCGAGAATCTCGGACTAGTTCGTGGCTTGATGGAGAATTGGTCAATATGGCAGTTATGGACATGTGTCACAGGATCCGACGTTTACGGATCGTGGTGGACTTGGTCTTAGCCATCTCCTTGTCTTCTGGACTTAGACCGGATCATGCAGAAGAGGAGAGGGCGGATCAGATCGAGTATCAGCGCCGCGATCCGGGGATGTGTCACGATCCGAGGAGAACGATTGACCACGATCAAATGCTTGAGGGGTTGGACACTTAGGGCCTCATATTTCCTTTGCTTTTGAACTTTGGTGGCTAGGTCGAAAAGCTATCCAACATTTTGCCCCCTCGAAGTATGTTTTATCAAGGATGGAACATGCTTCGAAATTGCGGACTCATCTTTTCATGGAGCGATGAGAATCAGAGGTTGTGTCTGTTTGAAAAGTCATATCGCTTCAAAAAGTTGCATCCTTTGACTGGTATAAATATTGAGTTAGACAACCAATTATTTCCTTGCTCATTGGGTAATTTCCATCTTTTAAACTCCTGGAGATATCACTGTTGAATCGCCAAGTAAGTCTCAGAATTCGTTGTAGAAAATAGTGTTTAGTTTGTATTTCTGCAAGCATAAAGCTCCATCTTTCCGATTCACAAATCATGTTGGAGCTCGTTTTATCATTTTACATCGCGGATCGTGGGGGGCTGTGCAACACGTCGGGAGAGGAGCGCCCTATGCGTCAAGGACCGTTTCCTGGTAGAATCCACACTCGGACCGCAACGGGGTTCCTTAGGCGCTCCGCGGCCCATTAGGCCCAGCGGATCGAATGAGACAAAATATGGAATATGAATGGTTTCCTCTTTGGCTATATAAGCTGATTTACCTCTCTTCTTTCTACCTTTCTATTCACTAGCCGTCGCTCTTTCCCCTTTTGCCTTCCAAAACTCTGATTTAATAAACCAAGATTTCCTATTAATCAAGAGGTAACTACATTAACAATGTATTGTGTGTTTTCATTCTCGTTTCTCGCAAGTTTTTTACTGGTTTGAAAGACAATGGCGGCGGAGTTTTGTGGTATTCGAGGCTTTGAAGCTGATGGTGGTGCCATGGGTTCTGTTGTTCGAGTTCGAAGATGGAGGGGATGAAAGAGAAGGAAGAAGGAGCAGGTGGAGCCAGATCGTGGTGATGGTTCGTATGGGTGGTAGATGGAAGGATCAGGGTTGGACAATGAATCGGATCGTGATAAGTCACTGGTTCACGAGGGAATAGGAAGAAGTGGATCGCGGGGGATCCTTGCGATCCGTTCCAGCTTCACGATCCGATGCTTTTTCATGATTTGATGCTTTTGCCGTGGGTCCACACCTGCTTCACGATCCGTAGATATACCACGATCCGATCCCTGCTGCACGATCTCGCTTGATGATTTTGTTAAATAAACAATGTGACCTAACTCTGATATATCGATGGACAGTTAGGCTAGAGCCCTTAAGAGATCCTTCTAGACTGAATGACAGCATAATTTGACTGTTGTTGACGACTAATCCTTCGATGATCTTGTTAACTTTTATGCTTTTCTTTAATGTATGCATAGGCACACACTTGCACTTGCACACACGGGGAACGGGTAACTGTATTCTAATCTCATGTTTGCTCACCAACATTGCAATGTCATATAATCGTTCTCCTGAAAGATCTGAAACAGAGGTGGACCAAGAGGTGTCGGAACACCATAATCCTGAGTTTCCTCCAATTAATCCAGAGGATGAGGATTCTGAATCCGAATATGAGGCTGAGACATAGTCAAATTCATCTGAGAGTACCTCGCTAGAGGAGGAGTCCGAAATGGATGACCGAGCTCCCAATGAGATTCCCGGCGTTCTAGGAATTGAGAAATTCACTGACTCTTTAGCTTCCAAACTAGACGATATAAAACTTAAGAAAATTTGTTTGAAACACGGGATCTTGTTGGACGATGTAAAAACACCCGAAAGCGGAGATAGACCTCATCTTGCTCTAGAAGGGTACATGGCAATCAACCGACTCATGTGCTGGGTAGGCGCTATTCCTCCGTTTCCTCCAATTGTCATTGAAACCTTAAGACGATTGTGTATTGCCCCTATGCAACTTCATCCCAATACTTACGCAGCCTTGTACACTCTATATGTTGTGTATGTAGAGATTCTGCAAACTGAGCTTACTTTTAAAGACTTGAAATTCTACTATCTTTTCAAGCACCGTTCCACAACGACTCCAAATTTCTCGTTCTTTGAATCAGCAGCCAACAGGAAGGTTCTGTCCGATGGTTACAGCAAGATAGGGGATCCCAAAGCTGATTGGTTTTACATAAAACACCAAGATGGATGTGCGAGGAGGTGGCTCAAATCTAGTAAGTTTCGAGCCTCCAGATGCGTGACTGAATTACATAATCGAATTAACATGTTTCCTTTCCCTTTGCGCAGATCACACATTCCCCAAGACAGAAGGCTCAATGTATAACGGTCGATTATCCCGTCTTCTAAAAAGCAAGTCTGACTTCTTAAGAATCAAGAAACGTATTACCGATGAAAACCTTCACAAACATCATCATTTGGACATAAGATTCGGACTTGGCGCGGGCGACAAACCTTACAAATATGTGCCCTCATCTGAAGGAGAAGGAATTTCTCAAGTTGCAGAGACGACTACTCTTCGCAAGAGTCCTTCGCGATGATTAATCAGGACGACGAAGATTTAAACGTGTATAAAGGAGATGAGAGACGAGCTGATAAATCAAAGGAGGTTCCAACCTCCGAGGGGCAGTCTCCACTGAGGACTTCATCGCCAGTTGAGTCTGTCGCTCATGACGAATTAACGGAGGAACAAGTTTTCGGGGAATTAAGTAAAATTCCTTTGCCAGATGATATTTATACCCAAGTAGATTTCGAAGGAGAACCAAATTTTCCCCTTTCTGAAGAGACGGGCGCCTTAGTTGGAGGAAAAGATGTTACCCAGACGAGCCTAACTTCGGGCCCTGGTCTGTTTCAAAAAAAAGGGGATTCCACGGGATGCACAAAACACATGCACCATTTATCATAACACTCTTTTGCTACTGTGGTTCACATTTCTAACATGCACTTGTTTTCTTTGCAGAAAAAATGTCTCGCAAATGGTCTTATTCCTACCGTTCCCTTTGCGAGGGCACACCAAGCCTCCTTTCAGATCTTGAGCACACTCGTAGCAATAGTCGGGGAAGTGATGGTCGTCGACCCCGGGATTCTCATCAATCTTATCCTACACGACCTCGATCTCCTCCGAAGCAAAGTTATGGAAAGCCACTTAGTCGTCCAATGCCACCAGCTGGGGGGAAGCAACTTCCTAGAGATTTAACCCCTCCAAAAAGCACTCCTTTTCACGCCCAATCTTCTAAGAAACACGCCGAGCCAAAGGACAAGGACAAAGATGAGGGTAGGATCATAGAGAAGGGGAAGACAGTTCCTACTTCCTCTGGTGAGCGTGGCTTGGACACTACTGCTGCAAGGGATGTTGCCCCCAATTCTGAGATCACGGCCAGGTTAGAGCGTTTACGAAAACAGTTTCCCAACATTTACTTTGAGAATATGGTGTTCATCCCAGATCTTGAAACGGTCCCCGAGGATTGGGACACAGAGGTGATAGGGTATGTGTGCCATGCAGCTAAACAATACGGGATAATGAAGAAGCATGTGGCTACACTCTCTTCTATCATCCGCCGGCTGGAGCCGGACGCAACCAGGGCCAGAGTAAAGATTGACAATGATGCTAGGGCTTGGTGCAAAATGGAAAAAGAACTGGAGGATGCACAGGCCCAACTGGCTTTAGCTCGGCGAGACGCAGAGAATTACAAGTCCGAGTCAGAAAGTGCCAGGGAGCGTTTTCGCAATGAGCTTGACTTAAATAGCCAGGAACAGGTGGCCCTGAGGAATGAAGTGGAGGATCTCAGGGCGGTTAACACTGAACTGAAGACAGTTCAGGATCGCTTTTCTGCTGAGAAAGAGGCTTGGGAGAAAGAGAAGGCGAGCTTAAAAAATGACCTTGCCCTTGCCAAGAAGGAGAAGGAGGTTCTAAATGATCAACTTGCTCAAGCTGAGGAGCGGGTAGCTGTCGCCGAAAGCAATGCCAATAGCGCTCTTGAGTCAGCAGCTGCTACGGCTGATAAGCTTGACAAAAAAGAGAATGATATAGATAGCTTTGAAGAATTGTTGTTCGATTTCTTTGGTCAAGTTATCAAGCATCAAGATATCTATTGGATTCCCGACTACCATGTTACCTTGGCCAATATATGGGACGCAATTGTCGAGGGTGAGAAGCGGCGACTGGGGGTCGACGAAATTGATGAGCACCAGCTGATGCAAACCTTTCTCAGAGGTGAAGAGCCCACGGCTTTGGAGGAAGGTAGACGCCTTATCCACGAGGAAATGGAGAGGGAGAAGAGAATGCTCAAGGGTAAGGATAAAGTTGGCCAGAGCTCGAGTTCGATAGTAGAGCCCAAAACCTCTGAAGTTGAGGGATATAATCCCTATGATCCATTGATCCCCTTGGCACCTACTCCTCCGATTATCGGGACCACTAGTACAAGTCTGGGAGTTGAGTCAGCCGAAGGTATCTCCACATTTTCTCCACAGTTCATTAAAGCGATCGTAACTTGTCGTCGTCTCATGGGACAGTCAACTGACATGGCCACATCTCCTCCCGATTTGCTAACCCTTATTTCTAATGGTGTAGGTACCAAAGTGGTCGAAAAGGGTGCAGAGGAGAAGGCAGAGACTGATAGGGTTGAGATTCCCCCGAGTTCTGGTATCGAAGCTTCCGAGGTCTCAAAGAAAACTGGGGGCTCAACCAGTGATAAAGTTACAATGGCACCCGTGGAGCCTGGCGCTGGTGCTCCTACAGACGCCAAGATCATTGCTGCTCTGCATGACTCGGACAACGGTCATGGAGATGAGGAACAGGATGTAGAAATCATTGACGAGGCCAAGTGTGATGATAGCGAAACCTTGGCTGACATACAGACTAGGAAGGAGAAACAGTTGGCTCTTAAGAGGGAGGAACAGAATCCTATGTTTGTGACCCCTATTTCTGAAATCGACCCCAAAACCGGGTTGGTTATAAGATTCTCTTCTAGATCGATAACTTCACAGCTTGCCTCTGAACCCTCCAGTCCTCCTCCGGAGCCCCTTGTCGACAAGAGGAAGAGGAAGAAAAGCGACCGCTCCGTTACTGATGAGGAGGAGTTAGAGAAACAGAAGAAGGACAGGAAATCAAAGCCATCTCCCAAGTGCAAACAGAATGCAACTATCGGCTCATGTTTTAGTTTTAGGATTTCTTTTGGCCAAAAGATGTAGTCGTTAGATTGGCCCTCTCTTTTTGCTTAGTTTTTTGTTTTTTGTATATCCGTTTCCAGTAAATAAGGACCTATTTCTTTTGCATCACAGTGGTCCTGCAAATTCATCGTGTTAGCAAAGTTTATGTAATCATAATTGAAGCTTTCATAGTTAAATGTTAAAGTTGTAAGTAACGATCATTAATCATAACGAAAACAATCATCGGGAAATACATGTGCTAAGTAATCGTGTAGTAATGCACGTATTCATTCCTAATTGATCGTCATTGTAGTGCCTGGTCAGGGCGTGTCGGCGATCGATTAGAATTATATTCGTACTACCCCGATTTTTCCATGGGGTAATGGTCCTTGCGGCGCTAAGTCTCTAGCGCTTTTATACTCTCCCGATCCTTCAGCGGGTTAGAGTTTGCATGGCACTAAGTCTCTAGCACCTTTATACTCTCCCGATCCTTCAGCGGGTTAGAGTTCGAGCTCGATTTTTGGTCTGCTCACCGATCCTTCAGCGGGGCAGAAGTTCTGGGGGCGCTAAGTCTCTAGCGCCTTTATACTTTCCCGATCCTTCAGCGGGTTAGAGTGTTGCCAAGGCGGTTTTATCATGGTGCACCTGCACGCCCCGGGGACGTCATCTTCGCGTCCTTTATATTCTCTCCCTGATCTCAGGAGTTAAGTTGTAATGCAATTTACCCTGCTGTACCTTTTGAAGCTTTAATCATCGCGAACTTTCCGATTTGTCAAATGGTATTTTGAATTAATTGTTTTGAGATTACTACATAAATTTAAAACAATTTCTTGAAATGGTAACAATATATATATTGATCAAAATAAAAGAGTAGATAAGAAATGGTGCAGTAAGGGTAAATAACACACAACATTTTTATAGTGGTTCAGTCGAATCATGACCTACGTCCACTTTATAATCTTTTGTTCAAATAACTAGACTGTTCTTAGGCAAGCCGAGCCTTTTTACATGGTTCTAAAACCAAAAGAATAAAACTGACACTTTTTACGTCAGGTAAAGCCGCAAATGCTGGGCATTCCACACTCTGGGGATTTCTTCTCCATCTACGGTCGCTAGCTTGAAGGTTCCATTATCAAGCCTTCGTAAAATGGAGTACGGTCCTTCCCATTTCGGGCTCATATGTACCGGGGGCGGAAAGACACGTTTCAGAACCAAGTCTCCGGGTTCGAATGTGCGAGCTCAGACTCTTCTGTTGTAGTACCGAGCTACTTGTTGTTTGTGCCTCAAGGCACGTAAGTCGGCTTCATCCCTTTTTTCCTCAATCATGTCCAGGGATTCAAGGAGAAACTCATTGTTGGTCATCGGGTCGTAATAAATGGTGCGATGGGATGGTACTTCTAAGTCGACCGGAATAACTGCTTCAGCTCCAAAAGCTAGGGAAAACAGGGTGTGACCCATTGCCGACTTGTACGTCGTTCAGTAGGCCCATAGTGCCAGGGGCAATTCATCGACCCACATAGCTTTGGCCCTCTTCAACCTTTTCTTCAGAATGGATTTGATCACCTTATTTACCGCTTCAACCTGTCCGTTCGATTGCGGATGTGCCACAGAGGTGTATCTTTTCTCGATGTGACACTTCCGACAGAAATCTCAAAACTCTGTGATATCGAATTAGGTCCCATTGTCGGTTATGATGACTTTTGGAATCCCAAACCGACATATGATGTTCTTAACGACAAAGGCGATCACTCGTTTGGTCGTGATCATGGTCAAAGGCTCTGCTTCTACCCATTTAGTAAAATAATCCACGGCCACAATAGCGAACTTTACTCCGCCCTTTGCTATGGGGAGGCTTCCAATAATATCAATTCCCCACATAGCAAAAGGCCACGGGCTTATCATTTTCTTCAATTGGTTAGGTGGCGCCCTAGGGTTTTGGAGAACTTCTGGCAAGCATCACAACGTCGTGCATGCTTGGCTGCATCCTTGTTTATATTGGGCCAGAAATAGCCGTATCGCAATATCTTCTTTGCCAATGTTTTCCCTCCTGTGTGGTCGCCACACTCACCTTCATGGACTTCCTTCAACACACGCTTGATGTCGTCATGGGCAATGCACCGGAGGAGAGGCATCGAGAAACCTTGTCTGTACAGGACTCCGCCTTGCAACACATATCGGGAAGCCTTTCGTATGACAGCGCTCCTCTCACTTTTCTTATTTGGAAACGTTCCATTCATCAAGAAATTTTTCAAGGGGGTCATCCATGACTCCCTTTCAGGTTCAATTTCCAGTACCGGATCAACTTCCATCTGATCCACACCGGGGAACCGTAATACTTCAATCGGGACTAGCTCCGTATGTTCTGGATTATCGGAACTAGCCATCTTTGCTAACTTGTCCGCTCTTTGATTCTCTGCTCGAGGAATGTGAGATATACTATGGTGCTCAAAACCACCCAATAATGTTCTTACTTTTTCCAGATATGATATCAACCTTGGACTCTTAGCCTGAAATTTTTCATTAACTTGGTTCATGACCAAATTGGAGTCACAAAAGATGTCTAGCTTTGTTACCCCTAGTTCCTTTGCAAGCTTCAATCCGGCAATCAGAGCTTCATACTCGGAATCATTATTGGTCACGTGGAACTTCAATCTAAGAGCGTAGTATATTATCCGTTTCTCTAGAGTTTCCAGGACCACTCCGGCACCTGATCGTCTGTCATTTTTAGCTCCATCAGTATATAATTTCCAACCGTTAGGGTCAAGGAGTAGCTTTAGCGGATCGTCTTCTTCAGTTTCCGCGTCACCTTCTGGGATGGTAAATTCTGCTATAAAGTCTGCAAGTGCCTGCCCTCTTATCGACCTCCAATTTTGGAAGTTAAGGTCGAATTGACTCAGTTCAATGTTCCATTTGAGCAATCTTCCCGATGCTTCTGGCCTTTGTAGGACTTGCTTAAGCGGGTGATCAGTATAAACAGTAATGGGATGAGCTTGGAAATAGTGACGAAGCTTCCTAGATGCGATCAGCAGACTGTACGCGAGCTTTTCTATCTTTGGGTAATTTCGTTCTGCGGCTGCCAATTTCTTGCTCACATAGTATACTGGTCTTTGCACCTTATCCTCTTCTCTTACTAAAGCCGAACTGATCGCGTGGGATGACACTGCCAGATACACGAATAAATCCTCGTGATCCACAGGCTTAGACAGTATCGTGTGTCTCTCCAGATGATTTAACAGATTTTGGAAAGGTTCTACACAATCAGGAGTCCATTTAAAGTTGTGCTTGCCTCGCTTTATTAATTTGAAGAACGGGATGCATTTATCTGTAGCTTTCGAAATAAATCTGCTCAGCACTGCCACTTTTCCAACAAGGCTTTGCACATCTTTAATCTGCTTTGGTTCTTGGATATTTCGGATTGCTGTAATTTGATCTGGATTAATCTCGATTCCACACGAGCTTATAATGAATCCTAGGAATTTTCCAGATGCTAGCCCAAACGAGCATTTCAAAGGTTTCAATTTCATCCTATATTTTCGGAGAATTTGAAACATCTCTGCCAAATCGTTGGTATGATCGGACGACTATCTGGACTTTACCATCATATCATCGACGTATACCTCCATCATTTTCCCAATCTGGCTGTAGAACATCCTATTCACCAACCGCTGATATGTTGCACCGGCATTTTTCAGACCGAAAGGCATTACCACATAGCAATATAGTCCCAAATCTGTAATGAAGCTGGTATGCTCTTGGTCTGGGACATGCATAGGGATCTGATTATACCCTGAATAGGAATCCATAAAGGAAAGGAGTTCATGACCTGCAGTTGAGTCTACTAATTGATCGATTCTAGGCAATGGGAAACTATGCTTCGGACAAGCTTTATTTAAATCAGAGAAATCGATACACGTTCGCCACTTTCCATTGGCCTTTTTTACCAAAACTGGATTCGAAATCCAATCAGGGTACGTCAAATCTTTAATAAATCCATTACTCTTCAGTTTCTCGACTTCTTCTTTTAATGCGGCAGACCTGTCTGGACCCAACATTCGCCTTTTCTGCTTGATGGAGGATGTTTCGGGTTAATGTTTAGCGAATGACTCATAACCGAGGGAGATATCCCACACATGTCTGCATGGGTCCAGGCAAATATAACCAAGTTAGTTTTCAGAAACTTTGTTAATTCCTTGGCTTGGACAGGGTCCAACTGGGATCCAAACTTCAGGACCTTCTCTGGGTCACTACCATCGATTGGTACATCCACAGTTGCTTCATTGGGAGGTGCCATTCTGCCACCAGGCTCTTCATCCTCTTTGGGATCTGTGTCCTCGGGCAACTCTCTGGGTGACCCTCCCAAAGGTAGTTCCTTCAGTTGCTATGACGATTCCTCCCTTGGAGGGGAGGAGCCACCTTTCGCTTCTATATCTCTTCCTTTGCGGAGCAGTTTTAACTCTGCAATGTAGCATGCTCGTGCCACAACTTGATCTCCTCTAACAATACCCACACTGGAATCCGTGGGAAATTTCAACAATAAGCACCAGGGTGCAATACAGGCCCTGAATTTGGCTAGGGACGGTCGGCCCAAGAAAGCATTGTACGGCGATTCAATATCTAAGACCACGAAGGGGAGGATCCTCACTCTCTGGCGTTCCCCTTCCCCAAGGGTTACTGATAATTCCACGTATCCTATTGGAGCGGTCGAGGCCCCATTAAATCCGCGTATCCACCCTTCACATGGCTTTAAATCCTTCGGCTCGAGTTTCATTTGGTCGAACGTTTTCTTGAACAAAATGTTGACGGAACTCCCGTTATCTACCTAGACCTTATGAACTATCGCTAGGCCAATGGTGACGGTGATCACCAACGGATCTTCAGTTGAGGAGTGTACTCCAATACTCTCTCGCTCGCGAAATATGATGTCATCGTACATCGTCTTTTGTTTCTTAATCGGAGCGCTATCCTCAGGGTTACTGCACTCTCCCACTTCGAAATGCTGTTTAGCTGCATTTATGTATTGATCCACAGCTCTGAAACTGTGCCCTGCTAGATGGAGCCCACCAATTATGGTATTGATAACGATATTTTTCCTTTTTGCTGATCCGTCAGTTTAGCAGTAGGTTCGCTTTGGTTTGGGGCTTGTACGGCTTGCCCCCTGTCCCTGGGAGTCACCTTATACTCATCAAGCTTCCCTTCTCGGAGCAGCTTTTCAACCACGTCTCTCAAGTGACCACATTCGTTTGTGGAATGACCGTGGATCTGATGAAAAAGACAGAATTTCCCGGTTTCACGCTCTTTCTCGGTAGAATCTCTCGGAGGAGGTCTTTTATACTGGAGGACATTATATGTGTCCAGGAAGATGTTCTCCAATGTATCATTTAACGATGTGAAGTTCTCAAATGGTCTAGACCGGGATCTCCTCTGAGAGTAGTTTCCTCGATTTCTCTTCCGATTGTTGTTATTATTATTCCCTGATTGGCGACCGCTGTCTTGATTCTTATTCCCAACGTTAACTTCAACCTTTCCTGAGCTATCTCCCGTTTGCTTGATGGCCACGTTGTTTTGGATATCTTCCTTATCAATAGCTTTTCTTTTTCGATTAGCGTATATCTCCTCCCGATGCAGGCAAATATTGGCTTTTTCATAAAATATTTCTCTGGTCGGGGGAGGTTTACCAGCCAGATATCTTCCAAACTCGGTATCTTTATCGACGCCATCAATCAAGGCCATCAACATAGTTTGCTCATGCGGATCTTTGACTTCTGTGACAACCAAGTTAAAACGATCCAAATATGACCTCAGTCTTTCGTCCGGTCGTTGTTTAATGAGGGATAGCTCGATCACATTCCTAGACCTCTGGGCATGAAGACGGAATAATTGATTTACGAATTTCTCACTCAATTCCCTGAAGCTAGATATCAACCGTGCTGGAAGGCGGGTAAACCACAATAACGCCACATCTTCCAAGAATATAGGGAATGCTTTACATTTGACCGCGTATGTAGCTGCAGCGGCATTCATTGACCAGGAGTACCGCATTAAATGCTGGATGGGGTCAGTCCTGCCCGTATAGCGATTCATGGTTGGCATATTGAAGTGCCTCGGGAATGTAACATCCAGTATGTCGTCAGTAAAATGTGTGTGACTGCGGTCTATGCCCCAATGTTCATTTCTCTGTCCACGGCTATCTACCATGACTTGTCTAATCACTGCTTCAACGTCTGCGTGGGTCAGGGTAGATTCGGGATCAGCACTCCTTGCCCGACGTCCTCCTCCGTTGTTTCTTTGACGTGTTGCTATAAAATATGGGCCTTGAGCAGAACTCCCTTGCCCCCTGTTGCCGCGGTCGATCACGCGACGAGCGGGAGGCATGCCATTCCTTGGTGGTAGAACAGGTTCATTTAAGTTGCGGTTACTAGTTCCCTGATTAAATGCCTCCTCTTCACGAGACGGAAGCGACTCAAATCGAAGTCGTTTTACGTTTTCGGGCCTTTCTAACGGGGGCCATCGTTGGTTCCTTCGGGGTTCTTCAGATGACGATGTATGTTCCGGTGAGAAAGGGTGCGCTGGAGGTGGCGAAACCTGCCTTTGAATATCATCAATTTTCCTGCCTAAGGCAGTAATATTTTGATGCAGTAATGAGCTCTCCTGCCGTTGAGCTGCCATTTCATCGGTTTGCCAATCCAATACTTCAAGTATTTGAGTTAAATGTCCCTCGGTAACTGGGGCAGAAGGGTCAAATTGATCATCAACATTCTCTCTTATATGTAAAGAACTTGGGCCAGGTCGAGAAGTTGTACCAGCACGAGAAGAACGAGCCATAACCTCCTTTCCGGGTCGGGTCGTGGTCTGATTGTTGCTTCGGATCGCGCTACCCTTGTGTCGATTGCTCGTGGTGGCACCCTGGGATCGGATCGCGGTGGCATTAGATGGGAGGATGGTGGCGTTGTCCTGGGATCGAGTCGTGACTCCTTCAGAGATCCGGATCGTGGCGCCCCCTTCAGGTCGGATCGTGGTACCCTCTTTGGACCGGATTGCCCCCACGTCATCGCGATCCGAAGGCTCTTCTTCGACTTGCTCATGCACACCTTCCTCGATCGCTTCATTCGTAGCTTCATTCTCTTGCGAAGCTCGTAATTCCTTAGACTTATTTCCAGCCATGATATCGGGGTATCGCTGAAATCTTCAAAAGTTGAAACTGCTGAGTTTTGGACTATCTTCTTTGGACTTAAATATCCCAATAATAGAGCAACAATCCAACGTACCGAGGCTTTATTTCTCAGTGAAAGCACCAAAATGTTAGATCCAAAATTGGCTCTAACACCTGAATTGTTCAGTTATGCAAAAATTAATATCAGGAAAAATGCTAGAATATCAGAAAAGACACAAGATTTATAGTGGTTCAGCGTTAACGAGCCTACGTCCACTTTATGTCAATGATTATACTTGAATTCAGAGTATAATCGATGATTTATCCCTCAATCTCACTCTTACAATGTTGAATTCACTCAATAATTTCGAGACAACTCTGAATAATAATGGAAGTGTAATAATGGTGGATTCAGAACTCAGAATTGCCAAAAAGATCCTGAAAATTGCTAATTTCTGGGCTATTTATAGGTGATTTCTTCAGGCGGATCGCGGTCATACGTGGCACACATCTCGAGAATCTCTGACTGGTTCATGGCTTGATGGAGAATTGGTCAATATGACAGTTATGGACAAGTGTCATAGGATCCGACGTTTACGGATCGTAGTGGACTAGGTCTTGGCCATCTCCTTGTCTTCTGGACTGGGATCGGATCGTGCAGAAGAGGAGAGGGTGGATCGGATCGAGTATCGGCGCCTCGATCCGGGGATGTGTCACGATCCGAGGAGAACGATTGACCACGATCGAAAGCTTGAAGGGTTGGACACTTAGGGCCACATATTTCCTTTGCTTTTGAACCATGGTGGCTAGGTCGAAAAGCTAGCCAACGGTATGTATGCTATAGGTTCGGTTGGTTGGTCGCCAACCGTGGTAATGATATATTCGGTACTCTCAAGTGAAGTGAGGGGCCGGTCATTTTTAGCCGGGGTTGCAAGACATTCTTGTTGAATCCTTAATGTATTCATCTCTAGAGGTACGTTGTCGGAAGGTAGTCCCATACCTTGCCATAGTTGGAAACCCATTCTCCAATTAGAACCCGTGGTTTTGATTGTATACTATATATGTGGGGCGTGAGATGATAGCGTTCTGCTAGATTGATATTATTTGTATTTAGACACTATTATAATATCAGAAAAGATATTGATTTCAAAATTGTTTTGGGTTATCATAAGGTAAAAACCGTCCGTATTTATGTGTGGATTCAGTCTTATGATTATCCTTTTCTTTCGAAAAGATTTCGATGTTAAAATCAAGTTGGATGTTACCTAGAAACTTAGTGTGTTTTTCTCATTCTGGTTCACCAGACTGACCTGGCGTTTGTAATGCTTGGGTTAGACCGGGTTGTACAGGTTCAGGTTATCGGATGTGGTGAAGAAACGAGCTGGAAGAGTCCAGACGTATGATATATATTTATTCCGTTGTGTGTTGTATATGAGAACATGCCATTATGAATGTCCAGATGTGTTGATGTACTCTGATGACTGTAAGTATTTTTTTAAAAGCTCTCAGTAAAGATTTAATTTTATGTTATATTTTGTTCCGCTGCGGTGTGAGACTCTATGTTGCTCTTCTTTTTCCTCTTCTATTCTAATATTTCTTTCTTTCTTATCTCAACATCTATATTCTTTCAATAATGATCCGGTGTTTTCGATTCCTGAATAGTTGACATGATATTCTGTGTCGGTTTTCGGGATTGAAAACCTATCGGGCCGTTATAGTGGTATCAGAGCAATGGTTTAGTAATAACCTTGGCTCTGTGGCGTAAACTCGATAGAGATGGGGTTAGTAATACCCTAGATTGAGTTGAGCGTGTGTATATATGAGAGCGCGTATTTGTGGATTTTATATGTAAATGTTTTGTATTATGTTGTTTGATTGGTTCAAGTGTTGAGAAGCATTGAACAGACAATGGATACGATATTGTTTGGTAAAGATGGTAAATGAAATAATTTCACCCAAAATGTATTTTTATATAGAAAGGAAATAATTTTATCAAATTATTGAGATATTGTTGCGTTTGACTGATTTGAAGGAAATTCAAATGGAACTAAAGATTGTTTAATTTAACCAGAAGATCTCACATATGAAATTTGTGAATTAAAATTTTAATATGAAATTGAACGAATTAGAATTTAACATAAAAATAAGTTAAGTGGATTTGAAGGAATATTGAATGATTTTTGAAATAAATCAGAATTTTGATTGTTAATGAAAGTAAACTAACTTTGAAAATAAATTAGTAAATTGAATATGAATATGGATTAACTTGGTTAAGTAAATGGGTTATTGAATACAATTTGAAATTGGAAGTCAATTTGTTGTAAATTAATTATTATGGAGGTATGTTAAACCAAAGTAAATATTGATAATGATTGAATGGTAATTAATCGAGTATTAATCGATGGATATTAATATATAAACCAAAGGGAAGAAAATCAAGTTGATATTAATGTTAAATATAAATTAAGTTAAAAAAAATTTGGACTGTTTGTTTATACTGGTTGTGCATTGATTGCTAATTGTATGTTCAATTGGTTGAATAGAATTCATTAATGGTTTAATAATAGTTTAATGAATTAAAGGCTAAGAAAAGAATTCATGTATTATAGATTGGAATGGAATCACATATGAATTTAAAACTGAATTATTCAACCCTTATTTGGTATTAGAATTTGTGAATTATACATTATGATGAATGAATATTATTTCGAATTCATGTGGATGTTACTTCTGAGTTGAGTATAGGTAGCCGAAAGCTATGGGGATAGGTTTTGATCGCATTAAATTGAGTAATATACTCAACAATGCTCGCATAAGGTACGTCCACACGAAAATACGAAATTTTGGGTTTTGAATTTTGTTTTCTGACCATGTGGTCGATGTACATATATAATTTGTTCCTGCGATATCGCATATGTCACTCCGTACAAGGGAGACTCTGCCGAATTTTCCCGGGAATTAAAGGAGTTAGAAAATTTTCGATTTTTTTGAAAATTTATAAAGATAATAGTGAATTGGTTTTTGATTTTAAAATAAATTAGATTTTAAAGCTAATGGGATTTGTAGCATTTTTACCACCTCAGTAATTTCGGGGACGAAATTCTATTAAGGGTGGAAGATTGTAATGTTCCATATTTTTTGTAGTCAAATATTTAATATAATTTACTATTTGGAATATTAATCGAATTTAATATTGAATTTTTTTATTAAAATGAAGTTTGAACATTAATTATATTTAATTATAAATAGAGCTTGAAGTGGCGTGGTAATTCGAAATTTACGATTTGAACTTTAACTAGATATACCGGATCTGGTATAAGTCGAATTTCTGTGAAACAAGAAACGTTAGAATCTTATTGATTATAATTTTCATATGAAAGAGAAAAATCTGGATTTCGTGTTATAGATTGTTAGTTATGTCCAATTCAATTTTCAAAATAGCCACTATGGAAATCGTTATTAAAATATAACGTTTATTTAGTAATTTAATAATGATTTTAATATAATTTGAATAACGGTTAACTCGAAATTGACAATATTGAGTTGTATAATTTATATTTGAAGTTGTATATATATTCTGTTTGGATATATGTGATAAAAATAATTATTATTATTTAGTTGAATTTGTTTGGAATTCATATAATATTTTAATCGATATTATATAAGCGTTAAAAATAACCATTTTTGTAAATGGTCTCAGTTTTCGATGAAATTAGTTTCATTGGAACCTTATCGTTAAATTATTGTCAGAAAATCAAATTTTATGGAAAACGGGTATCGTATGTGACTTCGGTGGCCAAAAATGTCTCGGTTTCTATTTAATTGTTTATACAATTTATACGTGGGTAACTTTTAATGAATAAACGACTGGCTAAACAGACTCTAAATTCAACGAAACAAATTTCATTGGATCCGTAAGGAAGAGGTATAGTAAAATGTCAAAGTTTCAGATTTATTGGATTTTTTTTTGTAATTATAGGAATTTTAAACGCTTGATTTTTCATCGATATTTAGAAAGGACTTTTCACAAACAACCTCGGAATTAGACGAAACCTGCCCCATTGGGTCCATAATGTTTTTTTATGTTGGGATTACATTATTTTGATAAAAACCGCGATCGTATGATGTGGTTTTAAGGCGTTACTTCAGAGCAAAGTATCGTTTAATAAATTAATATTATAAATAACCCTATATATAACATCTTTAAGTGGTCAAATACCCTATTTTTTCTTCTTCACGGTCAACTGATTTATCAGCCGCCTCCACAAAATGAACGCATGAAATGATCAGATCCTTTCTCCTTCGATCTCTAAAAATCCGTGCACTTTTCCCCTAAACATCCTACATGAAACTTCTTTCTCTACATGAGTTATACGTAGTGGTCGGTTGTGATCGAAATTGGGAGCTTCAGGCGATCGAAATCGGACTCGAAAGGCGTGGCAGCTCATGGCGATTTGGGGCAAACCAGGGCGTTGAGTTCATCGGCACTTTTGAAGTTTGGTGGTGAGGCTCCGGCGCAGGTTCAGGCAAGGTCAGATTGGCAACAGGTGGTGGGATCATCGGTACGGCAATGGTTTCTCTGCTGGAAGCAAAGTCTGGAACGATGGAAACAGAGATAAAGAATGCGACCAATTTTTATATAAACCTAATTATATTTAATTTAAACTTAATTAGGTGTTAATTGTGTTAGTTAAGAATTTTACTTATACTTAAATTAGAGATAATTATTTAACTAATTGTATGCCATAATTGGTTGCAGGGTGTTCGAACTGTAGATACGTGAGCCTCAGAAACAAAGGAGAAAATCAGTTCAGCCAAATTAAATTATAAATGTAATTAAGATTTAATTATTAATTATAAGATAATTTGGTTAATTAATAATTAGTTAATTTAATTTAATCGTATTAACCTTTAAATATTTATAACTCGTACATATCTCAACAGAATCGAATAAACAGGATACCGATGGAATCGTAATTTCGAGCCGTACATTTTGGACCTAGTCTAGATAGGATTGGAAGTAGTAGGATTTTACAGTAAAATTAAACGACTGTTTAATTTTACCGAAATCGAACCGTTAAACGAAAACAAATCAAAGTGAGTTAAACTCACTCAGTTTTCCTTTCCACTTATATTTTATATAAGTCGAGCTTTATTGTGTGCTATGGAAGCTAATTGCTTATTGTGTGCTGAATATTTACATATATGTTATATGAATTGGTTGAATTGCATGTTATTTAAATTTAAATGAAAACCAATCATTTTTAGCAATAATATCCAAACAAGGTAACTTACCTTGATGGTCACGGTTTATAAAATAAACATGTTTACTTAAATGAATCATTTAGATTGGTTATTAGTGTTAAAGAGGTTGGTTGATATTAAGTTGCTATTATTTTACTGGTTTAGAATTAAATCAGTAAAACAGGATATTGAATGATATCATGTGATATAACCCATTCGGATGCAGAGAAGAACAGGTTGGAGGAATCCAACCGGATTCCTCAAATATATTAGATTTTTTTCTTCTTCATATTATCATTATATGAACAGTTTAAAACCCATCTGTTAGAATGATTAATTTGGTTGTTGATTATTGACCTGAGATTCAACACTTTTTTATTTTAACCAATGGGTAGTATTGGTTGAGTAATTGGCAGCAGTTGGCCTATAAATCAATCGTTTTGAAATAGTGATTTACCGTCAGATAAACTGATAAAAATAAAGTTATGAAATTTATTTTATAACTGAAAATAGATTTTTAAATATATTATTTAAAATGAAGCTTATAAAAAGGGAAATAAACCAAACACATATAAATTGATTGTCTTAACAACCAATCACCATTTTTATACCAAAAATTAGCCGTGTGCGAAGCACGTGCCTCATGTTAACTGGTGTAATGATTTATAACTGTAATTAATTGTTTTTTAGAAACAATTAAAATGGGATTATATTATTATTTATTTAATATTAATCGAAGTAAATGAGATTATTTAAATTAATTTATTAATTAATTTAATTGAAGAAATGAGTTAAAGTTGATCAATGAGTTAATCATGTTTTATAGTTAACCAAGTCAGCCGTTTTAATTGAAAATGATTATTTGATTAAATTAGGTTGGGCCAATTTAAAGTGAAATAATTAAGAATATAGTTGTTTAACTTAAATGAAATTAAAAAAAGAAATTTAATACTAATTCTGGTTAATGATGAAGTAAATTATTATTCTAATAATAATTTAAGAAATTACTTCTTAAATGAAATACACTTAAGTAAGTAACCAATTTTTAAGATGGAATATGGTTGAGTTGTAAAGAGGTTATGAACTCAAGTTTACAACGAAGTTTTAAAAGAATATTTTAAGCAAATGTGATAACATAAAATAAATGTTTACTTAATATTGAAATAAGTAAAAGAAACGAGAAAAAAGGGGTTACTTGATATTTTATAAACAAGATTTATGGAAGGAAAGGAGAAGTCAAGCGTGATTTGAATTGGCAATACTTAATAATGAAATTAAGTAAAATGATTGAAATTGAAATAAGATTTCAAAATGAAATGGTTAAAAGGAATGTGTAATGGTGTTTGGTAAGGGATTTAATAAGGAGATTTGGTAATAGTAATTTGAGTTGTAAAATAAATTATTTGAAAAGAAGTTAAGGTAAAGAAGTGATTTCTATTAATAAATTGCTTAATCAACATATTAATTAAGTAATAATAAGTTATATTTTCAAGGAGATATTTTCAAAAGTGAGAAAGTTTTTAAACCATATTTTTTATTAAAGAATTTGATGCGATTTGTTTGATACCAGAATGAATATGGGTTTTTGAGTTACAACTCATATCCATCTTAAGATAAGAATGTTGCGATTAAGGTCTAAGAGGTAAATAAATACCCCAACTTGAATTACTTCATAATTATCTGAGGATGATGTTAGTTGAAAGGGGTTAAGAACAATTTATTATTTCCATATGTGAAATAATAACGCAACGTTAAGTGAAAGGTTTAAGAATATAAAACGAGATTTCCAAAGTAACGGAAATGGATATATTTGAGAATATATATATATATATAAGGAATTTCCCGAAGTAAAGGAAATAAAAGAGATTATGTAAAATCATAATGATATTCTCGAAGTAAAAAGGGAATGAAAACTTGATCTTTGAAACGAGTTTATTCTAAAAAGAGAAGTGTTAGATTTTGTTTTCAATATTAAAACAAAAGAGATTTTGTGTAACAACCCGGAAAATCAGAACCAATTTAAAAATTTTATTATGGAAATTTTAATGAATTTTGAATATTTAAAATTAATTATTTTAAATAATAATGACAAGAAATTTATTTTGAATATAATTAGAACATATATATTTATTTGAATCGAAGTTAGAATATAAATATTTATTTTAATTATAAAAGGAATTGAAAATGGTGCAGTAGTTCGAAAATTAGATTTCAAATTTCAAATGAATGTACATGATTCAAAATAAACCGGATTTTAGTGAAATCAGAAATATTTGAATCTACTTGAAAATATCTTTCCAACGAATCTGAAAAATTGAAATTTCATAGCAGGAATAAAAAGTTATGCCCAGTTGAAAATTCAGAATAGTCGTTATGGAATTTTAGCCCTTAAAAATAGCGATTTTGCAAACGACCTCCGTTTTCGACGAGACCACTATTTTTGGATCCGGAATGTCAAATTATTGCTATATTCCAATTTTCATAATTTTTGGAATTAATATGTGAGCATGGCGAATTCAAATGCATTTGGTAATTTTAGTTTCAATTTAATCGACTGAAAAATGACCGTTTTTCAAACTGTCTCCAAATTTGACGAAATTAGTTCTGTTAGGACCGTATCGTCAGAACATATCTAGATTTATTTTTTTGGAATTTTTGGAGTCAGTATGTGGCCCTGGTAAATTAAAATGTACGTTTGAAATTCAATACAAAGATTTATATTTTAATTTAAATGAAAACTGATCGAAACAGCCGAATTGGGTTACAAAATATATCCCATTGTGTTCTAAATGGAGGTAATTAGCTATGGACGATAGTCGTTGGGTTCGATTTGGTGTCCAAACGAAAAAGGTAACATTTTGGGAGTTGAAAATAATTAAATATAAAAATTACATAATCCCTCCCTTACCCCTCTCTCTCTCAGTCAACGGTGAAGGAAAAGAAAAAAAAAAACCTGCTCATGGATCTCATTGTGCCCTCCCTCCCATCGACCGCCACCATGCCGGAGGTCCGCTCTCCTCCTTCCCACAGCGACACCGCCTTCTTCTTCCACCTCCCTCTACGACCTCTCTCCCTTCTCCGTGGACCCCAACCCCCCCCCCCCCCAAATCGCAGAAAACCCCCAAACCCTAGAAGAACCCCGCCACCAGTCCCCAGCTCCGTCGTGTCCCCTTCCCCGACCCTCTGACAACCTGCGCCAGCCCCCGCCTCCTCTATCTCCATCCGATGCAGCCACAATCCCTCCATCGTCCGTCGTTTGAGCCCGAATTCCCAGGCCAAGGGGTCGTCGAGGTTACCCTGGCTTCTGGCGCCAGTGGAGATTAGCACGGCGGGCAGGTTCCTCTTTCGAGCTTGATGGGTTTTGCATTTTCGGAAGATAATGAAGATGAAGAAGGTATTAACGATGAGTTACAGTTTTTCTTTATATAAAAGCATTAGTTTTAAAATCCATTTTTTTATATATTAACATTGTATAAAAATTTGATTTTTTATATAAATTACAAGAGGAGAAAGATTTGATTTTTAACATTAAAAAGATTTTATTTTTAATTTAGAAAAGATATGATTTTTATGATTAGAAAAGATTAGATCTTTGAAAAGGAAAGATACAATTTTTGTTTAAGGAAAGATATGATTTTTATTTATGTAAAGATAGGATTTTTATTTACATACGAGCATTATAAAAATACAATTTTTATTGTTTAAATGGAAGTATAAAAATATGATTTTTATATAGAAAACTGAATTGTGAAACTATGATTTTTATTATATATGAAGCATTTTAAAAATATAATTTTTATAGTGAAGTAGCGATGTAAAGATATGATTTTTATATATAAAACTGAATTATAAAAATGTGATTTTTATATACGAAGTAGCAAAATAAAAATATGATTTTTATTATGAAGAGTGCAAAATAAAAATGTGATTTTTTACTATGAACAGCGTGAAGAAGATTGCGTTGGAATTTCAGGCAAGTCAGGACTGTTCTGAAATTCAGAAAGAAGAATGGAGGAGTGGACCCCAAAGGTGAGAACTCTTCACTATAATTTTCTTTATACAGTTATTTTTTTATAACTGCATATGTGAACTGCTCCCCGTCATCCACAAACCATGGACAACTTGTTTGTTTGATTGTGTTGTGAAAATTCTTTGTGATGTGAAATGAACTGTAAATAATATTCATGTGTTGAAATAAAATATTTAAAAGTTAAAATATAATTCTTAACGTGTATATGAATAAAATAAATATTCATTTACAAATCAGACGATTTGTTTGTGTACACATATTTGACTGATATTGATTGGGACGATAAATTTTACACATCGCCCAACTACACAAATAATAATCTGTGTTTGTTGATTGAAACCCCACACGGGTATTGGGATGATATTTAACGTACACAAATCCCAATTATTTAGTTGTATGTCAATCAGTTGATTAATTGACGGACTGTTATAAGCGTTAAATATTTATATTTAGTGCTTATTGTAACACCCCGTGTATTCTATAACAGTGAGATTCACAAATTAAAGTATAATTAATTTCAAATCAAAGAATTAAGGGAAACGGGTTACGCCATTGCATTCGCCTCGAAATTCTGCTTAAGATAGAGTCCGAGTTTACGCAAAACGGATAACGTGTGAAGAAGATATCTTTAATTTAAATATCGCAGAAAAACATGAAAAAAAAAAGAAGAATAGGAAACGAATAATGTTTAGCATTGTTCTAGGGTTTGTAAGCAAAAGACTTAGTAGCTCATTTGGTTGGAACACTTGACTTGCATACAAGAGGTACAGAGTTCGATCCCCGCCAGCGCCCTATTTTTGTTTTAGGGGAATGGCTTAAAATAGCCTAGTGTGAACGCAGTTCAAAAAGTGGTTTAGTGTGAAAATGGGTAATTGGGAAGATAGAGAAATAAAATGAATATATATATAATATATATATATACATATACGCATATATATATATATATATATATATATATATATATATGACGTGTACGCATCATGTAGCGTACGTTGCGCATTTTTGGTTGTCAAGGATGGTTTTTTTTTTTTGGCCTTCTCCAATTTTTAATTATGACAAATTAAAGGTAAGAAAATATTTATTCATATATAAATAAATATTTATATATGGGTAATTAATACGGTAAAGGGGAAAATGTATCTATTAAATACGTATTTACGTTTGAATTGGTGAACATTTAATACGCTGAGTCATTTCTGACTCATCGCTGAGTCAATGCTGAGTCATTTCTGACTCATGGCTGAGTCAATAGGATAACTCTATCCTGACTGAACGGCTATTGTTGAATCAAGCTCCATCGACGGTCTAAAACAACTCACAAACATTATAAAAAGGACCTAAGACCTAGCCTAAATCATACTATTTCATTTTAGCCTCAGGCCGCCGCCATTAAACCTAGAGCTCTGAATTAAAAATATAAAGAATAAAATTATAGAAGATGGAGGACGATTCTTGAAGGCTACAACTAGAAGCTACAACAACTACGACGCTTTAGACAACGAATTCGAGACTAATTGATTTGGGATTTTTAATTGCTTCATATTGTAAGTTCTATGTTACTTTTTAGGCAAAAACGCTAAAACAATATGGACATGCGATGAATTGAAACCGAATTTATGAACTATTGCTAATCCATTGTTTATATTATTTATCGTTGAATTATAATTTGGGGATATTGCTATGGCAACGTTGCAAGTTAAACTTGTCATGATTTTGATGTTGTTATGAATCACTTGGGCTTAATTGTTTGGCAAGTTGGACTAATACATGTCCATGAAATCGCTATGTTTATTGAAATATTTATGTTGATTAAACCATGCCTATGATGCTAATTAGACCATGGCTATGAATATTGATGGAATTATGCCTGTGGTGTTATTATACCCATCATGATTTATGAAAAACAGGGTATTGCTAGGCTATGATGAAAAGTTGAAATTGTTATAATGTTAGATATGTTAAAAACGCTAAGTTGGAATCATTTTGTCTATCATGTTAATTATGTTAAAAACGCTAAATTGGAATCATTATGTCTATCATGTTAATTATGTTAAAAACGCTAAATTGGGATCATTATGTCTATCATGTTAGTTGAGAATCATTATGTTAATAATGCTAAGTTGGAACCATTATGTTTATAATATTAGATGAGAATCATTATGATAAATTGGAATTATTATGTCTATGAGAATCATTATGTTAAAAATGCTAAATTGGAATCCACTATGCCCATTAGGATTACTATGCCTTTAATGTTTCATGTTTATAATAAAAGTTTTATGATGCCGCAATGATTATTATGCCTATGATGCAAAGTTGAAAACATCATGTTAAATTAAGTTGGAATCATCACTATGCCAAGTTATCACCATACTAGTATTGCAACTATGTGATATGTTATAGCCTGTTTATTATGCAAGTAATGTTATAACTGTCACATATGCCTATCACATGTTTGGTATTATTCCCCTTTATCTCTTGAACTGTTTATACTTGTGAACGAAGTACGTTTATATACGTTGGGGATACGATTGGGTAGAATAGGCAAAACTTGAATTAATTATAAGCATAAACTATGAAATTTGGCATAAGTAGAACATGAAATATGGCACGAAAAACTTGACTTGAACATGCCATAACTTGACTTTAAACATGCCTTAGTTGGGCACGAAGTTGACATATGAACATGATATCAAAATCTGATAAGAACATGGGCATGACTTTAGAAAACAAGAAAGTGGCCAACTCGAGGTTGGGTTGAGTTTGTAGTGTAAATCTGCCCGGAACCGCCCGGCAAATCCAGTTGCTACAAACAATAGGATCCAATGTGGGTAGTTGGTCACATCGCGCTTGAAACCCGAGGTTGGGTTGAGTTCGTAGTGTAAACCTACCCGGAACCGCCCGGCAAATCCAGTGGCTACGAACAACAGGATCCAATGTGAGTGGTTCGGTGCATTAACGAATCAATTAATGCCAAGTAGGGTTAAGTCATGAACATGAAAAGACAACTTAACCAACTTGAACACGATTTGAAGGGCTAAGTCATGAACTTGAAAACGACGACACTTAGCCAACTTGACATGACACGTAGGCGGGTTAAGTCGCGAACTAAAATGACATGCTTAACCATCTTGACATGACTAGACTGGAAAAGGATTGAGTCACGAATTACATGACTTAATCTGTTAGGCGGGTTGGGTCACGAATTACATGACCTAATCTATTAGGCGAAACCCTAGACACGACCCCTTTCAGCAGTAACCCTCTAGATGTATCAAGGTACCCTGGGGCTAGGCCGGGTGGGGGCACGATTACTGGGCTGATTGTAAGAGGTGAACGGCGGCAGTGGGGTACGCCAGTGTAGGTTCGGAGGACTACGATCGTGCACGTATCCGGGGCAGACACTGGGTATCCGTAGATTTATCTGTGCATCTTGAATCGTGTCAGGGGTTGACACCTTAGGGCTGATACACCCGAAGGTGGACCCAGCACAGGTGACTACATTCGTGATTAGCCGTATGACACAGACACTTGACGAGCTAGAACTTGTAGGGAGCCGATCGACTAGATAATCGCTCCGTAGGACCCCGTACTTGGGTCAGACCCCGTTTCAGGGTCATTTCATGATATTGGGCCGTGGGATTTATTTCGTGATTAACTTGTGACACGGGCTTAGTATACTAGTGAAGTCGATGCAACGGATCTCGAACATGTGATGCTTTACTTGACTTGTCTTGACTTATCCTGATCACCTTAGTCTATCTTGTTCACCTTGACACTATTCTTAAGTCTAGTTCCAGTTCATACATGACAGGTTGTTTTAACCGTTTTTACACTGAAAGTCACTAGAACTTACTCAGTCTTTATGACTGACCCTTTTCCATTCGCCTCTTTTTCTTTCGTCCCCCCCCCCCCCCAGGTTCTCAGGGAGGAATAACTAGCTCTTAGCTTGGATATCACTTGCTTTGGCTCAGCATGTACGGTTTGCTATGGCTGCTTCTTTTGACTGCACTTGGGGAATAAGCTGTTTTTAAATTACTGCTTCTTTGGCTATTATTACAAGACACTTGTAATGAGGTTACTTGAAATGTTTGTAAAAGACATGGTTTAATTTGGAATGAAATGAAGTTCTGTTTTGCTCAGAAATTCTTCCGCTGTTTACTTAATTATTTATTTATGTTCTGTCTTGTGATAATTCTGTGATGTTATCTCGATAATACCTCTCCAAAAACTAGGGCATTCCCTTTGTGAGTGACCCTAGCGGAGGTGGGGTGTTACACTTATGCAGTGTAGAATGCACTCTGGATGATGGTTGATTGTTTATCATTGTTGTTAGATACATGTGTTTATGAAATCCATATAAATAACATTATACGGTAATTGACTATGTCTGATTCTAGTTCACAAATAATGAATATTTTAAAATAATGAATATTTTAAAATAATATTAAGTAAAAGATCAAAATCTTATTTTGATGTCCGATTTGGAATGGATGCGAATATATTTATATATATAAAGCCGTGTTGATTAGATTAACGCCATTTTGACGTGAACGATATTTAGATCGATTTTATTCATTTTTATAATGAATATCGAAAAGGAAACGATTTCAAAATCTGATAGTTTGAAAATATTATCATTTATATATTATAATGATAAGGAATATTCAATTTTATTTAAAATTTAAAATGAAGTTAGAATCATTTTTGGAAGGAAGTTAAAACGATTTATAAAATACGTTTTGAATGGAAATCAAGGAAATATATATAATATATATATTATATATATTTAATGGCTTGAATAGAATGCGCCACGCCGCGACCGTTCGTGAATTTCGACCATTGACTTCGAATTGACGTTACGGGAGATCTGACCGTCGAATTCTCCTAAAACCAGAACCATTGGGTTCACATCGAAAAGAGCTTTCCAACGAATATAAGGAATTTGAAATCTAATGGCTAGGTTTGGAATAATGTCCAAATCAAATTTGGAAAAGGTCGTTGTAAGTGCAGTTCGATGACCGTTTATGGAAATCGATTGTACAGGCCTTGATAAAATTATTAAAAATATCGATAATTTGTGTAAAATCATAATAAACGATTTGGAAAGAATTGGGATGAAAAATTCCATAATTGAAAAGGGAAAAAAAATTTAATCGAAATGAACTAGTATGAACTAGTATTATGATCAAATATTTTTAAATAAATAAATTGGATTTGAAATGGTTTTAAAAATAACCGAAATTTCCAATATATGAATTGGAATGGATTTGAATCGAATTTATCTTCAAAATATTTCGATATTGGATTCCTTGATTATACGTACATTGTGGAGGAATTTGGAATATAATATATATATATATATCATTATTCCAATACGATATTTATTGATTTCAGAATTTGATATTGAATATAAGCCGATATATTTTCTATTTAGTGCCTTGTATTTAATGTCAAATGGGAACTTGGGTTTGTCGTGAGCGGTGTCTTCACTAACACTGTGCTTAAACCCAGTTGAGAAAAGATTAAATCTTTTATTAAGATTTAATGAAGTTTACCAATTAATTAATATTTAATTGGAATTGAACTGAATTTCGGGTTTGTCGAGAATGGTATCTTTAAAAATGCTATTCTTAAACCCAATGGAGTTAAGAAAATTAGAAACTAACTGGAGATTAGCTAAGTCGAATGGTTTCCTGGGTTTTGATCTGATGTTGGTTTCGGCCTTCGGGATTAATACTTAGGGAATTGTTCTCTTACTAATTTACGGTTAGAGACTGAAGGAATGATGTAATTAGAAACTAACTGGAGATTAGCTAAGTTGAATGGTGTCCTGGGTATTGATCTGATGTTGGTTTCGGCCTTCAGGATTTATACTTAGGGAATTGTTCTCTTACTAATTTACGGTTAGATACTGATGGAATGGTGTCTTCAGTAACACTGTTCTTAAACTGTGACGGCAAGTAATTTCGCTCGGTCCGAACCAGTCGCTAAACCGACCCAGACCGTTCGAAACGCCCTATCGTTGAGAACAGGACAAAACAGAACGCATACAGAAGAACATTTCATTGTATATTACAACAATGCATCAGATTACAAGAATATACAGAGTATGAATAAATATTACACAGAAATATCAGAGATTTAAATTACATTCAAATAAATTGCAGCGGAAAATAATACAATACACAACTAGAAGGAGATATACGGATACAAAGCTTTCCGGATATCGTTCCAGCTGTAAACCAGGATCCTGTGAATATAAATCTGCAAAACCAAAACTACTAGCTGCCCGTGTCAAAAATAAGGGCACCCAGAGTTTAGGTCAAAACAATAAACTCCAGGTCAGTCATGTGACTGGTGTGAGAACTAAAACAGTTAATCTTTATTCTTAAAGTTAGGTAAATCAAGGGACCACGCCGTATAACACGGAACGGGTTTCCTCCCAAGAATACCAGTGCATAAAACAAACAGCGCAATGCTAAATAAAGAAAAATGAAGCTGTTATAAGACCCAGGTCCCATCACACAATGCAACGCAGCCGAGGATAGGGTTTTCCCTTATAACAGCCAAAGAATGCTTGATACGTTTAAAACAAATCATTTGATACTATTATAAGTGCATAATGTATAAAACACTTCAAATCATAAGTATCAATCATAGGCGGCATGAGCGCCCCATCCCACTATGTCACCATATATAGGTTTACAAATAAAACCGCAAAGTCACGTATTTGGAAATTGGATTTCCGTCTATGAACCGAGGCCAGGGATCGTCCTCTACCGATTCGAGACAATCTAGCCTACCATGTCTCAGGAACAGCCGCAACTGCCCCCTGGATCGTCAGGGCCGGTCCACCGATGTGGATTATTATGCCTGAACAATACGTCTCCCCGCCCTTTGGGGCGCAAACGAGCCAACGAATGACTCCATCGGTTCGAGAACGACCGATCAATCTGAGGCGCCTCGCAACAGCAACAACCACATAAGTCAAACTCGTCAGGGCGTGTAAAACCACTGACGCCACTTCTAGCTAGAAAGAAACGCAAGTCCTCCCTGAGGTCCGTCTCCCGTTTTTGGTTCATACCTGGTGTGAAACACGCGAGGTAAACGTTACACAAAGCTACGCCACAAAGGCCGTGCTTTGATCATCAACCACAAGACTTTGCTTTTCAACAGAAGCCTTGATCATTTGCATCTTAGCATGCCACACAGGCAAACCACTCTATGCAACCGATATCAGTCACACAGAATGAAATCCAATGTCAGACACACAGTCCATTTACAAGTCCGTTCTGGGCCTGAACGAAACCGGAGGCACCTAGTACCCCGCATATCCATCGATCTCCAAGTACGTCTGGACGATCACTAACTGTTTCCATCTTCTTGGGTGTACAGCCCAATCAAGATCATCAGTTATCACCCAAACGACGTGAAGACCTCCGGTCTTCGACCATCGTCTTCATCTTCGACTTATCGTCGTATCAGTTATTCAGAATGGGATAAACCCGGACTTTCCGAATAACTCGCGTATATATTATAAAAGTGTTACACAAACACAACATACGCCTCATTCCAACTCATTAGTCATTAACCGTAAATTAATCAAGAGAATAATTCCCCAAATATTAACCCCGAAGGCCGAAACCAACATCAGATCAATATCCAGAAAATCATTCTACTTAGCTAACCGACAGTTAGTTTCTAAATTTCACGTTCAAATCTAATTAAAGATTTAACTATCGCCTGGAGCAAAACTGGTGATACTCCATTCTCGATCTTTTCAATCTAATTAAAGATTCATTAAAACTCCACTTAGTTTTAATCTGTGACTGGGTTAAAGAATCAGTGTCATTTAAAACACGGTTCACGATAAACCCAAAGTCACATCCCATTAATTATCGGGTTAAAGAACAAGTGTTATCTAAAACACTGTTCACTATAAACCCAAAAATCAATATCCATTCAATTCCAATTAAATATCATTTAATTGGTACACTTCATTAAATCTAAATAAAAAGATTTAATCTTTTCTCAACTGGGTTCAAGAACAGTGTTAGTGAAGACACCATTCACGACAAACCCAAATCACATTCATTAATTATCGGGTTAAAGAACAAGTGTTATTTAAAACACTGTTCACGATAAACCCAAAAATCAATATCAATTCAATTCCAATTAAATATTATTTAATTGGTACACTTCATTAAATCTAAATAAAAAGATTTAATCATTTCTCAACTGGGTTCAAGAACAGTGTTAATGAAGACACCATTCACGACAAACCCAAATCACATTCGATATTCAATACAAGGCTCTGAATAGAAAATATATCGGCTTATATTCAATATCGAATTCTACGACTAACAAATGTCGTATTGGAAATAACGATATAAATATATATCTTTCAAATTTCCATATCAACATCTGTATAATCACGAATCCCAACATCGAAATATTCCGAAGACAATTTCGATTCAAATCCATTCCAATGCAATCATTGGAAATTTTGGTTATTTTTAAAACCCTTTTCGAATTCAATTTATTTATTTAAAAATAAATAGAATTATAATTCTAGTTCAAAACTAGTTCAATTCGATAAAAATCTATTTTTATCTTTTCAAATATGGAGTTTTTCATCCCAATTCTTCCCAAATCATTTCTTATGATTTTACACAAATTATTACTATTTTTAATAATTTTATCAAGGCCCGTACAGTCGATTTCCAACAATGGCCATCGAACTGCACTTACAGCGACCTTTTTCCAATTTGATTTGGACGTATCTCCAAATCCAACCGTTAGATTTCAAATTTCTAACATTCGTTAGAAAGCTCTTTTCGATACGAACCCAACGGTTCCGGTTTTAGGAGAATCCGACGGTCGGATCTCCCGTAATGTCCGTTTGAAATAAATGGTCGAAATTCGCGAACTGCCGCGGCGCGGCGCGTTCTATTCAGGCCATTATATTATATATAAAATATATATAATATATACTTCGTCGATTACTATTTAAAACGAATTATATAAATAGTTTTTTAAAATTCGTTTCAAAATTCATTTCTATTCAATTCAAATTTCAATTCATTTCGAATTCATATTCAATTCAATTCATTTCGAAATCGTTTTCAATTCAATTCATTTCGAAATCGTTTTCAATTCAATTCATTTCGAAATCGTTTTCAATTCAATTCATTTCGAAATCGTTTTCAATTCAATTCATTTCGAAATCGTTTTCAATTCAATTCATTTCGAAATCGTTTTCAATTCAATTCATTTCGAAATCGTTTTCAATTCAATTCATTTCGAAATCGTTTTCAATTCAATTCATTTCGAAATCGTTTTCAATTCAATTCATTTCGAAATCGTTTTTAAAATCGATATAAATATCGTTCACGTCAAAATGGCGTCAATCTAATCAACACGGCTTCATATATTCCTTTATTTTCAAATATCCTATTTCAAATATTTCTTTTTCAAATATTTCTTTTTCAAAACTGGAATGAGGCCCAATCAATTACCATATAAAATTAATTATATGGATTTTCATACAACACATGTATATAATAGCATTGAAAATAATCAACCATCAACCAAAGTGCACTACACTGTATAAGCATCAAATATAGATATTCAACGCTTATAACAGCCTGTCAATCAATCGATCGACATATTTAATCAATCAGGATGAGTGAACTTCAAATTTCATCCTAACACCCGTGTGGGGTTTCAAACAATCAAACACATATTTTATTTGTGCAGTTAGGCGATGTGTAAAATTTATCGATCCAATCAATGTCATTCAAATAAGTGTACATAAACAAACCATCCGGTTTGTAAATGAATATTTATTTATTCACATTCACGTTAAAAATTATATTTTTAACGATAACACATTTTATTTCAACATATGAACTTCTATTCAATTCATTCTTTAAATAAAATGATATTTTTATTTTTCTAACTTATTTTAGAAAATTTCGGCGGCATAACGGCACGATACTAGAAACGGGACAAGGCCTAGCCTTATCCCCGGTCTAGTGAAGGCCCACGCCATTCACACATCAATCAAATTCACTTTCGTTATGCAAACCACAAAATTTGGAGTAAGGGTCTAACCTAGCCTTACTCTTTCGCCTTATAACGGCGCACGTCTAATCCTAACCAATTTATCGATTCGATTTTTTTTTCACACCTCAAACCACATTCAAACCAATATCACAATTAATAACCAAACAGCCAAACAAACAAGTCCATGGTCTGTGGACGATTGTGTCGGGTGCTACTAAGCACCGTCTGCATCCTAGTATATATATATAACTAGAAAGAGAATTTTGAGTGAGAAGTTCTCACCGAAAGCTATCCTAGCTCCACGGCACTTCATTGATAGAAATCTTCATTGTTTTCGCATCTTCGTCAGCTTCGTCGCCCGTAGCCACTATATTCATAAAAATCGAATTTTTACTTCACTATTCAATATTTAAAAAAAAATCATATTTTTATTTCGAAGGTCAATATATAAAAATCAAATTTTTAGTTCAAAGTTCAATATATAAAAATCGAATTTTTTAGTTCAAAGTTCAATATATAAAAATCGAATTTTTTAGTTCAAAGTTCAATATATAAAAATCGAATTTTTTAGTTCAAAGTTCAATATATAAAAATCGAATTTTTTAGTTCAAAGTTCAATATATAAAAATCGAATTTTTATTTCAAAGTTCAATATATAAAAATCGAATTTTTATTTCAAAGTTCAATATATAAAAATCGAATTTTTTAGTTCAAAGTTCAATATATAAAAATCGAATTTTTATTTCAAAGTTCAATATATAAAAATCGAATTTTTTAGTTCAAAGTTCAATATATAAAAATCGAATTTTTATTTCAAAGTTCAATATATAAAAATCGAATTTTTTAGTTCAAAGTTCAATATATAAAAATCGAATTTTTTAGTTCAAAGTTCAATATATAAAAATCGAATTTTTAGTTCAAAGTTCAATATATAAAAATCGAATTTTTAGTTCAAAGTTCAATATATAAAAATCGAATTTTTTACTCCACTCCTTAATATATAAAAATTATATTTTTATAACGCTAATTTCTATATAGAAATTATATTTCTATTTCTACACTATGCAGATAAAAATCACATTTTTCTACCGCTACTATATAGATAAAAATTCTATCTTTACTTTGATATTCATATAGTAAAAATCGAATCTTTATATCGCTATAAATCAAATCTTTAACTTTGCCTTTCGCGTATAAAAATCCGATCTTTATGAACCATTCTAAAAATCTGATCTTTTCTAATCTTTTTCTTTATAAAATAAAATCAGTTTTTAAAAAGGTCCTTTTTCAAATTCAATTTAAACCTTTTTCTTTAATCTTATAATTAAAATAAAATCAGTTTTAACTTTTCAGTTTTATTACTTTTTTTAAAAAAATATCAGTTATTAAAATGAATAAAAATCAGTTTATAATTTCAAAAAAAAAACAGTTTTAATATTCTCTAAAAATCGGTTTTCATATAAAATAAAAATAAAACACAGTTTAAAGTAAAATAATAATAATAATAAAAAAGTTTATGAACTTACAGGGGGGCGCTCGATGTCTCGGTGGTGCCACAACGACGGCGGCGGAGGTTGTGGTCGCGAGAAGGAAAGGGGAAAGAGGAGAAGAAGGGCGGTGCGAGAAGGGGGGGTTTGGTTTTAAAGGGGGGGCTCGAGATCGATTCGTGGGGGGGGGGGGGGGGGTTTCTTGGCTACGGCGTTCGAGTGGAGGGAGGAGGAAGAAGAAGGGAGGGGGGCGAGGTTGGCGTCGCGGCGCCGCCGCTTGGAGGGGGGGTCATCGATGCGGCTGCGCGATTTTTTCTTTTTTTTTTTTTCATTTTTTTTTCTCCGATTTATGTTCTAACGGGGGGGGGGGGGGCCTGGTATAAGGGAAGAAGAATATATTTTTTTTTTAATTTAATTAAATATTTATTTAATTATTTTATTTTCAAAGAAGTTGACTTTCACATACGACCTCTAAACGAGGCCCACCGCCTGTCGCCCATAGCGTTTCACCCCCATTCCGAACACAATGGGATATGTACCACAAGCTGAATCGACCGTTTCGATCAGTTTCCGTTGCATTTACATTTAAATCTTTATATTGCATTTTAAACGTACATTTCAATTTACCGGGGTCACATACTAACTAGAAAAATTCCCGAAAAATATTTTCTAGCTTCGTATTGACGATACGGTCCTAACAAAACTAGTTTCGTCGAATTCTGAGACCGTTAGAAAAATGGCCAATTTCCAGTCGATTAAAATCAACTGAAACTGGTCGAACGCGTTTTCCTTTGCCACGCTCACATATTGATTCGAAAAATTATGAAATTTGAAACCTAGCAATAATTTAACATCACGGACCCAACAAAAGTGGTTTCGTCGAAATCCGAGGTCGTTTGCAAAATTGCTATTTTTAAGGGCCTTATATATATAAAAATATATATAAATTCCACAGCGACTATTTCTAATTTTAAACTGGACGTATCTTATCATTCCTAAGATGAAATCTCAGTTTGCTAACTTCGTTACAAAGATATAGTTATACAGATTCAAATATTTCTTGTTTCGTTCAATTCTGACTTATATTGAATTCTGTATATTCATTTGAAATTAGAAATCGAATTTTCGAACTACCGCGCCATTTTCAATTCCTTTTATAATTATATATAATTATTATATATTCTAACGACGACGTATATATTATAAACGTTCAAATTATATTCAAAATAAATTTCTCGTCGATATTATTTAAAATAATTCATTTTAAATAATCAAAATTCGATAAAATTGCCAAAATAAAAATTTTAAACTGGCCCAGATTTTCGGGTTGTTACAATCTCCCCCACTTAAAACTTTTCGTCCCCGAAAAGGAACAAAGTCGAAAGTGGTTTGATTATTCAGCCCTACGCTCGGTCTGACTTCTATTCTCCAACTCTTTAGTTTCTGAGAATTTTCTAAAATCTCAAAAAATTTGGCTAACACCCTAAATTTTTGAAAAATTTCGCCATAACCTCCCCTGCACCGGGAGCATCGGGGAATTTCAAATAGCTTCCCCGGTCCTTCAGATCTCAAAAAGAAAAAGAAAAAGCCAAGCGGCTAGCCAATAGGCTCACAAAATCATCATCACCCAAACAAAACAGGAAATTATGTAGTAAACATGTACCTATTTGTCGGGCAAACAAATTTTATTCTCTGGCTCTAGCCTCCTTGCTATGACCTGTTCAATATAAGTATACGTATATGCAAGCAAATGCGACCAATTTCAATATAATTCAATTATTAGTTTACTTAGGCATAAATGGTTAAAATTAGCAAACAAATAAACAAACAACCCAAACATCAATCAATTAGTGAATTAGAGTTTTCAAATCCATAAAATTTGATATATATACAGAAAATCTTGTTTTTGATGCCAATTCACAACAAAGTGTTCTATCTATATTAGTTTTGGTTCTCACACCAGTCTAATGGAAATATATAGAAATCACACCTTCGTCACTCGAAAATAAATGCTGATGATGTTTCGAACCACCATCAGAACATTGTCGGGCTACTCGAGTGCGGTTCTATATCTACCCGGTATATTAAAACTTCGAATATACGTTTGCAAGACGTATATGCAAATTCTTTATATACTGGACTGTCCAAATCAATATAAATAAATAATCAACTACGAATAATTGATTTAAATTTTCAAAACAAAATTTTGTTTTCATTTTAAAAATATACTCTTCACACTCGTTCTAGGATACTACTGATCCTATCTCTAACGAGTCATCCCCATTGGATATTACTAATCCAAGATCTGATGAATTCTTTCGTACGGTTCTAATGTGCCTTGTTCTCTGAGCTTTGTAAACCAAAGCTCTGATACCAAATGTGACGGCAAGTAATTTCGCTCGGTCCGAACCAGTCGCTAAACCGACCCAGACCGTTCGAAACGCCCTATCGTTGAGAACAGGACAAAACAGAACGCATACAGAAGAACATTTCATTGTATATTACAACAATGCATCAGATTACAAGAATATACAGAGTATGAATAAATATTACACAGAAATATCAGAGATTTAAATTACATTCAAATAAATTGCAGCGGAAAATAATACAATACACAACTAGAAGGAGATATACGGATACAAAGCTTTCCGGATATCGTTCCAGCTGTAAACCAGGATCCTGTGAATATAAATCTGCAAAACCAAAACTACTAGCTGCCCGTGTCAAAAATAAGGGCACCCAGAGTTTAGGTCAAAACAATAAACTCCAGGTCAGTCATGTGACTGGTGTGAGAACTAAAACAGTTAATCTTTATTCTTAAAGTTAGGTAAATCAAGGGACCACGCCGTATAACACGGAACGGGTTTCCTCCCAAGAATACCAGTGCATAAAACAAACAGCGCAATGCTAAATAAAGAAAAATGAAGCTGTTATAAGACCCAGGTCCCATCACACAATGCAACGCAGCCGAGGATAGGGTTTTCCCTTATAACAGCCAAAGAATGCTTGATACGTTTAAAACAAATCATTTGATACTATTATAAGTGCATAATGTATAAAACACTTCAAATCATAAGTATCAATCATAGGCGGCATGAGCGCCCCATCCCACTATGTCACCATATATAGGTTTACAAATAAAACCGCAAAGTCACGTATTTGGAAATTGGATTTCCGTCTATGAACCGAGGCCAGGGATCGTCCTCTACCGATTCGAGACAATCTAGCCTACCATGTCTCAGGAACAGCCGCAACTGCCCCCTGGATCGTCAGGGCCGGTCCACCGATGTGGATTATTATGCCTGAACAATACGTCTCCCCGCCCTTTGGGGCGCAAACGAGCCAACGAATGACTCCATCGGTTCGAGAACGACCGATCAATCCGAGGCGCCTCGCAACAGCAACAACCACATAAGTCAAACTCGTCAGGGCGTGTAAAACCACTGACGCCACTTCTAGCTAGAAAGAAACGCAAGTCCTCCCTGAGGTCCGTCTCCCGTTTTTGGTTCATACCTGGTGTGAAACACGCGAGGTAAACGTTACACAAAGCTACGCCACAAAGGCCGTGCTTTGATCATCAACCACAAGACTTTGCTTTTCAACAGAAGCCTTGATCATTTGCATCTTAGCATGCCACACAGGCAAACCACTCTATGCAACCGATATCAGTCACACAGAATGAAATCCAATGTCAGACACACAGTCCATTTACAAGTCCGTTCTGGGCCTGAACGAAACCGGAGGCACCTAGTACCCCGCATATCCATCGATCTCCAAGTACGTCTGGACGATCACTAACTGTTTCCATCTTCTTGGGTGTACAGCCCAATCAAGATCATCAGTTATCACCCAAACGACGTGAAGACCTCCGGTCTTCGACCATCGTCTTCATCTTCGACTTATCGTCGTATCAGTTATTCAGAATGGGATAAACCCGGACTTTCCGAATAACTCGCGTATATATTATAAAAGTGTTACACAAACACAACATACGCCTCATTCCAACTCATTAGTCATTAACCGTAAATTAATCAAGAGAATAATTCCCCAAATATTAACCCCGAAGGCCGAAACCAACATCAGATCAATATCCAGAAAATCATTCTACTTAGCTAACCGACAGTTAGTTTCTAAATTTCACGTTCAAATCTAATTAAAGATTTAACTATCGCCTGGAGCAAAACTGGTGATACTCCATTCTCGATCTTTTCAATCTAATTAAAGATTCATTAAAACTCCACTTAGTTTTAATCTGTGACTGGGTTAAAGAATCAGTGTCATTTAAAACACGGTTCACGATAAACCCAAAGTCACATCCCATTAATTATCGGGTTAAAGAACAAGTGTTATCTAAAACACTGTTCACTATAAACCCAAAAATCAATATCCATTCAATTCCAATTAAATATCATTTAATTGGTACACTTCATTAAATCTAAATAAAAAGATTTAATCTTTTCTCAACTGGGTTCAAGAACAGTGTTAGTGAAGACACCATTCACGACAAACCCAAATCACATTCATTAATTATCGGGTTAAAGAACAAGTGTTATTTAAAACACTGTTCACGATAAACCCAAAAATCAATATCAATTCAATTCCAATTAAATATTATTTAATTGGTACACTTCATTAAATCTAAATAAAAAGATTTAATCATTTCTCAACTGGGTTCAAGAACAGTGTTAATGAAGACACCATTCACGACAAACCCAAATCACATTCGATATTCAATACAAGGCTCTGAATAGAAAATATATCGGCTTATATTCAATATCGAATTCTACGACTAACAAATGTCGTATTGGAAATAACGATATAAATATATATCTTTCAAATTTCCATATCAACATCTGTATAATCACGAATCCCAACATCGAAATATTCCGAAGACAATTTCGATTCAAATCCATTCCAATGCAATCATTGGAAATTTTGGTTATTTTTAAAACCCTTTTCGAATTCAATTTATTTATTTAAAAATAAATAGAATTATAATTCTAGTTCAAAACTAGTTCAATTCGATAAAAATCTATTTTTATCTTTTCAAATATGGAGTTTTTCATCCCAATTCTTCCCAAATCATTTCTTATGATTTTACACAAATTATTACTATTTTTAATAATTTTATCAAGGCCCGTACAGTCGATTTCCAACAATGGCCATCGAACTGCACTTACAGCGACCTTTTTCCAATTTGATTTGGACGTATCTCCAAATCCAACCGTTAGATTTCAAATTTCTAACATTCGTTAGAAAGCTCTTTTCGATACGAACCCAACGGTTCCGGTTTTAGGAGAATCCGACGGTCGGATCTCCCGTAATGTCCGTTTGAAATAAATGGTCGAAATTCGCGAACTGCCGCGGCGCGGCGCGTTCTATTCAGGCCATTATATTATATATAAAATATATATAATATATACTTCGTCGATTACTATTTAAAACGAATTATATAAATAGTTTTTTAAAATTCGTTTCAAAATTCATTTCTATTCAATTCAAATTTCAATTCATTTCGAATTCATATTCAATTCAATTCATTTCGAAATCGTTTTCAATTCAATTCATTTCGAAATCGTTTTCAATTCAATTCATTTCGAAATCGTTTTCAATTCAATTCATTTCGAAATCGTTTTCAATTCAATTCATTTCGAAATCGTTTTCAATTCAATTCATTTCGAAATCGTTTTCAATTCAATTCATTTCGAAATCGTTTTCAATTCAATTCATTTCGAAATCGTTTTCAATTCAATTCATTTCGAAATCGTTTTCAATTCAATTCATTTCGAAATCGTTTTTAAAATCGATATAAATATCGTTCACGTCAAAATGGCGTCAATCTAATCAACACGGCTTCATATATTCCTTTATTTTCAAATATCCTATTTCAAATATTTCTTTTTCAAATATTTCTTTTTCAAAACTGGAATGAGGCCCAATCAATTACCATATAAAATTAATTATATGGATTTTCATACAACACATGTATATAATAGCATTGAAAATAATCAACCATCAACCAAAGTGCACTACACTGTATAAGCATCAAATATAGATATTCAACGCTTATAACAGCCTGTCAATCAATCGATCGACATATTTAATCAATCAGGATGAGTGAACTTCAAATTTCATCCTAACACCCGTGTGGGGTTTCAAACAATCAAACACATATTTTATTTGTGCAGTTAGGCGATGTGTAAAATTTATCGACCCAATCAATGTCATTCAAATAAGTGTACATAAACAAACCATCCGGTTTGTAAATGAATATTTATTTATTCACATTCACGTTAAAAATTATATTTTTAACGATAACACATTTTATTTCAACATATGAACTTCTATTCAATTCATTCTTTAAATAAAATGATATTTTTATTTTTCTAACTTATTTTAGAAAATTTCGGCGGCATAACGGCACGATACTAGAAACGGGACAAGGCCTAGCCTTATCCCCGGTCTAGTGAAGGCCCACGCCATTCACACATCAATCAAATTCACTTTCGTTATGCAAACCACAAAATTTGGAGTAAGGGTCTAACCTAGCCTTACTCCTTCGCCTTATAACGGCGCACGTCTAATCCTAACCAATTTATCGATTCGATTTTTTTTTCACACCTCAAACCACATTCAAACCAATATCACAATTAATAACCAAACAGCCAAACAAACAAGTCCATGGTCTGTGGACGATTGTGTCGGGTGCTACTAAGCACCGTCTGCATCCTAGTATATATATATAACTAGAAAGAGAATTTTGAGTGAGAAGTTCTCACCGAAAGCTATCCTAGCTCCACGGCACTTCATTGATAGAAATCTTCATTGTTTTCGCATCTTCGTCAGCTTCGTCGCCCGTAGCCACTATATTCATAAAAATCGAATTTTTACTTCACTATTCAATATTTAAAAAAAAATCATATTTTTATTTCGAAGGTCAATATATAAAAATCAAATTTTTAGTTCAAAGTTCAATATATAAAAATCGAATTTTTTAGTTCAAAGTTCAATATATAAAAATCGAATTTTTTAGTTCAAAGTTCAATATATAAAAATCGAATTTTTTAGTTCAAAGTTCAATATATAAAAATCGAATTTTTTAGTTCAAAGTTCAATATATAAAAATCGAATTTTTATTTCAAAGTTCAATATATAAAAATCGAATTTTTATTTCAAAGTTCAATATATAAAAATCGAATTTTTTAGTTCAAAGTTCAATATATAAAAATCGAATTTTTATTTCAAAGTTCAATATATAAAAATCGAATTTTTTAGTTCAAAGTTCAATATATAAAAATCGAATTTTTATTTCAAAGTTCAATATATAAAAATCGAATTTTTTAGTTCAAAGTTCAATATATAAAAATTGAATTTTTTAGTTCAAAGTTCAATATATAAAAATCGAATTTTTAGTTCAAAGTTCAATATATAAAAATCGAATTTTTAGTTCAAAGTTCAATATATAAAAATCGAATTTTTTACTCCACTCCTTAATATATAAAAATTATATTTTTATAACGCTAATTTCTATATAGAAATTATATTTCTATTTCTACACTATGCAGATAAAAATCACATTTTTCTACCGCTACTATATAGATAAAAATTCTATCTTTACTTTGATATTCATATAGTAAAAATCGAATCTTTATATCGCTATAAATCAAATCTTTAACTTTGCCTTTCGCGTATAAAAATCCGATCTTTATGAACCATTCTAAAAATCTGATCTTTTCTAATCTTTTTCTTTATAAAATAAAATCAGTTTTTAAAAAGGTCCTTTTTCAAATTCAATTTAAACCTTTTTCTTTAATCTTATAATTAAAATAAAATCAGTTTTAACTTTTCAGTTTTATTACTTTTTTAAAAAAAATATCAGTTATTAAAATGAATAAAAATCAGTTTATAATTTAAAAAAAAAAACAGTTTTAATATTCTCTAAAAATCGGTTTTCATATAAAATAAAAATAAAACACAGTTTAAAGTAAAATAATAATAATAAAAAAAAAGTTTATGAACTTACAGGGGGGCGCTCGATGTCTCGGTGGTGCCACAACGACGGCGGCGGAGGTTGTGGTCGCGAGAAGGAAAGGGGAAAGAGGAGAAGAAGGGCGGTGCGAGAAGGGGGGGTTTGGTTTTAAAGGGGGGGGGCTCGAGATCGATTCGGGGGGGGGGGGGGGTTTCTTGGCTACGGCGTTCGAGTGGAGGGAGGAGGAAGAAGAAGGGAGGGGGGGCGAGGTTGGCGTCGCGGCGCCGCCGCTTGGAGGGGGGGTCATCGATGCGGCTGCGCGATTTTTTCTTTTTTTTTTTTCATTTTTTTTTTCTCCGATTTATGTTCTAACGGGGGGGGGGGGGCCTGGTATAAGGGAAGAAGAATATATTTTTTTTTTTTTTAATTTAATTAAATATTTATTTAATTATTTTATTTTCAAAGAAGTTGACTTTCACATACGACCTCTAAACGAGGCCCACCGCCTGTCGCCCATAGCGTTTCACCCCCATTCCGAACACAATGGGATATGTACCACAAGCTGAATCGACCGTTTCGATCAGTTTCCATTGCATTTACATTTAAATCTTTATATTGCATTTTAAACGTACATTTCAATTTACCGGGGTCACATACTAACTAGAAAAATTCCCGAAAAATATTTTCTAGCTTCGTATTGACGATACGGTCCTAACAAAACTAGTTTCGTCGAATTCTGAGACCGTTAGAAAAATGGCCAATTTCCAGTCGATTAAAATCAACTGAAACTGGTCGAACGCGTTTTCCTTTGCCACACTCACATATTGATTCGAAAAATTATGAAATTTGAAACCTAGCAATAATTTAACATCACGGACCCAACAAAAGTGGTTTCGTCGAAATCCGAGGTCGTTTGCAAAATTGCTATTTTTAAGGGCCTTATATATATAAAAATATATATAAATTCCACAGCGACTATTTCTAATTTTAAACTGGACGTATCTTATCATTCCTAAGATGAAATCTCAGTTTGCTAACTTCGTTACAAAGATATAGTTATACAGATTCAAATATTTCTTGTTTCGTTCAATTCTGACTTATATTGAATTCTGTATATTCATTTGAAATTAGAAATCGAATTTTCGAACTACCGCGCCATTTTCAATTCCTTTTATAATTATATATAATTATTATATATTCTAACGACGACGTATATATTATAAACGTTCAAATTATATTCAAAATAAATTTCTCGTCGATATTATTTAAAATAATTCATTTTAAATAATCAAAATTCGATAAAATTGCCAAAATAAAAATTTTAAACTGGCCCAGATTTTCGGGTTGTTACATAAACCCCGTGTGAAAAGAATAAATCTATTAATTATGATTATTAGAATTTCCAGTTATATTTAGTAATTGGAATAAAATGGAAAATGATTTTTGGGTTTATCGTGAATGTATTTTTAATGACATTGGTTCTTTAACCCAGTTAAAGATAGGACATGATTTCCCAAGTTATATAATCATTAATATTGATTTTTGGGAAGATTAAAACTAACTGGAGTTTTAATGAATCTTTAATTAGATTGAAATAGGAATTGATAATTTAAATTATCAAATTTAGGAAATAATCGAGAATGGAGTATCACCAGTTTTGCTCCTAGCGAAAGTTAAATCTTTAATTAAATTTGAACGTGAAATGGTAATTAAATTTACCGATAACACCGTGGTGTTAGATATGGGGTATGACCAGTTCTGTTTAATGGAATGGATAGGTTGGGATTGGGAAATTAAACAAATGATTACTTCGGTAATTTGCGATAATCTCGACTAGTTTGGAAAACCTTAATATGGTTTGAATTGATATCCAAAGGAAGATTAAAGAATAAATTTAAAGAATTTATCTTTGATAAAATTAATGGGAACCTTTCTCAAAGGATATGAATATTCAAATAAAAGAATATTCAGGATTGGAATGAGGTGTATATTGTGTTTTATAGCACGTGTTTATTATATACGCGAGTTATTCGGAAAGGTCGGGTTTATACCCATTCTGAATAATTGATTCGACGATGAAGACGGTGGTTGAAGACCGGAGGTCTTCACATCGTTTGGGTGATTAATGATGTCTTGATTGAGTTGTACACCCAAGACGAGGTAATAAGTGGTGATCGTCTAGACGTACTTGGAGATCGACCGGATATGCGAGGACCTCTCTCCTGTATTGGACATATGGGACGAGGAATAAGGTGCCTCCGGTTTCGTTCAGACCTGGAATGAACTTGTAAATGGAATGTGTGTCTGACATTGGATTTTACTTCGCATTGATTGATCTCTATTAAGTATATATCTGTTTGGCGGCGGAGAATTTATTCTCTTGCTTAACGCCCTTCTCTGAGACGTATGAGCTCAGAGGTTATATATCGATAGACATCAGTCGCATGGCGTGAATTGCCTGTGTGGCACGCTGAGATGCAAATGATCAAGGCTTCTTTTGAAAACCAGAGTCTTGTGGTTTATGATCAAAGCACAACTTTAATATAGCATAGCTTTGTGTATAGCATTAATTCGCGAGCCTCACACCTCGGTATGAGTTAAAAAGGGATAAGGGAAACCAAGGAGGACATGACGTTTCTTTCTAGCTATGGGCGGTGTTGGGGTTTTGCAAGCCCTGACATTTATATTATTTTTACCTTTGTAGTTGTTAGGATGTGAGGCGCCTCGTATATATCGGTCTCTACGGAGCCGATGGATATAGGTCCTATAGGACCGGGAAACATGTGTTCAGGAATTGCCAATCCTCAAACGTAATGGAGGACCAGCATTGGAGGATCCAAGGGTCTACTGCGGGAGATCCTGAGGCATTTGCAAGGGTGTCTCAAAGCCGACGAGGAGTACATCCCTTGCCTCGACTCGTGACGGAATCCAATTTCCAATACGTGACATTTGGTTTTATTTGTAGAGCCTAGTATGGCGAAATAGTGGGATGGGGCACTATGCCGTCTATGATTGATACATTTATATTTGAAGTTGTTTTCATACACTTTATACTATAATAGTATCAAAATGATTTGTTTTAAACGTACCAAGCATGTTTGGCTATTATAAGGTAAAACTCTATCCTCCGGCTTGCGTTGCATTGTGTGATGGGACCTGAGTCTTAAAATAGCTTCATTTTTCCAAAAGGCATTGCGCTGTTTATTCTATGCACTGGTATTCTTAGGAGAAAACTCGTTCCATGTTATACGGCGTGGTCCCTTGATTTACCAAATTTTAAAGTAAAGTTTTAAATAACTGTTTTAATTCTCATACCAGTCACATGACTGCCTGGAGTTTATTGTTTTAACCTAAACTCTACGTGCCCTTATTTTCCACACGGGCAGCTAGTAGCTTTGGTTTTGTAGATTTATATTCACAGGATCCTAGTTTACAGCTGGAATGATATTCAGAAAGCTCAGTATCCGTGTACTCCTTTCAGTTGTGTTTTGTATTATTTTCCGCTGCATTGTAAATTGTAAATCTCTGATATTTATCAAATGTATATTATTTGCTAATACTCTGTATATTCTTATACTCTGATGTAAATTGTTGTAAATAGCAATGAAGTATTCTTCTGGTTGTGTTCTGATTTGTCGTGTTCTCATTACAATCCGGGCTTTCCTTTACGGGGAAGTTTGGGTCGTTACAGCGTGGAAACGATATTTTACGAATGATAAGTTGAATTGATTTTCCCAGTTATAAATAATGAATAGTGATATAGAAATTGTTTTGAAAATGACAGAAGAATAGATTATTGGATATGATTATAGAATATATTAAAATAAAATAGTTTTTTTAGTAGGACGGATGTGCAGCGAGAGACTACACAGCCGGTTAAGCATTATATTAATATATATAAATATAAACCAGTTGACAAGCCCAACTGGTGGTTTAAAGTTTGCAAGATAATAGTTCGATAGCAACAAAATACCCAAAGCTAGATAATACTACAACAAAGCAACATAGAGTCATACTACCATATCATATACACAACCAAGCCAAATAAGTATGCACTGAAGACATAACCAAACCAAGCAGACATAACTAAGAACCATCTTAATGTAGATCAGGACTCGAATCACCAAAGTTAGAACCAACAGATTCAGCGGGACTATTGTTGACAAGTAAAGCAAGCCTGAATCGAGCAGAGGATGATTGACCTGTCCACGATTGAAATTAGTAAATAATAAGTCTGCATAATCTTGAAAATGCTTCAATGGTTTGCTAAATACAACTGCATTTCTCTCTTTCCATATACACCAGCAATATATAGGTAAGAAGGAATTAAGCGCAGTATTAAACAGACTGCTTTGCCTATAGTCAAACATTGATGAAACATTAGGAATGAAACCAAGCAAATGAGTACTGGTTGCGGCTAAAATTGGGTAGGAGAAGTCACACTCAAAAAACAAATGCTGAATAGATTCCTCATAAGTTGAACAAAAAGCACAGCGTGAATCATCCATAAGATTGAGTATGTACAACCTTGATCTACTGCTAATCTTTCCATGGATTAAACACCAACTAAACAATAGCACTTTAAGAGGCAGACGAATTTTCCAAATCCTTGAAAATGAAAAAGATGTACTAGAAAAATTAAGATAATGATACACAAAGGCAATAGAAAAACCCATCTCTGGTGATAAAGCCCAAACAAATTTATCAGGAGATTGAAAAAGCTGGGTGCGAAGAATCAAATTGGAGACATCAAGGAGATTATTAAGGACATGAACATCAAATAAAGATAAAGGAAAAAGACCAGACGGATCGCTATGAACTAAATTAGCCACTGAAGAACAACCATCAGAGATCAGAGGAAAGAGAGAAGGACAAGCTAGAGAAAGAGGAATCTGACCATGCCAAATATCATACCAGAATAAAAAAGATTCACCATTACCCCAGACATACATGAAACAAACTTTTAATACGAGGAATAACCAAAATTACACCTAACCAGAATGGGGATGATTTAACAGAAGGAAGAAAGTGTAAAACCCAATGAGAATTACCAGAATAATAAAGTGAAAGGATCCAGTCTTCCCAAATGAATGAGCTTGGAGAAACTATACGCCACAACAATTTTGAAAGAAGAGCCATATTGAAATTAGAGAGATAACTGTAACAACCCGAAAAGTCTGAGCCAATTTAAAATTTTTATTTTGGAAATTTTAATGAATTTTGAATATTTAAAACGAATTATTTTAAATAATGTCGACAAGAAACTTATTTTGAATAGAATTAGAATGTATATATTTATATAAATCGTTGTTAGAATATAAATATTTTATTTTAAATATAAAAGGAATTGAAAATGGCGCGGTAGTTTGAAATTTCGATTTCGAATTTCAAATGAATGTACAGGATTCAAAATAAACTGGATTTTAGCAAAACCAAAAATATTAGAACCTAATTGAGAATATCTTTCCAACGAATCCAAAAAATCCAAATTTCATAGCAGGAATCAGAAGTTACGCCCAGTTGAAAATTCAGAATAATCGCTATGGAATTCTGGCCCTTAAAAATGGAAATTTTGCAAACGACCTTGGTTTTCGACGAAACCACTTTTACTGGATTCGGGATGTCTAGTTATTGCTAGATTCCAAAATTCATAATTAGTGAAATCAATGGTGAGCGTGGAGAACGAAAACGTGTTTTGACAATTTCAGTCAATTTCGATCGACCAGAAAATTGCCATTTTTCAAACGGTCTCAGAATTTGATGAAATTAGTTTTGTTAGAACTGTATCGTCAATGCGAAGCTAGAAAATATTTTTCGGGAATTTTTAGAGTCCGTATGTGGCCCTAGTAAATTGAAATGTGCATTCAAATTCAATATATAGATTAATATTTTGATTTTGACGGAAAATAATCGAAACGATCGAACCAGCTTACGAAACATATCCCATTGTGTTCGGAATGGGGGTAATTAGCTATGGACGACAGTCGGTGGGCTTGATTTCGAGGTCGAAATAAAAAGTAACTTTATGGATTATAAAATTAATATAAAATAATTTACACTGACCCCCTCCTCTATTCTTTTCTTCGATGAGAACATCGTGCACCTCTCCCTTTCAAAATGAAAAAAACCGCCGCTCCTCCGATTTAGCCGCCGCCGCTCCAGGAGGCCATCGCCCCCTCTGCCCATACCCCACACCACTCCGGTGCACCCCTCCCCCTCTTACCCCTCGAACCCGCAAAGACCCAAACCCCCCCCCCCCCCCGTCTCCCTCGATTTAGCCGCCGCCACCCACCTGGTCAGCCACAACCCAGCGCACCACCCCACCGCCACCAGGAACCCCCAACGCCACCCCCCTGACCCCCCCTCTGACCATGAACCCCTCCACTCGATAAAAATCAAATTTTTATAGTTTTCAACATTTGCAAATAACACCCCGACGAGCTCCGCACAATGCAGCAGCGTACGAGACCACACCGAGGCGAGCATCCCTCCTAGGATCGAGAAAACTGAGTTTCTATTTGATTTTTATTTCTTTATCCAAATAAAAATGCGATTTTAGTTATGAAAAATACGATCTTTAGTCCGATAAAAATATTATTTTTATCATATGTATGATGAGGTTTTTTAATATAAAAAGGTGAGATTTTTCATGTGAAACTATGATTTATAATTCATGAAAGATTAGATCTTTGTTTAGGATTTTTAGTGATAAGAAAGATATGATTTTTAATTAAACAAAGGTCGGATTTTTATTTATGATGAAAGGCGATATTTTTATATATATGAAATTGCTTTATAAAAATATAATCTTTATAATGAAAACATCGTGTTAAAGATGCTATTTTTATCATCCTGAAAGTGAAATAAAAATATGCGATTTTTATATATGCAGTGAATACGGACAACGAAAGTGACAAAAGGCGAGAACGACGAAGATTTCCTACATATGAAGAATCGCGGTGTTTTGTTTAGCTAGTCGGTGAGAATTTCTCACTTTAAATCTTGTTTTCTAGTTAAAAACATATACTAGGATGCAGACTGTGCTTAGCAGCACCCGACACCCATCGTCCAAAGACCATGGACGACTTGTTTGACTTTGTGTGTTGTGAGAATTAATTGTGAGGTGAAATAGAAAAAAAAAATATTCGTGTGTTGAAATAAATTATTTATCGTTAAAAATATAAATTTAACGTGAATGTGAATAAATAAATATTCATTTACAAATCAGACGATTTGTTTATGCACACCCATTTGAAGGATATTGATTGGGACGATAAATTTTACACATCGCCCAACTGCACAAATAATATTCAGTGTTTGTTGATTTAAAAACCCCACACGGGTGTTGGGATGATATTTGGCGTACACTAATCCCAATTGTTTAGTTGTATGTCAATCGATAGGTTGACAGACTGTGTAAGCGTTAATTATTTATGTTTAATGCTTATGCAGTTGTGTGGTGCACTTTGGATGATGCTTTATTATTTATCGTTGCTATTATATGCATGTGTTGTATGGAATCCATATAATTAACATTATATGGTAATTGATTGGGCCTCATTCCAATTGGGTAAATAAAGAATATTATAAAATAAAGATTCATGTGTTGAATAGAATAAATATTCATGTGTTGAATAAAATATATATTCATGTGTTGAATAAAAGAAAATTCATGTGTTGAGAAAAATCTTTAAACGATGTAAAATTACAATTTTATCATATATAGTAAATAACAAAAATAGTCATGTGTTGACAATACTCATGTGTTGAGAATATTCATGTGTTGAACGAAATATTTATACAATAAAATTCACATTTTTATTGTAAGTAAGAATTAATAAATATTCATGTGTCGAATAAAATAAATATTCATGTGTTGAAGAAAATATTCATTTGTTGAATAGAATAACAAAGTTATTGAAATATATAAAGCCGTGTTGATTAGATATGCGCCATTTTGACACGAACGATATTTATATCGATTATATTCGTTTTTGTAATGAATATAGAAATGGAAGTGATTTTAAAATATAACGTTTTGAAAATATTATCAATTATATATTAATGATATGAAATATTCAATTTTGATTTGAAATTGAATATGAAGTTGAAATTGTTTTGAAAACGAATTTAAAACGATTTATAAAATACGTTTAGAATTGAATTCGACGAAATATATATATATATATATATATATTATATATATATTAAATGGCCTGAATAGAACGCGCCGCGCCGCGGCAGTTCGCGAATTTCGACCATTGACTTCGAATTGACGTTACGGGAGATCCGACCGTTGGATTCTCGTAAAACCAGAATCATTGGGTTCATATCGAAAAGAGATTTCCAATGAATATTAGAAGTTTGAAATCTAATGGTTGGATTTGGAATTATGTCCAAATCAAATTTGGAAAAGGTCGCTGTAAGTGCAGTTCGGTGGCCATTATTGAAAACCGACTGTACGGGCCTTGATAAAATTATTAAAAATATTAATAATTTGTGTCATAATATATGAATTGGAAAGACCTGGCATGAAAAATTCCACATTTGAAAGGATAAAAATATATTTTTATCGAAATGAACTAGTTTTGAACTAGATTTGAAATTGTTTTGAAAATAATCAGAATTTCCAATATATGAATTGGAATAGATTTGAATCGAAATAATCTTCAAAATATTTCGATGTTGGATTCCGTGATTATACAGATATGGTTGTGGAAATTTGAAAGATATATTTATATCGTTATTTCCAATACGATATTTGTTGGTTTCAGAATTTGATATTGAATATAAGCCAATATATTTTCTATTTAGATCCTTGTATTTAATATCAAATGGGGATTTTGGGTTCGTCGTGAATGGTGTCTTAAATAACACTGTTCTTGAACCCAGTTTAGAAAAGAATAAATCTTTTAATTAAGATTTAGTGAAATTGTCCAGTTAATTAGTATTTAATTGGAATTGAATTTGAATTGGTTGTTTGGTTTATCGTGAGCGGTGTTTTGAATAACACCTGTTCTTTAACTCGATTAACAATGGAAAGTAATTTTGGGTTTATCGTGAACCGTGTTTTAGATGACATTGGTTCTTTAACCCAGTTAAAGACAGGATATTGATTTGTGGGAAGATTAAAACTAAGTGGAGTTTTAATGGATCTTTAATTAGATTAAAGCGATCGAGAATGGAGTATCACCAGTTTAGCTCCAAGAGATAGTTAAGTCTTAAATTAGATTTGAACGTGAAATGGTACTAAATATTTACCGATAACACCGTGGTGTTAGATATGGAGTATTACCAGTTTTGCTCCATGGGATGAATAGGTTGGGATTGGGAAATAAAATAAATAATTACTTCGGTGTGGTTCGCTAATCCCGACTAGTTTGGAAAACCTTAACATGGTTTGAAATGATATCCAAAGGAAGATTAAAGGATAAATTTAGAAGAATTTATCTTTGGTAAAATTAATGGGAACCTTTCCCTAAGAATGTGGATATTTGAATAAAAGAATATTCTGAATTGGAATGAGGTGTATGTTGTGTTTGTGTAACACTTATTTATTATATACGTGGGTTATTTGAAAAGGTCGGGTTTATACCCATTCTGAATAACCGATTCGACGATAAGTCGAAGATGAAGACGATGGTTGAAGACCTGAAGTCTTCACGTCGTTTGGATGATTATTGATAATTTTGATTGGGCTGTACACCAAAGAGGAGGGAATCAGTTGGTGATCGTCCAGACGTACTTGGAGATCGATGGATATGCGAGGAATAAGGTTCCTCCGGTTTCGTTCTGACCCAGAACGAACTTGTAAATGGACTGTGTGTCTGACATTGGATTTTATTTTATGTGATTGATTTCTATTAAATATATATCTGTTTGGCGGCGGAGAATTTATTCTCTTGCTTAACGCCCTTCTCTGAGACGTACGAGCGTAGAGGTTATATGTCGATAGATATCAATCGCATGGCATGAATTGCCTGTGTGGCATGCCTAAGTGGCAAATGATCAAGGCTTCTGTTGAAAAGCAAAGTCTTGTGGTTGATGTTCAAAGCACAGCCTATGTGGCATAGCTTTGTGTATGGCGTTAATTCGCGAGCCTCACACCTCGGTATGAGTCAAAAATGAGATAGTGACTGCAGGGAGAGCACGACGTTTCTTTCTAGCTATGTGTGATGTCAGTGACCTACCAGCCCTGACATATAAACAGTTTTTACCTGTGTGGTTGTTTGATGCGAGGCGCCTCAGATATAGGTCTGAAAGGACCAGGAAACGTGTGTTTAGGAATAACTAATCCTCAAAAGTAAGAGAGGACCGGCCCTGAAGATCCAAGGATCGCTGTGTGTGGTCCTGAGACATTTGTTAGAGTGTCTCGAACGGAGAGGAGCTTACCCTTCGCCTCGACTCATGACGGAAATCCAATTTCCAATACGACCTTTGCGGTTTTGATTGTAGAACTAGTATGGCAACATGATATATGGTACCCACGCCGCCTTTGATTGATACTTATGATTGAAGTTGTTTTCTTCACTTATAGTAATAATAAAAGATGAAATTTAGCGTATCAAGCATTCTTTGGCTATTATAAGGTAAAACACTATCCACCGGCTTGCGTTACATTGTGTGATGGGACCTAGGTCTTATAATGGCTTCATTTTTCTTTATTTAGCATTGCGCTGTTTGGTTTATGCACTGGTATTCTTGGGAGGAAACCAGTTCCGTGTTATACGGCGTGGTCCCTTGATTTACCTAACTTTAAAAATAAAGATTAATAACTGTTTTAGTTCTCACACTAGTCACATGATTGACCTGGAGTTTATTGTTTTAACCTAAACTCTGGGTGCCCTTATTTTCCGCATGGGCAGCTGGTAGTTTTGGTTTTGCAGATTTATATTCATAGGATCCTGGTTTACAGCTGGAACGATACTCGGAAAGCTCTGTATCTGTGTATTACTTACAGTTGTGTTTTTGTATTATTTTCTGCTGCTGTGTAATTTATTGTAATCTCTGATATTTAGTAAATGTGTAATATTTATTCATACTCTGTATATTCTTGTACTCTGATGGAAATTGTTGTAATAGCCATGAAATGTTCTTCTGTTTGTGTTCTGATTCATCTTATCCTCAAAGCAATCCGCGCTTTCCTTCACGGGGAAGTTCGGGTCGTTATAGACTGGTATCAGAGCTTTGGTTTACAGAGCTCGAGAACAAGACACATTAGAACCGAACGAAAGAATTCATCAGAGATTGGATTAGCAATATCCAATAAGAATTACTCGTTAGAGATAGGATCAGTAGTATCCCAGAACGAGTGTGAAGAGTATATTTTTAAAATGAAAACAATTTTTGTTTTGAAATTTAAATCGTTTTATACGTATTTGAATATTTATTTGTATTGAATTTGGACAATCGAATATATAAAGATTTTGCATATACGCGTCATGAACGTATATTCGAAGTTTTAATATATTGGATAGATAAAGAATCATGCTCTAGTCGCCCGGAGATGATTCTGATGATTGTAGCTACATCATCGGAGTTTGTGTTCGAGTTCAAAAAGGTGTGATATCTATATATTTCCATTAGACTGGTGTGAGAACCAAAACTAGATAGGTTTATTGTTGTGATTTGACATTAAAAACATGATTTTCTGTATATATATATATATATATATATATATATCAAAATTATGAATTTGAAACGATAATTCACTAATTGATTGCTGATTGTGTTGTTTGATTATTGTTTTGATTAATTAAAATTTTGAACCATTTAGCCTAATGCAACCAAATATTGAACTGTATTGGAAAATGATTACAATTGCATGCATATACATGTATATCCATTGAACAAGTCATAGCAAGGAGGCTAGAGCAGAAGAATAAAATTGTTTGCCCAACAAATAGGTACATGTTTACAAATTTTTTGGGTTTAGATGATTTTATAACCCAATTGGCAAGCCGCTTGGTTGTTTCTTTTTTTTTGGATGGGTGAGGGCCATGGGAGGCTATTTGAAATATCCCGAAGCTCCAGGTGCAGGGGAGGTTATGGCGAAATTTTTCGAAAATTTAGGGTGTTAGCCAAATTTTTGAAAAATTTGAAAAGTTCTTAGAAACTGAAAAGTTAAAGAACTTAAGCCATAAAGAAAATAAAGGAAGTTGAGTTGATTAGTTAAACAACTTTAGCTTCGTTCCATTTCGGGGATGAAAAGTTTTAAGTGGGGGAGATTGTAACAACCCGGAAATTCTGAGCCAATTTAAAATTTTTATTTTGGCAATTTTAATGAATTTTGAATATTTAAAATGAATTATTTTATATAATGACGACAAGAAATTTATTTTGAATAGAATTAGAATGTATATATTTATATAGATCGTCGTTAGAATATAAATATTTTATTTAAAATATAAAAGGAATTGAAAATGGCGTGGTAGTTTGAAATTTCGATTTTGAATTTCAAATGAATGTATAGGATTCAAAATAAACTGGATTTTAGCGAAACAAAAAACATTAAAACCTAATTGAGAATATCTTTCCAATGAATCCAAAAAATCCAAATTGCATAGCAGGAATCAGAAGTTATGCACAGTTAAAAATTCAGAATAGTCGCTATGGAATTCTGGCCCTTAAAAATGGAAATTTTGCAAACGACCTCGGTTTTCGACGAAACCACTTTTGTTGGATCAGAGATGTCTAGTTATTTCTAGATTCCAAAATTCATAATTTTTGAAATCAATATGTGAGCATGACAAAGGAAAACGTGTTTTGACAATTTCAGTCAATCTCGATCAACCAGAAAATGGCCATTTTTCAAACGGTCTCAGAATTCGATGGAATTAGTTTTGTTAGAACCGTATCGTCAATGCGAAGCTAGAAAACATTTTTCGGGAATTTTTAGAGTCCATATGTGGCCCTAGTAAATTGAAATGCACGTTCAAATTCAATATATAGATTTATATTTTGATTTTGACTGAAACTGATCGAATCGACTTACGAAACATATCCCATTGTGTTCGGAATGGAGGTAATTAGCTATGGACGATAGTCGGTGGGCTAGATTTCGACGTCGAAATAAAAAGTAACTTTATGGATTATAGAATTAATAAAATAAATATAAAATAATTTACATTGACCCGCCCTCCTCTATTCTTGTCTTCGATCAGAACATCGTGCCCCTCCCCCTTTCAAAATGAAAAAAACCGCCACTCCTCCGATTTAACCGCCGCCGCTCCAGGAGGCCATCGCCCCCTCCGCCCATCACCACACCACTCCGGCGCACCCCTACCCCTCTTCCCCCTCGAAACTGTGAAGACCCAAACCCCCCCATCTCCCTAGATTTAGCCGCCGCCGCCCACCTAGTTAGCCACCGCCCAGCGCACCACCCCACTGCCACCAGGAACCCCTAACGCCACCCCCTGACCCCCCCTCTCTGACCCTGAACCCATCCACTCGATAAAAATCAAATTTTTATAGTTTTCAACATTTGGAAATAACACCCCGACGAGCTCCGCACAACGCAGTAGCGTACGAGACCACACCGAGGCGAGCATCCCTCCTCGGATCGAGAAAAGTGAGTTTTTATTTGATTTTTATTTCTTTATCTAAATAAAAATGCGATTTTAGTTATGAAAAATACGATCTTTAGTCCGATAAAAATATTATTTTTATCTTATGTATGATGAGGTTTTTTTTAATATAAAAAGGTGAGATTTTTCATATGAAACTTTGATTTATAATTCATGAAAGATTAGATCTTTGTTTAGGATTTTTAGTGATAAGAAAGATATGATTTTTAATTAAACAAAGGTCGGATTTTTATTTATAATGAAAGGGGATATTTTTATATATATGAAATAGCGTTGTAAAAATATAATCTTTATAATGAAAACATCGTGTTAAAGATGCTATTTTTATCATCCTGAAAGTGAAATAAAAATATGTGATTTTTATATATGTAGTGAATATAGACAATGAAACTAACAAAAGGCGAGAATGGCGAAGATTTCCTACATTTGAAGAATCGCGGTGTTTGGTTTAGCTAGTCAGTGAGAATTTCTCACTTTAAATATTGTTTTCTAGTTAAAAATATATACTAGGATGCAGACGGTGCTTAGCAGCACCCGACACCCGTCGTCCACAGACCATGGACGACTTGTTTGATTTTGTGTGTTGTGGGAATTGATTGTGATGTGAAATAGAAAGAAATATATATTCATGTGCTGAAATAAATTATTTATCGTTAAAAATATAAATTTAACGTGAATGTGAATAAATAAATATTCATTTACAAATCAGACGATTTGTTTATACACATTCATTTGAAGGATATTGATTGGGACGATAAATTTTACACATCGCCCAACTGCACAAATAATATTCAGTGTTTGTTGATTTAAAACCCCACATGGGTGTTGGGATGATATTTGGCGTACACTAATCCCAATTGTTTAGTTGTATGTCAATCGAAAGGTTGACAGACTGTGTAAGCGTTAATTATTTATGTTTAATGCTTATGCAGTTGTGTGGTGCACTTTGGATGACGGTTGATTATTTATCATAGCTATTATATACATGTGTTGTATGGAATCCATATAATTAACATTATATGGTAATTGATTGGGCCTCATTCTAATTGGGAAAATAAAGAACATTATAAAATAAAGATTCATGTGTTGAATAGAATAAATATTCATCTGTTGAATAAAATATATATTCATGTGTTGAATAAAAGAAAATTCATGTGTTGAGAAAAATCTTTAAACGATATAAAATCACAATTTTATCAAGTATATTAAATAACAAAAATAGTCATGTGTTGACAATACTCATGTGTTGAGAATATTCATGTGTTGAAAAGATTCATGTGTTGAACGAAATATTTATACAATAAAATTCACATTTTTATTGTAAGTAAGAATTAATAAATATTCATGTGTTGAATAAAATATATATTCATGTGTTGAAGAAAATATTCATTTGTTGAATATAATAACAAAGTTATTGAAATATATAAAGCTGTGTTGATTAGATATGCGCCATTTTGACACGAACGATATTTATATCGATTATATTCATTTTTGTAATGAATATAGAAAAGGAAGTGATTTCAAAATATAACGTTTTGAAAATATTATCATTTATATATTAATGATATGAAATATTCAATTTTGATTTGAAATTTAATATGAAGTTGAAATTGTTTTGAAAACGAATTTAAAACAATTTATAAAATACGTTTAGAATTGAAATCGACGAAATATATATATATATATTATATATTATATATTATATATATTAAATGGCCTGAATAGAACGCGCCGCGGTAGTTCGCGAATTTCAACCATTGACTTCGAATTGACGTTACGGGAGATCCGGCCGTCGGATTCTCCTGAAACCGCAACCGTTGGGTTCGTATCGAAAAGAGCTTTCCAATGAATATTAGAAATTTGAAATCTAACGGTTAGATTTGGAATTATGTCCAAATCAAATTTGGAAAAGGTCACTGTAAGTGCAGTTCGGTGGTCATTATTGAAAACCGACTGTACGGGCCATGATAAAATTATTAAAATATTGATAATTTGTGTAAAATCATAATAAATGAATTGGAAAGAACTGGGATGAAAAATTCCAAATTTGAAAGGATAAAAATATATTTTTATCGAAATGAAATAGTTTTGAACTAGATTTGAAATGGTTTTGAAAATAATCAGAATTTCCAATATACGAATTGGAATGGATTTGAATCGAAATTATCTTCAAAATATTTCGATGTCGGATTTCGTGATTATACAGATATGGTTTTGGAAATTTGAAAGATATATTTATATCGTTATTTCCATTACATATTTGTTGGTTTCAGAATTTGATATTGAATATAAGCCGATATATTTTCTATTCAGAGCCTTGTATTTAATATCAAATGGGATTTTGGGTTCGTCGTGAACGGTGTCTTAAATAACACTGTTCTTTAACCCAGTTTAGAAAAGAATAAATATTTTAATTAAGATTTAGTGAAATTTTCCAGTTAATTAGTATTTAATTGGAATTGAAAATAAATTGGTTGTTGGGTTTATCGTGAGCGGTGTTTTGAATAACACCTATTCTTTAACCCGATTAACAATGGAAAGTGATTTTGGGGTTATCGTGAACCGTGTTTTCGATGACATTGGTTCTTTAACCTAGTTAAAGACAGGATATTGATTTGTGGGAAGATTAAAACTAAGTGGAGTTTTAATGAATCTTTAATTAGATTAAAGCGATCAAGAATGGAGTATCACCAGTTTTGCTCCAAGCGATAGTTAAGTCTTAAATTAGATTTGAACGTGAAATGGTAATTAATATTTACCGATAACACCGTGGTGTTAGATATGGAGTATTACCAATTTTTTTCCATGGGATGAATAGGTTGGGATTGGGAAATAAAATAAATAATTACTTCGGTGTGGTTCGCTAATCCCAACTAGTTTGGAAAACCTTAACATGGTTTGAAATGATATCCAAAGGAAGATTAAAGAATAAATTTTGGAAGAATTTATCTTTGATAAAATTAATGGGAACCTTTCCCTAAGAATGTGGATATTTGAATAAAAGAATATTCTGAATTGGAATGAGGCGTATGTTGTGCTTGTGTAACATTTGTTTATTATATACGCGGGTTATTCGGAAAGGCCGGGTTTATACCCATTCTAAATAACCGATTCGACGATTAGTCGAAGATAAATATGGTGGTTGAAGACCGAAGGTCTTCACGTCGTTTGGATGATTATTGATGATCTAAATTGGGCTGTACACCCAAGAGGAGGGAATCAGTTGGTTATCGTCCAGACGAACTTGGAGATCGATGGATATGCGAGGAATAAGGTTCCTCCGTTTTCGTTCAGACCCAGAACGAACTTGTAAATGGACTGTGTGTCTGACATTGGATTTTATTATGTGTGATTGATTTCTATTAAATATATATCTGTTTGGCGGCGGAGAATTTATTCTCATGCTTAACGCCCTTCTCTGAGACGTATGAGCTTAGAGGTTATATATCGATAGATATCAATCACATGGCATGAATTGCCTGTGCGGCATGCCTAAGTGGAAAATGATCAAGGCTTCTGTTGAAAAGCAAAGTCTTGTGGTTGATGATCAAAGCACAACCTATGTGGCATAGCTTTGTGTATGTCGCTAATTCGCGAGCCTCACACCTCGGTATGAGTCAAAAACGGGATAGTGACTGCAGGGAGAGCACGACGTTTCTTTCTAGCTATGGTTGATGTCAGTGACCTACCAGCCCTGACATATATATACTTTTTACCTGTGTGGTTGTTGGATGCGAGAGGCCTCGGATATAGGTCTGAAAGGACCAGGAAACGTGTGTTAAGGAATAACTAATCCTCCAAAGTAAGAGAGAACCGACCCTGAAGATCCAAGGATCGCTGTGTGTGGTCTTGAGACATTTGCTAGAGTGTCTCGAACGGAGAGGAGATTGCCCCTTGCCTCGACTCATGACGGAAATCCAATTTCCAATATGACCATTGCGGTTTTGATTGTAGAACTAGTATGGCGACATGATATATGGTACCCATGCCGCCTATTATTGATACTTATGATTGAAGTTGTTTTCTTCACTTATAGTAATAATAAAAGATAAATTTAGCGTATCAAGCATTCTTTGGCTATTATAAGGTAAAACCCTATCCTTCAGCTTGCGTTGCATTGTGTGATGGGACCTGGGTGTTATAATGGCTTCATTTTTCTTTATTTAGCATTGCGATGTTTGTTTTATGCACTGGTATTCTTGGGAGGAAACCCATTCCGTGTTTTACGGCGTGATCCCTTGATTTACCTAACTTTAAAAATAAAGATTAACAACTGTTTTAGTTCTCACACTAGTCACATGACTGACCTGGAGTTTATTGTTTTAACCTAAACTCTGGGTGCCCTTATTTTCCGCACGGGCAGCTAGTACATTTGGTTTTACAGATTTATATTCACAGGATCCTGGTTTACAGCTGGAACACTACTCGGAAAGCTCTGTATCCATGTATTACTTTCAGTTGTGTTTTTGTATTATTTTCCGTGGCTATGTAATTTACTGTAATCTCTGATATTTAGTAAATGTGTAATATTTATTCATACTCTGTATATTCTTGTACTCTGATGGAAATTGTTGTAATAGCCATGAAATGTTCTTCTGTTTATGTTCTGATTCATCTTGTCCTCAAAGCAATCCACGCTTTCCTTCATGGGGAAGTTCAGGTCGTTATATTAACTACACCCAGACCTCCTTGATTAGTATGTAAGCACACAGTGTGCCAATTAACTAATCTTTTGGCTTTACTCCCATTCCACAAGAAAGAACTTCTGATTGAATCTATTTTTGAAATTACCCACTTAGGTAGTTTCTGAAAGGACATCCAATATGTTGGTAAAGTAGACAAAACAGCTTTAACCAACACTAAATGACCTGCAAAAGATAGTGAATTTGCCTTCCATGAAGATAATCTCTTTTCAATTTTGTTAATGAGAGGCACCCAATCAGTTCTACGGAGTTTAGTGGGCCTAAGGGGGGTGCCCAGATTGTAACACCCCACCTCCGCTAGGGTCACTCACAAAGGGAATGCACTAGTTTTGGAGGAGCGTTATCGAGGTAAAAGAACACAGAAATATTACAAGACAGAACATAAATAAAACAACGGAAGAATCAAATGATAAATTTCATTATTTCAAAAAGAGTCAAAACCTTTTACATCCAAAGTACCAAATAGCCAAAGTCATTATTTTCCATCACAACAAATTCTGTCTTGCATAAATAAAGAAGCATAAACTTAAAACAACAAAAGCAGCTTAATTCCCTAAAGGTACCAGAAATGCAGCCATAGCATAGCTCAAGATCAAACTGTACATGAGCTGAACCGAAAGCAAGAGAAATCCAAGCTAAGTGTTAGAGTTTCCTCCCTGAGAACCTGTAACACCCCGTAATTTTGTAACATTAAAATTCACAAATTAAAGTATACTTAATTTTTAGAAAAGAATTAAGTGAAATGGGTTGCGCAGAGAAATATATATATATATATATATATATATATATATTGATATATATATATATATATATATATAAATTAAAAATTAAATAAATAAATATGCGAAAAAGTTCAAAACAGCGAATTGGGAGGGGGAATAACCGAACCGGCCCATTTTTGAGGTCGACCCGAGCCTCGCTGGGTCGACTACGGGTTAATCCAGGGTGTTTGGCTGTCAACCCGTGGGCCAATTCGCTCAAATGCAGATTTTGCATTTGATTGGTTCTCATGGTTCAGGGTTAATCTAATGGTCCTAAATAACTTCCTACACCTATAAATACATCCTAATGCTAACCCCAAAACTAATTAAAATAGAATAGTTACCGTCGCCATGGAAATCAATGGAGTCGCCGCCAACTAAGAAAGAAGAAAAGCAAATTCAATTCTAATTCTCTCAACCCTAATGCAAAGCAAAACTCTCTCTTTTCTTCTCTAAATTGTGAGTATGATGATCTTAACAAGATTATTATCATTTTAATTAGGTTGAGTTATGAATGGATTATGAGTAGATGATGTGAATTATCATATATGTTATTGTAAACCCCTTTTGCTATCATGTATATTGTAAATCCAATGTTATGTAATGATGATATCTTATATGTTGTAAATCTTGCTACGATGATGTTATGTATTTTGAAAGTTTCTATGCTAAGTTGTGATGAATCATACATGTTAAAAAGGCAATGATGTTACCATCTATGCTAGTTAGTTCATATTAATTAAATCATCATGTATGGGTTATGTTGATATATATGACAAGTCACATATGCAAGTTAGATTGATTAGAAAAGTTATGAACATATGCCAAGACATCTATTATGACATCTAGAGTTATGCTATGACATATGTGATATCCTATGCTAGTTCACACCATCATTATGTTGCCTAAAAACCCCATATGCAAGTTTATGTATAGATTTGGGCTATGATCATATCATGTAAATTGAGACATTTAACAAGTTGACACCTTTTGATCCTTAACATGTGTAGTTTATGCAAGTTTCACCCCTATTATGATTAGATTTATTTTAATTGTCTATATGTTGTGATAATTTATCTTTGCGCTAGGTGTTAGACTATACAAGTCTAGCCTATATTATGCGTTGAATAAGCGAACGTATAAACGTGGGGTAGGGGTAATATTAAGGATTTAATATTAAAAAAAGTTGGAGTGCAATTGATATGATTTTGCATGCCATAAGTGGATGGCCATAATTGAGTCAATTATGGACATCATTAAAAGTTGACTTAATTAATAATTTGAATAGGGAATTATTAAAACTGGGGTAAAAGATTTTAAGTGTTAATCAATGCTTAGGACACGAGGTTGGACATGTTTGTGACGTAAACCTGCTCGGACCCGCCCGGCAAATCCAGTGGTCACAAATGTCAGCCCAATGTGAGAGGTCCTAGGCCTAAACTAAAGCATAACGGTTGTAAAGACACGAGGTTAGAATCTTTTATGGTGTAAGACTGCCCGGACCCGCCCGGCAAATCCAGCTGCCATAAATGCCAGTCTAATGTGAGAGGTCTTTATGAGGTTATGGCCTGAATGAATTAAGAAATACTTAACCAGATAAACATGTAAGGTAGTACATGGGGGTTAAGTAGGTGCCTTGGGTGGCATGAGGAATCTAGGGGGTGCACTTAGTGGAATGTGAAATACGATTAGTAAGACTTAACCAAACACACATGTAAATGAACATGACTAAGAGGGTTAAGTGGGATATACTAGTGACAAGCTTAGGTGGGTAGCTTGTGGTTGCCCATTTCGACTAGTATCACAAACGTATCTTTGTGGGCTCGACCCAAGTCGAGGACGGGACACGCATGCTGGGTTTGACTATAAGAGGCCAAAACGGGGAGCGGTGGCAACGCAAGTCCAACAGGTTTCATATGCGTGTGTGGACCCGGGCTGGTAGATAAGACGTTGTTGCATCGTGTAGGTATAAGCCGTGCATTCTCAAGTTGTATCGGGTTTCCACTTTAGGGGAGTGATACACCCCACTGTGGGGCCAGCACGGGTATCTACGAGAAGGGATCCGATCGAAAGTGGGTAGTGGGGTACACTTAGTGGAGATAGGGGCAGACGGCACCTATGTAGTTAGCTAGGGGTACGTAAGGCTATTTATAAAGTTTTTGTGTGAAGCAAGTGGGATCAAACAATAGGGTGACTAGTGTGGTGCAGTGTAGTAATGTGCGGTGCAGTGTAGTAATCATTCGTTAGTAATTAGGTGTGCCTTTACCGTTATCTTTAACGTTATCTTAAACGCTATCTTTATCTTCCTAAGAGTTCATAGACATTTACTTGTCTTCCAGCTTATGCCTTAGTCTAGTTATTTTGATAATAGTATTTTTAGAATTATCATACTCGCCAGACTTTATGTCTGACCCCCTCTATTTCTATCCTTTTTCCCCCTCCAGGTCCTTAGGTTGGGCCCAGCTCTAGTGGAGTTTGATTGAATTGCTTCATCTCTCTTTGGAAAGCTTGGACCGTTGAAGTAAAGTCCAGCTTGTTATCTTTTTAATGTCTATTTATGTAATGGGATTATGTATTTTGTTTTTATGAAGATGGATATTGTACTTGGTTATGATCTATGGTTTTATGATGTAACAAACATGTTTAATTTCCGCTGCAATAAAATGAAGTTTTAGATTTCCAAGTACTATTTACTATCTGTCTTGTTGTAATTTTTCTGTTCTATATTCACTTGTAACCTCCATGGAAGTTAATGCATTCCCTTCGTGAGTGACATTAATGGACGTGGGGTGTTACACGTGGCATCAGAGCTTAAGGTTACTAGAACAGATAAAAATACTTTAGAAAAATAGTTATTTTTGGAAGAAGTGCTTTCAAAAACATGTTTTAATGAGAAATTTAAAGAGAAAAGTTTTTAAGAAACAAAAACATAATCCCCAATAGCCCATATCTTTATCTTTCGAATTCTCCATTTTGAATCTTTCCTTTTTCGTTTCAGCATGGCTGAAGATCTTAATCTACCCGACGGTGTAACGATACCAGGATGGTATAGGAGGTTATTAGAGGCTAGGGCCGCTGCAGGTCCAGCCAATGTTCCTCCACCACCAGTTGCACCCGTTCCTCCTTCTCCTCCTCGCGTAGATACTTTTGCAAAGACGTGCAAGGTATTCAAGGCTATGGGTGGAAAACCATTTCAAGGGTCAGAAACGTTTGTGGAAGCTAGAGATTGGCTTAAGGAGGTGGAAGAATTGCTAGAAATCTTTGAAGTAAAAGAAGGGAAGAGAGTTCGATTAGCAGCTTGGTTGATGAAGGGAGAGGCCTCGTTTTGGTGGGAGGTCACTAATGGGGAGCGTCCTATTGACTCTTGGGCGGATTTCAGACGTAGGTTCGAGGCGAAGTTTCTCTCAAGGGAGGAAGAAAATATATATATGGAAAGGTTCTTGACATTGAAGCAAGGAAGCTCATCAGTGAAAGAATATGTCAATAAATTTAATCAGTTAGCAAGGTTTGGCTTGGACTTAGTGAACACGCCGGAGAAGAAGGTGCTGAGGTTCGTGAATGGCTTGAATGAACCATTGCAAGGGTTGGCTATGACCCACATCCCGATGGGGGCCACCTTTGAGAAGTTAGTAGAAATGGCTCTTATGCATAAGGAGAAAAGCGCTAAAGCTGATAAGGCACCCGAGAAGAAGGGGATCAGAAGAAACCACAATAGCAAAACAAGAAGGGTGGAAAAGACAATAATGGCAAGGGAAAGAAGAAGTGCTTTAACTGTGGAACCCCAGGCCATCTCAGCAAGGATTGCCGAAAGAAAAAGAAGACAGGCTGTTTTCATTGTGGCGATGCGGGACATTTAGTGAAGGACTGCCCAAAGAAGGGGCAGAGGGCAGGAGCTACCTCGGAAGGACAGGTGCAGGCTCTTATGGCACCAGGGCAGGCTAGGGGACAAGTTTAGGCTCTCGCGGTCCCGCCACTGCAAGAACGAGGTAGAAACATTTCTGTTGAAAGCTTAGTTTTTCTGTTTGATCATCCTGTCTGTACCTTATTCGATTCGGGCGCATCACATTCGTTTATCTCTACATCAGTAGTTGAATCACTGCACTTAAACACCAGTTTAGTAGAGGATCCCTTAGTTGTTTCGAATCCAATTGGGGGCTCATCTTATTTGTCTATGATGTGTTTGGATTTGAAAATTTCCATACTTAGCGTTGAATTTAGATGTGATGCTTATGTGTTGGGCTTCACGGGCTATGGGCTAATTTTAGGAATGGATTGGTTATCCAGAAATGGGGGCCGTTCTTGATTGTGAAAGGAGAGTAGTTAGGCTCGTGACTCGCCTTGGCAACACTCTCGAAATCTTTTGTAATCCCATAAATTCGGTTATGCTAAGTTATCTAGAATTGCTTGACGCGTCTGAGGAAAATCTACGATCTGTTAGAGTGGTCCGAGAATATTCGGATGTGTTTGAGGAGGTGAAGGGCTTGCCTCCGAAGCGGGAGATAGATTTTCGAATATATCTCGTAGATAATGCGAAACCAGTATCTTTGCCAGTACGCCACATGGCTCCACGTGAAAGGAGGGAACTCGATAAGCAAGTGAAGGAGTTGCTTGAGAAGGGGTTCATAAGACGAAGTATATCGGAGTGGGGTGCTCCAGTAGTATTTTCCACGAAGGCGGATGGGTCCCTTAGACTTTGTGTGGACTATAGAGAACTTAATAAGCTTACTAAGAAGAACAGACACCCACTGCCGAGGATTGACGATCTCTTCGGTCAGTTAGTTGGCGCCTCAGTGTATTCGCAGTTGGACTTAGCCACTGGTTTCCATAAGTTGAGAGTGGCTGAGGATAGCATTGACAAGACTGCCTTTTGGACTCCGGACGGTTTCTATGAATGGCTAGTGATGCCCTTCGGTTTGACAAACGCCCCCGCATACTTTGTTGATCTGATGAGTAGGGTGTTTAGGGAGTACCTTAACAAATTTGTGGTAGTCTTTGTAGATGACATCTTGATCTTTTCTAAGGATGAAGAAGAGCATACCCTACATCTTAGGGAAGTGTTGGAGACTCTTCGAGCGCATAAGCTTAAAGCTAAATTTTCTAAGTGTCACTTTTGGAGGAAGAAAGTACGGTTCTTAGGACACGTGGTTTCCAAAGAAGGGATAGCTGTAGATCCCGCGAAGGTGGTGGCCATCCAAGATTGGAAGGTTCCCAAAAATGCTACTGAAGTGAGAAGTTTCTTGGGGTTGGCTGGCTACTATAGGAAGTTTATCAAAGACTTCGCAAAGATATCAGCTCCATTGACACGCTTGACGAAGAAGAACCTAGTTTTCCCATGGGACGTAGATTGTGATGATGCGTTCCAACGTTTGAAGAGAGCTTTGACTTCAGCCCCAGTCTTAGTATTGCCAGACGGGAGTAAGCCGTTTACCGTTTATACTGACGCTTGTGGGACAGGACTAGGCGCAGTCTTAATGCAAGAGGGCAGGGTAATAGCCTATGGTGGAAGGCAGTTGAGAGCGCATGAGAAGAATTACCCCACACATGACCTAGAGTTGGCTGCTATTGTTTTCGCGCTTAAGTCTTGGCGTCATTATCTTCTTGGCGAGAAATTCGAACTATTCACTGACCACAAATCTTTAAAATACCTATTCTCTCAAAAGGACTTGAACTTAAGGCAGCAAAGGTGGATGGAGTTCTTAGCGTCCTACGACTTTGAGATAGCATATACCCCTGGCAAGGGTAACGTGGTGGCCGATGCCTTAAGTAGAAAAAGATTATCCTTAAGTCCTTTGTTTGTTGAGCGGCGAAGTTTAGAATTCATTTTGATGTTTGACTTTAGACCTTCCATTGACTTCGTACCCGGTTTGCTAGCATCCTTGGAGGTCAGACCTACGCTTTTGGGACGGATTGGCAAGGCACAGCGAGATGACCCGCAGTTGGTTGAGTTAGTAGAAAAACTCAAAGGAGGGGAGTCATCAAGCCATCTCCGTAGGTATACCCTAGATGATAAGGGTTGGTTACGTAGGGACGGTAGACTTTGTGTACCAAAAGACAATGACCTAAGGAAGACTATTCTTAACGAAGCACATCATTCGAAGATGACCATTCATCCCGGCGTGGACAAGATGTACAAAGACATGAAGAGATTTACTTTTGGGTCGGCATGAAGAAAGATGTGGCCGAGTATGTCGCTAGATGCTTGGTGTGCCAACAAATAAAAGCGGAGCAAAAGAAACCCGGTGGGTTGCTTCACCCATTGGAGGTTCCACTATGGAAGTGGGAAAGTGTCTCGTTGGATTTTGTGGATGGGTTACCGCGATCAAGGAAGGGTAATACGGGAATTTGGGTTATAGTAGATAGACTTACTAAAAGCGCCCATTTCATTCCCGTAAAGAGTAAGAGGACTGCTCCATGGTTAGCCTCCGTATACGTTCGAGAAATAGTTCGTTTGCACGGTGTTCCTTCTAGCATAGTGAGCGACCGCGATCCTATTTTCACTAGCGAATTTTGGAGAAGCTTACAAGAGGCGGTAGGGACTCAATTATGTTTGGGCACCGCATATCATCCTCAGACGGACGGCCAGACCGAGAGGGTGAATCGCATTCTAGAGGTTCTGTTGAGGCTATGTATCCGAGACTTTGGGGGTACGTGGGAAGAGCATCTTCCATTGGTGGAGTTCGCATATAATAACAGCTTTCAGTCCAGCATTGGTATGGCACCATTCGAAGCTCTTTATGGACGACCTTGTCGTTCACCTACATGCTGGTGGGAATCTACGGATAAGATCTTACTTGGGCCCGATATGATTAGGGAGACTTCGGAGAAGGTCGACTTGATTCGAAGGAGGATGAAAGCAGCACAGGATAGGCAGAAATCTTATGCGGATAAGAGGAGGACAGATCTCGAGTTTGAAGTTGGGGACATGGTCTTTGTCAAAGTGTCTCCATTACGGAACGTTTTTCGCTTTGAGTCTGTTGGGAAATTAGCACCAAGGTTTGTAGGGCCGTTTCCTATTAAGGAGAAAATTGGACAAATGGCGTATAGAGTGGAGTTGCCCGAGAGACTTAGTGGTGTACACGACGTATTCCACGTGTCACATTTGAGGAAGTGCTTGCACGAGACCGCGGAAGTAGTAGAGCCGAGCTTTCTTAGAGAGGTGGAGATAGAGCATGATGCGACAATTCGACGAGCTCCTACGCGCATTTTTGGGTCGGAGATCAAGAGGTTGAGGAATCGAGAGGTCAGACTAGTCAAAGTGCAATGGGGAGATGATGAGAGCAACGCTACTAGGGAGACGGAAGAGAAGATGCGTTCACGATACCCTTTTCTTTTTGAGGGTATGTCCTTTAATTTCTCCTTTATCGCTTAGCTTGTACTTATCTTATCTTTAGTATATCCTCTCGCTAGTATGTTTGACCTTTAGTTAGGATAATCCTATGGTTGAAACATGTGTTTGAGACATGTTATGTATGGTGGATGCAAAGTGGATGCAAGTGTTTGCTAGTGGTTGCTCGTGGATGCATATACACACACTATTAGGCACCAGATCATCTCAGTCACTTCATATTGCATATTTCATATATATGGATGTATTTAGTAAAATGGATGTATAATGGTTGTATTATCATATAGTTGCTGCATTCGGGTGGATGGTTGTGCACGCATATAGAATTAATATGTATCATTAGGAATCTTTTGCATACATATTGGACGCATGGCACTATCATGAATTGCACTAAGGAGGTCGACTGAATCAGTAGACCGCCTAATTTTGCATTAGATATGGACATATACACACTGTGCATATAAACATTAAAGCATTAGAAGTCTTTTAAGGACAATGGATGCTGGTGTTTGATGGTTGAGTAGATGGACGATTAGATGGTAGGATATACATTCTTCTTGACTTGGAGATTTCGGGGACGAAATCCTTTATGGAGGGGAGAATGTAACAACCTGTAATTTTATAACATTAAAATTCACAAATTAAAGTATACTTCATTTTTAGAAAAGAATTAATTGAAATGGGTTGCGCAGAGAAATATATATATATTGATATATATATATATATATAAATTGAAAATTAAATAAATAAATATGCAAAAAAGTTCAAAACAGCGAATTGGGAGGGGGAATAACCGAACCGGCCCATTTTTGAGGTCGACCCGAGCCTCGCTGGGTCGACTAGGGGTTAATCCAGGGTGTTTGGCTATCAACCCGTGGGCCGATTCGCTCAAATGCAGATTTTGCATTTGATTGGTTCTCATGGTTCAGGGTTAATCTAATGGTCCTAAATAACTTCCTACACCTATAAATACATCCTAATGCTAACCCTAAACCTAATTAAAATAGAATAGTTACCGTCGCCATGGAAATCAATGGAGCCGCCGCCAACTAAGAAAGAAGAAAAGCAAATTCAATTCTAATTCTCTCAACCCTAAAGCAAAGCAAAACTCTCTCTTTTCTTCTCTAAATTGTGAGTATGATGATCTTAACAAGATTATTATCATTTTAATTAGGTTGAGTTATGAATGGATTATGAGTAGATGATGTGAATTATCATATATGTTGTTGTAAACCCCTTTTGCTATCATGTATATTGTAAATCCAATGTTATGTGATGATGATATCTTATATGTTGTAAATCATGCTACGATGATGTTATGTATGTTGAAAGTTTCTATGCTAAGTTGTGATGAATCATACATGTTAAAAAGGCAATGATGTTACCATTTATGCTAGTTAGTTCATATTAATTAAATCATCATGTTTAGGTTATGTTGATCTATATGACAAGTCACATATGCAAGTTAGATTGATTAGAAAAGTTATGAACATATGCCAAGACATCTATTATGACATCTAGAATTATGCTATGACATATGTGATATCCTATGCTAGTTCACACCATCATTATGTTGCCTAAAAACCCCATATGCAAGTTTATGTATAGATTTGGGCTATGATCATATCATGTAAATGGAGACATTTAACAAGTTGACACCTTTTGATCCTTAACATGTGTAGTTTATGCAAGTTTCACCCCTATTATGATTATATTTATTTTAATTGTCTATATGTTGTGATAATTTATCTTTGTGCTAGGTGTTAGACTATACAAGTCTAGCCTATATTATGCGTTGAATAAGCAAACGTATAAACGTGGGGTAGGGGTAATATTAAGGATTTAATATAAAAAAAAGTTGGGGTGCAATTGATATGATTTTGCATGCCATAAGTGGATGGCCATAATTGAGTCAATTATGGACATCATTAAAAGTTGACTTAATTAATAATTTGAATAGGGAATTATTAAAACTGGGGTAAAAGATTTTAAGTGTTAATCAATGCTTAGGACACGAGGTTGGACATGTTTGTGACGTAAACCTGCCCGGGAAATCCAGTGGTCACAAATGTCAGCCCAATGTGAGAGGTCCTAGGCCTAAACTAAAGCATAATGGTTGTAAAGACACGAGGTTAGACTCTTTTATGGTGTAAGACTGCCCGGACCCGCCCGGCAAATCCAGCTGCCATAAATGCCAGTCTAATGTGAGAGGTCTTTATGAGGTTATGGCCTGAATGAATTAAGAAATACTTAACCAGATAAACATGTAAGGTGGGACATGGGGGTTAAGTAGGTGCCTTAGGTGGCATGAGGAATCTAGGGGGTGCCCTTAGTGGCATGTGAAATACGATTAGTAAGACTTAACCAAACACACATGTAAATGAACATGACTAAGAGGGTTAAGTGGGATATACTAGTGACAAGCTTAGGTGGGTAGCTTGTGGGGGCCCATTTCGACCAGTATCCCAAACGTATCTTTGTGGGCTCGACCCAAGTCGAAGATGGGACACGCATGCTGGGTTTGACTATAAGAGGCCAAAACGGGGAGCGGTGGAAACGCAAGTCCAATGGGTTTCATATGCGTGTGTGGACCCGGGCTGGTAGATAATACGTTGTTGCATCGTGTAACAACTCGTAAAATGCGAGCCAGTTTGAAATTTTTATTTTGGCGATTTTAGCGAATTTTGAATATTTAAAATAGATTATTTTAAATAATATTGACGAGAAATTTATTTTGAATATAATTTGAACGTATATATTATATACGTCGTCGTTAGAATATTTAATAATTATATATAATTATAAAAGGAATTGAAAATGGCGTGGTAGTTCGAAAATTCGATTTCTAATTTCAAATGAATATACAGAATTCAATATAAGTCAGAATTGAACGAAACAAGAAATATTTGAATCTGTATAACTATATCTTTGTAACGAAGTTAACAAACTGAGATTTCATTTTAGAAATGATAAGATATGTCCAGTTTAAAATTAGAAATAGTGGCTGTGGAATTTATATATATTTTTATATATATAAGGCCCTTAAAAATAGCCATTTTGCAAACGATCTCGGATTTCGACGAAACCAGTTTTGTTGGGTCCGTGATGTTAAGTTATTGCTAGATTCCAAATTTCATAATTTTTCGAATCAATATGTGAGCGTGGCAAAGGAAAACGCGTTTGACCAGTTTCAGTTGATTTTAATCGACTGGAAATTGGCCATTTTTCTAACGGTCTCAGAATTCGACGAAACTAGTTTTGTTAGGACCGTATCGTCAATACGAAGCTAGAAAATATTTTTCTGGAATTTTTCGAGTTAGTATGTGACCCCGGTAATTCGAAATGCGCGTTTAAATTCAATATAGTGATTTAAATGTAAATTTAACGAAAACTGGTTGTAACGTTCGAATCAGCTTACGATGCATATCCCATTGTGTTCGGAATGGGGGTAAAATGCTATGGACGACAGGCGGTGGGCCTCGTTTCGAGGTCGTATGTAAAAGTCAGCTTTTTGAAAATTAATTAATTAATTAAATAAAAAAAAGAGGAAGCCTCTCCCCGTTAACCCGCTTAGGCCCCCCCTTATTTTCAAAATCACTTCAGAATAAAAAAAAAAACAAAGGGGAAAGACGAACCGGACCTCAGGGAGGCCGCCGCCCAGCCTCCTGGCGTCGCCGCGCCAAGCGCAGCGCCCCCTCCTCCACTTCCTCTCCGTCCCCTTCTTCTCCTCCCCTTCGTTCTTCGAGCCCCACGCTTCCCAAAACCATCGCAACCCGAACCCGCCCTGAAACCCTAGCTGAAGCCGCCACAGCTCCAAGCTCGCCCTCCACCGCCAGTCGCTACCGTGCCCCCCCCTTTCCGTGCTGCTGATCTGAAGCGAAACCCCCCCCCCCTGTAAGTTTTTTTCTGCTTTGTAAACTGATTTTTATTTTCTTTTCTAAAATAAAACCGATTTTATTTTATATTTTAAAACTGAACATTTATTTTCATTTTAAAATTGAAATAAATGTTTTAAGAGAATAAAGAAAAAGATCGAATTTTTATAAAGAAAAAGATTGAATTTCTATCATAAGAAGATTAGGTTTTTCTTCGCTTAAAGAATGGATATTTCTTTGAATGAAAATAAATTTTCTTTAATTTCGAAGATAGATTTATGTTTGATTTCGAAAATAGATTTTCTTTGAATTGGAAAATAGATTTTCCCTAGAATTGAAAAAGAGACTTTCTTTGAAATGAAAGATTAGATTTTCTTGGAATTGAAATATTTTTATGAGGATAAAAATATGATTTTAACTAAAATGTTATGAAAATATTTTTAGAAATTTAAAAATATAATTTACGTCGTATATACGGTATTAATAAAATAGCTACAATGGGTTTTAGAAAAAAAATAGTAAAATAGCAAAGTGATAATAGCATGGTTTCAAAATATGATTTTTTATATATTGAACTTCGAAATAAAAATATGATTTTTTATATATTGAACTTCGAATTAAAAATATGATTTTTTATATATTGAACTTCGAATTAAAAATATGATTTTTATATGTTGAACATCGAAGTGAAAATTCGATTTTTATATATTGAATAACGAAGTAAAAATCCGATTTTTACATATGTAGTGAAAGCGGACAACGAAGGTGACCAAAAGGTGGGAACGACGAAGATCTCTACAATGAAGTGCCGTGGAGCTTGGATAGCTATCTGTGAGAATTTCTCACCTTTCAATTTTATTTCTAGTTATATATATATATATACTAGGATGCAGACGGTGCTTATTAGAAGCACCCGACACCCGTCCACATACCATGGACTTGTTTGTTTGGTTGTGTAGTTGGTTAGATTATTTGATTTGGATTTGATTGATTGGTTGAATTGGAAATTGATTAAAATTGATATGTGAATGGCGTGGGCCTTCACTAGACTGGGGATAAGGCTAGGCCTTGTCCCGTTTCTAGTATCGTGTCGTTATGCCGCCGAAATTTTCTAAAATAAGTTAGAAAAATAAAAATATCATTTTATTTAAAGAATGAATTGAATAGAAATTCATAGGTTGAAATAAAATGTTTTATCGTTAAAAATATAATTTTTAACGCGAAGTGAATAAAATAGAAAATTCATTTACAAACCAGACGGTTTGTTTATGTACACCTATTTGAAGGACATTGATTGGGACGATAAAATTTACTCATCGCCCAACAGCACAAATAAAATATGTGTTTGATTGTTTGAAACCCCACACGGGTGTTGGGATGAAATTTGAAGTTCACTCATCCTGATTGATTAAATATGTCGATCGATTGATTGACAGGCTGTTATAAGCGTTGAATATCTATATTTGATGCTTATACAGTGTAGTGCACTTTGGTTGATGGTTGATTATTTTTCAATGCTATAATACATGTGTTGTATGGAAATCCATATAAAAATCTTTATATGGTAATTGATTGGGCCTCATTCCAATTTAGAAAACCAAGAATATTATAAAATAAAAGTTCATGTGTTGACAGTACTCATTCATTGAGATTGGTCATGTGTTGAACGAAATATTTTAATATTAAGATTTACATCTTTATCGATATAAAATAAAAGTTCATGTGTTGACAGTACTCATTCATTGAGATTGGTCATGTGTTGAACGAAATATTTTGATAATAACAACTATTTTGAAAAAAGAAATATTTGAAATAGAATATTTGAAAAATAGAAATTTATGAAGCCGTGTTGATTAGATTGACGCCATTTTGACATGAGCGATATTCATATCGATTTTATTCATCTTAAAATGAATATTGAAAAGTGATTTCGAAATCGAATATTTCGAAATGAAATGAATTGAAAAAGAATTCAAATTGAATTGAAAACGATTTCGAAATGAATTGAATTGAAAACGATTTCGAAATGAATTGAAAAAGAATTCAAATTGAATTGAAAACGATTTCGAAATGAATTGAATTGAAAACGATTTCGAAATGAATTGAAAACGAATTCAAATTGAATTGAAAACGATTTCGAAATGAATTGAAAAAGAATTCAAATTGAATTGAAAACGATTTCGAAATGAATTGAATTGAAAACGATTTCGAAATGAATTGAAAACGAATTCAAATTGAAATGAAAACGATTTCGAAATGAATTGAAAACGAATTCAAATTGAATTGAAAACGATTTCGAAATGAATTGAAAACGAATTCAAATTGAATTGAAAACGATTTCGAAATGAATTGAAAACGAATTCAAATTGAATTGAAAACGATTTCGAAATGAATTCAAATTGAATTGAAATTTGAATTGGATAGAAATGAATTTTAAAACGAATTTATAAAGGAGAATTCAATTTTGATTTGAATTGAAATGGAAGTTGAAATTGCTTTTGAAACGAATTTAAAACTATTTATATAATTCGTTTTAAACAGAAGTCGACGAAGTATATATTATATATATATATAATATAATGGCCTGAATAGAACGCGCCGCGCCGCGGCAGTTCGTGAATTTCGACCATTTATTTCACACGGACATTACAAGAGATCCGACCGTCGGATTCTCCTAAAACCGGAACCGTTGGGTTCGTATCGAAAAGAGCTTTCTAACGAATGTTAGAAATTTGAAATCTAACGGTTGGATTTGGAGATACGTCCAAATCAAATTCGAAAAAGGTCGCTGTAAGTGCAGTTCGATGGCCATTGTTGGAAATCGACTGTACGGGCCTTGATAAAATTATTAAAAATAGTAATAATTTGTGTAAAATCATAAGAAATGATTTAGAAAGAATTGGGGTGAAAAACTCCATATTTGAAAAGATAAAAATAGATTTTTATCGAAATGAACTAGTTTTGAACTAGAATTATAATTCTATTTATTTTTAAATAAATAAATTGAATTTGAAATGGTTTTGAAAATAACCAAAATTTCCAATGATTGCATTGGAATGGATTTGAATCGAAATTGTCTTCGGAATATTTCGATGTTGGAATTCGTGATTATACAGGTGTTGTTATGGAAATTTGAAAGATATATATTTATATCGTTATTTCCAATACGACATTTGTTAGTCGTAGAATTTGATATTGAATATAAGCCGATATATTTTCTATTCAGAGCCTTGTATTGAATATCGAATGTGATTTGGGTTTGTCGTGAATGGTGTCTTCACTAACACTGTTCTTGAACCCAATTGAGAAATGATTAAATCTTTTTATTTAGATTTAATGAAAGGTACCAATTAACTGATATTTAATTGGAATTGAATTGATATTGATTTTTGGGTTTATCGTGAACAGTGTTTTAAATAACACTCGTTCTTTAACCCGATAATTAAGGGAATGTGATTTTGGGTTTATCGTGAAACGTGTTTTAAATGACACTGATTCTTTAACCCAGTCGAAGATTAAAACTAAGTGGAGTTTTAATGAATCTTTAATTAGATTGGAATAATCGAGAATGGAGTATCACCAGTTTTACTCCAGGCGACAGTTAAATCTTTAATTAGATTTGAACGTGAAATGGTAATTGAATTTACCGATAACATTGTGGTGTTAGATATGAAGTATTACCAGTTTTACTTCATGGGATAAATAGGTTGGGGATTGGGAAATTAAAACAAATGATTACTTCGGTAAGTTTCGTTAATCCCGACTAGTTTGAATTGATATTCAAAAGTAGATTAAAGAATAAATTAAAGAATTTATCTTTGATAAAATTTATGGGAACCTTTCCCTATGAATGTGAAATTAGAAATTAACTGTCGGTTAGCCAAGCAGAATGGTTTTCTGGATATTGATCTGATGTTGGTTTCGGCCTTCGGGGTTAATATTTGGGGAATTATTCTCTTGATTAATTTACGGTTAATGACTGATGAATTGGAATGAGGCGTATGTTGTGTTTGTGTAACACTTATTTAAAATATACGCGAGTTATTCGGAAAGACCGGGTTTATCCCATTCCGAATAACTGATACGACGATAAGTCGAAGATGAAGACGATGGTCGAAGACCGGAGGTCTTCACGTCGTTTGGGTAATTACTGATGATCTTGATTGGGCTGTACACCCAAGAAGATGGAAACAGTTAGTGATCGTCCAGACGTACTTGGAGATCGATGGATATGCGGGGTACTAGGTGCCTCCGGTTTCGTTCAGACCCAGAACGGACTTGTAAATGGACTGTGTGTCTGACCTTGGATTTTAGTCCGTGTGATTGATCTCTATTAAATATATATCTGTTTGGCGGCGGAGAATTTATTCTCTTGTTTAACGCCCTTCTCTGAGACGTACGAGCTCAGGGGTTATATATCGATGGATATCAAACGCATGGAGTGAATTGCCTGTGTGGCATGCCTAAGTGGCAATTGATCGAGGCTTCTGTTGCAAAGCAAAGTCTTGTGGTGATGATCAAAGCACGGCCTTTGTGGCGTAGCTTTGTGTAACGTTTACTTCGCGAGTTTCACACCCGGTATGAACCAAAAACGAGAGAGGACCTTAGGTAGGGCATGCGTTTCCTTCTAGCTAAAAAGTGGCGTCAGTGGTTTTACACGCCCTGACGAGTTTGACTTATGTGGTTGTTGCTGTTGCGAGGCGCCTCGGATTGATCGGTCGTTCTCGAACCGATGGAGTCATTCGTTGGCTCATTGACACCCCAAAGGGTGGGGAAACGCATGTTCAGGGTTTAAGTTTAATCCACATCGGTGGACTGGCCCTGACGATCCAAGGGTCACTCGAGCTCTGATCCTGAGACACGGGCTAGAGCGTCTCGTATCGGTTGAGGACTATCTTTTGCCTCGGTTCATAGACGGAAATCCAATTTCCAAATACGTGACATTTGCGGTTTTAATTGTAATCCTATATATGGCGACATAGTGGGATGGGGCGCTTATGCCGCCTATGATTGATACTTATGATTTGAAGTTGTTTTATACACTATACACTTATAATAGTATCAAATGATTTGTTTTAAACGTATCAAGCATTCTTTGGCTGTTATAAGGGAAAACCCTATCCTCGGCTGCGTTGCATTGTGTGATGGGACCTGGGTCTTATAACAGCTTCATTTTTCTTTATTTAGCATTGCGCTGTTTGTTTTATGCACTGGTATTCTTGGGAGGAAACCCGTTCCGTGTTATACGGCGTGGTCCCTTGATTTACCTAATGATTTAAAATAAAGATTAATAACTGTTTTAGTTCTCACACCAGTCACATGACTGACCTGGAGTTTATTGTTTTAACCTAAACTCTGGGTGCCCCTATTTTGACACGGGCAGCTAGTAGTTTTGGTTTTGCAGATTTATATTCACAGGATCCTGGTTTACAGCTGGAACGGTATCCGGAAAGCTTTGTATCCGTATATCTCTTCTAGTTGTGTATTTTATTACTTTTCGCTGCTATGTATTTAAATGTAATTTAAATCTCTAATATTTCTGTGTAATATTCATTTATACTCTGTATATTCTTGTAATCTGATGCATTGTTGTAATAAGCAATGAAATATTCTTCTGTATGTGTTCTGTTGTGGTTTGTTCTCGAACTATCCGACACTTTCCTTTACGGGGAAGTTACGGGTTTTCACAGTTGGTATCAGAGCTTTGGTTTACAAGGCTCAGAGAACAAGACACATTAGAACCTTACGAAAGAATTCATCAGATATTGGATTAGTAATATCCAATTAGAATGACTCGTTAGAGATAGGATCAGTAGTATCCTAGAACGGGTGTGAAGAGTATATTTTTCAAATAAAAACAAAGTTTTGTTTTGAAAATTTAAATCAATTATTCGTATTTGATTATCTCTTTATATTGAGTTGGACAGTCCAGTATATAAAGATTTTGCGTATACGTCTGATCCACGTGTATTTGAAATTTTAATATACTGGATAGATATAGAGTCACATTCTAGACACTCGGGGATAATTCTGATGATGTGGCCACATCATCAGTATTTATATTCGTGTTTCGAAGGTGCGATATCTATATATTTCCATTAGACTGGTGTGAGAACCAAATCTTATATAGCTAGAACACTTTGTTGTGAATTGGCATCAAAAACAAGATTTTCTGTATATGTATCAAAATTATGAATTTGAAACGTTAAATTCACTAATTGATTGATGTTTGTGTTGTTTGTTCATTTGTTTGCTAATTTTTAACAATTATGCCTAATTGAACCAAATATTGAATTATATTGAAAATTGGTCGCATTTGCTTGCACATACTTGTACTTACATTGAACAGGTCATAGCAAAGAGGCTAGAGCCAGAGAATAAAATTTGTTTGCCCGACAAATAGGTACATGTTTACTACATAATTTCCTGTTTCGTTTGGGTGATGATGATTTTGTGAGCCTATTGGCTAGCCGCTTGGCGTTTTCTTTTTCTTTTTGAGATCTGAAGGACCGGGGAAGCTATTTGAAATTCCCCGATGCTCCCGGTGCAGGGGAGGTTATGGCGAAATTTTTCGAAAATTTAGGGTGTTAGCCAAATTTTTGAAATTTTGAAAATTCTCAGAAACTAAAGAGTTGGAGAATGGAAGCCAGATCGAGCGTAGAGCTGAATAATCAAACCACTTTCGACTTTGTTCCTTTTCGGGGACGAAAAGTTTTAAGTGGGGGAGATTGTAACAACCCGTAAAATGCGAGCCAGTTTGAAATTTTTATTTTGGCGATTTTAGCGAATTTTGAATATTTAAAATAGATTATTTTAAATAATATCGACGAGAAATTTATTTTGAATATAATTTGAACGTATATATTATATACGTCGTTGTTAGAATATATAATAATTATATATAATAATAAAAGGAATTGAAAATGGCGCGGTAGTTCGAAAATTCGATTTCTAATTTCAAATGAATATACAGAATTCAATATAAGTCAGAATTGAACGAAACAAGAAATATTTGAATCTGTATAACTATATCTTTGTAACGAAGTTAACAAACTGAGATTTCATTTTAGAAATGATAAGATATGTCCAGTTTAAAATTAGAAATAGTCGCTGTGGAATTTATATATATTTTTATATATATAAGGCCCTTAAAAATAGCCATTTTGCAAACGACCTCGGATTTCGACGAAACCAGTTTTGTTGGGTCCGTGATGTTAAGTTATTGCTAGATTCCAAATTTCATAATTTTTCGAATCAATATGTGAGCGTGGCAAAGGAAAACGCGTTTGACCAGTTTCAGTTGATTATAATCGACTGGAAATTGGCCATTTTTCTAACGGTCTCAGAATTCGACGAAACTAGTTTTGTTAGGACCGTATCGTCAATACGAAGCTAGAAAATATTTTTCTGGAATTTTTCGAGTTAGTATGTGACCCCGGTAATTCGAAATGCGCGTTTAAATTCAATATAGTGATTTAAATGTAAATTTAACGAAAACTGGTTGTAACGTTCGAATCAGCTTACGATGCATATCCCATTGTGTTCGGAATGGGGGTAAAATGCTATGGACGACAGGCGGTGGGCCTCGTTTCGAGGTCGTATGTAAAAGTCAGCTTTTTGAAAATTAATTAATTAATTAAATAAAAAAAAAGAGGAAGCCTCTCCCCGTTAACCCGCTTAGGCCCCCCCTTATTTTCAAAATCACTTCAGAATAAAAAAAAAAGGGGGAAAGACGAACCGGACCTCAGGGAGGCCGCCGCCCAGCCTCTTGGCGCCGCCGCGCCAAGCGCAGCGCCCCCTCCTCCACTTCCTCTCCGTCCCCTTCTTCTCCTCCCCTTCGTTCTTCGAGCCCCACGCTTCCCAAAACCACCGCAACCCGAACCCGCCCTGAAACCCAAGCTGAAGCCGCCACAGCTCCAAGCTCGCCCTCCACCGCCAGTCGCTACCGTGCCCCCCCCTTTCCGTGCTGCTGATCTGAAGCGAAACCCCCCCCCCTGTAAGTTTTTTCTGCTTTGTAAACTGATTTTTATTTTCTTTTCTAAAATAAAACCGATTTTATTTTATATTTTAAAACTGAACATTTATTTTCATTTTAAAATTGAAATAAATGTTTTAAGAGAATAAAGAAAAAGATCGAATTTTTATAAAGAAAAAGATTGAATTTCTATCATAAGAAGATTAGGTTTTTCTTCGCTTAAAGAATGGATATTTCTTTGAATGAAAATAAATTTTCTTTAATTTCGAAGATAGATTTATGTTTGATTTCGAAAATAGATTTTCTTTGAATTGGAAAATCGATTTTCCCTAGAATTGAAAAAGAGACTTTCTTTGAAATGAAAGATTAGATTTTCTTGGAATTGAAATATTTTTATGAGGATAAAAATATGATTTTAACTAATATGTTATGAAAATATTTTTAGAAATTTAAAAATATAATTTACGTCGTATATACGGTATTAATAAAATAGCTACAATGGGTTTTAGAAAAAAAATAGTAAAATAGCAAAGTGATAATAGCATGGTTTCAAAATATGATTTTTTATATATTGAACTTCGAAATAAAAATATGATTTTTTATATATTGAACTTCGAATTAAAAATATGATTTTTTATATATTGAACTTCGAATTAAAAATATGATTTTTATATGTTGAACATCGAAGTGAAAATTCGATTTTTATATATTGAATAACGAAGTAAAAATCCGATTTTTACATATGTAGTGAAAGCGGACAACGAAGGTGACCAAAAGGCGGGAACGACGAAGATCTCTACAATGAAGTGCCGTGGAGCTAGGATAGCTATCTGTGAGAATTTCTCACCTTTCAATTTTATTTCTAGTTATATATATATATACTAGGATGCAGACGGTGCTTATTAGAAGCACCCGACACCCGTCCACATACCATGGACTTGTTTGTTTGGTTGTGTAGTTGGTTAGATTATTTGATTTGGATTTGATTGATTGGTTGAATTGGAAATTGATTAAAATTGATATGTGAATGGCGTGGGCCTTCACTAGACTGGGGATAAGGCTAGGCCTTGTCCCGTTTCTAGTATCGTGCCGTTATGCCGCCGAAATTTTCTAAAATAAGTTAGAAAAATAAAAATATCATTTTATTTAAAGAATGAATTGAATAGAAATTCATAGGTTGAAATAAAATGTTTTATCGTTAAAAATATAATTTTTAACGCGAAGTGAATAAAATAGAAAATTCATTTACAAACCAGACGGTTTGTTTATGTACACCTATTTGAAGGACATTGATTGGGACGATAAAATTTACTCATCGCCCAACAGCACAAATAAAATATGTGTTTGATTGTTTGAAACCCCACACGGGTGTTGGGATGAAATTTGAAGTTCACTCATCCTGATTGATTAAATATGTCGATCGATTGATTGACAGGCTGTTATAAGCGTTGAATATCTATATTTGATGCTTATACAGTGTAGTGCACTTTGGTTGATGGTTGATTATTTTTAAATGCTATAATACATGTGTTGTATGGAAATCCATATAAAAATCTTTATATGGTAATTGATTGGGCCTCATTCCAATTTAGAAAACAAAGAATATTATAAAATAAAAGTTCATGTGTTGACAGTAATCATTCATTGAGATTGGTCATGTGTTGAACGAAATATTTTAATATTAAGATTTACATCTTTATCGATATAAAATAAAAGTTCATGTGTTGACAGTACTCATTCATTGAGATTGGTCATGTGTTGAACGAAATATTTTGATAATAACAACTATTTTGAAAAAAGAAATATTTGAAATAGAATATTTGAAAAATAGAAATTTATGAAGCCGTGTTGATTAGATTGACGCCATTTTGACGTGAGCGATATTCATATCGATTTTATTCATCTTAAAATGAATATTGAAAAGTGATTTCGAAATCGAATATTTCGAAATGAAATGAATTGAAAAAGAATTCAAATTGAATTGAAAACGATTTCGAAATGAATTGAATTGAAAACGATTTCGAAATGAATTGAAAAAGAATTCAAATTGAATTGAAAACGATTTCGAAATGAATTGAATTGAAAACGATTTCGAAATGAATTGAAAACGAATTCAAATTGAATTGAAAACGATTTCGAAATGAATTGAAAAAGAATTCAAATTGAATTGAAAACGATTTCGAAATGAATTGAATTGAAAACGATTTCGAAATGAATTGAAAACGAATTCAAATTGAATTGAAAACGATTTCGAAATGAATTGAAAACGAATTCAAATTTAATTGAAAACGATTTCGAAATGAATTGAAAACGAATTCAAATTGAATTGAAAACGATTTCGAAATGAATTGAAAACGAATTCAAATTGAATTGAAAACGATTTCGAAATGAATTCAAATTGAATTGAAATTTGAATTGAATAGAAATGAATTTTAAAACGAATTTATAAAGGAGAATTCAATTTTGATTTGAATTGAAATGGAAGTTGAAAATGCTTTTGAAACGAATTTAAAACTATTTATATAATTCGTTTTAAACAGAAGTCGACGAAGTATATATTATATATATATAATATAATGGCCTGAATAGAACGCGCCGCGCCGCGGTAGTTCGTGAATTTCGACCATTTATTTCAAACGGACATTACGGGAGATCCGACCGTCGGATTCTCCTAAAACCGGAACCGTTGGGTTCGTATCAAAAAGAGCTTTCTAACGAATGTTAGAAATTTGAAATCTAACCGTTGGATTTGGAGATACGTCCAAATCAAATTCGAAAAAGGTCGCTGTAAGTGCAGTTCGATGGCCATTGTTGGAAATCGACTGTACGGGCCTTGATAAAATTATTAAAAATAGTAATAATTTGTGTAAAATCATAAGAAATGATTTAGAAAGAATTGGGGTGAAAAACTCCATATTTGAAAAGATAAAAATAGATTTTTATCGAAATGAACTAGTTTTGAACTAGAATTATAATTCTATTTATTTTTAAATAAATAAATTGAATTTGAAATGGTTTTGAAAATAACCAAAATTTCCAATGATTGCATTGGAATGGATTTGAATCGAAATTGTCTTCGGAATATTTCGATGTTGGAATTCGTGATTATACAGGTGTTGTTATGGAAATTTGAAAGATATATATTTATATCGTTATTTCCAATACGACATTTGTTAGTCGTAGAATTTGATATTGAATATAAGCCGATATATTTTCTATTCAGAGCCTTGTATTGAATATCGAATGTGATTTGGGTTTGTCGTGAATGGTGTCTTCACTAACACTGTTCTTTAACCCAATTGAGAAATGATTAAATCTTTTTATTTAGATTTAATGAAAGGTACCAATTAACTGATATTTAATTGGAATTGAATTGATATTGATTTTTGGGTTTATCGTGAACAGTGTTTTAAATAACACTCGTTCTTTAACCCGATAATTAAGGGAATGTGATTTTGGGTTTATCGTGAAACGTGTTTTAAATGACACTGATTCTTTAACCCAGTCGAAGATTAAAACTAAGTGGAGTTTTAATGAATCTTTAATTAGATTGGAATAATCGAGAATGGAGTATCACCAGTTTTACTCCAGGCGATAGTTAAATCTTTAATTAGATTTGAACGTGAAATGGTAATTGAATTTACCGATAACATTGTGGTGTTAGATATGAAGTATTACCAGTTTTACTTCATGGGATAAATAGGTTGGGGATTGGGAAATTAAAACAAATGATTACTTCGGTAAGTTTCGTTAATCCCGACTAGTTTGAATTGATATTCAAAAGTAGATTAAAGAATAAATTAAAGAATTTATCTTTGATAAAATTTATGGGAACCTTTCCCTATGAATGTGAAATTAGAAATTAACTGTCGGTTAGCCAAGCAGAATGGTTTTCTGGATATTGATCTGATGTTGGTTTCGGCCTTCGGGGTTAATATTTGGGGAATTATTCTCTTGATTAATTTACGGTTAATGACTGATGAATTGGAATGAGGCGTATGTTGTGTTTGTGTAACACTTATTTAAAATATACGCGAGTTATTCGGAAAGACCGGGTTTATCCCATTTCGAATAACTGATACGACGATAAGTCGAAGATGAAGACGATGGTCGAAGACCGGAGGTCTTCACGTCGTTTGGGTAATTACTGATGATCTTGATTGGGCTGTAACCCCAATAAGATGGAAACAGTTAGTGATCGTCCAGACGTACTTGGAGATCGATGGATATGCGGGGTACTAGGTGCCTCCGGTTTCGTTCAGACCCAGAACGGACTTGTAAATGGACTGTGTGTCTGACATTGGATTTTAGTCCGTGTGATTGATCTCTATTAAATATATATCTGTTTGGCGGCAGAGAATTTATTCTCTTGCTTAACGCCCTTCTTTGAGACGTACGAGCTCAGGGGTTATATATCGATGGATATCAAACGCATGGAGTGAATTGCCTGTGTGGCATGCCTAAGTGGCAATTGATCGAGGCTTCTGTTGAAAAGCAAAGTCTTGTGGTGATGATCAAAGCACGGCCTTTGTGGCGTAGCTTTGTGTAACGTTTACTTCGCGAGTTTCACACCCGGTATGAACCAAAAACGGGAGAGGACCTCAGGGAGGGCATGCGTTTCCTTCTAGCTAAAAAGTGGCGTCAGTGGTTTTACACGCCCTGACGAGTTTGACTTATGTGGTTGTTGCTGTTGCGAGGCGCCTCGGATTGATCGGTCGTTCTCGAACCGATGGAGTCATTCGTTGGCTCATTGACACCCCAAAGGGTGGGGAAACGCATGTTCAGGGTTTAAGTTTAATCCACATCGGTGGACTGGCCCTGACGATCCAAGGGTCACTCGAGCTCTGATCCTGAGACACGGGCTAGAGCGTCTCGAATCGGTTGAGGACTATCTTTTGCCTCGGTTCATAGACGGAAATCCAATTTCCAAATACGTGACATTTGCGGTTTTAATTGTAATCCTATATATGGCGACATAGTGGGATGGGGCGCTTATGCCGCCTATGATTGATACTTATGATTTGAAGTTGTTTTATACACTATACACTTATAATAGTATCAAATGATTTGTTTTAAACGTATCAAACATTCTTTGGCTGTTATAAGGGAAAACCCTATCCTCGGCTGCGTTGCATTGTGTGATGGGACCTGGGTCTTATAACAGCTTCATTTTTCTTTATTTAGCATTGCGCTGTTTGTTTTATGCACTGGTATTCTTGGGAGGAAACCCGTTCCGTGTTATACGGCGTGGTCCCTTGATTTACCTAATGATTTAAAATAAAGATTAATAACTGTTTTAGTTCTCACACCAGTCACATGACTGACCTGGAGTTTATTGTTTTAACCTAAACTCTGGGTGCCCCTATTTTGACACGGGCAGCTAGTAGTTTTGGTTTTGCAGATTTATATTCATAGGATCCTGGTTTACAGCTGGAACGGTATCCGGAAAGCTTTGTATCCGTATATCTCTTCTAGTTGTGTATTTTATTACTTTCCGCTGCTATGTATTTAAATGTAATTTAAATCTCTGATATTTCTGTGTAATATTCATTTATACTCTGTATATTCTTGTAATCTGATGCATTGTTGTAATAAGCAATGAAATATTCTTCTGTATGTGTTCTGTTGTGGTTTGTTCTCGAACTATCCGACACTTTCCTTTACGGGGAAGTTACGGGTTTTCACACATCGTGTAGGTATAAGCCGTGCATTCTCAAGTTGTATCGGGTTGCCACTTTAGGGGAGTGATACACCCCACTGTGGGGCCAGCACGGGTATCTACGAGTAGGGAGCCGATCGAAAGTGGGTAGTGGGGTACACCTAGTGGAGATAGGGGCAGAAGGCACCTATGTATTCAGCTAGGGGTACGTAAGGCTATTTATAAAGTTTCTGTGTGAAGCAAGTGGGATCAAACAATAGGGTGACTGGTGTGGTGCAGTGTAGTAATGTGCGGTGCAGTGTAGTAATCATTCGTTAGTAATTAGGTGTGCCTTTACCGTTATCTTTAACGTTATCTTAAACGCTATCTTTATCTTCCTAAGAGTTCATAGACATTTACTTGTCTTCCAGCTTATGCCTTAGTCTAGTTATTTTGATAATAGTATTGTTAGAATTATCATACTCGCCAGACTTTATGTCTGACCCCCTCTATTTCTATCCTTTTTCCCCCTCCAGGTCCTCAGGTTGGGCCCAGCTCTAGTGGAGTTTGATTGAATTGATTCATCTCTCTTTGGAAAGCTTGGACCATTGAAGTAAAGTCCAGCTTGTTATCTTTTTAATGGCTATTTATGTAATGGGATTATGTATTTTGTTTTTATGAAGATGGATATTGTACTTGGTTATGATCTATGGTTTTATGATGTAACAAACATGTTTAATTTCCGCTGCAATAAAATGAAGTTTTAGATTTCCAAGTACTATTTACTCTCTGTCTTGTTGTAATTTTTCTGTTCTATACTCACTTATAACCTCCATGGAAGTTAATGCATTCCCTTCGTGAGTGACATTAATGGACATACGGTGTTACAGAACCTGGGGGGCGGACGAAAGAAAAAGAGGCGAAAGAAAACGGGTCAGTCATAAAGACTGGTAAGTCCTAGTGACTTTCAGCATAAAAACAGGTAAAGGTAACATGACATGTATAAACTGAAAGTAAACATAAGGATGTTGTCAAGATGGGCAAGAAAGACTAAGATGGCATGATAATTCAAGTATAAATAAAGTATAGCATCGCATGTTCAAGGTTCGCTGCACCAACTGCACTAGTATCCCAAACCCATGTCATATATTAACCATGAAATGATCTCTTGGCCTAATATCATGAAATGACGCATTTCTAGGTCCAACGGAACGATCCACTAATCGATCGGCTCCCTACAAGTTCTAGCTCGTCATGTATCTGTGTCATACGGCCCTATCACGAATGTAGTTACCTGTGCTAGGTCCACCATATGGTGTATCAAACCCTAGGTTGCCAACCATCGACCCGAATCAAGCACGCACAGTGTAAACCTACTGATGCCCAATGCCTGCTTTTTCAACTCCGGACTATGTGCACGACCATAGTCCGCGTGAACCTACACTGGCGCACCAACTCAGCCGTCGTTCTGGTCGCTTACAATTCAGCCCAGTAATCGTGCCCCACCCTGCCTAGTTCCAGGGTACCATGATACATCTAAGTGGGTTACTACTGAAATGGTCCGCGTAACTAGGGTTTCGTTCAGCAGGTTAAGTGTTGTCATTTAAATTCGTGACTTAACCCCATCAGTCTAGCATGTCAAGTTGGTAAGTGTTGTCTTTCATGTTCATGACTTAACCCTATCATGTGTCATTAATTCATTAATGCACCCTAACCTCTCACATCATACCTGTTGTTGTGGTCACTGGATATGCCGGGTGGTTCTAGGCAGATTTACACCACAACTCAGTCTGACCTCGGGTTTTCAAGCGCGATATGACCAACTACCCACATTGGATCCTATTGTTTGTAGTAACTGGATTTCCCGGGCGGTTCCGGGCAGAATTACACTGCAAACTCAACCCAACCTCGAGTTGGCCATTTTCAAGTTCGTTCTAGTGTCATGTCCATGTTCAAATTTCAAGTCAAGTTCGTGTCAAGTTTCATGGCAAGTTTCATGTCAAGTTTCAACTTATGCCTATTATCAAGTTCATGATTCATGTTCATAACAATTTCATGTTTTTCCTAATCTACCCAAATCGTATTCCCATCGCACGTAAACGTGAATCGATCTAAATTACAAGTAAATCCAAATTCAGAAATAAAGGGAATAACATCAAAACTACGTTAGGCAAAAAGGACGAGCATAAAGTGATAAAAGGGATTTACAAGACTTGCATGACATAACTTGAGATAATTGGTTACAACATCACTGGCATATAGAATAATAGTCCCAAAACATTAGGATTATAGATCTAGCATAATAAGGTGATAGTCATGATAAAGGTGATAATCCAAACTTGTGAAAAGTAGATTGATCAACATCACAGGCATGATAATACTATGGACATGAAGGAATTCGATTTACATCATAAATAGGTCCAAACTGATTTCATAGCAATATTCCCAAATGTCAAGATCAAAGATGGAAACTAGAATAGATGTGAATCGGTTATCATACTTAAGTCCAATTTCACTTTATCTCATGTCCAAATTACAATTAACAAGTTTAAATATCAAAGTAACTAGAACTTACAGATTGTGGTCTAAGAAATTGAGATGCAGAAGTTGAATCTATAAACTAGTCATCGAATTGTTGAATCGTTGAATAGTTGAATCTTGATTTGATTGTAGAAGCGAATCCCAAATATGCAATTCCTAGCCGTAGTCTTCCAGAAATAGTCTTTATGTTTTATTTTATTTTAATTTAATTTACAAGAAGTCATGTCCATCAAGAATTTGTGTAGCATAAGGTTAGAGAAGAATGGTGTAAAGAGAATGAGGCTAGGAGGTTGTTTATATAGGATTAGATGAACGAAACTAGACTGAAAACGAGACCAGAAACAACAGAATGAACCCAGGCTCAAAACAAGGTTTTGGCAACAGGTCGACCCCCAGGTCGACCATAGGGTCGACCTGGTCTCTGCGAGGTCGACCATAGTGTCGACCCCCAGGTCGACCTGGTCCTAGGCGGGAAAATTCCCGCCCAGTCTGCGCTGGGGTTTGAATTCGAATTTCGAGCTATTTTCGATTCTGAAAATTCCTGAAACTTCGGAGGGTCCTATCTCCCTTATACGGACTCCGTTTCTCGAAAACTCAGACTCTTTTCCAAGCATAATTTCGAGACGAACGCAATGGCGCATCCCGTTTCCCTTGATTCTTATTTTAAAATTTAATTCTGCATTGATTTATGGTTTTAACATGTTATAAAAATACGGGTTGTTACATTCTCCCCTCCTTAAAGGATTTCGTCCCCGAAATCTTCAAGTTAAGAAGAATTCATCCAATCATCCATCTACTCAACCATCATCCACATGCAACCATTGTCCTTAAAAGATTTCTAATGTTGTATGAACTTATGCAAGAGTGTGTGTATATGTACTTATCTACTGCAAAAGATCAGGCGGTTACTAATTCAGTAGACCTCCTTAATGCAAAATATGTTAGAGTAATGAGTCCAACATGTATGCAAATTCCTAACATACTTTATGATCTCTACATGAGTGCACAAACATTCATTCATATGCAACATCCAAATGATAGCATATCAAGTTTCCATCCATATACAAGTATAAGCACCCGTGCATATGCAATATGAAATATGTGACTGAGCCAATCTAGTGCCTAATGTGTGTTATGAAACCACGAGCAACCACTTGCAATCATCAACCATAACATGTTTCAATCACATGTTTACATCCAAAAGGGTTCTACCTAAGGTTCTTCAAGATAGGATCGAGAAGATAACAAGACAAACATGGATAGCAAAAGCATGTACATGATACGAAGGTATGTAAACTTATAGGAAAAAGAGATCGAGAAAGTACCCTAAAAAAGAAATGGGTATAGCGAGCGTATCTTCTCTTCGGTTTCCCAAGTTGCGTCCTCTTGGGCTTCACTCCATTGTACTTTAACTAGCTTGACTTCTCGATTCCTTAGCTTCTTGATCTTCGTTCCTAAAATACGAATCGGAACTCGCCTCAATGTTGCTTCCTTTTCCACTTCTACACCTTCAAGGATGCTTGGCTCAACCACTTCGGCAGACTCATGTAAGCACTTGCGGAGATGAGAAACGTGAAAGACATTGTGTACTCCGGCCAACCTCTCGGGCAACTCTACCTTACAGGCCATCTGTACAATCCTCTCGATGATAAAGAACAGTCCTACGAACCTCGGTGCTAACTTTCCAACCGCTCCAAAGCGAACCACATTGCGTAAAGGAGAAACTTTTATAAAGACCATATCTCCGACTTCGAACTTTAGGTCGGTCCTTCTCTTGTCCGCGTAGGATTTCTGTCTATCTCGGGCCATTTTCATCCGTCTTCGTATCAACTCAACCTTCTCGGAAGTGTCCCTTATCATGTCGGGCCTAAGTATGAGCTTGTTTGTTGACTCCTACCAACAAGTTGGTGATTTGCACGGTCTTCCATATAAAGCTTCGAATGGTGCCATTCCTATGCTAGCTTGGTAACTATTATTATATGCGAACTCAACGAGAGGTAGGTGATCTTCCCAAGTGCCACCAAAGTCAAGAATGCATAGTCTCAAAAGATCCTCTAGTACCCTATTTACCCTTTCGGTTTGTCCATCCGTCTGTGGGTGATAGGCCGTGCTTAAACTTAGTCGTGAAACCATTGCTTTTTGTAAACTATTCCAAAATTTGCTAGTGAAAATCGGGTCACGATCGCTAACTATACTAGAAGGAACTCCATGCAATCGTATTATTTCTCGAAGGTACATGGACGCCAGCCATGATGCGGTCCTCTTGCTCTTCACAGGAATGAAGTGAGTGCTCTTCGTGAGTCCATCTACTATAACCCATATGCTAGTATTGCCCTTCCTTGACCTTGGCAATCCATCCACGAAATCCATCGAGACACTCTCCCATTTCCACAGCGGAACCTCCAAAGGATGCAATAGCCCACCGGGCTTTTTTGACTCGGCCTTTACTTGTTGGCACACCATGCACTTAGAAATGATTTCCGCCACGTCCTTTTTCATCCCATTCCAAAAGAAAATGCGCTTCATATCCTTGTACATTTTATCCCCTCCGGATGTATAGTCATCTTCGAGTGATGCGCCTCTTCGAGAACTCTCTTTACTAATCTCTCACTAATGGGACACATAATCTCCCATCACGCCTTAGCCATCCCTTGTCATCTATGGCATACCTACTGAGGTGACTTGACATCTCACCTCTAATCAACTTGTCCATGATCTCGACTATCTGTTGGTCTTCCTTTTGTGAAGTCCCTACTTAGTCTAGAAGCGTAGGCCTTAACTCAAGAGATGCTAATGTGCTAGCCAATGACTCGACAACAGGTGAGAAATCAAAGGTTGCTATAAACTCTAGACTTTTCCTTTCAACAAACAAAGGACTCAAAGTCAACCTTTTCCTACTTAGCGCATCCGCCACTACGTTACCCTTGCCAGGGGTATAAGCTATATCGAAGTCATACGATGCCAAGAATTCCATCCACCTCTATTGCCTTATATTCAAATCTTTTTGCGAAAAGAGGTACTTAAGCGATTTGTGATCGGTATACAACTCGAACTTCTCACCTAGAAGATAGTGGCGCCAAGACTTAAGCGCAAAAACAATCGCGGCCAATTCTAAGTCATGTGTGGGATAGTTTTTCTCATGAACTCTAAGTTGTCTACACCCGTAGCATATCACTTTCCCTTCTTGCATTAGGACAGCGCCTAATCCCGTGCCGCACGTATCTGTGTACACCGTAAACATCTTACCTCCGTCGGGTAATGCCAAAACTGGAGCTGTGGTAAGGGGTTTCTTAAGCCCTTGAAAAGCAACGTCACATTCTATGTCCCATGCAAAAGCTAGGTTCTTCTTCGCTAACCTAATAAGAGGGGCCGAAATATTAGCGAAGTCCTTAATGAACTTCCTTTAGTAGCCCGCCAAACCGAGAAAGCTTCTCACTTCCGTTGCGTTCTTAGGGACTTTCCAGTCTTGCACCACAGCTACCTTTGCGGGGTCCACAGCTATACCTTGCTTAGAAACTACATGTCCAAGAAACCGAACATCTTTTCTCCAAAAATGACACTTGGAGAACTTAGCCTTTAACTCGTGTGCTCTAAGCGTATCCATGACTTCCTTGAGATGTCTAGCATGTTCTTCCTCGTCATTTGAGAGGATCAAAATATCATCCACGAAGACCACCACAAACTTGTTAAGGAACTCCCTAAAAACCCTACTCATCAAGTCTACGAAGTACGCGGGTGCATTCATCAAACCAAACGGCATGACGAGCCATTCGAAGAAACCATCTGGAGTCCTAAACGCAGTCTTGTCAATGCTATCCTCCGCCACTCTAACTGATGGAATCCTGTAGCTAGATCAAGTTAAGAGAAAACAGACGCTCCTACAAGCTGGTCGAACAAGTCGTCGATTCTCGGTAGTGGGTGCCTATTCTTCTTAGTCATCTTGTTTAACTCACGATATTCTACGCATAGACGAAGCGAACCATCCGCCTTAGTAGCGAATACCACCGAAGCACCCCATTCAGTAACGCTTTGCCTAATGAAATTTTTCTCAAGCAACTCCTTAACTTGCTAACTAAGCTCTTTTCTCTCTCTCGGGGCCATTTGTCTAACGGGCAATGCAACTGGCTTAGCATTATCAACAAGATATATACGGAAATCTATCTCGCGTTTAGGGGGTAACCCCTTAACCTCATCAAAGACATTGGGATATTCTCGGACAACCTTTACTAATTGCAAATCATCGATAGACGAGTCAAGAGATTCTAGATAACATATCATGACAGGACCCATAGGGTTACAAGAAATTTCAAGGGTATTACAATGGCGAATCACGAGTCTAACTACCATTCGTTCACAATTGAGAATGGCTCCATTATTGGACAGCTAATCCATGCATAGAATCAAACCGTATACCATAAATCCCAGAACATAAGCATTACACGTGAATTCTACGCTTAAGATAGAAATCCTCAAATCCACACAAATCATAGATAAATGAGCGGAGCCACCAATTGGATTTGAAACAATAACAGGATCCTCAAGTAGATTAGTACTTAGGTGTAGAGTTTCAACAATATCAGAAGAAAAAGTATGCGATGCGCCAGAATCAAACAAGGTTCGAACAGGATTATCAAAAAGATAGACTAAACTTTCGACAGTAATATTTCTACCTCGTTCTTGCGGAGGTACCGTGAGAGCGTGGACTTGTCCTCCAGAAGAAGATCCAACTCCCTGCCCTTGCTTCCTTGGGCAGGCCTTAGCCATGTGTCATGTCTCACCACAGTGGAAACAGCCACCCATCTTCCTTTTCTTATTCATGCAGTCTTTGACCAGATGTCCTGGAATGCCACAGAAGTTACACTTTCTCTTTTCACGAGGTTTGTTGTTCTTCTCGCCTTTCTTTGGATCAGCCTTCTTGTTCTGTGACCCTTTCCCCTTCTTATCTTGTGGCCCTTCTACTTTTGCCTCATTCTTGCCCTTGTCTTCCTCATTTAAGAGTGCCATGTCTACTAACCTTTCGTAAGTAGCTCTATAGGTATGTGGGTCATAGCCAAGCTATGAAGTGGCTCATTCAATCCCTTGACAAAACTGAGAGCCTTCTTTTGAGGAGTATTCACCAAGTCCAGTCCAAATCGGGCCAGCTGATTGAATTGATTGATGTGCTCCTTGACCTTCATACTCCCTTGCTTAAGAGACAAGAACTTTTCCAGCTGTAAACTTCGTTCAGCTTGTGAGAGGAATTTCATCTCAAACCTTATTCTGAAATCCATCCATGTTTCAACCGGCCTCTCAACGTTAGTGACTTCCCACCAATAGGAAGCTTCATCTTTGAGCAACCATACTGCCAACTGTACCTTCTGCCTATCGTCCACCCCGAAGATAACAAACAGATCCTCAGTTTCTTTGAGCCAGTTCCTCGCTTCTACGAATGATTCAGTTCCTTTGAAATCCTTTCCACCCATGGCCCTAAAATCTCTACAGGTCTTTGAGAAAGCATTTGCATGAGGAGGAGGAGGAACCGCTGCGGCTGGAGGAGGAATATCTGCTGGGCCTGCATCGTTGGCCCTAGCCTCTAAGTACCTCCTGAACCAGCCAGGTATTGGCACACCCTCTGGAAGGTTAAGATTCCCAGACATGCTGAAATTAAAAAGAAGAGATTCAAAACGAGGAAACCAAGGATAGTGCTAATGGCTTTTGGGGAATAGCCTTTAAAAAAAACAAGTCTTTTCTTGAAAAAATGTTACTTTGTAAACGGTTTTGAAAATATTTCTAGAAGGTTTTAAAAACTTTTGCCCAGTCTGGTAACCTACTGCTCTGATACCAAGTGTAACACCCCACCTCCGCTAGGGTCACTCACAAAGGGAATGCACTAGTTTTGGAGGAGCGTTATCGAGGTAAACAAACACAGAAATATTACAAGATAGAACAAAAATAAAACAGCGGAAGAATCAAATGATAAATTTCATTACATTCAAAAAGAGTCAAAACCTTTTACATCCAAAGTACCAAATAGCCAAAGTCATTATTTTCCATCACAACAAATTCTGTCTTGCATAAATAAAGAAGCATAAACTTAAAACAACAAAAGTAGCTTAATTCCCCAAAGGTAGCAGAAATGCAGCCATAGCATAGCTCAAGATCAAACCGCACACGAGTGAACCGAAAGCAAGAGAAATCCAAGCTAAGTGCTAGAGTTTCCTCCGTGAGAACCTTGGGGGGGGGGGGGACGAAAGAAAAAGAGCCGAAAGAAAACAGGTCAGTCATAAAGACTGGTAAGTCGTAGCGACCTTCAGCATAAAAACAGGTAAAGGTAACATGACATGTATAAACTGAAAGTAAACATAAGGATGTTGTTAAGATGGGCAAGATAGACTAAGATGACATGATAATTCAAGTATAAATCAAGTATAGCATTGCATGTTCAAGGTTCGCTACACCAGCTGTAGTAGTATCCCAAACCCATGTCATATATTAATCATGAAATGATCTCTTGGCCCAATATCATGAAATGATCCATTTCTAGGTCCAACGGAACGATCCACTAATCGATCGGCTCCCTACAAGTTCTAGCTCGTCATGTGTCTGTGTCATACGACCCTATCACGAATGTAGTTACATGTGCTAGGTCTACCGTAGGGTGTATCAAGCCCTAGGGTGCCAACCATCGACACGAATCAAGCACGCACAGTGTAAACCTACTGATGCCTAATGCCTGCTTTTTCAACTCCGGACTATGTGCACGACCATAGTCCGCCTGAACCTACACTGGCGCACCAACTCAGCCGTCGTTCTGGTCGCTTACAATTCAGCCCAGTAATCGTGCCCCACCCTGCCTAGTTCCAGGGTACCATGATACATCTAAGTGGGTTACTACTGAAATGGACCGCGTAACTAGGGTTTCGTTCAGCAGGTTAAGTATTGTCATTTAAATTCGTGACTTAACCCCATTAGTCTAGCATGTCAAGTTGGTTAAGTGTTGTCTTTCGAGTTCATGACTTAACCCTATCATGTGGCATTAATTCACTAATGCACCCCAACCTCTCACATCAGACCTGTTGTTGTGGTCACTAGATATGCCGGGCGGTTCCAGGCAGATTTACACCACAACTCAGTCTGACCTCAGGTTTTCAAGCGCGATATGACCAACTACCCACTTTGGATCCTATTGTTTGCAGTAACTGGATTTGCCAGGCGGTTCCGGGCAGAATTACACTGCAAACTCAACCCAACCTCGAGTTGGCCATTTTCAAGTTCGTTCTAGTGTCATTTCCATGTTCAAATTTCTGGTCAAGTTCGTGTCAAGTTTCATGGCAAGTTTCATGTCAAATTTCAACTTATGCCTATTATCAAGTTCATGATTCATTGTCATAACCAATTCATGTTTTGCCTAATCTACCCAAATCGTATTTCCATCGAACGTAAACGTGAATCGATCTAAATTACAAGTAAATCCAAATCCAGAAATAAAGTGAATAACATCAAAACTACGATAGGCAAAAAGGATGAGCATAAAGTGATAAAAGGGATTTACAAGACTAGCATGACATAACTTGAGATAATTGGTTACAACATCACTGGCATATAGAATAATAGTCCCAAAACATTAGGATTACAGATCTAGCATAATAAGGTGATAGTCATGATGAAGGTGATAATCCAAAATTGTGAAAAGTAGATAGATTCAACATCACAGGCATGATAATACTATGGACATGAAGGAGTTTGATTTACAACATGAATAGGTCCAAACTGATTTCATAGCAATATTCCCAAATGTCAAGATCCAAGATGGAAACTAGAATAGATGTGAATCTGTTATCATACTTAAGTCCAATTTCACTTTATCTCATGTCCAAATTACAATTAACAAGTTTAAATCTCAAAGTAACTAGAACTTATAGATCGTGGTAAAAGAAATTGAGATGCAGAAGTTGAATCTAAAACTAGTCGTCGAATTGTTGAATCGTTGAATCTTGATTTGATTGTAGAAGCTAATCCCCAATATGCAATTCCTAGCCATAGTCTTCAAGAAATAGTCTTTGTGTTTTATTTTAATTTAATTTAATTTAGAAAAAGCCATGTCCATCAAGAATTTGTGCAGCATAAGGTTAGAGAAGAATAGTGCAAAGAGAATGAGGCTAGGAGGCTGTTTATATAGGATTAGACAAACGAACCTAGACGGAAAACGAGACCAGAAACATCAGAATGAACCCAGGCTCAAAACTGGTTTCTGGCACTAGGTCAACCCCCAGGTCGACCATAGGGTCGACCTGGTCCCTGGGAGGTCGACCATAGTGTCGACCCCTAGGTCGACCTGGTCCTGGGCGGGAAAATTCCCGCCCAGCCTGCGCTGGGGTTTGAATTCGAATTTCGAATTCGAATTTCGAGCTGTTTTCGATTCTGAAAATTCCTGAAACTTCGGAGGGTCATATCTCCCTCATACGGACTCCATTTCTAGAAAACTCGGACTCGTTTTCAAGCATAATTTCGAGACGAACGCATTGGCGCAACCCGTTTCCCTTGATTCTTATTTTAAAATTTAATTCTGCCTTGATTTATGGTTTTAACATATTGTAAAAATACGGGTTGTTACATAGATAAACTAAGGGAAAGTTATGAATGGAACAGTGAAGGATAGAAGAGATTGATGACCCCAAATAATCATCTTTTCCTAACATGATTATAGAACTCTTCAAAAAACTGATAGAGAGACCAGATATAAGCTCGAAGACATATAAGACAATTTTAAGGCATTTAATGTGGTTAAGATAAGTAGATGAAAAGAAGATGGTATCATCAGCAAATTGGAGATTGCCAAAGACGAATTAGGAAGATGAATACCATCAAAATAATTATTTGCAATCATCCTTTTTATCATTTGATTAAATACATCTGCAATCAGCACAAAAATAAGGGGAGATAATGTATCTCCCTATCAAAGCCATCTATTGGATTTAATTAAACCTCCATTGTTTCCATTAATGCAAATAGATGAGTGGCTAGTCCTTAGAATGCAATCAATCCAGTTACACCAACGTTGTGAAAATCCTCTATGACTGAACATCTGAATAATAAATTCCCAATTTACAGTGTCAAAAGCTTTGGAAAAGTCTAATTTTAGGACGAAGGTATGGAGGTATTATGATAAAAGGAAATTACCTCTTGAGTAGCTGCAATACAGTCGTGAATGCAACGCCCATGAATGAAAGTTGATTTCTCAGCACCAATAAGATCGGAAATAGCAGATTGGAGACGATTAGCAAGGGTTTTGGTAATGATTTTGAAAGTGGTATTAAGCAAACTAATGGGATGAAAAGGGGAGAGAGAATTAGCACTAGTGAATTTGGGAATGAGGACAATGGAAACATGGTTCAGACGAGATATAAGGCCAGGGTTATTATAAAATTCATTATACATGTCAATAATGTCATTTTTGATAACAGCCCAAAACGATTTAAAAAATGTTGGCCCAAAACCATCTGGGCCTGGGGCTTTGTCACCGTGCATTTCGTTTAAAGAAGCCCAAATCTCATTTTCTGAAAAAGGATGGTTAGTAGAAACAGAAATAGGAAAATAAAATAGTTTTGAACTTTTCTTATGCCAAATAAGAAGGGAAAAGCAATATTCGTAATATCGAAATATTTTAAGAGTTTTAAATTAACATTCGTTAGCTGTTTTTAATTAAAAAGGCCAAGTAATGCCGAGTACTGAACTAGTAACTCATTTTATTGTCATGTTTATTTATTTGATAGTTAAATAACTGACTATCAAAATCTGACCATATGATTTTTGGTATGGAAAGACCTTTGGATCGAATTTATATTTGAAAAACATTCCGAACCAACAAATACGAGGAGATAATTGAAGATGGAGCATTGAAGATCGTGGATCTTCATAAGCGGAAGAACTACTCGTTGATGTTCTCTGGTTAACTCCGAGAGATATTTCGGCAATGATTCTATCATGGTTGAAATCTCGGATTGCAATGACTACTCGCTACTGATCCATAGGGTAATTCAAGGATGTAGTAGGAGGGTGCCTTCGGTTTGTCTAGTGCCAGGACAACTTATATGGACGAATGTGTGATAGAGTATTTCCAGAGGATTACGTATATTGATTTCTTCAAACGTACTATAGTTGGTGGTGGAAGAATTCGTTCTTTTTTGTCTTAAGGAGGTAGAAGACTTGTTTGGTATCTTCGAGGTGGAAGATGGAAGGAAGGTCCAATTGGCCGCTTGGTTAATGAAGGACGAAGCCTCGTTTTGGTAGGAGGTCACGAATGGAGAGCGTCTAGTAGAGATGTGAATGGATTTCAGGCATAGGTTCGAGATGAAATTTCTCTCACGAGCAGAAGAGAATTTATACATAGAAAGATTCTTGGCGTGGAAGCAAGGAAATTTATCAGTAAATGTAACACCCCGTATGTTGAATAACTTGTTATAATATAAATCAGGGCAGAATTAAATTTTAAAATCTGAATCAGGGGAAACGGGCTATGCCATTGCGTTCGTCTCGGAAAAATACGCGAAATAGAGTCCGAGTTTTCGAAAATCGGAGTCCGTATGACCCAGTTAAGGCCCGAAGAAGTTTTCAGAAATTTAAAACAGATTTAAAAGCAAAAATTTAAACATTTCAGAGGAGGCAGGAAAATTCCCGCCAGGCAGAAGGATTCGACCCTAGGGTCGACATGGGTGTCGACCCCCTCCCTAGGGGTCGACCCTGGGGTCGGGCTAGGGGTCGACACAGGGGTCGACCCCCCTTGTCGGTCTGTGTGACCTGGGTGCAACCTGATGGCTTTTGGGCTGTGCTTGGTGGCTAGGACGAAATCTGACGGCTCTAATCTAATTTAGGGTTAATCTAATGGCCTAAAACACCTAACTACTCTATAAATACACCCTAAGACTACCCTAATTCATACTAAAAATAGATACAACACCGTTATGCCGTCAAAATGCAACTTGAAGGAGCCTCCATCAAATTAAAAGGAAGATAGCTTCTCAAATCTACTTCTAATCAACTCTAGCAACTTAATCTTCTTCTTAGGAGTGCTAATCAACAAGTTGTTAGTTTCTATAGCCTTAATGACCAATTGTTGAAATGATTATGATAGGATATAATGAGGTTATGGCTATGAATGTGGATCAATGCAAGATTATGTTATCATATGCTATGTGTTTGTGATGTTATGCAAGTTATGCAAGTTATGTGCTATGTGTTCATGATGTTATGCAAGTTATGCAAGTCATATGCTATGTGATCATGATGTTATGCAAGTTATGCAAGTTATATGCTACATGTTCATGATGTTATGCAAGTTATGCAAGTCATATGCTACATGTTCATGATGTTATGCAAGTTATGCAAGTTATATGCTATATGATCATGATGTTATGCAAGTTATGCAAGTGTTAGGCTATGTGTTCATGATGCTAGTTATGCAAATTGCTATGATAAACATTGATCCATTATGACACCATGATTATGCAAGTTTGGTGTATGATTATATGCAAGTTCATATATGATATGTTATGCAAGTTTGGTGTATGATTATATGCAAGTTCATATATGACATGTTATGCAAGTTTGGTGTTTGATTATATGCAAGTAACATGTGCAAGTTTACACCTTAGTATGGTATGCATACATATGCAAGTTAACCCCTTTGTATGTCATACATACATATGCAAGTTTACCCCTTTGTATGACATAAGTAACTTATGCCAGTTAACCTCTTTTATGACATATGTGATTCATGCAAGTTTGGGTTGATTATTTATGCTAGTTGGGTTGATGCTATATGCATGTTGACACCTTTAAACCCATGTTGATGCTAATGTTATGCAAGTCGAACCCATTGTATTTGCGATGAATCTTCCCTTTTATGTCATGTTAGCGAATTACGTGGGGAACGATGGGGTTAATATACATGTTAATGAAATGGTGTGAAGTTGGTATGATTATGCATACCATAAAGTGGATGGACATAATTGAGTCAATTATGTACATCGTTAAAATTGGAATTAATTAGGGAAAATTAATTCGAAATACGGGGGTGATTAATTAGGTGTAATTAATCGACTAAGACACGAGGTTGGACCCTTTTGTAGCATAAGACTGCCCGGAACCGACCGGCAAATCCAGCGGCTACAAATGATTGGCCCAATGTGAGCGGTCTTAGGCACAATCTAAATACGTGACAAGTGTAAAGACACGAGGTTAGACTCGGTTATGGGGTAAGGCTGCCCGGACCCAACCGGCAAATCCAGCTGCCATAAAAGATAGTCTAATGTGAGAGGTCTTACAACGGTTACGTTCTTAATCAATTAAGAAACACTTAACCAGATAAGCATGTAGTGGAGCATGAGGGGTTAAGTGGGTGCCTTGGGTGGCATGTGGAAATCAAGTGAGTGCCTTGGGTGGCATGTGGAAATCTAGTGGGTTGCCTTGGGTGGCAATAGAAAATACGATTAGAATACTTAACCAAGTGGAAACATGTAATTAAACATGATTAAAGGGTTAAGTGGGATGCACTAGATAAAGGGACAAGCTTAGGTGGGTAGCTTGTGGGGGCCCATTTCAACCAGTAACCCATATGTATCTTATTGGGCTCGACCCATGTCGAGGACGGGACACGCGTACTGGGCTTGATTATAAGAGGCCAAAACAGGTTAGCGGTGGCAACGCGAGTCCAACGGGTTTCATTTGCGTGTGTGGACCCGGGCTGGTAGGTAAGACGTTGTTGCATCGTGTAGGTATAAGCCGTGCACCATTGGTTGTATCGGGTTACCACTTTGGGGAGTGATACACCCCACTGTGGGGCCAGCACGGGTATCTACGGTAGGGAGCCGATCGCTTGGGGAGTAGTGGGTACACCTAGTGGAGATAGGGGCAGACGACACCTATGTAGTCAGCTAGGGGTACATGAAACTACTGGGTAAATTTTCTAAGTCCTTGGGTGGGATCAACCTTTAAGTAGGAATGACTGGTGTGGTGCAATTAGTAATTACCCTTGGGTGGGTAGATGCGTCTTTACCGTTATCTTAGTTCATCCTATGTCTAGTTGGCTACTTAGTTTAGTCATTTATCCCCAGTCATCCCGTACCAAGTTTATATCATACCCTAATTACTTTAATGATTGTGTTGTTAAAGTTATAGGGCTCACTTAGACTTATGTCTGACCCCGTTGTTTTTATCTTTTTCCCCCTCAGGTCCTCAGGTTGGGCCTAGCACTAGTGGGCTTTGATCAGATTTCTTTATCTATCTTTTGGAGCTTGGACCGTTATGTAAAGCCCAGCTTATCTTTTCTAGTATGGCTATTGTTTATGTAGTGGGATTATGTACTTATGTTTTTATCAGGATGGATATTTAGTACTTCACTCTTTATGGTGTTGTAACTAAACATGTTTACCTTCTGCTGCAATGAAATGATGTTTTAGATTTTCAAGTATTTATATCTGTCTTGTTGTAATTTTTCTGTTCTATATTCACTTAAAATGCTCCACCGAAGTTAAGGCATTCCTTTATGAGTGACCTTAGCGGGTGTGGGGTGTTACAGTAAAGTAGTATGCCAACAAGTTCAATCAGTTGGCGAGATTCGGCTTAGACTTGGTAAACACACCTGAGAAGAAGGCCCTGAGGTTCGTTAAGGGTTTGAATGAGCCGCTACATGGGTTGGCTATGATCCACATTCCTATGGGGGCTACCTTTGAGAGATTGGTTGACATGGCGCTTATGCATGAAGAGGAGAAAGTTGTTAATGCTAATAAGGCACCGGAGAAGAAAGGGGATTAAAAGAAATCACAACAACAAAACAAGAAAGGCGGTAAGGATTACAATGGCAAGGGAAAGAAAAAGTGTTTTAATTGTGGGACACCAGGCCATCTAAGCAAGGACTGTAGGAAAAAGAAGAAGACTGGCTGCTTCCACTGTGGAGAGGCAGGACATCTAGTTAAAGACTACCTGAGGAAACAGGGGCAAGGGCAAAGTACAGGGTCCACTTCTGGAGGGAAGATTCAGGCTCTCATGGGCCAGGGCAGGCAAAAGGGAAGATTCAGGCTCTCATGGCACCAGGACAGGAGAGAGGTAGAAATATTTCTGTTGAAAGTTTGGTTTTTCTGTTTGATCATCATGTTCGTACTTTATTTGATTCTGGCGCATCACGCTCGTTTGTGTCTGCTTCGTTAGTTGAAACACTACACCTAAATACTAGTCTAGTTACAGATCCCATAGTAGTCTCAAATCCTATTGGTGGTTCGGCTCATCTTTCAATGATTTGTCGGGATTAGAGAGTGTCTATTTTAAATGTTGAGTTTGAATGCAACGCCTTCGTTCTTGGCTTCACGGCCTATGGATTGATTCTAGGCATGGATTGGTTATCCAGTAATGGTGTTGTCCTCGATTGTGAAAGGAGAGTGTTTGGACTTATGACTCGCCTTGGCAACACTCTCGAAATCTTTTGTAACCCCATACATTCTGTTATGCTTAGTTACCTAGAATCCCTTGATGCATCTGTTGAAAATTTGCATTCTATTAGAGTAGTCCGTGAATACTCAGATGTATTTGAATAGGTGAAGGGCTTACCTCCAAAGCGGGAGATAGACTTCCGCATATATCTTGTTGATAATGCAAAACCCGTAGCTCTACCCGTTAGACATATGGCTCCTAGGGAGAGAAAAGAGCTCAGTAAGCAAGTCAAAGAGCCACTCGAAAAGGGGTTTATAAGGCGGAGTATTTCTTAATGGGGTGCTCCAGTAGTATTCACAACCAAAGCAGATGGTTCACTTCGCCTATGCGTTGATTATAGGGAGCTAAACAAGATGACCAAGAAGAATAGGCAACCATTTCCTAGAATAGATGACTTGTTTGATCAGCTTGTACGTGCGTCTGTTTTCTCCCAACTAGATTTGGCTACCGGGTTCCGTCAGCTAAGAGTGGCTGAAGACAACATTGATAAGACCACGTTCAGAACCCCGGATGGTTTCTTCGAATGGCTTGTCATGCCTTTCGGCTTGACAAACGCACCCGCTTACTTCGTTGACTTGATGAGTAGGGTTTTTAGAGAAATCCTTAATAAATTTGTGGTGGTCTTCATAGACGACATTTTGATCTTCTCGAAGAATGAAGAAGAGCATGCTTTGCATTTAAGGGAATCATGGGTACTCTTCGTACACATCAGCTGAAGGCAAAATTCTCCAAATGCCACTTCTGGAGAGAAGAGGTGAGGTTTCTTGGGTATGTGGTATCCAAAGAAGGGTTAGCCGTAGACCCCGCAAAAGTAGTTGCGGTGCAAGACTTGAAGGTTTCACGGAATGCAACCGAAGTCCGAAGCTTTCTCGGGCTAGTGGGCTTTTACCGAAAGTTCATTAAAGACTTTGCTAAAATCTCAGTCCCACTCACAAGATTAACAAAGAAGAACCTACCTTTCGCTTGGGATTTGGATTGCAATATTTCTTTCCAACGTTTAAAAAGGGCTCTAACAACAGCCCCAGTTCTTACATTGCTAGATGGAAGCAAGATGTTTACCGTATACACGGATGCATGTGGTACGTAACTAGGTGCTGTCTTGATGCAAGAAGGAAGGATAGTAGCTTATGGAGGTAGACAGTTGAAAGTACATGAGAAAAACTACACAACCCACAATCTAGAGCAGGCTGCCATCGTCTTTGCGCTTAAGTCTTGGCGCCATTATCTCTTAGGTGATAAGTTTGAATTGTATACTGACCATAAATCGTTGAAGTACCTTTTCTCGCAGAAAGATCTTAAGTTAAGACAGCAAAGGTGGATGGAATTTCTGGCCTCTTATGATTTTGATATTTCCTATACCGTAAGCAAGGGCAATGTGGTAGAGGATGCCTTAAGTAGGAAGAAGCTGACCTTGAGTCCTCTCTTTGTAGAATGGCAAAGCTTGGAATATATAGCAAACATTAATTTCAGACCCTCCTCTGAAATTGTGCCTGGTCTGTTAGCATCACTAGAGGTGCGGCCTACTCTTTTGGACTCAATAGGAACCACGCAACGAGAAGACCCTCATCTAGTTGATGTGATGGTAAAGCTAGTTAGGGGTGAGACTTTAGTGACCTCAATAGATATTCCATCGACGATAGCGGTTGGTTGAGACGGGATGGAAGGTTATGCGTCCCACAAGTAAGGGATTTAGTGAAGACGGTTCTCGAAGAGGCGCACCATTCCAAACTGACCATACACCCAGGCGGAGACAAGATGTATAAAGATATAAAAAGGATTTTCTTTTGGAATGGAATGAAGAGTGATGTAGGTGAGTTCGTTGCTAAGTGTTTGATATGCCAGCAAGTCAAAGCGGAGCAGAAGAAGCCAGGTGGTCTACTTCATCCCCTAGAGGTCCCACAGTGGAAGTGGGATAGCATTTCGATGGACTTTGTTGATGGGTTGCCTAGGTCAAGAAGGAGCAATACTAGTATTTGGGTAACACTGGATAGGCTCACTAAAAGCGCTCACTTTATACCTGTTAAAAGTAGGAGGACTGCCTCGTCCCTAGCATCCATTTATCTCAAAGAAATAGTTTGACTCCATGGAATACCCTCCACCATAGTGAGCGATCGAGATCCTATCTTTACGAGCGAGTTTTGAAAGAGTTTGCAAGAGGAAGTAGGCACCCAATTATGCTTAAGCACGGCCTATCACCCCCAAACCGATGGTCAGACGGAAAGGGTAAACAGAGTATTAGAAGACCTCTTGAGATTGCGCATTCTTGACTTTGGAGGGACATGGGAGGATCATCTTCCTTTGGTGGAATTTGCCTATAATAACAGCTACCAAGCCACCATAGGAATGGCGCCCTTCGAAGCTTTATATGGAAGGCCGTGCCGATCACCAACTTGTTGGTGGGAGTCTACAGGCAAGCTCGCACTTGGGCCGGACATGATTAGAGAAACCTCAGAAAAGGTGGACTTGATAAGAAGGCGGATGAAGGCTGCACAAGATAGACAGAAGTCCTACGCATATAAAAGAAGGACCGACCTTGAGTTTAAGGTTGGAGATAGGGTGTTCCTTAAAGTATCTCCTTTGAGGAATGTCATTCGCTTTGGGTCCGTAGGAAAGCTAGCACCAAGATTTATGGGTCCATTTCCTATCATTGAAAGGATTTGGACGATGGCTTACAGAGTAGAGCTACCCGAGAGACTGGCTGGTGTTCATAATGTTTTTCATGTTTCTCAACTCCGAAAATGCTTACATGAATCTACGGAAGTGGTGAAGCCAAGTATACTAGAGGAAGTAGAAGTGGAACGAGAAGCGACTGTAAGAAGAGTTTCAACTCGTATCTTGGGTATGGAAGTCAAAAAGCTACGCAACCGTGAAGTCAAGCTTGTTAAAGTTCAATGGAGTGATGCTGAGGAAGACGCGACTTGGGAAACTGAGAGGAAAATACGCACAGCCTACCCTTTCCTCTTTGAGGGTACCCCTTGATATCTTTTTCCATAAGTTTATTCATGCTTATATCTACCTTTTCAAGTATATCTCCTCAGTCCTATTCTTTATCCTTTAGTAGAAACCGATGGATGTAAACATGTGTTTGAAACATGTTATGGTTGATGGTTGTGAGTGGTTGCTAGTGGATGCATGTACACACACATTAGGCACTAGATCGACTCAATCACTTTCATATTGCATACAAATGTGCGTGCATATTTAAATTAATGGATGTATAATGGTTATGTTATCATATGGATGTTGCATTCTGATGAATGGTTGTGCACACATATAGAAGTAATATGTATCGTTAGGATTCTTTTGCATTTATAATGGACGCATGGCACTATCATGATTTGCATTAAGGAGGTCAACTAAATCCGTAGCCCGCCTGATTTTGCATTAGATAAGGAACATATACACACACTTTTTGCATATGTTCATATGGCATTAGAAATCTCGTAAGGAAAATGGATGCCTGTGTTTGATGGTTGAGTAGATGGATGATTGGACGTTAGGATATACATTCTCTTTAACTTGGAGATTTCGCGGGCGAAATCCTTTAAGGAGGGGAGAATGTAACACCCTGAATTTTCTGTGAATATTAAATTAACAAATTTAAGAATACTTAATTTCAAATGTGAGAATTAAGGGAAACAGGTTAACGCCATTGCGTTCGTCTCAGAATTCTGCTTGAAATAGAGTCCGAGTTTGCGTGAATTGGACTCCGTATGAAGAAGTTATGGCCTTCCGAAGTTTCAGAATTTAAATTAATCAAAAATAGTCCAAAATTCAAATTCAGACAGGGGAGCAGGCTGGGCAGGAATTCTCCCACCCAAGGGCCAGGTCGACCTGGGGGTCGACCTACCCATACAGGTCGACCAGGGGGGTCAACCTGCCCCCCCGGGCTGATCTGAAAGATGACATTGTTTTGACTCCTTGCTGAGTCATTAGGGCTGAGGTGTTATTCTATCTTGACTGAATGGTCTTGATTGCTTATACGGTTAATCTGACGGCTCTAAATTAATTAAAATTATATATAAACAACCAAACTCTCAACCTAAAATCACACTAATTCATACCAAGAGCCATCATGCCGTCATTGGAGAACCTGGAGAAGCCGCCGTTCTCTTTCAACCCAAAAGTAAGATAGAAGCAAGAATCAAATCTAATCTAAATTAGAATAACAATTAGTCTACATTAAAGGCGAACAATTCAATTTCAGAATACAGATCCCAGAAAAACAAGACCATTCTTTTGTTGTGAGTATAATTTCTTTCACAAAATAATTAATTAATTTAATTGTGATAAGTTATAATTGGGATTATGAGAATATGACTTTGAATCATGTGATGTTATCGTTGACAGTTTTATTATTGTGGATATATTTCATATGTTGAATTGTACATGTTTAACTTGATTCATCTTATGAAAGTTTGGGATGTTAAATCGTATGTATATGAATCTTATGCAAGTTTGGGATGTTAAATCAGATTTTAGTTTATGAATATTATGCAAGTCTGTAGGTGAATTATACTCAAGTTCATATGTGAATCATGTAGATGTATATGCCCATTGCCTATGCTAGTTTTGTAGGTGAATCATGTGCTAGTTCGAATGGAATTCATATGCAAGTTATAGGAAAACCATACCCATATGTGCAAGTTCACATCTTTATGTTTAGATCTATATTTAGATCCATGACAGTTTATACAAATATATGTATATCCATTTCCTATGCAAGTTATTGGCTATGCAAACTTATGTCATGATTCTTAGATCTATTTTATGTGTTATGCAAGATGTGATGTTGCTTTTCTTTTTATAAGTTAGACTATTTGCGAGTCTAACATATGTCATATTAAAACATACGAATAGCGTGGGGACAATGGGAAAATATTAAATATACATAATTGCGAATTGGCATAAAATGGCCTTAAAGGCATATAATTAATTTGAGACATTAATTGGTATATATTTGTATACCTGAAATTACGGACATAATTTTGTTGACAATTACGGACATAAATTAATTTGGAATTTATTTACAAATTTTGAATAGGGATATTAATCCAATTTGGGGTTAAATAATTATATGTAATAATTAACCGCCTAAGACACGAGGTTAGACTCGTTTGTGGTATAAGACTGCCCGGACCCGCCCGACAAATCCAGCAACCATAAACGGTAGTCTAATGTGAGAGGTCAAAGGCACAAATTAAATGCGTAACGATTGTAAAGACACAAGGTTAGGCTCGTTTGCGGTATAAGACTGCCCGGACCCGCCCGACAAATCCAGCAACCGCAAATGGTAGTCTAATGTGGGAGGTCTTTACAAGGTTATGGTTCTAATGAATTAAGTAACACTTAACCAGATAAACATGTGGTGGGACATGGGGGTTAAGTGGGTGGCCTGGGTGGCATGTGAAAATACGATTAGAAACACTTAACCAAGTTGAAAACATGTAAGAAGACATGAATAAGAAGGGGTTAAGTGGGAAGTTCTAATGGGGACCAAGCATAGGTGTAATGCTTGTGTCAAACATGGGGACCCTTTTCAAACCTGTAACCCATTAAGTATCTTTGTGAGCTCGAGTTAGATCGAGGACGGGACACGCTTACTGGATTTGATTGTAAGAGGTCAAAACGGGTTAGCGGTGGCAACGCAAGTCCAACGGGGTCATGTGCGTGCGTGGGCTCGGGCTGGTAGGTAAGACGTTGCATCGTATACGTATAAGTCGTGCGTCATTAGTGGTATCGGGTTGCCACTTTGGGGAGTGATACACCCCATTGTGGGACCAGCATGGGTATCTACGAGTTAGGGAGCCGATCGCATGGGGGTAGTGGGTACAACTAGTGGATATAGGGGCAGGCGGCACATATGAAGACAACTAGGGGTACACGAAACTACCATTATCATTATTGAGTTCTGTAGGCGGGATCAACTTTTAAGGTGAATAGTAATGGTGCAGCAAAGTATAGTAATTATCCTACAGTGATTAGGAACGAGATTAATGCCAAAATATTCCTCTTATTTGCTTTGTCATGCCCACTTGTTTCACGGTCATACCTTGTTTTACCAGTTTATGCCTTATTCTAGTTACTTTAATAATTATATTGTTAAAGTTATTATACTCGCCAGACTTTATGTCTGACCCCTTTGTTTTCGCCTCTTTTTTTCCTTTCCCCCTCCCCCAGGTTCTCAGGGCGGGACTAGTACTAGTGGAGCTTGATCTTAGATCTCTTTCTCTCTCTTTTAGAAGTGCTTGGATTGTTGGAAGTAAAGTTCAGCTCATCTCTTTTATGACTACTTGTGTTGGGGTTATGCTTTTTTACTTTATGTACTCAGAAAATAATTTATCAAGATGGTTACTAAGTGTACTTGGTTTTTCTGTTGGTTTATGATGTTATTGTAATTAAACTATTTCTCCGCTGCAATAAATGTTGTTTTGAAAATTTTCAAGTACCAATATATGTATCTGTCTTGTTATATTCTATTCTATTCACCAATAAAACTCCATGAAAGTTAATGCATTCCCTTTGAGAGTGACATTAATGGACGTGGGGTGTTACACGTGGTATCAGAGCTGAAGGTTAACAGAACATATAAGAGATTTTGAAAAACTGTTTTTCAAAAAGCATTTTATAAAGAAATACTTTCAAAAGTATGTATTTTCAAGAGAAAAGTTTGTTTTAAAAACATAACCCCCAAGAGCCATATATCTTTCCTTCGATTCTCCGTTTTGAATCACTTCCTTTTTCAGCATGTCTGGGGAACCTGAGATACCCGAGGGCATATCGATACCACGCTGGTTTAGAAGATATATGGAAGCTAGGGCCACTGCCGTAGGCCCAGCAAGTGTTCCTCCTCCCCCAGCTGTAGTCGCTCCTCCTCCTCCCCTGCCCCATGTTGATACTTTTTCGAAGACATGCAAAGACTTTCGAGCAATGGGTGGAAAACCTTTTCACGGATCAGAGACGTTTGTTGAAGCTCGAAATTGGCTTAAGGAGGTAGAAGACTTGTTTGGTATCTTCGAGGTGGAAGATGGAAGGAAGGTCTAATTGGCCACTTGGTTAATAATGGGCGAAGCCTCGTTTTGGTGGGAGGTCACGAATGGAGAGCGTCCAGTAGATACGTGGATGGATTTCAGGCGTAGTTTTGAGATGAAATTTCTCTCACGAGCAGAAGAGAATTTATACATGGAAAGATTCTTGGCGTTGAAGCAAGGAAATTTATCAGTAAAGGAGTAAGTCAACAAGTTTAATCAGCTGGCGAGATTTGGCTTAGACTTGGTAAACACACTTGAGAAGAAAGCCCTGAGGTTCGTTAAGGGTTTGAATGAGCCGCTACATGGGTTGGCTATGACCCACATTCCGATGGGGGCTACCTTTGAGAGATTGATTGACATGGCGCTTGTGCATGAAGAGGAGAATGGTGTTAATGCTAATAAGGCACCGAAGAAGAAAGGGGATTAAAAGAAATCACAACAGCAAAACAAGAAAAGCGGTAAGGATAACAATGGCGAGGGAAAGAAAAAGTGTTTTAATTGTGGGGCACTAGGCCATCTAAGCAAGGACTGTAGGAAAAAGAAGAAGACTGGCTTCTTCCACTGTGGAGAGGCAGGACATCTAGTTAAATACTGCCCGAGGAAACAGGGGCAAGGGAAAAGAACACGGTCCACTTCTGGAAGGCAGATTTAGGCTCTCATGGCACCAGGGCAGGTAAGAGGGAAGATTCAGGCTCTCATGGCACAAGGACAGGAGAGAGGTAGAAACATTTCTGTTGAAAGTTTGGTTTTTCTATTTGATCATCCTGTTCGTACTTTATTTGATTCTGGCGCATCACACTCATTTGTGTCTGCTTCGTTAGTTGAAACACTGCACCTAAATACTCTTATAGTTACGGATCCCATAGTAGTCCAAATCCTATTAGTGGTTCGGATCATCTTTCAATGATTTGTCGGGATTTGATAGTGTCTATTTTGAGCGTTGAGTTTGAATGCAACGCCTTCGTTCTTGGCTTCATGGGCTAGGGATTGATTCTAGGCTTGGATTGGTTATCCAGTAATGGTGCCGTCCTCGATTGTGAAAGGAAAGTGGTTAGACTTATTACTCGCCTTGGCAACACTCTCGAAATTTCTTGTAACCCCATACATTTTGTTATGCTTAGTTACCTAGAATCTCTTGATGCGTCTGTTGAAAATTTGCAGTCTGTTAGAGTAGTCCATGAATACTCAGATGTATTTAAGGAGGTGAAGGGCTTACCTCCAAAGTGGGAGATAGACTTCCACATATATCTTGTTGATAGTGCAAAACCCGTAGCTCTACCCGTTAGACATATGGCTCCTAGGGAGAGAAAAGAGCTCAGTAAGCAAGTCAAAGAGCTACTCGAAAAGGGGTTTATAAGGCGGAGTATTTCTGAATGGGGTGCTCCTGTAGTATTCGCAACCAAAGCGGATGGTTCACTTCGCCTATGCCTTGATTATAGGGAGCTAAACAAGCTGACCAAAAAGAATAGGCACCCACTTCCTAGAATAGATGACTTGTTTGATCAACTTGTAGGTGCGTCTGTTTTCTCTAAACTAGATTTGGCTACCGGTTTCCATCAGCTAAGAGTGGCTGAAGACAGCATTGATAAGACTGAATTCAGAACCCCGGATGGGTTCTTCGAATGGCATGTCATGCCTTTCGGCTTGACAAACGTAGTCGCTTACTTCGTTGACTTGATGAGTAGGGTGTTTAGAGAATTCCTTAATAAGTTTGTGGTGGTCTTCGTAGATGACATTTTGATCTTCTTGTAGAATGAAGAAGAGCATGCTTTGCATTTAAGGGAAGTCATGGATACTCTTTGTACACATCAGCTGAAGGACAAATTCTCCAAATGCCACTTCTGGAGAGAAGAGGTGAGGTTTCTTGGGCATGTGGTATCCAAAGAAGGGTTAGCCGTGGACCCCGCAAAAGTAGTTGCGGTGCAAGACTGGAAGGTTCCACGGAATGCAACCGAAGTCCGAAGCTTTCTCGGGCTAGCGGGCTTTTACCGAAAGTTCATTAAATACTTTGCTAAAATCACAGCCTTACTCACAAGATTAACAAAGAAGAACCTAACTTTCACTTGGGATTTGGATTGCGATATTGCTTTCCAACGTTTGAAAATGCTCTAACAACAGCACCAGTTCTGACATTGCCGGATGGGAGCAAGATGTTTACCATATACACGGATGCATGTGGTACGTGACTAGGTGCTGTCTTTATGCAAGAAGGAAGGGTAGTAGCTTATGGAGGTAGACCGTTGAAAGTACATGAGAAAAACTACCCAACCCACGATCTAGAGTTGGATGCCATCGTCTTTGCGCTTAAGTCTTGGCACCATTATCTCCTAGGTGAGAAGTTGAATTGTATACTGACCATAAATCATTGAAGTACCTTTTCTCGTAGAAAGTTCTTAACTTAAGACAGCAAAGGTGGATGGAATTTCTGGCTTCTTATGATTTTGAGATTTCCTATACCCCAGGCAAGGGCAATGTGGTAGCAGATGCCTTAAGTAGGAAGAAGCTGACCTTGAGTCCTCTGTTTGTAGAAAGGCAAAGCTTGGAATATATAACAAACTTTAATTTTAGACCCTCCTCTGAAATTGTTCCTGGTCTATTAGCATCTCTAGAGGTGCGGCCTACTCTTTTGGACTCAATAGGAATCGCGCAACGAGAAGACCCTCAGCTAGTTGATGTGATGGTAAAGCTAGTTAGGGGTGAGACTTCTACTCACCTCAATAGATACTCCATCGACGATAGGTGTTGGTTGAGACGTGATGGAAGGTTATGCGTCCCACAAGTAAGGGATTTAGTGAGGACGGTGCTCGAAGAGGCGCACCATTCCAAACTGACCATACACCCAGGCGGAGACAAGATGTATAAAGATATAAAAAGGGTTTTCTTTTGGAATGGCCTGAAGAGTGATGTAGCTGAGTTCATCGCTAAGTGTTTGATATGCCAGCAAGTCAAAGCAGAGCAGAAGAAGCCAGGTGGTCTGCTTCATCCCCTAGAGGTCCCACAGTGGAAGTGGGATAGCATTTTGATGGACTTTGTTGATGGGTTGCCTAGGTCAAGAAGGGGTAATACAATTATTCGGGTAATAGTGGACAGGCTCACTAAAACCGCTCACTTTATACCTGTTAAAAGTAGGAGGACTGCCTCGTCCCTAGCACCCATTTATCTCAAAGAAATAGTTCGACTCCACGGGATACCCTCCACCATAGTGAGCGATCGAGATCCTATCTTTACGAGCGAGTTTTGGAAGAGTTTGCAAGAGGCAGTAGGCACCAAATTATGCTTAAGCACGGCCTATCACCCCCAAACCGATGGTCATACGAAAAGGGTGAACAGAGTATTAGAAGACCTCTTGAGATTGTGCATTCTTGAATTTGGAGGGACATGGGAGGATTATCTTCCTTTGGTGGAATTCGTCTACAATAATAGCTACCAAGCTACCATAGGAATGGCGCCTTTCGAAGCTTTATATGAAAGACCATGCCGATCACCAACTTGTTGGTAGGAATCTAAAGACAAGCTCGTACTTGGGCCGGACATGATTAGAGAAACCTCAGAAAAGGTGGACTTGATAAGAAGGCGGATGAAGGCTGCACAAGATAGATAGAAGTCCTACGTAGACAAAAGAAGGACCGACCTTGAGTTTAAGGTTGGAGATAGGGTGTTCCTTAAAGTATCTCCTTTGAGGAATGTCATTAGCTTTGGGTCCGTAGGAAAGCTAGCACCAAGATTTGCGGGTCCATTTCCTATCATTGAAAGGATTAGGACAATGGCTTACAGAGTAGAGCTACTCGAGAGACTGGCTGGAGTTCATAATGTTTTTCATGTTTCTCAACTCCAAAAATGCTTACATGAATCTATGGAAGTGGTGGAGCCAAGTATACTAAAGGAAGTAGAAGTGGAACGAGAAGTGACTGTAAGAAGAGTTCCAACTCGTATCTTGGGTACGGAAGTCAAAAAGCTATGCAACCGTGAAGTCAAGCTTGTTAAAGTTCAATGGAGTGATGCTGAGGAAGACGCGACTTGGGACACTGGGAGGAAAATACGCGCAGCCTACCCTTTTCTCTTTGAGGGTACCTCCTTGATCTCTTTTTCCATAAGTTTATTCATGCTTATATCTACCTTTTCAAGTATTTCTCCTCAGTCCTATTCTTTATCCTTAGTTAGAAACCGATGGATGTAAACATATGTTTGAAACATGTTATGGTGATGGTTGCGAGTGGTTGCAAGTGGATGCATGTACACACACTTTAGGCACTAGATCGGCTCAATCACTTTCATATTGCATATAAATGTGTGTTCAAATTTAAATGAATGGATGTATAATGGTTATGTTATCATATGGATGCTGCATTCTGATGAATGATTGTGCACATATGTAGAAGTAATATGTATCATTAGGATTCTTTTGCATGCATAATGGACGCATGGCACTATCATGATTTGCATTAAGGAGGTCAACTGAATCAGTAGACCGCCTGATTTTGCATTAGATAAGGAACATATACACACACTTTTTGCATATGTTCATACGGCACTAGAAATCTTGTAAGGATAATGGATGCCTGTGTTTTATGGTTGAGTGGATAGATGATTGGACATTAGGATATAGATTCTCCTTAACTTGGAGATTTCGGGGGCGAAATCCTTAAGGAGGGGAGAATGTAACACCATGAATTTTCTGTGAATATTAAATTAACAATTTAAGAATACTTAATTTCAAATGTGAGAATTAAGGGAAATGGGTTACGCCATTGCGTTCGTCTCGGAATTCTGCTTGAGATATAGTCCGAGTTTGCATGAATTGGACTCCGTATGAAGAAGTTATGGCCTTCCGAAGTTTCAGAATTTAAATAAATCAAAAACAGTTCGAAATTCAAATTCAAACAGGGGAGCAGGATGGGCGGGAATTCTCCATCCCAAGGGGCAGGTCGATCAGGGGGTCGACCTGCCCCCTTCTCCCCTCCCCCCTGTCCCCGCGGGCAGATCTGAAAGATGACGCTATTTTGACTCGTTTCTGAGTCATTAGGGCTGAGGAGTTATTCTATCTTGACTGAATGGCCATGACTGCTTCTAGGGTTAATCTGACGGCTCTAAGTTAATTAAAATTCTACATAAACAACCTAACTCTCAACATAAAATCACACTAATTCATACCAAGAGCCGCCATGCCGTCAATAGAGAACCTAGAGTAGCCGCCGTTCTCTTTCAACCCAAAAGCAAGATAGAAGCAAGAATCAAAATCAAATCTAATCTAAATTAGAATAACGATTAGTCTACATCAAAGGCGAGTAATTCAATTTCAGAATACAGATCCCAGAAAAACAAGACCGTTCTTTTGTTATGAGTATAATTTCTTTCACAAAATAATTAATTAATTTAATTGTGATATGTTATAATTGGGATTATGAGAATATGACTTTGAATCATGTGATGTTATCATTGACAGTTTTGTTATTGTGGATCTATTTCATATGTTGAATTGTATATGTTTAACTTGATTCATCTTATGCAAGTTTGGGATGTTAAATCATATGTATATGAATCTTATGCAAGTTTGGGTTGTTAAATCATATGTATATGAATCTTATGCAAGTTTGGGATGTTAAATCAGATGCTAGTTTATGAATCTTATGAAAGTTTGTAGGTGGATTATACTCAAGTTCATATGTGAATCATGTAGATGTATATGCTAGTTTATATGCAACTATGTGACATTAATTTACATGTTTAGATCCACATGTAAGTTCACATCTTTGTGTTTAGATCTATATTTAGATCCATGGCAGTACATAGTTATTCAAATTTATGTTTTATATGCCCATTGCCTATGCTAGTTTTGTATGTGAATCATATGCTAGTTTGAATGGAATTCATATGCAAGTTATAGGAAAACCATACCCATATGTGCAAGTTCGCATCTTTTTGTGTAGATCTATATTTATATCCATGATAGTTTATACAAATTTATGTATATCCATTTCCTATGCAAGTTATTGGCTATGCAAACTTATGTCATGATTCTTAGATCTATTTTATGTGTTATGCAAGATGTGATGTTGCTTTTCTTTTTATAATTTAGAATATTTGCGAGTCTAACATATGTCATATTAAAACGTACGAATAGCGTGGGGACAATGGGAAAATATTAAATATACATAATTGCGAATTGGCATAAAATGACTTTAAAGGCATATAATTAATTTGAGACATTAATTGGTATAAATTTATATACCTAAAATTATGGACATAATTTAGGGGACAATTATGGACATAAATTAATTTGGAATTTATTGACAAATTTTGAATAGGGATATTAATCAAATTTGGTGTTAAATAATTATGTGTAATAATTAACCGCCTAAGACACGAGGTTAGACTCGTTTGTGGTATAAGACTACCCGGACCCGCCCGACAAATCCAGCAATCACAAACGGTAGTCTAATGTGAGAGGTCAAAGGCACAAATTAAATGCGTAACGATTGTAAAGACACGTAGGCTCGTTTGCGGTTTCAGACTGCCCGGACTCGCCCGGCAAATCCAGTAACCGCAAACGGTAGTCTAATGTAGGAGGTCCTTACAAGGTTACGGTTCTAATGAATTAAGTAACACTTAACCAGATAAACATGTGGTGGGACATGGAGGTTAAGTGTGTGGCCTGGGTGGCATGTGAAAATACGATTAGAAACACTTAACCAAGTTGAAAACATGTAAGAAGACATGAATAAGAAGGGGTTAAGTAGGAAGTTCTAGTGGGGACCAAGCGTAGGTGGAAAGCTTGTGTCAAACATGGGGACCCTTTTCAAACCAATAACCCATTAAGTATCTTTGTGAGCTCGAGTTAGATCGAGGACGGGACACGCTTACTGGGTTTGATTGCAAGGGGTCAAAACGGGTTAGCGATGGCAACGCAAGTCCAATAGGGTCTTGTGTGTGCGTGGGCCCGGGCTGGTAGGTAAGAAGTTGTTGCATCGTGTAGATATAAGTCGTGCATCTTTAGTGGTATCGGGTTGCCACTTTGGGGAGTGATACACCCCACTGTGGGACCAACATGGGTATCTATGAGTTAGGGAGCCCATCACATGGGGGTAGTGGGTCAACTAGTGGAGATAGGGGTAGGCGGCACCTATGAAGACAGCTAGGGGTACACGAAACTACCATTATCATCATTGAGTTCTATAGGCGGGATCAACTTTTAAGGTGACTAGTAATGGTGCAATAAAGTACAGTAATTATCCTATAGTGATTAAGAACGAGATTAATGCCAGAATATTCCTCTTGTTTGCTTTGTCATGCCCACTTGTTTCACGGTCATACCTTGTTTTACCAGTTTATGCCTTATTCCAGTTACTTTAATAATTATATTGTTAAAGTTATTATACTCACCAGACTTTATGTCTGACCCCCCTTTGTTTTCGCCTCTTTTCTTCATTCCCCCCACAGGTTCTCAGGGTGGGACTAGTACTAGTGGAGCTTGATCTTGGATCTCTTTCTCTCTCTTTTAGAAGTGCTTGGATTGCTGAAAGTAAAGTTCAACTCATCTCTTTTATGGCTACTTGCGTTGGGGTTATGCTTTTTACTTTATGTACTCAGAAAACAATTTGTCAAGATGGTTACTAAGTGTACTTGGTTTTTCTGTGGGTTTATGATGCTGTTGTTATCAAACTATTTCTCGGCTGCAATAAATGTTGTTTTGAAAATTTTCAAGTACCAATATATGTATCTGTCTTGTTATATTCTGTTCTATTCACCAATAATACTCCATGAAAGTTAATGCATTCCCTTTGAGAGTGACATTAATGGACGTGGGGTGTTACATTACCATTACGACTAATATCATCCTCCAATAATCCTGAAGTCATTCAAGTTAGTGTATTTTAATTATCTCTCAGACCTCGAACAACAACATTCTTATCTTAAGATAAATATGAATCGTAATTCAAAACCCATACTCATTCTAGTACCAACAATACCAATCACAATTTTACTCACATTACGGTTTCATAAAACCCTCTTACTTTTGAAAATCACCTTTTTAATTATACTATTATTACTAAATTCATTGATGTGACGATCCCAAAATCCGAGGGGCGGTATTAAGGATAATCATTGGAATATAACACATTAATCATCATAGCAGAGTACAGATAACAGCAGAACAATAAATAGAATAATTTTACATGGATATGATAGCGGAATCACAACATGTAATAACATCAGAATAGCATAGCGTAGGATATAACTTAGTAAATAAAAGGGAAGTGATCAGTCATCATCGCCAGATGCGGAATCCATACATGCAGTGAGACATAATAAGGGTATCAGTCTACATCGCCGAAGGCGGTACATATACATACAATAAGAAGTACTGAAAGTAAAGCAGTCTGCATCGCCAGTGGCGGAATCATAATATAAGTACAATGATGGCGGAAAATGTCAAAGTCATCTCTGTGAAGTCAGCCTCTCCATGAGCCAAAAATGCACTCTATGCAACAGTGCAGAGCCAAAAACAACCTGTCACCTGTGAACTAGGCTGCCCGTGTGAAAATAAGGGCACCCGCGTTTGCAAAGTGAAACAAACAACGAGTCAGTCATGGGGACTGGTATGAGGAATCTATTTAACAGTTAAACAACAGTAATAAGCAAATCATAGGACCACGCCACTTTCGCGGAACGGGTTTTCTCCAGTGATTGCTAGTGCATTTAAAACAAAGTAAATTCTTTTAAAACAACGCAATGCTTTTTAAAAAGAATGAAGCCATTATAAGACTCAGGTCCCATCACACAATGCAACGCAAGCCGGAGGATAGATTTTTACCTTATAATGGCCAAATATGCTTGATACGTATAAAACAAAATCAGTTGATATTATTACTAGTGCATATATGTTTCAAAAATGAATAGCATCATAAATATCAATCATAGGCGGCATAAGTGCCCCATACCACTATGTCGCCATACTACTACAATCGAGTCTGTTATTTCGTATTGGAAATTGGATTTCCGTCATGAGTCGAGGCAAGGGGCAAGCTCCTCTCCGCTTCGAGACATTCTAGCAAATGCCTCAGGACTACACACTCTGGGAAACCCTTGGATCTTCAGGGCCGGTCCTCTCTTACGTTTGAGGATTAGTATTCCTGAACACACGTTTCCCAGTCCTTACAGACCTATAATCGAGGCGCCTCGCATTCCAACAACCACAAAGGTGAAAAGTAGATATATATGTCAGGGCTGGTAAGTCACTGACACCACCATAGCTAGAAAGAAACGTCGTGTTCTCCCTGCAGTCCGTATCCCATTTATAACTCATACCGGGGTGTGAGGCTCGCGAATCTACGAAATACACAAAGCCAGGCCACGCAGACCGTGCTTTGATCATCATCCACAAGACTTTGCTTTGCAACAGAAGCCTTGATCACAGCATCTTGGCATGCCACATAGGCAGTCCACTCCATACGATTGATTTCCATCGATATATAACCTCTGAGTTCGTATGTCTCAGAGAAGGGCGTTAAGCAAAAGAATAAATTCTCCGCCGCCAAACAGAGATCAATCAGTATAGAACAAAATCCAATGTCAGACATACAGTCCATTTACAAGTCCGTCCTGGGTCTGAACGAAACCGGAGGCGTCAAATTCCTCGCATATCCGTCCAATCAACACATACGTTCAGACGGCTACTACTTCCGTCCCTTTCCGGTAGCTACTCCGGTCAGGAACCTCAGCAGCGCCCATCCAACTGATACGAAGATCGTCGGTCTTGAATCATCTTTGCATTTTCCAATTCGAATCGCTAGATAAATTATTTGAAATGAGGGTTAGCTCGGCCTTTTCAAATAATTCACGTCATTAGAATTTAAATCGATTCTTTCCATGGTTATATTATTCGACATCCATCTTTCAGTTCTTTAGTGTTATTTTCGTGTCAAGCACATACAACCATCAAATATAAAACAATTCAAGCCCAATTGGTCTATTTGCAATCTATGTTGCTTATAATATTTTATAACGATTTTTCGCCATTTTTATTTATTTAAAAATGACCATATTTAATTAAACGACGTTTCAGGTCATGCCGTGGCACTAGCGCTGTTTTTCCCCTAATTTGGTTTACACATATTGGAGAATCTAACCGTTGGATTTCTACGAAGTCTATATCAGTGGGAAGATATTCCCAAAGCGAACCCAACGGTTCCAGTTTCGTGAGAATCCGACGGTCGGATCTTCCACACTAGTCGTTTGAAGTTACAGTTTCAAAATTCGAACTGCAGCGTTGTTATTCGATTAAATTTAATTATATTTATATATATATATATATAAATATAAACGATTCTGACGCTGTTTTTCTTCAGATTTGAATTTAACATTCCGGACAATCCAACCGTTGGATTTTTACAAGGTTGGTGCCGTTGGAAAGATATTTCCAAGGCAAACCCAGCGGTTGCGGTTTCGGGAAAATCCGATGGTCGGATTTCTCGTACTAATCGTTTCAAATTACGATTCCGAAACACGAACTGCACGGCTTCGATTCCTTTTAATTATATTTATATTTATATATATAATATAGTTCTTCCTATAATTCCAACTATAGTTCATTCTATATTTTCAACTTCGTTTTCACTTCAAATATTTCACTAACGCCTTAATATTTCGAAAAATTTCGCCATAACCTCCTTTGCATGGGGAGGGGCTTGGAAATTTATTGGGCCGTATTAGGTACCCAATAAATCCTAAAAATCATCCACATATTTGTAGTGATATATTCTGGTGTTTACGGGGGAGCATGTATAGATAATCACTCCAGAGAATAAATTCTCGTCACCCCGTTTCCGTGTGGAAATAAATAGTTCATGTGCCGTATCTAATAACTAGAGCGACGTGATTATTGTCAACTCCAGACCCGTGTGGGGTTTTTATTAATCTGGCGATTTATCGTTATATTTTATATAGTCCATAACAGTCATCAGTTCAACCTGTAGTATATAGTCATCTCCATACAAGCCTCTTGCTCATATGGTAGATCTTCCACCTCGTCACACCAGCTCCAATTGCTTATGTGGAATATGATGAAGTATGCCTATCGTCAAGAAGTATGCCATGTAGTGTAGTTCAAAATTAATTGTTACTATCCTATGGCGATATTTATTATTTCACACAGAATAACCAGCACTCCGCATCCAATGGCATTCACAGGAGTTGATATAAAAATAAAATTGCGCAGCCAACTCATCAAGGTTTACCTATTTGTCGGGCACGCAAATAATTTCTTTACTCTACAGCTAATCCATTTTTCCTGTTCAACACATGTATATATATGCAGAACAAAGCTAATAATAATATTTCTAGCAAACTATTATTTATTTCAACACGTGCGTATTTTTATCAAAGCGTATACATGATAAAAGAAATATTTTTATCATCAAAAATATTTATCCAACACGTGGATGTTTTTAACACTTCATATTCAAAATAAAAATGTAGTTTTTATTGTCGATTCATTTTATTTTTAAAATACGATAACATTCAACACATGAATTTCAACTCGACGAACGAATTGCAACTCAACACATGAATATTCTATATAGTTTGTATATATATAAAAATGTGATTTTTATCGCTAAGGCTATTTGTTTAAATTCAAATAATATTCAACACATGAATTTCAACTCAACGAATGAATTGCAACTCAACACATGAATATTCGCTATAGTTTGAATATATATAAAAATGTTATTTTTATCGCTAAAGCTATTTGTTTAAATTCAAATAATATTCAACACATGAATTTCAACTCAACGAATGAATTGCCACTCAACACATGAATATTCGCTATAGTTTGAATATATATAAAAATGTGATTTTTATCGCTAAAGCTATTTGTTTAAATTCAAATAATATTCAACACATGAATTTCAACTCAACGAATGAATTGCCACTCAACACATGAATATTCGCTATAGTTTGAATATATATAAAAATGTGATTTTTATCGCTAAAGCTATTTGTTTAAATTCAAATAATATTCAACACATGAATTTCAACTCAACGAATGAATTGCCACTCAACACATGAATATTTGTTTCAACGTGTGTAATTTATTTCAACGAATGAAAATTATTCTAACACATGTATATTTCAGAAAATTTCGGCAGCACAACGGCAGGGTAGTTAAAACCGGGACCGTCCCTAGTACGTCTCCTCGCTCTACCTTAAAACCTCGCGGTTTTTGACAATGGGGATCATGCATCTAGTTCGCACGCAGGCGGCATGTTTTATTTTCAATTCCACAACCCTATTCTAATTTGTTTCAACCACAAGAGGGTATTTTTCAACCACAAATGTATTTTTCAACCATCACATCAACCACAAACAATTATTTCCAACCATTCGTCCTACCATACAATATCCCATCAATCACAAGCAATAAATATCGTCCATGGCCTGTGGATGAGGGGAGTATATATATATATATTATATTATAATTCACTTGCATTTCATCACAATTCAAAGCATATATGTTTCATTCAACGCTTGTATAATTTATACATCGCTAATATAACTTATACAACACATGTACATGAGGTATACAATGCGTATATAATTTACACTTCGCTTATATAATTTATACAACGCGATTCCATTCACACAATTTAGTTTAGATTCCTCACATTGGTTATTGCAGTGCTAAAAATCGTAGGAAGATCAGAAAAATCCGCGGCTTCTTCTAGATGGTAGAGAGCCTCCTTGCGGTCACGGTGTCTCCTGTTTCATCGAATTTCGTTAACGAACGAAAAAGATATTATTTTTCAAAGTTTTGCAACGCTTTATAGTGTTATTTTCATTTCTGAATAATAAAGGTCGTACCTTTATTTTTGATTCAAAACTAGGGTCGAAGAATTCGTGCAATCTATCGATCGTTGCTTCGATCAGGTGGTGCCACGTGGAAGGGGGCGGAGAGGGCTTCACGGCGCTGGTGGTTTGAGGGGTTGCGATGGAGGATCGGGGGGGCGGCGACGCTGGGAAGTCGATGGCTTCCTGGCTTCGATTCAGGCGGAGGAGTTGATGGTGGGGGGCGGCGCTTGGTCGGATGTGGAGAGGAGGCGAAGGCGAGTCGACTAGTGGCGGCGGCGCGGCCTACGGGTGGCGGTAGCAGTCGGAAAATGGAGGAGAAGGTTCGAGCTCCAGGAACCGTCGAAATCGTCTAAGGCAGCTAGGGTTTTTCAAATTTTTTTTAAAGAAAAATTCCTATTGGTCGAAGCTTTATAGGAAATTTTAAATAGTGTTTTCACAAATGGACTCGAAATCAAACCCAACGACTGTCGCCCCTAGCTAAATACCCCCATTTCGGACACAATAGGATATGTTTCGTTGGCTAATTCGACTGTTACAGTCAGTTATCTTTCAAATTAAAGTATAAAACATTCGATATTTAATTTGAACGTACATTTCAATTTGCCAGGGTCACAAACTGAATCGAAAAATTCCAGAAAAATAAATCTAGCTTTGTTTTGACGAAACGGTCCTAACAAAACCAGTTTCGTCGAATTCTGAGCTTGTTTGAAAAACGGCCATTTTTAGGTCGACCCATTTTAACAGAAATTGACCAATCACATTTTCTTTTGCCCCGCTCACATACTAGCTTCAAAAATTATGAAATTTGAAACTTAGCAATAATTTGACAACCCGGACCCAACAAAAGTGGTTTCGTCGAATTCCGAGGTCGTATGCAAAATATCCATTTTCAAGGGTTATATATGCTATATAGCGACCTTTCTGAAAATTCATTTGGCCATAACTTTTGATTCCCGCTATGAAACTTTGATTTTTCAGATTCGTTAGAAAGGTATTCATAAACAGATTTAAATATTTTCAGTTTCGCTAAAATCAGTTATAATTTCCACCCAGTACAGTCAGACAAAGTTTGTATTCAAACTTTCAAACTGCAATACTATACCCAATTCTTTATTTTATTGAAATATGCTATTTCAGTTATTCAAATTCTTTGGTAATAACCAAATTTAAAAATTTTAAATTGGTTCACATTTTTCGGGTTATTACAATCTCCCCCACTTAAAACTTTTCGTCCTCGAAAAGGAAATAACAGCTAAGTAGGAAATTAAATGTAAATGCAAAGTATTGTAAAGGTACCTTGCACCGGAGTTAGTCAGAGATGTCCACTCTGCATTTGGGATAGGCTTGTTTAATGCTTTCCTCAGTCTCCCAAGTACAGTCTCTAGGATCACTACTCCACTGCACTTTGACTAAATGAATCTTTTTCCTCCTTAGCTCTCTAGTTTCTTTGCCAACTATCTTTAATGGCTCTCTTCTGAGTGCTAATTCTGGAGTTATGTCTATATCCTGTTGCGCTGCTTCTTCCACAACAAGATCTAGATCATGAACATGTTTTCTGAGTTGAGACATGTGGAACACATCATGTACACCCGGCAACCAATCAGGTAGTGAAACCCTATATGCAAGAGTTCCAATCCGTTCAAGTATAGGAAAGGGACCAATAAATCTCGGTGCCAACTTCCCAGTCTTGCCAAATCTGATTACTCCCCGCATTGGAGAAACTCTTAAATAAACATAATCGCCAACGGCAAATGATAAATATTTCCTTCTCGCATCAGCATAACTTTTCTATCGGCTCTGCGCGGTTTTTAATCGCTTCTTAATGAAATCGACTTTATCCGATGCTTCTCGAATCATATCGGGCCCTAACACAAGTCTGTTGCCCGGTTCTACCCAACATGCGGGAGATCTGCACGGTCTACCGTATAATGCTTCAAATGGGGACATTCCCAAACTTGCTTGATAGCTGTTGTTGTAAGAGAATTCGGCTAAATGTAAGTGATCTTCCCATGAACCTCCAAAATCGATAACGCAAGCCCGCAGTAAATCTTCTAGAATTCTATTCACCCATTCAGTTTGGCCGTCTGTCTGTGGGTGATAAGCGGTGCTTAGATTCAATTTGGATCCCAATTGTGTCTGGAATGCTTCCCAGAATTTGCTAGTAAATAGGGGGTCTCTATCACTGACTATATTGAGCGGCGCTCCATATAGTTTAACTATTTCTTTGAAGTAAATCTGTGCTAAACTTTGAGCCGTTCTGTTGGATCGGACAGGTATGAAATGGGCAGTCTTCTTGAAGTGATCTACGATTACCCATATACTGTCGTTTCCTTTCCTAGTTCGAGGCAAGCCATCAATGAAATCCATCGAAATTTGCTCCCACTTCCATCCTGGAATTCCTAATGGTTGTAATAGCCCAGCTAATTTCTGCTGATCGCTCTTAACTAGCTGACATTTGGGGCATCTACTAACATATAATGAAATATCTCTTTTCATCGCCTTCCACCAAAATGTGCGCTTGATATCGTTATACATTTTGCTCACACCGGGATGGATACTTAATTTGGACTTGTGGCATTCATCTAGCACTTCTCTCTTTAGTTCGGAGATGTCGGGAACACAAATTCTTCCTTTTAATCTCAGAACCCCCTCACTATCCACTTGGAAGCTGGAGTCTATGCCGTCATTGATTCTTTTGATCATCACTTTTACAAAATTATCCTCTTTTTGAAGGGTCGAGATTCTGTCAACTAAAGAAGACGTAATGATAAAACTGGCAATGATTTCATTCTTTCTGCTGAGCGCATCTGCTACAACATTGGCTTTCCCTGGAGTGTATAGAATTTCAAAATCATATGCCGTAAGGAATTCTAACCAACGCTGTTGTCTCAAATTCAGATCCTTCTGAGTGAATAGATATTTCAAGGATTGATGATCGGTAAATAGTTTGAACTTCTCACCTAACAAATAATGCCTCCAGATTCTTAAAGCAAACACGATAGCTAATAACTCAAGATCATGAGTTGCATAGTTCCTTTCATACGGCTTCAGCTGACGGCTGGCATAAGCGACCACTTGGCCTTTTTGCATTAATACTGCGCCTAGCCCTCTAATAGAAGCGTCTGTCCATACTGTCAAGTCTTGGTTGCCTTCTATAATTGTTAATACTGGAGCGGTTGTCAACTTCAGCTCCTGGAAAGCTTCTTCGCATTCGGGAGTCCATTTGAATTTCTCATGCTTCTTTGTAAGCTTTTTCAATACACCAGATATCGTTGAAAAATCCTGAACGAATTTCCGATAGTAACTGGCCAATCCAAGGAAACTTCAAACTTCAGTGGGGGGTAGTAGGTTGTTTCCAGTTCTGAATCGCTGCAATTTTGCCTGGATCTACAGCAATCCCTTCTTTTGATACGACATGGCCTAGGAACTTAACTTCATCCAGCCAGAAGACACACTTAGAAAATTTAGCTTTCAAGATATTTCTCCTTAGAATTTTCAATACTTGTTCTAAATGTTTTGCATGTTCGCCTTCCGACTTGGTGTAGATTAAAATGTCATCGATGAAGACTAGAACAAATTTATTCAGTACACCACGAAACACTCTGTTCATAAGATCGACGAAGTAGGCCGGAGTGTTACACAAGCCGAACGGCATTACTAACCATTCGTAGAATAAATCGGGACCCCTGAAGGCTGTTAAAGGAACACAGTCTTCGGCTATACGTAATTGGTGGAAACCTGTAGCTAGGTCCATTCTGGAGAATACTGTTGCTCCATTTAATTGATCTAACAGATCATCTATACGTGGTAAGGGATATTTGTTCTTCAGTGTTTGCTTATTGAGATCTCGGTAATCAACACAAAGTCTTAGAGTACCGTCTGATTTCGGGACAAATACTACAGCTGCTCCCCAAGCTGAAAAGCTTGGTCTGATCAGACCTTTCTGAAGCAATTCTCTGGTTTGGCTACCTAACTCTTCTTTTTCTTTCGGGGCCATTCTTCTAATTGGATGTACTACTGGTCGGGCGTTAGGAATTAGATCTATTCTAAATTCAATTTCTCTTTGCGGCGGTAAGTTTTCTACTTCTTTAAACACATCCGCATAGTTTTTAACGACCGGTATCTTTTCTAATGAAGGGGGAGTAACTTCTAAAGAAGACCAAAATTCTGTTCTATTAATTTCTGAGCTATGGCATGGTATAGTGATATGCCCAAGTTTTTTTTTAACTTTCACGATTCTTTCGGCGCATCTAACTTCGGCCTTATATTTTGTCAACCAATCAAGTCCCAGAATAATATCAAATTCGGAAAGGTCCATGACAATCACTTTAAAAGGAAATCGATAACAAGAATATGAGGCGGGTACATTACAATATGAGACGAGAATAGTAGACCCTCCTATTGGATTTTGAACTTTAATTGGTTCTTTAAGCTTCCTTGGATTCAATTTTAACTTATGAACAATGTTACCAGAAATGAAGCTACGTGATGCACCAGTATCAAAAAGTACAGAAACAGGAATATTTTTAATGGTAAGGGTACCTCCCAAGACGTCGGGTTTACCTGATCCATCGGTGGTAGCTGGAGGGGTCTCCCCGTCATACACATGAGCCACTTGTGCATTCTGCTTCAGAGGACAGTTCCTGCTATAGTGCCCCTTCTCATGGCAGTTGTAACATTCGGCTGAGTCTGGATTTGCCTTTGGCTTCCTCAGGGCTTTGCATACATTAGAAAAATGACTTGGCTTCCCGCAGTTGTAGCAATTTCCTTTGGGGATCTTTCCAGGTTTCTGAGTAGCGGCCGCTGTAATGCTAGACTCTGGCTGATCTGCTGAAGCCTTGCGCTTATTTCCAGCTTGGCTTTTGGCGCGGTCTTGGCTGGCGTGCCTTTCATCCATATCTTCATAATTGCAAGCCATTTCTACCAATTCTGAGAAGGAGAGTTTGATGTTTCTCATAGCTCTGTCATGGTACTTGCGCTTTAGCCCAAATATGAATCTCTTGTTCTTTGCTTTGTTGGTCATAATAAGCTCTGGAGCATAGCGCGACAACTGGGTGAATTTATTGAGGTAATCCTGGATAGAGAGATCTCCTTGCTGGAGATTAGCAAACTTCTCTCGCATCCTCTCTAAAGCCTATTCAGGTACAAACTTCTCGTTGAACATGGTTTTGAATTGCTCCCATGTTCTGACAGTACCTGCTGCATCTTCTGAGGTGATGGCATCCCACCACAGCTCTGCTTCCTCCTGTAGGAGCCAAATACCTAGTCATACTTTGTTGTTGGTTCCCAAACCCATGCCTTCAAAGATTTTTTCACAGGTCTTCAACCAAGCTATGGCCTCTGTCACTGTACCAGTGCCAGAAAAGGGTTTCCCCCAAGGTTCCTATACCTCTTCGCTACTTTGTCTAGCTCGAAGTCCTCGGGTGCTGGTGGCTGAACAATAGGGCCTTCCTCTACTACGGGGATATTCCCCCGTCCTCCTGCTACTCCGGCTCGGCCTCCACGGCCTCCTCTAGCTGTTGCTGCTCATGTAACCATCTAAGAGTACTGTATAAGCAAGAAAAGAGTCAAGCTCACAAATTTGATAATTTTCATATATGATAAAGCAGGGGAACCTAAGGAAAGGAAATGATGTACTGATCAATTTGTTTTGCTAATCTGCTTAGCTCATCCTAGGACATTGCTAATCCTATCTCTAATGAGCTACTCGCCTTAGAACACTACTGGTTCTATTCTGATGAGGTGTTTAATGTGTTAGATCCCGGAACTAAGGTTAACGAAAGCTCTGATACCAACTGTGACGATCCCAAAATCCGAGGGGCGGTATTAAGGATAATCATTGGAATATAACACATTAATCATCATAGCAGAGTACAGATAATAGCAGAACAATAAATATAATAATTTTACATGGATATGACAGCGGAATCACAACATGTAATAACATCAGAATAGCATAGCGTAGGATATAACTTAGTAAATAAAAGGGAAGTGATCAGTCATCATCGCCAGAGGCGGAATACATACATGCAGTGAGACATAATAAGGGTATCAGTCTACATCGCCGAAGGCGGTACATATACATACAATAAGAAGTACTGAAAGTAAAGCAGTCTGCATCGCCAGTGGCGGAATCATAATATAAGTACAATGATGGCGGAAAATGTCAAAGTCATCTCTGTGAAGTCAGCCTCGCCATGAGCCAAAAATGCACTCTATGCAACAGTGCAGAGCCAAAAACAACCTGTCACCTGTGAACTAGGCTACCCGTGTGAAAATAAGGGCACCCGCGTTTGCAAAGTGAAACAAACAATGAGTCAGTCATGGGGACTAGTATGAGGAATCTATTTAACAGTTAAACAACAGTAATAAGCAAATCATAGGACCACGCCACTTTCGCGGAACGGGTTTTCTCCAGTGATTGCTAGTGCATTTAAAACAAAGTAAATTCTTTTAAAACAACGCAATGCTTTTTAAAAAGAATGAAGCCATTATAAGACTCAGGTCCCATCACACAATGCAACGCAAGCCGGAGGATAGAGTTTTACCTTATAATGGCCAAATATGCTTGATACGTATAAAGCAAAATCAGTTGATATTATTACTAGTGCATATATGTTTCAAAAATGAATAGCATCATAAATATCAATCATAGGCGGCATAAGTGCCCCATACCACTATGTCGCCATACTAGTTCTATAATCGAGTCTGTTATTTCGTATTGGAAATTGGATTTCCGTCATGAGTCGAGGCAAGGGGCAAGCTCCTCTCCACTTCGAGACATTCTAGCAAATGCCTCAGGACTACACACTCTGGGCAACCCTTGGATCTTCAGGGCCGGTCCTCTCTTACGTTTAAGGATTAGTATTCCTGAACACACGTTTCCCGGTCCTTACAGACCTATAATCGAGGCGCCTCGCATTCCAACAACCACAAAGTTGAAAAGTAGATATATATGTCAGGGCTGGTAAGTCACTGACACCACCATAGCTAGAAAGAAATGTCGTGTTCTACCTGCAGTCTGTATCCCGTTTTTAACTCATACCGGGGTGTGAGGCTCGCGAATCTACGAAATACACAAAGCCAGACCACACAGACCGTGCTTTGATCATCATCCACAAGACTTTGCTTTGCAACAGAAGCCTTGATCACAGCATCTTGGCATGCCACATAGGCAGTCCACTCCATACGAATGATTTCCATCGATATATAACCTCTGAGTTCGTATGTCTCAGAGAAGGGCGTTAAGCAAAAGAATAAATTCTCCGCCGCCAAACAGATATATATTTAACAGAGATCAATCAGTATAGAACAAAATCCAATGTCAGACATACAGTCCATTTACAAATCCGTCCTGGGTCTGAACGAAACCGGAGGCGTCAAATTCCTCGTATATCCGTCCAATCAACACATACGTTCAGACGGCTACTACTTCCGTCCCTTTCCGGTAGCTACTCCGGTCAGGAACCTCAGCACCGCCCATACAACCGATACAAAGATCGTCAGTCTTGAATCGTCTTTGCATTTTCCAATTCTAATCGCTCGATAAATTATTTGAAATGAGGATTAGCTCGGCCTTTTCAAATAATTCACGTCATTAGAATTTAAATCGATTCTTTCCATGGTTATATTATTTGACATCCATCTTTCAGTTCTTTAGTGTTATTTTCATGTCAAGCACATACAACCATCAAATATCAAACAATTCAAGCCCAATTGGTCTATTTGCAATCTATGTTGCTTATAATATTTTATAACGATTTTTCGCCATTTTTATTTATTTAAAAATGGCCATATTTAATTAAACGACGTTTCAGGTCGTGCCGTGGCACTGGCGCTGTTTTTCCCCTAATTTGGTTTACACATATCGGAGAATCTAACCGTTGGATTTCTACGAAGTCTATATCAGTGGGAAGATATTCCCAAAGTGAACCCAATGGTTCCAGTTTCGTGAGAATCCGACGGTCGGATCTTCCACACTAGTCGTTTGAAGTTACGGTTTCAAAATTCGAACTGCAGCGTCGTTATTCGATTAAATTTAATTAAATTTATATTTATATATAAATATAAACGATTCTGGCGCTGTTTTTCTTCAGAATTGAATTAAGCATTCCGGACAATCCAACCGTTGGATTTTTCAAGGTTGGTGCCGTTGGAAAGATATTTCCAAGGCGAACCCAGCGGTTGCGGTTTCGGGAAAATCCGATGGTCGGATTTCTCGTACTAATCGTTTCAAATTACGATTCCGAAACACGAACTGCACGGCTTCGATTCCTTTTAATTATATTTATATTTATATATATAAATATAGTTCATCCTATAATTCCAACTATAGTTCATTCTATATTTTCAACTTCGTTTTCACTTCAAATATTTCACTAACGCCTTAATATTTCGAAAAATTTCGCCATAACCTCCTTTGTACGGGGAGGGGTTTGGAAATTTATTGGGCCATATTAGGTACCCAATAAATCCTAAACAGCATCCACATATTTATAGTGATATATTCTGGTGTTTACGGGGGAGCATGTATAGATAATCACTCCAGAGAATAAATTCTCATCACCCCGTTTCCGTGTGGAAATAAATAGTCCATGTGTCGTATCTAATAACTAGAGCGACGTGAATATTGTCAAATCCAGACCCGTGTGGGGTTTTTATTAATCTGGCGATTTATCGTTATATTTTATATAGTCCATAACAATCATCAGTTCAACCTGTAGTATATAGTCATCGCCATACAAGCCTCTTGCTCGTATGGTTGATCTTCCACCTCGTCACACAAGCTCCAATTGCTTATGTGGAATATGATGAAGTATGCCTATCGTCAAGAAGTATGCCATGTAGTGTAGTTCAAAATTAATTGTTACTATCCTATAGCGATATTTATTATTTCACACAGAATAACCAGCACTCCGCATCCAATGGCATTCACAGGAGTTGATATAAAAATAAAATTGCGCAGCCAACTCATCAAGGTTTACCTATTTGTCGGGCACGCAAATAATTTCTTTACTCTACAGCTAATCCATTTTTCCTGTTCAACACATGTATATATATGCAGAACAAAGCTAATAATAATATTTCTAGCAAACTATTATTTATTTCAACACGTGCGTATTTTTATCAAAGCGTATACATGATAGAAGAAATATTTTTATCATCAAAAATATTTATCCAACATGTGGATGTTTTTAACACTTCATATTCAAAATAAAAATGTAGTTTTTATTGTCGATTCATTTTATTTTTAAAATACGATAACATTCAACACATGAATTTCAACTCGACGAACGAATTGCAACTCAACACATGAATATTCTATATAGTTTGTATATATATAAAAATGTGATTTTTATCGCTAAGGCTATTTGTTTAAATTCAAATAATATTCAACACATGAATTTCAACTCAACGAATGAATTGCAACTCAACACATGAATATTCGCTATAGTTTGAATATATATAAAATTGTGATTTTTATCGCTAAAGCTATTTGTTTAAATTCAAATAATATTCAACACATGAATTTCAACTCAACTAATGAATTGCCACTCAACACATGAATATTCGCTATAGTTTGAATATATATAAAAATGTGATTTTTATCGCTAAAGCTATTTGTTTAAATTCAAATAATATTCAACACATGAATTTCAACTCAACGAATGAATTGCCACTCAACACTTGAATATTCGCTATAGTTTGAATATATATAAAAATGTGATTTTTATCGCTAAAGCTATTTGTTTAAATTCAAATAATATTCAACACATGAATTTCAACTCAACGAATGAATTGCCACTCAACACATGAATATTTGTTTCAACGTATGTAATTTATTTCAACGAATGAAAATTATTCTAACACATGTATATTTCAGAAAATTTCGGCAGCATAACGGCAGGGTAGTTAAAACCGGGACCGTCCCTAGTACGGCTCCTCGCTCTACCTTAAAACCTCACGGTTTTTGACAATAGGGATCATGCATCTAGTTCGCACGCAGGCGACATATTTTATTTTCAATTCCACAATCCTATTCTAATTTGTTTCAACCACAAGAGGGCATTTTTCCACCACAAAGGCATTTTTCAACCATCACATCAACCACAAACAATTATTTCCAACCATTCGTCCTACCATACAATATCCCATCAATCACAAGCAATAAATATCGTCCATGGTCTGTGGACGAGGGGAGTATATATATATATATATATATATTATAATTCACTTGCATTTCATCACAATTCAAAGCATATATGTTTCATTCAACGCTTGTATAATTTATACATCGCTAATATAACTTATACAACACATGTACATGAGGTATACAATGCGTATATAATTTACACTTCGCTTATATAATTTATACAACGCGATTCCATTCACACAATTTAGTTTAGATTCCTCACATTGGTTATTGCAGTGCTAAAAATCGTAGGAAGATCAGAAAAATCCGCGGCTTCTTCTAAATGGTAGAGAGCCTCCTTGCGGTCACGGTGTCTCCTGTTTCATCGAATTTCGTTAACGAACGAAAAAGATATTATTTTTCAAAGTTTTGCAATGCTTTATAGTGTTATTTTCATTTCTGAATAATAAAGGTCGTACCTTTATTTTTGATTCAAAACTAGGGTCGAAGAATTCGTGTAATCTATCGATCGTTGCTTCGATCAGGTGGTGCCACGTGGAAGGGGGCGGCGAGGGCTTCACGGCGCTGGTGGTTTGAGGGGTTGCGATGGCGGATCGGGGCGGCGGCGGCGCTGGGAAGTCGATGGCTTCCTGGCTTCGATTCAGGCGGAGGAGTTGATGGTGGGGGGCGGCGCTTGGTCGGATGTGGAGAGGAGGCGAAGGCGAGTCGACTGGTGGCGGCGGCACGGCCTACAGGTGCCGGTGGCCGTCGGAAAATGGAGGAGAAGGTTCGAGCTCCAGGAACCGTCGAAATCGTCCAAGGCGGCTAGGGTTTTTCGATTTTTTTTTAAAGAAAAATTCCTATTGGTCGAAGCTTTATACGAAATTTTAAATAGTGTTTTCACAAACGGACTCGAAATCAAACCCAGCGACTGTCGCCCCTAGCTAAATACCCCCATTCCGGACATAATGGGATATGTTTTGTTGGCCAATTCGACTTTTACAGTCAGTTATTTTTCAAATTAAAGTATAAAACATTCAATATTTAATTTGAACGTACATTTCAATTTGCCAGGGCCACAAACTGAATCGAAAAATTCCAGAAAAATAAATCTAGCTTTGTTTTGACGATACGGTCCTAACAAAACCAGTTTCGTCGAATTCTGAGCTCGTTTGAAAAACGGCCATTTTTAGGTCGACCCATTTTAACAGAAATTGACCAATCACATTTTCTTTTTCCCCGTAGCTTCAAAAATTATGAAATTTGAAACTTAGCAATAATTTGACATCCCAGACCCAACAAAAGTGGTTTCGTCGAATTCCGAGGTCGTATGCAAAATATCCATTTTCAAGGGCTATATATGCTATATAGCGACCTTTCTGAAAATTCATTTTGCCATAACTTTTGATTCCCGCTATGAAACTTCGATTTTTCAGATTCGTTAGAATGGTATTCATAAACAGATTTAGATATTTTCAGTTTCGCTAAAATCCGTTATAATTTCCACCCGGTACAGTCAGACAAAGTTTGTATTCAAACTTTCAAATTGCAATACTATACCCAATTCTTTATTTTATTGAAATATGCTATTTCAATTATTCAAATTCTTTGGTAATAAACAAATTAAAAAATTTTAAATTGGTTCACATTTTCCGGGTTATTACAATTGATTTAGTAAATGATAAATAAAACATCAACTTTTGAACTTAACATCTTTAAACTATTTATTTTATAATTCGGGTTTTTCATTACAAATCTATTGCTCGATATTTTACTGGATTCAATTACCAGAATCCTTTTTCTAAACCTTTCAATCATTTTCTCTCGATAATCTCATTTCAAATCTCATTCATTTCGCTTTATGTCATTATTAAGTAACATTAATTTGAAATTAACGTTTTAATTTCCCATCTCTTTTTATAAACTCGTTTATACAACTCTGGTTTGGTATAAAACCCTTTCATCTCAATTTCCTTTACTTAATTCAAATATTAAGTATCATTTATTTTAAGAGTATCGTATTCGCTTGAAATCCGTTTATAACTTACTTTACCAAACTCGGTTTAAATATAAACTCGTTCATCAACTCACTTTTAAATTCAATCATATTTCATTACCAACTTCGATTACTCACTTAAATGAACTTCATTTAAGAGGTAATCCTTTAAATTATATTAATTATAGTTATAATTTACTTCATCAATCACTGGAATAAATATTAAATTCCCTTTTTAATTCTTATAAAGTTAAACTTTTCGTTAAATGATATAATTAAATTAAGCACAAACTAATTTAATTCAATAATCAGTTTCCATTAAAATAGTTCACTTAGTCCATTCAAAACATGATAACTCGTTGATCAACTCTAAATCCTCTTTTCCATTTAAATTAATTAATGATATAGTTAATTTAAATATTATCATTTTCTTCGATTATTAATAAATAAATAATAATTGATTCAATATAATCCATTTTAATTGTTACTTAAAACAATTAATCTCAGTTATTAAACCTTACATTAATCTTTGCTCACTTACTTCACACACGCCACGTGTTTCGCACACAGAAAAATTTTGATGTATAAGAACTAGCTTTATAAATCATGTAATAATTAAAATAAGGCTGCTTCGCACATAGCAAATTTTTGATACAAAAATGGTGATTGGTGGTTAAAACAATCAATATATATATATATGTATATATATATATATATATTGTGGTTGCCTTATTTTCTTTTTATAAACTCCATTTAAAATAATATATTTAAACAAAATCTATATTCAGTTTTAAAATAAATCCCATAATTTCATTTCTATCGATTTACCTAATGGTAAATCTATCTTTTATAAACGATGTATATTTAGGCTATCAACTGCCAATTTCCCAACCAATAATTCCCATTGGTTAATATCACAATAACTGTTGAATTTGGATTCAACAATAAATCACCCAATCATATTCAGTAAACAATCCATATAGTGATAGTGTGAAAATAAACAATAATAATACCTTCAACTAATAACGGTTGAACATTATTCAAACATCCAAGTAAATTAAAGATGTTTATATTGATATAAACATAACCAACAAGATAAGTTACCTCCATTGGAAATAATAGTTAAAAACAACGATTGATTTTGATTAAATTAAACAAACCTTTAATTTAAATCAGTTGTATCGGTATATGTGCAAACAACCATCAAAATCATTTAACAACTAGCAAACAAGAACACAAATATTTAAACCCAACTTATATAAATATAAGTGGGATGCTGAGTGAGTTTAACTCACCTTAATTTCATTTGTTGATTAAAATGGTTCGTTTTGATTAAATTAAACAAGCGTTTAATTTAATCAAAACATTTCAGCTGCGTCCGATGCCAACCATACTAGCTTCATATCATCCTGCTCTTCCATGTGGTTGAAGCGTATCTCGTTTGGTTTGATTATGATAATATGAACAATATAAGTTTACGGTTTACAATAATATAATTAAAACCTTATTATAAATTTGATTAACTCCTTAAATAGTCATTAGCAAATCTAATTACTTAATATAAATATACGGCTCCTTACTATTCGTCTATCTTAATTGAAGGCACACTTATTGCTAATTAATATTGCCGCTAATTGTATACAACCTAAATGGGTTGATTCATCATTTTTTTCTCTAATTATTTAGGCATGTAAAAACCTACAGCAAACTACACAATGTAAAATGGTCACGTTCTTCTTACTTACCTGCTTCTGTATCTTCTTCTACATCCAAAGGCCTGGCGCCTTTCTTTCCCTTTGCTTTTAATTACTTCTTCGGTTTATTTATTTATTTTTATTTTTATTATTTAATAAAAAAACCCAAGCCCAACATGTTAAAGCCCACTAACGTCCCTCTCTTGTACCGTTTCTTCTCCAACACCTTTAAATACTAGCAGCAGCTCTTCCCAGGCACGCAACAACCCTCCATCATGTCCTACCCTCTCCACCTTTGTTCGCAATTCTTCCCATTCTTCTTCTTCCTTTTTTTTTAACGCAACACACAAAGCCTACTGCCAAAAATATAGTCTACCTCTCCTACGCAAGCATCCTTTCTCGTGACCAACCATGAAACCTTCCAATCCTTTGTTATCCCTTCCCACTTCTGTTCTTCTTTCTTTATAGGCCACATAATTTTCTTTTTCTCCCTTAGCAATACAGTCCGCACCTGAACTACTGCTCTCCCCATGGCCACCAAGAACTGCTCCATGTTGCTATATTATTCGAACCCATTTCTTCATGCTGCATGTACAACATCAGAGAGAGCCACCGTTTCCACCTCAACCTTAGGCCATCCGAGACTTGTGCACTTCCTGTTACCACCAAAACATGAACGGCCTCAACCAAGCCTACCCTCGTCTAAACCCACGTCCTAGTCGCACCATCATCTAACTACACCCCTCTATTCCTAGTTCTCGCTACACTCTCGCTGCAACTCATGATGTGTACATATATTTACGGTTTAAGGTGAAGAATAGTATGTTTGTTTTCTGAGAGGATGATACTTGCGTTGATTAAGTAAAGAGGGGAGTAGGATGTCTGCATTTTTATAAAAATGGAGCTCACTTTACAACAGAGAAGGAACGAAAATAAGTTGTTTATATTTATAGTGGAAGATGTCGTGGAGAGCACCGTATTGTGGTATGAAGTAGGATGCCCAGTCACTAATTTGAGGTCTGCGTTTAGGCTTGTGTGTTTATGTAGAGTGAAACCTTAGAAGGGTAGAATAGGTGTATAGGCTAGCACTATAATGTTATTTCTCTTAATAGCTGTATTGATGGAGATGTGTACATGCAAATGATGCAGAAAACAACAGCTGGTGTATTGTTAGCGGTCGGGTAGGCTCAGTTTGCACAAGATTGGTATATATTGGGTATGTGTTCTTTCATTTTCAAGTGCCCTGTTCGATTTGATTTTGCTTTGAGTGGCACGCAGGTAGTATGAGTAGGCTATATACTTAATGCTTAAGTATGTATTCTCCATTTATTTTAATACAGTTAGATTTAATTGCTATCGTTATTTAACGTCCCGCGTTATATAAACACACCGCCACATACAAACACTACATGCTGCAAAAATAGGCACACTATATATCTCGGCATTCCGGATTCAAAGAAATTAATTTTGTTGAAAACTGCCTTTGTTTGCACGACGACGATTTTTTTATCTTATCAGTTCACCTTTAGATTCGCCCACCGACAAAATAACTCTGATTGACTCCAAAATAGAAAAGTAGCACTAATTAGTGATATGTATTCCAATAAAATTCGTTTCGTCGTTAACGGAGATTGTTTGAAAAACAAGTATTTTAAATGCTTATATAATACCTACAAAATATTATAAATTAAATCCAAAACAATTAAACTAAATAATAATAAATATTATTTATTGAATATATCCAAATAAAATAATATATCACTTCGAATATAACCAATATATGGATTTACAACTCAGTATTAACAATTTCAAATTAATCGATTTCCAAATATTTAGAAATTCCTTATTAAATAAATGATATAATTTAAAAACGATTTCCACAACGACTATTCCAAAATTTGATTTGGATATAACTTAAAATCTATAAGATAAAATCTAAAATTTTCTCTTACATTAGAAAATTATAATCAGATAGATTCTAACGTGTCTTGTTTCACAGAATTCCGACTTAAAACAGATTTTGTTTAATCAATTAAAGTTCAAAACTCAATATTACGAACTGCCACGACATTTCGAGCTCGTTTTATATTAAATATAATTATAAACGTTCTACCATCGTTTAATTAATAAATTCAATATTAAAATCCCAAAGAATTCAAATATAATATTTAAAATATATTTAAATATTCGGATTCAATTAGTTGAAAAATCCGGGTCGTAACAATCTTCCCCCTTAATAGAATTTCATCCCCGAAATTACTAAGTAAAGGAAAATAGTCCAAACTCAATTATTTTCAAAATAATTATTATAAAATATTATCAAGAATATTCTAAGTCTTAGAAATTTTCGAAAAATTCGCCATCTCCTTTGTACTATTCAATCCAAACAACTACAACTGCAACTTCGGGCCTCACACATCGTCCAAAAGAAAATAAAGCTAAAGGCTACCCAACTCAGGGATATAAAATCAATCACCCAATCAATTTTATCAAGGTTTACCTATTTGTCGGGCATTCAAACTCTAATCACCAAGCAAAACACTAATTATTCTCTCTTCACTTCAAACCTGCACTAATCAACTCAATATACAATGCAAGTAACATATACAGCTTTAAATTATTTAGTTCTATTTCACACATGATTTTATTCGCATTCATTATTTTGTAATTTATTTCTTAGTTTTCAATTCAATTATAATAATGAATTTTATTCTCCAACCAATATATCATCCAATAAACAAATAATTCAACAGTCAACATAATAAAATTATTTTATTTTATTCTCAATTTTATTTAACTTAGTTAATGTTAAATTCTGTTTTATTTATTGATATATTTATACTCTTATTCACAAATTTAATGTTTTAAATTCTCTTCGGGTTCTACTAAACCACTTACATTCTCATTTGAATTCCATTCAAATCAATCAACAAACCAATATCAATAATTTTGAGAAATATTATTTCATTTCAATATAAAAATATAATTTTCGGTAAAATTATTTCATTTACCCTTTTTACAAAAACAATATTTGTAACAACCCATATTTTTGGTAGTCAAATATTTAATTTAATTTATTATTTTAAATATTTTTTGGAATATTAATTGATTTTAATATTTAATTCTTTATTTAAAATGAAGTTTGCACGCTATATATTCATATAAAATATAAACCGAGCTCGAAATGGCACGACAGTTCGTAATATGGAGTTTTGAACTTCAACTGAATATACAGAATCTGATATAAGTCGGATTTATGTGAAACAAGAAACGTTAGAACCGTGTTGATTATAATTTTCATATGAAAGAGAAAAATTCAGATTTCGTATTATAATTTGTTAGTTATGGCCAAATCAAATTTTAAAATAGTCGCTATAGAAATCGTTATTAAAATATAGGCCTTTAAAATAGCCATTTTGCAAACGGTCTCTGTTTTAGATGAAATCAGTTTCATTGGAACCGTAACGTTAAATTATTGTATGGTATTAAATTGCGTGGCAAACCGATGTCATATGTGACCACGGTAGCCGTAAACGCCTAGTTATTTCCTATAGCGCGTAATTAAATTAAATTAATAGAGGGGCATTTGAGTGTAACTTGAACAGACGATCAAAATAAGCCATGAAAATAATCCCGTTGAGTTCGTATCGTCGATTAGAGTCAAGATAGATATATAATTTGTTAATTTTGGAGACCGGCTAATTTGGTGTCCAAAATGGCATTTCGGTGCGTGTAAAAATAGCGTACCCGAAAAACAGTCTCGGAATGCGACAAAACTAGTGCCGTTGGATTCGTAATAATTAATTATTGTAGGATTTCAAAGTTTCAAGTTGATTGGATTTATCTAGTGATCGTGGAAAATTTAAACGTGTGTTTTCCGCTGGTTTTATAAAGGAAATTTTTTCAAACGAGGTCGGATTTTGACAAAACCTGTCCCATTAGGTCCGGAATATTTTTCTATGCTAGGATTGGCCTTTTTATCAGAAAACAGGAATCGTTTGTAGTGGTTTTAATCAATTACTGCGCACTAAAGTTTCACAAACAATATTTAATTCTATACCACCCGTATATAAACAATCAGCCGAACCCTAATTCAGGTCAACGCAATACCTTTGGTCAACAGACCATTTCTAGCGCCTCCATATTTTATCCTAACGGCTGAGAAACCACTGTCTTTCCTACAATTAATCTCTTCAATCACTCATCAATTTCCAAAGTTTGTTCACCAAAGTGGTTCAGCTCGTTGAGCTCTATATTTCAACCGGTGATGAACATCTATTTCGAACCGAAGTGGCGACTGGCAGCCCTGAAGGGTACGGCGTTCGAGGAGCTTATACAGGAGGAGTAAGGCATCGAGTTGGCTATGGTGGGTGCGGGAGGTTGTGATCAGTGGGGCGAGCACGTTGACAGTTCCGATCAGCCTTCAGATCACTGGAGATAGGCGAAATACTCGGGTTTGAGGTGGATGCAGAGCGTGATAGCCAGTTGAAGAACGAAGCAGCTGTTTCGATTGGAGCAGTAACGAATAAAGCTTTTCATCTTGTAACATTTATTTTAAAAGTAATTAATTATGGAATTAATGAATTATCACTTTTAACGTAGGACTCCTATTCATACTTAAACACTGATCCATCGATGCAGGCGCGAAGGGTTAGAGCATCTGAACGAAGCAAGATTCTGAAGTAACAAAATGCGGCAATACATTCTGGAAGGATAACTAAAACGAGATCGGCTTGAATCAAATTCTTTTAAACAGTAATTAACATTATTAAATAACTACGTTCCTAATTATCAATTAAGAGTTAATTATATAACTAATGTATATTGATTTAAAACGTTACTTCAATTACAGGTAGTTGCGTAGAAATCCAGTGGTGACAAATATTGAAAGGAATCGACCCTTGTTATTTCTAGATGGTCTGACCGGTTCTAGTTATAATTAAACAATAATGATTAATTTAAGTTAATGTGTGATTATTATTAATTAATTAATTAATTAAATTAATGATATTAATGCAGATGGAGTCTAAGAAATTGGGAAGAACTTCCGAGCCTCTATTGTAACACCCCACCTCTACCTAGGGTCACTCACAAAGGGAATGCCCTAGTTTTGGAGGGGTATTATCTAGTAAACAGGCACAGAGATAACACAAGAAAGAACATAGATAAAATAGAGTATATAAAGCAGCGAATATAAACTTTAAAACCAATTCTCATTACTGAAAAATAGAGTCAAAACCTCTTACATCAAAATGCCAAGTCATTATTTCATTACATCAAGTTCTAAAGAAGCAAAGTACTTAAAACAACATAAGTAAAATATTATTCCCCAAAAAGTGCATGAGTGCAGCCATAGCATAGCTCAAGACCAAACCGTACATGAGCTGTCAGAAAGCAAGCAAAGTCCAAGCTAAGAGCTAGAGTTTCCTCCCTGGGAACCGAGGGGGGGGAACGAAAGACAAAGAGGCGAAAGAAAAAGGGTCAGTCAAAAAGACTGGTAAGCCCTAGTGACTATCAGCATAGAAACTAGTAAAGTTAACAAGACATGAATAAACTGGAATTAAACATAGGAATGATGATAAGTCTGACATGATAACTAAGCTAACAAGATAACTCATGTATAACATTGCGTATTCAAGGTTCGCCATACCAACTATACTGGTATACTAATCCCGTGTCAACTATAAATCAAGAAATAATCCCTTGGCCCAATATCGTGAAGTGACCCAATTCGGGGTCCAACGGTATGATCTAATCGATCGGCTCCCTACAAGTCTAGCTGGTTGTGTGTCTGTGTCATACGGCCCTATCACGAATGTAGTCACCTGTGCTAGGTCCACCATAGGGTGTATCAAGCCCTAGGGTGCCAACCACCGACACGAATCAAGAATGCACAAATAATACTACTGATGCCCAATGCCTGCTTTTTCAACTCCGGACTAAGTGCACGACCCTAGTCCGCCTGAACCTACAATGGCGCACCAACTCAGCCGTCGTTCTGGTCGCTTACAATCAGCCCAGCAATCGTGCCCCACCCTGCCTAGTCCCAGGGTACCGTGATACATCTAGTGGGTTACTGCTGAAAATGACCACGTAACTAGGGTTTCGTTCAGCAGGTTAAGTGGTCATTTAAAATCGAGACTTAACCCCATCTACGTGTCATGTCAAATTGACTAAGTGTGTCGTTCTAGTTCAAGACTTAGTCCTACGAATCATGTGTCAGGTTGGTTAAGTGTGTTCAAGCGGTTCATGACTTAACCCTATCAAATCAACGTGTCAAATTGGTTAAGTATATTCAAGTGGTCCATGACTCAACCCTATCCAGTGGCATTAATTTACTTAATGCAACCGTAACCTCTCACATTAGACATGGTTATGATTACTGGATGTGCCGGGCGGGTCCGGGCAGTTTTACACCATAACCTAGTCTAACCTTGGGTTTCGAGTGCGATATGACCAACTACTCACATTGGGTCCTATTGTTTGCAGTTAATGGATTCGCCGAGCGGTTCCGGGCAGATTTATACTGCAAACTCAACCCAACCTCGAGTTGGCCACGTTCAAGTTATCTAAGTGTCATATCCCAAATTCATATTTTCAAGTATAATTTCATGTCAAGTTCATGTTCCTATCCAAGCTCAAGTTATAACGATATTCATGTTTTCAAGTTCATACTAAATCCAGGTTTTCCTAAACTACCCAAATCGCATCCCCAACGCTCATGAATTGGAATCAAGGAAATAGATATAACTAGGGAATAACATAACAAGGATGGGTATAAAGTGGCAAAGGTGATTTCAAGGCAAGCATGGTGTAACTTGAGATATGATCATAACATCACTGGCATATGAAATAGGGTGATAAACATAGCAATAAATGACATAAGATGATAATCCTAAACTTGTGACTAGTAATAGTTTTAACATCACAACATCACAGGCATGTTAAATTAATGATAGGTTTTAGGTTATGACATGAACATGCCCCTAAATCAAGTTCTTATCGGTATTCCACAAATCAAGGTTCAATATGAACGGTACTAGGTTCAAGGTGAATAGATCTAGGGTGAACAAGAGTAGATCTAAAATAATAGATCAGAAAGGAATAGTCATAGATCAAAGATATACAAGAGTAGGTCTCAAGTAGTTATCATGTTTATGTTCAACTTCAATTTACACATGTCCATATTAAGTTTAGAGTTTAGATCTAAGAGTAACTGGGGCTTACAGATCGTGGTTTTTTGAGAACTAAGAACAAAAATTGTCGTAGGATCGTTGTTGAGATGTTGATCTATTCCCTTGAATTGTTGTAGAAATGTTGGCCTTCGATTTGGATCTAGTTTGAATGTTTAAGCTTCAAGTTGATGTTGATTAGCTTCTAGTTTTGATTCCAGCAGAGTAGCGACGCCATTTTTATTTTTATTTAGAACAGAGGCAGAATAGAAGCAGAATAGAATTGTGTGTAGAGAAGGCTAGCTTTGGGGCTGTTTAAATAGGTTTAGGCAGACGATTCTAGAGAGAAAACGAGACCAGATACATAAGAATGCACCCAGGCCCAAAACCAGGTTCGGGGACCAGGTCGACCCCAGGTCGACCTGGTCGGGTTGGGGGGGGGGGTCGACTCCCCAGTCGACCTGGTCGGGGGGGGGGGGGTCGACTACCCAGTCGACTGCCCAGTCGACCTGGGTCCTGGGCGGGAAATTTCCCGCCCAGCCCGCTTCTGGGTTTGAATTCGAATTTTGAATTCGAATTTCGAGCTGTTTTCGATTCTAAAAATTCCTGAAATTTCGGAGGGTCATATCTCCCTCATACGGACTCCGATTCTTGCAAACTCGGACTCGTTTCCAAGCAGAATTCCGAGACAAACGCAATGGCGCAACCAGTTTCCCTTGGTTCTTATTTTAAAATTTAATTCTGCCTAGATTTATGGTTATAACACGTTATCAAAATACGGGTTGTTACATTCTCCCCTCCTTAAAGGATTTCGTCCCCGAAATCTCTAAGTTAGGAAGAACGTATCCTACCATCCATCATCCATATACTCAAAACATCATCCACTAGCAAACATTGTCCTTAAGAGATTTCTAATGCCGTATGAACATATGCAAAAAGTGTGTGTATATGTTCCTTATCTAATGCAAATGATCAGGCCTGATTGATCTTTCTAATGCAAAATATGTTTAGTGTCATGAATCCAACATGTATGCAAATAATCCTAGTCACGTAAGCACTATATGTGTGCACAAACATTCATCCATATGCAACATTCATATGATAACACATTCAATTTCATCCATAAATAAATATAAACACTCATGCATATGCAATATGAAAATGTGTCTGAGCCGATCTAGTGCCTAATGTGTGTTATGCAACCATTTGCAACCATTAATCATAACATGTCTCAAACACATGTTTACACCCAACTGTTCCTACCTAAAGATATAGTCGAATGATAGAAGCAAGTAAGCTCTACAGGAAAAAGGAATCAAGGATATACTCTTAAAAAGAGATGTGATGCGCGAATCTAGTCTTCAACCTTCTAAGTCGCATTTCCTTGGGCTTAACTCCATTGTGCTTTGACCGTCTTTAACTCCACAATTTCATAGCTTCTTAGTTCTTGTTGCCAATATATGAGTTGGGACTCCTTTCACTATTGCCTCTCGTTCCACTTTCACTTATCCTCCTCCTAGTATACTCGGGTTAAACATAACTGCGTACTCATGGTTTCACACAAGCTCTCCAAAATTCACTAGTGAATCTTGGATCTCGTTCACTTACTAGAAGGTATTCCACATAGATGAATTATCTCTTGAAAATAAACAAATGTCAACCATGTTGCTAAATGTACTTACTAAGGCGATTTTCTACATCACATGCATAAGTGAAATGAACCATCCGCCTTAGTGGCGAAAACTACTCGAGCGGATCAATAAATGTATCTAGAGATTCTAGGTAAATAATCATGATAGAACCCTAAAGGTTACACGCGACTTCGAGGGTATCACCGAGGCAAGTTAAGAGTATAACTACCCTCCTTTCAAAACCGAGAATGGCACCCTTATTGGATAACCACTCCATCCCTAGAATCCACTCCTAGCCCAAAAATCATAAGCATTCCTTCTAAGCTCAATACCTAGTATAGACATTCTCAAATCCAAACAAATCATGAATAAATGGGCCAATTCCCCAATAGGATTTGAGTCAAAAATTGGGATCCTCCAATACGCTAGTACTAAGGTGCAGAGACTCAACCATCGAAGTAGAATTAAAAGGATGCGATATACAAAAATAAAGTTCTAGCGGGATGATAGAAAAGAAAATCTAAACCTTTAACGGTAACGTTACCACCTCCCTTAGGTACTCTAGTAGTGAGAGCATACAATTGCCCTCTCGACGATCCTGTCCTTTGCCCTTGTCCTTGTCCTATAATACTTAACTACACTCCCTCTTTACCATACTAAAGATACTCTCTCTTGTCATGGATTTCACTATTCTTTCACTTTGTCCTCTTTCCTTTCACCTTTTTCCTCCTTCGTGGATTAAGCTATAACAACTAGTCTCTTGTTCTTACTGTCCTTGTATAGTTTGTTGACAAGTCCTTCGAAGCTACCTCCAACGCACGACAACTCTACACAACTTGAAATAAGATTAGACGCAGATTGAACTACTGTGGCTACTAATGGAGGTTGGGCACTTCTATGCCCTCCGACATATGTCGGATGCCTACGAAACTATGGTGAAAAGAGAGAGAGGAGAGATTTCAAGAGGGAATCAAAAGATAGTGCATATGGCTTTTTGGAATATGCCTTTTCTTAAAAATAAAACTTTTCTTGAAAAATGCTTCTTTATAAAAGGTTTTGAAAATAGTTTCAGAATGTTTTTAAAACTTTTGCCCAGTCTGGTAATCTTCTGCTCAGATACCAAGTGTAACACCCCACCTCTGCCTAGGGTCACTCACAAAGGGAATGCCCTAGTTTTGGAGGGGTATTATCTAGTAAACAGGCGCAGAGATAACACAAGACAAAACATAGATAAAATAGAGTATATAAAGCAGCGGATATAAACTTTAAAACCAAATCTCATTACTGAAAAATAGAGTCAAAACCTCTTACATCAAAATGCCAAGTCATTATTTCATTACATCAAGTTCTTAAGAAGCAAAGTACTTAAAACAACATAAGTAAAATATTATTCCCCAAAAAGTGCATGAGTGCAGCCATAGCATAGCTCAAGACCAAACCGTACATGAGCTGTTAGAAAGCAAGCAAATTCCAAGCTAAGAGCTAGAGTTTCCTCCCTGAGAACCTAGGGGGGAAACGAAAGACAAAGAGGCGAAAGAAAACGGGTCAGTCAAAAAGACTGGTAAGCCCTAGTGACTATCAGCATAGAAACTAGTAAAGTTAACAAGACATGAATAAACTGGAATTAAACATAGGAATGATGATAAGTCTGACATGATAACTAAGCTAACAAGATAACTCAAGTCTAACATTGCGTATTCAAGGTTCGCCATACCAACTATACTGGTATATTAATCCCGTGTCAACAATAAATCAAGAAATAATCCCTTGGCCCAATATCGTGAAGTGAACCAATTCGGGGTCCAACGGTATGATCTAATCGATCGGCTCCCTACAAGTCTAGCTCGTCGTGTGTCTGTGTCATACGGCCCTTTCACGAATGTAGTCACCTGTGCTAGGTCCACCATAGGATGTATCAAGCCCTAGGGTGCCAAACACCGACACGAATCAAGAATGCACAGATAATCCTACTGATGCCCAATGCCTGCTTTTTCAACTCTGGACTAAGTGCACGACCCTAGTCCGCCTTAACCTACAATGGCGCACCAACTCAGCCGTCGTTCTGGTCGCTTACAATCAGTCCAACAATCGTGCCCCACCCTGCCTAGTCCCAGGGTACCGTGATACATCTAGTGGGTTACTGCTGAAAAGGACCGCGTAACTAGGGTTTCATTCAGCAGGTTAAGTTGTCATTTAAAATCGAGACTTAACCCCATCTACGTGTCATGTCAAATTGACTAAGTGTGTCGTTCTAGTTCAAGACTTAGTCCTACGAATCATGTGTCAGGTTGGTTAAGTGTGTTCAAGCGGTTCATGACTTAACCCTATCAAATCAACGTGTCAAATTGGTTAAGTATATTCAAGTGGTCCATGACTCAACCCTATCCAGTGGCATTAATTTACTTAATGCACCCCTAACCTCTCACATTAGACTTGTTTATGGTTACTGGATGTGCAGGGCGGGTCCGGGCAGTTTTACACCATAACCTAGTCTAACCTTGGGTTTCGAGTGCGATATGACCAACTACTCACATTGGGTCCTATTGTTTGCAGTTACTGGATTCGCCGGGCGGTTCCGGGAAGATTTATACTGCAAACTCAACCTAACCTCGAGTTGGCCACGTTCAAGTTATCTAAGTGTCATGTCCCAAATTCATATTTTCAAGTATAATTTCATGTCAAGTTCATGTTCCTATCCAAGCTCAAGTTATAACGATATTCATGTTTTCAAGTTCATACTAAATTCAGGTTTTCCTAAACTACCCAAAGCGCATCCCCAACGCTCGTGAATTCGAATCAAGACAATAGATGTAACTAGAGAATAACATAACAAGGATGGGTATAAAGTGGCAAAGGTGATTTCAAGGCAAGCATTGTAACTTGAGATATGATCATAACATCACTGGCGTATGAAATAAGGTGATAAACATAGCAATAAATGACATAAGATGATAAACCTAAACTTGAGACTAGCAATAGTTTCAACATCACAACATCACAGGCATGTTAAAATAATGATAGGGTTTAGGCTATGACATGAACAGGCCCCTAAATCAAGTTCTTATCGGTATTCCACAAATCAAGGTTCAATATGAACGGTACTAGGTTCAAGGTGAATAGATCTAGGGTGAACAAGAGTAGATCTATAATAATAGATCAGAAAGGAATAGTCGTAGATCAAAGATATACAAGAGTAGGTCTCAAGTAGTTATCATGTTTATGTTCAACTTCAATTTACACCTGTCCATATTAAGTTTAGAGTTTAGATCTAAGAGTAATTGGGGCTTACAGATCGTGGTTTTTGAGAACTAAGAACAGAAATTGTCGTAGGATCGTTGTTGAGATGTTGATCTATTCCCTTGAATTGTTGTAGAAACGTTGGCCTTCGATTTGGATCTAGTTTGAATGTTTAAGCTTCAAGTTGATGTTGATTAGCTTCTAGTTTTGATTCCAGCAGAGTAGCAACGCCATTTTTTTATTTAGAACAGAGATAGGATAGAAGCAGAATAGAATTGTGTGTAGAGAAGGCTAGGTTTGGGGCTGTTTAAATAGGTTTAGGCAAACGAATCTAGACAGAAAACGAGACCAGATACATAAGAATGCACCCAGGCCCAAAACCAGGTTCGGGGACCAGGTCGACCCCCAGGTCGACTGCCTAGTCGACCTGGGTCCTGGGCGGGAAATTTCCCGCCCAGCCCGCTTCTGGGTTTGAATTCGAATTTTGAATTCGAATTTCGAGCTATTTTTGATTCTGAAAATTCCTGAAACTTCGGAGGGTCATATCTCCCTCATACGGACTCCGATTCTTGCAAACTCGGACTCGTTTCCAAGCAGAATTCCGAGACGAACCCAATGGAGTAACCCGTTTCCCTTGGTTCTTATTTTAAAATTTAATTCTGCCTAGATTTATGGTTATAACACGTTATCAAAATACGGGTTATTACATCTATATTTTGAACAGACTAAGGAAACAATTGGGAACAAAGAAGAGATCGACCGTTTCTATTAAAAATGTAATTAGTGTAATCATTTAGCTAATTAAGATTTAATTAGGAAAAATATTAAATTAATTTAGTCATGATATTAAAAACGTTAGTATCTCATGCATATCGTAACAGAATTTGACGAACCAAGTTGCAATAGGACCGTATGTTCGAGTAAAACATTATGGAACAGACGTAGATACATTTGGAATCAACGAGATTTTCAGTTAAATTTAACACTGGTAAATTTAACTAAAATGAGTTGTTTAAACAGCAAATCAAATCAAGGTGAGTTAAACTCACTCAGGTTTTCCCATTTATATTTTATATGAATTGAGTTTTTATTTTGTGTGCTCTGTTTGTTATGGTTGACTGTTTTCTAGTTGTACATTTAATTTTTTATTTAACTGATGAAATTAAACAGTCGTTTAATTTCAGTGGAATACCATATCGTTAATTTAACGAATTAGACCCGCTGAAGGTAACTTGCCTCGTTGGTCACGTTTATAAAATAAATGTGTTTTGTTTGGATTGTTCGAGCTAACTGAATTGTTTGGTTGGTTGGCTGATGTTATATAGTCGTTATTTATTGGATGGAACTGAATGACCAGATTTAAGATAACCGTTTTGATTTTAGGGAAGAACAGGTTGGAGGGATCCAACGGATTCCTCAAATATATTATTTATTTTCATATTATCATATATGAACTGTCATGATTGGGTAATTGATTTTAGTAGTGATCATTGACTGAAAAGTCAACCTGTGTTGTGTTTTAACCAATGGGCTATATTGGTTGAGTAATCGGCAGTAAATGGCCTATAAGTAAATTGTTTTGTTTATATTGATTTACCGTCAGGTGAATTGATAGAAATAAAGTTATGAAATTTATTTTCAGACTAAAGACAGATTTTGAAATATATTATTTGAATAAAGGTTTATAAAAAGGAAATAAATACTTATTTTTATAATTAATTATAAATTGATTTTATAAAGACAATTCTGATGTTAATCAGATTTTTAAATGTGAGAATAAGAAAATTAACCTAACGAATAAATTGGATAATTGTTTTGTTAAGAAACAATTAAACGGAATTATTTTAAATTAATTATATTATTAATTAATTTAAAGGGAAAACAAATTGAAATCGGTTAACGAGATAACCGTGTTTAGAGTTGACTAAATTGACCATTTTTAACTGGAATTATTATTATTTTAGTTTGTTAGGATTAATCTAATAAAATTGTTTAAAGAATAATTGTTAATTTTAATAGGGTTTTAAAAAGGGGATTAATATTCATTTTAGTTAATAAAGAAATTTACTACGGAGGTAGTAAATAATGGAAGTAAATTATTATTTTAATTAATAATAAATTAAAGAATTACTTTTTAATTGAAATTTATTCAAAAGGCAATCGAAGTTGAAAAGAAATCCAATGGATTAGTGAAAGAAGTTTATGAACAGGTTTTATTTTTAAAACCTGAGTTTTATAACGAAGTGATAAAGAGAATTTTAAGCGAACATGGCAGCTTAAAATAAATGTTACTTAATTATTTAAATTAAGTAAATGGAAATTAAGAGAAAGGGTTTATTATAAACCAAGATTTTTATAAGTGAGGATTAAGATGTTAAAGCGTTAATTTGACATTAAAGTTGCTTGATAATGGGATTAAGAAAAAGTGGGGAATTGAAATGAGAATCTCAAAGGGAGAGATGGTTGGATGGATTTGAAAGGAAATTGGGAAAAAGTGAATTGGGTAGTAGAAGTGAATCGTGGGATTTGATAACCAAATCCGAATTATAAGTGAGCTTGGTTAAAAAGGTCGAATTAAAAGTGATGTTTATAAAGAAGTACTTAATTATTGAATTAAGAGAAAAATGGGTATAGCCGAAAAGAGGTTTCAAAAGAGATAAGCAGGTTTTATGAAACCGTATTTGGAATAAAACAAGTTAAATGGAAATTGTGTTGATATTAGAGTGAAGTATTGGTTTTTTATTACAACTAGTATTTGTCTTTAGATATGAACGTTGTTGATCAAGGTCTGAGAGGTAATTAAAATACCCCAACTTGAACAACATCAGGATTATCTGAAGATGATATTAGTGGTAATTGTAAAAGAGGTTAGTGATAATTTATTATTTCCATTAGTGAAATAATAATGCAACATTTGGTGGGAATTTGGAAAATATATAACGAGAAATCCAAAGTAAAGGAAATTAGTAAGAAGGGAAATTATATAAATGAATATTCCAAAGTAGAAGAAAAACAAAAAGGGTTTGCATGAAAATATAACGATATTTTCGGGTTAGAAAGGAAATGTAAAGTTGAGTTTTATTCTATACCTAATAAATATTAGTTATTGTTTCAAGAACGGAATTAAAGATATTACGTAATGCTATTACGAATAATAAGTTGAATGGATTTCCTAAATTTAAATACTAGAGAATGATGTAATAAATCGGGTTTTAAAGGAGAATTAAGTGGAAATTGAATATGGTTATTTTACTAAGTATTATAGAGAATTAGCTTTGAGAACATTAGTATATAAGAATCAAATATCGTATTTTTAAATAATAAAAGAGTTAGAAGTTTTAATTAAGCAGAATTGAATTAGTTTGTTTTAATTAAAAGGCTAAGTGATGCTGAATACTGAACCAGTGGACTCATTGGATTGTCATGATTGAAACACTGTTTATTTTGATAGTTAAATCACCGACTATCAAATCTGTCCAATACGATTGTTGGTATGGAAAGACCAGGATCGAATTTATATTCGAAAACCATTCCGACCGACAAATACGTAAAGATAACAAAAGACGATCGAGATGGAGCATTGAAGATCGTAGATCTTCATTACATGGAAGAACTACTAAAAATCTCTGGTTTAGCGGCCAGAGATAAACTGTGGTTCTGTCGTAGTTGGAATCTACGAATTGCGAGGACTACTCGCTACTGATCCATGGGGTGATTCCTATATTGGATGCAGTAGGAGAGTACCTTCGGTTCATCCTATTCCTGGATGACTTGTATGGACGGATGTCTGATAGAGTATTTCCAAAGGGATCGCGTACCTTGATTTCTTCAAACGTACCATAGTTGGTGAGCTCCCAATTAGAGTATTTTTGTGGATGTCAATTAGTGATATCTGGTGGATTTGACAATGTGGCATTCAAAGTGAATGGTTACCAAATATTCCAAAAGGAAATTCAAACTTCAAGCCTCACAGCCGGGAAATGACAAAAATCGGGCAGGCAACATGGCTATATGGGTCGCTCCTATTTGGGTGTATAATCATCTATCTAGAGAAATTGCTTTTGCTTCTTTAATCTATTTCGATGCTGTCCCTTTCGGGAAACGGTGGTTTGAGCCCAGCCATTGGTTATATACATTCGATACACTCAAGCGAAATGAGTGGTCGGTCATGTAAGGGCCGAGTTGCAAGATGTTCTTGTTGAACCCAGTGTATTCGCCTCTAGAGATACACTATCGGTAGGTGGTCCATACCTTGTCTTAGTCGAATTCCAATCTCCAATAAGCGCCCACGGTTTTGTTTATATATATATGTGTGTGTGGAGCGTGAGATGCAAGCGTTCCGCTAGATTGATATCTACTTATATTTAGACACTATTATAATATCAGAAAAGATATTGATTTCAAAAATGTTTTGGGTTATCATAAGGTAAAAACCATCCGTATTTATGTGTGGATTTGGTCTTACGATTATCCTTTTCTTTCAAAAAGATTTTGACTTTAAAATCAAGTTGTGTGATACCCTTAATACTGTGTGAGTTTTTCTCACTCTGGTTCACCAGACTGACCTGGTGTTTTGTAAATACTCGGGTTAGCCCGGGGTGTACAGGTTCAGGTTATCAAATGCTGTGAAGAGACAGGCTGGAAGAGTCCAGACGTATGATATTATATAGCTACTATTCCGCTGTGTGTTGTATATGGGATAGATTTTTATAACTGTCCAGAGATGTTGATGTAATCTGATATTGTAAGTATTTTTAAAAGCTCTCAATAAAGTTTTATTTCTATATTATATTTTGTTCCATTGCAATGTGAGACTCAGATCCTGTGTTGTGTTGGTTCTTCTTCTTCTTCTGTTCTAATATTTCTTTTTTTCTTATCTCACCCTCTAATTTTTTTCTAATAACGTTCCAGTGTTTTCGGTGTTTGGAAGGTCGGTATGAGTTACAGTAAAGGTATTTATGTCGATTTCCGGGGCCGAAAATCCCCCGTTCGTTACAATATTTTATCAATTTGCCAGTTCAGCTTGAACCGATCAAATAACACAATATAAAACATTTGTATAAAATTTACAAATACGCTCTCTCATATACATACACTCAACTCAATCTAGTGTATTACTGCCCCAATCTCTATCGAGTTATACCACAGAGCCAAGGTTATTACTAAACCATTGCTCTGATACCATTGTAATGGCCTAGGGATTTTTTGACCTCGAAAAATCGACACAAAACAATATATCGACTATTCAAACATCAGAAACACTGGATCATTAATAGAAAGAAGTTAGAGGGTGAGATAAGAAAGAAAGAAATATTAGAATAGAAGAATGAGAAGAAGAACCAACACAGAATCAGAGTCTCACATCGCAGCGGAACAAAATATAATATGTAAATAATCTTTATAGAAAGCTTGAAACAAAACTTATAATCATCAGAGTACATCACATATGGATAGTTATAATAATCTGTCATCATATAAAATAACACAGCGGAATATATATAAGCATACGTCTGAACTCTTCCATCTTGTTTCTTCATAACAACTGATAACCTGAACTTATACAGCTCGGTCTAACCCAAGCATTACAAACATCAGGTCAGTCTGTTGAATGATAGTGAGAAAAACACACTAAGTCTAAAAGCATCACACAACTTGATTTTAACGTTAAAATCTTTTTGAGGGAAAAGGATAGTCGTAAGGCCAAATCCACACATAAATACGAACGGGTTTTACCTTATGATAACCCAAAATATTTTTGAAAACAGTATTATTCTTATATTATGATAGTGTCTAAATACAAGTAAATATTAATCTAGCAGAACGCTTGCATCTCACGTTCCACATATATAGTATATAATCAAAACCACGGGCACTTATTGGAGAATGAATTTCCTGGTAAGGTATGGGACCACCTTTATGACAATGTATCTCCGGAGATGAATACATTGGGTTTCAACAAGAACATCTTGCAACCAAAGTTATACATGACTGGCCCCTTACTTCGCTTGAGAGTACCGAATATATCATTACCACGGTTGGGGGCCAGCCAACCGAACCGATAGCTTACATACAAAAATAAAAGGGACAACCGAAGGCATTTGTTTTCTCCAGATCAGGTAATGATATACCCTTTTTATGGGTATGACCCACATAGTCATGCGACCTACCCGATTTTATGCCATTTCCCGGTTGATGAGGCTAGAAGTTAAGCGATTTCTTCAGCATAACATGTCTCATCTACTTTGAATGTCACATTGTCAGATCCGCTAGATATCACTAATTGACGTCAATAAAAATACTTTGGGCGTTAAGCAAGAAAAGGTGTCTTCTCCGCCACCAAACTGAATTACGATTGAAGAAATCAACATATGTGATCGCTTTGGAAATACTCTGTCAGACACTCGTCCATACAAGTCATCCAGGAACAGAATGAACGGAACACACCCTCCTACCACATCCTATATAGGTATCACCCCAACGATCAGTAGCGAGCAGTCCTTGCAATCCGTAAATTTCAACCATGACAGAGTCACAATTTATCTCTAGGGTTCAGCCAGAGATTGGTAAGTAATTCCTCCATTTTATGAAGATTTACAGTCTTCAATTTCTACATCTCGATCAGCATCTTTCATGTATTCATATTTATTGTTCGGAATGGTTTTTGAATATAAATTCCATCCTGGTCTTTCCGTACCAATAATCGTATAGGCAAGATTTGATAGTCGGTCATTTGACTATCAAATAAACAAAAATGAAATGGATCTACTGGTTGAATACGCAGCGTCACTTGGCCTTTTAGATCAAGATAATTAATGATTGGTCAATCAAAACTTCTAAATCTTTTAACACAATATCCACTTATTATTTTAATACACTAATACTCTCAAATCATTTCTTTTAAATACTTAGAAAAGTATCTTATAATCGTATCCAATTCAAATCATGTGTTACAACATTACTATTTACCTATATCGAGGAAATCGATTCAACTTATCATTCGTAAAGCAATCGTTACAAAATCTTCTTTTGTTTCGTGATTTGAAAACACTAACTTATCCTTTTTAGAATAAACTCATTCTAAAAATCATTTCTTTATTTTGAAAATATCGTTATATTTTCACAACTCCTTTTATTACCTTGATTATGAAAATATCATTTTATATTCTCTAGCCCATTTTATTTCCTAAACTTTGGAAATACCAGCATATATATTTCCTTAAATTATTTTATTTCTTACATTAGAAATCTCGGTATATCAATTTCAAATCCTTCAAACGTAGTTGCATTACTATTTCTCATAATAAATCGCTTCTAACAATCTTACCATTACAATTAATATCATCCTCCAATAATTTTATAGTCATTCAAGTTGGGGTATTTTGATTACCTCTCAGACCTTGATCAACAACATTATTATCTTAAGATAAATATGAATTGTAATTCAAAACCCTTACTCATTCTAATACCAACAATACCATTCCGTATTTTATTCACATTACGGTTTTATAAAACCCTCTTACTTTTGAAAATCTTCTTTTTAATTGTACTATTATTACCAAATTTGTTGATTTATTAAATGATAAATAAAACATCAAATTTTAAACTTAACATCTTTAAATTATTTATTTTATAATCCGGTTTTATTATTACAAATCTATTGCTCGACCTTTTACTGGATTCAATTACCAGAATCCTTTTTCTAAACCTTTCAATCATTTTCTCTCGATAATCTCATTTCAAATCCCATTCATTTCTCTTTATGTCATTATTAAGTAACATTAATTTGAAATTAACGTTTTAATTTCTTATCTCTTTTTATAAACTCGTTTATACAACTCTGGTTTGGTATAAAACCCTTTCATCTCAATTTCCTTTACTTAATTCAAATATTAAGTAGCATTTATTTTAAGAGTATCGCATTCGCTTAAAATCCATTTATAACTTACTTTACCAAACTCGGTTTAAATATAAACCCATTCATCAACTAACTTTTAAATTCAATTATATTTCATTACCAACTTCGATTACTCACTTAAGTGAACTTCATTTAAGAGGCAATCCTTTAAATTATATTAATTATAGTTATAATTTACTTCATCAATCACTGGAATAAATATTAAATTCCCTTTTTAATTCTTATAAAGTTAAACATTCGTTAAATGATTTAATTAAATTAAGCACAAACTAATTTAATTTAATAATCAGTTTCCATTAAAATAGTTGACTTAGTCAACTTCAAAACATGATAACTCGTTGATCAACTCTAAGTCCTCTTTTCCATTTAAATTAATTAATGATATGGTTAATTTAAATAATATCATTTACTTTGATTATTAATAAATAAATAATAATTGATTCAATATAATCCATTTTAATTGGGGCTTAAAACAATTAATCTCAGTTATGAATCGTTACATTAATCCTTGCTCACTTACTTAACACATGGCACGTGCTTCGCACACTGTAAATTTTTGATTTATAAGAATTAGCTTTATAAATCATGTAATAATTAAGATAAGGCACGTGCTTAGCACACGGCAGATTTTTGATACAAAAATTATGATTGGTGGTTAAAACAATCAATATATATATCTGTGTGTGATTGGTTTAATTTCATTTTATAAACTCCATTTAAAATAATATATTTAAATAAAATCTATATTCAGTTTTAAAATAAATTAAATAATTTCATTTCTATCGGTTTACCTAACGGTAAATCTATCTTTTATAAACGATGTATATTTAGGCTATCAACTGCCACTTTCCCAACCAATAATTCCCATTGGTTAATATCACAATAACTGTTGAATTTGGATTCAACAATAAATCACCCAATCATATTCAGTAAACAATCCATATAGTGATAATATGAAAATAAACAATAATAATACCTTCAACTGATAACGATCGATAAAGAACACAATTCAAACATCCAAGTAAATTAAATATGTTTATATTGATATAAACGTAACCAATAAGGTAAGTTACCTCCGTTGGAAATAATCATTAAAAATAATGATTGGTTTTGAATAAATTAAACAAATGTTTAATTGAAATCAGTTATATCAGTATATATGAAAATAACCATCAAAATCATTTAACAACTAGCAAACAAGCACACAAATATTTAAACCCAACTTATATAAATATAAGTGGGATACCGAGTGAGTTTAACTCATCTTGATTTTATTTGTTGATTAAAACGGTTTGTTTTGATTAAATTAAACAAGCGTTTAATTTAATCAAAACATTTCAGCTGCTTCCGATGCCAACCAAACTAGCTTCATATCATCCTTGTAACGGTCCGCATTCTACGCATCGGAGGATCGTAGAATATTTATTTTATTCTCATACGAAGTCGTATGGTCATGTAACTTTGGGGGACGACTATTAGGGTCGTTTCTCATGTTCACGATTTTTACCGAATTTTAAATAACCGTTTTGAATCTTGTTTTTCCTATAACGTTTGAGTGGTAAGGATTATGACCTGGAACCACTTCCATTAGATCCAGATTATGGTTTATCTTTCCGTAGAGTGGTCACATTGATCAAATGGACTTACCATTTGGGAGATATGGCTGAAACAAGGTTTAGAAGGTGAAAAACAACTTAACCGAGTCTAATTAGGGTGATTAGCAGCTAGGCCCATTAGGTATTTCGGGATTAGGGTTGCATAAGGGCTGATAGGGGCTAGAGAAACCCTACTTTGTCATTTTCCAGCCGCCACAAACTTTCTCTTTAACTCTAACAATGGCTTCCACCTTCTAAATCTCTTCTAAACAATTCCTAATCACTTTCTAATCGAAGATTAAGCTAAGCTAAATCAAATCAAGGAAAATCAGCACCAAATCAGAGTTGTAGTTGTTGTGTTGCATAGGAATTCGACCCAAATCAGTGGAGTTTCAGATCCAAGAATTTATTTGTGGCTAAGATGAGTGATTAGCACTTTTATTCACTAACTACGACTAATTATGGATGATTAGTGATAATTAGAGAAATTATGACTCAGAAAAATATGGAAAAATATGTAGAAATTCTCAAATATTATTTTATGCCTCTGATAAAAATTTGGGTTAATTTGGATTAAGTTTGCTAATCGTATGGTTAAACATGGTTAAGGGGATAATTAAGGTAAAATTCATGGTTTTAGGGTATGTTTGATCCTATGTAACCCATATGATTGATTTTTTAATCTTTTTGATTGAACCCATATGTTGTTACTATTGTTTGTGATGTTTTTTGATTGTTTAGTAAAGTTATAATGGTTGAAAACGTCGTCATATGGCGAGAATGGACGCAAAATAGCTTGTTAGAAATGCTACAGAGATCCGGATCGGATAAGGGGATCGGATCGGGGTGCATGTCCCTAAACGAACCAAAGTGTACAGGTCGAACCGGAGCGGTGGCATCTTCGGCAATAGGGCGAGAAGGAATTGTAACAACCAGAAAATCTGGGCCAGTTTAAAATTTTTATTTTGGCAATTTTAGCGAATTTTGAATATTTAAAATGAATTATTTTAAATAAAATCAACGAGGAATTTATTTTGAATAGAATTCGACGTATATATTATATACGTCGTCGTTAGAATATAAATAATTATATATAATTATAAAAGGAATTGAAAATGGCGTGGTAGTTTGATAATTCGATTTCAAACTTCAATTGAACATACCGGGTGCAAAACAAACCGGATTTTAGTGAAACCAAAAATAATGGAATCTAATAGTGACTATCTTTCCAACGAATCCGAAAAATCGAAATTTCATAACGGGAATCAAAAGATATGTCCAGTTGAAAATTCTGAATAGTCGCTATGAAATTCAGGCCCTTAAAAATGGGAATTTTGCAAATGACCTCGGAATTCGACGAAACCACTTTTGTTGGATCCGGGATGTGAAGTTATTGCTAGGTTTCAAATTTCATAATTTTTGAAACTAGTATGTGAGCGTGGCGAAGGAAAATGTGTTTGGTTGATTTCTGTTAAATTGGATCGACCAGAAATGGGCCATTTTTCAAACGGTCTCAGAATTCGATGAAATTAGTTTTGTTAGGACTATATCGTCAATACGAAGCTAGAAAATATTTTTCTAGAATTTTTCGAGTTAGTATGTGACCCCGGTAAATTGAAATGCGCGTTCAAAATCAATATATAGAGTTATATGTTGATTTTGACGAAAACTGATCGAAACGATCAAATCAGCTTGTGATACATATCCCATTGTGTTCGGAATGGGGGTAAAACGCTATGGACGACAAGCGGTGGGCCTCGTTTAGAGGTCGTAAGTAAAAGTCAACTTTTTTGCAAAATAAAATAATTAAATAATAAAAAAATAAAATTTCTTTTCCCTCTTCCCCTTAATCCCGTTCTGCCCCCCCCCCCCCCCCCCCGTTTATTCTTCAACCCAAATCGACAGAAAGAAAATAAATTAAAAAAAAGAAAAGAAAAGAGAAAGGGCGGAGCCCGCCCATCGACTTCCGCCGCCGTCCTCTTCTGGCGCCGCCACCGCCGGCGCAAGGCGCCTCCTCCTCCTCCTCGCGTCGGTGCCTTCTTCCCCCCCCCCTTCAAATCGACGCTCCGATCGATGAAACGCCCCCCCCAAACCCTGCGCCCTACCTCCACCGCACCCGCCTCCCTTCGACTCCACCACCCCTCCAACTCTCGAGCGCCTCCCCCCTGAAGCCTTTCCCCTCCAGCGACCCCCTCCCCCAGACCACGCAGCACGACGGCGAAACCCCCCCTCCGCCTTCGATTTTTACTGTAAGTCCCTTTTCCTTATTTACCTATTTATTTTATTTCAGTTTTATTATTTATGTGATATCATTGTAAATAAAAATCTGAAATTTATTTTTATGATATTGTTTTAAAAAAAAATCTAAAATTAATATATATTGTATTGATTTAAAAAGGTAATATTTAAATGGAAGAAAGAAAAACCGGTAAGCATTTCTATTTTATTTAAGAAAAAAAAAACTGATTTTATTAAGTATAGATTTTCAATAGAGGAAAAAAATTATTTTTCTAATGAAAAGAGCGATATATAAAAATATGATTTTTATATTTTTAAAGTATTAAAAATATAATCTTTACTATATAGAGGATGTAAAAACATGATTTTTGTTTATGAAGGGAATTAAAAATATAATTTTTGCATGATAGGAATATTAGCAATGAAATCTATATTTTTATAAAGGCGAAATCTATATTTTTGAAATGGGATTTTTATATATTGAATAGCGAAGTAAAAATTCAATTTTTATATATAGAATAGCGAAGCGAAAATTTGATTTTTATATATTGAATAGCGAAGTAAAAATTCGATTTTTATATATAGAATAACAAAGCAAAAATTCGATTTTTATATATTGAATAGCGAAGTAAAAATGTGATTTTTATATATGTAGAGAATACGGGCAACGAAGATGATAAAAATGCGGGAACGAAGAAGATTTCTATCAAAGATGAGTCAAGATGATTGGATAGCTTTCGGTGAGAATTTCTCACCTTTCAATTTCTTTTTCTAGTTATATATATACTAGGATGCAGACGGTGTTTAGTAGCACCCGACACAATCGTCCACAGACCATGGACTTGTTCGTTTGGTTGCATAGATTAGTTAGATGATTTGATTTGAATTTGGTTGTTTGGTGAATTTGATTGATGTGTGAATGGCATGGGCCTTCACTAGACCGGGGATAAGGCTAGGCCTCGTCCCGTTTCTAGTATCGTGCCGTTATGCCGCCGAAATTTTCTAAAAATAAGTTAGAAAAATAAAGATAACAATTTATTTAATAAATGAACCGAATAGAATATTCATAGGTTGAATAAAATAGTTTGATCGTTAAAAATATGATTTTTAACGTAAATGTGAATACATAAATATTCATTTACAAACCGGACGGTTTGTTTATGTACACCTATTTGAAGGACATTGATTGGGACGATAAATTTTACACATCGCCCAACTGCACAAATAAAATCTGTGTTTGATTGTTTGAAACCCCACACGGGTATTGGGATGATATATGACGTACACTAATCCCAATAGTTAGTTGTATGTCGATCAATAGATTGACAAACTGTTATAAGCGTTGAATATTTATATTTGATGCTTATACAGTGTAGAATGCACTTTGGATGATGGTTGATTATTCATCGTTGTTATTGAATATATGTGTTGTAGAAAATCCATATAGTTAACGCTATATGGTAATTGATTGGGCCTCATTCCAATTTGAAAAATAAAGAATATTATAAAATAAAGGTTCATGTGTTGACAGTACTCATCTGTTGAGATTAGTCATGTGTTGAACGAAATATTTTAATAATAAAATTTACATCTTTATCAATATAAAATAAAGGTTCATGTGTTGACAATACTCATCCGTTGAGATTAGTCATGTGTCGAACGAAACATTTTGAAATAGAAACATTTTGAAAAAGAAATATTTGAAATAGAATATTTGAGAACAGAAATATATGAAGCCGTGTTGATTAGATTGACGCCATTTTGACGTGAACGATATTTATATCGATTTTATTCATTTTATAATGAATATCGAAAGTGATTTCAAAAATCTGATATTTTGAAAAGAATTGAAATTTAAAACCAATTTGAATTGGATCGAATAGAAAACAAATTTGAATTGAATCGAATAGAAAACCAATTTGAATTGAATCGAATAGAAAACCAATTTGAATTGAATCGAATAGAAATACAAAATGAATTCGAATTGAATTGAAAACGAATTCGAATTGAATTGAAAATGAATTCGAATTGAATTGAAAACGAATTCGAATTGAATTGAAAACGAATTGAAATGAATTCAAAAATGAATTGAAATTTGAATTGAATAGCAATGAATTTTAAAACGAACTTATAAGAAAAAAAATTCGATTTTGATTTGAATTAAAATGGAAGTTGAAATGATTTTTGAAACGAATTCAAAACTATTTATAAAATTCGTTATAAATAGAAATCGACGAAATATATATTATATATATTATATATATAATATAATGGCCTGAATAGAACGCGCCGCACCGCGGCAGTTCGTGAATTTCGACCATTTATTTCAAACGGACATTACGGGAGATCCGACCGTCGGATTCTCCTGAAACCGGAACCGTTGGGTTCGTATCGAAAAGAGCTTTCTAACGAATATTAGAAATTAGAAATCTAACGGTTGGATTTGGAATTATGTCCAAATCAAATTTGAAAAAGGTCGCTGTAAGTGCAGTTCGATGGCCATTGATGGAAATCGACTGTATGGGCCTTGATAAAATTATTAAAAATAGTAATAATTTGTGTAGAATCATAAGAAATGATTTGAGAAGAATTGGGATGAAATACTCCATATTTATAAAGATAAAAGTAGATTTTTATCGAAATGAACTAGTTTTGAACTAGAATTAGAATTCTATTTATTTTTAAATAAATAAATTGAATTTGAAATGGTTTTGAAAATGACCAGAATTTCCAATGATCGCGTTGGAATGGATTTGAATCGAAATTGTCTTCGGAATATTTCGATGTTGGATTTCGTGATTATACAGATGTTGTTATGGAAATTTGAAAGATATATATATTTATATCGTTATTTCCAATACGATATTTGTTAGTCGTAGAATTTGATATTGAATATAAGCCGGTATATTTTCTATTCAGAGCCTTGTGTTGAATATCAAATGTGATTTGGGTTTGTCGTGAATGGTGTCTTCACTAACACTGTTCTTGAACCCAGTTGAGAAAAGATTAAATCTTTTATTTAGATTTAATGAAGTGTACCAATTAAATGATATTTAATTGGAATTGAATTGGTATTGATTTTTGGGTTTATCGTGAATAGTGTTTTAAATAACACTTGTTCTTTAACCCGATAATTAATGGAATGATTTTTGGGTTTATCGTGAACAGTGTTTTAAATAACACTTGTTCTTTAACCCGATAATTAATGGAATGTGATTTTGGGTTTATCGTGAACCGTATTTTAAATGACACTGATTCTTTAACCCAGTCGAAGATTAAAACTAAGTGGAGTTTTAATGAATCTTTAATTAGATTGAAATGATCGAAAATGGAGTATCACCAGTTTTGCTCCCGGCGATAGTTAAATCTTTAATTAGATTTGAACGTGAAGTGGTAATTGAATTTACCGATAACACTGTGGTGTTAGATATGAAGTATTACCAGTTTTACTTCATGGGATGAATAGGTTGGGATGGGGAAATTAAAATAAATTATTACTTCGGTAAGGTTCGCTTATCCCGACTAGTTTGAATTGAGATTCAAAAATAGAATAAAGAATAAATTCAAGGAATTTATCTTGGATAAAATTAATGGGAACCTTTCCCTATGAATGTGAAATTTAGAAACTAACTGTCGGTTAGCCAAGCAGAATGGTTTCCTGGATATTGATCTGATGTTGGTTTCGGCCTTCGGGGTTAATATTTGGGAAATTATTCTCTTGATTAATTTACGGTTAGTGACTGATGAATTGGAATGAGGCGTATGTTGTGTTTTTGTAACACTTATTTAAAATATACGCGAGTTATTCGGAAAGACCGGGTTTATCCCATTCTGAATAACTGATGTGACGATAAGTCGAAGATGAAGACGGTGGTCGAAGACCAGAAGTCTTCACGTCGTTTGGGTGATTACTGATGATCTTGATTGGGCTGTACACCCAAGAAGATGGAAACAGTTGGTGATCGTCCAGACGTACTTGGAGATCAATGGATATGCGGGGTACTAGGTGCCTCCGGTTTCGTTCAGCCCCAGAACGGACTTGTAAATGGACTGTGTGTCTGACATTGGATTTTAGTCCGTGTGATTGATCTCTATTAAATATATATCTGTTTGGCGGTGGAGAATTTATTCTCTTGCTTAACGCCCTTCTCTGAGACGTACGAGCTCAGGGGTTATATATTGATGGATATCAATCGCATGGAGTGAATTGCCTGTGTGGCATGCCTAAGTGGCAAATGATCAAGGCTTCTGTTGAAAAGCAAAGTCTTGTGGTTGATGATCGAAGCACGGCATTTGTGGCGTAGCTTTGTGTAACGTTCACTTCGCGAGTTTCACACCCGGTATGAACCAAAAACGGGAGACGGACCTCAGGGAGGGCATGCGTTTCTTTCTAGTTAGGAGTGGCGTCAGTGCTTGAACTGGCTGACGAGTTTGACTCATGTGGATGTTGCTTATTATTACTTGCTGAAAAGCGAGGCGCCTCGTGATATCGGTTTCGGCCGATGCTTCTGGTCGGCTGACGGGCCAGGCTTACGCCCCAAAGGGCGGGGAAACGCAGTGTTCAGGCATTTTAATCCACATCGGTGGACCGGCCCTGACGATCCAAAGGCTTGACTGAGTACTTGCCTGAGACACGGACTAGAGCATCTCGAATCGGTGAGGATCTTGCCCCTAGCCTCGGTTCATACCATAAATGATAACCCAACTTCCAATACGACATTGCGGTTTTGATTGTAAACTTATATATGGCGACATAGTGGTATGGGTCATTCATGCCGTCTATGATTGATACTTAAGATTTGAAGTTGTTTTATACACTATGCACTTATTATAGTATCAAATGATTTGTTTTAAACGTATCAAGCATTCTTTGGCTGTTATAAGGGAAAACCCTATCCCCCGGCTTGCGTTGCATTGTGTGATAGAACCTGGGTCTTATAACAGCTTCATTTTTCCTTATTTAGCATTGCGCTGGTTGTTTTATGCACTGGTGTCCTTGGGAGGAAACCCGTTCCGTGTTATACGGCGTGGTCCCTTGATTTACCTAACTTTAAAAATAAAGATTAACTGTTTTAGTTCTCACACCAGTCACATGACTGACCTGGAGTTTATTGTTTTAACCTAAACTCTGGGTGCCCTTATTTTGACACGGGCAGCTAGTAGTTTTGGTTTTGCAGATTTATATTCACAGGATCCCGGTTTACAGCTGGACCGATATCCGGAAAGCTTTGTATCAGTATATCTACTTCTAGTTGTGTATTGTATTATTTTCCGCTGCTATGTATTTAAATGTAATTTAAATCTCTGATATTTCTGTGAAATATTCATTTATACTCTTTATATTCTTGTATTCTGATGCATTGTTGTAATATACAATGAAACGTTCTTCTGTTTGTGTTCTATTTTGTTCTGTTCTCAAACGATAGGGCGTTTCGAACGGTCTGGGTCGGTTTAGCGACTGGTTCGGACCGAGCGAAATTCCTTTTCGTCACACGTGGTATCAGAGCTTTGGTTTACAAAGCAGAGAACAAGGCACATTAGAACCATACGAAAGAGTTCATCAGATATTGGATTAGTAATATCCAATGGGAATGACTCGTTAGAGATGGGGTCAGTAGTATCCTAGAACGAGTGTGAAGAGTATATTATGAAAACAATTTTTGTTTTGAAAATTTAAATCAATTATTCGTATTTGATTATTTATTTAATTGATATGGGCAATCCGATATATAAAGATTTTGTATATATGTCTTGCAAACGTGTGTTCGAAGTTTTAATATATTGGGTAATATAGAATCCCTCTAGTGCCCGGGAATAATTCTGGTGACGGGGCACCAACGCCAGTATTTATTGTCGAGTTACGAAAGTGAGATTTCTATATATTTCCTATTGGCTGGTGTGAGAACCAAAAATTAGATAGGGCCTATTATTGTGATTTGGCATCAAAAATCTGATTTTTTGACTATATATCAAAGTTATCCATTTGAAAAGCTAATCAACTAATTGATTGATGGTTGTATTGTTTGATTATTGTTTGAATAATTAAAATTTGAACCATTTAGTTCATTTGAGTCAAATATTGAATTTTATTGAAATTTGGTCGCATTTGCTTGCATATACATGTACTTACATTGAACATGTCATAGCAAGGAGGCTAGAGCAGAGAATACAATTTGTTTGCCCGACAAATAGGTACATGTTTACTACATAATTTACTATTTTGTTTGGGTGATGATGATTTTATGAGCCTATTGGCTAGCCGCTTGGCTTTTTCTTTTTCTTTTTGAGATCTGAAGGACCGGGGAAGCTATTTGAGAATTCCCCGATGCTCCCGGTGCAATGGAGGTTATGGCGAAATTTTTCAAAAATTTAGGGTGTTAGCCAAATTTTTGAAGAATTTGAAAATTCTCAGAAAATGAAAAGTTGGAGAATGCAAGCCAGATCGAACGTAGAGTTGATTAATCAAACCACTTTCGACTTTGTTCCTTTTCGGGGATGAAAAGTTTTAAGTGGGGGAGATTGTAACAACCCGAATATCTGGGCCAGTTTAAAATTTTTATTTTGGAAATTTTAGCGAATTTTGAATATTTAAAATGAATTATTTTAAATAAAATCAACGAGGAATTTATTTTGAATAGAATTCGACGTATATATTATATACGTCGTCGTTAGAATATAAATAATTATATATAATTATAAAAGGAATTGAAAATGGCGTGGTAGTTCGATAATTCGATTTCAAACTTCAATTGAACATACCGGGTGCAAAACAAACCGGATTTTAGTGAAACCAAAAATAATGGAATCTAATAGTGACTATCTTTCCAAGAATCCGAAAAATCGAAATTTCATAGCGGGAATCAAAAGATATGTCCAGTTGAAAATTCTGAATAGTCGCTATGAAATTCAGGCCCTTAAAAATGGGAATTTTGCAAATGACCTCGGAATTCGACGAAACCACTTTTGTTGGATCCGGGATGTGAAGTTATTGCTAGGTTTCAAATTTCATAATTTTTGAAACTAGTATGTGAGCGTGGCGAAGGAAAATGTGTTTGGTCGATTTCTGTTAAATTGGATCGACCAGAAATGGGCCATTTTTCAAACGGTCTCAGAATTCGATGAAATTAGTTTTGTTAGGACCGTATCGTCAATACGAAGCTAGAAAATATTTTTCTAGAATTTTTCGAGTTAGTATGTGACCCCGGTAAATTGAAATGCGCGTTCAAAATCAATATATAGAGTTATATGTTGATTTTGACGAAAACTGATCGAAACGATCAAATCAGCTTGTGATACATATCCCATTGTGTTCGGAATGGGGGTAAAACGCTATGGACGACAGGCGGTGGGCCTCGTTTAGAGGTCGTAAGTAAAAGTCAACTTTTTTGCAAAATAAAATAATTAAATAAAAAAAAATAAATTCTTTTCCCTCTTCCCCTTAATCCCGTTCTGCCCCCCCCCCCCCCCCCCCGTTATATTCTTCAACCCAAATCGACCGGCGGAGCCCGCCCATCGACTTCCGCCGCCGTCCTCTTCTGGCGCCGCCACCGCCGGCGCAAGGTGCCTCCTCCTCCTCGCGTCGGTGCCTTCTTTCCCCTCCCCCCTTCAAATCGACGCTCCGATCGATGAAACCCTCCCCCAAACCCTACGCCCTACCTCCACCGCACCCGCCTCCCTTCGACTCCACCACCCCTCCAACTCTCGAGCGCCTCCCCCCTGAAGCCTTTCCCCTCCAGCGGCCCCCTCCCCTAGACCACGCAGCACGACGGCGAACCCCCCCCCCCCCCCCCCGCCTTCGATTTTTACTGTAAGTCCCTTTTCCTTATTTACCTATTTATTTTATTTCAGTTTTATTATTTATGTGATATCATTGTAAATAAAAGTCTGAAATTTATTTTTATGATATTGTTTAAAAAAAAATTCTAAAATTAATATATATAGTATTGATTTAAAAAGGTAATATATATATGGAAGAAAGAAAAACCGGTAAGCATTTCTATTTTATTTAAGAAAAAAAAACAGATTTAATTAAGTATAGATTTTCAAGAGAGGAAAAAAAATATTTTTCTAATGAAAAGAGCGATATATAAAAATATGATTTTTATATTTTTAAAGTATTAAAAATATAATCTTTACTATATAGAGGATGTAAAAACATGATTTTTGTTTATGAAGGGAATTAAAAATATAATTTTTGCATGATAGGAATATTAGCAATGAAATCTATATTTTTATAAAGGCGAAGACTATATTTTTATAAAGGCGAAATCTATATTTTTGAAATGGGATTTTTATATATTGAATAGCGAAGTAAAAATTCGATTTTTATATATAGAATAGCGAAGAAAAATTTTGATTTTTATATATTGAATAGCGAAGTAAAAATTCGATTTTTATATATAGAATAACAAAGCAAAAATTCGATTTTTATATATTGAATAGCGAAGCAAAAATGTGATTTTTATATATGTAGAGAATACGGGCAACGAAGATGATAAAAATGCGGGAACGAAGAAGATTTCTATCAAAGAAGAGTCAAGATGATTGGATAGCTTTCGGTGAGAATTTCTCACCTTTCAATTTCTTTTGCTAGTTATATATATATACTAGGATGCAGACGGTGTTTAGTAGCACCCGACACAATCGTCCACAGACCATGGACTTGTTCGTTTGGTTGCATAGATTAGTTAGATGATTTGATTTGAATTTGGTTGTTTGGTGAATTTGATTGATGTGTGAATGGCGTGGGCCTTCACTAGACCAGGGATAAGGCTAGGCCTCGTCCCATTTCTAGTATCGTGCCGTTATGCCGCCGAAATTTTCTAAAAATAAGTTAGAAAAATAAAGATAACAATTTATTTATTAAATGAACCGAATAGAATATTCATAGGTTGAATAAAATAGTTTGATCGTTAAAAATATGATTTTTAACGTAAATGCGAATAAATAAATATTCATTTACAAACCGGACGGTTTGTTTATGTACACCTATTTGAAGGACATTGATTGGGACGATAAATTTTACACATCGCCCAACTGCACAAATAAAATCTGTGTTTGATTGTTTGAAACCCCACACGGGTATTGGGATGATATATGACGTTCACTAATCCCAATAGTTAGTTGTATGTCGATCGATAGATTGACAAACTGTTATAAGCGTTGAATATTTATATTTGATGCTTATACAGTGTAGAATGCACTTTGGATGATGGTTGATTATTCATCGTTGTTATTGAATATATGTGTTGTAGAAAATCCATATAGTTAACGCTATAAGGTAATTGATTGGGCCTCATTCCAATTTGAAAAATAAAGAATATTATAAAATAAAGGTTCATGTGTTGACAGTACTCATCTGTTGAGATTAGTCATGTGTTGAACGAAATATTTTAATAATAAAATTTACATCTTTATCAATATAAAATAAAGGTTCATGTGTTGACAATACTCATCCGTTGAGATTAGTCATGTGTCGAACGAAACATTTTGAAATAGAAACATTTTGAAAAAGAAATATTTGAAATAGAATATTTGAGAATAGAAATATATGAAGCCGTGTTGATTAGATTGACGCCATTTTGACGTGAATGATATTTATATCGATTTTATTCATTTTATAATGAATATCGAAAGTGATTTCAAAAATCTGATATTTTAAAAAGAATTGAAATTTAAAACCAATTTGAATTGGATCGAATAGAAAACAAATTTGAATTGAATCGAATAGAAAACCAATTTGAATTGAATCGAATAGAAAACCAATTTGAATTGAATCGAATAGAAAAACAAAATGAATTCGAATTGAATTGAAAACGAATTCGAATTGAATTGAAAATGAATTCGAATTGAATTGAAAACGAATTCGAATTGAATTGAAAACGAATTGAAATGAATTCAAAAATGAATTGAAATTTGAATTGAATAGCAATGAATTTTAAAACGAACTTATAAGAAAAAAAATTCGATTTTGATTTGAATTAAAATGGAAGTTGAAATGATTTTTGAAACGAATTCAAAACTATTTATAAAATTCGTTATAAATAGAAATCGACGAAATATATATTATATATATTATATATATAATATAATGGCCTGAATAGAACGCGCTGCACCGCGGCAGTTCGTGAATTTCGACCATTTATTTCAAACGGACATTACGGGAGATCCGACCGTCGGATTCTCCTGAAACTGGAACCGTTGGGTTCGTATCGAAAAGAGCTTTCTAAGAATATTAGAAATTAGAAATCTAACGGTTGGATTTGGAATTATGTCCAAATCAAATTTGAAAAAGGTCGCTGTAAGTGCAGTTCGATGGCCATTGATGGAAATCGACTGTACGGGCCTTGATAAAATTATTAAAAATAGTAATAATTTGTGTAGAATCATAAGAAATGATTTGAGAAGAATTGGGATGAAATACTCCATATTTATAAAGATAAAAGTAGATTTTTATCGAAATGAACTAGTTTTGAGCTAGAATTAGAATTCTATTTATTTTTAAATAAATAAATTGAATTTGAAATGGTTTTGAAAATGACCAGAATTTCCAATGATCGCGTTGGAATGGATTTGAATCGAAATTGTCTTCGGAATATTTCGATGTTGGATTTCGTGATTATACAGATGTTGTTATGGAAATTTGAAAGATATATATATTTATATCGTTATTTCCAATACGATATTTGTTAGTCGTAGAATTTGATACTGAATATAAGCCGGTATATTTTCTATTCAGAGCCTTGTGTTGAATATCAAATGTGATTTGGGTTTGTCGTGAATGGTGTCTTCACTAACACTGTTCTTGAACCCAGTTGAGAAAAGATTAAATCTTTTATTTAGATTTAATGAAGTGTACCAATTAAATGATATTTAATTGGAATTGAATTGGTATTGATTTTTGGGTTTATCGTGAACAGTGTTTTAAATAACACTTGTTCTTTAACCCGATAATTAATGGAATGATTTTTGGGTTTATCGTGAACAGTGTTTTAAATAACACTTGTTCTTTAGCCCAATAATTAATGGAATGATTTTTGGGTTTATCGTGAACAATGTTTTAAATAACACTTGTTCTTTAACCCGATAATTAATGGAATGTGATTTTGGGTTTATCGTGAACCATATTTTAAATGACACTGATTCTTTAACCCAGTCGAAGATTAAAACTAAGTGGAGTTTTAATGAATCTTTAATTAGATTGAAATGATCGAAAATGGAGTATCACCAGTTTTGCTCCCGGCGATAGTTAAATCTTTAATTAGATTTGAACGTGAAGTGGTAATTGAATTTACCGATAACACTGTGGTGTTAGATATGAAGTATTACCAGTTTTACTTCATGGGATGAATAGGTTGGGATGGGGAAATTAAAATAAATGATTACTTCGGTAAGGTTCGCTAATCCCGACTAGTTTGAATTGAGATTCAAAAATAGAATAAAGAATAAATTCAAGGAATTTATCTTGGATAAAATTAATGGGAACCTTTCCCTATGAATGTGAAATTTAGAAACTAACGGTCGGTTAGCCAAGCAGAATGGTTTCCTGGATATTGATCTGATGTTGGTTTCGGCCTTCGGGGTTAATATTTGGGAAATTATTCTCTTGATTAATTTACGGTTAGTGACTGATGAATTGGAATGAGGCGTATGTTGTGTTTGTGTAACACTTATTTAAAATATACGCGAGTTATTCGGAAAGACCGGGTTTATCCCATTCTGAATAACTGATACGAAGATAAGTCGAAGATGAAGACGGTGGTGGAAGACCAGAAGTCTTCACGTCGTTTGGGTGATTACTGATGATCTTGATTGGGCTGTACACCCAAGAAGATGGAAACAGTTGGTGATCGTCCAGACGTACTTGGAGATCAATGGATATACGGGGTACTAGGTGCCTCCGGTTTCGTTCAGCCCCAGAACGGACTTGTAAATGGACTGTGTGTCTGACATTGGATTTTAGTCCGTGTGATTGATCTCTATTAAATATATATCTGTTTGGCGGCGGAGAATTTATTCTCTTGCTTAACGGCCTTCTATGAGACGTACGAGCTCAGGGGTTATATATTGATGGATATCAATCGCATGGAGTGAATTGCCTGTGTGGCATGCCTAAGTGGCAAATGATCAAGGCTTCTGTTGAAAAGCAAAGTCTTGTGGTTGATGATCGAAGCAAGGCCTTTGTGGCATAGCTTTGTGTAACGTTTACTTCGCGAGTTTCACACCCGGTATGAACCAAAAACGGGAGACGGACCTCAGGGGGGACATGCGTTTTCTTTCTAGTTAGGAGTGGCGTCAGTGCTTGAACTGGCTGACGAGTTTGACTCATGTGGATGTTGCTTATTATTACTTGCTGAAAAGCGAGGCGCCTCGTGATATCGGTTTCGGCCGATGCTTCTGGTCGGCTGACGGGCCAGGCTTACACCCCAAAGGGCGGAGAAACGTATTGTTCAGGCATTATAATCCACACCGATGGACCAGCTCTGACGATCCAAGGGGCAGTTGCGGCTGTTCCTGAGACTCGGACTAGACAGTCTCGAATCGGTGAGGATCTTGCCCCTAGCCTCGGTTCATACCATAAATGATAACCCAACTTCCAATACGACATTGCGGTTTTGATTGTAAACTTATATATGGCGACATAGTGGTATGGGTCATTCATGCCGTCTATGATTGATACTTATGATTTGAAGTTGTTTTATACATTATGCACTTATTATAGTATCAAATGATTTGTTTTAAACGTATCAAGCATTCTTTGGTTGTTATAAGGGAAAACCCTATCCCCCGGCTTGCGTTGCATTGTGTGATAGGACCTGGGTCTTATAACAGCTTCATTTTTCCTTATTTAGCATTGCGCTGGTCGTTTTATGCACTGGTGTCCTTGGGAGGAAACCCGTTCCGTGTTATACGGCGTGGTCCTTTGATTTACCTAACTTTAAAAATACAGATTAACTGTTTTAGTTCTCACACCAGTCACATGACTGACCTGGAGTTTATTGTTTTAACCTAAACTCTGGGTGCCCTTATTTTGACACGGGCAGCTAGTAGTTTTGGTTTTGCAGATTTATATTCACAGGATCCTGGTTTACAGCTGGAACGATATCCGGAAAGCTTTGTATCAGTATATCTACTTCTATTTGTGTATTGTATTATTTTCCACTGCTATGTATTTAAATGTAATTTAAATCTCTGATATTTCTGTGTAATATTCATTTATACTCTTTATATTCTTGTATTCTGATGCATTGTTGTAATATACAATGAAACGTTCTTCTGTTTGTGTTCTATTTTGTCCTATTCTCAAACGATAGGGCGTTTCGAACGGTCTGGGTCGGTTTAGCGACTGGTTCGGACCGAGCGAAATTCCTTTTCGTCACAGGAAGGCCACTTGCGTAGAGTTGGAGTTAGGGAGGGGACCAGATCAGACTATGATTAGGACGCTGGACCGGATCAACGTGGGAGGAGTTGGAGCAACTGCTGGGGTCAGATCGACGTAACTGAACCGAACCAGAAGCTGGAGATGAGGGGACCAAACTGAATAAGGGAGTTCGAACCGAACCCAACCAAGGACCCAAATCGAATCGAGGAGGGGATCCAACAATGATCCGAATCGAACCAGGGTGGCAAGCCGAACCAAACCGGATGTGTACTTCAATTCTTCTAAAGAGCAACTCCAATTCGACCAAAACCCGAGATGCAAAAGAAGTTCAAGTGGGAAGTTATAACTCAGGATCCAAATAGGAACCAATGAGTTAACTTCTAGAGTTGGAATTTGTTGCGGGATGTGTGCAACGGGGTTACCGATATCTGTAGCTTTTGTTCACCACTGAGAGATGGATTAGCGGCTATGGATCAGTGCAATGGGACCGTTAAGACTCCCAAGGGAAAGTGGTCGTAGCATGGCTATGAGCCAGTGCAGTGGTGTCATCATGACTCCATGGGCAAAGTGGACATAGCAAAGTATTAGTGGCTATGGATCAGTGCAATGGGGTCATTATGACCCCAAGGGCAAAGTGATCGTAGCAAAGGATTTGGTGATCAAAGTGGTGGATATTGTATACTTTACGCGCTGAGTGAGAGATGTGAGGTTGATTGCTATGTTTGATGTTTTCTGTCACCATGACATGCACACCCCCATTTTACACTTTATGTTAGTGTTATCTTAGAGTACTATACATCCTATTATGCTAACTCTTTGGTTGCAGGTCCCGGCTCAGGTATGATTATTTATACCTGTTAATGTTCTGTTTTACTACTATCGCTCATACTAGACTTTTGTCTGACCCAGAATTTTATGTCTCTTCTTATTACTCTGGCTGCTCTTAAACGAGCAGACTAGAGATAGGTTAGGTTGTATGCACGAGTAGCTGTCCGGAGATGAGCAAGAGGTTTACACGTACTATTTACATATATTCTGTAAAAACCCGTAACTTCCCTGTAAAGGAAAGCGCGGATAGTTCGAGAACAAGCCACAACAGAACGTAGACGAAAGAACATTTCATTGTATATTACAACAATGCACCAGAATATACAGAGTATAAATGAATATTACACAGAAATATTAGAGATTTAAATTACATTTAAAAACATCGCAGCGGAAAATAATACAATGCACAACTAGAAGAGATATACGGATACAAAGCTTTCCGGATATCATTCCAGCTGTAAACCAGGATCATGCGAATACAAATCTGCAAAACCAAAACTACTAGCTGCCCGTGTCAAAAATAGGGGCACCCAGAGTTTAGGTTAAAACAATAAACTCCAAGTCAGTTATGTGACTGGTGTGAGAACTAAAACAGTTATTAATCTTTATTTTTAAAGTTCGGTAAATCAAGGGACCACGCCGTATAACACGGAACAGGTTTCCTCCCAAGAATACCAGTGCACAAAACAACAGCGCAATGCTAAATAAAGAAAAATGAAGCTATTATAAGACCCAGGTCCTATCACACAATGCAACGCAAGCCGGGGGATAGGGTTTTTACCTTATAATAGCCAAGAATGCTTGATACGTTTAAAACAAATCATTTGATACTATCATAAGTGCATAGTGTATAAAACAACTTCAAATCATAAATATCAATCATAGGCGGCATGAATGCCCCATACCACTATGTCGCCATATATAGGTTGTACAATCAAAATCGCTAAGTCACGTATTTGGAAATTGGGTTTCCGTCTATGAACCGAGGCAAAAGATAGTCCTCAACCGATTCGAGACTGTCTAGCCCGAGTCTCAGGCAAGCGCGCAGGCAAGCCTTGGATCCTCAGGGCCGGTCCATCAATGTGGATTATTATGCCTGAACACTACGTTTCTCCTCCCTTTGGGGCATAAATGAGCCAACGAATGGCTCCATCGGACCCGGATCGTCCGATCTAACCGAGGCGCCTCGCAACAGCAACAACCACACAGGTGAAAAGTATATAAATGTCAGGGCTAGTAGGTCACTGACACCACCCTAGCTAGAAAGAAACGCATGTCCTCTCTGACGTCCGTCTCCCGTTTTTGGTTCACAACCGGGGTGTGAGGCTCGCGAATTCACGTTACACAAAGCTGTGCCACACAGGCTGTGCTTTGATCATCATCACAAGACTTTGCTTTTCACCAGAAGCCTCGATCAATTGCATCTTAGCATGCCACACAGGCAAACCACCTTATGCAACCGATATCGGTCACACAGAATGAAATCTAATGTCAGACACACAGTCCATTTACAAGTCCGTTCTGGGTCTGAACGAAACCAGAGGCACTTTCCTCGCATCTCCATCGATCTCCAAGCACATCTGGATGACCACCGATTGATTCCCTCATCTTGGGTGTACAACCCAATCAAGATCATCAGTAATCACCCAAACGATGTGAAGACTTCCGGTCTTCAACCACCGTCTTCATCTTCGACTTATCGTCGTATCAGTTATTCAGAATGGGATAAACCCGGTCTTTCCGAATAACTCGCGTATATTTTAAGTAAGTGTTACACAAAAACAACATACGCCTCATTCCAATTCATCAGTCACTAACCGTAAACTAATCAAGAGAATAATTCCCCAAATATTAACCCCGAAGGATGAAACCAACATCAGATCAATGTCCAGGATACCATTCTACTCAGCTAACTGACAGTTAGTTTCTAAATTTCACATTCATATGGAAAGGTTCCCATTAATTTTATCAAAGATAAATTCTTTATATTTATTCTTTAATCTATCCTTTTGAATTTCGATTCAACTAGTCAGGATTAACGAAACTTACCGAAGTAATCATTTGTTTTAATTTCCCAATCCCAACCTATTCATCCCGTGAAGTAAAACTGGTAATAATTCATATCTAACACCACAGTGTTATCGGTAAATTCAATTACCATTTCACGTTCAAATCTAATTAAAGATTTAACTATCGCCTGGAATAAAACTGGTGATTCTCCATTCTCGATCTTTTCAATCTAATTAAAGATTCATTAAAACTCCACTTAGTTTTAATCGTTAACTGGGTTAAAGAATCAGTGTCATTTAAAACACGGTTCACGATAAACCCAAAATCACATCACATTAATTATCGGGTTAAAGAACAAGTGTTATTTAAAACACTGTTCACGATAAACCCAAAAATCAATATCAATTCAATTAAATATTATTTAATTGGTACCCTTCATTAAATCTAAATAAAAAGATTCAATCTTTTTCTCAACTGGATTCAAGAACAGTGTTAATGAAGACACCATTCACGACAAACCCAAATCACATTTGATATTAAATACAAGGCTCTGAATAGAAAATATATCGGCTTATATTCAATATCAAATTCTACGACCAACAGATATCGTATTGGAAATAACGATATATATATCTATATCTTTCAAATTTCCATAACAACATCTGTATAATCACGAATTCCAAAATCGAAATATTCCGAAGACAATTTCGATTCAAATCCACTCCAATGCAATCATTGGAAATTCTGGCTATTTTTAAAACCCTTTTTAAATTCAATTTATTTATTTAAAAATAAGTAGAATTATAATTCTAGTTCAAAACTAGTTCATTTCGATAAAAATCTAATTTTATCTTTTCAAATATGGAGTTTTTCATCCCAATTTTTCCCGAATCATTTCTTATGATTTTACACAAATTATTACTATTTTTAATAATTTTATCAAGGCCCGTACGGTCGATTTCCATCAACGGCCGTCGAACTGCACTTACAGCGACCTTTTTCAAATTTGATTTGGACATAATCCCAAATCCAACCGTTAGATTTCAAATTTCAAATATCCATTAGAAAGCTCTTTTCGATACGAACCCAACGGTTCCGGTTTTAGGAGAATCCGACGGTCGGATCTCCCGCAATATCCGTTCGAAGTCAATGGTCGAAATTCGCGAACTGCCGCGGCGCGGCGCGTTCTATTCAGGCCATTATATTATATATATAATATATAATATATACTTCGTCGATTTCAATTTAAAACGTGCTTTGTAAATCGTTTAAATTCATTTTCAAAACGGTTTCAATTCAAAATTGAATATTCCAATATAAATTCGTTTTAAATTCATTTCAAATCGATTTCAATTCAAATTGATTTCTAATTCAATTTCAGTTCTAATTCAATTCAATTCAATTTCAATTTGAATTCATTTATATTCAAAAAATCAGATTTTGAAATCACTTTCGATATTCATTATAAAATGAATAAAATCGATATAAATATCGTTCACGTCAAAATGGCGTCAATTTAACCAACACGGCTTCATATGTTTCTATTTTCAGATATTCTATTTCGAATATTTCTATCTCAAATATTTCTTTTCAAATATTTCCTTTTTCAAATATTCTATTTTCAAATATTTCTATTTCAAATATTTTTATTTCAAATATTTCTTTTTCGAAACTGGAATGAGGCCCAATCAATTACCATATAATGTTAATTATATGGTTTTTCTACAACACATGGATATATCAACAACGATGAATAATCAACCATCATCCAAAGTGCATTCTACACTATATAAGCATCAAATATAAATATTCAACGCTTATAACAGTCTGTCAATCAATCGATCGACATACAACTAAACAATCGGGATTAGTGTACGTCAAATATCATCCCAATACCTGTGTGGGGTTTCAAACAATCAAACACAGATTTTATTTGTGTAGTTGGACGATGTGTAAAATTTATCGTCCCAATCAATGTCCTTCAAATAGGTGTACATAAACAAACCGTCCGGTTTGTAAATGAATATTTATTTATTCACATTCACGTTAAAAATTATATTTTTAACGATCAAACTATTTTATTCAACCTATGAATATTCTATTTGGTTCATTTATTAAATAAAATGTTATCTTTATTTTTCTAACTTATTTTTAGAAAATTTCGGCGGCATAACGGCACGATACTAGAAACGGGACAAGGCCTAGCCTTATCCCCGGTCTAGTGAAGGCCCACGCCATTCACACATCAATCAAATCAATTTCATTTCACCAAAAAATTCAATTCAAACCAAATAATATAACCAACTACACAACCAAACAATTAAACAAACAAGCCATCCATGGTCTGTGGATGACGGGTGTCGGGTGCTGCTAAGCACCGTCTGCATCCTAGTATATATATAACTAGAAAAAGAGATTGAAGAGTGAGAAGTTCTCACCGATAGCTATCCCAACTTCACGACTCGTCATTTATAGAAATCTTCGCCGTTCTCGCCTCTTGTCACTTTTCACTGCCCGTATTCTCTACATATGTAAAAATCACATTTTTACTTCGCTATTCGATATATAAAAATCGAATTTTTACTTCGCTATTCAATATAGAAAAAACGAATTTTTACTATCTATACTATATAAAGATCATATTTTTAATCCTTTAAAAATATAAAAATCATATTTTTATTTCTACTTCTTATATAAAAATTGAATTCTTATCACTAATAAAGATTATATTTTTATTTAATTAGATATTCTCCCTGTGTTGTTGTTGCTGGTCACTGCTTTGGGCATAAGTAGTGTACCTTTCCTTTTTTGCTTTAGAAACAGTATTTTGAAGTTGTAATAATGATGGTGTGGATCACAAGCTGTATTTTGGATTCTGCTACTATGATGGTTTAGTTTTCAGCTTATGCACTGTCTCGCCTGTTTTATGTCAAGTTATGTTATTATTATATTTTATTCCATGCACTGTGAGATATACTACAGGTTCTTTGGTGATTCATAGTTTTAAATCATTTTCCCTCAACGATCATCCCATTCTGGTAGAGCATTGGCATAGCGCATTTCGAGGAAATGTCGGCTGGTTCGGGGCGGGCGGTCAAAGTCCTACTCTTCCTTGTGGTTGTAGTGTATCTCATTTGGTTTGATTCTGATAATATGAACAATATAAGTTTACGGTCTACAACAATATAATTAAAACCTTATTATAAATCTGATTAACTCCTTAAATAGTCATTAGCAAATCTAATTACTTAATATAAATATGTGGCTCCTTGCTATTCGTCTATCTTAATTAAAGGCACACTTATTGCTAATCAATATTGTCGCTGATTGTATACAACCTAAATGGGCTGATTCATCATTTTTTCATTATTTATTTAGGCATATAAAAACCTATAGCAAACTACACAATATAAAATGATCACGTTCTTCTTACTTACCTGCTTCTATATCTTCTTTTACATCCAAAGGCCTGGTGCTTTCTTTCTGTTTGCTTTTAATTACTTCTTCAGGTTATTTATTTTTTATTTTTTTTAATAAAAAACAAAAGCCCAACACATTAAAGCCCACCAACGTCCCTCTTTTGTACCGTTTCTTCTCCAACACCTTCGAATACTAGCAGCAGCTCTTCCCAGACACGCAACTACCCTCCATCATGTCCCACCCTCTCTACCTTTGTTCGCAATTCTTCCCATTCTTTTTTTTAACGCAACGCAAAAATCCCACTACCAAAAATATAGTCCACCTCTCCTACGCAAGCATCCTTTGTCGTGACCAACCATGAAACCTTCAAATCCTTTGTTATCTCTTCCCACGTCCGTTCTTCTTTCTTTATAGGCCACGAAATTTGTTACAACCTGAATTTCCCCGTAAAGGAAAGCCCGGATTGCTTTGACAACAAGATGAATCAGAACACAAATAGAAGAACATTTCATTGCTTATTACAACAATTTCATCAGAATACAAGAATATACAGTATAAACAAATAATATACATTTGATAAATATCAGAGATTACGATACATTACATAGTAGCGGAAAAATTATACAAACACAACTAAAAAAGATACACGGATTCAGAGCTTTCCGAATATCATTCCAGCTGTAAACCAGGAACTTGTGAATACAAATCAGCAAAACCAAAACTACTAGCTGCCCATGTGGAAAATAGGGGCACCCAGAGTTTAGGTTAAAACAATAAACTCCAGGTCAGTCATGTGACTGGTATGAGAACTAAAACGGTTATTTAAAACTTTGCTTTAAAATGGAATATATCATGGGACCATGCCGTATAACACGGAATGGGTTTCCTCCCAAGAATATCAGCGCATATAACAAAACAGCAAAATACTTTTTGGAAAAATGAAGCTATTATAAGACCCAGGTCCCATCACACAATGCAACATAAGCCGAAGGATAGGGTTTTCCTTTATAATAGCCATACATGTTTGCTACGTTCAAAACAAATCATTTGATACTACTATAAGTGCATAGTGTATAAAGCAACTTCAAGTATAAATGTATCAATCCTAGGCGACATAGGTACTGTTGTATATAACGGTGTTGTATACACAATTATATGATTTTTTGTTTGATGATAACAACCAAATATTTATTATTTTAAATGTGTTTGTTACTATATTGTTTTCATATATCATCACAGATAGGAATATAATAATTATATTCAAACAAAATACAACTGTACAGACATTCAGATATTTACACGGTATTTTGTTTAAATATAATATTTTATTTCAATTTTCAAATAGTATAGTTTTACAACTCCATTATTTGTACACTTCACTAATATTTCGCATTTCATATACGTTCACATGATATTGTACTTGTATATAAACTGAATACGATAGATAAATTTGTTTGAACACAATAAAATAATATTTTATTTCAATCAAATTTGTTTATTACAAATATCAGTACAATTTTTCTCATTCTATACATTTGTTCCTCGCTACAAACGCTCACCACAAATACAGTCATTGTCTCACTACAGCATTTCACTCATTCACATTACAATTATGGAACACAAAAAAGGAGGAACAACATTTTTTTCTGTCTAAGTAGCTCACAATGATACTAATACAAATTAGCAAGCCAAAGAACAAAGCAAGAAGCCAGGTATGCAAGCAGGTGATGTTCACAAGTGTACAATAGTGAAAAAGGGCATGTTTCAATTATTATTTTTTGAACATGTGAAAATTTGGCAACTACAAAGCAATCTTCATTTCAAGCAAGATGTTAAAAAAAGGGCCAAAAGCAACAGTGTACAACATGCAAGGCTAAAGTGAACTAATTTGATGAAAATATACATGCAGAGGTTCAGTGGAGCAACGAAGAATTCTTTTCATGTTCAAATGGGTAAAAAAAAGGGGGGAATCTCTTTTGAAATTTGAAAAGAAAAGTCACAGGTTCAAAAGAAGGAAAGAGATTAAGCTTGCAATATTGAAAAATGTAAAATTTGACAAGAAAAGATTTGGATAAAACATTTTTTTATCATGCATGTATTCATAATTGCATGGTGCAATAATACACAATCAAAAAGCAGTTTCCTGGTTTGAAAAATCTAGCACATGCAGAATCTAACTTAGAAAACATTTTTATTTTGTAGGAACATACAAGCAGGGGATAAGCCAACAAGCATGCATGCAACATCATGTTAGGGTGATACCTCAAGTCAACATGAACCAGTATGATCAAGTATGGTCAAGCAAGTACAAAATGATGGACCAGTGAAAAACATGGAAGGTTTACACAAATATGTGTACGAGCAATTCAGAAAGTATACAAGGGAAGTTTCTTTTTAACTTTAATGTCTCATTTTTGGAAAAATATAAAAAGGCAGAAAAATATAAAAAGCCAATTCAGTTCATCAACATGCACAATTTTTGGGCAAGAACATTCTCAAAAATGTTTTCAGTTTTTCAAAAGCATGGAAAAAAGTTTTTTTTTTGGCAAGTGCGCATTCACATTGACAAAGAACAGTGTCAAGGCCTGTGTACACATTCAACCCGACATGGCAATTTTTTTAAGTGAACAAGTTGCATGAACATGGAGCAACTTCAATGCATGTGAATACTATTTTTGCATGTGGTGCAACACATGAATATGGACAACAATGGTGAAGAAGAGTGATCAAAGCAGGACAAATCAAGCACAACAAATCAGTTTCCAGAAAACCACAATTCAAGTCTTTATGGCAAAATACAATTTTTAAATGATTGTGTAAATCACACAAGAGCACACATGTTTTGGACAAAGATACCTTTGGGAAGAAAACATTTTTTATGTTTCCAGAATTGACAAAAATCAAATTGAACACTCTTTAATGTTTCATGCATTTAAAGATTTTATTCGGGGCCAAGAAAAACAATTGAATGATTTCCTAAATCATATACAATTGTTTTTTCAAAAATGAATAAATATTGTGGCAAGTACTCAATCAGTGAACAACATTTTTTGGCAAGTAATTACATCTTTCAAGCAAAGCAATCAATTGATAATTTATGGCAAGTTGTAAATTTCCTGGAAACAAGTTTTTTTTCCAGTATGGTACTAGGCAAGAAAACTTTTTAGGAAAAACATTTTTGGCGATAGTTTCTGTAGCATCAATCAAGCAAAATGTTTTTTTTCAAGAATTCAGAGAGACATATTTGGCAAGGTCTTTGAAATATTTCCTGAGATGTTCATGTCAGTTTTTAATTTCTAGGAAACATGTTGTCAAACATTTCCACAAATACACAATCAGTGAGGAATTCTTCTGTTAAGGTTCAATGTATTTCCAGCAATCAACAAGTTATTCACGGCAAAGTATTTAAATCACTCAAATTCAAACTTGGCAACAAAGAAGGTAATTTACAGAGCATTCAAAAGGGGCAACACAAAATCAAAGCCAAGTCACTAGTCGAAATCAGAGCATTAATAGGATTCTATAATCCTATATAATCACCACTTCATCATAGGCATTAGTGCACTGAAAAACCAAAGCAACAACTCAAAAAGCAAACAAGTTCAAATCAGTACTACTCGCTTTGTTTTCGATCGCAACCTCAGCCAAATCATCGATGAAGAACAACGTTAAAGATCATCAGAGAATCATTTTTTTTTCAATCGAATTCGAATTGATTTGGGGCAAAACCCCACTTTATTTTCTCAGCCACCATCAACAAAAAGGAGAGCAAGTTTTTTTTTTTTTTGACAAAGCAAAGTGGCAGGCCTATATCACTTTAGACAAAGGGGGTTTTATTGTTTTTATTGTTTATTTCTTTTGTAATCGTTCAAACAGTTTTCTAGAGTCTGTAAAATTCTAGGGGAATCCAGTTAGGGTGTTAACTGGCAGTTTACTAGCGTCTGTAAAACTAGGGGAAATCTGGTCTAGGGGATTTAGACTAGTCTAGAGTTTTGAGCGTAGAGTTAGAATAGGAGCGAGGGGTTCGCAAGTGTACATGGTCTTGTATGCGGGATATGTTCTATCATCTAGCAGAAACCTTAGGAATGCAGCAGTAGGCAGGATTTTGCCGAAGCTGGGTATATTTTGTGTCATTTACTTTTCTGCATTTCTATTTCTGCTATATTCTATGATCTGTGAATGTTTTAATATCCCGTGATATTTGAACTCTGTGATAATTTGCAATAAACCCTATTCACCCCCCTCTAGGGTTAATCTAGATCCAACAAGTGGTATCAGAGCAGGTTATTTCTTTAACTCTAGAGTCATGGGTCATTCTAGTTGTCAGTCCTTAGAGAGTCAGTCCAGTTGCATTCCATCTATTTTTAATGGTTCAGATTTTTCAAATTGGAAGTCAGAAATGGATTCCTTTTTAAAATCTATTAATTTTAAATGTTGGGATGTTATTATCAAATGTTATGATGATAAGGAAGATAAATGTTTTAATAATCATGCTACACATATCTTATAATTCCATATTGATGATGTTCAGTATGGCCTTATCTCCCATTGTTTAACTACGCAGGAAATATGGAATACTCTCAATACGAGGTATGGAAAAATTGACAAAAACAGCTCAAAACCCAAAAAGATCAACTCAGATTCGAATCTATGCTCGGAAGAAGAAACATATGAAAATTCAAGTAGATCAGACGATAGAGACTCAACAGACAATGAAACTGAAAGCTTCTCATATGAAGATTTGGTTTATATGTGTACTGATTTGACAAAAATCGTTGATAAACTCCATCGTAAAAATAAATCATTAAAATCTAAAAATCACGAGTTATATAGCAAAATTAACTGTTTGGAATCAGAAGTTACAAATGTCGTGAAATTAGAAAGTTCTAACTATGAAAGTTGTTTGAAGTTGAAAACTGACGTCGTTCATCTCAATAATAATATTCAAAGGCTTAAAGAGGAAATTTTGATTTTTAAAGATAACGAGGTTTAGTTAAAAGATTCAAACAATTCGTTGCAAAAAGAATTTAATAATTTTAAGGCCATCAAAAATTCCAAATATGAAATTGCTGAAAAAGAAAGCTTGTTGAAAAGTGATTTGATTTTAAATGAGCTTGAAAAAGAGATTGAAAATTTCAAGAAAGTTGAATTTGAAAAACAAATTAATTTTGAATCTGAGATTCTTGAATCCAAGACCAAAATCAAGTTCCTTGAAAATGAAAATTTGATTTTGAAACAGAAAGATACAGAAAAGAGAAAGATTAGCATTAATCGTTGTTCGAATCTAGTGAAAGAGAATTCTGACCTTAAATCTAAAATTCAACAACTTGAATTAACTCTAATCAAATTCTCTAACGGAGAAAATTCTTTAAATATGTTGTTGAAAAATCAACAATTTTCAGGAAAGAAAAAGGGTATTTGTTTTGGGAAAGGAAATGATTTTTTGAGCTCGTGTGATTTTAAAAATCCTTCAAACTGCTTCAAGATGGGTCATTCTGAAAATTTGAATTGTGAAAATTCCAAAAGGTTTTTAAATCACAAACGAGACAAGAATTGGTTTGATAACAATCCAGTTGAACAGTTGTGGACCCCAAAAAGAAATAAAATGATTTTTGGAAAAACTAAACATGTTTGGGTTACCAAAGGCACAAAGGTAGATTCAAATGGATTGTTATACAAACAAGTTTAGGTACTAAAAGATGTTAACAAAACTGTGAGTGGTTTTACAAATTTTGTTAGACCACTCGATCCTTTCAACTGTTAGGTACCGAAGAAGGTTGAGGAACTGCTGTGCTGAAAAGAGATTGATTTCAAGCTATTCTATATTTCTGTATTCTTTATAGTTCCTTGGCCAAGATTTGTTGAGTTAGGGATTTTGATTTACATTGGATTCTGGTATGATCTCTAAACGCACCTTTGTGAATATTCTCTATTTTTATTTTCTTTGTTTATTTCTCCTTCTGTCCCTTATGTTTATTTTTCTTTGTTTTCTGTTTTGATTTGTCACTGTTATATCATTGTAACTTCTTTTGGGCTTCATTAACTTCCAATTGCATAACTCTTGATTTTCTGGAAATGCGCTTCACTTGAATGAAAATCTGATGTTTTAGTCTTTTTCAGATCTTGAATATAAATTTGTAAATATCTGCAATTGTTTTGAAGTTTATTTTCTGTTTTCTGAATTCATAATAGTGTTGATGTATTCTTGTTATATCTTGAACACTGTTAATGTGAATTCTAAATTTTTGAAGATCTGAAAATTAAATGGAACTTCACGCACCTTTGCTGTTTTGAGTTTCTTCTAATTCATTTTAGAAAAGCTTGAAATATTATACTCATTACAACATACTACTACTTCTCAGTTGTGAAAATTTCATTGTTCTTCAGATTGGCTTGGATATTTTGAAATGTCTTGAATTACAGTGATACGTCTAGAAATTCTTCTTATATTCATGATCATTTTATGGTTGAAATCTGTTTGTTTGAAATCATCTGAAATACTTGATATTCTGAATCTCACATACATCTTAAATTCGAAATTCTCAATCTTGTGTGACTGATTCATTATATCTCAAAACTTGACATTGATTCAGGTGATTTCAAATAAATTATTTTTTAATTTTCTGGATCATGAATATCTCTTAATTTGATGTAAATGATCTGAAATTACTCATGTGCTTGTCAGAAATTGTTTTGAAAAATTCCTTTAAAAATTTGGGTCTTGAAATTTATTGGTATTTCATGATTATTTGATTTGAATATATGTTTGTTTAAAATCATTTGAAGTTATTGATTTATTGAATCACACACATATCTTGAATCTGAAATTTACATTCTGGTGTGACTGATTCACTGAATCTTAAGAGTTTCATATTTCTCAAATGATTTCAAATAAACTGTATTTTAATCTTGGATCATGAATCATCTTATGTGACCATCATCTTGACAAGTCTGCTTTAAAATTGGTTATCATGTTGTTCTGATTATAAGATCTTGATTTGAAAAATGCTTTAAATGACTGCTTGTTTTGAGAAGAACTGTTTGCTGCTTTGATAAAAAAAAATCCTGATTTGTTAGTCTTGTCTATTTGGGCTTTGGGCTTAAAATTCTTTTGTTTGTGATATCCTTGTTTGTCTCCAGTGTCTTGTTACAGTCCTCATTAATAGAGACATAAAGTGGAGGTACTGAATTTGTTTTGCTGTATATATTTTTAATCTCTCATGTCTTGTATAGATCTTTCAAATCCCTCTTGTAATTGATTTTCAATTTTAAAATAATTTATTGACTATTCATTCAGAAATTGAAACCAATATCCAAATTGAACTATATTTTTAATTCATCAAAATTATTATTAGATTTTGAAAATGTGATGAATTGTGACTGTAGTATATTTCACATCAAGAGGAGATTTTATTTAGATTTTCATGATGGTTGAATAATTATTATAATATCTTTGAATTGGCGATTATTTCGCGACCTTCTTCTTTGTCAACCATTATTCTGTCATCCATCATGTTTTTTATATTAATGTGGAGAGTTTAATATTTGAAAAAACTTTTTAAATAAACAGTGAAGATATTTGTGATAGAAATTGGACTATGTTATTTTTCAGAATTAGGATAATTGAAAATTTTCAATGATCCCGGTACAGTCGAGCATATTTCATAATATAATTAATTTAGAAATTTATTTCATAGTCCATTTCTGTACCTACCACATTTCTATCATTCATATTGCTTGTATATACCGAGGAGTTTTTTCTTTTGAAGCTGAAAACGATAAATATATAATTAATACATAAGTGTGTCTATAACCTCATTTAAAAATCCAAGCTCTGGTCATGCATGGTTATAAGACAACTTATAATTTAAGCTGCGACTGACCTCATTTAAAAATCCAAGCTATGGTTATGCGTGGTCAATGTGCTCTTAAATAAAATAGAAAGAAAAAAAAATATTGTGCTATAAATTGAAATTAATCTGAAATTCTCCTTGGTGTATAAAAATCAGCCTATCAATCCATCTTTCTAATATGTGAAATGTGTTGAAATCTTATGAAGTATTATGATTTGTTGATTGATAGCTATTGGGAATTGAGATTATACGATTTTTTCACTTAAATTGAATTATTAACTATAGTCCAAATCCATCACTGTTTTTGTGCTAAATTTTACAAAATAATTGGAAATCATATTTTTGTAAATCTCTCCATTTTATATAAAATTCAGCATAAATCCGTCATTCTCTACAATGTGAAATATGCCACCAGTTCTTAGTTTATTATGATTTTTGTTTGACTGATTGATATTTATGATGACCGTTCTTCCTCTTAAGCTGATATTGTATTTGTTAGTCATTTGTCATATATATTTTAAATTCTATATCCTTTTGATGATAACAAAAGGGGGAGAATGGGTTGCGATTTTGATTTATGAGTGAATATTTTATAAATATTTTTAATTTTGAAAATTCATTATTATTCAAATTTTTTCACTCATGCACAGTTATAGGGGGAGTTGTTTTGTTGTAGGGGGAGCTAATAAATAGGGGGAGTTCAGTATTCACTGTCAAACACATTTATTGTTCTCAAAATCTTTTATTTGTTTGTCATCATCAAAATGGGAGATTGTTGTATATAACGGTGTTGTATACACAATTATATGATTTTTTGTTTGATGATAAGAACCAAATATTTATTATTTTAAATGTGTTTGTTACTGTACTGTTTTCATATATCATCACAGATAGGAATATAACATTTATATTCAAACAAAATACAACTGTACAGACATTCAGATATTTACACAGTATTTTGTTTAAATATAATATTTTATTTCAATTTTCAAATAGTATAGTTTTACAACTCCATTATTTGTACACTTTACTAATATTTCACATTTCATATACGTTCACACGATATTGTACTTGTATATAAACTGAATACGATAGATAAATTTGTTTGAACACAATAAAATAATATTTTATTTCAATCAAATTTGTTTATTACAAATATCAGTACAATTTTTCTCATTCTATACATTTGTTCCTCGCTACAAACGCTCATCACAAATACAGTCATTGTCTCACTACAGCATTTCACCCATTCACATTACAATTATGGAACAGAAAAAAGGAGGAACAACATTTTTTTTCTATCCAAGTAGCTCACAATGATACTAATACAAATTAGCAAGCCAAAGAACAAAGCAAGAAGCCAGGTATGCAAGCAGGTGATGTTCACAAGTGTACAATAGTGAAAAAGGGCATGTTTCAATTATTATTTTTTGAACATGTGAAAATTTGGCAACTACAAAGCAATTTTCATTTCAAGCAAGATGTTAAAAAAAAGGCCAAATGCAACAGTGTACAACATGCAAGGCTCAGGTGAACTAATTTGATGAAAATATACATGCAGAGGTTCAGTGGAGCAACAAAGAATTCTTTTCATGTTCAAGTGGGCAAAAAAAAGAGGGAATCTCTTTTGAAATTTGAAAAGAAAAGTCACAGGTTCAAAAGAAGGAAAGAGATTAAGCTTGCAATCTTGGCAAATGTAAAATTTGTCAAGAAAAGATTTGGATAAAACATTTTTTTATCATGCATGTATTCATAATTGCATGGTGCAATAATACACAATCAAAAAGTAGTTTCCTGGTTTGAAAAATCTAGCACATGCAGAATCTAACTTAGAAAACAATTTTATTTTGTAGGAACATACAAGCAGGGGATAAGCCAACAAGCATGCATGCAACATCATGTTAGGGTGATACCTCAAGTCAACATGAACCAGTATGATCAAGTATGGTCAAGCAAGTACAAAATGATGGACCAGTGAAAAACATGGAAGGTTTACACAAATATGTGTACGAGCAATTCAGAAAGTATACAAGGGAAGTTTCTTTTTAACTTTAATGTCTCATTTTTGGAAAAATATTGAAAGGCAATTCAGTTCATCAACATGCACAGTTTTTGGGCAAGAACATTCTCAAAAATGTTTTCAGTTTTTCAAAAGCATGGCAAAAAGTTTATTTTTGGCAAGTGCGCATTCACATTGACAAAGAACAGTGTCAAGGCCTGTGTACACATTCAACCCGACACGGCAATTTTTTTAAGTGAACAAGTTGCATGAACATGGAGCAACTTTAATGCATGTGAATACTGTTTTTGCATGTGGTGCAACACATGAATATGGACAACAATGGTGAAGAAGAGTGATCAAAGGCAGGACAAATCTTGCACAACAAATCAGTTTCCAGAAAACCACAATTCAAGTCTTTATGGCAAAATACAGTTTTTAAATGATTGTCTAAATCACACAAGAGCACACATGTTTTGGACAAAGATACCTATGGCAAGAAAACATTTTTTATGTTTCCAGAATTGACAAAAATCAAATTGAACACTCTTTAATGTTTCATGCATTTAAAGATTTTATTCGGGGCCAAGAAAAACAATTGAATGATTTCCTAAATCATATACAATTGTTTTTTCAGAAATGAATAAATATTGTGGCAAGTACTGTAACACCCTGTAGTTCTGTTAATATTAATATTCACAAATTAAAGAATAACTAATCTCAGACGTGAGAATTGTGGGAAACGGGTTGCGCCATTGTGTTCGTCTCCGAATTCTGGTTGAAACAGAGTCCGAGTTTGCATGATTTGGACTTCGTATGAAGGAGATATGGCCATCGGAAGTTTCAGAAAATAAAAAACAGATTTCATAAAATTTAAAATTCATAATTCAGAGTCAAACAGGCTAGGCGGGAAATTTCCCGCCCAGCACCCAGGTCGACTGGGGAGTCGACTGGGCAGTCGACACCCCAGGGACCAGGTCGACTGCGCTGTCGACCTGGGTGTTGACTTGGTCCTGGCGGCTAGGGTTTGACTGAGCCCAATCTTGAGCTGCTGATGTGTCTTTAGGACTGAGTTGGCAAACTAAACGGTTCAAGTTAGTTCTGAGTTGATCTGACAGTCTAAATAAATCCTAAACTCTATGTATACCTAGGTAGTCTCCCACTCTAATTCACATGAAAAATAGAATAGCTACCGTCATACCGCCGCCATGGAACTCAGTGTAGCCGCCGCCAACTAAGAAGGAAGAAGCTAATCAAAACCCTAATTCTAGTCAACTCTAAAGCAAATCAAGACTCTCTTTCTTCTCTAATTGTGAGTATGATGATCTTAACAAGATTATTGCAAACTAATTAGATTAAGTTGTGATTTGGATCATAAGTAAATGATGTGAATTGTCATATATGTTGTTGTAAACCTTATGCTATCATGTATGTTGTAAATCCTATGTTATGTGATGATGATATCCTATATGTTGTAAATCATGCTATGATGATATTGTATAGGTTGTAATTTTCTATGCTAAGTTGTGATAAATCATACATGTTATAAAGTTATGATGTTATTATCTATGCTAATTAGTTCATGTTAATCAAATCATAATGTTGATATTATTTGGGCTATGTTGATCTATGTGACAAATCATGTATGCAAGTTTAGATTGATTAGTAAAGATTATGAACATATGCCATGACATCTATTTAGACCTAGAATTATGACATCTAGAATTATGCTATGACATATGTGAATTCTATGTGTTAGATGCTAGTTCACACCATCATTATGTTGCCTAAACCATATATGCTAGTCCATACATGAATTTGGATTATGATCATATTATGTGAATTGTGACATTTTACAAAACAAGTTGACACCTTTAGATCCATGACATGTGTAGTTTCATGCAAGTTTCACCCCTATTATGATTAGATCTATTTTATTTGTCTATATGTTGTTATAATTTATCTTTGTGCTATGAGTTAGACTATTCGAGTCTAACGTATATTTTGTGTTGAATAAGCAAACGTATAACGTGGGGTAGGGGTAATATTAAGGATTTAATATTAAGAAGTTGGGGTGCAATTGATATGATTTTGCATGCCATGAATGGATGGCCATAATTGAGTCAATTATGGACATTATTAAAATTGGACTTAATTAATAATTTGAATAGGGAATTATTTAAAAATGGGGTAAAAGATTAAAAGTGTTAATCAATGCTTAGGACACGAGGTTGGACTCGTTTGTGACGTAAAACTGCCCGGACCCGCCCGACAAATCCAGTAGTCACAAATGTCAGCCCAATGTGAGAGGTCCTAGGCCAAATTAAAGCATAACAATTGTAAAGACACGAGATTAGACTCTTTTATGGTGTAAGACTGCCCGGACCCGCCCGGCAAATCCACTGCCATAAATGCCAGTCTAATGTGAGAGGTCTTTATGAGGTTATGGCCTGAATGAATTAAGAAATACTTAACCAGATAAACATGTAAGGTGGGACATGGGGGTTAAGTAGGTGCCTTGGGTGGCATGAGAAATCTAGTGGTTTCCTTTAGTGGCATTTGAAATACGATTAGTAAGACTTAACCAAACACACATGTAAATGAACATGACTAAGAGGGTTAAGTGGGATGTACTAGTGGACAAGCTTAGGTGGGTAGCTTGTGGGGGCCCATTTCAACCAGTATCCCAAACGTATCTTTGTGGGCTCGAACCAAGTCGAGGACGGGATACGCATATTGGGTTTGACTATAAAAGGCCAAACGGGGTAGCGGTGGCAACGCAAGTCCAACGGGTTTCATATGCGTGTGTGGACCCGGGCTGGTAGGTAAGACGTTGTTGCATCGTGTAGGTATAAGCCGTGCATTCTCAAGTTGTATCGGGTTGCCACTTTAGGGGAGTGATACACCCCACTGTGGGGCTAGCACGGGTATCTACAAGTAGGGAGCCGATCGAAAGTGGGTAGTGGGGTACACCTAGTGGAGATAGGGGCAGGCGGCACCTATGTAGTCAGCTAGGGGTACACGAAGCTATTTATATAATTTCTAAGTGAAGCAAGTGGGATCAACCTTTAGGGTGACTCGTGTGGTGCAGTGTAGTAATTATTCGTTAGTAATTAGGTGTGCCTTTAACGTTATCTTTATCTACTCTTCCATAATCAATAGTTCATAGACATTTCCTTGTTTTCCAGCATATGCCTTAGTCTAGTTATTTTGATAATAGTATTGTAAGAATTATCATACTCGCCAGACTTTATGTCTGACCCCCTCCATTTCTATTCCTTTTCCCCCTCCAGGTCCTCAGGGTGGGCCCAGCTCTAGTGGAGTTTGGTTGGATTGCTTTATCTCTCTTTTGGGAAGCTTGGACCGTTGAAGTAAAGTCCAGCTTGTTATCTTCTTTAATGGCTATTTATGTAATGGGATTATGTATTTTATTTTATCAAGATGGATATTGTACTTGACTCTGATTTATGGTTTTATGATGTAACAAACATGTTTAATTTCCGCTGTAATAAAATGAAGTTTTAGATTTCCAAGTACTACTTATTATCTGTCTTGTTGTAATTTTTCCATTCTATATTCACTTAAAACCTCCATGGAAGTTAATGCATTCCCTTTGTGAGTGACATTAATGGACGTGGGGTTTTACAAGTACTCAATCAGTGAACAACATTTTTTGGCAAGTAATTACATCTTTCCATTAAAGCAATCAATTGACAATTTATGGCAAGTTGTAAATTTCCTGGAAACAAGTTTTTTTTCCAGTATGGTACTAGGCAAGAAAACTTTTTAGGAAAAACATTTTTGGCGATAGTTTCTGTAGCATCAATCGAGCAAAATGTTTTTTTTCAAGAATTCTGAGAGACATATTTGGCAAGGTCTTTGAAATATTTCCTGAGATGTTCATGTCAGTTTTTAATTTCCAGAAAGCATGCTGTCAAACATTTCCACAAATACACAATCAGTGAGGAATTCTTCTGTTAAGGTTCAATGTATTTCCAGCAATCAACAAGTTATTCACGGCAAAGTTTTTAAATCACTCAAATTCAAACTTGGCAACAAAGAAGGTAATTTACAGAGCATTCAAAAGGGGCAACACAAAATCAAAGCCAAGTCACTAGTCGAAATCAGAGCATTAATAGGATTCTATAATCCTATTTAATCACCACTTCATCATAGGCATTAGTGCACTGAAAAACCAAAGCAACAACTCAAAAAGAAAACAAGTTCAAATCAGTACTACTCACTTTGTTTTCGATTGCAACCTCAGCCAAATCATCGATGAAGAACAACGTTAAAGATCATCATAGAATCATTTTTTTTCAATCGAATTCGAATTGATTTGGGGCAAAACCCCACTTTATTTTCTCAGCCACCATCAACAAAGAGGAGAGCAAGTTTTTTTTTTGACAAAGCAAAGTGGCAGGCCTATATCACTTTAGACAAAGGGGGTTTTATTTTTTTTATTGTTTATTTCTTTTGTAATCGTTCAAACAGTTTCCTAGAGTCTGTAAAATTCTAGGGGAATCCAGTTAGGGTGTTAATTGGCAGTTTATTAGCATCTGTAAAACTAGGGGAAATCTGGTCTAGGGGATTTAGACTAGTCTAGAGTTTTGAGCGTAGAGTTAGAATAGGAGCGAGGGGTTCACAAGTGTACATGGTCTTGTATGCGGGATCTGTTCTATCATCTAGTAGAAACCTTAGGAATGCAGCAGTAGGCAGGATTTTGCCGAAGCTGGGTATATTTTGTGTCATTTACTTTTCTGCATTTCTATTTCTGCTATATTCTATGATCTGTGAATGTTTTAATATCCCGTGATATTTGAACTCTGCGATAATTTGCAATAAACCCTATTCACCCCCCTCTAGGGTTAATCTAGATCTAACAAGTACCATATATCATGTAGCCAATATTAGGCTCTACAATCAAAACCGTAATCGTCACGTATTGGAAGTTGGATTTCCATCTGTGAACCAAGGCAAGGGATTGTCCTTACCGCTTTGAGACTCTCTAGCCCGAGCCTTAGGTCAGAGCTCGAGTGACCTTTGGATCATCAGGGCTAGTCCATACAGAGTGGATAAAAATGCCTGAATAATGCGTTTCCCCGCCTTATGGGCCGTAAACTGGTCATATCCCGAACAAACTATCGGCCCCAGAACGACCGATATAACCGAGGCGCCTCGCTATCCATCATCCACATAAGTAAAACGTCAGGGCTTGCAAAACGCTGACACCACTTCTAGCTAGAAGGAAATGCATGCCCTCCGTGATGTTCTCTCCTGTTTCTGGTTCACACTGGGGTGTGAGGCTCACCAATTAACGCTACACAAAGCTATGCTATATTAAATCCATGCTTTGATCATCAACCACAAGACTCTGCTTTTCAACAGAAGCCTTGATCATTTGCATCTCACCATGCCACATAGGCAATTCACGCTATGCAACGATGTCTATCAATCACACAGAATGAAATCCGATGTCAGACACACATCAATTTATAAGTTCGTTCTGGGTCTAAACGAAACCAGAGGTACCTTATTCCTCATCCCGTATGTCCAATACAGGAGAGAGGTCCTCGCATACCCAGTCGATCTTCAAGTATGTCTGGACGATCACTACTTATTACCTTGTCTTGGGTGTACAGCCCAATCAAGACCTCAGTAATCATCCAAACGATGTGAAGACCTCCGGTCTTCCACCACCGTCTTCATCCTCGACATATCGTCGAATCAATTATTCAGAATGGGATAAACCCGGTCTTTCTGAATAACTCGCGTATATAATAAACAAGTGTTATAAAAACACAACATACGCGTCATTCCAATCCAGATGTAATGACCCGTATTTTTCAGTGATATAATAATTAATTTAATTATTTAAATAGTAATTTATAGATTTAAATGGTTTAAATAAAATAATATTGAATATTTATTTAATATAAATTATAGAATAATATATTTAATTTTGAAATAGTCGGAATTAGTGAATTGACAATATAACGTAAGCTGGACAATTTAAAATATTTAAATCATCTTAGGATTGAATTAGAATGACGAATATATTTAATAACGATAGTTTGAACGTATAATTATATTATAATTATAATCGAGCTCGTAATGGCGCGGTAGTTCGCTATTTGGCGATTTGAACTTCAAATGAATATACAGAATCCATTTTAAATCGGATTTCTGGGAAACAAGAAACGTTAGGAGCTGGTAAAGTATATTTTTATAATGGAAGAGAAAAATCGGGATTTCATTGTGTAGATTTTGATTTATGTCCAAATCAAATTTTAGAAAAGTCGTTATGGAATTCCTTTATAATTTATAACGATATATATAAGGAATTTCAATATAAATTTGAATATCGATTCAACCGGGATTTGAATATCGAGTTGTAAATCCTAACGGAGCTGTATGATATTCTATTGTAAATATATACGATAATATTTATTTTTAAATATTAAATTTAATTATTTTTAAATATATTTATATATTTAAATGGGTTATTTAGAGCATTAAAAATAGCCAGTTTCGCATACGATCTCCATTTTCGACGAAACTAATTTTATTTGATCCGCAATACCAAATTATTTTTAGATCTCAATTTTCGTGATTTTTGAAGTCAGCGTGTGGCCGTACGGATTTTTAATGTGAAAAACAGTCAGTACTTTGACGGTTAAAAATACGCTGTGTGAGCAAACGGAGTCGGAATTCGACGAAACTAGTTTCTTTGGGTCCGTAATGTCGAACTGAGGGTGCTGGTCCAGTTTCGTGATTTTTGGATATCGTATGTGATTGTTCGGATTTTTAGAAGATAAATACAAATAGTGGTTCATTAAAAATGAATAAAATAATTGATTAAAATATTTTTTCCTCATCCTATAAATATATGACTAACTCACCAACACTAAACTACCTCTCTTCTGGTCAAATGCAAAAAGAAAAATCCGCCGCCATCGTTACATTCACAGTAAACAAAAACCAACTTCGAAAATTTGGATCAATCCAAATAAATTTCTACAATCCTTAAACAATCATCTATAGAATCCCTAAGTATTTGTCTTCGAATTGATATCCATTTTACTGGGTTCGACATCAGTATTGAGTCCTTGGATTTTCAACAGCGACATAGGGTTTCGATTTTGGGGGAGTTGGAAGCTTTGATCTGGGTTTTCGTTATCAGTTTTGGATTGAGGAGGTAAAATAGGGTCTGTTTGCAAACTTTTGGCGTGATTAATGAAGATTAATGTCAATAGTTGTACGTATGGCATCGTTTAATGGCCGGAGGACGCGACTTCGGTCTGGCGTGCGAGTAGAGATTTTTGGGGATGGAAGGGATGTACTAGGGAAGAGAGGGATCATGGTAATTTTTGTGTGTGTTTTTGTTGAAGAATAGGAGCGGTTGGGAATGAGATACACGGTGATGGCCATGAAATGGTGCTGGAGCGATTACTGAAGGAAGGAGGAAAAGGCGGAGCGGGTTTACGATGGGAGATGGGCCGGGTTTTCTTGGTAAAGCCCATGAATTTATTCAAATCTAGGTTAATTCTATTATAAGTAGTGTATTAACATGTTAAAATCATAACTTCTCCATACGTTAATAGAATTCAACGAAACAAGATCCGTTGGGATCGTATGGACGACGGCTACACAATGGAACTGACCGGGAGTGAATTGGAGCTCGTTTGGATTTATGTTGAAACTAAATGCCTGAATCAAATCAATGACCAATTATCGTTATTTAACGATAACCATCCAATGTGAGTAAAACTCACTAACTTTTCTCAGTTATATTTTCATATAACGTATTTTTAGAAATGATAAATGATGGTTATTTGCTGTGTATTGGCTGTTTGGTTGAACTGCTATTAATTGGTTGAAAATATCGATAATGATATATATAAATCGTTAATCGAATATTGATTCTGTTTATCAGAATATTTCATATTCGTGTTATTTATGTTGATTAACATCTGTGGATGTAGGAAAACAGGTTGGAGGAATCCAACTGGGTTCCTCAACATTTATTTTACTTTTTTTTCATATATTGTGTTATATGATGTGATATGAAATCTGTTGTTGATTTTGTATGTTTGAATGATACTGATCATTGTTATATGGTATGTTAAATACCATAAGGAATGCTGGAATGTTAAAGAGTAAAATTTCAATGTTATATTGAAAAAGAAATATTTATAAAATCAAAAGATTTTATAAAAAGAAAATATTTTTTTTGGAAATAAATAGAATTAAAAGGAATTATTTGTAAATCATTTACAAATAGAATTGAAAGGAAATATTTGTAAAACATTTACTAATAGAACTGGAAGGAAATATTTGTAAAACATTTACAAATAAAATTGAAAAGGGAAATACTTGTAAAACATTTACAAATAGATTGAAAAGGAATATTTATTTGTTAAATAAATAGAATGATAAAAGGAATATTTATTTAGAAAATAAATAACATATCATAAAAGGAAATACTTGAAAAATGAATAGAATAGTATAAAAGAGAATTTTATATTTGAAAGGTTTAGACCCGTGCATCGCACACGGGTATAACATGATATGGATTTAATGTAAAAAAAATTAATAGAATCTATTCCAACCAATATTTTGAGAAGATAAATTTATAAATAATGTTTTATAAATTAAGTGAAATGTATATCATTGGATAAATAGAATACATAAGTCAGGACTTATATAGAGAAGTAAGAATCGATTTCAACATCGATATTTGAAACTGAATGTGGACGAAGAATTAGACGATTAAGAGTTAATCAGTTAGAGTTAACCAGTTAGAGTTAATTAGTTCGAGTTAACCAGTTAGAGTTAATCAGTTAGAGTTAACCAGTTAGAGTTGATCAGTAGAGTTAATTAAATATTAGTTATTCAATTAGAGTTAATCGAATATTAGTTATTCGAATAAAGAGTCAACCAGATAGAGTTAATTGAACATAGTTAATCGAATTAGTATTAATTGAATATTAGTTATTCAATTAGAGTTGATCGAATATAGTTATTTGAGATAGAATTAGTCAAACATAGTTATTCAGGATGGGTTGCCATTTCATACGACTGCTAGCGTAATTCGCAGGGCTACAGATAGCCTACGGCGGTCGGATGTTTGCTGAGGGAATCAGGAGTAACCTTTGTGATCGTTGCGATCTAGAGTCAAGCAAATGGAGTTAAATCGAATATTAGCCATTCGAAATAAAGTTAAAAACAGACATAGTTATTCGAATATAAATTAATCAAATACTAGTTATTCGATAGGAGTTAAATAAGTTGAGTTAAATAAGTAAGTTAACCAAGTTAAGTTAGTCAAGTTGGGTTAATCAAGTAAATTAATCAATTTGAGTTAATCGAGTTGAGTTAGTCAAGATGAGTTAATCAAACCGAGTTGATAAAAAGGAGTTATTCGAAATAATTTATTCAAATAGAATCAAAGGAGTTATTCGAAATAGTTTATTCGAATAGAATTAAGGGAGTTAATCGAATATAGTTTATTCGAAAGGAGATTAATCGAATGTAAAACATTCGAAGAGTGTTAATCGAATGCAAATCATTCGAAGAGAGTTAATCGAATATAGTTATTCGGAGAGAGAATATAGAATATAGTTATTCGAAGAAAGAGTTATCGAATATAGTTTATTCGAAATGGAGTTATCGAATAAAGATTATTCGAAAGAGAGTTGTACGTCGAAATTCGATTATATCGAATTAGGGAAAGTACTATTTACTTTCCAGTTTTAAATCAAGATTTATTTATTATTAAATTAGTTATTTGTTTATTTATTCAAAGTAAGAAATAAAATTTATATTTAAATTATTTTATTTCGGACTTATGGTATTATAACACCATTGTTATAATCAAATGATCTGTGTAAAAGAAGTGAATTCGTACATAAAATCTGAAAGTTATGTAAAGGATTTGGTTAAAAGATTTAAAAGGGTGAACTTTGTCGATTTCGAGGTTAGGAGTGTTGTTCAGTTAAGGTCTGAGAGGTAATAATACCTCAACTTGATTGACTTCGTTTTTAACTAAGGGATGGGTAAGGTTCGATAGTGATGGTTGGTTAAGTGAATTTAGTTAATAAGTGTAATGGTTTGAATTGGCTTAGTGATGTTTTATTTAAACATCTGTTTAAATCGAATGAAGGAGTTTTGGAAATGTTTTCCAAATAAGAATCAGAAATGTTTTCTAATATAGAAAATAAGGAATGGGGCAAATATGGAAATGTTTCAAATGATTAATAATGTATATTTTCTAAATGTAGAAAAATAAGAATTTAGAAATATATAAAAATGGGAAGTGAATAAATTAATGATAAATTAGATTAAAAGAGAAAAATTTTGAATGTTGATTGATCGATCGAATTTCTATCTGGAAATAAGATCGTTGGTTGTACACCTATTTTTCTTCAGTAGTTAAATCACCGACTATCGAAGTTTTGACCATTTTTCCGTCGTCAATACGGAAAGACCGGGATCAGACTCATTATCTGAAAACCACTCTGTATGGACGCTAGCGTTGCGATCAAATATGATGAAGATAACTGAAGACGGAGCTATGCAAGGGCTATCCAGTTTATAGAATAGTGCCTTCAGTTTGTCTAGTCCTAAGACAACGTGAATGGACGAATGCCTGACAGAGTATATCTAATGGATCGCGTAAGTTGATCTCTTCAAACGTACTTATATTTGGTGGCCGAGGAATTTGTTTCTCTTAGCTTTATACCCATGGTATTTTTAGGGAAATCAATTTGTGATTTGGCGGGTATGACAATGTGACATTCAAAGTGAATGGTGGTCAGGTGTTCCAAAAGATACGTTATGACCTCAAGCCTCATCAACCGGGAAATGACAGAAATTGGGCAGGCATCATGGCTAGGTGGGTCGCTCCCATTAGGGTGCATGTCACCTATCTAGAGAAAGTCCATTTCATTCTTTTATCTATTTTCGATGTTGTCCCTTTTTGGGAAACGGGGGGTAGTACTCAACCGTTGGTGGTATACATTCGATACGCTCAAGCGAAATGAGTGGTTGGTCACGTGTGGGCCGGGTTGCAAGACGTTCTTGTCGAACCCCGTGTATTCGCCTCTAGAGATACGCTATCGGCAGGTGGTCCCATACCTTGTCATAGTCGGAATCCAATCTCCAATAAGCACCCGCAGTTTTGTTTGTATACTATATATGTGGAACGTGAGATGCAAGCGTTCTGCTAGATTGTTAATTACTTGTGATTAGACATTATTATAATATCAAAGAAGTATTGATTTCCAAAAGTGTTTTGGTTATCGTAAGGTAAAAACCGTCCGTGTTTATGTGTCGATCGGTCTTACGATTACCTTTTCTTTTGAAAAGGATTTTGAAAAGTTAAACCAAATGATTTGAGTTTACTCACACCAGTCCCATGACTTACCCAGAGTTTATTTTGTTTTGTTTTCCTTAAACTCTTGGGTGCCCAAATTTGTACGGGTAGTCAAGTAGTTCAGGTCTTTACAGATATACTTGGAGGACCTTGAAGCAGGAGGCTTCATGATTATATAGCTATTGTTATTTCCGCTGTGTGTGAGTGTTGTACTCTGATAATGTTATTCTATATATATATACTATTTTATTTCAAAGTTATGTTATATATTATATTTATTCGTTCCGCTGTGAGATTCGTATTACTCTGATTCTGTTCTTTGGTGATCTTCTTCTTCTTCTGTTCTAAATTTTTCTATCTTATCTATTCTCACCCTCTAGTATTTGTTATTTGATATAAAGTTGTTTTATGTTGTGGAGATTTATTGGTTGAGTTGTTTATAAGTTCTGGTCGATCAGCTTGATCCACTATATCGATAGGAGTTCTAAACGCTTGAATACGATAAACCGACACAGTATGTTTTAAAAAAGGGTAATGGAATAATTTTACCCAAATTATATTTTGATATAAACAAAATATTAATATTTGAAGTATTATAGTATATTGGATGTGTTAATTGTTATATAAATCGAATAAAGCTTAAAGTTGAGTTGGTTATGTATATGTAACCAAGTAGAATTCATACAAGTGAAATATATGAAATATAAATAAATTAAATCTGAAATTTAAATCAGAATTGGAATTGAAATTCCCAAAATTTGGAAAAGTGATTGTAAACGGATTTGGATTAAATATATGAAAATTTTAAAATCCTAGGAGATTTTAAATTGTTTAAGGCATTGCAAATGGTATTTTGAAATAAATTTCAAAATGGAAGCGTTTAGATATGGTTTTGAAAGGGATATAGTATTGAACTCACTTTGATAGTTGGGAAATAACTCTGATGATGCTGGCCACATCATCAGTGTTCATTTTCGAGTTGTAAGTGATGGATTACTACCAATGAAATTGTTTTAAATTGTTTGAGGAAAACAAGTTAGATGAAATCCAAAAAGGGATATTTTATTTTTGTGAAAAGCAAAGTTATTTAAACTCCCAGGAAGGATTGTTTGAACAAAAACAAATTTAAGCAGAAATTTGTGAAAACAAGCTGAAATTGAATTGAAACCAATTAACCGGAAATTGAATTAGAATATAACATGTCAAGTAAAATCATATTTTGAATTATGAGATAAGAATCTGAAATGGTATTGGATTGATGAGGTAGGAGTTTGGAATCAAGGATGGAACCTTGGTTTGAAATGGAATTTGGCTTTGGATAAGCGAATAATTGTGTTGAGATTTGATTGATTGGAAATCAATTGGTACATATGGATATATGATCAACAGGTATTGAGTAGAAGCAAGTGCAAGAATATAATGATATGCTCGACAAAAAGGCACATGTTTAAATTCCATATGAGGTTTTATGTGCCGAATCGGCAAGCCACTTGGCTTTTTGATTTTCTTTTTGAAAGGAAAGGGCCTAGAGAGGCTAGTGGGGTTTGAACTATTGACCGGTACAAAGGAGGTGCTGACGAAATTTTTCGAAAATTTCGGGTGTTAGTAAATTTTCAGGATTTTTGGAAATTTTCGTTAGTAGGAATAAATTAAAATTTTGATTGGAATAAATGGGTTCAGTTGAAACTAAAGTTAAAAGTAAACAAATAATTTGTAACCAGTTAGTAGGGTATGTTTTCGACCTTAGCAATTTCGAGGACGAAATTATTTTAAGGGGGGAAGAATGTAACGACCCATATTTTTCAGTGATATAGTAATTAATTTATTTAATTGTTTAAATAGTAATTTATAGATTTAAATGGTTTAAATTAAATAATATTGAATATTTAATTAATATAAATAATAGAATAATATATTTAATTTCGAAATAGTCAGAATTAGTGAATTGACAATATAATATGAACTGGACAATTTAAAATATTTAAATAAGCTTAGGATTGAATTAGAATAATGAATATATCTAAATAACGACAGTTTGAACGTATAATTATATTATAATTATAATCAAGCTTGAAATGGCGCGGCAGTTCGCTATTTGGCGATTTGAACTTCAAATGAATATACAGAATCCGTTTTAAATCGGATTTCTGTGAAACAAGAAACGTTAGGAACTGGTGAAGTATACTTTTCTAATGGAAGAGAAAAATTGGTATTTCATTGTGTAGGTTTTGATTTATGTCCAAATCAAATTTTAGAAAGGTCGCTATGGAATTCCTTTATAATTTATAACGATATATATAAGGAATTTCAATATAAATTTGAATATCGATACAACCGGGATTTGAATATCGAATTGTAAATCCCAGTGAAGCTGTATGATATTCTATTGTGAATATATACGATAATATTTATTTTTAAATATTAAATTTAATTATTTTTAAATATATTTATATATTTAAATGGGTCATTTAGAGCTTTAATAATAGCCAGTTTTGCAAACGAACTCCATTTTTGATAAAACTAATTTTGTTAGATCCGCTATATCAAATTATTGTTAGATTTCAATTTTCGTGATTTTTGAAGTCAGCTTGTGGCCATACGGATTTTTAATGTGAAAAACATTCAGTATTTCGACGGTTAAAAATACGCTGTGTGAGCAAACGGAGTCGGAATTCGATGAAACCAGTTTCGTTGTGTCTGTAATGTCGAACTAAAGGTGCATGTCCAGTTTCGTGATTTTTGGGTATCGTATGTGATCATACGGATTTTTAGAAGATAAATACAAACAACGGTTCATTAAAAATGAATAAAATAATCGATTAAAATATTATTTCCTCATCTTATAAATATATGACTTACTCACCTAACCCTAAACTACATTTCTTCGGGTCAAACGCAAAAAAAAATCCGCCGCCATCGTTTACATTCACAGTAAAGAAAAACCAACTTCGAAAATTTGGATCAATCCAAATAAATTCCTACAATTCATAAAACAATCATCTATAGATTCCCAGAGTGTTTGTGTAAGGACCCGTAACTTCCCCGGTAAGGAAAGAGCGGATTACCTTGAGAACAACCCACAACAGAACACAGACAGAAGAACATTTCATTGCTATTACAACAATTCCATCAGATACAAGAATATACAGAGTATAATTGAATAAATTACATTTGACAAATATCAGAGATTACAATAAATTACATGGCAGCGGAAAATAATACAAAGCACAACTGAAGGTGATATACGGATACAGAGCTTTCCGGATATCATTCCAGCTGTAAACCAGGATCCTATGAATATAAATCTGCAAAATCAAAACTACTAGCGGCCCGTGCGGAAAATAGGGGCACCCAGAGTTTAGGTTAAAACAATAAACTCCAGGTCAGTCATGTGACTGGTGTGAGAACTAAAACAGTTATTTAAAGCTTTACTTTAAAAGAGAGTAATTCAAGGGACCACGCCGTATAACACGGAACGGGTTTCCTCCCACGAATACCAGTGCATAGAATAAACAGCGCAATGCTTTTTTTTGAAAAATGAAGCTATTATAAGACCCAGGTCCCATCACACAATGCAATGCAAGCCGGAGGATAGGGTTTTACCTTATAACAACCAAAAATGCTTGGTACGTTTAAAACAAATCATTTGATACTATAATAAGTGTATAGTGTCAAAAGAATTTCAATCATAAATATAAATCATAGGCGACATGAATGTCCCATACCACTATGTCGCCATACTAGTTCTACAATTAAAGACGAAATACACGTATTGGAAATTGGGTTTCCGTCATGAGTCGAGGCAAGGGACAAGCTCCTCTCTGCGTTCGAGACACTCTAGCAAATGTCCCAGGGCTACGCACTCTGGGCAACCCTTGGATGCTTCAGGGTCGGTCCTCACTTACGTTAGAGGATTGGCAATTCCTGAACACACGTTTCCCGGTCCTTACAGACCTATAATCGAGGCGCCTCATCCAACAACGACAAAGGTGAAAAGTATATAAATGTCAGGGCTGGTAAGTCACTGACACCACCAAAGCTAGAAAGAAACGTCGTGCTCTCCCTGCAGTCCGTATCCTGTTTTTGACTCATACCGAGGTGTGAGGCTCGCGAATTCACGTTATACACAAAGCTGCCACGTAGGTCGTGCTTTGATCATCAACCACAAGACTCTGCTTTTCAACAAAAGCCTTGATCATTGCATCTTAGCGTGCCACACAGGCAATTCATGCCATGCGATTGATATCTATCGATATATAACCTCTAAGCTCGTATGTCTCATAGAAGGGCGTTAAGCAAGAGAATAAATTCTCCGCCGCCAAACAGATATATATTTAATAGAAATCAATCAACACAGAATAAAATCCAATGTTAGACACACAATCCATTTACAAGTCCGTTCTGGGTCTGAACAAAACCGGAGGCACTTTCCTCGCATATCCATCCATCTCCAAGTACGTCTGGACGACCACCAACTATTTCCATCCTCTTGGGTGTACTGCCCAATCAGGATCGTCAGTAATTATCCAAACGATGTGAAGACTTCCGGTCTTCAACCAACATCTTCATCTTCGACATATCGTCGAATCGGTTATTCAGAATGGGTGTAAACCCAGCCTTTCCGAACAACCCGCGTATATTAAAATGAATGTTACACAAACACAACATACGCCTCATTCCAATTCATATTCTCAGGGAAAAGTTCCCATTAATTTTATCCAAGATAAATTCTTTAAAATTTATCCTTTAATCTTCCTTTGGATGTCGTTTCAAACCAAATTATAGTTTTCCAAACTAGTCGAGATTAGCGAACCACACCGAAGTAATTATTTATTTTATTTCCCAATCCCAACCAATTCATCCCATGAAGCAAAACTGGTAATACTCCATATTTAACACCACAGTGTTGTCGGTAAAATTAATTACCATTTCACGTTCAAATCTGATTAAAGATTTAACTATTGCCTTGGAGCAAAACTGGTGATACTCCATTCTTGCTCATTTGCCAAATTTGATAATTTGAATTATCAATTCACTTTTCAATCTAATTGCAGAATCAATAAAACTCCTTTTAATGGGTTAAAGAACTAGTGTCATTTAAAACACAATTCACGATAAACCCAAATCACATTCTATTTATTATCGGGTTGAAGAACTAGTATTATTTAAAACACAGTTCATGATAAACCCATGAATCAATTCGATTTAAACCATTTCAAATCCAGTTTATTTATTTAAAAATAAATGGGTTTTAATTTCAGTTCTAAACTAGTTCATTTCGATAAAAACCTATTTTTATCTTTTCAAATATGGAGTTTTTCATCCCAATTTTTCCCAAATCATTTCTTATGATTTTACACTAATTATTACTATTTTTAATAATTTTATCAAGGACCGTACAGTCGATTTCCATCAACGGCCATCGAACTACACTTACAACGACCTTTTTCGAATTTGATTTGGACGTATCTCCAAATCCATCCGTTAGATTTCAAATTTCTAATATTCATTAGAAAGCTCTTTTCGATACGAACCCAACGGTTCTGGTTTTAGGAGAATTCGACGGTCGGATCTCCCGTAATGTCCGTTTGAAATAAATGGTCGAAATTCGCGAACTGCCGCGGCGCGACGCGTTCTATTCAGGCCAATATATTATATATATAATATATATAATATATATTTCGTCGATTTCTATTTAAAACGAATTTTATAAATAGTTTTTAAATTCGTTTCAAAAACAATTTCAACTTCCATTTCAATCCAAAGCAAAATTGAATTCTTCTTTATAAATTCGTTTTAAAATTCATTTCTATTCAATTCAAATTTCAATTCAATTTGAATTCATTTCAATTCGCTTTCAATTCAATTTGAATTTGTTTTCAATTCAATTCAATTTCAAAGTCGTTTTCTATTCGATTCAATTCAAATTGGTTTTCTATTCGATTCAATTCAAATTGGTTTTCTATTCGATTTAAATCAAATTCGTTTTCTAATCAATTTAAATCAAATTCGTTTTCTATTCCATTTGAATTCAATTTGTTTTCTATTCAATTTAATTCGAAATCGTTTTCTATTCGATTCAATTCAAATTGGTTTTCTATTCGATTCAATTCAAATTGGTTTTCTATTCGACTTAAATCAAATTCGTTTTCTAATCAATTTAAATCAAATTCGTTTTCTATTCCATTTGAATTCAATATGTTTTCTATTCAATTTAATTCGAAATCGTTTTATATTCAATTCATTTCGAAATCGTTTTATATTCCATTCATTTCGAAATCATTTTATATTCAATTCATTTCGAAATCATTTTATATTCAATTCATTTCCGTTTTCTATTTGAATCAAATTCATTATATATTCAATTGAAATCAAATTCGTTATATATTCAATTCAAATCAAATTTATTATATATTCAATTGAAATCAAATTCCATTTCAAAATATTCGATTTCGAAATCACTTTTCAATATTCATTTTAAAATGAATAAAATCGATATAAATATCGTTCACGTCAAAATGGCGTCAATCTAATCAACACGGCTTCTTATAATTCTATTTTCAAATATTCTATTTCAAATATTTCTTTTTCAAATATTTCGTTCAACACATGACTAATCTCAACGGATGAGTACTGTCAACAAATGAACCTTTATTTTATATTGATAAGGAAGTAAATTTTATTATTAAAATATTTCGTTCAACACATGACTAATCTCAACGGATGAGTACTGTCAACACATGAACCTTTATTTTATATTGATAAGGAAGTAAATTTTATTATTAAAATATTTCGTTCAACACATGACTAATCTCAATGGATGAGTACTGTCAACACATGAACCTTTATTTTATAATATTCTTTATTTTCTAAATTGGAATGAGGCCCAATCAATCACCATATAATGTTAATTATAGGGATTTTCATACATCACACGTATATAATAGCATTGAAAAATAATCAACCATCAACTAAAGTGCACTACACTGTATAAGCATCAAATATAGATATCTAATGCTTATAACAGCCTGTCAATCAATCGATCGACATATTTAATCAATCAGGATGAGTGAACTTCAAATTTCATCCCAACACCCGTGTGGGGTTTCAAACAATCAAACACAGATTTTAGTTGTGCAGTTGGGCGATGTGTAAAATTTATCGACCCAATCAATATCAGTCAAATCAGTGTATATAAACAAATCGGCTGATTTGTTTATAAATATTCATTTATTCATTTTCACGTTAAAAATTATATTTTTAACGATCAAAATATTTTATTCAAACTATGAATATTCTGTTCGGTTTATTTATTCAATAAAATGATATTTTTATTTCTCTAACGTATTTTAGAAAATTTCGGGGACATAACGGCACGATACTAGAAACGGGACAAGGCCTAGCCTTATCCCCGGTCTAGTGAAGGCCCACGCCATTCACACATCAATCATAACAACTTCATTTCACCAAACAATTCAATTCAACCCAAATAATCTAACTAACTACACAACCAAACAAACAAGTCCATGGTCTGTGGACGATTGTGTCGAGTGCTACTAAACACCGTCTGCATCCTAGTATATATATATATAACTAGAAAAAGAAATTGAAGAGTGAGAAGTTCTCACCGAAAGCTATCCAATACCACGACTCTTCATTTAGAGAAATCTTCATCGTTCTCGCCTTTCTTCACTTTCGTTGCCCGTAGCCACTATATATAAAAAATCATATTTTTACTTCGCTATTCAATATAAAAAATCGAATTTTTACTACGCTATTCAATATATGAAAATCGAATTTTTACTATGCTATTCAATATATAAAAATCGAATTTTTACTACGCTATTCAATATATAAAAATCGAATTTTTACTATGCTATTCAATATATAAAAATCGAATTTTTACTGCTATTCAATATATAAAAATCGAATTTTTACTATGCTATTCAATATAAAAAAATCGAATTTTTACTATGCTATTCAATATATAAAAATCGAATTTTTACTTTGCTATTCAATATATAAAAATCGAATTTTTACTATGCTATTCAATATATAAAAATCGAATTTTTACTACGCTACTATATAGATAAAAATTCTATTTTTACCTCGCTATTCTCTATATAAAGATCTCGCCTTTTCAACTATAAAGATTTCGCCTTTTTAAATATAAAGATTTCGCCTTTTTAAATATAAAGATTTCGCCTTTTCAAATATATAGATTTCGCCTTTTAAAATATAAAGATTATATTTTTAATACTTTAAAAATATAAAAATCATATTTTTATCTCACCACTATATCCAAATCCGATCTTTCTACATTCAAATAAAAAAAATTACGATCTTTTCACCTTTAAAAATATCGTCTTTTATTCATTAAAAATCCGCCTTTTTAAGGTTAAAAATATCGCCTTTTCTATATGAAAAATTCTAATTTTCTATTTTGAAAAATCCAATCTTTCTATCATGAAAAATCCAATCTTTCTTTACAAAACTATATATTTTCATTAACAAAAATATAATCTATTTCTATAATAAAATTATAAACTTTCATATGTAAAAATATAAACTTTACCATTATAAAAATCAAGTCTTTTATATAAAAAAAATCAGTTCTTCCTATAGTTAAAAATTCAGATTTACTATAATTAAAATTAATTAAATACTCATTGTAAACAGGTGGAGGGGGTGGGCTGTGTCGGGTGGTGCTGCGCCCTCTGGTGGTGGCAGCGGACTTCGATGCAGGTGGTGCGATGAGGAGGGGGGGAATAGGCAGATGGCTCCAGGGTGGCGGCGCGTTCGATGGGAGGCGGCTAGGGTTGGTTGCGGTGATCGAAGGGGGGGCTGTGTCGCAAGGGCAGAGGGGTGGGTTCGGAGGTGGCGCCAGGACCATCGGAGGCAGGGGTGACTGGTGGCAGGCGGCATCGAGATTGAGGGGGGGGGGGCTGTCGATAGTTTAGGTTTTTTTTTCTTTTTCGGCTTTGAAATTAGTTGAACGAGGGGGGGGGGTCTGGTTGTTTAAAGGGGGAGATATTTTTATTTTTAATTTATTTTCAAAAAGTAACTTTTCCATTCGACCTCGAAACAAGGCCCACCGCCTGTCGTCCATAGCTAATTACCCCCATTCCGAACACAATGGGATATGTATCGTAAGCTGATTCGATCGGTTTCCGTTAAAATCAACATATAACTCTATATATTGAATTTGAACGCGCATTTTTATTTACCGGGGTCACATACTAACTCAAAAAATTCTAGAAAAATTATTTCTAGCCTCGTATTGACGATACGGTCCTAACAAAACTAGTTTCGTCGAATTCTGAGACTGTTTGAAAAATGGCCATTTTCCAGTCGATTAAAATCAACTGAAACTGGTCAAATGTGTTTACCTTTGCCACGCTCACATATTAATTCGAAAAATTATGAAATTTGGAATCTAGCAATAATTTGACATCACAGACCCAACAAAAGTGGTTTCGTCGAAATCCGAGGTCGTTTGCAAAATTGCTATTTTTAAGGGCCTGAATTCCATAGCGACTATTCAGAATTTTCAACTGGACATATCTTTTGATTCCCGCTATGAAATTTCGATTATTCGGATTCGTTGGAAAGATATCATCAATTAGATCCTAATGTTTTTGGTTTCACTAAAATCCGGATTGTTTTGCACCCGGTACATTCAATTGAAGTTTGAAATCGAATTATCGAACTATCGCGCCATTTTCAATTCTATTTATAATTATATATAATTATTTATATTCTAACGACGGCGTATATAATATATATACGTCGAATTCAATTCAATACATTATTCATCATTATTATTTAAAATAATTTATTTTAAATATTCAAAATTCGCTAAAATTGCCAAAATAAAAATTTTAAACTGGCTTAGATTTTCGTGTTATTACAATCTCCCCCACTTAAAACTTTTCGTCCCCGAAAAGGAACAAAGTTGAAAGTGGTTTGATTAATCAACTTTACATTCGATCTGGCTTCCATTCTCCAACTTTTCAGATTCTGAGAATTTTCAAATTTTCAAAAATTTGCCTAACACCCTAAATTTTCGAAAAATTTCGCCATAACCTCCCCTACACCGGGAGCCACGGGAAAATCCAAACGGCTAGCCAATAGGCTCATAAAATCATCATCACCCAAACAAAACAGTAAATTATATAGTAAACATGTACCTATTTGTCGGGCAAAAAAATTTTATTCTCTGCTCTAGCCTCCTTGCTATAACCTGTTCAATGTAAGTATATGTATATGCAAGCAAATGCGTCTAATTTTCAATACAATTCAATATTTGATTCAATTAGGCATAGTGGTTAAAATTATCAAACAAATAAACAAACAACACAAACATCAATCAATTAGTGAATTAACGTTTCAAATTCATAAATTTGATATATATACAAAAAATCATGTATTCGATGCCAATTCACAACAATGTGTTCTAACTATATTGGTTTTGGTTCTCACACCAGTCTAATGGAAATATATAGATGTCACACCTTCGAAACACGAACATAAATATTGATGATGGAGCTCCATCATCAAAATCATCTCCGAGCGACTAGAGCGTGATTCTATATCTATCTAATATATTAAAACTTCGAATATACGTTCATGACGCGTATATACAAAACCTTTATATATTGGATTGTCCATATTCAATATAAATAAATATTCAAATACGTATAAAATGGTTTAAATTTTCAAAACAAAATTGTTTTCAATTGGAAAATATACTCTTCACACCCGTTCTAGGATACTACTGATCCTATCTCTAACGAGTCATTCTAATTGGATATTACTAATCCAATATCTGATGAATTCTTTCGTATGGTTCTAATGTGCCTTGTTCTCGAGCTCTGTAAACCAAAGCTCTGATACCAAAATGTAAGGACCCGTAACTTCCCCGGTAAGGAAAGAGCGGATTACCTTGAGAACAACCCACAACAGAACACAGACGGAAGAACATTTCATTGCTATTACAACAATTCCATCAGATACAAGAATATACAGAGTATAATTGAATAAATTACATTCGACAAATATCAGAGATTACAATAAATTACATAGCAGTGGAAAATAATACAAAGCACAACTGAAGGTGATATACGGATACAGAGCTTTCCGGATATCATTCCAGCTGTAAACCAGGATCCTGTGAATATAAATCTGCAAAACCAAAATTACTAGCTGCCCGTGCGGAAAATAGGGGCACCCAGAGTTTAGGTTAAAACAATAAACTCCAGGTCAGTCATGTGACTGGTGTGAGAACTAAAACAGTTATTTAAAGCTTTACTTTAAAAGAGAGTAATTCAAGGGACCACGCCGTATAACACGGAATGGGTTTCCTCCCACGAATACCAGTGCATAGAATAAACAGCGCAATGCTTTTTTTTGAAAAATGAAGCTATTATAAGACCCAGGTCCCATTACACAATGCAACGCAAGCCGGAGGATAGGGTTTTACCTTATAACAGCCAAACATGCTTGGTACGTTTAAAACAAATCATTTGATACTATAATAAGTGTATAGTGTCAAAAGAATTTCAATCATAAATATAAATCATAGGCGGCTTGAATGTCCCATACCACTATGTCGCCATACTAGTTCTACAATTAAAGCCGAAATACACGTATTGGAAATTGGGTTTTCGTCATGAGTCGAGGCAAGGGGCAAGCTCCTCTCCGCGTTCGAGACACTCTAGCAAATGTCCCAGGGCTACGCACTCTGGGCAACCCTTGGATGCTTCAGGGTCGGTCCTCACTTACGTTAGAGGATTGGCAATTCCTGAACATACGTTTCCCGGTCCTTACAGACCTATAATCGAGGCGCCTCATCCAACAACCACAAAGGTGAAAAGTATATAAATGTCAGGGCTGGTAAGTCACTAGCACCACCAAAGCTAGAAAGAAACGTCGTGCTCTCCATGCAGTCCGTATCCCGTTTTTGACTCATACCGAGGTGTGAGGCTCGCGAATTCATGTTATACACAAAGCTTCCACGTAGGCCGTGCTTTGATCATCAACCACAAGACTCTGCTTTTCAACAAAAGCCTTGATCATTGCATCTTAGCGTGCCACACAGGCAATTCATGCCATGCGATTGATATCTATCGATATATAACCTCTAAGCTCGTATGTCTCAGAGAAGGGTGTTAAGCAAGAGAATAAATTCTCCGCCGCCAAACAGATATATATTTAATAGAAATCAATCAACACAGAATAAAATCCAATGTCAGACACACAATCCATTTACAAGTCCGTACTGGGTCTGAACGAAACCGGAGGCACTTTCCTCGCATATCCATCCATCTCCAAGTACGTCTGGACGACCACCAACTATTTCCATCCTCTTGGGTGTACTACCCAATCAGGATCGTCAGTAATTATCCAAACGATGTGAGGACTTCCGGTCTTCAACCACCGTCTTCATCTTCGACATATCGTCGAATCGGTTATTCAGAATGGGTGTAAACCCGGCCTTTCCGAACAACCCGCGTATATTAAAATGAATGTTACACAAACACAACATACGCCTCATTCCAATTCATATTCTCAGGGAAAAGTTCCCATTAATTTTATCCAAGATAAATTCTTTAAAATTTATCCTTTAATCTTCCTTTGGATGTCGTTTCAAACCAAATTATGGTTTTCCAAACTAGTCGAGATTAGCGAACAACACCGAAGTAATTATTTATTTTAATTCCCAATCCCAACCTATTCATCCCATGAAGCAATACTGGTAATACTCCATATTTAACACCACAGTGTTGTCGGTAAAATTAATTACCATTTCATGTTCAAATCTGATTAAAGATTTAACTATCGCCTTGGAGCAAAACTGGTGGTACTCCATTCTCGCTCATTTGCCAAATTTGATAATTTGAATTATCAATTCACTTTTCAATCTAATTGCAGATTCAACAAAACTCCTTTTACTGGGTTAAAGAACTAGTTTCATTTAAAACACAATTCACGATAAACCCAAATCACGTTCTATTTATTATCGGGTTGAAGAACTAGTGTTAGTTAAAACACAGTTCAGGATAAACCCATGAATCAATTCGATTTAAACCATTTCAAATCCAGTTTATTTATTTAAAAATAAATGGGTTTTAATTTCAGTTCAAAACAAGTTCATTTCGATAAAAACCTATTTTTATCTTTTCAAATATGGAGTTTTTCATCCCAATTTTTCCAAAATCATTTCTTATGATTTTACACTAATTATTACTATTTTTAATAATTTTATCAAGGACCGTACAGTCGATTTCCATCAACGGCCATCGAACTGCACTTACAGCGACCTTTTTCGAATTTGATTTGGACGTATCTCCAAATCCAACCGTTAGATTTCAAATTTCTAATATTCATTAGAAAGCTCTTTTCGATACGAACCCAACAGTTCTGGTTTTAGGAGAATCCGACGGTCGGATCTCCCGTAATGTCCGTTTGAAATAAATGGTCGAAATTCGCGAACTGCCGCGGCGCGGCGCGTTCTATTCAGGCCATTATATTATATATATAATATATATAATATATATTTCATCGATTTCTATTTAAAACGAATTTTATAAATAGTTTTTAAATTCGTTTCAAAAACAATTTCAACTTCCATTTCAATCCAAAGCAAAATTGAATTCTTCTTTATAAATTCGTTTTAAAATTCATTTCTATTCAATTCAAATTTCAATTCAATTTGAATTCATTTCAATTCGCTTTCAATTCAATTTGAATTCGTTTTCAATTCAATTCAATTTCAAAGTCGTTTTCTATTCGATTCAATTCAAATTGGTTTTCTATTCGATTCAATTCTAATTGGTTTTCTATTCGACTTAAATCAAATTCGTTTTCTAATCAATTTAAATCAAATTCGTTTTCTATTCCATTTGAATTCAATTTGTTTTCTATTCAATTTAATTCGAAATCGTTTTCTACTCGATTCAATTCAAACTGGTTTTCTATTCGATTCAATTCAAATTGGTTTTCTATTCGACTTAAATCAAATTCGTTTTCTAATCAATTTAAATCAAATTCGTTTTCTATTCCATTTGAATTCAATTTGTTTTCTATTCAATTTAATTCGAAATCGTTTTATATTCAATTCATTTTGAAATCGTTTTATATTCCATTCATTTCGAAATCATTTTATATTCAAGTCATTTCGAAATCATTTTATATTCAGTTCATTTCCGTTTTCTATTTGAATCAAATTCATTATATATTCAATTGAAATCAAATTCGTTATATATTCAATTCAAATCAAATTTATTATATATTCAATTGAAATCAAATTCCATTTCAAAATATTCGATTTTGAAATCACTTTTCAATATTTATTTTAAATTGAATAAAATCGATATAAATATTGTTCACGTCAAAATGGCGTCAATCTAATCAACACGGCTTCTTATAATTCTATTTTCAAATATTCTATTTCAAATATTTCTTTTTCAAATATTTCGTTCAACACATGACTTATCTCAACGGATGAGTACTGTCGACACATGAACCTTTATTTTATACTGATAAGGAAGTAAATTTTATTATTAAAATATTTCGTTCAACACATGAATAATCTCAACGGATAAGTACTGTTAACACATGAACCTTTATTTTATATTGATAAGGAAGTAAATTTTATTATTAAAATATTTCGTTCAACACATGACTAATCTCAACGGATGAGTACTGTCAACACATGAACCTTTATTTTATAATATTCTTTATTTTCTAAATTGGAATGAGGCCCAATCAACCATCAACCAAAGTGCACTACACTGTATAAGCATCAAATATAGATATCTAACGCTTATAACTGCCTGTCAATCAATCGATCGACATATTTAATCAATCAGGATGAGTGAACTTCAAATTTCATCCCAACACCCGTGTGGGGTTTCAAACAATCAAACACAGATTTTAGTTGTGCAGTTGGGCGATGTGTAAAATTTATCGACCCAATCAATATCAGTCAAATCAGTGTATATAAACAAATCGGCCGATTTGTTTATAAATATTCATTTATTCATTTTCACGTTAAAAATTATATTTTTAACGATCAAAATATTTTATTCAAAGTTCTGTTCGGTTTATTTATTCAATAAAATAATATTTTTATTTCTCTAACATATTTTAGAAAATTTCGGGGGCATAACGGCACGATACTAGAAACGGGACAAGGCCTAGCCTTATCCCCGGTCTAGTGAAGGCCCACGCCATTCACACATCAATCATATCAATTTCATTTCACCAAACAATTCAATTCAACCCAAATAATCTAACTAACTACACAACCAAACAAACAAGTCCATGGTCTGTGGACGATTGTGTCGGGTGCTACTAAACACCGTCTGCATCCTAGTATATATATAACTAGAAAAAGAAATTGAAGAGTGAGAAGTTCTCACCGAAAGCTATCCAATACCACGACTCTTCATTTAGAGAAATCTTCATCGTTCTCGCCTTTCTTCACTTTCGTTGCCTGTAGCCACTATATATAAAAAATCACATTTTTACTTCGCTATTCAATATATAAAAATCGAATTTTTACTACGCTATTCAATATATAAAAATCGAATTTTTACTATGCTATTTAATATATTAAAATCGAATTTTTACTACGCTATTCAATATATAAAAATCGAATTTTTACTATGCTATTCAATATATAAAAATCGAATTTTTACTGCTATTCAATATATAAAAATCGAATTTTTACTATGCTATTCAATATATAAAAATCGAATTTTTACTATGCTATTCAATATATAAAAATCGAATTTTTACTTTGCTATTCAATATATAAAAATCGAATTTTTACTATGCTATTCAATATATAAAAATCGAATTTTTACTACGCTACCATATAGATAAAAATTCTATTTTTACCTCGCTATTCTCTATATAAAGATCTCGCCTTTTCAACTATAAAGATTTCGCCTTTTTAAATATAAAGATTTCGCCTTTTTAAATATAAAGATTTTGCCTTTTCAAATATAAAGATTATATTTTTAATACTTTAAAAATATAAAAATCATATTTTTAACTCACCACTATATCCAAATCCGATCTTTCTACATTCAAATAAAAAAAAATACGATCTTTTCACCTTTAAAAATATCGTCTTTCATTCATTAAAAATCCGCCTTTTTAAGGTTAAAAATATCGCCTTTTCTATATGAAAAATTCTAACTTTCTATTTTGAAAAAATCCAATCTTTCTATCGTGAAAAATCCAATCTTTCTTTACAAAACTATATATTTTCATTAACAAAAATATAATCTATTTCTATAATAAAATTATAAACTTTCATAAGTAAAAATATAAACTTTACCATTATAAAAATCAAGTCTTTTATAAAAAAAAACCAGTTCTTCCTATAGTTAAAAATTCAGATTTACTATAATTAAAATTAATTAAATACTCACTATAAACAGGTGGAGGGGGTGGGCTGTGTCGGGTGGTGCTGCGCCCTCTGGTGGTGGCGGCGGACTTCGATGCAGGTGGTGCGATGAGGAGGGGGGAATAGGCGGATGGCTCCAGGGTGGCGGCGCATTCGATGGGAGGCGGCTAGGGTTGGTTGCGGTGATCGAAGGGGGGGCCGTGTCGCGAGGGCAGGGGGTGGGTTCGGAGGTAGCGCCAGGACCATCGGAGGCGGGGGTGACTGGTGGCAGGCGGCATCGAGATCGACCGGGGGGGGGCTGTCGATAGTTTAGGGTTTTTTTTTCTTCTTTGAAATTAGTTGAACAAGGGGGGGTCTGGTTGTTTAAAGGGGGAGATATTTTTATTTTTAATTTATTTATTTAATTTATTTTCAAAAAGTAACTTTTCCATTCGACCTCGAAACAAGGCCCACACCCTGTCGTCCATAGCTAATTACCCCCATTCCGAACACAATGGGATATGTATCGTAAGCTGATTCGATCGGTTTCCGTTAAAATCAACATATAACTCTATATATTGAATTTGAACGCGCATTTTTATTTATCGGGGTCACATACTAACTCGAAAAATTCTAGAAAAATTATTTCTAGCCTCGTATTGATGATACGGTCCTAACAAAACTAGTTTCGTCGAATTCTGAGACTGTTTGAAAAATGACCATTTTCCAGTCGATTAAAATCAACTGAAACTGGTCAAATGCGTTTACCTTTGCCACGCTCACATATTAATTCGAAAAATTATGAAAGTTGGAATCTAGCAATAATTTGACATCACGGACACAACAAAAGTGGTTTCGTCGAAATCCGAGGTCGTTTGCAAAATTGCTATTTTTAAGGGCCTGAATTCCATAGCGACTATTCAGAATTTTCAACTGGACATATCTTTTGATTCCCGCTATGAAATTTCGATTATTCGGATTCGTTGGAAAGATATCATCAATTAGATCCTAATGTTTTTGGTTTCACTAAAATCCGGATTGTTTTGCACCCGGTACATTCAATTGAAGTTTGAAATCGAATTATCGAACTACGCGCCATTTTCAATTCTATTTATAATTATATATAATTATTTATATTCTAACGACAGCGTATATAATATATATACGTCGAATTCAATTCAAGACATTATTCTTCGTTATTATTTAAAATAATTCATTTTAAATATTCAAAATTCGCTAAAATTGCCAAAATAAAAATTTTAAACTGGCTCAGATTTTCGGGTTATTACAATCTCCCCCACTTAAAACTTTTCGTCCCCGAAAAGGAACAAAGTCGAAAGTGGTTTGATTAATCAACTCTACGTTCGATCTGGCTTCCGTTCTCCAACTTTTCAGTTTCTGAGAATTTTCAAATTTTCAGAAATTTGGCTAACACCCTAAATTTCCGAAAAATTTCGCCATAACCTCCCCTACACCGGGAGCCACGGGAAAATCCCGAAATTGCCATATAGGCCTTCTGATCTCAAAAAGAAAAAGAAAAAGCCAAGCGGCTAGCCAATAGGCTCATAAAATCATCATCACCCAAACAAAACAGTAAATTATATAGTAAACATGTACCTGTTTGTTGGGCAAACAAATTTTATTCTCTGCTCTAGCCTCCTTGCTATGACCTGTTCAATGTAAGTATATGTATATGCAAGCAAATGCGACTAATTTTCAATACAATTCAATATTTGATTCAATTAGGCATAGTGGTTAAAATTATCAAACAAATAAACAAACAACACAAACATCAATCAATTAGTGAATTAACGTTTCAAATTCATAAATTTGATATATATACAAAAAATCATGTTTTCGATGCCAATTCACAACAATGTGTTCTAGCTATATTGGTTTTGGTTCTCACACCAATCTAATGGAAATATATAGATGTCACACCTTCGAAACACGAACATAAATATTGGTGATGGAGCTCCATCATCAAAATCATCTCCGAGCGACTAGAGCGTGACTCTATATCTATCTAATATATTAAAACTTCGAATATACATTCATGACACGTATATACAAAACCTTTATATATTGGATTGTCCATATTCAATATAAATAAATATTCAAATATGTATAAAATGGTTTAAATTTTCAAAACAAAATTGTTTTCAATTGGAAAATATACTCTTCACACCCGTTCTAGGATACTACTGATCCTATCTCTAACGAGTCATTCTAATTGGATATTACTAATCCAATATCTGATGAATTCTTTCGTATGGTTCTAATGTGCCTTGTTCTCGAGCTCTATAAACCAAAGCTCTGATACCAAAATGTAAGGACCCGTAACTTCCCCTGTAAGGAAAGAGCGGATTACCTTGAGAACAACCCACAACAGAACACAGACGGAAGAACATTTCATTGCTATTACAACAATTCCATCAGATACAAGAATATACAGAGTATAATTGAATAAATTACATTCGACAAATATCAGAGATTACAATAAATTACATAGCAGCGGAAAATAATACAAAGCACAACTGAAGGTGATATACGGATACAGAGCTTTCCGGATATCATTCCAGCTGTAAACCAGGATCCTGTGAATATAAATATGCAACACCAAAACTACTAGCTGCCCGTGCGGAAAATAGGGGCACCCAGTGTTTAGGATAAAACAATAAACTCCAGGTCAGTCATGTGACTGGTGTGAGAACTAAAACAGTTATTTAAAGCTTTACTTTAAAAGAGAGTAATTCAAGGGACCACGCCGTATAACACGGAACGGGTTTCCTCCCACGAATACCAGTGCATAGAATAAACAGCACAATGCTTTTTTTTTGAAAAATGAAGCTATTATAAGACCCAGGTCCCATCACACAATGCAACGCAAGCCGGAGGATAGGGTTTTACCTTATAACAGCCAAACATGCTTGGTACGTTTAAAACAAATCATTTGATACTATAATAAGTGTATAGTGTCAAAAGAATTTCAATCATAAATATAAATCATAGGCGACATGAATGTCCCATACCACTATGTCGCCATACTAGTTCTACAATTAAAGACGAAATACACGTATTGGAAATTGGGTTTCCGTTGGATGCTTCAGGGTCGGTCCTCACTTACGTTAGAGGATTGGCAATTCTTGAACACACGTTTCCCGGTCCTTACAGACCTATAATCGAGGCGCCTCATCCAACAACCACAAAGGTGAAAAGTATGTAAATGTCAGGGCTGGTAAGTCACTGACACCACCAAAGCTAGAAAGAAACGTCGTGCTCTCCCTGCAGTCCGTATCCTGTTTTTGACTCATACCGAGGTGTGAGGCTCGCGAATTCACGTTATACACAAAGCGGCCACGTAGGCCGTGCTTTGATCATCAACCACAAGACTCTGCTTTTCAACAAAAGCCTTGATCATTGCATCTTAGCGTGCCACACAGGCAATTCATGCCATGCGATTGATATCTATCGATATATAACCTCTAAGCTCGTATGTCTCAGAGAAGGGCGTTAAGCAGGAGAATAAATTCTCCGCCGCCAAACAGATATATATTTAATAGAAATCAATCAACACAGAATAAAATCCAGTGTCAGACACACAATCCATTTACAAGTCCGTTCTAGGTCTGAACGAAACCGGAGGCACTTTCCTCGCATATCCATCCATCTCCAAGTACGTCTGGACGACCACCAACTATTTCCATCCTCTTGGGTGTACTACCCAATCAGGATCGTCAGTAATTATCCAAACGATGTGAAGACTTCCGGTCTTCAACCACCGTCTTCATCTTTGACATATCGTCGAATCGGTTATTCAGAATGGGTGTAAACCCGGCCTTTCCGAACAACCCGCGTATATTAAAATGAATGTTACACAAACACAACATACGCCTCATTCCAATTCATATTCTCAGGGAAAAGTTCCCATTAATTTTTCCAAGATAAATTCTTTAAAATTTATCCTTTAATCTTCCTTTGGATGTCGTTTCAAACCAAATTATGGTTTTCCAAACTAGTTGAGATTGGCGAACCACACCGAAGTAATTATTTATTTTATTTCCCAATCCCAACCTATTCATCCCATGAAGCAAAACTGGTAATACTCCATATTTAACACCACAGTGTTGTTGGTAAAATTAATTACCATTTCATGTTCAAATCTGATCAAAGATTTAACTATCGCCTTGGAGCAAAACTGGTGATACTCCATTCTCGCTCATTTTCCAAATTAGATAATTTGAATTATCAATTCACTTTTCAATCTAATTGCAGATTCAATAAAACTCCTTTTACTAGGTTAAAGAACTAGTTTCATTTAAAACACAATTCACGATAAACCCAAAACACATTCTATTTATTATCGGGTTGAAGAACTACTGTTATTTAAAACACAGCTCACGATAAACCCATGAATCAATTCGATTTAAACCATTTCAAATCCAGTTTATTTATTTAAAAATAAATGGGTTTTAATTTCAGTTCAAAACTAGTTCATTTCGATAAAAAACTATTTTTATCTTTTCAAATATGGAGTTTTTCATCCCAATTTTTCCCAAATCATTTCTTATGATTCTACACTTATTATTACTATTTTAATAATTTTATCAAGGACCGTACAGTCAATTTCCATCAACGGCCATCGAACTGCACTTACAGTGACCTTTTTCGGATTTGATTTGGACGTATCTCCAAATCCAACCGTTAGATTTCAAATTTCTAATATTCATTAGATAGCTCTTTTCGACACGAACCCAACGGTTCAGGTTTTAGGAGAATCCGACGGTTGGATCTCCCGTAATGTCCATTTGAAATAAATGGTCGAAATTCGCGAACTGCCGTGGCACGGCGCGTTCTATTCAGGCCATTATATTATATATATATATATATATATATATATAATATGTATAATATATATTTCGTCGATTTCTATTTAAAACGAATTTTATAAATAGTTTTTAAATTCGTTTCAAAAACAATTTCAACTTCCATTTCAATCCAAAGCAAAACTGAATTCTTCTTTATAAATTCGTTTTAAAATTCATTTCTATTCAATTCAAATTTCAATTCAATTTGAATTCATTTCAATTCGCTTTCAATTCAATTTGAATTCGTTTTCAATTCAATTTCAAAGTCGTTTTCTATTCGATTCAATTCAAATTGGTTTTCTATTCGATTCAATTCAAATTGGTTTTCTATTCGACTTAAATCAAATTCGTTTTCTAATCAATTTAAATCAAATTCGTTTTCTATTCCATTTGAATTCAATTTGTTTTCTATTCAATTTAATTTGAAATCGTTTTCTATTCGATTCAATTCAAATTGGTTTTCTATTCGATTCGATTCAAATTGGTTTTCTATTCGACTTAAATCAAATTCGTTTTCTAATCGATTTAAATCAAATTCGTTTTCTATTCCATTTGAATTCAATTTGTTTTCTATTCAATTTAATTCGAAATCGTTTTATATTCAATTCATTTCGAAATCGTTTTATATTCCATTCATTTCGAAATCATTTTATATTCAATTCATTTCGAAATCATTTTATATTCAATTCATTTCCGTTTTCTATTTGAATCAAATTCATTATATATTCAATTGAAATCAAATTCGTTATATATTCAATTCAAATCAAATTTATTATATATTCAATTGAAATCAAATTCCATTTCAAAATATTCGATTTCGAAATCACTTTTCAATATTCATTTTAAAATGAATAAAATCGATATAAATATCGTTCACGTCAAAATGGCGTCAATCTAATCAACACGGCTTCTTATAATTCTGTTTTCAAATATTCTATTTCAAATATTTCTTTTTCAAATATTTCGTTCAACACATGACTAATCTCAACAGATGAGTACTGTCAACACATGAACCTTTATTTTATATTGATAAGGAAGTAAATTTTATTACTAAAATATTTCGTTCAACACATGACTAATCTCAACGGATGAGTACTGTCAACACATGAACCTTTATTTTATATTGATAAGGAAGTAAATTTTATTATTAAAATATTTCGTTCAACACATGACTAATCTCAACGGATGAGTACTGTCAACACATGAACCTTTATTTTATAATATTCTTTATTTTCTAAATTGGAATGAGGCCCAATCAATCACCATATAATGTTAATTATAGGGATTTTCATACATCACATGTATATAATAGCATTGAAAAATAATCAACTATCAACCAAAGTGCACTACACTGTATAAGCATCAAATATAGATATCTAACGCTTATAACAGCCTGTCAATCAATCGATCGACATATTTAATCAATCAGGATGAGTGAACTTCAAATTTCATATCCCAACACCCGTGTGGGGTTTCAAAAAATCAAACACAGATTTTAGTTGTGCAGTTGGGCGATGTGTAAAATTTATCGACCCAATCAATATCAGTCAAATCAGTGTATATAAACAAATCGGTCGATTTGTTTATAAATATTCATTTATTCATTTTCACGTTAAAAATTATATTTTTAACGATCAAAATATTTTATTCAAACTATGAATATTCTGTTCGGTTTATTTATTCAATAAAATGATATTTTTATTTCTCTAACATATTTTAGAAAATTTCGGCGGCATAACGGCACGATACTAGAAACGGGACAAGGCCTAGCCTTATCCCCGGTCTAGTGAAGGCCCACGCCATTCACACATCAATCATATCAATTTCATTTCACCAAACAATTCAATTCAACCCAAATAATCTAACTAACTACACAACCAAACAAACAAGTCCATGGTCTATGGACGATTGTGTCGGGTGCTACTAAACACCATCTGCATCCTAGTATATATATATATATATATATATAACTAGAAAAAGAAATTGAAGAGTGAGAAGTTCTCACCGAAAGCTATCCAATACCACGACTCTTCATTTAGAGAAATCTTCATCGTTCTCGCCTTTCTTCACTTTCGTTGCCCGTAGCCACTATATATAAAAAATCATATTTTTACTTCGCTATTCAATATAAAAAATCGAATTTTTACTACGCTATTCAATATATAAAAATCGAATTTTTACTATGCTATTCAATATATAAAAATCGAATTTTTACTACGCTATTCAATATATAAAAATCGAATTTTTACTATGCTATTCAATATATAAAAATCGAATTTTTACTATGCTATTCAATATATAAAAATCGAATTTTTACGAATTTTTACTATGCTATTCAATATATAAAAATCAAAATTTTACTTTGCTATTCAATATATTAAAATCGAATTTTTACTATGCTATTCAATATATAAAAATCAAATTTTTACTACGCTACTATATAGATAAAAATTCTATTTTTACCTTGCTATTCTCTATATAAAGATCTCGCCTTTTCAACTATAAAGATTTCGCCTTTTTAAATATAAAGATTTCGCCCTTTTAAATATAAAGATTTCGCCTTTTCAAATATAAAGATTTCGCCTTTTCAAATATAAAGATTATATTTTCAATATTTTAAAAATATAAAAATCATATTTTTAACTCACCACTATATCCAAATCCGATCTTTCTACATTCAAAAAAAAAAAATACGATCTTTTCACCTTTAAAAATATCGTCTTTCATTCACTAAAAATCCTCCTTTTTAAGGTTAAAAATATTGCCTTTTCTATATGAAAAATTCTAACTTTCTATTTTGAAAAAATCCAATCTTTCTATCGTGAAAAATCCAATCTTTCTTTACAAAACTATATATTTTCATTAACAAAAATATAATCTATTTCTATAATAAAATTATAAACTTTCATAAGTAAAATATAAACTTTACCATTATAAAAATCAGGTCTTTTATATAAAAAAAAAATCAGTTCTTCCTATAGTTAAAAATCCAGATTTACTATAATTAAAATTAATTAAATACTCACTGTAAACAGGTGGAGGGGGTGGGCTGTGTCGGGGGGTGCTGCGCCCTCTGGTGGTGGCGGCGGACTTCGATGCAGGTGGTGCGATGAGGAGGGGGGAATAGGCGGATGGCTCCAGGGTGGCGGCGCATTCGATGGGAGGCGGCTAGGGTTGGTTGCGGTGATCGAAGGGGAGGCCGTGTCTGTAATAACCCGGAAAATGTGAACCAGTTAAAATTTTTTAAATTAGGTTATTAGCAAAGAATTTGAATAATTTAAATAGCCTATTTCCTTAAAATATAGAATTGGGTATAATATTGCAGTTTGAAATTTTGAATACAAACTTTGTCTGACTATACCGGGTGGGAAATATAACGGATTTTAACGAAACTGGAAATATTTAAATCTGTTTATCAATACCTTTCTAACGAATCTGAAAAATCGAAATTTCATAACAGAAACCAAAAGTTATGGCCAAATGAATTTTCAGAAAGGTCGCTATATAGTATATATAGCCCTTGGAAATTGAGATTTTGCATACGACCTTGGAATTCAACAAAACCACTTTTGTTGGGTCCGGGATGTCAAATTATTGCTAAGTTTCAAATTTCGTAATTTTTGAAGCTAGTATGTGAGCGGGGCAAAAGATAACGTGTTTGCTCAAATTCTGTTAAAATGGGTCGACCTAAAAATGGCCGTTTTTCAAACGAGCTCAGAATTCGACGAAACTGGTTTTGTTAGGACCGTATCTTCAAAACAAAACTAGATTTATTTTTCTGGAATTTTTCGATTCAGTTTGTGGCCCTGGCAAATTGAAATGTACGTTTAAATTAAATATCGAATGTTTTATATTTTAATTTGAAAAATAACTGACTGTAACAGTCGAAATGGCCAACGAAACATATCCCATTGTGTTCGGAATGGGGGTATTTAGCTAGGGGCGATAGTCGTTGGGTTTGATTTCGAGGTCGTTTGTGGAAGGGGGTATTTTTGGAATTAAATAAATTAAAAATTAAAATAAAAAGGGCATCGACCAATCACAATTCATCTTCCCCAACGTCTTCCTGTCGCGACGCGGAAAAGGATCCGAAACTTCTCTCTTAAATTTCTCTGCAACCACACAACGAAATCAAGCAAACTCAGATCAATTTTGAAGAGCGTTCAGAGATCTTCAAATCCATAGTAATTTCACGAATATTCGTTGAGTATTGAGGGAGTTATAGCGTCGGGAAACCCCGAACTTTGCGCCGCCGCCGTGGGTTCTGGAGGCCACCGAGTTGATCATCTCGGGTAGCTTTGGGAAGCTCTTTCCTTCCTCTTCGACGCAGCGCTGGCCGTTCGTCCTAAAGCTTCGTGGTTTTGCCGAAAAGTTCAACCCTAGTTTTCGAATTTGAAAAGGGTATACGGCTGAAACCATTTTCAACTGATTTTTACACTTTAAAGCGTTGCAAACTTGTAAAAATCGTATCTTTTTGCTATGTTAGCGAAATTCGATGAAACAGGAGACACCGTGACCGCAAGGAGGCCCTCTACATTCTAGAAGAAGCCGCGGATTTTTCTGACCTTCATACGATTTTTAGCACTGCAATAACCAATGTGAGGAATCTGAACTATTTGTGTGAATGAAATCGCGTTCTATAAATTATATAAGCGAAGTGTAAATTATATACGCATTGTATACCTCATGTACATGTGTTGTATGAGTTGTATTAGCGATGTATAAATTATACAAGCATTGAATGAAACATATATGCTTTGAGTTGTGATAAAATACAAGTGAATTATTATATATATATATATATACTCCCCTCGTCCACAGACCATGGACGATATTTATTGCTTGTGATTGACGTGATATTATATAGTATGACGAATGGTTGGGAATAATTGTTTGTGGTTGATATTATGGTTGAAAAATACCTTTATGGTTGGAAAATACCTTTATGGTTGAAAAATACCCTCTTGTCGTTGAAACCAAATAGAATAGGATTGTGGAAATGAAAATAAAACATGCCGCCTGCGTGCGAACTAGATGCATGATCCCCATTGTCAAAAACCGCGAGGTTTTAAGGTAGAGCGAGGAGCCGTACTAGGGACGGTCCCGGTTTTAACTACCCTGCCGTTATGCTGCCGAAAATTTCAGAAATATTTATGTGTTAGAATAATTTTCGTTCGTTGAAATAGATTAGATAAAATCACATTTTTATATATACATAAATTATATAGAATATTCATGTATTGAGTTGCAATTCATACGTTGAGTTGAAATTCATGTGTTGAATATTATTTGAATTTAAACAAATGGCTTTAGCGATAAAAATCACATTTTTATATATATACAAACTATATAGAATATTCATGTGTTGAATTGAAATTAATTCGTTGAGTTGAAATTCATGTGTTGAATATTGTTTGAATTTAAACAAATGGCTTTAGCGATAAAAAATCACATTTTTATATATATACAAACTATATAGAATATTCATGTGTTGAGTTGCAATTCATTCGTTGAGTTGAAATTCATGTGTTGAATATTATTTGAATTTAAACAAATGGCTTTAGCGAAAATATCACATTTTTATATATGTACAAACTATATAGAATATTCATGTGTTGAATTGCAATTCATTCGTTGAGTTGAAGTTCATGTGTTGAATGTTATCATCTTTTAAAAATAAAATGAATCGACAATGAAACTATATTTTTATAGTGAATATGAAGTGTTAAAAATACACATGTGTCGAATAAATATTTTTGATGATAAAAATATTCCTTTTATCATGTATACGCTTTGTTAAAAATACACACGTGTCGAATAAATATTTTTGATGATAAAAATATTCCTTTTATCATGTATAGGCTTAGTTAAAAATACACATGTGTTGAAATAAATAATAGTTTGCTAGAAATATTATTATTAGCTTTGTTCTGCATATATATACATGTGTTGAACAGGAAAAATGGATTAGCTGTAGTGTAAAGAAATTATTCGCGTGCCCGACAAATAGGTAAACCTTGATGAGTTGGCTGTGCAATTTTATTTATATATCAACTCCTGTGAATGCCATTGGATTCTGAGTGCTAGTTATTCTGTGTGAAATAATAAATAACGCCATAGGATAGTAACAATTAATTTTGAACTACACTACATGGCATACTTCTTGATGATAGGCATACTTCATCATATTCCACATAAGCAACTGGAGCTTGTGTGACGAGGTGGAAGATTTACCATACAAGCAAGAGGCTTGTATGGCGATGACCATGTACTACAGGTTGAACTGATGACTGATAAGGACTATATAAATTATAACGATAAATTGCCAGATTAATAAAAACCCCACACGGGTCTGGAGTTGACAATAATCACGTCGCTCTAGTTAGTAGATACGGCACATGGACTATTTATTTCCACACAGAAACGGGGGTGACGAGAATTTATTCTCTGGAGTGATTATCAGTACATACTCCCCCGTAAACACCAGAATATATCACTATAAATATGTGAATGCTTTTTAGGATTTATTGGGTACCTAATACGGCCCAATAAATTTCCAAACCCCTCCCCGTACAAAGGAGGTTATGGCGAAATTTTTCGAAATATTAAGGCGTTAGTGAAATATTTGAAGTGAAAACGAAGTTGAAATTATAAAATGAACTATAGTTGAAATTATAGAATGAACTATATTTATATATATATAATTATAATTAAAAGGAATAGAGGCCGTGCAGTTCGTGTTTCGGAATCATAATTTGAAACGGTTAGTACGAGAAATCCGACCATCGGATTTTCCCGAAACCGCAACCGCTGGGTTCGCCTTGGAAATATCTTTCCAACGGCACCAACCTTGTAAAAATCCAACGGTTGGATTGTCCGGAATGTTTAATTCAAATCTGAAGAAAAACAGCGCCAGAGTCGTTTATATTTATATATAAATATAAATATAATTAAATTAAATCGAATAACGACGCTGCAGTTCGAATTTTGAAACCGTAACTTCAAACGACTAGTGTGGAAGATCCGACCGTCGGATTCTCACGAAACCGAAACCGTTGGGTTCGCTTTGGGAATATCTTCCCACTGATATAGACTTTGTAAAAATCCAACGGTTAGATTTTCCGATATGTGTAAAACAAATTAGGAGAAAAACAGCGCCAGTGCCACGGCACGACCTGAAACGTCGTTTAATTAAATATGGCCATTTTTAAATAAATAAAAATGGCAAAAAATCGTTATAAAATATTATAAGCATTATTGATTGAAAATAAACCAATTGGGCTTGAATTGTTTGATATTTGATGGTTGTATGTGTTTGACACGAAAATAACACTAAATAACTGAAAGATGGATGTCGAATAATATAACCATAAAAAGATTCGATTTAAATTCTAATGACGTGAATTATTTGAAAAGGCCGAGCTAAACCTCATTTCAAATAATTTATTGAGCGATTCGAATTGGAAAATGCAAAGACGATTCAAGACCGACGATCTTCGTATCGGTTGGATGGGCGCTACTGAGGTTCCTGACTGGAGTAGCTACCGGAAGGGGACGGAAGTAGTAGCCGTCTGAACGTATGTGTTGATTGGACGGATATACGAGGAATTTGACGCCTCCGGTTTCGTTCAGACCCAGGACGGACTTGTAAATGGACTGTGTGTCTGACATTGGATTTTGTTCTATACTGATTGATCTCTGTTAAATATATATCTATTTGGCGGCGGAGAATTTATTCTTTTGCTTAACGCCCTTCTCTGAGACGTACGAGCTCAGAGGTTATATATCGATGGAAATCAATCGTATGGAGTGGACTGCCTATGTGGCATGCCAAGATGTTGTGATCAAGGCTTCTGTTGCAAAGCAAAGTCTTGTGGATGATGATAAAAGCAAGGTCTACGTGGCCAAGCTTTGTGTATTTCGTAGATTCGCGAGCCTCACACCTCGGTATGAGTCTAAAACGGGATAAGGACCCAAGGAGAGCATGACGTTTCTTTCTAGCTATGGTGGTGTCAGTGACTTACCAGCCCTGACATTTATATCTATTTTTCACCTATGTGGTTGTTGGAATGCGAGGCGCCTCGATATAGGTCTGTAAGGACCGGGAAACGTGTGTTCAGGAATTGCCAATCCTCAAACGTAAGAGAGGATCGGCCTTGGAGGATCCAGGGTTACCCAGAGTGCGTAGTCCTGAGGCATTTGCTAGAGTGTCTCGAAGCGGAGAGGAGCTTGCCCCTTGCCTTGACTCATGACGGAAATCCAATTTCCAATACGAGATAACGGATTCGATTGTAACTTATATGTGGCGACATAGTGGCATGGGACACTTTTGCCGCCTATGATTGATATTTATGATGCTATTCATTTTTGAAACATATATGCACTAGTAATAATATCAAATGATTTTGCTTCATACGTATCAAGCATATTTGGCTATTATAAGGTAAAACTCTATCCTCCGGCTTGTGTTGCATTGTGTGATGGGACCTGAGTCTTATAATGGTTTCATTCTTTAAAAAAGCATTGCGTTGTTTTTAAAAGAATTTACATTGTTTTAAATGCACTAGCAATCACTGGAGTAAACCCGTTCCGCGAAAGTGGCGTGGTCCTATGATTTTCTTATTACTGTTGTTTAACTGTTAAATAGATTCCTCATACCGGTCCCCATGACTGACTCGTTGTTTGTTTCACTTTGCAAACGCGGGTGCCCTTATTTTCACACGGGCAGCCTAGTACACAGGTGACAGGTTGTTTTTGGCTCTGCACTGCTGCATAGAGTGCATTTTTGGCTCATGGCGAGGCTGACTTCACAGAGACGACTTTGACATTTTACGCCATTACTGTTCTTATATTATGATTCCTCCACTGGCGATGCAGACTAGTTTACTTTCCGTATTTCTCACTATATGTATATGTATTCCTCCTTCGGCGACGTAGACGGATACCCTTATTATGTCCCACTGCATGTATGTATTCCGCCTCTGGCGATGATGACTGATCACTTTCCTTTTTATTTACTAAGTTATATCCCACGCTATGCTATTCTGATATTATTACATGTTGTGATTCCGCTGTCGTATCCATGTAAATTTATTCTAATTATTGTTTCTGCTATTATCTGTTCTCTGCTATGATGATTAATGTGTTATCTCCCAATGATTATCCTTAATACCGCCCCTCTGATTTTGGGATCGTCACAGTTGGTATCAGAGCTTTGGTTAACCTTAGTTCCGGGATCTAACACATAAAACACCTCGTCAGAATAGAATCAGTAGTGTTCTAATGCGAGTAGCTCATTAGAGATAGTATTAGCAATGTCCTAGAATGAGCTAAGCAGATTAGCAAAACAATTTGATCAGTACATCATCATTATCTTTCCTTGTATTCCCTTGCTTTATCATTTATGAAAATTATTAAATCTGTGAGCTTGACTCTTTTCTTGCTTATAAGTATTCTCTTAGATGGCTACACGAGCAGCAGCAGCTAGAGGAGGCCGTGGAGGCCGTGGAGGCCAAGGAGTGGCAGCAGGAGGACGGGGGAATATCCCCGTAGTTGTGGAAATCCCTATTGTTCAGCCACCAGCACCAGAAGACTTTGAGCTAGATAAAGTAGCAAAGAGGTACAGAAATCTTGGGGGAAAACCTTTTACCGGCACTGGTAGTGACCGAAGCTATAGCTTGGTTGAAAACCTGTGAGAAAATCTTTGAAGGCATGGGTATGGGAACCAACAACAAAGCCCGACTTGGCATTTGTCTCCTTCAGGAGGAAGCAGAGCTATGGTGGGATGCTATTACCTCAGAGGATGCAGCTGGTACTGTCAGGACTTGGGAGCAATTTAAAACTATGTTCAATGAGAAGTTTGTACCAGAACAAGCTCTAGAGAGGATGCGAGAGCAATTTGCTAATCTCCAGCAAGGAGATCTCTCTATTCAGGATTATCTGAATAAGTTCACCCAATTGTCGCGCTATGCTCCAGAGCTGATTAAGACCAACAAAGCAAAGAACAAGAAATTCATATTTGGGCTGAAGCGCAAGTACCACGATAGAGCTATGGGCAACATCAAACTCTCCTTTACAGAACTAGTAGAGATGGCTTGCAATTACGAAGACATGGATGAGAGGCATGCTAGCCAAGACCGCGCCAAAAGCCAAGCTGGAAATAAGTGCAAAGCCTCAGCAGATCAACCCGAATTTAGCATTACCGCGGCCACTACTCAGAAACCTGCAAAGATCCCGAAAGGAAATTGCTACAATTGCGGGAAGCCAGGTCACTTTTCTAATGTATGCAAAGCTCCGAGGAAGCCAAAGGCAAATGACTCAGCCGAATGCTACAACTTCCATAAGAAGGGGAACAATAGCAGGAATTGTCCTCTGAAGCAAAATGCTCAAGTGGCTCATGTCTATGACGGGAAGACCCTGCCAGCTATCACCGATGGATCAGGTAAACCCGATGTCTTGGGAGGTACCCTTACCATTAAAAATATTCCTGTTTCTGTACTTTTTGATACTGGTGCATCACGTAGTTTCATTTCTGGTAACCTTGTTCACAAATTAAAATTGAAACGAAGAAAGCTTAAGGAACCAATTAAAGTCCGAAACCCGATAGGAAGTTCTGTTAGTCTCAGTATATACTGTAGGGTGCCTATCTCTTACTCTTTCTACAAGTTCTCTTTTGATTCAATTGTTATGGACCTTTCCGAATTTGATATTATACTGGGGCTGGACTGGTTGACAAAATATAAGGCCGAAGTTAGATGTGCCGAAAGAATCGTGAAAGTTAAAACAAAACTGGGGCATATCACTATACCATGCCATGGCTCAGAAATCAATAGAACAGAATTTTGGTCTTCTTTAGAAATTACTCCCCCTTCAATAGAAAAGATACCGGTTGTTAAAAACTACGCGGATGTGTTTGAAGAAGTAGAAAACTTACCGCCGTAAAGAGAAATTGAATTTAGGATAGATCTGATTCCTAACGCCCGACCAGTAGTACATCCCATTAGAAGAATGGCCCCGAAAGAAAAAGAAGAGTTAAGTAGTCAAACCCGAGAATTGCTTTGGAAATGTCTGATCAGACCGAGCTTTTCAGCTTGGGGAGCAGCAGTAGTATTTGTCCCGAAATCAGACGGTACTCTAAGACTTTGTGTTGATTACCGAGATCTCAATAAGCAGACACTGAAGAACAAATATCCTTTGCCCTGTATAGACAATCTGTTAGATTAATTAAATGGAGCAACAATATTCTCTAGAATGGACCTAGCTACAGGTTTCCACCAATTGCGTATAGCCGAAGACTGTGTTCCTTTGACAGCCTTCAGGGGTCCCGATTTATTCTACGAATGATTAGTAATGCCGTTCGGCTTGTGTAACGCTCTGGCATACTTCGTCGATCTTATGAATAGAGTGTTCCGTGGTGTATTGAATAAATTTGTTCTAGTCTTCATCGATGACATTTTAATCTACTCTAAGTCGGAAGATGAGCATGCAAAACATTTGGAACAAGTGTTAAAAATTCTAAGGAGAAATGTCTTGAAAGCAAAATTTTCTAAGTGTGTCTTCTGGCAGAATGAAGTTAAATTCCTAGGCCATGTCGTATCAAAAGAGGGAATTGCTGTAGATCCAAGCAAAATTACAGCGATTCAGAACTGGAAACAACCTACTACGCCCACTGAAGTTCGAAGTTTCCTTGGATTAGCTAGTTACTATCGGAAATTCGTTCAGGATTTTTCAAAGATATCAGGAGTATTGACAAAGCTTACAAAGAAGCATGAGAAATTCAAATTGATTCCCGAATGTGAAGAAGCTTTCCAGGAGCTGAAACTGAAGTTGACAACTGCTCCAGTATTGACAATAATAGAAGGCAACCAAGACTTGACTGTATGGACAGATGCTTCTATTAGAGGGCTAGGCGCAGTGTTAATGCAAAAAGGCCAAGTGATCGCTTATGCCAGTCGTCAACTAAAGCCGCATGAAAGAAACTATGCTACTCATGATCTTGAGTTATTAGCTATCGTGTTCGCTTTAAGAATCTGGAGGCATTATTTACTGGGCGAGAAGTTCGAACTATTTACCAATCATCAATCCTTGAAATATCTATTCACCCAGAAAGATCTAAACTTGAGGCAACAGCGTTGGTTAGAATTCCTTGCAGCATACGATTTTGAAATTCTATACACTCCAGGGAAAGCCAATGTTGTAGCAGATGCGCTCAGCAGAAAGAATGAAATCATTGCCAGTTTTATCATTACTTCTTCCTTAGAAGATAAGATTACTATTCTGCAGAAGGACGATGAATTCATTAAAAGGATTAGCCAGCGGATCCAAGAAGGAAAACCCTCAGATTTTAGCCTTGATAGTGAAGGGGTCCTAAGATTAAAAGGGCAAATTTGTGTGCCTGGAATCCCAGAGCTCAGAAGAGAAATACTTGATGAGTGCCACAAATCCAAATTGAGTATCCATCCCGGTGTGAGCAAAATGTATAACGATATCAAACGCACATTCTAGTGGAAGGCGATGAAAAGAGATATTTCAATATATGTTAGCAGATGTTCCACTTGCCAGCTAGTTAAGAGTGATCAGCAGAAATTGGCTGGACTATTACAACCCTTAGAAATTCCAGGATGGAAGTAGGAACAAATTTCGATGGATTTCATCGATGGCTTACCACGAACTAGAAAAGGAAACGACAGTATATGGGTAATCGTAGATCGCTTCACGAAGACTGCCCATTTCATACCTGTCCGATCCAACAGAATGGCTCAAAGTCTAGCACAGATTTACTTCAGAGAAATAGTTAAACTTCATGGGGTGCCGCTCAATAAGTCAGCGATAGGGATCCCCTATTTACTAGCAAATTCTGGGAAGCATTCCAGGAAGAATTGGGAACCAAATTGAATCTAAGCACCGCTTATCACCCTCAGACAGACGGCCAAACGGAGCGGGTGAATAGAATTTTAGAAGATTTGCTGCGGGCTTGCGTTATCGATTTTGGAGGTTCATGGGAAGATCACTTACATCTAGCCGAATTCTCTTACAACAATAGCTATCAAGCAAGTTTGGGAATGTCTCCATTTGAAGCATTATACGGTAGACCGTGCAGATCTCCCGCATGTTGGGTAGAACCTGGCAACAGACTTGTGTTAGGGCCCGATATGATTCGAGAAGCATCAGATAAAGTCGATTTCATTAAGAAGCGATTAAAAACCGCGCAGAGCCGACAGAAAAGTTATGCTGATGCGGGAAGAAGGGATATATCGTTTGCCGTTGGCGATTATGTGTATTTAAGAGTTTCTCCAATGCGAGGGGTAATCAGATTTGCCAAGACTGGGAAGTTGGCACCGAGATTTATTGGTCCCTTTCCTATACTTGAACGGATCGGAACTCTTGCATATAGAGTTTCATTACCTAATTGGTTGCCTGGTGTACATGATGTGTTCCACGTATCTCAACTCAGAAAACATGTTCATGATCCCGACCTTATTGTGGAAGAAGCAGCGCAACATGATATTGACATAACTCCAGAATTAGCACTCAGAAGAGAGCCATTAAAGATAGTTGGCAAAGAAACTAGAGAGCTAAGGAGGAAAAAGATTCATTTAGTCAAAGTGCAGTGGAGTAGTGATCCTAGAGACTGTACTTGGGAGACGGAGGAAAGCATTAAACAAGCCTATCCCAAATGCAGAGTGGACATCTCTGACTAACTCCGGTGCAAGGTACCTTTACAATACTTTGTATGTACATTTTATTTCCTGCTTAACTGTTATTTCCTTTTCGAGGACGAAAAGTTTTAAGTAGGGGAGATTGTAATAACCCGGAAAATGTGAACTAATTTAAATTTTTTAAATTAGGTTATTAGCAAAGAATTTGAATAATTTAAATAGCCTATTTCCATAAAATATAGAATTGGGTATAATATTGCAGTTTGAAATTTTGAATACAAACTTTGTCTGACTATACCGGGTGGGAAATATAACGGATTTTAACGAAACTGAAAATATTTAAATCTGTTTATAATTCCTTTCTAACAAATCTGAAAAATCGAAATTTCATAACGGAAACCAAAAGTTATGGCCAAATGAATTTTCAGAAAGGTCGCTATATAGTATATATAGCCCTTGGAAATTGAGATTTTGCATACGACATCGGAATTTGACGAAACCACTTTTGTTGGGTCCGGGATGTCAAATTATTGCTAAGTTTCAAATTTCGTAATTTTTGAAGCTAGTATGTGCCTAAAAATGGCCGTTTTTCAAACGAGCTCAGAATTCGATGAAACTGGTTTTGTTAGGACCGTATCGTCAAAACAAAACTAGATTTATTTTTCTGGAATTTTTCGATTCAGTTTATGGCCCTGGCAAATTGAAATGTACGTTTAAATTAAATATCGAATGTTTTATATTTTAATTTGAAAAATAACTGACTGTAACAGTCGAAATGGCCAACGAAACATATCCCATTGTGTTCGGAATGGGGGTATTTAGCTAGGGGCGACAGTCGTTCGGTTTGATTTCGAGGTCGTTTGTGGAAGGGGGTATTTTTGGAATTAAATAAATTAAAAATTAAAATAAAAAGGGCATCGACCAATCACAATTCATCTTCCCCAACGTCTTCCTGTCGCGACGCGGAAAAGGATCCGAAACTTCTCTCTTAAATTTCTCCGCAACCACACAACGAAATCAAGCAAACTCAGATCCATTTTGAAGAGCGTTCAGAGATCTTCAAATCCATAGTAATTTCACGAATATTCGTTGAGTATTGAGGGAGTTATAGCGTCGGGAAACCCCGAACTTTGCGCCGCCGCCGTGGGTTCTGGAGGCCACCGAGTTGATCATCTCGGGTAGCTTTGGGAAGCTCTTTCCTTCCTCTTCGACGCAGCGCTGGCCGTTCGTCAGAAAGCTTCGTGGTTTTGCCGAAAAGTTCAACCCTAGTTTTCGAATTTGAAAAGGGTATACGGCTGAAACCATTTTCAACTGATTTTTACACTTTAAAGCGTTGCAAACTTGTAAAAATCATATCTTTTTGCTATGTTAACGAAATTCGATGAAACAGGAGACACCGTGACCGCAAGGAGGCTCTCTACATTCTCGAAGAAGCCGCGGATTTTTCTGACCTTCCTACGATTTTTAGCACTGCAATAACCAATGTGAGGAATCTGGACTATTTGTGTGAATGAAATCGCGTTGTATAAATTATATAAGCGAAGTGTAAATTATATACGCATTGTATACCTCATGTACATGTGTTGTATGAGTTATATTAGCGATGTATAAATTATACAAGCATTGAATGAAACATATATGCTTTGAGTTGTGATAAAATGCAAGTGAATTATTATATATATATATATATATATATATATATATATATATATATATATATATATATATACTCCCCTCGTCCACAGACCATGGACGATATTTATTGCTTGTGATTGACGTGATATTATATAGTATGACGAATGGTTGGGAATAATTGTTTGTGGTTGATATTATGGTTGAAAAATACCTTTATGGTTGGAAAATACCTTTATGGTTGAAAAATACCCTCTTGTGGTTGAAACAAAATAGAATAGGATTGTGGAATTGAAAATAAAACATGCCGCCTGCGTGCGAACTAGATGCATGATCCCCATTGTCAAAAACCGCGAGGTTTTAAGGTAGAGCGAGGAGCCGTACTAGGGACGGTCTCGGTTTTAACCACCCTGCCGTTATGCTGCCGAAAATTTCAGAAATATTTATGTGTTAGAATAATTTTCGTTCGTTGAAATAGATTACATAAAATCACATTTTTATATATACATAAATTATATAGAATATTCATGTGTTGAGTTGCAATTCATTCGTTAAGTTGAAATTCATGTGTTGAATATTATTTGAATTTAAACAAATGGCTTTAGCGATAAAAATCACATTTTTATATATATACAAACTATATAGAATATTCATGTGTTGAATTGCAATTCATTCGTTGAGTTGAAATTCAAGTGTTGAATATTATTTGAATTTAAACAAATGGCTTTAGCGATAAAAAATCACATTTTTATATATATACAAACTATATAGAATATTCATGTGTTGAGTTGCAATTCATTCGTTGAGTTGAAATTCATGTGTTGAATATTATTTGAATTTAAACAAATGGCTTTAGCGATAAAATCACATTTTTATATATGTACAAACTATATAGAATATTCATGTGTTGAATTGCAATTCATTCGTTGAGTTGAAGTTCATGTGTTGAATGTTATCATCTTTTAAAAATAAAATGAATCGACAATGAAACTATATTTTTATAGTGAATATGAAGTGTTAAAAATACACATGTGTCGAATAAATATTTTTGATGATAAAAATATTCCTTTTATCATGTATACGCTTTGTTAAAAATACACACGTGTCGAATAAATATTTTTGATGATAAAAATATTCCTTTTATCATGTATAGGCTTAGTTAAAAATACACATGTGTTGAAATAAATAATAGTTTGCTAGAAATATTATTATTAGCTTTGTTCTGCATATATATACATGTGTTGAGCAGGAAAAATGGATTAGCTGTAGAGTAAAGAAATTATTTGCGTGCCCGACAAATAGGTAAACCTTGATGAGTTGGCTGTGCAATTTTATTTATATATCAACTCCTGTGAATGCCATTGGATGCGGAGTGCTAGTTATTCTGTGTGAAATAATAAATAACGCCATAGGATAGTAACAATTAATTTTGAACTACACTACATGGCATACTTCTTGATGATAGGCATACTTCATCATATTCCACATAAGCAACTGGAGCTTGTGTGACGAGGTGGAAGATTTACCATACAAGCAAGAGGCTTGTATGGCGATGACTATGTACTACAGGTTGAACTGATGACTGGTATGGACTATATAAATTATAACGATTAATTGTCAGATTAATAAAAACCCCACACGGGTCTGGAGTTGACAATAATCACGTCGCTCTAGTTAGCAGATACGGCACATGGACTGTTTATTTCCACACGGAAACGGGGTGACGATAATTTATTCTCTGGAGTGATTATCAGTACATACTCCCCCCGTAAACACTAGAATATATCACTATAAATATGTGAATGCTTTTAGGATTTATTGGGTACCTAATACGGCCCAATAAATTTCCAAACCCCTCCCCGTACAAAGGAGGTTATGGCAAAATTTTTCGAAATATTAAGGCGTTAGTGAAATATTTGAAGTGAAAACGAAGTTGAAATTATAAAATGAACTATAGTTGAAATTATAGAATGAACTATATTTATATATATAAATATAATTATAATTAAAAGGAATAGAGGCCGTGCAGTTCATGTTTCGGAATCGTAATTTGAAACGGTTAGTACGAGAAATCCAACCATCGGATTTTCCCGAAACCGCAACCGCTGGGTTCGCCTTGGAAATATCTTTCCAACGGCACCAACCTTGTAAAAATCCAACGGTTGGATTGTCCGGAATGTTTAATTCAAATCTGAAGAAAAACAGCGCCAGAGTCGTTTATATTTATATATAAATATAAATATAATTAAATTAAATCGAATAACGATGCTGCAGTTTGAATTTTGAAACCGTAACTTCAAACGACTAGTGTGGAAGATCCGACCGTCGGATTCTCACGAAACCGAAACCGTTGGGTTTGCTTTGGGAATATCATCCCACTGATATAGACTTTGTAGAAATCCAACGGTTAGATTTTCCGATATGTGTAAAACAAATTAGGAGAAAAACAGCGCCAGTGCCACGGCACGACCTGAAACGTCGTTTAATTAAATATGGCCATTTTTAAATAAATAAAAATGGCGAAAAATCGTTATAAAATATTATAAGCAATATTGATTGAAAATATACCAATTGGGCTTGAATTGTTTGATATTTGATGGTTGTATGTGTTTGACACGAAAATAACACTAAATAACTGAAAGATGGATGTCGGATAATATAACCATAAAAAGAATCGATTTAAATTCTAATGACGTGAATTATTTGAAAAGGCTGAGCTAACCCTCATTTCAAATAATTTATCGAGCGATTCGAATTGGAAAATGCAAAGACGATTCAAGACCGACGATCTTCGTATCGATTGGATGGGCGCTACTGAGGTTCCTGACCGGAGTAGCTACCGGAAGGGGACGGAAGTAGTAGCCGTCTCAACGTATGTGTTGATTGGACGGATATACGAGGAATTTGACGCCTCCGGTTTCGTTCAGACTCAGGACGGACTTGTAAATGGACTGTGTGTCTGACATTGGATTTTGTTCTATACTGATTGATCTCTGTTAAATATATATCTGTTTGGCGGCGGAGAATTTATTCTTTTGCTTAACGCCCTTCTCTGAGACGTACGAGCTCAGAGGTTATATATCGATGGAAATCAATCGTATGGAGTGGACTGCCTATGTGGCATGCAAAGATGCTGTGATCAAGGCTTCTGTTATAAAGCAAAGTCTTGTGGATGATGATCAAAGCAAGGTCTACGTGGCTTAGCTTTGTGTATTTCGTAGATTCGCGAGTCTCACACATCGGTATGAGTCTAAAACGGGATAAGGACCCAAGGAGAGCATGACGTTTCTTTCTAGCTATGGTGGTGTCAGTGACTTACCAGCCCTGACATTTATATCTATTTTCACCTATGTGGTTGTTGGAATGCGAGGCGCCTCGATATAGGTCTGTAAGGACCGGGAAACGTGTGTTCAGGAATTGCCAATCCTCAAACGTAAGAGAGGACCGGCCTTGGAGGATCCAGGGTTACCCAGAGTACGTAGTCCTGAGGCATTTGCTAGAGTGTCTCGAAGCGGAGAGGAGCTTGCCCCTTGCCTTGACTCATGACGGAAATCCAATTTCCAATACGAGATAACGGATTCGATTGTAACTTATATGTGGCGACATAGTGGCATGGGACACTTATGCCGCCTATGATTGATATTTATGATGCTATTCATTTTTGAAACATATATGCACTAGTAATAATATCAAATGATTTTGCTTTATACGTATCAAGCATATTTGGCTATTATAAGGTAAAAATCTATCCTCCGGCTTGCGTTGCATTGTGTGATGGGACCAGAGTCTTATAATGGTTTCATTCTTTCAAAAAGCATTGCGTTGTTTTTAAAAGAATTTACTTTGTTTTAAATGCACTAGCAATCACTGGAGTAAACCCGTTCCGCGAAAGTGGCGTGGTCCTATGATTTGCTTATTACTGTTGTTTAACTGTTAAATAGATTCCTCATACCGGTCCCCATGACTGACTCGTTGTTTGTTTCACTTTGCAAACGCGGGTGCCCTTATTTTCACACGGGCAGCCTAGTACTCAGGTGACAGGTTGTTTTTGGCTCTGCACTGCTGCATAGAGTGCATTTTTGGCTCATGGCGAGGCTGACTTCACAGAGACGACTTTGACATTTTCCGCCATTACTGTTCTTATATTATGATTCCGCCACTGGCGATGCAGACTGGTTTACTTTCCGTATTTCTCACTATATATATATGTATTCCGCCTTCGGCGACGTAGACGGATACCCTTATTATGTCCCACTGCATGTATGCATTCCGCCTCTGGCGATGATGACTGATCACTTTCCTTTTGATTTACTAAGTTATATCCCACGCTATGCTATTCTGATATTATTACATGTTGTGATTCCGCTGTCATATCCATGTAAATTTATTCTAATTATTGTTTCTGCTATTATCTGTTCTATGCTATGATGATTAATGTGTTATCTCCCAATGATTATCCTTAATACCGCCCCTCGGATTTTGGGATCGTCACAGCGTCGCGAGGGCAGGGGGTGGGTTCGGAGGTGGTGCCAGGACCATCGGAGGCGGGGGCGACTAGTGGCAGGCGGCATCGAGATCGACGGAGGGGGGGGGCTGTCAATAGTTTAGGTTTTTTTCCTTTTTCTGCTTTGAAATTAGTTGAACGAGGGGGGGTCTGGTTGTTTAAAGGGGGAGATATTTTTATTTTTAATTTATTTAATTAATTTATTTTCAAAAAGTAACTTTTCCATTCGACCTCGAAACAAGGCCCACCGCCTGTCGTCCATAGCTAATTACCCCCATTCCGAACAAAATGGGATATGTATCGTAAGCTGATTCGATCGTTTCGATCAGTTACCGTTAAAATCAATATATAACTCTATATATTGAATTTGAACGCGCATTTTTATTTACCGGGGTCACATACTAACTCGAAAAATTCTAGAAAAATTATTTCTAGCCTCGTATGGACGATACGGTCCTAACAAAACTAGTTTCGTCGAATTCTGAGACTGTTTGAAAAATGGCCATTTTCCATTCGATTAAAATCAACCGAAACTGGTCAAATGCGTTTACCTTTGCCACGCTCACATATTAATTCGAAAAATTATGAAATTTGGAATCTAGCAATAATTTGACATCACGGACCCAACAAAAGTGGTTTCGTCGAAATCTGAGGTCATTTGCAAAATTGCTATTTTTAAGGGCCTGAATTCCATAGCGACTATTCAGAATTTTCAACTGGACATATCTTTTGATTCCCGCTTTGAAATTTCGATTATTCGGATTCATTGGAAAGATATCATCAATTAGATCCTAATGTTTTTGGTTTCACTAAAATCCGGATTGTTTTGCACCCGGTACATTCAATTGAAGTTTGAAATCGAATTATCGAACTACGCGCCATTTTCAATTCTATTTATAATTATATATAATTATTTATATTCTAACGACGGCGTATATAATATATATACGTCGAATTCAATTCAAGACATTATTCATCATTATTATTTAAAATAATTCATTTTAAATATTCAAAATTCGCTAAAATTGCCAAAATAAAAATTTTAAACTGGCTCAGATTTTCGGGTTATTACAGTTTGTCTTCAAATTGATACCCATTTTACTGGGTTCGACTTTAGTATTGAGTCCTTGGATTTTAACCAGCGACATAGGGTTTCGATTTTGGGGGAGTTGGATGATTTGATCCGGGTTTTCATTATCAGTTTTGGATTGAGGAGGTAAAATAGGGTTTGTTTTCAAACTTTTGGCCTGATTGATGAAGATTAATGTCGATAGCTGTGCGTATGGCATTTTTGAATGGCTGGAGGACGCGACTTCGGTCTGGCATGCGAGTAGAGATTTTTGGGGATGGAAGGGATGTACTCGCGAAGAGAAGGATCATGGTAATTTTTGTGTGAGTTTTTGTTGAAGAATAGAAGGAGCGGTTGGGAATGAGATACACGGTGATGGCCATGAAATGGTGCTGGAGCGATTACTTAAGGAAGGAGGAAAAGGCGGAGCGGGTTTACGATGGGAGATGGGTCAGGTTTTCTTGGTAAAGCCCATGAATTTATTCAAATCTAGGTTAATTCTATTATAAGTAGTGTATTAACTTGTTAAAATCATAACTTCTCCATACGTTAATAGAATTCAACGAAACAAGATCCGTTAGGATTGTATGGACGGCGGCTACACAATGGAACTAACCGAGAGTGAATTGGAGCTCGTTTGGGTTTATGGTGAAATTAAACGCCTGAATCAAATCAATGACCAATTATCGTTATTTAACGATAACCGTCCAATGTGAGTAAAACTCACTAACTCTTCTCAGTTATATTTTTATATAACGTATTTTTAGAAATGATAAATGATGGTTGTTTGTTGTGTATTGGCTGTTTGGTTGAACTGTTAGTTAATTGGTTGAAAATATCGATAACGACATATACAAATCGTTAATCGAATATTGATTCTGTTTATCAGAATATTTCATATTCGTGTTATTTATGTTGATTAACATCTGTGGATCCAGGAAAACAGGTTGGAGGAATCCAACTGGTTCCTCAACATTTATTTTACTATTTTTTTCATATATTGTGTTATAAGATGTGATATGAAATCTGTTGTTGATTTTTTATGTTTGAATGGTACCGATCATTGTTATATGGTACGTTAAATACCATAAAGAATGTTGGAATGTTAAAAACGAATTTTTCAATGTTATATTGAAAAAGAAATATTTATAAAATCAAAAGATTTTATAAAAAGAAAATATTTATTTAGGAAATAAATAGAATTAAAAGGAAATATTTGTAAAACATTTACAAATAGAATTGAAAGGAAATATTTGTAAAACATTTACAAATAGAATTGAAAGGAAATATTTGTAAAACATTTACAAATAAAATAGAAAAGGGAAATACTTGTAAAACATTTACAAATAGATTAAAAATGAATATTTATTTGTTAAATAAATAGAAAGATAAAAGGAATATTTATTTAGAAAATAAATAAGATATCATAAAAGGAAATACTTGAAAAATGAATAGAATAGTATAAAAGAGAATTTTATATTTGAAAGGTTTAGACTCGTGCTTCGCACATGGGTATAACATGATAAGGATTTAAAGCAAAGATTTTTAATAGAATCTATTCCAACCGATAGATTGAGAAGAAAAATTTATAAATAATGTTTTATAAATTAAGTGAAATGTTTATCATTAGATAAATAGAATATATAAGTCAGGACTTATATAGAGAAGTAAGAATCGATTTCAACATCGATATTTGAAACTGAATATGGACGAAGAATTAGACGATTAAGAGTTAACCAGTTAGAGTTAACATGTTAGAGTTAATCAGTTAGAGTTAACTAGTTAGAGTTAATCAGTTAGAGTTAACCAGTTAGAGTTAATCAGTTAGAGTTAACTAGTTAGAGTTAATCAGTTAGAGTTAACCAGTTAGAGTTAACCAGTAGAGTTAATTGAATATTAGTTATTCAATTAGAGTTAAACGAATATTAATTATTCGAATAAAGAGTCAACCAGATAGAGTTAACTGAACATAGTTCATCAAATTAGGATTAATTGAATATTAGTTATTCAATTAGAGTAGGTCGAATATAGTTATTTGAGATAGAATTAGTCAAACATAGTTATTCAGGATGGGTTGCCATTTCGTACGACTGCTAGCATAATTCGCAGGGCTGCAGATAGCCTACGGCGGTCAGATGTTTGCTGAGGGAATCAGGCATAACCATTGTGATCGCTGCGATCTAGAGTCAAGCAAATGGAGTTAAATCGAATATTAGCCATTCGAAATAAAGTTAAAAACGGGCATAGTTATTCAAATATAAGTTAATCGAATATTAGTTATTCGATAGGAGTTAAGTAAGTTGAGTTAAATAAGTAAGTTAATCAAGTTAAGTTAGTCAAGTTGGGTTAATCAAGTAAGTTAATCAATTTGAGTTAATCGAGTTGAGTTAGTCAAGATGAGTTAATCAAACCGAGTTGATCCAAAGGAGTTATTCGAAATAATTTATTCAAATAGAATTAAAGGAGTTATTTGAAATAGTTTATTTGAATAGAATTAAGGGAGTTAATCGAATATAGTTTATTCGAAAGGAGATTAATCGAATGTAAAACATTTGAAGAGAGTTAATCGAAGGTAAATCATTCGAAGAGAGTTAATCGAATATAGTTATTCGGAGAGAGATTATCGAATATAGTTATTCGAAGAAAGAGTTATCGAATATAGTTTATTCGAAAAGGGGTTATCGAATAGAGATTATTCAAAAGAGAGTTATAAGTTGAAATTCGATTATATCGAATTAGGGAAAGTACTATTTACTTTCTGGTTTTAAATCAAGATTTATTTTTTATTAAATTAGTTATTTGTTTATTTATTCAAAGTAAGAAATAAAAGTTATATTTAAATTATTTTATTTCGGAAGTATGGGATTATAACACCATCGTTATAATCAAATGATCTGTGTAAAAGAAATGAATTCGTAAATAAAATCTGAAAGTTACGTAAGGAAGTTGGTTAAAAGATTTAAAAGGGCGAACTTTGTCGATTTCGTGGTTAGGAATGTTGTTCAGTAAAGGCCTGAGAGGTAATAATACCCCAACTTGATTGACTTCGTTTTTAACTAAGGGATGGGTAAGGTTCGATAGTGAAGGTTGGTTAAGTGAATTTAGTTAATGAGTGTAATGGTTTGAATTGGCTTAGTGATGTTTTATTTAAACATCTGTTTAAATCGAATGAAGGAGTTTTGGAAATGTTTTCCAAATAAGAATCAGAAATGTTTTCTAATTTAGAAAATAAGGAATGGGGAAAATACGGAAATGTTTCAAATGATTAATAACGCATATTTTCTAAATGTAGAAAAATAAGAATTTACAAATATTTAAAAATGGGAAATGAATAAATTAATGATAAATTAAATTAAAATAGATAAATGTTGAATGTTGATTGATCGATCGAATTTCTATCTGGAAATAAGATCGTTAGTTGTACACCTATTTTTCTTCGATAGTTAAATCACCGACTATCGAAGTTTTTGACCATTTTTTCGTCGTTAATACGGAGAGACCGGGATCAGACTCATTATCTGAAAACCTCTCTGTATGGATGTTAGCATTGCGATCAAATATGATGAAGATAACTGAAGACGGAGTTATGCAAGGGCTATCTTGTTTACAGAATAGTGCCTTTAGTTTATCCAGTCCCAGGACAACGTGAATGGACGAATGTCTAACAGAGTATATCTAACGGATCACGTAAGTTGATCTCTTCAAACGTACTTACATTTCGTGGTGGAGGAATTCGTTTCTCTTAGCTTTATACCCGTGGTATTTTTGGGGAAATCAATTTGTGATTTGGTGGGTATGACGATGTGACATTCAAAGTGAATGGTGGCCAGGTGTTCCAAAAGATACGTTATGACCTCAAGCCTCATCAACCGGGAAATGACAGAAATAGGGCAGGCAGCATGGCTAGGTGTGTCGCTCCCATTAGGGTGTATATCACCTATCCAGAGAAAGTCCATTTCATTCTTTTATCTATTTTCGATGTTGTTCCTTTTCGGGAAACGGTGGGTAGCTCTCAACTGTTGGTGGTATACATTCGATACGCTCAAGCGAAATGAGGGTTGGTCATGTGTGGGCCGGGCCGGGTTGCAAGACGTTCTTGTTGAACCCCGTGTATTCGCCTCTAGAGATACACTATCGGCAGGTGGTCCCATACCTTGTCATAGTCAGAATCCAATCTCCAATAAGCGCCCGAACTTTTTTTTGTATAATATATATGTGGAACGTGAGATGCAAGCGTTCTGCTATATTGTTAATTACTTATGATTAGACATTATTATAATATCAGAGAAGTATTGATTTCCAAAAGTTTTTGGTTATCGTAAGGTAAAAACCGTCCATGTTTATGTGTGGATCGGTCTTACGATTACCTTTTCTTTTGAAAAGGATTTTGAAAAGTTAAACCAAATGATTTGAGTTTACTCACACCAGTTCCATGACTGACCCAGAGTTTATTTTGTTTTGTTTTCCCTAAACTCTTGGGTGCCCAAATTTGTACAGGAATCAAGTAGTTCAGGTCTTTACAGATGTACTTGGAAGAGCTTGAAGTAGGAGGCTTCAGGATTATATAGCTATTGTTATTTCCGCTGTGTGTAAGTGTTGTACTCTGATAATGTTATTATATATATATATATATATACTGTTTTATTTCAAAGTTATGTTACATATTATATTTATTCGTTCTGCTGTGAGATTCGTATTACTCTGATTTTGTTCTTTGGTGATCTTCTTCTTCTTCTATTCTAAATTTTTCTATCTTATCTATTCTCACCCTCTAACTTCTTTCTATTAATGATCAGGAATTTCCAATGTCTGAATAGTCAACATGGTAGTTTTGTGTTGATTTTCGGAGTCAAAAATCCCTGGGTCGTTACACCAGAATATTCTTTATTCAAATATTCACACTCTTTGGGAAATGTTCCCATTAATTTTATCAAAAATAAATTCTTTAAATTTATTCTTTAATCTTCCTTTGGATATCAATTCAAACAAAATTATGGTTTATCCAAACTAGTCGGGATTAGCGAACCTTATCGAAGTAATCATTTGTTTTATTTCTCGATCCCAACCTATTCATCCCATGAAGCAAAACTGGTAATATTTCATATCTAACACCACGATATTATCGGTAAAATTAATTACCATTTCACATTCAAATCTAATTAAAAATTTAACTATCGCTTGGAGTAAAACTGGTGATACTCCATTCTCGATTATTTCAATTTAACTAAAGATGCATTAAAACTCCATTTGGTTTTAATCTTCCCAAAAATCAATATTAACGATTGTTTAACTTGGGAAACCATATCATGTCTTTAACTGGGTTAAAGAACCAATGTCATTTAAAACACAGTTCACCATAAATCCAAAATCACATTCCATTCCATCAGCCTTAACCGTAAATTAGCAAGTGAATAATTCCCTAAGTATTAACCCCGAAGGCCGAAACCAACATCAGATCAATACCCAGGAAACCATCCAACTTAACTAATCTCCAGTTAGTTTCTGATTTTCTTAACTCATTAGGTCTAAGAACAGTATTATTAAAGATACCATTCACGAAAACCCAAAATCTAATTCCATTGTTAATCGGGATAAAGAAAAAGTGTTATTTAAAACACTGTTCACGATAAACCCAAAGACCAATTTCAATTCAATTCCAGTAAAATATTAATTAATTGGTATACTTCGTTAAATCTAAATAAAAAGATTTAATCTTTTCTCAACTGGGTTCAAGAACAGTGTTAATGAAGACACCATTCACGGCAAACCCAAAATCACATTTGATATTAAATACAAGGCTCTGAATAGAAAATATATCGGCTTATATTCAATATCAAATTCTGGAACTAACAAATACCGTATTGGAATAACGATATATATATCTTCCAAATTTCTCCACATTATCCGTATAATCACGGAATCCAATAGCGAAATATTCCGAAGATAATTCCAATTCAAATCCATTCCAACTTATATATTGGAAATTCTGGTTATTTTTAAAACCATTTCAAATCCAATTTATTTATTTAAAAATAATTGGAATATAATTCTAGTTCATAACTAGTTCATATCGATAAAAATCTATTTTTATCTTTTCAAATATGAAATTTTTCATCCCAATTCTTTCCAAATCATTTATTATGATTTTACACTAATTATTGATATTTTTAGTAATTTTATCAAGGCCCGTACAGTCGATTTCCATAAACGGTCGTCGAATTGCACTTACAACGACCTTTTCCAAATTTGATTTGGTCATAACTCCAAATCCAACTGTTAGATTTCAAATCTCTAATATTCTTTGGAAAGCTCTTTCCGATACGAACCCAACGGTTCTGGTTTTAGGAGAATCCGACGGTCGAATCTCCCATAATGTCTGTTCGAAGTCAATGGTCGAAATTCGTGAACTGCCGCGGCACGGCTCATTCTATTCAGGTCAATATATATATAATATATATATATATATTATATATTTGATCGATTTCCTTTCAAAACATATTTTATAAATCGTTTTAAATTCGTTTTCAAGACGATTTCAACTTCATATTCAATTTCAAATCAAAATTGAATATTACATATAATCAATATATAAATGATAGTATTTTCAAAACATTAGATTTTGAAATCAATTCCTTTTTTATATTCATTATAAAAATGAATAAAATCGATATAAATATCGTTCACGTCAAAATGGCACATATCTAATCAACACGGCTATATATATTTAAATATATTCGTGTCCGTCCCAAATCGGACATCAAAATCAAATTTTGATCTTTTACTGAATATTATTTTAAAACATTCATTATTTTAAAATATTCATTATTTTTTAAATATTCATTCTTTCTTAACTGGAATCAGATACAGTCAATTACCATATAATGTTATTTATATGGATTTCATACAACACATGTACACAACAACAACCAGACACATTCAACCATCATCCAGAGTGTATTCTACACTGCATAAGCATTAAATATAAATATTCAACGCTTACACAGCTTGTCAACCAATCGATTGACATACACCTAAACAGTTGGGATTAGCGTACGTCAAATATCATCCCAACACCCGTGTGGGGTTTTCAAACAACAAACACAAATTTATTTGTGTAGTTGGGGCAATGTGTAAAATTTATCGTCCCAATCAATATCAGTCAAATGTGTGTACATAAACAAATCATCTGATTTGTAAATGAATATTTATTTTATTCATATCGACGTTAAAATTTATATTTTTAATGATAAAATATTTTATTCAACACATGAATATTCTATTCAGTTCATTTATACAGTAAAATGATATTTTCATTGTTCTAACATATTTTAGAAAATTTTGACGGCATAACGACGCGATATCAAAATCGGGTAATGTCTAGGATTACCCCTCTCCTGCTATTGGCTCGCGCCATACACACATGACAATTCTAATCAATTCATTTCACCCAAACAACCAAATTCCACCAAATAATCTAATCAACCAAATCAAACAATCAAACAAGTCGTCCATGGTCTGTGGACAACGGGGAACAGTTCATATATGCAGTTATATAAAAATAACTGTAGCGACCCGTAACTTCCTCGGTAAGGAAAGAACGAATTGCTTTGAGAACAACACACATCGAAACGCAAACAGAAGAACATTTCATTGCTTATTACAACAATTACATCAGAGTACAAGAATATTATAGAGTAAGAATAAATATTATACAACAGAGAATATCAGAGTTTTAAATACATTACTGCAGCGGAAAAATAATACAAAACATAACTGAAAGAAATACGCGGATACAGAGCTTTCCGAATATCACTTCAGCTATAAACCAGGATCCTATGAATATAAATCTGCAAAACCAAAACTACTAGCTGCCCGTGTGGAAAATAGGGGCACCCAGAGTTTAGGTTAAAACAATAAACTCCAGGTCAGTCATGTGACTGGTGTGAGAACTAAAATAGTTAATAATCTTTATTTTTAAAGTTAGGTAAATCAAGGGACCGCGCCGCATAACACGGAATGGGTTTCCTCCAGGGAATACCAGTGCATAAAATAAACAGCGCAATGCTAAATAAAGAAAAATGAAGCTATTATAAGACCAGGTCCTATCACACAATGCAACGCAAGCCGGAGGATAGGGTTTTACCTTATAATAGCCAAATAATGCTTGATACGTTTAAAAACAGATTATTTTGATATTACTATAAGTGTATAGTGTCAACACAATTTCAATCATAAGTATCAATCATAGACGGCATAGCTACCATCTACTATGTCGCCATACTAGGTTCTACAAATAAAACCGAATTGTCACGTATTGGAAATTGGATTCCATCATGAGTCGAGGCAAGGGGCAAGCTCCTCTCCGATTCGAGACACTCTAGCAAATGTCTCAGGACCACACACAGCGATCCCTTGGAACCTCCAAGGCCGATCCTCTCTTACTTTTGAGGATTAGTATTCCCGAACACAAGTTTCCCGGTCCTATAAGACCTATATAATGGTCTGTACGTCGGCTCACATAGTGCCAGTTATCGACCATATATTCGAGGCGCCTCACATCCAACAACCACACAGGTAAAAAGTGTATAAATGTCAGGGCTGGTAGGTCACTGACATCACCCATAGCTAGAAAGAAATGTTGTGCACTCCTTGGGTCCTTATCCCGTTTTTGACTCATACCGAGGTGTGAGGCTCGCGAATTAACGCCATACACAAAGCTATGCTACATAGGCCGTGCTTTGATCATTAACCACAAGACTTTGATTTTCAACAGAAGCCTTGATCATTTTCCACTTAGGCATGCCACACAGGAAATTCATGCCATGCGATTGATATCTATCGATATATAACCTCTAAGCTCGTACGTCTCAAAGAAGGGCGTTAAGCAAGAGAATAAATTCTCCGCTGCCAAACAGATATATATTTAATAGAAATCAATCACACAGAATAAAATCCAATGTCAGTCACACAGTCCATTTACAAGTTCGTTCTGGGTCTGAACGAAATCGGAGGAACCTTATTCCTCACATATCCATCGATCTCCAAGTACGTATGGACGATCACCAATTGATTCTCTCCTCTTGGGTGTACAACCCAATCAAGATCATTAATAATCATCCAAACGACGTGATGACCTCCGGTCTTCAATCACCGTTTTCATCTTCGACTTATCGTCGAATCGGTTATTCAGAATGGGTATAAACCCGGCCTTTCCGAATAACCCGCGTATATAATAAACAAGTGTTACACAAACACAACATACGCCTCATTCCAATTCAAAGTATTCTTTTATTCAAATATTCACATTCTTAGGGAAAGGTTCTCATTAATTTTATCAAAGATAAATTATTCTAAATTTATTCTTTAATCTTCCTTTGGATATCATTTCAAACCATGTTAAGGTTTTCCAATCTAGTCGGGATTAGTGAACCACACCGAAGTAATCATTTATTTTATTTCCCAATCCCAACCTATTCACCCCATGGAGCAAAACTGGTAATACTTCATATCTAACACCACGGTGTTATCGGTAAATATTAATAACCATTTGACGTTCAAATCTAATTAACGATTTAACTACCGCTTTGGAGCAAAACTGGTGATACTCCATTCTCGATCACTTTAATCTAATTAAAGATCCATTAAAACTCCACTTAGTTTTAATATTCCCACAAATCAATATCCTGTCTTTAACTGGGTTAAAGAACCAATGTCATCTAAAACACGATCCACGATAAACCCAAAAACCAATTTTAAAATCAATTCCAATTAAATACTAATTAACTGGACAATTTCACTAAATCTTAATTAAAAGATTTATTCTTTTCTAAACTGGGTTCAAGAACAGTGTTATTTAAGACACCATTCACGACGAACCCACAATCCCATTTGATATTAAATACAAGGCTCTGAATAGAATATGTATCGGCTTATATTCAATATCAAATTCTGAAACCAACAAATATCGTATTGGAAATAACGATATAAATATATCTTTCAAATTTCCACAGCCATATCTGCATAATCACGAAATCCAACATCGAAATATTCCGAAGATAATTTCGATTCAAATCCATTCCAATTCACGTATTGGAAATTCTGATTATTTTTAAAACCACTTTCAATCCATTTTATTTATTTAAAAATAATTGGATTTTAATTCTAGTTATAAACTAGTTCATTTCAATAAAAATATATTTTTATCTTTTCAAATATGGAATTTTTCACCCCAATTCTTTCCAATTCATATATTATTATTTTACACAAATTATTAATAATTTTATTAAGGCATGCACAGTCGGTTTTCAACAATGGCCAACGAACTGCACTTACAGCGGCCTTTTCCAAATTTGATTTGGACATAATTCCAAATCCAACCGTTAGATTTCAAATCTCTAATATTCGTTAGAAAGCTCTTTTCGATACGAACCCAAAGGTTCCGGCTTTAGGAGAATCCGACGGTGGGATCTCCCGTAATGTCTATTCGAAGTAAATGATCGAAATTCACGAACTACCACAGCGCGGCGCGTTCTATTCAGGCCATTATACATATAATATATATATATATATATATTATATATTTCGTCGATTTCCTTTTAAAACGTATTTTATAAATCGTTTTAAATTCGTTTTGAAACGATTTCAACTTCATATTCAATTTCGAATCAAAATTGAATATTCCACATCATCGATAAGCAAATGATAATATTTTCAAAACGTTATATTTTGAAATCACTTCCTTTTCTATAATCATTATAAAAACGAAAATAATCGATACAAATATCGTTCACGTAAAAATGGCGCATCTCTAATCAACACGACTTTATATATTTCAATAACTTCATTATTCTATTCAACAAATGAATATTTATTCTATTCAACACATGAATCTATATTTCTTTCAACACATGAATATTCTCAACACATGAGTATCGTCAACATATGACTATTTTTGTTATTTAATATATTTTATAAAATTATGACAAAGATGAAAATTTTATTGTTTAAAATATTTTAATCAACACATGAATATTATTTATTCTATTCAACACATGAATATATATTTTATTCAACACATGAATATTCTTTATTCTATTCAACGCATGAATATATATTTTATAATATTCTTTATTTTCCCAATTGGAATGAGGCCCAATCAATTACCATATAATGTTAATCATATGGATTCCATACAATACATGTATATAATAGCAACGATAAATAATCAACCATCATCCAAAGTGCACCACACAACTGCATAAGCATTAAATATAACTAATTAACGCTCATACAGTCTGTCAATCAAACGATCGACATACCACTAAACAATTGGGATTAGTGTACGTAAAATATCATCCTAACACCCGTGTGGGGTTTCAATCCACAAACACTGAATATTATTTGTGCAGTTGGGCGACATGTAAAATTTATCGTCCCAATCAATGTCCTTCAAATAGGTGTACACAAACAAACCGTCCGGTTTGTAAATGAATATTTATTTATTCACATTCACGTTAAAAATTATATTTTTAACGATAATTAATTTATTTCAACACATGAATGTTTTATTATCCATTTCACATCAACATCACAAACAAACTTCACAACACATCAAACAAGCATACAAGTCGTCCATGGTCTGTGGACGATGGGTGTCGGGTGCTGCTAAGCACCGTCTACATCCTAGTATATATTTTTAACTAGAAAACAAGATTTAAAGTGAGAAGTTCTCACCGATAAGCTAAACCAGATGCCACGACTCTTCATATGTAGAAAATCTTTGTCGTGCCCGCCTTTTGTCACTTTCGTTGTCCGTAGCCACTACATATATAAAAATCGCATTTTTATATTGTTGCTATGTATATAAAAATCACATTTTTACACTGCTACTATATAGATAAAAATTATATTTTTATACCGCTACTATATAGATAAAAATTATATTTTTATACCGGTGTTCATATAATAAAGATCATGTTTTTATCATGCTATTCTCTATATAAAAATCACATTTTTATATATAAAGATCGTATTTTTATATCTCTATAACATATATAAAAATCTCTCCTTTACACCGCTACTTCCATGATAAAAATTATATTTTTATCTTGCTAGTAATATAATAAAAATTATATTTTCACTTCTCTACATACATATGAAAATTATATTTTTATTCTCTACATCATATAAAAATTATATTTTTATAACGATGTTTATACAATAAAAAACCTATCTTTATACGGATAAAAACCATGGCTTCATACGAATAAAAATCCCACCTTTTCGTTATTAAAAATATAAACTTTTCTTAACTAAAAATCTCAACTTCTTCATGTTAAAAATCTCAACTTCCATATGTTAAAATTCAATCTTTTTCCTAAGTTAAAAATCTATATTTTTCCTTAGTTAAAAATTCAATCTTTATTCAATTATATGACATTCACATATAAATAAAAAAAGAATAAACAAATATATAAAAAAAAATCACATGTTGTTCGATCCGAGGGGGGAAGCTGCTCCTCGCGAAAATCGAGGAGGGGAGGGTATGGCGTCGGACAGGGCGGTGGCGGCTTTTGAAAAAGGGGGTGAGGGTTTCGGGGTTCACCGCAGAGAGGAGAGGGAAGAGAGGATGGGAGAGAGAAGAGGGAGGGGGTGCGATGGTGTCGGGCTCTGGTGGGGCGGCGCTCCAATGGGAGGCACGACGTGGGGGAGGGGCATCGGGGTTTTCTCTTTTTTTTTATTTCGGATCTGAATGAAGAGAGAGAGAGAGAGGTGAGTGTATTAGTTTATATAATTATTATTTTATAATTCCCAAAAAGTTGACTTTTTATTTGACCTCCAAACGAGACCCAATGATTGTCGCCCCTAGCTAATTACCCCCAATCCGAACACAATGGGATATGTATCGTAGGCTGATTCGACTGTTTCGATCAGTTTTCGTCAAAATCAAAATATAAATCTATATATTGAATTTGAACGCGCATTTCAATTTACCGGGGCCACATATGAACTCTAAATATTCCCGAAAAATATTTTCTAGCTTCGTATTGGCAATACGGTCCTAACAAAACTAATTTCGTTGAATTCTGAGACTGTTTGAAAAATGGCCATTTTCCAGTCGATTAAAATCAACTGAAACTGACAAAACACGTTTTCCTTCGCCACACTCACATATTGATTCAAAAAATTACAAATTTTGAAACCTAGCAATAACTTGTCATCACGGATCCAACAAAAGTGGTTCTATCGAAAATCGAGGTTGTTTGCAAAATTTCCATTTTTAAAGGCCAGAATTCCATAGCGACTATTCTGAATTTTCAACTGGGCATAACTTTTGATTCCCGCTATGAAATTTCTATTTTTCGGATTCGTTGGAAAGATATTCTCAATTAGATTCTAATATTTTTTGTTTCACTAAAATCCGATTTATTTTGAATCCTGTACATTCATTTGAACTTTGAAATCGAATTATCGAACTACTGCGCCATTTTCAATTCCTTTTATAATTTAAAATAAAATATTTATGTTCTAACGACGATTCAAATAAATATATATGTTCTATTTTAATTCAAAATAAATTTCTCGTCATAATTATTTAAAATAAATCCATTTTAAATATTCAAAATTCATTAAAATCGCCAAAATAAAAGTTTTAAATTGGCTCAGAATTTCCGGGCTATTACAATAATTGTACATAAATAATTTTAGTGAGAAGTTCTCACCGTGGGTTCCACTCCTCCGTGCTTTCAAAGCGAAGAAGACGAATATCACACCGACTACCAACTTAAGCGAACACGATATCCTAAATGACTGATCTATATTAATAACATATATAAGTTAAAAATCATATTTTTATCTTCTTAAAAATAATTTCATAGCTTGACTGTTATATATATTTCATATATAAACTAAAAATCATATTTTTATATACAAAAAATCTCATTTTTACATAACTAAAAATCTTAACTTTTCTATATTAAAAATCCTAAATTTTCGCAAACAGAGATCATATTTTTAAAACAAACAAAGATCATGTTTTTAAAACAAACAAGGATCATATTTTTAAAACAAACAAAGATCATATTTTTAAAACAAACAAAGATCATATTTTTATCATGTCACTATATATATAAATCAAATTTATTTAGATCACTACTTCATTATAAAAATTATATTTTTATAAAATAGAAGAAATCATATTTTTATTTACTAAAAATTATATTTTTATAACACTAATTTATCTATCTATCTATCTATATATATATATATATATATATATAAATTATATTTTTATAACTAAAAATCTTTTCTTTTTATAACTAGAAATCTTTTCTTTTTCTTTAAAAATCTGTTTTTTATAACAATGTTATTTTGATTTATAAATACTGAAAATTAATCAATGTAAATTTTATTTCAGATTTAAAACAATGTTTTGTTATATATATATATATATATATATATTCCCTTTTATAAATTAATTTAAACAAATTTCATTAAATAAAATAAGGTAAAACTCACTGTAATGTTCTTCACTGTTAATTGTCTGGACATCGTATAAATCCTTTAGCCCTAGGGTTCGCAGTTGCCTTCCCTTCATCATGTCGGATGTCGATCTGAATATGCCACGACGGGCGTTAGATCTAACAGGAGGAGGCAGAGCGATGGCTTGTGCACCCTCGATTTGCTGCAGCATCACAGTGAGGCGCAGCTCGATTTGGAGTGGAGACGTTGATAGGGGGCACGACTTTGGTTTGCGGAGCAGAGGGGAGGGTGTGTATTTCGAACGGAGGAGAGGGGGAGAAGATCGGAAGGGGAACTAGGGAGGTCGGCAGCGCCGTTGAGAGGGGCGCGGTGGCGAATCGTGAGAGGGGGGGGCTGAAGCGACGAGGTGATTTGGGTTTCAATAAAAAAAATCTTTCTTCTGAAGTCAACGGTAGGAGGGGAGGGGTTTAGGACAAAAAAGAGGGTTAATATTATATTAATATTTTATTTAATTTACTTCTTTTGATTTGAAGATACACGTTTAACCATACAACCTCCAAATCAAACCCATCGACTGTCGCCCCTAGCCAAATTCCCCCATTCCGAATGCAGTGAGATATGTTTCGTAACTCAATTCGGTTGTTACGATCAGTTTTTCTTTAAATTAAAATGTAAATCCATTTTATATTTGATTTGAACGCACATTTTCATTTATTGGGGCCACATACAGACTCTAAAAATTCCAGAAAAATTATCTCTAGCTTAGTATTGACGATACGGTCCTAACAAAATTAATTTCGTCAGATTTGAAGACCCTTTGAAAAATGACCATTTTCTGATCGATCCAAATTGACCGAAACTGTCAAAACACATTTTCCTTTGCCACGTTCACATATTAATTCCAAAAATTATGAATTTTGGAATCTAGCAATAACTTGACATCCCGGATCCAACAAAAGTGGTTTCGTCGAAAACGGAGGTCGTTTGCAAAATGGCTACTTTTAAGGGCTATATTTTCCATAGCGACTATTCCGAATTTTCAACTGGGCATAACTTTTTATTCCCGCTATGAAATTTTTATTTTTCGGATTCGTTTGAAAGATATTTTCAAATAGATTCTATTATTTTGGTTTCGCTAAAATCCGATTTATTTTGAATCCTATACATTCATTTGAAATTTGAAATCGAATTTTCAAACTACTATGCTATTTCCAATTCCTTTTATAAATAAAAATAAATATTTATATTCTAATGTCGATTCAAATAAATATATATGTTATAATTCTATTCAAAATAAATTTCTCGTCATTATTATTTAAAATATATCATTTTAAATATTAAAAATTCATTAAAATTGCTAAAATAAAAATTTTAATTTGGTTCGGATTTTCCGGGTTGTTACAAAATTTTCTTTTTCTCCCTTAGCTATCCAGTTAACACCCGAACTACTGCTTCCCCCATGGCCACCAATAACTGCTCCATGTTGCTATATTATTTGAACCCATTTCTTCATGCTGCATGTACAACATGAACGACCTCGACCAAGCCTACTCTCATTTAAACCCACATCCTAATCGCACCATCATCGAACCACACCCCTCTATTCCAAGTGCTCGCTACACTCTCGCTGCAGCTCATGATGTGTACATATATTTATGGTTTAAGGTGAAGAATAGTATGTTTGTTTTCTGAGAGGATGATACTTGCATAGATTAAGTAAAGTAAGGAGGAGGATGTCTTCGTTTTTATAAAAATGGTGCTCAATTTACAGCAGAGAAGGAACGAAAATAAGTAGTTTATATTTATAGTGGAAGATGTCGTGGATAACACAGTATTATGGTACAAGGTAGGATGCCCAGTCACTAATTTGAGGTCTGCGTTTAGGCTTGCGTGTTTATGCAAAGTGAAACCTTAGAAGGGTAGAATAGGTGTATAGGCTAGCACTGTAATGTTATTCCTCTTCATAGCTGTATTGATGGAAATGTGTATGTGCAAATGATTCAGAAAACAACAGCCGCAGTACTGTTAACGGTAGGGTAGGCTCAGTTTGCACAAGATTTGTATATATTGTGTATGTGTTCTTTCATTTTCATGTGCTCTGTTCGATTTGATTTTGCTTTGAATGGCATGCAGGTAGTTTGAGTTGGTTATATACTTAATGCATAAGTATGTATTCTCCATTTATTTTAATACGGTTAAATTTAATTGCTACAGTTATTTAACATTCCACGTTAAACAAACGCACTGTCACATACAAACACTACGTGCTGCGAAAATAGTCATACTAATATATCTTGGGGTTCCGGATTTAAAGAAATTAATTTTGTTGAAAACCTCCTCTATTTGCACGATGACGATTTTTTGATCTTATCGGTTCACCTTTAAATTCGCCCAACGACAAAATAACTCTGATTGACACCAAAATAGAAATCTAGCACTAATTAGTTATACGTATTCCAATAAAATTCATTTCGTCGTAAACAGAGGTTGTTTGAAAAACAAATATTTTAAATGCTTATATAATACCAGCAAAATATTATAAATTAATTCCAAAACAATTAAACTAAATAATAATAATATTATTTATTGAATATATCCAAATAAAATAATATATCACTACGAATATAACTAATATATGGATTTACAACTCAGTATTAACAATTTTGAATTAATCTTTTTCCAAATATATAGAAATTCCTTATTAAATAAACGATATAATTTAAAAACGATTTCCATAGCGACTATTCCAAAATATGATTTGGACATAACATAAAATCTATAAGATAAAATCTAAAATTTTCTTTTTCATTAGAAAATTATAATCAGTCAGATTCTAACATGTCTTGTTTCACGGAATTCCGACTTAAAACGGATTTTGTATAATCAATTGAAGTTCAAAACTCAATATTACGAACTACAGCGACATTTCGAGCTCGTTTTATATTAAATATAAATATAAACGTTCTACCGTCGTTTAATTAACGAATTCGATATTAAAATCCCAAAGAATTCAAATATAATATTTAAAATATATTTAAATATTCGAATTCAATTAGTCGAAAAATCCGTGTCGTTACATCTAAAATAATAATAAAGGTAAATTAATTAATTATGACCTCAACCTTAGCAACCGGGAAACGGTATAAAATCGGGTAGGTCGCATGGCTATGTGGGCCGCACCCATCAAAGGGTATATCATTACCTGACCTGGAGAAATCAAATGCCTTCGGTTGTCCTATTTTGAATTTTGTATGTATGCTATCGATTCGGTTGGCTGGCCCCCAACTTTGGTAATGATATATTCATTACTCTCAAGCGAAGTGAGGGGTCGGTCATGTTTAGCCAGGGTTGCAAGACATTCTTGTTGAATCCCCAATGTATTCATATCTAGAGGTACATTGTCGAAAGGTGGTCCCATACCATGCCATAGTTGGAAATCAGTTCTCCAACAAGAACCTGCGGTCTTGATTGTATTCTGTATATATGGAGCGTGAGATGCAAGCGTTCTGCTTGATTGATATTATTTGTATTTAGACACTATTATAATATCAGAAAAGATATTGATTTCAAAAATGTTTTGGGTTATCGTAAGGTAAAAACCATCTGTATTTATGTGTGGATTCGATCTTAGGATTATTCTTTTCTTTCGAAAAGATTTCGACGTTAAAATCAAGTTCGATGTTACCCAGAAACTTAGTGTGTTTTTCGCACTCTGGTTCACCAGACTGACCTGGCGTTTGTAATGCTCGGGTTAGACCGAGTTGTACAGGTTCATGTTATCGGATGCGATGAAGAAATGAGCAGGAAGAGTCTAGACGTATGATATATATTTATTCCGCTGGGTGTTGTATACGAGGACAGGCCATTATAACTGTCCAGTTGTGTTGATGTACTATGATTATTGTAAGTATTTTTTTTAAAAGCTCTCAGTAAGATTTAATTATATATTATATTTTGTTCCGCAGTGATGTGAGACGCTATGTTGTTCTTCCTCTTCTATTCTAATATTTCTTTCTTTCTTATCTCAACCTCTATATTCTTTCAATAATGATCCAATGTTTTCGATGCTTGAATAGTTGACATGATATTCTGTGTCGATTTTCGGGATTGAAAACCTGTCGGGCCGTTACAATTTTCCAATAAATTGCTAGCCTATGGCATTCTTATGTGCTACAAGCCTAGGAGGGAGTAGGAAGTTTGATTTTCCTCTCTCTATGCATCTCGCTAAATAAAAAAAGACAAAAACTTGGCAAATATTTTCAATTCATGTTATTAAGATGTTTTCTACTTTCATTTTACTAAATTGGAAAATATGCAATCTATATCTTCATATTTGATCGCTACAAAAAGGTTAATTTGCGTATTCCCATGTTATGTAAATATCTTTTTTTTTTTAATTTTGGAAACTTAATATAAAGAAAAATATTCAAAGTGTTTACATGCATGCCTATCAATGGCTAAGATCAATCCAGACAATAGAATTTCAAATCTACCTCTAGTGACTAAATCCGGCACATGCGTGTATACTTATACAACCTTTTACCAAATGAGTTATCTTTGATTTGTTAGTTTTACAAATATATATTGATATGTGTATACGGTATTCATGGAAGTGTAGTTTACTGGTGGATTATGGAAATTTCATGTGTGCGCTTCTTTATATGTATAACCCATTTAAAGGATCAGAGAATGAGCATATGTTGGCAAGCAATATGGCATGTGAAGTAGAGTTCCAACATCATCATCCAGTATTAACATGTGCAGAACAGCTCATATCTGAATTACTAAAGGGAGGCCCTTAGGGATGGCAATAGGGCGGGTTTGGGGTCCAAACCCGCTTGACCCACCCCTGTTTTGATCTATTTTGACCCGTCCCATAGGGTCTTCGGGGAGGGTAGACCCGCAACCCGTTTTTGGTGGTTCGGGTCTAGGGTCGGGTATGAGGCATGGCGAACCCGCCCCAACCCGACCCGTATGGTTGAAACATCATTAAAACACTTTATAACTATGCTGATTACTTGTTAATCTTCTTATATATACATGGTAATAACTTGAATATTATATTCTTTCAATCAACAAACTATAAAATTTTCATAGTATTTATTTGCATTAATGATAATCATACAATAACAAATGCATACATTTTGAAATATCATCTTACAACTCATTTTATTATATTCTCTTATCATTGTGAAAACATAATAATATGTATATAATTTATTATTTAGTGGTAAAAACATAAGTACATAAATTTGTGTATGTTAGAATACAATATCACTGGGTCATAGGGCGGGTCGGGTCTACCCTCACTTGTACGGGTTTCGGGTACAGGGCAGAATTCCAGACCCGCAATGAGTCTACGGGGTTGGTCTGGGGCGGGGTTTAAAATGTCCGGGTTGGGTCTGGGGTAGGAGAAACCCACCCTAACCCGCCCCAACCTGCCCCATTGCCATTCCTAGAGGCCCTTGGATAAGTCAAAAATGAAGCCATCAAGTTTGCTTATCCTACCACCGATTACCTTCTCCTTCACTATATATTTAAGTATATGGGAACCACGATATTTATTTTTTGCCTATAATAATTAAAAAATAAATGCTATGTTGAATTTGATGTGGTTGGTTAATGAAAACAAAGATATTTATTTTCCTTTTTTGTTTTTTCTTTTAACTAAACTTTTGCATTTATTGAAACAACAACAACAATAATAACAACACATGCTTTGAACAGTTAAAAATGCACAAGTAGCAATTACTACACGAAAACGTTTGTCTTTCTTCTATTTGAATGGTAAGTATCAACTTAGTCAGACACGATATTTTGTACGCTGATGCTCAAAATTTTCTTACTAACATTGGAAAAAATGTGAGTTAGATAATGGAATATTTGTCATTTATTATTTGATTTTATTCATAATCTCACATATAAAGTACTTATATTCATTGCAATATTTTTAGAAGATTCCTCCAACTTACCTACTTCTTATCTTCATTATTCTTGAGACAACCCAAACTCACCATTATGGAAAAGCCCGGATTGAATTGAGAACACGACAAATCAGAACACGAACTATAGAACATTTCATTGCTTATTACAACAATTACATCAGAGTACAAGAATATATCAGAGTATGAATGAATATTACATAGAAAAATATCAGAGATTTAAAATACATAGCAGCGGAAATAAAATGTAAAAATACAATGCATAGCGGAAAATAACAACTGACATAACTGAAAGAAATATACGAATACAAAGCTTTCCGAATATAGCTCCAGCTGTAATCCAGGATACTGGGTAAAGAAATATCTGCGAAAACCAAAACTACTAGCTGCCCGTATGGGAAATATGGGCACCCATATTTTAGGTTAAAACAATAAATTCTGAGTCAGTCATGGGACTAGTGTGAGAACTAAAACAGTTATTAAAACATTATTTTTAAAATAAGGTAAATCAAGGGACCACGCCATATAACACGGAACGGGTTTACCCCCACGAATACTAGTGCCTAAAACAAACAATGCAATGCTAAAGAAAAATGAAGCTTTTATAAGACTCAGGTCCCATCACACAACGAACGCAGTCGAGGATAGACTTTTACCTTATAATAGCCAAATATGCTTGGTACATTTAAAAAAAATCTTTTATTACTACTATAAGTGAAGAAATCAACATCAAATATAAATGTATCAATCATAGACGGCATGAGTGCCCTATCCCACTATGTCACCATATATAGTATACAATTAAAACCGCAAAATGTCATATTAGGAGTTTGGATTTCCATACTGATGGCTCCTGATTCGAAAGATCTATTGCGTAGTGCAATACCCAACGGCTAATATACCATGCATGAGAAAACGCCGTAATGCACATTCACACTATATCCAGGAAACAAGTTACCACGGTTTACGCCCAAGCATTGGAAAACACCACTAACTCTATCCATCTAGGAATCGGGGGGTGTGACCTATCCCTACTGGTGTGGGGCGACCACACCCAGTATCACCTCGATTGACCAAATCCATGACAACGCATAGGATGTCTATCCTCATCTCTAAAGTACACTGATCTAACCATCAGTTTACCACCATACCGGTGTGTGAGGCTCGCGAATCAACGCTACACAAAGCTGTGCTTTGATCATCATCCACCAAGCTTTTCTTTTCAATAAAAGCTTGGATCACTGCATCTCAACACACCGTCAATCCATACCGTACCACTGATTTCTACTTATATATAACCTCTGAGCTCATATGTCTCAATGAAAGGTGTTAAGCAAGAGAATAAATTCTCCGCCACCAAACAGATATATATTTAGTAGAGATCAACGAATACAGTATAAAGGAATACAATGTCAGACATACCATCCATTTACAAGTCCGTTCTGGGTCTAAACGAGAACGGAGGCACCTTATTCCTCGTCCCGTATGTCCAATACAGAGAGAGGGCCTCGCATTCCGTACAATCAACAGGTACGTCCGGACGGCCACCACTGTAGCCCCTTCAAGGTAGCTACTCCAATCATGGGCATCAGTAGCAACCCATCTGTAACACCCCGTAAATTTAAAGATTAAAGTTAACAAATTAAAGAATACTTAATTTTAAATGTAAGAATCAAGGGAAACGGGTTACGCCATTGTGTTCGTCTCGAAATTATGGTTGAGATAGAGTCCGAGTTTGCGAAAATTGGACTTCGTATGAAGAAGTTATGGCTGTCGGAAGTTTCCAGAAAATTCAAATAAATTCAAACAGCTCAGGTTCAAAAAAAAAAAAATAGCAGGGACCAGGTCGACTAGGGGGTCGACCCTAGTGTCTACCTCCCCCTATACAGGTCGACCTTATTATCGACCTGGGGGTCGACCTGCCCCCCCCCCCCCCCCCCAGGCAGATCTGAAAGATGACGATTTTATGACTCTATGATGAGTCATTAGGGCTGAGGTGTTACCCTATCTTGAATGGATGGTCTTGATTAATTATAGGTTTAAAGGATGGCCTAAATTAATCCTAAATTCTATATAAACACGTGTAGACTCAAACCCTAAAATCAAATAAAAATAAGAACCATGGCCGTCATGCTATCACCTTGCAACCTATAGTAGCCGCCACCAACTAGAGGGAAAGTGAAGCTAATCAACTCAATTCAACTCAAATTTATAACAACAACAACGAATTTGTCTACTTCAAAGACGAGCTAAATCAATTTCAGAACTCAGATTCCAGAACTCAAGACCTTCTTTGAGTTGTGAGTTCAATTTCTTTAATAAGATAATTAATAAGTTAATTGGGTTAAGTAATAAATTGGATTATATGGCTATGTTTGTGAGACATTGGAAAAATGTGATATTTTGTGAATATATGCTAGTTGTTCATAATGATAATTTTGTTGTGGATCCCTTATCATATTCCAAATCACCTATGTTCAACTTGATTCACGTTTGATATCATTTTATATGCAAGTTTGGGTGTAGATTATATGCTAGTTTCTATATGAATTGTACACAAGTTTACATGTGAATCAAATAAAGTGACTATATGCAAGTTTAGGTAGAAACTGGATTCACATATATGCAAGTTTACACCTTTAGATTTAGATCTATGATGTACATCGTTTTATGCAAGTTTATGACTATGGCCTAAAACTATATATATATATATATATATATATATATATATATATATATATATATGCAAGTTTGCACCTTTGTATTTAGATCTATGATGTACATAGTTTTATGCAAGTTTATGACTATGGCCTAAAACTATATATATATATATATATATATATATATATATATATATATAAGCAAGTTTACACCTTTGTATTTAGATCTATGATGTACATAGTTTTATGTAAGTTTGTGACTATGGCCTATGCAAGTTTTGGATGAAAACTATATTATATATGTATGCAAGTTCACACATTCATGACAATAACAAGTTTATGCAAGTTATGTTGTAATCCTTATTTGCAAGATTAGATCCATTTTGTGCATTATGCAAATTTGCGATGTTTCTTCCCTTTTATGTGTTAGAACAATTGCTAGTCTAATATATATATATATATATATATATATATATATATATATATATATATATGTCATGATAAACAAACAACGTGGGGACGATGGGGGTAATAATGAATATACACATATTGAGAATTGGCATAATGGCCTTGAAAAAGGCATATAATTAAATTAAGACATTAATTGGAAAAATTGGCATTTATGGACATAATTGAGACAATTATGGACATAAGTATATTTGGAATTTATTTACAAATTTTGAATAGGGATATTAATCCACTTTGGGGTTAAATAAAGATGTGTATTAATAAACCGCCTAAGACATGAGGTTAAACTCGTTTGTGGTGTAAGACTGCCCGGACCCGCCCGGCAAATCCACCAGCCACAAATGCCAGTCTAATGTGAGAGGTCGAAGGCATGAATTAAATTCGTAACAGTTGTAAAGACACGAGGTTAGGCTCGTTTGTGATGTAAGACTGCCCGGACCCGCCCGGCAAATCCAGCTGCCACAAATGCCAGTCTAATGTGGGAGGTCTTTACAAGGTTACGGTGTTAATGAATTAAGAAACACTTAACTAGATAAACATGTGGTGGGACATGAGCGGGTTAAGTGGGGGCCTTGGGTGGCATGTGAAATCAAGTGGGTGCCTTGGGTGGCATGTGAAATACGATTAGATTCAATTAACCAAGATTGAAACATGTAAGAATACATGAATAAGTATGGGGTTAAGTGGGGGAAAACCTTATAGGGGGACCAAGCATAGGTGGAAAGCTTGTGTCATGCATGGGGGCCCTTTTCAAACCAGTAGCCCATTAAGTATTTTTGTGGGCTCGACCCAAGTCGAGGACGGGACACGCGTACTGGGTTCGATTGCAAGAGGTCAAAATGGGTTAGCAGTGGCAACGCAAGTCCAATGGGGTTATATACGTGTGTGGGCCTGGGCTGGTAGGTAAGACGTTGTTGCATCATGTAGATATAAGCCGTGCATCTTGGTGGTATTAGGTTGCCACTTTGGGGAGTGATACACCCCACTGTGGGGCCATCACGGGTATCTACGAGTTGGGGAGCCGATCGAATGGGGGTAGTGGGTACACATAGTGGAGATAGGGGCAGACGGAACCTATGAAGGAAGCTAGCGGTACACGAAACTACCATTATCATTATTAAGTTCTGTAGGCGGGATCAACTTTTAGGGTGTTTGGTGTGGTGTAGTGTAGTAATTATCTTATAGTGATTAGGTGCGCCTTTAACGCTATCTTTGTTCATCTGATTTCCTTTATTTGCTTTGTCATACCTATTTGTTCACAGTCATTACCATATTTTCCAGCTTATGCCTTGTCCTAGTTACTTAATGATTATATTGTTAAAGTTATTGCACTCGCCAGACTTTATGTCTAACCCCCTTTGTTTCCACCTCTTTTCTTCCTCCCCCCCCCCCAAGGTGCTCAGGGTGGGAATAGTACGAGTGGAGCTAGATTTTGGACAGCTTTATCTTTTTCTTTGGAAGTTGCTTGGATTTCTGAAGTAAAAGTTCAGCCTATCTTATTTATAGCTATTTTATGTTGTGGTTATGTCTTCCATTTTCATGTACTCTGATTTAATCAAGATGGATATTATGTACTTGACTCTAGTCTTTGGGTTTTTTTTGATGATGTAACCAAACCTATTTGTTTACTGCTGCAATGAATGAAGTTTTAAATTTTTAAGTACTGTTTTATATCTGTCTTGTTGCTAAGTTTCTGTTCTATATACACTTAAAATGCTCCATGGAAGTTAATGCATTCCCTTTGTGAGTGACATTAATGGACGTGGGGTGTCACACGTGGTATCAGAGCTGAAGGTTACCAGAACAGATAAGATATTTTGAAAAACTATTTTGCAAAAGCATTTTATAAAGAAATACTTTTAAAAGTATGTTTTGAGGAGAATATCTTCAAGAGAAAAATTTATTTTAAAAACATAACCCCAAGAGCCATATATCTTTCTTTCAAATTCTTCGTTTTAATCTCTTCATTTTCTTTTCAGCATGTCTGGAATTCCCTAGATACCCGAGGGGATACCGATACCAGGATGGTATAGAAGGTATCTGGAAGCTAGGGCCCATGTCGCAGGCCCAGCAAATGTTCCTCCTCCTCCTCCCCGTGTTGACACTTTCGCAAAGATATGCAAGGACATTCGGGCAATGGGCGGAAAACCTTTTCATGGGTCAGAGATGTTTGTTGAAGCTCGAAATTGGCTAAAGGAGGTGGAAGAACTATTTGGAATCTTTGAGGTAGAAGATGGAAGAAAGGTCCAGTTAGATGCCTGGCTAATGAAGGATGAGGCCTCGTTTTGGTGGGAGGTCACTAATGGAGAGCATCTAGTTGATACATGGCCGGATTTCAGGCATAGGTTTGAGGCGAAGTTTCTCTCACGGGCTGAAGAGAATCTATACATGGAATGGTTTTTGGCATTGGGGCAGGGGAATCTATTAGTGAAAGAATACGTCAACAAGTTCAATCAGTTGGCAAGATTTGGCTTGGACTTGGTGAATACACCCGAAAAGAAGGCCTTGAGATTTGTTAAGGAATTGAATGAGCCGCTACATAGGTTAGCTATGACCCACATCCCTATGGGGGCCACCTTTGAGAGACTAGTTGACACGGCGCTTATGCATGAAGAGGAGAAAGGTGCCAACGCTAATAAGGCACCTGAGAAGAAAGGAGATCAAAAGAAACCACAATAGCAACAGCAGAACAAGAAGGGTGGTAAAGACAACAATGGTAAGGGAGAGAAAAGATGTTTTTACTGTGGGACACCAGGCCATATAAGCAAAGACTGTAGGAAGAAGAAGACTGGTTATTTCCACTGTGGCGAGGCAAGACATCAGATTAAGGACTACCCAAAGAAAGGGCAGAGCCTACTTCTGTAGGGCAGATTCAGGCTCTCATAGCACCAGGGCAGACAAGGGGGCAGGTCCGGGCTCTCGTGGTCCCACCGCTGCAAGAACGAGGTAGAACGATTTCCATTGAAAGTTTAGTTTATCTTTTCGATCATCCTGTTCGTACACTCTTTGATTCTGGCGCATCGCACTCTTTTATATCCACTGCTTTAGTTGAGACACTACACCTAAACACCAGTATAGTAGAGGACCCCTTAGTTGTTTCAAATCCAATTGGGGGCTCAGCCTATTTGTCAATGATTTGTTTGGATTTGGAAACTTCTATACTTAGCATTGGGTTTAAATGTGATGCTTATGTTTTGGGCTTCACGGGCTATGGGTTAATTTTGGGCATGGATTGGCTATCCAGTAATGGAGCCATCCTAGATTGTGAAAAGAGAGATGTTAGGCTTATGACTCACTTGGGCAACTCTCTCAAAATCTCTTGTAATCCCATGAATTCTGTTATGCTAAGTTATCTAGAATCGCTTGACATGTCTGTTGAGAATTTGCAGTCTGTTAGAGTGGTCTGTGAATACTCAGATGTCTTCGATGAAATTCGAGGTTTACCCCCGAGGCGTGAGATAGACTTTCGAATATACTTAATAGATAATGCAAAGCCTGTTGCATTACCAGTGCGCCACATGGCTCCGAGAGAGAAGAGAACTCAGTAAGCAAGTGAAAGAATTGCTTGAGAAGGGGTCCATAAGAAGAAGTATTTCGGAGTGGGGTGCTCCAGTCGTTTTTGCTACAAAAGCCGATGGTTCACTTAGATTTTGCGTGGACTATAGAGAGCTAAATAAGCTAACAAAGAAGAACAGACACCCATTACCGAGGATAAACGATTTATTCGATCAGTTGGTGGGAGCTTCGATTTTCTCGCTACTGGATTTGGCTACAGGTTTTCATCAGCTAAGGGTGGCTGAAGATAACATCGATAAGACTGCATTTAGAACTCCAGACGGTTTCTTCGAGTGGCTCGTCATGCCTTTGGGTTTGACGAATGCACCTTCATACTTTGTTGATGTAATAACCCGCAAAATCTGGGCCAGTTTAAAATTTTTATTTCGGCAATTTTAGCGAATTTTGATTATTTAAAATGAATTGTTTTAAATAATATCGACGAGAAATTTATTTTGAATAGAATTCGACGTATATATTATACGCGTCGTCGTTAGAATATAAATATTTATATATAATTATAAAAAGGAATTGAAAATGGCGCGGTAGTTCGATAATTTGATTTCAAACTTCAATTGAATGTACCGGGTGCAAAACAATCCGGATTTTAGTGAAGCCAAAAACCTTAGGATCTAATTGATGATACCTTTCCAACGAATCCGACAAATCAAAATTTCGTAGCGAGAATCAAAAGATATGTCCAGTTGGAAATTCTGAATAGTCGCTATGGAATTCAGGCCCTTAAAAATGGACATTTTGCAAACGACCTCGGATTTCAACGAAACTAGTTTTGTTGGGTCCGTGATGTAAGATTATTGCTAGATTCCAAATTTCATAATTTTTCGAATCAATATGTGAGCGTGGCAAAGGAAAACGCGTTTGACCAGTTTCAGTTGATTTTAATCGACTGGAAATTGGCCATTTTTCATACGGTCTCAGAATTCGACGAAACTAGTTTTGTTAGGACCGTATCGTCAATACGAAGCTAGAAAATATTTTTCTGGAATTTTTCTAGTTAGTATGTGACCCCAGTAATTTGAAATGTACGTTTAAAATTCAATATAGTGATTTAAATGTAAATTCAACGGAAACTGATTGTAACGATCAAATCAGCTTGCGATACATATCCCATTGTGTTCAGAATGGGGGTGAAACGCTATGAACGACAGGCGGTGGGACTCGTTTAGAGGTCGTATGTAAAAGTCAACTTTTTGAAAATTAAAAAAAAAAATATCTTCTCTTCCCCTTTATTGGTTCTGCCCCCCCCCCCCCCCCCGATTTCACTTTACAGAGAAAAAAAAACCAGATCTCGAGCCCGTCGCCGCCTCCCTCCCCGCCACCTCGTCGTCAGGCCACCGCCCCTCCACCAACTCCCGCCTCCCTCAAGCCTTGCCCTCCCCCTCGAAACCCCAATCCATCGAACCCTAGACCCCCCCCCCCAAATCGTTCGATGCCTCCGCATCCCTGGCCAGCGCGCCTGAGCCGCCGCCTTCCGACCTACCTCCGCAAGGTCGCCTCCACCTCCCCCGTTCTCCCCTCCTTCACCACCTCTGCCAAACCCAACGCCCTAAACCCACTGACCCGCGAGACCCGGCACTGCCGCTGCCATTTCTGGCCTTCCCCAAGCCAGCAGCCGCCCCTCCGACGTCTCCATGCCCTCCTTCCTCCACGGCGTGAATTCCAAAGCCCCATCTCCTAGAAAAATTGGTTAGTTTCCTATTTTAATTCTTATGAAATATAAGATCCTTATGTTAGAAAAAAATAGGATTTTTAATAGTGTAGAAAGCTTTGATTTTTTATTTTATTTTATTATATATAAATGAAAAAAAACTATGGTTTTGATTACATAAAGTTTAGATTTTTATATATTGAACTTCGATAGAAAAATAGGATTTTATATATTGAACTTCGATAGAAAAATAGGATTTTTATATATTGAACTTCGATAGAAAAATAGGATTTTTATATATTGAACTTCGATAGAAAAATAGGATTTTTATATATTGAACTTCGATAGAAAAATAGGATTTTTATATATTGAACTTCCATAGAAAAATAGGATTTTTATATATTGAACTTCGATAGAAAAATAGGATTTTTATATATTGAACTTCGATAGAAAAATAGGATTTTTATATATTGAACTTCGATAGAAAAATAGGATTTTTATATATTGAACTTCGATAGAAAAATAGGATTTTTATATATTGAACTTCGATAGAAAAATAGGATTTTTATATATTGAATAGCGAAGTAAAAATTCGATTTTTAGTTAAAGAAAAATTCGATTTCTAGTTAAAGAAAAATTCGATTTCTATGTATTGAATAAACAAATAAAAATGTGATTTTTATATATGTAGTGGATACGGGCAACGAAAGTGACGAAAGGCGAAAACGATGAAGATTTCTACATAAGAAGAGTCGTGGAGCTGGATAGCTATCGGTGAGAATTTCTCACCTTTCAATTTCATTTCTATTTATATATATATACTAGGATGCAGACGGTGCTTAGTAGCACCCGACACAATCGTCCACAGACCATGGACTTGTTTGTTTGGTTGCTTAGCTTAGTTATATGATTTGATTTGGATTTGGTTGTTTGGTGATTTTGATTGATGTGTGAATGGCGTGGGCCTTCACTAGACTGGGGATAAGGCTAGGCCTCGTCCCATTTCTAGTATCGTGCGGTTATGCCGCCGAAATTTTCTAAAATATGTTAGAAAAACAAAAATATCATTTTATTGAATAAATGAACTGAATAGAAATTCATATGTTAAAATAAAATGTTTTATCGTTAAAAATATAATTTTTAACGTGAAGTGAATGAAATAAAATATTCATTTACAAACCGGACGGTTTGTGTATGTACACCCATTTGAATGACATTGATTGGGACGATAAAATTTACACATCGCCAAACTGCACAAATAAAATCTGTGTTTGATTGTTTGAAACCCCACACGGGTGTTGGGATGAAATTTGAAGTTCACTCATCCTGATTGATTAAATATGTCGATCGATTGATTGACAGGCTGTTATAAGCGTTAGATATCTATATTTGATGCTTATACAGTGTAGTGCACTTTGGTTGATGGTTGATTATTTTTCAATGCTATTATATACATGTGTTGTATGGAAATCCATATAGTGAATGCTATATGGTAATTGATTGGGTCTCATTCCAATTTAAAAGAATAAAGAATATATAAAATAAAAGTTCATGTGTTGACAGTACTCATCCATTGAGATTGGTCATGTGTTGAACGAAATATTTTAGTAATAAAATTTACATCTTTATCGATATAAAATAAAAGTTCATGTGTTGACAGTACTCATCCATTGAGATTGGTCATGTGTTGAACGAAATATTTTAGTAATAAAATTTACATCTTTATCGATATAAAATAAAAGTTCATGTGTTGACAGTACTCCTCCATTGTGATTGGTCATGTGTTGAACGAAATATTTTGATAATAACAACTATTTTGAAAAAGAAATATTTGAAATAGAATATTTGAAAATAGAAATTTATGAAGCCGTGTTGATTAGATTGACGCCATTTTGACGTGAACGATATTTATATCGATTTGAAAACGATTTCGAAATGAATTGAATTGAAAACGATTTCGAAATGAAATAAATTGAAAACGATTTCGAAATGAAATAAATTGAAAACGATTTCGAAATGAAATGAATTGAAAACGATTTCGAAATGAAATGAATTGAAAACGATTTCGAAATGAAATGAATTGAAAACGATTTCGAAATGAATTGAATATAAAACGAATTCAAATTGAATTGAAAGTAAATTGAAATGAATTCAAATTGAATTGAAATTTGAATTGAATAGAAATGAATTTTAAAACGAATTTATAAAGAAGAATTCAATTTTGATTTGAATTGAAATGGAAGTTGAAATTGCTTTTGAAACGAATTTAAAACTATTTATAAAATTCGTTTTAAATAGAAATCAACGAAATATATATTATATATATAATATAATGGCCTGAATAGAATGCGCCGCGCCGCGGCAGTTCGTGAATTTCGACCATTTATTTCAAACGGACATTACGGGAGATCCGACCGTCGGATTCTCCTAAAACCGGAACCGTTGGGTTCGTATCGAAAAGAGCTTTCTAATGAATATTAGAAATTCAAAATCTAACGGTTGGATTTGGAATTATGTCCAAATCAAATTCGAAAAAGGTCGCTATAAGTGCAGTTCGATGGCCGTTGATGGAAATCGACTGTACGGGCCTTGATAAAATTATTAAAAATAATAATAATTTGTGTAAAATCATAAGAAATGATTTGAGAAGAATTGGGATGAAAAGCTCCATATTTGAAAAGATAAAAATAGATTTTTATCGAAATGAACTAGTTTTAAACTAGAAATATAATTCTATTTATTTTTAAATAAATAAATTGAATTTAAAAAGGGTTTTGAAAATAACCAGAATATCCAATGATTGCATTGGAGTGGAATTGAATCGAAATTGTCTTCGGAATATTTCGATGTTGGAATTCGTGATTATACAGATGTTGTTATGGAAATTTGAAAGATATATATATATTTATATCGTTATTTCCAATACGACATTTGTTAGTCGTAGAATTTGATATTGAATATAAGCCGATATATTTTCTATTCAGAGCCTTGTATTGAATATCGAATGTGATTTGGGTTTGTCGTGAATGGTGTCTTCACTAACACTGTTCTTGAACCCAGTTGAGAAAAGATTAAATCTTTTTATTTGGATTTAATGAAGTGTACTAATTAAATGATATTTAATTGGAATTGAATTGGTATTGATTTTTGGGTTTATCGTGAACAGTGTTTTAAATAACACTTGTTCTTTAACCCGATAATTAATGGAATGTGATTTTGGGTTTATCGTGAACCGTGTTTTAAATGACACTGATTTTTTAATCCAGTTAATGATTAAAACTAAGTGGAGTTTTAATGAATCTTTAATTAGATTGAGATGATCGAGAATGGAGTATCACCAGTTTTGCTCCAGGCGATAGTTAAATCTTTAATTAGATTTGAACGTGAAATGGTAATTGAATTTACCGATAACACCGTGGTGTTAGATATGAAGTACTACCAGTTTTACTTCATGGAAGGAATAGGTTGGGATTGGGAAATTAAAACAAATGATTACTTCGGTAAGTTTTGTTAATCCCGGCTAGTTGAATCGAAATTCAAAAGAATAGAATAAAGAATAAATTCAAGAAATTTATCTTGGATAAAATTAATGGGAACATTTCCCTATGAATGTGAAATTTAGAAACTAACTGTCGGTTAGCCAAGCAAAATGGTTTTCTGGATATTGATCTGATGTTGGTTTCGGCCTTCGGGGTAAATATTTGGGGAATTATTCTCTTGATTAATTTACGGTTAGCGACTGATGAATTGGAATGAGGCGTATGTTGTGTTTGTGTAACACTTATTTAAATATACGCGAGTTATTCGGAAAGACCGGGTTTATCCCATTTTGAATAACTGATACGACGATAAGTCGAAGATGAAGACGATGGTCGAAGACCGGAGGTCTTCACGTCGTTTGGGTGATAACTGATGATCTTGATTGGGCTGTACACCCAAGAAGATGGAAACAGTTGGTGATCGTCCAGACGTACTTGGAGATCGATGGATATGCGGGGTACTAGGTGCCTCCGGTTTCGTTCAGACCCAGAACGGACTTGTAAATGGACTGCGTGTCTGACATTGGATTTTAGTCCGTGTGATTGATCTCTATTAAATATATATCTGTTTGGCGGCGGAGAATTTATTCTCTTGCTTAACGCCCTTCTCTGAGACGTACGAGCTCAGGGGTTATATATTGATGGATATCAAACGCATGGAGTGAATTGCCTGTGTGGCATGCCTAAGTGGCTATTGATCGAGGCTTCTGTTGAAAAGCAAAGTCTTGTGGTGATGATCAAAGCACGACCTTTGTGGCGTAGCTTTGTGTAACGTTTACTTCGCGAGTTTCACACCCGGTATGAACCAAAAACGGGAGACGGACCTCAGGGAGGGCATGCGTTTCCTTCTAGCTAAAAGTGGCGTCAGTGGTTTTACACGCCCTGACGAGTTTGACTTATGTGGTTGTTGCTGTTGCGAGGCGCCTTGGATTGATCGGTCGTTCTCGAACCGATGGAGTCATTTAGTTGGCTCACTTACGCCCCAAAGGGCGGCGAAACGCATGTTCAGGGTTTAAGTTTAATCCACATCGGTGGACCGGCCCTGACGATCCAAGGGGCAGTTGCGGCTGTTCCTAGACATGGGCTAGATTGTCTAAAATCGGTAGAGGACGATCCCTGGCCTCGGCTCATAGATGGAAATCCAATTTCCAAATACGTGACATTTGCGGTTTTATTTGTAAACCTATATATGGCAACATGATATATGGTACCCATGCCACCTATGATCGATACTTATGATTTGAAGTTGTTTTATACACTATGCACTTATAGTAGTATCAAATGATTTGTTTTAAACGTATCAAGCATTCTTTGGCTGTTATAAGGGAAAACCTTATCCCCCGGCTTGCGTTGCATTGTGTGATAGGACCTGGGTCTTATAACAGCTTCATTTTTCTTTATTTAGCATTGCGCTGTTGTTTTATGCACTGGTATTCTTGGGAGGAAACCCGTTCCGTGTTATACGGCGTGGTCCCTTGATTTACCTAATGATTTAAGATAAAGATTAATAACTGTTTTAGTTCTCACACCAGTCACATGACTGACCTGGAGTTTATTGTTTTAACCTAAACTCTGGGTGCCCCTATTTTGACACGGGCAGCTAGTAGTTTTGGTTTTGCAGATCTATATTCACAGGATCCTGGTTTACAGCTGGAACGATATCCGGAAAGCTTTGTATCCGTATATCTCATTCTAGTTGTGTTTATTTTCCGCTGCTATGTATTTAAATGTAATTTAAATCTCTGATATTTCTGTGTAATATTTATTCATACTCTGTATATTCTTGTATTCTGATGCATTGTTGTAATATACAGTGAAATGTTCTTTTGTATGCGTTCTGTTTGGTCTTGTTCTCAAACGATAGGGCGTTTCGAACGGCCTGGATCGGTTTAGCGACTGGTTCGGACCGAGCGAAATTCCTTGTTCGTCACAGTTGGTATCAGAGCTTTGGTTTACAAAGCTTAGAGAACAAGGCACATTAGAACCATACGAAAGAATTCATCAGAATTTGGGTTAGTAATATCCAATGGGAATGACTCGTTAGAGATGGGATCAGTAGTATCCTAGAACGAGTGTGAAGAGTAAATTTTTAAAATGAAAATGAAAACAAATTTTGTTTTGAAAATTTAAATCGTTTTAAACGTATTTGATTATTTATTTATTTTGAATATGGGCATTCCAATATATAAAGATTTTGCATATACGCGTCATGAACGTATATTCGAAGTTTTAATATACTGGATAGATATAGGACCGCACTCTAGTAGCCCGGAGATGTTCTGATGGTGGTTCGAAACATCATCAGCATTTATTTTCGAGTGACGAAGGTGTGATACCTATATATTTCCATTAGACTGGTGTGAGAACCAAACCTATATATATAGCTAGGACACATTGTTGTGAATTGGCATCAAAAACATGATTTTAGTATATGTATCAAATTATGAATTTGAAACTCTAATTCACTAATTGATTGATGTTTGTGTTGTTTGTTTAATTGTTTGCTAATTCTGAACCATTTAGCCTAATTGAATCTAATATTGAATTGTATTGAAAATTGGTCGCATCTGCTTGCACATACATGTATATCATTGAACATGTCATAGCAAGGAGGCTAGAGCCGAAGAATAAAATTTGTTTGCCCGACAAATAGGTACATGTTTACTACATAATTTACTGTTTTGTTTGGGTGATGATGATTTTATGAGCCTATTGGCTAGCCGCTTGGCTTTTTCTTTTTCTTTTTGAGATCTGAAGGACCGGGGAAGCTATTTGAAATTCCCCGATGCTCCCATTGCAGGGGAGGTTATGGCGAAATTTTTCAAAAATTTAGGGTGTTAGCCAAATTTTTGAAATTCTCAGAAACTGAAAAGTTGGAGAATGGAAGCCAGATCGAACGTAGACTTGAATGATCAAACCACTTTCGACTTTGTTCCTTTTCGGGGACGAAAAGTTTTAAGTGGGGGAGATTGTAATAACCCGCAAAATCTGGGCCAGTTTAAAAATTTTATTTCGGCAATTTTAGCGAATTTTGATTATCTAAATTGAATTATTTTAAATAATATCGACGAGAAATTTATTTTGAATAGAATTCGACGTATATATTATACGCGTCGTCGTTAGAATATAAATATTTATGTATAATTATAAAAAGGAATTGAAAATGGCGCGGTAGTTCGATAATTTGATTTCAAACTTCAATTGAATGTACCGGGTGCAAAACAATCCTGATTTTAGTGAAACTAAAAACCTTAGGATCTAATTGATGATACCTTTCCAACGAATCCGACAAACCAAAATTTCGTAGCGAGAATCAAAAGATATGTCCAGTTGGAAATTCTGAATAGTCGCTATGGAATTCAGGCCCTTAAAAATGGACATTTTGCAAACGACCTCGGATTTCGACGAAACCAGTTTTGTTGGGTCCGTGATGTAAGATTATTGCTAGATTCCAAATTTCATAATTTTTCGAATCAATATGTGAGCGTGGCAAAGGAAAACGCGTTTGACCAGTTTCAGTTGATTTTAATCGACTGGAAATTGGCCATTTTTTATACGGTCTCAAAATTCGACGAAACTAGTTTTGTTAGGACCGTATCGTCAATACGAAGCTAGAAAATATTTTTCTTGAATTTTTCTAGTTAGTATGTGACCCCAGTAATTTGAAATGTACGTTTAAAATTCAATATAGTGATTTAAATGTAAATTCAACGGAAACTGATTGTAACGATCAAATCAGCTTGCGATACATATCCCATTGTGTTCAGAATGGGGGTGAAACGTTATGGACGACAGGCGGTGGGCCTCGTTTAGAGGTCGTATGTAAAAGTCAACTTTTTGAAAATAAAAAAAAAAATCTTCTCTTCCCCTTTATTGGTTCTGCTCCCCCCCCCCCCCCCCCCGATTTCACTTTACAGAGAAAAAAAACCCAGATCTCGAGCCCGTCGCTGCCTCCCTCCCCGCCACCTCGTCGTCAGGCCACCGCCCCTCCACCAACTCCCGCCTCCCTCAAGCCTTGCCCTCCCTCTCGAAACCCCAATCCATCGAACCCTAGACTCCCCCCCAAATCGTTCGACGCCTCCGCATCCCTGGCCAGCGCGCCTGAGCCGCCGCCTTCCGACCTACCTCCGCAAGGTCGCCTCCACCTCCCCCGTTCTCCCCTCCTTCACCACCTCTGCCAAACCCAACGCCCTAAACCCACTGACCCGCGAGACCCGGCACTGCCGCTGCCATTTCTGGCCTTCCCCAAGCCAGCAGCCGCCCCTCCGACGTCTCCATGCCCTCCTTCCTCCACGGCGTGAATTCCAAAGCCCCATCTCCTAGAAAAATTGGTTAGTTTCCTATTTTAATTCTTATGAAATATAAGATCCTTATGTTAGAAAAAAATAGGATTTTTAATAGTGTAGAAAGCTTTGATTTTTTATTTTATTTTATTATATATAAATGAAAAAAAACTATGGTTTTGATTACATAAAGTTTAGATTTTTATATATTGAACTTCGATAGAAAAATAGGATTTTTATATATTGAACTTCGATAGAAAAATAGGATTTTTATATATTGAACTTCGATAGAAAAATAGGATTTTTATATATTGAACTTCGATAGAAAAATAGGATTTTTATATATTGAACTTCGATAGAAAAATAGGATTTTTATATATTGAACTTCGATAGAAAAATAGGATTTTTATATATTGAACTTCGATAGAAAAATAGGATTTTTATATATTGAACTTCGATAGAAAAATAGGATTTTTATATATTGAACTTCGATAGAAAAATAGGATTTTTATATATTGAACTTCGATAGAAAAATAGGATTTTTATATATTGAATAGCGAAGTAAAAATTCGATTTTTAGTTAAAGAAAAATTCGATTTCTAGTTAAAGAAAAATTCGATTTCTATGTATTGAATAAACAAATAAAAATGTGATTTTTATATATGTAGTGGATACGGGCAACGAAAGTGACGAAAGGCGAAAACGATGAAGATTTCTACATAAGAAGAGTCGTGGAGCTGGATAGCTATCGGTGAGAATTTCTCACCTTTCAATTTCATTTCTATTTATATATATATACTAGGATGCAGACGGTGCTTAGTAGCACCCGACACAATCGTCCACAGACCATGGACTTGTTTGTTTGGTTGCATAGCTTAGTTATATGATTTGATTTGGATTTGGTTGTTTTGTGATTTTGATTGATGTGTGAATGGCGTGGGCCTTCACTAGACTGGGGATAAGGCTAGGCCTCGTCCCGTTTCTAGTATCGTGCGGTTATGCCGCCGAAATTTTCTAAAATATGTTAGAAAAACAAAAATATCATTTTATTGAATAAATGAACTGAATAGAAATTCATATGTTAAAATAAAATGTTTTATCGTTAAAAATATAATTTTTAACGTGAAGTGAATAAAATATTCATTTACAAACCGGACGGTTTGTGTATGTACACCCATTTGAATGACATTGATTGGGACGATAAAATTTACACATCGCCAAACTGCACAAATAAAATCTGTGTTTGATTGTTTGAAACCCCACACGGTTGTTGGAATGAAATTTGAAGTTCACTCATCCTGATTGATTAAATATGTCGATCGATTGATTGACAGGCTGTTATAAGCGTTAGATATCTATATTTGATGCTTATACAGTGTAGTGCACTTTGGTTGATGGTTGATTATTTTTCAATGCTATTATATACATGTGTTGTATGGAAATCCATATAGTTAACGCTATATGGTAATTGATTGGGTCTCATTCCAATTTAAAAGAATAAAGAATATATAAAATAAAAGTTCATGTGTTGACAGTACTCATCCATTGAGATTGGTCATGTGTTGAACGAAATATTTTAGTAATAAAATTTACATCTTTATCGATATAAAATAAAAGTTCATGTGTTGACAGTACTCATCCATTGAGATTGGTCATGTGTTGAACGAAATATTTTAGTAATAAAATTTACATCTTTATCGATATAAATTAAAAGTTCATGTGTTGACAGTACTCCTCCATTGAGATTGGTCATGTGTTGAACGAAATATTTTGATAATAACAACTATTTTGAAAAAGAAATATTTGAAATAGAATATTTGAAAATAGAAATTTATGAAGCCGTGTTGATTAGATTGACGCCATTTTGACGTGAACGATATTTATATCGATTTGAAAACGATTTCGAAATGAATTGAATTGAAAACGATTTCGAAATGAAATAAATTGAAAACGATTTCGAAATGAAATAAATTGAAAACGATTTCGAAATGAAATGAATTGAAAACGATTTCGAAATGAAATGAATTGAAAACGATTTCGAAATGAAATGAATTGAAAACGATTTCGAAATGAATTGAATATAAAACGAATTCAAATTGAATTGAAAGTAAATTGAAATGAATTCAAATTGAATTGAAATTTGAATTGAATAGAAATGAATTTTAAAACGAATTTATAAAGAAGAATTCAATTTTGATTTGAATTGAAATGGAAGTTGAAATTGCTTTTGAAACGAATTTAAAACTATTTATAAAATTCGTTTTAAATAGAACTCGACGAAATATATATTATATATATTATATATATAATATAATGGCCTGAATAGAACGCGCCGCGCCGCGGCAGTTCGTGAATTTCGACCATTTATTTCAAACGGACATTACGGGAGATCCGACCGTCGGATTCTCCTAAAACCGGAACCGTTGGGTTCGTATCGAAAAGAGCTTTCTAATGAATATTAGAAATTCAAAATCTAACGGTTGGATTTGGAATTATGTCCAAATCAAATTCGGAAAAGGTCGCTATAAGTGCAGTTCGATGGTCGTTGATGGAAATCGACTGTACGGGCCTTGATAAAATTATTAAAAATAATAATAATTTGTGTAAAATCATAAGAAATGATTTGAGAAGAATTGGGATGAAAAACTCCATATTTGAAAAGATAAAAATAGATTTTTATCGAAATGAACTAGTTTTAAACTAGAAATATAATTCTATTTATTTTTAAATAAATAAATTGAATTTAAAAAGGGTTTTGAAAATAACCAGAATATCCAATGATTGCATTGGAGTGGAATTGAATCGAAATTGTCTTCGGAATATTTCGATGTTGGAATTCGTGATTATACAGATGTTGTTATGGAAATTTGAAAGATATATATATTTATATCGTTATTTCCAATACGACATTTGTTAGTCGTAGAATTTGATATTGAATATAAGCCGATATATTTTCTATTCAGAGCCTTGTATTGAATATCGAATGTGATTTGGGTTTGTCGTGAATGGTGTCTTCACTAACACTGTTCTTGAACCCAGTTGAGAAAAGATTAAATATTTTTATTTGGATTTAATGAAGTGTACTAATTAAATGATATTTAATTGGAATTGAATTGGTATTGATTTTTGGGTTTATCGTGAACAGTGTTTTAAATAACACTTGTTCTTTAACCCGATAATTAATGGAATGTGATTTTGGGTTTATCGTGAACCGTGTTTTAAATGACACTGATTCTTTAACCCAGTTAACGATTAAAACTAAGTGGAGTTTTAATGAATCTTTAATTAGATTGAGATGATCGAGAATGGAGTATCACCAGTTTTGCTCCAGGCGATAGTTAAATCTTTAATTAGATTTGAACGTGAAATGGTAATTGAATTTACCGATAACACCGTGGTGTTAGATATGAAGTACTACCAGTTTTACTTCATGGGAGGAATAGGTTGGGATTGGGAAATTAAAAAAAATGATTACTTCGGTAAGTTTCGTTAATCCCGGCTAGTTGAATCGAAATTCAAAAGAATAGAATAAAGAATAAATTCAAGAAATTTATCTTGGATAAAATTAATGGGAACCTTTCCCTATGAATGTGAAATTTAGAAACTAACTGTCGGTTAGTCAAGAAGAATGGTTTTCTGGATATTGATCTGATGTTGGTTTTGGCCTTCGGGGTTAATATTTGGGGAATTATTCTCTTGATTAATTTACGGTTAGTGATTGATGAATTGGAATGAGGCGTATGTTGTGTTTGTGTAACACTTATTTAAATATACGCGAGTTATTCGGAAAGACCGGGTTTATCCCATTCTGAATAACTGATACGACGATAAGTCGAAGATGAAGACGATGGTCGAAGACCGGAGGTCTTCACGTCGTTTGGGTGATAACTGATGATCTTGATTGGGCTGTACACCCAAGAAGATGGAAACAGTTGGTGATCGTCCAGACATACTTGGAGATCGATGGATATGCGGGGTACTAGGTGCCTCCAGTTTCGTTCAGACCCAGAACGGACTTGTAAATGGACTGCGTGTCTGACATTGGATTTTAGTCCGTGTGATTGATCTCTATTAAATATATATCTGTTTGGCGGCGGAAAATTTATTCTCTTGCTTAACGCCCTTCTCTGAGACGTACGAGCTCAGGGGTTATATATTGATGGATATCAAACGCATGGAGTGAATTGCCTGTGTGGCATGCCTAAGTGGCAATTGATCGAGGCTTCTGTTGAAAAGCAAAGTCTTGTGGTGATGATCAAAGCACGGCCTTTGTGGCGTAGCTTTGTGTAACGTTTACTTCGCGAGTTTCACACCCGGTATGAACCAAAAACGGGAGACGGACCTCAGGGAGGGCATGCGTTTCCTTCTAGCTAAAAAGTAGCGTCAGTGGTTTTACACGCCCTGACGAGTTTGACTTATGTGGTTGTTGCTGTTGCGAGGCGCCTCGGATTGATCGGTCGTTCTCGAACCGATGGAGTCATTTAGTTGGCTCACTTACGCCCCAAAGGGCGGCGAAACGCATGTTCAGGGTTTAAGTTTAATCCACATCGGTGGACCGGCCCTGACGATCCAAGGGGCAGTTGCGGCTGTTCCTAGACATGGGCTAGATTGTCTAAAATCGGTAGAGGACGATCCCTGGCCTCGGTTCATAGATGGAAATCCAATTTCCAAATACGTGACATTTGCGGTTTTATTTGTAAACCTATATATGGCGACATGATATATGGTACCCATGCCGCCTATGATCGATACTTATGATTTGAAGTTGTTTTATACACTATGCACTTATAGTAGTATCAAATGATTTGTTTTAAACGTATCAAGCATTCTTTGGCTGTTATAAGGGAAAACCCTATCCCCCGGCTTGCGTTGCATTGTGTGATAGGACCTGGGTCTTATAACAGCTTCATTTTTCTTTATTTAGCATTGCGCTGTTGTTTTATGCACTGGTATTCTTGGGAGGAAACCCGTTCCGTGTTATACGGCGTGGTCCCTTGATTTACCTAATGATTTAAAATAAAGATTAATAATTGTTTTAGTTCTCACACCAGTCACATGACTGACCTGGAGTTTATTGTTTTAACCTAAACTCTGGGTGCCCCTATTTTGACACGGGCAGCTAGTAGTTTTGGTTTTGCAGATTTATATTCACAGGATCCTGGTTTACAGCTGGAACGATATCCGGAAAGCTTTGTATCCGTATATCTCATTCTAGTTGTGTATTGTATTATTTTCCGCTGCTATGTATTTAAATGTATTTTAAATCTCTGATATTTCTGTGTAATATTTATTCATACTCTGTATATTCTTGTATTCTGATGCATTGTTGTAATATACAGTGAAATGTTCTTTTGTATGCGTTCTGTTTGGTCTTGTTCTCAAACGATAGGGCGTTTCGAACGGCCTGGATCGGTTTAGCGACTGGTTCGGACCGAGCGAAATTCCTTGTTCGTCATAGTTGACTTAATGAGTAGGGTGTTTAGCGAGTTTCTGAACAAGTTTGTGGTAGTCTTTGTAGACGACATTCTGGTTTTCTCTAAAAATGAAGAAGAGCATGCCCTACATATTAGGGAAGTCTTAGAGACCCTACGAGCACATCAGCTAAAAGCTAAGTTCTCCAAGTGCCATTTTTGGAGAAAAGAAGTGAGGTTCCTAGGACACGTGGTCTCTAAGGAAGGGATAGTTGTGGATCCCGCTAAGATAGTGGTAATCCAAGATTGGAAAACGCCTAAGAACGCAACCGAAGTAAGAAGTTTTTAGGGCTGGCTGGCTATTATAGGAAGTTCATTAAGGACTTCGTGAAGATATCAGCCCCTCTCAATCGATCAACGAGGAAGAATTTGACTTTTACTTGGGACGTTGACTGTGACGATGCTTTCCAACGTCTGAAGAAAGCTTTGACGACAGCTCCAGTTTTAGTTTTGCCAGACGGGAGTAAGGCATTCACTGTATATACCGATGCTTGCGGGACAGGCCTTGGCGTAGTTTTAATGCAAGAGGGAAGGGTGATGTGCTATGGTGGAAGACAGTTGAAAACCCACGAGAAAAATTACCCTATCCACGACTTGGAGTTGGCGGCCATAGTTTTTTCGCTTAAGTCGTGGCATCATTATTTGCTCGGCGATAGGTTTGAGTTATATACAGAACATAAGTCGCTAAAGTATTTATTCTCTCAGAAGGACCTGAACTTGATGCAACAGAGATGGATGGAGTTTTTTGCATCCTACGATTCTGAGATCGCATATACCCCTAGCAAGGGTAACGTTGTAGCTGACGCCCTAAGTAGAAAGAAGTTAACTTTAAGTCCTTTGTATGTAGGGCGGTAGAGTTTGGAGAATATATCTTCCTTTGACTTCAGACCCTCTGTCGAATATGTACCCGGATTGTTGGCATCATTAGAGGTGCAGTCTACACTTTTAGGTCGAGTTAGAGAGGCACAGCGAAACGACCTACAATTGGTTGAGATAGTAGGCAAGCTTATAGGAGGGGAGTCCTCGAATCATCTGAATATATATGCTATAGATGAAAGAGGTTGGCTACGTAGAGATGGAAGACTTTGCGTACCACAAGACGAAAGTTTGAAGAAGGCAATTCTTGAAGACTCACATCGCTCTAAGATGACCATACATCCTGGTGGTGATAAGATGTATAGGGATATGAAGCGGGTTTTCTTTTGGGCCGGAATGAAGAAGGACGTGGCTGAGTTTGTTGCTAGATGCTTAGTGTGCCAGCAAGTCAAGGCGGAGCAAAAGAAGCCCGGAGGTTTGCTCCATCCCTTAGAGATTCCGCTTTGGAAATGGGAAAGCTTTTCCATGGATTTTGTAGATGGGTTACTGATCGACGCTAGTCTATGAATTAGAAAAGCGCGACATTTGTAATAAATTCTGCAAGCATACAGGTCGAACACAGGGAGGTGAATTAAATCAAATTATTTATCTAATCTCTTGGGCGAGTTAGACAAAACTTTGGAGGTTGATTTTGAAAATAAAACAAAACAAAATTAAAACTGTAATTTGATTCAGAACAGATCTAACTGAACCGACGATCAAATCACAATTTCAATGGAAAAGCAATGAAACTATGAATCAGATTCAAATCTAATCAAATCCAATTTAACCTATGAACGCGATTAAAATACAGAAAATAACAATGCAGAATATAAATAACAACAGGAAATAAAATTAGGATTACCGCTGAATCTAATCAGACGGTCAATCACTAATGGAAAGAAATGCAAAATACAAATAGTGTTCTACCGAATCTAATCGTGTAGACAACACTAATTGCTAAGAAATAGAAAATTGCATAAAATAAAAAGAAAATTGAGTTTTATTAATGAAGAAGAGAATAGAATGAGATATAGGATAGGATGGTGGCTACAATGCCATTACAAGGGTATTTATAGGGCAGATAGCCAAGCCCTAATGATAAATGGGCCTGGTCATTACATCACTAATTAGTTTACAAGGAGAAACATAAATAAAGCAAATTTGGGCCTTAGATAAATAAAGCAAATTTGGGCCTTTTCTCTTTTCCTCTTGTTTCCTTGACACTTCTTCATTGATTTGTGATGTGCAAAGCCTTTTTATCAATCCTTTTCTTGTCCAATAGCAACTAGATGTGAGATCTTCATCTACAATTCTTCAAAATGTAAATATATATCAATTTCATCTCTATTTCTCTACTTTTCTGGTTGCATGCGGGCTGGGTTGGAATATCTGTAAAAGTAACAAAACAATACCCAAGTAATATTTATTTATATACAAAAGATAAGAAATAAGAGCATAAAATAAACACATTTCTATGTCAATCAAATACCCCCACACTTATCTTTTACTCGTCCTCGAGTAAAACAAGAAATGAAAAACTAACTAGATAGGTCACACTTTCGTAGGAAACACGATTGCATTGAGCGCATGCAACAAGCCGTTAAACCTCTAGGTGTCCCTAGTAGGACGAGTGGTGTCTCGTGAGGGTTTTCAGTGGATACTACCCACAAAATCCAAATGCAGTATGCTATGATTCTAATGAAACTACATGAACGCAATGGACATATGCGAAAAATGAAAACACGACTTATTTCAGGAAAATGGTACAACGAATTAAGTTAATAATTTCTAATCAGTTGATTTTATTTTAGATACCTCGACTTGTCACAAATTTTCAATATAAATCAAGTTTTCAAATGTTAACTTCCAGTTTGGCCTGTTAGTTCGGTCGATAACATAGTGCAGCCATGAAATAAATTCTTAGTTTGCTTGGCACAGTTTGCAAAGTGGTATTCTAATTTTCTCATGTATGGCTAGTCAAATCAATAAGGTCAAGAAGTGTTTGGGTATCATCGCTTATTCTTTACTCTATAAAATTTTAAGATTTATGATTAAGTACATACACCTAACTAAAAAGACCAAGGTTTACCACCCATGCACTGCCTCGCGGACTAACGGAGAGTAGGTAAAGAGCTTGGCGGATTGTGCAGGCCGACTTTGACTTTGTCAACAACGTGTCGGTAATCCTTAGGTGTCCAATCTCATAAAATGAGACCAAGATATTCCAACGCTGACTTTGTCAACAACGTGTCGGATAGAGCTTGGCGGGTTTGCACACCAACGCTCGATATACAAGCAATGTTGGATACCCATGGATTACTATTATTATTATTGAAATTATAAGCACAAAAAGGGAGTTACGCGAATTCAACTTAACACAACTTAGTTTTAAAGATTTGACAAGCAATTATAAGTATTTTAAGTCCTCCACTTATTTAAACAAGGTCTACAATATAGAATAGATTTCATGGCCATCACCTAAGAATCTCCCTATGTACCGGTTACACTATTATCCCTCAAAATTAAACTTTTCATTATATTTCAAATTCGAACTTAGCTGAGAGAGAAAAATACTATCAACTGGCTGAAAATTGTAAACTTATTTTGTTGTATCAAATGAAAATGAGTCATGTTTCAAAAAAAAAAAATGGCATGTTATTACAATCTAAAGTGCATGATGGTCCTACTTAAATGGCTGAAAATAAAAAGAAATAAAAACAAAGAAAAATGAAAATGGATGAAATGCAGACTCCCCCCCACACTTGAACTAAACAGTGTCCATACTGTAACGTTTCCTAAATTTGAAAGATCGTACCCAAAGATGGATTAAATGTAAAATGACTTGTAAAATGAAATGCAATCTAACTATATGTAAGAATGGATCATATGTACAATGATATATGTGTTTACGGTGCATGCGATGCAAAGAGTTCCACCAGCTTTTTCCTCCACCCTTGGTTCTTGCCCTATGAGTTCCATTCCCACTGTGTCTAGACATGTTTTCTAACAAGCAAGAGTTTTTGAAAACCATCTCATCTTTATACCTCGATTTGTAGTCCAGGAGATAAATATCTAGGGTCGTCCTAACCTGAAGTTTCTCAACCAAGCCAGCATTCCAAAAGTAATTCATGTATTCAACAAATTTGTCAGTGTAATTTTTCAAAAATTTGTGATCGTATATAAATTCAGTGAAAGTTGAAATCTGACTATTGTTCAAGACTATGTGATCACAATTCTCAATTTCATCACTGGACAACATGTTTTCGACACTGACAATATCAGGCTTGTTTGAAACCTCAAAATCAAAATTTTCAAACTCGTGACTTGAATCTACATCTTCCTCACTTGGCAACTCATTCTCGTACAACCCAAAAAATTCTTGTTCATTAAAATCAATTTCCACTTCTGAGTTTTTGAAAAATTCACCATTTTCATTTGGTTCAATTTCCAAAATTTCAAATTTCTCGTAGTCTGAACAAGAAAGATCAAAATCTAAGCTTAAATCTTTTTCCTGAAAAGATTTGAAGTCTAAATCATTTGCTGAATTGTGAACAACTTCATTTAGATCGTTATTCTCAATCTCCAAAGTTGTAATCTGAAAATTTTCGATATCAGTAAAGAATGGATCATTTCCTGATTCATCGCATTGAATTTGATTTTGTTGCTCTCGTTGTTCCTTCAAAGATGTCAATAAAAACAAAGAAGTTCATCAGCCTTTCTATTTAGTCTTTCCTCCCTCTCTCTAAGAATGTTAAGACGATCGCTGATTTGAGAGCTCTCATTTTGGATTTCTTGATTCTCAAAATTATAGTCCACATTAATTTAACTATCAATATTATTTCCAATGTGGTAGTTGTTTGAATTTTCAGAAAACTGACAATGATATTGGAAATCATTTTGATCATAGAAATTTTGTTCATAACCAAAACTGTTAAAATTTGAGAGAGAATTGCAATTTTGGTTATTTTCAAGATGTTGATATGGGCTATAATTTTGAAAATTTTGGTTTTCAACCCAATATTGATGTGGATCAAAGCCATATTGAGATTCAAAGTTATTTTCATGTGGATGTGGCCCATAATCGATATTGTTGAAATTTGAATTGAAATCGTTGTTTCGAGTATATTTATGATTTTGAAAATGTTGGTCAGTTGAAATTTTTTGAAAATTGTTGACATTGGGCTCACGAAATTTTGGAAAATCTTGTTTCATGAGTTTCAATTCATATTCATACTCTTCAAGAGGACGTCTACTCCGATTATTGTCCCATAATTCTCTCAATGATGTTTTTGAATCAGACATTTGAATGAAATCAAGGCAAGACAGAAATTATTCCCAGTTCAAAATAGTATAAAATACTAAGCTGTGCTCTGTTAGTTAACTGACTCAATTAGAAGGGGGAAGAGGGTCTTATGGCCGTTCACGCATAGTATGAATACTAAGGGATACGACCAATGTTTTACGGGTAGTATGCAACCTCTTTTGCTAATAGTTCAATAAATTGAACTACTATATATTCGCGATCCAATTGTACGAGACAGTTGACTTCACAAAACACCACTTTTCAATTATATTATTTTGCAACGTCTATTTTTATTGTTGAAAACAGTGAGAGACAGTAGTTATGGAAATTCGTTCCTCACAAACAGATCAGAAATATCAGTCACAGTACAATCACAGAATAATAGCAGAATAAAAAAAAATTGTATAAGCAAGCCACTGCCCCTGCAGAAGATTTTTACAAGCAATTTCTATATTTTTCAAAATAGCTTCAACACCTGTAGAGTTTAGAAAAATATTACCGTGGGGTATGGCTGTCCATCCAGAAGATTTGAGTAGTTTCAGCGATTGAAATTAACTGTTCGTAGACTGGTTGATCTTTGAATCCTTGTTCGATTGCTTGAACATTACCTCTTGCTTGCTTTGAATTTGGTCTCTTTCTTCCTTTTTTTCTGTTGAAATAAAGGAAATTGCAAACTGAAAGAAACAAAAAAAATCACAATAAAACAAGGCAAGCAAAAGAAACAACCAGCTCAATAACAAATAGGAGATGAGAAGGAAAAAAAATAATACTACCTAATCAACACTAATCCGTATTTGAAGAAAAATTCAACCGGAAAAATAGAACAACTATACACCCACTGTATTGAAACATAACCCTAGCCACTCACTCAATTAAATATGCAACTTTAACGGACAAGTATAAAACCGACTCCTTTATTTGTTCCCAAAACAGATCGAAGACCCAATACAATTGCCAAAGCAATCTAAGTGCTACCAAGTTCTCAATTTCTTGGAAACAAATCACCCAAATATCAGGCACAAAAAAAAGCAAGAGCGCCCCCTTTTTCTTCCTGAAATCGACCAGAATCTAAACTCTTTTTTTTTTCTTTTTTTCAAATTGGATTGAAATTGTTCAAGTGGACGATTTGGGGTTTCGGTTCAGGCGAATCTAGGAAGAGGAGTTTGAAGTTGCGTGGACAACTGGGAGCGTGAAGTTCGGTTGTTGGTTCCTGGTGAAAGGCGTGCGGCAAGAGGACTAGTTTATGGGTTATGAGCAGGTGCGAAAAGTTGAAACGGGTCTGAGTTGGTTGGTAGAAGTCTGATGATATTAAGGTACGTGAGTATGAAGTGGATGCTGTGTGATGGCGTTTTGCTGTGAGGATGGTATTGAGAGTGAGGAGCTTGGTATTGAGGTACGTGAGTATCGAGATTGAGTGGGGAGTCTGCGATCTGCGTTTGGACTGGTGGTTGATGGCGGTTTGGCTTTGTGCGATTAGGGTAATTGAAAGATGGGGGTGTTCAGGTTTTGGTTGTAGGAGGCGCAGATGTCTGTTATGACGTGGAGAGATGATGTTGTGAGATGAATTGGTTTGAGGGGTTATAGGAAGCTTTTGAGTTTGTGGTGGTGGATTTATAAAGGCTGATGGTGAAAAGGATTGTGGTACTGGTTTGATGTTGGCTAGGACGTGGGATGGTAATGGAGATGAAGATGTTGAACAGTGAGATACAACGTTTATGTTTTGTGAGATGATCGTGTATGAATGTTATGGTAGGGGTTCGATGGGTGTGGGTTCTTGCAGAGTTATGTTGGAGGATGGGGGTTTCGGATTTTGGTTAGAAGGGAACTGTTTGTTGTTATGGAGTCTGATGGACTAGCAGATGAGAGTTGATCTTTGAAGGTCACGGCTTGATGATGTCTGGTAGAGAAAATGGAAGGACTGGGTGCGTGATATTGACGTTTGCATTGATGATGTTGAATTGTGGGTTTGAATGAGGTCTGTGCGTGGTGGGTAGAAGAAGATGGTGGTCAGAAGAAAAACAGAAAGAAAACAGGAGGAGAGAGAAAATTGCGAAGAGATTTTTTTTCTTGTTTTTTTTTGCTTGTAAAAGAGAAATACCCGAATTTGGCAAGTTATATAAAATTGAAAAGGAGTGTAAAAGGAAAAGGAAAGAAGTTAAAGAAGAAAAGCAATTTTTTCTATGCATTTGTAAACAAAAAGAGAATTTGACAGAAAGAAAAAAAAGAAAATAGATGGGAAAGGGGAATGATGTCTGGTTTAGTAGGGGGGTTGATGAAGTATTGACTGAAGTTCTGAGATGCTGGGGAAAAGAATTAGCAGAAAGAAGGAAGGAAATTTGTATAATTTTTTTTAGAAGGTTTGTAAAAGAAGAAGGTGAGAAGTTGGAAAGAAATAGATGAGAAAAGGGAGATAGAATGGTGGAAATTTGGCAAGATTTTTTTTTGATTTTTTTTCTTTTATTTCGAAGATTACTGTTTCAATTAGTAATAACAAATCAAGCAGTCAAGATCTTTTTTTTTCTTTTCTATATACAGCAAAACAAAAGGAAAAAAAATAAAAGAAAACAAAAACTAACACGAATCAGAAATTAAACAAATAATAAAATTTAACCGTTACCTCCCCGGCAACGGCGCCAAAAACTTGATCGACGCTAGTCTATGAATTAGAAAAGCGTGACATTTGTAATAAATTCTGCAAGCATACAGGTGTTTAGCATACAGGTCGAACACAGGGAGGTGAATTAAATCAAATTATTTATATAATCTCTTGGGCGAGTTAGACAAAACTTTGGAGGTTGATTTTGAAAATAAAACAAAACAAAATTAAAACTGTAATTTGATTCAGAACAGATCTAACAGAACCGACGATCAAATCACAATTTCAATGGAAAAGCAATGAAACTATGAATTAGATTCAAATCTAATCAAATCCAATTTAACCTATGAACGCGATTAAAATACAGAAAATAAAAATGCAGAATATAAATAACAACAGGAAATAAAATTAGGATTACCGCTGAATCTAATCAGACGGTCAATCACTAATGGAAAGAAATGCAAAATACAAATAGTGTTCTACCGAATCAAATCGTGTAGACAACACTAATTGCTAAGAAATAGAAAATTGCATAAAATAAAAAGAAAATTGAGTTTTATTAATGACGAAGAGAATAGAATGAGATATAGGATAGGATGGTGGCTACAATGCCATTACAAGGGTATTTATAGGGCAGATAGCCAAACCCTAACCCTAACCCTAATGATAAATGGGCCTGGTCATTACATCACTAATTAGTTTACAAGGAGAAACATAAATAAGCAAATTTGGGCCTTAGATAAATAAAGCAAATTTGGGCCTTTTCTCTTTTCCTCTTGTTTCCTTGACACTTCTTCATTGATTTGTGATGTGCAAAGCCTTTTTATCAATCCTTTTCTTGTCCAATAGCAACTAGATGTGAGATCTTCATCTACAATTCTTCAAAATGTAAATATATATCAATTTCATCTCTATTTCTCTACTTTTCTGGTTGCTTGCGGGCTGGGTTGGAATATCTGTAAAAGTAACGAAACAATACCCAAGTAATATTTATTTATATACAAAAGATAAGAAATAAGAGCATAAAATAAACACATTTCTATGTCAATCAGTTACCAAGATCGAGGAAGGGTAATACGGGGATTTGGGTATTTGTAGACCGACTTACTAAAAGTGCCCATTTTATTCCCGTCAAAAGTAAAAGGACCGCCGCATGGTTAGCATCTATTTACCTTCGAGAGATAGTTCGTTTGCATGGCATACCCTCCAGCATTGTGAGCGATAGAGATCCTATTTTCACAAGTGAATTTGGGAAGAGCTTACAAGAGGCGGTTGGAAAGCAATTATGCTTAAGTACCGCTTATCATCCTCATATGGACGACCAGACCGAGAGGGTGAATAGGATTCTAGAAGACCTTATGAGGCTATGCATTCTAGACTTTGGAGGAACATGGGAAGAACACCTTCCACTAGTAGAGTTCGCCTATAATAATAGTTTTCAGGCTAGCATTGGCATGACACCTTTTGAGGCTCTTTATGGACGATCGTGCCGATCACCTATGTGTTGATGGGAATCTACGGATAAGGTTTTTCTTGGATCCGAAATGATTAGGGAGACTTCGGAGAAGATAGACCTGATTCGACGGCGAATGAAGATGGCACAGGACCGATAGAAGTCATATGCTGATAGGAGACGAACCGATCTTGAATTCAATATTGGGGACATGATTTTTTTTAAGGTGTCACCATTAAGAAACGTAGTCCTTTTTGGATCAGTAGGGAAGTTGGCACCGAGGTTCATAGGACCCTTTCCAATTACGGCGAGGATTGGACTGATGGCGTATAGAATAAAATTACCAGAGAAGCTTAACGGAGTTCTTGACGTGTTTCACGTTTCACATTTGCGTAAGTGTTTACATGATACGACGGAAGTGGTAGAGCCTAGCACGCTCGAAGAAGTGGAAGTAGAACGCAATGCCACGATCAGATGAGCTCCTACACGCATTCTCGGATCGAAGGTCAAAAAGCTTCGCAACAAAGAGGTCAAGTTGGTCAAAGTGCAATGGGGAGATGATCAAAGAGACGCGACTTAGGAGGCGGAAGATAAGATGCGTACGTTGCACCCTTTCCTTTTTGAGGGTATGTTTTGATTTCTCCTTTTTCTACCGCTTTGTTGATACTTGTCCTATCTTTTAGTATTATCTTTGCGATGACATCTTCGATCTTTAGTTAGGAAGAACCCTATGGTTGAAACATGTGTTTGAGACATGTTATGTCTGATGGATGCAAGTGGTTGCTAGTGGTTGCTCGTGGATGCATATACACACACCTTAGGCACTAGATCGGCTCAATCACCTTCATATTGCATATAAATGTGTGTGCATACTTAAGTTAATGGATGTATAATGGTTGTGTCATCATATGGATGCTGCATTTTGATGAATGGTTGTGCACACATGTAGAAATAATATGTATCGATAGGATTCTTTCGCATACATATGGGACGCATAGCACTATCATGATTTGCATTTAGGAGTTCAACTGAATAAGTAGACCGCCTGATTTTACATTAGATAAGGAACATATACACACACTACTTGCATATGTTCATACAACATTAGAAATTTTGTAAGGACAATGGATGCCTGTGTTTGATGGTTGAGTAGATGGATGATTGGATGTTAGGATATGCATTCTCCTTAACTTGGAGATTTCGGGGGCGAAATCCTTTAAGGAGGGGAGAATGTAACCCCCCGTAAATTTAAAGATTAAAGTTAACAAATTAAAGAATACTTAAATTTAAATGTAAGAATCAAGGGAAACGTGTTACGCCATTGTGTTTGTCTCGGAATTCTGGTTGAGATAGAGTCCGAGTTTGCGTAAATTGGCCTTCGTATGAAGAAGTTATGGCTGTCGGAAGTTTCCAGAAAATTCAAATAAATTCAAACAGCTCAGGTTCAGAAAAAAATATAGCAGGGACCAGGTCGACCAGGGGGTCGACCCTAGTGTCGACCTCCCCCTATACAAGTCGACCTTAGAGTCGATCTAGGGGTCGACCTGCCCCCCTCCCCCCTCCCCCGGGGCAGATATGAAAGATGACGATTTTGTGACTCAATGCTGAGTCATTAGGGCTGAGGTGTCACCCTATCTTGAGTGGATGGTCTTTATTGATTCTAGGTTGATCGGATGGCCTAAATTAATCCTAAATTCTGTATAGCACATGTAGACTCAAACCCTAAAACCAAATAAAAATTAGAACCATGTGATATACACGTAAATGTGTATATTTTATCCGCTTATTTATCTTATTTTATCTTTTAAATAATTGATATTGTGTATTTATAGCTGTGTTTTCAGATTGTTGACAAGAAGCATGGTTTAGAGCATTTGATGGATAAAGCATGAAGAATTTGCTTAAAAAGAGTGAAGTTTAAAATTGCTAAAGCTTGAAGAATCTAAAGCTTGAAGAACGGTTGCAATTATATTTCAGTTAAGAAGATTTGGCTCAATAAAGACTCAAACCGCATTCACATTAGCTCATTTAGAAGGCCTCTTACTCATGTTGCGTTCACACTAGCCTATTTGCTAGACCACTCACTCTAAAGCTGCGTTCACACTGGCTTATATGTTATTTGGGTTATTTCTTTAGTCCCACATTATGTAATTAGCTAGCTAGCCTTTGTCATATCAGCTATAAATACATTGTATCTTAGTCTTGTAAAAAACACATTAGGTTTTATTCTGTAATTCTCTTCTTGGAATAAAATCATTCTCTCCCTTTCTTTTTACTTTTTATTTATTTTATTTAAGTTCATGTTATTTATTTTCTTTTTCTCTTCTTCTTTAGCTATGTCTAGCTAATCCCCTTTGATTAGGGGGTGATGATGCTGATAGTATGATTCAATATGAATCACATAGCCAAAAGATGAGGACTGTATACATGTAGATCTGGATCTGAATTAAGGGTTAGATCTGAACCTTCATACCCTATGTCGTTTAAGAGCTGTGCTCCTTCACAGGGTATATTCGAGTTCAATCTAACACTTATCAGATTTAGATTTAATATTTAGGGTTTTAGAAATAAAATAGTGAAACTGTCCTGATAGCCTATGGTTGTAGAGCTGAGCTCCTGCATAGGCTATGCTTGTCGTTATTTACATATTTGTTTCTAAAAACCTATTATCGTTGATTCATGTTTGTGACAGAAACATGTATTTGATCTGGTTAATCTTTTGGCTATTGATGATTATGAATCTGATCTATGTCATTATCCCCTAATTGCTTTCACTTATTGTTAAAACTCTCTTTTTATTTAATTTCTGCTATTTTCTTTGTTTTCAACCAATCAAAAGTTAGGGATAACTTGATAGGATTTATTAATAAAATAATTTGGTCCCAGAGTTTGACACCCTCTACAACGATCCTTGTTGTTTAGGAAAGACGAACGAATTTTACAGTTGTTTACAATTGTATAATTTGTTCGCAAACAAATTTTGGCGCCGTTGCCGGGGACCAAAATAATTTTTATTTTTAAATCCTTCGGGTTATAGTTTTATTTCTATTTTATTATTAAAAAAAAAAGCACAAAAAAATATTTTTATTTTTATGTCTTTTGTTTTCTTTTGATGTATAGAAAAATATCTCTTGATTAGTTGTTGATTTGTACTGCTGATTAAGAGAAAGAAAAAAAAACTTGCAATTTTTGTTTTATTTGTTTCCTTTCTTTTACTTTCCGTTCCTTTTGTTTACAAATTCACTCTTTTTACAATTCTTAAAAAAAATTCCTTTGCAAATTTTCCTTCTGTAGCAAAATTTTCTTTTTCTTCATATAAAAAAAACACAAAAAATATTTTTATTTTATTTTGTTCTCTTTTTTTTTAGGATAGATAAAAAAAATCTTGTTGGTTGATTTGGTATTTGATTTGTGATACCGTATATCTACCGAATAAGAGAAAAAAATGCTTGCCTTTTGTTTTGTTTCCTTTCATGTATAGAAAAAAATATTGATTGACTCGATTTGGTGTTATCCTATGATACCGTAATCTTCCAATTAAGAGAATAAAAAACTTGCCACTTTTTGTTTTCAATTTCCTGTTTTTTTTTTCAATTTATTTCTTTCCCCTTTCGTTGCCTTTTCTTTCTACAAAAATAAATAAATAATAAAAAAAATTAACACTACTCATCACAATATTCTTCAACCAAACTATCTTCTTCTTGGTATTTTGCTACACCATACTCCTCCACGCCCATCTTCCCATCCCTCCCAATCAACCATATCGGTTGCAAGTGCCTCAACGAATAGCCTCCTACGCCACACCCAGTTCAACACATACCTCCACTGCTTTCTGCCTACTTCCACCAAAGCCTTTCACATCACCAACCCCAAGCCATAGCATATCCCAATTCCTAAACCCATCATCACGTCCACACTCTTGTCTCATAATCCCAGTCCAGACCATACCCATTAGCCCCATCGTCAGTTCGACCAATCCCATCCTTTATCTCCCATAAAAAAGTAGCACCCTTGCTTCAATAAACCTCTTCCTTACCATCCTCTTTTCAGCAACCCTACCCTCTTAGCCAATCACGCAAATCACCATTGTCTACTGGAACCAATCCATCTTCACATCTCCACAACTGCAAACGCACTGTTCAAAATACATACAAACCTCCTCCCGCACGTCAAACAATTCCTCTTCACCACACCATTCATACAGCAAACGCACCCCCTAGTTCAACGCTAAACACTGAACCGTACCTTCTCCGAATACCTTCTTTGACGTGAACAGTGCCCTACCATCGAACTGAAGTATCCCTCCGCCTTGAACTCGAACAACAAACCGCAAATAAACTTCACAACCCCTATCTTTTCTAGAAATTGAAACTCACATCGTCGGAAACCCAAATCAGCAGTTGAACCTCCTGGACGCTCAAGTCAACAGGCCTCGGTCCCCAACTGAGCCAACTGCCCCTCTTTGCTTTTGGTGTCGAAAGCTAATTAAAAAAAAATTGGTCTGAATTTTGATCTCCGATTTTGATTGTTTCTGGAATAAAAGCGTGTCTTTTTCTTGGGATTATAGGTTAGCAGTTGGGCTTTTGCTAGCTTGCGGGCTTCTGAAATTGTTTTTATTCATATGGTTTTTTTTTCTGTGTGTTTGGTGGAATACATATAGTGTTCCCTTAGTTTTATTTGGCGTGTACTTTTGAATTGGTTTAGTTGCTTTATTGTTTTAGTCTCCTTTGTTTTGTTTCTGTTTAAAGGTGTACTTTTTGTTGTTGGTGAATTAGTGTCAGTCAAACGTTCTAAAAAAAATCAACTTTCTTTGTTTAATTAGCGTTAGTTCTGTTTTGTTTTTTCATTTTTTTTACTCGTGTGATTTTTAGTTTGATTTTTGTTTTTATTCTCTTTCTCTTTAAAGAAAAAATCAGAAAAAATCTCATCTTCCTTTTGTTTAATTAGGCTTAGTTTGGTTTTGTTTTTATTTGTTCTCATTTTATTTTCATTTTAATTTTCATTAAAAAAAAGAGAAAATTTTCAAAAGCAGAGGACAATTCAAGGTTCGAGCGGTTGCACACCAAGTGAGGTGTGAACGCGCTAGCGCGACTCAACTGCACTGGACGGACTACCGATCAAGGTGAGTATTTTTTATCTCTATAGGGACCGCTGCTGCAAATAAAAAATATATAGACATTGCTTGTAAAACTCTTCTACAGGGCATCGGCTTGCTTGTAAAAAAAAATTTTGTTTTTTATTTATTTCTGCAATTGACTGTTCCGAGACTGTTCATTCTGTGACTGAAAAAAAAAATTGCATTCATCGTAGTTTTGTTTTTACTTTCTAAGGACTTCATTATATTTTGACAATTTGGTTTAGTTCAAACGGATTATTTCTCGGTGTCTAGACTACGGCAGAGTAATAACTGTTTATAAATATTACGGTGATTCGTAAATATTATATCGGTTGTTCCTCTGAAGGTACTTAAACCTTCGGCTGCATTGCTAGGGTGATTCCTGGTGCACCGATAACTCCTGTCCGTTAACTGGCTGAGAAGTCTTCTGTTGAAATAAATCAAACCGTCATTATATAATTCTAGAAATTGTAAATTGCATTAGGTTCATTTAAAAAAAAAATCTTTTGTGTCTAATTCTTTTTCTCTAAAAAAAAAAAATTCGCTTCTCAAATTTGTTTTTTTTTCCTCTCATCTTCCCTTATTCTTCTCGCTAGTGCATGCGTCATTGGACTCGTGACCCTTCGGATAATCATTTAGTTCGAACAAACATTTCTTTAACCATGGCCGAAGAAAATCCCCCTCGATCTCTTATGGATAGATACTTCCCCGATCGGGTTTCTATTCCTTCTTGTATCATATTGCCCGCCCCAACGGGTAACCACTTTGAAATTCATTCGAATCACATAAATACTCTTCCAAAGTTCGGCAATTTAGAATGTGATGATCCTTATATCTTCTTGACCAAATTTGAACAAGTTTGTGCAACCATGAAATTTCAACAATTAAGTGATGATGGAATCAAACTTAGGTTAATTCCATTTGCACTTACCAATTATGCTGAGAAATGGTTGTATAGCCTGCCTTCAAATACAATTGGAACTTGGGGTGAATTTGTGAACATTTTTCTAAAGAAATTTTACCCTTTGGAAAAAACATCTAAAATTTGAAATGAAATCGTCAATTTTCGTCAACTTGGGGGTGAATCCTTTGCAAAATATTTTGAAAGATTTAAAGAGCTTCTAGTCAAATGTCCACATCACAATTTTGAAAAATGGACTCTTTGTCAAATTTTATACGATGGACTTGAAAATAACTCTCGAACCATGCTCGAATCAATGTGCCAAGGAAATTTTCTAGCCCAAGATCACAATGTCGCTTGGCAATTTCTTGAAAATTTGGCCGAAAAATCAGCTCAATGGGAAAGATCTAACGAGAAATCGATTTATTCCCGATCTAGTGCTCATTCGGTAGGATCATCAGTTGCCTTAGAAGCAAAAATAGACGCGATGATATCCAAATTCGATAATGTCCTTTCATCAACTCAAATAAATCAAGCTCAAGCGTCTCAGACCTCATGTTACAAATGTAACGATCCTAACCACATAGCTGATCAATGCCCACATTCATTGGAACAACTCAACGCATTTAACAAAGCTAGGAATGACCCATTCTCCCCAACGTACAATCCAGGTTGGAGAAACCATCCTAACTTCTCTTGGACCCAAAACAATGCAAATTTGAATGCGGTTCGACCTTCTTTTCAATCATTTTCGAATAATCCTTCGAAACCTCCCTTTCAACAAACTCAATTCCAACATCCTGCGTCACCTTCTCAAAACCAAGCGCAACAATCTTTTGTTCCCCAAGACGATAAACGATTGACATCACTTGAGAAAACTCTCGAAGAATTGACTAAAGCGACGACCCAAAATCTCCAATCAAATACCAATCTTCAAAATTTATTGACTTCGCAATGCAAAACACGAGTCAATCGATTACTAAACTTGAAATGCAAATGAGTCAGTTAGCCACTTCCGTAAGCGAACGGGAAAGAGGCACTTTCCCGAGTCAACCCATTCCAAACCCCAACCGTCAAAATCCTAACTCCAACCAAATTCACATCATTCAAGATTCAAACGTTAGTCACTTGAATGCGGTCACGACTCTTAGATCTGGAAAAAAGATTGACAACCATGTGGTTAACCCAAATGCTTTACCGGACGATCTTCCAAACCCTCTCGAAAATTCGACCAACTCAGATCAAAACATTGAGCCAATTTCTGACAAGGACCATCCTCAAACTCAAGTAGCCCAACCTACTGAGTTGTCTGCTCCATTTCCTCATAGACTCCGACCTAGGAAAAAGACGGATCAGCTAGAAAAAATCCTTGAAATATTTAAGCAAGTTAAAGTGAACATTCCTCTTTTAGATATTATACAACAAGTTCCACAATACGCAAAATTTCTAAAAGATATGTGCACTCAAAAACATCATACACATGTACCTAAGAAAGTGTTTCTAGCGGCAACTCTAAGCGAAGTCTTGTCCCAATCGATGCCAGTGAAATACAAAGATCCTGGCTGCCCCACAATATCATGTACTATTGGGGACAAGAAAATCGATAGATGCCTGCTAGACTTAGGTGCTAGTGTTAACTTGCTTCCATATTCCGTCTATCGCCAATTAGGGCTAGGAGAATTGAAACCCACCAAGGTTACCCTTCAGCTTGCTGACCGTTCAATTAAGAAACCTGTGGGCGAAATCGAGGATGTGTTGATCAAAATAGGCGAATTCATCTTTCCAGTTGATTTCATTGTCTTAGAAACTCAACAGGTTAGCAATCCTGCAAACCAGATCCCTTTGATTCTAGGATGACCCTTCTTAGCAACCTCTAATGCTCTCATCAACTGTAGAAATGGGTCTATGAAACTTCATTTTGGTAACATGACTGTCGAGCTAAACATCTTCAGAACTGAAAACTCTCTTAACTCTTATGTGGACCAGTTTTCTAAAATCCATGCTGTCCACGATAATGAATCTGAGCTCGACCATCTGAATAATGAAATTGAATCGAATTACGAAACCTTATTTTAAGATATTCCCGAAAATGTCTCTGATTCGATTCCTGTCGAGCCTCTCACAAATGAGTCTATCCCTCAACCAATTTCTTCGGTTGAGCCGCCCCCAAAATCTGAACTCAAAGTGTTGCCCAGTCATCTTAAGTACACTTACTTAGGAGATAATGAAACTTTTCCTATCATCATCGCTTCTGACCTTACTTTAGAGCAGGAACAATTGCTCCTTCCCATTCTTAAGAAAAATAAGGAGGCAATTGGTTGGTCCATGGCTGATATTAAGGGGATTAGTCCTTCGATAGTCCAACATCGAATCCACCTTGTAGATGATGCCAAACCCACTCGTGATCCCCAACGTCGACTAAACCCTATCATGAAAGAAGCAGTTCGTGCTGAAATCCTTAAATGCCTTGACAATGGAATCATCTACCCTATTTCTGATAGTCAATGGGTTAGTCCGATTCATGTCGTACCTAAGAAATCAGGAATTACCGTGATCCAAAATGAAGCTAACGAGCTTATCCCGACCCGCACCCAGACCGGTTGGCGTGTTTGCATTGACTATAGGAAACTTAACGCGGCAACACGTAAGGATCATTTCCCTCTGCCATTTATCGATCAAATGTTAGAACGACTAGCTGGTCATGAGTACTACTGTTTCCTTGATGGGTACTCGGGCTATAATCAAATCCCTATCGCTCCTGAGGACCAAGAGAAAACCACTTTCACTTGTCCGTTTGGTACATTTGCGTACCGACGTATGCCTTCTGGTCTCTGTAATGCACCTGCAACCTTTCAGAGGTGCATGATTAGCATTTTTTCTGATATGATCGAGCGATTTTTGGAAGTGTTCATGGATGATTTTTCCATATTTGGTGATTCTTACTCTGAGTGTTTACATCATCTCGATCTTGTTCTTAATCGCTGTAAAGAGAAACACTTAACGCTTAATTGTGAAAAGTGTCACTTCATGGTTAAACATGGCATTGTTTTGGGACATGTCATCTCTAACGAAGGAATTGAAGTTGATAAAGCCAAAATCGAAGTTATCTCTAATCTTCCCATTCCCAAATCTGTTAAGGACATCCGATCCTTTTTAGGTCATGCTGGCTTCTATCGTCGCTTCATAAAGGATTTCAGCAAAATCACTCGACCTCTGACTAACCTTCTTGGTAAGGATGTTCCTTTCGACTTCAATTCTGAGTGCATTTCATCTTTTGAGCATCTTAAAAATGAACTTGTCTCTGCTCCTATCATTTGCTCTCCCAACTGCCTTTTGAAATCATGTGTGACGCCTCGAACTTCGCTGTAGGCGCTGTCTTAGGACAACGAATTGATAAAATTCTTCATGTCATTTACTACGCGAGTAAAACTCTGAACGACGCTCAAATCAATTATACTACAACTGAAAAGGAACTCTTGGCAGTTCTCTTTGCTCTAGAAAAATTCAAGCCTTATCTAGTTGGTTCACACATCACTGTTTATACCGATCATTCCGCACTTAGGTACCTTTTCTCTAAAAAGGATGCTAAGGCTCGTCTCATTCGTTGGATCCTTCTACTTTAAGAATTTGACCTTACCATTAAGGATAAAAAAGGATCCGACAACGTTATTGCGGACCACTTGTCTCGTCTTCCAAATGCCCCGTCTTCTTCTCTTCCAATCAACGAGAATTTCCCTGATGAACAGCTGTTTTCTCCATCCACTGATCCTTGGTTTGCTGACATTGTTAACTACTTAGTCACCAAGCAGACCCCTTCTTTTTGGTCTAAGCAGGATAAACACAAATTCTTTTCTCAAGTGAAACATTTTTATTGGGACGACCCCTATCTTTTCAAGTATTTTCCCGACCAAATCATTCGAAGATGTGTTCCTGACACCGAAATTCACAGTGTCCTCTCTTTCTGTCATGACCAAGCATGCGGTGGTCACTTCGGTCCCAAAAAGACAGCCGAAAAGGTTCTCCAATCGGGTTTCTACTGGCCGAACCTTTTCAAAGACACGTACGAATTTTGCAAAACTTGTGATCGATGTCAATTCTTGGGGAAAATTTCTAAACGGAATATGATGCCCCTAAACCCCATTCTAGAGGTCGAAATTTTTGATGTGTGGGGTATAGACTTCATGGGACCCTTCCCTAATTCTTTTGGGAACCTTTACATTCTCTTAGCTGTTGATTATGTTTCCAAATGGGTCAAAGCTGTACCGTGCAAAACAAACGATAACAAGGTTGTTGTGCGCTTCTTGAAAGAAAACATCTTTTCTAGGTTTGGCATACCTCGCACAATAATCAGTGATAAGGGTACACACTTCTGTAATCGTTCTTTTGAAGCTCTCATGAGAAAATATTCGATAACCCACAAGTTATCCACTCCTTATCACCCTCAAACTTGTGGGCAAGTTGAAGTATCGAATAGGCAGATTAAACAAATCCTTGAGAAAACCGTGAATCGAAATCGTAAAGATTGGTCTCAAAAGTTAACCGATGCTCTTTGGGCTTACCGCACCGCTTTCAAAACAAACTTGGGTATGTCCCCTTATCGGTTGATTTTTGGTAAACCATGTCACTTGCCAGTTGAACTAGAACATAGGGCGTTATGGGCAATAAAAACTTTGAATCTTGATTTAGAGCAAGCAGGTGAACATAGGAAGCTTCAACTTAATGAACTTGATGAAATTAGAAATGATGCCTATGAAAATGAACGAATTTACAAGGACATAACAAAAGTTTTTCATGATAAATCAATTTTACGTAAAACTTTCATGCCAGGACAAAAAGTTTTCTTGTATGACTCAAAACTGCATCTATTTCCGGGTAAGCTAAAATCTAGATGGACAGGACCTTACACTGTACGGACCGTTTTTCCGTATGGTGCGGTAGAAATTGAGAATCCAACTGATGGATCATCCTTTAAGGTCAATGGTCAACGCCTTAAACCTTACTTGGAACCAATACCCAACCAAGAGGAACAGCTCATGGTCCTCCATGAGCCACATTACATTCTGTAAGACGCACTGACCCTCTTTTGTACATATGTAAATATTCTCTTATATGTTTTTCCCTTTCACTAAGATATGTCTGATTAAGACTGTGAGGACACAGTCACACTCAAGTGTGGGGGGAATTTACATTACATCAGCAATCAAATTTTATGAAGTAGGTCATTCGTTGAACAAGGATTAACTTAAAATTCATAAATAACACCTTGGTTCTTGTTTGATAAGTTGAATTTTTGGGTTATGGGAATGAACATTATTTATTCATTGAATTGTAATGTGTCTTTTTAAGATGCTAGCTTGAGACTGTGCAGACGTTAGTTGTGTTCTGGAGTAAGCGTGTCAACCTTTGTTATACATGTTAGAATGTGCAAGTAAAAATAATCAAAAAAAAAATCAAGAAATAAAAGGATTTTGCACCTACATTTGCTGGATTTTCTGAGTTCGTTTTCATGCATAATATTTTCTTTTCACTCAAATTTTCAAAATCGTAAGTTCTAAAATCCACTTGGCCCAATTAAGGAGAAATGACTCATTGTAGCATTCTTCTTCGGTACCCCACATTATTCAAACCCAAGTTTTAGTCGATTTACATCCATGTTTCGACAAGTTTATCTTATATTGGTATACTCAAGAATCTTGTTTAAAGGTCAAAAACGTCACTTTTTATACCAATATTACACCACCCACTCCGTACTTGTTTTAAGGTAGGATAACCATATACCACATCTTATTTTATAAGGGTTATCTATCTTACGAAACTTTGCTTATCATTCCTTTCATCTTTTTGTATAACAAAAATCCAGACTTGTGTGTTGAATTAAGGTTATAGAAGTAGAGTAACTATGGCACAAAACTTTCCTTTCATGAAGTGTTGGTTCAGTAGAGGAGGAATCAAATGAAATAAAATATGGTGTCATTCCATTCCATTTCCACTCATCATTCATCATGCAAATATGAAGAAAAAAAAACATGTGAAAAAGAAAAAAGAAAAAAAAAAGAGAGAGAAAGAAAGAAAAAGAAGAAAAAATGAAATAAAGAGAGAGTCTCTCAGAATAAAATAGTCATTCATCATTCTTGACTATAAAGCATTCATTTCCATTCCATCCATATCCACCACACCGTACTTGGAAGCGAGGATTGTAGTAGAGGAGATGAAAGGAAACAAAATGTCTATATGTGCCTTAGTATTACTTTATCTTTTGTAGCTTGAAGTTCAACTAATACACTTGCCCTCTCATCTATAATATTTTTTAGAACTTACAAAATTTTCCTTCATCTATGCATAACTCACATCCAATACATTACAGTTACGGTGGTGCAAAATTATTCAAAAAAAAAAAAAAGGTTGAATAAATGATTGGGTGCACATTGTCGATGTGTAGAACTTTGGTTGACACCACGCTCTTAACCTTCAAGACAATTACAGTGTTATCAAGGAATTACGATTCAGCTTGAAAAATCTTATTCATTTTCGCACCAATAATGGGATGGACAATTGGAACTAAACCGTTATTATTGAAGTTAGGTGAAATCCTTGGAATGTGAAAGACCTTAAATATATTGTTTGATTAATCCGCGTACATAAGACGCTTTGGATTTTGTGGGTAGTATCCGCTGAAAACCCTCACGAGACAACACTCGTCCTACTGGGGACACCCAGAGGTTTAACGGCTTGTTGCATACGCTAAATGCAATCGTGTTTCCTACAAAAGTGTGACATATCTTAGTTTAGTTTATTCGAGGACGAATAAAAAGATAAGTGTGGGGGTATTTGATACACACGTAAATGTGTATATTTTATCCGCTTATTTATCTTATTTTATCTTTTAAATAATTGATATTGTGTATTTATAGCTGTGTTTTCAGATTGTTGACAAGAAGCATAGTTTAGAGCATTTGATGGATAAAGCATGAAGAATTTGCTTAAAAAGGATGAAGTTTAAAATTGCTAAAGCTTGAAGAACGGTTGCAATTATATTTCAGTTAAGAAGATTTGGCTCAATAAAGACTCAAACCGCATTCACATTAGCTCATTTAGAAGGCCTCTTACTCATGTTGCGTTCACACTAGCCTATTTGCTAGACCACTCACTCTAAAGCTGCGTTCACACTGGCTTATATGTTATTTGGGTTATTTCTTTAGTCCCACATTATGTAATTAGCTATCTAGCCTTTGTCATATCAGCTATAAGTACATTGTATCTTAGTCTTGTAAAAAACACATTAGGTTTTATTCTGTAATTCTCTTCTTGGAATAAAATCATTCTCTCCCTTTCTTTTTACTTTTTGTTTATTTTATTTATGTTCATGTTATTTATTTTCTTTTTCTCTTCTTCTTTAGCTATGTCTAGCTAATCCCCTTTGATTAGGGAGTGATGATGCTGATAGTATGATTCAATATGAATCACATAGCCAAAAGATGAGGACTGTATACATGTAGATCTGGATCTGAATTAAGGGTTAGATCTGAACCTTCATACCCTATGTCGTTTAAGAGCTGTGCTCCTTCGCAGGGTATATTCGAGTTCAATCTAACACTTATCAGATTTAGATTTAATATTTAGAGTTTTAGAAATAAAATAGTGAATCTGTCCTGATAGCCTATGGTTGTAGAGCTGAGCTCCTGCATAGGCTATGCTTGTCGTTATTTACATATTTGTTTCTAAAAACCTATTATCGTTGATTCATGTTTGTGACAGAAACATGTATTAAATCTGGTTAATCTTTTGGCTATTGATGATTATGAATCTGATTTATGTCATTATCCCCTAATTGCTTTCACTTATTGTTAAAAGTCTCTTTTTATTTAATTTCTGCTATTTTCTTTGTTTTCAACCAATCAAAAGTTAGGGATAACTTGATTGGATTTATTAATAAAATAATTTGGTCCCAGAGTTCGACAACCTCTACAACGATCCTTGTTGTTTAGGAAAGACGAACGAATTTTACAGTTGTTTACAATTGTATAATTTGTTCGCAAACAAATTTTGGCGCCGTTGCCGGGGACCAAAATAATTTTTATTTTTAAATCCTTCGGGTTATAGTTTTATTTCTATTTTATTATTAAAAAAAAGACAAAAAAATTTATTTTATTTTGTTCCCTTTTGTTTTCTAGCATGAATTTACATTACATCAGCAATCAAATTTTATAAAGTAGGTCATTCATTGAACAAGGATTAACTTAAAATTCATAAATAACACCTTGGTTCTTGTTTGATAAGTTGAATTTTTGGGTGATGGGAATGAACATTATTTATTCATTGAATTGTAATGTGTCTTTTTAAGATGCTAGCTTGAGACCGTGCAGACGTTAGTTGTGTTCTGGAGTAAGCGTGTCAACCTTTGTTATACATGTTAGAATGTGCAAGTAAAAATAATCAAAAAAAAAAAATCATGAAATAAAAGGATTTTGCACCTACATTTGCTGGATTTTCTGAGTTCGTTTTCATGCATAATATTTTCTTTTCACTCAAATTTTCAAAATCGTAAGTTCTAAAATTCACTTGGCCCAATTAAGGAGAAATGACTCATTGTAGCGGTCTTCTTCGGTACCCCACATTATTCAAACCCAAGTTTTAGTCGATTTACATCCATGTTTCGACAAGTTTATCTTATATTGGTATACTCAAGAATCTTGTTTAAAGGTCAAAAACGTCACTTTTTATACCAATATTACACCACCCACTCTGTACTTGTTTTAAGGTAGGATAACCATATACCACATCTTATTTTATATGGGTTATCTATCTTACGAAACTTTGCTTATCATTCCTTTCAGCTTTTTGTATAACAACAATCCAGACTTGTGTGTTGAATTAAGGTTATAGAAGTAGAGTAACTATGGCACAAAACTTTCCTTTCATGAAGTGTTGGTTCAGTATAGGAGGAATCAAATGAAATAAAATATGGTGTCATTCCATTCCATTTCCACGCATCATTCATCATGCAAATATGAAGAAAAAAAATATGTGAAAAAGAAAAAAGAAAAAAAAGAAAAAAAAGAGAGAGAAAGAAAGAAAAAGAAGAAAAAATGAAATAAAGAGAGAGTCTCTCAGAATAAAATAGTCATTCATCATTCTTGACTATAAAGCATTCATTTCCATTCCATCCATATCCACCACACCGTACTTGGAAGCGAGGATTGTAGTAGAGGAGATGAAAGGAAACAAAATGTCTATATGTGCCTTAGTATTACTTTATCTTTTGTAGCTTGAAGTTCAACTAATACACTTGCCCTCTCATCTATAATATTTTTTAGAACTTACAAAATTTTCCTTCATCTATGCATAACTCACATCCAATACATTACAGTTACGGTGGTGCAAAATTATTCAAAAAAAAAAAGGTTGAATAAATGATTGGGTGCACATTGTCGATGTGTAGAACTTTGGTTGACACCACGCTCTTAACCTTCAAGACAATTACAGTGTTATCAAGGAATTACGATTCAGCTTGAAAAATCTTATTCATTTTCGCACCAATAATGGTATGGACAATTGGAACTAAACCGTTATTATTGAAGTTAGGTGAAATCCTTGGAATGTGAAAGACCTTAAATATATTGTTTGATTAATCCGCGTACATAAGACGCTTTGGATTTTGTGGGTAGTATCCACTGAAAACCCTCACGAGACAACACTCGTCCTACTGTGGACACCCAGAGGTTTAACGGCTTGTTGCATACGCTAAATGCAATCGTGTTTCCTACGAAAGTGTGACATATCTTAGTTTAGTTTATTCGAGGACGAATAAAAAGATAAGTGTGGGGGTATTTGATATACACGTAAATGTGAATATTTTATCCGCTTATTTATCTTATTTTATCTTTTAAATAATTGATATTGTGTATTTATAGCTGTGTTTTCAGATTGTTGACAAGAAGCATGGTTTAGAGCATTTGATGGATAAAGCATGAAGAATTTGCTTAAAAAGAGTGAAGTTTAAAATTGCTAAAGCTTGAAGAATCTAAAGCTTGAAGAACGGTTGCAATTATATTTCAGTTAAGAAGATTTGGCTCAATAAAGACTCAAACCGCATTCACATTAGCTCATTTAGAAGGCCTCTTACTCATGTTGCGTTCACACTAGCCTATTTGCTAGACCACTCACTCTAAAGCTGCGTTCACACTGGCTTATATGTTATTTGGGTTATTTCTTTAGTCCCACATTATGTAATTAGCTAGCTAGCCTTTGTCATATCAGCTATAAATACATTGTATCTTAGTCTTGTAAAAAACACATTAGGTTTTATTCTGTAATTCTCTTCTTGGAATAAAATCATTCTCTCCCTTTCTTTTTACTTTTTTTTTATTTTATTTATGTTCATGTTATTTATTTTCTTTTTCTCTTCTTCTTTAGCTATGTCTAGCTAATCCCCTTTGATTAGGGGGTGATGATGCTGATAGTATGATTCAATATGAATCACATAGCCAAAAGATGAGGACTGTATACATGTAGATCTGGATCTGAATTAAGGGTTAGATCTGAACCTTCATACCCTATGTCGTTTAAGAGCTGTGCTCCTTCACAGGGTATATTCGAGTTCAATCTAACACTTATCAGATTTAGATTTAATATTTAGGGTTTTAGAAATAAAATAGTGAATCTGTCCTGATAGCCTATGGTTGTAGAGCTGAGCTCCTGCATAGGCTATGCTTGTCGTTATTTACATATTTGTTTCTAAAAACCTATTATCGTTGATTCATGTTTGTGACATAAACATGTATTAGATCTGGTTAATCTTTTGGCTATTGATGATTATGAATCTGATCTATGTCATTATCCCCTAATTGCTTTCACTTATTATTATAACTCTCTTTTTATTTAATTTCTGCTATTTTCTTTGTTTTCAACCAATCAAAAGTTAGGGATAACTTGATTGGATTTATTAATAAAATAATTTGGTCCCAGAGTTCGACACCCTCTACAACGATCCTTGTTGTTTAGGAAAGACGAACGAATTTTACAGTTGTTTACAACTGCATAATTTGTTCGCAAACACCATGGCCGTCATGCTATCACCTTGCAACCTAGAGTAGCCGCCACCAACTAGAGGGAATGTGAAGCTAATCAACTCAATTCAACTCAAATTTATAACAACAACAACGAATTTGTCTACTTCAAATGCGAGCTAAATCAATTTCAGAACTCAGATTCTAGAACTCAAGACCTTCTTTGAGTTGTGAGTTCAATTTCTTTAATAAGATAATTAATAAGTTAATTGGGTTGAGTAATAAATTGGATTATAGGGCTATGTTTGTGAGACATTGGAAAAATGTGATATTTTGTGAATATATGATAGTTGTTCATAATGATAATTTTGTTGTGGATCCCTTGTCATATGCCAAATCACCTATGTTTAACTTGATTCACGTTTGATATCATTTTATTTGCAAGTTTGGGTGTAGATTATACGCTAGTTTCTATATGAATTGTAACAAGTTTACATATGAATCAAATAAAGTGACTATATGCATGATTAGGTAGAAATTGGATTCACATATATGCAAGTTTACACCTTTAGATTTAGATCTATGATGGACATAGTTTTATGCAAGTTTATGACTATGGCCTAAAACTATATTATATATATATATATATATATATATATGCAAGTTTACACCTTTGGATTTAGATCTATGATGTACATAGTTTTATGAAAGTTTGTGACTATGGCCTATGCAAGTTTTGGATGAAAACCATATTATATATATGCAAGTTCACACCTTTAGGGCCACGTTTAGATTCATGACAATAACAAGTTTATGTAAGTTATGTTGTAATCCTTATTTGCAAGATTAGATCCATTTTGTGTGTTATGCAAATTTGCGATGTTTCTTCCCTTTTATGTGTTAGACTAATTGCTAGTCTAATATATATATATATATATATATATATATATATATATATATGTGCGTGTGTCATGATAAACGAACGAACAACTGTTGAGTCAACGGTTTCAATGCTTATTTTGATTAATGACAAGAAGGAGCTTCATGATCGACAAAAAGAAGACTCAATGTTTTTATAGGTTAGAAGATGGTTATTTAGAGTTATTTATGTTAAAATCTATCCTCAAATAATCATACTTCTTATTCTCTTCAAAAATATACATGAAAACTCATTTTGTATGTATGTTGACAAAAACCTGTCAACCTGTTAAATTTAACAGGTCAACAGCTTTTTAAACTTAACAGGTCAACCTGTTAAAATTAACAGGTCAACAGCTTTTTAAACTTAATAGGTCAACCTGTTAAAATTAATAGGTCAACAGTTTTTAAACTTAACAAGTCAACCTGTTAAAATTAACAGGTCAACAGTTTTTTGAAATGACGGTCAAAAACCTGTAAACCTATTAATTTTTCCTGTCGACCTATTTTTGAATTTCATGAAGAGTCATCTTCTTTCTTGAAAAGTTGCATCCATTTCTCTTCATTTAAATCATTTCTTTTGATTGTAACTTTTCACCAACAATTGTAACTTCTCAATTACTATAAATACATCAGTTTTCAATCAAACAGAATACCGAATTTTTCTCTGTAATTTCTAATTTAAACCTCTATATTCTTTGCAAACAAAAGCTCTCCAAATTCAAGTTACTTATTGAATCCTTGATAATATTTCTCATATCTTGATTCAACAAGCAACTAACTTCCTTCAAATCTTCGCATTCAATTCATATACTTGAGGATAAGATTATAGGAATGGTGTGCTCAATCATTGACTAATCAGTGTTGAAATAAGAACACAATCTGAAGTCAAACTCTTGTAATTGTCCTGTGTGGGTAAGTTTGTAGCCCGTGAAATCAAGTGGGTAAGCTTGTAGCCCGTGAAATCAAGTGGGTAAGCTTGTAGCCCATGATATCAAGTGGGTAAACTTGTAGCCCGTAAATCAAGTAGTTGTGAACCTGTTCCTCTGGGTGAAGCGAGGGTGTTGATTAGTGAAAAGCCGAAGAGGAGCTTCGGGACTGGACGTAGGACGGGAGGTCCGAACCAGTATAAAAATCCTGGTGTCGTTACACTACTTTATTTATTGCATTTATAGTTATCTGTGATATATATTGTTATCATATCATATTCCGCATAGCCATATTAAAGATCCTGCACAAGTCGTATACACTCGACTTTTCAATTGGTATCAGAGCCTGGTGTTCTATAGATCGTACAACATCTTAGAACAAATGGCGATAAAGAAATCTAGTCAAGGTATTAGAAAATGGAAGAGGAACAAAGCAGAATCAAGAGAGCAAGGAAACAAATGTTTCATGGCAGCAGACGATGAGGTACAAATTCCTACATTTGATGAAGTACTTGATATTAATGCTGAATTGATAGTTAGATTTAAAAACATGAAACGAAAATCAAAAGAAGCCAAAAATGATTTGAGTAGAGTAGAGTTTGAACGAGATATGTTAAAAGACGAGAAGAAAATATTAGAAGAAGAACTTGAAAAACTTCAAGAATCATCATCTAATACTAATTCTCAATTATCTCTTTTGAGTCAAGAAATTAAAACTCAAAATGAGAAAAATGATACTCTCACTACTGAAAATCATGAGCTTAAAGCAACGATCAAAATTATGGACCTAGAAAAAGTTAGTTTACAAAATAAGTTAGAAAATATTACTCAAAATGTTTCTAACTTTAACAAAGGTCGAGAAAATTTGACAAAGATCATTGAGAATTCACAATCTACTTCAAATAAGCAAGGTTTGGGATATAAAAACCAAGAAATTAAGAAGCATCTTGGTTATGGAAAGAAGAAAAAAGTGCAAAAGAACAAAGCTAAGAAAAATCTTAGTTTATCTTTCAAACCAAAAATCGGTTGTGAAATCTCAAAAGAAAAACGTCAATAGCGACTTTGGAAATAAATTTAATAATACTAATCTTAGAAATAGTACTAGATATGCTTTCATGTACAATAAGAATATCACTGCTAGTACTAATACACATCCAAGACCCAATTATTATAGAAATTCGAATACTTCTATGACTAGAAAATTTTATAATAAATCTAGAAGTACAAAAAGGAATATCAATAGAGATTGCATAAGTATTTGGGTTCCTATAAGTTGGAAGAACAGAGAAAAATATATCAATGATTATTTTGATTCAGTAGTTAATAATGAAAATTATATTTTTAAAGGTTCCATTAGACCCTTTTGGGTATGGTTACCTTTCATCTAACCTCTGGACCCTAATGAAGTAAGTGGGTACCAAAAGTATACATGTCATATATTTTTTTTGCAGGTACACCACAGCAAAGAGAAGGTTATTCGATATCTCTACATATATTTGAAAACAAAATTCAGTTTATCAAATTGCACATGATACAATATCTCCCGAAGGTACTTTATTTTTATGTTCTATCATGATAATTATTCTTTTTAATCAATGACACAACGTTCATGAGCCTACAAACATGCCATCATCATCAAGAACACCGAACTCATGGGTTAGGAATTACAACAAAAATGAAGGTGCTAGCGGAAAATACTCTCCTTGGAAACCAAGAAAATGATCTATATATATATCGGATCTAAGGAGATGTTTTTTTTTAATGTTGTTTTTTTATTTCCTTCTAAATATATTTGATATATATATTTATAATAAAATGTTGTATAAGGTTAAATTCTTTCAAAAAAGGCTGGAAAACAGTTTTGTCAACAAATAGGTCAACCTGTTAAAATTCTTAGGTCGACCAGTCCTACAATAACCATATAGGTCGACCGGACAAAAACAACAGGTCGACCGGATTTGAATTATTTATTTTCCAGAGACTTTTTCGGTCGACCGGTCCAATAATGTAGGTCGAACGGTTATTGTTTTTCAAACCAGAGAAGTTTTAGGTCGACCGGTCATAAAAATTAGGTCGACCGGTATTATATTTTTTTGAAACAGAGAGTTTTTAGGTCAACCGGTATACATTTTTATGTTGACCGAATGTGCTTCAGCAAAAATTAGGTCGACCGGTCCCAAAAATTTTGTCGACCGGTTTATACTATTTCTTTCATTTCCTCCAAACCCGAAACTTTTTAGGTCGACCGCCTAGAAATTATAGGTCGACCGGTCTCTACAAAAATTGTTTTTTTTCAAAGAGACATGTCGGCTCATAACCCCAAATCCACCGCACCATTTCGTTCACTACTTCTTCATAACCTCAGACCACTTTTTCTCTCAAGTCTTTAAAACAACTCTATTAGCTTTTATATGTGGTTTGTGTTATGTATGCTACGAAAACATGGTTGATCTTGTATGTTTTGGTACAGTTTTACTCTGGGTGTGATGTGTTATGTTATTTAATCTCTCTCTTGTTTATTATACCCTTTCTGTCGATGACAAAGGGGGAGAAAGTTACTAACTTCTCTTCGTGCAGAAACATAGTTATATTTTTCAGGGAGATCATATATACAGGGGGAGACAGAGCTTATATAAAGGGGGAGAAATATTTTCTATTATGATAATGCATATCATTTATATTACATATACTATAATGTGCTTACCATGATAAAAGTATATGTGTGCTAACATTTGTTAATGCAGGAATCAAAAGGTAAGATTATTTATATTATGAACTAACAAATGTTACAGAAATTCAGGGGGAGCTTTATATTCAAAGGGAGAAAACCTTATAGTAATATTGTTGTTACTATCATTTTTTTTTGCAATAATATGTACCCTTTTTGTCGATGACAAAGGGGGAGAAAATGTTACTAACAATCTCTCTTGCAGGTACTTTTTATATATATATATATATATATATATATATTTCAGGGAGAAGCATATATATAGGGGGAGATAACAATGAAGATTAAAATATCAAGCTATATTGTCATCAATCAAAAAGGGGGAGAATGTTGAGTCAACGGTTTCAATGCTTATTTTGATTAATGACAAGAAGGAGCTTCATGATCGACAAAAAGAAGACTCAATGTTTTTATAGGTTAGAAGATGGTTATTTAGAGTTATTTATGTTAAAATCTATCCTCAAATAATCATACTTCTTATTCTCTTCAAAAATATACATGAAAACTCATTTTTTATGTATGTTGACAAAAACCTGTCAACCTGTTAAATTTAACAGGTCAACAGCTTTTTAAACTTAACAGGTCAACCTGTTAAAATTAACAGGTCAACAGCTTTTTAAACTTAACAGGTCAACCTGTTAAAATTAACAGGTCAATAGTTTTTTAAACTTAACAGGTCAACCTGTTAAAATTAACAGGTCAACAGTTTTTTGAAATAACGGTCAAAAACCTGTCAACCTATTAATTTTTCCTGTCGACCTATTTTTGAATTTCATGAAGAGTCATCTTCTTTCTTGAAAAGTTGCATCCATTTCTCTTCATTTAAATCATTTCTTTTGATTGTAACTTTTCACCAATAATTGCAACTTCTCAATTACTATAAATACATCAGTTTTTAATCAAACAGAATACCGAATTTTTCTCTCTAATTTCTGATTTAAATTTCTATATTCTTTGCAAACAAAAGCTCTCCAAATTCAAGTTACTTATTGAATTCTTGATAATATTTCTCATATCTTGATTCAACAAGCAACTAAATTCCTTCAAATCTTCCCATTCAATTCATATACTTGAGGATAAGATTATAGGAAGGGTGTGCTCAATCATTGACTAATCAGTGTTGAAAGAAGAACACAATCTGAAGTCAAACTCTTGTAATTGTCCTGTGTGGGTAAGCTTGTAGCCCGTGAAATCAAGTGGGTAAGCTTGTAGCCCGTGAAATCAAGTGGGTAAGCTTGTAGCCCGTTAAATCAAGTGGGTAAACTTGTAGCCCGTAAATCAAGTAGTTATGAACCTGTTCCTCCGGGTGAAGCGAGGGTGTTGTTTAGTGAAAAGCCGAAGAGGAGCTTCGGGACTGGACGTAGGATGGGAGGTCCGAACCAGTATAAAAATCCTGGTGTCGTTACACTACTTTATTTATTGCATTTATAGTTATCTGTGATATATATTGTTATCATATCATATTCCGCATAGCCATATTAAAGATCTTGCATAAGTCGTACACAACCGACTTTTCAACAACGTGGGGACGATGGGAGTAATATTGAATATACACATATTGAGAATTGGCATAATGGCCTTGAAAAAGGCATATAATTAAATTAAGACATTAATTGGAAAATTTGGCATTTATGGACATAATTGAGACAATTATGGACATAAGTATATTTGGAATTTATTTACAAATTTTGAGTAGGGATATTAATCCACTTTGGGGTTAAATAAAGATGTGTAATAGTAAACCACCTGAGACACGAGGTTAGACTCGTTTGTGGTGTAAGACAGCCTGGAACCGCCTGGCAAATCCAGCAGCCACAAATGCCAGTCTAACGTGAGAGGTCGAAGGAATGAATAAAATGCGTAACAGTTGTAAAGACACGAGGTTAGGCTCGTTTGTGGTGTAAGACTGCCCGGACCCGCCCGGCAATTCTAGCTGCCACAAATGCTAGTCTAATGTGGGAGGCCTTTACAAGGTTACGGTGTTAACGAATTAAGAAACACTTAACCAGATAAACATGTGGTGGGACATGAGGGGGTTAAGTGGGTGCCTTGGGTGGTATGTGAAATCAAGTGGGTGCCTTGGGTGGCATGTGAAATACGATTAGGTGCATTTAACCAAGATTGAAACATGTAAGAAGACATGAATAAGAATAGGGTTCAGTGGGAAAAAACCTTAGAGGGGGACCAAGGATAGGTGGAAAGCTTGTGTCATGCATGGGGGCCCTTTTCAACCCAGTAACCCATTAAGTATCTTTATGGGCTCGACCCAAGTCGAGGATGGGACATGCGTACTGGGTTTGATTGTAAGAGGTCAAAACGGGTTAGCAGTGGCAACGCAAGTCCAACAGGATCATATGCGTGTGTGAGCCCAGGCTGGTAGGTAAGACGTTGTTGCATCGTGTAGATATAAGCCGTGCATCTTGGTGGTATCGGGTTGCCACTTTGGGGGGTGATACACCCCACTGTGGGGCCAGCACGGGTATCTACGAGTTAGGGAGCCGATCGAATGGGGGTAGTGGGTACACCTGGTGGAGATAGGGGCAGACGACACCTATGAAGACAGCTAGGGGTACACGAAACTACCATTATCATTATTAAGTTCTGTAGGTGGGATCAACGTTTAGGGTGTTTGGTGTGGTGTAGTGTAGTAATTATCTTATAGTGATTAGGTGCGCCTTTAACGTTATCTTTGTTTATCTGATTTCCTTTGTTTGCTTTGTCATACCCATTTGTTCACAGTCATTTCCTTATTTTCTAGCTTATGCCTTGTCCTAGTTACTTAATGATTATATTGTTAAAGTTATTGCGCTCGCCAGACTTTATGTCTGACCCCCTTTTGTTTCCACCTCTTTTCTTCCTTCCCCCCCGCCAGGTGCTCATGGTGGGACTAGTACTAGTGGAGCTTGATTTTGGACAGCTTTATCTCTTTCTTTGGAAGTTGCTTGGATCGCTGAAGTAAAAGTTCAGCCTATCTTATTTATGGCTATTTTATGTTGGGGTTATGTCTTCCATTTTCATGTACCCTTATTTAATCAAGATGGATATTATGTACTTGACTCTAGTCTTTTGGTTTTTTTTTGGATGATGTAACCAAACCTATTTGTTTACCGCTGCAATGAATGAAGTTTTAAATTTTTAAGTACTATTTTATATCTGTCTTGTTGCTAAGTTTCTGTTCTATACACACTTAAAACGCTCCATGGTGGTTAATGCATCCCTTTGTGAGTGACATTAATGGACGTGGGGTGTCACACCATCCATTTGATGTGAAGATCGCTGGTTTTTGCACTGTCTTCAATCTCTTCAACTTTTCGTCGTATCAGTTATTCAGAATGGGTTAAACCCGGTATTTCTGAATAACTCGCGTATCTTATGATCAAGTGCTATAACATCACATCATACACCTCATTCCAATCTAGAATATTCTTTTATTCAAATCTTTAGGGAAAGGTTCCTATAAATTTTATTAAAGATAAATTCTTTTAAATTTATTCTTTGATCTTCCTTTGGATATCATTACAAAAGATTTCATTATCTTTTCAATTCTAAATGAAATTAAGGTTTTCCAAACTAGTCGGGATTAGCGAACCTTGCCGAAGTAATCATTTGTTTATTTTCCCAATCCCAACCTATTCATCCCATGGATCAAACTGGTAACACTCCATTTCTAACACCACGGTGTTATCGGTAAAAATTAATTACCATTTCACGTTCAAATCTAATTAAAGATTTAACTATCGCTTGGAGCAAAACTAGTGATACTCCATTCTCGATCATTTTCTTGAATTAATAATTTTAATTATCACATTCACTTTTCAATCTAATTAAAGATTCATTAAAACTCCACTTAGTTTTAATCTTCCCAAAAATCATAATTAACAATTATTTAACTTTGGGAAATCAAACATGTCGCATCGAAAATCTACACCGTACCATTGATTTCTGCCGAGATATAACCTCTAAGCTCGTACGTCATAGAGAAGGGTGTTAGGCAAGAGAATATATTCTACACCAGTAAACAGATATATATTTAGCAGAGATCAACAAATACAGTTCGAAATACAATGTTAGACATGTAATCCCATCTTTAACTGGGTTAAAGAACCAGTGTCATTTAAAACACAGTTCACAATAAACCCAAAATCACATTCCATTCATTATGGAATCTTCATGGAAAAACAGATCAATATATAATCGATACCAATCTCCAGATCTGACGAGTAATATAAATGGAATAACGACAAAGCCTTTTAAATTCCATATATGTTAACAATCTTTCTCCACGGAAGTTCACTTCGATTATTACCAAATCGAATTCCATTCCATTCCAATTTAATATATTAAATTGGAAATCTTTACTTTGGAAAATTCCATTAATCTTAATTAAAAGATTATAAATTCCAAATCATATTCTTCACTATTAATTGGGTTAAAGAACAAGTGTTATTTAAAACACTGTTCACGATGTTTATACCAAAAATGGTCTAAACACCTAAGGTATTAAACTGTACTTCACCAATTCGGTAAGAAATAAATGGAACAGTGTCCGGTTAGCAATAAACAGTAAAAAATGCGAGAAAAAGTAAAGTAGAGAAGAGATTTAGAGTGGTTCAGCCGTTAACGAGGCCTACGTCTACTATGAAGGCGATTTCCTGTCTTATAATAAGAATTACAAAGTACATCAATTCTCTGACCACATACATCTCTATATCTGCTCAATATCCCCTCGTTTATATGTTTTGATATAAAGAATTATACAGGAGAATAATAGAGTTTGAGAAGAAGAAGGATGGATCAATGATTGAGAGAGCAGATGCCTTCCCTCTAAAATGGTACTTGACGCCATGGCCAGATCTGTGGTTGAGTTTGAAGTTTAGCAGCACCTCGTGGTTCTACCAAAGGCCCCCTCCTAAATGTGGGTAGTCATGGTGTATTTATAGGTGAATTCCTCTTGCTGAATGATCTGGAATCTGTTTATCCTGACTGTGGGTCGTTCGTTCTGCTAATTACAATCATGCCACTGGACAGCTGTAGCCAGCCGTCTTTATCATATTCAGTGTTATGCGCGGACGACTTGCTTAGTGTCTCGGATAGCTGAGCGGGTCCATAAGTGTGGGCACAGATGCTTTGGGAGATTTCGTTAGAGCGAAGTGTGGAGCTGAGATCGATCCTCCTTTATTCCTCGCGTGAATGGCCTTCTTGAACCAAGGACACTCATCCTCTTGTTACCTTTGCATGGTGCCGCTTGGCTTTATGGTTATACTACAAGGTTGCTCTAGCTCGTGCAAGGTGGGTGACCTGTCTTATTTTAGCGCCCGAGCGATTCTCTGGATGTGCATCTTTCATCTTTGTTGAGTCGCGCTTCTTATGGCCCAGTCGCACTGGTAGACTTGTCCTGCCTTGGGTCTGATATTTGGATCCTGCTTAGTGCGGTTGCGTTATGTACGACCGACCCTGATAAGACCCGTGTAAGACCCCGTGAATTCTATAACGTTAAGCTTCACAAATTAAAGTATAATTAATTATAAATGATGAAATCAAGGGAAATGGGTTACGCAATTGTGTTCGTCTCGAAATTCTACTTGAGATAGAGTCCAAGTTTGCGTAAAACGGATATCGTATGAAGAAGATATGGACGAACGAAGTTGGGTAGAAAAACCAGAAAACGGGTCAGAATGCACTGGCGCACTTGGGAAGTGCGCTAGAACAAAGTTGAATGGGCGCACTTAGGAAGTGCTCCATTACATTTTTAGCCTGGCGCACCTGCCAAGTGCGCCCAGGTCAGAATGACCTGCTGGTCTGGTTCTGGCTGGCCTGGTCAGGGTCTGGTCGAATTCTGATGCTTGGTTGAGTCACTAGGGCTTACGTGTAACCTTTTGATTGGCTCTTTGAACTCTGTATGGTCTAGATTCCTCCTATCTTCATCTGACAGCTCAAAACAATTTAAAATTCTATAAATACAACTCAAGTCTAACCCTAAATTCACACAAATAATAGAATACAAAAGCCGTCATGCTGCTGGAGAGGAACTAGGAATGGCCGTCAATTAGAAAGCCTAGAGACAAGCCAACACTAAAGCCTAAGAGATGAATCAAATTAAGAAGAAGATTAAAGTTTAATCAAAACAATCAACTCAACGTTAGTATGCCCAAAGGAGCGCATCTCAGTTTCAGAATTCAGAATCCAGAATTCAAGATTCTGCATTCGTTGTAAGTATAGTGACCTTTCAGAATATGAATAAAAACTGTGATGTGATTCGATGTAAATGAAAATAGAATCGTGCTGTTATATCGTATAAATTTTGTGTATTGTAATGGTTCTATCATGACTTGTGTATTGATGTTTGTGGCATAAATTGTTTGATGCAAGCCTATTGGACAATTGTATATAAAAACAATGGCACTTGCAAGTTTGTGGCAAAAACTAGGAATTGATCCCTTTTTGTATATGTCGATGGCATGGACTATGTATATTCCCTTAGTCTAAATTAGAATTTATGTAAACATGTTATAGACCTTTTAGGCCTACATGACCCAAAACCTATGATATAATTCTTATGTTTATTGGCAAGTACAATTAGATCTATGTTTGCAAGCATAATTGGATCTATGTTTCATAAACTATGCAAGTTCATGTTTATTTGCAAAATATAATTGGTTCTATGTCAAACATCGTTTGGGTTTCATAAACTATGCAAGTTCATGTTGAAATAGGCTATATATTAGATGTAAAATTTGTACATTTTTGATGAATATATAACATGCTAGTTTTGTGGTCGATATTATGCCAAGTTAAACATGTTTAAACACAAGTTTGTATTTGCCTAAACTATGCCATTTCATATGTCACCTACTTAGTCATACTTTGATTTGAATGCAAGTTCACATGACCCATGTTATATGTTAGTTGAATCGCCAAATTGCAAGTTCATGCGCCACACATGTATTACATGTTCTTGATTTCCCCTTTTCCTCACGTTTATAAAGTTGGGCTGAATTGTGACAAGCCCAACACATGCTATAACGTTGCGAACAAACGGGGTTAATAACGTTGGGTGTAAAATATGAAAATATATGTTGGCATGTTTGGCATATGCCAACGATTATGACACATAAGCGGTATGAATTGAAATACCCAAAAATAAAAGATATGACATTTACATATAGTTGAGAAGTAACAAAATATGTAAATTTAGAAAACACGATATGCTTAACCCGAGGTTGGATTGAGTTGTGATGTAAACCTGCCCGGACCCGCCCGGTTGTCCAGTAGTCACAACAATACCTATCCAATGTGGGTGGTTAAGCATTGAGCCCATTAAGGACCCGAGGTTAGACTGAGCTACGGTATAAACCTTCCCGGAACCGACCGGCAAATCCAGTAACCGTAGCAATACCTGTCTAATGTGAGTGGTCTGGTGCTCCTAAGAAGCTAAGGACAGATGGTAGGGTTAAGTCAATTATAACACTTAACCAAATTCAACATGTTAACAAGAATTGATGGGTGGGGTTAGGTAAATACAGAAACTTAACCACTTAACATGTTTGACTAGAAAATCCTGGTAACGAGGGACCGGTTTCAGCAGTAACCCAAAGTTAGGTATCAACGGTACCCTGAAACTAGGCAGGGTGGGGCACGATTACTGGGCTGATTGTAAGCGGTCAAACGACGGCGGTGGGTGCACAGTGCAGGTCTAACGGGGTGCGGGCGTGCACACACTCCGGAGCAGACAACCAGGGCACTGGGGACACCAGTAGTATAACCTATGCCTTCTAGTTTTGTGTCGGGGCCGCCACCATGGGTCTTGATACACCCCATGGTGGGACCATCATAGGTATCTACAATTCTTGGGGGCCGTATGACACATGTTAACGCGAGTAGGAGCCGATCTTTTAAAAAGAATGAGGATTACTTTACCCTCACCATGGGGTGCCAGTTAGAATAAATTCAAGTAGGTGTAGAGATATTGTATGGGTGCGATAGTACATTTGACACTTCCTTAGCTGGTGACACTTTCCTATTTTTAGTTTATGTCTATCATACCCTTTTCTTATTCACATACTGAAGAGTTACTAGATTTACTCAGGCTTTATGTCTGACCCTATTTTCTTTTCGTCTTCTTTTCTTCCGTTTCCCCCCCTCCAGGTCCACAGGAAGGAAACAACTCAACTCAGTTAGACTCTTTACAAGCACCAAGAACGTAGATGTATGATTTGGATCTTTCTTGCTCGGATAATGGCTTTGGATATCACTATGGGGATTTTTGTCAATTTATTTATGTTTTCATGCTTCTTTAATAATCAAGACAGTTATGAGGTTGTAATGTTGGAAGTATTTTGAGACAATTACGGAAATTTTTTGTTTGATACACTTATTGATGAAATAAAAGTTTGTTGGTTTTCGTTGTTTAAAATATGTGTATTTATATCTGTCTTGAGTTTATCTATGGCTTTTACTTACAAACCTCCACCAAAGTTAAGGCATTCCCTTTGTGAGTGACCTTAACGGAGGTGGGGTGTTTCACTTGGTATCAGAGCATAGGTTTACCATACAAGATAAAAGTTTTTGAAAATAGTTTTCAAAAAGAAAGTTTAAAGAAGCATTTTTTTAGTGTTATATTTATAAAAAGACAAAATCCCCCAAAGCCATATGCACTATCTCTCTCTATCCTTCGTTTTGAATCTTTCCTTTCTGTTTTAGCATGTCTGGGGACCTTACGCCCCAGCTACAGATGCTTTTACTCGTCCTCCTCCTCTACGTGAACCAGCAAACGGAAGAATCATCAAACAAGAGGATGGGTAATAGTCAAGGAGGAAAGGACCATAACAATAATAACAAGACACGTGAGAAAAGGAAATGTTATTTCTGTGGCATTGTTGGACATGTGGTGAACGACTACAGAAAGAAGAAGAGGAAGATGAGTGCTACTTGCTTTCATTGCGGTGAGGCTGGACACATGGCTAGGAACTTCCCTAAGAAGCAAGGGCAAGGCCCGCAAGCAGGACCTTCTGGGGGTACCTCTTTAACTTCATCTCCTAGATGCTTTGTTTTATCCTACTTATCTTCTCAATCCTATCTTGAGAACTTTAGGTAGTAATATTTCTGTAGAAAGTGTAGTTTATCTTTATGATCATCCAGTTCGCACACTTTTTGACTCTAGCGCATCACACTCTTTTATTTCATCTGCCTTAGTAGAATCTCTGCATCTAGACACTAGTATGGTAGAAGATCCCTTAGTAGTTTCAAATTCAATTAGGGGCTCTGCTTACTTGTCAATGGTTTGTTTGGGTTTGAAAATCTCTATTCTCAGCGTTGAGTTTAGTTGTAGTGCCTTTGTTTTGGGCTTCTCGGGATATGGTTTGATCTTAGGCGTGGACTGGTTTTCCAGTAATAGTGCCATTCTTGACTGTGAGAAAAGAGTAGTTAGACTCTTGACTCGGCTTGGTAACACTCTAGAAATTTCTTGTAATCCCTTGAATGCTGTTATGCTTAGTTATCTAGAGTCGCTTGATGCTTCTGATGAGAATTTGCAATAAGTTAGAGTAGTCCGGGAATATCCGGATGTCTTTGAGGAAGTGAAAGGCTTACCTCCGAGGCGGGAAATAGACTTCCATATATATCTTGTGGATAACGCAAAGCCTGTAGCTTTACCCGTCAAACACATGGCTCCAAGGGAGAGAAAGGAGCTCAGTAAGCAGGTTAAAGAACTTCTCGAAAAGGGGTTCATTAGACGGAGCATTTCAGAATGGGGTGCTCCAGTGGTGTTCGCAACCAAAGCAGACGGTTCGCTTCGCCTTTGCGTCGACTATAGGGAGTTAAACAAATTGACCAAGAAAAATAGGCACCCTCTTCCCCGAATCGACGATTTGTTTGATCAACTTGTAGGTGCGACGGTCTTCTCCAAACTTGATCTGGCAACTGGGTTCCATCAGCTAAGAGTAGCTGAAGACAACATTGATAAGACAGCGTTCAGAACCCCAGATAGTTTCTTCGAGTGGCTTGTCATGCATTTTGGCTTGACAAACACACCCGCTTATTTCGTAGACCTAATGAGCAGGGTGTTCAGAGAATTCCTCAACAAATTTGTGGTTGTCTTCGTAGATGATATCTTAATCTTCTCAAAGAGTGAGGAAGAACATGCTCAGCATCTGAAAGAAATCATGGATACTCTTCGTGCACATCAACTAAAAGCCAAATTCTCCAAGTGTCACTTCTAGAGAAAAGAAGTAAGGTTTCTTGAGCATATAGTGTCCAAAGAAGGGTTGGCTGTAGACCCCGCGAAATTGGTGGCAGTACAAGATTGGAAGACACCAAGAAATGCAACCGAAGTTCGAAGCTTTCTTGGGCTAGCCGGTTTTTATCGAAAGTTTATTAGGGATTGTGTGAAAATCTCAGCCCCACTCACAAGGCTAACAAAGAAGAATCTGGCGTTCACGTGGGATTTGGACTGTGACATTGCTTTCCAACGATTAAAAAGGGCTTTTACAACATCCCAGTTCTAACTCTGCCGGACGGAAGCAAAATGTTCACAGTATACACGGATGTATGTGGAACGGGACTAGGCGCTGTTCTAATGCAAGAAGGAAGGGTAGTAGCTTATGGCGGAAGACAATTGAAGGTTCATGAAAAGAACTACCTAACCCACGATCTTGAGTTGGCTGCCATCGTCTTTGCGCTTAAGTCTTGGCGCCATTATCTCTTAGGTGAGAAGTTTGAATTATACACTGACCATAAATCATTGAAATATTTCTTCTCGCAAAAGGATCTTAACTTGAGGCAGCAAAGATGGATGGAGTTTCTTGCCTCGTATGATTTTGAAATTTCCTATACTCCCGAAAAAGGCAACGTGGTAGCAGACACGTTGAGCCAAAAGAAACTGACCCTAAGCCCTCTCTTTGTGGAAAGGTAAAACTTGGAGTATATAGCCGGTTTTAACTTTAGTCCCTCCTCGGATTTTGTACCGGGTTTGTTAGCATCTCTCGAAGTATGCCCTACTCTCTTAGACTCAATAGGGGCTGCACAACGTGAAGACCCTCAGCTTTTTTATGTGATTGATAAACTTATTAGGGGTGAGACTTCTAGTCACCTCATTAGATACGCCGTCGATGATAAGGGTTGGCTGAGACGAGATGGAAGATTATGCGTTCCACAAGCAAGGGAGTTGACAAAGAAGGTTCTCGAGGAAGCGCATCATTCCCAGATGACTATACACCCTGGCGGTGATAAGATGTACAAGGATATAAAAAGGACTTTCTTTTGGAGTGGCATGAAGCAAGACGTGGCAGATTTCGTTTCTAAGTGCATGACCTGCCAACGGGTCAAGGCGGAACAAAAGAAGCCTGGAGGACTACTTCATCCTCTAGAGGTCCCACAGTGGAAGTGGGATAGAATTTCAATGGACTTCATTGATGGACTGCCTAGGTCGAGAAGAGGCAACACTAGCATTTGGGTAATAGTGGATAAGCTTACTAAAAGCGCCCACTTTATACCTATCAAGAGTAGAAGGACTGCCGCATCTCTAGCACCTCTTTATCTCAAGGAAATAGTTCGACTCCATGGGATACCCTCCAGCATTGTTAGTGACCGAGACCCTATCTTCACGAGTGAGTTTTGGCGGAGTCTGCAAGAAGCTATAGGCACGCAGTTATGTTTGAGCACGGCCTATCACCCCCAAACCGATGGCCAGACAGAAAGGGTGAATAGAGTTTTAGAGGATCTTTTAAGACTTTGCATTCTTGACTTTGGAGGGACGTGGGAGGATCACCTCCCTTTAGTGGAATTTGCCTACAACAACTACTACCAAGCTACCATCGGCATGGCACCCTTCGAGGCCTTGTATGGAAGACCGTGCACATCACCAACTTGCTGGTGAGAGTCTACAGATAAGCTTATACTTGGGCCAGACATGATTCGAGAAACTTCAGAGAAAGTGGACTTGATACGTAGGAGAATGAAGACAGCCCAAGACAGACAGAAATCCTACGCCGACAAAAGAAGGACCGACCTTGAGTTTGAGGTTAGGGACAGGGTTTTCCTTAAGGTATCCCCTTTAAAGAACGTCGTTCGCTTTGGATCCGTAGGAAAGCTAGCACCAAGATTTGTAGGACCGTTCCCTATCATCGAGAAGATTGGGGAAATGGCTTATAGAGTAGATCTGCTTGAAAGATTGGCCGGAATTCACAACGTCTTTCACGTTTCTCATCTCCGGAAATGTCTACATGAATCAGCGGAAGTGGTGGAGCCAAGCATTCTAGAAGAAGCCGAAGTGGAACGTGAAGCAATTGTGAGGAGAGTTCCAACTCGAATCGTAGGAACTGAAATCAAAAAGCTATGCAACCGCGAAGTGAAGCTCGTTAAGGTTCAGTGGAGCGACGCCGAGGAAGACGCGACTTGCGAAACTGAGGATAGAATACGCGCGGCCTACCCTTTTCTTTTTGAGGGTACATCTTTGACCTCTCTTTTTTCTTAAGTTGTGCTTGTATCCATCTTTTTAGGTATCTCCTCGATATTATCCTTTATCCATAGGTAGAAACCCCTTTGGATGTAAACATGTATTTGAAACATGTTATGGTTGATGGCTGCAAGTGGTTGCTTGTGGATGCATATACACACACACAATCTAGGTCTTAGATCGGCTCAATCACTTCATACTGCATATGCATATATGTATTCTTATTTGTATATGGTTGAAAACTTGATATGTTGTCATATGGTTGTCGCATTTGAATGAATAGTTGTGCACTCATGTAGAATTATGGGTAGGAAAAATTTGCACACATAATGGATTAATGACACTTACATGATTCGCATTAAGGAGGTCAACTGAATCAGTAGACCGCCGGATTTTTGCATTAGATAAGGACATGTACACACACTATGCATATGATCATGAAGCATTAGAAGTCTTTTAAGGACAGTGGATACCTGTGTTTGTTGGTTAAGTAGATGGGCTGTTGGATGGTAGGATATACATTCTTCCTAACTTGAAGATTTCGGGGACGAAATCCTTTTAAGGGGGGAAGGATGTAACACCCCATGAATTATGTAACGTTAAGCTTCACAAATTAAAGTTTAATTAATTATAAATGATGAAATCAAGGGAAATGGACTACGCCATTGCGTTCGTCTCGAAATTCTGCTTGAGATAGAGTCCAAGTTTGCGTAAAACGGATATCGTATGAAGAAGATATGGACGAACGAAGTTGGGCAGAAAAACAAGAAAACGGGTCAGAATGCACTGGCGCACTTGGGAAGTGCGCCAGAACAAAGTTGAGCTGGCGCACTTGGGAAGTGCGCCAGTACATTTTTAGCCTGGCGCACCTGCCAAGTGCGCCCATGTCATAATGACCTGCTGGTCAGGTCCTGGCTGGCCTGGTCAGGGTCTGGTCGAATTCTGATGCTAGGCTGAGTCACTAGGGCTTACGTGTCACCTTTTGATTGGCTCTTTGAACTCTGTATGGTCGAGATTCCTCCTATCTTCATCTGACGGCTCAAAACAATTTAAAATTCTATAAATACAACTCAAGTCTAACCCTGAATTCACACAACTAATAGAATACAAAAGTCATCATGCTGCTGGGGATGAACTAGGAATAGCCGTCAATTAGAAAGCCTAGGGACAAGCCAACACTAAAGCCTAAGAGATGAATCAAATTAAGAAGAAGATTAAAGTTTAATCAAAACAATCAACGCAACGTTATTCTACCCAAAGGAACGCATCTCAGTTTCAGAATTCAGAATCCAGAATTCAAGATTCTGCATTCGTTGTAAGTATAGTGACCTTTCAGAATATGAATAAAAATCGTGATGTGAATCGATGTAAATGAAAATAGAATCGTGTTGTTATATCGTATAAATTTTGTGTATTGTAATGGTTCTATCATGACTTGTGTATTGATGTTTGTGGCATAAATTGATTGATGCAAGCCTATTGGACAATTGTATATAAAAACAATGGCACTTGCAAGTTTGTGGCAAAAACTAGGAATTGATCCCTTTTTGTATATGTCGATGGCATGGACTATGTATATTCCCTTAGTCTAAATTAGAATTTATGTAAACATGTTATAGACCTTTTATGCCTACATGACCCAAAAGCTATGATATCATTCTTATGTTTATTGGCAAGTATAATTAGATCTATGTTTGCAAGCATAATTGGATCTATGTTTCATAAACTATGCAAGTTCATGTTTATTTGCAAAATATAATTGTTCTATGTCAAACATCGTTTGGGTTTCATAAACTATGCAAGTTCATGTTGAAATAGGCTATATGATTAGAAGTAAAAGTTGTACATTTTTGATGAATATATAACATGCTAGTTTTGTGGTCGATATTATGCCAAGTTAAACATGTTTAAACACAAGTTTATTTGCCTAAACTATGCCATTTCATATGTCACCTACTTAGTCATACTTTGATTTGAATGCAAGTTCACATGACCCATGTTATATGTTAGTTGAATCGCCAAATTGCAAGTTCATGCGCCACACACCTTTATGTATTACATGTTCTTGATTTCCCCTTTTCCTCACGTTTATAAAGTTGGACTGAATTGTGATAAGCCCAACACATGCTATAACGTTGCGAACAAATGGGGGTAATAACGTTGGGTGTAAAATATGAAAATATATGTTTGCATGTTTGGCACATGCCAACGATTATGACACATAAGCGGTATGAATTGAAATACCCAAAAATAAAAGATATGACATTTACATATAGTTGAGAAGTAACAAAATATGTAAATTTAGAAAACACAATATGCTTAACTCGAGGTTGGATTGAGTTGTGATGTAAACCTGCCCGGACCCGCCCGGCTGTCCAGTAGTCACAACAATACCTATCCAATGTGGATGGTTAAGCATTGAGCCCATTAAGGACCCGAGGTTAGACTGAGCTACGGTGTAAACCTGCCAGGAACCGACCGGCACATCCAGTAACCGTAGCAATACCTGTCTAATGTGAGTGGTCTGGTGCTCCTAAGAAGCTAAGGACAGATGGTAGGATTAAGTCAATTATAACACTTAACCAAATTCAACATGTTAACAAGAATTGATGGGTGGGGTTAGGTAAATACATAAACTTAACCACTTAACATATTTGACTATAAAATCCTGGTAACGAGGGACCCGTTTCAGCTGTAACCCAAAGTTAGGTATCAACGGTACCCTGAAACTAGGCAGGGTGGGGCACGATTACTGGGCTGATTGTAAGCGGTCAAACGATGGCGGTGGGTGCACAGTGCTGGTCTAACGGGGTGCGGGCGTGCACGCACTCCGGAGCAGACAACCAGGGCACTGGGGACACCAGTAGTATAACCTATGCCTTCTAGTTTTGTGTCGGGGCCGCCACCATGGGTCTTGATACACCCCCATGGTGGGACCAGCATAGGTATCTACAATTCTTGGGGGCCGTATGACACATGTTAACGCGAGTAGGAGCCGATCTTTTAACAAGAATGGGGATCACTTCACCCTCACCATGGGGTGCCAGTTAGAATAAATTCAAAGTAGGTGCAGAGATATAGTATGGGTGCGATAGTACATTCGACACTTCCTTAGCTGGTGACACTTTCTTATTTTTAGTTTATGTCTATCATACCCTTTTCTTATTCACATATTGAAGAGTTACTAGATTTACTCAGGCTTTATGTCTGACCCTAATTTCTTTTCGTCTTCTTTTCTTCCGTTTCCCCCCCTCCAGGTCCACACGGAGGAAACAACTCAATCAGTCAGATTCTTTACAAGCACCAAGAACGTAGATGTATGATTTGTATCTTTCTTGCTCGGATAATGGCTTTGGATATCACTATGGGGCTTTTTGTCAATTTATTTTTTGTTTTCATGCTTCTTTAATAATCAACACAGTTATGAGGTTGTAATGTTGGAAGTATTTTGAGACAATTATGGAAATCTTTTGTTTGATACACTTATTGATGAAATAAAAGTTTGTTGATTTCCGCTGTTTAAAATATGTGTATTTATATATGTCTTGAGTTTATCTGTGGCTTTTACTTACAAACATCCACCAAAGTTAAGGCATTACCTTTGTGAGTGACCTTAACGGAGGTGGGGTGTTTCAACCCGCCTTGTACCCTTTATCTAATGTGCGTATGAATTTTTAGGGATTAACACTTGCCCCTCGAAGCCTGTGATTTCTTTTTGATTTGGAATTACTGGCTTCGACATATTTGGTCGCACATTAGTTGACAATTTTTTTCTAACTTGCGGGGATTTGTTCATGCCAAATATTAAAATTACCTTATCATTGTGAATTGGTACTAGTGAGTGAGAGACTCAATACGTCTTTTGATTATTGTGTGAATAGTCGAGCTTCGGGATGCCAGGAGGGACTTGATGAGACCCTTTCGTGTAGTCAGGCACTAAGCTGACGTGGCGAGAATTTTCGGATGTATGCCTTTTAGTCTTCCTTATTTCCTCTTTTCTGTTTGTTTTTGATTGGTTTTCCCACGTATTTGTTTTGTGCGATTCCTCACTCCTTTGAATGCTGGGCTCTTTGATTTGAACGTTGGGCCGTTGTTTTTATGTTTCTCTTTCTGATGTACCCTTTTTCTAGCTTCTTTTCTCATCTTCTCACAACCATAGTGCTTATATTTTCTTTTCTTTCCTAGATCCAGGAATGAAGTCACCCCTGTTGGAAAGTTTCTCTCAGCAATCTGCTTTTGTCGATCCATGGAGTATCTTGCAATCTAGCCTTTCCCATTGCCTCAAGCACACTCGTCCATCCTCGGACCTTCCACCCCAAGATGCTCTTGAAGTACCACTGGCGAGCTTGATAAAGAAGAAGAAGAACAATCATTCTCGGGTATCTGGAGGAGAAAACCAGGATACCGAGAAGAGAGGAGATAACAATAACCAAGCTGGGTTCGACACGTCTTCTTTACCGGCTGAATTCCAATGCCCCAGTTCCTTAACCCCTGCGAAGTCGTTGATTAGATCCCCTACTTCGGACTCGCCCGCTCTTCGCCAGATCCAGGTGATTCGTGACAGACCTCCTTACAGAGTTGCCTCTGGTAACCCTGAGTAGAAGGACAGGTTCGGAGATTGGGACCTGAGGGGAGTGGACCTCGACATAGATCTGTTTCCATATAATGATCAGAACGCTGTTGGGGAGTTGAGCGTCGTAAAAAACTATGTGACCTCCCAGCTTGCTATTGTCCTGGGTCAGCTTGAAGTTAAGCTGGATGAAGCCAAACATACTTCCAAAAAGCGATTTAATCCTGGGATAAATTCTGCTTTGAATTTCAGAAGTTGAATACTCAACATCTTGAGCGCATTGAGCTTCTGGAGAATGATAAAATCGAGTTATGCCGTGTGATTGAAAGTCAAGCGGCCGAAATAGCATTCTTTAAGGATGGGAACAGCAAGATGAGTAGCTTAGAGGCTGATAACAAAAGACTTCAGGAAGAGATTGAAGCCGCCAAAAGACAACTTGATGAAGCTCAGTCCGGCCGTGAGGTAGCTGAATCTCAATTAACTTCTGCACGACAGGATGCGGTTTCTTGTCGGCTGGAGAAAGCGATGCTTGAAAGTAGACTTGCCTTTCAAAACGGGATCCTAGAAGCTTTAGAAGGAGATAAAGCAAGGCTAACTGGTGATCTTGAGCGGGCCCAAAATAAAGCTGAAGAGACCCTATTTCGATTTTACACCCTCAGCGTTATGACCCGCGGAAGCTTGAGTTATTTGAACAAAGATTTTCCCCGTACATTAGCCCTTGTTTGGGAGGAGGTGCTCAAGTACTCCAAAGGTAACGAAGATAGTGCTCTTCAAGAAGCCCTCCTTGAGGCTAAAGATCACGACGCTTTGGAAGAAGGCAGGAGGATGTTGGCTGATGAACGAGCTCGATCCTTTGGAACAGAAGTCTGGAATATTGCTCCAGTTTGTGCCCCTAGTCCTGTGGAAGACGAAGCTTTGGGAGAAGTGATTCCCCTGACTGAACTTCCCGTTGCTGATCAAGGTACTTCCGAGGATCGTTTGGTTGATGGCCAAGATGTCGCTGAAAAAATTGTCATATTATATGCTGTTGTTTTGTATTTTAAAGTTCCAACTTCATGACCATGTTGTTGTTATGCGTTATCGTTGAAGTGTTATAACTTATCGTAATTTATTCTTTTGTGTTGTGTTGCGCTTTTATCGGTCGCACAATGATTAGGCTTTTACGCCGTACGTAGTTTAATATTGTTGATTTGCTTTGAAATTAGAACATCGTATTTTCATTTTAGCCCCTTCTTTGAGGGGTTTAGTTCTTGTTATGCATATGTTCGTGTTTTTATTTGGTCTGATAGTTAAAACTTTTGAATTTTATTTTTGGATAAGTGCCCTTATAAGGCATAGACATTCTGTTGTACATTTAATCTCGCTGCATATTTAATCTCGTTCCCTATTGACTCGGCTTCCCAAGTCCTTTTAAAACATGATTAAACGTACTCTATATGTTCAATTAAGGTATATTATTTTGTGTATCCAATCCCATATCTCACTAACTCAGTGACCCGAGCCCTTCAGAGACTGGTTTTGGATACGTGCCCCCATGGGAGGACTTAGGTTACAATTTTCGACCTAATTTCGATCTTATTTGATCCGACACGTTATTATCAAAAAGAGACCTTGATTGCATACCCCCAAATGGCTAGGATTTCTGATACCCACTTTCGGCTAGGATTTATGCTGTTGTAGTCAACTCTTGGCTTTGTTTGACTTGGTTAACAACAAAGAACAAGGACGGTCACCTTCCTTTCGGTCGGGTTTCGTTTTGTGCTGGTCCTTCCAGCATGTTTATGGGACTTTTCGATCCTAGGACAGGTGTTATCCAGCCTAGGTTTTTTCTTCTTTCTTTAAGAAAAGAAAGGAAAGAGCGCAGCCTCCAGATGTCAGTGTGCTCTTCGTGAATTGTTTTGGAATGGTCCTTTCCCTTTAAGTTCTGCAGGACGACAGACTTGATTACCCCTTTTTTGACCAATTGTAATGACCCGCATTTGCAGAGGTATTATAATTAATTTATTTAATTATATAAATAGTGATATAGTGAATTAAATGGTCGTGGAATTAAATAATGGTGAATATTTAATTAAAATAATAAATTAAATAATATATTTAATTCTGTAATAATCAGAATTGGCTGAAATGGCGATATGGTGTGAACTGGATCATCTGTGATATATAATTCAGTTTAGAATTTAATTGGAATAACGAATATATTATTTGAACAATGGTTGAACGTATAATTATATTATAATTAAAATCGAGCTCGAAATGGCGCTGCAGTTCGTAAATTGGCGATTCGAACTTCAACTGAATGTATAGGGTTCATTTTAAATCGGATTTCTGTTAAACAAGAAACGCGTGGAGCTGGTGGAGTATATCTTTCTAGTGGAAGAGAAAAATCAGGATTTCGTCGTGTAGATTTTGAGATATGTCCAAATCAAATTTTAAAATAGTCGATATAGAATCGTTTGTCGACCATAACGGTTTATTCGATATAACTAAAGATCGGGTTTGAATTTAGACAAGGTTCTTTTGGGAAATAGTGATAATTTAATTTTTAAAATTTTATTGTAATTTTTAATTAATTAAATAAGCAACTTTTTATTTTGAGTATTTTGCACCTTGTAATCAACATTTTGGGGTTTCACAATATGAGTTAATCTACCGGTATTATTATATTTTGAGAATCGTGGGACATTGCTCGTCTCATGGGTATTTTTATTTTTGTCTGGAGCAGCTCGTATATTTATGAAATTTGACATAACCGGAAAGGTAAAACTTTACAACCCTTAACCCGAAACCTATTTTCTCTGATGAAACTTAAGTCCACGTTCCACCATTTTGAGCCGCATCTTCTTTCTGCTCCCACCAAAAACGTGGAGGAAGATAACTCACACAAACTACAAAATTTAGATCCTATAAATACAAATCTAAATCATCTCCTAACCTAAAAACAATGTCCACGACATTTCCTTTTGAGCCGCCATCCTCTTTTTCTAGAAAACCCAAAACGCAGCCATTTAAAATAAAAATAAATTCCTCAAAAATTCTATAAATCCTAATATCTATATATTGGTGTTGCTGGGCTCTGTCTCTTCAATTCAGTATCAAGATTGAGTAGTGCGATTCAGTTTTGAGGTCCCTGGGATTTCGAATAGAAAAGGTACGTGAGTGTACCTGAGGAGAAGGAGATTTGAACGGGGGTTTGAGATTGTACAGTGAGGATGCCAAATTGTTTGCGGTTCGAATGATGATGGTGAATAAGCAAGAACCATTCGAAGCTTTCCCAATGGAGACAGAAGTTTATGCATGAGTTTGTGGTGGAGCAACCGCCTTTGGGTTTGGGTGCGAGCTGTATGATGCAAGGATGATGCGGAGGGGTGTTTGAAAGGAAGGAGTGTGGCAGGAGCTTCATGAGTTTTCGAAAATGGAGAAGTATATAATTGTTTGAAGTTTAATTCATGATTTTAGTACCTGCGTGCAAACTGTGAGGTATAAGCATGCGATTTGGCTATTTTATTTTTCTAGGAATTCGCTTTACATATTTGAAGAAGTAAGGTTACTGCTAAGTGTGGTTTGGTGGAATGAAAAACCATGAAGTAATGAAAAGGGAAGACACAAACTGTTGAAATAGATGTGATTTAAGTGGAGCACGGTTTTTAAGCTAACAGGGGTCAAAGGAGTTTGTAATGGCCATGGTATGATACTGGGTGTCGCGGGTTTCAAATTCCAAGTCACGGAGGAGATGATGAAGCCGAATTTATCAGTTGCGTATTTGGGAAGATGATTTCTAGGATTTCAAGTGAGAGCGGGTTGGGTTTTAGTGTTGAGAAGTTGGGCCGACGTACATGGTAAAGCCCAAAAAAACTCAATTAAAATTAAGTAAATCTATTGTAAATAACTGTATAGCTTCTAAATTGAATATCTCGTTCATACTACATCAGAATTTCGAATGGTCAGATCTATTAGGACCGTATGGACAACGACTACACTACAGAACTGACTAGAAGTGAAATGGGGCTCGTTACAATTTATAGCAAAGTAAATTGTCCGATCTGAATCAACGACAATTATCGTTAATTAACGATGATAGTCCAATGTGAGTAAATCTCACTAACTCTGAACAGTTTATAATTTCATGTTGTATTTTTAGAACTGTTAAATATTGGCTGATTGACTGTGTGTTGACTGTTTGGTTGAACTGCTAGTCAGTTAGTTGAATTTCTATATTGATTCTGTTTAACAGAATATATCATACAGAACTGAAAGTGATGTTGATTTTATATTGTATAACATCTGTGGATGCAGGGAGACAGGTTGGAGGAATCCAACTGGATTCCTCAACATTTATTTTACTGTGATTCATGCATTGTAATATATGATGTGATATATAATCTGTTGTCGATTTATATGTGTTTGAACGATATTGGTCATCATGATTTGATGTGTTAAATACCATAACATACCAGATTGGTGAAAAGGAAATTTTCAAAACGAATATTGAAATAGATTTATGTACAAAATCAAAGAAGATTTTATAAAAGGAATTATTTATAAATGGAATATTTATAAATAGAAATTTATTTATAAATGGATTATTTATAAATAGAAAATACTTAGAAATGAAACCCTAAAGGAATTATTTGCAAACCATTTGCAAATAGATTAGAACGAGAAAGGTTTGTAAACCATTTACAAATCAATCCGAAAGAGAAATGTTTGTAAACCATTTACAAATGGAATCGAAAGAGGAATATTTGTAAAAACTTTACAAATGAAATCGAAAAGGAGGTATTTATAAAGCCATTTACAAATAGAATTAAAAAGGAAACATAGAGTTATAAAAAAGGAAATTTGTTTATAACTGAATAGGATGTTATAAAAAGGAAACCGTTATAAAAAGGAAAACGTTACTAAAAAGGAAATTATTTGTAAAGTGAAGAACCATTACTAAAAGTAAATCTTTATAAATGAATAGTTTATTCGAAGGGAGTTAATCGAATATAGTATTCGAAAGTAAGCAAATAGAATTAGTTATGCGAATTAGTTATTCGAATAGAGTTAAATAAATAAGAGTTTTTCGAATTAGTTATTCGAATGGAGTTAAACACATAAGAGTTATTGAATTAGTTATTCGAAAGGAGTTATCGATTATAGTTTAATCGAAAGGAGTTATCGAATTAGTTATTCGAAAGGAGTTAAGTAAAAAGTGTAAATCGATTAGGGTTACATAAATAGAGTAAATCGAATTTAGTTTATTTGAAGAAAGGTTAATCGGATCTAGTTATGCGTAAGAGAGATTATCAAATATAGTTATTCGAAGGGAGGAGTTATCGAATAGAGATTTATTCGAACGAAAGTTACGTAAGGAAGTGTTTAAGAGTTAAAAGATGAACTTACCCTAATTCGAGATTTGAAATGTTGTTCAGTTAAGGTCTGAGAGGTAGCTATACCCCAACTTGATTGACTTTGTTTTTAATTTAGAAATGGTTAAGGTTCGAGAGTGAAAGTGGTTAAGTGTATTTAGTAAATAAGTACAGTGGTTCGAGTTATCATCACATTGTTGATTTAAACATCTATTTAAATCCAAGTAAAGAAGATTTGGAAATGTTTTCCAGTTTTAAGGTATATTTTTTAAACATAGAAAATAAGGAAATATATATATATATATATATGATGGATGATTGATTGATAGAATTTCCATCTGGAAATAATATCGTTGTTTTCACACGTGTTTTTCTTTGATGGTTAAATCATAGACTATCGAAGTTTTGACCATTTTAACGTTGTTAATATGGAGAGAGCAGTTGGATTATTATCCAAAGAACCACTCTGTATTGGCATAAGCATTGCGAATCATATATGCCAAAGATAATTGAAGACGGAGTAAAGTGCAAGGGCTATTGTATAAGTCTTAGATAATAGTGCCTAAGATGGATGTACTGAATAGTGCCTTCGGTTCATCCTGTTCCTGGATGACTTGTATGGATGAATGTCTGACAGAGTATTTCCAGAAAGGTCACATACATTGAATTCTTCAACCGTACCAAGAGTGGAAGCAGAGAAGGAAACTTCTTTAGCTAACACGTAATGTACTGTTGTAGACGTCAATCGGTGATTTGATGGATTTGAAGATGTGGCATTCGAAGTGAATCTGGTGTGATGATAAAGCGTAGCTTCTAGCCTCACATCCGGTAAATGACAGAAATCGGGCAGGCAGCATGGCTAAGTCGGTCGCTCCGAAGTAGGGTGTATAATCACCTGAACTAGAGTTTCATTTATTTCTAAAAATCTATTGTCGATACTGTCCCATTCGGGAAACGGTTGCTGATCCCAACCGTTGGTGATATACATTCGATACACTCAAGCGAAATGAGTGGTCAGTCATGTATGGCTGGGTTGCAAGATGTTCTTGTCGAACCCAGTGTATTCCTTTCTAGAGGTACACTAGCGTAAGGTGGTTCCATACCTTGTCATAGTTGGAAATCCATTACCCAATACGTGCTTGCGGTTTTGATTGTATACTATATATGTAGAACGTAAGATGAAAGCGTTTCTGCTAGATGATTATTATATTGTGGTTGATAGACATTATTATAATATCAAAAGGTTTTGATATAAAGATAATTTGGATTCTCATAAGGGAAAAACCCATTCCGCTATACGGCGTGGTCTTATGAGATATCGTTTACTTGTTCAAACTGTTTTAAACTGTTTTACTCATACCAGTCCCACGACTGACCCAGAGTTTATTTTGTTGTCTTCCCTAAACTCTTGGGTGCCCAATTTCTTACGGGCAGTCAAGTAGTCAGGATTTACAGAAATACTAGAAGAGCTTGGAGCAGGAGGCTTCAGGATTATATAGCTATAGTTATTTCCGCTGTGTTGTAAGTGTTGTACTTTGATAATGATGTATATTCAAGTACAGATGTATGTTTCAAGTTATGTTATATATATTATATGTTATTCGTTCCGCTGTGAGGTTCGTGTTACTCTGATGTTGTGTTATTCTTCTTCTTCTATTCTAAGTTTCTATTTTATCATTCCTCACCCTCTGTTTTCTTTCTATTAGTGTTCTGATTTTCCAGTGTAATTGGGGTTGGACTTGTGTTATTTGGTCAGCTCAAATTGGCCCGGATTTTTCGGGTCATTACAGTTGGTATCAGAGCATAAGGTTAAGTGAATTACCTTAGCTCTGTGGCGTGACTCGGTAGAGATAGGGTTAGTAATACCCTAGTTTGAGTTTGAATGTATGTATACGAATGAACGTATTTTTTATTATATATAAAAAAAATTGTTTTATATTGTGGATATTTGTTGGTTGATTCGTTTATGAGTTCTTGTCGATCAGTTTGATCCACTGTATCGGTAGGGATTTTGTAAACACTCGAATACGATGAACCGTCATGGTATGTTCTGAAAGAGGGTAAATGATTTTTTTTACCCAAATTATATTTTGATATAAAGGATTTATATTGGAATAATTATAATATAGTGGATATATTTGTTGTTATTATAATCAAGTAAGATTATAAAAAAGGAAATTTGTTTATAACTGAATAGGATGTTATAAAAAGGAAACCGTTATAAAAAGGAAAACGTTACTAAAAAGGAAATTATTTGTAAAGTGAAGAACCGTTACTAAAAGTAAATCTTTATAAATGAATAGTTTATTCGAAGGGAGTTAATCGAATATAGTATTCGAAAGTAAGCAAATAGAATTAGTTATGCGAATTAGTTATTCGAATAGAGTTAAATAAATAAGAGTTTTTCGAATTAGTTATTCGAATGGAGTTAAACACATAGGAGTTATTGAATTAGTTATTCGAAAGGAGTTATCGATTATAGTTTAATCGAAAGGAGTTATCGAATTATTTATTCGAAAGGAGTTAAGTAAAAAGTGTAAATCGATTAGGGTTACATAAATAGAGTAAATCGAATTTAGTTTATTTGAAGAAAGGTTAATCGGATCTAGTTATGCGTAAGAGAGATTATCAAATATAGTTATTCGAAGGGAGGAGTTATCGAATAGAGATTTATTCGAACGAAAGTTACGTAAGGAAGTGTTTAAGAGTTAAAAGATGAACTTACCCTAATTCGAGATTTGAAATGTTGTTCAGTTAAGGTCTGAGAGGTAGCTATACCCCAACTTGATTGATTTCGTTTTTAATTTAGAAATGGTTAAGGTTCGAGAGTGAAAGTGGTTAAGTGTATTTAGTAAATAAGTATAGTGGTCCGAGTTATCGTTGCAATGTTGATTTAAACATCTGTTTAAATCCAAGTAAAGAAGATTTGGAAATGTTTTCCAGTGTTAACGTATATTTTCTAAACATAGAGAATAAGGAAATATATATGATGGATGATTGATTGATAGAATTTCCATCTGGAAATAATATCGTTGTTTGCACACATGTTTTTATTTGATGGTTAAATCACAGACTATCGAAGTTTTGACCATTTTAACGTTGTTAATATGGAGAGACCGGTTGGAATATTATCCAAAGAACCACTCTGTATTGGCATAAGCATTGCGAATCATATATGCCAAAGATAATTGAAGATGGAGTAAAGTGCAAGGGCTATTGTATAAGTCTTAGATAACAGTGCCTAATATGGATGTACTGAATAGTGCCTTCGGTTCATCCTGTTCCTGGATGACTTGTATGGATGAATGTCTGACAGAGTATTTACAGAAAGGTCACATACATTGAATTCTTCAACCGTACCAAGAGTGGAAGCGGAGAAGGAAATTCTTTAGCTAACACGTAGTGTACTATTGTAGACGTCAATCGGTGATTTGATGGATTTGACAATATGGCATTCGAAGTGAATCTGGTGTGATGATAAAGCATAGCTTCTAGCCTCACATCCGGAAATGACAGAAATCGGGCAGGTAGCATGGCTAAGTCGGTCGCTCCGAAGTAGGGTGTATAATCACCTGATCTAGAGTATCATTTATTTCTAAAAATCTTTTGTCGTTACTGTCCCATTCGGGAAACGGTTACTGATCCCAACCGTTGGTGATATACATTCGATACACTCAAGCGAAATGAGTGGTCAGTCTTGTATGGCTGGGTTGCAAGATGTTCTTGTCGAACCCAGTGTATTCCTTTCTAGAGGTACACTAGCGGAAGGTGGTTCCATACCTTGTCATAGTTGGAAATCCATTACCCAATACGTGCTTGCGGTTTTGATTGTATACTATATATGTAGAACGTGAGATGAAAGCGTTTCTGCTAGATGATTATTATATTGTGGTTGATAGACATTATTATAATATCAAAAGGTTTTTGATATAAAGATAATTTGGATTCTCATAAGGGAAAAACCCGTTCCGTTATACGGCGTGGTCTTATGAGATATCATTTACTTGTTCAAACTGTTTTAAACTGTTTTACTCATACCAGTCCCATGACTGACCCGGAGTTTATTTTGTTGTTTTCCCTAAACTCTTGGGTGCCCAATTTTGTACGGGCAGTCAAGTAGTCAGGATTTACAGATATACAGGAAGAGCTTGGAGCAGGAGGCTTCAGGATTATATAGCTATAGTTATTTCCGCTGTGTTGTACTTTGATAATGATGTATATTCAAGTATAAATGTATACTTCAAGTTATGTTATATATATTATATGTTATTCGTTCCGCTGTGAGGTTCGTGTTACTCTGATGTTGTGTTCTTCTTCTTCTTCTATTCTAAGTTTCTATTTTATCATTCCTCACCCTCTGTTTTCTTTCTATTAGTGTTCTGATTTTCCAGTGTAATTGGGGTTGGACTTGTGTTATTTGGTCAGCTCAAATTGGCCCGGATTTTTCGGGTCATTACAGTTGGTATCAGAGCATAAGGTTAAGTGAATTACCTTAGCTCTATGGCGTGACTCGGTAGAGATAGGGTTAGTAATACCCTAGTTTGAGTTTGAATGTATGTATACGAATGAACGTATTTTTTATTATATATAAAAAAATTGTTTTATATTGTGGATATTTGTTGGTTGAGTCGTTTATGAGTTTTGGTCGATCAGTTTGATCCACTGTATCGGCAGGGATTTTGTAAACACTCGAATACGATGAACCGTCATGGTATGTTTTGAAAGAGGGTAAATGATTTTTTTTTACCCAAATTATATTTTGATATAAAGGATTTATATTGGAATAATTATAATATAGTGGATATATTGGTTGTTATTATAATCGAGTAAGATTATAAATTAAATGGTTATGTAAATAACCAATCAGAATTCATATAAGTGAAATACGTGAAATCAGATGAGTTAAATCTAAAATTTTAAACCAGAAATTGAATAAAAATTCTGGAAATTGGATAAGTGTTTGTAAATGGATTTGGATTAAAAATAAGGAAAATTTAAGATCCTGGGAGATTTTAAATTGTTTTACAAGCAGTGTGAATTATATTTTGAAATGAATTTCAAAGTGGAAATGTTTAGAAATGGTTTTATAGTATTGAACTCACTTCGATCGTTGGAAAATAGATTCCGATGATGACAACTGCATCATCAGTATTCATTTTCGAGTTGTAAGTGACGAATTACTACCAGAGACACTGTTTTGAATTTTTTTGGGAAAGACAAGTTGTGTTGAATTTCAAAATGGGATTTATAATATAGAATTTGATATATAGAATTTGAATATATAGAATTTGAATATAGAAATTCAAATGGGATTTATAATATAGAATTTGATGTATAGATTTGAATAATAGAAGTGATATAAAATTTGAATAGAAATTGAATAGAATTAACTAAGTCGAAGAGGAATTAGTTAATCGAGTTTTGAATTTGAAGTTGAACTTTGAAAGGTGAATTGGATTTGTAAATGGATATTCGAAATCGAATATAGGACTTAAATTTGAAATTTGGATTCAAATTAGTTAATAAGCAAGTTAAAATATATATGAACATGTCATGTTCAAATATAAAAGTGAAATAGACTAAAGAGTTTAACAAATTAATTAACGAATTGAGTTAAAACGATCAGGTATAGTTAAAATAGACTGGGCAGGTAAATATACATGAGATAGGTATGGATAAGGTATGAAGGTATATAAATAGAATGCTCGACGAAAGGTATGTATTTAATTCATATATGAGATTTTATGCGTCGTATCGGCTAGCCGCTTGGCTTTTCTTTTTCTTTTGGATTGGTAAGGGCCGTGGGAGGCTATTTGAAATATCCCGATGCTCCCGGTACAAAGGAGGTTATGGCGAATTTTTCTGGGAATTTAAGGAGTTAGAATATTTTTAAGATAATTTGATAGATTTCTGATATATAGAAGTCGATAAGGAAACGAACTTAGAAATAGAATAGTAAAATCAAAAAGGAAGACTAAGAATAAAATCTAGTAAGAATAGGAAGAGGAAGCGTATACGTGTTTAAAAGTGAATAAGTAGTTGTATGGTATTGATTATTCGAGTAAGTAGTCATATCTGTTTTGACGTTATAAATGTTATTCAGTCAAGGTCTGAGAGGTAGTTATACCCCAACTTGATTGATTTCATTATTAACAAATAAATAGTAAGATTTCAGGCTCGAAGATCAATGTTGAATAAGAGTTAGTTGAATATAGTATTTGGGTTGTCGTAACGATGTTTTACACAACATCCGTTTTAACCCAAATAAGTGTAAGCTTGGAAATAGAATGAAGAATATTTCCTAAGTATAGAAATAAACGAGATCGGAAAAGAGATAAGTAATTGGAATATTTTCCAATTATAAATAGCGAATATTAGCAAAAGTTTAGAAAATAAAGGAAGGCGATATTCGGAAATGTTTTCCAAATAACATAAAAGGCCAATATGGTTATTAAAAATAATTGGTTAACAAATATTGATAAAGAAATAGAGAAGTGATTTAACTAATGGAATATTAATTAAGGGCTCAGTGACATGTTCAAAAGGAAAATTTGATTTTTGAAAAGTGTAAACTGTTTGAAAACTCCCAGTGAAGACTGTTTGAATTAAAAACAAATTTAACAGAAATTTGTGAAAGCAAAATTTAATTAAAGTAAAGCCAGTAAAGTGGTAACAGAGATTGAACTAGAATGATATCAAGACAAATTGGATTGTGAGATTCAAATTTGAAGTGTAATGTGATAATCAAGTTAAGAGTTGGGAATCGAGAAGAAACTCGAGTTTAAATGATATTTGGCTCGGATATAAGTGAATGGTTGTGTCGTGGATAAAAGCAGATTGGAATTTGATTGGGATGACCCTTGTATCCGCTGAATTGATAACAGGTGGAAAGGATATAATGATATGCCGACAAAAGGTACAAGTTTATATTTCTATTGGATATAAGATTTATGAGCCGAATTGGCAAGCCGCTTGGTTGTTTGATTTTCTTTTGGGTTGGAGATGGCCCAGAGAGGCAAGTTGGAGTTTGAGCTATTAACCAGTACAAAAGAGGTGCTGGCGAAATTTTTTCAAAAATTTAAGGTGTTAGAAAATTTTCAGGATTTTTGAAAATTTTCGTTGATAAGAATTAATTAATAATTTAATTGAAATTAAATTGGTTCAGTTGAAACTGAAGTTAAGAAGTGAACAAATATGTTCTAACCAGTCGATAGGGTCGTTCTCTACCTTAGCAATTTCGAGGACGAAATTATTTTTAGTGGGGAAGAATGTAATGACCAGTATTTGCAGAGGTGTTATAATTAATTTATTTAATTATATAAATAGTGATATAGTGAATTAAATGGTCGTGGAATTAATAATGGTGAATATTTAATTAAAATAATAAATTAAATAATATATTTAATTCTGAAATAATCAGAATTGGCTGAAATGGCGATATGGTGTGAACTGGATCATCTGTGATATATAATTCAGTTTAGAATTGAATTGGAATAACGAATATATTATTTGAACGATGGTTGAACGTATAATTATATTATAATTAAAATCAAGCTCGAAATGGCGCTTCAGTTCGTAAATTGGCGATTCGAACTTCAACTGAATGTACAGGGTTCATTTTAAATCGGAAATCTGTGAAACAAGAAACGTGTGGAGCTGGTGGAGTATATCTTTCTAGTGGAAGAGAAAAATCAGGATTTCGTCGTGTAGATTTTGAGATATGTCCAAATCAAATTTTAAAATAGTCGCTATAGAATCGTTTATTGACCATAACGGTTTATTCGATACAACTAAAGATCGGGTTTGAATTTAGACAAGGTTCTTTTGGGAAATAGTGATAATTTAATTTTTAGAATTTTATTGTAATTTTAAATTAATTAAATAAGCAACTTTTTATTTGGAGTATTTTGCACCCTGTAATCAACATTTTGGGGTTTCACAATATGAGTTAATCTACCAGTATTATTATATTTTTGGAATCGTGGGACATTGCTCTTCTCATGGGTATTTTTATTTTTGTCTGGAGCAGCTCGTATATTTATGAAATTTGACGTAACCGGAAAGGTAAAACTTTACAACCCTTAACCAGAAACTTATTTTCTCTGATGAAACTTATGTCCACGTTTCACCATTTTCAGCCGCATCTTCGTTCTGCTCAAGCCAAAAACGTGGAGGAAGATAACTCACACAAACTCCAAAATTTATATCTTATAAATACAAATCTAAATCATCTCCTAAGCTAAAAACAAAGTCCACGACATTTCCTTTTGAGCCGCCATCCTCTTTTTCTGGAAAACCCAAAACGCAGCCATTTAAAATCAAAATAAATTCCTCAAAAATTCTATAAATCCTAATATCTATATACTGGTGTTGTTGGGCTCTTTCTCTTCAATTCAGTATCAAGATTGAGTAGTGCGATTCAGTTTTGGGGTCCCTGGGATTTCAAACAGAAACGGTACGTGAGTGTGTCTGAGGAGAAGGAGATTTGAACGGGGGTCTAAGATTGTACAGTGAGGATGCCGGCTTGTTTGCGGTTCGAATGATGATGGTGAATAAGCAGGAACCATTCGAAGCTTTCCCAGTGGAGACAGAAGTTTGTGCGTGAGTTTGTGGTGGAGCAACCGCCTCTGGGTTTGGGTGCAAGCTGTATGATACAAGGATGATGCGGAGGGGTGTTTGAAAGGAAGGAGCGTGGCAGGAGCTTCATGAGTTTTCGAAAATGGAGAAGTATATAATTGTTTGAAGTTTAATTCATGATTTTAGTACCCGCGTGCAAACTGTGAGGTATAAGCATGCGATTTGGCTATTTTATTGTTCCAGGAATTCGCTGTACATATTTGAAGAAGTAAGGTTACTGCTAAGTGTGGTTTGGTGGAATGAAAAACCATGAATTAATGAAAAGGGAAGACACAAACTGTTGAAACAGTTGTGATTTAAGTGGAGCACGGTTTTTAAGCTAACAGGGGTCAAAGGAGTTTGTAATGGCCATGGAATGATACTGGGTGTCGCGGGTTTGAAATTCCAAGTCACGGAGGAGATGATGAAGCCGAATTTATCAGTTGCGTATTTGGGAAGATGATTTCCAGGATTTCAAGTGGGAGCGGGTTGGGATTTAGTGTTGAGAAGTTGGGCCGACGTACATGGTAAAGCCCAGAAAAACTCAATTAAAATTAAGTAAATCTATTATAAATAACTGTATAACTTCTAAATTGAATATCTCATTCATACTACATCAGAATTTCGAACGGTCAGATCCATTAGGACCGTATGGACAACGACTACACTATGGAACTGACTAGAAGTGAAATGGGGCTCGTTACAATTTATAGCAAAGTAAATTGTCCGATCTGAATCAACGACAATTATCGTTAATTAATGATGATAGTCCAATGTGAGTAAATCTCACTAACTCTGAACAGTTTATAATTTCATGTTGTATTTTTATAACTGCTAAATATTGGCTGATTGACTATGTGTTGACTGTTTGATTGAACTGCTAGTCAGTTAGTTGAATTTCTATATTGATTCAGTTTAACAGAATATATCATATGGAACTAAAAGTGATGTTGATTTTATATTGTATAACATCTGTGGATGCAGGGAGACAGGTTGGAGGAATCCAACTGGATTCCTCAACATTTATTTTACTGTGATTCATATATTGTAATATATGATGTGATATATAATCTGTATTCGATTTATATGCGTTTCATCGTGATTTGATGTGTTAAATACCATAACATACCGGAATGGTGAAAAGGAAATTTTCAAAACGAATATTGAAATAGATTTATGTACAAAATCAAAGAAGATTTTATAAAAGGAATTATTTATAAATGGAATATTTATAAATAGAAATTTATTTATAAATGGATTATTTATAAATAGAAAATACTTAGAAATGAAACCCTAAAGGAATTATTTGCAAACCATTTGCAAATAGATTAGAACGAGAAAGGTTTGTAAACCATTTACAAATCAATCAGAAAGAGAAATGTTTGTAAACCATTTACAAATGGAATCGAAAGAGGAATATTTATAAAACCTTTACAAATGAAATCAAAAAGGAGGTATTTATAAAACCATTTACAAATAGAATTAAAAAGGAAACATAGAGTTAAATAAATAGAGTTATAAAAAAGGAAATTTGTTTATAACTGAATAGGATGTTATAAAAAGGAAACCGTTATAAAAAGGAAAACATTACTAAAAAGGAAATTATTTGTAAAGTGAAGAACCGTTACTAAAAGTAAATCTTTATAAATGAATAGTTTATTCGAAGGGAGTTAATCGAATATAGTATTCGAAAGTAAGCAAATAGAATTAGTTATGCGAATTAGTTATTCGAATAGAGTTAAATAAATAAGAGTTTTTCGAATCAGTTATTCGAATGGAGTTAAACACATAAGAGTTATTGAATTAGTTATTCGAAAGGAGTTATCGATTATAGTTTAATCGAAAGGAGTTATCGAATTAGTTATTCGAAAGGAGTTAAGTAAAAAGTGTAAATTGATTAGGGTTACATAAATAGAGTAAATTGAATTTAGTTTATTTGAAGAAAGGTTAATCGGATCTAGTTATGCGTAAGAGAGATTATCAAATATAGTTATTTGAAGGGAGGAGTTATCGAATAGAGATTTATTCGAATGAAAGTTACGTAAGGAAGTGTTTAAGAGTTAAAAGATGAACTTACCCCAATTCGAGATTTGAAATGTTGTTCAGTTAAGGTCTGAGAGGTAGCTATACCCCAACTTGATTGACTTCGTTTTTAATTTAGAAATGGTTAAGGTTCGAGAGTGAAAGTGGTTAAGTGTATTTAGTAAATAAGTATAGTGGTTCGAGTTATCGTCGCAATGTTGATTTAAACATCTGTTTAAATCCAAGTAAAGAAGATTTGGAAATGTTTTCCAGTGTTAACGTATATTTTCTAAACATAGAGAATAAGGAAATATATATGATGGATGATTGATTGATAGAATTTCCATCTGGAAATAATATCGTTGTTTGCACACATGTTTTTATTTGATGGTTAAATCACAGACTATCGAAGTTTTGACCATTTTAACGTTGTTAATATGGAGAGACCGATTGGAATATTATCCAAAGAACCACTCTGTATTGGCATAAGCATTGCGAATCATATATGCCAAAGATAATTGAAGATGGAGTAAAGTGCAAGGGCTATTGTATAAGTCTTAGATAACAGTGCCTAAGATGGATGTACTGAATAGTGCCTTCGGTTCATCCTGTTCCTGGATGACTTGTATGGATGAATGTCTGACAGAGTATTTACAGAAAGGTCACATACATTGAATTCTTCAACCGTACCAAGAGTGGAAGCGGAGAAGGAAACTTCTTTAGCTAACACGTAGTGTACTGTTGTAGACGTCAATCGGTGATTTGATGGATTTGACAATGTGGCATTCGAAGTGAATCTGGTGTGATGATAAAGCATAGCTTCTAGCCTCACATCCGGAAATGACAGAAATCGGGCAGGCAGCATGGCTAAGTCGGTCGCTCCGAAGTAGGGTGTATAATCACCTGATCTAGAGTATCATTTATTTCTAAAAATCTTTTGTCGTTACTGTCCCATTCGGGAAACGGTTGCTGATCCCAACCGTTGGTGATATACATTCGATACACTCAAGCGAAATGAGTGGTCAGTCATTTATGGCTGGGTTGCAAGATGTTCTTGTCGAACCCAGTGTATTCCTTTCTAGAGGTACACTAGCGGAAGGTGGTTCCATACGTTGTCATAGTTGGAAATCCATTACCCAATACGTGCTTGCGGTTTTGATTGTATACTATATATGTAGAACGTGAGATGAAAGCGTTTCTGCTAGATGATTATTATATTGTGGTTGATAGACATTATTATAATATCAAAAGGTTTTTGATATAAAGATAATTTGGATTCTCATAAGGGAAAAACCCGTTCCGTTATACGGCGTGGTCTTATGAGATATCATTTACTTGTTCAAACTGTTTTAAACTATTTTACTCATACCAGTCCCACGACTGACCCGGAGTTTATTTTGTTGTTTTCCCTAAATTCTTGGGTGCCCAATTGAAACGACCCGCAAATCCGTACCCTTTGAGTCGACTAATAATACCACACGTCCAACTCAAATTGCACAGAAATACGTATCATTTTTTAGAAAGAAGTTAGAGGATGAGAAATAGAAAGGAAGAAATGTTAGAATAGAAGAAAACAAAGATCACAAACTCACAGCGGAACGAATAAAATATATTAGATAACATAACTTTGAAGCACAAATCAGTATTTGTATATACATACCATTATCAGAGTACAACGATTATCTCTGGAACAGTTATAAACACCTGTTTCCAGATACAACATAGTACACAGCGGAAAATATGATAGTCTCCTGCTTCGATCTTCTCCAAGTGAATCTGAAAAATCCTAACTACTTGACTGCCCGTACAAATTTGGGCACCCAAGAGTTTAGGGAAAAACAAAACACAATAAAACTCTGGGTCAGTCATGGGACTGGTGTGAGTAAACTCCAATCATTTGGTTTAACTTTTCAAAATCCTTTTCAAAGAAAAGATCATCGTAAGACCGATCCACATATAAACACGGATGGTTTTTACCTTACGATAACCAAAAACATTTTGGAAATCATATATCATCTGATATTATAATAATGTCTAATCACAAGTAATTAAAATCTAGTAGAACGCTTGCATCTCACGCTCTACATATATATTATACAATCAAACTCGCAGGCACTTATTGGAGATTGGATTCCAACTTGACAAGGTATGGGACCACCTTCCGAACGTATATCTCTAGAGGCAAATACACTGGGTTCAACAAGAACATCTTGCAACCCGGCCCACACATGACCGACCACTCATTTCGCTTGAGTGTATCGAATGTATACCACCGACGGTTGGGATCAGCAACCGCCTCCCGATAAGGGACAGCATCGATAGATTTAAGAACAAAAGAAATTTCTCTAGATAGGTGATCATACATCCTAATGGGTGCGACCCACATAGCCATGCTGCCTGCCCGATTTTTGTCCACTTCCGGGTTGTGAGGCTTGAGGTTTTCATTATCTTCCAGCACATCTGGCCATCATTCACTTTGAATGCCACATCGTCAGATCCATCGGAAATCACTAATTGATTCCCACAAAAATACTCAGATTGTTAGGCTAAAGAAGTTTCCCTTCTATGCCACCAACTTCGTACGTTTGAAGGAATCAACGTACGTAACTCCCTTTGGAAATACTCTGTCAGACACTCGTCCATACACGTTTGTCCTGGGACTGGACAAACCGAAGGCACTAACCTGTAAACAGGATAGCCCTTGCATAACTCCGTCTTCAAGATATTCAGCATACTTGATTCGCAACGCTTATGCCAATACGGAGTGGTTCTCTGGATAATAATCCAACCGGTCTCTCCATATTAACAACGTTAAAATGGTCAAAACTTTGATAGTCGGTGATTTAACTATCAAATGAAAACATGTCAGTGTGCAACAGTGATATTATTTCCAGAAGGAAATTCTATTGACCAAACATCATTCAACACTGGGCCCTTTTTATATTAGTTCTTTATTACATTATCATTTCCCATTCCCATTTCCCATCTTTCGTTTTCTTTCAAAGCACTATTTCCTCTCACGATTATTGGAAAACATTTCCAATATTATAATTCCTTTATCGAGAAAATATCTTTTACCCAGTTAGAAAACATTTCTAAATCCTTTGAATTAAACTGATATTATAAACATCGTTATTATAACTCAAATCATAAATCATTCGTTAACTAACGATATCACTCACCACCCCTTGCTATCGAGCCTTAACCATTTCTCTGTCAATAATGCAGTCAGTCAAGTTGGGGTATAATTACCTCTCAGACCTTAACTGGACGACATCCTTAACTTTGAAATAGTCAGAACTCTCAACCTTAAACCAAACATTTGCTTTCAACAATAGCGTTAGAACCGCTGTCTAGCATTATAGAACACTTATCATAACCATAGCATTAAGATTTGCTATTAAAACAATTATTATAACGGCAGCGTTAAAATTGCTATTTATATTTACCAAGACATTTATTTTAACAGCAGCGTCTAAAATTTGCTGTATATCTATTAACAACATCTATTATAACAACAGTGCTAAAATCGCTGTTTAGTTTTATAAAAGCATTTCTTATAACAACAGCGTTATGATTGCTGTTTTGAATAAAATACCGTGTGCGACGCACACGCTTCCGTTGTTCATTTATAAACTCTGTTTATTTTAAACAATTCAAGTTCTCTTTTAAAACATATTTATAAACCATACGTTCTTCTAACCACTTAATTCGATTTCTATAAATCCCCTTATTTTATTTACAAAATATTTCCTTGTTTTTAAACTATTTATTCTTTTATTTTAAGCATTTGAAATCCTTCTTTAAACTTTCCTTTGTAATTTGCTAAATTCGGATCCCTTTCCAATATTGGTTTCAAAACCGATACTCACTTTCAAATATACATTCATAATTGAACTCACCTTTTAATTTATCCAATGGTTAATGATCCACTTAATTTATATCTCTATTTATACATTTTTCTGGGTTTACCCAATGGAATAGGTTTCCATTTGCAACTCAATGAAAAAGAAATTATTTCTAATTTGGAAATAAACTCTGCTTTTAAATTCTAATTTCTTTTTCACATTCGATGATATCTTACGGTATCTAAAATACCAGGTTCCTAGGGCCAGGGTAAATCAAACACACAAATTCAACCATGGATAATGTAGCATAATATATATCACCCTTAAATAAAACAGTAAATAAAATGTTGAGGGATCCAGTTGGATCCCTCCAACCTGTTTCCCTGCATACACAGATGTTAGTAACATCAAAATATCGCATTAATGAAAAAATCAATCAACGATGTGATTATATCAACCAATTTATCAACTATTCAACCAAACAACCATTTCACATTATAAAATAATTTAAAACTCGTATATATATATATATAAAAATATAAACGAGAGGAAGTTAGTGAGTTTACTCACCTTGTTTTGCAGTTGTCGGTTCTGCTTTTCGTTTCATTTAAATTGAAATCGAAGTTTAGTTTTTTCTACGAAATTTGGTAACTTCGTCCTTTGCGGCATTAGCTCTACAACGTCGCTCACGCCGTCACAGCTCCAACATGACCGACTTCTTTGGATTTATAATCCCATTTCCATCAAAATATCCTTTCCGGTTTTGAACACCCTGTACATGTGAATATCCTACCACGACACTTTTCATTGCCATCACCATCAGTGGTTAACACTGAAATCCTTATCTCCTCCCTTAATTCCCCATTGAGTGATCACAGTAACCCCCTTTCATACAAACCGCGACTCAACCCTTCACAAACCAAGCGTTATTTCTTCACCAACATACCATACTCAGACCACACCAAAACAACAGCTTTGACCCACTTCTGCAACCTCAATGATTGATAGTCAGCCCTCCGACCCCACCATGTTAACCACGTTAAACCCCTTTTTCCTTGATCACAAACCACTCCAGCTTATAACACCAAATGATCAATTTTCAAAAATCGAATATGGAGCATGTTGGTAAACCAATTTATCACCAGTTTGCATCACGTGTTATCAAACTCATCAACGTTACTTTCACTGATGTAACCCACTACAAAACCTTTCCTTCACCAGCACGTTCTCTCCATCCCAATTACATAACCAAACTTCCTTTTTGAATAGCATGCCCAGTTCAAAACTTTTTCTCTCCCTCTTAACACACAGTTTTACTTCCCAGTAGCAGTATTAAAACTGCACACAAATAGTACCATCTCCACCAACGTTAATCCCATAAAATAGTACGGGTCCTTCTTCATGATGCTAGGTATTTAAACATTGCCTGCTTTACACAACTTTCCTCAAAACAAATAACATGCCCAATCCTCCATCTTTTCAAACGCAGTAGCCATCCAGCTATTCCATTCAAAACCACCCATTCACTCATCATATTTTCATCAAAACCCTTACAGTATTACACAAATAAGCTCACCTCCAACGAAACAAACCAGATCCAATCCCTTTTCTCAAATAAGAAATCCGCTAACTTGAAGCCATCATCGCCACTACCAACGTTCGCCGGACCTTGACCACCCACCTCCTCGTCGATCACCATTCCATCCTCTGCTGAATCGCCCTGGTCCTAGCCCCTATCGAGACCAGTAGTCCGTACAATCGACCAATAACCGAATGACAAACAAGAGTTCTCCATCGTCAGTAGACGGCATCGGAGCACCAGCGGTCCTGGCCGAACGCAGAGCATGTTGAGACGAACATTTTTGTTTCGGACTTCACCTCTAATCGATGATCGAAGGAGAAGATCGGAGTTGATATTGTTTGAGAGGACCGGAGCCGTATGTTTTAGGAGGTTTCGTTTTGATTTTAGGATTAGCTCTTGATTTGAAATGGAGTTATGAAATTCGGTTGCTCACTTTTTCATTCATCTGTATGAAAAGAGAAAAGAATTTGGGGATAACTGTATTTTATAGAAGAGAATAGCGTGCCAAGCACGGTATTGGATAACTTAGTGTTCACGGGATGTAAAACGTGGGAGGCACGGCTTGAAAATAATCTTGGCAGGCACGGCTTTGAATTACTTGACACCCACGGCTATTATTGTATGTATATTCCCTATATATGGTTTGATATGTGGACATGTCCTTCCAATGTTAGCAAGTTTGGAAGAATGAGATGAAGAAAATGTAAATAGCATAATTGAACGTGTAGGTGGACAGGCAAGTAGACTCGTGCATTCTTCTATTATCTTTACTTAGGATGTTGATTTGAACATAGGGTGGTAGTCATATATTTATTTGAGGTATTATGCGGTACCAATTACGGAAAAAATACGTTTATTTATAACTGCCATGAACATAAATAGAAATATAATCATGACAATAAATGCACCACGGTTCCAAAAATATAATAATATCGGTAGTTTAACCTATATTACGAAACCCCAAAATATTGATATAGGGTGCAAAATACTCCAAATAAAAAGTTGCATATTTAATTAATTAAAAATTATAGTAAAATTCTAAAAATTAAATAATAACTACGCCTCAAAAGAATCTTGTCCAAATTCAAGACCGATATTTAAATATATTTAAATAACCGTTATGGCATATATATGATTTCACAGCGACTTTCTGAAAATTTGATTTGGACGTAATTCACAATATATACGACGAAATCTCAAATTTTCACCACCATTAGAAAGATACAGTTAAACAGAACCGAACGTTTCTTGTTTCAAAGAAATCAGACTTATAAAGAATTCTGTATATCCAATTGAAGTTTAAATCGCAAATTACGAACTACCGCGACTATTTCGAGCTCGTTTAAATTATATATATAAACTATACGTTAAAACTCTATTTTAAATAAATATTTCTATATATAATTCAAATAAAATATTTAAACCCATTTAAAGATTTGGAATTTCAACGCTAAAAATCTGGGTCGTTACACCAATTTTGTATGGGCAGTCAAGTAGTCAGGATTTACAGATATACAGGAAGAGCTTGGAGCAGGAGGCTTCAGGATTATATAGCTATAGTTATTTCCGCTGTGTTGTACTTTGATAATGATGTATATTCAAGTATAAATGTATATTTCAAGTTATGTTATATATATTATATGTTATTCGTTCCGCTGTGAGGTTCGTGTTACTCTGATGTTGTGTTCTTCCTCTTCTTCTATTCTAAGTTTCTATCTTATCTTTCCTCACCCTCTGTTTTCTTTCTATTAGTGTTCTGATTTTCCAGTGTAATTGGTCAGCTCAAATTGGACCGGAATTTTCGGGTCATCACACCAATGCTCTTGATGCTCGATGCACGACTTGCCCTACATCAATGACCAATTTTGACATTAGATTGTAAACAATTTATGAGATTATAATCCGTGAGTGAATGTCTTTCATCATGTAGACCTTTTACTTAACATAACAAGACAAAAAAGGGGGGAATTACATACTACTTCCTAGAGATACAGTTGGGAAGGACAAAATACAAAAATAGTAAAATAAATAGAAGGACGGTCACGCATTCCTGCTATGGATGTTGGACCGTGTGCAGTGGTAATTAGTCAATGACCGGTCGTAAGTCTTCGGGCGCCTGGGTTATCTTGCGCAACCTGGCCTGATCAGCAACCTTACCTTGCCGCTGGCTTTCTGATGTGTTTTGTGGACTCTTAACATATTGTTGTAGTTGATTTTTCCGGATGAGCTCCTCAATCAAATTTCTCAAGTGTCGACATTCATTTATGTTGTGCCCTGGCTGATTATGAAACCGGTAGAACTTTCCAGAATTCGCATGTTGATCAGTGATTCTTTGCAGTTTTGCCTGAGGGAACATGCCTGAGTTCTTCGTGGCAGAGTAGATTTTTTCTGGGGTTTCATTCAGGGGAGTCAATTCTGAATGCCTGAAGAATTTTGACTTCTTGTGTACTCCACTGTCTCTTCCGTCAAACCCTCTCTTATGCCCAGTGTAATGTCCCACATTTTTCTGGCTATATATTTGAATATTTTGATTATTTAAAATATTGGTTTGAATTTATATATTCGATTTAAACCATTTAATTTGAATAATTAATTATTTTGAATAATTATAATAATATTTTATATTCGACATAATTGGGGAAAATGTCAATTTGCAGTATAAAGTGATCGGCGCGATTTAGAATGGTTCAATATCGTTCGATATTGAAATTATCGTCGCGATTTCGTTTATAAACGACGTTATAACGTTTAATTTATAATTTAACTAAATAACGAGCTGCAGTGGCGCGACAGTTCGCGATTTGGCGTTTTGAACTTCAACCGGTCATACCGGGTTCAAAATAAGTCGGATTTGCTCAAAATAAGAAACGTCGGGACCGGCTTGATGATATCTTTCCAATGGCAGAGAAAAATCGAGTTTTCATGTTGTAGATTTCATTTTATGTCCAAATCAAATTTTGAAAAGATCATTGTGGAATTTCGTTATATAATATAACGTTATTTATATTAAATAAAAGGGTTTTTTTTAAATATTTATAATATCGATTTGGCTTCAAACTCAACCCGGGATATTTTATTGTGGTAATAAACAATATTCTGGTCGTGTATGGCCAATTTCAATATTTTATTAATATTATATTGAGGTATTTTTAAATTGGTTTATTTTATTCAAATTGACCAGTTATAAAAGGGCCATTATTCAAACGACATCGGTTTTCGACGAAATAAATTTTATTGGGATCGCAACGTCAAATTATTGCTAGATTTCAAGTGGTGCGTCAATCGGGGTTGATTTGTGGGCGTGGCAAAATAAAATGTAAAATAAATCGACCATTTGAACGTGAACGAGGGCCATTCGAGCAAACGAACTCGGAATTCGACGGAACAAGTTTCATTAGGACCGTATCGTTAAATTATACGATGCCGTCCAGTTGCATCTCGAACGGGGTTCGTAAGTGAGCGCAGCAGCGAATAAACGATGTTCGAAATAGCGATAGACACGAAATAAAAATCGTCAGTCATTGTCAGACATCATGTCAGCTTAAATTATATTATTTCTCAACTATATAAACCCCTAACTAATAACCCTAGCCACCAATTACTGAATTCTTCATGTCATTTTGCAAATAAACCCCTCAACACTAAATCAATTATATCTTCAAATCCGTCGAGAGTTTGTAGGGGCAACCAAAGAGAAAATCGTAGATTGGCCTGAGATCTACCTACTGACAAAAATTTGGGGTCATCGGGCGAAGGTGGTGGCCGTAATCGAGGTAAAACAGCGAAGAATACTTTTCGTTCTTGGTCAAAATTCGAAGCTTGTGGTCGATTTTGTTGGACGGGACCTTGGGGCTTTGGAAGAGGGGAGTTTTATCTTTCAAATGGCTGTGGTCTCAGGTCTTATAGTGGCGTGTGGTGGTCGTGAGGAAGGGATGAACAGAAGGTTGTATTTCTGGTCGGTTTTGCGAAGTGGTGGTGGGTTTATGGCCATTTCCGGCGACTGGAGGAGGTGTTGGCGTCGGGTTCGGCGTCCAGTCGAAGGGGGGAAGGGTGGCGGTCACAGGGGAGGACGTCCGGTCAGGCGAAGTTGTGTGTGGCTGCGGATTTTCTTGGACGAACGGGGTACGGTCGTGGGGGTTTTTCTGGCGGACGGAGGGACGATGGAGGTCAAGGCCGGTGGGCGAGTAGAGCTGGGACCACGGCGGTTGCGGTGGACATGGCAGGTGGGGGTCCGGTGGCCCACATCGACGGCGGCGAGGGTTTGAAGGTTGGAGCAAGTTGGGTTCAACGATAGTAAAGAGGAACGACGGGTTTTGTTGAGGGAGAAAGATAAACGCGTGATTAGCAGTAATCTATGATGATGTGGACGGAAAACATGATTAAGGTAAATGATTAGTAATGATAACTTAATTATTAATTTATTTATTTATTAATTAGTTTAGTATAAAATCGTATAATATATCCAATCTTTAAATTAGCCTATCTTTCACATACGTGAACGAAAACTGACGAAACTGGATCCATTGGGATCGCAGGGACGAGATCTATCCGATGGCAGTGACTAGGCTCTGATCTGACACTATTGAAATTTGACCTATTTTTGAATGTTCGTTTCAGATTAAAAGCAACAAACGCGTCCACCGCCAACCGAATAAACTCTGGTGAGTTAATTCTCACACGTTCTGGAATTCTGTGATGTGGTAAATTCATATTAAAGTATAATTTACCTTTAAAAATATAAATTGGTTGCTATTGGTTGCTATTGGTTGATTATAGTTGATTGGATGCTGTTATTTAGATTCAATCGATTACATGAAATTTATTTCATATATGGTTGTGAAATGTCTAACGAACTGTGATGCAGGGAAGAACAGGTTGGAGGGATCCGACCGGATTCCTCAAATCTCATATATGTTGTTTGTTTGTTTATATTGTTGATATTGAACTGATTGAACACCATATGGTTGAAAAACCTGTTTGAATGTGATGGTTGAATAAATAACCACCCGTGTTGTGTTAAAATCAACCGACAGTGTTGATTCGGTATTTGGCAGTGAATGGCCTAAAATGTGTTGTTTTTAACGTCGTTCGACCGTTCGGTGAAACGACGTAGTTTTAAAGTTATAAATCATTTTATAATTGAACTGAAGTTTTTCAGTCATTTTATATTTATAATTAATTAAATTAGAAATTTATAAATAAATATTTTTAATAAAGTTATGTTAAAGTAAATGATTACTTTATCAATTACAGATAAAGAGACGACTTTTAATTAGAATCCAATTAGAAGTAACAGAGTGGCGATAAATTCCATTTAAATTCAATTAAGATTATTATAAGGGGATTTATAAATCCAAGTTCAAACGGAATCGGTAAATGGGAATGCATTTAACAAATGATTTGTTAACGATAAGGTTTGAGCAAAAAGGGAAATAGGAGTTCATAAAGGGATTTATCATCCTAGGGTTCCAATCGAGATTTGTAAAAGTGATTTGTAAGTAAATGCAAGGTTTAAATAAGATTTTACTTAATTGTTCAATTAAGTAAAGAGGATTCAATTGGAATGAACTTCTAAGGGAAATGATTGTAAAACAAAAATACAGTAATAGATGAATTCTAAGATAAATGGTTATGAAATGTTAAACAGATTTGAATAAGAAGTTTGGAAGAATCCAAGCCAGGTTTAAAAATGGGTTTTAAACCCAATAAATTACTTTGAATGTTAATGGATTGAATTAAGCGAAGCATTTAAATTAAAATAAGGATTTTAAGCAAAAAGGGAAACACATAAGATGTTTGTGTTAAATATAGATAAAAGGATTTTTAGAAATGTAATCTAAGTTTCAAGACGAGATATGTAAATGGGATGTTTATAAAAATCCAAGGTTAAGCGGGATATTGTCCCAAGTTTAAATTGGCATTTATTGAACATTTTCTTAATCAAACAAATTAAGTAAATGGGTTATATTAGACATGAATTTCAAAAGCTAAGTAATGGTTTATAAAACCAGGTTGAAATCAAATTGATAAAGAGATTTGAATATCAGTGTCTGAGTGACGAGTTGATATTATTCTAAGATAAGGACGTTGTCGATCAAGGTCTGAGAGGTAAATAGAATACCCCAACTTGAATGGCTTCGTTGTTATCGAGGAATGGTATTAGTTGGGAACAAGCGAAAGGTGTGGTGATCAGTGTGATGTCCCATACGTGGAATATTGAAAATGAAATACGAGATTTTGGGAACATAAATGTAAATAAGAAATATTTGGTTTAAAGGTATAAGTCGACATTTACTTGGTGATGTGTTAATACCATTTAAATATATTTATGTATATATATATATATATATATATATATATATATTGAGATGTCAAGTAAGGAAGAAAAAGGGAAAGGGTTTAAAGAAATAAGAATATTGATTTCAAATTATATTGAATATTTGTTTATTCAATTAGAGTTGATCGAGTATAGTATTTGAAATAGAATTAGTCAAACATAGTTATTCAGGAAGAACTGCCATCGCGTACGACTGCTAGCGTAATTCGCAGTGCTGCAGATAGCCTACGACGGTCGGATGTTTCCTGAGGGAATCAGGCGTAACCATTGTGATCGCTGTGATCTAGAGTCCAGCGAAGGGAGTTAGGTCGAGTATGATAAATCGATAGGAGTAATCAAGTCGAGTTAGAGTTAAGTCAAATATTAGAGACCATTAACGATTTTATTTAATATATTTTTAAAAGGCCAAGTCATACCAAGTACTGAATCAGAAAACTCATTGTATTCACACTATTGTATTTGATAGTTAAAACATCGACTATCAAACCAGGCCAATACGATTGTTGGTATGGAAAGACCGGGATCGAATTTATATTCGAAAACCATTCCGACTAACAAATCCGTGAAGACGTCGATTGAAGACGGAGCAAGTGAAGAACGTGGATCTTCATAAGCGGAAGGACTACTGGTCCAATCTCTCTGGCTTGCAACCAGAGTTATTTGGTTTGTGATTCTATCGTGGTTGAAATCCACGGGTTGCAAGGACTACTCGCTACTGATCCTTGGGGTGATTCCTATAAGGATGCGGTAGGAGGGTTCCTTCGGTTCATCCTGTTCCTGGATGACTTGTATGGACGAGTGTCTGACAGAGTATTTCCAAAGGGGTCACGTACGTTGGTTTCTTCAAACGTACCTGGGTAGCTCCCAAATAGAGTATGTTTGTGGATGACAATTAGTGATGTCCGGCGGATCTGACGATGTGGCATTCAAAGTGAATGGTGGCCAGATGTTCGAAGAAATGAATTCTAGCCTCAAGCCTCATCAATCGGGAAATGACAATAATCGGGCAGGCAGCATGGCTATGTGGGTCGCTCCCATTAGGGTGTATAATCACCTATCTAGAAAAATTCCTTTTACTTCTTTAATCTGTATTCGATGTTGTCCCTTTAAGGGAGACGGTGGTTTAAGCTCAACCGTCGGTGATATACATTCGATACACTCAAGCGAAATGAGTGGTCGGTTATGTGAGGGCCGGGTTGCAAGACGTTCTTGTTGAACCCATTGTATTCGTCTCTAGAGATACATGTGCAGAAGGCGGTCCCATACCTTGTCAAGTTGGAAACCAATATCCAATAAGCGCCCGCGGTTTTGATTGTATACTATATATGGGGAGCGTGAGATGCAAGCGTTCCTCTAGATTGATAATTATTTGTATTTAGACATTATGATAATATCAGATCAATATATGATTTCAAAAAGATGTTTTGGGTTATTGTAAGGTAAAAACCGTCCATGTTTATGTGTGGGCTGGTCTTACTATTATCCTTTGATTTCATAAAGGATTTTCCAAAGTGAAACAAGTGTGTGTTATGTGAATTTATCACTAATAGAATTCCAGACTGACCCGGTGTATTTTGTTTTAAATGAAATGTGCTCGGGTCAGACCGAGTATGTTCCAGGTTAGGTTTCGCTTGGAGTTTCAGGAGCTAGAAGCAGGCGGCTTAACCGTTAGCTATATACAGATATTTTTCCGCTGTGATAGTTATATGTTGTGCTCTGATGATTGGTACGTATATACAGTTCTTTTGTATAAAGATTTGTGATATTATATTATATTCGTTCCGCTGTGAGATTCTGATGTGTTCTTCTTCTTTCTTCTATTCTAATACTTCTTTCTTTCTATTCTCACCATCTAAATTCTTTCTCATGACAATATGGGGGTCGATACTTGGGTTTTTGGCAAGCGATACGGGTTTATGTATTGTTGTTGAAGACTCGAGCGTCGTCCTTTTCCCCGGGTCGTTACAGTGGTATCAGAGCTATTGGTTTAGAGATAACCTTGGCTCTGTGGTGTAACTCAATAGAGATGGGGTTAGTAATACCCTAGATTAAGTTTGTGTATGTATATGAGAGCGCGTATTTGTATTTGAATATAAATTTTTAAATATTTTGGAAATAGGGTAAATGAAATAATTTTGCCTAAATATTATTTTTGTATAAAAAGGGATTAGTTTATCAAAATTTTGAGGTATTTGAGGGTTGAATTGATTTGAATGGAGTTAAAATCCAAGGTGGAAATACTACTTGACTTGGTTCAGTCGAGTTAAGTCAGAATTTGATATAGTGTTGAAACCAAATAAAATACCTTTGGAATTTGGTAATCGAACCAATAGTTGGATAAGAAATCAAAATTGATGTGAACTAATTGGAAAATGACAAACCAAAGAGAAAACAAACAAGGAACAGTAATGTTAAATCCAAATGATTTGATTAGATTGTTTCCAGTGTTTGTTTGGTTGTTTGATTGTTGGATGGCTTGTATAGAATTCATTAATAAATTAAGTTAAAGGTTGAATAGATTGGAAAATTTAGTAAATAAGATTCAGTATAATAATGGTATTAAGGAACCAAGGACTTAAACAAATAAGTATGCCAAGTGGTTGATTATGGAAATTTGTGTAATCGTATATATATCATTGAAACATTATTCCATATGTTGTTACTTACCTGGTGAATACAGTTAAGTACAGGGATGAGATAGCTTTGAAGATAGAATCGATTGCGTTGATTGCGATAAATTTAAATTTTGCTTGACAATGCTCGCAAAAAGGTACGCCTATGCTAAATACAAATTTTTGGATTTTTGTTTGGCTTTGGGATTTTGTTTTTGGATTTTCCGACAGAGAGAGTCGATGAATATATATTTCTTGAACCTGCAATTTTGCAGATGTCCTCCGTACAGGGGAGACTCTGCCGAAATTTTTCAAAGTTTAAAGAGTTAGAAAATTTATGAAATTTTTGGGGAAATTCTTTTATTTGAATAAATTGGTTTTACAGCCAATTAAATTTATTTTGGAAATAAAGTTGAATTTTAAATTAAATATTTTTATTAAGGTAATGGGTTATGACGTTCTTTTCTACCTTAGCAATTTCGAGGACGAAATTATTTTAAGGGGGAAGGAATGTAATGTCCCGTATTTTTCTGGCTATTTATTTGAATATTTTGATTATTTAAAATATTGGTTTGAATTTAAATATTCGATTTAAACCATTTAATTTGAATAATTAATTATTTTGAATAATTATAATAATATTTTAATTTCGACATAATTGGGGAAAATGTCAATTTGTAGTATAAAGTGATCGGCGTGATTTAGAATGGTTCAATATCGTTCGATATTGAAATTATCGTCGCGATTTCGTTTATAAACGACGTTATAACGTTTAATTTATAATTTAATTAAATAACGAGTTGCAGTGGCGCGACAGTTCGCGATTTGGCGTTTTGAACTTCAACCGGTCATACCGGGTTCAAAATAAGTCGGATTTGCTCGAAATAAGAAACATCGGGACCGACTTGACGATATCTTTCCAATGGCAGAGAAAAATCGAGTTTTCATGTTGTAGATTTCATTTTATGTCCAAATCAAATTTTGAAAAGATCGCTGTGGAATTTTGTTATATAATATAACGTTATTTATATTAAATAAAAGGGTTTTTTTAAATATTTATAATATCGATTTGGCTTCAAACTCAATCCGGGATATTTTATTGTGGTAATATACAATATTCTGGTCGTGTATGGCCAATTTCAATATTTTATTAATATTATATTGAGGTATTTTTAAATTGGTTTATTTTATTCGAATTGACCAGTTATAAAAGGGCCATTATTCAAACGACGTCGATTTTCAACGAAATAAATTTTATTGGGACCGCAACATCAAATTATTGCTAGATTTCAAGTGGCGCGTCAATCGGGGTTAATTTGTGAGCGCGGCAAAATAAAATGTAAAATAAATCGACCATTTGAACGTGAACGAGGGCCATTCGAGCAAACGAACTCGGAATTCGACGAAACAAGTTTCATTAGGACCGTATCGTCAAATTATACGATGTCGTCCAATTGCATCTCGAACAGGGTTCGTATGTGAGCGCAGCAGCGAATAAACGATGTTCGAAATAGCGATAGACATGAAATAAAAATCGTCAGTCATTGTCAGACATCACGTCAGCTTAAATTATATTATTTCTCAACTATATAAACCCCTAACTAATAACCCTAGCCACCAATTTCTGAATTCTTCATGTCATTTTGCAAATAAACCGCTCAACGCTAAATCAATTATATCTTCAAATCCGTCGAGAGTTTGTAGGGGCAACCAAAGAGAAAATCGTAGATCGGCCTGAGATCTACCTACTAACAAAAATTTGGGGTCATCGAGCAAAGGTGGTGGCCGTAATCGAGGTAAAACAACGAAGAATACTTTTCATTCTTGGTCAAAATTCGAAGCTTGTGGTCGATTTTGTTGGACGGGACCTTGGGGCTTTGGAAGAGTGGACTTTTATCTTTCAAATGGCTGTGGTCTCAGGTCGTATAGTGGCGTGTGGTGGTCGTGAGGAAGGGATGAACAGAAGGTTGTATTTCTTGTCGGTTTTGCGAAGTGGTGGTGGGTTTATGGCCATTTCCGGCGACTGGAGGAGGTGTTGGCATCGGGTTCGGCGTCCAGTCGAAGGGGGGAAGGGTAGCGGTCACAGGGGAGGACGTCCGATCAGGCGAAGTTGTGTGTGGCGGCAGATTTTCTTGGATGAACGGGGTACGGTCGTGGGGGTTTTTCTGGCGGACGGAGGGACGATGGAGGTCAAGGCCGGTGGGCGAGTGGAGCTGGGACCACGGCGGTTGCGGTGGACATGGCAGGTGGGGGTCCGGTGGCCCACATCGACGGTGGTGAGGGTTTGAAGGTTGGAGCAAGTTGGGTTCAACGATAGTAAAGAGGAACGACGGGTTTTGTTGAGGGAGAAAGATAAACGCATGATTAGCAGTAATCTATGATGACGTGGACGGTCAACATGATTAAGGTAAATGATTAGTAATGATAACTTATTTATTTATTTATTTATTTGTTTAGTATAAAATCGTATAATATATCCAATCTTTAAATTAGCGTATCTTTCACATATGTGAACGAAAACTGACGAAACTGGATCCGTTGGGATCGCAAGGACGAGATCTATCCGTTGGCACTGACTAGGCTCTGATCTGACACTATTGAAATTTGGGCTATTTCTGAACGTTCATTTTAGATTAAAAGCAACAAACGCGTCCACCGCCAACCGAATAAACTCTGGTGAGTTAATTCTCACACCTTCTGGAATTCTGTGATGTGGTAAATTCATATTAAAATATAATTTACCTTTAAAAATATAAATTGGTTGCTATTGGTTGTTTATAGTTGGTTGGATGCTGTTATTTAGATTCAATCAATTACATGAAATTTATTTGATATATGGTTATGAAATGTCTAACGAACTGTGATGCAGGGAAGAACAGGTTGGAGGGATCCGACCGGATTCCTCAAATCTCATATATGTTGTTTGTTTGTTTATATTGTTGATATTGAACTGATTGAACACCATATGGTTGAAAAACCTGTTTGAATGTGATGGTTGAATAAATAACCACCCGTGTTGTGTTAAAATCAACCGACAGTCTTGATTCGGTATTTGCAGTGAATGGCCTAAAATGTGTTGTTTTTAACGTCGTTCGACCGTTCGGTGAAACGACGTAGTTTTAAAGTTATAAATCATTTTATAATTGAACTGAAGTTTTTCAGTCGTTTTATATTTATAATTAATTAAATTAGAAATTTATAAATAAATATTTTTAAAAAATTTATGTTAAAGTAAATGATTACTTTATCAATTACAGATAAAGAGACGACTTTTAATTAGAATCCAATTAGAAGTAACAGAGTGGCGATAAATTCCATTTAAATTCAATTAAGATTGTTATAAGGGGATTTATAAATCCAAGTTCAAACGGAATCGGTAAATGGGAAGGCATTTAACAAATGATTTGTTAACGATAAGGTTTGAGCAAAAAGGGAAATAGGAGTTCATAAAGGGATTTATAATCCTAGGGTTCCAATCGAGATTTGTAAAAGTGATTTGTAAGTAAATGCAAGGTTTAAATAAGATTTTACTTAAATGTTCAATTAAGTAAAGAGGATTCAATTCGAATGAACTTCTAAGGGAAATGATTGTAAAACTGAAATACGGTAATAGATGAATTCTAAGATAAACGGTTATGAAATGCTAAACAGGTTTGAATAAGAAGTTTGGAAGAATCCAAGCCAGGTTTAAAAATGGGTTTTAAACCCAAAAAATTACTTTGAATGTTAATGGATTGAATTAAGCGAAGCATTTAAATTAAAATAAGGATTTTAAGCAAAAAGGGAAACACATAAGATGTTTGTGTTAAATATAGATAAAAGGATTTTTGGAAATGTAATCTAAGTTTCAAGACGAGATATGTAAATGGGATGTTTATAAAAATCCACGGTTAAGCGGGATATTGTCCCAAGTTTAAAGTGGCATTTATTGGACATTTTCTTAATCAAACAAATTAAGTAAATGGGTTCTATTAGACATGAATTTCAAAAGCTAAGTAATGGTTTATAAAACCAGGTTGAAATCAAAGTGATAAAGAGATTTGAATATCAGTGTCTGAGTGACGAGCTGATATTATTCTAAGATAAGGACGTTGTCGATCAAGGTCTGAGAGGTAAATAGAATACCCCAACTTGAACGGCTTCGTTGTTATCGAGGAATGGTATTAGTTGGGAACGAGCGAAAGGTGCGGTGATCGGTGTGATGTCCCATACGTGGAATATTGAAAATGAAATACGAGATTTTTGGAACATAAATGTAAATAAGAAATATTTGGTTTAAAGGTATAAGTCGACATTTACTTGGTGATGTGTTAATACCATTTAAATATATTTATGTATAAATATATATATATATTGAGATGTCAAGTAAGGAAGAAAAAGGGAAAGGGTTTAAAGAAATAAGAATATTGATTTCAAATTATATTGAATATTTGTTTATTCAATTAGAGTTGATCGAGTATAGTATTTGAAATAGAATTAGTCAAACATAGTTATTTAGGAAGAATTGCCATTGCGTACGCGTACGACTGCTAGCGTAATTCACAGGGCTGTAGATAGCTTACGGCGGTCGGATGTTTCCTGAGGGAATCAGGCGTAACCATTGTGATCGCTGCGATCTAGAGTCCAGCGAAGGGAGTTAGGTCGAGTATGATAAATCGATAGGAGTAATAAAGTCGAGTTAGAGTTAAGTCAAATATTAGAGACGATTAACGATTTTATTAAAAATATTTTTAAAAGGCCAAGTCATGCCAAGTACTGAATCAGAAAACTCATTGTATTCACACTATTGTATTTGATAGTTAAAACACCGACTATCAAACCAGGCCAATACGATTGTTGGTATGGAAAGACCAGGATCGAATTTATATTCGAAAACCATTCCGACTAACAAATCCGTGAAGACGTCGATTGAAGACGGAGCAAGTGAAGACCGTGGATCTTCATAAGCGGAAGGACTACTGGTCCAATCTCTCTGGCTTGCAACCAGAGTTATTTGGTTTGTGATTCTATCGTGGTTGAAATCCACGGGTTGCAAGGACTACTCGCTACTGATCCTTGGGGTGATTCCTATAAGGATGCGGTAGGAGGGTTCCTTCGGTTCATCCTGTTCCTGGATGACTTGTATGGACGAGTGTCTGACAGAGTATTTCCAAAGGGGTCACAGACGTTGGTTTCTTCAAACGTACCTGGGTAGCTCCCAAATAGAGTATGTTTGTGGATGTCAATTAGTGATGTCCGGCGGATCTGACGATATGGCATTCAAAGTGAATGGTGGCCAGATGTTCGAAGAAATGAATTCTAGCCTCAAGCCTCATCAACCGAGAAATGAAAAAAATCGGGCAGGCAGCATGGCTATGTGGGTCGCTCCCATTAGGGTGTATAATCACCTATCTAGAGAAATTCCTTTTGCTTCTTTAATCTTTATTCGATGTTGTCCCTTTACGGGAGACGGTGGTTTGAGCCCAACCGTCAGTGATATACATTCGATACACTCAAGCGAAATGAGTGGTCGGTCATGTGAGGGCCGGGCTGCAAGACGTTTTTGTTGAACCCAATGTATTCGTCTCTAGAGATACACGTGCGGAAGGTGGTCCCATACCTTGTCAAGTTGGAAACCAATATCCAATAAGCGCCCGCGGTTTTGATTGTATACTATATATGGGGAGTGTGAGATGCAAGCGTCCCTCTAGATTGATAATTATTGGTATTTAGACTTTATGATAATATCAGATCAATATATGATTTCAAAAAGATGTTTTGGGTTATAGTAAGGTAAAAACCGTCCGTGTTTATGTGTGGGCTGGTCTTACTATTATCCTTTGATTTCATAAAGGATTTTCCAAAGTGAAACAAGTGTGTGTTATGTGAATTTATCACTGATAGTATTCCAGACTGGCCCGGTGTATTTTGTTTTAAATCAAATGTGCTCGGGTCAGACCGAGTTTGTTCAAGGTTAGGTTTTGCTTGGAGTTTCAGGAGCTAGAAGCAGGCGGCTTAACCGTTAGCTATATATAGATATTTTTCCGCTGTGACAGTTACATGTTGTGCTCTGATGATTGGCATGTATATACGGTTCTTTTGTATAAAGATTTGTGATATTATATTATATTCGTTCCGCTGTGAGATTCTGATGTGTTCTTCTTCTTTCTTCTATTCTAATACTTCTTTCTTTCTATTCTCACCCTCTAAATTCTTTCTCATGACAATCTGGGGGTCGATACTTGGGTTTTTGGCAAGCGATACGGGTTTATGTATTGTTGTTGAATACTCGAGCGTCGTCCTTTTCCCTGGGTCGTTACACCCAGAATTATCCTTCTGAGTTATCTGATAAGATTCGTCATTCTTCCCTTCTTTAATAATACTATTCCCCGCGTCCTTCTGAGCATTCAGGATAACGGTTTCCACACTCATGTACTCTTCGGCTTTCTTGTAGAACTTCTTTAGAGTCTTTGGTTGCTTCATCTTGAGCCACTTTCCAAATTCTGATTTATTATCGATGGCTCCTCTTAGGGCCACAATCAAATAACAAGGTACTGGATCTATGACCTCCGCTGATGCGGCGCGGAAGCATGTAAGGAAAACTCTGAGGGTTTCTCCAGGCCGCTGTTCCATCTCGCTGAGTGACATCACGTCCCTTGCTTTAGTGGCCTGCAACCGGAATTGATCCTGAAATCTTCTCACCAGATCTGCAAACTGGTCGATACACCTAGGTGGGAGCCTGGTGAACCATAGTGAGGCCACACCTTCCAGGAAAACGGGAAAGTATAAGCACTTGATTTTGTCGGTGGCTCTAGCTCCATTCATGTGCTGGTCGTATTTGAACAGGAAAATAGTTGGATCTCTGACTCCGTTGTAAGGTGCTATTGTTGGTGGTATAAATTTCTTCGGGAACTTTGCTTGACGGATCTCCTCCGTGAACGGATTTTTGCTGGGGGAAACTCCCATTCTTCCTCCTCATACTATTGAGCCACTTTCTCCTCCGTTACTTGCTGAACTAAATCTGTGATGCGCCTTTCGTCGCCCGCTTGTCCATCAGAATCGATACTGATGTTAGCCTTGCCACAGTTTAAGCTTAAGCGCCTCGCATCCTCCTTGAGGGAGGCTATGTTGGGGCGATTCGTTGTACGTTCTTCTTTGCGCTGTAGAGATCTGACCTTAGGATCCCCAACGTCGGCCTCTTCCCTGTCTCTCACTGAGCTGTGAGGTCATCTAAGGTCCGAGGTTGATGAGTCCTCTTTTTCGTCAGCATTACCCACCGCGTTTACTGGTAACAGATTGGCTTGACTATTGGTCAGGACATCAAAACTTTCCATTATCATCTTCGCTGCATTATCCATTTTCTCGTTCAAGTCGGTTAAAACCACGTCCAAATCGTCTCGTGTGACAGATGGCCCGAGAGTTTTCCCAGCCCCTTGTTTTAAGATCGGAGGTGTAGCTTCGTTAGCATTATCATCCTCGATGATCGCAGCGACTTTAGCGGATTTACCGCTTTTCTTTGATCCAACCATGATTTCGAAGGAGAAAACAATTTTGGGACGTTTCGACTATTGAATTACAAAAGGAAATTATGAACATTGCCCCACAGTGGGCGCCAAAATGTTTATACGAAAAATGGTCTAAACACCCAAGGTACTAAACTGTACTTCACCAATTCGGTAAGAAATAAATGGAACCGTGTCCGATTAGCAATAAACAGTAAAAAAAATTGTGAGAAAAAGTAAAGTAGAGAAGAGATTTAGAGTGTTTCAGCCGTTAACGAGGCCTACGTCCATTATGAAGGCGATTTCCTGTCTTATAATAAGAATTACAAATTACGTCAATTCTCTTACCTCATGCATCTCTATATCTGCTCAATATCCCCTCGTTTATATGTTTTGATCTAAAGAATTATACAAGAGAATAATAGAGTTTGAGAAGAAGAAGGACGGATCAATGATTGAGAGAGCAGATGACTTTCCTCTAAAATGGTACTTGACTCCATGGCCAGATCTGTGGTTGAGTTTGAAATTTAGCACCACCTCGTGGTTCTACCAAAGGCCCCCCCTAAATGTGGGTAGTCATGGTGTATTTATAGGTGAACTCCTCTTGGTGAATGACCTGGAATATGTTTATCCCGACTGTGGGTCGTTCATTTTGCTAATTACAATCATGCCACTGGACAGTTGTAGCCAGCCGTCTTTATCATATTCAGTGTTATGCATGGACGATTTGCTGAGTGTCTCAGATAGCTGAGCGGGTCCTTAAGTGTAGGCGCGGATGCTTTGGGAGATTTCTAAGAGCAGAGTGTGGAGCTGAGATCGATCCTCCTTTATTCCTCGCGCGAATGCCCTTCTTGAACCAAGGACGCTCGTCCTCTTGTTTCCTTTGCATGGTGCCGCTTGGCTTTATGGTTAAACTACAAGGTTGCTCTAGCTCGTGCATGGCGGGTGACCTGTCTTATTTTAGCGCCCGAGCGATTCTCTGGATGTGCAGCTTTCATCTTTGTTGAGTCACGCTTCTTATGGGGGTCGCACTGGTAGACTTGTCCTGCCTTGGGTCTGATATTTGGATCCTGCTTAGTGCGGTTGCGTTATGTACGACTGACCCTAGTAAGACCCGCCATGTACCCGTTACCCAATGTGCGTATGAATTTTTAGGGATTAACACACAATAAACCCAAAAATCCAATTCTTTTATTCAATTCCAGTTAAATATTAATTAATTGGAAAACTCCACTAAATCTTAATTTAAAGATTTATTCTTCTCTCAATTGTGTTTTTGAGAATAGTGTTAATAAAGACACTGTTCACAACAAACCCAAAATCCAATTTGATATCAAATACAAGACTCTAAATAGAAATTATATCGGCTTATATTCGATATCAAATTTTGAAACCCACAAATATCGTATTGGGAATAACGATATATATATATCTTCCAAATTCCTCAACAATATCCGTATAATCACGAAATCCAATACCGAAATATTTCAAAGACTATTTCCATTCCGAATCCATTCCAATTTATTCTTTTTTGAATTTTGGTTATTTTAAAACCATTATCAACTCCAATTTATTTATTTCTAAAAATAATTAAATTATTATTCTAGTTAATAACTAGTTCATTTTGACAAAAATATATTTTTATCTTTGCAAAACTAGAATTTTTCATCCCAAAATCTTTCCAAATCATTTATTATGATATTACATAATTTTTCCATATTTTTAATGATTTTATTATCGTCCGTACAGTCGGTTTCCAATAGCGGCCACTGAACTGCATCCATAGCGACCTTTCTTAAATTGATTTGGACATATCGCAAAATCCAACCATTAGATTTCAAATCTCTTATGTTCATTGGAAAGCTCTTTTCGATACGAACCCAACGGTTCCGGTTTTAGGAGAATCCGACGGTTTTAGGAATATTCAATTTCTATTCAGGCCATTATAATATATATAATATATATCGTCGATTTCCATTTAAAATGAATTTTATAAATTGTTTTAAAAACGATTTCCACTTCCATTTCAATTTCAAATCAAAATTGAATATTCCTTTATAAATTCGTTTTAAAACGATTTCAATTTCATTTTCTAATTTAAATCAAAATTGAATATTCCATTATAAATTCATTATAAAACGATTTCAATTTCGTTTTCAAATTTAAATCAAAATTGAATATTCCATTATAAATCTATTTTAAATTCATTTTAAAACGATTTCAATTTCGTTTTCAAATTTAAATCAAAATTGAATATTCCATTATAAATTAATTTTAAATTCATTTTAAAACGTTTTCAATTTCATTTTCAAATTTATATCAAAATTGAATATTCCTTATATAAATTCGTTTTAAATTCATTTTAAAACGATTTCAATTTGATTTTCAAATTTTAATCGAAATTGAATATTCCTTTATAAATTCATTTCAAATTCATTTTAAAACGATTTCAATTTGATTTTCAAATTTAAATCAAAATTGAATATTTCATATCGTTCTAATATTAAAATAATAATATTTTCAAAATGTCAGATTTTGAAATCTCTATTTGATATTCATTATAAAATAAATAAAATGGACAGAAAATCCCGTTCATGTTAAAATGGCGTTTAACTACTTAACACGGCTTCACATTTCAACATTTTCTGAATATTATATTATTTTTTAAAATATTCGTTAATTCTGAACTGGAATCAGACTCAATCAATCACCATATAATTTTATTTATATGGATTTCATACATCGCATGTATACTACAATAATGATAAACAATCATTAAAAATTCATTCAACATCCAGAGTGCATTCTACAACTATATAAGCATTAAAATAAATAAATAACTCTTATACAGTCTGTCAACCCATCGATTGAGATACCACTAATAATTGAGATCAATGTATGTCAAATATTATCCCAACACCCGTGTGGGGTTTCTAAACAAAAAATACTGTTTATTATTTTTGTAGTTGGGTGATGTGTAAAATATTATCGTCCTAATCAATATCAGATAAATAAGTGTACATAAACAAACCATCTGATTTGTAAATGAATATTTATTTTATTTCATGATAATTTATATATTTCTTATATATTAATTTTTCTATACAACAATATCCATACATGACAATCCAATCACAATCCAAACAAACAAACAACTGGTCTGTACAAAAAATAGTGTTGGGGGCTTCTAAGCCCCGTCTGCATCCTAGTATATAATAATTGTAAATTAATTTGAGTGAGTGAGAGCTCTCACTTTCATTTTCCATTCCGTCAGTTTTAATTTATGAATTTCTGAACTGTTCGGATTTTAATTTTCCTTAAATTCTAATTTGCTCCAAATTTGTCCCGGTTAGTCTTGTTGCGAAGCTCTCGTCCACACGATCCCAACGGATCCTGTTTCACGCGATTTGGAATTTGTACGAGAAAGATATGATCTTTTTTTCGCTAATGACAAATTTAAAACTATTAATATAATAATTAATTAAAATATTATAGGCCTTTCTTCCAAAAACCAACTGCCGATGATCTATACCGACGCTCCAAACCTAGGGCACCAAAATGCGCCACCTATGATGCGCCGGAGGATGATCAGGAGCGCCCACACCAAAGCCCTATGCCCCACCTTCCTACGACCGCCACCTCGTACAGCTCGCAGCCCCCTCCGCCCTCCAATCCTGCTCGAAAGTCGAGGTTTTTCAGGCGCCCTACCGCCTGTTTCAGGCAATGATTTTTGATCATCCCAACACTAATCTAAAGATCACGAAGTATACTTCAAATTTCGCTTAGGATTGATGGAATAATTCGCAGCAGGTGGAGAGATAATCAGAGAAGAAGATTTGAATGATTTGGAGCGTTGAATCATGAAAAGGCGGCTCGTTTATCTGATTTGGGAAAAAGGCTAGGGTTTTGACCCTTTCATCAATATTTTTAATAATATTTAATTTCCATATTTTCTTGTTTAACTCCCGAACTCCAAATCAAACCCAACGACTATCACCCCTAGCTAATTACGCCCATTCCAGACACAATGGGATATGTTTTGTCAGCTAATTCCAATGTTTTGATCATTTTTTCTTTAAATTAAAATATAAATCAATATATATTGAATTTAAATGTACATTTTAATTTATCAGGGCCACATACTGACTCTAAAAATTCCCGAAAAATAAATCTAGCTATGTTTTGATGATACGGTCCTAACAAAACTAATTTAGTCAAATTTGGAGACCCTTTAAAAAATGGTCATTTTCTGGTTGATCCAATTCAAATTGAAACTGTCAAAACATGCTTAAATTTGTCACGCTCACATATTGATTTCAAAAATTATGAAAATTGGAATCTAGTAATAATTTGACATTCCGGATCCAACAAAAGTGGTCTCGTCGAAAATAGAGGTCGTTTGCAAAATGGCTATATATTATATTAATATATATATATATTCCATAGCGGCTATTTTAAATTTTAAACTGGACATAACTTTCAGTTCCCGTTATGAAATCTGGATTTTTTACATTCGTTAGAAAGATATAATTAAATAGATTCAAATATTTCTGGTTTTACTGAAATCCGATTTATCTTGAATTATGTGCATTCAGTTGAAATTTGAAATCGAAATTTCAAACTACTGCACCATTTCTAAATCCTTTTATAATTAAAATAAATTTTTAGCTATTATAATTTAAAATAAATCATTTTAAATTCTTAAAATTCATTAAAATTGCTAAAATAAAAATTATAAATTGGTTCTGAAATTCCGGGTTGTTACAATCTCCCCAACTTAAAATCTTCTCGTCCTCGAAAAGGAATGGAGTGGAAAGTTGTTTAACTAACCAACTCAACTTTCTTTCTGGCGTTCATTCTTCAACTTTTCAGTTTCTAAGAATTTTTAAATTCTCCAAAAATTTGGCTAACACCCTAAATTTTCGAAAAATTTCGCAATAAACTCCTTTGTAAGGGGAGACATTTAAAACCGCAACTTGCCTCACAGGGCCCTCATCAATCCAAAAGAACAAGAAAAAGCCAAGCGGCTAGCAAATCGACTCATAAAATCACCAAACCCCAATAAATTAGTAAACATGTACCTATTTGTCGGGCATACAATTTTATTCCTCTTTTTAGCTTCCATGCTATGACCTATTCACACATATATATGTACATGTATGCAATTCTAATAAATTTCAATTGGTTCAATATTTGACTCAATTCAGTTCAATTTATCTTCTATTCTCTTATTGGTTTTATTATTCCAATTTTAACTTCATTAAAGATAAATTTCATTTTGTTTGGTTATTCCAATATTTTAATTAGTAAACTAATAATCACACAACACAATCTGCAATCAATTTGTGAATTAAATTTTCAAATATATATAGTTCTTATATACTCAAAAATCATACTTCAGTGTCAAGTAACAAATAGTAAATTCTAGCTTAGTTTTGGTTCTCACACCAATCAATTGGAAATTATATAGATATTAACTTTCGAAACTCGAACATAGACTCTAATGATGAGGCCTCATCGTCAAAATCATCCCCGGGCGACTAGATTGCGATTCTATATCAACCCAATATATTTGAGACTTCGAATACACGTATATTCAAAATCATCATATACTCGATAGTCCAAATTCAAAATAAAATAAAATATTCAAATACGTATAATAAGGTTTAAATTTTTAAAACAAAATTGGTTTTCATCTTTATTTTAAAAAATAACACTCTTCACGCTCTTTCTAGAATACTACTGATCCCATCTCTAACGAGTCATTCTCCTTGGATATTACTAGTCCAATCTCTGATGAATCCTTTCATTCGGTTCTAATATGTCTTGTTCTCGAGATCTGTAAACAAAAGCTCTGATACCATGCTGAGACGATCCAAACTCGCCCTTACTGAAATGCCCGGATTGAATTGAGAACACGACAAATCAGAACACGAGCTATAGAACATTCCATTGCTTATTACAACAATTACATCAGAGTATAAGAAGATATCAGAGTACGAATAAATATTACATAGAAAAATATCAGAGATTTAAAATACATAGCAGCGGAAATAAAATGTAAAAATACTGCATAGCTGGAAATAACAACTGACACACCTCGAAGAAATATACGGATACAAAACTTTTCGAATATAGCTCTATCTGTAATCCAGGATCCTGGGAAAAGAAATATCTGCGAAAACCAAAACTACTAGCTGCCCGTGTGGAAAATATGGGCACCTAGAGTTTAGGTTAAAACAATAAACTCCGAGTCAGTCATGGGACTGGTGTGAGAACTAAAACAGTTAATAAAACTGTATTTTTAAAATAAGGTAAATCAAGGGACCACACCGTATAACACGGAACGGGTTTATCCCCATGAATACCAGTGCCTAAAACAAACAGTGCAATGCTAAATAAAGAAAAATGAAGCTATTATAAGACTCAGGTCCCATCACACAATGAACGTAGTCGAGGATAGAGTTTTACCTTATAACAACCGCTTGGTACGTTTTAAAAAAATATATTATTGCTATAAGTGAAGAAATCAACTTCAAATATAAATGTATCAATCATAGAAGGCAAGAGCATCCCATCTCACTATGTCACCATATATAGTATACAATTATGTAATGACCCGGGAAATTTGCGATCCTGGATATCGGCATATAACACTATGTCGACTATTCAAGCATCGGAAACACCGGATAGTCCATGAAAGAAATTAGAGGGTGAGAATAGATAAGGTAGAAACATAGAATAGAAGAAGAAGAAGAAGAAGAAGATACAACGTCAGAGTAACACGAATCTCACAGCCGAACGAACAACATATAATCGATAACATGTCTTTGAAATAAAATCAGTATATGTATACAGTAACATTATTAGAGTACAACACTTACAACATAGCGGAATAAACAATAGTTATATAATCCAGAAGCCTCCTGCTCCAAGCCCTCCAAGTATATCTGTAAATCCCGACTACTTGACTGCCCGTACAAAATTGGGCACCCAAGAGTTTAGGGAAAACAAAACAAACTCTGGATCAGTCATGGGACTGGTATGAGTAAACAATTTAAAACAGTTTGGGAAAATAACGATATCTCATAAGATCACGCCGCATAACGGAACATGTTTTTCCCTTATGAGAATCCAAATCAATTTGATTTAACTTTCAAAATATTTTGAAAGAAACAATGATCTTTTATATCAAAACTCTTTTGATATTATAATAGTGTCTATCAACCATAATATAATAATCATCTTGTAGAACGCTTTCATCTCACGTTCCACATATATAGTATACAATCAAAACCGCAAGCACTTATTGGGTAATGGGTTTCCAACTATGACAAGGTATGTAACCACCTTCCGATAGTGTACCTCTAGAGAGGAATACACTGGGTTCAACAAGAACATCTTGCAACCCGGCCACACATGACCGACCACTCATTTCGCTTGAGTGTATCGAATATATATCACCAACGGTTGGGATCAGCAACCGTTTCCCGAATGGGACAGCATCGAATAGATTTAAGAATGAAATGAATATCTCTAGATAGGTGATAATACATCCTAATTGGTAGCCAACCACTTAGCCCTGTTGCCTACTCGATTTTGTCATTTCCCGGTTGTGAGGCTAGAGGCCACGCTTATCTTTAACAGATCACACATTTATTTACTTTGAATGTCACATCGTCATACTCGCCAAATCACAAATTGATTTCCCCAAAAAACAACGGGTATACAGCCAAGAGAAACGAATTCCTCCGCCACCAAACGTATATATGTTTGAAGAGATCAACTTACGTGATCTATTACATATACTATGTCAGACATTCTTCCATACGGATTGTCCTGGGACTAGACAAATCGAAGGCACTATCCTGTAAACAGGACAACCCTTGCATAACTCCGTCTTCGATTATCTTCATCATATTCGATCGCAATGCTAACGCCCATACGGAGTGGTTTTCAGGTCATGAATCTGATCCCGATCTCTCCGTATTGACAACGGGAAAATGGTCAAAAATTTCGATAGTCGGTGATTTAACTATCAAAGAAAAACACGTGTGCAAACAACGATATTATCTCCAGATGGAAATTATATCGATCAATCATTATTGAACATTTATCCCTTTAGTTTGTTCATTTTTCATTTCCTGTTTCTGTATATTCAACATTTCTTATTTTCTAAATTTAGAAAATATATGTTTATTAACATTGGAAAACATTTCCATTTCCTATTTTCTTATTCTTATTTGGAAAACATTTCCAAAGCTCCCTCATTTGGTTTAAACAGATGTTTAAATCAAACATCGCTATGCCAACTCAACCATTATACTCGTTAACTAAATTCACTTAACCAATCCTGTCGAACCTTAACCATTCCTTAGTTAAAAACGAAGTCAATCAAGTTGGGGTATAACTACCTCTCAGACCTTAACTAAACAACATTTCTAACTTTGAAATATACAAAGTTCACCTTCTCAGTCTTTAACAAACTTCGTTACTTAACTCTCGGATTCTATTTACGAATCCACTTCGTTATTGAAAAACATTGCTTATAACTATAGCGTTATAATCCCTACTTCTGAAATATCTAACTCCTAAATATAACTCGATTAACTCAAATCAATTAACCCTAACTTGATTAACTTTATCTCGATTAACTTTAATTCATTAACTCTTTTCACTTAACTCCTTCCGAATAAACTATATTCGATTAACTCATTTCAAATAAACTATATTCGACAACTCCTTTAACTCTATTCGAATAACTATATTTGATTAACTCTTATTCGTTTAACTAATATTCGACTAACTCTTATTCAATGACTCTAATCGATTAACACCTTTATTCGAATAACTAATATTCGACTAACTCTTTTTGAATAACTAATATTCGATTAACTCCTTCGAATAACTAATATTCGACTAACTCTTATTCAATAACTAATATTCGAATAACTAATATTCGAATAACTAATATTCGATTTACTCTATTCAAATAACTAATATTCGATAACTCCTTTAACTCTATTCGAATAAACTATATTCGATTAACTCTATCAATTACCTTTATTTGATTAATTCTAATTCGATCAACTCTAACTGTTTAACTCTAACTGGTTAACTCTATTGGATTAACTTCTTTCCGAATAACTCTATTCGATAACCTCCTTTACGAATAACTAATATTCGATAACTCCTTTCGAATAACTCTATTCGGTTAACTTCTTCTCGAATAACTAATATTCGATAACTCCTTTTTTGAATAACTAATATTCGATAACTTCTTTCCGAATAACTAATATTCGATAACTCCTTTCGAATAACTAATATTCGATTAACTTCATTTCGAATAACTAATATTCGATAACCTTTCTTCGAATAAACTATGTTCGATTAACTCCCTTAATTCTATTCGAATAAACTATTTCGAATAGCTCCTTTAATTCTATTCGAATAAACTATTACGAATAACTTCTTTAATTCTATTCGAATAAACTATTTCGAATAACTACTTTAATTCTATTCGAATAAACTATTTCGAATAACTCCTTTCGAATAACTAATATTCGATAACTCTTTTCGAATAACCAATATTCGGTTACCTCTTATTCGATTAACTCTAATTCCTTTTATCTTTCTATTTATTTTCCCAATATATATTCCTTTTATCTTACTCCATTTATTTAACAAATAAATATTCCTTTTATCTCACCCCATTTATTTAACAAATAAATATTCATTTTATCTTACTCCGTTTATTTAACAAACAAATGTTCCTTTTATCTTACTCCATTTATTTAACAAACAAATGTTCCTTTTATCTTACTCCATTTATTTAACAAATAAATGTTCCTTTTATCTTACTCCATTTATTTAACAAATAAATGTTCCTTTTCAATTCTGTTGCAAATGTTTTACAACATTCTTTTCATATTCTATTTGTAAATGTTTTACAAAATATTTCCTTTCATATTCTATTTGTAATTGTTGAACAAAATATTTCCTTTCAATTCAATTTGTAAATGTTTTACAATTATTTCCTTTTATATAAAATCATATTTATTATAAAAATAATTCATTTTATAAAATTCTATTCATTTTAAAAATATTTATTTTTATAAAATCCTTTGATTTTATAAATATCACTTTCTATAAAATCCTTTGATTTTATATATATTTCTTTTTCAATACAACATTGAAAAATTCCTTTTTAACATTCCAGTATTCCTTATGGTATTTAAAATACCAAATAACAATGATCAATATTATTCTAACACACATCATCAATAACATATTATATATCACATCATATATCATCATATATGAAAAACAATAAAAGAAATGTTGAGGAATCCAATCGGATTCCTCCGACCTGTTTCCCTGCATCTACAGATGTTAAACAATATAATTAACATCACTTTCATTTCAACATGAAACGATCTGATCAACAGAATCCATATTTAATTAATGATATATATATATATATATATATCACTAGATCTATAATTTACTAATCAATTATCAGTTCAACCAAACAGTCAACACATAGCAATCAGTCATCATTTAACAGTTCTAAAAATACGTTATAAAAATATGAACTGATAGAGTTGGTGAGTTTTACTCACTTTGGACGATCATCATTAATAACGATAACCATCGCTTGATTCAGACAGACAATTTATTTCGCTATAAATTGTAACGAGCCTCATTTCACTCCTAGTCAATTCCATTGTGTAGCCACCGTCCGACGATCCCAAAGGATCTTATTTCACTGAATTTCGATAGCGTATGGATAAGTTACGGGGTTTACAAGATAATACATTGTTTTAAAGTAAAATAAACTTGAAGTTTATATTTTAAATGGGCCTCACCCTTCTTCACAACAGCCCACCAATCCATTCAAGCCCATACCCACGTAAATCCTTCTTCCCTGTGACCTTCGTATACCTAGCTTCGCCATTTCATCTATTTCAAACCGAACGTCTTCATCCTTGATCCGAAATAGATCGAACAAACCATACCAAACATCTCCTCATCACTCTCACTACCCAACGACACCAAAATCCTACAACTCAACTTCATCAAATGAGATGCGTCGTTCAGCTTCTAGATCTCGCGACTATGAAACAAATCGACAAACATTTGCACGAAAATCACCAGAAATTGGCATATATGTAACACCCCGGATTTTTTAATAATCGAATTAACTAAAATAAAGAATAATTAATCTCAGACGTGATAATTATGGGAATGGGGTTGCGCCATAGTGTTCGTCTCGGAATTCTGGTTGAAATAGAGTCCGAGTTTGCGGGAAACGGGTACCGGATGAAGGAGTTATGGGCATACGAAGATTGGTGGCAAAAGAAAAAAAATGCACTGGCGCACTTGGGAAGTGCGCCAGTACATATTTGCACTGGCGCACCTGCCAAGTGCGCCCAGGCCGAGGCAGTAAGCCGGCACAGCTTTCTGGTTCAGGCTGACCCATGTTGTTGAGTCCTTTCAGACTCCTTGCTGAGTCATTAGGGCTGAGGTGTCACCCTATCCCGATTGAATGGTTTCGATTAACCTTAAGATCATCTGACGGCTTAAATTAATTCAAAACTCTATAAAAGGACCCATAGACTCAAACCCTAAATCAGAATTAAAACTGAAACTATGGTCGTCATGCTGTTGTCTTGAACCCTAGAGCAGCCGCCACCAAATTAAAGAGGAAGAACAACAAATCAAATCAGAATTACTCAACCCTAATAGCGAATCTTCTTCAAAGGAGAGCTAATTCAACTCCAGAAATCAAAATTCAGAACTCAAGACTGCTTTTGAGTTGTGAGTTCGACAATTTTAATAAAATAATTAGTAATTTAATTGGATTAAGTCATAATACGGATTGTATGGATGTGATGTGAAGTATTGATTGCATGTTGTAATTATGTTGTAGGATTGTGATTGAAATCTCTATGACGTTATGTTGTGATGCTATCATTTAAGATGTAAAGTTATGTTGCTATCATCCATGTTGTAACTTTATATACAATCAAATCATCATGTTTAATATGCTAGTTGGTAATGTTGATTCGATAAATCATATGTATGCAAGTTTAGACTTTGATTTGAACATGACTCATATACAAGTTGGATAGAATCATATGTGACCTTACATGATTATAACACCTAGTTTATGTGAAAATTTAATTGAAAGTTAGGCGATGACATGTGTGAGTTATAATTCTATATGATACTTTATATGTTAGATACTAGTTTACACCATTGTTGCGATGTATAAATCACATATGTAAGTTAATAAGTTGGATATGAATCATGTTATGCAAGTTTAGGGCTATTACCTATGCAAGTTTATTGCTTTAGATATAGATCTATGACATACATGATTTATGCAAGTTTGTGGCTATTTTCTCATCAAGTTCACACCTTTAAATTTGGATCCATGACATATGACTGTTTATGCAAGTTTGTGGCCATTATCTCATCAAGTTCACACCTTTAGATTTGGATCCATGACATATGTTGTTTATGCATGTTGTAACTTTGGTTTACGCAAGTTTTACATGTAGAACATCATTCACATATGCAAGTTCACCCCTATGTTAGATCTATGTTTTAATTATGTGTATATTGTGATGTTTTCTCTTTATTCCATGAGTTAGACTATTCGAGTCTAACGTATATTTTACGTTAAACGAACAAACGTACAACGTGGGGTAAAGGGGATAATATTAAAAAGATTTAATTGGCATAAATGCCTTAAAAGGGATAAAATATAATTGTGGTGAAAATTGGTATGATTTTACGTACCATAAATGGATGGACATAATTGAGTCAATTATGGACTTCGTTAAATTTGGAATTGATTGAAAATTTGAATAGGGAAAGTAATTCAAATTGGGGAATGATTAATTAGGTGTAATTAATCGTCTAAGACATGAGGTTAGGCTCTTTTGTGGTGTAAGACTGCCCGGACCCGCTCGGCAAATCCAGCTGCCATAAATGCCAGTCTAATGTGAGAGATCTTAGGCATAAACTAAATATGTAACAGTTGTAAAGACACGAGGTTAGACTCTTTTATGGTGTAAGACTGCCCGGACCTGCCTGGCAAATCCAGCTGCCACAAATGCCAGTCTAATGTGAGAGGTCTTTATGAGGTTACGGCCTTAATGAATTAAGAAACACTTAACCAGATAAGCACGTAGTGGGACATGAGGGGGTTAAGTGGGTGCCATGGGTGGCATGTGGAATCTAGTGGGTGCCTGGGGTGGCATTTGGAAATACGATTAGAAACACTTAACCAAAATTGAAACATGTAATTAAAACATGAATAAGAAGTGGGTTAAGTGGGATGTACTAGTGGGGACCAAACTTAGGTGGATAGCTTGTGTCAAGTAATGGGGGCCCGTTTCAACCAGTAACCCATACGTATCTTTGTGGGCTCGACCCAAGTCGAGGACGAGACACGCATACTGGGCTTGACTGTAAGAGGCCAAACCGGGTTAGCGGTGGCAACGCAAGTCTGACGGGTTCATATGCGTGTGTGGACCCGGGCTGGTAGGTAAGACGTTGTTGCATCGTGTAGGTATTATTCGTGCATTGTTGGTTGTATCGGGTTGCCACTTTGGGGAGTGATATACCCCACTACGGGGCCAGCACGGGTATCTACGAGTTAGGGAGTCGATCGCTTGGGGGTAGTGGGTACACCTAGTGGAGATAGGGGCAGGCGGCACCTATGAAGGAAGCTAGGGGTGCACGAAACTACCATTATCATTATTTAATTCTGTAGGTGGGATCAACCTTAGAGTGACTAGTGGTGGTGCAGTATAGCAATTATCCTATAGTGTTGGTGTAGTTTAGTAATCATCCTATAGTGGTTTAGGTGCGCTTAACGATATCGTTGTTCATCCTGTTTCCTTATTTTCTCTGCCCTACTCAATGGTTCATGATCATTTCCTTATTTTCCAACTTATGCCTTAGCCTAGTTACTTTGTTAATTATTTTGTTAAAGTTATCGCACTCGCCAGACTTTATGTCTGACCCCCCCCCCCTTTGTTTCCTCCTCTTTTCTCCCTCCCCCCCCCCTAGGTGCTCAGGTTGGAACTAGCACCAGTGGAGCTTGATTTTGGACTGCGTTTAAAAGATTGCTTGGATCGCTGAAGTAAAGTTCAGCTTCTCTTTATTTATGGCTATTTTGATGTTGGGGATTATGTCTTTCAATTTATGTACTTTGTTTTATCAAGATGGATATGATGTACTTGACTTTGTTTTATGGTTTCGATGATGTAACCAAACATATTTAACTTCTGCTGCAATAAATAAAGTTTTAAATTTTCAAGTACTACTTTATATCTGTGTTGTTATGATTTTCTGTTCTATATTCACTTAAAATGCTCCATGGAAGTAAATGCATTCCCTTTGTGAGTGACATTAATGGACGTGGGGTGTTACACGTGATATCAGAGCTGAAGGTTACCAGAACAGATATAAATTTTGAAAAACTATTTTTCAAAACAATTTTTATAAAGAAGTACTTTCAAAAGTATGTTTTAAGGAAAGTATTTTCAAGAGAAAAGTATATTTTGGAAAGCATAACCCCAAGAGCCATATATCTTTCCTTTGGTTCTTTTGTATTGAATCTTTCCTTTTTCGTTTCAGCATGTCTGAAGCATTTGAGATACTAGAGGGTGTTCATGTACCCGGTTGGTTTCGTCAATAACTTGAGGCTAGGGCCGCCACCGCAGGTCCAGCAAATGCTCCTCCTCCTCCTCCCCCTCCTCCTCGCGTTGATACTTTTGCTAAGATATGTAAGGACTTTAGAGCAATGGGTGGAAAACCTTTTCACGGGACGGAGACATTTGTTGAAGCTCGTAACTGGCTAAAGGAGGTGGAAGAATTGTTTAGAATCTTTGAAGTGGATAATGAAAGAAAAGTCCAGCTAGCTGCCTGGCTAATGAAAGATGAGGCCTCGTTTTGGTGGGAGGTCACTATTGGGGGACGTCCAATCGATACATGGCCAGATTTTAGGCAGAGGTTTGAGGCGAAGTTTCTCTCGCGGGTTGAGGAGAATCTATACGTGGAAAGTTTTTTGGCACTGAAGCAAGGGAATCTATCGGTGAAAGAGTACGTCAACAAATTCAACCAATTGGGAAGGTTTGGCTTGGACTTGGTGAACACTCCAGAAAAGAAGGCTCTAAGATTTGTTAAGGGTTTAAACGAGCCGCTTCATGGGTTAGCTATGACCCACATTCCCATGGGGCTACCTTCGAGAGACTAGTTGACACGGTACTCGGGCATGAAGAGGAGAAGGGCGCCAATGCTAATAAGGCACTCGAGAAGAAAGGGGATCAAAAGAAGTCGCAACAGAAACAACAGAACAAGAAAGGTGGCAAAGCAATAATGCTAAGGGGAAGAAGAAATGCTTTAACTGTGGGACACCCGACCATCTAAGCAAAGATTGTAGGAAGAAAAAGAAGACCGGTTGTTTCCACTGTGGCGAGGCGGGACATCTTATTAAGGACTGTCCAAAGAAGGGGCAGAGGGCAGGGTCTACCTCGGGAGGACAGGTGCAAGCTCTTATGGCACCAGGCAGGCAAGGGGACAAGTTCAGGCTCTCGTGGTCCCATCGATGCAAGAACGAGGTAGAGCAATTTCCGTCGAAAGTTTAGTTTTTCTGTTTGATCAACCTGTCTGTACTTTATTAGATTCTAGCGCATCACATTCATTTATTTCTACATCATTAGTTGAAACACTACACCTTGATACTAGTCTAGTTACTGATCCCTTAGTAGTCTCAAATCCTATAGGTGGTTAGGCTCATCTTTCTATGATTTGTCGGGATTTGAGAGTGTTTATCTTGGGCGTTGAGTTTGAGTGCAACGCTTTTGTTCTTGGCTTCACGGGCTACGGTTTAATTCTAGGTATGGATTGGCTAACTAGATATGGGGCCATCCTAGATTCTGAAAGAAGGGTAGTTAGATTGTTGACCCATTCTGGAAAGACCCTTGATATTTCTTGTGACCCTAGAGGTCTAGTAATGCTTAGCTACCTAGAATCCCTTGACGCATCCGATGATGATTTACATTATGTTCCCATAGTCCGTGAATATGCTGATGTCTTCGATGAGGTGAGGGGTTTACCCCCGAAACGTGAAATAGACTTTCGAATATATCTAGTAGATAATGCAAAGCCAGTTGCATTACCAGTGCGCCATAAGGCTCCAAGAGAGAGAAGGGAACTCAGTAAGCAAGTGAAAGAATTGCTTGAGAAGGCGTTCATCAGACGTAGTATATCGGAGTGGGGTGCTCCAGTAGTATTTGCCACGAAGGCAGATGGGTCCCTTAGACTTTGTGTGGACTATAGAGAACTTAATAAGCTTACTAAGAAGAATAGACACCTACTGCCGAGGATTGACGATCTCTTCGATCAATTAGTTGGTGCCTCAGTGTTTTCGCAATTGGACTTAGCCACGGGTTTCCATCAGTTGAGAGTGGCTGAGGATAGCATAGACAAGACTGCCTTTAGGACTCCAGACGGTATCTTCGAGTGGCTTGTGATGCCCTTTGGTTTGACAAACGCCCCCGCATATTTTGTTGACTTGATGAGTAGGGTGTTTAGGGAGTACCTTAATAAATTCATGGTAGTCTTTGTGGACGATGTCTTGATCTTTTCTAAAAGCGAGGAAGAGCATGCCCTACATCTTAGGGAAGTGTTGGAGACTCTTCGAGCGCATAGCCTTAAAGCTAAATTTTCTAAATGTCACTTTTGGAGGAAGGAAGTGTGATTCTTAGGGCACGTGGTTTCCAAAGAAGGGATAGCTGTGGGTCCCGCGAAGGTAGTGGCCATCCAAGATTGGAAGGTTCCTAAAAATGCTACCGAGGTGAGGAGTTTCTTAGGGTTGGCTGGCTACTATAGGAAGTTCATCAAAGACTTCACAAAAATATTAGTCCCATTAACACTCTTGACGAAGAAGAATCTTGTTTTTACGTGGGACGTAGATTGTGATGATGAGTTCCAACGTTTGAAGAGAGCTTTGACCACATCCCCAGTCTTAGTGTTGCCAGATGGGAGTAAGCCATTTACCGTTTATACCGATGCTTGTGGGACAGGACTAGGCGCAGTCTTAATGCAAGAGGGAAGGGTAATAGCCTATGTTGGAAGGCAGTTGAGAGTGCATGAAAGAAATTACCCTACACATGACCTAGAGTTAGCCGCTATTGTCTTTGCGCTTAAGTCTTGGCGTCATTATCTTCTTAGCGAAAAATTCGAATTATTCACTGACCACAAATCGCTAAAATACTTATTCTCTCGGAAGGACTTGAACTTAAGGTAGCAAAGGTGGATGGAATTCTTAGCATCCTACGACTTTGAGATAGCATGTACCACTGGCAAGGGTAACGTGGTGGCAGATGCCTTAAGTAGAAAAAGGTTATACTTGAGTCCGTTGTTTGTTGAGCGACGAAGTTTACAGTTCATCTCTACGTTTGACTTTACACCCTCTATTGACTTCGTACCTGGTTTTCTAGCATCCTTGGAGGTCAGATCTACGCTTTTGGGACGGATTGGCGAGGCACAGCGAGACGACCCACAGTTGGTTGAGTTAGTAGAAAAGCTCAAAAGAGGGGAGTCATCGAGCCAGCTCCGTAGGTATACCCTAGATGATAAGGGTTGGTTACGTAGGGACGGTAGACTTTGTGTACCAAAAGACGATGACCTATGGAAGACCATTCTTGATGATGCCCATCGTTCGAAGATGACCATCCATCCCGGCGGGGACAAGATGTACATGGACATGAGACGAGTTTACTTTTGGGGCGGCATAAAGAAGGATGTGGCCGAGTATGTCGCTAGATGCTTGGTGTGCCAACAAGTAAAAGCAGAGCAAAAGAAGCCCGGTGGATTGCTTCACCCACTGGAGGTCCCACATTGGAAGTGGGAAAGTGTTTCGATGGACTTTGTTGACGGATTACCAAGATCGAGGAAGGGTAATACGTGGATTTGGGTCGTGGTAGGCAGACTTACTAAGAGCGCCCATTTCATTCCCGTGAAGAGTAAGAGGACTGCTCCATGGTTAGCCTCCGTATACATTCGAGAAATAGTTCGTTTGCACGGTGTTCCTTCCTGCATAGTGAGCGACCGCGATCCTATCTTCACTAGCGAATTTTGGAAGAGCTTACAAGAGGCGGTAGGGACCCAGTTATGTTTGAGCACCACATATCATCCTCAGACGGACGACCAGACCGAGAGGGTGAATCGTATTCTAGAGGACTTATTGAGGTTGGGTGTCTTAGATTTCGGAGGTACATGGGAGGAATATCTTACGTTGGTGGAGTTCTCATATAATAACAGCTTTCAGTTTAGCATTGGCATGGCACCGTTCGAGGCTCTTTATGGACGGCCGTGTCGTTCGCCTACATGTTGGTGGAAGTCTACAGACAAGATCTTGCTTGGACCCGATATGATTAGAGAGACTTCAGAAAAGATCGATTTGATTCGAAGGAGGATGAAAACGGCACAAGGTAGGCATAAATCTTATGCGGACAAGAGGAGGACAAATCTCGTGTTTGATATTGGGGACATGGTCTTTGTCAAGGTGTCTCCATTACGGAATGTCATTCGCTTTGGTTCCGTTGGGAGGTTAGCACCAAGATTCGTAGGGCCGTTTCCTATTAAGTAAAGGATTGGGCAGATGGCGTATAGAGTGGAGTTTCCCGAGAGACTTAGTGGTGTACACGACGTATTCCATGTATCACATTTGAGGAAGTGCTTACACGAGACCGCGGAAGTGGTAGAGCCGAGCTTGCTTAGAGAGGTGGAGATCGAGCGCGATGCGACGATTCGACGAGCTCCTACGTGCGTTCTTGGGTCGGAGATTAAGATGTTGAGGAATCGAGAGGTCAAACTAGTCAAAGTACAATGGGGAGATGTTGAGAGCAACGCTACTTGGGAGAAGGAAGCGAAAATGCTTTCATTATACCCTATTCTTTTCGAGGGCATGGCTTTTAATTTCTCCTTTATCACTTATCTTGTACTTATCTTATCTTTAGTATGTCCTCTCGCTAGTATCTTTGACCTTTAGATAGGGTAGTCCTATGGTTGAAACATGTGTTTGAGACATGTTATGTATGATGGATGCATGTGGATGCAAGTGTTTGCTCGTGGTTGCTCGTGGATGCATATACACACACTTTAGGCACTAGATCGGCTCAGTCACTTCATATTGCATGTTGCATATAAATGTGTGTACATATTTAAGTAATGGATGTAAAATGGTTGTACCATCATATGGATGTTGCATTTTGGTGAATGTTTGTGCACACATGTAGAAATAATATATATCGATAGGGTTCTTTTGCATACATAATGGACGCATGGCACTATCATGGTTTGTATTAAGGAGGTCAACTGAATCAGTAGACCGCCTGATTTTGCATTAGATAAGGAACATATACACACACTTCTTGCATATGTTCATACGGCATTAGAAATTTTATAAGGACAATGGATGCTCGTGTTTGATGGTTGAGCAGATGGTTGTTTGGATGGTAGGATATGCATTCTCCTTAACTTGGAGATTTTGGGGGAGAAATCCTTTAAGGAGCGGAGAATGTAACACCTCGGATTTTTGAACAATCGAATTAACTAAAATAAAGAATAATTAATCTCAGACGTGAGAATTATGGGAATGGGGTTGCGCCATTGTGTTCGTCTCAGAATTCTGGTTGAAATAGAGTCTGAGTTTGTGGGAAACGGGTACCGGATGAAGTAGTTATGGACGAACGAAGATTGGTGGCAAAAGAAAAAAAAATATGCACTGGCGCACTTGGGAAGTGCGCCAGTACATATTTGCACTGGAGCACCTGCCAAGTGCGCCCAGGCCGAGGCAGTGAGCCTGCACAACTTTCTGGTTCAGGCTGACCCATGTTGCTGAGTCCTTTCTGACTCCTTGCTGAGTCATTAGGGCTGAGGTGTCACCCTATCCCGATTGAATAGTTTCGATTAACCCTAAGATCATCCGACGGCTTAAATCAATTCAAAACTCTATAAAAAGACCCATAGACTCAAACCCTAAATCAGAATTAAAACTGAAACTATGGCCGTCATGCTGTTGTCTTGAACCCTAGAGCAGCCGCCACCAAATTAAGGAGGAAAAACAGCAAATCAAATCAGAACTACTCAACCCTAACAGCAAATCTTCTTCAAAGGAGAGCTAATTCAACTCCAGAAATCAGAATTCAGAACTCAAGACTGCTTTTGAGTTGTGAGTTCGATAGTTTTAATAAAATAATTAGTAATTTAATTGGATTAAGTCATAATACGGATTGTATGGATGTGATGTGAATTATTGATTGCATGTTGTAATTATGTTGTAGGATTGTGATTGAAATCTCTATGATGTTATGTTGTGATGCTATCATTTATGATGTAAAGTTATGTTGCTATCATCCATGTTGTAACTTTATATACAATCAAATCATCATGTTTCATATGCTAGTTGGTTATGTTGATTCGATAAATCATATGTATGCAAGTTTAGACTTTGATTTGAACATGAATCATATACAAGTTGGATAGAATCATATGTGACGTTACATGATTATGACACCTAGTTTATGTGAAAATTTAATTGAAAGTTAGGCGATGACATGTGTGAGTTATATGCTAAATTCTATATGATACTTTACATGTTAGATACTAGTTTACACCATTGTTGCGATGTATAAATCACATATGTAAGTTTATGAGTTGGATATGAATCATGTTATGCAAGTTTATGGCTATTACCAATGCAAATTTATTCCTTTAGATATGATCTATGACATACATGATTTATGCAAGTTTGTGGCTATTTTCTCATCAAGTTCACACCTTTAGATTTGGATCCATGACATATGACTGTTTATGCAAGTTTGTGGCCATTATCTCATCAAGTTCACACCTTTAGATTTGGATCCATGACATATGTTGTTTATGCAGGTTGTAACTTTGGTTTATGCAAGTTTTAGATGTAGAACATCATTCACATATGCAAGTTCACCCCTATGTTAGATCTATGTTTTAATTATGTGTATATTGGGATGCTTTCTCTTTATTCCATGAGTTAGACTATTCGAGTCTAACGTATATTTTACGTTAAACGAACAAACGTACAATGTGGGGTAAAGGGGATAATATTAAAAAGAATTAATTGGCATAAATGCCTTAAAAGGCATAAAATATAATTGTGGTGAAAATTGGTATGATTTTACATAACATAAATGGATGGACATAATTGAGTCAATTATGGACATCGTTAAATTTGGAATTGATTGAAAATTTGAATAGGGAAAGTAATTCAAATTGGGGAATGATTAATTAGGTGTAATTAATCGTCTAAGACACGGGGTTAGGCTCTTTTGTGGTGTAAGACTGCCCGGACCCGCCCGGCAAATCCAGCTGCCACAAATGCCAGTCTAATGTGAGAGGTCTTAGGCATAAACTAAATACGTAACAATTGTAAAGACACGAGGTTAGGTTCTTTTGTGGTGTAAGACTACCCGGACCTGCCCGGCAAATCCAGCTGCCACAAATGTCAGTCTAATGTGAGAGGTCTTTATGAGGTTACGGTCTTAATGAATTAAGAAACACTTAACCAGATAAGCATGTAGTGGGACATGAGGGGGTTAAGTGGGTGGCTTGGGTGGCATGTGGAATCTAGTGGGTGCCTTGGGTGGCATTTGGAAATACGATTAGAAACACTTAACCAAAATTGAAACATGTAATTAAAACATGAATAAGAAGTGGGTTAAGTGGGATGTACTAGAGGTGACCAAGCTTAGGTGGATAGCTTGTGTCAAGTAATGGGGGCCCGTTTCAACCAGTAACCCATACGTATCTTTATGGACACGACCCAAGTCGAGGACGGGGCACGCATACTAGGCTTGACTGTAAGAGGCCAAACCGGGTTAGCGGTGGCAACGCAAGTCCAACGGGTTCATATGCGTGTGTGGACCCGGGCAGGTAGGTAAGACGTTGTTGCATCGTGTAGGTATAAGCCGTGCATTGTTGGTTGTATCGGGTTGCCACTTTGGGGAGTGATACACCCATTGTGGGGCCAGCACGGGTATCTACGAGTTAGGGAGCCGATCGCTTTGGGGTAGTGGGTACACCTAGTGGAGATAGGGGCAGGCGGCACCTATGAAGGCAGCTAGGGGTGCACGAAATTATCATTATCATTATTTAAGTCTGTAAGCGGGATCAACCTTAGAGTGACTAGTGGTGGTGCAGTATAGCAATTATCCTATAGTGTTGGTGTAGTTTAGTAATCATCCTATAGTGGTTTAACTGCGCTTAACGATATCGTTGTTCTTCCTGTTTCCTTATTTTCTCTTCCATACTCAATGGTTCATGATCATTTCCTTATTTTCCAACTTATGCCTTAGCCTAGTTACTTTGTTAATTATTTTGTTAAAGTTATCGCACTCGCCAGACTTTATGTCTGACCCCCTTCTTTGTTTCCTCCTCTTTTCTCCCTTCCCCCCCCCCCCCCAAGGTGCTCAGGTTGGAACTAGCACCAGTGGAGCTTGATTTTGGACTGCGTTTTGAAGATTTCTTGGATCGCTGAAGTAAAGTTCAGCTTCTCTTTATTTATGGCTATTTTGATGTTGGGGATTATGTCTTTCAGTTTATGTACTTTGTTTTATCAAGATGGATATGATGTACTTGACTTTGTTTTATGGTTTTGATGATGTAACCAAACATATTTAACTTCTGCTGCAATAAATAAAGTTTTAAATTTTCAAGTACTGCTTCATATTTGTCTTGTTGTGATTTTCTGTTCTATATTCACTTAAAATGCTCCATGGAAGTTAATGCATTCCCTTTGTGAGTGACATTAATGGACGTTGGGTGTTACACGTAGTATCAGAGCTGAAGGTTACCAAAACAGATACAAATTTTGAAAAACTATTTTTCAAAACATTCTTCATAAAGAAGTACTTTCAAAAGTATGTTTTAAGGAAAGTATTTTCAAGAGAAAAGTATATTTTGGAAAGCATAACCCCAAGATCCATATATCTTTCCTTCGGTTCTTTTGTATTGAATCTTTCCTTTTTCGTTTCAGCATGTCTGAAGCATTTGAGATACCAGAGGGTGTTCATGTACCCGGTTGGTTTCGTCAATATCTTGAGGCTTGGGCTGCCACCGCCGGTCCAACAAATGCTCCTCCTCATCCTCCCCTTCCTCCTCGCGTCGATACTTTTGCTAAGATATGTAAGGACTTTAGAGCAATGGGTGGAAAACCTTTTCACGGGACGGAGACATTTGTTGAAGCTCGTAACTGGCTAAAGGAGGTGGAAGAATTGTTTAGAATCTTTGAAGTGGATGATGAAAGAAAATTCCAGCTAGCTGCCTGGCTAATGAAAGATGAGGCCTCGTTTTGGTGGGAGGTCACCAATGGGGGACATCCAGTCGATACATGGCCAGATTTTAGGCAGAGGTTTGAGGCGAAGTTTCTCTCGCGGGCTGAGGAGAATCTATACATGGAAAGGTTTTTGGCACTGAAGCAAGGGAATCTATCGGTGAAAGAGTACGTCAACAAATTCAACCAATTGGGAAGGTTTGGCTTGGACTTGGTGAACACTCCAGAAAAGAAGGCTCTAAGATTTGTTAAGGGTTTAAATGAGCCGCTTCATGGGTTAGCTATGACCCACATTCCCATGGGGGCTACCTTCCAGAGACTAGTTGACATGGCACTCGTGCATGAATAGGAGAAGGGCGCCAATGCTAATAAGGCACTCGAGAAGAAAGGGGGTCAAAAGAAGTCGCAACAGCAACAACAGAACAAGAAAGGTGGCAAAGGCAATAATGCTAAGGGGAAGAAGAAATGCTTTAACCGTGGGATACCCGACCATTTAAGCAAAGATTGTAGGAAGAAAAAGAAGACCGGTTGTTTCCACTGTGGCGAGGCGGGACATCTTATTAAGGACTACCCAAAGAAGGGGAAGAGGGCAGGGCCTACCTCAGGAGGACATGTGCAAGCTCTTATGGCACCAGGGCAGGCAAGGGGACAAGTTCAGGCTCTCGTGATCCTACCTCTGCAAGAACGAGGTAGAGCAATTTCCGTCGAAAGTTTAGTTTTTCTGTTTGATCATCCTGTCCGTACTTTATTCGATTCTAGCGCATCACATTCGTTTATTTCTACATCATTAATTGAAACACTGCACCTTGATACTAGTCTAGTTACTGATCCCTTAGTAGTCTCAAATCCTATCGGCGGTTCGGCTCATCTTTCTATGATTTGTCGGGATTTGAGAGTGTTTATCTTGGGCGTTGAGTTTGAGTGAAACACTTTTGTTCTTGGCTTCATGGGCTATGGTTTAATTCTAGGTATGGATTGGCTAACTAGATATGGGGCCATCCTAGATTGTGAAAGAAGGGTAGTTAGATTGTTGACCCATTCTGGAAAGACCCTTAATATTTCTTGTGACCTTAGAGGTCCAGTAATGCTTAGCTACCTAGAATCCCTTAACACATCCGATGATGATTTACATTATGTTCCCATAGTCCGTGAATATGCTGATGTCTTCGATGAGGTGAGGGGTTTACCCCCGAAAGTGAAATAGACTTTCGAATATATCTAGTAGATAATGCAAAGCCGGTTGCATTACCAGTGCTCCACATGGCTCTAAGAGAGAGAAGGGAACCCAGTAAGCAAGTGAAAGAATTGCTTGAGAAGGGGTTCATCAGACGTAGTATATCGGAGTGGGGTGCTCCAGTAGTATTTGCCACGAAGGCAGATGGGTCCCTTAGACTTTGTGTGGACTATAGAGAACTTAATAAGCTTACTAAGAAGAATAGACACCCACTGCCGAGGATTGACGATCTCTTCGATCACTTAGTTGGCGCCTCAGTGTTTTCGCGGTTGGACTTAGCCACGGGTTTCTATCAGTTGAGAGTGGCTGAGGATAGCATAGACAAGACTGCCTTTAGGACTCCAGAAGGTTTCTTTGAGTGGCTTGTGATGCCCTTCGGTTTGACAAACGCCCCCGCATACTTTGTTGACTTGATGAGTAGGGTGTTTAGGGAGTACCTTAATAAATTCGTGGTAGTCTTTGTGGATGATATCTTGATCTTTTCTAAAAGTGAGGAAGAGCATGCCCTACATCTTAGGGAAGTGTTGGAGACTCTTCGAGCGGATAGCCTTAAAGCTAAATTTTGTAAATGTCACTTATGGAGGAAAGAAGTGCGATTCTTAGGGCATGTGGTTTCCAAAGAAGGGATAGATGTGGATCCCGCGAAGGTAGTGGCCATCCAAGATTGGAAGGTTCCTAAAAATGCTACCGAGGTGAGGAGTTTCTTAGGGTTGGCTGGCTACTATAGGAAGTTCATCAAAGACTTCGCAAAATTATCAGCCCCATTAACACGCTTGACGAAGAAGAATCTAGTTTTTACGTGGGACGTAGATTGTGATGATGAGTTCCAACGTTTGAAGAGAGCTTTGACCACAGCCCCAGTCTTAGTGTTGCCAGATGGGAGTAAGCCATTTACCGTTTATACCGATGCTTGTGGGACAGGACTAGGCGCAGTCTTAATGCAAGAGGGAAGGGTAATAGCCTATGGTGGAAGGCAGTTGAGAGTGCATGAAAGAAATTACCCTACACATGACCTAGAGTTGGCCGCTATTGTCTTTGCGTTTAAGTCTTGGCGTCATTATCTTCTTGGCGAAAAATTCGAATTATTCACTGACCACAAATCACTAAAATACTTATTCTCTCAGAAGGACTTGAACTTAAGGCAGCAAAGGTGGATGGAATTCTTAGCATCCTACGACTTTGAGATAGCATATACCCCTGGCAAAGGTAACGTGGTGGCAGATGCCTTAAGTAGAAAAAGGTTATCCTTGAGTCCGTTGTTTGTTGAGCGGCGAAGTTTAGAGTTCATCTCTACGTTTGACTTTACACCCTCTATTGACTTCGTACCTGGTTTGCTAGCATCCTTAGAGGTCAGACCTATGCTTTTGGGACGGATTGGCGAGGCACAGCGAGACGACCCACAGTTGGTTGAGTTAGTAGAAAAGCTCAAAAGAGGGGAGTCATCGAGCAATCTCCGTAGGTATACCCTAGATGATAAGGGTTGGTTACGTAGGGACGGTAGACTTTGTGTACCAAAAGACGATGACCTAAGGAAGACCATTCTTGATGATGCCCATCGTTCGAAGATGACCATCCATCCCGGCGGGGACAAGATGTATATGGACATGAGACGAGTCTACTTTTGGGCCGACATGAAGAAGGATGAGGCCGAGTATGTCGCTAGATGCTTGGTGTGCCAACAAGTAAAAGCAGAGCAAAAGAAGCCCGGTGGATTGCTTCACCCGCTGGAGGTCCCACAATGGAAGTGGGAAAGTGTTTCGATGGACTTTGTTGACGGATTACCAAGATCGAGGAAGGGTAATATGGGGATTTGGGTCATGGTAGACAAACTTACTAAGAGCACCCATTTCATTCCCGTGAAGATTAAGAGGACTGCTCCATGGTCAGCCTCCGTATACATTCGAGAAATAGTTCGTTTGCACGGTGTTCCTTCTTGCATAGTGTGCGACCGCGATCCTATCTTCACTAGCGAATTTTGGAAGAGCTTACACGAGGCGGTAGGGACTCAGTTATGTTTGAGCACCGCATATCATCCTCAGACGGACGGCCAGACCGAGAGGGTGAATCATATTCTAGAGGACTTATTGAGGTTGTGTGTCTTAGATTTCAGAGGTACATGGGAGGAACATCTTCCGTTGGTGGAGTTCGCATGTAATAACAGCTTTCAGTCTAGCATTGGCATGGCACCGTTCGAGGCTCTTTATGGACGGCTGTGTCGTTCGCCTACATGTTGGTGGGAGTCTACAGACAACATCTTGGTTGGACCCGATATGATTAGAGAGACTTCGGAAAAGATCGATTTGATTCGAAGGAGGATGAAGACGGCGCAAGATAGGCAGAAATCTTATGCGGACAAGAGGAGGACAAATCTCGAGTTTGATATTGGGGACATGCCTTTGTCAAGGTGTCTCCATTACGGAACGTCGTTCACTTTGGATCTGTTGGGAGGTTAGCACCAAGATTCATAGGGACGTTTCCTACTAAGGAAAGGATTGGGCAGATGGCGTATAGAGTGGAGTTGCCCGAGAGACTTAGTGGTGTACACGACGTATTCCATGTATCACATTTGAGGAAGTGCTTGCACAAGACCGCGGAAGTGGTAGAGCCGAGCTTGCTTAGAGAGGTGGAGATCAAGCGCGATGCGACGATTCGACGAGCTCCTACATGCATTCTTAGGTCGAAGATTAAGAAGTTGAGGAATCGAGAGGTCAAACTAGTCAAAGTACAATGGGGAGATGATGAGAGCAACGCTACTTGGGAGACGGAAGCGAAGATGCGTTCATTATACCCTTTTCTTTTCGAGGGTATGACTTTTAATTTCTCCTTTATCGCTTATCTTGTACTTATCTTATCTTTAGTGTGTCCTCTCGCTAGTATCTTTGACCTTTAAATAGGGTAGTCCTACGGTTGAAACATGTGTTTGAGACATGTTATGTATGATGGATGCATGTGGATGCAAGTGTTTGCTCGTGGTTGCTCGTGGATGCATATACACACACTTTAGGCACTAGATCGGCTCAGTCACTTCATATTGCATGTTGCATATAAATGTGTGTACATATTTAAGTAATGGATGTAAAATGGTTGTACCATCATATGGATGTTGCATTTTGGTGAATGTTTGTGCATACATGTAGAAATAATATATATCGATAGGGTTCTTTCGCATACATAATGGACGCATGCCACTATCATGGTTTGCATTAAGGAGGTCAACTTAATCAGTAGATCGCCTGATTTTGCATTAGATAAGGAACATATACACACACTTCTTGCATATGTTCATACGTCATTAGAAATTTTATAAGGACAATGGATGCTCGTGTTTGATGGTTGAGTAGATGGTTGTTTGGATGGTAGGATATGCATTCTCCTTAACTTGGAGATTTCGGGGGCGAAATCCTTTAAAGAGGGGAGAATGTAACACGTCGGATTTTTGAATAATCGAATTAACTAAAATAAAGAATAATTAATCTCAGACGTGAGAATTATGGGAATGGGGTTGCGCCATTGTGTTCGTCTTTGAATTCTGGTTGAAATAGAGTCCGAGTTTGCGGGAAACGGGTACCGGGTGAAGGAGTTATGGACGAACGGAGATTGGTGGCAAAAGAAAAAATGCACTGGCGCACTTGGGAAGTGCGCCAGTACATATTTGCATTGGCATACCTGCCAGGTGCGCCTAGGCCGAGGCAGTAAGCCTGCACAGATTTCTGGTTCAGGCTGACCCATGTTGCTGAGTCCTTTCTGACTCCTTGCTGAGTCATTAAGGCTGAGGTGTCACCCTATCCCGATTGAATGGTTTCGATTAACCCTAAGATCATCCGACGGCTTAAATTAATTCAAAACTCTATAAAAAGAACCATAGACTAGAACCCTAAATCAGAATTAAAACTGAAACTATGGTCGTCATGCTGTTATCTTGAACCCTAGAGCAGCCGCCACCAAATTAAAGAGGAAGAACAGCAAATCAAATCAGAACTACTCAACCCTAACAGCGAATGTTCTTCAAAGGAGAGCTAATTCAACTCCAGAAATCAAAATTCAGAACTAAAGACTGCTTTTGAGTTGTGAGTTCGATAGTTTTAATAAAATAATTAGTAATTTAATTGGATTAAGTCATAATACGGATTGTATGGATGTGATGTGAAGTATTGATTGCATTTTGTAATTATGTTGTAAGATTATGATTGAAATCTCTATGACGTTTTGTTGTGATGCTATCATTTATGATGTAAAGTTATGTTGCTATCATCCACGTTGTAACTTTATATACAATCAAATCATCATGTTTCATATGCTAGTTGGTTATGTTGATTCGATAAATCATATGTATGCAAGTTTAGACATTGATTTGAACATGAATCATATACAAGTTGGATAGAGTCATATGTGACCTTACATGATTATGACACCTAGTTTATGTGAAAATTTAAATGAAAGTTACGCTATGACATGTGTGAGTTATATGCTAAATTCTATATGATACTTTACATGTTAGATACTAGTTTACACCATTGTTGCGATGTATAAATCACATATGTAAGTTTATGAGTTGGATATGAATCATGTTATGCAAGTTTATTCCTTTAGATATACATCTATGACATACATGATTTATGCAAGTTTGTGGCTATTTTCTCATCAAGTTCACACCTTTAGATTTGGATCCATGACATATGACTGTTTATGCAAGTTTGTGGCCATTATCTCATCAAGTTCACACCTTTAGATTTGGATCCATGACATATGTTGTTTATGCAAGTGGTAACTTTGGTTTATGCAAGTTTTAGATGTAGAACATCATTCACATATGCAAGTTCACCCCTATGTTAGATCTATGTTTTAATTATGTGTATATTGTGATGTTTTCTCCTTATTCCATGAGTTAGACTATTCGATTCTAACGTATATTTTACGTTAAACGAACAAACGTACAACGTGGGGGTAAAGGAGATAATATTAAAAAGATTTAATTGGCATAAATGCCTTAAAAGGCATAAAATATAATTGTGATGAAAATTGATATGATTTTACATACCATAAATGGATGGACATAATAGAGTCAATTATGGACATCGTCTAATTTGGAATTGATTGAAAATTTGCATAGGGAAAGTAATTCAAATTGGGGAATGATTAATTAGGTGTAATTAATCGTCTAAGACGCGAGGTTAGGCTCTTTTGTGGTGTAAGACTGCCTGGACCCGCCCGGCAAATCCAGCTACCACAAATGCCAGTCTAATGTGAGAGGTCTTAGGCAAAAACTAAATACGTAACAATTGTAAAGACACGAGGTTAGATTCTTTTGTGGTGTAAGACTGCCCAGACCTGCCCGGCAAATCCAGCTGCCACAAATGCCAGTCTAATGTGAGAAGTCTTTATGAGGTTACGGTGTTAATGAATTAAGAAACACTTAACCAGATAAGCACGTAGTGGGACATGAGGGGGTTAAGTGGGTGCCTTGGGTGGCATGTGGAATCTAGTGGGTGCCTTGGGTGGCATTTGGAAATACGATTAGAAACACTTAACCAAAATTGAAACATGAATAAGAAGTGGGTTAAGTTGGATGTACTAGAGGGGACCAAGCTTAGGTGGATAGCTTGTGTCAAGTAATGGGGGCTCGTTTCAACCAGTAACCCATATGTATCTTTGGGGGCTCGACCCAAGTCGAGGACGGGACATGCATACTGGGCTTGACTGTAAGAGGCCAAACCGGGTTAGCGGTGGCAACGCAAGTCCAACGGGTTCATATGCGTGTGTGGACCCGGGCTGGTAGATAAGTCGTTGTTGCATCATGTAGGTATAAGCCGTGCATTGTTTGTTGTATCGGGTTGCCATTTTGGGGAGTGATACACCCCACTGTGGGGCCAGCACGGGTATCTACGAGTTAGGGAGCCGATCGCTTGGGCGTAGTGGGTACATCTAGTGGAGATAGGGGCAGGCGGCACCTATGAAGGCAGCTAGGGGTGCGCGAAACTACCATTATCATTATTTAAGTTTATAGGCGGGATCAACCTTAGAGTTACTAGTGGTGGTGCAGTATAGCAATTATCCTATAGTGTTTTTGTAGTTTAGTAATCATCCTATAGTGGTTTAGGTGCGCTTAACGATATCGTTGTTCATCCTGTTTCCTTATTTTCTCTGCCATACTCAATGGTTCATGATCATTTCCTTATTTTTCAACTTATGCCTTAGCCTAGTTACTTTGTTAATTATTTTGTTAAAGTTATCGCACTCGCCAGACTTTATGTCTGACCCCCCCTTTGTTTCCTCCTCTTTTCTCCCTTTCCCCTCCCCCCAGGTGCTCAGGTTGGAACTAGCACCAGTAGAGCTTGATTTTGGACTGCGTTTAGAAGATTGCTTGGATCGCTGAAGTAAAGTTCAACTTCTCTTTATTTATGGCTATTTTGATGTTGGGGATTATGTCTTTCAATTTATGTACTTTGTTTTATCAAGATGGATATGATATACTTGACTTTGGTTTATGGTTTTGATGATGTAACCAAACATATTTAACTTCTGCTGCAATAAATAAAGTTTTAAATTTTCAAGTACTGCTTTATATCTGTCTTGTTGTGATTTTCTGTTCTATATTCACTTAAAATGCTCCATGGAAGTTAATGCATTCCCTTTGTGAGTGACATTAATGGACGTGGGGTGTTATAATATAAGCGCGATTTTACTTCCTCAATCAAAAAACCAACATGAATTCATCAATCGTTGCTTAAATTTCCTCCACGATCCAAACCTAGGCTTGCGGTTCACAATGACATCGAACAAAAGTATATTCGAACAACATTAAACCAGTATCAGACTGAAGAGAAGCATACCAAGATCGTAAATATATATGCATTTCCATTTGTAGGATTTTATTTCATTTGATTACTATTTTACAACTCTCGATCTGTTTTCTTTGACTGTGGTGAGTGAAACTTAGGTTTAGAGGAGGTATGATATTTAAAGGAAGTTTTAAATTTTTTATATTGATTATTTTATTAGTTTATAATCAATCGTTACTTTCGTTTGTCCTTTAAAAATTCCTATGATCACATACACCATTCAAAAACCATGAAAATGGACATACAGCTAGAGTTCGACATTACGGACCCAACGAAATTGGTTTCGTCGAATTCCGACTCCGTTTGCTCATACAGCGTATTTTTAACCGTCAAAATATCGACTGTTTTTCACATTAAAATCCTATACGACCACATACTGACTTCAAAAATCACGAAAATTGAAATCTAACAATAATTTAATATTGCAGATCCAAAAAAATTAGTTTCGTCAAAAACGGAAGTCATTTGCAAAACTGGCTATCTTTAAAGCTCTAAATAAACCTTTTTAAATATTAAATATATTTAAAAATAATTAAATTAAATATTTATAAATAAATACTATCGTACATATTCACAATAGAATACCATACAACTCCAATTGGATTTATAACTCAATATTTCAAAATTCCCAGTTATATCCATATTCAATTTATATATAAAATCCTTTTATAATATAAATATATATATTTATAAATATCAAAGGAATTCCATAGCGACTTTTCTAAAATTTGATTTGGACATAAATCAAAATCCACACGACAAAATCCTGATTTTTCTCTTCCATTAGAAACATATACTTCACCCGCTCCGAACATTTCTTATTTCAAAGAAATCTGATTTAAAACGGATTTTGTATATTCAATTGAAGTTCGAATCACCAAATAGCGAACTGCCGCGCTATTTCGAGCTCGATTATAATTATGGTATAATTATACGTTCAAACTTCGTTTATATAATATATTCGTGAATATAATTCAACTCTAAAAAAATTATATATTTTAAATAATCCAAATTACACAATATTATGAATTACACTATTATTGATTATTTCTGAAATTAAATATATTATTCTATTATTTAAATTAATTAAATATTTACTATTATTTAATTCTATGACCATTCAAATCTCTAAATCACTATTTATATAATTAAAAAAATTAATTATTATATCGCTAAAATACGGGTCGTTACATTCTTCCCCACTTAAAATAATTTCGTCCTTGAAATTGCTAAGGTAGAAAACAAACCCTATTGACTGGTTAGAACTTATTTGTTCACTTCTTAACTTCAGTTTAATCTGAACCAATTTAATTTCAATTAAATATTTATTCATTCCCACTAACAAAAATTTTCAAAAATCCTGAAAATTTTCTAACACCTTTACTTTTCGAAAAATTTCTCAAGCACCTCCTTTGTATGGCTCAATCGGTACAACTACAGCTCGCCTCTCTGGGCCTTCCCCAACCCAAAAGAAAATTAAACAGCCAAGCGGCTTGCCAATTCGGCTCATAAATCTCATATCCAATAGAAATATAAACTTGTACCTTTTTGTCGGGCATACCATTATATCCTTTCCATCTGCTATCAACTCAACATATATCCGTGTTATCCTAATCAAACTCCAAATCATTCTTTATCCACAAATCCAACCATTCGCTTATACCTAAGTCGAATTCAATTTCAAATCAAAGTTCCATTCTCGATTTTTAAATTCTTAACTCATCAATCCAATACCATTTCGGATTCCTATGTCACGAATCCAATTTCCTCGATATCTTTCTAATCCAATTCAATTTCCACTTAATTGGTTTTCAATTCAATTCCTATTTGCTTTCGCAAATTCCTTTTTAATTTGTTTTTAATTCAAACAGTCTATTCCTGTGATTTTTAAACAGCTTTGTTTTTCTCAAAAATCCAACTTCCTTTTACAAGATTCAAAACAACTTGTTTTCTCAAAACAATTCAAAAAAAAAATCCTTGGTAGTAATCCATCACTTAGCTACTCGAAAAGGAACACTGATGATGCAGCTGTCATCATCATAATTTATTTTCAAGCGATCGAAGTGAGTTCAATACTATATCACTTTTAAAACAATTTCTAAACACTTCTATTTTGAAATACATTTCAAAATACCATTCACAATGCTTGTAAAACAATTTAAAATCTCCCAGGATTTTAAAATTCTCATATATTCAATTCAAATCCATTTACAAACACCTTTCAAATTTCCAGGGTTTTAATTTCAATTCTGATTTAAATTCAGATTTAATTCATTTCGTACACTTATACGAATTTTATTTGGTTATATATAACCATTTTACTTTATATAATCTCATTCGATTATAATAACAACCAACACATTTTATATATGATAATATATCAAATATCCATACTTTGTTTATATCAAAATATAATTTTGATAAAATTATTTCATTTACCCACTTTTCAAAACATGCTGTGTTGGTTCATCGTATTCGAGTGTTTATAAACCCCTATCGATATTGTGGTGCCCCACCATCGACTAGAATTCATAAGCCATTCAACCGATAAATCTCCATAATATAAAACAAATATTTTTTTTATATAGAATAACAAATACGCACTCAAATATACACACTCAACTCAATCTAGGGTATTACTAACCCTATCTCTACTGAGTCACGCCATAGAGCCAAGGTAATTACTTAACCTTCAGCTCTGATACCACTATAACGACCCGAGGAATTTGCGATCCTGGATAACAACATACAACACTATGTCGACTATTCAAGCATCGAAAACACTGGATAGTCCATGGAAGAAATTAGAGGGTGAGAATAGATAAGGTAGAAACTTAGAATAGAAGAAGAAGAAGAACATACAACATCAGAGTAACATGAATATCACAGCGGAACGAACAACGTATAATAGATAATATGTCTTTGAAATAAAATCAGTATATGTATACAGTAACATTATTAGAGTACAACACTTACAACATAGCAAAATAAACAATAGCTATATAATCCTGAAACCTCCTGGTCTAAGCCCTCCAAGTACATCTGTAAATCCAGACTACTTGACTGCCCATACAAAATTGGGCACCCAAGAGTTTACGGAAAACAATACGAAACAAACTTTGGGTCAGTCATGGGACTGGTATGAGTAAACAATTTAAAACAGTTTGGGAAAATAACGATATCTCATAAGACCACGCCGTATAACGGAATGGGTTTTTCCCTTATGAGAATCCAAATCAATTTGATTTAACTTTCAAACCATTTTGAAAGAAACAATGATCTTTTATATCAAAACTCTTTTGATATTATAATATTTTCTATCAACCACAATATAATAATCATCTTGCAGAACACTTTCATCTCACGTTCCACATATATAGTATACAATCAAAACCGCGAGCCTTTATTGGGTAATGGATTTCCAACTATGACAAGGTATGGAACCACCTTCCGATAGTGTACCTCTAGAGAGGAATACACTGGGTTCAATAAGAACATCTTGCAACTCGGCCACATAAGACTGACCACTCATTTCGCTTGAGTGTATCGAATGTATATCACCAACAGTTGGGATCAGCAACCGTTTCCCGAATGGGACAGCATCGAATAGATTTAAGAATGAAATAAATATCTCTAGATAGGTGATAATACACCCCAATTGGAAGCCAACCACTTAACCATGCTGCTTGCCCGATTTTTATCATTTCCCGGTTGTGAGGCTAGAGGCCACGCTTATCTCTGACAGATCACACATTTATTTACTTTGAATGTCACATCGTCATACCCACCAAATCACAAATTGATTTCCCCAAAAATACAACGGCTATATAGCTAAAAGAAATGAATTCCTCCGCCACCAAACGTATATACGTTTGAAGAGATCAACTTATGCGATCTATTACATATACTATGTCAAACATTCTTCCATACGGGTTGTCCTGGGACTGGACAAACCGAAGGCACTATTCTGTAAATAGGACAGCCCTTGCGTAACTCCGTCTTCAATTATCTTCATCATATTTGATCGCAACGCTAATGCCCATACGGAGTGGTTTTCAGGTCATGAATCTGATCCCGGTCTCTCCGTATTGACAACGGAAAAATGGTCAAAAACTTCGATAGTCAGTGATTTAACTATAAAGAAAAGCACGTGTGCAAACAACGATATTATCTCCATATGGAAATTATATCGATCAACCATCATTGAACATTTATCCCTTTAGTTTGTTCATTTTTCATTTCCTGTTTCTGTATATTCAACATTTCTTATTTTCTAAATTTAGAAAATATACGTTATTGACATTAGAAAACATTTCCATTTCCTATTTTCTGATTCTTATTTGGAAAACATTTCTAAAGCTCCTTCATTTGGATTTAAACAGATGTTTAAATCAAACATCGCTATGCCAACTCAACCATTAAAATCGTTAACTAAATTCACTTAACCAATCTTCACTGTTGAACCTTAACCATTCCTTAGTTAAAAACAAAGTCAATCAAGTTTGGGTATAACTACCTCTCAGACCTTAACTGAACAACATTTCTAACTTCGAAATAGACAAAGTTCACCTTCTAAATCTTTAACAAACTTCCTTACGCAACTCTCGGATTCTATTTACGAATCCACTTCTTTATTGAAAAACAATGATTATAACTATAGCGTTATAATCCCTACTTCTGAAATATCTAACTCCAAAATATAACTCGATTAACTCAAATCAATTAACCCTAACTCCATTTACTTTAACTCGATTAATTTTAATTCATTAACTCTTATCACTTAACTCCTTTCGAATAAACTATATTCGATTAACTCCTTTCGAATAAACTATATTTGACAACTCCTTTAACTCTATTCGAATAATTATATTCGATTAACTCTTATTCGATTAACTAATATTCGAATAACTCTTATTCAATAACTCTGATCGATTAACACCTTTATTCGAATAACTAATATTCGACTAACTCTTTTCGAATAACTAATATTCGATTAACTCCTTCGAATAACTAATATTCGAATAACTCTTATTTAATAACTAATATTCGTTTAATTCCTTCGAATAACTAATATTCGACTAACTCTTATTCGAATAACTAATATTCGATTTACTCTCTTTGAATAACTAATATTCGATAACTCCTTTAACTCTATTCGAATAAACTATATTCGATTAACTCTATCAATTAACTCTAATTCGATCAACTCTAACTGATTAACTCTAAATGGTTAACTCTATTGGATTAACTTCTTTCTGAATAACTCTATTCGATAACCTCCTTTACGAATAACTAATATTCGATAACTCCTTTCGAATAACTCTATTCGATTAACTTCTTTTCGAATAACTAATATTCGATAACTCCTTTTCGAATAACTAATATTCGATAACTTCTTTTCGAAAAACTAATATTCGATAACTCCTTTCGAATAACTAATATTTGATTAACTTCTTTTCGAATAACTAATATTCGATATCTTTGAATAAACTATATTCGATTAGTTCCCTTAATTCTATTCGAATAAACTATTTCGAATAACTCCTTTAACTCTTGCAAGGGCCCTTAACTTCCCCGGTAAGGAAAGAGTGGATACTTTGAGAACAACACACAAAAGAACGCAAACAGAAGAACTTTTCATTGTTAATTATAACAATTCCATCAGAATACAAGAATATACAGAGTATGAATAAATATTACACAGTATAAAATATCAGAGATTACAATACATTACATAGCAGCGGAAAATAATACAATACATAATTAGAAGTAATAAACGGATACAGAGCTTTCCGTGTATCGTTCCAGCTGTAAATCAGGATCCTGTGAATATAAATCTGCAAAACCAAAACTACTAGCTGCCCGTGTCAAAATAAGGGCACTCAGAGTTTAGGTTAAAACAATAAACTCCAGGTCAGTCATGGGACTGGTGTGAGAACTAATACAGTTATAAGTCTTTATTTTAAAGTTAGGTAAATCAAGGGACCACGCCGTATAACACGGAACGGGTTTCCTCCCAAGAATACTAGTGCATAAAACAAACAGCGCAATGCTAAATAAAGAAAAATGAAGCTATTACAAGACCCAGGTCCCATCACACAATGCAACACAAGCCGGAGGATAGGGTTTTTACCTTATAATAGCCGAAAAATGCTTGATACGCTAAAAAGAAATCATTTGATACTATTATAAGTGCATAGTGTATAAAACAATTTCAATCATAAGTATCAATCATAGAAGGCATAAGTGCCCCATACCACTATGTCGCCATACTAGGCTCTACAAATAAAACCGCAAAGTCACGTATTGGAAGTTGGATTTCCATCTGCGAACCGAGGCAAAAGATAGTCCTCACCGAATTCGAGACAATCTAGCCCATGTCTCAGGCTACAGCCGCAACTGCACCTAAGAGCCACAGGGCCGGTCCACCGATGTGTATTAAAATGCCTGAACACTGCGTTTCCCCGCCCTTTGGGGCGTAAGTGAGCCAATGAATGGCTCCATTGGTACCAGATCGACCGATATAACCGAGGCGCCTCGCAACATCAACAACCACACAGGTGAAAAGTACATAAATGTCAGCCAGTTTAAGCACTGACACCACCACTAGCTAGAAAGAAACGCATGCGCTCCCTGGATCCTTCTCCCGTTTCTGGTTCACAACCGGGGTGTGAGGCTCGCGAATCAACGCTACACAAAGCTATGCCACACAGGTCGTGCTTTGATCATCAACCACAAGACTCTGCTTTTCAACAGAAGCCTTGATCATATTGCCACTTAGGCATGCTACACAGGCAATTCACTCCATGCGATTGATACCCATCGATATATATAACCTCTGAGCTCGTACGTCTCAGAGAAGGGCGTTAAGCAAGAGAATAAATTCTCCGCCGCCAAACAGATATATATTTAATAGAAATCAGTCACACATAATAAAATCCAATGTCAGACACACAGTCCATTTCCAAGTTCGTTCTGGGTCTGAACGAAACCGGAGGCACCTAGGACCCCGCTTATCCATCGATCTCCAAGTACGTCTGGACGATCACCAACTGATTCCCTCCTCTTGGGTGTACAGCCCAATCATGATCATCAGTAATCACCCAAACGACGTGAAGACCTCTGGTCTTCGACCACTGTCTTCATCCTCGACACCACGTCGAATCAGTTATTCAGAATGGGGTAAACCCAGTCTTTCTGAATAACTCACGTATATAATAAACAAGTGTTACACAAACACAACATACGCCTCATTCCAATTCAGAATATTCTTTTATTCAAATATTATTACACTTTGGGGAAGGTTCCCATTAATTTTATCAAAAATAAATTCTTTAAATTTATTCTTTAATCTTCTTTTGAATATCAATTCAAACTAGTCGGGATTAGCGAACCACACCGAAGTAATCATTTATTTTATTTCCCAATACCAACATAATCATCCCATGAAGTAAAACTGGTAATACTTCATATCTAACACCACAATGTTATCGGTAAATTCAATTACCATTTCACATTCAAATCTAATTAAAGATTTAACTATCGCCTAGAGCAAAACTGGTGATACTCCATTCTCGACCATTTCAACCTAATTAAAGATTCGTTAAAACCCCACTTAGTTTTAATCTTCACAGTAATCAATATCATGTCTTTAACAAGGGTTAAAGAACCAATGTCATCTAAAAAACGGTTCATGAAAAACCCAAAATCACATTCATTAATTATCGGGTTAAAGAACAAGTGTTATTTAAAACAATGTTCACGATAAACCCAAAAATCAATTCAACTTCAATTCCAATTAAATACCATTTAATTGGTATACTTCATTAAATCTAAATAAACAGATTTAATCTTTTTCTCAACTGGGATCAAGAACAGTGTGAATGAAGACACCATTCATGACAAACCCAAATCACATTTGATATTAAATACAGGGCTCTGAATAGAAAATATATCGGCTTATATTCAATATCAAATTCTACGACCAACAAATATCGTATTGGAAATAACGATATAAATATATCTTTCAAATTTCCATAACAATATCTGTATAATCACGAAATCCAACATCGAAATATTACAAAGACTATTTCGATTCAAATCCATTCCAATTCAATTATTGGAAATTCTGGTTACTTTTAAAACCATTTCAAATCCAATTTATTTATTTAAAAATAAATTATTATTCTAGTTCAAAACTAGTTCATTTCGATAAAAATCTACTTCTATCTTCTCAAATTTGGAGTTTTTCATCCCAATTCTTCACAAATCATTTCTTATGATCTTACACAAATTATTACTATTTTTAATAATTTTATCAAGGCCCGTACAGTCGATTTCCATCAACGGCCATCGAACTGCACTTACAGCGACCTTTTACAAATTTGATTTGGACATAATTCCAAATCCAACCGTTAGATTTCACATCACTAACATTCGTTAGAAAGATCTTTTCGATACGAACCCAATGGTTCTTGTTTTAGGAGAATCCGACGGTCGGATCTCCCGTAATATCCATTCGAAGTCAATGGTCGAAATTCGTGAACTGCCACGGCGCGACGCGTTCTATTCAGGCCATTCTATATATAATATATATTTCATCGATTTCCTTTTAAAACGTATTTTATAAATCGTTTTAAATTCGTTTTCAAAACGATTTCAACTTCATATTCAATTTCGAATCAAAATTGAATATTCCACATCATCGATATGCAAATGATAATATTTTCAAAACGTTATATTTTGAAATCACTTCCTTTTCTATATTCATTATAAAAATGAATAAAATCGTTATAAATATCGTTCACATCAAAATGGCGTCCATCTAATCAACACGGCTTTTATTCAACACATGAATATTTTACAATTCAGCACATGAATTTATTTTCAATTCAACACCTGAATGTATTTTCAATTCAACACCTGAATGTATTTTCAATTCAGCACATGAATTTATTTTCTATTCAGCACATGAATTTATTTTCTATTCAACACATGAATTTATTTTCTATTCAACACATGAATTTATTATCTATATTGGAATGAGGCCCAATCAATTACCATATAATGTTAATTATATGGATTTTCTACAACACATGTATATAGTAGCAACGATAAATAATCAACCATCATCCAGAGTGCACCACACAACTGCATAAGCATTAAATATAAATAATTAACGCTTACACAGTCTGTCAACCCATCGATTGACATACAACTAAACAATCGGGATTAGTGTACGTCAAATATCATCCCAATACCCATGTGGGGTTTCAAATCAACAAACACATATTTTATTTGTGAGGTTGGGTGATGTGTAAAATTTATCGTCCCAATCAATATCAATCAAATCAGTGTATATAAACAAATCTCCTATTTGTTTATAAATATTTATTTCATATACACGTTAAAAATCATATTTTTAACCATAAAATATTTTCCACTATAAAATATTTTATTTCATTCCACATCACACAATCAAATTTCACAACACAGCAATCAAACAAACAAGTCATCCATGGTCTGTGGACGACGGGTGTCGGGTGCTGCTAAGCACCGTCTGCATCCTAGTATATATTTCAACTAGAAATTAAAATAAAAGTGAGGAGTTCTCACCGAAAGCTAAACCAAACGCCACGACTCTTCATATGTAGGAAATCTTCGTCGTGCTCGCCTTTTGTCAATTTCATTGTCCGTAGCAACTACATATATAAAAATCACATTTTTATATTGTTGCTATGTATATAAAAATCACATTTTTATAACTACGCTACATGGATAAAAATTCTATTTTTATATCGCTACTATATAGATAAAAAATCTATTTTTATACCGCTACTATATAGATAAAAATTCTATTTTATACCGCTACTATATAGATAAAAATTCTATTTTTATAACGGTGTTCATATAATAAAGATTATATTTTTTATATCGCTATATACATTGTAAAGATTATATTTTTACTTTGGTAAAATATATATAAAAATCATAACTTTATACTAGCATAAAAATCGTATTTCTATTTTACTTCTCCTATAATAAAAATCATATTTTTATTATGTTATTCGTATAAAAATCCCAACTTTATACAAATAAAAATCTCGTCTTTGTTCAAATAAAAATCTCGTCTTTCACTATAAAAAAATATCGTCTTTCACTATATAAAAATCATAACTTTATACTAGCAAAGATCTCCACTGTATATAATTAAAAATATCAACTCTCCTTGATTAAAAATCTAATTTTACTTAATCCCTAAAACGAATTTAAACTAAATAAATAAATAAAATAAAAATCTCACCTTTTTTTTATTTTCAGCGAAGGGGGAGGTGTTCACCGTCGTCACAGGTTGGGGGCTGAGATGGTCGGCGCGGTGGGGTCGGGAGGGGGTAGGGAGGCGTTGGCGCGCTCGAGGTGGGGGGTTTCAGATCAGGGCATGGGCAGTTTTCGTGCCCGAGACGGAGGAGAGAGGTAGAAGGCAGAAGGGAGAAGCGGAAAAAGGGGGGGTCCAGCCGAAGTGGCGGTGGCGGTGGAGGTGCGCAGTCGCGCCTGGCGGCGGGCTAGGGTTCTGAGCGCGGTTTTTTTTTCTTTTGATTTTAATCGGGGAGAGAGAGTGCTGAGGGGTTAGAATTATTATATATATATATTTAATTATTTATTTTAATTTCAAAAAGTTATTTTTTATTTCGAACTCGAAATCGAGCCCACCGACTGTCGTCCATAGCTAATTACCCCCATTCCGAACACGATGGGATATGTATCCTAGGTTGATTCGACTGTTTCGATCAGTTTTCGTCAAAATGAAAATATAACTCTATATATTGAATTTGAACACGCATTTCAATTTACTGAGGCCACCTATGGACTCTAAAAATTCCCGAAAAATATTTTCTATCTTCGTATTGACGATACGGTCCTAACAAAACTAATTTCGTCGAATTTTGAGACCGTTTGAAAAATTGCCATTTTCCAGTCGATCAAAATCAACTAAAACTGGTCAAATGCGTTTTCCTTTGCCACGCTCACATATTGATTCAGAAAATTATGACTTTTGAAACCTAGCAATAACTTGACATCACGGATCCAACAAAAGTGGTTTCGTCGACAACAGAGGTCGTTTGCAAAATTCCCATTTTTAAGGGCCAGAATTCCATAGCGACTATTCTGAATTTTCAACTGGACATATCATTTGATTCCCGATATGAAATTTCGATTTTTCAGATTCATTGGAAAGATATTCTCAAATAGATTCAAATATTTTTGGTTTCGCCAAAATCCGACTTAAAACGAATTCTGTATATTCATTTGAAATTTGAAATCGAATTTTCGAACTACCACGCCATTTTCAATTCCTTTTATAATTATAAATAAATATTTATATTCTAACGATGACGTATAAAAATATACACGTCTAATTCTATTCAAAATAAATTTCTCGTCGTTATTATTTAAAATAATTCATTTTAAATATTCAAAATTCACTAAAATTGCCAAAATAAAATTTATTAAATTGGCTCGGATTTCCGGGTTATTACAATCTCCCCCACTTAAAATTTTCGTCCCCGAAAAGGAACGAAGCCGAAAGTTGTTTAACAAACCAACTCAACTTTCATTATTTTCCTTACGGCTTAAGTTCTTCAACTTTTCAGTTTTTAAGAACTTTTCAAAATTTTCAAAATTTTGGCTAACACCCTAAATTTTCGAAAATTTTCGCCATAACCTCCCCTGTACCGGGGACTTGGGGATATTTCATATAGCCTCCCATGGCCTTCTTCAATCCAAAAGAAAAAAAGCCAAGCGGCTAGACAATCGGCTCACAAAATCATCCAAAACCCAATAAATACAATAAACATGTACCTATTTGTCGGGCAAACAATTTTATTCTTCTGCTCTAGCCTCTTTGCTATGACCTGTTCAATGTAAGTACATGTATATGCATGCAAATGCGACTAATTTCAAACAATTTTCAATACAACTCACTATTTGGTTCAATTAGGCTAAAGGTTCAAATTTTAATTAATCAAACAATAATCAAACCACGCAACCAGCAATCAATTAGTTAATTATCTTTTCAATCACATAATTTTGATATATAGTCAAAAATCACATTTTTGATGCAAAATCACAACAATAAGCCCTATCTAGATTTGGTTCTCACACTAGTCAATAGGAAATATGTAAATATCACACCTTCGAAACTCGAACACAAATACTGATGATGTCGCGACATCACCAGAATTATCCCCGAGCGACTACAGTGTGATTATATATCTATCCACTATATTAAAACTTTGAATACCCGTGGATCAGACGTATATGCAAAATCTTTATATACTGGATTGTCCAAATCAATATAAACTAAATAATCAAATACGAATAATTGATTTAAATTTTTAAAACAAAATTCGTTTTCAATTTAAAAATATATTCCTCACAATTGTTCTAGGATACTACTGATCCCATCTCTAACGAGTCATTCCCGTTGGATATTACTAATCCAATTTCTGATGAATTCTTTTTTATGGTTCTAACGTGTCTTGTTCTCTGAGCTTTGTAAACCAAAGCTCTGATACCAGACTGTAAGGACCCGTAACTTCCCCGGTAAGGAAAGAGCGAATACTTTGAGAACCACACACAAAAGAACGCAAACAGAAGAACTTTTCATTGTTAATTACAACAATTCCATCAGAATACAAGAATATACAGAGTATGAATAAATATTACACAGTATAAAATATCAGAGATTACAATACATTACATAGCAGCGGAAAATAATACAATACACAACTAGAAGTAATACACGGATACAGAGCTTTCCGAGTATCGTTCCATCTATAAATCAGGATCCTGTGAATATAAATCTGCAAAACCAAAACTACTAGCTGCCCGTGTCAAAATAAGGGCACCCAGAGTTTAGGTTAAAACGGTAAACTCCTGGTCAGTCATGGGACTGGTGTGAGAACTAAAACAGTTATAAGTCTTTATTTTAAAGTTAGGTAAATCAAGGGACCACGCCGTATAACACGGAACGGGTTTCCTCCCAAGAATACCAGTGCATAAAACAAACAGTGCAATGATAAATAAAGAAAAATGAAGCTATTATAAGACCCAGGTCCCATCACACAATGCAACACAAGCCGGAGGATAGGGTTTTTACCTTATAATAGCCAAAGAATGCTTGATACGCTAAAAACAAATCATTTGATACTATTATAAGTGCATAGTGTATAAAACAATTTCAATCATAAGTATCAATTATAGACGGCATAAGTGCCCCATACCACTATGTTGCCATACTAGGCTCTACAAATAAAACCGCAAAGTCACGTGTTGGAAGTTGGATTTCCATCTGTGAACCGAGGCAAAAGATAGTCCTCATCGAATTCGAGACAATCTAGCCCATGTCTCAGGCTACAACCGCAACTGCACCTAAGAGCCACAGGGCCGGTCCACCGATGTGGATTAAAATGCCTGAACACTGCGTTTCCCTGCCCTTTGGGGGCGTAAATGAGCCAATGAATGGCTCCATCGGTCTCGGATCGACCGATATAACCGAGGCGCCTCGCAACATCAACAACCACACAGGTGAAAAGTATATAAATGTCAGCCAGTTTAAGCACTGACACCACCACTAGCTAGAAATAAACGCATGTCCTCCCTGGATCCTTCTCCCGTTTCTGGTTCACGACCGGGGTGTGAGGCTCGTGAATCAATGCTACACAAAGCTATGCCACACAGGCCGTGCTTTGATCATCAACCATAAGACTTTGCTTTTCAATAGAAGCCTTGATCATATTGTCAATTAGGCATGTCACACAGGCAATTCACTCCATGCGATTGATACCCATCGATATATAACCCCTGAGCTCGTACGTCTCAGAGAAGGGCATTAAGCAAGAGTGTAAATTCTGCGCCGCCAACCAGATATATATTTAATAGAAATCAATCACACAGAATAAAATCCAATGTCGGACACACAGTCCATTTGCAAATTTCGTTCTGGGTCTGAACGAAACCGGAGGCACCTAGTACCCCGCATATCCATCGATCTCCAAGTATGTCTGGACGATCACCAACTGATTTCCTCCTCTTGGGTGTATAGCCCAATCAAGATCATCATTAATCACCCAAACGACGTGAAGACCTCCGGTCTTCGACCACTGTCTTCATCCTCGACACCACGTCGAATCAGTTATACAGAATGGGATAAAGCCGGTCTTTCTGAATAACTCGCGTATATAATAAACAAGTGTTACACAAACACAACATACACCTCATTCCAATTCAGAATATTCTTACACTTTGGGGAAGGTTCCAATTAATTTTATCAAAGATAAATTCTTTAAATTTATTCTTTAATCTTCTTTTGAATATCAATTCAAACTAGTCGGGATTAGCGAACCACACCGAAGTAATCATTTATTTTATTTCCCAATCCCAACCTACTCATCCCATGAAGTAAAACTGGTAATACTTCATATCTAACACCACAGTGTTATCGGTAAATTCAATTACCATTTCACGTTCAAATCTAATTAAAGATTTAACTATCGCCTGGAGCAAAACTGGTGATACTCCATTCTCGACCATTTCAATCTAATTAAAGATTCGTTAAAACACCACTTAGTTTTAATCTTCACAGTAATCAATATCCTCTCTTTAACTGGGTTAAAGAACCAATGTCATCTAAAACACGGTTCACGAAAAACCCAAAATCACATTCATTAATTATCGGGTTAAAGAACAAGTGTTATTTAAAACAATGTTCATGATAAACCCAAAAATCAATTCAACTTCAATTCCAATTAAATACCATTTAATTGGTATACTTTATTAAATCTAAATAAACGTATTTAATCTTTTTCTCAACTGGGCTCAAGAACAGTGTTAATGAAGACACCATTCACGACAAACCCAAATCACATTTGATATTAAATACAGGGTTCTGAATAGAAAATATATCGGCTTATATTCAATATCAAATTCTACGACCAACAAATATCGTATTGGAAATAACGATATAAATATATCTTTCAAATTTCCATAACAATATCTGTATAATCACGAAATCCAACATTGAAATACTCCAAAGACAATTTCGATTCAAATCCATTCCAATTCAATTATTGGAAATTCTGGTTACTTTTAAAACCGTTTCAAATCCAATTTATTTATTTAAAAATAAATAAATTATTATTCTAGTTCAAAACTAGTTCATTTTGATAAAAATCTACTTCTATCTTCTCAAATTTGGAGTTTTTCATCCCAATTCTTCACAAATCATTTCTTATGATTTTACACAAATAATTACTATTTTTAAAAATTTTATCAAGGCCCGTACAGTCGATTTCCATCAACGGCCATCGAACTGCACTTACAGCGACCTTTTCCAAATTTGATTTGGACATAATTCAAAATCCAACTGTTAGATTTCACATCACTAACATTCGTTAGAAAGCTCTTTTTGATACGAACCCAACGGTTCTGGGTTTAGGAGAATCCGACGGTCGGATCTCCCGTAATACCCATTCGAAGTCAAGAGTTGAAATTCGCGAACTGCCGCGGCGCGTTCTATTCTGGCCATTATATATATATATATATAATATAATATATATATAGTTCGTCGATTTCCTTTTAAAACGTATTTTATAAATCATTTTAAATTCGTTTTCAAAACGATTTCAACTTCATATTCAATTTCGAAACAAAATTGAATATTCCACATCATCGATATACAAATGATAATATTTTCAAAACGTTATATTTTGAAATCACTTCCTTTCCTATATTCATTAAAAAATGAATAAAATCAGTATAAATATCGTTCACGTCAAAATGGCGTCCATCTAATCAACACGGCTTTTATTCAACACATGAATATTTTACAATTCAACACATGAATTTATTTTCAATTCAACACATGACTTTATTTTCTATTCAACACATGAATTTATTTTCAATTCAACACATGAATTTATTTTCTATTCAACACATGAATATATTTTCTATTCAACACATGAATTTATTTTCTATATTGGAATGAGGCCCAATCAATTACCATATAATGTTAATTATATGGATTTTCTACAACACATGTATATAATAGCAACGATAAATAATCAACCATCATCCAAAGTGCACCACACAACTGCATAAGCATTAAATATCAACAATTAACGCTTACACAGTCTGTCAACCCATCGATTGACATACAACTAAACAATCGGGATTATTGTACATCAAATATCATCCCAATACCCGTGTGGGGTTTCAAATCAACAAACACATATTTTATTTGTGAGGTTGGGCGATGTGTAAAATTTATCGTCCCAATCAATATCAATCAAATCAGTGTATATAAACAAATCTCCGGTTTGTTTATAAATATTTATTTCTTATACACGCTAAAAATCATATTTTTAACCATAAAATATTTTCCACTATAAAATATTTTATTTCATTCCACATCACACAATCAAATTTCACAACACAGCAATCAAACAAACAAGTCATCCATGGTCTGTGGACGACGGGTGTCGGGTGCTGCTAAGCACCGTCTGCATCCTAGTATATATTTCAACTAGAAATTTAAATAAAAGTGAGGAGTTCTCACCGAAAGCTAAACCAAACGCCACGACTCTTCATATGTAGGAAATCTTTGTCGTGCTCGCCTTTTGTCAATTTCATTGTCCGTAGCCACTACATATATAAAAATCACATTTTTATATTGTTGCTATGTATATAAAAATCACATTTTTATAACTACGCTACATGGATAAAAATTCTATTTTTATATCGCTACTATATAGATAAAAATTCTATTTTTATACCGCTACTATATAGAAAAAAATTCTATTTTTGTAATGCTACTACATAGATAAAAATTCTATTTTTATAACGGTGTTCATATAATAAAGATTATATTTTTATATTGCTCTATACATTGTAAAGATTATATTTTTACTTTGCTAAAATATATATAAAAATTATAACTTTATACTAGCATAAAAATCGTATTTTTATTTTACTTCTCCTATAATAAAAATCATATTTTTATTATGTTATTCATATAAAAATCCCAACTTTATACAAATAAAAATCTTGTCTTTGTTCGAATAAAAATCTCAACTCTCCTTGATTAAAAATATGATTTCACTTAATCCCTAAAACGTATTTAAACTAAATAAATAAATAAAATAAAAAGCTCACCTTTTTTAATTTTTAGCGAAGGGGGAGGTGTTCGCCGTCGTCACAGGTTGGGGGGGGGGGGCTGAGATGGTCGGCGCGGTGGGGTCAGGAGGGGTAGGGCAGAGCTGGCGCGCTCGAGGTGGGGGGTTTTCAGATCAGGGCGTGGGCGGTTTTCGTGCCTGAGATGGAGGAGAGAGGGAGAAGGCAGGAGGGAAAAGCGGAAAAAGGGGGGTCCCGCTGGAGCGGCGGCGGCGGTGGAGGAGCGCGGTCGCGGCTGGCGGCGAGCTAGGGTTCTGAGCTCGGTTTTTTTTTTCTTTTGATTTTAATCGGGGAGAGAGAGTGCTGAGGGGTGAGGGTTATTATATATATATATAATTATTTATTTTAATTTCAAAAAGTTACTTTTTATTTCGAACTCGAAATCGAGCCCACCGACTGTCGTCCATAGCTAATTACCCCCATTCCGAACACAATGGGATATGTATCGTAGGATGATTCGTTTGTTTCGATAATTTTTCATCAAAATCAAAATATAACTCTATATATTGAATTTGAACACGCATTTCAATTTACTGAGGCCACCTATGGACTCAAAAAATTCCTGAAAAATATTTTCTATCTTCGTATTGACGATACGGTCCTAACAAAACTAATTTCGTCGAATTCTGAGACCGTTTAAAAAATGGCCATTTTCCAGTCGATCAAAATCAACTAAAACTAATCAAACGCAATTTCCTTTGCCACGCTCACATATTGATTCAGAAAATTACGAATTTTGAAACCTAGCAATAACTTGACATCACGGGTCCAACAAAAGTGGTTTCGTCGAAAACCGAGGTCGTTTGCAAAATTCCCATTTTTAAGGGCCAGAATTCCATAGCGACTATTCTGAATTTTCAACTGGACATATCTTTTGATTCCCGCTATGAAATTTCGATTTTTCGGATTCGTTGGAAAGATATTCTCAAATAGATTCAAATATTTTTGGTTTTGCCAAAATCCGACTTAAAACGAATTCTGTATATTCATTTGAAATTTGAAATCGAATTTTCGAACTACCGTGCCATTTTCAATTCCTTTTATAATTATAAATAAATATTTATATTCTAACGACGACGTATATAAATATACACGTCTAATTCTATTCAAAATAAATTTCTCGTCGTTATTATTTAAAATAATTCATTTTAAATAGTCAAAATTCTATAAAATTGCCAAAATAAATTTTTTAAATTGGCTAGGATTTCCGGGTTATTACAACTCTAATCGAATAAACTATTTCGAATAACTCCTTACATACTATTCGAATAAACTATTTTGAATAACTCCTTTAATTCTATTGAAATAAACTATTTTGAATAACTCCTTTCGAATAACTAATATTCGATAACTCTTTTTGAATAACCAATATTCGATTACCTCTTATTTGATTAACTCTAATTCCTTTTATCTTTTTATTTATTTTCCCAATATATTCCTTTTATCTTACTCAATTTATTTAACAAATAAATATTCCTTTTATCTTACCACATTTATTTAACAAATAAATATTCATTTTATCTTACACCATTTATTTAACAAATAAATATTCATTTTATGTTACTCCATTTATTTAACTAATAAATATTCATTTTATCTTACTCCATTTATTTAACAAATAAATGTTCCTTTTATCTTAATCCATTTATTTAACAAATAAATGTTCCTTTTATCTTACTCCATTTATTTAACAAATAAATGTTCCTTTGCAATTCTATTGTAAATATTTTACATTATTCTTTTCATATTCTATTTGTAAATGTTTTACAAAATATTTCCTTTCATATTCTATTTGTAAATGTTTTCCTTTCAATTCTATTTGTAAATGTTTTACAAATATTTCCTTTTATATAAAATCTTATTTATTATATAAATAATTCCTTTTATAAAATTCTATTCATTTTAAAAATATTTCTTTTTATAAAATCCTTTGATTTTATGAATATCTCTTTCTATAAAATCCTTTGATTTTATATATATTTCTTTTTCAATACAACATTAAAAATTTTCCTTTTTAACATTCCAGTATTCCTTATGGTATTTAAAATACCAAATAACAATGATCAATATCATTCTAACACACATCATCAACAATAGATTATATATCACATCATATATCATTATATATGAAAAACAATAAAATAAATGTTGAGGAATCCAGTCGGATTCTCCGACCTGTTTCCCTGCATCCATAGATGTTAAACAATATAATTAACATCACTTTCATTTCAACATGAAATATTCTGATCAATAGAATCCATATTTGATTAACGATATATATATACATATATATATATATATATCACTAGATCTATAATTTCAGCCAATCAATTATCAGTTTAACCAAACAGTCAACACACAGCAATTAGTCATCATTTAACAGTTCTAAAAATACGTTATAAAATTATGAACTGATAGGGTTGGTGAGTTTTACTCACATTGGACAATCATCGTTAATAACGATAACCATCGCTTGATTCCGACGGAAATTTATTTCGCTATAAATTGTAACAAGCCTCATTTCACTCCTAGTCAATTCCATTGTGTAGCCACCGTCCGTACGATCCCAACGGATCTTGTTTTGCTGAATTTCGATACAGTATGGATAAGTTACGGGGTTTACAAGCTGATACATTATTTTAAAGTAAAATAAACTTGAAGTTTATATACTTAAATAGGACTCACCCTTCTTCACAATGGCCCACCAATCCATTCAAGCCCAGACCCACATCAATCTTTCTTCCCCATGACCTTCGTATACCTGACTTCGCCATTTCCTCTATTTCAAACTGAACGTCTTCCATCCTTGATCTGAAATAAATCGAACAAACCATACCAAACATCTCCTCATCACCCTCTCTACCCAACGACCCCAAAATCCTACAACTTGACTTCAACAAATGAGATGCATCGTTCAGCTTCTGGAGCTCGCAACTGTGAAACAAATCGACAAACATTTTCACGGAAATCACCACAAATTGGCGCACAAATGCGGTTTTACTTCCTCAATCCAAAAACCAACATGAATTCATCAACCGTTGCTTAAATTTCCTCCACGATCCAACCCTGGGCTTGCGGTTTACAATGACATCGAACAAAAGTATGTTCAAACAACATTAAACCAGTATCAAACTGAAGAGAAGCATACCAAGATCGTAAATATATATGCATTTCCATTTGTAGGATTTTATTTCATTTGATTTCTATTTTACAACTCTCGATCTATTTTCGGAAGATAAAAAGTAGCGGCGCATTTTCTTCGACTGTGGAGAGTGAAACTTAGGTTTAGAGAGGGTATGGTATTTATAGGAAGTTTTAAATATTTTTATATTGATTATTTTATTAGTTTAAAATCAATCATTACTTTCGTTTGTCCTTTAAAAATTCCTATGATCACATACACCATTCAAAAATCATGAAAATGGACATACAACTAGAGTTCGACATTGCAGACCCAACAAAATTGGTTTCGTCGAATTCCGACTCCGTTTGCTCATACAGCGTATTTTTAACCATCAAAATATCGACTGTTTTTCACATTAAAATCCCGTACGACCACATACTAACTTCAAAAATCACGGAAATTGAAATCTAACAATAATTTAATATTGCGGATCCAATAAAATTAGTTTCGTCGAAAACATAGGTCATTTGCAAAACTGGCTATTTTTAAAGCTCTAAATAAATCTTTTTAAATATTAAATATATTTATAAATAATTAAATTAAATATTTATAAATAAATATTATCGTACATATTCACAATAGAATACCATACAGCTCCAATTCGATTTATAACTCGATATTTCAAAATTCCAAGTTATATCGAAATTCGATTTATATATAAAATCCTTTTATAATATAAATATATATTTATAAATTTGAAAGGAATTCCATAGCAACTTTTCTAAAATTTGATTTGGACATAAATAAAAATCCACATGACGAAATCCTGATTTTTCTCTCCCATTAGAAAAATATACTTCACCAGCTCCGAATGTTTCTTGTTTCATAGAAATCCGATTTAAAACGGATTCTGTATATTCAATTGAAGTTCGAATCGCCAAATAGCGAACTGCCGCGCCATTTCGAGCTCAATTATAATTATAATATAATTATACGTTCAAACTCGTTAATATAATATATTCGTGAACATAATTCAACTCTAAACTGAATTATATATTTTAAATAATCCAAATTACACAATATTGTGAATTCCACTATTTTTTATTATTTCTAAAATTAAATATATTATTCTATTATTTAAATTAATTAAATATTTACTATTATTTAATTCTACGACCATTCAAATCTCTAAATCACTATTTATATAAAAAAAAAATTAATTATTATATCGCTAAAATACGGGTCGTTACAAATTAAAACTGCAAAATGTCGTATTGGGAGTTTGGATTTCCATACTGATGGCTCCTGATTCGAAAGATCTATCGCGGAGTGCAATACCCAATGGCTTACGTCCTGTGCATGAGAAAACACAGTAATGCACATCCGTACTATATTCAGGAAACAAGTTACATCATCCTACGTCCAAGCATTGAAAATCACCGCTAACTCTATCCATTTGGGAATCGGGGTGTGTGCCCTATCCTTACTGGTGTGGGGCGACCACACCCAGTATCACCTCGGTCGACCGAATCCATGACAACCCGTAGGATGTCTATCCTCATCTCTAAAGTACATTTATCTAACCATCAGTTTACCACCATACCGGTGTGTGAGGCTCGCGAATATAATTGGTGTTTATTAACATATAACACTCTGAGCACATATGTATTAGAGGAGGGTGTTAAGCTAAGAGAATAAATCCTCTGCCACTAACTAATATATCATCAATGGAAATCAATTATTATGTCGTAACTTACATTGTCAGACGTACATCCATTTATAAGTTTGTTTTAAGTCTAAACAAAACCAAAGGCGCTTTATTCCACGACCCCGCCTGGGTGTGGAAGCCCTTGCAAACCGAACCACTTCAAGTACGACCAAATCACTTGTCACAATATAACCTCAACGTGGGGGATCAGCCCTGTGAGGTATCAAGAGCAATCCAACAGATGTGAAGATCTCCGGTCTTTAATCACAGTCATTGCCATTCTCTGTCGTTCTTATCACATCATATAGTCATTCAAAATGGGTTGAAACCCGGTCTTTTCAAAGAACTAGCGCATTTTAAAATGTGTGGAGAATATATAGGGATATTATAGAGTTCATTCTATTTTGGATTATTCCTTAATTTCAATTAAACCTTAACACAAAGGGTATTACTTAAATCAAAATCCCATTACCAAAACTATTCCCATCCACTTAATGGGACATAAAGGAAGACACCATTCCCACTCTATCGGTCTAGGGAAATTTATACCTACGATAGAATGTGACTAGCTTCTTACCCCTAATCCATATCTACATTTATTTTGGTAAGTTCTTATTACCTTCATTAATCCCTTTTTCATTTCATCCATTTAAATCTTTACTCAAAGATTTATTAAAACTCTAACTTAGTTTTAATCTTCAAAAATCATTATTCGATGATTACTTAATTTTGGAAGCCAATCTTGTCTTTAGCTAGGTTAAAGAATAGATGTTATCCAAGACATCATTTATGACAAACCCAAAATCATACTTTCATTCTCAATGAAAACTTCACGGAAATAATATCAGCTCATAATTGATATAAATTCCTGTATGGAACTAACGCTATAAGCAAAATAACGGTAACGCCTTTTAAATTCCTCAAATAGTATTTTTCTTCATCTATAGAAAATTATCTCGATTATCACTAAATCGATTCCCATTAAATTCCAAATTTAATTTATTAATCATTCAAAAGTGATTACTCAGGTCCCAGATAAAAACAATTGAATTTAAAACCATTAAATAAACCCTTTAAGAAAATGTTGTAATATCGTCACAAAAAGCGCTGCGAATAGGCTTATATTAGTTGGGTTCTCTGCCCTTGCGGGGATGGAGAGGCAGAAGTATCGAGAATCCAAGATAAGGTCGTGGAGAGACGTTTATCATAATGATAGGTGTCAAGTACCACTTAGTTTGAGATAAATTATATTGATAATGATTCCTTTACCACATTTTCCATAAGAAAAGCAAGATTCTGATTCCTTCATTACCAATTTTTTTTGTATTTTTGGTCGCTTCCCCCGTCCTTCTCATCAGTTGCAGTGTTTGTGGCTCGAAATTGACTTGGCTTCTAGTCAGGATGACTTTTATATTATTCAAAACCTTCATTTTATCAATTTAAATCACTTTTAAACCATTTATTATGGTTTATCATAATTTATCCCTATTTTAAATAATTTAAAAATAGCTTATTTCATAAAAATCCAATTTTGGCACATAAATTGCAAATTCTGGATTTTTCTAGAAAACTAAATTTTGACTTATTTCAAAATTTAACCATTGGATTTTAAACTTTACATTTCGTTCGAAAGCTCTTTCCATTTTGAGCCAAACATTGTCGTTTTAGGAAAATCCGATGGTCGGATCTCGCGGTACGTCAATTTGAAGTCAATGGTCGAAGTTGGCGAACTACCGCTACGCGATAAGTCCTATTTAGATCAAACTTCAATTTATTATTAAAGTTAAGTCAAATTACTTCCAAAATAGCTTATTAATTATATAAAACTTATATAATTACTTTTGGTAAACTAGATTTCAATGATTTCACTTAAAAATTAAATATTCATTTATTTAATCATTTTAAATCATTAAAATAATATTATTTTTCAAAACTTAATATTTGAAATCCAAATTTTTCTAAAGTTCATTGTAAAAATAAATAAGATAATTTGGATAATGAGATCTCGTTAAAAACATTTCCTGAATACCAAACCAAACTTCACTTTTTAAAATTACTATTCATTTTCCATTTAAAATCTGAAACATGCCTTTATTACTTGAAAACTTGTTCAAATAAACTTTTTTCTTTACGAAAACTATTCATAATTACTTAAAATATCTATCCAAATTATTTTGGATTTAAAATTCAAGCTTTTATCTTTCACTTAATAGTTTACTAGTAAAATATTCAATTAAATTCCAAATTGGAATTAAAACTCAATTAATCCCTATATCTTCCACATATGTGTGTGTAGTGAATCCATAATCACTATTAACATTTCAAATAAAATTTTACATAATTAAATCATCCATTCACACATACGTATATGCATATATATATGTACACACACATTGTGTATGTATATACACATATCATGGCATAAATCATATGATATAAGCGTTAGATCATTAACGCTTATAATCTGTTCGTCAACTGATTAACCGCAATTATCCAATCATCAATCAGTCGTAAGCATTCAATGATATCATACAGCATCCAATAACAACACAAGGTGTCATTTACACAAGGGTTCATACCTTATTCACACAAAGGTAATATTTTTAACTATTTTACCCAAGTGTCCATGATTTAAACACACCAAATGACATTGTTAACACTTTACCCTAAGTGTACACATGTTTAACACACAAAGGAGATATTTTTAACACTTAAACCTAGGTGTCCATATGTTTAACACACAAAGGTGACATTTTTAACACTTACATCTAATTGTCCATAAGTTTAACACACATATAAGACATTTTTTACACTTAAACCTAAGTCTGCATTTGTTTAACACACAAAGGAGACATTTTTAACATTTAAACCTAAGTGTGTACATAGTTAACACACAAAGAAAAAAAAATTAACACTTTAACCCAATTGTTTATGCTTTAAACAAATAAAGGTGACATTTTCGAACTTTTACACTAAGTGTTCATGCTTTCCATTCTTAGTTACAACCAAATCAACTCAAAATCAAACCATTCATTATCACATAAAAACAAACATACTTATAAGCAAACATACACTAATTTAACACACTATACTTAGTAACAAAGGTTAGTGTTATTAACGAGGGATCCATTCCACCAATCTTTTGAAGCTAAAGGTCCTATCCGGCAGCCTTCCGCCGTCACGAACTACCGTCTACTTGAGATTTCAGTTAGACTTTCTCACACTTACTAACTTGACTAATAAATTAAAAAGGAGGCATTTTTTGAGTTAAAAATGCTAAAGATTGGATTTTTATATGGCGAAAGACTTTCTACTTGAAAGGATGTAGGTTACAAGTGGTTTTATAGTGGAGTTTTTGAAGGGAGAGGGCTCAGCCTAGGGTAATTGGGCATGACCTTGGCAAGAAAAGGTGGAGAGAGCTATGGAGTTGAGTATATGCAGATAGGCAAGAGAAATGAAGTGGTTTGGTGACATTTACTGGTAGAGGAAGGGGAAGATGAGTTTGGCCGAAATGAAAGGGAGGAGAGGACGCCATTAAAGATAACTTGGAAGAAAAAAAGAAGAAGAAGAAGAAGAGAAGATAAACGAAAAGACAAGAGAAAGGAGTGGTTTTAGAAAAAAGAGGGACTATAAAAGGATGACACCTTAAAATGAAATCATTTGCTTAGGTACATATAAAAAGGGTAGAAGTGGAAGAATTTGACAAGTATGAAGAGGAGGACATGAGTTCTCCAATGGTGGAGGAAGATAGGAAATGGTACAAAAGAGCAGTGATTATTTTATTTAAACTTATACTTAACCCTTAAGGTTTTATACATGGGAGGTGTTATCTCTAATTATATTATTTTAAACTCTACGAAACCATTAGTACATCTCAATGGAACATTAAGGTTGTCATTAACCATTTAAAATAAGAACAAAGGGTTACCAGATAACCATTTAAGAATATAAATCTCTAAACGATTTAAATCTCCGATTGAAAACCAGTGTAATGAACTAATGGTCTTTATAGATAAAATTTAATTAGAAAATTTATGAATGAGTTCATTATCATCTATGTTTATTTTTAAACCAATTTGAGTTTATTTTATCAATATTTTTCAATTTTCAAAATTACCCGAAATGCTTAATTTTAATCGAATTTCAATAAACGATTCCTAAGTGTTTGCAACTCAAATGATCAAACCGTAAATCCAATAAATATGAAATTTGAAATCCTTCTATATTTCACTAGTACAGATCCAATGAATCTGGTCTCATCGAATTCTGAGATAGTAAAAAAAACAGTCTATTTTCAGGTCATCAAATAATATTAAATTATCAAATTTCAGTATAAATCAATTCTAAAAGTTCGCTATGTTGAATATACGATTTTCTGTTTGATGGTAACAAAACTATATTATTTTATAAACGTGTTTGTACATGTAATATTCTATAATTCATCTTATAAGGAATAAATACTATTACTGAATGTAATACTACTGCACAAAATTTAAATATTCAAACATGTATTTATTATCCAATAAAATGTTTTATTTCAGACATTCACAATGGTACATCTTTTCATAACTCACTTCTATACATCTCAATTCTCACATTCACTTACATTTTATCCTCACTTCAATTCACTCTCACTCAGTTATACACATACACTCTCTAACATACTTCTATTCACTCTTAATGAATATTCATGTGCTTAGATCTTGTCCAGCCACCTGCATACCTGTCAAAAAATGCACAGAGAAAAATGTAACAAAACAGATTTAAATTTAAGAAAATATAAATTTATTTTAAATTTTTATTTGCCTCAGAATTTTTGGTGTGATTTTCATCATATTTCTAGACTTGGTCTGATATGTGTGTGTATATATTTGATTCTATACCGCTTGTGATATTTACAGTGTTTTACTGTAAATACCACAAGATAAACTGATTTTCTTATGCCTGCAAACCAACCACAACTCAGTTATAGTGGTCTGTTGATCAAGACCAGCCTCAACTCACATATGTGGTCTGCTGATCTTGACTAGCCTCAACACAACCATAACCGGTTTGCTAGTTTAGAAATAATAAATATTTGTATATGCAAAAAGGCTAAATTTTGAGGTTACCAAGGGCAATTAGGTCAAATAACTTCAGCACAAAATCAAATATTTCAAGCATCTCATGTGAAGTAACACATATATACAAACATATATATATACACACATACACACATATGTGTGTGTATATATATATACACATGTACATATACATGGCAGAGCAATTAAAACATGCATTATGAGTGTGCACAATGGCAACAACAAGAGTAAGTAGCTAGGTAACAAGGCATCAACAAGTGCACACAATGGTCAAGAAAACTAGAGTGTGCAACCAAACAAACCAGGCAGTGAAGCTCAAAAAGCACAAGAGTTAGCCACACAATAGTACAACATGCACGATAGTGTTTAAGACAAGGCAGCATGTACAGGTTAGCATGAATGTATGCACATGGGCATATAAAACAAAACTGGTCAGCAAGGAGCACAAGAACATGAATGCACAAGTGCATGACTATGCAAACATACAATGAATAAGTCGACTATGCATTTCAGCTTAGTGGCATATACACATGATTCGGGTTCAATTTCAAATTACATGTATATAGCTATCTCATTACACATCACAAGATACAAGTTTCAGCATAGATCTATGCAATGTGTCATGGAAATACGAAGATGCAGAAGATTGTAAAACAAGGTTCAAGTCTATTCAAAATGAACTCAAATGATCAAATGTCAAGCCAAGCATAAATATTCATGGGTAGAAGCACAAGTAAGTGCATAGGATCAAAGATCACAAGACCAGCAGCATGAATAGGCGAGGCAGTTTTGTTAAGGCCATGCAATATATATATACACACACACAAACATATATATATCAGGTCTGCAATTTTAAGTATGGTACAACACATAGTCAAGCTCAATGGTCAAGTAAACATGCACACAAGGCAAGTGGATAGCAAGTGTTTAACAATTGACAATAGCAATTCAGGTTAGCACACAGTGAAGCAATAAGTGATCAATAGAGTATCAAGCAGGCTCAGGAAATAAGACTGTAACATCAATATATGTACACACACAAATGTGTGTGTGTATGTACAAAATCCATTTACAGACATGATCATGTCAAGTCACAAGTGCCAAAGAAGTAAAAAGAAAGGCAATTATTTTTTCCGAAATTAACTGATTGCAACAATAGGAAAGAAATTTATTTTTACACTACTGGCATGAGTAAATTTAGGCAATTGGATATTGCAAATTATTTCGTCAAATTCACAGTATGGCCAAAACTCGACCAGGTACATCAAGAAATCCAAGAAAGAATTCATCAACAAAATCGGAGGGCCAAATTTTTGGGAAAGAAATGAATTCACATTTGAAAACATTCCATATACTAATGAATGAATCATTTTGGGCATAAAATCAAATCAGGTATTACCGGTAATCGAATGAACAAAGACGATAAATCATAATCGAAATAAGAGAATCAAGGTTCGAAAACCCTATATGACACTCATTCATCATCGACATATTGTAACAACCCGTATGTTGAATAACTTGTTATAATATAAACCAGGGCAGAATTAAATTTTAAAATCTGAATCAGTGGAAACAGGCTATCCCATTGCGTTCATCTCAGAAAAATACGCGAAATAGAGTCCGAGTTTTCGAAAATCGGAGTCCGTATGACCCAGTTAGGGCCCGAAGAAGTTTTCATAAAATTCAAAACAGATTTAAAATATTCAAATTTAACAGTTCAGAAGAGGCGGGAAAATTCCCGCCAGACAGAGGGAGTCGACACAGGGGTCGACATGGGTGTCGACCCCCCCCAAGGGGTCGACCCATGTATCGACCCAGGGCTCGACCCCCCCCCCAGTCGGTCGATTTAGCTGGGTGCACCATTTTGGCTTTTGGGCTGTGCTTGGTGGCTTGTGACGAAATCTGACAGCTCTAACCTAATCTAGGGTTAATCTAAGGGCCTAAACTACATCCTAAATCTATAAATACACCCTAAGACTACCCTAATCCATACTAAAAATAGATACAACGTCGTTATGCCGTCAAAATGCAACTTGAAGGAGCCTCCATCAAATTGTAGAAGAAGATAGCTTCTCAAATCAACTTCTAATCAACTCTAGCAACTTAATCTTCTTCATAGGAGTGCTAATCAACAAGTTGTGAGTTTCTATGCCTTTAGCAAGCAATTTCTAAACTAATTATGATAGGATATAATGAGGTTATGGTTATGTATGTGGATCAATGCAAGTTATGTTATCATATGCTATGTGTTCATGATGTTATGCAAGTTGTGCAAGTCATATGCTATGTGTTCATGATGTTATGCAAGTTATGTTATCATATGATATATGTTCATGATGTTATGCAAGTTATGCAAGCTATATGCTATATGATCATGATGTTATGCAAGTTATGCAAGTTTTAGGCTATGTGTTCATGATGCTAGTTATGCAAATCGCTATGATAAACATTGATCCATTATGACACCATGTTAGGCAAGTTTGGTGTTTGATTATATGCAAGTTCATATATGATATGTTATGCAAATTTGGTTTTTGATTATATGCAAGTTCATATATGATATGTTATGCAAGTTTGGTGTTTGATTATATGCAAGTTCATATATGACATGTTATGCAAGTTTGGTGTTTGATTTTATGCAAGTAACATGTGCAAGTTTATACCTTTGTATGATATGCATACATATGCAAGTTAAACCCTTTGTATGTCATACATACATATGCAAGTTTACCCCTTTGTATGACATAAGTAACCTATGCAAGTTACCCTCTTTATGACATATGCGATTCATGCAAGTTTGGGTTGATTATTTATGCTAGTTGGGTTTGATGCCATGGTGATATATGCATGTTGACACCTTTAAAACCCATGTTGATGCTAATGTTATGCAAGTTGAACCCATTGTGTTTGTGATGAATCTTCCCTTTTAAATATGTCATGTCAACGTATTACATGGGGAACGATGGGGTTAATATTCATGTTAATGAAATGGTGTGAAGTTGATATGATTATGCATACCATAAAGTGGATGGACATAATTGAGTCAATTATGTACATCGTTAAATTTGTAATTAATTAGGGATAATTAATACAAATTATGGGGGTGATTAATTAGGTGTAATTAATCGACTAAGACACGAGGTTGGACCCTTTTGTAGCATAAGACTGCCCGGAACCGACCGGCAAATCCAGCGGCTACAAATGATTGGCCCAATGTGAGAGGTCTTAGGCATAAACTAAATACGTGACAAGTGTAAACACACGAGATTAGACTCTGTTATGGCGTAAGGCTGCCCGGAACCGACCGACAAATCATGCTGCCATAAAAGACAGTCTAATGTGAGAGGTCTTTACAAAGGTTACGTTCTTAATCAATTAAGAAACAATTAACCAGATAAGCATGTAGTGGGGCATGAGGGGTTAAGTGGGTTCCTTGGGTGGCATGTGGAAATCAAGTAAGTGCCTTGGGTGGCATGTGGAAATCTAGTGGGTTGCCTTGGGTGGCAATAGAAAATACGATTAGAATACTTAACCAAGTGGAAACATGTAATTAAACATGATTAAAGGGTTAAGTGGGATGCACTAGAAAAAGGGACAAGCTTAGGTGGGTAGCTTGTGGGGGCCCATTTCAACCAGTAACCCATATGTATCTTATTGGGCTCAACCCATGTCGAGGACGGGACACGCATACTGGGCTTGACTATAAGAGGCCAAAACGGGTTAGCGGTGGCAACGCAAGTCCAACGGGTTTCATATGCGTGTTTGGACCCGGGCTGGTAGGTAAGACGTTGTTGCATCGTGTAGGTATAAGTCGTGCACCACTGGTTGTATCGGGTTGCCACTTTGGGGAGTGATACACCCCACTGTGGGGCCAACACGGGTATCTACGGTAGGGAGCCGATCGCTTGGGGAGTAGTGGGTACACCTAGTGGAGATAGGGGCATACGGCACCTATGTAGTCAGCTAGGGGTGCACGAAACTACTAGTTAAATTTTCTAAGTCCTTGGGTGGGATCAACCTTTAAGTAGGAACGACAGGTGTGGTGCAGTGTAGTAATTACCCTTGGGTGGGTAGATGCGTCTTTACCGATATCTTGGTTCATCCTATGTGTAGTTGGCTACTTAGTGTAGTCATTTATCCCCAGTCATTACCGTACCAAGTTTATATCATACCCTAATTACTTTAATGATTGTATTGTTAAAGTTATAGGGCTCACTCAGACTTATGTCTGACCCCGTTGTTTTTATCTTTTTCCCCCTCAGGTCCTCAGGTTGGGCCTAGCACTAGTGGGCTTTGATCAGATTTCTTTATCTATCTTTTGGAGCTTGGACGTTGATGTAAAGCCCAGCTTATCTTTTCTATTATGGCTATTGGTTATGTAGTGGGATTATGTACTTATGTTTTTATCAGGATGGATATTTAGTACTTGACTCTTTTATGATGTTGTAACTAAACATGTTTACCTTCTACTGCAATGAAATGATGTTTTAGATTCACAAGTATTATTTATATCCGTCTTGTTGTAATTTTTCTGTTCTATATTCACTTAAAAATACTCCACCGAAGTTAAGGCATTCCCTTAGAGAGTGACCTTAGCGGGAGTGGGGTGTTACACGTGGTATCAGAGCTGAAGGTTACCGGAACAGATAAAAATTTTAGAAAACTATTTTTCTAAAAACATTTTTGGGAGAAATATTTTCAAAAACATGTCTTTTAAGGGAAAAGTTTTTGAAAGAAAAGCATAATCCCCACTAGCCATATCTTTATCGTTCGAATTCTCCATTTTGAATCTTTCCTTTTTCGTTTCAGCATGGGTGAAGGTCTTAACTTTCCGGAGGGTGTAGCGATACCAGTATGGTATAGGAGGTTGATGGAGGCTAGGGCCGCCACTGCGGGTCCAGCAAATGTTCCTCCACCAACAGTAGCACCCGATCTTCCTCCCCCTCCTCCTCCTCGTACAGATACTTTTGCTAAGACTTGCAAGGAATTTAAGGCTATGGGAGGGAAACCTTTTCAAGGATCAGAAACTTTTGTGGAAGCTAGGGATTGGCTTAAGGAGGTGGAAGAGTTGATAGATATCTTTGAGATGGAAGAAGGAAAGAAAGTCAAGTTAGCTGCTTGGTTAATGAAGGGAGAGGCCTCGTTCTGGTGGGAGGTCACTAATGGAGAGCGCCCTGTTGACTCTTGGGCGGATTTCAGACAAAGGTTTGTGGCAAAGTTTCTCTCAAGGGCGGAGGAAAACTTGTATATGGAAAGGTTCTTGACTCTAAAGCAAGGAAACTTACCAGTGAAGGAATATGTCAACAAGTTTAATCAATTGCAAAGGTTTGGCATAGACATGGTGAATACACCGGAGAAGAAGGCTTTGAGGTTCGTTAAGGGCTTGAATGAACCAATGCATGGATTGGCTACGACTCACATCCCTATGGGGGCCACCTTTGAGAAGCTAGTAGACATGGCACTCATGCATGAGGAAGAAAAGGGTCCCAATGCTAATAAGGCACCCGAGAAGAAAGGAGATCAGAAGAGACCTCAATAGCAACAGCAAAACGAGGGTGGAAAAGGCAACGGTGGCAAGGGAAAGAAGAAGTGCTTCAATTGCGGGACACCAGGCCACCTAAGCAAAGATTGTCGGAAGAAGAAGAAGACTGGCTTCTTCCACTGTGGCGAAGCAGGGCATCTAGTGAAGGACTGCCGTAAGAAGGGGCAAAGGACGGGATCTACCTCAGGTGGACAGGTGCAAGCTCTAATGGCACCAGGTCAGGCAAGGGGGCAAGTTCAGGCTCTCGCGGTTCCACCGATTCAGGAAGAGGTAGAACTATTTCTGTTGAAAGTCTGGTTTTTCTGTTTGATCATCCTGTCCGTACTTTGTTTGACTCTGGCGCATCGCATTCGTTTATCTCATCATCATTAGTTGAGTCACTGCACTTAGACACCAGTCTAGTAGATGATCCCTTGGTTGTTTCAAACCCAATTAGGGGCTCCACTTATTTGTCCATGATATGTTTGGGTTTGAAGATTTCTATACTTAGCGTTGAGTTTAGATGTGATGCTTTTGTTTTGGGCTTCACGGGCTACAGGTTGATTTTGGGCATGGACTGGTTATCCAGTAATTTTGTTGTTCTTGATTGCGAAAGGAGAGTTATTAGGCTCATGACCTGCTTGGGGAACACTCTCGAGATCTCTTGTAATCCCATGGATTCTGTTATGCTAAGTTATCTTGAATCGCTTGACGCTTCGGTCGAGAGTTTGCGATCTGTTAGAGTGGTCCGGGAATACTCGGATGTGTTTGAGGAGGTGAAGGGCTTACCTCCGAAGCGGGAGATAGACTTCCAAATATATCTGGTGGACAATGCTAAACCAGTATCTTTGCCAGTGCGCCACATGGCTCCTCGTGAGAGGAGGGAACTCCATAAGCAAGTAGGGGAGTTGCTTGAGAAGGGGTTCATAAGACGAAGTATATCGGAGTGGGGTGCTCCAGTAGTATTTGCTACAAAGGCGGATGGGTTTCATCAGTTGAGAGTGGCTGAGGATAACATAGACAAAACTGCCTTTAGGACTCCGGATGGTTTCTATGAGTGGCTTGTGATGCCATTTGGTTTGATGAACGCCCCTGCATACTTTGTTGATTTGATGAGTAGGGTGTTTAGGGAGTACCTTAATAAGTTCGTGGTGGTCTTTGTGGATGATATCTTAGTCTTTTCTAAGAGTGAAGAAGAGCATGCCCTACATCTTAGGGAAGTGTTGGAGACTCTTCGAGCGCATAGCCTTAAGGCTAAATTCTCTAAATGTCACTTTTGGAGAAAGGAAGTGCGGTTCTTGGGGCACGTGGTCTCCAAGGAAGGGATAACTGTGGATCCCGCGAAGGTAGTGTCCATCCAAGATTGGAAGGTTCCGAAGAATGCTACCGAGGTGAGGATTTTCTTGGGGTTGGCTGGCTACTATAGGAAGTTTATCAAGGACTTCGCGAAGATATCAGCCCCATTAACTCGCTTGACAAAGAAGAATCTAGTCTTCGCATGGGACGTAGATTGTGATGATGCGTTCCAACGGTTAAAGAGAGCTTTAACCACAGCTCCAGTCTTAGTGTTGCCAGATGGGAGTAAGCCATTTGTTGTTTATACCGATGCTTGTGGGACAGGACTAGGCGCAGTCTTAATGCAAGAGGGAAGGGTAATAGCCTATGGGGGAAGGCAGTTGAGAAAGCATGAGAAAAATTACCCTACCCATGATTTAGAGTTGGCCGCTATTGTTTTTGCGCTTAAGACTTGGCGCCATTATCTTCTTGGAGAGAAGTTCGAATTGTTCACTGACCACAAATCATTGAAGTACTTGTTTTCTCAGAAGGATTTGAACTTAAGACAGCAAAGGTGGATGGAGTTCTTAGCATCCTATGATTTCGAGATAGTGTATACCCCTGGCAAGGGTAACGTGGTGGCAGACGCCTTAAGCAGAAAAAGGTTGTCCTTGAGTCCATTGTTCGTGGAACGACGAAGCTTGGAATTTATCTCGATGTTTGATTTCAGACCCTCCGTTGACTTTGTACCCGGATTGCTAGCATCCTTAGAGGTCAGACCTACTCTTTTGGGACGGATTGGCCAGGCACAGCGGGACGACCCACAGTTGGTAGAGTTGGTAGAGAGGCTCATAAGGGGGAGTCGTCCAGCCATTTGAGTAGGTACACCCTAGACGATAGGGGGTGCTTGCGTAGAGACGGTAGACTTTGTGTACCACAAGACGAGGGTTTGAGGAAGGCTATTCTTGATGATGCGCATCGTTCAAAGATGACCATTCATCCCGGTGGGGACAAGATGTACCAAGACATGAAGCGAGTTTTCTTTTGGGCCGGTATGAAGAAAGATGTGGCCGAGTATGTCGCTAGATGCTTGGTGTGCCAACAAGCGAAAGCGGAGCAAAAGAAACCTGGTGGGTTGCTTCACCCATTGGAAGTTCCGCAATGGAAGTGGGATAGCGTCTCGATGGATTTTATTGATGGGTTACCAAGATCGAGGAAGGGTAATACGGGAATTTGGGTTGTGGTAGACAGACTTACTAAGAGCGCCCATTTCATACCCGTGAAGAGCAAGAGGACTGCTCCATGGCTAGCTTCAGTTTATCTTCGAGAGATAGTTCGGTTGCATGGTGTACCTTCTAGCATAGTGAGCGATCGAGATCCTATCTTCACTAGCGAATTTTGGAAGAGTTTGCAAGAGGCAGTAGGGACTTAGTTGTGTTTGAGCACCGCATATCATCCTCAGACGGACGGCCAGACCGAGAGGGTGAATCGTGTTCTAGAAGACCTTTTGAGGCTATGTGTCTTAGATTTTGGAGGTACATGGGAAGAGCATCTTCCATTAGTGGAGTTCGCATATGATAATAGCTTTCAATCTAGTATTGGCATGGCTCCTTTTGAAGCTCTTTATGGAAGGCCTTGTCGATCACCTACATGTTGGTTGGAATCTACGGATAAGATCTTGCTTGGGCCTGATATGGTTAGAGAGACTTCGGAAAAGATTGATTTGATTCGAAGAAGGATGAAAGCAGCGCAAGATAGGTAGAAGTCTTACGCGGATAAGAGGAGGACGGATCTGGAGTTTGATGTTGGGGACATGGTCTTTATTAAAGTATCTCCATTACGGAATGTTGTTCGCTTTGGGTCCGTTGGGAAGTTAGCACCAAGATTTGTAGGACTGTTTCCTATTAAGGAAAGGATTGGACGGATGGCATATAGAGTGGATTTACCCGAGAGACTTAGTGGGGTACATGACGTATTCCATGTGTCACATTTGAGGAAGTGCCTACATGAGACCGCAGAGGTGGTAGAGCCGAGCTTGCTTAGAGAAGTGGAGGTAGAGCGTGATGCAACTATTCGACGAGCTCCTACTCGCATCCTTGGGTCAGAGGTTAGGAAGTTGAGAAACAGAGAGGTTCGACTAGTCAAAGTGCAATGGGGAGAGGATGAGAGCAATGCTACTTGGGAGACAGAAGCGAAGATGCGTTCACTGTACCCATTCCTTTTTTAGGGTATGTCTTTTAACTTCTCCTTTATCGTTTGTCTAGTACTTATCTTATCTTTAGTATTTCCTCTCATTAGTATCTTTGACCTTTAGATAGGGTAAACCTATGGTTGAAACATGTGTTTGAGACATGTTATGTTTGATGGATGCGTGTGGATGCAAGTGGTTGCTAGTGGTTGCTCGTGGATGCATATACACACACTTTAGACACTAGATCGGCTCAGTCACTTCATATTGCATATTGCATATAATTGTGTGTAGGTAGCTATAATAATGGATGTATAATGGTTGTGTTATCATATGGATGATGCATTTTGGTGTATGGTTGTGCACACATGTAGTAATAGTATGTGTCGATAGGATTCTTTCGCATACATATTGGATGCATGGCACTATCCTGGTTTGCATTAAGGAGGTCAACTGAATCAGTAGACCGTGTGATTTTGCATTAGACAGGGAACATATACATACACTCTTTGCATATGTTCATACAGCATTAGAAACTTTAAGGTCAATGGATGCCAGTGTTTGATGGTTTAGTAGATGGTTGTTTGGTTGGTAGGATACGTTCTTCTTGATTTAGACATTTCGGGGACGAAATCCTTTAAGTAGGGGAGAATGTAACAACCCGTATGTTAAATAACTTGTTATAATATAAATCAGGGCAGAATTAAATTTTAAAGTCTGAATCAGGGGAAACGGGCTATGCCATTGCGTTCATCTCGAAAAAATACGCGAAATAGAGTCCGAGTTTTCGAAAATCAGAGTCCGTATGACCCAGTTAGGGCCCGAAGAAGTTTTCAGAAAATTCAAAACAGATTTAAAATATTCAAATTTAACAGTTCAGAAGAGGCGGGAAAATTCCCGCCAGACAGAGGGAGTCGACACAGGGGTCGACATGGGTGTCGACCCCCCCCCCCCAAAGGGGTTGACCCATGTGTCGACCCAGGGGTCGACCCCCCCTGTCGGTCGATTTGGCTGGGTGCACCATTTTGGCTTTTGGGCTGTGCTTGGTGGCTTGTGACGAAATCTGACGGCTCTAACCTAATCTAGGGTTAATCTAAGGGCCTAAACTACATCCTAAATCTATAAATACACCCTAAGACTACCCTAATCCATACTAAAAGTAGATACAACGTCGTTATGCCGTCAAAATGCAACTTGAAGGAGCCTCCATCAAATTGTAGAAGAAGATAGCTTCTCAAATCAACTTCTAATCAACTCTAGCAACCTAATCTTCTTCATAGGAGAGCTAATCAACAAGTTGTGAGTTTCTATGCCTTTAGCAAGCAATTGCTAGACTAATTATGATAGGATATAATGAGGTTATGGTTATGTATGTGGATCAATGCAAGTTATGTTATCATATGCTATGTGTTCATGATGTTATGCAAGTTGTTCAAGTCATATGCTATGTGTTCATGATGTTATGCAAGTTATGTTATCATATGCTATATGTTCATGATGTTATGCAAGTTATGCAAGTTATATGCTATATGATCATGATGTTATGCAAGTTATGCAAGTTTTAGGCTATGTGTTCATGATGCTAGTTATGCAAATCGCTATGATAAACATTGATCCATTATGACACCATGTTAGGCAAGTTTGGTGTTTGATTATATGCAAGTTCATATATGATATGTTATGCAAATTTGGTGTTTGATTATATGCAAGTTCATATATGATATGTTATGCAAGTTTGGTGTTTGATTATATGCAAGTTCATATATGACATGTTATGCAAGTTTGGTGTTTGATTTTATGCAAGTAACATGTGCAAGTTTATACCTTTGTATGATATGCATACATATGCAAGTTAAACCCTTTGTATGTCATACATACATATGCAAGTTTACCCCTTTGTATGACATAAGTAACCTATGCAAGTTACCCTCTTTATGACATATGCGATTCATGCAAGTTTGGGTTGATTATTTATGCTAGTTGGGTTTGATGCCATGGTCATATATGCATGTTGACACCTTTAAAACCCATGTTGATGCTAATGTTATGCAAGTTGAACCCATTGTGTTTGTGATGAATCTTCCCTTTTAAATATGTCATGTCAACGTATTACGTGGGGAATGATGGGGTTAATATTCATGTTAATGAAATGGTGTGAAGTTGGTATGATTATGCATACCATAAAGTGGATGGACATAATTGAGTCAATTATGTACATCGTTAAATTTGTAATTAATTAGGGATAATTAATACAAATTATGGGGGTGATTAATTAGGTGTAATTAATCGACTAAGACACGAGGTTGGACCCTTTTGTAGCATAAGACTGCCCGGAACCGACCGGCAAATCCAGCGGCTACAAATGATTGGCCCAATGTGAGAGGTCTTAGGCATAAACTAAATACGTGACAAGTGTAAAGACACGAGGTTAGACTCTGTTATGGCGTAAGGCTGCCCGGAACCGACCGGCAAATCCAGCTTCCATAAAAGACAGTCTAATGTGAGAGGTCTTTACAAAGGTTACGTTCTTAATCAGTTAAGAAACACTTAACCAGATAAGCATGTAGTGGGGCATGAGGGATTAAGTGGGTGCCTTGGGTGGCATGTGGAAATCAAGTAAGTGCCTTGGGTGGCATGTGGAAATCTAGTGGGTTGCCTTGGGTGGCAATAGAAAATACGATTAGAATACTTAACCAAGTGGAAACATGTAATTAAACATGATTAAAGGGTTAAGTGGGATGCACTAGAAAAAGGGACAAGCTTAGGTGGGTAGCTTGTGGGGGCCCATTTCAACCAGTAACCCATATGTATCTTATTGGGCTCGACCCATGTCGAGGACGGGACACGCGTACTGGGCTTGACTATAAGAGGCCAAAACGGGTTAGCGGTGGCAACGCAAGTCCAACGGGTTTCATATGCGTGTGTGGACCCGGGCTGGTAGGTAAGACGTTGTTGCATCGTGTAGGTATAAGCCGTGCACCATTGGTTGTATCGGGTTGCCACTTTGGGGAGTGATACACCCCACTGTGGGGCCAGCACGGGTATCTACGGTAGGGAGCCGATTGCTTGGGGAGTAGTGGGTACACCTAGTGGAGATAGGGGCAGACGACACCTATGTAGTCAGCTAGGGGTGCACAAAACTACCAGTTAAATTTTCTAAGTCCTTGGGTGGGATCAACCTTTAAGTAGGAACGACTGGTGTGGTGCGGTGTAGTAATTACCCTTGGGTGGGTAGATGCATCTTTACCGATATCTTGGTTCATCCTATGTGTAGTTGGCTACTTAGTGTAGTCATTTATCCCCAGTCATTACCGTACCAAGTTTATATCATACCCTAATTACTTTAATGATTGTATTGTTAAAGTTATAGGGCTCACTCAGTCTTATGTCTGACCCCATTGTTTTTATCTTTTCCCCCCTCAGGTCCTCAGGTTGGGCCTAGCACTAGTGGGCTTTGATCAGATTTCTTTATCTATCTTTTGGAGCTTGGACGTTGATGTAAAGCCCAGCTTATCTTTTCTATTATGGCTATTGGTTTTGTAGTGGGATTATGTACTTATGTTTTTATCAGGATGGATATTTAGTACTTGACTCTTTTATGGTGTTGTAACTAAACATGTTTACCTTCTGCTGCAATGAAACGATGTTTTAGATTGACAAGTATTATTTATATCTGTCTTGTTGTAATTTTTCTGTTCTATATTCACTTAAAAATACTCCACCGAAGTTAAGGCATTCCCTTAGAGAGTGACCTTAGCGGGAGTGGGGTGTTACACATATGGCATTCAATCCAAAGAAAGAAATTTACATACTCGAACGAACAAAATTCAGAGAGCTAACTTTTTTGTTCGCTTGAGATTGGAGACATTCAAACTCATGGAAGACACATATGATCAATCGAAACTCAATAAAGATTAATCAAGCAAGCCGCGATTTTAAAGGGCAAAAAAACCCTAATTTCAAGCTTGGTCATCATTGAAAAAGAGGAAGCCGGATTATTCAAGTGATAAGCACAAGGGACCAGACATATGTTTTATAAGGAGGTTTTTGTTTTTTAAGTTGTTATTATGTTGTTTCTAATTTCTGTAAAACAATATGTTTCTCACCTAGGGAGTTTTAGCTACAGGATTTTATAGTTAAGAAAATCACAACTTAGGAGTTAAGTCATGTCAAGATTTTGAGCGTAGGATTAGAATAGTTGGGAGAGGGTATCGCAAGTTTACAGGGAATTGTAAGCGTGGAGATTATTTTAATCCTAGAAGAAATCTTGCGAATGCAGCAGTAGGTACGGTTTGGTGAAGCTGGGTAATTCTTGTGTATGATTTATCTTTTCTACAGTTTCTTTATCATTCTATGATAGCTTCTATTTTTAATTTCGAATAAACCCTATTCACCCCCTTTAGGGTTAATCTAGATCCAACACACTAACCTTAGTTGCTTTTATTAACATATAAAACAAAGTTAGAATTCAATGTCAATAGTTTTTTAAGTCTATATTCAATATTTGACCATTTAAAATCCATCAAAAAATCATTTAAAAATTCATATTTTAGATTGACAAAAAATACGGGTCGTTACAATCTCCCCTAAATAAAAAGATTTCATCCTCGAAATCAAAGACATAAGTAAACTTATTTATAATCCTTTTTAGATAACCCTTTCTAATCATTTACCAAATACCTTTTAGTCAAAATTGTGAAACTTAATTCACAAGGTATTCGTAAGCACCTACTCAGTTTATTTTCTTACTTAACAGGTTTCAGAACTTATCAACTATCCAAAATCGTCGATATTTCAATTTTCTAATCCAAATTCTATAAATAATCTTTGTTTGTTCAAAATATAATCTTTCAAAATCAATTTAAAATAACTTTATATCACGAATACGCTCACTTGTATACGTAATACTCTTAACTCATTCTAGGGCATTACTAACTCCATCTCTAATGAGTTTCTCTTCAAGGATATTACTAATCCTAGCTCTGATGAGCTCTTTTCATTTCGTTCTAATGAGTTGTATCCCAAAGCTTTGAATAAACCAAAGTCTAATACCAAATGTAATGACCCGAAAAAATCTACCTTTCAAATCGACTATATATCACACCAGTCCTTGTCTGGCATGCCTGGTAATAGGATGCAGCATGATAGGGGGCTCTTGCCATGTGTTTGGTGGCGAGCTGTAACGATTCAGATTTCACCCGGACCTAGTCGATCGCTAAATCGACCAAGACCGTTCGAATCCCGCATACGTTAACTTTGGACATACAACAACATTAGAACAAATAATAGAAGACTTTTATTACATCATGATAATATAACATCAGAGTACAGAATATATCAGAGTACATCGAATATAAAATGTTAATTTACAAAAAAATTAATAATATGCAGCGGAAAACTGTCAATGCTCTGGACATAGCTTTAAGCTTCAATCCAGAATCCTGCTCAAAAGATAAATATCTGAAAAACAAGCCACTCGATTTCCCATGTGGAAAATATGAGCACCCGAGTTTGCAAGTGAAACAAACTACGAGTCAGTCATGGGACTGGTATGAGAAATCTTAGTTAAATTATTTAATAATAAGGCTAACCACAGGACCACGCCGCTAACGCGGAACGGGATTAATCCATTGAATTGCCAGTGCATAAATAAGGTAAATTGTTAAACAACGCAATGCTTTTTAGAAAACGAAACCATTATAAGACTCTAGTCCCATCACACAATGCAACGCAAACCAGAGGATAGAGTTTTACCTTATAATGGTCAAAAATGCTTGATACGATAAAACGGACATGTGATTATTATTAGTGTATATATGTTTCAAAAATCTTTCAATCATAGATGGCATATCTACCATATACTATGTCGCCATACTAGTTTTACAATCAAAACCATACAGTGTCGTATTGGAAGTTGGATTTCCATCATGAACCAAGGCAAGGGAACGACCTTACCAAATTCGAGACTCTTTAGCCCGAGCCTCAGGACTCGGTCGCAACTGCACCTGGAGCCATCAGGCCGGTCCCCAACTTATGTTGGTGTATGATATATAAATTCCTGAGTAATACGTCTCCCCGCCCTATGGGGCATAAAATAGAGACACTAGGGACTCAAACACCGAGGCGCCTCACAATCCATCATCCACATAAGTAAAAATGTCTGGGCTTGTAAAACCCTAACACCACTTCTAGCTAGAAAGAAACGCATGTTCTCCCTGGATCCTTCTCCCGTTTCTGGTTCATACCGGGGTGTGAGGCTCACGAAGTAATGCTATACACAAAGCTATGCTGAAATAAGCTATGCTTTGATCATCAACCACAAGGCTCTGCTTTTCAACAATAAGGCTTGATCATTTGCATCTTAGCATGCCACATTGTCAATCCATACCATACCAATGATTTCTGCCAATATATAACCTCTAAGCTCATACATCTCAAAAAAGGGTGTTATGCAAGAGAATAAATTCTCTGCCACCAAACATATATATATTTAGAAAAGATCAATGAATACAGCATAAAGGAATAAAACGTCAGACATACCATCCATTTACAAGTTCGTTCTGGGTCCAAACGAAACTGGGGGCACCTTATTCCTCGTCCCATATGTCCAATACAGGAGAGAGGTCCTCGCATATCCGGACAATCAACAAGTACGTCCGGACAACTACCACTGTAACCCTTTCAAGGCAGCAACTCCAATCAAAGGCATCAGTAGTCGTCCATTCGATGTGAAGATCGCCGGTCTTCAACCACCGTCCTTATCTTCGACATTTAATCGTCGTAGTAATTATTCAGAATGGGTTGAACCGGGCCTTTCTGAATAACTCGCGTATTTTATAATCAAAAATCAAGTGCTATAAAAACACCTCATATGCCACACACCAACTTAGAATATTCTTTTAATAAAATATTCACATTATTAGGGAAAGGTTCCCATTAATTTTATCAAAGATAAATTCTTTAAATTTATTCTTTAATCTTCTTTTTAATGATTCATTAAAACTCCAATTTGGTTTTAATATCAAAAACCATTACTTAATGATTATTCCACTTTACCGAATTAATCTTGTCTTCAACCGGGTTAAAGAACGATTGTCATTTAAAAACATTGTTCACGATAAACCCAAAATCTTCTTCCATTAAATATGGAATTTCATAGAAATCCAATCAATACATAATCGATATAAATTTCTGTATCAGACTAATAATATAAATAGAATAACGGCAAAGCCATTTAAATTACATATATAGTAACGGACTTCTTTTACAAAAGCTCATCTCGATTATTATTAAATCGAATTCCCTTCAATTCCAATTTAATATATTGAATTGGAAAACTTTACTTTGGAAAATTTCCATTTAAATCTTAATAAAAGATTTATAAATTCCAAACCATCTTTTTACTGTTAATTGGGTTAAAGAACAAATGTCGTTTAAAAAGCAGTTCACGATAAACCCAATTCACATTTCATTTTATTCCAATTACTAAATATAATTAGAAACCCTAATAATCTTAATTAAAAGATGTATTCTTTTCATACGGGGTTTAAGAACAGTGTTATTTAAGACACATTCACGACAAACCCAAAATTCAATTTACTTTATTTAATTCCAATTAAATATTAATTAATTGGAAAACTTCATTAAATTTTAATTTAAAGATTTATTCTAGTTAATAACTAGTTCATATCGATAAAAATATATTTTTATCTTTACAAAATTGGAATTTTTCAATCCAATTCTTTCAAATCATTTATTATGATTATACATAATTTTTCTGTATTTTTAATAATTTTATTAAGCCTTTACAGCCGGTTTCCAATAACGGCCATCGAACTGCACTTACAACGACCTTTCTAAAATTGATTTGGACATAATTCCAAATACAACCGTTAGATTTCAACTCTCTTATATTCGTTGTAAATCTCTTTTCGATACGAACCCAACGGTTCTGGGTTTAGAAGAATCCGACGGTTGGATATCCCGTTACATCAATTTGAAGTTAATGGTCGAAATTCGCAAACGGTCGCTGCGCGGCGCGTTCTATTCAGGCCATTAAATAAATATATATATAGTATATACATATATTTCGTCGATTTCCAATTAAATCGTATTTTATTATATATTTATAAATTCGTTTTAAAACGATTTCAAATCCATTTTCAATTTTAAATAAAAATTGAACATTCTATATCTTTATCATATTAAAATAATAATATTTCCAAAATATTAAATTTTGAGATCGCTACTTTTCGATATTCATTATAAAATGAAAAAAATCGATTGATAAACCCGTTCAGGTTAAAATAACGTTTTCTACTTAATTTGGCTTCACATTTTTATATTTTTGCGTCCATCCAAAAATGGACATAAAAATCATAATTTTGTTTTCCATTTAATTTTTATTTTCAAATATTCGTTATTTAAAAATATTCTTTATTTTAAAAATATTCTTTATATTGAAATGTGCTTTATTTTAAAATATTCTTTACATTAAAGGATATTCTGAATCGGAATGCGACTCAATCAATTACCATATAATTTCAATTATATGGATTTCATACATCGCATGTATATAACAATAATGATAAATAATCAATAAACAATCCATTCACATCCAGAGTGAAATTTATAGTTGTGTGAGCATTAAAATAAATAAATAAATAATGCTCATCACAAACTGTCAATCCATCGATTGACAAACAACTAAATATTGGGACTAGTGTATGTCAAATATCATCCCAATACCTATGTGGGGTTTTCAGACAACAATTTATATAAATAAATCATTGGTTAATAAATTTAACCAGTTATAATTCGGTTTGAATTATATCTAATATCACTACCATAATAACGATAATGTTAAACAAATGTACATCTTTCTACTTCTCTAACATGTTAATGTTAATATTAAACAAATGAACATTTTCTACTTCTATAACATGTAAATGTTGATATTAAACAAATGTACATTTCTACCTCTATAACATGTAAATGTTAATATTAAACAAATGCATATTTTAATGATTCCTGCTTACATTAAAAATGTAATTTTAATGTAAAAACATTTTTATCAAACAATGCATATTTTAATGATTCCTACTTACATTCAAAATGTAATTTTTAATGTAAAAACATTTTTATCAAACAATAATCTTTTTATTGAATCCTTTTATACATTAAAAATGAGCTTTTAATGTAAACATATTATAATCAAACTTTAATCTTTTTATATAACCATTTGTACATTAAAATTGTACTTTCTTATGTTAACACATTTTTACCAAAGTTTTAATCTTTCTAGCCAATCCTTTATTACATTAAAGATGTAATTTTAATGTTAACATCTTCTTATCAAAGTATGATCTTTTTAATAATCCCTCCAGTTCCAAATACTTGACGTTTTGTGAAGTCCTCTAATTTTCTAAATATATGACGTTCAAAGTTTGCTTTCTTTTCCAATGTATTTTTATTCCCTCAAATGGCAGCTGGAAGGATACTTTTTTCTTTGATTTTGTTCCAGGGTGGTACTATTGGTGACGCATTCTATTGGCTTTCTTTCCCAATGCATGTTTGTTCCCTCAAATGGCAGCAGGAGGGATACTTTTTGCTTTGGTTTTGTAGAATTCACGTTAATTTTTGGTCAAGCATTTTGGTGTTAACTTTAATTAATGCAGTTCTTACTTTTCTTAATATGTGTGAAAAAGTCTAAAACGACTAATATTGAGAACTAGAGGGAGTAAATCTTTATTACATTTAAAATGTAATTTTAATGTTAACATCTTTATCACTTTTGATTCCTTTTTAATCTTCCTATCTTACAATAAAAATGTAATCTTTTAATTTCAAACAATGATCATTTTTATGTACACAACAAAAATGTGAATTTTTATGTTAACATATTTTCATTTCAAATAATTAATCTTATTTAATGATTCATTTACATTAAAAAGGTAAATTTTAATGTAAAAACATTTTCAAACAATGAATCTTATTTAATGATTCATTTACATTAAAAAGGTAAATTTTAATGTAAAAAACATTTTTTACCAAAAATGATATTTTTAATCTAACATAACATTTTTATAATAACATAACATTTCTAAATAAATGACATTTTTATAATAACATGACATTTCTAAATAAATGACATCTTCATATTAACATGACATGATTCTAATTAAAAGACATTTTTATTTAACATAACAAGATTCTAAATAAAAGACATTTTTATTTAACATAACAAGATTCTAAATAAAAGACATTTTTATTTAACATAACAAGATTCTAAACAAAAGACATTTTTATTTTAACATAACATTTTCCAACAAAATTTCTAACATAACATTTTCTAACAATAGCCGTTTCTAACAAAAATGATATTTTTATTTAAACAAAACATTATCTAAACAATTGACATTTTTATTTAAATAATTAAAGATTATATTTTTTTCCCAAAAATATAATTCAACGAATCATTACCATCACAGTCAGTCAATCAATCTAAATTTTGTATGGCGCATATTTTTAATATCACAACCACAATCAATATAAATATAAATATATATATATATATATATTTTAAAACATGGCCTCGTTAATGGCGACTGGTGATTTCTCACCAGATTTCGTCATGCGTGAGTGCCTACATTTATTTTCCTTCCTTAATTCGTTTTCTTTCAATTGAATTCCTCAGTAACCTTCAACGATAATCTTCGTTGAAAATACTTCTGTTTTCCATCGGTTTTTGACAAATGTTTTCTTCATTTTAATTTTTCTTTTGAAGTCAGATTTGGTTTTCTTCTATTAATCGCAGATGACCAAATTCATAAATCGGCCTCTACACCTCGGATGCATCAACTTAATGAAGATCCATAGCTGATCTAAATCTGTTTGAAAGCTAGAGAACAAGACTTTGGGGGAATTGGGATCAGGCATTGCCAGTGCAAGTGTTGAATCACTTCCGATTCTTCATAACTTTTTCTTCAGATTTCACCATTTTTCATAATTGGTAAGTGTTCGGATCTGATTTTTAGAATTGTTTGGGGTAATAAGTTAGGGTTTGGTTTGTCTTTGGTCTGAAGTTTTAAGTTGATGATAGTTTGAATTGCGATTTAAAGATTTATTAAATGATTTGAAGTAGAAAAGAAATATGGGTTCGTTGTTATTTCAATACGCATTGTTTTATCAGATTTATATGATATATGCTGTTAAATCAGAGGAGCAGTTGATATCTTAATTATATTTCACCCTTTATGGAGTTGGTGTCCATTATTCCCAGTAAGGTTGTTCTTCCAGAAATTGAAAATCAGTGAATTTTTGTGACGTTTTGGAAGTAAAACTACACGACTACTGGAGTAGATGAAATGTTGGTTCTCTAATTCCAGTAAGTTGGATATGGATTCCTAGTAATTCAGTTTGGGATTTTAACATGACATAAATCAGTTTTAGAGTAAGATTTGGATCTGGTTTATGTTTTAATCACCTAGTTTAGTTAGATGGTTTTGGTTACAAGTTCATGAGCATAAGTTTTTTTTTTTGATCATTTCTCCAATTAATTAAGAATTGCCCTGGTCTGGAGCAAATCTATGTGGTGGCATTTAAATTTTACTGGTATGAAACCTACAAACTGTTGATTCTGGCTCTAGGATTGATTCATAGGAGTCTGTGAATCATCAACCAGACCTAGAGAATGGAATGGAAGAATATTTTTGGGATTTCAGTAGGATGAATTTAGATGTTATCAATATATATGTAAGGGGTGCATGATGTTTCCAGCGATTAGGTCCTGTTCCAGCTATTTTGAAGTCATGCATTGTTGTTCCAGGTGATGTAAACTTATGAAGAAACAGACATAGGCATGTTCATGTTTTCATGTACAAGAAGCTCCCCCTGTAACTTGTTTAATCCTATTAAATTGTTTATATAGGATGTTTGGGTACATGCAAAGTAGAATTCGTGAGCAGGACTAACATGATTGATAATCATATATTAAGGAGAGAGGTACAGATAATATATACTGGAGCCAGAGTTGTTTCATAGCTCAGGGTTCAATCCGATATTATTTTGAATTAGTGTCTAACCTTTTGACCAATCTCATGTTAAACCCGCTTATGAGTTTGGAATATTGAGGTTGGATATTGGATTAATGGTAGATGGGTTTTGGAATTCGTTGGATACAATCCAGTATAGTTATGTTGGTTTTATATAAAAGTAGTGCTATGGCTTGTCATCCATATGTTAGGCTTTCAGCTGCTACCTTAAGTTTATTAACGCAAATCTGGCTTGATAATGAAGCATTCAAAGTTTACCATTTATCTGCTCTCATATATTAGAAAGTACTGCAGTGGATTCTCAAAGCTTGCTACTCTGAACAAACATTACGTAATGGATTTTTTTCTCTCTGGAATCTCTTTAATGGTTAACGTTCGGTTTGAAGGTCGTAAGCAAGTTGGGTCGTAGGAGGTTCAGAGAGCACGTATGCGGGATAATTTCCTCATCATGAGCTATTAATTTTTAGTTATTTTTATAGATACATGTATTTTCAGTTTTATTTCAGCTTCTATGCTTTTTATCTGTAATGGTTGGTGTGCTAACTTGTCTTTTATACAGTTTTAGTAGATAATAAAGTGAACCAATTTTCAAAAAAATATACATATATTTATTTTAATTTTAATTCGAGAAATCTTACCTTGATCGGTTGATTTTAATTAAATTAAACCTAGAAATTCAAACTGCTCCTATTCTTGTCCATGGTTGTTCCATCACGTAGATCTCCGAAAGACGATTCCAACGCTTCTTAAATCGTTCGATTCTGATATAAAATGAACGAGATACGGTCATTTATACAATCTAATACATTTAAACATTATTAGTTTAATAATATTATAATTAAAAAAAGTTAATTACATAATCCTCTCGTTAATCCTTCTCTACCGTTCAAGAAAGCTTCAGGAAATCGCTCGACATCAACCTCCGTTCGTCGCCGCCAATTGCCACCACCGAAACCCCATCCATCGCCACTCGTCGAAGCGCCCTGGCCATCTCCACCTATGCCTAAAGCGGCGCCTGACTCGCGGCCCCCTGGTCGCCAAAAAACGCTGCCAAATGGTGGTGCTTTCAGCACCTATTTCACCCAATCCGCAACGTTAAAACTGATCACGACCGTTCATTACGTAGAGCACACCAAGCTCTTGTGTTTTCCCTTTACATGTTTTAATTTTATTTAGAGGATTGATAGAGATTGAATGAAGAAAGTCAGAGCACAGAGGCCATTGATTTCATCCCTGGTGGCTGCGTTCTAAAGAGGGATTAGGGTTTCCGCATTATACTATGTATTTATATTATATTATATTAATTCATTAATTCGTTAAAGCCCGTTAACTCATATTCACTCCCAATCCAGCCCAAAGAATGTTGTCTCTAGCCAAATACCCCTATTCTGGACACAATGGACCAGGTCCCGACAGCCCGTTTGATCGTCTCAACCCACTTTTCTTTATTTTAAAATATAAATCATTCAATTAATTAATTTGATCGTACATTTAAATTTACCAGGGCCATATACTGACTCTAAACATTTCATAAAAATTATTTCTAGTTACGTTCTGACGATACGGTCTTAAGAAATTAATTTCGTCGAATTTGGAGATCGTTTGAAAAATGGCCATTTTCAAGTCAATTAAATTTGACTGAAATTGACAAAACACGTTTTAATTTACCACGCTCACATATTAATTCCAAAAATTATGAAAATTTGAATCTAGCAATAATTTGACATTCCGGATCCAATAAAAGTGGTTTCATCGAAAACGGATGTCATATGCAATATGGTTATTTTAGAGGGCTATATGTAATATTAAAAAATATATAAATTCTACAGCGACTATTCTGAATATTTAACTAGCCATAACGTTTGATTCCCGTTATGAAATCTCAATTTTTTAGATTCGTTGGAAAGATAAATAAGTTTAAATATTTTTGGTTTTACTAAAATCCAATTTATTTTGAATCCTATATATTCAGTCAAAGTTCAAATTCAAATTTTCAAACTATCGCGCTACTTTAACTCCTTTTATAATTAATTTAAAAAAATTCGTTCTAACTTTGATTTAAATAATTTTTTTTTTCCATTATTATTTAAAATAAATCATTTTAAATTTTCAAAATCCATTAAAATTGTTAAAATAAATTTTTTAAATTTGTTCAGAATTTCCAAATTGTTACACGAGCAGTGAACTCTTACCCTACATGTCCCTGTTTAGTGTTGGTCCTGAACACGAAAGGGCGTCCGTAAAATGAGGGTTTGGGATACCATTGTAATGCAACAATGGAGAGTAGCCACTCGATGATGGTTGAAAAGCCTAGTTCCGTTAAATAAAATAAGAAAAGTAAAGAGACAGTAGAGAGGATGGAAGTAAGATGAAGGAGACGACAGAAAAGACTAAGGATGATGGAAGGATATATTGTCTCTCATTCTTACATTACTGTTCTTACGTTACTTTTCAAAATAATAAAATAAGAAAAAATTTGTTTTATGTTTACAATATGCCAGTAGATTACAGTAAAACCGTAAACTACAAACTTGGTTTTTCAAGGATCCATGTTTCTCATGTTTAGAATATACTGCTAAATTATCACATTTTATCATTAAATCAGCAACACAACAAGAAATCACACTTTTCCTTCCTAATATATACCATTTATCTTAGTAGCATCAAAACCTTAAACTATTTTCGCTAACCACCTTTTCCTTCGAGATTTCGTCCTTTCTAATTTCCATTTTCGACGTTCAGTCTCATGAATCCCTTATCAAGTTAGATAGTTGCTTTCATTATAAGTGTGATAACCAATTATTTATAATGCATGTTACTAATGACAAACATCATGTTTGTTTACATAAACCACTACAATAGTTGATCATCTGGTGGAATGCTTTTAAATTGGCATATCGTATCACAACAATGTAAAAGTCAAATGTGATATAAAATGTGCATGGTAAAAAATATGATTCAATATGTTTCTTACATCAAGATTATCTAAATCTCAAATGTTTACAAATGATTATTTTGTGCACAATGATATAACAATAGGGAATTTGTCGAAAATGAGATACCATGCAAAGGTCTAAATGAGTAAATTAAGAAAAGGATATTTTTGGACTATCAAGTCCAATTATTTGGACATGATCTAGCTTTAATCAAATATGATTTTTAGTAAATAAAGTTTTAGTTTAATCTTGTACTTATATTATATAATATATATTATGCATATGTGTGCATGCAAATGCAGCATAAACAATGCACATGTTTTTAAATATTTGATAATATTTAACTACTTTAAATATTTGACTGATTTCCTTAGCTCAGCTAGTTTACTAGCGGGTTTCCTCTTTTCTACATGGGTCGGATATATAATATATTCTGATAAACATTGAAATGAATTCCTTGTGAGTTTCACAGTTTGACTATAAGGCGTTCCTTAACAATGATGGGATAAAATTTAAATTTACTAAGAATAAATTATAAATAGGGTTTGTAATTAAGGATTGGTTTAAAAATGGGAATTCAAGGATTTTAATCCCAATAATTTGAAAAGAAAAGTTGTGTTTAAAAGTTTTGAATAAATACTATTATTATTCGAATGACTTGAATATATATAAAAATGGACTTCTGTGAAATTAAAAGCACTGAACCATATTGGTCACTAGTAATAACTTCAATAAATTGTTTGTAATTATATTTTTATTTAAGATTCGAATATGTGGCTTTGAAGTGTCTTGCACTGACCTAAGTAGGATTTATCGCTCGATTCTTTATTGTGAACATTTAGTGAGATTTCTTGGTATGAAACTAAAATTCTCTATCATATTATTTAGCCATGCAAGGAGAATAAACGTTCATAATCAAGAATTCTAATCAGATTCCATACAAGAGATGTCCAGGTAACTATATTATTTTTTGGCAAAGCCGACCGGTTTTTATAGTGCTCCTTAACGCACAAAAAGTTAGTTCTGAAAGAAGTAATCTAACAACCCGGAATTTTGAAACAAATTTAAAAAATTTATTTTAGAAATTTTAATGGATTTTAAATATTTAAAATAATTTAAATCGAAGTTAGAACGAATATTTTTAATTTAATTATAAAAGTAATTAGAAATAGCGCGGCAGTTTGAAAAATTGAATTCAAAATTTGACGGACTGTATAGGATGCAAAATAAATCAGATTTTAGTGAAACCAAAAATATTTAAATCTATTTAAGAGTATCTTTCCAACGAATCTGAAAAATTGAAATTTCATAGCGGGAATCAAAAGTTATGGTCAGTAGAATTTAATATAGTATATAGCCCGTATAAATAACCATTTTGCAAACGACCTCCGTTTTCAACGAAACCACTTTTGTTGAATCCGTAATATCAATTTTTTGCAAGATTCCAATTTTCATAATCTTTGGAATTAATATGTGAGCATGGTAAATCAAAACATGTTTTGTCAATTTTAGTCAATTTGGATCGACCAGAAAATAGCTATTTTCAAACGTTCTCCAAATTCGATGAAATTAATTTTTTTAGGACCGTATCATCAAAACATAGCTAGTTATAATTTTTTGTAATTTTTGGAGTCTGTATGTGGCCCCAGTAAATTTAGATGTACTATCAAATTAAATAATTAAATATCTAATATTTTAAATTAAAGAAAAGTGGGTTGAGACAATCAATTGGGCTGATAGGACCTAGCTCATTGGTTCCGGAACGGGGGCAATTAGGTGGGAACAACTTTTGCTGGGCTGAAATGGGAGCTGTTAAGGATTAATGGGCTAAAATCAATAATTAATAGAGTTTAGTAATATTATATTATAAATATACACTAATCAAACACTAACCCACTCTTACCCTAAGCCAGCCGCCATTCTTTGAAATCAATGGCCAGGGCTTTCTAAAATTCAATCCATGAATTCTCTCAATCCCCTCTATGAAATTCGAAACTTCAAAAGGAAATTGAAGAGATTAGTGAGCTCTTGAAGATGGATGGTGAAGATCGTCGCTGGTTAACCGATGTGGCCGGACTTCCCCTTGAAAACCACGCCGTTCATTAGTGGTTTGCAGTCCAAAGAGGGGTACGAGTTGCACCATAATGGAGGCGCGGGGAGAGTCGATGACGGCGGACGAGATTGTGGCGTCCGATCGAAGTCCAGTGGTGGCGTTGGTGGTGCGTTCTGGAGGAAAGAAGGTTGAAGTTGGGTTCGGTCCTGTACAGGCAACTATGTGGAAGAAAGGGTATTACCCTTAATTATGTGAATGATAATTAAATTAGTTATTTACAAAGGTAATTAAATTTCAAAATTCTATAACTTTGTCATACAAAAATGAAATCGAACGATTCCAGTTGCGACGGAACCGTAAATTCAAAATCTACATTTCAGAACTGACCGGGACAGAAACGGAGCATGTTGGAAATTCAGACAAAATCGATGTGAGAATTCGATTTATTTATTTTTAATTAAAAATAATTAATTATGATTGTGATTTTTCTTTCGATTCGTTGTTAAATTCTAATTGATTGTCATATGTGATTTGATCTGGAATTGTCATTGTTATGTAGATCTATTGATTTGACGGTTGTTGTGCTGAAAACAAATATATAATGTTTGTTATAACAAAATTGTTGAAAACAAATATGTCATTTTGTTTTTATAAAATTGTTGTAAACAAATATATCATTTTTGGTTATAATAAAATAGATGAAAACAAATATATCATTTCGTTGAGACAAAAGGATCGAAAACAAAAGTATATAATTTTTTGTTGTAACCAAATAGTGAAACAAATTTATCAATTTCTGCTGAAACCTAAAAGTTGAAACAAAATTGTCATTATTGCCAAATTGTAAAGTTCAAACAAAATTCATTTTTGTCAATATAGAGTAGTTAAACAAAAATATTCATTTTTGTCACTATTGAGTAGTTAAACAAAAATATCCATTTTTGCCAATATATTATAGTTGAAATAAAAACATTCGTCTTCGTCAAATTAGGATTGTTGAACAAAATATACACTTTTGTCAAATTATAAAAAATTGAAACCAAATTTGTCACTTTTGTCAAAATGTAACAGTTGAAACAAAAATGCCATTTTTTTGCTAAAATATAATGGTAAGAACAAAATTTTCATTTTTGTTAATTAGAATTGAATTAGAACAAAAATTACATTTTTGTCAAATAGATTTATGTTAAAAAAAAAATAACATTTTTGTTAAATAGATCTGTGTTAAAACAATAATATCATTTTTGTTAAATAGAGATTGTAAAGAAACATATCACTTTTATTTGTTTTGTTGAGTTAGAATTGTCGACAAAACAAACATATCACTTTTATTTGTTTTTTTGAGTTAGAATTGTCGACAAAACAGATATATCACTTTTATTTGTTTTGTTGAGTTAGAATTGTCAGCAAAACAAACATATCACTTTTATTTGTTTCGTTGAATTAGAATTGTCGACAGAACAAAGTTATCATTTTTATTGTTTTGTTGAGATAGATTAGTTGAATCAAAGTATATACATTTTTGTCAAAATATATATTTTTGTCAAAAATAGATTAGTTGAACCAAAATACATTTTTGACAAAATATACATTTTTGTCAAAATAGATTAGTTGAATCAAAATATATATTTTTGTCAAAATATAAATTTTTGGTTAAAATAGATTAGTTGAACCAGAATATTCAAAAATGCCACAGAAATCCACCTATTTGGGACTTCCTTTAATCAATTCTCGTATTTCAAAGAAAAATGTGTCCCTCTTTTTGAGAAGATAGTATCTAAGTTACAGGAATGGCTTTCATGTAGTTTGTCTCAAGCGGGTAGATTAACAATTGTACAATCAGTGGTTATGTCTTTCACTACTTATTGGACGAGACATTATGTGTTGCCTTCAAAATTGATTAGTATGATAATTGGGGCAATTAACAAATTTCTTTGGAATGGTGATATTTATTCCAAGAAAATGATTCCTATATCTTTTCATAAACTTTTTGATGATAAAATGCATGGAGGATTAGGAATAACAAATATATCACTCTGGAACAAAGCTGCAATCTCTTGTTATTTTGAGAAATTACATTCGAGTGATGGCTGTCTATGGACTCAATGGATCAAAACTAATCTGATTGGGAAAAACCATTTTTGGACGATGGATATACCACAAAATTGCAGTTGGAGTTAGAGGAATATACTAAAACTGAGGAGTGTTTTTTAGCCTTTTGTCCAGTGTAATTACAAGTCTAATACAAAATTATCCTTCTGGTTTGATCCTTGGGTAAAGTCAGGAATGATCTTAAGTATGGTAGTGGATTACAATCTAAGGAGATTATTTGGATTCCCTGAAAATGCCTATGTAGAGGATTATATTCATGATGGTCATCTGTTACTTCCATATTCTAGTTCTGCAAGTTTGAGAGCATTATGGAAGGATATTACTGATAATTTTGTGGTGCATGGAGATAGACCAATGACATGGAGTAACAAATCTTTCTCTATTCATCATGTATATACTCTATTGCAGGGAGAAAAGCAATCATTTCCTTGGGCAAAGAGGATTTGGTCTTCGAATTCATCAGCAAAAGAAAATCTATTGCTCTGGAAGGTCATGGCAAATGCAGTAAACACTAAAGATAAACTGGTTAAGATTGGAGTTGTTGATAATGGAAATTGCCTGCTGTGTAATTCTGCTTTGGAGTCGAATGTGCACCTGTTTTTTGAATGTAGTTTTTCATATCAAATTTGGCTGAGATTGATGGCTATTGGTGGTTATCACAGACCCTCGAATAACAGTAGAACTGAATGGTTTAATCTGTTCAAGGGTACAAGGTGGAAAACAAGTAGGGCTGTGATGCTTTTATCCATACTGAAGAAATTCATATATGCCGTTTGGTCTGAACGAAACAATAGGGCTTTTGGGCATGGTAGTTTAAATGATAATCAAGTTTTTGGTATTATTCATGGGAAATTTTTGAAGAAGATTGCAAGTACCAATAGATAGTTACTCTGGATTCTATTGCTTTTGGGTGATATTTCTGGTTTCTGGTACAAAGTGATGATTTTTCTTTTTTAAGAACTGAAATGTAATTAACTACTAGCAGACTTGAGTATTTTTTTTGTGCTTTTGGGATGTATGTAATTGTTTTTTTTTTCTCAATTCTGTCAGTTAGTCTAGGTTATAGATTTTTTTGTATTTGACAGACTTTTGTAATTAGTTGTTTGTGAATAAAAGTTTTCTTGTTGCCTTTCAAAAAAAAATATTCATTTTTGTCAAAATATAATAGTGGAAACAAAAATTTTCATTTTGTCAAAATATGATGATTGAAAACAAAAATTACATTTTTGTTAAATAGATTTGTAACAACCCGGAAAATACGAGACAATTTAAAAATTTTAAATTGGTTATTTCAATGCAATTTGAACAATTGAAATAGAAGATTTCAATAAAAGAATGAATTAGAAATAGTGTGTCAGTTTGAAAATTTGAATTCAAACTTTGACTGACTGCACCGTGTGGAAAATATAATGGATTTTAGTGAAACCAAAAATATTTAAATCTGTTTATGAATATCTTTTTAACGAATCTGAAAAATCGAAGTTCCATAGCGAGAATCAAAAGATATGGCCAAATGAATTTTCAGAAAGGTCGCTATATAGAATATATAGCCCCTGAAAACAAACATTTTGCAAACGACCTCGGAATTCGACGAAACCACTTTTGTTGGGTCCAGGATGTCAAACTATTGCTAGGTTTCAAATTTCATAATTTTTGAAGCTAGTATGTGAGCGTGGCAAAAGAGAATGTGTTTGGTCAATTTCTGTTAAATTGGATCGACCAGAAAAGGGCCATTTTTCAAACGATCTCAGAATTCGACGAAACTAGTTTTGTTGGGACCGTTGCATCAAAACATAGCTAGATTTATTTTTCTGGAATTTTTCGAATTTGTTTGTGGCCCTGGCAAATTGAAATGTACGTTCAAATTGAATATAAAATGTTTTATACTTTAATTTGAAAAATAACTGACTGTAACAGTCGAATTGGCCAACGAAACATATCCCATTGTGTCTGGGATGGGGGTATTTAGCTAGGGGCGACAGTCGTTGGGTTTGAAAAGGAGTTCGTTCGTGAAAACCCAAATTTTCTGAATAATATATATATGGGCGAATCAGAAAATTCCATTCATAAATTAAAAATAAAAAAAAACGCTCAGAAACCCTCACATCTCTCGTTATCGACGGCGACGCGACTTTCATCCTTCCCGACCAGATTCCGACCGCCTCAGCCCCCTGCCGACCTCGCCACCACCTACAATCGACGCCGCCGCCTCCCCTCTTCAAATCCGACCAAACCCTGACCCCCCTCGTCGCCCCATCGACGAGCACGAGCCCCACGAAGTCCGACACTTCCCAGCGCCGCCCCGACCAGATCCGACCACCGAACTGCCTCCAACCACCACCGACCGACTTCTCCTCTCTTCCCTCTTCCACGCTGTACCTTCCGATCGTAGTATCGTGCCTCGGTTTTCGCGAAAACTGTAAACCTAGTTTTGAACCATCGTGAAAGGTGAGACCTTTATTATATTTGAACTTTGAAAAATCATATCTTTATGGTGTGTTAACGAAATTCGATGAAACAGGAAACATCATGACCGTAAGGAGGCTCTCTACCACATAGAAGAGTCCGCGGATTTTTTTGAGCCATCTAGGATTTTTAGCACTTCGAAAATCAATGTGAGAAATCTAAATTAAATGAAATTGAATGGAAAATGTCATGTGTAAATTATACAAGCGAAATATAAAGTATACACGTGTTGTATACCTCATGTACATGCGTTGTGTAAGTTGTTTGAGCGAAGTATAAATTATACATGCATTGTTTAAATGATATGTAACACCCCGAATTTTAGTTAATACTAAAATTCACTAATTACAGGATAAATAATCTCAGTTGTGGGAATTGGGGGTAACGAGCTGCGTTATTGCGTTCGTCTCGGAAAAATACGCGAAATAGAGTCCGAGTTTTCGAGAATCGGAGTCCGTATGGCCCGGTTATGGCCCAATGAAGTTTGCAGAAAAATTAAAAACTTAAAACAGATTTAAAATTTAAATTTCAGATTGTGGAATGGGACAGGCGGGGTCAGGCGGGAAGATTCCCGCCCTACCCATGTCGACAGGGCTGTCGACAGGCCTGTCGACAGGAGTGTCGACTTGCCTGTCGACTTGCCTGTCGACAGGGGCGCGCCGTCCAGTGAACCTGGGTGCACCAGGTTGGGTTCTAGGCTGGCTTGGAGGGCTGGTTCTAGAGATTTCCTAAATCTAACGGACCTAAATTAATCTAGGGTTAATCTAAGGGCCTAAAACACTCTCTTAATCTATAAATACACCCTAAACCTACCTTAATCCATACTAAAAATAGAAATGAAGGCCTCATGCCGCCAAATTAAATCCTAGAAGGAGTCTCCATTAATCTAAGAAGGAAGTTTCAAGCTAATCCCTCTCATATCATTCTCTAATCATCACCATCTTCATAATTAGCAACTAATCCCTCTTCATAAGTTGGTTAATTTTGGGTTTGGTGAGTTTCTATCACTTTAACATCAATTGTTAAAGTAAGTAGATTGGGTGTAATGAGACTTATGGTCTTAAATGCGGATTAGTGAGTTTGAATCATTTATAATGATATGTTACTCTATGTTGTTCTATGTTTATGCATATTTGATAAGTTGATTTATGCATGCTTAATAAGTTGATTTATGCATGTTTAACAAGTTGGTTTATGCATGTTTAACAAGTGGGTTTATGCATATTTAATAAGTGGAATTATGCATGTTTAACAAAGTGAGTTGTGCAAGTTAAGTATATGTTTAAATGCAAGTTTAATGTGATATGCAAGTTATGCATGCTTATGCAAGTATATGGATGCTTATGCAAGTCATGTATATGTTTAAATGCAAGATTTATGTGATATGCAAGTTATGCATGCTTATGCAAGTATGTGAATGCTTATGCAAGAAATGTATATGCTTAAATGACATGATATGCAAGTTATGCATGTTTATGCAAGTATGTGAATGCTTATGCAAGTATGTGGATACTTATGCAAGTATGTGAATGCTTATGCAAGTTATGTGTATGCTTAAATGCATGTTTAACATGTTATGCAAGTTATGAGAATGCCTATATGCAAGTTCAACATGTTATGCAAGATATGTGTATGATAATATGCAAGCTCATATGCAACATGTTATGCAAATCACGTGTATGATAATATGCAAGTTTGGGTTAAATGTAGTTGGGTTAATATATGCTCATATATGCAAGTTGACATCCTCTTAACCCATGACAAAGTTTTATGCTAAACCCATGATATTTGTGATGGATCTTCCCCTTTATTATGTCGTGTAATGAGAACGATTTACGTGGGGAACGATGGGGTTGGTAAATATGTTAATAAATGAATGATTGGGTATGATTAAGCATACCATAAAAATAAATTACCATAAGTGGGAATTTACCTATTAAGTTAGGTCTACCCCATGGGAATTTACCTATTGAGTTAGGTCTACCCATGTTATGGAAAACTTGATATTAATTAGGGATAATTAATATGGGGATGATTAATTAGGTGTAATTAATCGACTAAGACACGAGGTTGGACTCATTTGTAGTGTAAAACTGCCCGGACCCGACCGGCTTAACCAGTTGCTACAAATGTCAGCCCAATGTGAGAGGTCTTAGCCATAAATTAATTACGTGATTAAGGTAAAGACACGAGGTTAGACTCTGTTATGACGTAAGACTGCCCGGATTCTACCGGCTTAACCAGGCGGTCATAACAGCCAGTCTAATGTAGGAGGTCTTTATGGGAGATCACGGTCTTAATTAACTAAGAAACACTTAACCATAATAGCATGTAGTGGGACATGAGGGGTTAAGTGGGTGCCTTGGGTGGCATGAGGAAATTTTGTAGTTGCCTTGGGTGGCATGTGGAATCTAGTGGGTTGCCTTGGCTGGCAATAGAAAATACGATTAGAATACTTAACCAAGTGGAAACATGTAATTAAACATGATTAAAGGGTTAAGTGGGATACACTAGATATTTGACAAGCTTAAGTGGGTAGCTTGTGGGGGCCCATTTCAACCAATATCCCAAACGTATCTTTGTGGGCTCGACCCATGTCGAGTGACGGGACACGCATATTGGGCTTGATTATAAGAGGCCAAAACGGGTTAGCGGTGGCAACGCAAGTCCAACGGGTTTCATATGCGTGTGTGGGCCCGGGCTGGTAGATAAGCCGTTGTTGCATCGTGTAGATATAAAGCCGTGCACCGTTAGTATTGGGTAGCCACTTTAGGGGAGTGAAACACCCCACTGTGGGACCAGCACGGGTATCTACGGTAGGGAGCTGATCGCTTGGGGAGTAGTGGGTACACCTAATAAAGATAGGGGCAGACGGCACCTATGTAGGGGTACACAAAACTACTGGGTAAGAATTACTGAGTACACCTAGTGGAGATAGGGGCAGACGGCACCTATGTAGTGGGCTAGGGGTACACGAGACTACTGGGGAAATTTTCTAAGTCCTTGGAAGGGATCAACCTTTAAGTAGGAATGACTGGTGTGGTGCAGTTAGTAATTATCCTTGGGTGGGTAGATGCGTCCTGACAGTTATCTTAGTTTATCCTAAGTCTACCAAGCTGCTTAGTGTAGCCATTCATCCCCAGATATTACCGTAGGTCAAGTTTATGTCTTCTCTGGTTACTTTAATGATTGTATTGTTAAAGTTATAGGACTCACTCAGACTTATGTCTGACCCCGTTGTTTTTATCTTTTTCCCAACCCTCAGGTCCTACGGTGGATCCTAGCGGTAGTAGAGCTTGATCGGGTTGCTGTTCCGGTCTTTAGGAGCTTGGGTAGATGTAAAGCTCCAGTTATCCAGTTATCTTTTCTTTTGTTATGGCTATTGTATGAGAGAGTGGGATTATGTACTTCTTTATTTTGACAGATATTGTACTTGACTTTTATCATGGTTTTATGATGTAACCAGACATGTTTATTTCCGCTGTTATGAGATGATGTTTTAAATTTCAAATACTATTTATATCTGTCTTGGTGTAATTTTTCTGTTCTATATTCACTAAAATACTCCACCGATGCTATGGCATTCCCTTAGTGAGTGACCATAGCGGGCGTGGGGTGTTACACGTGGTATCAGAGCAAAGGTTACCGGAACAGATAAAATTTTTAGAAAATTATTTTTCTAAAACATTTTTGGAAAAGATATTTTCAAAAACATGTCTTTTAAGAGAAAAAGTTTTTGAAAGAAAAGCATAATCCGCAATAGCCATATCTATATCCTTCGAATTCTCCGTTTTGAATCTTTCCTTTTTCGTTTCAGCATGGCCGAGAATCTTAATCTTCCGGAGGGTGTGATGGTACCAGTATGGTATAGGAGATTGATGGAGGCTAGGGCCACCACTACGGGTCCAGCAAATGTTCCTCCACCAACCGTAGCACCCGATCTTCCTCCTCCCCCTCCTCCTCGCACAGATACTTTTGCTAAGACTTGCAAGGAATTTAAAGCTATGGGAGGGAAACCTTTTCAAGGATCTGAAACTTTTGTGGAGGCTAGAGATTGTCTTAAGGAGGTGGAAGAGTTGATAGATATTTTTGAGATGGAAGAAGGGAAGAAAGTCAAGTTGGCTGCTTGGTTAATGAAGGGAGAGGCCTCATTCTGTTGGGAGGTCACTAATGGAGAACGCCCCGTTGACTCTTGGGCGGATTTTAGGCAAAGATTTGTGGCAAAGTTTCTCTCAAGGGCGGAGGAAAACTTGTACATGGAAAGATTCTTGACTCTAAAGCAAGGAAATCTTTCGGTGAAGGAATATGTCAACAAGTTTAATCAATTGGCAAGGTTTGGCCTAGACATGGTGAATACACCGGAGAAGAAGGCTTTGAGGTTCGTGAAAGGCTTGAATGAACCGATGCATGGGTTGGCTATGACCCATATCCCTATGGGGGCCACCTTTGAGAAGCTAGTTGACATGGCACTCATGTATGAGGAAGAGAAGGGTCCTAATGCTAATAAGGCACCCGAGAAGAAGGGAGATCAAAAGAGACCTCAGCAACAACAACAAAGCAAAGGTGGGAAAGGCAACGGTGGCAAGGGTAAGAAGAAGAAGTGTTTCAATTGTGGGACACCTGGCCACCTAAGCAAGGATTGTCGCAAAAAGAAGAAGACTGGCTGCTTCCACTGTGGCGAAGCAGGGCATTTAGTGAAGGATTGCCCTAAGAAAGGGCAAAGGACGGGATCTACCTCAGGAGGACAGGTGCAAGCTCTTATGGCACCGAGTCAGGCTAGGGGGCAAGTACAGGCTCTCGTGGTTCCACCGATTCAGGAGAGAGGTAGAACTATTTCCGTTGAAAGTCTGGTTTTTCTATTTGACCATCCTGTCCGTACATTGTTTGATTCAGGCGCATCGCATTCGTTTATCTCATCATCCTTAGTTGAGTTACTGCACTTAGACACCAGTCTGGTAGATGATCCCTTGGTTGTTTCAAACCCAATTGGGGGCTCCACTTATTTGTCCATGATATGTTTGGGTTTGAAGATTTCTATACTTAGCATTGAGTTTACATGTGATGCTTTTGTGTTGGACTTCACGGGCTATGGGTTGATTTTGGGCATGGACTGGTTATCCAGTAATGGTGCCGTTCTTGATTGCGAAAGGAGAGTTGTTAGGCTCATGACCCGCTTGGGTAACACTCTCGAGATTTCTTGTAATCCCATGGACTCTGTTATGCTAAGTTATCTTGAATCGCTTGACGCTTCGGTCGAGAGTTTGCAATCTGTTAGAGTGGTCCGGGAATATCCGGATGTGTTTGAGGAGGTGAAGGGCTTACCTCCGAAGCGGGAGATTGACTTCCGAATATATTTGGTGGATAATGCTAAACCGGTATCTTTACCAGTGCGCCACATGGCTCCTCGTGAGAGGAGGGAACTCCATAAGCAAGTAGGGGAGTTGCTTGAGAAGGGGTTCATAAGACGGAGCATATCGGAGTGGGGTGCTCCAGTAGTATTTGCTACGAAGGCAGATGGGTCCCTCAGACTTTGTGTAGACTATAGAGAACTCAACAAGCTCACAAAGAAGAATAGACACCCATTGCCGAGAATAGATGATCTTTTCGATCAGTTGGTTGGCGCTTCAGTATTTTCTCAGTTGGACTTGGCCACGGGGTTTCATCAGTTGAGAGTGGCTGAGGATAGCATAGACAAGACTGCCTTTAGGACTCCGGATGGTTTCTATGAGTGGCTGGTGATGCCATTTGGGTTGACGAACGCCCCTGCATACTTTGTTGATTTGATGAGTAGGGTGTTCAGGGAGTTCCTTAATAAATTTGTGGTGGTCTTTGTGGATGATATCTTAGTATTTTCTAAGAGTGAAGAAGAGCATGCCCTACATCTTGGGGAAGTGTTGAAGACTCTTCGAGCACATAGCCTTAAGGCTAAATTCTCTAAATGTCACTTCTGGAGGAAGGAAGTACGATTCTTGGGGCACGTGGTCTCCAAGGAAGGGATAGCTGTGGATCCCGCGAAGGTAGTATCAATTCAGGATTGGAAGGTTCCGAAGAATGCTACCGAAGTAAGAAGTTTCTTGGGGTTGGCGGGTTATTATAGGAAGTTTATCAAAGACTTCGCAAAGATATCAGCCCCATTAACCCGCTTAACAAAGAAGGATCTTGTTTTCACATGGGACGAAGATTGTGATGATGCGTTCCGACGGTTAAAGAGAGCTTTAACCACCGCTCCAGTTTTAGTGTTGCCAGATGGGAGCAAGCCATTTGTTGTCTATACCGATGCCTGTGGGACAGGACTTGGCGCAGTCTTAATGCAAGAGGGAAGGGTAATAGCCTATGGTGGAAGGCAGTTGAGGACACATGAGAAAAATTACCCTACCCATGATCTAGAGCTGGCCGCTATTGTTTTTGCGCTTAAGATTTGGCGCCATTATCTTCTGGGTGAGAGATTCGAGTTGTTCACTGACCATAAATCTTTGAAGTACTTGTTCTCTCAGAAGGATCTAAACTTAAGACAGCAAAGGTGGATGGAGTTCTTAGCATCCTATGACTTCGAGATATCGTATACCCCTGGCAAGGGTAACGTGGTGGCGGACGCCTTGAGCAGGAAGAGGTTGTCCTTGAGTCCATTGTTCGTGGAACGACAAAGCTTGGAATTTATCTCGATGTTTGATTTCAGACCTTCCGTTGACTATGTACCCGGTTTGCTAGCTTCTTTGGAAGTTAGACCTACTCTTTTGGGGCGGATTGGAGAAGCACAGAGGGGCGACCCACAGTTGGTTGAGTTAGTAGAGAAGCTCATAAGGGGGGAGTCGTCCAGCCATTTGAGTAGGTACACCCTGGATGATAGGGGGTACTTGCGTAGAGACGGTAGACTTTGTGTACCGCAAGACGAGGGTTTGAGGAAGGCTATTCTTGATGATGCACACCGTTCTAGGATGACCATTCATCCCGGTGGGGATAAGATGTACCAAGACATGAAGAGGGTTTTCTTCTGGGCCGGTATGAAGAAAGATGTGGCCGAGTATGTCGCTCGATGTTTGGTGTGCCAGCGAGTGAAGGCGGAGCAAAGGAAACCAGGTGGGTTGCTTCACCCATTGGAGGTTCCGCAATGGAAGTGGGATAGCGTCTCGATGGATTTTATTGACGGGTTACCCAGATCGAGGAAGGGTAATACAGGAATTTGGGTGGTGGTAGACAGACTTACCAAGAGCGCCCATTTCATACCTGTGAAGAGTAAGAGGACTGCTCCATGGCTAGCTTCAGTATATCTTCGAGAGATAGTTCGATTACGTGGGGTACCCTCTAGCATAGTAAGTGATCGAGATCCTATCTTCACTAGCGAGTTCTGGAGAAGTTTGCAAGAAGCAGTGGGGACTCAATTGTGTCTGAGCACCGCATATCATCCTCAGACGGACGGCCAGACTAAGAGGGTGAATCGTGTTCTAGAAGACCTTTTGAGGCTTTGTATCCAAGATTTTGGAGGTACATGGGAAGAGCATCTTCCATTGGTGGAGTTCGCATATAATAACAGCTTTCAGTCCAGTATTGGTATGGCTCCTTTCGAAGCTCTCTATGGAAGGCCTTGTCGATCACCTACATGTTGGTGGGAATCTACGGATAAGATCTTGCTTGGGCCTGATATGGTTAGAGAGACTTCTGAGAAGATTGACTTGATTCGAAGAAGGATGAAAGCAGCGCAGGATAGGCAAAAATCTTATGCGGACAAGAGAAGGACAGATCTTGAGTTTGAGGTTGGGGATATGGTTTTTGTTAAGGTATCTCCGTTGAGAAATGTTGTTCGCTTCGGATCCGTTGGGAAGTTAGCACCGAGGTTTGTTGGGCCGTTTCCTATCAAGGAAAGGATTGGACGGATGGCATATAGGGTGGAGTTGCCCGACAGACTTAGTGGTGTTCATGATGTATTCCATGTATCACATCTGAGGAAGTGCTTACATGAGACGACAGAGGTGGTAGAGCCGAGCTTCCTTAGAGATGTAGAGGTAGAGCGTGATGCGACTATTCGACGAGCTCCTACTCGCATCCTTGGGTCAGAGACTAGGAAGTTGAGAAATAGAGAGGTTCAGCTAGTCAAAGTGCAATGGGGAGAAGATGATAGCAACGCAACTTGGGAGACGGAAGCGAAGATGCGTTCATTGTACCCATTTCTTTTTGAGGGTATGTCTTTACTTTCTCCTTTATTGCTTGTTTAGTACTTATCTTATCTTTGGTACGTCCTCTCGTTAGTACCTTTGACCTTTAGATAGGGTAAACCTATGGTTGAAACATGTGTTTGAGACATGTTATGGTTGATGGATGCAAGTGGATGCAAGTGTTTGCTAGTGGTTGCTCGTGGATGCATATACACACACTCTAGGCACTAGATCGGCTCAGTCACTTCATATTGCATATTGCATAAAATTGTGTGTAGGAAAATATATTTATGGATGTATAATGGTTGTGTTATCACATGGATGATGCATTTTGGTGAATGATTGTGCACTCATGTAGATATTGTATGTGTCGATAGGGTTCTCTCGCATACATAATGGATGCATGGCACTATCATGGTTTGCATATGTTCATACATTAGATAGGGAACATATACACACACTTTTTGCATATGCTCATACATCATTAGAAACTGTTTAAGGACAATGGATGCCCGTGGTTGATGATTTGAGTAGATGGTTGTTTGGATGGTAGGATATGCATTCTCCTTAGCTTAGAGATTTCGGGGACGAAATCCTTTAAGGAGGGGAGAATGTAACACCCCGAATTTTAGTTAATACTAAAATTCACTAATTACAGGATAAATAATCTCAGATGTTGGAATTGGGGGTAACGGGCTGCGTTATTGCGTTCGTCTCGGAAAAATACGCGAAATAGAGTCCGAGTTTTCGAGAATCGGAGTCCGTATGGCCCGGTTATGGCCCAATGAAGTTTGCAGAAAAATTAAAAACTTAAAACAGATTTAAAATTTAAATTTCAGATTGTGGAATGGGACAGGCGGGGTCAGGCGGGAAGATTCCCGCCCTACCCATGTCGACAGGGCTGTCGACAGGCCTGTCGACAGGAGTGTCGACTTGCCTGTCGACTTGCCTGTCGACAGGGGCGCGCCGTCCAGTGAACCTGGGTGCACCAGGTTGGGTTCTAGGCTGGCTTGGAGGGCTGGTTCTAGAGATTTCCTAAATCTAACGGACCTAAATTAATCTAGGGTTAATCTAAGGGCCTAAAACACTCTCTTAATCTATAAATACACCCTAAACCTACCTTAATCCATACTAAAAATAGAAATGAAGGCCTCATGCCGCCAAATTAAATCCTAAAAGGAGTCTCCATTAATCTAAGAAGGAAGTTTCAAGCTAATCCCTCTCATATCATTCTCTAATCATCACCATCTTCATAATTAGCAACTAATCCCTCTTCATAAGTTGGTTAATTTTGGGTTTGGTGAGTTTCTATCACTTTAACATCAATTGTTAAAGTAAGTAGATTGGGTGTAATGAGACTTATGGTCTTAAATGCGGATTAGTGAGTTTGAATCATTTATAATGATATGTTACTCTATGTTGTTCTATGTTTATGCATATTTGATAAGTTGATTTATGCATGCTTAATAAGTTGATTTATGCATGTTTAACAAGTTGGTTTATGCATGTTTAACAAGTGGGTTTATGCATATTTAATAAGTGGAATTATGCATGTTTAACAAAGTGAGTTGTGCAAGTTAAGTATATGTTTAAATGCAAGTTTAATGTGATATGCAAGTTATGCATGCTTATGCAAGTATATGGATGCTTATGCAAGTCATGTATATGTTTAAATGCAAGATTTATGTGATATGAAAGTTATGCATGCTTATGCAAGTATGTGAATGCTTATGCAAGATATGTATATGCTTAAATGACATGATATGCAAGTTATGCATGTTTATGCAAGTATGTGAATGCTTATGCAAGTATGTGGATACTTATGCAAGTATGTGAATGCTTATGCAAGTTATGTGTATGCTTAAATGCATGTTTAACATGTTATGCAAGTTATGAGAATGCCTATATGCAAGTTCAACATGTTATGCAAGATATGTGTATGATAATATGCAAGCTCATATGCAACATGTTATGCAAATCACGTGTATGATAATATGCAAGTTTGGGTTAAATGTAGTTGGGTTAATATATGCTCATATATGCAAGTTGACATCCTCTTAACCCATGACAAAGTTTTATGCTAAACCCATGATATTTGTGATGGATCTTCCCCTTTATTATGTCGTGTAATGAGAACGATTTACGTGGGGAATGATGGGGTTGGTAAATATGTTAATAAATGAATGATTGGGTATGATTAAGCATACCATAAAAATAAATTACCATAAGTGGGAATTTACCTATTAAGTTAGGTCTACCCCATGGGAATTTACCTATTGAGTTAGGTCTACCCATGTTATGGAAAACTTGATATTAATTAGGGATAATTAATATGGGGATGATTAATTAGGTGTAATTAATCGACTAAGACACGAGGTTGGACTCATTTGTAGTGTAAAACTGCCCGGACCCGACCGGCTTAACCAGTTGCTACAAATGTCAGCCCAATGTGAGAGGTCTTAGCCATAAATTAAATACGTGATTAAGGTAAAGACACGAGGTTAGACTCTGTTATGACGTAAGACTGCCCGGATTCTACCGGCTTAACCAGGCGGTCATAACAGCCAGTCTAATGTGGGAGGTCTTTATGGGAGATCACGGTCTTAATTAATTAAGAAACACTTAACCATAGTAGCATGTAGTGGGACATGAGGGGTTAAGTGGGTGCCTTCGGTGGCATGAGGAAATTTTGTAGTTGCCTTGGGTGGCATGTGGAATCTAGTGGGTTGCCTTGGGTGGCAATAGAAAATACGATTAGAATACTTAACCAAGTGGAAACATGTAATTAAACATGATTAAAGGGTTAAGTGGGATACACTAGATATTTGACAAGCTTAAGTGGGTAGCTTGTGGGGGCCCATTTCAACCAATATCCCAAACGTATCTTTGTGGGCTCGACCCATGTCGAGTGACGGGACACGCATATTGGGCTTGATTATAAGAGGCCAAAACGGGTTAGCGGTGGCAACGCAAGTCCAACGGGTTTCATATGCGTGTGTGGGCCCGGGCTGGTAGATAAACCGTTGTTGCATCGTGTAGATATAAAGCCGTGCACCGTTAGTATTGGGTAGCCACTTTAGGGGAGTGATACACCCCACTGTGGGACCAGCACGGGTATCTACAGTAGGGAGCCGATCGCTTGGGGAGTAGTGGGTACACCTAATAAAGATAGGGGCAGACGGCACCTATGTAGGGGTACACGAAACTACTGGGTAAGAATTACTGAGTACACCTAGTGGAGATAGGGGCAGACGGCACCTATGTAGTGGGCTAGGGGTACACGAGACTACTGGGGAAATTTTCTAAGTCCTTGGAAGGGATCAACCTTTAAGTAGGAATGACTGGTGTGGTGCAGTTAGTAATTATCCTTGGGTGGGTAGATGCGTCCTGACGGTTATCTTAGTTTATCCTAAGTCTACCAAGCTGCTTAGTGTAGCCATTCATCCCCAGATATTACCGTAGGTCAAGTTTATGTCTTCTCTGGTTACTTTAATGATTGTATTGTTAAAGTTATAGGACTCACTCAGACTTATGTCTGACCCCGTTGTTTTTATCTTTTTCCCAACCCTCAGGTCCTACGGTGGATCCTAGCGGTAGTAGAGCTTGATCGGGTTGCTGTTCCAGTCTTTAGGAGCTTGGGTAGATGTAAAGCTCCAGTTATCCAGTTATGTTTTCTTTTGTTATGGCTATTGTATGAGAGAGTGGGATTATGTACTTCTTTATTTTGACAGATATTGTACTTGACTTTTATCATGGTTTTATGATGTAACCAGACATGTTTATTTCCGCTGTTATGAGATGATGTTTTAAATTTCAAATACTATTTATATCTGTCTTGGTGTAATTTTTCTGTTCTATATTCACTAAAATACTCCACCGATGCTATGGCATTCCCTTAGTGAGTGACCATAGCGGGCGTGGGGTGTTACATGATATGTGTGTTTGAATGGAAAATAATATATATATATATATATACTCCCCTCGTCCACAAATCATGGACGATATTTATTGTGTGTGAATTGATGTGAAAATTTTGGTGAATAATGCGAATGGTTGATAGAATTGTTTGTGGTTGATATTGTTTGGTTGTGGTTGAAAAATACCCATTGGTGATTGAAACAAATTTGAAATAATTGTGGAAATGAAAATAAAACATGCCGCCTGCGTGCGAACTAGATGCATGAAATCCCTATTGTCAAAAACCGTGAGGTTTTAAGGTAGAGCAAGGAGCCGTACTCGGGACGGTGCCGGTTTTAACTACCCTGCCGTTATGCTGCCGAAATTTTGAATAATATTCATGTGTTAGAATTATTTTCATATGTTGAAATTATTTTCATGTGTTGAAACTAAAGTCATGTGTTGAAACTATATCCATGTGTGGAAATGCTCATGTGTTGAGAAGTGATGTGTGAAAATTAAATTCATGTGTGAATTAATAAGGCGTTTAAACAAAAAAAAATCACATTTTTATAATATATATGAAGTATGTAAAATATTCGCCTTATATACAAATAGTTTCAACAATAAAAATTTCATCTTTCTTATATGAACAAACTATATAAAATATCCATGTGTGGAAATGCTCATGTGTAGAGAAGAGCGTGTGTTGAAAAGTTTCATGTGTTGAATAAGAAGATCGAACAATAAAAATTACATTTTTATTGAAATTATGAAGTATTAACGGCATTCATGTGTCGAATAAATAATTTAGATGATGAAAATACTATTTTTATCATATTTGTTATTTGATAAAAATATGCTAGTGTGAAAATAAATATTTGTGAAATGAATATTATTTTTAACATGTATGAAAACTAAATAAAATAGTCATGTGTTGAAATATATTTTAGTTCGCCAAAAAGATCATTTTTATTGAAATGTGAAGTGTTAAAAATAACCACTTGTTCAAATAAATATGCATGAGTTGAAATATTCATTAATTAGCTAATGAAATGATTTTTGCCTATGTATGCCACATTAGAATGAATGGCGACTTTAAACCAAATTGAATCAAATATGAAGTTGAATGGAAAATGTTAAGTGATAAGAATTGCATATATGTACATGCATATTTATTGAACAGGTTATAGCAAAGCGGCTAGAGAAGAGGAATAAAATTTTGTGCTCGACAAATATGTACACGTTTACTGTTTTGCTTGGGTGATGATTTTATGAGCCTATTGGCTAGCCTCTTGGCTTTTTCTTTTTCTTTTTGAGATGAGACGCCCGTGTGGCTATTTGGGAATTTTCCTAGCCCCTCCCGTACAAAGGAGGTTATGGCGAAATTTTCCAAAATTTAAAGGCGTTAGTGAAATATTTGAAGTGAAAACGATATTGAAATCGTCGAATCAACTATATTTATATATATATATAATTAAATTAAATCGAATAACGACGCTGTAGTTCGTAATTTGAAACCGTGATTTCAAACGACTAGTGTGGGAGATCCGACCGTCGGATTTTCCCAAAACTGAAACCGTTGTATTCGTTTTGAAATGATCTTTCTAATGATATAAAATTTGTGAAGATCCAATGGTTAGATTTTCAGATATGTGTAAAACAAATTTAGTGAAAAACAACACCAGTGCCTCGGCACGACCTGAAATGTCATTTAATTAAATATGGTCGTTTTTAAATAAATAAAAATGGCGATATATCGTTATAAAATATTATTGACGATATAGAATGGAAATAAACCGATTTTGCTTGGTTTGCTTGATATGTGATGGTTGAATGTATTTAACTTGAATACCATATTAAAGAACTGAAATGTGAATGTTGGGTGATTTAACCATGTGAAAAATTGATTTGAAAATCTAAATATACGTGGATTATTTGAAAAGGCCGAGTTTATTCTCATTTCAAATAATCGATCGATGGTGAGAAGTCGAAGAGTTGAAGACGGTTGAAGACCGACGATCTTCACATTGGATGGATGGGCGCTACTGTAACGACCCGGATTTTGAGCGACTTTGGTTATCGACGTAAGCTCGACGTCGATAACCAAAACATCGAAAAATCCCGGTAATTAATGAAAGAAATTAGAAGGTGAGAATAGATAAGATAGAAACTTAGAATAGAAGAAGAAGAAGAACACAACATCAGAGTAACACGAACCTCAAAGCGGAACGAATAACATATAATAGATAACATAACTTTGAAATATAACAGTTATGTATACAATAGCACTTATCAGAGTACAGCACTTACAACACAGCGGAAATAAACTATAGCTATATGATCCAGAAGCCTCCTGCTCCAGCTCTTCAAGTATATCTGTAAAATCCCGACTACTTGACTGTCCGTACAAATTTAGGCACCCAAGAGTTTAGGGAAAACAACAAAGTAAACTCCGGGTCAGTCATGGGACTGGTGTGAGTAAAATAGTTTAAACAGGCATATGAACAAGTAAACGATATCTCATAAGACTACGCCGCAGAACGGAACGGGTTTTTCCCTTATGAGAATCCAAAATATCTTCATATCAAAAACCTTTTGATATTATAATAATGTCTACGTACAAATAGATATCAACTAGCAGAAACGCTTTCTTCTCACGTTCTACATATATGGTATACAATCAAAATCGCAAGCACGTATTGGATAATGGGTTTCCAACTATGACAAGGTATGGAACCACCTTCCGATCAGTGTACTCAAGGAACGATACACTGGAGTTCAACAAGAACATCATGTAACTCAGCCACACAAGACCTACCACTCATTTCGCTTGAGTGTATCGAATGTATATCACCAACGGTTGGGATCAGCAACCGTTCCCGTATATATATGGGACTGCATTGATAGATTTAAGAAGCAAATGAATATTCTCTAGATAGGTGATTATACACACTACTTCGGAGCGACCGACTTAGCCATGTCGCCTTCCCGATTTCTGTCATTTACTGGTTGATGAGGCTAGAAGCTACGCTTTATCATCACATCAGATTCACTTCGAATGCCACATTGTCAGATCCATCGAAATCACTAATTGACGTTTACAACAGTACATTACGTGTCAGCTAAAAGAAGTTTCCTTCTCCGCTTCCACTCTTGGTACGGTTGAAGAAATCAATGTGCGTGACCTTTCTGGAAATACTCTGTCAGACATCCATCTTCATTCACTTAAAATGTCACATCGTCATACCCGCCAAATCACAAATTGACTTATCCAAAAATAACACGGGTATACAGCTAAGAGAAACGAATTCCTCCGCCACCAAACGTGAATACGTTTGAACATATCAACTTGCGCGATCCATTGGATATACTCTGTCAGACCTTCGTCCATACAAGTTGTCCTGGGACTGGACAAACCGAAGGCACTATTCCGTATATCCATCTTAGTCACTGTTATCTAAGACTTATACAACAGCCCTTTCATTTTACTCCGTCTTCAATTATCTTTGACATATATGATTCGCGACGCTTATGCCAATACAGAGTGGTTCTATGGATAATAATCCAACCGGTCTCTCCATATTAACAACGTTAAAATGGTCAAAAACTTCGATAGTCGGTGAGTTAACTATCAAAGAAAAACAAGTGTGCAAACAACGATATTATTTCCAAATGGAAATTATATCGAACAAACATCATTTAACATAAATCTCTTTAGTTCATTTATTTACTTATCTCCTGTTTCCCTATATTCAATATTTCTTATTTTCTTTTATCAGCAAACATTTCTGATTCTCGTTTGGAAAACATTTCCAAAACTCCTTTACGATCAAACCTTACCATTTCTTAGTCAAGAAGGAAGTCACTCAAGTTGGGGTATAATTACCTCTCAGACCTTAACTGAACAACGTTATAACTTTGAAATGGTCAAAGTTTATCTTTTAATCTTTAACAACTTCTTTACGCATTTCTCGGATTCAATTTTACTAATCCACTTCTATATTTAAAACATTGGTTATAACGATAACGTTATAATCCCTCCTTTCGAATTATCTAACTTTAATTATAACTTCTATTCTTATTAGTGAATAATTAACCTAACACTTATTTATTTATAAATAAATAAATCTCTATTTAAACACTGGAAAAGTATAAGTACTTTCCCGAATTCGATATAATCGAATTTGCTGATTAACTCTCTTCGAGAAATCTCTATTTGATTAACTCTTCTTCGAATAACCTATATTCGATTAACTCCTTCTCGAATAAACGATATTCGATAATCTCTCTTCGAATAACTAATATTCGATAACTCTTCCTTTTCAAATATCTCATATTTGAAAATCTCACTTCGATTAAACTATAATCGATAACTCCCTTCGATGAAACTAACATCGGTAACTCCTTTCGATGAAACTACCATTGATAACTCCTTTCGATGAAACTAACATCGATAACTCCTTTCGATGAAACTAACATCGATAACTCCTTTCGATGAAACTAACATCGATAACTCCTTTCGATGAAACTAACATCGATTTACTCCTTTCGATGAAACTAACATCGATTTATTTAACTCGACGAACTTAACTCGACTAACTTAACTTGACTCGACTAACTCGACTTACTTGGTTCGACCAATTCGAATCGATTAACTAGGCTCGACTAACTTGACTAACTTAACTCGACTTACTTGGTTCGACCAATTCGATTCGATTAACTAGGCTCGACTAACTTGGTCGAACCACCCGATCAACTCAACTTATTTAACTTAACTTATTTCTCAACTCGATCAACTCGATTAACTCCTATCGAATAACTAATATTCGATTAAACTCCATTCGCTTGACTCTAGATCGCAGCGATCACAATGGTTACGCCTGACTCCCTCAGGAAACATCCGACCGCCGTAGGCTATTTACAGCCCTGCGAATTACGCTAGCAGTCGTACAAGATGGAAACTTACCCTGAATACTGTGTTTGACTAACTCTGTCTCAAATAACTATATTTGATTAACTCTAGTTCGTTTTAACTCTAATCGATTAACTCTAACTAATTAACTCCAACTGGTTAACTCTAACTGATTAACTCTAACTGATTAACTCTAACTGGTTAACTCTAACTGATTTACTCTAACTAATTAACTCCAACTTATTAACTCTAACTGGTTAACTCTAACTGATTTACTCTAACTAATTAACTCCAACTGATTAACTCTAACTGATTAACTCTAACTGATTAACTCTAACTGGTTAACTCTAACTGATTAACTCTAACTGGTTAACTCTATTTGACTAACTCGACTTGACTAACCCCTTTCGAATAACATATTCGATTAACTAACTTTCAAATACCATATTCGATTAACTAACTTCAAATCCCATATTCGATTAACTCCTTTCGAATACCATATTCGATTAACTAACTTCGAATACCATATTCGATTAACTAACTTCGAATACCATATACGATTAACTAACTTCGAATACCATATTCGATTAACTAACTTCGAATACCATATTCGTTTAACTAACTTCGAATACCATATTCGATTAACTAACTTCGAATACCATATTCGTTTAACTAACTTCGAATACCATATTCGATTAACTAACTTTCGAATAACATATTCGATTTACTCCCTTCGAATACCATATTCGATTTAACTCCTTTCGAATGTCTATATTCGATTAACTTTATTCACTTTATAAAGATTTCCTTTTTAACAACGTTTTATTCATTTGAAAAGATTTACTTTTAAATAACGGTTCAAAAAAAATGATTTCCCTTTTATAACGTTTCCTTTCCAATTTTATTAGTAAATGGTTTACAAATATTCCCTTTTCAAATTTATTCTTGAAATATTCTAACTCCTTAAATTCCCGGGAAAATTCGCCATAACCTCCTTTGTATCGGGAGCATCGGGAAAATCCCCAAACTCGCCACACAGGCCTTTCCATTCAAAAAGAAATGTTTTGAATTTATTTCCTTTTCAAATATCTCCTATTTATAAATATTCCAATTTATAAACATTTCTTATTTATAAATATTCCACTTTATAAATATCTCTTATTTATAAATATTCCATTTTATAAATATTCTATCTTCAATATCACTTTGAAAATCCCCTTATCAACATTTCGATATGTTATGGTATTCAATCATATCAAATCACGATGTTCAATATCGTCCATACACATATAATCAACAACAGATTATATATCACATTATATATCACAATATAAAAATCACAGTAAAATATCTGTTGAGGAATCCAGTTGGATTCCTCCAACCTGTTTCCCTGCATCACAGATGTTAGACAATATAGATAACATCACTTTCAGTTCCATATGATATATTCTGTTAAACAGAATCAATATAGAAATTCAACTAACTGACTAGCAGTTCAATCAAACAGTCAACATACAGTCAATCAACCAATATCTAACAGTTCTAAAAATACAACATGAAATTATAAACTATTCAGAGTTAGTGAGATTTACTCACATTGGACGATCATCGTTGATAACGATAACCATCGCTCGAATTGATTCAGACAGACAATTTATTTCACTATAAATTGTAACGAGCTCAAATGGACTTCTAGTCAGTTCCATGACGTAGTGTCCGTCCACACGAATCTAACGGATCTGACCGTTCGAAATTCTGATCACGTGTGATAAAGTTATTAATTTTACAAGTTATAAATGGTTTAAACTAAACAAAACTAATTAAAATTTCCATTTGAGCCTTACTGTTTGAAATTCAGCCCATTCCCACTTGCTAAACCCACGTTCCTCTTTACTCCATCTTCTACAGTATATCCCTTTTTCATCCCTGTTTGATTCCGATTCCAGAAATTTTAACTGGCCATTTCAAACAAATAATTCAATCATTTCATTTTGTTCCTCATGCCACCCTTTTACACAGCTCGACCACCCACTGATCCACATCACTAATGCCACTCCTTCTTCCCAGTACACTTTGCGCACCCAGCTTCTTCCAAAAGGCCATGGCCGACACTTTGAACCTCCACCTCTCCTCCTTTAACTACACAAACATTTGCCAACTTTCTCACCTGTACACCCACACTACACCACCGTACCATCTTCTCACAATACACACCATGCAACAGTGAACCCCACTTCTCTTTTATTCTTCCTACAACCGACCCAACGAGTCTGCCTCGTTTTCCTTTCTTCAACCAAACAGACAAGAAACCGTACCACTTAAACTCCTCACCGCTCTTCACGAAGTTCACTGACGCGTCCACTAAAGCCATCCAGCCTCTCCAAACTCCACCTACTCAGAACTCCCTCCCTATCTCCCCTCTGGTCGAATGCGATCATCAGCCCTAGTGTTGGCTGTTATAGTCGGCCCCCAAAATAGTTAATCGAGCAGGGTATAAGTGGTATAGGATTAAAGAGGAGGTTATGGCGATTTGCAACTACATTGATTTCATGGTTTAAGAAATTTTATTCTGATTTAATTTCTTGAAGCAATTAATGAAGGCCGGCGGCTTCAATTTTATTACAGAGGAAATAGAAGATTAGGTCTTAAGTTAGGAGGGTATTTATATGAATTATGTTGGATTTGTGAGGCAAATAGTTCTCCATGTTTCTCCTTTAGTTTTTGAAAGGTGTTGAATTTTCCACATTCACGGTTTTGCTAAGGAGTAATGAAATGAACGGTGGCTCATTTTTGACCCCAGAGGAAAGAAATGGATTAGGGGATATTTGTTTTACACTTTTGGGTACCCCATTATACGAAATTCTGTTTGTCCATGGACTGATATGAAAATACCGTTGTGGCCAGTAAGGTACCACGATTTCAAAAATATAAAAATACCGGTAGGTGGACTCATATTTTGAAACTTCAAAATGTTGATTTCAAGGTGCGAAATACTTCAAAATAAAAAGTCACTTATTAAATTAATTAAAAATTATCATAAAATTCTAAAAATTAATTTATCATTATGTCTCTAAAGAACATTGTCTAAATTCAAACCCGATCTCTAGTTATATCGAATAAACCGTTATGGTCGATAAACGATTCTATAACGACTATTATAAAATTTGATTTGGACATATCTCAAAATCTATACGATGAAATCCTGATTTTTCTCTTCCACTAGAAGATATACACCACCAGCTCCACACGTTTCTTGTTTCACAGAAATCCGGCTTAAAACGAATCCTGTACATTCAATTGAAGTTCGAATCGCCAATTTACGAACTGCAGCGCCATTTCGAGCTCGTTTATAAATATATTATAAACGTTCAACTGTCGTCGATTCAATATAATCGTTATTATATTTCGAATCGATACTCCACCAAATCTCGTATGCTATTCAATTCACATGATATTGTGAATTTCACTATTTCCGACTATTTCGACATTATAATATATTATTATATTATAATTATTAATTAAATATTCAATATTATTTAATTAAACGATCATTAACTTCTCTAAATCACCAATTATATAATTAAATAAATTAATTATATATCTCTAAAAATGCGGGTCATTACATTCTTCCCCACTTAAAATAATTTCGTCCTCGAAATTGCTAAGTTAGAGGACGACCCTATCTATTAAAATTCCTAAGATTTGTTTACCCCTTATTTCTGATTTTAACTGAACCAATTAATATCGACTAAAATATATATTTATTCCGACTAACTAAAATTTTCAAAAATTCTGAAAATTTTGCAACACTTTAAATTTTCGGAAAATTTCGCCAGCACCTCCTTTGTACTGGTCAATATCTCAAACTCCAACTCGCCTCTCTGGGCCTTCTCCAACCCAAAAGAAAATCAAACAGCCAAGCGGCTTGCCAATTCGGCTCATAAATCTCATGCTTATATCAAATATAAACTTGTACCTTTTTGTCGGGCATTTCATTATCTCATTTCCATCTGCTATTAATTTAGCAGATACCAATGCCACCCCAATCAAAATCCAATCAGTTTTAGCACCAACACAACCATTCGCTTATATCCAAGCCAATTATCATTTTAACTCGAGTTTGATTTTCGATTTCAAACTCTTAACTCATCAGTACAAGACCATTTCAGATTATTCTCTTATCACCCCAGTTTTACTTAACTTAACAAGTTAAATTTAAATTTTAGAATTTAAATTCCTGGGCTTTTATTTCTTTTTATTTTTTCAAATCAAATTGAAATCATAATCAACAATTCAAAACCTTTGAATTTCTGAACACCTTGATTTCGCAAAACTGATTTGAAAATAAAATCTTGGGTTGTAATCCGTCACTTACAACTCGAAAATCACACTGATGATGTGTACACCATCATCAGAATTATTTTCCAGCGATCAAAGTGAGTTCAATACTATATTTATTTTCAAAACTCCAACTTAAACACTTCCATCTTGAATTAGTTCAAAATGTCCTTATTAAAACAAATTCAAAACCTCCCAGGATTTTAAAATTCACCTATCTCTAATCCAGATTCAATTACAAACACTTATCTGAATTTCCAGTTTTTAATTTCAATTCTGACTTTAATTTCAGATTTAATTCACTTCGTAATACTTGTACGAAATTTGATTGGTTATTTTCATAACCGTTTCACTTTTAAAATCTTACTCGATTATAATAACAACCAACACATTATAATATTTCCAATATATATACTTCGGGTAAAATTATTTCATTTACCCTCTTTTCAAAACATACCATGTCGGTTCATCGAATTCAAGTGTTTATTTACTCCTACCGATACAGTGGATCAAACTGATCGACGAGAACTCATAAACAACTCAGCCAATGAATCTCTACAATATAAAACCATTTTTATATCAAATACAAATACGCACTCGTATATATACACTCAACTCAATCTAGGGTATTACTAACCCTATCTCTACCGAGTCACGCCACAGAGCCAAGGTAATTCTTAACTTAAGCTCTGATACCAACTGTAACGACCCGGATTTTGAGCGACTTTGGTTATCGACGTAAGCTCGATGTCGATAACCAAAACATCGAAGAATCCCGGTAATTAATGAAAGAAATTAGAAGGTGAGAATAGATAAGATAGAAACTTATAATAGAAGAAAAAGAAGAACACAACATCAGAGTAACACGAACCTCACATAGGAACGAATAACATATAATAGATAACATAACTTTGAAATATAACAGTTATGTATACAATAGCACTTATCAGAGTACAGCACTTACAACACAGCGGAAATAAACTATAGCTATATGATCCAGAAGCCTCCTGCTCCAGCTCTTCAAGTATATCTGTAAAATCCCGACTACTTGACTGCCCGTACAAATTTAGGCACCTAAGAGTTTAGGGAAAACAACAAAGTAAACTCCGGGTCAGTCATGGGACTGGTGTGAGTAAAAAAGTTTAAACAGGTATATGAACAAGTAAACGATGTCCCATAAGACCACGCCGCATAACGGAACGGGTTTTTCCCTTATGAGAATCCAAAATATATTTATATCAAAAACCTTTTGATATTATAATAATGTCTATGTACAAATAGATATCAACTAGCAGAAACACTTTCATCTCACGTTCTACATATATGGTATACAATCAAAATCGCAAGCACGTATTGGATAATGGGTTTCCAACTATGACAAGGTATGGAACCACCTTCCGATCAGTGTACTCTAGGAACGATACACTGGAGTTCAACAAGAACATCTTGTAACTCAGCCACACATGACCGACCACTCATTTAGCTTGAGTGTATCGAATGTATATCACCAACGGTTGGGATCAGCAACCGTTCCCGTATATATATGGGACAACATTGATAGATTTAAGAAGCAAATGAATATTCTCTAGATAGGTGATTATACACCCTACTTCTGTGCGACCGACTTAGCCATGCTGCCTGCCCGATTTCGGTCATTTACTGGTTGATGAGGCTAGAAGCTACGCTTTATCATCACATCAGATTCACTTCGAATGCCACATTGTCAGATCCATCGAAATCACTAATTGACGTTTACAACAGTACATTACGTGTCAGCTAAAAGAAGTTTCCTTCTCCGCTTCCACTCTTGGTACGTTTGAAGAAATCAATGTACGTGACCTTTCTGGAAATACTCTGTCAGACATCCATCTTCATTCACTTAAAATGTCACATCGTCATACCCGCCAAATCACAAATTGACTTATCCAAAAATAACACGGGTATACAGCTAAGAGAAACGAATTCCTCCGCCACCAAACGTGAATGCGTTTGAACAGATCAACTTACGCGATCCATTGGATATACTCTGTCAGACCTTCGTCCATACAAGTTGTCCTAGGACTGGACAAACCGAAGGCACTATTCCGTATATCCATCTTAGTCACTGTTATCTAAGACTTATACAACAGCCCTTGCATTTTACTCCGTCTTCAATTATCTTTGGCATATATGATTCGCGACGCTTATGCCAATACAGAGTGGTTCTATCGATAATAATCCAATCGGTCTCTCCATATTGACAACATTAAAATGGTCAAAAACTTCGATAGCCGGTGAGTTAACTATCAAAGAAAAACAAGTGTGCAAACAACGATATTATTTCCAAATGGAAATTATATCGAACAAACATCATTTAACATAAATCTCTTTAGTTCATTTATTTACTTATCTCCTGTTTCCCTATATTCAATATTTCTTATTTTCTTTTATCAGAAAACATTTCTGATTCTCGTTTGGAAAACATTTCCAAAACTCCTTTACGATCAAACCTTACCATTTCTTAGTCAAGAAGGAAGTCACTCAAGTTGGGGTATAATTACCTCTCAGACCTTAACTGAACAACGTTATAACTTCGAAATGGTCAAAGTTTATCTTTTAATCTTAAACAACTTCTTTACCCCTTTCTCGGATTCAATTTTACTAATCCACTTCTATATTTAAAACATTGGTTATAACGATAACGTTATAATCCCTCCTTTCGAATTATCTAACTTTAATTATAACTTCTATTCTTATTAGTGAATAATTAACCTAACACTTATTTATTTATAAATAAATAAATCTCTATTTAAACATTGGAAAAGTATAAGTACTTTCCCGAATTCGATATAATCGAATTTGCCGATTAGCTCTCTTCGAGAAATCTCTATTTGATTAAATCTTCTTCGAATAACCTATATTCGATTAACTCCTTCTCGAATAAACGATATTCGATAATCTCTCTTCGAATAACTAATATTCGATAACTCTTCCTTCTCAAATATCTCATATTTGAAAATCTCACTTCGATTAAACTATAATTGATAACTCCCTTCGATGAAACTAACATCGATAACTCCTTTCGATGAAACTAACATTGATAACTCATTTCGATGAAACTAACATCGATAACTCCTTTCGATGAAACTAACATCGATAACTCCTTTCGATGAAACTAACATCGATTTACTCCTTTCGATGAAACTAACATCGATTTATTTAACTCGACGAACTTAACTTGACTCAACTAACTCGACTTACTTGGTTCGACCAATTCGATTCGATTAACTAGGCTCGACTAACTTGACTAACTTAACTCGACTTACTTGGTTCGACCAATTCGATTCAATTAACTAGCCTCGACTAACTTGGTCGAACCACCCGATCAACTCAACTTATTTAACTTAACTTATTTCTCAACTAGATCAACTCGATTAACTCCTATCGAATAACTAATATTCGATTAAACTCCATTCGCTTGACTCTAGATCGCAGCGATCACAATGGTTACGCCTGACTCCCTCAGGAAACATCCGACCGCCGTAGGCTATTTACAGCCCTGCGAATTACGCTAGCAGTCGTATAAGATGGCAACTTACCCTGAATACTGTGTTTGACTAACTCTGTCTCAAATAACTATATTTGATTAACTCTAGTTCGTTTTAACTCTAATCGGTTAACTCTAACTAATTAACTCCAACTGGTTAACTCTAACTAATTAACTCTAACCGATTAACTCTAACTGGTTAACTCTAACTGATTTACTCTAACTAATTAACTCCAACTTATTAACTCTAACTGGTTAACTCTAACTGATTTACTCTAACTAATTAACTCCAACTGATTAACTCTAACTGATTAACTCTAACTGATTAACTCTAACTAGTTAACTCTAACTGATTAACTCTAACTGGTTAACTCTATTTGACTAACTCGACTTGACTAACCCCTTTCGAATAACATATTCGATTAAGTAACTTTCGAATACCATATTTGATTAACTAACTTCGAATCCCATATTCGATTAACTCCTTTCGAATACCATATTCGATTAACTAACTTCGAATACCATATTCGATTAACTAACTTCGAATACCATATTCGATTAACTAACTTCGAATACCATATTCGATTAACTAACTTCGAATACCATATTCGTTTAACTAACTTCGAATACCATATTCGATTAACTAACTTCGAATACCATATTCGTTTAACTAACTTTGAATACCATATTCGATTAACTAACTTTCGAATAACATATTCGATTTACTCCCTTCGAATACCATATTCGATTTAACTCCTTTCGAATGTCTATATTCGATTAACTTTATTCACTTTATAAAGATTTCCTTTTTAACAACGTTTTATTCATTTGAAAAGATTTACTTTTAAATAACGGTTCAAAAAAAAATGATTTCCCTTTTATAACGTTTCCTTTCCAATTCTATTTGTAAATGGTTTACAAATATTCCCTTTTAAATTTATTCTTGAAATATTCTAACTCCTTAAATTCCCGGGAAAATTCACCATAACCTCCTTTGTATCGGGAGCATCGAGAAAATCCCCAAACTCGCCACACAGGCCTTTCCATTCAAAAAGAAATATTTTGAATTTATTTCCTTTTCAAATATCTCCTATTTATAAATATTCCAATTTATAAACATTTCTTATTTATAAATATTCCACTTTATAAATATCTCTTATTTATAAATATTCCATTTTATAAATATTCTATTTTCAATATCACTTTGAAAATCCCCTTATCAACATTTCGATATGTTATGGTATTCAATCATATCAAATCACGATGTTCAATATCGTCCATACACATATAATCAACAACAGATTATATATCACATTATATATCACAATATAAAAATCACAGTAAAATATCTGTTGAGGAATCCAGTTGGATTCCTCCAACCTGTTTCCCTGCATCACAGATGTTAGACAATATAGATAACATCACTTTCAGTTCCATATGATATATTCTGTTAAACAGAATCAATATAGAAATTCAACTAACTGACTAGCAGTTCAATCAAACAGTCAACATACAGTCAATCAACCAATATCTAACAATTCTAAAAATACAACATGAAATTATAAACTGTCCAGAGTTAGTGAGATTTACTCACATTGGAAGATCATCGTTGATAATGATAACCATCGCTCGATTTGATTCAGACGGACAATTTATTTCACTATAAATTGTAACGAGCTCAGATGGACTTCTAGTCAGTTCCATGATGTAGTGTCCGTCCACACGATCCTAACGGATCTGACCGTTCGAAATTCTGATCAAGTGTGATAAAGTTATTAATTTTACAAGTTATAAATGGTTTAAACTAAACAAAACTAATTAAAATTGCCATTTGGGCCTTACTGTTTGAAATTCGGCCCATTCCCACTTGCTAAACCCACGTTCCTCTTTACTCCATCTTCTACAGTATATCCCTTTTTCATCCCTGTTTGATTCCGATTCCAGAAATTTTAACTGGCCATTTCAAACAAATAATTCAATCATTTCATTTTGTTCCTCATGCCACCCTTTTACACAGCTCGACCACCCACTGATCCACATCACTAATGCCGCTCCTTCTTCCCAGTACACTTTGCGCACCCAACTTCTTCCAAAAGGCCATGGCCAACACTTTGAACCTCCACCTCTCCTCCTTTAACTGCACAGACATTTGCCAACTTTCTCACCTGTACACCCACACTACACCACCGTACCATCTTCTCATAGTACACACCACGCAACAGTGAACCCCACTTCTCTTTTATTCTTCCTACAACCGACCCAACGAGTCTGCCTCGTTTTCCTTTCTTCAACCAAACAGACAAGAACCCGTACCACCTAAACTCCTCACCGCTCTTCACGAAGTTCACTGACGCGTCCACTAAAGCCATCCAGCCTCTCCAAACTCCACCTACTCAGAACTCCCTCCCTATCTCCCCTCTGGTCGAATGCGATCATCAGCCCTAGTGTTGGCTGTTATAGTCGGCCCCCAAAATAGTTAATCGAGCTGGGTATAAGTGGTATAGGATTAAAGAGGAGGTTATGGCGATTTGCAACTACATTGATTTCATGGTTTAAGCAATTTTATTCTGATTTAATTTCTTGAAGCAATTAATGAAGGCCGGCGGCTTCAATTTTATTACAGAGGAAATAGAAGATTAGGTCTTAAGTTAGGAGGGTATTTATATGAATTAGGTTGGATTTGTGAGGCAAATAGTTCTCCACGTTTCTCCTTTAGTTTTTGAAAGGTGTTGAATTTTCCACATTCACGGTTTTGCTAAGGAGTAATGAAATGAACGGTGGCTCATTTTTGACCCCAGAGGAAAGAAATGGATTAGGAGATATTTGTTTTACACTTTCGGGTACCCCATTATACGAAATTTTGTTTGTCCACGGGCTGATATGAAAATACCGTTATGGCCCGTAAGGTACCACGATTTCAAAAATATAAAAATACCGGTAGGTGGACTCATATTTTGAAACTTCAAAATGTTGATTTCAGGGTGCGAAATACTTCAAAATAAAAAGTCACTTATTAAATTAATTAAAAATTACCATAAAATTCTAAAAATTAATTTATCGTTATGTCTCTAAAGAACCTTGTCTAAATTCAAACCCGATCTCTAGTTATATCGAATAAACCATTATGGTCGATAAACGATTCTATAGCGACTATTATAAAATTTGATTTGGACATATCTCAAAATCTATACGACGAAATCCTGATTTTTCTCTTCCACTAGAAGATATACTCGACCAGCTCCACACGTTTTTTGTTTCATAGAAATCCAGCTTAAAACGAATCCTGTACATTCAGCTGAAGTTCGAATCGCCAATTTACGAACTGCAGCGCCATTTCGAGCTCGTTTATAAATATATTATAAACTATACGTTCAACTGTCGTCGATTCAATATAATCGTTATTTCGAATCGAAACTCCACCAAATCTCGTATGCTATTCAATTCACATGATATTGTGAATTTCACTATTTCCGACTATTTCGACATTATAATATATTATTATATTATAATTATTAATTAAATATTATTTAATTAAACGATCATTAACTTCTTTAAATCACCAATTATATAATTAAATAAATTAATTATATATCTCTAAAAATGCGGGTCATTACAGCTACTGATGCTCATGATTGGAGTAGCTACCTTGAAGGAGCTGAAGTAGTAGCCGTCCGGACGTATTGTTGATTGTGCGGATAAGTGAGGAATTTGGTGCCTCCGGCTTCGTTCAAACCCAGAACGAACTTGTAAATGGACTGTGTGTCTGATATTGGATTTTGTTCTGTGCTGATTAATCTCTATAAAATATATATATATGTTTGGCGGCGGAGAATTTATTCTCTTGCTTAACGCCCTTCTCTGAGACGTACAAGCTCATAGATTATATATAGATAGAAATCAGTCGCATGGAGCGGATTGCCTGTGTGGCACGCCTAAGTGGCATATGATCAAGGCTTCTGTTGCAAAGCAAAGTCTTGTGGTTGATGATCAAAGCATGGTCTGTGTGACGTAGCTTTGTGTATAGCGTGGATTCGCGAGCCTCACACCTCGGTATGAGTCAAAAACATGAGAAGGATCCAAGGAGTGCACGACGTTTCTTTCTAGCTATGGTGGTGTCAGTGACCTACTAGCCCTGATATTTATATATACTTTTCACCTGTGTGGTTGTTGGAATGCAAGGCGCCTCGATTATAGGTCTGTAAGGACCGGGAAACATGTGTTCAGGAATTGCCAATCCTCAAAAGTAAGAGAGGACCGGCCTTGGAGGATCCAGGGATTGCTGTGTGCGGTCCTGGGACATTTGCTAGAGTGTCTCGAAAGGAGAGGAGCTTGCCCCTTGCCTCGACTCATGATGGAATCCAATTTCCAATACAAAATAAGTGGATGTGATTGTATTACTAGTATGGTGACATAGTAGATGGTAGCTATGCCGCCTAGGATTGATATTTATGATTAAATTTGCTTTTGAAACTTATATGCACTAGTGATAATATCAAACACTTTCGTTTTGTACGTATGAAGCATTTTTGGCCATTATAAGGTAAAACTCAATCCTCCGGCTTGTGTTGCATTGTGTGATGGGACCTGAGTCTTATAATGGCTTCATTTTATAAAAAGCATTACGATGATTTAACCATTTACCTTATTTCATGCACTAGCACTCATTGGAGTAAACCCGTTCCGTGAAAGTGGCGTGGTCCTTTGATTTGCCTTATTATTGTTGTTTAGTAGGTTAAGTAGATTTCTCATACCAGTCCCATGACTGACTCATAGTTTGTTTCACCTTGGAAACTCGGGTGCCCTTACTTTCACACGGGCAGCCTAGTTACAGGTAGCTGACATATTTTGGGCATGGCACCGCTGTAGAGGTGCACTTTTGGCTTATCGCGAGGCTTGACTACACCGTGATGACTATGACTATTTCCGCCATTATTGTATATGTATTATGATTCCTCCACAGGCGATGTAGACTGATGTTTAGTTTATGCACTCTTTATGTATTATGATTCCTCCATTGGCGATCTTGACTGATTATGTACTATTATGCACTAAGTCGTATCCTGCACTGTGCTCTGTGATGTGGTGATATATATATATGATTCCACTGTCATATTTGTGTAAATTGTTCTATTTCTTGTTTATGCTATTATCTGTATTCTGCTAATGATGATTAATGTGTTATATTCCAATGATTATCCTTAACACCGTAGCACGAGGTTTTGGGATCGTCACAAGATTTGAGGTAAAACAAAAATAATATTATTGTTAAATAGATTTGTGTCAAAGCACAAATAACATTTTTGTTAATAAGGTTTGTGTCAAAACATAAATAGCATTTTTGTTAAATAGGTTTGTGTTAAAACACAAATAGCATTTTTGGTAAATAGATTTGTGTTACAACAAAAATATTCATTTTGCTAAATTTTGATTGTTAACAATATGAAATATTATTAATATTCAATTTGTTAAACTAGAATTGTTAACAAAATGAAATTATCACTTTTAATCATTTTGTTAAACTAGAATTGTCAACTTAAAAGAAATCACCACTTATATTCATTTTGTTAAACTAGAATTGTTAACAAAATGAAATTATCACTTCTAATCATTTTGATTAAACTAGAATTGTCAACATAAATGCAATCATCACTTATATTAACTTTACTAAACTAGAATTGTTCATAAAAATGAAACTATCACTTGTAATCATTTTGTTGAAATAGAATTGTCAATAAAAATGAAAAATATCATTTTAATCATTTTGTTGAAATAGAATTGGCAACAAAATTAATGAATCACTTTTTAATCATTTTGTTAGAATTATCAACAAAAATGAATGTATCTCTTTTTATGCATTTTGTTGAAATAGAATTTGTATGCAAATTATAGAATCATTTTTTGACAATATATACATTAGAATTTGTGTATATATTAAAGGGACATTTCTACTGACAATATACACATTAGAATTTTTGTATAAATTAAAAAGACATTTTTATTATCAGAATATTTATTAGATTTTGTGTGCAAATTAAGTAAACATTTTTATGTATGTCGTGTCACACATTGAAACTATAAACAAATAAAAACATTTCTTTTTATTTGTTAAAGTGTAAAATAGAAATTGCATACAAATAATGAAAATAAAAATTATCTTTTTATTTGTCATTAGCAAAGATGTCATGTAAATAAAATACATATTTATTGGACATTTTGAACATTTAGATGTGATATGCCAATAAAATAGTCTTTTATTTGATGTGTTAAACACGTTAGTAGAATCGTCGAATGATTTATATTTGTATATAATTTTATATACATAAATATAAATTAAAATTAAACGAATCGCACGCGGTAGTTCGCGTTTCGGAATCGTAACTTTAAACGATTGTACCTAATGATCCGACTGTCGGATTTTCCCAAAACTGAAATCGTTAGGACTGCTTTGGGAAGATCTTTCCAATTATATAAATTTTGTTAAAATCCAACGGTTAGATTGCGAGAAAAGTGTAAATCAAATTTTGATAAAAAACAGCACCAGGGCTACCTATTAACCCGAAGCATCGTTAAATTAAATTAGGCTATTTTTATATAAATGAAAATAGCGATAAATCGTTATAAAATAATATTAACGATATGAAATGATATAAATTATATTTATGCGAGAATTATTTGAAAAGACCAAGTTCAATCTCATTTCAAATAATTAAGTGACGATTTAAATCGAAGATATTGAAGACGTCGATTGAAGTCCGACGATCTTCACATCGAATGGACGACTACTGATGCCCGGCATTGGTTAGCTCCAAGTAAAGGGTTAAAAGTTGTAGTTTGTCCGGACGTACTTGTTGATTGTCCGGATATGCGAGCACCTCTCTTCCGTATTGGACATACGGGACGAGGAATAAGGTGTCTCCGGTTTCGTTCAGATCTAGAACGGACTTGTAAATGGACGTGTGTATGACATTGGATTTCATTCCATGTAAATTGATTTCTATTTAATATATATCTATATGGTGGCAGAGAGTTTATTCTCTTGCTTAACACCCTTCTCTAAGACGCACGATCTCAGAGGTTATATATTGGTAGTTATCGATCGCATGGCATGAATTGTCAATGTGGCATGCCACGATGCAAATGATCGAGGCTTTTGTTGAAAAGCAGAGCCTTGTGGTTGATGATCAAAGCACGACCTGTTTTGGCGTAGCTTTGTGTATAGCGTTACTTCGCGAGTCTCACACCCCGGTATGAGTCAAAAACGGACAAGGGAACGAAGGAAGTACGCACGTTTCTTTCTAGCTAGAAGTGGTATCTAGGTTTTACAAGCCCTGACATTTTATTTATGTGGATGATGGATTACGAGGCCTCGGTTATATTGGTCGATAGTGACCAATTTATAGGTTCCATAGGACTGGGAAGCGTGTGTTCAGGAATTTCCAATTTGCTAAAGTATTTGTGGACCGGCCCTGTAGTGTCCAAGGGTTCGCCAGCGTCCGAATCCCGAGACATTTCTAGAGTGTCTCGAATCGGTAAGGAGATCGTTCCTAGCCTTGACTCATGATGGAAATCCAACTTCCAATACGACATCATGCAGTTTTGATTGTAAACTAGTATGGCGACATAGTAGGATGGGGTACTATGTCGTCTATAATTGATACATTATGATTGAAATGTTTTTGAAACATATATACACTAATAATAATATCAAATCTGTTTTTATCGTATCAAGCATTTTTGACCATTATAAGGTAAAACTCTATCCTCCGGTTTGCGTTGCATTATGTGATGGGACTTGATTCTTATAATGGTTTCATTTTTCTAAAAAGCATTGCGTTGTTTAACGATTTACTTTATTTATGCACTGACAATCCAATGGAGTAAACTCGTTCCGCGTTAGCGGTGTGGTCCTGTGATTTGCCATATTATTTGATAAGTTAATTTTAACTGTTAGATTTCCCATACCAGTCCTATGACTGACCCGTAGTTTGTTTCACTTTCAAACTCGAGTGTCCATATTTTCCACACGGGCAGTCGAGTAGCTTATTTTGCAGATATATCGAGCAGGATTCTGGATCGAAGCTTAAAGCTATGTCCAGAGCATCGGTAGTCTTCCGCTGTATCAGTCTATCGGTTCCGCTACACTGTATTAAATTCATTGTACTTTATCTTCAGCTGTATTATATTCAATGTACTCTGATAGTCTGTACTCTGATGTAACATTAATGTAATATTTATAAAATTCTTCTGTTATTTGTTCTGATGTTATGTATGCCCAAAGTTAGCGTATTCAGTTTTTTGAACGGTCTTGGTCGATTTTGCGATCGATTAGGTCCGGGCGAAATCCGAATCGTTACAGTTGGTATCAGAGCTCTAGTTAGCTCAAATCTTTGGGGTACAACTCGTTAGAACTAAACAAAGACTCATCAGAGGTAGGATTAATAATATCCTATAAAAGAATACTCATTAGAGATAGGATCAGTAGCATCCTAGAATGGGAAAACTCATTAGAGATGGGGTTAGTAATACCACAGAACGAGTTGAGAGTAACAAGTTCACAATTAACGTATTTGTGATTATATATATAATCCGATTTTAGAAAATATGATTTTTGAATATATAAAAATATATATTTGAAAAGTTAATCAACTAATAAAATTATAGAAACTTATAAATGAATGAAAGTTGAGTTGGTTAATTAAACAACTTTCAGCTCCGTTCCTTTTCGAGGACGAAAAGATTTTAAGTGGGGGAGATTGTAACAACCCGGAATTTTGGAACCAATTTAAAATATTTATTTTAGAAATTTTAATGGATTTTAAACATTTAAAATAATTTATTTTAAATAATAATGATTAAAAATTTATTTAAATCGAAGTTAGAACGAATATTTTTAATTCAATCATAAAAGGAGTTAGAAATAGCGCGGCAGTTTGAAAATTTGAATTGAAACTTTGACCCACTGTATAGGATGCAAAATAAATCAGATTTTAGTGAAACAAAAAATATTTAAATCTATTTAAGAATATCTTTCCAAAGAATCTGAAAAATTAAAATTTCATAGCGGGAATCAAAAGTTATGGTCGGTTGAATATTCAGAATAGTCTCTGTAGAATTTAATATAGTATATAGCCCGTATAAATAGCCATTTTGCAAAGGACCTCCATTTTCGACGAAACCACTTTTATTAGATCCAGAATTTCTATTTATTTCAAGGTTCCAATTTTCATAATTTTTGGAATTAATATGTGAGCATGGTAAATCAAAACGTGTTTTGTCAATTTCAGTCAATTTGGATCGACCACAAAAAAGCCATTTTTCAAACGGTCTCCAAATTCGATGAAAATAATTTTGTTAGGACCGTATCATCAAAACATAGCCAGATATAATTTTTTTGTAATTTTTGGAGTCCGTATGTGACCCTGGTAAATTTAGATGTACCATCAAATTAAATAATTAAATAACTTATATTTTAAATTAAAGAAAAGTGGGCTGAGACGATCGATTGACTGACGGGACCTAGCCCATTGGTTCTGGAATGGGGGCAATTGGGTAGGAACAACTTTTGCTGGGCTGAAATGGGAGTCGTTAAGGATTAATGGGCTAAAATCAATAATTAATAGAGTTTAATAATATTATATTACAAATATACACTAATCAAACCCTAATCCACTCTTACCCTGAGCCAGCCGCCATTCTTTGAAATCAATGGCTAGGGCGTTCTAAAATTCAATCCATGAATTCTCTCAATCGCCTCTACAAAATTCGAAACTTCAAAAAGGAAATTGAAGAGTTTAGTGAGCTCTTGAAGATGGACGATGGAGATCGTCGCTAGTGAACCGATGTTGTCGGATTTCCCATTGAAAACCACACTGTTCATTGGTGGTTTGCAGTCCAGAGGGGGGTGCAAGTTGCACCATGATGAAGGCACGGGGAGAGTCGATGATGTCGGACGAGATGGTGGCGTCCGATCAAAGTCCGGTGGTGGCGTTGGTGGTGCGTTCTGGAGCAAAGAAGGTTGAAGTTGGGTTCAGTCTTGTACAGGCAACGATGTGGAAGAAAGGGTATTACCCTTAATTATGTGATTAATAAATAAATAAATTATATAAAAGGTAATTAAATTTCAAAATTCTATAACTTTATCATGCATAAATGAAATCGAATGATTCCAGTTGCGACGGAACCGTAAATTCAAAATCTACATTTCAGATCTGACCGGGACAGAAAAGGAGCATGTTGGAAATTCAGACTAAATCAATGTGAGAATTCGATTTATTTATTTATTTTTAATTAAAAATAATTAATTGTGATTTTTCTTCCGATTCGTTGTTAAATTCTAATTGATTGCCATATGTGATTTGATCTGGAATTATCATTGTTATGTAGATCTAATGATTTGGTGATTGTTGTGATGAAAACAAATATATCATGTTTGTTATAACAAAATTGTTGAAAACAAATATGTCATTTTGTTATTATAAAATTGTTGTAAACAAATATATCATTTTTGGTTATAATAAAATAGATGAAAACAAATATATCATTTCGTTGTGACAAAAGGATTGAAAACAAAAGTATATCATTTTTGTTGTAACCAAATAGTGAAACAAATTTATCAATTTCTGTTGAAACCTAAAAGTTGAAACAAAATTGTAATTATTGCCAAATTGTAAAGTTTAAACAAAAATATTCATTTTTGTCAATGTAAAGTAGTTAAACAAAAATATTCATTTTTGTCAATATAAAGTAGTTAAACAAAAATATTCATTTTTGTCAATATAGAGTAGTTAAACAAAAATATCCATTTTTACCAATGTAGTGTAGTTGAAATAAAAACATTCATTTTCGTCAAATTAGAATTATTGAACAAAATATACACTTTTGTCAAATTATAAAAAATTGAAACCAAATTTGTCACTTTTGTCAAAATGTAACAGTTGAAACAAAATTGCCATTTTTTGTTAAAATATAATGGTAAGAACAAAAATTTCATTTTTGTTAATTAGAATTGAGTTAGAACAAAAATTCCATTTTTGTCAAATAGATTTATGTTAAAAACAAAAATAACATTTTTGTTAAATAGATTTGTGTTAAAACAATAATATCATTTTTGGTAAATAGAGATGTAAACAAACATATCACTTTTATTTGTTTTGTTGAGTTAGAATTATCGACAAAACAAACATATCACTTTTATTTGTTTTGTTGAGTTAGAATTGTTGACAAAACAAATATATCACTTTTATTTGTTTTGTTGAGTTGAAATTATCGACAAAACAAACATATCACTTTTATTTATTTTGTTGAATTAGAATTGTGGAGAAAACAAAGTTATTATTTTTATTGTTTTGTTGAGATAGATTAGTTGAATCAAAATATATACATTTTTGTCAAAATATACATTTTTGTCAAAATATACATTTTTGTCAAAAATAGATTAGTTGAACCAAAATACATTTTTGTATAAAAGATTAGTTGAATCAAAATATACATTTTTGGTCAAAATAGATTAGTTGAACCAAAATTTTCATTTTTGTCAAATTATAATTGTGGAAACAAAAATTTTCATTTTGTCAAAATATGATGATTGAAAACGAAAATTACATTTTTGTTAAGTAGATTTGAGTTAAAACAAAAATAATATTGTTGTTAAATAGATTGTGTCAAAACACAAATAATATTTTTGTTAAATAGGTTTGTGTCAAAACACAAATATCATTTTTGTTAAATAGGTTTGTGTCAAAACACAAATAGCATTTTTGGTAAATAGATTTGTGTTACAACAAAAATATTCATTTTGCTAAATTAGAATTGTTAACAATATGAAATATTTTTAATATTCAATTTGTTAAACTAGAATTGTTAACAAAATGAAATTATCACTTTTAATCATTTTGTTAAACAAGAATTGTAAACTTAAAAGAAATCATCACTTATATTCATTTTGTTAAACTAGAATTGTTAACAAAATGAAATTATCACTTCTAATCATTTTGATTAAACTAGAATTGTCAACATAAATGCAATCACCACTTGTATTCATTTTGTTAAACTAGAATTGTTCACAAAAATGAAACTATCACTTGTAATCATTTTGTTGAAATAAAATTGTCAACAAAAATGAAAAATATCATTTTAATCATTTTGTTGAAATAGAATTGTCAACAAAATGAATGAATCACTTTATAATCATTTTGTTGAACTAGAATTGTCAACAAAAATGAGTGTATCACTTTTTATGCACTTTGTTGAAATAGAATTTGTATGCAAATTATAGAATCATTTTTTGACAATATATACATTAGAATTTGTGTATATATTAAAGGGACATTTCTATTGACAACATACACATTAGAATCTGTGTATAAATTAAAAACACATTTTTATTGTCAGAATATATATTAGAGTTTGTATATAAATTAAAATAAACATTTTTATGTGTGTCGTGTCACACATTGAAACTATAAACAAATAAAAATATTTCTTTTTATTTGTTAAAATATAAAATAGAAATTACGTACAAATAATGAAAATAAAAATTATCTTTTTATTTGTCACTAGCAAAGATGTCATGTAAATAAAATACTTATTTATTTGACATTATGAACATTTAGATGTGATATGCCAATAAAACAGTCTTTTATTTGACGTGTTAAACATGTTAGTAGAATCGTCGAATGATTTATATTTGTATATAATATTATATATATAAATATAAATTAAAATTAAAGGAATCGCGCGCGGTAGTTCGCGTTTCGGAATCGTAACTTCAAATGATTATACCGAAAGATCCGACCATCGGATTTTCCCGAAACTGGAACCGTTAGGACTGCTTTGGGAAGATCTTTCAAATGATATAAATTTTGTTAAAATCCAATGGTTAGATTTCGAGAAAAGTGTAAATTAAATTTCGATAAAAACAGCACCAGGGCCACCTATTGACCCGAAGCGTCATTAAATTAAATTAGGATATTTTTATATAAATTAAAATAGCAATAAATCATTATAAAATAATATTAACGATATGCAATGATTTAAATTATATTTACACGAGAATTATTTGAAAAGACCGAGTTCAATCTCATTTCAAATAATTATGCGATGATTTAAATCGAAGATATTGAAGATGGTGATTGAAGACCGGAGATCTTCACATCGAATGGACGACTACTGATGCCCGGGATTGGTTAGCTCCCAGTAAAGGGTTAAAAGTGGTAGTTTATCCAGACTTACTTGTAGATTGTCCGGATATGCGAGCACCTATCTTCCGTATTGGACATAGGGGACGAGGAATAAGGTGTCTTCGGTTTCGTTCCGACCTAGAACAGACTTGTAAATGGATGTGTGTATGACATTGAATTTCATTCCATGTAAATTGGTTTCTATTTAATATATATATCTGTTTGGTGGTGGAGAATTTATTCTCTTGCTTAACACCCTTCTCTGAGACGCACGAGCTCAGAAGTTATATATTATTAGTTATCGATCGCATGAACTGTCAATGTGGCATGCTAAGATGCAAATGATCGAGGCTTTTGTTGAAAAGCAGGGCCTTGTAGTTGATGATCAAAGCACGACATGTTTTGGCGTAGCTTTGTGTATAGCGTTACTTCGCGATCCTCACACCCTGGTATGTGCAAAAACGGGATAAGGGAACGCAGGGAGTGCACACGTTGCTTCTTACTAGAAGTGGTATCAGGGTTTCACAAGCCCTGACATTTTACTTATGTGGATGATGGATTACGAGGCCTCGGTTATATTGGTCGATAGTGACCAATTTATAGGTTCAATAGTACCGGGAAGCGTGTGTTCAGGAATTGCCAATCCACTCAAGTATTTGTGGACCGGCCCTGCAGCATCCAAGGGTTCGCCAGTGTCTGAATCCTGAGACATTGCTAGAGTGTCTCGAATCGGTAAGGAGATCGTTCCTAGCCTTGACTCATGATGGAAATCCAACTTCCAATACGAGACCATGCGATTTTGATTGTAAAACTAGTATGGCAACATAGTAGGATGTGGTACTATGCCGTCTATGATTGATACATTATGATTGAAATGTTTTTGAAACATACACTAATAATAATATCAAATCCGTTTTTATTGTATCAAGCATTTTTTACCCTCATAAGGTAAAACTCTATCCTCCGGTTTGCGTTGCATTGTGTGATGGGACTTGAGTCTTATAATGGTTTCATTTTTCTAAAAAGCATTGCGTTGTTTAACGATTTACTTTATTTATGCACTGGCAATCCAATGGAGTAAACCTGTTCCGCGTTAGCGGCATGGTCCTGTGATTTGCCATATTATTAGATAAGTTAATTTTAACTGTTAGATTTCTCATATCAGTCCCATGACTGACCCGTGGTTTGTTTCACTTGCAAACTCGAGTGTCCATATTTTCCACACGGGCAGTCGAGTAGCTTATTTTGCAGATATATCGAGCAAGATTCTGGATCGAAGCTTAAAGCTATGTCCAGAGCATCGGTAGTCTTCTGCTGTATCAGTCTATTAGTTCCACTACACTGTATTAAATTCGTTGTACTTTATCTTCCGCTGTATTATATTCATTGTACTCTGATAGTTTGTACTCTGATGTAACATTAATGTAATGTTTATAAAATTCTTCTGTTATTTGTTCTGATGTTATGTATGCCCAAAGTTAGCGTATTCAGTTTTTTGAACGGTCTTGGTCGATTTTGCGATCGATTAGGTCTGGGCGAAATTCGAAACATTACAAGTAATGTATTCAGGTAATGATCGAATTAGATATTGCATATGGATGATTCATGTTCATTATACGATCTTAAGAGATTATCAAGTAATTTTGGGTACTGTTTTCGAAGATGGGGCAGGGATGAAACCTCGGAGATGAAAATCTTTAAAGGGGAAAGAATGTAACAGCTAAAAAATTTATCAATTTAATTTATGAATATTTAGTTTACTTAAATATTTGATTTTTTTTCTTTTAATCATTAAATTTTAATGTTAGTTAATGACTAAGAATTTTCTGTAATCATCCAAATAATGGTTTAAACTAGTTTTATAGTCTTTTTAAATTTACATAATAGTTTAATTTTATTATAAACATAAATATGTATTTTGTTGCAAACATTATTTTGAAAATATGTTAATATATATATATAATTTAATTAAAAAGGAAAATTTATATAAATTGGCATAGATTAATTTATGTAGTAAACATGTTTTAAAAAGATGAAAATTTAAAATATAGAAATGATGATTTAGGATTTAATTGTAATTTAAGTTATTTTATTTAAACTTACATTTTAATTTACTTAAATTGATGTTTAGTTCATAAATAGGTTAAATTACATTTTCTATTTTGATTTTTAGTACTTTGATTTATTTATTTTTAAATAAAAGAAAAGTATAATGTGATGTTTAGCAAATAAAAAATTATTCAAATTTTATAAAAAGGAAACATTATCATGTTTAAGTACCTTTATTTAATAAAAAAATACTAAAGAAATAAAAAATTAGCAAATACATTGTTTTTTACTCAACACTTACCATCCCATTTAGTATTGTGTACTAGGTTGTACTTTAGGTAGATATTTTAAATGATGTAAGATCATTTTGGGTGTTTTTTGCTTTTATTTTATTTTATAAATTAGTTCTCCACTTTATTATCTTTATATGCACACACTTAAAAGCATTTTGTTTCACCGTTTCTTTTTTTTCTTCTCAAAGTTTATGTTAATGGCAGCCTCTAAAAAATATAAAAAAGCAAGGCAATAAGCAAATTTTATACAATTTTTTTACTGCAAGCAAACATGGAAAGTCAGTAATCAAATAACTTTAAATTTTATTTTTGAATGACATGTTTTATAAACCATGTTCGGAGCTCATCGGGTTTTCCTTTTCGTTTTCTTATTTTTGGTAAAATTTGGATCAAATGGGATGTGTCTTAGCAGTGATGGATTAAAGATTGTGGCCATGTCTGCTTTGCGCTCAATGAGGGCTTGACGAAGAGGGGAACAAGGGTAATGATAGGTAATTCAGAGAGTTGCGTTAAGTTCGTTGTGGCAAGGAGCAGCTCCAACAACATTTAGGAGGGGTGTGGTTCAGTATTTAATATCATGACATTTTTTGGATTTGCCTACAGTTTTAATTAGGTCAGAGGGCCGCAATGAAGACGGAAGGTCTTGAGGTAGCAGTGAGATTTGAAAAAAGTCGAGGAAGTAAATGCAGAATTGATGCTAACCTCGTAATGATCGATCGCCGATTGATAAGGAGAAGGACATGCATAGGTTGTGCAATGTTTAGGCTATAGGCTTTTGAAATGAAAAGGGAAGAAGGAGGTAATGTTGAAGGCGGGTCTGGTTGGTAGCATCAATGGGTTAGGCCTACAGCTTTTGGTGAGATACTCTTATTAGTAAAATACTAATCAATATGGTGTTGAAATTAGAAGCTGCATATCTTACTTGTTTTAAATCCAATCGATGCACAAAATTTTATATTAAGTTTGTATTAATGAAGTTCGCATCAAGTGTAGATTTTTGACCACTTTGGACAAGTGGAAATTTATGATATTTAAAAGCAGATAAGTTTTAAACAATATTATTTTAAATAATAACGTCGTTTAAATCACACTTAAATTTTTTATTTTTTATTTAGCTGAATAAAATACTGTCGAGTTAATTCGAGTAACATAGATCATTATGGAAATCTATTGAACAGATTAAAACCTTATTTTGTCTTTGTTAAGTGACAGTTTAAATCATGCGATTAACTGTTATTAGTATTGATTAATATGGACTAAAGAGTAAATTGACTATTAATGGTTGATTGTCACGTGCCAAACCTTTGTAACTAGCCATATTGTATGCGACATCGATTTGTGTACTCATTTGGATGTGGAAATGTAACAACCCTGAATTTTGGAACAAATTTAAAATTTTAATTTAATCTATTTTAATGAATTTTGGATACAACTTGCTAATTTTTTCTCGACAAAATTTGAGAATAATTTATGTAACGAACTGGGATTTTCGACTCCGAAAATCGACACAAAACACAGAGTCGACCAATCAGACATCGAAAACACCGGATCATTTAGAGAAAGAAGTTAGAGGGTGAGAAAAGAAAGAAAGAAAATTAGAATAGAAGAAGAAGAACACAGCTGAACATAATCAGAGTAATCACGAATCTCAGAGCGGAACAAATAAAATATATTATATAACATAATCTTGAATACAAAATTTGTATCATACATACATACCATCATCAGAGCACAATACAATATTTGATACAGCGGAAATAACTCTAGATAACTAACGGTGAAGCCTCCTGCTTCCAGCTCCTCTAAGTGTATCTGTAAAAGCCTGAAACACTTGACTGCGTATACAAAATTTGGGCACCCAAGAGTTTAGGAAAAACAAAACAAAATAAACTCTGGGTCAGTCATGGGACTGGTGTGAGTAAACTCCAACCATATGGTTTAACTTCAAAAAAAAAAAATCTTTTGAAAGAAAAGGATAATAGTAAGACCAGTCCACACATAAACATGGACGGTTTTTACCTTACTATAACCGAAAATATTTTGATATCAAAATCCAGTGATATTATAATAATGTCTAATCAAGTAAATAACCAAATAGCAGAACGCTTGCATCTCACGCTCTACATACATAGTATAAAATCAAAAACCGCAGGGCGCTTATTGGATATTGGATTCGAACTATGACAAGGTATGGGACCACCTTCCGATGATGTATCTCTAGAGGCGAATACACCTGGGTTCAACAAGAACGTCTTGCAACCCGGCCCATACATGACCGACCACTCATTTCGCTTGAGTGTATCGAATGTATATCACCAACGGTTGGGCTCAAACCACCGTTTCTCGAATGGGCAGAATCGATAAATTAAGAAACAAAAGGAATTTCTCTAGATAGGTGATTATACATCCTAATGGGAGCGACCCACACAGCCATGCTGCCTGCCCGATTTTTGTCATTTCCTGGTTGTGAAGCTTGAGGCTACATCTACCTTTTAGAACACCTGGCCACCATACACTTTGAATGCCACATCGTCAAACCCATTAAATCACTAGTTGATCTTCTCAAAGATATTATGGGTATAAAAGCTAAGAGAAACGAATTTCTCTGCCACCAGACGTAATACCTTGAAAAGATCGTCTTATGTGACCGTAGGAATACTATGTCAGACATTCGTCCATACAAGTTGTCCTAGGACTGGACAAACAGAAAGCACCATCCTAAAACAGGACGACCCTTGCATTTCACTCCGTCTTCAATTTTCTTCAGCATAATCAAATTCGTAGCGCTTAAGCCTATACGGAGTGGTTTCCGGATAATATATCCAACCGGTCTCTCCGTATTGACAACGATGGTCAAAACACTTCGATAGTCGGTTATTTAACTATCGAAGTAAAAACAACATCCATTCAAACATCACACCTCGCTGGCCCTTTCTAATATTTTCCCCTTTCCTATATCTTCCTAGATATTTTCTCAAAGCTCGTTAAGCCCTTCACGCTATGGAAAACATTTCCAAAAATTATAAACCCTTATTCTTCCATATTCTTGAAACCATATGTCGTTAACTTTCGAAAACATTTCTCGCTTTTACACACTTCTTATTTTTTTATATACGCATTATCTATATTGGAAAATATTTCCAATTCCCAATATAACCATTTAATTCTATAATGATTGCTTTTCAAACAAAATTCACTTTAAACCGCGAATGTATTTTCTCATAGAAATTGATCTCATTAAATCAAACTAACTTGGTTTTAACAATAAATATCACTATCGATTATATACACACAATTCGACAAAGCCAAATCCAACTATATCACTTCTTCGGAAAGACATAATTATTTCCTTATCACTTAGCTAAGTGAGTTTCAAACCTCTCTAGGGAATAGTGCTATATCTAATAATCATGCTTAAGCTTGGTCAGCAGTGCTAATTTATTGTTATAGTTCAAAAACTTGTCATACGTTGTAATATTCTCCTTTATAACTAATCTCAACATATTAGTCACGCTTAAGCCTAGTCAACAGCGTTATTTTATCGCTATAGTTCAAACACTTACAATACGCTGCTATATTCCACTTTATAACTAATCTCTACATCTCTTTCCGTTACAAAAATCTTGACATCTCTTTCTGTTACAAAATCTTGACATCTTTTTCCGTTACAAAAATCCTGACATCTCTTTCCGTTACAAACAAATACCATCCTTCGATAATAGTGAAGCCATTCAAGTTGGGGTATTTTAATTACCTCTCAGACCTTGATCAACAACATTCTTACCTTAGAATAGATATAAGTTTGTAACTCTAACCCCTTATACTTTAAAATCCGTAAACGTGCTTCTTGCTATATTTTAGATATGGTTTTATGACGCCATATCCTTATTTTGAAAAACTCGGTTATTTACATTAGCTTATACAAATCCATTTTTAAACATTTCTCTCCGCTTCGTCTTTCTTAGAAAATCCCTTATTAAACATTCCTCTTCGCTTTGTCTTCGTTTGACAAATCCCTTATACTTTAAAATCTTATTTAAACTAAATTAACTATTCATTAATTTATTACATTAGATTAATCAGCCCAATCTAATTTAATTAAATAACCAATTACTGATCAAAACAGTTTGCTTGGTAAATATTTAGCCATGATTAACCCACTAATCAATTCTAACAAATCTTTTCATTTTGAATAAATAACATTTACTAATCCAAATAATTTCACTTGTATCGATTACTATAAAAATAATAATTTATTTCTAAATAATCTCATTTACTATTAAATAAACAATAATCGATTCTAACTAATCTTACTTAATATGAAATCAACCATAATCTATTTGTAAATATCTCATTTAATTGTTCTTAAAACAACAAATTCTTGTTATTAATCATTAAGTTATTCTCCGCCTACTTACTTATTAATCTTATTAATATAAGAATCCACTTTACCAAATCATTTAGTAAGTATGGTGAAACACGTGCTTCGCACACGGTGGGATTTTGGTAAAACAATAGCGGTTAAAACAAATGATACATTTATGGTTGGTTGTTGCCACTATCTTAATCGATATCATCTATTGATTTAATAAAAATAACGTTTGAATTTCCATTCAACGCTAATATCAACACAAGGTTTCAAAAGTCATTTGGGTTCAAACAGTGCATCTATATAAAACAAACAGTACATATAAATATTGAGGAATCCGGTTGGATTCCTCCAACCGGTTTCCTGCATCCACCGATGTTAGTCAACAATTAACACTGATTCCATACTAGGAAATATTATAATCGATGGAATCAGTCCAACCAATGATGTGTATATATGCAACGATATATAATTCAACCAATTTAATTGTAATCTACCGAAGCGACCATCACATAACGTTCAACCAATATTTAAAATATAATGATAATATTTTAAAATAGAACAGAGTTAGTGAATTTACTCACCTTTGCGCGTTAACCGTCAAAAACGATTTGCGTCAGTCGATTAAATCAGGCGTTCAGTTTTGTACCTTTCGAGCTTCGTGACCCTATACCGTTTTTCACGTTGTCATCGTCGCTCTCCTAAGTGATAAAACGTGAAACTTGGTCCATCATTTTTCCAGTTCAATCTTCCATCTCCAACTTCAATGCCGCCGTCACCTTGATAAGCTAGACCCTGCTTGACCGACCATGCTGGAACCACTTGCGCCAGCGACCGACAACGTCCGTGAATAAATGAAAACTCCTCCCATAGTCTTTCTTTTCTCACTACTTGCTTGACATTCATCCACACCCCTTTATATATTTTTATTTATTTTGACCAACGCAATTTTCTTTCGAACTCCTTTCGATCAGTGCGGATATCACCACGTTTCCATCTTCTCCTTCGAAATCCTACCTCAAATCAAGATCCAAGCTTCCTTTCCCTTAACAGTTTTTCAAACAAACAATTTCCTCCCTATGCACAATAACGTCACCGACCCTTCTCGAACCCCACCTCATATTCTCTGGCTACTTCACTTTTTCCATGTTCAACGTGTTGCATATGCACGTGTGACACCCCAATGTTATGTACCCTCACCAGCTTTGAATTACCACACACCACTTTCCTTTGGTTTCCCCATTCTATTCACCCAAACCCCATCCTTTTTCCACTACAGTATCTCCAACGCAAACTCCCAAAACAATCTCCTACCCGTTCATCCCTATACACTGTCACTTGCTTTAAGACATGCCACTCCTGTACGACCGCATGAAACACTCCCTCTTGAACAAATTTCCGCTCCAACACCTTATTTTGCCTCACGTATACACATCCTTGCACCGCACAAGCTCCCTGGGTTTTGTTTTTGGAAGAAAACAACGTCTCTTATATATATATATATATATATATTGATCGGCCATTGAAAACACGGCTTTTGAGTTCTTCAAATGAAGTGAAGGCAGCGTGCATTTAAATAGACGAGGATACTTGGATGGCAAGGAGTAGGGGAATAAGCAAGGTCCAGCTATGGTTGGCCAAGGCACAAGGTGATCAAATTATGTTTGCCTAAGTACATAACATGAATTCCTTGGCTGTCAAGGAAGTGTAGGACGATGCAAATCAAACGCTAGTAAGGTTGATGTGAAAATGCCTGGCAGAGCTATGGTAGGGTGAGGCTATGTGGAAAGAAGTCTGCACACGTACGTTTCTTTAGGTGTTGTTCAGGGTAGGTATTGAGTTGAAAACTCAATGGTGCAGTGCATGCACCTTAGGCATGAAGCTTACGGTACATAGGATGGGATGAAAGTATACATAGGTCTGCTGTTTTGAAATAACTCCTGCTGTGTGACATGTATGGCTTAAGAGTACACATTTGCATGTGCCCGGTACAGGTTGGGTGTCTGCATTATTTTATTGATTTGAAATTTCAGGGTATAAGTTTCGATACAGTATCTATGGGGTTTCAGGGTTCGGCTGTGCAATTCCTTCATTTTCCAACACTTAGGCGGCTTCGTAGCATCATTTTTGGGCAACTCTTACATAAGCGCTAAGCAGCACCATCGTGCACATACAACATCACTAAGTTATACAATTATAGTATAAGATTGGTTTTTCTGAATTTACGTGGGTAGGTGGAAAATCATAGGGAGGTGACTGTTCCTTTCCTTTAGCTTTCATTTTCAAGATGTGTCCTGAGCAAAATAATCGTACTCTATAATTTAAGGGAAATAGGTTTTAGGAGGTATGCTTGTTTTCCTTAGGATGGAGGTTTTCTTTTGATTTGCTTAAACACGCTGGTTGGCGTAAGCTTCTTCGTGAAGATACAAATGTTGGGATTTCCATAGATGCTACATGTGATATATAAGTAGATGTAGGTGAAGTAACGGTAATGATATGTTTATTATAAGTTTAATTAGCGTACTCCGCTACATACAATTTCATCCACTTACAGACTACCATGGACAGATATAAAAATATCATCATGTCCAGCGAGGTGCCACAATCCCAAAAATATAATAATATCGGTAGGTTAATTCATATTTTAAAACCCCAAAATATTGATATAAGGTGCAAAATACTACAAATAAAAAGTTGCATAGTAAATTAATTAAAAATTACAGTAAAATTCTAAAAATTAAATTATCACTACATCTCAAAAGAATCTTGTCAAAATTCGAAACCGATCTCTAATTATATCAAATAATCCGTTACGGTCGATATACGATTTCATAGTGACTTTTTGAATATTTGATTTGGACGTAACTCACAATCTATAACACGAAATCTTGGTTTTTCACTTCTGTTAGAAAGATACAGTTCAACAGATTCCAATGCTTCTTGTTTCGCAGAAATCCGATTTAAAACGAGTCCTGTACACTCAGTTGAAGTTCAAAACGTTAAATTACGAACTGCAGCGTCGTTATGAGCTCAATTATAATATATATTTTTATACATTCAACTTCATTTTAATTAATATATAAATCCACTTATATTATGAATTCAATATTTAAACTAATTTAAATATTCAAATATAACCCGATAAAAATGCGGGATGTTACATTCCTTCCCCCTTAAAATAATTTCATCCTCGAAATTGCTAAGAAGTGGAGATGCTCTAATTCTAACTCCTCACAACCTCCTTGGTTGAAATTTCATACTTTACATCCCCATAACTCAATCCTTGCATCGAATCTTTTATCCTTATATCAATAATTCTCTTATACTCAAGCCCTATTTCATTTCAACTTCCAGTTCCATCTCACTTCCAAATTCTTACTCAACAATCCAATTTCATAACCAAGCTGGGGCCCAATTCAAAATCTTATTTCACAAATTTAATTTCTTCATCAAACTAAATTCTACTCCCACACGATTTTTACTTAACTGTCTTCACTTCAATTCCCAATTTATTTGACTTAGGTAAATTCTCTATTTATTTACTTCATAAGTAAATTTTAAATTTCAGAATTCAAATTCCTGGGGTTTTCATTTCAAATCAGTTTGAAATCATATATATATTCATAACATAGCAATTCAAAACATTTGAATTTGCGAATAACTTATTTCAAAACAAAATCTTTTATAGTAATCTGTCACTTAGAAACTTGAAAATGAACACTGATGATGCGGCCGTCATCATCAAAATTTATTTTCCAGTAATCGAAGTGAGTTCAATACTATATTACTTTCAAAAACTCATTTTAAACACTTTATATTACATCAAAATATACTTTCAAAATGCTTTGGAAAACATTTCTAAATTCCCAGGATTTAAAATTCAAAATATTTAATCCTTTTCCAAATTCCCAGGGTTTGTTTCAATTCTGGATTTAATTTAATCCATTTAATTTCTCAAAACACATCATACAAGTTCTGATGGGTTATTTACGTAACCATCTTAACTATTATAATAACGAATATATCCCATATATAAAAAAAATTACCAATAATATATACTTTCTATATATCAAAATATATTTTGGGTAAAACTATTTAATTTACTCTGCTTTCAAAACAATACCATGTCGAATTACTCTGTTCAAGAGTTTAGAAACACCTATCGATACAGTTTGCAATCCAGTATCGACCAGAATTCATAAACCACTCGACTGACCAATCAACACAATATAAAACAGTTTTTATATTGATTTACAAATACGCGCTCATATATATACACTCATACTCAATCTAGAGTATTACTAACTCTATGTCTATTGAGTTACGCCACAGAGCCAAGGTAATCACTTAACCTTCAGCTTTGATACCACTGTAACAAACTGGGATTTTCGACTCCGAAAATCGATGCAAAACGCAGAGTCGACCAATCAGACATCGAAAACACCGGATCATTTAGAGAGAGAAGTTAGAGGGTGAGAATAGAAAGAAATAAAATTAGAATAGAAGAAGAAGAACACAGCTGAACATAATCAGAGTAATCATGAATCTCAAAGCGGAACGAATAAAATATATTATATAACATAGTCTTGAATACAAAATTTGTATCATACATACATACCATCATCAGAGCACAATACAATATTTGATACAGCGGAAACAACTCTAGATAACTAACGGTGAAGCCTCCTGCTTCCAGCTCCTCTAAGTGTATCTGTAAAAGCCTGAAACACTTGACTGCCCATACAAAATTTGGGCACCCTAGAGTTTAGGAAAAACAAAACAAAATAAACTCTGGGTCAGTCATGGGACTGGTGTGAGTAAACTCCAACCATATGGTTTAACTTCAAAAAAAATCTTTTGAAAGAAAAGGATAATAGTAAGACCAGTCCACACATAAACATGGACGGTTTTTACCTTACTATAACCGAAAATATTTTGATATCAAAATCCAGTGATATTATAATAATGTCTAATCAAGTAAATAACCAAATAGCAGAACGCTTGCATCTCACGCTCTACATACATAGTATAAAATCAAAAACCGCAGGGCGCTTATTAGAGATTGGATTCGAACTATGACAAGGTATGGGACCACCTTCCGATGATGTATCTCTAGAGGCGAATACACCTAGGTTCAACAAGAACGTCTTGCAACCCGGCCCACACATGACCGACCACTCATTTCGCTTGAGTGTATCGAATGTATATCACCAACGGTTGGGCTCAAACCACCGTTTCCTGAATGGGCAGAATCGATAGATTAAGAAACAAAAGGAATTTCTCTAGATAGGTGATTATACATCCTAATGGGAGCGACCCACATAGCCATGCTGCCTGCCCGATTTTTGTCATTTCCCGGTTATGAAGCTTGAGGCTACGTCTATCTTTTAGAACACCTGGCCACCATACACTTTGAATGCCACATCGTCAAACCCATTAAATCACTAGTTGATGTTCTCAAATATATCACGGGTATAAAATCTAAGAGAAACGAATTTCTCTGCCACCAGACGTAATACCTTGAAAAGATCGTCTTATGTGACCGTTAGGAATACTCTGTCAAACATTCGTCCATACAAGTTGTCATGGGACTGGACAAACTGAAAGCACCATCCTGAAACAGGACGACCCTTGCATTTCACTCCGTTTTCAATTTTCTTCAGCATAATCAAATTCGCAGCGCTTATGCCTATACAGAGTGGTTTCCGGATAATATATCCAACCGGTCTCTCCGTACTAACAACGATGGTCAAAACACTTCGATAGTCGGTTATTTAACTATCGAAGTACAAACAACATCCATTCAAACATCACACCTCGCTGGCCCTTTCTAATATTTTCCCCTTTCCTATATCTTCCTAGATATTTTCTCAAAGCTCGTTAAGCCCTTCATGCTCTGGAAAACATTTCCAAAAATTATAAACCCTTATTCTTCCATATTCTTGAAACTATATGTCGTTAACTTTCAAAAACATTTCTCGCTTTTACACACTTCTTATTTTTTTGTATATGCATTATCTATATTGGAAAATATTTCCAATTCCCAATATAACCCTTTAATTCTACAATGATTGCTTTTCAAACATAATTCACTTTAAACCGCGAATGTTATTTCTCATAGAAACTGATCTCATTAAATCAAACTAACTTGGTTTTAACAATAAATATCACTATCGATTATATACACACAATTCGACAAAGCCAAATCCAACTATATCACTTCTTCGGAAAGACATAATTATTTCCTTATTACTTGGCTAAGTGAGTTTTAAACCTCTCAAGGGAATAGTGTTGTATCTAATAATCATGCTTAAGCTTGGTCAGCAGTGCTAATTTATTATTATAGTTCAAAAACTTGTCATACGCTGTAATATTCTCCTTTATAACTAATCTCAACATAATAGTCACGCTTAAGCCTAGTCAACAACGTTATTTTATCACTATAGTTCAAATACTTACAATACGCTGCTATATTCCACTCTATAACTAATCTCAACATCTCTTTCCGTTACAAAAATCTTGACATCTCTTTCTGTTACAAAAATCTTGACATCTCTTTCCGTTACAAAAATCCTGACATCTCTTTCTGTTACAAACAAATACCATCCTTCGATAATAGTGAAGCCGTTCAAGTTGGGGTATTTTAATTACCTCTCAGACCTTGATCAACAACATTCTTACCTTAGAATAGATATAAGTTCGTAACTCTAACCCCTTGTACTTTAAAATCCGTAACGTGCTTCTTGCTATATTTTAAATATGGTTTTATGTCGCCATATCCTTATTTTGAAAAACTCTGTTATTTACATTAGCTTATACAAATCCATTTTTAAACATTTCTCTCCGCTTCGTCTTTCTTAGACAAATCCCTTATTAAACATTCCTCTTCGCTTTGTCTTCTTTAGACAAATCCCTTATACTTCAAAATCTTATTTAAACTAAATCAACTATTCGTTAATTTATTACATTAGATTAATCAGCCCAATCTAATTTAATTAAATAACCAATTACTGATCAAAACAGTTTGCTTGGTAAATATTTAGCCATGATTAACCTACAAATCGATTCTAACAAACCTTTTCATTTTGAAAAAATAACATTTATTAATCCAAATAATTTCACTTGTATCGATTACTATAAAAATAATAATTTATTTCTAAATAATCTCATTTACTATTAAATAAACAATAATCGATTCTAACTAATCTTACTTAATATGAAATCAACCATAATCTATTTGTAAATATCTCGTTTAATTATTCTTAAAACAAAAAATTCTTGTTATTAATCATCAAGTTAATCTCTGCCTACTTACTTATTAATCTTATTAATATAAGAATCCACTTTACCAAATCATTTAGTAAGTATGGTGAAACACATGCTTCACACACGGTGGGATTTTGGTAAAACAATAGCGGTTAAAACAAATGATACATTTATGGTTGATTGTTTCCACTATCTTAATCGATATCATCTATTGATTTAATCAAAATAACGTTTGAATTTCCATTCAACGCTAATATCAACACAAGGTTTCAAAAGTCATTTGGGTTCAAACAGTGCATCTATATAAAACAAACAGTACATATAAATATTGAGGAATCCGGTTGGATTCCTCCAACCGGTTTCCTGCATCCACCGATGTTAGTCAACAATTAACACTGATTCTATACTAAGAAATATTATAATCGATGGAATCAGTCCAACCAATGATGTGTATATATGCAACGATATATAATTCAACCAATTTAATTGTAATCTACCGAAGCGACCATCACACAACGTTCAACCAATATTTAAAATATAATGATAATATTTTAAAATAGAACAGAGTTAGTGAATTTACTCAACTTTGCGCGTTAACCATCAAAAACGATTTGCGTCAGTCGATTAAATCAGGCGTTTAGTTCTGTACCGTTCGAGCTTTGTGACCCTGTACCGTTTTTCACATTGTCATCGTCGCTCTTCTAAGTGATAAAATGTGAAACTTGGTCCATCATTTTTCCAGTTCAATCTTCCATCTCCAACTTCAATGCCGCCGTCACCTTAATAAGCTAGACCCCGCTTGACCGACCGTGCTGGAACCACTTGCGCCAGCGACCGACAACGTCCGTTAACAAATGAAAACTCCTCCCATAGTCTTTCTTTTCTCACTGCTTGCTTGACATTCATCCACACCCCTTTATATATTTTTATTTATTTTGACCAACGCGATTTTCTTTCGAACTCCTTTCGATCAGTGCGGATATCACCACGTTTCCATCTTCTCCTTTGAAATCCTGCCTCAAAGCAAGATCCAAACTTCCTTTCCCTTAATAGTTTTTCAAACAAACAATTTCCTCCCCATGCACAATAACGTCACCTACCCTTCTCGAATCCCACCTCATATTCTTTGGCTAGTTCACTTTTTCCATATTCAACGTGTTGCACATGCACGTGTGACACCCCAATGTTATGTACCCTCACCAGCTTTGAATTACCACACACCACTTTCCTTTGGTTTCCCCATTCTATGCACCCAAACCTCATCCTTTTTCCACTACAGTATCTCCAACGCAAACTCCCCAAACAATCTCCTACCCGTTCATCCCTATACACTGTCACTTGCTTTAAGACAAGCCACTCCTGTACAACCGCATGAAACACTCCCTCCAGAACAAATTTCCGCTCCAGCACCTTATTTCGCCTCATGTATACACATCCTTGCACCGTACAAGCTCCCTGAGTTTTGTTTTTGGAAGAAAACAACGTCTTATTTATATATATATATTGATCTGCCATTGAAAACACGGCTTTTGATTTCTTCAAATGAAGTGAAGGCAGCGTGCGTTTAAATAGACGAGGATACTTGGATGGCAAGGAGTAGGGGAATAGGCAAGGTACAGCTATGGTTGGCCAAGGCACAAGGTGATCAGATTATGTTTGCCTAAGTACATAACATGAATTCCTTGGCTGTCAAGGAAGTGTAGGACGATGCAAATCAAACGCTAGTAAGGTTGATGTGAAAATGCCTGGCAGAGCTATGGTAGGGTGAGGCTATGTGGAAAGAAGTCTGCACACGTACGTTTCTTTAGGTGTTGTTCAGGGTAGGTATTGACTTGAAAACTCAATGGTCCAGTGCATGCGCCTTAGTCATGAAGCTTACGGTACATAGGATAGGATGAAACTATACATAGGTCTGCTGTTTTGAAATAACTCCTGCTGCGTGACATGTATGGCTTAAGAGTACACATTTGCATGTGCCTGGTACAGGTTGGGTATCTGCGTTATTTTATTGATTTGAAATTTCAGGGTATAAGTTTCGATACAGTATCTATGGGGTTTCATGGTTCGGCTGTGCAATTCCTTCATTTTCCAGCACCTAGGCGGCTTCATAGCATCATTTTTGGGCAACTCTTACATAAGCGCTAAGCAGCACCATCGTGCACATACAAAATCTCTAAGTTATACAAAATTTTCCATTTTTATTATAGTATAGGATTGGTTTTTCTGAATTTTACGTGGGTAGGTGGAAAATCATAGGGAGATGACTGTTCCTTTCCTTTAGCTTTCATCTTCAAGATGTGTCCTGAGCAAAATAATCGCACTCTATAATTTAAGGGAAATAGTTTTTAGGAGGTATGCTTGTTTTCCTTAGGATGGAGGTTTTCTTTTGATTTGATTAAACGTGCTGGTTGGCGTAAGCTTCTTCGTGAAGATACAAATGTTGGGATTTCCATAGGTGCTACGTGTGATATATAAGTAGATGTAGGTGAAGTAACGGTAATGATATGTTTATTATAAGTTTAATTAGCGTACTCCGCTACATACAATTTCATCCACTTACAGACTACCATGGACAGATATAAAAATATCATCATGTCCAGCAAGGTGCCACGATCCCAAAAATATAATAATATCGGTAGGTTAATTCATATTTTAAAACCCCAAAATATTGATATAGGGTGCAAAATACTACAAATAAAAAGTTGCATATTAAATTAATTAAAAATTATAGTAAAATTCTAAAATTTAAATTATCACTACGTCTCAAAAGAATCTTGTCAAAATTCGAAACCGATCTCTAATTATATCAAATAATCCGTTACGGTCGATATACGATTTCATAGTAACTTTTTGAATATTTGATTTGGATGTAACTCACAATCTATAACACGAAATCTTGGTTTTTCACTTCTGTTAGAAAGATACAGTTAAACAGATTCCAACGCTTCTTGTTTCGCAGAAATCCGATTTAAAACGAGTCTTGTACACTCAGTTGAAGTTCAAAACGTTAAATTACGAACTTCTGCGTCGTTATGAGCTCGATTATATTTAATATATATTTTTATACGTTCAACTTCGTTTTAATTAATATATAAATCCACTTATATTACGAATTCAATATTTAAACTGATTTAAATATTCAAATATAACCCGATAAAAATGCGGGACGTTACAATTTAAAATTAATTTTAATATTTTATTTGACTAAAAACAGGGTCAGTAAAATTTTGGAATCCATTTATAAGCTCAGAATTTGAATATTGATATTTCAAAGCTATAATGATCACTTATAAAAAGACCATTTTTCAGACAGTTTCGAAATTTGACAAAACCACTTTTATTGGATCCAAAATATCGAAATATGTCAGGAATTAAATTTTCAACCCTAACGTTGTTTGTATGTAGAAGAACGACATATAAACATACGTTGAAAATTCAGTTTGAATTCAAATTTAACTCAAAATAAAGCCAATTTTCAAACAATCTCCAAATTAGACGAAGCCAGGTTCGTTTGAACCATAACTCCATAACATAGTGAGATTTCAAGTTTCTAAATTTTTGGAGGTTAACGTTTGGTAGTGCGACTAGAATGAAGGTTGTAAGTAGTAATTAATACACCTACCATTTAATTCAATTCATGAATAGTGTAGAGCCGATAGAAATTAGACAATTGAGTATCTCTTTCTTCAACATGTCACCCTCCCCTTAATTGGTGCCTCCATGATTTGATTTAGAGCTAATTAAGTTTAATTAGCGTAACGGTATCATTCACTTCACTAAACCTAAACTAAAGCTTCCAAAGAAACGAAAAATGGTGCCCTCTTCCTCCATGGCTCCCTTCCACCGCCGCCTAGTGCCCCCCCTTCGCCACTCCCTCTGCCTGTTGACGTCAACAGCGCTAAGGGTGAGCATTATTTGGTTAAACCAAACAAACCAACAAACCAGTTTATTTTGGTCGGTTTGATTTTGTTTTGAAATTAGATCAGTTTGTAATCGGTTCGAAACATATTTAGTTTGGTTATTGTTTTAGGGGGTTCTTACTGACACTCTAAATATTATTGGGGGGTGGAGGGCAATTTAAAAAGAAAAAAAAATTTGTTAAGGGGAGTATCAATGCAAAGAGCACCTCCTTAACAAATAATGTTTATTTTACAAAATTAGCCTTCTTTACAAGAATTCTTTTTTTTAATAAAAAAAATTGTACGGTGTATTAGTCGAACTGCATCAGATTTTTATATCAAATCATCAATAATCTCATTTGTTGATCGTTTTTTTTAAATAATTTCATTTCTCATTTGTCGATCTCTTTTTTAAAATAATTTAATTTCTCATATGTTAAATTATCAATTATCTCATTTGTTTCACATTCTTCGTTTGCACCATTATTTCTCCCTGAAAGATCACTATTCGTTTGCAAATAATTTAGAGATTTGTTTTTTTTTGCATTTGAAATTGATTGGGATTTGGGACGGTAATTGATGTTATTATCAGGGTAATGTAAAAATTAAGTACGTGACTCCCTTTAACATTCATTTTATGATTGGAGTGTTTTTAAAATTTGACCTCCCTTTAATAATATTTGGAGCATCAATAACAATGCCCTTGTTTTATCCGAATTAACCAAACTTGTATGATACTTTCAAAATTCTCGATATTATAATAAACATTTTAGGTTAGTTTAGTTATCAGGTAAATTTTAATCATCACATACGTGCCAAAGTTACTTTTAAAATTCATAAGAATCATAAATAATAATACTTTAATCATATATTTATATTTTTATCAAATTATAGTTAATATTACAAGCTTAAAGTCTAAAATATTTCTAGTAGGGTTAAATTGGATAATCAACCGAACCAACCAAACTTAATTTGGTTGGTTTGGTTTGATTTTCATTTTTATCTAGTTCAATTCGATTTGACAATTTTTACCATCGAATAAACCAAACCAACTAAACGCCCACCCCTAAGCAGCGCGCCTCTCCATGTCAACCGCGCCCCCTCCCCTCTCTCCTTTTCTCTCATCCTTGATATCTTCCAAGTTGCAAATGTGCTCCATTTATAAGCCTACACCCTCTCTACTACCCTTAGCTACCCTCTAGTTTGACTTACAAGCTGTGACAACCCGTGTTCCGACATACCGATTTTTTTTCTAGAAATCCAGTCCATCGAAACTGAGTTGGTTTGCTCTGGTATCCTGCAGAAAAATACAGAGACATAAAACATGTCAGAGTTCAGAAAAAATCTCACAGCGGAAGGGAAATATAGTGTAATTAAGATATAGCTTTACCTTATCAATAATACTGCTAAACCAGTATCAAAAGCTATACAGTCCCTGTCATGAAACTAACCTGCGAATGTTATGAGGAGAGGGTCAGAACATAAGTTCTGTGTGAATGAATTTAAATCACACTTCCTGGATAATACTACATATACCGTTCAGTTACATTCTCTCTCTTAGTAGGTTATTCGTGTCATTAGCACTCAAGGCTTTCACACACACATCGTACCCATCTACTCCTTAGTAGATTAACCTAATATAATGTATATGCAGTTACCCCCAAACTGAGGTACACCCCGTGGCACCCCACTCGCACGGTCTCCTCCGTGATATCACAGTAACAAAATAACATAAGATAAGGTAACGTAAGATAAACTGAGTATGCTATCATGTCCATTTCTATTTCTCTGCAACTACTAGCCTCATGCACTCAAAATAAAATGATCCCATCATCGATCGGCTTCTACTCGCAGATATTTATTATTTGTAACGACCCGTGTTTTTGCCCGTCAAATATATAATTTAATTTATTTAATTCAATTATTATATTTGGAATATCGATGTGATTTAATATTTAAATCGTCGCTTTAAACAAAGTTGAACTATATATTATGTATAATATAAATAGAGCTCGAAATGGCGCTGTAGTTCGTAATATTTGGTTTTGAACTTCAACTGAGAGTACAGGATTCGATATAGTTCGGATTTTTGTGAAACAAGACACGTTGGAACCGTATTGACGATAATTTTCATATGAAAGAGAAAAATCCAGATTTCGTGTTATAGTTTGATAGTTATGGCCAAATCAAATTTTGAAATAGTCGCTATGGAAAACCGTTATTTAATTATAGGCCTTTAAAATGGCCGTTTTGCAAATGGACTCAGATTTCGACGAAATCAGTTTCATTGGAACCGTATCGTTAAATTATTGTACGGTGTTAGATGGCGTGGCAAACCAATGTCATATGTGGCCATGGTGGCCGTAAACGCCCGTTCAAATTATATAGCGCGCATTCAAATAAATATAAGGAGTATTTGGGCGTAACTTGAGCAGACGATCAAATTAGGCCGCGGAACCAGTTCCATTGAGTTCGTATCATCGATTAGAGTCAGGATAGGTATATAGTTTGTTATTTTTAGAGATCGAAAAATTTGGCGTTAAAAAGGGTAGGGCGGTTCGGGGTAAAAATAGCCTACCGGGGAAACAGTCTTAGAATGCGACGAAACTAGTGCTGTTGGGTTCGTATCGAAAAGTTATTGCAAGATATCAAGGTTTCAAGTTGATTCGATTTAGCTGGTGGTCGTGGTAAGTTAAAAAGCGTGTTTATTTCTGGTTTCATAATGGAATTTTTTTCCATACGATCTCGGATTTCGACGAAACTTGTCCCATTGAATCCGGAATATCTTTTTACACCAAGATTAGCCTTTTTATCAGAAAACAAAAATTGTATGTGGTGGTTTTTAACACGATTTCTCAACGACGAAGTTTCGTTATAATATAATATTAATATTTTCAATCCCACTTTTGTACTATGGTGTTTTTCTTCTTTTCTGGACGTCCAAAATTTCCCATTTACTTGCTCTTCAAATTTATCCAATCGTGCCACCCTATATATACATGAAGTGACCTTATGAAAAACTGGACACCGAAAATACACTGTTTCTCCCATTCATATATATTATAGTACAGACGGCTGAAATGAAAACTGTAACTCGGCTGGTCTGTATTTTCACTTCAATTTTCACCTCAAACCAAGTCTATTAAAAACACACAGCAGAGCTTGGAAAACACAAAGCAACCATTCGATGTGTCCCTTCAAACTAATCTACCCTAAGGCTATACATGCAGCACTGGGTATGAATTTCCTTTTCAACAGACAAGTATTAATCGAATTAACTCAAGCACATGCTACTGCAAACCCCAGGTATTTCATGCGCAAATAGGACTGATGTTGAAAGCAACTTCACATACCTCATCCTACTTTGTTGCTATGAAAGGGAACAACTCGTAGCTACCCGAAATGAAAATTCAAGGCAGACGCTCGCCGACCTACACCGGTAATCTATAATCTACCCTTGGCATTGATGGGACATTGTTTCTATCTGTTATCCTCTCCCTCTATAAATACACGTTCATTTCTTCCTTTTGCCAAGGTAAGAGAAAACTTAAACATTCCATTTCTCTAACTCCCTTCAGCAAGAATGTAAACCGAACCCCTTTCACAAAACAAAATAAAAAAAAATCCGTTAAAACAAAAGGGGATAGATGAGCCGAGGACTTGCGGTGGAGTTTTGCAATACGTGAAGGAGGGCGCGGGTTCCATTGTCTTCACGTGGAAAAGGCCTGGGAAGGGAATCTTGTGTGAAGAAATGGGAGTGTGGACTTGCTGAATGAATGGAAGTGAACCGCGAACAAGGGTTGTCCAACGCAAAGGGCTAGTGGGATGATGACAGTAAGAACGTAGAGCGGATGGGAGAAGTTATATGAGAGGATGAGTGGTACTGGTATCAACCGAAATCTTGTTCTAATATAATTAAATTTAGGTGGTTAAGAACTAAGTATAAATTAAATTATACTAACTTAAGTATGGATTTATGCAGGCGCTGATGGTTTATAAGGGAAGCAAAGGTAACAAACAGACGGGAAAGATTTCAATCGGACTGATGAACCGTGTACCAATGTAGTAATCTACCGTTAGTAATTAAAAGTTTTAATAAGATATGATTTAACTAATAAATCCTATTATGAACCATTAACTAAATGTTGTGCAGTGATCGATTCATGACGGAGTTTGAATCTGAACTGCAGGATACGGGGAACACGAGGGAACAAAGAAGGTAACCGGTCAAACTATTTAATGAAGTAATTAACCAACGATTATTTTTAGTTAAGAGTAATTAATTATTAAAAATATATTTGTAAACTCACATTAGTTATAATTCATGTGTTGTTGGCAGAAATTAAGGAAAAAAAACTATGTTGTGAACGTAGCAATGATCGCTACATTCCAAACTGACATGGACAAAGCTGGAGCTGGAATGGTCTAAGTAGGACGCTACCGTAATTTAATTAAATTAAACGCTTGTTTAATTTAATTAAAATGAATCATTTTGCCAACAGAGAGAAATCAAGGTGAGTTAAACTCACTCAGTTTCCCTATTTATATTTTATATAAATTGGGTTTTTATTTTGTGTGCTCTGCTTGCCAATAATTGACTGTTCGCTAATTATACATTTGTTTGTTGATTTAACTGATGAAATTAAACCGTGTTTAATTTCAGTGAATACCAAACCGTTATTTTAACGATTGGTTCCAATAAAGGTAACTCACCTTGGTTGGTCACGTTTATTTATAAACGTGTTTAAATGGTTGAATTGTTTGAATTGCTTGTAGTTGATGTTGAATGGTTGCTATTTAGTGTTATCAGTTAAACAAAACTGAATGATCTGGTTTGTGATAACCGTTTGAATACAGGGAAGAACAAGTTGGAGGGACCCAACCGGATCCCTCAAATGTATTATTTTTTCTCATATTTTCAAATATGAGCTGATCTGTTTGTATGATTGATTGGATGCTTGATTATTGACTGAATATTCAACAGTTTGTTTTGTTTAAACCAATGGGCGGTATTGGTTGAGTATTTGGCAGCGTATGGCCTATAAAATCAATCGGTTTATAATTATTGATTCACCGTCAGGTGAGTCGATAGAAATGAAGTTATAGAATTTATTATATAACTGGAGTTGGATTTTGAATATATTATTTTGAATAAAAGTTATAATAGGGAATTAAATAAATATTTTATTTATTTAAGACTTTGATTGTTATTAAATTATTTTATAAAGTAAATGCTGACGTTAATCAGGTTTACGAGTATGAGAACAAGTAATGAATCGAAGGATTAAACTTTGATAATTGTTTGTAAAGAAAACAATTAATGGGATTATTTAAATTAATTATATTTTTAATTAATTTAAAGTGAGGATTAATTGGAATCGATTAACGAGATAATCGAGTTTTGAGTAAATTAAATCGACCGTTTGAATTGGAATTTGATTATCAAAATTTATGTGTTTTGATTTGAATAGTTTAATAAATATTGTTTAAATTTAAATAAGGTTTTAAAAAGGGATTTACCATTTAATTTTGTTATTAAAGAAATTAACTACTCATGTAGTTAATGATTGAAATAAATTATTATTAATAATAATTTAGACAATTACTTTTCAAAAGTAATTGAAGTGAAATGAAATCAAAGGAGATTGGAAATAAGCGAATCTGGGTAAAGAACTGAGTTATAGGGTTGTTTAACCAAATCCAATAGATAAATGGAATTTGTTTGTGACTAGAATGAAAAATTGATTACAACTTATGTTTATCGGAGGATAAGAAAGTTGTTGATCAAGATCTGAGAGGTAATTAAAATACCCCAACTCGAACAACATCGGGATTATCTGAAGATAGTATTAGTTGGTAATCGTAAGAGACGTTAGTGGATATATTTTGAAAATCTAAACAGCGAATTTAGCGCTGTTGTTATAATATATGTTTTGTAAGTCTAAAATAGGGATTGTAGCGTTGTTGCTATGGTAAATGGATTGTAAACCTAAACAGCGATTATAGCACTTTTGTTTTGTAAATCTAAATAGTAATTATAACGCTATTGTTATAACATATGTGCTATAAATTTCTTTGTTAAAACTAATGGATTTCTGAATTTAAAAGATGATTTGAAGGAAGAATTAAGTGGGAAATTGAATATAGTTATTCGAGCTAGAGTTAGTCAAACATAGTTTTTTTCAAGATGAGTGCCATTTCGTACGACTGCTAGCGTAATTCGCAGGGCAGCAGATAGCCTACGGCGGTCGGATGTTTCCTGAGGGAATCAGGCGTAACCATTGTGATCGCTGCGATCTAAAGTCAAGCGAATGGAATTAAGTCGAATATCAGTTAATCAATTGGAGTTAATCGATTAGAGATAAGTCGAATTAGAGTTATTCAAACATCGTATTTTGAATATTAAAAGAGTTGAGTTTTTAATGTAACAAAAGTAAACCAGTTTGTTAAAGGCCAGGTGATGCTGAATACTTAACTAGTGAACTCATTGGGGTGTCATGTTTGAAAACACTGAGTATTTTGATAGTTAAAACACCGACTATCAAATAGGTCCAATGCGATTGTTGGTATGGATAGACCGGGATCGAATTTATATTTGAAAACCATTCCGACCAACAAATACGTGAAGATACCAGAAGAGGTTCAAGATGGAGCATTGAAGACCGTGGGTTTTCATAAACGGAAGAACCACTAATATTCTCTGCCTGGCAAGTAGAGATAAACTGTGATTCTGTCGTGGTTGGAATCTACGGGTTGCAAGGACTTCTCGCTACTAATCCATGGGGTGATTCCTATTTTGGATGCCGTAGGAGAGTGACTTCGGTTCATCCTGTTCCTGGATGACTTGCATGGACGGATGTCTGACAGAGTATTTCCAAAGGATCACGTACGTTGATTTCTTTAAACGTACGATAGTTGTTGGCGGGGAGTTGTCGTTCTCTTAGCTTCCAGCTAGAGTATTTTTGTGGACGTCAATTAGTGATATCTGACGGATCTGACGATGTGGCATTCAAAGTGAATGGTGACCAGATGATCAGAAGTTAATTCTGGCCTCAAGCCTCATCAACCGGGAAATGACAAAAATCGGGCAGGCAGCATGGCTATGTGGGTCGCTCCCATTAGGGTGTATAATCACCTATCTAGAGGAAGTCCTATTTGTTTCTTAAATCTATGTTTCGATGCTGTCCCTTTTCGGGAGACGGTTGCTGATCCCAACCGTCGGTGATATACATTCGATACACTCAAGCGAAATGAGTGGTCGGTCATGTGAGGGCCGGGTTGCAAGACGTTCTTGTTGAACCCAGTGTATTCGTCTCTAGAGATACACTATCGGCAGGTGGTCCCATACCTTGTCAAGGTCGGAATCCAATTTCAAATAAGCGCCCACGGTTTTGATTGTATTCTATATATGTGGAGCGTGAGATGCAAGCGTTCCACTAGATTGTTATTTACTTGTATTTAGACATTATTATAATACCAGAAAAGATATTGGTTTCAAAAATGTTTTGGGTTATCGTAAGGTAAAAACCGTCCGTGTTTATGTGTGGATTTGGTCTTACGATTATCCTTTTCTTTGAAAAGGTTTTGAACTTTAAAATCATGATTGGATGGTTCACCCTTATTACTGTGCGAGTTTATCTCACTCTGGTTCACCAGACTGACCCGGTATTTTGTAAATGCTCGGGTTAGACCGGGTTGTACAGGTTCAGGTTATCGACTGCTATGAAGAGACGAGCTGGAGTTGTTCGGACGTATGATATTACTACTTTTCCGCTGTGTGTTGTATATGGGAACAGGCTATTATAACTGTCCCATGGTATGATGTACTCTGATACTGTAAGTATTTTAAAGCTTTCAATAAAGATTATTTCTGTATTATATTTTGTTCCGCTGCGATGTGAGACTCTGTGTGGTGTTTCTTCTTCTTCTTCTATTCAATATTTCTACCTTATCTATTCTCACCCTCTAACTTCTTTCTATTAATGATCTGGAATGTTCGATGTCTGAATGGTCAACACGGTAGTTTGATGTTGATTTTCGGAGTCGAAAATCCCAGTTCGTTACATTATTTGTGTCATTCGACCCCGCTTGTTTGTAGATACCTGTGTTGGTCCCACCATGGGGTATATCAATCCCTATAGTGGCAACCCGACACAATTCAAAATGCACAGTGTATGACTACTGATGCCCAGTTCCCGCTTTTTCCATTATGAGGTACGTGCACGCCAGTACTCCGTCGGAACTTACACTGATGCACCACCCGCCGTTGTTTTGACCGCTTATAATCAGCCCAGTAATCGTGCCCCACCCTGCCTAGTTCAGGGTATCGTGATACATCTATGTGGGTTACTGCTGAAATGGGTCCCCGTTACTAGGGTTTCCTAATCAACATGTTATAATGGTTAAGTGTTCCCAATTTGACCTAACCCCATCCATCTGTTTAATTATCATGTTGTATTGGTTAAGTTTGTGGGCCTATATATATACTAATATTACCCACCAACCCGATATGTACTTAACCCCTTCTGCTGATTTAAGCATGTTTATTTAATGGCTAAGTTTGTGGGCCTATATATATTAATATTACCCACCTACCCAAAGTTTACTTAACCCTCCCACTTATCAAGTCAATATGTACTGTTAGTTAAGTTTGCCTTAACCCTATCCACTTTGCTCATGTAATATTGGTTAAGTGTTGTCTATTCACATTAACTTAACCTACCCACACATCATGTTATAGAGGTTAAGTGTTTTCTTATTAACTTAACCCTACTCATTCATCATGTTATATTGGTTAAGTGTTTCTCATTAACTTAACCGTACTCATTCACCATGTTATATTGGTTAAGTGTTTCTTATCAACTTAACCCTACTCATTCATCATGTTATATTGGTTAAGTGTTTCTTTTTAACTTAACACTACTCATCCATCATGTTATATTGGTTAAGTGTTTTTTATTAACTAAACCCTACTCATTCATCATGTTATATTGGTTAAGTGTTTCTTATTAACTTAACCCTACTCATTCTTAGCATGTCTTGTTTATTAGCATTAATTCGTTCCTTAATGCCTTAACCTCTCACATTAGAACTGTTGTTTGCGATTGCTCGATGTGTCGGGCGGTTCCGGGCAGACTTCTACCGCAAACTTATTCTAACCTCGGGTTTTTCTTGGGCATGATGCGCCAACCTCTCACATTAGATCTGTTGTTGTGGTTGTTGGATTGTGTCGGGTGGTTCCGGGCAGCCTTACACCACAACTCAGTCTAACCTCGGGTTAGGCATGTTCGTCTTTTTATTTAATTTACATATTTTCCATTCATGTTTATATGTAAATTATCCCTAAGTGTTATCATTCAAGTCATGTCCCATTTACCATTTAATTCATGTCCATAGTTCTAGGTACACAAATTATACCATTTCATGCTATTAACCATTTACATGATTTTGAACCAATCTATGCCAATAGCATATAATTTAAATTTGGCATAAAACAACCTAAATTTAATTTAGTGTACAATTGTGAACTTGTATTTTAGTTGGATCCAATTAACATAGATCTAAACATATAAAACATGTGGATGTAAACATATATGAACATGGCTTAGCTTATGGATTTGTATATAACACATCATAAAAGAATCACCGAATTAATATACAACATGGTAGGTACAATTGTCTCAAAGACATAGGTGATTTCAGATTAGTCACAATGTTAAATATAAATCAAAATTGTTTTGTAGTGTCCCAAAAATTCGGTACCATTTGAGCTGACCCAATAACACAAGTCCAACCCAAATTGCACTGGAAACCAAAAAACTAATAGAAAGAAAATAGAGGGTGAGAATAGATAAGATAAAAACTTAAAATAGAAGAAGAAGAAGAAGAAGAACATACAACATCAGAGTAAACACGAATCTCACAGCGGAACGAACAACATATAATAGATAACATATCTTTGAAATAAAATCAGTATGTGTATACAGTACCATTATTAGAGTATAACACTTACAACACAGTGGAAATAACAATAGCTATATAATCCTGAAGCCTTCTGCTCCATCTCTTCAAGTATCTGTAAAATCCCGACTATGTAACAATCCGGAAATTCTGAGCCAATTTAAAATTTTAAATTGGCAATTTTAATGAATTTTGAATATTTAAAATGAATTATTTTAAATAATGACGACGAGAAATTTATTTTGAATATAATTAGAACGTATATATTTATATAGATCGTCGTTAGGGTATAAATATTTTTTTAAATATAAAAGGAATTGAAAATGGCGCGGTAGTTTGAAAATTCGATTTCAAATTTCAAATGAATGTACAGGATTCAAAATGTTCCGGATTTTAGCGAAACCAAAAATATTAGAATATAATTGAGAATATCTTTCCAACGAATCCAAAAAATCGAAATTTCATAGCGGGAATAGAAAGTTATGCCCAGTTGAAATTTCAGAATAGTTGCTATAGAATTTTGAGCCCTTAAAAATGGAAATTTTGCAAATGACCTCGGTTTTCGACGAAACCACTTTTGTTGGATCCGGGATATCAAATTATTGCTAGGTTTCAAAATTCATAATTTTCTGAATCAATATGTAAGTGTGGCGAAGTTAAACGTGTTTTAACAGTTTTAGTCAATTCCGATCGACCAGAAAATGACCATTTTTCAAATGGTCTCAGAATTCGACGAAATTAGTTTTGTTAGGACCGTATCGTCAATATGAAGCTAGAAAATATTTTTCGGGCATTTTTAGAGTTCGTATGTGGCCCCGGTAAATTGAGATGTGCGTTCAAATTCAATATATAGAGTTATATTTTGATTTTGACGAAAACTCGTCGAAACAGCCGAATCGGCTTACGATACATAGCCCATTGTGTTCGGAATGGGGGTAATTAGCTAGGGACGACAGTCGGTGGGTTCGATTTCGAGTTCGAAATAAAAAGTTGCTTTTTTGGAATTTAAAAATAATATATATATATATATATATATTAATATAACCCTCACCCCTCATACTCTCCCTCCCCGTTGACCATTCAGAAAAAAGAAGAGAAAAAGACGGAGCACCAGTCGCGCCTCCAGGTGGAGCGCTGACGCGCCCTCCAGTGCGCCGCCTCGAGCGCGAGCCCCCCTCTCTCGCGTGTTTCCCTCTTCTTCTCCACGCGCCTCCCCCTTTCCTTTCCCCCCTCCGCTTCAGCCCGAACCGTGCCCTCCTAAGGCCCCACCGCCGCCGGCCAGAGCACCTCACCCGCCACTGCGATCCCCCTACCTCCTCCCCAGCGTACTGCGCCCCCTTCTCCCTCTTCGTACAACAACAGTAAGTTTTTTTTTTCCAGTTTTAGTTAATTTAGTTTTTATATACTTAGTTAGATTAATTTGGTTATTAAATAAAATCTGATCTCTTATTTATTTATATGAAGTTAGCATTTTTATCAATATAAAGATCTAATCTTTTTATTTTAAGTTATGATTTTTATGAATGTAAAAATCAGATCTTTAGCTTTATAAAGATATGATTTTTGACTATGTAAAGACTCGATTTTTAACTATAGAAAGGTTAGATTTTTAAAAACAAAAAGAAATGATTTTTCATAGCAAAAAGAAATGATTTTTCATAGTAAAAAGAAATGATTTTTATACATACAAAGATGTGATCTTTAATTTATCAAGTTATGATTTTTATCTATGTGAGGAAGCGATAAAAATGTGATTTTTAATATAGCGATGGTAAAAATATGATTTTTAACATATACCGCGTGAAATAGATCTCGTTGGAAAGATGACAAAGATTTCCTACATATGAAGAGTCACGGCGTTTGGTTTAGCTTCTCGGTGAGAACTTAACACTTTATATCTTGTTTTCTAGTTAAAAATATATATAGGATGCAGACAATGCTTAGCAGCACCCAACACCCGTCGTCCACAGACCATGGATGACTTGTTTGATTTTGTTGTGTGGTGAAAATTAATTGTGGTGTGAAATGAATGAAAATATATTCATGTGTTGAAATAAATTATTTATCGTTAAAAATATAATTTTTAATGTGAATGTTAATAAATAAATATTCGTTTACAAATCGAACGATTTGTTTATGTACACCCATGTGAAGGATATTGATTGGGATGATAAATTTTACACGTCGCCCAACTACACAAATAATATTCAGTGTTTGTGGATTGAAACCCCATACGGGTGTTGGGATGATATTTGACGTACTCTAATCCCAATTGTTTAGTGGTATGTCGATCGTTTAATTGACAGACTATGTAAGCGTTAATTAGTTATATTTAATGCTTTTGTTGTTGTGTGGTGCACTCTGGATGATGGTTGATCATTTATCGTTGCTATTATATACATGTGTTGTATGGAATCCATATAATTAACATTATATGGTAATTGAGTGGGTCTCATTCCAATTTAGAAAATAAAGATTATAATAAATATTCATGTGTTGAATAAACAAAATAGTCATGTGTTGACGATACTCATGTGTTGAGAATATTCATGTGTTGAAACTATTCATGTATTGAAACTATTCATGTGTTGAATAAAATATTTATACAATAAAATTCACATTTTTATTGTAAGTAACAATTAATAAATAAAATATTTATACAATAAAATTCACATTTTTATTGTAAGTAAGAATTATGGACATAAGTATATTTGGAATTTATTTACAAATTTTGAATAGGGATATTAATCCATTGTGGGGTTAAATAAAGATGTGTAATAATAAACCGCCTAAGACACGAGGTTAGACTCGTTTGTGGTGTAAGACTGCCCGGACCCGCCCGGCAAATCCAACAGCCACAAATGCCAGTTTAATGTGAGAGGTTGAAGGCATGAATTAAATGCGTAACAGTTGTAAAGACACGAGGTTAGGCTCGTTTGTGGTGTAAGACTGCCCGGACCTGCCAGGCAAATCCAGCTGCCACAAATGCCAGTCTAATGTGGTAGGTCTTTACAAGGTTACGGTGTTAATGAATTAAGAAACACTTAACCAGATAAACATGTGGTGGGACAAGAGGGGGTTAAGTGGGTGCCTTGGGTGGCATGTGGAAATTAAGTGGGTGCCTTGGGTGGCATGTGAAATACGATTAGATGCACTTAACCAAGATTGAAACATGTAAGAACACATGAATAAGAATGGGGTTAAGTGGGGAAAAACCTTAGAGGGGATCAAGCATAGGTGGAAAGCTTGTGTCATGCATGGGGGCCCTTTTCAAACTAGTAACCCATTAAGTATCTTTGTGGGCTCGACCCAAGTCGAGGACGGGACACGCGTACTGGGTTTGATTGTAAGACGTCAAAACGGGTTAGCGGTGGCTACGCAAGTCCAACGGGGTCATATGCACGTGTGGGCCCGGGCTAGTAGGTAAGACGTTGTTGCATCATGTAGATATAAGCCATGCATCTTGGTGGTATCGGGTTGCCACTTTAGGGATTGATACACCCCACTATGGGGCCAGCACGGGTATCTACGAGTTAGGGAGCCAATCGAATGGGGGTAGTGGGTACACCAATTGGAGATAGGGGCAGACGACACCTCTGAAGGCAGCTAGGGGTACACGAAACTACCATTATCATTATTAAGTTCTATAGGCGGGATCAACTTTTAGGGTGTTTGGTGTGGTGTCGTGTAGTAATTATCTTATAGTGATTGGGTACGCCTTTAACATTACCTTTGTTCATATGATTCCCTTTGTTTACTTTGTCATACCCATTTCTTCACAGTCATTTTCTTATTTTCCAGCTTATTCCTATTCCTAGTTACTGAATGATTATATTGTTAAAGTTATTGCACTTGCTAGACTTTGTGTCTAACCCCCTTTGTTTCCACCTCTTTTCTTCCTCCCCCCCCCCAAGGTGCTCAGGGTGGGACTAGTACTAGTGGAGCTTGATTTTGGACAGCTTTATCTCTTTCTTTGGAAGTTGCTTGGATCGCTGAAGTAAAAGTTCAGCCTATCTTATTTATGTCTATTTTATGTTGGGGTTATGTCTTCCGTTTTCATGTACTCTGATTTAATCAAGATGGATATTATGTACTTGACTCTAGTCTTTGGGTTTTTGTTGATGTAACCAAACCTATTTGTTTACCGCTGCAATGAATGAAGTTTTAAATTTTTAAGTACTGTTTTATATCTGTCTTGTTGTTAAGTTTCTGTTCTATACACACTTGAAACGCTCCATGGAAGTTAATGCATTCCCTTTGTGAGTGACATTAATGGACGTGGGGTGTCACATAATCCCCTTACATTGAGTACACACACACGCGCTTGCGCGCAGCGCACACACATATACATACATATACATATATATATATATATATATATATATATATATATATATATATATATATATGCTAAGTAAGTTATTAATTTAAAGCTAAGTAAAGGGGTAAATTGTGTGCCCGACAACAAGTGCACCTTTATTTAGTTGGTTGCGCAATTTTATTATTATTGTTGTGGGTGATTGGGATGCGCTGTGATGGTTACTTGTGTGAAATTAAACATGCACCATTGGATAGTGAACCATGTCTATGGACTACACGACATGGAATATACTTAGGACTGAATAGCATAACATATTCATAATAAGCATGTTATCATTTTCTTATATGACAAGGTTTGGATGACCATATGAGAATGTAAGTATTTGATGCTTGTATGGCGATGACTTAATTACTGATGGACTCGAGGACTATATCATGGATTGATTATGGACTTAATAAACATATAACGATAAATTGCAGGATTTAATAATAAAACCCCATCATTGGATCTTGAGATGATAGAAACATACACGTCTCTCTTGTACGTAGATACAACAAATGGATCGCGACTTATCCCCATCACAGGGTCAAGGGATGATTTTTTACACATCTCCCTAAGGTGTAGATAATTCAGAATTGTTCTGTTTGGGTTGTGTGTATATGTATATGTGTGTATATCTGTATATAAATTGATTTATTGTGTGCCTGTTTAGGCCATATATGTTTGTTCAAATCAACCCGTACAAAGGAGGTTATGGTGAAAATTTTCAGAAATTTAGAAGTGTTATTCAAATTTTAGGAAAATTTGAAAGTTCTTAGAAACTGAAAGGCTGAAGAACACGAGCCAAAATGAAATTTGAGTTGGTTGGTTAAACAACTTGCAGCTCTGTTCCTTTTTGGGATGAAAAAGTTTTAAGTGGGTGAGATTTTAACAACCTTGAATTTTGGAACCAATTTAAAATTTTAATTAGAATATTGGATATATATTGCTAATTTTTTCTTAATAAAATTTGAGAATAATGTTAAAATTAGTTTAATATTTTATTTGACTTAAAATAGGGTCAACAAAATTTTAAATCCATTTATGAGCTCAGAATTTGAAAATCGATATTTCAAAGCTCTATCGATCACTTATAAAAAGACCATTTTTCAGTCAGTCTCGGAATTCGAAAAAACCACTTTTGTTGGATCCGAAATGTCAAAATATGTCAGGATTTAAATTTTCAAGTCCAACGGAGTTTGTATGTTGAAGAATGACATATAAACGTACGTTAAAAATTCAGTTTGAATTCAAATTTAACTCAAAATAAAGCCATTTTTCAAACAATCTCCAAATTCGATGAGGCAATGTTCGTTGGAACCATAATTCGATAACATAGCAAGATTTCAAATTTCATAATTTTTCGAGTTAACGTGTGGTCGGTTGACTAGAATGAAGTTTGTAAGCAGTAATTAATACACATACCATTTAAGTCAATTCATGAATAGTGTAGAGCCAATAGAATTTAGACAATTGAGCATCTCTCTCTTCCACATGTCGCCCTCCCCTAAATAGGTGCTTCCATGATTTGATTTAGAGCTAATTAAGTTTAATCAGCTTAAGGATATCATTCACTTTTCAAAACCTAAACTAAAGCTTCCAAATAAATGAAAATGGTGACCTCTTCCTCCATGGCTCCCATCCACCGCCGCCTAGTGGACCCCGCTACCACGTCAACCGCGCCTCCCCCTCCCCTCTCTCCTCTTCCTTTATCCTTGGTCTCTTCCAATGTTTAAAGGTGCTCCATTTAAATGCCTACACCCTCTCTACTACCCTTAGCTACCCTCTAGTGTGCCCTACAAGCCACGTGGCACTTCGTGGACCCCGTCAAAGCTTCCTTCTTCACTGGACAACCAATCCCCGAGCTCCACGAGCCTCCAATTCGACAAATATCATTTCTTTGTAGTTTCCTACACTAGTTTAAGTGTACACAAGAGTCACCAAGAAGTTTGGAGCTATTCCAGACCAAAAAGGTGAGTTTTTTAAGTCGTAGCGATCGCGCAAAAGTCAGACATTGCAGTGCGTTTTTATCTGATGGTTGTTATGAGCGATTCTCACTTTATTTAGTGTATTTGAGTCGCTTAAATAAGTTTAAAAGGTTAATTAGTTGACTGTTTAATGTTAGAAGTTAATATGTAAATTTTAAGTGAAATGAAAGTTAGAAATTTGCTAATTTTGTGGTTACCGCCACATTAAAATATTTGTCAGTTAGTAAATTAAATAATAGTGAAAACCGTGGATTTCATTTGATTAATATCTGAAAAAGTTATATGGTATATGGTAGCTCACATCACTGTTGTTTGCAAACATGATGGATGAATTGTTGATTTGTTTGGTTATGTTCTGATTGTGATTTGGAGTGCTTATCATGTTGAAATAATGCTAATATATCTATGGTAGTTGAAATTGGATATAAATATCCATTTATAATTTGAACGGTCAACTTATTATTACTCGTTTAAGTAAAGCTGGTTAGTTTGAAATATAATTCGCATTGAATTAGAAATGGTCAAACTAACCAATCAAAGATAGATTTAAATTGATTGATTATGGCTAAAATCCCCACTTGGGTCTTGGGCTGATATTTGATTTACACATACCCCCTGTATATAGTTTGTATAATGATCAATTGATTAACAAAGCGAAATAAGCATCAGTAAATTATTTCGAAGATTATATGAAAATATGTGCACATTGGATGTCATTTAGATGCTTAATAGGTGTTCGCAACTATGGTTGGATGTATGGAATTCATATGAATGAAACCATAAGATTTTTGGTTGAATGTTATTCCAATTCGGAATAAATATAAATATTATAATAATATAACATTCGGTGAAAACCAAAAGTTTGATTTCGATGTCCAATTTTGGATATACGCGTGTATATCAAAATATCAATGAATATTCGTAACTGTAGCAAATGATTTTGAAGTATTTTCAACATACTTAAGGCTGATTGAAGTTTCTAATCTAAAAATGAATAGTAACTTTTTAAAGTGAAGTTTGGTAAGGATATGTAGCGAACGTTTGAAAAGAAATTTTCTTTTGCGAGTTCTTCATTTATTTTTATTATGACTGTAAGGTAATTTTGAGCGAAAAATGATGATTTTCGAAAAATAATATTATTTTATTCATTAAAACAATAGAAAAATTGAACAAACGTTGTAATATTTGATTTTGAAGGCAAACGACTGAAACGAGTTTTCAAAAGTAATTATATATATAATTTATATATTTATTAAAGGAAGTTTAGTTGCGTTTCGATTTATTTTTAAATAAATAAATCGATTAGGGTTTAAATAGAGTGTGTCGCATAGTGACAGTTCGCGAATGTCAACTCGTAACTTCGAATGGACATAACGAGAGATCCGACCGTCGGATTCTCTAAAACTGGAACCATTGGGTTCATATCGAAAAGATCTTTTAAATGAATACAAGAGGTTTAAATTTGAATGGCTAAATTTTAAAATATACCCAAATACGTTTTGAAAAGGTCGCTATTGATGTCGTTTGGTGACCGATATTGAAAACCGACTATAAGGGCATTAATAAAATTTATTAAAAATATAAAGAAATTATGATAAATCGTAATAAATGAATTGGAACGAGTTACGATTAAATATTCTACATTTTGAAAGACAAATATTATTTTTTATCAAAAAATGTTGGTTTAGAGCTACGGGGAAAAATCCAATGTTTTAAATATAAGAAATTGAATTAAAAAGGGATTTTAATATAATCAATGATTTCCAACATATAATTTGGAAAGGATTTAAATGGGAAATAATCTTCGGATATTTCAGTATTAGATTCCGTAATTATATGGATATTGCCAAGGAATTTGGAACATATTGATATCGTTGTTCAAAAACGATATCTGTTGGTTTTAGAATTTGGTATTGAACATAAGCCGACATGATTTCCATTTAAAATTTTATAGGGGTCGTTGTGAATGGTATCTTAAATAATACTATTCTTAAACCCAGTTGTGAAAAGAATAAAATTTTCGAATAAGATTTAATAAAGCTCCAGTTTATTTAATTAAATTGGAATTGAACGTAATTCGATTAATAAAAATCAAAATAAGCTTCTGTAAAGGAAGGCCTTTAATATTTATGGAATTTAAAAGGCTTCCCGTTATTCTCCTTATAATATTAGTCTAATACAGAAGTTTATATACATTACAATTTGTTTAGATTTCCGTGAAGATTCCATATTAAATAGAAGATGATTTTGGGGTTTACTACGAACGGTGTTTTTAAACGACATTTGTTCTTTAACCCAAGTAAATATAGGATTTAGTTCCAAGAGGGAGATAACCATAAAGTTATGATTTTTGGGTTAAAAAGATATTATAAATCCTTTTGAAATGATTCCCGAGGAAAAGACTAAACATAAGTTTAAAAGAATTTATCTTTGATAAAATTTACGGGAACCTTTCCCCAAAGATATAAATATTTGACTAAAAATAACATTCTGGATTGGAATGAGACGAGTGCTATCTTTGTGTATTTATCATACAATTATAAATATACGCAAGTAATTCGGAAAGACCGGGTTTAACCCATTCTGAATAATTATTATGACGATCAAAAGTAAAAGATATGAAGATGGTGAATGAAGACTGGAGATCTTCACATCGTTTAGGCTATTACCGATGTCTTGATTGGGTCGTACACCGAAGACAAGGTAACAGGTGGTGATGGTCTAAAACATACTTGGAAATCGACCGGATATGAGAGGACCTCTCTCCTGTATTAGACATATGAATGAGGAATAAGGTGCTTCTGGTTTCGATTCATACTAGAACAAACTTGTAAATGGATTGTATGTCTGACATTGTACATCATGATGTATTTAGTGATCTCTAGTTAATATATATCTGTTTGGTGGCCGATAATTCATTCTCTTGCTTAACTCCTTCTCTGAGATGTATGAGCTTAGAGGTTATATATTGGTGGAAGTCAATGGTATGGTATGGATTGACAATGTGGCATGCTAAGATGCAATGATCAAGACTTTTGTTGAAAAGCAGAGTCTTGTGGATGATGATCAAAGCATGACTTTGATATAGCACTGCTTTGTGTATAGCGTAACTCGCGAACTTCACAACTTGGTATAAGTCAAAAACGGAATGAGGACCACAGGGAGGACATGCATTTCTTTCTAGCTATGAGTGATGTCATGGTATGGAGCCCAAACATTTTACTTATGTGGATGATGGATAGTGAGGACCCTCGGATATAGAGCTGCAGAAGGCTCATATAGTCGACGTAATGTGCAGGTTGTAGGTCTGATAGGACCGAAAAACGTATCTTTCTGGAATTGTGAATCCGTAAACGCTATGTGTGATCCTGGACATCCTGCTGGAGGTGATCTGCAACTGGTGAGGAAGATCCCTTGCCTTGGCTCATAGATGGAATCCAATTTCCAATACGCGACCTTACAGATTTAGTTGTAAACCTATATGGAGACATAGTAGGATGGAGTACTATGCCATTTATGATTGATATATTTATATTTGAAGTTGTTTGTACACTATGCACTTATGATAATATCAAAATCTTTGTTTTAAAACATACCAAGTATCTTTGGATATTATACGGTAAAACTCTATCCTTCGGCTTGCGTTGCATTGTGTGATGGAACCTGAGTCTTATAATAGCCTCATTCTTCAAAAAAAAGCATTGCGTTGTTTATTATTTATTTCAAGCTTTGGTATTCGCATGGAGTAATCCCTTTCAATGTCGTACGGTGTGGTCCCGTGATTTACCCTGTTTTTAAAGTAAAGTTTAATAACTGTTTTTAGCTCTCACATCAGTCCCATGACTGACTCGGAGTTTATTGTTTCTACCTAAACTCTAGGTGCCCATATTTTCCACACGGGCAGTATGTAGTTTTGGTTTTGCAGATTCTTTTCTTTTAACAAGATTCTGGATTATGGCTGGAGCTATACTCTGGAAAGCTCTGTATCCGTGTATTGCTTTCAACTGTCTAAGTTGATGTTTTCCGCTATATTTTGTTTACCTTGTATTTATGTCTTACATCTCTGCTACTATAATTCATTTTGTTCTCTGATTATTGTATTTCCGCTGTATATTTATTTTGTCGCACTCTGTTATTCTTGTACTCTGATGTAAATTTTTGTGATAGCAATGATAGATTCTATTGTTTTATGCTTCGATGCGTCGTGTTCTCAAACAATCCGTATTCTCATTCGATCTAGGTGGGGCGGGGGTTTTGGGACGTGTCAGGAAATTTGTGGTAGCATATTTAAGAACCCTTGTGAACGCTATGCCTCAAATTTTAAAACTATTTTCAGTTATTTAAATTCCTTATTGGAATTAGTTTTATCAACTAAATATTCTATCTGCATTGGTTTAGAAGGTTCTTATCGAAGATCTAAGAAATTTTATTAAATATTCTAAGCACTTTTAAGCTAATTTATTTATTTAAATTAATGTAACAACCCGTAAAATCAGAACCAATTTAAAATTTTATTTTGGCAATTTTAACGAATTTTGAATATTTAAAATGATTTATTTTAAATAATTGTGACTAGAAATTTATTTTGAAGGGAATTAGAATGTATAAATTTATTTAAATCGAAGTTAAAACATAAATATTTATGTTAATTATAAAAGGAATTGGAAATGGTGCGGTAGTTTGAAAATTCGATTTCAAATTTCAATGGAATATACAAGATTCCAAATAAACCGGATGTTGGTAAAACTAGAAATATTTGAATCTATTTGAAAATATCTTTCCAACGGATCTGAAAAATTGAAATTTTATAGCTGGAATAGAAAGTTATGTCCAGTTGAAAATTCAGAATAGTCGCTATGGAAATATGGCCCTTAAAAGTAGCGATTTTGCAAACGACCACCGTTTTCGACGGGGCCACTTTTGTTGGATCCCGAATGTCAAATTATTGCTTGATTCCAGTCTTCATAATTTTTGGAATCAATATGTGAGCGTGGAGAATTTAAACGTGTTTGGTCAATTCTGTTTGAATTTAATCGATTGAAAAATGACCGTTTTTCAGACGGTCTCCAAATTCTACGAAATTAGTTTTGTTAGGACTGTATCGTCAAAACATAGCCACGTTTATTTTTCTGGAATTTCTGGAGTCCGTATATGACCCCGGTACATTAAAATGTGCGTTTGAATTTAAAATATAATAATTTATATTTTAAATTTAGCAAAAACTAATCGTAACTACCGAATTGGGTTACGAAACATATCCCATTGTGTTCGGAATGGGGGTAATTAGCTAGGGACGTCAGTCGTTGGGTTCGATTTGGAGTTCGAAAATAAAAGTTACTTTTTGGGAGAATAAAAATTAATTAAATAAATTATATAACCCTAACCATCCCTCACAAACCCCAAACCCGTTGTTCCTCTTTCAAAGCCACCCTTTCCTTTTTGCAGTCAACACACGCGGCCACCCAGCCCCTTCCACCCCCGTCGCGACCCCCTCCCCCCACCTCCGACGTTCGGCCGCACCTCCTCCCTCTTACATCCGCCTCCTCCTTCTTCCGCTCCACCTCGAAATCTCCAAACCCCATAACCCACTGTAAAACCGCCGCCAAGACCACTAACACACCACCACCGGTTGGGTGCCGTTTTCCCCCAGACTTCCCCGACACTGCCACCGCTTCTAACCCCTACACTGCCAGCCCGGACCTCCCACTCGCTAAAACCCGACTTTTATCTCTTTCCAAAGTCCAAAAACCCTTCTTCTTCGTCGTGAACCACCATCTCGAGCCCACAACACCTGCGAGCATCCCTTCCTTCGATCGAAAAACAATGTGAGTTTTATTTATTTATTTCTCAGAAAAAGTTTAGATTTTTATTCATATAATGATTTGATTTTTATGTTTAGAAAAGTTATGATTTTTATCATAGGAAGAATATGATTTTTATGCATGAAAAGGGATGATTTTTATGAATATACAAATATGATTTTTATCATATGAAAGGATCCATAAAGATGTGATTTTTATATGAACGGTATAATCATAAAAATACGATTTTTATTATATGTATAGCGATATAAAAATATGATTTTTATAATGTATACATCGACATAAAAAAATACAATTTTTATATATATCATTTCAGAATAAAAATATGATTTTTATCATATATGAAGCATTTTAAAAATATAATTTTTATAATGAAGTAGCGATGTAAAGATATGATTTTTATATATTTATCGTTGAAATAAAAATGTTATTTTTAATATAAAAATCGTGTGAAACATATTGCGATGGAGCCGACGGGAATCAAATCCAAATCTGAACCGTTCAGAAATATAAAATGGAGGAGTGGATCCCAAAGGTGAGAACTACTCACTTTAATTTATTTTCTAGTTAGAAATATATACTAGGATGCAGACGGTGCTTAGTGGCACCCGACATCTTTGGTTGAAACTATGTTTGTTTGGTTGTTTGGTTGATTAGATTATTTGGTTGAATTTGTTTTCGAAAATGAAATGAATTGGTTAGAATTGGTATGTACATGGTGCGAGCCATTAGTAGGCGAGGGATAAGGCTAGACCTTATTCTGGTTCTAGTATTGCGCCGTTATGCTGCCGAAATTTTCTATACAATATTAGAACAATACAAATATCATTTTTATTGTATAAATGAACTATATAAAATATTCATGAGATGAAATAAATATTTTATAGTTAGAAATATAATTTTTAACATGTATACGATTAAAATAAATATGCATTTACAAATCGGATTTGTTTATGTACACATATTTGACTGATATTGATTGGGACGATATATTTTACACATCGCACAACTACACAAATAATAATCTGTGTTTGTTGTTTGAAAACCCCACCTGGGTATTGGGATGATATTTGACATACACTAATCCCAATTGTTTAGTTGTATGTCAATTGATGGGTTGACAGACTGTCGTAAGCGTTAATTATTTATATTTAACGCTTATACAGTTGTGTAATGCATTCTAGATGATGGTTGACTGTGTTTGATTATTGTTGTATACATGTGTGTATGAAATCCATATAAATAAAATTATATGGTAATTGACTGTGTCTGATTCCAGTTCAGAATTAACGAATATTTCAAAATAATTTTCAACGAATATTGAAATGTGAAGCCGTGTTAAGTCATTAAACGCCATTTTAACATGAACGAAAATTTTGTCGATTTTATTCATTTTATAATGAATATCGAAAAGTGACTTCAAAATTTGATATTTTGAAAATATTATCATTTTAATATTGAAATGATATGGAATATTCAAATTTGATTTGAAATGGAATTGAAATCGTTTTAAAATGAATTTAAAATGAATTTGTTAAGGTATATTCAAATTTGATTTGAAATTTGAAATGGAATTGAAATCGTTTTAAAATGAATTTAAAACGAATTTATTAAGGAATATTCAGTTTTGATTTAAAATTGAAAATGAAGTTGAAATCGTTTTGAAAATGAATTTAAAACGATTTATAAAATACTTTTAAATGGAAATCGATGAAATATATATAATATGTATATATATTATATATATTTAATGGCCTGAATAGAACGCGCCGCGTTGCGGCAGTTCGCGAATTTCGACCATTGACTTTGAATGGACATTACGGGAGATCCGACCATCGGATTCTCCTAAAACTGGAACCGTTGGGTTCGTATCGAAAAGAGCTTTCCAACGTATATAGGTAATTTGAAATCTAACAGTTGGATTTGGAATTATGTCCTAATCAAATTTGGAAAAGGTCATTGTAAGTGCAGTTCGATGACCGTTTATGGAAATCGACTGAACGGGCCTTGATAAAATTATTAAAAATATCAATAATTTGTGCAAAATCATAGTAAATGATTTAGAAAGAATTGGGATGAAAAATTCCATATTTGAAAAGATAAATTTTTTTTTATCGAAATGAACTAGTGATGAACTAGAATTAGGAAATCCAATATATTTAAATAAATAAACTGGATTTTAAATGGTTTTAAAAATAACTAGAATTTCCAATATATGAATTGGAATGGATTTGAGTCGAAATAATCTTTGGAATATTTCGATATTGGATTCCGTGATTATACATATATTTTTGTGGGAATTTCGAAGATATATATATCGTTATTCCCAATACGGTATTTGTGGGTTGTAGAATTTGATATTGAATATAAGCCAATATATTTTCTATTCAAAGCCTTGTGTTTAATATCAAATGGGATTTTGGTTTTGTCATGAACGGTGTCTTAAATAACACCGTTCTTAAATCCAGTTGAGGAAAGAACAAATCTTTTTATTAAGATTTAGTGAAGTTTTCCAATTAATTAATATTTAATTGGAATTGAATAAAAGAATTGGATTTTGGGTTTGTCGTGAACGGTGTCTTCAGTAACACTGTTCTTGAACCCCGTGTGAAGAGAATAAATCTCTTAATTAAGATTGTTAGAGTTTTCAATTATATATAATAATTGGATTAAAATGGAATGTGAATTCGGTTTATCGTGAACTATGTTTTTAACGATGTTGGTTCTTTAACCCGATTTACAGTGAAATGTGATTTGGAATTTATAAATATTTTTGTTAAGATTTAAAGAAGATTTTCCAAAGTAAAGTTTTCCAATTTAGTACAATAAATTGGAATGGAATGGAATTCGATTGGATAATAATCGAAGTAAGCTTCTGTGGAGGAAGACTGTTAATATATATGGAATTTAAAAGGCTTTTCCATTATTCCAGTTATATTATCGGTTGGATTTGGATGTTTATATCGATTATATATATATATATATATATTGTTCTGTTTTCTGTGAAGATTCCATAATTAATGGAATGTGATTTGGGTTTATCGTGGACTGTGTTTTAAATGACGTTGTTTCTTTAACCCAGTTAAATATAAGATTAATTTCTTAACTTTGAAAAAAATCGTTAAGTAATGATTTTTGAGATTAAAACTGAATTAGAGTTTTAATGAATCTTTAATTAGATTGGAATGTGAATGAGATAATTAAATTTATCGAATTCATAAAATGATCGAGAATGGAGTATCACCAGTTTTTCTCTTAGCGATAGTTAAATCTTTAATTAGATTTGAACGTGAAATGGTAATCAATTTTACCGATAACACCGTGGTGTTAGATATGAAGTATTACCAGTTTTGCTTCGTGGGATGAATAGGTTGGGATTAGGAAATTAAACAAATGATTACTTCGGTAAGGTGCATAAATACCGACTAGTTTGGATAAAACTTAATTTGGTTTGAATTGATATCCCAAGGAAGATTAAAGAATAAATTTAAAGAATTTATCTTTGATAAAATTAATGGGAACCTTTCCCAAAGGATATGAATATTTAAATAAAAGAATATTCAGAATTGGAATGAGGCGTATATTGTGTTTCTGTAGCACTTGTTTATAATAACGCGAGCTATTCAGAAAGACCAGGTTTATCCTATTCTGAATAACTGAATCGGCGATGAGTCGACGATGAAGACGATGGTTGAAAATCGGAGGTCTTCACATCGTTTGGGTAATTACTGATGTCTTGATTGGGCTGCGCACCCAAGATGAGGTAATAAGTGGTGATTGTCCAGACGTACTTGGAGATCGGCCAGATATGCGAGGACCTCTCTCCTGTATTGGACATATGGGACCAGGAATAAGGTGCCTCCGGTTTCGTTCAGACTCAGAACGAACTTGTAAATGGATGTGTGTCTGATATCGGAATTCATTCCGTGTGATTGATAGACATTGGTTGCATAGCGTGAATTGCCTGTGTGGCATGCTGAGATGCAAATGATCAAGGCTTCTGTTGAAAAGCAGAATCTTGTGGTAGATGATCAAAGCTTGGCTTTAATATAGCATAGCTTTGTGTATAGCGTTAATTCGCGAGCCTCACACCCCAGTGTGAATCAGAAACGGGACAGAACATCAGGGAGGACATGCGTTTCTTTCTAACTAGGAGTGTTGTCAGGGTTTTGCAAGCCCGGACGTTTTACTTATGTGGATGATGGAAAGTGAGGCGCCTCGGTTATATCGGTAACTGCGGTGCCGATAGATGATTTGGTCGATATATGACCAGTTTACGCCCCATAGGGTGGGGAAACGCATTGTTCAGGCATTTTAATCCACTTCGTGTGGACCGACCCTGACGATCCAAGGTGCAGTTGCGGCTATTCCTGAGGCTCAGGCTGGAGAGTCTCTAAGCGGTAAGAATGATCCTTTGCCTTGGTTCACAGACCGAAATTCAACTTCCAATACGTGACATTTCGGTTTTGATTGTAGAACCTAGTATTGGCGACATAGTAGCATGGGAGACTATGCCGTCTATGATTGATACATTTATATTTGAAGTTGTTTTCATACACTTTACACTATAATAGTATCAAAGTGATTTGTTTTAAATGTACCAAGCATGATTGGCTATTATAAGATAAAACTCTATCCTTCGGCTTACGTTGCATTGTGTGATGGGACCTGAGTCTTATAATAGCTTCATTTTTCCGAAAAGCATTGCGCTGTTTGTTTTATGCACTGGTATTCTTGGGATGAAAACCGTTCCATGTTATACAGCATGGTCCCTTGATTTACTTTATTTTTAAAGTAAAGATTTAGTAACTGTTTTAGTTCTCACACCAGTCACATGACTGACCTGGAGTTTTTTGTTTTAACCTAAACTCTAGGTGCCCCTATTTTCTACATGGGCAGCTAGTAGTTTTGGTTTTGCAGATTTATATTCACGGGATCCTGGTTTACAGCTGGAATGATATTCGGAAAGCTCTGTATCCGTGTATCTATTTCAGTTGTGTTTTGTATTATTTTCCGCTGCATTGTAATTTGTAAATCTCTAATATTTATCAATTGTATATTATTTGTTCATACTCTGTATATTCTTGTACTCTGATGTAAATTGTTGTAATAAGCAATGAAATGTTCTTCTGTTTGTAATCTGATTGGTCGTGTTCTCAGACAATCCGTTCTTTCTCTTCTCTTCGGAGATCAGGGAAGTTCGAGTCGCGTCAGTTTGGTATCGGAGCTTTGGTATTACAGACCTCAAGAACAAGACATATTAGAACTAAACGAAAGAATTCATCATAGATTATATTAGTAATATACAGTAAGAATGACTCCTTAGAGATGTGATCAGTAGTATCCTAGAACGAGTGTGAAGAGTGAAAATTTTAAAATCAAATTTAGTTTTAAAATTTTATATCAATTATCTGTATTTGAATAGTTTATTTTAAACTGATTTGGACAATCGAGTATATACAGATATTTCATATACGCCTAACTAGCGTGTATCCCAAGCCTCAAATATACTAGGTAGATATAGAGTAACACTCTAGTCGCCCGGGGATAATTCGGTTGATGTCCGGACATCATCAGTATTTATGTTTGAGTTTCGAAAGTGGGATTTCTATATATTTCCAATTGACTGGTGTGAGAACCAAAGCTAGGTAGGATATATTGTTGTGATTTGGCATCAAAAATATGATTTTTGACTATACATATTAAAAGTATATGTTTGAAAGGATAATCAACTAATTGATTGTTGGTTGTGTTGTTTGATTATTAATTTGATTAATAAAAATATTGAGTGGATAATACCAATAAGAAAATATAAGGTGAATTAGCCAAATCGAATCAAAATTTGAACTGAATTGAAACTGATTGAAATTGCATACATGTACATGCATATATATTGGACAGGTCATAGCAAGGAAACCAAGAAGAGGAATAAAACTGTATGCCCGACAAATAGGTATGTGCTTACTAGTTTTCTTTTTCTTTTAGAGATTTATGGGCCTAAGGCTGGACGCTTGGCATTTTATTTTTCTTTTAAAGATTTATTAACCTAAGGCTGGCCGCTTGGCATTTTCTTTTTCTTTTAAAGATTTATGAGCCTAAGGCTGGCCGCTTGGCATTTTCTTTTTCTTTTAATGATTTTATGAGCCTAAGGCTGGCCGCTTGGCATTTTCTTTGTCTTTTGGGTGGATGAGGGCCCTACGTGGCTAGTTGAGGTTTATATGTCTCCCTGTACAAAGGAGGTTATGGCGAAATTTTTCAAAAATTTAGGGTGTTAGCCAAATTTTTGAAGAATTGGAAAATTTTTGGAAATTGAAAAGTTGAAGAATGAAAGCTAGAATAAGAGTTGAGTTGGTTTGTAAAACAACTTTCAGCTCCATTCCTTTTCGAGGACGAAAAGATTTTAAGTGAGGGTGATTGTATCAACCCGGAAAATCAAAACCAATTTAAAAATTTTATTTTTGTAATTTTAATGAATTTTGAATATTTAAAATGATTTATTTTAAATAATTGGGACTAGAAATTTATTTTGATTGGAATTAGAACGTATAAATTTATTTAAATCGAAGTTAGAATATAAATATTAATTTTAATTATAAAAGGAATTGGAAATGGCCCGGTCGTTTGAAAATTCGATTTCAAATTTCAATTGAATGTACAATATTCAAAATAAACCAGATTTTGGTAAAACTAGAAATATTTGAATCTGTTTGAAAATATCTTTCCAACGGATCTGAAAAATTAAAATTTCATAGCGAGAATAAAAAGTTATGTCTAGTTGAAAATTCAGAATGGTCGTTATGGAAATATAGCCCTTAAAAGTGGCGATTTTGCAAATGACCTCTGTTTTCGACGATGCCATTTTTGTTGGATCCGGAATGTTAAATTATTGCTTGATTCCAATCTTCATAATTTTTGGAATCAATATGTGAGCGTTGTGAATTTAAACGTGTTTGGCAATTCAGTTTGAATTTAATTAACTGAAAAATGACCGTTTTTCAAACGGTCTCCAAATTCGACGAAATTAGTTTTGTTAGGACTGTATCATCAAAACATAGCCAGCTTTATTTTTCTGGAATTTTTGAAGTCCGTATGTGACCCCGGTAATTTAAAATGTGCGTTTGAATTTAAAATATAATGATTTATATATTAAATTTAGCGGAAACTAATCGTAACAGCCGAATTGGGTTACGAAACATATCCCATTGTGTTTGGGATGGGGATAATTAGATAGGGACGTCAGTCGTTGGGTTCGATTTGGAGTTCGAAAATAAAAGTTACTTTTTGGGAGAATAAAATATTAATTAAATTAATTATATAACCCTAACCATCCCTCACAAACCCCAAACCCGTCGTTTCTCTTTCAGAGCCGCCCTCCCCATTTTCCAATCAATGCACGCGGCCACCCAGCCCTATCCACCCCCGTCGCGACACCCTCCCCCCACCTCCGACGTTCCGCCGCACCTCCTCCCTCTCAGATCCGCCTCCTCCTTCTTCCTCTCCACCTAGAAATCTCCAAACCCCATAACCCACTGTAAAACCGCCGCCAAGACCACCAACCCACCACCACCGGCTGGGCGTCGTTTCCCCCTAGACTTCCCTGACCCTGCCGCCGCTTCAGACCCCACCACCGGCAGCCCGGACCTCCCACTCGCTGAAAACCCGATTTTTATCTCTTTCCAAAGTCCGAAACCCTTCTTCTTCGTCGCGAACCATCATCTCAAGCCCACAACACCCGCGAGCATCCCCTCCTTCGATCGAAAAACAATGTGAGTTTTATTTATTTATTTATTAGATAAAGATTAGATTTTTATTCACATAAAGATTTGATTTTTATGTTTAGAAAAGTTATGATTTTTGTCTTAGGAAAGATATGATTTTTATGCATGAAAAGGGATGATTTTTATATAAAAATATAATTTTTATCATATGAAAGGATTCATAAAGATGTGATTTTTATATTATGAAGTAGCGGATTAAAATTGTGATTTTTATATGAATTATATTAACGTAAAAATACGATTTTTATTATATGTATAACAATATAAAAATATGATTTTTATAATGTATACATCGATATAAAAAAATACAATTTTTATATATATCATTTTAGAATAAAAATATGATTTTTAATACATATAAAGCATTTTAAATATATAATTTTTATAATGAAGTTGCGATGTAAAGATATGATTTTTATATATTTAGCGTTGAAATAAAAATGTGATTTTTAATATAAAAATGTGATTTTTAATATAAAAATCGTGTGAAACAGATTGCAATGGAACCGACGGGAATCAAATCCAAATCCAAACCGTTTAGAAAAATAGAATGGAGGAGTGGATTTGAAAGGTGAGAACTTCTCACTTTAATTTATTTTCTAGTTAGAAATATATACTAGGATGCAAACGGTGCTAAGTAGCACCCGACACCTTTGGTTGAAACCATGTTTGTTTGGTTGTTTGGTTGATTAGATTATTTGGTTGAATTTGGTTTGGGAAATGAAATGAATTGATTAGAATTGGTATGTACATGGCGCGAGCCATTAGTAGGCGAAGGATAAGGCTAGACCTTATTCCGGTTCTAGTATCGCGCCATTATGCTACCGAAAATTTCTAAAAAATATTAGAACAATTAAAATATCATTTTTATTGTATAAATAAACTATATAAAATGTTCATGAGATGAAATAAATATTTTATAGTTAAAAGTATAATTTTTAACGTGTATATGATTAAAATAAATATTCATTTACAAATCGGATGATTTGTTTGTGTACACATATTTAACTGATATTGATTGGGACGATATAGTTTACACATCGTCCAACTGCACAAATAATAATCAGTGTTTATTGTTTGAAAACCCCACATGGGTATTGGGATGATATTGGACATACACTAATCCCAATTGTTTAGTTGTATTTCAATCGATGGGTCGACATACTGTTGTAAGCATTATATTTACATTTATGCTTATAAAGTTGCGTAATGCACTCTGGACGATGGTTGATTGTTTGATTATTGTTGTGTACATGTGTGTATGAAATCCAGATAAATAAAATTATATGGTAATTGACTGTGTCTGATTCTAGTTCAGAATTAATGAATATTTTAAAATAATATTCAGTGAATATTGAAATGTGAAGCCGTGTTAAGTAGTTAAACACCATTTTAACACGAACGGGAATTTTTTCGATTTTATTCATTTTATAATGAATATCGAAAAGTGATTTCAAAATTTGATATTTTGAAAATATTATCATTTTAATTAAAATGACATGGAATATTCAAATTTGATTTGAAATGGAATCGAAATCATTTTAAAATGAATTTAAAATGAATTTGTTAAGGATTATTCAAATTTGATTTGAAATGGAATTGAAATCGTTTTAAAATGAATTTAAAACGAATTTATTAAAGAATATTCTATTTTGATTTAAAATTGAAAATGAAGTTGAAATCATTTTGAAAAAAGAATTTAGAACGATTTATAAAATACGTTTTAAATGGAAGTCAACGAAATATATAATATATGTACATACATACATACATACATACATACATATATATATATATATATTTAATGGCCTGAACAGAACGCGCCGTGGCAGTTCGCGAATTTCGACCATTGACTTCGAATGGACATTACGGGAGATCCGACCGTCGGATTATCCTAAAACAGGAACCGTTGGGTTTGTATATAAAAGAGCTTTCCAACGAATATAGGGAATTTTAAATCTAACGGTGGGATTTGGAATTATGTCCAAATCAAATTTGAAAAAGGTCGATGTAAGTGCAGTTCTATGATAGTTTATGGAAATCGACTAAACGGGCCTTGATAAAATTATTAAAAATATCAATAATTTATAAAAAATCATAATAAATGATTTGGAAAGAATTAGGATGAAAAATTCCATAGTTGAAAAAATAAAAAAATATTTTTATCGAAATGAAATAGTGATGAACTAGAATTAGGAAATCCAATATTTTTAAATAAATAAATTGGATTTGAAATGGTTTTAATAATAACCAGAATTTCCAATATATGAATTGGAATGGATTTGAATCGAAATAATCTTCGGCATATTTCGATATTGGATTCCTTGATTATATGGATATTGTTGTGGGAATTTGGAAGATATATATATATCGTTATTTCCAATACGATATTTGTTGGTTGTAGAACTTGAAATTGAATATAAGCCGATATATTTTCTATTTAGAGCCTTGTATTTAATATCAAATGGAATTTTGGATTTGTCGTGAATGGTATCTTAAATAACACCGTTCTTAAACCCAGTTGCGGAAAGAATAAATCTTTTTATTAAGATTTAGTGAAGTTTTCCAATTAATTAATATTTAATTGGAATTGAATAAAAGAATTGGATTTTGGGTTTGTCATGAACGGTGTCTTCAGTAACACTGTTCTTGAACCCCGTGTGAAGAGAATAAATCTTTTAATTAAGATTATTAGAGTTTCCAATTATATATAATAATTCGAATAAAATGGAATGTGAATTGGGTTTATCGTGAACTGTGTTTTTAACGACATTAGTTCTTTAACCTGATTTACAGTGAAATGTGATTTGGAATTTATAAATCTTTTTGTTAAGATTTAAAGGAGATTTTCCAAAGTAAAGTTTTCTAATTTAATACAATAAATTGGAATGGAATGGAATTCAATCGGATAATAATCGAAGTGAGCTTCTGTGGAGGAAGACTGTTAATATATATGGAATTTAAAAGGCTTTGCCATTATTCCAGTTGTATCACTGGTTAGATATGGAAGTTTATATCGATTATATATATTGATTTATTTTCCGTGAAGATTCCATAATTAATGGAATTTGATTTGGGTTTATCGTGGACTGTGTTTTAAACGACATTAGTTCTTTAACCCAGCTAAAGATAAGTTTATTTTCTCAAGTTTGAAAAAAATCATTAAGTGATGATTTTTGAGATTAAAACTGAATTAGAGATTTAATGAATCTTTAATTAAATTGGACTGTGAATGAGATAGTTAAATTTGTCGAATTCATGAAATGATCAAGAATGGAGTTTCACCAGTTTTGCTCCAAGCGATAGTAAAATCTTTAATTAGATTTAATCAATTTTATCGGTAACACCGTGGTGTTAGATATGAAGTATTACCAGTTTTGCTTCATGGGATGAATAGGTTGGGATTGAGAAATTAAACAAATGATTACTTTGGTAAGGTGCGTAAATCCCGACTAGTTTGGATAAAACTTAATTTGGTTTGAATTGATATCCAAAGGAAGATTAAAGAATAAATTTAAAGAATTTATCTTTGATAAAATTAATGGAACCTTTCCCAAAGGATATGAATATTTAAATAAAATAATATTCAGAATTGGAATGAGGCATGTGTTGTGTTTCTGTAGCACTTGTTTATAATATATTCGAGTTATTCGGAAAGACCCGGTTTATCCCATTCAGAATAACTGAATCAGCGATGAGTCGATGATGAAGACGGTGGTGATCGTCCATACGTACTTGGAGATCGACCGGATACGCGAGGACCTCTCTCCTATATTGGACATATGGGACGAGGAATAAGGTGCCTCCGGTTTGATTCAGACCCAGAACGAACTTGTAAATGGATGTGTGTCTGACATCAGAATTCATTCTGTGTGATTGATAGACATCGGTTGCATTGCTTGAATTGCCTGTGTGGCATGCTGAGATGCAAATGATCAAGGCTTCTGTTGAAAAGCAGAGTCTTATGGTTGATGATCAAAGCATGGCTTTAATATAGCATAGCTTTGTATATAGCGTTAATTCGCGAGCCTCACACCACAGTGTGAGCCAGAAACGGGAGAGAACATCAGGGAGGACATGGGTTTCTTTCTAGCTGGGATCGGTGTCAGGGTTTTGCAAGCCCGGACGTTTTACTTATGTGGATGATGGAAAGCGAGGCGCCTCGGTTATATCGGTCAGTACGGTGCCAATGGATGATTTGGTCGATATATGACCAGTTTACGCCCCATAGGGCGGGCAAACGCATTGTTCAGGCATTTTAATCCACTTCATATGGACCGGCCTTGACGATCCAAGGTGCAGTTGTGGCTGTTACTGAGGCTCGGGCTAGAGAGTCTCGAAGCGGTAAGGACGATCCCTTGCCTTGGTTCACAGACGGAAATCCAACTACCAATACGTGACATTTCGGTTTTGATTGTAGAACCTAGTATTGGTGACATAGTAGCATGGGATACTAAGCCATCTATGATTGATACATTTATATTTGATGTTGTTTTCATACAATTTACACTATAATAGTATCAAAATGATTTGTTTTGAACGTACCAAGCATGTTTGGCTATTATATGATAAAACTCTGTCCCCCGGCTTGCATTGCATTATGTGATGGGACCTGAGTCTTATAATAGCTTCATTTTCCCAAAAAGCGTTGGGCCGTTTGTTTTATGCGCTGGTATTCTTGGGAGGAAACCCGTTCCGTGTTATACGGTGTGGTCACTTGATTTACTTTATTTTTAAAGTAAAGATTTAATAACTGCTTTAGTTCTCCACCAGTCACATGACTGACCTGGAGTTTATTGTTTTAACCAAAACTCTGGGTGCCCCTATTTTCCACACGGGCAGCTAGTAGTTTTGTTTTTGCAGATTTATATTCATAGGATCCTGGTTTACAACTGGAATGATATTCGGAAAGCTCTGTATCCGTGTATCTCTTTCAGTTGTGTTTTTTATTATTTTCCGCTGCATTGTAATTTGTAAATCTCTGATATTTATCAATTGTATATTATTTGTTCATACTTTGTATATTCTTTTACTCTGATGTAAATTGTTGTAGTAAGCAATGAAATGTTTCTTCTGTTTGTGTTTTGATTGGTCGTGTTCTCAGACAACCCGTTCTTTCTCTTCTCTTCGGAGATCGTGGAAGTTCGTGTCGTGTCAATTATTCTAATTAATTAAGTGTTAGAGTTGTTAACTATTTATTAATGATTGTTAAGGCCAAAAATTGATTACTAATCACTTCTTAATGATGATTTAAGTATAATTTATACTTAAGTTTTAATTAAGAAGTTAATTATAATTACTGTAACTAATTAAAGATTCATTATTATTTAACTAGTTGTCAAAGTATTTATTATTATTTAAATTGTTTGGTTAAGATTTAAAGATTAATTAATTATTTAAAAACGTTATATATTAATTATTAATAAAAGTTTTAAATTATTAATTAATTGTTAAATAAATATTAATTGGGTTGTTAAATTATATATTTTTTGAAACCAAAAATGTGTGATCTTCGAAAAAGAAGAGAGCACGCATATATATATATATATATATATATACACACACACACACATACATAAAGAAACATGAAGTCCACAAAAGCTGCCAACATGCTTGGAAGGTAACCAAAAATATATAAAACCATCTCACACTATAACCAACTGTATAGGAAAGGTAGATAGATGACCTCGGATAAACCACTGCCCATTATACTTCAAAATCGAGTTCCGGCAAGTCCACAAAACATTAATTGGGTTGTTAAATTATTTATTTAAATATTAAATATTATTTAATTATTTATTTGAAGGTTAAAAATATATTTATTTAATTAAAGATTAATAATTGTTTAATAATTAATTAATAGCTAATTATGTAAGCTTGTCATTTTCTTAATTTAAAGGTGATTTCATTTTTATAAATGATCATTTTTAGTTAATTATTTATTAATTAATGATGTTTTAAGTTGATAAATTATTTAAAAAATGGTATTAAATCTATTAATCACTTTAATAAGATGGATTAGATTCGTTAAATTGCTTTTAAATGATTAAAAGGCATTCGATATATTCAATAATGTTGTTTTGACTTAAATGAACCATTTTAATAAATGTATTCAAGATAAGTAATTGTTATAATTAATTAATTTAGTTACTAGCAAGGTTGAAGTTAATTCAATTAACTTAAGAATGAGTTATAAATTTGATATTGGTTTTGAAAGAGGACTAAAAGTTAATGAATCGATTGTGATAATGGAATTTCATAATGAAAGGAATTAAGTAAACGTATTGTAAATTGGAAAGTAAATTTAAAGAAAGATTAGTTTTTAGAACTTGTTTAGCAATGAATGACACATGAAATTCGGTAAAAGTGAGTGAGACATTCAGAACTTGAAATAGTAAACTTCTATTATTACAAAGTTGAAGGTGATGTTGAGTCAAAGTCCGAGAGGTAAATAAATATTCCAATTTGAAAGACTACATTTTTATCCAAGGGATAGTATTATTTGAGATCGAGAATTGATATTGAAATTTGAATCATAATTTCCATAAATGTTTTGTTACTTAACAAGACAAAATCTTAAGAGTTAAAATGAAGTGATTTGGGTTCTAGTAACATAGATAAAGTGAACTAGAAATGAGGTACCATTTTAATTGGTATTGAAGTGCATCCTTATATAGGAGAGTTGAGTATGTGAATGTTTTAGTCATGATAGATTTGAAATTCAGTTAATAAGAAATTAATTAAATGAGGCTTATTGACTTGTTGTGAGAAATTAACAAGTGTAATGATATTTTAATTTATGTGTGTTATTTGATAGTTAAATAACAGACTATCAAATCAGGACCAAAAATCTTACATTGGAAATATTTTGGGGAAATGCTTGAGTCATATGTCATAGTTATTTCCATCAATGATTCATTATCGCTACAAGAAAAAAGACTTTTAATAGCGCTGAAAAAACGTTGTAAAAAGTTCTGCCAACAGAATTAAGAAAGTCGTATAATGACAAGTGGTAACAGAGAATGAGCTTTTAACTACACTTTATAAACACTGTAAAAACACCAGTGTTTACAACGTATAGACTGTGCTATTGTTTTTGATGTTGTTAATAATTCACCATTTCCTTTTCTCAGCATTTATGAAATACTGTGTATACCTCTCCGTTTCTTTTGACAAAATTTCTTGAACGATGTGTATACTTCACCATTTCCTTTTCCTTAGCATTTCTTAAATGTTGTGCATATACTATACTGTTTTTTTGCATTTACCATACGATATTCATTATTATCCATTGTTATTAAATAGTAAAATAATATTATACAACAATATCATAGAAATATAAATATATGTGAACATATTCAAACAATAATCATGTAAACAAAATATGATAATTCAACACATTATAATAAACATTCAAATTTGCAAAATATTCATACACCATGTTTGCACATATTTATTACATACCAAAGTTTACCAAACTAAAAGAAAATCATTCTCTTACTAAAAAAAGACTTCTAACACTTGAAAATGTAAACACATGCTTATCGCCTTCTGCGGAAGTTTTCAATTATCTATAACAATTAAAAAATATGTATGAGATAAAAATTTGGACATTTTATAACTAACCACTGAATCATACTTATATGTATAAAAGAACAAAATAATAATAATCCACAACATATTGATTTACCATGTATAAACTGGTAATATAACATAAAAAGCTTATAAGGATATATAAGTTTTTAGCTCGATATTTAGAACAGGGTAAAACAGTTTGTTAGTGTGTAGCACCATCGCAGTGGTACTGCAGTACCATTATGTGTTGCATCTGCATCGTGTAGATGCACCAATAGTGGTGCTGCTATACCACTGCAATGCTGCAGATGCACCACAATGTGGTGCAGTTGCAACCCTATAATGGTACACACGTGCACCACTAATGTGGTGCAACTGCACCACTATGTGGTTCATCTGCACCATTGCATTGGTGCAGCAACATTTTGTGGTGCATCTACACCACTACTGTGGTATATATGGTGCAGATGCACAACATAGTGGTGTTGCTGCACCACTGCTATGGTGCATATATACCTATGTTGTGTAGATGCACGACTGTGGTGCAATGGGATCACAATGTTCATTCAATGCTGAGAAGATAAGGATATGATACGTGTACAAAGTATATAATATAAAAGACAAGCTTGGGATGATTTAGATTCTTCCTTTTATTAGCCCTAAAATGTTTCTGGAATTATTTCAAATTATTATAATGAATATAAGAGTTGAAAGTTCAACCATGATGGACATTAGTTTCTCAGTCATGCTAAAATCCTTATTGATTTACTGCATTTTTCGAGCGTTTTTCATGAGGTGAAACTAGCTTTGGAGGATCACAAACTGTTATTGAAGTCATATATTTCAATTGTTGATCATAAATTGCATCTTTCAGTTATATACAATACATATAAATACTACCAGACTTAACAATTAGAAGCAACAATTTCACTCTCTGTTTCTTCTTACTACAACATATATAATTCTTCATTTATGTGGTTATAAAAAGTTTATCAATCCTCCTATTTTATTTCAACGTATAATCTAACTGAATAACATATATCAATGTTTATTACAATAAATATATCAACTTTACATAATCATGTGTAAAGGAAACCATGTTCTAGTAGGTTTAGGGAATGTCCCTATATCATAGAAGATACCCAGTCCATCCCCATCGCTCAATCAAAAATCAACGGTTCTTACATATGGTTTCCTTGTTTAAGTTTTCAAATAGACAAAAATAATGTCATGTAGCCTTTATATATAGGGACCATAACTTATAATTCCCTAAGAATAACAATCTAAAGTGTTTATATATAACACTGCTAAATTAGTGACACAAAATCTCAAATAGGTGGAAACAAATATGCAAAATGGAAAGTAAATATTTTTAATATTGATATGCATAAATTATTGATTGCATTTATATGAGATGGCAAAGAAATAAATGTAGGAACTATTTTCTTCTGTCTATGCTACGGAAAGGAATTAATGATTTACTTGCTATGTTTGCGTCGTTTGTTACCTCAGTAATTTACGGGCATCATTTATTACCATTTCTTGGTAATTTGATTGATGACTCACATATATTTCACTGGCTATATATTGGGGGTAGACTTCACTGTAAACTCATCCTGGCATTCGGCCAACAATCCCCAAATAGAGTATCTCTTCAGTTAAGGAATTGGGCTGACATAAGTTACTCTTGTTTAGTGCTGACAGAAGCAGTTATGTGAGCTCTTATCTTGTAATCTCTTATATCTTTCTCTTATGTGGAATAAAATCTCTCTCCTTTGGACTAGACTTACACTATCTTATTGATGATAGTAAAACTAGTATAAATATTATGTGTCTTTACTTTCTTCTTTATAGTTATTTACTATTTGTTTGAGTAGTAGAATAATTATTGTTAGATTGATTGATGTTCAATTGGAAAATCTAGATATTGTTTATTGTTTTTCCACACCTGTGCAACCTTTTTACATAACAGATTGGTATCAGAGCAATTTTGTGCAATTTTTGCATAATATACTGGTAATAGAGCAATTTGTGATACATTTTCACATAACAGATTGGTATCAGAGCAAGGCGATTTATTTAAATTATGCATCAATGGTTTCAAGAAAGAGTAGCAAATCTGATGGTAATTATGCTATTACTGTTTTGAAAGGAAAAGGAAGATTTAGTGGAGGAGATTATGTTGAGAGAGAAGAGCATTTAGTTTTGGAACTTTGACTTGATAAGAAGTTTAGTGTGTTGAAAAGACCATTGGATTTGGGAATTTCTTGTCATGTTTCAGACAAATCATGTTGTTGATGCTCGATATCCAAGACGATCAACTAAGGAGCTCAAGTCCAGTGATATATGGTGTCGAGTTGGAAAATCCACAAAGGTAGATGGAGATCTTTGTGGTATTATAATTTTTTAGACTGTTGGTTTTTGCTTGGTGTATCTTATGTGGAAGATGCATCTTTTGCAGGCTGTGGGTGAAGTCTATTGTAACGGCCCAGATTTTTTGACCATTTAGTTATTATTTAAAAATGTTTTTATTATTATTTTGGAATTCTAAATGGTTTAATTTCAATAATTTTGAATATTTTATGTTATTCTGAAATGGTAGAAAATTAGTGGATCTGCAATATAATGTGAACTGGCAGTATAAAAGGATAAAATTTTAATTTAAAATAGTACGTTTACAAAGGAAGTAGTAGCTAACGAACTCGGATTTCGATGAAATCAGTTTCATTAAATCCGAAATGATGAAATTAGGTAACCAACCAAGTTACGTGAAAAATGGCATCCGTATGTGGAAAAGGAAAAATAAAAGGCCAAAATTTGAACTAAATTTTGACGGTAATTGGAATTTGCTAATGCTAACGGCAAAACTGGAATCTGAGACCTATCCAGGAAAATTCTAAACATAGGATATTAGCTATATATGAAATTTGGGAAAATCCTATAACGGATATAGAAAGTTATTAAGGAAACAAAATTTAAATAAATTATTTGAAAATCTAAATGAACTCCGATTTTTGATTTGAATACATAGGATTGAAGTACGTTAAAAACCGGACCAGATGGTGGAAGAATTTCTGAAAACCGTTATCGTTTGATACTCCAACAAGAGACCGGAAGGTGTTGAAACTAACACAAAACACTATTTTGAATTTGAATTTAAATTATTTGAAAGTTCAAACAAATTCAAAATTGATATATTTTTATATAGTATTGAAGAGCAAGAAAAATCGAACAATATGGTTGAAAAAGATTTCGGATAAGTTATCAATAAGTAAGTCAAATTAACATCCGAATAGGGTTGAGAAAACACACTTTACTATTCATAAATTATTAAATTTATTTATAATTTAATTAATTTAAGGATTAATCCTAGCCATCCATTTTCGACCGTTGGATTCGCGCCACCTCAGCAATCCATGTGACTCCTTCGGCTATAAATAGCCCCCCCCCCTTCATTTTAAACTCACTCCTCCTCCTCCTCTTTCAAGCTTTGGCTATGGCAGAAATAATAATAAAATATTAGGAAATAGGGAAAAGGGAAGGAAGGGAGAAAGGAGGGCAAGACGGGGAGCTAGGGACTCTTAGGCAGAGGCTTGGGCTTCACGGGGTAAGTTTTTAAATAATATTTATTTACTTATTTATTTTTGTAATATATATATATATATATATAATAATTAAAATAGAATTTGTAAAAATAAATATCAGAACATTCTAAGGGTGACAGAGAGGATAGTGTCTAAGGCTTGAGTTTGGAAAATATAGTTTTCTGCTCTCCCTGGCTATCCCTAACTGATCCGACGGATGGGATGTTTAATTTAAATTTAAATTTAAAATTTAATTTGAATTTAATTTGAATTTAAAACAGACCAGGGGCATTTTCGTAATTTTTAACCATAAACTTTAAAAGCTTATAACTTTTTCAAAACAAGTCGGATTTCCACGAAACAAGGACCGTTGGATTCTTATCGGAAAATACTTTAAAATGAGTGGAAGCAGATTTTTGATCCAGGTTAAATTTTTTAAGTTATAATTAAATGAATATTTTTAAATATTTTATTTAAAAATTAAATTTAATTAATATTAAAATGGTTTTTCAATCTTAAAGAAAAATTGGATATGGCTAGAGATGGGAAAGTAAGATTTTTTAGAAGGGCAGGGAAGGTAATTTGGCTAATAACGCAATTAGAAATTAATTAAGATAAAAATAATTTAATTAATTTAATTAAATATATATTCATTTAAATTAGGTAAATATTGTAAATAGCATAACTTTTGCATACATTAACGAAATTTAACGAAACAGGATCCGTTGGGATCGTATGGACGAGCACTACGCAATGGAACTGACCGCAAGTGGATTGGAGCTCGTTTGGATTTATGGTGAAATTTAACGTCCGAACCAAATTAATGACCGATTATCGTTATTCAACGATAAACCGTCCAAGGTGAGTAAATCTCACTAACTCTGAACACTTTATATTTTTATAAAGTATTTTTAGAACTGATAATTATTGGTTGAATTGCTGAGTGTTGACTGTTTGGTTGAACTGCTAGTCAATTGATTGAAAATACCGATATAGTTATATATATCGTTAACCGATGTTGATTTTGTTTATCAGAATACTTCATATTGAAATGAAATTGATGTGAATTATATTGTGTAACATCTGTGGATGCAGGGAAACAGGTCGGAGGAATCCAACTGGATTCCTCAACATTTATTTACCGTTTTTCATATATTCTAATATATGATGTGTTATATCATCTGTTGTTGAACCTGTGTGTTTGGATGATGATTGAACCTTTTGATTTGGTATTTTTATACCATAAGTGATACTAGAAAGTGAAAAGGGATTTTCAAAGTTTATTTTGAAAATAAATTATTTATATAAAATCAATAGATTTTATATATAAAAGGAAGAGAATTTCATGAGAGAAAATGATTAAAGAATCAAAGCATTTGTTAAAAAACAAATATTGGTGAAATCAAATAGAAGGGAAAATATTGGTGAAATCAAATAGAAGGGAAAATATTGGTGAAATCAAATAGAAGGGAAATATTTGTGAAATGATTACAAATAGAAATAAAAGGGAAACATTCGTAAAAGTATTTACAAATGGAATTGAAAAGGGAATATTCATGTAGGGAATAAAGAAAAGTTGACAAAAGTATTTATTTGTTGAATAAATAGAAAAGTTAGAAGAAATATTTATTTGTTAAATAAATAGAAAAGTTAAAAGAAATATTTATTTGTTGAATAAATAGAAAAGTTAAAGGGAATATTTATTTGTTAAATAAATAGAAGCGAAAAGAGAATAGTTATTTGTTGAGTAACGAATAGATAAAGAATCTATTCAAGGGAAGTAATTCAAAGGAATTATTCCAAAGGAATTATTCAAAAGAGAAAAGTCAAAGGGATTAATTCAAAAGAGTTAATCAACTAGAGTTAAACCGTTGGAGTTAAACTGTTAGAGTTAAACAGTTGGAGTTAAACTGTTAGAGTTAAACAGTTGGAGTTAAACTGTTAGAGTTAAACAGTTGGAGTTAAACTGTTAGAGTTAAACCGTTGAAGTTAAACTGTCAGAGTTAAACCGTAAAGTTAAACAGTTAGAGTTAGTTAGTTAGAGTTAACCAGTTAGAGTTATTCAGTTAGAGTTATCCAGTTAGAGTTATTCAGTTAGAATTAACCAGTTAGAGTTAATCAGTTAGAGTTAATCGTTTTGAGTCAAATCGAACTAAAGTTATTCAAATATAGTAATTGAATAAGGATTAACTGAATATTAGTTATTCAATTATAATTGATCGAATCTAATTATTCGAGTTAGAGTTAAAAATAGACAAAGTTATTTAAGGATGAATTTCCATTTAGCACGACTGCTAGCGTAATTCGTAGGGCTGCAGATAGCCTACGGCGGTCGGATGTTTCCTGGGGGAATCAGGCGTAACCATTGTGATCGTTGCGATCTAGAGTCAAGCAAATGGTGTTAAATCAAATAGTAATTAATCAATAGAAGTTAATTAAGTCGAGTTAGTCGAGTATTAGTAAATTAAGTAGGGTTAGTCAAAAAGGGAATTAATCGAATATCACCTATTCGAAGTAGAGTTATCGAATATAGTTTATTCGAGAAGAGCAATCAAATATAGTTCGTTCGAAGTGTGTTAAATCGAATATAGTTATTCGAAGGAGAGAATTATCGAATATGGTTTATTCGAAGTGAGATTTTTCGAATATTAGTTATTCGAAGAAAAGGATTATCGAATATTAGTTATTCGAACAGGGGAATCGAATATAGTTTATTCGAAAGAGAATTATCGGATAGTGATTATTCGAGAGTGAATCATACATGGAAATTTGATTATATCGAATCAAGGGAAGTAATGATTACTTTCCATTTCAAATCAAGTTTTAATTATCTGTTAATAAAGTAGTTGGTTGTTTATTTATCCAAATTAAGATATGGAAATATATTTAAGTTAACATATTTTGAAAGCATGGAATTATAACATTTATAGTTATAATCAAATGATTCAGCAAAGGAAGTGGATTCAAAAATAGAATCCGAGAGTTCGCAAGGAAGTTTCTTAAAGAGTAAAGTTTGAACTTTGTCTATTTCGAAGTTAGAAATGTTGTTCAGTTAAGGTCTGAGAGGTAATTATACCCCAACTTGATTGATTTCGTTTTTAACTAAGAAGTGGATAAGGTTCGAGAGTGAAAGGGGTTAAGTGAATTTAGTTAATGAGCGAAATGGTTGGTGTTGGCATAGCGATGTTTATTCAAACATCGGTTTAAACCCAATGAAGGAGATTTGGAAATGTCTTCCAAATGAAAATCAGAAATGTTTTCTGAATATAGAAAATGAGAAATGGAATTGTTTTCCATTGTTAATAACGTATATTTTCTAAATATAGTAAATAAGAAATATAGGAAAACAAGAATAAGGAAAAGGGTAAATTTATGATAATTTGATGATGAATGATGATTGATCGATAGAATTTCCATCTGGAAATAATATCGTTGTTTGCACACCGACATGTTTTTATTTGATAGTTAAATCACCGACTATCAAAGTTTTGACCATTTTAATGTTGTTAGTATGGAGAGACTGGTCAGATTATTATCCAGAGAACCACTCCGTATTGGCATAAGCGTTGCGAATCAAGTATGCTGAATATATTGAAGACGGAGTTATGCAAGGGCTATCCTATTTACAGAATAGTGCCTTCGGTTTGTCCAGTCTCAGGACAAACGTGAATGGACGAATGTCTGACAGAGTATATTCAAAGGATCGCGTAAGTTGATCTCTTCAAATGTACTTACGTTTGGTGGCGGAGGAATTCGTTTCTCTTAGCTGTATACCCGTGGTATTTTTGGTGAAATCAATTTGTGATTTGGCGGGTATGACGATGTGGCATTCAAAGTAATGGAGGTGTGATCTGTCAAAAGATACGTTATGACCTCTAGCCTCATCAACCGGGAATTGACAAAAATCGGGCAGGCAGCATGGCTATGTGGGTCGCACCCATTAGGATGTATGATCACCTATCTAGAGAAATTCCAATTGCTTCTTAAATCTATCGATGCTGCCCCATTCGGGAGACGGTTGCTGATCCCAACCGTTGGTGATATATATTCGATACACTCAAGCGAAATGAGTGGTCGGTCATGTGAGGGCCGGGTTGCAAGAAGTTCTTGTTGAACCCAGTGTATTCGCCTCTAGAGATACACTATCGGTAGGTGGTCCCATACCTTGTCAAAGTCGGAATCCAATTTCCAATAAGTGCCCGCGAGTTTGATTTGTATACTATATATGTAGAGCGTGAGATGCAAGCGTTCTACTATATTTTAATTACTTGTGATTAGACATTATTATAATATCAGATAATATATGATTTCCAAAGTGTTTTGGGTTATCGTAAGGTAAAAGCCATCCGTATTTATGTGTGGATTGATCTTACGATTATCTTTTCTTTTGAAAAGGATTTTGAAAAGTTAAACCAAATGATTTGAGTTTACTGACACCAGTTCCATGACTGACCCAGAGTTTTATTTTGTTTTGTTTCCCCTAAACTCTTGGGTGCCCAAATTTGTACGGGCAGTCAAGTAGTCAGAATTTTACAGATAGACTTGGAGAGCTTGGAGCAGGAGGCTTCATGACTTATATAGCTATTGTTTATTTCCGCTGTGATGCAAGGGTTGTACTCTGATAATGGTATTGTATGCATATACTGCTTTTGATTTCAAGTTATGTGATATATTATATTTTATTCGTTCCACTGTGAGATTCGTGTTACTCTGATGTTGTGTTCTTCTTTTTCTTCTTCTATTCTAATTTTCTATCTTATCTATCCTCACCCTCTAAATTCTTTCATTAACTATTCGGTAATTGTCGACCCTTGATGTTCGATATGTGTTGTATATAGGATAATCAAGGTCGTCTTTTTCCCGGGTCGTTACAGTTGGTATCAGAGCTGAAGATTTAGTGATTTACCTTGGCTTTTTGGCGTGACTCAGTAGAGATGGGGTTAGTAATGCCCTAGACTGAGTTTGAGTGTATATATAAGAGTGAACATATTTGTTATTTTATATAAAATGATTTTATACCGTGGAGATTTATTGGTTGAGTCGTTTATGAGTTCTAGTCGATCAGTTTGATCCACTGTATCGATAGGAGTTTATAAACACTTGAATACGATGGGTCGACACGATATGTTTTGAAAAAAGGGTAAATGAAATAATTTTACCCAAATTATATTTTGATATAAGCAAAGTATAGATATTTGAAATTATTATAGTATATTGAATGTGTTGGTTGTGATTATAATCGAATAAGATTATAAAATGTGAAATGGTTATGTAAATAACAAATCAAAATTCATATAAGTGAAATATATGAAATCAGATGAATTAAATCTGAATTTAGTTCAGAATTGGAATTAAAATTGCTAAAATTTGAATAAGCGTTGTAAATGGAATTAAATTGAATATATGTGAATTTTAAAATCCTAGGAAATTTTAAATTTGTTACAAGCATTGAAAAGGGATATTTTGAAATGAATTTCAAAATGAAAATGTTTAAAAATGGGTTTTGAAAGTGCTATTGTATTGAACTCACTTCGATAGCTGGAAAATAAATTCCGATGTTGATCCGGACATCATCGGTGCTCATTTTCGAGTTTGTAAGTGACAGATTACTACCAAAGATTTTGTTTTTGAATTGTTTTGAGAAACCGAGTTGTTTTGATATTCCAAAGGGATATTTGATTTTTTGGAAAAGGCAAAGCTATTTGAAACTCCCAGGTACAGATTATTGAAATAAACACAAATTAAATAGAAATTTGTGAAAGCAAATTTGAAATTGAATTGAAGGCAGTTCAGTGGAAATTGAGTTGAATTGAAATAGAATGGTACCAAGTAGAATTGGACTGGATTAGAGATAATCTGGGATAGAAATGGATGGTCGAGCAAGAAATTTGAATTGAGATTGGAATTGCAGTTTGATTGAAATTTGGCTTGGTTATAAGCGGATGGTCGTGTTGAAGATAAAAGTGATTGGAAGTTTGATTGGGGTGATAGTGGTATATGCTAAATTGATAGCAGAATTGAATGTCGACAAAAAGGTACACGTATATATTCATATGAGTTTGATGAGATTTATGAGCCTGTTTGGCAAGCCACTTGGCTGTTTGATTTTCTTTTGGGTTGAAGAAGGTCTAGAGAGGCGAGTTGGAGTTTGAGCTATTGACCAGTACAAAGGAGGTGCTGGCGAAATTTTTCAGAAATTTCGAGTGTTAGAAAATTTTCAGAATTTTTGAAAATTTTTGTTTATAGAAATAAATTAATTAGAATAGATTGGTTTAGTGAAATCAGAGTAACCAAATAATTTTAACCTAGTTATAAAATTTATTTTTCTACCTTAGCAATTTCGAGGACGAAATTATTTTAAGGGGGGAAGAATGTAACGGCCCAGATTTTTTGACCATTTAGTTAGTATTTAAATTTTTTTTATTATTATTTTGGAATTCTAAATGGTTTAATTTCAATAATTTTGAATATTTTATGTTATTCTGAAATGGTAGAAATTTAGTGGATCTGCAATATAATGTGAACTGGTAGTATAAAAGGATAAAATTTTAATTTAAAATAGTACGTTTACAAAGGAAGTAGTAGCTAACGAACTCGGATTTCGATGAAATCAGTTTCATTAAATCCGAAATGATGAAATTAGGTAACCAACCAAGTTACGTCAAAAATGGCATCCGTATGTGGAAAAGGAAAAATAAAAGGCCAAAATTTGAACTAAATTTTGACGGTAATTGGAATTTGCTAATGCTAACGGCAAAACTGGAATCTGAGACCTATCCAGGAAAATTCTAAACATAGGATATTAGCTATATATGAAATTTGGGAAAATCCTATAACGGATATAGAAAGTTATTAAGGAAACAAAATTTAAATAAATTATTTGAAAATCTAAACGAACTCCGATTTTTGATTTGAATACATAGGATTGAAGTACGTTAAAAACCGGACCAGATGGTGGAAGAATTTCTGAAAACCGTTATCGTTTGATACTCCAACAAGAGACCGGAAGGTGTTGAAACTAACACAAAACACTATTTTGAATTTGAATTTAAATTATTTGAAAGTTCAAACAAATTCAAAATTGATATATTTCTATATAGTATTGAAGAGCAAGAAAAATCGAACAATATGGTTGAAAAAGATTTCGGATAAGTTATCAATAAGTAAGTCAAATTAACATCCGAATAGGGTTGAGAAAACACACTTTACTATTCATAAATTATTAAATTTATTTATAATTTAATTAATTTAAGGATTAATCCTAGCCATCCATTTTCGACCGTTGGATTCGCGCCACCTCAGCAATCCATGTGACTCCTTCGGCTATAAATAGCCCCCCCCCCCCTTCATTTTAAACTCACTCCTCCTCCTCCTCCTCTTTCAAGCTTTGGCAATGGCAGAAATAATAATAAAATATTAGGAAATAGGGAAAAGGGAAGGAAGGGAGAAAGGAGGGCAAGACGGGGAGCTAGGGACTCTTAGGCAGAGGCTTGGGCTTCACGGGGTAAGTTTTTAAATAATATTTATTTACTTATTTATTTTTGTAATATATATATATATATAATAATTAAAATAGAATTTGTAAAAATAAATATCAGAACATTCTAAGGGTGACAGAGAGGATAGTGTCTAAGGCTTGAGTTTGGAAAATATAGTTTTCTGCTCTCCCTGGCTATCCCTAACTGATCCGACGGATGGGATGTTTAATTTAAATTTAAATTTAAAATTTAATTTGAATTTAATTTGAATTTAAAATAGACCAGGGGCATTTTCATAATTTTTAACCATAAACTTTAAAAGCTTATAACTTTTTCAAAACAAGTCGGATTTCCACGAAACAAGGACCGTTGGATTCTTATCGGAAAATACTTTAAAATGAGTGGAAGCAGATTTTTGATCCGGGTTAAATTTTTTAAGTTATAATTAAATGAATATTTTTAAATATTTTATTTAAAAATTAAATTTAATTAATATTAAAATTGTTTTTCAATTTTAAAGAAAAATTGGATATGGCTAGATATGGGAAAGTAAGATTTTTTAGAAGGGCAGGGAAGGTAATTTGGCTAATAACGCAATTAGAAATTAATTAAGATAAAAATAATTTAATTAATTTAATTAAATATATATTCATTTAAATTAGGTAAATATTGTAAATAGCATAACTTTTGCATACATTAACGAAATTTAACGAAACAGGATCCGTTGGGATCGTATGGACGAGCACTACGCAATGGAACTGACCGCAAGTGGATTGGAGCTCGTTTGGATTTATGATGAAATTTAACGTCTGAACCAAATCAATGACCGATTATCGTTATTCAACGATAAGCCGTCCAAGGTGAGTAAATCTCACTAACTCTGAACACTTTATATTTTTATAAAGTATTTTTAGAACTGATAATTATTGGTTGAATTGCTGAGTGTTGACTGTTTGGTTGAACTGCTAGTCAATTGATTGAAAATACCGATATAGTTATATATATCGTTAACCGATGTTGATTTTGTTTATCAGAATACCTCATATTGAAATGAAATTGATGTGAATTATATTGTGTAACATCTGTGGATGTAGGGAAACAGGTCGGAGGAATCCAACTGGATTCCTCAACATTTATTTACCGTTTTTCATATATTCTAATATATGATGTGTTATATCATCTGTTGTTGAACCTGTGTGTTTGGATGATGATTGAACCTTTTGATTTGGTATTTTTATACCATAAGTGATACTAGAAAGTGAAAAGGGATTTTCAAAGTTTATTTTGAAAATAAATTATTTATATAAAATCAATAGATTTTATATATAAAAGGAAGAGAATTTCATGAGAGAAAATGATTATAGAATCAAAGCATTTGTTAAAAAACAAATATTGGTGAAATCAAATAGAAGGGAAAATATTGGTGAAATCAAATAGAAGGGAAAATATTGGTGAAATCAAATAGAAGGGAAATATTTGTGAAATGATTACAAATAGAAATAAAAGGGAAACATTCGTAAAAGTATTTACAAATGGAATTGAAAAGGGAATATTCATGTAGGGAAGAAAGAAAAGTTGACAGAAGTATTTATTTGTTGAATAAATAGAAAAGTTAAAAGAAATATTTATTTGTTAAATAAATAGAAAAGTTAAAAGAAATATTTATTTGTTGAATAAATAGAAAAGTTAAAGGGAATATTTATTTGTTAAATAAATAGAAGCGAAAAGAGAATAGTTATTTGTTGAGTAACGAATAGAAAAAGAATCTATTCAAGGGAAGTAATTCAAAGGAATTATTCCAAAGGAATTATTCAAAAGAGAAAAGTCAAAGGGATTAATTCAAAAGAGTTAATCAACTAGAGTTAAACCGTTGGAGTTAAACTGTTAGAGTTAAACAGTTGGAGTTAAACTGTTAGAGTTAAACAGTTGGAGTTAAACTGTTAGAGTTAAACAGTTGGAGTTAAACTGTTAGAGTTAAACCGTTGAAGTTAAACTGTCAGAGTTAAACCGTAAAGTTAAACAGTTAGAGTTAGTTAGTTAGAGTTAACCAGTTAGAGTTATTCAGTTAGAGTTATCCAGTTAGAGTTATTCAGTTAGAATTAACCAGTTAGAGTTAATCAGTTAGAGTTAATCGTTTTGAGTCAAATCGAACTAAAGTTATTCAAATATAGTAATTGAATAAGGATTAATTGAATATTAGTTATTCAATTAGAATTGATCGAATCTAATTATTCGAGTTAGAGTTAAAAATAGACAAAGTTATTTAAGGATGAATTTCCATTTAGCACGACTGCTAGCGTAATTCGCAGGGCTGCAGATAGCCTACGGCGGTCGGATGTTTCCTGGGGGAATCAGGCGTAACCATTGTGATCGCTGCGATCTAGAGTCAAGCAAATGGTGTTAAATCAAATAGTAATTAATCAATAGAAGTTAATTAAGTCGAGTTAGTCGAGTATTAGTAAATTAAGTAGGGTTAGTCAAAAAGGGAATTAATCGAATATCACCTATTCGAAGTAGAGTTATCGAATATAGTTTATTCGAGAAGAGTAATCAAATATAGTTCGTTCGAAGTGTGTTAAATCGAATATAGTTATTCGAAGAAGAGAATTATCGAATATGGTTTATTCGAAGTGAGATTTTTCGAATATTAGTTATTCGAAGAAAAGGATTATTGAATATTAGTTATTCGAACAGGGGAATCGAATATAGTTTATTCGAAAGAGAATTATCGGATAGTGATTATTCGAGAGTGAATCATACATGGAAATTCGATTATATCGAATCAAGGGAAGTAATGATTACTTTCCATTTCAAATCAAGTTTTAATTATCTGTTAATAAAGTAGTTGGTTGTTTATTTATCCAAATTAAGATATGGAAATATATTTAAGTTAACAAATTTTGAAAGCATGGAATTATAACATTTATAGTTATAATCAAATGATTCAGTAAAGGAAGTGGATTCATAAATAGAATCCGAGAGTTCGCAAGGAAGTTTCTTAAAGAGTAAAGTTTGAACTTTGTCTATTTCGAAGTTAGAAATGTTGTTCAGTTAAGGTCTGAGAGGTAATTATACCCCAACTTGATTGACTTCGTTTTTAACTAAGAAGTGGATAAGGTTCGAGAGTGAAAGGGGTTAAGTGAATTTAGTTAATGAGCGAAATGGTTGGTGTTGGCATAGCGATGTTTATTCAAACATCAGTTTAAACCCAATGAAGGAGATTTGGAAATGTCTTCCAAATGAAAATCAGAAATGTTTTCTGAATATAGAAAATGAGAAATGGAATTGTTTTCCATTGTTAATAACGTATATTTTCTAAATATAGTAAATAAGAAATATAGGAAAACAAGAATAAGGAAAAGGGTAAATTTATGATAATTTGACGATGAATGATGATTGATCGATAGAATTTCCATCTGGAAATAATATCGTTGTTTGCACACCGACATGTTTTTATTTGATAGTTAAATCAACGACTATCAAAGTTTTGACCATTTTAATGTTTTTAATATGGAGAGACCGGTCGGATTATTATCCAGAGAACCACTCCGTATTGGCATAAGCGTTGCGAATCAAGTATGCTGAATATATTGAAGACGGAGTTGTGCAAGGGCTATCCTATTTACAGAATAGTGCCTTCGGTTTGTCCAGTCTCAGGACAAACGTGAATGGACGAATGTCTGACAGAGTATATTCAAAGGATCGCGTAAGTTGATCTCTTCAAACGTACTTACGTTTGGTGGCGGAGGAATTCGTTTCTCTTAGCTGTATACCCGTGGTATTTTTGGTGAAATCAATTTGTGATTTGGCGGGTATGACGGTGTGGCATTCAAAGTAATGGAGGTGTGATCTATCAAAAGATACGTTATGACCTCTAGCCTCATCAACCGGGAATTGACAAAAATCGGGCAGGCAGCATGGCTATGTGGGTCGCACCCATTAGGATGTATGATAACCTATCTAGAGAAATTCCAATTGCTTCTTAAATCTATCGATGCTGCCCCATTCGGGAGACGGTTGCTGATCCCAACCGTTGGTGATATATATTCGATACACTCAAGCGAAATGAGTGGTCGGTCATGTGAGGGCCGGGTTGCAAGATGTTCTTGTTGAACCCAGTGTATTCGCCTCTAGAGATACACTATCGGCAGGTGGTCCCATACCTTGTCAAAGTCGGAATCCAATTTCCAATAAGTGCCCGCGAGTTTGATTTGTATACTATATATGTAGAGCGTGAGATGCAAGCGTTCTACTATATTTTAATTACTTGTGATTAGACATTATTATAATATCAGATAATATATGATTTCCAAAGTGTTTTGGGTTATCGTAAGGTAAAAGCCATCCGTATTTATGTGTGGATTGGTCTTACGATTATCTTTTCTTTTGAAAAGAATTTTGAAAAGTTAAACCAAATGATTTGAGTTTACTCACACCAGTCCCATGACTGACCCAGAGTTTTATTTTGTTTTGTTTCCCCTAAACTCTTGGGTGCCCAAATTTGTACGGGCAGTCAAGTAGTCAGAATTTTACAGATAGACTTGGAGAGCTTGGAGCAGGAGGCTTCATGACTTATATAGCTATTGTTTATTTCCGCTGTGATGCAAGGGTTGTACTCTGATAATGGTATTGTATGCATATACTGCTTTTGATTTCAAGTTATGTGATATATTATATTTTATTCGTTCCGCTGTGAGATTCGTGTTACTCTGATGTTGTGTTCTTCTTTTTCTTCTTCTATTCTAATTTTCTATCTTATCTATCCTCACCCTCTAAATTCTTTCATTAACTATTCGGTAATTGTCGACCCTTGATGTTCGATATGTGTTGTATATAGGATAATCAAGGTCGTCTTTTTCCCTGGTCGTTACATCTATAATGGTTTTGATTGAGTTAAATGGTAGAAGAGAGATTTTTTGTACGTACAGAGATTTGGATTAGCCTTTTTGGTTGTCAATTGGCTTTAGTTTCTAGATCTGTATTTAGATCGGTAATTGAGAGTATATGTTGGCCTTAGTGGTATTGAGATTACTTTGGAATCTACTTTCTTTATATTTTGGATATTTACAGTGATTGACATTGAAAAGTGTTTATTTTATGACTCTTATGCTTTATCTTTTGTAAATAAATAAATGATACTTCGGTATTTTTTATGTGTTTTTACAGGTTTCAAGCGTTGCCTCCTTCAATTCAAATCAAAGGCCAACTACAAGAAAGAGCTACTTCCTCACATCAAATTCATTTCAATTGCAAAAGAAGTAGTAGCTCACTAGTAAAGGCATAGGAATTGGTGCTGAGAGACCTGAGTTCGAACCCCGTCATGCTCACTTTTTGCCAAAGAAACGGAGCGCGTTCACACTGGCCCTTTGCTTTGAGAAATATCTGGATTAGTGTTATGTTATATATATACATACACATATTCATGTGTATGTATTTATGATGTGCACCAATTAACATTTCAGCAATAGCCATATTCTTATCATGGAATTAAATTCAAATCATTCAATTTCAATTAGAAGAATTTCTGATTGAATTGTTGCCAAGAAGAAAAATCAATTTTGAAGATTTTATCTTATATTGCCTTTGGAGTCTGATAAGCGTCCTTGTTTGGAAGAATTAATTAGATGCAATCTTCTATCAATCAAGCCACATGGGAAAATTGAAAGATATGGAAAATATTTACCATGATATGCCCAGATTTTCTCCAATCAAGTTAGTCAAGGAAGGCAAGAGATATTCAAGAATGAGGCCCATTTATTCATAAACCTAATTATGGTTCTCCCATTCTCATCTATAAATATGTGATGTAACCATTGTAAAAACTCATTCATTCTTCTGTACTCTCTTTCAGTCTTAATACAGCTTCTTTTCTTTAGTTTCTGCATTTTATTTTCATGGCATTCTGTGTTGTCTAGTCAATTAGATTTGCTAGAACACAATTTGCTATTGCTTCTATTTTTCTTACTAGCGATTGACCGTCTGATTAGATTCAGCGGTAATCCTAGTTTTTATTTTCAGTTGTTAATTCTTTTCTGCAATTTTATTTCCAGTGCTCTATTTTATTTTAATCATTGAATTTATTACAGATCCGATTAGATTCGAATCTGTAGTGAATTTAATTGCATCTTTTATTCGTAGTTTCAGTTTTTATTTTGCTCTGCGAAAAAAAAACCAACCTCCAGCTTCGTCTAACTCGCCCAAGAGATTAGATAAATAATTGATTTAATTCACCTCCCTGTGTTCGACCTGTATGCTACACATCTGTATGCTTGCAAAATTTATTACAAATGTCACGCTTTTCTAATTCATAGATTAGCGTCGATCATACAGCATTTGTTGGCAGGCGGGGACATTGTCTGAGCTCATTAACTTCGTGTAGTGGGAGGTAGCTCTGTTAGAACCCATTCGGTAAATATTCATTTTTTCTCACTATGAGATTTTGGCTTAAGATAGAGTTCTTTTTTGAAGAGTTTTTTTGTTATGAAGAGAATTTGACTTGAGATGGAGTGTTGGATATATGTGATTTTGCATCAAGGTGGAGTGTTAAATTTGGTGATACAAAATCACAAATAGGTGGAAAAAAATATGCAAAATGAAAAGTAAATATTTTTATTATGAATATGCATAAATTATAGATTGCATTTGCATGAGATTGCAAAGAAATAAATGCATGCATTATTTTATTCCATCTATGCTAAGGAAAGGAATTGGTGGTTTACTTTCTATGTTTGCGTCGTTTGTTACCTCAGTAATTTACCTCCGTTATTTTTTTTACCATATCTTGGTAATTTGATTGATGACTTGCGTATATTTCATTGGTTATATATTGTAGGTAGAACTCATTGCAAGCTCATCCTAGCATTCAGTCAGTGATCCCTAAATAGAGGTTTTTCAATTAAGGAATTGGGCTAACAAAATATATTCATGTTTAGTGCTGATAGAAGCAGTTATGTAAACTTTTATCTTGTAATCTCTTGCATCTCTCTTATGTGGAATAAAATCTCTCTCCTTTGGACTGGACGTACACTTTCTATTGATGATAATGGAATCAGTGTAAATATTCTATATCTTTATTTCCTTTTTTATAGGTATTTACTATTTGTTTAGAGTAATAGAATAATTATTATCAGATTGATTGATGTTCAATTAGCAAAATTAGATCCTTCTTATTGTTCTTCTGCACCTGTGAAACCTTTTTGCACATTAGATTGGTATTGGAGAAATTTTGCGCAATTTTTGCAAAACAAATATAACATAGTGTCATGCAGCCATACGTTGAAATATTTCCACAGTGGAATATTTATATTTAATACAACATAGTGTCATGCTACCCTTATATAATTGCTTCTACAACGTAATCATGGAAAATGTGAGAAACTGCATCAACATCGATCAGTGCTACTACACAAGCAAAGGTAATTGCCCTAATAAGACATCCGCAGTTCACATGTTGGACATTTCGTACTCGAACATGAAATGGACTTAGGATGTGAGGAGCACACCCATTCATTTTGCATGCAGCGAAAAGGTGTCATGCATAGGCATCACGATGTCTGAGGTGGAGCTACTGTCGTATGAAGGAAAGCTCATCAGTGATCCCTTCTATTATAAAGTGTATGGGTTATAGGAGAAGGTTATCGTTCCACCTATTTTTTGTTTGATGGATGAAACGTTTTGATCGTTTCACATGAGTTATGAAAAAGTTTGCTAGTTTTGTATCATATTTTAACCATGTATAACTCATACAATCAAGCACTCATCGGAGCAACATAAATAACCAATGGAGTAACATGTCCTTTTATTAAACTGACAAAAAGATATTCAAAAACATTTGAACTAAAAAAGAAACCAAACACTATTAAAAACTACTACTTTTGAAAAGAGTAATATAATAAAACTAAATTTAAGTTTACCTTTTTCCCACTTTAATGCGACATTTTTCTAAACTTTCCTATACCCTTAAACCCATGAAGAAAACAAAAGTCCTAACACAACAAAATAAATCTCCTAGTGCAACCGAAAATCAACCCTGAAGTTATATTCACCACAGTGTTTCATCACTTTTACCAATAGGGAAATATCCTATGGTTAAGCTCCTAGAAATCAATCTGTTTTTATCGGTAATTTTAATTTGCATGGAACCCAAGTGAGTATATTTGCATGTTAAATCTAAACTTAAATCTAATGTTTTAAAATACTTTATAAAATATAAGGGTTGCATGACATTATTTTCTTCTATTTTAAGTTATGAAATATTTCAATGTATAGGTTGCATGACATTATTTATGCTATATGTAAATATTATATATAAACACTTTAGATTTTTCTTCTCATGACATTACAAGTTATGGCGCCCATATGTAAATATTATATAAGGGGTGCATGACATTATTTTAAGTTACAACACTATGTTATAATAGCCCCCCATACATTATTTTATGCCAGAGCATTGAATTATAAGGGATGCATGACATTACTTATAAACATTGAAATATTTCTATGGTGTTCTTATATATGACATTGTTTACATATAAAATAGTGTTCACTGCTCAATCTAAAGTGCCAAATCTAAACTTAAATCTAAAGTGGTCAACCTATATTGTCATGCATCCCTTATATAATATTTGAATTTGTGGAATATATGTACCATAACTTATATGGAATTTGTATAGGTTAAATGTGAACCAACTTCAATGCTGAAATTTTGATTAAAATTTATTACATATTTCTTGCATAAATGACCTAAAATTTAATATCACTTATCATTTGTGTATGATATCAATTGAGTGCCCCAATCCCCAAACATCATCAACCTCATTTAAATCTAGCAAATCTTATTCAAAATGGATTATATATTTATATATATGTCATAGCTTCACAGTATTTTACTACAAGTCAGCGCATTTAATATAAGTCATTTCATGTATTTTACATTTCCTTTACCCCATTGTAATTAATATTTTTTTGTTGAAACTACAGGGTCTGTGCATACAATAAAGACCATACCAAAAACAAACAAAATGGTCCAAGAAGTACAATGAAAATAGAAGTATATCTAAAATACAGATGAAGCTAATAGAAAAAGAGACGGCCAGCCTAGCCATGACCACTGCAATGTGGAAAGAAGACTAGCAAAGCAACCGGCCGCACAACCAACACAGCCCAAGTGACAAAGGCGAGGACCCAAGAAATAGACAAGCAAATCTAAAGACAAAGGATGCAAGCCACCCAGTCTGTATGAAAGCTCCAAAAGCAAGATAGCTACTTGAGAGCCAGAAGATTCATAGTCCAACATCCAGAAAAAACCTGTAAATCCAACCCCTATAGTACTAGCAAACCATATCAACATCAAAAGGGGGGAGGAGGGAGGTAAGGAGAGGCTAGTGGGATGGGTCCCGTTAGCATAAGAGCAGACGGATCAACTAATCCCTACGCGGGAGGTAGTTGGTACTGTTGAAACATCAAAGGTACTAGCCAGCCGCCTCGATCGGGAACCAAAGGAACCTCTATAAGGTCTGCCGCGAAAAGCAAGAAACAAATCGTTCCTTACCTTTTGGATAATGGTGGTAAGGTCCATAGGCACCTCATCAAAAACTGCTTTATTCCGTGAGCTATAGATATGCCAGCAGATAAGACAAGGGATTAAATGAAAATGGATCGAGCGCAAAGATTTACCTGAGATTCCAGCCCACCAGTTTCTTAGTAAATCAGCGAGTGAAGACGCATTACTTCGAAGACCAACCAAGTTCCTGAAGTAATTCCAAACTGATTTGGCGCCAGAGAAGCTAAAGAAAAATAAGTATGTTATGTATTCCGTGTCACCAGACCCACCGCATCTGCAATGGGACCCAATTGGGATGCTGATCCTATGGAGGTTCCCGTCTATCGGTAGCCTATCATGTAGGGCCCTCCACATAAATAACAAAACCTTTCTAGGAGTATGGGAATCCTAGATGAAGGAAAATAGATGAAGATGTGGAGCTTGCATCCTTGCCGAGACCCATGCTGCCTTAGAAGAGAAGGGACAGTCACCCATTTGGATCCACTGCCATATGAATCCGAAAAGGCCTTTACAGATTTCATTCATTTCCATGTCTCACTAGCATAGGATGGGACACTGGAGAAATTCGCGACCTGAATTGTACGGTACTTGGCGTGAAGGAACATCGCCCATAGCTTGCAAGCAAAGGCAGTATAGGTATCTAGTGGATTTCTGAGGCCTAAGGCCCCTTTACTTTTGGGACGACAAGTAATGTCCCAAGAAATCCAATATTGGTGATGATTATTGTTGTCCTTTTTACCCCAGAAAAAGGACAAAACCAAGTAACGTTAAGATCAGAAGAAAGAAGAGGTAGCAGTCATAGCAGCAAAGACACGCAATCCTATAGAGTCAAGCACAAAATATATGAGAACCAATCTTTCTGCCTGAGAGAGAAGTGCCACATTCCACCTGATGATCTTCCCCCTAAATGGAGCTAGGGAATCTAAAATAGCTTTGAGCTTACAACCACTGTAAAGTATAATACCGAGGTACGAAAGGGGAAGGGAGGTAACCTTGAAGCCGATGAAGGTTTCAATCTAAGAAGATTGAACCGCAGACATACCACTAGTTGGAATGAAGAAGCTTTTAGCAGAGTTAACGAGTTGGCCAGAACACCTCTCGTACTGCTGAATGAGGCAGACAAGCTGACAGACTGCCCGACGGTGACCATTCATGAAAATGATAACGTCGTCAGCGAAGGATGAGGAAGAAATTATACGAAAGCCTGACGAGATGCCAATCGATGAATCTGACTTGCTATTGTAAGTGAGTGTAAGCCATGAATGAAAGCCTTAACAACGATCACGAACAGAGTAGGGGATAGGGGATCCCCTGATCAAAGTCCCCTTCCCTCCTTAAAATACCCATTGGCTGATCCATTGATGAGAATGGAAAACCTACAGTTGGAAATGAGTCTCCAAATAATGTCAGTAAGGGCCTCGGGAAACCCAAAAGCCTGTAGAACTTTTATGATGAAGAACCAGGACATGCGATCGTAAGTATTAGTCGTGTCCAGCTTAATGACCACATTGGAATCCATGACCTTCTTATCATTCTGAGACACCATCTCCTAGGCTAGAAGGATGTTATCTGTAATCAAGCGTCCTTTTACGAACCCAGCTTGAGAGGAGGAAATGATATGTTGAAGAAACGGAGCTAACCTAGTTGCTAGGACCTTCGCATATGTACACAAGTTGATCGGGTGAAAATCCGCACATGTGTGAGGATTTTCGCACTTCAGGATAAGGACCAAGTTGGTGGATGTCTAACCCTGAGGCAGATCTCCACCGGAGAAGAAAAATTGAATTGCCATGCAGAAATCTGACGGGATGATAGACCAGACACTCCAGAAGAAGAACCCATTGAAACCAACAGGCCCACTAGCATTATCCTTACTAAAAGCAAAGACACAAGCGCGTATCTCTTCCGAAGAAGGAGGGACTGCAAGGTCAACACTCTCAGAAGGTAGAATGAACCTGGGAATGAAGGCTATGAAGGTCGGTTCAGATACCAAGACCGAGGGAGAATTAAGGAAGGTTAGAAAGTGAGAAAGAATGGTCTCATTGACTTCCCCGGGAGGGGAAGCCACCGAGAGATCAGGGTGCTGAATTTGGAGAATCGTAAGAAGTTTTTTCTTCTTACGAATAGAAGAGTGGAAGAACTTGGAGTTTGAATCTATGTTGACAACCCACTTGATCCTTGCCTTTGGGTAAAGATAGTCGTTCTCGACACGGAGCTCCAATGAATATGCTAACTAGGCCAGGGCCCACGCCTCCTTATTAGCAGAAGAGGGATTTTGTCGAAGATTACTTCTGCTATAACAAGAATCTCTTCGTCCGATCGGACACGGTGGAAGATATTCTTCAAAACTTACATGTTCCAAGACTTGAGGCAAGCCTTGAGATGCATTTATCTAACGAGAAAAAAATAGCAGCAGGAGAACCAACTGCTGGGGAGTTCCATGAGTCTTCCACAACTTTATGGAATGAGTGATGAGATCTCCACATACTCTGGAACCTAAAAGACGAAGGGCCAAAATGAGTTTGTAGAGAACAGTAGAGAAGCATAGAAGCATGGTCGGGGAAGGTCCGATGCAGGTGTGAAACAGAGAATGTGAATGGTATGTTGAACCAACTTTCCGAACCAAAAACTTTGTCAAGCCTAGAAAGAATCTGATTCGGCCCTTCCTGGTTATTACACAAAGTGAAGGCCGAGCCGATGAAAGAAACTTTGGAAAGCACCAAACTGGCGATGAAGGCTTTGAAATCCGCTATAGACGTACGGTAAATGACATTCCCTCCTTGTTTTTCAGCTTGACAGGCGACAACATTAAAGCCGCCTCCTAAAACTGGAACTGGAAAACCCAAATCAGATAGAGCAAGGATATCATATCAAAGATCCAACCGCTCAATCCTATTGCACTTCGCGTAGACAGCTGAGAACAGAAAGGCAGAGGAAAAGGACGAAAACGAGAAGGCTGCCGAAAGTATTTGATCGGAGACGAAAAAGGGTGGACAACAACGTCTTTGGACCAAAGGATCCAAATCTTATCGGATACATTGGATAAGGCACCACCAAAGCCAAGGGACAGAACTGACTTGGTGATCTTCTCCGGACCTGACATTGGTTCCAGGAGCGCCACCAAGAGGATAAAATGCTTCTTAACAACGCGCTTTAGTCTAGCCATAGACGCATCATTACCTATCCCACGAACATTCCAAAAAAGGAAATTTGCCATGAATAAAACCAAAAAAAACCAGAGACCTAGAAAGAAAACAAGAGCACACAGAACAGATGAAAGAAAACATAACCCACCCAGCTCAGATAAGATACAATGTGTGTCGAGTATAAGCAACTAACTAAATTATTGGCTGATTAATTGATGCAGATGATTTTACCAGTGGAAATTTGATGGATGCAAAGGGAAAATGAAAGTGCAACAAATCAACTATAACGAGTTCCTAGAGTATGAAGTTCTAAATATGGTTGATTAGTTCCCAGAGTATGTTAATTTCTCAAATTTAATAAAATAAACATAGTTACGTTCGCAGTTACTCACATTCACCATAATTCTAAATAGGGTTACGTAGTTACCTGGGAGTTGATTTTTCCATGCATGGAGAAGTTGCATTGCTTGCTCTAGCCTTGGAAGGAGAAGCCATAATGCTTGCTTTTTCAGCTACCACTGTTTATTTTTCCCATGCTAATTTCTTACCCATGGCCTCTTTAATTCATGACATATCTACCGCGGGTCGCCATCAGAAAGCATCTTCTCTTTTTTCATAGGCTACTCAATACACCACAGCTAACGAACCAAGTGGGATACTATTCACGATCATTTTTGAATCTCTCTAGAGAACTCTTCCTCCGGCAACCAACACTTCACCCTCATTCCAGTCATAAAGCTTGCATTTGTTGTTTACGCTGCTAGTTTTACTCTAAAAAGAACAATAAATATATTTAATGGAAAAAATATGTATACAATTACAAATAGTTACCACGAATCATAAATTTTACCATAAAGTTTTCTATCATATGTCCTCGCAGTGCAACAACATGGTTTACAAGCCATGCCACTGACTTACCCTTGGCTTCTGCTAATGCTGATATACTTGATGTAGACCTCTATAAATAAGTGTCTTCTTTCTTTATGCAATCAATAACAACTCTCATGACATTTGGTTCAATACGAATATCATTGACAACTTCATGTAAATTGGTGGATACCACTTTCCCTTCAGTTGTAATTTCATTGATTCCATCCCAATTCAACAGCTCGCATATATTGTCATTGTTTTGCAATTATTTCAAAAATTATGTTAATTATTGGATTTAAAACTGAACTCTAGATGATGTTATATCAATATATGTGATTTATACCATTTCAAGTATGCTCCTTTCTTTGGAACTTTCTTTATCCTACAAAGCAAAATTACTAGCACTACATCAAATCTCATATTGACATGTATATAAATAAAAAACCTAGATAAAAGTTCATGTTGTGAAGGTAAATCAAAGAAGGCTAAAACCAGTGATGGAAAATGGAGGACCTAGCTCATTCTAAATTTAAGCACCCATGTTAGCATAACTCAGTCTAACTTTAGTGCATTTGTGCATGATTTGTCATTTATGAAGTTTGTTCAGGGTTATTTTTATTATTTTTCTATTTTTAGGCCATGAGAAGTTTTTATTTTCCAATTGGTCACTTCCGAATTCGGGATTGAGATGTACAAGTGTATAAACCTCACTTTCGATGCAAGCACGTGCATTTCTTGTGCACTTATAGCAATGGATTTTGGCATTTTACTCTGTCATATATGTAAAGTATTTAGTAAGGTTGAAGTATGTAAAAGATATTGTAATTAGTTATTGGATATTTTAGTAATTTGGGTATGTACATTTTTGTTGTTTAAATCTACACTAGTATAATCTTGCATCTTTTTAAATGGTTAAATACTAATTATTCTATACAGAACTAGACTGGATCAAATTTATTAACTATTTGTAGTTCAAAATAGGTAGCTTTTTAAATGTGTAGCTTAAATATGTTGTCTATAAGGTTATATACCTACATGTTTAAATTTGTAGTTTAGATAATATGAATATGTTGTTTAATACATTGTCTAAATCTGTTGTTTAAAAGAATTTTCAATGTAAATGAATATTTATTTTAAATAAATATCTATTTTGAATAGTTTCAATGAATCTATGATCTAAATAAATAATCTAAAATGATTTAAACTGTTTAAATGAATGTGTTATCAGGACATATAGTGTAAATCTATTTAACCTTGTGAATATAAAATTTGAAATTTATAATATTTTCGATTGATAATGAGTTTCATTTTATTCTTCTATGAGTTAATAATTCATTTAAACTCTAATGATAGTTTTTGATTACATGGTAGCAAGTAGCTTTTGAAAACCAAAATGACAGCTATGCTCTCCATGCTGTCAACGATGCGGAATGTGGATCTTAATGAAGAATCAACATTAGAGGGGGTGAATAGTGTATATGAGGAATTTATAGAAATCTTAAACTAACTTGAATTATTATATGAATCACACAACGATTATCATACCAGAAATGATCATAAACACAGAAAAAATCACAGAAACAAATATAAGTAAATATAAAATGCAAAAAAGGAAAGAACACACCAGATTTTATACTAATTCGGATTACTCATATGTCCAGTCCCATGCAACGCTGGATTGCACAAAGTTTTATTATTATCAATATCCAAGTACAACACCATTAATTTTACGGCTACAAGGTAAACACCGATTCCACCACCCTTGATTTCATGGCTAGAAACTTAACAGCGATTTCACCACCCTTGATTTCACGGCAACAAACTTAACACCGCTCCCTTTCCCTGATTTAAAGGCTATAAGGAACACACCTTGTAACTTAACATACACTGTTAACAATAAATTAAGGAATACATAATTTAATACTGGGAATTAAGTAAAACGGACTGCACCGTTGCGTTCGTCTCGGAATTGAGCTTAAGATAGACTCCTAGTTTTCGTAAAACGGACATCGTATGAAGAAGATATTAAGGTTTGAAGTTTATAAATATATAAGCTAAATATATATAAATAAACATTCCAGAAAACAGAAATCGAAGGCAGGACAACACGGGAATCAGATCCGTTGGGGGTCGACCCCAGCCCTAGGGGTGTTGACCCATGGGTCGACACCATAAGGGGGGTATCGACACCCCTAGATCCGAACCAGATTAATTCCTGCGCACGTGGACTGAATTTTTGGCTAGAATCATTGACCCTATGCTATAAATAGAACCCTATACCCATTGTTTTATTTGTCTAAATCAATGGCGACAATGAGATGCTGCCCCAACTTAGTTTGATCTAGCCTATTTCTCCTTCAACAATCAAGTTATTCATATCCAGAGATCTATGCTACAACATCTATGAATAATTCTCTGTTCTTTAAGATCCAATCATAGTGAGTCTACATTTTTTTTAGACATAAACACCTAAAATGTAATCTTGACATGTTTATGAATTGGATCTAAGCATATGACTATTTGAATAACATCAGGTCTGCCATTACTTGTATGTTTAATCAACGGTTTAGATCTCATCATGCCTGTTTATGATATCCCTACTATGCTAGTTTGCCTAATTATGTCATTATGCCCAATTCTATCACTATATGCTTAATCAGTTGCTAGGCCTATGTCTGCCATCATATGTCTATCTTGTTATTATGATTATTCCTGTTATCTTCCCTTCTTCTTTTCCCTTTTTATTTTATAACCAGGCTACCTTTGAGCCTAGGCATACCGCTGAAAAATGTGAACGCACGAAATTGGGAACGAGGGGAAACGTTAAAATTGGGGCATAACTTGTATTGGGAAATTAGGGCATTACTTGAATTGAAAACATGAATATGGATATGGGGGTCATAAACCTAACTGTGATTAAAGACCTTAATTTGGGGCATATGGTACATGATAAATATGACTTAGGAAAAGGGGCATGAAAACCTATAATGAAATGGGAATAATTGTTAAAGAATGAATATGCCAAGATTTACAGTAATTAGAAACTGTAACCGCGCTTAGACACGAGATTAGATTGCACTTGTGGTTGAATTCTGCCGGGAACCACCCGGCATATCCAGAATCCACAAGTGGTAAATCTAATGTGAGGGGTCTAAGTGCATAAACACGAGACAGTGCTAAGACACAAGGTTAAGTCCAACTTGTGGAAGAAGTCTGCCCGGACCCGACAGGCATATCCAGCATCCAAAAGTGGTAGACTTAATGTGGGAGGCCTTGCGCATTATAACCATAAATGAATGAATGGTGATAAAGTTGTAATACTTAATCTGTTTGAATCCATAGGGATTACACAAACAAGTTAACTTGATTAAGGGTTAAGTAAACTTGCTTGAATAAGTGGGAGGGTTAAGTAAATCTTGAGGCGATGAATAATATTTACATATATAGGCCCACAAACTTAACCTGTTAGGATTATGCAATCTTGCTAAACAAGTAGGCATAACCAATGGAAATCCTAGTAGTCGGGATGCAAGCCTAGGGGGAAGTTTGCATCATTTGGCATGAATGTGGGGCCCATATCAGTTACTAACCTATATCAGTATCAAACGGGAAAACCCGAACTAGATCGGGGCCAGGGCATGCTTACTGAGCTAGTTGTAAGAGGTCACTTGAGAGAGGTGTTAGCCGGCGCATTCCATCGGGATCATGTGTGTGCATGGGTCCGCTTGCTCGGGAAGATAAGATGCTAGGACATCTATAGATATGGTTGTGCATCTTGTTTGTATCGGTGTGCCACCTTAAGGAGTGATGCACCCTAAGTGTGGGCCAACATAGGGTATCTACAAGGGATAGGGATCCGATTGATTGGGGGTAGTAATTAGGTTACGTCTAGTCTCGCTTGTGTAGGGGCCCGTTATTATTGTTTGGGGATAACACCCGTCAGTTCTGTTAGGCTACCTGTTATTGTATAGGGTTAAAACCTCTCAGTAGAAGTACACCCAAGTCTACCATCTTGTACTTGTTGAGATCATCATGTTCTTATTATACTAGTACTGGTGCAAAGAGAAAAATATTAAAGAAGCGCAATATATTCTATCAGGTTTATCCTGTGTACCTTGTTATACATGCCTTATGACACTGTTATTTCTCTCTCCAACTTATATGCCTGTCATGATGCTTTTACTTATTTATATGCTAAAAGTACTAGATTCGCCAAACTTTATGCCTGACCGATTTTGTTTTCTCTTCTTTCTCTTCCGTTCCCCCTAGGTTCTCAGGGCAGGAATACTCAAACTTGACCAGGATTCTTCTTTTCTGCTTGGAGCTGCTTAGATGTATTGCTCATTTTTGCTCTTGCTCTACTATGGTTATGTTTTGGGGATTATGCTCTTTCTATGTATTATTGTACTCTGATGATGATTTTGTAACAGGAAGAAGTTTTATGTTTCAGTATTCTAGACTTATTATGTAATTAGGTTAGAACCACGAAGCTTTTCCATTTAATAATTTTTTTAAATTCCGCTGTGTTTTTATATCTTGTAATGTTTCTCTTTCTGTTTACCGATAATGCATCACGAAACTTAATGCATTCTGATAAAGAGTGACATTCACATACATTGGGTGTCACATTTGGTATCAGAGCTGAAGGTTACCAGATCGGATAAAATATTTTGAAAATTGTTTTCAAAAAGGTTTTAAAAGAAAACATTTTCAAAAGAAAAGTCTGTTTTGAGAAACAAAATCACCAAATCCATATGTAATATCTTTCGATTCTCTGTTTGAATCCCTTTTTCCTTTTCTTTTCAGCATGTCTGGGAACCTAATATTCCTAAGGGTGTTACGATACGGAGATGGTTCCGTAGGTATCTTAAGGCCACGGCGCCTGACAGAGGTCAAGCAGACGTTCATCCCCTAGCTGCACCCATTGTTCCTCCTCTTCCGCCTCCTCCTCCTCCTCCACGTGTTGATAAATTCTCTAAGATATGCAAAGATTTTCGTGCTATGGGCGGAAAGTCATTCAATGGGACTGAGACTTTCTTAGAGGCAAGGAATTGGCTTAAGGCGACAGAGGATTTGTTTGGAATTTTTGAAGTTGACGATCGTAGGAAGATTTAGTCAGCCACTTAGCAGCTGAAAGATGAAGATTCATTTTGGTGGGAAGTGGTGCAACCAGGGCATCCAATAGAGACTTGGGAGGATTTTCGATTCGAAATGAAATTTCATTCTCAAGCCGAGCAAAGTATGCAAATGGAAAGGGTTTTGGCGCTTAAGCAAGGAAGCATGATTGTTAGAGAGTATGTTAATAAGGTTAATCAATTGGCGAGGTTTGGATTGGAACTAGTAGATACCCCGCACAAGAAGGATTTGAGGTTTGCTAGAGGATTGAATGAAACCCTCCATGGGTTGGCAATGTGTAACATCCCGTATTTTTGGTAGTCAAATATTTAATTTAATTTATTATTTTAAATATTTTATTTAGAATATTAATGAATACTAATATTGGATTCGTTTATTTAAAATGACGTTTAAACGCTATAGAGTATATAATTATAAAACGAGCTCGAAATGGCGCTACAGTTCGTAAATTGGAGTTTTGAACTTCAATTGGATATACATGGTTCGATATAAGTCGGATTTCTGTGAAACAAGACACGTTGGAACCGTATTGACGATAATTTTCATATGAAAGAGAAAAATTTAGATTTCGTATTATAAATAGTAAGTTATGGTCAAATCAAAATTGAAAAAAAAAACGCTGTGGAAATCGTTGTTAAAATATCGACCTTTAAAATGGCCATTTTGCAAACGATCTCGGATTTCGACGAAATCAGTTTCATTAGAACCGTATCGTTAAATTATTGTACGGTGGTGAATGGCGTGACAAACCGATGTCGTATGTGGCCACGGTAGCCAAAAACGGCCGTTCATTTCTATAGCGCGTAATTAAATTAATTTAATTTAATAAAGAGATATTCGAGTGTAACTTGAGCAGATGATCAAATTAAGCCGCGAAACAAGTTCCATTGAGTTCGTATCGTCGATTATAGTCAGGATATGTATATAGTTTGTTATTTTTGAAGATCGGCTAATTTGGTGTCCAAAATGGCATTGCGGTGCGCGGTAAAAATAGCCTACCGGGGAAACAATCTCAGAATGCGACGAAACTGGTGCCGTTGGGTTCGTATCAATAAATTATTGTAGGATATCGAGGTTTCAAGTTGATTTGACTTATCTGGTGATCGTGAACAAATTAAACGCGTGTTTATTTCTGGTTTTATAAAGGAATTTTTTTCAAACGACCTCGGATTTCGATGAAACTTGTCCCTACGGGTCCGAAATACCTTTTTATAGTAAGATTAGCTTTTTTATCAGAAAATGGAGGTCATATAACCTGATTTTTTTAAGAAAAACTGGTGACATGAGTTCCTTATAGTAAAATATTATTAAACCTTCACACTTCCTTTCCACTTGCCTTTTCTCTCAATTGAGCAAAGTACGTACGTAACTGCCAAGTTACTAAAAAAAGACAAAGAGAGAACGTGCCAGCAAATCTGTTAACACCGTGCTGACCACGAAAGTGGCAGTCTTGTAATATGTAACAACGTGCTGATCAAGGAACCCATATAAAATGAATTTTTCAATTACTTGATGCCCACAGCTTATCCCCTTATAAAATGCCATCGCTCCAGTGAAACACCTGCAGTCCTTCTTGCTCCTTACTCCTGCTCTCAAAAAAAAAAAAATAGTAGTGAAACCGAAAATATGTAAGGAAGAAGATGACATGCAAGAAAAGAAGAACAAAGGTGGCTGGGTTGCATGCTTCACGTGTGTAGCTAGAACTAGGAAGGATCAGTTGGGGGCGTGGCCTGTTTTCAGCGGAGCTGTGCATGCGTGGTGCATTTGAAGGTCATGGGAGAGGCTGATTCTTTTTTGGTCAGTGCAAGCTTTCGTTTAAAAAAAGGGAAAAAAAAGAAAGAAGATGACAGAAATGAAACGCAAGGAGGGAGGAGAAAACATGAAGACGTGATGGCTTAAGCGCTGTACAGAAGTGGATTATTTTGTCATGGAAGGGTTGAGGGAGCATGCAGATGGTATAAGAGCAGCGAATGTGGGGGTGCGATAGTCTCAATAATGGGAATGGTGAAAGGCAGGCGGTTTGTAGAGAAGATGAACAGTATGGTTTGGCATAATTCGAAACATGACAGAATTCGACAAGGATAGAAGATGCTGGAACCGTGTTAGCGGACACCCTCAGTGGAGCTGATTAGATTGGCAATGGAAGCTGCTAATATCGTCAAACCAACTCGTTTAAATCGCAGAATTTATTCAAGGTGAGTTAAACTCACTCAGTTTTCCCCATTTATATTTTTATATAAATTGGGTCTTTATTTTGTGTGCTCTGCCTGCTGATGGTTGACTGTTTGCTAACTATATTTGTTGATTTGATTGATGAAATTAAACCGTTGTTTAATTTCAGTGAAATACCAAATCGTTATTCTAACGATTAGTACCAATAGAGGTAACTTACCTTGTTGTTCACGCTTATAAAATAAACGTGTTTAATTGGTTGAATTGTTTGAATTGCTTGTGGTTGGGATTAAATGGTCGTTATTTATTTTATCAGCTAAATGAAATTGAAAGATCTGGTTGGTGATAACCATTTGTATACAGGGAAGAACAGGTTGGAGGGATCCGACCGGATTCCTCAAATATATTATTTATTTTCATATTATCATATATGAAATGTCATGATTGGGTAATTGATTTTGGTAGTGACCATTGACTGAAAGGTCAGCCTGTGTGTGTTTTAACCAATGAGCAGTATTGGTTGAGTAATCGGCAGTAAATGGCCTAAAAAGTAAATTGTTTTGTTTATATTGATTTACCGTTAAAAGTTTATTAAAGGGGAATAAATAAATATTTTATTTATTTAAGACTTTGATTATTGTTAATTTATTTTATAAAGTAATTTATGATGTTAATTAGATTTCTAAATTCGTGAATAGAAATTAATCTAACCGGTAAGTTAGGTTATTATTTTGTTAAGAAAAAATTTAATTATGTTATTTTAAAGGGAAAACGAGTAGGAATGGGTTAACGAGTTAACCTCGTCGAATGTTCTATTTGAAATTGATTATTAAACTGATTTGAATTAATCTAATAAAATAGTTTAGTGAATACTGTTTTAAAAAGAGGAAGGTGTTAAAAGTGACATTTTATAAGAAGTCGCTTAATTATTGAATTAAGAAAGAATGATAATACCCGAGAAAGAGATTTCAAAGTATTAAGAAGGTTTATGAAACCGTATTTCGAATAAAATAGTTAAGTGGAGTTTGATTAGAGATTGGAATGAAATATTGGTTTTAGATTACAACTCGTATCTACCTTAAGATATGAACGTTGTTGATTAAGGTCTGAGAGGTAATTAAAATACCCCAACTTGATCGACAGCGGGAGTATCTGAAGGTGATATTAGTCGTAATGGTAAAAGAGGATAGTAAGGATTTATTATTTCAATAAAGAGATAATAAAGCAACATTTCTGGATAAAGATTTGGAATAGCTGTATATAATGAGATTTCAAAGTAAAAAGTGGAAATATAAAGGAGTTGCGTGAATTATAACGAGATTATCGTGTTTTAAAAAGGAAATGTAAAAGGTGAGTTTTGTTCTATAAGAATAAGCAGAGATTATCGTTTTCAAGTAACAAACAAGAGATATCTCGTAAGGTTGTTTTACGAGTAATAAGTTGAATAGATTTTCCAATATTAGATAATAACGAAGTTAATATTTCGAAAGTGAAAATGGAAAACTGAATATGATGTATGGTTTTCCTAAGTATTAAAAGGGTTTTGATTAAATATAATCTTATGTTAAATAAGGAGTGAAAAGCTATATTCATAGTATCGAAATACTTAAGGGTTTTTGAATTTACATTTGTTTTAATTAAAAGGCCAAGTGGTGCTGAATACTGAACCAGTGAACTCATTGGATTGTCATGATTGAAACACTATTTATTTTGATAGTTAAATCACCGACTATCAAATTTTTCCAATACGATTGTTGGCACGGAAAGACCGGGATCGAATTTATATTCGAAAACAATTCCGACCAACAAATACATGAAGATATCAAAAGACGGTCGAGATGGAGCATTGAAGACTGTGGATCTTCATAAGCGGAAGGATTACTAATAAATCTCTGGTTAGCTCCCAGAGATAAACCGTGGTTCTGTGGTGGTTTGAATCCACGGGTTGCAAGGACTTCTCGCTACTGATCCATGGGTTGATTCCTATATGAGATGCAGTAGGAGAGTGCCTTCGGTTCGTCCTGTTCCTGGATGACTTGTATGGATGAGTGTCTGACAGAGTATTTCCAGATGGTCACGTACGTTGATTTTTACAAACATACTTCTGTCAGCTGCAGAGTATTTTTGTGGACGTCAATTAGTGATTTGACGGATCTGACGATGTGGCATTCAAAGTGAATGGTGACCAGGTGTTCAAAAGTTAACCTAAACCTCAAGCCTCATCAACCTGGAGATGACAAAAATCGTGCAGGCAACATGGCTGTGTGGGTCGCTCCCATTAGGGTGTATAATCACCTTTCTAGAGAAATTCCATTTGCCTCTTTAATCTATTTCGATGCTGTCCCTATTCGGGAAACGGTTGTTTGAGCCCAACCGTTGGTGATATACATTCGATACACTCAAGAGAAATGAGTGGTCAGTCATGTGAGGGCCGGATTGCAAGATGTTCTTGTTGAACCCAGTTTATTCGCCTCTAGAGATACACTATCGGCAGGTGTTCCCATGCCTTGTCAAGGTCGGAATCCAATCTCCAATAAGTGCCCGCGGTTTTGATTGTATACTATATATGTGGAGCGTGAGATGCAAGCATTCCACTAGATTGCTATTTACTTGTATTTAGACATTATTATAATATCAGAAAAGATATTGATTTCAAAAATGGTTTGGGTTATCGTAAGGTAAAAACCGTCCGTGTTTATGTGTGGATTTGGTCTTACGATTATCCTTTTCTTTTGAAAGGATTTTTGAACTTTAAAATCATGTTGGATGATATACCCTTTATACTATGCGAGTTTTACTCACTCTGGTTCATCAGACTGACCCGGTGATTTGTAAATGCTCGGGTTAGCCCGGGGTGTACAGGTTCAGGTTATCGAATGCTGTGAAGAGACGAGCTGAAGATGTTCAGACGTATTGTATCTAATATCTATTCCGCTGTGTGTTGTATATGGGAACATGTTATTATAACTATCCCAGCGTGTGATGTACTCTGATATTGTAAGTGTTTTCAAGAGCTCTCAATAAAGTTTTATTTCTGTATTATATTTTATTCCGCTGCGATGTGAGACTCTATGTGGTGTTGGTTCTTCTTCTTCTTCTTCTATTCTTATATTTCTTTCTTTCTTATCTCACCCTCTAAATTCTTTCTAATCACGTTCCGGTGTTTCCGGTGTTTGGAAGGTCGGCATGAGATACAGGAGATGTATTTATGTCGATTTCCAGGGCCGAAACCCTGGGTCGTTACAGTGGTATCAGAGCTATTGTTTAAGTGATAACCTTGGCTTTGTGGTGTAACTCAATAGAGATTGGGTTAGAAATACCCTAGACCGAGATTGAGTGTATATATATATATGAGAGCGCGTATTTGTAAATTCTAGATACAAATGTTTTGTATTGTGTTTGTTGATCGGTTCAAGTGTTGAAAAGCATAGAACTGGCAATGGATACAGTATTGTTTTGAAAAGAGGGTAAATGAAATAATTTTACCCAAATTATATTTTTGAATAGAAAGGAAATAATTTTATCAAATTATTGAGATACTAGTGTGTTTGATCGATTTGAATGGAATTCAAATCGAATTGAAAATTTGAATTGAAACTTAACTCTGTTAAGTGAAATCAAAGTAAAGAATGATACTGAAATTAAATTAAATAAACTAGAAATTTGATGAATAAATAAAAGTCGAATAGAAATTAATAGATTAAATGTTCAAATATTAGAAACCATGAAAAAACATTAATATTGAATGTGAATTCAATTGATTTGGCTGATTTGGTTGTGAATTGATTGTGAAATATGAAATGTTTATTATTGGAGGGTAGATTGATTGAATGAAATGAATCAACGATTTGATGAGGTTGATTAAATTATAAACTAAAGTAAATTAATTCCAGTATAATTAAAAACTGGACTGGAACTGCATATGAATTAGAATTTATGATTTAACCCTGTATTTGATGATGAATTGATGCTGTGTGTTTGACTATACAATTGGTGTAGTTATACCAGTTGATTAGTGAAATATTATCTCAGGATTTCATAGATCTGTTACTGATATGTGAATTAAGTTGAGTATATGTGCCAGATGGCTTTTGAGGATCAAATTTAGATTGAGTAAATCGCGATAAATTGAATAGCGATCGCAAAAAGGTACGCCTACGCGAAATATAAAATTTTGGGGTTCTGTTTTTTTCCGACCGTTGGTCGATGTATATATTATTTGTTCCTGTGATATCGCAGATGTCACTCCGTGCAGGGGAGATTCTACTGAATTTTTCCGGGAATTTAAGGTGTTAGAAATTTTTCGAAATTTTTGAAATTATTTATTTACGATACTGTATTGGTTTTCGATTTAAAGTAAATTAGATTTGGAAATTGATGGGTTTGTAACGTTCTTTCTTACCTTAGCAATTTCGAGGACGAAATTATTTTAAGGGGGAAAGAATGTAACGTCCCGTATTTTTGGCAGTCAAATATTTAATTTAATTTATTATTTTAAATATTTTATTTAGAATACTAATGAATTCTAATATTGGATTCGTTTATTTAAAACGACGTTTAAACGCTATAGGGCATATAATTATAAAACGAGCTCGAAATGGCGCTGCAGTTCGTAAATTGGAGTTTTGAACTTCAATCGAATATACAGGGTTCGATATAAGTCAGATTTCTGTGAAACAAGACACGTTGGAACCGTATTGATGATAATTTTCATATGAAAGAGAAAAATTTAGATTTCGTGTTATAAATAGTAAGTTATGGCCAAATCAAAATTGAAAAAAAAAACGCTGTGGAAATCGTTGTTAAAATATCGACCTTTAAAATGGCCATTTTGCAAACGATCTCGGATTTCGACGAAATCAGTTTCATTAGAACCGTATCGTTAAATTATTGTACGGTGGTGAACGTTGTGACAAACCGATGTCGTATGTGGGCACGGTAGCCAAAAACGGCCGTTCATTTTCTATAGCGCGTAATTAATTTAATTTAATTTAATAAAGAGATATTCGAGTGTAACTTGAGCAGATGATCAAATTAACCCACGAAACTAGTTCCATTGAGTTTGTATCATCGATTATAGTCAGGATAGGTATATAGTTTGTTATTTTTGAAGATCGGTTAATTTGGTGTCCAAAATGGCATTGCGGTGCGCGGTAAAAATAGCCTACCGGGGAAACAGTCTCAGAATGCGACAAAACTGGTGCCGTTGGGTTCGTATCAATAAATTATTGTAGGATATTGAGGTTTCAAGTTGATTTGATTTATCTGGTGATCGTGAAAAAATTAAACGCGTGTTTATTTCTTGTTTTATAAAGGAATTTTTTTTCAAATGACCTCGGATTTCGACGAAACTTGTCCCATTGGGTCTGGAATACCTTTTTACACTAAGTTTAGCTTTTTTATCAGAAAATGGAGGTCATATAACCTGATTTTTTTAGAAAAGCTGGTGACATGAGTACCTTATAATAAAATATTATTAAACCTTCACACTTCCTTTCCACTTGCCTTTTCTCTCAATTGAGAAAAGTACGTACGTAGCTGCCAAGTTACTAAAAAAAGACAAAGAGAGAACGTGCCAGCAAATCTGTTAACACCGTGCTGACCACGAAAATGGTAGTCTTGTAATATGTAACACCGTGCTGATCAAGGAAACAATATAAAATGAATTTTACAATTACTTGATGCCCACACCTTCTCCCCTTATAAAACGCCATCGCTCCAGTGAAACACCTGCAGTCCTTCTTGCTCCTTACTCCTGCTCTCAAAAAAGAAATCAAAAAAAAAAAAATAGTAGAGAAACCGAAAATATGTAAGGAAGAAGCTGACATGCAATAAAAGAAGAACAAAGGTGGATGGGTTGCATGCTTCACGTGAGTAGCTAGAACTAGGAAGGATCAGTTGGGGGCGTGGCCTGTTTTTGGCGGAGCTGTGCATGCGTGGTGCATTTGAAGGTCATGGGAGAGGCCGATTCATTTTTGGTCAGTGCAAGCTTTCGATTAAAAAAAAGAGAGAGAAAGAAAATGATAGAAACGAAATGCAAGGAGGGAGGAGCAAACATGAAGACGTGATGGCTTAAGCGCTGTACAGAAGTGGATCATTTTGTCATGGAGGGTTGAGGGAGCATGCAGATGGTATAAGAGCAGTGAACGTGGGGGTGCGATAGTCTCAACAATGGGAATGGTGAAAGGCAGGTGGTTTGTAGAGAAGATGAACAGTACGGGTTGGCATAATTCGAAACATGACTGAATTCGACAAGGACAGAAGATGTCGGAACCGTGTCGGCGGATACCCTGCAGTGGAGCTGATTAGATTGGCAATGGAAGCTGCTAATATCGTCAAACCAACTCGTTTAAATCGCAGAATTTATTCAAGGTGAGTTAAACTCACTCAGTTTTCCCCATTTATATTTTTATATAAATTGGGTTTTTATTTTGTGTGCTCTGCCTGCTGATGGTTGACTGTTTGCTAACTATATTTGTTGATTTGATTGATGAAATTAAACCATCGTTTAATTTCAGTGAAATACCAAATCGTTATTCTAACGATTAGTTCCAATAAAGGTAACTTACCTTATTGGTCACGTTTATAAAATAAACGTGTTTAATTGGTTGAATTGCTTTTGGTTGGGATTAAATGGTCGTTATTTATTTTATCAGTTAAATGAAATTGAAAGATCTGGTTGGTGATAACCATTTGTATACAGGGAAGAACAGGTTGGAGGGATCCGACCGGATTCCTCAAATATATTATTTATTTTCATATTATCATATATGAACTATCATGATTGGGTAATTGATTTTGGTAGTGACCATGACTGAAAGGTCAGCCTGTGTGTGTTTTAACCAATGAGCAGTATTGGTTGAGTAATCGGCAGTAAATGGCCTAAAAGGGAAATTGTTTTGTTTATATTGATTTACCGTTAAAAGTTTATTAAAGCGAAATAAATAAATATTTTATTTATTTAAGACTTTGATTATTGTTAATTTATTTTATAAAGTAATTTTCGATGTTAATCTGATTTATAAATTCGTGAATAGAAATTAATCTAACCGGTAAGTTGGGTTATTATTTTGTTAAGAAAAAATTTAATTATGTTATTTTAAAGGGAAAACGAGTAGGAATGGGTTAACTAGTTAACCTTGTCGAATGTTCTATTTAAAATTGATTATTAAACTGATATGAATTAATCTAATAAAATAGTTTAGTGAATACTGTTTTAAAAAGAGGAAGGTGTTAAAAGTGACATTTTATAAGAAGTCGCTTAATTATTGAATTAAGAAAGAATGATAATACCCGAGAAAGAGATTTCAAAGTATTAAGAAGGTTTATGAAACCGTATTTCGAATAAAATAGTTAAGTGGAGTTTGATTAGAGATTGGAATGAAATATTGGTTTTAGATTACAACTCATATCTACCTTAAGATATTAACGTTATTGATTAAGGTCTGAGAGGCAATTAAAATACCCCAACTTGATCGACAGTGGGAGTATTTGAAGGTGATATTAGTCGTAATGGTAAAAGAGGATAGTAAGGATTTATTATTTCATTAAAGAGATAATAATGCAACATTTCTGGATAAAGATTTGGAATAGCTGTATATAATGAGATTTCAAAGTAAAAAGTGGAATTATAAAGGAGTTGCGTGAATTATAACGAGATTATCGTGTTTTAAAAAGGAAATGTAAAAGGTGAGTTTTGTTCTATAAGAATAAGCAGAGATTATCGTTTTCAAGTAACAAACAAGAGATATCTCGTAAGGTTGTTTTACGAGTAATAAGTTGAATAGATTTTCCAATATTAGATAATAACGAAGTTAATATTTCGAAAGTGAAAATGGAAAACTGAATATGATGTATGGTTTTCCTAAGTATTAAATGGGATTTGATTAAATATAATCTTATGTTAAATAAGGAGCGAAAAGCTATATTCATAGTATCGAAATATTCAAGGTTTTTTGAATTTACATTTGTTTTAATTAAAAGGCCAAGTGGTGCTGAATACTGAACCAGTGAACTCATTGGATTGTCATGATTGAAACACTGTTTATTTTGATAGTTAAATCACCGACTATCAAATTTGTCCAATACGATTGTTGGCACAGAAAGACCGGGATCGAATTTATATTCGAAAACCATTCCGACCAACAAATACGTGAAGATATCAAAAGACGGTCGAGATGGAGCATTGAAGACTGTGGATCTTCATAAGAGGAAGGATTACTAATAAATCTCTGGTTAGCTCCCAGAGATAAACTGTGGTTCTGTCGTGGTTGGAATCCACGGGTTGCAAGGACTTCTCGCTATTGATCCATGGGGTGATTCCTATATGAGATGCAGTAGGAGAGTGCCTTCGGTTCATCCTGTTCCTGGATGACTTGTATGGACGAGTGTCTGACAGAGTATTTCCAAATGGTCACGTACATTGATTTTTACAAACATACTTTTGTCAGCTGCAGAGTATTTTTGTGGACGTCAATTAGTGATTTGACGGATCTGACGATGTGGCATTCAAAGTGAATGGTGACCAGGTGTTCAATAGTTAACCTAAACCTCAAGCCTCATCAACCGAGAGATGAAAAAAATCGGGCAGGCAGCATGGCTATGTGGGTCGCTCCCATTAGGGTGTACAATCACCTATCTAGAGAAATTCCATTTGCTTCTTTAATCTATTTTGATGCTGTCCCTATTCGGGAAACGGTGGTTTGAGCCCAACCGTTGGTGAAATACATTCGATACACTCAAGCGAAATGAGTGGTCGGTCATGTGAGGGTCGGGTTGCAAGATGTTCCTGTTGAACCAAATGTATTCGCCTCTAGAGATACACTATCGGCAGGTGGTCCCATACCTTGTCAAGGTCGGAATCCAATCTCCAATAAGCGCCTGCGGTTTTGATTGTATACTATATATGTGGAGCGTGAGAGGCAAGCGTTCCACTAGATTGCTATTTACTTGTATTTAGACATTATTATAATGTCAGAAAAGATATTGATTTCAAAAATGGTTTGGGTTATCGTAAGGTAAAAATCGTCCGTGTTTATGTGTGGATTTGATCTTATGATTATCCTTTTCTTTTGAAAGAATTTTTGAACTTTAAAATCATGTTGGATGATATACCCTTAATATTGTGCGATTTTAATTCACTCTGGTTCACCAGACTGAACTGGTGATTTGTAAATGCTCGGGTTAGCCCGGGATGTACAGGTTCAGGTTATCGAATGCTGTGAAGAGACGAGCTGAAGATGTTCAGACGTATTGTATCTAATATCTATTCTGCTGTGTGTTGTATATGGGAACATGCTATTATAACTGTCCTAGCGTGTGATGTACTCTGATATTGTAAGTGTTTTCAAAAGCTCTCAATAAAGTTTTATTTCTGTATTATATTTTGTTCCGCTGCGATGTGAGACTCTGTGTTGTGTTGGTTCTTCTTCTTCTTCTATTATTATATTCTTTCTTTCTTATCTCACCCTCTAAATTCTTTCTAATCTTGTTCCGGTGTTTCCGGTGTTTGGAAGGTCGGCATGAGATACAGGAGATGTATTTATGTCGATTTCCGGGGCCGAAACACTACGTCGTTACACAATGTCTCATATTCTGATGAGGGAAACTTTCGAGAAACTCGTTGATATGGCATTAATACAGAAGGAAGGTAAAGGTGAAAAGAAAGAAGCCGAGGTCGAGGAAACACAAAACAAAAAGTGTGGCCCAAGAAAGAACAACAACAACAAAAGAATGGCGGAAAGAACAACAAATCTCGAGATAAGAGGAAGTGTCATCATTGTGGATGCGAGGGTCATGTGATCAAGGATTGCAAGAAAAGATAGAATGCTTGTTTCCATTATGGAGAGGTAGGACACTTTTCTAAGGAGTTCCCGAAGAAGCAACGACAAGGTTAAAAGGTAGGATCTTCTGGGGGAAGATGCATGCTCTCATGGCTAGTATGCCAGATAAAGGTAGGAAAGTTTCCGTTGAAGATTTGATTTCTCTTTCCAATCATCCAATTAGAACTCTTTTTGATTCTGGCGCTTCACATTCTTTTATATCTGATTCTGTGGTTGAGTCTCTGCACCTTAGTACTAGTATGGTTTTGGATCCTATTGTTGTCTTAAATCCCATTGGTGGTACGTTTCATTTGTCTATGATTTTTCGAGGTTTGAGAATATCTGTGTTAGGCGTCGAGTTTGAATGCGATGCATACGTGCTTGGGTTCATGGGATATGGTTTGATTCTAGGAATGGATTGGCTATCCATGTATGGTGCCATTCTGGATTGTGAGAGGAGGGTCATTAGACTTTTGACTTGCCATGGGAGGACCCTCGAGATTTTTTGTGACCCTAAGGGGTCTGTCATGCTTAGTTTCCTATAGTCACTTGATGCATCTATTGATTATCTACGATCTGTACCAGTAGTTTGTGAGTATCCTGATGTTTTTGAGGAGGTTCGGGACTTACATCCGAGGCACGAGATTGATTTTTGTATATACTTGGTGGACAATGCTAAGCCAGTTGCATTGGCTGTGCGCCACATGGCTCCAAAGGAAAGGAGGGACCTTAGTAAGCAAGCATGGGAGCTAACTGAGAAAGTGTCTATTAGGCAAAGCATATCTGAATGGGGTGCTCCGATGGTATTCGCTACTAAGGTGGATGGTTCGCTTCGCTTATGTGTGGGTTATAAAGAGTTAAATAAACTCACTAAGAAGAATAGGCACCCACTTTCGAGGATAGATGATCTGTTTGACCAACTTGTTGGTGCATTTGTATTCTCTCAGTTACACTTGGCCATGGGGTTTCATCAGTTGAGGGTGGCCTAGGATAGTATAGACAAGAGCACTTTTAGAACTCCAGATGGTTTCTTCGAGTGACTCGTCATGCCTTTTCGGTTGACGAATGCACCCGTCTATTTTTTTGACCTGATGAGTAGGGTGTTTCGGGAGTTTCTAAATAAGTTCATTGTGGTCTTTGTTGATGATATCTTGATCTTCTCGAAGAACGAGGAAGAGCATGCCCTACATTTTAGAGAGGTTATGAAAACTCTCAGTGCGCACCAGCTTAAGGAGAAATTCTCCAAATATCATTTTTGGAGAAAGGAAGTGAGATTTTTAGGGCATATGGTCTCTAAAGAAGGGATAACTGTAGATCCTGCGAAGGTATTTGCAGCTCAAGATTGGCAGATCCCAAAGATTGTGATAGAGGTGAGGAGTTTTCTTGGATTAGCAGGCAATTATGGGAAATTCATTAAGGACTTCGCAAAGATATCAGCTGTTAACCCTCTTTTCCGTTAAAGAAGTACCGGGCCAAATTGAAGCCCAAACGCGCAACTAATCGGGTTAGCCAGATCGCATTCCAGGAAGCCCCGCAGAAGCTCAGCCCGAAGTAGCCACATATCGGGCCTACCAAGTCGATATATCACCGTGGAAGACTCGCTCTCCCAGTCAAATGAGAGAACCGCTCTCGCACAAGGCGTATCGACCAAGTATTTCAGATCTACATGAAATATCCAGCTGAGTTGTTAAAATACTTGGCCCAACTCTCAAGGAAGAAAAAGCGGTCAGCCATATCCGTACAAAGCTCTACTTTTGATATACCTCACCATGGATGCCACGTCGGCAATAACTCCCGAGTATACTATTTATGAATAGTGGAATCAGTCTTCAGCCACTATTCTAACCATGTGATGAACTCCACATGTCCGAGCTTTCACGGAAAGGCCGGGCCACGTCACAACAGCCCAAGTTGCTATCCTCGCCTATAAAAACCTCAAAGCTTGAGGAGGAGGAGGAGGATTTTGGAACCTTTCATTTTTCGGCTCATGATACTTCTTCTTCCCAGAAAAACATTATCTGGAAGAGAAAATAGCCACCTTCTCTCTTTTCTCCAAATAGAAAAAGCATTGTATTTGTAATAAAAAGCAAAAATAATATATATATATATATAAAGTGGATGTAGGCACCGTCTTTGCCAAACCACTATAAAAATTCTGTGTGTTTCCCCGTTTCCTTTACTTTTCTCTGCATTTCATAATCAGTATTCGTGTGATCTACACACGATTGGGGGTTGATTGTCACTTGTGATCAACTTTTGACGTCAACACTTTAGCGCGCCAGGAAGGGGGGATTTGCCTTAATCCATGGCGAAAAAACGAAGGAAAGATACAACATCCTCTCATCCCGCAAATACCTATGTAGCCGATACTAATGCTACAGAAACCAGTCACGAAGTTTCCTCTCATGAAGATATGTCTCTATTTCTTACCCTGGACGACATGTATAAAATCATGGTCGAGTTTAGAGACCACATGACATCTCAGGATAAACTCCTCGAACGATAACAGCAGTTGATGGATCACCTTCTCGGTCGACTAGAGATAGGATCGAACGCTTCAACATCAATTCCTCCAACGGCCGAGACTGGGGCAACAACTGATCATCGGTCTGCACAGAATCAGGCCACTGATCAGGCTACACCTTTATTTCATCCTGGTATTGCCCCACCAGCCGATTGATCCCAGCCGGGAATATCGCTTCCAGCGACTAGCGCAGCTGTAGCAACAGAACCTCAGGAGGCGTGCGATCAAGATCTAGATCGATCGAACACTTTTCCTACACTCTTAGGAATAACTCTACCTATCGAACTAGTCGAGCAACCACCAAATCTCTTAGAATCAACACCAGCCCATTACAACCCGGAATCATACAACAGATCTGTCTAACCACTCTTCACCTTCAACGAAGAGCTGGTGCAGCCTTCCCTTCGAACCAGGGAAGCCACCCCGCTATACCGGTCCTCAAAGTGGCAGACGAAAATGATACTGTAGACCTTACTAACATTGCTCCCACCAGGGGCACCTTCGAGCTCCGAACATCACATACTATGCAGGTTCAGCCTAGGCCCTCCGTTGCGGGTTCGGCTCGACCCACTACTCCTCAGGTTCAAGAGGGGCAATTCTCCCCAGAACCACCTACCACAACTCACCTTACCTCACACCTTCACTCAACTCTCGGAAGATGGGCCAGCCAACGACCGCCCTTCCGAGTATGCTTTTGCCAGATCCTTGCACTGAAGCTTCCCCAGATACTGAACTAAATTCATGGCAACGACTCCTCGGAGATGGAAGCCAGCTTGCAAGCATCATCCGACGCTTTACTCGAGGCACTTCCTCACAACAAGACATAGATAATGTCAATCGCAGCCCTTTTACTAGGGAAATCAGAAACTCCCGAAACCCTCCGGACTTCAAGTTCCCAGCTATCGAGCCATACAACGGTCGCACTGATCCAACCATCGACTTCATGCGATACATGCGACATATGGAAGTACTCGTCACATCGACCAACGTCATGGCTATGTGCTTCCCGCTCTTTCTCACTGATATAGCCAGAATGTGGTTTCGACAGCTAACAACAGAGTCGATCAGCAGTTGGAACACTCTGGTCACCCGCTTCATCGACCAATTCAGAGTACATATCTCTCGACCAAAGAGCGTTATGTTCTTATCCACCATCAAGCAACAATCAGGAGAAAAACTCAGATCCTTCCTCGAAAGGTTCAACGCGACAGTAGCGTTAGTCGATAAGCCCGAGCCATCGATTGTACTTACGACCGCCACTGCAGGAGTTCAGAACCGATTAGACTTCTCAATTTCTTTAACCAGAGATCCACCTAAGGACATAGATGAATTTTATTCCGAGTCCGAGCGATTCCTCCAACAAGAAGATGCCAGCATTGAGATGGAGAGCCTTGAGGTCCTAACCGCCCAACAGCAAGGTCCACTCAAAAACAACGACCAGAATAAAGGAAGAGGAAAGGCCCTGGAAAAGAGCAAGAGTCAGGTGCGACCTCAAATCGAAAGTAAGTATGACTAGTATATCGAACTCAACTCCTCTCTGCTCGATATCTACCTTGACATACGAGGGTCCTTGCCCACTCCAAGACCACCTCGACGAGAACCAACCCAGATGGAGCTCGATTCTAGTAAACATTGTGTGTTGCACAACATAGCGGGACATAGCACCGACGAATGCCGCCATCTGCGCGATCTCATTGAGGATCGAGTCAGAAAAGGGGAGCTTCCCGAATATGTCAAGAGTCGTGCCCCGGCCTTACCGCCACGGCCTTCTACCCAAGCTCCTCAGGTCAACCCACGAGCTCCTAGAAACGGAAGGGGCCCTGAGATTAGCACTCGTGACATTATCATTAATTAGATTTTTTTGATGTATTTCTTCCAATAAAAAGGACACCTTGATGTACACATGTATGAGGTTAGGATTTAGCTCCTAGGCATGCTCTAGAAACAATCGTTGTCCTCTTAGAATTTCTTTGTAATAATTCATTAGTTGCTATGAATGTTCTTTTTCAAATATGGGTGATGTTTGGGAAACTCTAAAACTGAGCATGGATAATGCTCGCCCCCCTCTTTTAATGTGTTCAACGCGAAAGCCTACCGCTATATTTTAACACCTACTCCCCTAGTCGAGTATGGTATACTTCTTTAAGATGAGTATGAATGATACTCACCCCTTCTTTCTCTATACCACGAGCTTCTACCGCTCGATGGATGCACTAATCTAACATGAGTCGAGCACAGAAAACACTTGCCTTAAGACGAGTATGGTTAATACTCGCCTTCTCTAAGCCGAGTATGGTTAATGCTCGCCCTCTCTAAGCCGAGAATGGTTAATACTCGCCACTAAGCCGAGTATGGTTAATACTCGCCACCTCTCAAAGCCAAGTGAAATAAAATGCTCGACCCGTTAGCCTTCTCCAAGCCAAGAACGGTTTATTTTTGTCCTTGCAGGAACTAACTCTCATGAAGGCGATCATCATCTCGGCCTTAATACAGTTTTCGATAGTTGTCGGTTTTTCGGCCTTAATACGACCCAGTTTGGTCGTCGGTTTTTTGGCCTTAATATAACAACGAAACCGTCAGATTTCTGGCCTTAATAAGGTCCGGAGTGACCATAGCTACTTGAGCAATTGTGCTTCGATTCATATTTCAGAACGCACTTCCCTCTATCGAAGAAGACGCATTTTGAGGGGCAAAGTGTTAACCCTCTTTTTGGTAAAAGAAGTATCGGGCCAAATCGAAGCCCAAACGTGCAACCAATCGGGCAAGACAGATCGCATTCCAGGAAGCCACGCAGAAGCTCAGCCCGAAGTAGCCACATATCGGGCCAATCATGTCAATATATCACCCCGGAAGACTCGCTCTCCCAGTCAACCGAGAGAACCGCTCTCACACAATGCGTATCAACGGAGTATTTTCGGATCTACATGAAATATCTAGCTGAGTTATTCAAATATTTTGCCTGACTCTCAAGGAAGAAAAAGAAATCAACCATATCCGGATAAAGCTCTACTTTTGATATACCTCAACATGGATGTCACGCCGGCCACAACTTCCAAGGATACTACTTATGAATAGTGGAATCAGTCTTCAGCCGCTATTCTAACCAAGTGATGGACCCCATGTGTTCGAGCTTTCCCGGAAAGGTCGGGCCATGTCACAACAGCCCAAGCTGATATCCCCGCCTATAAATACCTCAAAGCTTAAGGAGGAGGAGGATTTTCGACCCTTTCTATTTTTGGCTCATGATACTTCTTCTTCCCAGAAAAACGTTATCTGGAAGAGAAAATAGCCACCTTCTCTCTTTTCCCCAAATAGAAAAAGCATTGTACTTGTAATCAAAAGCAAAAGTATAATATATATATATATATATATATATATATATATATATAAAGTGGACGTAGGCACCATCTTTGCCGAACCACTATAAAAATTCTGTGTATTTTACCCGTTTCCTTTACTTTTATCTGCATTTCATAATCAGTATTCGTGTGATCTACACACAATTGGGGGTTTATTGTTACTTGTGACCAACTTTTGACGTCAACATCAGGCCCACTCACTAGGCTGACAAAGAAGAATATGTTATTCTCTTGGGATGTAGATTATGACGATGCTTTTCAGCAATTGAAGAGGGGTCTAACAACAGCCCCAGTCTTGACCTTGCCCGACGGGAACAGAGTGTTTACAGTGTACACTGATGCATGTGGGACAGGGCTTGGTGCGGTTCTAATGCAAGAGGGATGGGTAGTATGTTATGGAGGTAGACATCTAAGGGTTCATGAGAAGAACTACCCTACCCATGACTTGGGGTCAGCGACATAGTATTCGCGTTGAAGACTTGGCGCCATTATCTACTAGGAGAAAGGTTCGAGTTGTACACCGATCATAAATCTCTCAATTACTTGTTCTCACAAAAAGATCTCAATTTAAGGCAGCGAAGATGGATGGAGTTACTATCATCCTGTAACAGCCTGCATTTTATGTATCGGAAGATCATAAAATATTTTTATTTTATTCCTTGAGGGTTGGATCATTCTCATCTTTTGATATGTTGCTTATGGGGATGTGAGACATGTCCATAATTTTTACCAATTTTGTTTGCGACCATTTTGCCATTATCAGTCTTGTATAGGGCATAACTTTTGACTCAGGTCGAATCAGATGGTAAGACCGATGCCATTGGAAAGAAATTGATGTTTGCCTTTTCGTAGAATGGTTACATTAAAGATTTGGTTCAGCGGTTTGGGAGAAATCGTTGTTTTAAGGTTTTTCAGTTGGCTGTCCAGGTTTTGGGAGCCTAATGGGCTGATTTGGGAGAGGCCCATTAGTAGGCTGGTGGAAACTATAAATAGAGGGTGGGAGTTAGGGGAAATAGTTTACTTCCCCATTCTCTCATTTGGTGGCCTTGTGCTTCTCCTTCCTCTAAAACCTTTCCACCATTAAAATCGAAATCCAAGGAGGGAAATCATAGATCTACCCCCGTTGGAGGCTAGATTTACATCAATAGAAGCAAGGATTCATCGGATCAAGGGATTTGGTGCGAGGTGCTTACTATCCAGATTCTTATTTCATCAATTTTAGCTTGTAAATCGGTGAGTGATTGGCATCTCTCATATAGATCCAATGAAGCATATGAGTTTTTGGGCATGTTTTTCATCAAATTCAAGTCAATTTCTTAGATCTACACATTGGTAAGTCCATTTTCATATGAATCATCATAGGATCCAATTTAGTAAGTTTAAACCGGTGATTTCTATGATATCTCATATGATTATGCAAGTTAGATCTATGGTTTTGTTCACATTTGCATTTGTAGTGATTTGGTGAATTTCACATAATTATTGATGAAATCGCCAAATTGGTGACGATAGTGGTTTCATAACATGTTTATGATTGTGTTGAATGGATTGGTTGAGTTGGCATCATCGTTTCGTCAAAGTTTTGGTCGAAATTTGAGTTGCATTGGAGAAGTGCAGGTTTTGCGTTGCACGTATAGGGTCGGTCGCGCATCCTAATGTGATTTCTTGGGAAACAAGACAGGAAGAAGGTTCGGCCGAGCAAACCTGTAGATTTAATGATTGGGTTGTTCGCGCCCTACCGGGTCGGTCATTCTTACCAGGTTGGACGTGTGTTCCAGAACAGCTGAATCTGAAGTGGATTGGTTGAGCGAGTGAGCAGAGTAGGTCGGGTCAGGTGGTATAGCTCGTGCACCTTTGGGTCGAGCGGCGATTGGTCAGTCCTTGTTTAGGGTTAGTCGTTCACCAAGGTGAGTCATGTAAGGTTTGGGTCGAGCATGAACAGGGTCGGTCGCACTCAGGTAGTTGGGTCGATCATGAAAGTGTGGTACTGGTCGGTCGTGCAGGGGCGTTCGGTCGGTTATGTACCTAGAGTTGTAATAGCACTTCTAAGAGCCGTGGTTTGTTTTCAGTAGCAAGCTGAGGCGATGCTATGGATTGCTTTGGGCCGTATGATTGATGTTTTTGTTCGGTTCAAAAGTGGTGATAACTTCAAAGTGAATTCCATAGGGAATGACGAAGTGAGATGATTTGTTCGTCGGATGTGACAAATGTGGTGACGACTCGAGGATGTATTGAGTTCGTGTGAACTGATTGCTCTAAAGTGTTCTGAGCTAATCAATAGTCATATTATTTTTTTGAGCAGACAATAGTCGTAATTGATAACGACTAGAGATGAGAAGGCCAGGAATTGTCATTGTCGTAGGTTCTAACGGACTCGAAGCTGGGGGTACAATTGAAGACTTGTTCTAGGTCGAGTGCCCTGGGTGGCGTGTATGACCAAGACACATGTTGTGTATAATGTGTGGGGTTTTGTTAGAACCGGGACGTCGTGTATGGTCCTTTACAATTGATGGCAAGTTGTTAGTTGGTCATACGATAACGAGGGTTTCAAAGCAAGGTTGGAGGTGGTAGCCAGAGTCATTCATGGACATTTGAATGCTTGTAATGATGGTTGAGTTGTTGTTGTTGTGTATGAATGGTCGTTCTGGTTGCTATGGCTGAATATTTATTCCTTTGGATGTTTGGATCGTAAAGGCTATCACCGTCCGATGTGGGGAAGGCAATTGAGAGTTCTTCTCTAGAGCTAGGTAGATTAGTTTGTTTATTTATCCATTCTCATATACTTTATTGATGAAGTTTATTAGGTGTTTTATCGCTCACTAAGACTATTGTCTGACTCAAGGTTTTATTTTTCCCTCTTATTACCTTGGGCTGTTCATCCGATTGCTGGATGGGCAGACTAAGTAGCAGGTGACAGGTGATGCCTTAGTGGGAACGGGGACGCTGATCGATGGCGAGCTGGAGGCTTACGTATCAGTTTTACTGCTATCTAATAAATGAATTTCCGCTGTTTGCTATTTCTCTGAGTGTTATGAGGAAATTTGTATAAACACTATTGTTGTTATCTACGTGTATGGGAAATACTTTCTAGTTGTCATGAAAGTTTAGTGATTTCTACTTCACTTTCACTAGCTGTTGTATATGTTCTATTATATGTTATCCTTGCGCTGTGAGATTTATGACAGGTTCCGCTTGTGTTATCTGAAACACCCCACCTCCATTAAGGTCACTCACAAAGGGAATGCCTTAACTTTGGTGGAGGTTTATAAGTAAAAGCCACAGATAAACTCAAGACAGATATAAATACACATATTTTAAAACAGCGGAAACCAAACAGACTTTTATTTCATCAATACGTGTTAAAATAAAACATTCCATAATTGTCTCAAAATACTTCCAAAATTACAACCTCATTACTGTCTTGATTATTAAAGAAGCATAAAACATAAATAAAGTGACAAAAATCCCCATAATGATATCCAAAGCCATAATCCGAGCAAAAGAGATCTAAATCATACATCTACGTTCTTGGAGCTTGTAAAGAGTCTGACTGAGCTGAGTTGTTTCCTCCCTGTGGACCTGGGGGGGGGGGTGAAACGAAAGAAAAGAAGACGAAAAGAAAATAGAGTCAGACATAAAGCCTGAGTAAATCTAGTAACTCTTCAATATGTGAATAAGAAAAGGGCATGATAGATATAAACTGAAAATAGGAAAGTGTCACAAGCTAAGGAAGTGTCGAATGTACTATCGCACCCATACTATATCTCTGCCCCTACTTGAGTTTATTATAATTAGCACCCCATGCTGAGGGTGAAGTGATCCCCATTTTTATTTAAAGACCGGCTCCTACTCGCGTTAACATGTGTCATACGGCCCCCAAGAATTGTAGATACCTATGCTGGTCCCACCATCGGGTGTATCAAGACCCATGGTGGTGGCCCCGACACAAATTCTAGAAGGCATAGGTTATACTACTGGTGTCCCAGTGCCCTGGTTGTCTGCTCCGGAGTGTGTGCACGCCCGCACCCCGTTAGACCTACACTGTGCACCCACCGCCGTCGTTTGACCGCTTACAATCAGCCCAGTAATCGTGCCCTATCCTGCCTAGTTTCAGGGTACCATGATACCTAACTTGGGTTACTGCTGAAACGGGTCCCTCGTTACCAGGATTTTCTAGTCAAACATGTTAAGTGTTTAAGTGTCTGTATTTACTTAACCAGACCCATCAATTCTTGTTAACATGTTGAATTTGGTTAAGTGTTATAGTTGACTTAACCCAACCATCTGTCCTTAGCCTCTTAGAGCACCTGACCACTCACATTAGACAGATATTGCTACGGTTACTAGATGTGCCGGTCGGTTCCGGGCAGGTTTACACCGTAGCTCAGTCTAACCTCGGGTCATTATTGGGCTCAATTCTTAACCACCCACATTGGATAGGTATTGTTATGACTACTGGACAGCCGGGCGGGTCCGGGCAGGTTTACATCATAACTCAGTCCAACCTCGGGTTAAGCATATCGTGTTTTCTAAATTTACATATTTTATTATTTCACAATTATATATGTAAATGTCATATCTTTTATTCTAGGGTATATCAATTCATACCGCTTAAATGTCATTGTCGTTGGCATGTGCCAAACATGGCAACATATATATTTTCATGTTTTACACCCAATTTTATTACCCCCGTTTGTAACGTTCGCAACATTATAACAAATGTTGGGCTCGACGCAATTCAGCCCAACTCTATAAACGTGAGAAAAAGGGGACATCAATAGCATTTAACATTTTACAACATATAAGGGTGTGTGGCGCATGAACTTGCAATTTAGCAATACAAACATAAATGTTGGGTCATGTGAACTTGCATTCAAATCAAAGTATAACTAAGTAGGTAACATATGAAACGACATAGTTTAGGATAATACAAACTTGTGTTTAAACATGTTTAACTTGGTATAATGTCAACCACAAAACTAGCATGTTGTATATTCACCAAAATGTCCAATTATAACAACTAATCACATAGCCTATTTCAACATGAACTTGCATAGGTTATGAAACCCAAACGATACTTAACATAGATCCAATTATACTTGCAAATAAAAATGAACTTGCATAGTTTATGAAACCCAAACGATACTTAACATAGATCCATTTATATTTGCAAATAAACATGAGAATGATATCATAGTTTTTGGGTCAAGTAGGCATAAAAGGTTTCAAATCTAGAACATGTTTACATAACCCTTAATTTAGACTTAGTGAATGTATATAGTCCATGCCATAGGTATAAACATAAAGGGATCAAATTCTAGTTTTTGCCACAAACTTGCAAGTGCCATTGTTTTCATATACAATTGTTCAATAGGCTTGCATCAATCAATTTATGCCACAAACATCAATACACAAGTCATGACAGAATCGTTACAATCCACAGAATTTATACAATAACACAATTATATTTTCATTTACATCGAATCACATCACAGTTTTTATTCATATTCTGAAAAGTCACTATACTTACAAGGAATGCAGAATCTTGAATTCTGGATTCTGAATTATGAAATTGAGATGCGCTCCTTTGGTTAGACTAACGTTGCGTTAATTTTGATTAAACTTTAATCTTCTTCTTAATTTGATTCGTCTCATAGGTTTTTCCCTCTTGACGGCTATGTTCAGTTCCTCCCTGGCAGCATGACGATTCCTTTCTTATTTTTTATTTGAATTTTCAGTTGAGACTTAGGGTGTATTTATAAATTTTTAAATTGTTTTGAGCCGTCAGATGAAGATAGGAGGAATCTAGACCATACAAAGTTCAAAGAGCCAATCAAGAGGTGACACGTCAGCCCTAGTGACACACAGAGCCCCAAAAATTCGAGCCAGAGCCAGACCTAGCCAGGCAGGTCGACCAGGCAGGTCGACTGGCAGGTCGAGACCCAGGTCGACACTATGGTCGACCTGGGGTGGCCAGGTCGACTCTATGTTCGACTTGGGGTGGCCAGTTCGACACCATGGTCGACCCTATGGTCGACCTGGTCTCTGGGCGGGAATTTTCCCGCCCAGCCCAGTTTCAACCTGAAATTCGAATTTCGAATTAAAACTGAGCTGTTTGAATTTAAATTTTATTCTAAAACTTCCGACGGTCATAACTCCTTCATACGGAGTCCGATTCACGCAAACTCGGACTCTATCTCAAGCAGAATTCTGAGACGAACGCAATGGCGTAACACATTTCCCTTAATTCTTTCATTTATAATTAATTACACTTTAATTTGTGAAGCTTAATTTTATAGAATTCACGGGGTGTTACGTTCTCCCCCCTTAAAAGGATTTCGTCCTCGAAATCTTCAAGTTAGGAAGAATGTATATCCTAATATCCAACAGTCCATCTACTCAACCAACAAACACATGCATCCACTGTCCTTAAAAGTCTTCTAATGCTTCATGATCATATGCATAGTGTGTGTACATGTCCTTATCAAATTCAAAAATCAGGCGGTCTACTGATTCAGTTGACCTCCTTAATGCGAATCATGTAAGTGTCATGAATCCATTATGTATGAAAATTTTTCCTACTCATAATTCTACATGAGTGCACAACTATTCATACAAATGCGACGACCATATGACAGCATATCAAGTTTCAACCATATACAAATGAGAATACATATATGCATATGCAATATGAAGTGACCGAGCTGATCTATAACCTAGGGTGTGTGTGTATATGCATCCACGAGCAACCACTAGCAATCACTAGCAACCATTTGCAGCCATCATCCATAACATGTTTTCAAATACATGTTTGCATCCATTTTTATTCTACCTAGGGAGTTAAGAAAAGGACCGAGGAGATATACCTAAAAAGATAGATAAGTCCTTTTTATATCCTTGTACATCTTATCACCGCCAGGGTGTATAGTCATCTTGGAATGATGCGCTTCCTCGATAACCTTCTTTGTCAACTCCCTTGCTTGTGGGATGCATAATCTTCCATCTCGCCTCAGCCATCCCTTTATCATCGATGGTGTACCTACTGAGGTGACTAGAAGTCTCACCCCTAATAAGTTTATCAATTACATCAACAAGCTGAGGGTCTTCACGTTGTGCAGCCCTTATTGAGTCCAAGAGAGTAGGGCGTACTTCGAGAGATGCTAGTAAACCTGGTACAAAATCTGAGGAGGGCCTAAAGTTAAAACTGCCTATATACTCCAAGCTTTGCCTTTCCACAAAGAGCGGGCTTAAGGTCAGTTTCTTTCGGCTCAACGCGTCTGCTACTACGTTGCCTTTTCCGGGAGTATAGGAGATTTCAAAGTCATACGAGGCAAGAAACTCCATCCATCTTTGCTGCCTCAAGTTAAGATCATTCTGCGAGAAGAGATATTTCACCGATTTATGGTCAGTGTATAATTCAAACTTCTCACCTAGGAGATAATGGCGCCAAGACTTCAGTGCAAAGACGATGGCGGCTAACTCAAGATCGTGGGTTGGGTAGTTCTTTTCATGAACTTTCAATTGTCTTCCGCCATAAGCTACTACCCTTCCTTCTTGCATTAGAACAACGCCTAGTCCCGTTCCACATGCATCCATGTATATTGTGAACATTTTGCTTCCATCTGGCAAGGTCAGAACTGGGGCTGTTGTGAGAGCCCTTTTTAATCCTTGGATAGCAAACTCGCAGTCCAAATCCCAAGTGAACGCCGGATTCTTCTTTGTTAGCCTTGTGAGTGGGGCTGAGATTTTCGCGAAATCCCTAATAAACTTTCGGTAAAAACCGGCTAGCCCAAGAAAGCTTCGAACTTCGGTTGCATTTCTTGGTGTCTTCCAATCTTGTACTGCCACCACTTTCGCGGGGTCCACAGCCAACCCCTCTTTGGACACTATATGCCCCAGAAATCTTACCTCCTTTCTCCAAAAGTGGCACTTGGAGAATTTGGCTTTTAGCTGATGTGAACGGAGAGTTTCCATGATTTCTTTCAGATGCTGAGCATGCTCTTCCTCATTCTTTGAAAAGATTAGGATATCATCTACGAAGACAACCACGAATTTGTTAAGGAACTCTCTGAACACTGTGCTCATTAGGTCTACGAAATAAGCGGGTGCATTTGTCAAGCCGAAAGGCATGACAAGCCACTCGAAGAAACCGTCTGGGATTCTGAACGCCGTCTTATCAATGCTATCTTCAGCTACTCTTAGCTGATGGAACCCAGTTGCCAGATCAAGTTGGGAGAAGACCGACGCTCCTACAAGCTGATCAAACAAATCGCCGATTCGGGGAAGAGGGTGCCTATTTTTCTTGGTCAATTTGTTTAACTCCCTATAGTCTATGCAAAGGCGAAACGAACCGTTCGCTTTGGTTGCGAACACCACTGGAGCACCCCATTCTGAAATGCTCCGTCTAATGAACCCATTTTCAAGAAGTTCTTTAACCTGCTAACTGAGCTCCTTTCTCTCCTTTGGAGCAATGTGTCTGACAGGTAAAGCTACAGGTATTGCATTATCCACAAGATATATGCGGAAGTTTATTTCCCGCCTCGGAGGTAAGCCTTTCACCTCCTCAAAGACATCCGGATATTCCCGGACTACTCTAACTGATTGCAAATTCTCACCAGAAGCATCAGGCGACTCTAGATAACTAAGCATAACAGCATTCAAGGGATTAAAAGAAATTTCTAGAGTGTTACCAAGCCGAGTCAAGAGTCTAACTACACTTTTCACACAATCAAGGATGGCCCCATTACTGGATAACTAGTCCATGCCTAAGATCAAACCATATCCCGAGAAGCCCAAAACAAAGGCTTTACAACTAAACTCAACGCTGAGAATAGAGATTTTCAAACCCAAACAAACCATTGACAAGTAAGCGGAGCCCCCAATTGGATTTGAAACTACTAAGGGATCTTCTACCATACTAGTGTCTAGATGCAGAGATTCTACTAAGGCAGAAGAAATAAAGGAGTGTGATGCACCAGAGTCAAAAAGTGTGCGAAATGGATGATCATAAAGATAAACTACACTTTCTACAGAAATATTACTACCTCGTTCCTGCTAAGGTGCCACTAGCGCATGAACCTGACCCCCTGAAGTGGATCCGGTTTTTTATCCCTACCCTTTATTCTTTGGACAGTCCTTAGCTTGGTGTCCAGTTTCTCCACAATGGAAGCAACCACCCATCTTCGCCTTCCTTTTTCAGCAGTATTTTGATATATGTCCCACAATGCCACAGAAATTGCACCTTCTCTTCTCACGGGGCTTATTGTTCTTCCCTCCTTTCTTTAAGTCTGTTTTCTTTGTTTGTAGACCCTCTTTATTCTCTTCCACCTTAGTTTCTTTCTTGCCGTGGTCTTTCTCGTGTAGCAACGCCATGTCCACCAAGCTTTCATAAGTCGCTCCCGTGGATACATGGGTCATGGCAAGGCTGCGTAGAGGCTCATTCAAACCTTTGACGAAGCGAAGTGCCTTCTTGTGTTGGGTGTTTACTAAGTCTATCCCAAATCTGGCCAGCTGATTAAACTGATTAACATACTCCCTGATTGTCATACTTCCCTGTTTCAGAGTTAGGAACTTCTCCATTTACAGGCTTCTTTCAGCTTGGGAGAGGAATTTCATCTCAAACCTTGTCCTGAAGTCTTCCCATGTTTCCACCGCCCTTTGAGCATTGGTAATTTCCCACTAATAGGAAGCTTCATCCTTAAGCAACCATACCGCTAGTTGTATCTTTTGCCTATCATCAACTCCGAAGATGACAAATGGATCCTCAGTCTCCTTTAGCCAGTTTCTTGCTCCTATAAGGGATTCTGTCCCATAAAAGTCTTTTCCACCCATTGCCTTGAAGTCTCTGAATGTTTTTGCGAAGGCATTTCCTCGAGGAGGAGGAGGAGGAGGAACCGCGGCCACTGGAGGTGGGATGTCTGCTGGGCCCGCGCCACTGGCCCTTGCTTCTAAATACCTCCTAAACCAGCCGGGTATCAGTACTCCTTCAGGAAGGTTAAGGTCTCCAGACATGCTGAAACAGAAAGGAAAGATTCAAAACGAAGGATAGAGAGAGATAGTGCATATGGCTTTGGGGGATTATGTCTTTTAAAATATAACACTTTTTCTTGAAAAATGCTTCTTTAAACTTTCTTTTTGAAAACAATTTCAAAAACTTTTATTTTCTCTGGTAAACCTATGCTCTGATACCAAGTGAAACACCCCACCTCCGTTAAGGTCACTCACAAAGGGAATGCCTTAACTTTGGTGGAGGTTTATAAGTAAAAGCCACAGATAAACTCAAGACAGACATAAATACACATATTTTAAAATAGCGGAAACCAAACAGACTTTTATTTCACCAATACGTGTTCAAATAAAACACTCCATAATTGTCTCAAAATACTTCCAACATTACAACCTCATTACTGTCTTGATTATTAAAGAAGCATAAAACATAAATAAAGTGACAAAAATCCCATTAGTGATATCCAAAGCCATAATCCAAGCAAAAGAGATCCAAATCATAAATCTACGTTCTTGGAGCTTGTAAAGAGTCTGACTGAGCTGAGTTGTTTCCTCCCTATGGACCTGGAGGGGGAAACGGAAGAAAAGAAGGCGAAAAGAAAATAGAGTCAGACATAAAGCCTGAGTAAATCTAGTAACTCTTCAGTATGTGAATAAGAAAAGGGCATGATAGATATAAACTGAAAATAGGAAAGTGGCACAAGCTAAGGAAGTGTCGAATGTACTATCGCACCCATACTATATCTCTGCCCCTACTTTAGTTTATTCTAACTGGCACCCCATGCTGAGGGTGAAGTGATCCCCATTTTTATTTAAAGATCGGATCCTACTCGCATTAACATGTGTCATACAACCCCCAAGAATTGTAGATACCTATGCTGGTCCCACCATGGGGTGTATCAAGACCCATGGTGGTGGCCCCGACACAAATTCTAGAAGGCATAGGTTATACTACTGGTGTCCCCAGTGCCCTGGTTGTCTGCTCCGGAGTGTGTGCACGCCCGCACCCCGTTAGACTTACACTGTGCACCCACCGCCGTCGTTTGACCGCTTACAATCATCCCAGTAATCGTGCCCCACCCTGCCAAGTTTTAGGGTACCATGATACCTAACTTGGGTTACTGCTGAAACGGGTCCCTCGTTACCAGGATTTTCTAGTCAAACATGTTAAGTGGTTAAGTGTTTGTATTTACTAAACCCCACCCATCAATTCTTGTTAACATGTTGAATTTGGTTAAGTGTTATAGTTGACTTAACCCTACCATCTGTCCTTAGCATCTTAGAGCACCTGACCACTCACATTAGACAGATATTGTTGCTGTTACTGGATGTGCCGGTCAGTTCCGGGAAGGTTTACACCATAGCTCTGTCTAACCTCGGGTCATTATTGGGCTCAATGCTTAACCACCCACATTGGATAGGTATGGTTGTGACTACTGGACAGCCTGGCGGGTCCGGGCAGGTTTACATCACAACTCAATCCAACCTCGGGTCAAGCATATCATGTTTTCTAAATTTACATATTTTATTATTTCACAATTATATATGTAAATGTCATATCTTTTATTCTAGGGTATATCAATTCATACCGCTTAAATGTCATTGTCGTTGGCATGTGCCAAACATGTCAACATATATATTTTCATGTTTTACACCCAACGTTATTACCCCCGTTTTTAACGTTCGCAACATTACAACAAATGTTGGGCTCGACGCAATTCAACCCAACTCTGTAAATGTGAGAAAAAGGGGAAATCAATAACATGTAACATTTTACAACATATAAGGGTGTGTGGCACATGAACTTGCAATTTAGCGATACTAACATAAATGATGGGTCATGTGAACTTGCATTCAAATCAAAGTATAACTAAGTAGGTAACATGTGAAACGGCATAGTTTAGGCTAATACAAACTTGTGTTTAAACATGTTTAACTTGGCATAATGTCAACCACAAAACTAGCTTGTTGTATATTCACCAAAATGTCCAATTATAACATCTAGTCACATAGCCTATTTCAACATGAACTTGCATAGGTTATGAAACCCAAACGATACTTAACATAGATCCAATTATACTAGCAAATAAACATGAACTTGCATAGTTTATGAAACCCAAACGATACTTAACATAGATCCAATTATATTTGCAAATAAACATGAGAATGATATCATAGTTTTTGGGTCAAGTAGGCATAAAACGTTTCAAATCTAGAACATTTTTACATAAGCCTTAATTTAGACTTAGTGAATGTATATAGTCCATGCCATAGGTATAAACATAAAGGGATCAAATTCTAGTTTTTGCCACAAACTTGCAAGTGCCATTGTTTTCATATACAATTGTTCAATAGGCTTGCATCAATCAATTTATGCTACAGACATCAATACACAAGTCATGACAGAATCGTTACAATCCACAGAATTTATACAATAACACAATTCTATTTTCATTTACATTGAATCACATCACAGTTTTTATTCATATTCTGAAAGGTCACTATACTTACAACGAATGCAGAATCTTGAATTCTGGATTCTGAATTCTGAAATTGAGATGCACTCCTTTGGGTAGACTATCATTGCGTTGATTTTGATTAAACTTTAATCTTCTTCTTAATTTGATTCGTCTCTTAGGTTTTTCCCTCTTGACGGCTATGTTCAATTCCTCCCTGGCAGCATGACGACTCCTTTCTAATTTTTTATTTGAATTTTCAGTTGAGACTTAGGGTGTATTTATAGATTTTTAAATTGTTTTGAGCCGTCAGATGAAGACAGGAGGAATCTAGACCATACAAAGTTCAAAGAGCCAATCAAGAGGTAACACGTCATCCCTAGTGACACACAGAGCCACAAAAATTCGAGCCAGAGCCAGACCTAGCCAGGTCGACCAGGCAGGTCGACTGGCAGGTCGACACCCAGGTCGACACTATGGTCGACCTGGGGTGGCCAGGTCGACTCTATGGTAGACCTGGGGTGGCCAGGTCGACACCATGGTCGACCCTATGGTCGACCTGGTCTCTGGGCGGGAATTTTCCCGCCCAGCCCAGTTTGAACCCGAAATTCTAATTTCGATTTAAAACTGAGCTGTTTGAATTTAAATTTTATTCTGAAACTTCCGACAGTCATAACTCCTTCATACGGAGTCCGATTCGCGCAAACTTGGACTCTATCTCAAGCATAATTCCGAGACGAACGCAATGGCATAACCCATTTCCCTTAATTCTTTCATTTATAATTAATTACACTTTAATTTGTGAAGCTTAATGTTATAGAATTCACGGGGTGTTACATTATCATACCATGATGATTGTCTATAGCAGCCTAGCACACCATTTAGCTCATTATTCCTCTTGTTTAGCGCAGGAGTTATGGGCTGTCGTCACATTTGATATCAAAGCTCAGGTTAACGATTTTAGCCAAGGTTGACGTAATCGCGTATGAGAGACGTACTTGTAGATTTCAGTTGGATGCTTACTATATATATTAGCGTATATAGTAGTAACTGTTGTTTTCCTTTAGCAGTTTTTCTTGGAAGTGGGTAATTATTCTAAATTGCAGATTTAGAATGAGTAGATGACCATCAAGACACACTGCTAGGGGAGCTAATACTGGGGGGGAATGGTGGCGAACAAAACTACCCAGCCATGCTCAAGGCCATAGCGGCAGCGATCATGAATAGGGTTCCCGCTTCAGTGGCGGCTATGGTTGATGTAGGAGTTCCAGTGCCTGGAGCTGTAGAATTTGCAAAGCTATGCAAAGACTTTTCATCATTGGGAGGAAAACAGTTCAAGGGCAATGAACCAGTTGAAGAAGCCTAGAGGTGGATGGATACTTGTGTTCAAATTTTCAAGGACTTGGGCACTTTTCATCATTGGGTGGAAAACAGTTCAAGGGCACTGAACTAGTTGAAGAAGCCCAGAGGTGGATGGATACTTGTGTTCAAATTTTCAAGGACTTGGGCATTGATGATGCAACCAAGAGGAAGCTTGCATCAAGGAAGTTAGAGGGCAGAGCAATGGACTAATGGAACTCTTTCACACTGAAGACGCCTGAATAGGATTTCTCATGGGAGCTATTTAAAGCTAAATTTGAAGAAAAGTTTATCTACACCGTGCAAAAGTCAATTATGTTTAAGAGATTCGTGGAGCTTAAGCAGAATGGTCGCCCAGTTCTTGAATATATTTTTGAATTCGAGGCTCTGTCGAAGTATGCTTGTTCATATGTGGATACTCCTTATCAAAAGAATGAGAAGTTTGTCTTGGGATTGGAAGAATATCTTGGGAGTCAGCTTGTCGACCACCTCGATGATAGTTTTGAGAAGATTGTTGAAAGGTCTTTGAGGCACGAAAGTCTGTTTCCTAAGAAGGTTTCTGTTGTTGCAGCTAAGGAAGAAAAGAAGCCACAATAGGGTTGTAATAATAAGAAGAGAAAGCAGCAACAACAGAAGGGAAAGGATAGCTAAAAAAACAGAAGAATGAAGTGACTTGCTTCAATTGTTGGCAGAAAGGCCATTTTGCTAGTGATTGCAAGAATCCTAAAGCTAAGAAGAAGCCCTTCAAGTGTAGAAAGCCGGGACATGAGAAGAAAGATTGTCCAGAATCATCTCAACGGAAACAAGTGGTTAAGGCTTATGCTTTAGGGGTTGTGCCATCTTCTTCAAAAGCTCCTACTGCTGAGGAGAAGGGAAAGTGTGTCGTGGTGGAAGGTACTCTTTCTATTCAAGATGTTTCAATTCGAGTTTTGTTTGATACTAGAACATCGCATTCTTTCATTTGCAATGAGCTTGTGTGTCGTTTAGGTTTAGAAACCAAGATTTGTGATAAACGATTGATTGTGACTAATCGTTGAGTTTGGGATCATCTTAGGCATGGATTGGATCAAGAGGTATGCGACAAGGGTGAATTGCAAGAAGACAGAGGTGAGATTCGGGGATGTGGAAGGGCAAAAGGTGTTGATAAGGTGTAAGCGTGAAGAGGGTGTCTTCGTTAGCTATCTATATTCGCTTATGATTCCACAAGAAGACTTGTCATATGTGTTGATCACTAATGAGTATGAGGATGTCTTTGACAAGGTCAAAGAGTTGCCGCTGCATCGTGAGATCAAGCTTACGATCGATTTGGTCGAGGGTGCTAGACCAATCATTATGCCTCTTAGGTGGGTGGCGCCTAAGGAACTGAGAGAGTTGGAGATGCAAGTTCGAGACCTTCTTAGGAAGGGATTCATTCAGAGGAGTGTTTCCGAATGGGGTGCACCAGTCGTGTTTGCAACCAAGGTGGATGGATCATTATGATTGTGTGTGGACTATAGTGAACTGAACAAAGTGACAAAGAAGAACAAGTATCCACTGCCAAGAATTGATGACTTGTTCGATCAGCTTCATGAGACCAAAGTGTTTTCTCAGATGGATTTGGCAACGAGATTTCACCAGTTAGGGGTTGCAAAGGATAATGTGCCAAAGACTGCTTTTAGTACACCATCCGGGTTTTTCGAATGGTTTGTGATGCCATTCGGGTTGACTAACGCGCCAGCGTACTTTGTGGATCTTATGAATAGAGTGTTTAGAGATCAGTTGAACAAGTTCGTACTTTTTTCGTGGTTGATATTCTGGTAATTCTCGGAATGAGAAAGAACACAAGACGCACTAGAAAGTTGTGTTAAAGATCTTGCAAAAGCATCAGCTGAAGGCTAAGTTCTCGAAGTGTTACTTCTGGAAGAATGAAGTGAGATTCTTAGGCCATGTTGGGATAGTGATGGATCCCGCTAAAGTGGCGACAATTCAGGACTGAGATAGACCTATGAATGCGGTGGATGTACGAAGTTTCCTTGGGCTAGAAGGATATTATCAATGGTTTATCAAGGATTTTCCAAGATAGCTGCACTATTGACAGGATTGACGAAGAAGAACCAAGTGTTCACATGGGATGCGAAGTTTCAACAAGTGTTCAGAATCCTAAAGGAGAAATTGACAAGTGCATCTCTGTTGACCTCTCCAAGTGGGAACGAAGAGATGGTGATATACACCGATGCATGTGGTATTGGACTTGGAGCAATGCTAATGCAGAAGGATAAGATTGTGTCCTATGCGAGTCGACAGCTGAAGCCGCATGAACGGAACTATCAAACTCATGATTTGGAGTTGGCAGTGATTGTGTTTTCTATGAAGATATAGAGACATTACCTATTGGGAGTTCGATTCGAGTTGTTCACGTATCACAAATCGTTGAAGTATCTTTTCTCCCTAAAGGATTTGAATCTTCGGCAGCAACGATGGTTGGAGTTTTTGGAATCATATGATTTTGGTATAGCCTATACTCCGGGCAAAGGTAGCGCAGTCGCAGACGCGTTGAGTTGAAGTCACGCAAGTTTGGGAGCGATGTTTTCGGAATGGAAAAGCCTTGAATATTTGGCAAGATTTGATTTCAATCCAAGATGTGAGTTGTAGCCTGAAATGTTGGCAAGCTTATCAATAAGACCTACACTTATCAAAAGGTTTGGCAAGAGCCAAAAGTGAGATGTGAAGCTTGTTGAGTTTGTCCAGAATCAGGAACCAGAGAATAAAGAGTTCCAGATCAATTGAGAAGGTTGGCTTCGAAAGCAAGGGTGATTAGTTGTTCCTGATACTGATGGATTGAGAGATGAGGTTCGGAGGGAATGTCATCACTCAAAGTTCACGATTCATCCTAGTGGTAATAAGATGTATCAGGACATGAAGTGAGTTTACTACTAGGAGGGGATGAAGCAAGATATTGGAAAGTTTATTTCCAAGTGCATGAACTGTCAATTGGTGAAAGCTGAATAGAAGAAGCATAGTGGTTCGCTTCAGCCACTGGAGGTTCCTACGTGGAAGTGTGAGCAAGTGTTGATGGATTTTATTGATGGACTACTTAGAACCAAGGCAGGAAATAAAGGGATTTGGGTCATTGTAGATCGCTTGACCAAAAGTGCAAGATTCATTCCTGTCAAGTCGACTAGGATATTCATCGAAACTGGCTAAACTTTATGTAAAATGGATAGCTCGATTCCACGGTGTCCCAAAGATTATAGTGAGTGACCACGATCCATTATTTACGAGTGGATTTTGGAATAGATTTCAAGAGGCTCCCGGAACCGAGCTATGCTTGAGTATGGCATATCATCCCCAAACGGATGGTCAGACTGAGATCGTCAATCGACTTTTGGAAGATCTCCTGAGGACTTGTGTGTTAGACTTCGGTGGATCATGGGAGGACCATCTATATCTAGTTACGTTTGCGTATAATAATAGCTACCATTCTAGCATTGGGATGGCACCATAAGAGGCGTTGCATGGGAGGCCGTGTAATTCTCTAGCCTATTGGTTAGAAATTGGAGATAAGTTGGTGCTTAGGATAGAGATTATTAGAGAGACCTCAGATTGTGCCGAGATCATTTGGCAACGATTGAAGGCAGCCCAAGATCGTCAGAAGAGTTACGCCGATAAGCATCGCAAGGACTTGAAATTCAACGTGGGCGATATGGTTTTCGTGAAGATTTCGCCATTAAAGCAAGTGGTTCAGTTCGGAAATAGAGGAAAATTTGCTCCATGGTTTGTTGGACCATTTCCGATAGTCGAGCAAATCGAAAAGCTTGCATATAGATTGGAGTTGCCTGAGAAGATGTCGGGTGTGCATGATGTTTTCCATGTATCATTTCTATGGAAGTTTGTGCATGATTCAAATGTGGAGGTACCTCTAGAGAAATACAAAGACTTAGAGGTGGAGACCATAGTCGAGAAACTCGTAAGTCGTTTCGTGTTGTGGGAAATGACACAAAACAGCTTAGGACGAAGGCGATTAAGCTAGTCAAGGTACAGTGGAGTGAAGATGGTGACGATTGTACATGGGAGACGAAATATGGCATGAGAGTGACTCATCAATTACTCTTCATCTATAGGAACTTTTGTTATCGTATCATCATTATATCATTGTATCTTGTTGTTGTTGATAGAATTCTGTGTGCTAGGATAAGGCTACGGATGCATGGCTTGATGGTTGCTAGTTTGGATGGTAGAATTGGATTCCCATGGATGATAGGCATGCACAATTTTTGTGGTTGCTTGTGTTTGTTAGGAATTTAGAGGGAGAAATTCTTAAGGGGGAGAACGTAACAACCCGTATTTTAAGTATCGAAAGATCGTAAAATATTTTTATTTTATTCCCTGAGGGTTGGATCATTCTCATCTTTTGATATGTTGTTTATGGGGATGTGATACATATCCATAATTTTTACCAATTTTGTTTGTGACCATTTTGCCCCTTTCAGTCTTGTACACGGCATTACTTTTGACTTAAGTTGAATCAGAAGGTGAGACCTATGCCATTGGAAAGGAATTGATGTTTGCATTTCGGTAGAGTGGTTACATTTAAGATTTGGTTCAGCGGTTTGGGAGAAATCGTTGTTTTAAGGGTTTTCAGTTGGCTGTCCAGGTTTTGGGACCCTAATGGGCTGATTTGGGAGAGGCCCATTAGTGGGCTAGTGGAAAATATAAATAGAGGGTGAGAGGTATGGGAAATAGTTTACTTCCCCATTCTCTCATTTGGTGGCCTTGTGCTCCTCCTTCCTCTAACACCTTTCCACCATTAAAAATCAAAATCTAAGGAGGGAAATCATAGATCTACCCCATTTGAGGCTAGATCTACATCAATTGAAGAAAGGATTCATCGGATCAAGGGATTTGTCGCGAGGTGCTTGCTGTCTGGATTCTTATTACATCAATTTTAGCTTGTTTTGGAGAATCGGTGAGTGATTTGCATCTCTCATATGGATCTAATGAAGTATATAAGTGTTTGTGCATGTTTTTCATCAAATTAAAGTCGATTTCTTAGATCTACACATTGGTAAGTCCATTTTCATATGCATCATCATAAGATCCAATTTAGTAAGTTTAAACCTGTAATTTCTATGCTATCTCATATGATTATGCAAGTTAGATCTATGGTTTTGTTCACATTTGCATTTGTGAGGATTTTGGTGAATTTCACATAATTATTTATGAAATCGCCAAGTTGTTGATGTTAGTGGTTTCATAACATGTTTATGATTGTGTTGAATGGATTGGGTGAGTTGGTTTCGTCGATTGTGTCGATTAGCGAAGTTCTGGTCGAAATTTGAGGTGCATTGGAGAAGTACAGGTTTTGGGCTGCACGTATAGTGTTGGTCGCGCATCCTAGTGTGATTTCTTGGGAAACACGACAGGAAGCAGGTTCGGTCGAGCGATCGTGGATATTTAATGATCGGGTCGTTCGCGCCCTACCGGGTCAGTCGTTCTTACCTGGTCGGACGTGTGTTCCAGAACAGCTGGATCTGAAGTGGATCGGTCGAGCGAGCGAGCAAAGTAGGCCGGGTCAGGTAGTATGGCTCATGCACCATTGGGTCGAGCGGCTATTGGTCGGTCCTAGGTTAGGGTTGGCTGTTCACCAAGGTGGGTCATGTAAGGTTTGGGTCGAGCATGACCAGGGTCGGTCACACTCAGGTAGTTGGGTCGATCATGGAAGTGTGGTGTTGGTTGGTCGTGTAGGGGCATTCGGTCGGTCATGTACCTAGAGTTGTAACAACGCTTCTAAGTGTTGTGGTTTGTTTCCAATAGAATGTTGAGGTGATGCTATGGATTTGTTCGGACCGTATGATTGATGTTTTTCTTCGGTTCGAAAGTGGTGATAACTTCAAAGTGAATTCCATAGGAATGACAAAGTGAGGTGATTTGTTCGTCGGATGTGATGAATATGGTGACGACTCAAGGATATATTGAGTTCATGTAAAGTGATTATCCTAAAGTGGTCTGAGCTAATCGATAGTTGTAATTGATAATGACTAGAGATGAGAAGGCTGAGGAATTGCCGTTGTCTTATGTTCTAACGGACTCGAAGCAGGGGGTACAATCAAAGACAAGTTGTAGGTCGAGTGCCCTGGGTGTCATGTATGGCCTAGACATGTGTTATGTACAGCGTGTGGGTTTTTATTAGAACCGAGCCATCATTTATGGTCCTTGACAATTGATGGCAAGTTGTTAGCCAGCCATACGACAACAAGGATTTCAAAGCAAGACTGGGGGTGATAGCCAGAGTCAGTCATGGACGTTTGAATGCTTGTCATGATGGTTGAGTTGTTATTGCTATGTATGAATGGTCGTTCTAGTTGCCATGGCTGAATAGTTATTTCTTTGGATGTTTGAATCGTAAAGGCTATCACTATCAGATGTAGGGAAGGCATTTGAGAGTTCTTCTTTAGAGCTAGGTAGATTAGTTCATTTATTTAACCATTCTTATATACTTTATTGATGAAGTTTGTTAGTTGTTTTATTGCTCACTAAGACTGTTTTCTGACTTAGGATTTTATATTTCCTCTTATTACCTTGGGTTGTTCATCTGATTGTTGGATGGGCAAACTAAGCAGCAGGTGATAGGTGATGCCTTAGTGGGAACAGTGATGTTGATCGATGGTGAGCTGGAGGCTTACGTATCAGTTTTACTACTATCTAATAATTGGATTTCCGATGTTTGATATTTCTCCTAGTATTGTAATGAGGAAAATTGTATAAACACTATTGTTGTTACCCACGCGTATGGGAAATACTTTCTAGTTGTCGTGAAAGTTTAGTATTTTATGCTCCACTATCACTACCTGCTGTATATATTCTATTATATTTTATCCTTATGCTGTGAGATTTATGACAGGTTCCGCTTGTTTTATCATACCATGATGATCGTCCATAGCTGTCTGGCATACATTTCAGCGCATTATTCCTCTTGTTTAGTGCAGGGGTTATAGGCAGTCATCACACATCCTATGACTTTGAGATTGCTTATACCCCTGGCAAGGGTAATGTGGTCGTAGACGCATTGAGTAAGCATAGAATGACATTTAGTCCTCTGTTTGTGGAGAGGAAAAGCTTGGAGTTCATATCGAACTTTGATTTCTGACCCTCCACCGAGTTTACACCTGGTTTATTGGCATCGTTAGAGGTGCAACCTACTCGGTTGGATCAGATAGGGACTTCATAGCGAGAGGACCCATGGCTAGAAGATATCTTGGATAGACTCAGTATAGGGGAGACTTCTAGTCACCTCAGTAGATATTCCTCGGACGATAGAGGGTGGTTGCGATAAGATGGAAGGCTTTGTGTTCCCCGAGTTGGGAGTATGTTGAAGACAGTCCTTGGGGAAGCCCATCACTCTAGGATGACTATTCATCTAGGCATGATAAGATGTATAGAGATATAAAGAGGGTTTTCTTTTGGGCTGGGATGAAGAAGGATGTTGTGGATTTTGTTTCTCGATGTTTGATTTGCCAGCAAGTCGAAGCTGAGAAAAATAAGCCCGGTGGTTTACTTCATCGTAAGCCCCACAGTGGAAGTGGGAGAGCGTCTCTATGGATTTCATTGATGGTTTACCTAGATCAAGGAAAGGCAACACCGGTATTTGGGTTATAATACTCATTTCATTCCTGTTAAGAGTAAGAGGACAGCAGCATGGTTGGCGGTAGTTTATCTTCGTGAGATAGGTCGTCTACATGGAGTACCTTCCAGTATTGTGCGTGATCATGACCCCATATTCACCAGTGAGTTTTGGATGAACTTGCAAGAGGCACTTGGTACACAGTTATGTTTGAGCACCGCTCATCACCCCCGGACTGATGGATAGACAGAAAGGGTGAATAGAGTCCTTGAAAATCTTTTAAGACTGTGTATCCTAGACTTCAGATGGACTTGGAAAGAGCAACTTCCTATAGTAGAGTTCGCCTACAACAATAGCTATCAGGCCAGTTTTGGCATGGCACACTTCGTAGCATTGTACGGACAACCATGTAGATCACCAACTTGTTGGTGGGAATCTACAAAAAGGCTTCTACTTGGACCTGAGCTGGTTAGAGAAACTTTGGAAAAGATTGATCTCATTCAAAGGCGTATAAAGATAGCCCAGGACAGGCAACAGTCCTACGCAGATAAGAGAAGGACTGATATTGAGTTTGAGGTGGGAGATATGGTTTTCATCAAGGTATTGCCTTTGAGGAATGTAGTTCGTTTTGGACCTGTAGGGAAATTGGCACCAAGGTTTGTAGGGTCGTTTCCCATAACAGAAAGGATTGGCCAAATGGCGTACATAACAAAACTACTAGAGAGACTGTCCGGCATTCATGATGTTTTCCACGTCTCTCATTTACGGAAGTACTTGCATGATACTGTCGAAGTAGTTGAGCCGAGTATGCTTGAGAATTAGAAGTGGAATGGGAGGCGACAGTTAGACGAGTTCCTACCCGTATTCTTGGATCAGAGGGTAAGAAGCTACGAAACTGAGAGGTCAAGTTGGTGAAAGAGCAATGGGGAGAGGACCCCGAGAATGCAATTTGGGAGACTAAAGACAAGATTTGCACTTCATATCCTTTCCTTTTTGAGAGTACACTATTAACTTCTTTTTCCAAAGCTTTTATTCATGTTTGTTTCCATCGTATGAGTATATCCTATCGACTGAATCTTCGACCTTTAGGTAGGGAACTCATGGATGTAAACATGTGTTTGAGAGTTATGTTTGATGGATGCAAGTGAATGCAAGTGTTTGCTAGTGGTTTCTCGTGGATGCGTACACACACACATTAGGCACTAGATCAGCTCAATCACTCTCGTACTGCATATGGATGTATGTGCATTTTTCTGCTTTTTATGGATGGAAATGGGTGTATCATCATAAGGATGTTGCATTTGGATGAATGATTGTGCACATATATAGAACTTTCATGTTATAATAGGGTTATTTGCATACATGTTGGATTCATGGCACTAACATGTATTGCATTAAAGAGGTCAACTGAATCAGTAGACCGCCTGATCTTTCGCATTAGCATAGGGACATATACACACACCTTTGCATAGGTTCATATAAGCATTAGAATTTTTTTTAAGGACAATGGATGCCTGTAATTGGTGGATGAGTAGATGGTTGTTTGATGTTAGGATATACATTCTTCTTAACTTAGAGATTTCGGGGACAAAATCCTATAAGTAGAGGAGAATGTAACACCCCGTAATTTAAAATACATCGTTAACAATAAATTAAGGAATACTTAATTTAATATTGGGAATTAAGTAAAACGGATTGTGCCATTGCGTCTGTCTCGAAATTCTACATAAGATAGACTCCGAGTTTGCATAAAATGGACATTGTATAAAGAAGATATTAAGGTTTGAAGTTTATAAATATATAAGCTAAATATACATAAATAAGCATTCCAGAAAACAAAAATCGAAGATGGGACAATGCGGGAATTAGACCCGTTGGGCATTGACCACAACCCTAGGGGTGTCGACCCATGGGTCGACACCATAAGGTGGTGTCGACACCCATGTCGACATCCCCATATCCAAACCAGATTGATTCCTGCGTACGTCAAATAAATTCTTGGCTAGATTCATTGATCCTATGCTATAAATAGGACCCTACACCCATTGTTTTATTCATCTAAATTAATGGTGACAACGAGATGCTGCCCCAACTTAGTCTAATCTAGCCTATTTCTCCTTCAACAATCAAGTTATTCATATTCATAGATCTGTGCTACAACATCTGTGATTAATTATCTGTTCTTTAAGATCCAATCACAATGAGTCTACATTATTTTTAGATATAAACACCTAAAATGTAATCTTGACATGTTTATGAATTAGATCTAAGCCTATAACTATTTGAATCACATCAGATCTGTCATTACTTGCATGTCTAACCCACTGTTTATTTCTCATCATGCCTGTTTATGATATCCCTACTATGCTAGTTTGCCTAATTATTTCATTATGCCCAATTCTGTCACTACATGCTTATTCAGTTGCTAGGCCTATTTCTGCCATCATATGTTTATCTTGTTATTATGCTTATTCCTGTCCTCTTCCCTTCTTTTTTTCCCTTTTTATTTTATATCCAGGTTATCTTCGAGCCTATGTATACCATTGCAAATGCGAACACACGAAATTAGGAACAAGGGGAAAAATTAAAATTGTGGCATAACTTGTATTGGGAAATTGGGGCATAACTTGAATTGAAAACATGAATATGGATTTGGGCCATAAACCAAACTGTGATTAAAGACCTTAATTTGGGGCATATGATACATGATAAATATGACTTGGGAAAAGGGGCATGAAAACCTATAATGAAATGGGAATAATTATTAAAGAATGAATATGCAAAGATTTACAGTAATTAGAAACTGTAACTGCGCTTAGACACGAGGTTAGATTGCACTTGTTGTAGAAGTCTGCCAGGAACCACCCGACATTTCTGGAATCCACAAGTGGTAAATCTAATGTGAGGGGTCTAAGTGCATAAACACGAGACGGTGCTAAGACATGAGGTTAAGTCCGACTTGTGGAAGAAGTCTGCCCGGACCCAACCGACATATCTAGCACCCACAATTGGTACACTTAATGTGGGAAGTATAACGAATTATAACCATAAATGAATGAATGGTGATAAAGTTGTAATACTTAACCTATTTGAATACATAGGGACTACACAAACCAGTTAACTTGAGTAGGGGTTAAGTAAACTTGCTTGAAACAGTGGGAGGGTTAAGTAAATCTTGGGGCGGTGGGCAATATTTATATATATAGGCCCACAAACTTAATCTAATAGGGTTATGCAATCTTGTTAAACTAGTAGGCATAACCAATGGAAATACTAGTAGTGGGGTTGCAAGCCTAGGGGGAAGCTTGCATCATATGGAATGAATGTGGTACCCATATCGATCAGTAACCTATATCGATATCAAACGGGAAACCGCGAACTAGGTCGGGGTTAGGGCACGCTTACTGAACTGGTTGTAAGAGGTCACTTGAGAGAGGCGTTAGCTAGCGCGTTCCATCGAGGTCATGTGTGTGCATGGGTCCACTTGCTTGGGAAGATAAGACGCTAGGACATTTGTAGATATGGTTGTGCATCTTTTTTGTATCAGGGTTGCCACCTTAGTGAGTGATACACCCTAAGTGTGGGGCCAACACAGGGTATCTATGCTGGATAGGGAGTCGATCGATTGGGGTTAGTAATTAGGGTACGTCTAGCCTCGCTTGTGTAGGAGCCTATTATTATCGTTTGGGGGTAACACCCATTAGTTCTGTTGGGCTACCTTTTATTGTATGGGGTTATAACCTCCCACTAGAAGTACACCTATCTTATACTTGTTGGGATCATCCTGTTCTTGTTATACTAGTATTGGTGCAGAGAGAGAAAAGTATTAAAAAAGCGCAATATATTATATCGTGTTTATCCTGTTTACCTTGTTATACCTGCCTTCTGGCACTATTATTTCTCTCTCCAACTTAAATGCCTGTCATGATACTTTTACTTAATTGTATGCTAAAAGTAACCGGACTCGCCATACTTTATGTCTAACCCATTTTGTTTTCTCTTCTTTCTCTTCCATTCCCCCCAGCTTCTCAGGGAGGGAATACTCAAGCTTGACCGGGATTCTTCTTTCTTGCTTGGAACTGCTTAGATGTATTACTCATTTTCGCTCTTTCTCTACTATGGCTATGTTTTAGGGATTATGCTCTTTTTATGTATTATGTACTCTGATGATGATTTTGTACAAGGCAGAAGTTTTATGTTTTAAGTATTCTAGACTTATTATGTAATAGGGTTTGAACCACGAAGCTTTCCTATTTAGTAAAGTTTTTAATTCCGTTGTCTTTTAATATCTGTCTTGTAATGTTTCTGTTTGTGTTTACCTATAACGCTTCACGAAACTTAATGCATTATGATAAAGAGTGACATTAACGGACGTGGGGTGTCACACACCCTTTCCCAAACAATTCTTAAATAATTACAATAGCCCTAGAACTCTTCAATAGCACTTCAAACACAGAGTAGTTGATAGAGAATGAAAAGAGAAGAAGAATGATATAAACTTTTGTTGAAATCGGCAGAGTATAAGTGTAGAAATCAAGAATTTTATGTATTTTAATGGTGGTAAGTAAAGGGGTGAAGAAGGAGAAGAACGAATATTAAAAATTCGAAATCAACCCCATCTTATAGTGTCCCAAGGGTTGCAACATTTCTGAAACGTTTCAAATAATGAAAAGACACTTCCTTTGAAAATTGAATTTGTGACAATTATACGTCAACAAGCTCACATGTATCTGTCGACATATGCCTTGTATATTTATTTTTTAAATCAAATTTCAAAATTTAAAACATATATATATATATATATTCTGGAAATTCCTGAATCAAAACTAATCTGTCAAATGAAGTTTCAAAAGTATAAAAACATATGAACATAATGATATATAATATAAACATATTTATAAACTAATATGATTTAAAACTTTAAAACGATATATATACTATAAACATATTATTATAAAACTTTATAAATTATAAATATATATATATATATTTGAAATCATAATAATTTGAAATCATTTAGAAAAAGTGATTTGAAATAACTTGAAATCAGAATTTGAATTTTAAAAATAGAGTTTGAAATTTGAAAATAGAATTTGAAATTGGAGTGCTATTTAGAGTCTTGCATATAAACTAGACTCAATTACTATATTTTCTTGAGCTCTTTGAATTCTTCATATCTTGATACTCATGAGTCTTGAATCTCCTTTGAATCCTGAATTACTTGAAACTCTGAAACTGTACAGTCTTCAATTTTTAAATCCTGTATACAAATCCTACATATATATATATATGTATATATATATATATATATGCATATATATTATAGATAAAGATGTTAGTATATATTTTATAATAAATAATGATAATTGAAATAAGGTTTTTGTCATCAAAACTCCTTTCTCCAACAATCTCCACCTTTTAATGACGATAACCTTAATTTATAAAATATTCATACCTGTTAAAACTTGTTGATCTGATTTTCGAGTACTCCCCCTTACACCATGAACCCTATATGAATCATGAATACTCCACCTTAAACTAAGCCTAATTGATCCCTATTATATAATTTCTCTCCCTTTGTCATCAACAAAAAGACTTCCTAATTATACTACCTTTTAAATCTATATAAATGACCCTAATTTACTAAGATATTTATGACTCCCCCTAAGTATATACCTATAATACATACAAAGACACACACACAATATATATATATATATATATATATATATATATAACACTCAAGATTACAATACTATACTAAATTATATTTCCCATAAAACATTGTTATAATACTTAATTCTAATGATTTTAAATCTGTACTATTAAAAAAGAAAGCATTAAACATAAACATTGAATAAACCATACAATTCAAACAATGTTTTACAAACCAAACATTATACAAATTAAAAAATATATGAATACACAGATTGTACGTATTACATCATATTTACGAGTAAACGATAAACTTGAACGTTTAATGATTCTTAACGATTGGGAATATGTGAATCGGGCAATGTGGATAATGGAGACAGAATTCCCTGCTTTGCTCAACTACATTCCCTTCTCTACCGAAACATACTTCGCCTACGCATACGACTTGGTCGCCCCTCTCCATGCCTTCAGTTTGTGCTTCTTCCTCCTTTTCGACCATTACTTCCTCTTTCTCTTCCTCTTCCTCTTCTTCCTCTACTTCCTCTTCCACTATTTTATTATCATCTTCGATGATAATCAGATTAGTGTGGTTATCCTTAACAAATTTTTGTAGATTTCGCATGATTCTTCCTTATTTCACATGCTGTTGATTCATTCTTGTTTGAAAAACTTGGATTTCAGCGAGCATTTGTAGTACATTCTCCATTTTCTTCTCTAATTTCATCACACGAGCGAGCGTAGTATGCTGAAATGGACCTTCAGATGGTATGGCGGACCAGTCAGAATTGATTTGATTGTTATAATTAGTGGAGGTCATTATTTTATTTGGTTTAGAATTTTTACAGAAATGAAATGAGAAGATGAAGAAAACTCGAAATTAGAAGTTTAAATAGATGTTGTAACTACCTTTTGGTGGGAATTATTTTTTAAAAAACCTGGCAGTTATATGTCGATATACCACTTTGCACATGTCGATATATATATAATTTTACTTTTATTTCTCGTATTTTTTTCATTTATTTTATTATTAATATATTTAATTATTCTATTTCACTTAAAGAACAAATGTTTAATTCTCTTCTAAATTTTGTGAATGTTGCTTCATTTAAGGGTTTTGTTGATATATCCGCTATTTGTTTTTCAGTTTCTATGAATTCAAGTGAAAATTTATCTTTACTAACGTTATCTCTTAGAAAATGATGTCTTATATCTATATGTTTAGTTCTTGAATGATGAGTTAGAATTTTAGATATATATATAGCGCTTGTATTATCATAGTATATTGGTAATTTTTTATTTTTTTATCCAAAATCATTTAGAGTTTGTTGCATATATATTACTTGTAAACAAGCCAAAGCAGCAGATATATATTCTGCTTTAGTTGTTGAGAAGGGTACTGTATTTTGCTTTTTACTAAACCAGGAAACAGTGAATGTCCTAAAAAATGACATGTTCCACTAGTGCTTTTATGGTTAGATTTAAATCCTACATAATCAGCATCACAATAAGAGAATAAATCACATGAATCATCCATAGGATAAAATAATCCAAAATCAAATGTATGTTTTACATATCTGAGAATACATTTTACAAATTTTAAATGTGTTTCCTTAGGTTGCGATTGATATCTTGTACAGATACATACACTATGCATTATATCTGGTCTACTTGCGGTTATATATAATAATGATCCTTTCATACCTCTATATAAATTTTTATCAAATTTTTTTGATGTATCATCTTTACTTAGGGCTATATTAGTTGCAGTTGGTGTTGGTCTCCCATTAGTTGTTGTTAAATTATATTTATTAATTAAATCTCTTGCGTATTTTTCTTGATTAATAAATATTCCATTCTTTAGTTGATGGATTTGTAAGCCTAAGAAGAATGTTAATTCTCCCATATGACTCATCTCAAATTCTTGGGTCATAATACTTGAGAATTCTTCATTCATTTGGTTATTGGTTGATCCGAAGATTATATCATCAACATATATTTGTACTAACGGAATATCATTTCTGTTTCTCTTAATAAAAAGTGTATTATCATCTGAAAAGTCGTGAATGACTTAGGGATATGATCTTTCGATATGGATTATGCGGAAGTGAATACGATGTTCTAACTTGTCTAATACAATAGCTATGCGAATAAATATTAATTGATATAAATATCACAAATAAAATAAAGTGTAGTAATGTGACACCAGGAATTTTATACTGGTTCAGACTTTCCATCCTACGTCCAGTCCCAGACTCCTTCTGTAATTCACTATCACACCCTCTCTTCACCCGGAGGAACATGTCTACAATACACCCGAGCACCAACACTGATAACCTGCCTGAGCTCCAACACATGACTTCCCGCCTGAGCACCTGAAGTGACCCGAACTTCTCCGGTCTCCAAAGAGAAGAGAAAGGACGAATTACCGTGAGGACAAGACAAATTAGAACACAAACAGAAGAACATTTCATTGCTTATTACAACAATTCCATCAGAATACAAGAATATACAGAGTATGAGTAAATATTACACATTTGACAAATATCAGAGATTTTAAATTACATTTAAATACATAGCAGCGGAAAAATAACACAAAACATAACTGAAAGAAATACGCGGATACAGAGCTTTCTGAATATCACTTCAGCTATAAACCAGGATCCTGTGAATATAAATCTGCAAAACCCAACTACTAGCTGCCCGTGTCGAAAAAAAGGGCACCCAGATTTTAGGTTAAAACAATAAACTCCAGCTCAGTCATGTGACTGGTGTGAGAACTAAAGCAGTTATTAATCTTTATTTTTAAAGTTAGGTAAATCAAGGTACCACGCCGTATAAAACGGAACGGGTTTCCTCCCAAGAGTACCAGTGCATAAAACAAACAGCGCAATGCTAAATAAAGAAAAATGAAGCTATTATAAGACCCAGGTCCCATCACACAATGCAACGCAAGCCGGAGGATAGGGTTTTACCTTATAATAGCCAAAGAATGCTTGACACGCTAAATTTCATCTTTTATTATTACTATAAGCATATAGTGTCAAAACAATTTCAATCATAAGTATCAATCATAGACGGCATAACTACCATCTACTATGTCACCATACTAGGCTCTACAAATATAACCGCAAAGGTCATATTGGAAATTGGATTTCTATCATGAGTTGAGGCAAAGGGCAAGCTCCTCTCCATTCGAGACACTCTAGCAAATGTCTCAGGACCACACACAGCGATCATGGATCTTCAGGGCCGGTCCTCTCTTACTTTTCAGGATTGGCAATTCCTGAACACACGTTTCCCGGTCCTATCAGACCTATATCTGAGGCGCCTCGCATCCAACAACCACACAGGTAAAAAGTATATAAATGTTAGGGTTGGTAGGTCACTGACATCACCCACAGCTAGAAAGAAATGTTGTGCTCTCCTTGCAGTCACTATCCCGTTTTTGACTCATACAGAGGTGTGAGGCTCGCGAATTAACGCTATACACAAAGCTATACCACACAGGCCGTGCTTTGATCATCAACCACAAGACTTTGCTTTTCAACAGAAGCCTTGATCATTTGCCACTTAGGCATGCCACATAGGCAATTCATGCCATGCGATTGATATCCATCGATATATAACCTCTAAGCTCGTACGTCTCAGAGAAGGGCGTTAAGCAAGAGAATAAATTCTCCGCCGCAAAACAGATATATGTTTAATAGAAATCAATCACACGGAATAAAATCCAATGTCAGACACACAGTCCATTTACAAGTTCGTTCTGGGTCTGAACGAAACCGAAGGAACCTTATTCCTCGCATATCCATCGATCTCCAAGTACGTCTGGACGATCACCAACTAATTCCCTCCTCTTGGGTGTACAGCCCAATCAAGAGCATCAATAATCATCCAAACGACGTGAAGACCTCCGGTCTTCAACCACCGTCTTCATCTTCGACTTATCGTCGAATCGGTTATTCAGAATGGTTATAAACCCGGCCTTTCCGAATAACCCGCATATATAATAAACAAGTGTTACACAAACACAACATATGCCTCATTCCAATTCATATTCTTAGGGAAAGGTTCCCATTAATTTTATAAAAGATAAATTCTTCTAAATTTATTATTTAATCTTCCTTTGGATATCATTTCAAACCATGTTAAGGTTTTCCAAACTAGTCGGGATTAGCGAACCACACCGAAGTATTCATTTATTTTATTTCCCAACCCCAACCTATTCATCCCATGGAGCAAAACTGGTAATACTCCATATCTAACACCACGGTGTTATCGGTAAATATTAATTACCATTTCACGTTCAAATCTAATCAAAGATTTAACTATCGCTTTGGAGCAAAGCTGGTGATACACCATTCTTGATCACTTTAATCTAAATAAAGATTCATTAAAACTCCACTTAGTTTTAATCTTCCCAAAAATCAATATCCTGTCTTTAACTGGGTTAAAGAACCAATGTCATCTAAAACACGGTTCACGATAAACCCAAAATCACATTCCATGGTTAATCGGGTTAAAGAACAGGTGTTATTCAAAACACCGCTCAAGATAAACCCCAAAAAACCAATTTAAATTCAATTCCAATTAAAAACTAACTAACTGGCCAATTTCACTATATCTTAATTAAAAGATTTATTCTTTTCTAAACTGGTTCAAGAACAGTGTTATTTACGACACCATTCACGACGAACCCAAAATCCCATTTGATATTAAATACAAGGCTCTGAATAGAAAATATATCGGCTTATATTCAATATCAAATTTTGAAACCAACAAATATCGTATTGGAAATAACGGTATAAATATATCTTTCAAATTTCCACAACCATATATCTATAATCACGAAATCCAACATCGAAATATTCCGAAGATAATTTAGATTCAAATCCATTCCAATTCGTATATTGGAAATTCTGATTTTTTTTCAAAACCATTTCAAATCTAGTTCAAAACTAGTTCGTTTCGATAAAATATATTTTTATCCTTACTAATGTGGAATTTAATCCCAGTTCTTTTCAATTCATACATTATGATTTTACACAAATTATTAATGTTTTTAATAATTTTATCAAGGCTCGTACAGTCGGTTTTTAATAACGGCCACCGAACTGCACTTACAACAGCCTTTTCCAAATTTTATTTGGACATAATTACAAATCCAACCATTAGATTTCAAATTTCTAATATTAATTGGAAATCTCTTTTTGATACGAACCCAACGGTTCCATTTTCAGGAGAATCCGACGGTCGGATCTCCCGCAACGTCAATTCGAAGTCAATGGTTGAAATTCGCGAACGGACGCGGCGCGACACGTTCTATTCTGGCCATTTAATATATATAATATGTATACTTCATCGATTTCAATTCTAAACGTATTTTATAAATCATTTTAAATTCGTTTTAAAAACGATTTCAACTTCATATTCAATTTTAAATCAAAATTGAATATTCAATATCATTAACATATAAATGATAATATTTTCAAAACGTTATATTTTGAAATCACTTCCTTTTTCTATATTCATTATAAAAACGAATATAATCGATATAAATATCATTCGCGTCAAAATGGTGCAAATCTAATCAACACGGCTTTATATATTTCAATAACCTCGTTATTCTATTCAACACATGAATGTTTTCTTCAACACATGAATATATATTTTATTCAACACATGGATATTTATTAATTCTTACTTACAATAAAAATGTGAATTTTATTGTATAAATATTTTGTTCAACACATGAATACTTTCAACATATGAATGGTTTCAACACATGAATATTCTCAACACATGTATATAATAGCAATGATAAATAATCAACCATCATCCAAAGTGCACCACACAACTGCATAAGCATTAAATATAAATAATTAACGCTTACACAGTCTGTCAAACAATCGATCTACATACAACTAAATAATTGGGATTAGTGTACGCCAAATATCATCCCAACACCCGTGTGGGGTTTCAAATCAACAAACACTGAATATTATTTGTGCATTTGGGCGACGTGTAAAATTTATCGTCCCAATCAATATCCTTCAAATGGTTGTACATAAACAAATCGTCTGATTTGTAAATGAATATTTATTTATTCACATTCACGTTAAATTTATATTTTTAACGATAAATAATTTATTTCAACACATGAATATATTTCCATTCATTCCACATCACAATCAATTTTCACCACACAAAAAAATCAAACAAGTCGTCCATGGTCTGTGGACAACGGGTGTTGGGTGCTGCTAAGCACCATCTGCATCCTAGTATATAATTTTAACTAGAAAACAAGATTTCAAGTGGGAAGTTCTCACCGATTATCTAAACCAAACACTATGACTCTTCATATGTAGAAAATCTTCGCCGTGCTCGCCCTTTTGTTACTTTGTCGTCCGTATTCACTACATATGTAAAAATCACATTTTTATCGCTTTATCCCAACAAATAAAAATCATATTTTTATTTCTACTTCATATATTTTTACAACGCTTCCTTCAATACAAAAATTATATTTTTATATCTCTACTTCTTATATAAAGATCGAATTTTTATTTCGCTACATATATAAAAATCATATTTTTATATTCTCTATTATATAAAAATTCTATTTCAATCCACTACTCATGTAAAAACGAATTTTTATATCTCTACTACATATGTAAAAATCACTCTTTTACACCGCTACTTCCATGATAAAAATAAAGTTCATATTTTATTTCACTTCATATACTTTAAAGATTATATTTTTATTTCACTTCTCATACAATAAAAATTATAATCTTTTCTAAATTAAAGATCTAAACTTTTCACTATTTAAAAATCTATTCTGTATCATTATGAAAAATCATATCCTTTTTAACTATAAAAATCTCATCTTTCTAATAAAAATCTCGCCTTTACTATAATAAAAATCTCACCTTTACTATAATAAAAATCTAAGCTTTTCTCTTCATAAAAGAACGAATTTTTCTTATGCCAAAACATATATAAAAATTTGATTTTTCCTAAGCTATAACATAAATAAAAATTCTATTTTTATTATGTTAATAATCCAATCTTTCTAGTTTATAAAAATTAAAGCTTTCATGTAAAAAAAATCACTACTTTATGATTTAAAAATCATATGCTTCATGTTCTAAAAATAAAAATCGAAGGACTTATATTGATTTGGTGGAAGAGGGGTTTCACATTGGCTTGGGGGGGGGGGCTGCGTGCCATTTGTCGGAGGTATGAGGTGGTGGCGGTGCGGCCTTCAGGCGGTGGGAGGCGGTGGATTGGGCGCGAGGTCTGGGAGGCTCTCGCGGTGGATTCGAGCGTCGTATGGAGGGAAGGAAAGGGGGCGAGGAGGCGGAGGGGATCGGAGGAGAAAGAGAGGGGGGCCCTCGCGCTAGCGGCGGTGCGCTGCTGGGAGGAGCGCGGCTCCTCCTTCCTCTTTTTTTTTAATTTTTCTCAATGAATTGGTCAACCGGGAGGGGGGGGGGCTGAGAGAGTATAGAGAGAGAGGTTTTTTTTTAATTATTTAATTTCAAAAAGTACCTTTTTATTTTGAACTCGAAATCAAACCCACCGACTATCGTCCATAGCTAATTACCCCCATTCCGAACACAATGGGATATGTATCATAGGCTGATTCAACTGTTTCAATCAGTTTCCATCAAAATCAAAATATAAATCTATATATTGAATTTGAATGCACATTTCCATTTACCGGGGCCCCATATGGACTCTAAAAATTCCCAAAACATACTTTCTAGCTTCATATTGACGATATGGTTCTAACAAAACTAATTTCGTCAAATTCCGAGACAGTTTGAAAATGGCCATTTTCTAGTCGATAGAAATTGACTGAAACTGTTAAAACACGTTTAACTTCGCCACGCTCACATATTAATTTGAAAAATTACGAATTTTGGAATCTAACAATAATTTGACTTCACGTACCCAACAAAAGTTGTTTCGTCGAAAACTGAGGTCGTTTGCAAAATTTTCATTTTTAAGGGCCAGAATTCCATAGCGACTATTCTGAATTTTCAACTGGACATAATGTTTTATTCCCGCTATGAAATTTTAATTTTTTGGATTCATTCGAAATATATTCTCACATAGATTCTAATATTTTTGGTTTCGCTGAAATCCGGTTTATTTTGAATCCTGTACAGTCATTTGAAATTTGAAATCGAATTTTCAAACTACCACGCCATTTCAGGCTCGTTTTATAATTTAAAATAAAATATTTATATTCTAACGACGATTCAAATTAATATATCCGTTATAATTCTATTCAAAATAAATTTCTCATCGTTATTATTTAAAATAATTCATTTTAAATATTCAAAATTCAATTAAATTGCCAAAATAAATTTTTTAAACTGGCTCGGATTTCCGGGTTATTACAGCACCAACACAGGACTTCAACAAATAATAAGAGTTTGACTTCTGATTATGTTCTTGAATAACATTGAATAGCCAACAGTTGAGTACACCCTTCCTATAATCTTATCCTCAAGTGTATAACATGTATGTGAAGATTGAAGGAAGTATATTACTTATTGAATCAAGAGATATAAAATAATTTCAATGATCTAACAAGTAATTTGAATATTGGAGAGCTTTTTAATATGCAAGAATGTATAGAGTTTAAGATCAGAAAATATGAGGAGATTCGATGATTTGGAAAACATGTTTGTGATGTATATAATCATTGAAGTGTTGTGGACTTCCATGGAGAGTTTTATCAAAGAAATCCTCTCATTTCCTTTCAGAAATGAAGAGGAATATCTTCATAAAAGATGATGTCTTTTTGAAAATATGGCTGTTGTAAAATATGACCATTGGAAATATGACCGTTAGAAAATATGACTGTTGGAAATGTGAAGTGTCTTTTCGCGAAGTGTCATTCCGTGAAGTGTCTTTTCGCGATATGTCTTTTCGGGAAGTGACGAATTATCTTTTCGTGAAGTGTCTTCTCGCGAAGTGTCTTTTCGCGAAATGTCTTTTCGCAAAGTGTCTTTTCTCGAAGTGTCTTTTCATGAAGTGTCTTTTCGCGAAGTATTTTTCACAAAGTGTCTTTTCATAAGTGCATTTGTGTACGTTATATATTTGAGGATAGATTTTAACAATATATAACACATCTAAGACACAATTAAATAGATAATCATAACCTATATCACTTTTCCTTCGAGCTCTTCTTCTTCCTTGTCATGAATCAAAAACTTGCGATCTAACATTCTCCCCCTTTTTTGATTGATGACAACCTCTTGCAATCTTGAGGAGTTATTTATTTTCTCCCCCTGAATGTATGCTAGCATCTATTTATCTCCCCTTTAATATGAAGCTTCTCTGCAACTTTTTGTTAGTGCATGGATAAAATACTTACCATTTGTTTCTATTGGCTAGCTTTCGGATCAAGCCACCAAGACTCATGCACAAATCCAATGTGAAGCCTCACTTTTGAAAGCCAGAAAAGCTCGTTTGTGGTCACTTAGCCATCCTCGGCTCGTGCTCATGCTATCATGACTCAGATCATACCTATGCCATAACGGCTCGGCTCGTGCCTGTGCCATCACAACCCAGCTCACGATAGTGCTCCACGATCCAACTCAAAAAGCCGAAGAATAGTAACCACGACCAGGTCTTCCACGATCTGTAAGTTCAGGATTTGGTGACACATGTCCATAATTTCCATATTGACCATTTCTCCATCAAGCCACAAACCAGTCCGAGATCCTCGGGATCCATGCCCCGTGTCTTCACGAACCACCTACAAATATAACCTATAAATAGCTCCATACTTGGCATTTTTAGGAACTTTTTGGCAATTCTGAGTGTTGTTACCACCATTGTTACTTGTCCATTATTTCTTATCAGTGTTATTATGAAATTACCGAGCAAATCATCATTGTAATCATGAGATTGAGAGTAATCATTGATTGTACTTGAATTCTACATCTAATCAAAGATATATAAAGTGGACGTAGGCTCGTTAACGCCGAACCAATATAAATTTGGTGTGTTTTCTGCTTTTTCTTCATTCCTAGATATAATTCTCTGCAAATCTGAACTATTTGGGTGTTAGAGCCAAATTTGGATCTAATGTTTTGGTGCTTTCACTGAGAACTGAATTCTCAGCATGCAAAATTATTTCCCTACTATTTGGTTATTCAAGTCCGAAGAAAATAGTCTGAATCTCCACTGTTTTAGTTTTTGAAGGTTTTTGCAAAGTCAAGACGCTATGGCTGGAAAGAAATCCAAAGATGCACGAGCTGTGCAAGAAAATGAAGCTGCAAACGAAGCCGTTGAAGAAAGCGTTCATGAGCAGGTCAAGATGGAGTCTCCGGTTCGTGGTAATGAGGGGGCGAACCGACCCGCAGAAGGCATCACGACCCGGTCACAAGGTGCTATCGCGAGCCACCCTAATGTAGCCACCACAAACGACCCTCACCGCAAGTCACGAACCATCCCCGGACTACTGCCACGAACTGTCTCTAAGGGGCCACCACGAGCCGCCATACAGAAGACACCACAAACCGAACTGACCGTAGGACCACAACTCGACCTAGAAAGGAAATTATGGCTCGTCCTACTTATACCGGTACTTCTGCTCGACTTGGCTCGTGTTCTTTACGTATAAGAGAGAATGATGGTAATCAATTCAATCCTTCTGCTCCAGCAACTGAGGGAGATCTTTCCTGCATCCTTGATATGCTGGGAAGGACGAATGACGAGTTGGTAGTCCAAAGGCAAGAGAGTTCCCTGTTACGATGGAACCTTACTGCATTGGACAGACGCATTGATGATCTTCAAAGGCAAAGGACACCTCCGCCATTCCGACCTGTGACTCCAGAATACTCGTCTTCGTCTAGGCAATCTCCAAGGCCTCCACAGAGACCATTGGAAAGGCCTGTAAATATAGAACAACTTCGATTTGGATCGCTTCCTTCTTGAGAAGAGGCAACAATTAACCTAGGACCTGTCGACCGTGATCTGTATAATCCTGCAGCGCTTCCCAGGGCACAGATTGTTAATGATCCTGCTGAAAATCGACCATCGCAACCCCTTCGCCACGTGATTGACCGTGGTAATAGGGGCAAGGAAGCTCTGCACAAGCACCTGACTTCGTGGCGGCTCGTCGAAGGAATGATGGAGGGCCCCGCAGGACAAGGAGTGCTGATCCTGAATCTACAGTGACTCAGGCTGACGTTGAAGCAATGGTTAGGCAGATCATGTTAGATAGCCGTGGCCAGAGAAACGAAGATTGGGGTATAGAGCGCAGTCATATGCCCTTTATTGACGATATATTGGAGGTTACATTCCCGAAGCGTTTTAACATGCCAACTATAAATTGCTATGCGGGCAGGACAGACCCAGTTCAGCACCTAATGAGATACTCGTGGTCTATGAATGCCGCTGCAGCTTCTGATGCTGTAAACTGTAAAGCGTTCCCGATATTCTTAGAAGATGCGGCGTTACTGTGGTTTACCCGCCTGCCAGCACGATCGATATCCAGTTTCAGGGAACTGAGTGAAAAATTTGTGAATCAATTCCGGCTTCACGCTCAGAGGTCTAAAAATGTCATTGAGTTATCCCTCATTAAAAATGTCCTGACGAGACTCTGAGATCGTATGTAACACCCCGTATTTTGAATAACTTGTTATAATATAAATCAGGGTAGAATTAAATTTTATAATCTAAATCAGGGGAAATGGGCTATTCCATTGCGTTCGTCTCGGAAAAATACGCGAAATAGAGTCCGAGTTTTCGAAAATCGGAGTCCGTATGACCCAGTTAAGGCCCGAAGAAGTTTCAGAAAATTCAAAATAGATTTAAATATTAAAATTTCAAATTTCAGAAGAGGCGGGAAAATTCCCGCCAGACAGAGGGAGTCGACACAGGGGTCGACATGGGTGTCGACCCCCCCACCCAAGGGGTCGACCCATGTGTCGACCCAGGGGTCGTCCCATGTGTCGACCCAGGGGTCGACCCCCCTGTCGGTCAGGATGGCCTAGGTGCACTGGTTTGAGCTTTGGGCTGGGTTTTGGGGCTTGTGACGAAATCTGACGGCTCTAACCTAATCTAGGGTTAATCTAAGGGCCTAAACTACATCCTAATTCTATAAATACACCCTAAGACTTCCTTAATTCATACTAAAAATAGATACAACGTCGTTATGCCATCAAAATGCAACTTGAAGGAGCCTCCATCAAATAGTAGAGGAGGATAGCTTCTCAAATCAATTTCTAATCAACTCTAGCAACTTAATCTTCTTCATAGGAGTGCTAATCAACAAGTTGTGAGTTTATATGCCTTTAGCAAGCAATTGCTAAACTAATTATGATAGGATATAATGAGGTTATGGTTATGTATGTGGATCAATGCAAGTTATGTTATCATATGCTATGTGTTCATGATGTTATGCAAGTTATGCAAGTCATATGCTATGTGTTCATGATGTTATGCAAGTTATGCAAGTCATATGCTATATGTTCATGATGTTATGCAAGTTATGCAAGTTACATGCTATATGATCATGATGTTATGCAAGTTATGCAAGTTTTAGGCTATGTGTTCATAATGCTAGTTATGCAAATCGCTATGATAAATATTGATCCATTATGACACCATGTTATGAAAGTTTGGTGTTTGATTATATGCAAGTTCATATATGACATGTTATGCAAGTTTGGTGTTTGATTATATGCAAGTTCATATATGACATGTTATGCAAGTTTGGTGTTTGATTTTATGCAAGTAACATGTGCAAGTTTAAACCTTTGTATTATATGCATACATATGAAAGTTAACCCCTTTGTATGTCATACATACATATGCAAGTTTACCCATTTGTATGACATAAGTAACTTATGCAAGTTACCCTCTTTATGACATATGTGATTCATGCAAGTTTGGGTTGATTATCTATGCTAATTGGGTTTGATGCTATGGTCATATATGCATGTTGACACCTTTAAAACCCATGTTGATGCTAATGTTATGCAAGTTGAACCCATTGTATTTATGATGAATCTTCCCTCTTAAGTATGTCATGTTAGCGAATTACGTGGGGAACGATGGGGTTAATATTCATGTTAATAAAATGGTGTGAAGTTGGTATGATTATGCATACCATAAAGTGGATGGACATAAATGAGTCAATTATGTACATCGTTAAATTTGTAATTAATTAGGGATAATTAATACAAATTATAGGGGTGATTAATTAGGTGTAATTAATCGACTAAGACACGAGGTTGGACCCTTTTGTAGCATAAGACTGCCCGGAACCGACCGGCAAATCCAGCGGCTACAAATGATTGGCCCAATGTGAGAGGTCCTAAGCATAAACTAAATATGTGACAAGTGTAAAGACACGAGGTTAGACTCGGTTATGGCGTAAGGCTGCCCGGACCCAACCGGCAAATCCAGCTGCCATAAAAGATAGTCTAATGTGAGAGGTCTTTGCAAAGGTTACGGTCTTAATCAATTAAGAAACACTTAACCAGATAAGCATGTAGTGGGGCATGAGGGGTTAAGTGGGTGCCTTGGGTGGCATGTGGAAATCAAGTAAGTGCCTTGGGTGGCATGTGGAAATCTAGTGGGTTGCCTTGGGTGGCAATAGAAAATACGATTAGAATACTTAACCAAGTGGAAACATGTAATTAAACATGATTAAAGGGTTAAGTGGGATGCACTAGAAAAGGGACAAGCTTTGGTGAGTAGCTTGTGGGGGCCCATTTCAACCAGTAACCCATATGTATCTTATTGGGCTCGACCCATGTCGAGGACGGGACACACGTACTGGGCTTGACTATAAGAGGCCAAAAACGGGTTAGTGGTGGCAAAGCAAGTCCAACGGGTTTCATAGGCGTGTGTGGACCCGGGCTGGTAGGTAAGACGTTGTTGCATCGTGTAGGTATAAGCCGTGCACCATTGGTTGTATCGGGTTGCCACTTTGGGGAGTGATACACCCCACTGTGGGGCCAGCTCGGTTATCTACGGTAGGGAGCAGATCGCTTGGGGAGTAGTGGGTACACCTAGTGGAGATAGGGGCAGACGGCACCTATGTAGTCAGCTAGGGGTACACGAAACTACTAGTTAAATTTTCTAAGTCCTTGGGTGGGATCAACCTTTAAGTAGGAATGACTGCTGTGGTGCAGTTAGTAATTACCCTTTGGTGGGTAGATGCGTCTTTACCGTTATCTTAGTTCATCCTATGTCTAGTTGGCTGCTTAGTGTAGTCATTTATCCCCAGTCATCACCGTACCAAGTTTATATCATACCCTAATTACTTTAATGATTGTATTGTTAAAGTTATAGGGCTCACTCAGACTTATGTCTAACACCATTGTTTTTTATCTTTTTCCCAACCCTCAGGTTCTCAGATTGGGCCTAGCATTAGTGGGCTTTGATCAGATTGCTTTATCTATCTTTTGGAGCTTGGGCCGTGATGTAAAGCCCAGCTTATCTTTTCTATTATGGCTATTGGTTATGTAGTGGGATTATGTACTTATATTTTATCAGGATGGATATTTAGTACTTGACTCTTTTATGGTGTTGTAACTAAACATGTTTACCTTCTACTGCAATGAAATGATGTTTTAGATTTCCAAGTATTATTTATATATGTCTTGTTGTAATTTTTCTGTTCTATATTCACTTAAAATACTCCACCGAAGTTAAGGCATTCCCTTAGTGACTGACCTTAGCTGGTGTGGGGTGTTACACGTGGTATCAGAGCTGAAGGTTACCAGAACAGATAAATTTTTTAGAAAACTATTTTTCTAAAAACAATTTTGGAAGAAGTATTTTCAAAATCATGTCTTTTAAGAGGAAAGTTTTTGAAAGAAAAGCATAATCCCCAATAGCCATATCTTTATCTTTCGAATTCTCCGTTTTGAATCTTTCCTTTTTCGTTTCAGCATGGCTGAAGATCTTAACTTTCCGGAGGGTGTAGCGATACTAGTATGGTATAGGAGGTTGATGGAGGCTAAGGCAGCCACTGCGGGTCCAGCAAATGTTCCTCCACCAACAGTAGCACCCGATCTTCCTCCCCCTCCTCCTCCTCGTACGGATACTTTTGCTAAGACTTGCAAGGAATTTAAGGCTATGGGAGGGAAACCTTTTCAAGGATCAGAAACTTTTGTGGAAGCTAGGGATTGGCTTAAGGAGGTGGAAGAGTTGATAGACATCTTTGAGATGGAAGAAGGAAAGAAAGTCAAGTTAGCTGCTTGGTTAATGAAGGGAGAGGCCTCGTTCTGGTGGGAGGTCACTAATGGAGAGCGCCCTGTTGAGTCTTGGGCGGATTTCAGGCAAAGGTTTGTGGCAAAGTTTCTCTCAAGGGCAGAAGAAAACTTGTATATGGAAAGGTTCTTGACTCTAAAGCAAGGAAACCAATCAGTGAAGGAATATGTCAACAAGTTTAATCAATTGGCAAGGTTTGGCATAGACATGGTGAATACACCGGAGAAGAAGGCTTTGAGGTTCGTTAAAGGCTTGAATGAACCGATGCATGGATTGGCTATGACTCACATCCCCATGGGGGCCACCTTTGAGAAGCTAGTAGACATGGCACTCATGCATGAGGAAGAGAAGGGTCCCAATGCTAATAAGGCACCTGAGAAGAAAGGAGATCAGAAGAGACCCCAACAGCAACAGCAAAACAAGGGTGGGAAAGGCAACGGTGGCAAGGGAAAGAAGAAGTGCTTCAATTGTGGGACACCAGGCCACCTAAGCAAAGATTGTTGGAAGAAGAAGAAGACAGGCTGCTTCCACTGTGGCGAAGCAGGGCATCTAGTGAAGGACTGCCCTAAGAAGGGGCAAAGGACGGGATCTACCTCAGGAGGACAGGTGCAAGCTCTTATGGCACCAGGTCAGGCAAGGGGGCATGTTCAGGCTCTCGCGGTTCCACCGATTCAGGAAAGAGGTAGAACTATTTCCATTGAAAGTCTGGTTTTTCTGTTTGATCATCCTGTCCGTACTTTGTTTGACTCTGGCGCATCGCATTCGTTTATCTCATCATCATTAGTTGAGTCACTGCACTTAAACACCAGTCTAGTAGATGATCCCTTGGTTGTTTCAAACCCAATTGGGGGCTCCACTTATTTGTCCATGATATGTTTGGGTTTGAAGATTTCCATACTTAGCGTTGAGTTTAGATGTGATGCTTTTGTTTTGGGCTTCACGGGCTATGGGTTGATTTTGGGCATGGACTGGTTATCCAGTAATGTTGCCATTCTTGAGTGCGAAAGGAGAGTTGTTAGGCTCATGACCCGCTTGGGTAACACTCTCGAGATCTCTTGTAATTCCATGGATTCTGTTATGCTAAGTTATCTTGAATCGCTTGACACTTCGGTTGAGAGTTTGCGATCCGTTAGAGTGGTCCGGGAATACTCGGATGTGTTTGAAGAGGTGAAGGGCTTACCTCAGAAGCGGGAGATAGACTTCCGAATATATCTGGTGGACAATGCTAAACCAGTATCTTTACCATTGCGCCACATGGCTACTCGTGAGAGGAGGGAACTCCATAAGCAAGTAGGGGAGTTGCTTGAGAAGGGGTTCATAAGACGAAGTATATCGGAGTGGGGTGCTCCAGTAGTTTTTGCCACGAAGGCGGATGGGTCCCTTAGACTTTGTGGAGACTATAGAGAACTCAACAAGCTCACAAAGAAGAATAGACACACATTGCCGAGGATTGATGATCTCTTTGATCAGTTGGTTGGCGCCTCAGTGTTTTCGCAGTTGGACTTGGCCACGGGGTTTCATCAGTTGAGAGTGGCTGAGGATAGCATAGACAAGACTGCCTTTAGGACTCCGGATGGTTTCTATGAGTGGCTTGTGATGCCATTTGGTTTGACGAACGCCCCAGCATACTTTGTTGATTTGACGAGTAGGGTGTTCAAGGAGTACCTTAATAAGTTCGTGGTGGTCTTTGTGGATGATATCTTAGTCTTTTCTAAGAATGAAGAAGAGCATGCCCTACATCTTAGGGAAGTGTTGGAGACTCTTCGAGCGCATAGCCTTAAGGCTAAATTCTCTAAATGTCACTTTTGGAGAATGGAAGTGCGGTTCTTAGGGCACGTGGTCTCTAAGGAAGGGATAGCTGTGGATCCCGCGAAGGTAGTATCCATCCAAGATTGGAAGGTTCCGAAGAATGCTACCGAGGTGAGGAGTTTCTTGGGGTTGGCTGGCTACTATAGAAAGTTTGTAAAGGACTTCGCGAAGATATCAGGCCCATTAACTCGCTTGACAAAGAAGAATCTAGTCTTCACATGGGACGTAGATTGTGATGATGCGTTCCAACGGTTAAAGAGAGCTTTAACCACAGCTCCAGTCTTAGTGTTGCCAAATGGGAGTAAGCCATTTGTTGTTTATACCGATGCTTGTGGGACAGGACTGGGCGCAGTCTTAATGCAAGAGGGAAGGGTAATAGCCTATGGGGGAAGGCAGTTGACAAAGCATGAGAAAAATTACCCTACCCATGATTTAGAGTTGGCCGCTATTGTTTTTGCGCTTAAGACTTGGCGTCATTATCTTCTTGGCGAGAGATTCGAATTGTTCATTGACCACAAATCATTGGAGTACTTGTTTTCTTAGAAGGATTTGAACTTGAGACAGCAAAGGTGGATGGAGTTCTTAGCATCCTATGATTTCGAGATAGCGTATACCACTAGCAAGGGTAACGTGGTGGCGGACGCCTTTAGCAGAAAAAGGTTTTCCTTGAGTCCATTGTTCGTGGAACGACGAAGCTTGGAATTTATCTCGATGTTTGACTTCAGACCTTCCGTTGACTTTGTACTCGGTTTGCTAGCATCCTTAGAGGTCAGACCTACTCTTTTGGGACGGATTGGCGAGGCACAGCGGGACGACCCACAGTTGGTTGAGTTGGTAGAGAGGCTCATAAGGGGGGAGTCGTCCAGCCATTTGAGTAGGTACACCCTAGACGATAGGGGGTGCTTGCGTAGAGACGGTAGACTTTGTGTATCGCAAGACGAGGGTTTGAGGAAAGCTATTCTTGATGATGCGCATCGTTCGAAGATGACCATTCATCCCGGTAGGGACAAGATGTACCAAGACATGAAGCGAGTTTTCTTTTGGGCCGGTATGAAGAAAGATGTGGCCGAGTATGTCGCTAGATGCTTGGTGTGCCAACAAGTGAAAGCGGAGCAAAAGAAACCTGGTGGGTTGCTTCACCCATTGGAAGTTCCGCAATGGAAGTGGGATAGCGTCTCGATGGATTTTATTGATGGGTTACCGAGATCGAGGAAGGGTAATACGGGAATTTGGGTTGTGGTAGACAGACTTACTAAGAGTGCCCATTTCATACCCGTGAAGAGTAAGAGGACTGCTCCATGGCTAGCTTCAGTTTACCTTCGAGAAATAGTTCGATTTCATTGGGTACCTTCTAGCATAGTGAGTGATCGAGATGTTATCTTCACTAGCGAGTTTTGGAAGAGTTTGCAAGAGGCAGTAGGGACTCAGTTGTGTTTGAGCACCGCATATCATCCTCAGACGGACGGCCAGACCGAGAGGGTAAATCGTGTTCTAGAAGACCTTTTGAGGCTATGTATCTTAGATTTTGGAGGTACATGGGAAGAGCATCTTCCATTAGTGGAGTTCGCATATAATAACAGCTTTCAATCTAGTATTGGCATGGCTCCTTTTGAAGCTCTTTATGGAAGGCCTTGTCGATCACCTACATGTTGGTGGGAATCTACGGATAAGATCTTGCTTGGGCCCGATATGGTTAGAGAGACTTCGGAAAAGATTGATTTGATTCGAAGAAGGATGAAAGCAGCGCAAGATAGGCAGAAATCTTACGCGGATAAGAGGAGGACGGATCTAGAGTTTGATATTGGGGACATGGTCTTTGTCAAAGTATCTCCATTACGGAATGTTGTTCGCTTTGGGTCCGTTGGGAAGTTAGCACCATGATTTGTAGGACCGTTTCCTATTAAGGAAAGGATTGGACGGATGGCATATAGAGTGGATTTACCCGAGAGACTTAGTGGGGTACATGACGTATTCCATGTGTCACATTTGAGGAAGTGCCTACATGAGACCGCAGAGGTGGTAGAGCCGAGCTTGCTTAGAGAAGTGGAGGTAGAGCGTGATGCGACTATTCGACGAGCTCCTACCCGCATCCTTGGGTCAGAGATTAGGAAGTTGAGAAACAGAGAGGTTCGACTAGTCAAAGTGCAATGGGGAGAGGATGAGAGCAATGCTACTTGGGAGACAGAAGCGAAGATGCGTTCACGGTACCCATTCCTTTTTGAGGGTATGTCTTTTAACTTCTCCTTTATCGTTTGTCTAGTACTTATCTTATCTTTAGTATGTCCTTACGTTAGTATCTTTGACCTTTAGATAGGGTAAACCTATGGTTGAAACATGTGTTTGAGGCATGTTATGATTGATGGATGCGTGTGGATGCAAGTGTTTGCTAGTGGTTGCTCGTGGATGCATACGCACACACTTTAGGCACTAGATCGGCTCAGTCACTTCATATTGCATACTGCATATAATTGTGTGTAGGTAGCTATATTAATGGATGTATAATGGTTGTGTTATCATATGGATGATGCATTTTGGTGTATGGCTGTGCACACATGTAGAAGTAGTATGTGTCGATAGGGTTCTTTCGCATACATATTGGATGCATGGCACTATCATGGTTTGCATTAAGGAGGTCAACTGAATCAGTAGACCGCCTGACTTTGCATTAGATAGGGAACATATACACACACTCTTTGCATATGTTCATACAGCATTAGAAACTTTAAGGACAATGGATGCCAGTGTTTGATGGTTTGAGTTGATGGTTGTTTGGATGGTAGGATACGTTCTTCTTGACTTAGAGATTTCGGGGACAAAATCCTTTAAGTAGGGGAGAATGTAACACCCCGTATGTTGAATAACTTGTTATAATATAAATCAAGGTAGAGTTAAATTTTATAATCTGAATCAGGGGAAACGAGCTATGCCATTGCGTTCGTCTCGGAAAAATACGCGAAATAGAGTCCGAGTTTTCAAAAATCGGAGTCCGTATGACCCAGTTAAGGCCCGAAGAAGTTTCAGAAAATTCAAAACAGATTTAAATATTAAAATTTCAAATTTCAGAAGTGGCGGGAAAATTCCCGCCAGACAGAGGGATTCGACATGGGTGTCGACCCCCCCCCCCAAGGGGTCGACCCATGTGTCGACCCAGGGGTCGACCCCCCCCCCTTGTCGGTCAGGTTGGCCTGGGTGCACTGGTTTGAGCTTTGGGCTGGGTTTTGGGGCTTGTGACGAAATCTGACGGCTCTAACCTAATCTAGGGTTAATCTAAGGGCCTAAACTACATCCTAATTCTATAAATACACCCTAAGACTACCCTAATTCATACTAAAAATAGATACAACGTCGTTATGCCGTCAAAATGCAACTTGAAGGAGCCTCCATCAAATTATAGAAGAGGATAGCTTCTCAAATTAATTTCTAATCAACTCTAGCAACTTAATCTTCTTCATAGGAGTGCTAATCAACAAGTTGTGTGTTTCTATGCCTTTAGCAAGCAATTGCTAAACTAATTATGATAGGATATAATGAGGTTATGGTTATGTATGTAGATCAATGCAAGTTATGTTATCATATGCTATGTGTTCATGATGTTATGCAAGTTATGCAAGTCATATGCTATGTGTTCATGATGTTATTCAAGTTATGCAAGTCATATGCTATGTGTTCATGATGTTATGCAAGTTAAGCAAGTCATATGCTATATGATCATGATGTTATGCAAGTTATGCAAGTTATATGCTATATGATCATGATGTTATGCAAGTTATGCAAGTTTTAGGCTATGTGTTCATGATGCTAGTTATGCAAATCGTTATGATAAACATTGATCCATTATGACACCATGTTATGCAAGTTTGGTGTTTGATTATATGCAAGTTCATATATGACATGTTATGCAAGTTTGGTGTTTGATTTTATGCAAGTTACATGTGCAAGTTTAAACCTTTGTATGATATGCATACATATGCAAGTTAACCCCTTTGTATGTCATACATACATATGCAAGTTTACCCCTTTGTACGACATAAGTAACTTATGCAAGTTACCCTCTTTATGACATATGTGATTCATGCAAGTTTGGGTTGATTATCTATGCTAGTTGGGTTTGATGTTATGGTCATATATGCATGTTGACACCTTTAAAACCCATGTTGATGCTAATGTTATGCAAGTTGAACCCATTGTATTTGTGATGAATCTTCCCTCTTAAGTATGTCATGTTAGCGAATTACGTGGGGAACGATGGGGTTAATATTCATGTTAATAAAATGGTGTGAAGTTGGTATGATTATGCATACCATAAAGTGGATGGACATAATTGAGTCAATTATGTACATCGTTAAATTTGTAATTAATTAGGGATAATTAATACAAATTATGGGGGTGATTAATTAGGTGTAATTAATCGACTAAGACACGAGGTTGGACCCTTTTGTAGCATAAGACTGCCCGGAACCAACCGGCAAATCCAGCGGCTACAAATGATTGGCCCAATGTGAGAGGTCTTAAGCATAAACTAAATACGTGACAAGTGTAAAGACACGAGGTTAGACTCGGTTATGGCGTAAGGCTGCCCGGACCCAACCGGCAAATCCAGCTGCCATAAAAGATAGTCTAATGTGAGAGGCCTTTGCAAAGGTTACAGTCTTAATCAATTAAGAAACACTTAACCAGATAAGCATGTAGTGGGGCATGAGGGGTTAAGTGGGTGCCTTGGGTGGCATGTGGAAATCAAGTAAGTGCCTTGGGTGGCATGTGGAAATCTAGTGGGTTGCCTTGGGTGGCAATAGAAAATACGATTAGAATACTTAACCAAGTGGAAACATGTAATTAAACATGATTAAAGGGTTAAGTGGGATGCACTAGAAAAGGGACAAGCTTAGGTGGGTAGCTTGTGGGGGGCCATTTCAACCAGTAACCCATATGTATCTTATTGGGCTCGACCCATGTCGAGGACGGGACACGCGTACTGGGCTTGACTATAAGAGGCCAAAAACGGGTTAGCGGTGGCAATGCAAGTCCAACGGGTTTCATAGGCGTGTGTGGACCCGGGCTGGTAGGTAAGACGTTGTTGCATCGTGTAGGTATAAGCCGTGCACCATTGGTTGTATCAGGTTGCCACTTTGGGAAGTGATACACCCCACTGTGGGGCCAGCATGGGTATCTACGGTAGGGAGCCGATCGCTTGGGGAGTAGTGGGTACACCTAGTGGAGATAGGGGCAGACGGCACCTATGTAGTCAGCTAGGGGTACACAAAATTACTAGTTAAATTTTCTAAGTCCTTGGGTGGGATCAACCTTTAAGTAGGAATGACTGGTGTGGTGCAGTTAGTAATTACCCTTGGGTGGGTAGATGCGTCTTTACCGTTATCTTAGTTCATCCTATGTCTAGTTGGCTGCTTAGTGTAGTCATTTATCCCCAGTCATCACCGTACCAAGTTTATATCATACCCTAATTACTTTAATTATTGTATTGTTAAAGTTATAGGGCTCACTCAGACTTATGTCTGACCCCGTTGTTTTTTATCTTTTTCCCAACCCTCAGGTTCTCAGAGTGGGCCTAGCACTAGTGGGCTTTGATCAGATTGCTTTATCTATCTTTTGGAGCTTGGACCGTGATGTAAAGCCCAACTTATCTTTTCTATTATGGCTATTGGTTATGTAGTGGGATTATGTACTTATGTTTTATCAGGATGGATATTTAGTACTTGACTCTTTTATGGTGTTGTAACTAAACATGTTTACCTTCTGCTGCAATGAAATGATGTTTTAGATTTCCAAGTATTATTTATACCTGTCTTGTTGTAATTTTTCTGTTCTATATTCACTTAAAATACTCCACCGAAGTTAAGGCATTCCCTTAGTGAGTAACCTTAGCGTGTGTGGGGTGTTACATCGTACTTGGATCATTTCAACCTAGTTGTCACAGAGGTCAGAGACCCTCACGAACAGACTGTCTTGATGGCCTTAATCGACGGGGTGGACAAAGATACTGAATTTGGAAGGTACCTAGCTGGCAAGCCGCCGTTGACTAGAGAGATATTCTATGAAAAAGCTAATATTCGCCTGCGTCAGGAAGAAATATATGCCAACCGGAAGAGGAAGGCTGTTGATAAAAAGATATACAGAGCAACGTGGCTATTAAGTAGACAGGAGACAACTCATGGAAAGCTGAGGTGAATGTCAGAAATAAAAGTCAAGTAAATGGCTTCCAGTCGAGAAATAACAGTCAGAAGAAAAACCGGGGAATGATTCCCAGAGAAGGCCTCGGTCGAGGCAATTTGAGTACTTTACGCCGTTAAATGATACGTTAGAGAACATCTTTATGGATACTTATAATGTCCTCCAATACAAGAGGCCTCCCCCAAGAGATTCGATGGAGAAGGAACGTGAAACTGGAAAATTCTGCCTTTTCCACTAGGTTCATGGTCACTCCACCAATGAATGTCGTCATTTGAGAGATGTCGTTGAAAAGCTACTTCGAGAGAGAAAACTAGACAAGTATAAGGTGGCTCCAAGAGACAGGGGAAAAGCGGGATCGGCCCCGAACCAAAATCAAACCGTTGCTAGACCTACCCCTCAGTAGAAAGGGAAGAATATTGTAATCAACACCATAGTCGGAGGACTTCATCTGACAGGACACAGCTTCAGGGCAATGGATCAATATGTCAACGTGGCCAAACAACACCTTGAAGTTGGATAATGCAGTAACCCTGACGATTCTGCTCCAATCATACAACAAAAGGCAATGTCCGATGATGTTATATTCCTAGGTAGAGAGAGTATTGGAGTCCATTCCCCAACTAAAGACACATTAGTCATCACAGTCACTATTGGTTCGGCCATAGTCCATAAAGTTCTAGTGGATAATGGAAGCTCTGTCAACATTCTGTTCAAGAAAACATTTGATCAGATGAAGTTGGAAGCAAAAGACATAAAGCCTTACGAGGGACGGGTCCGTGGCTTTAATGGAGCCTCAACTGCCCCAATCGCATATGTAGAGTTTGTCAGTGGCCTTAGGAGAAGGAGATCGCCGGAGAGTGAGGATTCTCCCTTTTGTGGCCTTGGACATAGAATCACCATATAATGCCTTTTTGGGCCGACCGGCCCTGGTAGAATTCAGAGCCTTCATTGCACCCTGGTGTCTCCTGTTGAAGTTCCCAATGGATGCAGGAGTAGGAATAATCAGAGGAGATCAGGCCGTAGCATGAGCTTGCTACATAGCGCAATTGAAGTTGCTGCGTAAAGGAAGAGATTTGGAAACAAAAGGCGCTTCCTCCCCCCCCCCCCCCAAGGGAGGAATCGTCGTAGCAACTAAAGAAAACTACCTTGGAGGAGTCGCCCAGAGAACTTCCCGAGGATATAGATCCCAGAAAGGACGAAGAGCCCAGGGGCAGAATGTCGACTCCAAATGAAACAACTATGGATGTAACAATCGATGATGGTGACTCGACGAAGGTCCTGAAGATTGGATCTCAGTTAGACCCCCTTTGAACAAGAGAATTAACTGATTTCCTAAAAGCTAACTTGGATTTGTTTGCCTGGACTCACGCTGACATTTGTGGGATATCTCCCTCAATCATGAGTCATTCATTAAGCATCAATCCAAAGCATGCACCCATTAAACAGAAAAGGCAAATGCTTGGCCCAGAAAGCTCAGCTGCCTTGAAGGAAGAAGTTGAGAAGCTGAGAAGCAATGGATTTATTAGAGACTCAACCTACCCGTAATGGATTTCGAATCCGGTTTTGGTAAAGAAGGCTAACGGAAAGTGGCGCACTTGTATTGACTTCTCAGACTTGAATAAAGCCTGCCCGAAGGACAGTTTTCCGCTACCAAGAATCGATCAGTTGGAGGATTCAATGGCAGGTCACGAACTCCTTTCTTTCATGGATGCCTATTCAGGATATAGCCAAATCCCTATGCACGTTCCGGACCAAGAGCATGCCAGCTTCATCACGAATCTAGGGTTATATTGCTATGTAGTGATGCCATTCGGTTTAAAGAACGCCGGTGCTACCTACCAACAATTGGTGAATAGAATGTTCTATGACCAAATCAAGACGACAATGGAAGTGTATGTCGACAAAATGTTAGTAATGTCCCGACAATCGTCCAACCACACTACCGACTTAGCAGAGATGTTTGATATCCTCCGAAGATACGGGATGAAACTCAACCCTATGAAGTGTTCATTTGGGGTTGCTTCTGGGAAGTTCTAAAGATTCATCATCAGTTCGCACGGAACTGAAATCAATCCAAGCCAAATCACGGCAATCAGAAACATTCAGAGACCCAGACAAATCAAAGATGCGCAAAGCCTCGCAGGAAAAGTAGTTGCGTTGAGTAGATTCATCTCCAAATCTATGGACAAGTGTATTCCGTTCCTTGAGTTGATAAAACAAGGAAAGCGCAATTTCGAATGGACTCCTGATTGTCTAGAAGCATTCTAGAACCTCCTGAATAATCTTGAGAGACCCCCGATACTGTCCAAACCGATCGATCACGAGGACTTGTTTGTGTACTTGGTGGTGTCGTCCCATGCGATAACTTCAGCCTTGGTGAGGGAAAAGATAAGATTCAGAGGCCAGTGTACTATGTGAGTAAGAAGTTGGCGGCAGCAGAGCGAAACTACCCAAGAATAGAAAAGCTTGCGTACAGTTTGCTGATTGCTTCCAGGAAGCTTCGCCACTATTTTCAAGCTCATCCCATCACCGTGTACACTGACCACCTGCTTATACAAATTCGGCAGAGGTCAGAGGCATCAGGAAGACTATTCAAGTGGAACATTGAATTGAGTCAGTTTGATTTGAATTTCCAGCCCCGACGATCAATAAGGGGGCAAGTATTGGTAGACTTTATAGTAGAGTTCACTATCCCAGAGGATGACGTAGTGAGTGAAGAAGCAGATTCTCCAAAACAACTTCTTGATCCCAACGCCTGGAAATTATATACTGACGGCACCAAGAATGACAGACGATCTGGTGCTGGAGTTGTGCTTGTAACTCCCGAAGACCGATCAATATAATATGCCCTCAAATTGGAGTTTCATGCCACGAATAATGATACTGAGTATGAAGCCCTGATTGCCGGAATGAAGCTCGCAGAGGAGTTAAAGATAACGAAGCTAGATATCTTTTGCGACTCCAAGTTAGTTGTGAATCAGGTTAATAAGGAAATTCAGGCCAAGGGTCCGAGGCTGATATCATATTTAAAAGAAGTAAGAAAGTTGCTCGATAACCTTGATCACTACAGCATATCCCATATTCCTCGGGCGGAGAATCAAAAGGCAGACAAGTTAGCAAAGATGGCTAAGTCTGACAGTCCCGAAGACACCGAACTAGTTCCAATTGAAGTATTGCACTCTCCAAGCGTTGATAAGATGGAAATTGATCCCGTATTGGAAATTGAACCAGAAAGGGAGTCGTGGATGACACCCTTGAAGAACTTTCTAATGAATGGAATGCTTCCAACCAAGAAGAGCGAAAGGCGTGTTATTATCCGAAAAGCCTCTAGATATATCATGCAAGGCGAAGTCTTATACAGGCAATGATTTTCGATGCCTCTCCTCCGGTGCATTTCCCATGACAACATCAATCGCGTAATGAAAGAAGTGCATGAGGGTGAATGCGGTGACCATATTGGAGGACAAATAGTGGCAAAGAAGATATTACGGTATGGCTATTTCTGACCTACCGTATACAAGGACGTAGCTAATTACGCACGGCGATGTGATGTGTGCCAATGGTTTTCCAAAATCTCTAGGGCACCCTCTAGCCAGTTGAAGATGATGACGAGCTCGCGGCCCTTCGCTGTTTGGAGAATTGATATTATTAGAAGCCTCCCTATAGCTAAGGGCGGAGCAAAGCTCGCCATTGTGGCCGTGGATTACTTCACAAAGTGGGTCGAAGAAGAACCAATGACCACGATCACGACTAAGCGAGTAATCAACTACATCATCAGAAACATCATATGCCGATTCGGGATTCCGGAAATCGTCATAACGGATAACGGAACCCAATTTGATAGCACTGAATTTAGATACTTCTGCCAGAAGTACCACATAGAGAAAAGGTACACCTCTGTGGCACATCCGCAGTTGAATGGGTAGGTCGAAGCGACAAATAAAATAATTAAATACATTTTGAAGAAAAGACTGAAGCGGGCCAAAGCCATGTGGGTAGATGAGCTACCCTAGGCTCTGTGGGTCTACAGGACAACTTACAAATTAGCAATGGGTCACACACCTTTCTCCTTCTCTTTTGGAGCAGAAGCAGTCATCCCGGTTGAATTAGAAGTATCCTCTCACAGAACCACTTATTATGACCTGATGACCAACAACAAGCTGCTGCTTGAATCACTGGATATGGTTGAAGAAAAGAGGGACAAAGCTGACCTCCCCGCCTTGAGGTACAAGCAGCAAGTCGCCCGATACTATAACAAAAAAGTTCGAGCCAGAACCTTTGAACCCGGAAACTTGGCTCTAAAACGTGTCTTTCCACCGCCAATGCATTTGGGTCCAAAGTGGGAAGGGCCATACGCCATCATACGTAGGCTTGATAATGGAACCTTCAAGTTAGCGACCATGGGTGGAGGTGAAATCCCTAGAGTGTGGAATGCCCAGCATCTGCGGCATTACCTGACATAAAATTGTCAATTTTTTCTTTTCTTTTTTAGGATCATGTAAAAAGGCACGACTTGCCTAGAACAGTCTGGTTACTTAAACAAAAGATTATAAAGTGGACGTAGGTCATGATTCGGCTGAACCACTATAAAAATATCGTGCGTCATTTACTTTTACTGTCCTCTTTCGTATCTTTTTTTTCATTCTTTATCTATATGAACTATCACCATTATGAAATCAACTATGAATCCTGCGACAATCTTGGAACACGTAAATCAAAAGAGGTCAACAAGATGTGGAGCCCCGAATGTGCAGTAAAGTAATTGACACTGCCGTCAATGCTCCAGTTCTCATGATCTGAGAAGGAGTACGAATGACAAAGAATTATCCATAAGACATGAAGGTGCACCATGATTAAGAGAGCATCTCGACAACAATCTACCCTTGACATCCGATGGGAGAGTATAAAGGCGCTAGAGACTTAGCGCCATCAAAGAACTCCTACCCCTCTGAAGGATCGGGGAGCGGACTGATAGCTGAGCCCAAACCCCTCACTTTCGGGCATGGGGCAGCACACATATGACTCTAATTAATCCTCAATAAGCCCTGATCAGGCATCATATTAATGATTGATTGGGGGCATATTAATACACATTTATGCGTAATGGTGTAATGTAGGAAATTTTAATGTTTGTTACGCAGGATACTAAGTTAGTTATGATTTGAATGTTCGTAACTGAGAATGATAAACTTACAAGTACAGAGTGATGCGAGAGAAACAATTTTTCATTTAACAACTACAGGTTTACAAAACGAGACTAGACAAAAGTGAGGGCCATTCTCATGATAACATCACAAGGCCAGTGGAAAGTCTAAAGAACAAAATATGGATTAACAAACACATTCTACTTTTGCTTGGGGGACGACATTGGTTTCTTCTCCTTCTTTTTCTTCTCCAACTCCTCCTTGTCGACATCAAATCTGTCATCCTTCTTCCTCTTCTTCTTATCGGAGGGAGGATCTTGTGAAATGTCGGAGGAATGGGAGGCAAGCTGTGTGGTTATCGATTTAGAGGCGAATTTTATGATTAATCCATTTTTCGGATTAGTAGCAGTAATAGGTAGCACATTCAGAGGTTCTTGTTCCTCTATTTTCGAAGCCAGTTGTTTATCTCTCTTGGCCTTTATGTCGACTAAGGTCTCATTATCATCATCCTTTGTCTCCTTTGTAATAATGACCTCCTCTTCTTCATCTTCATGACCACCATCAGTGTCTTGCAAGGCTCCGATAACCTCAGCATCAGTGGGAGCATCAGTACTTAGTGTCACTATAGCCTGCTTAGTTGAAGTGCCTTTAGACTGCTTTGGGACCTCAGAAACTTCAGCACCTGATGCTACACTGACCTCCTTCTCCTCTGTTTGCTCTTCCGTATCTCGCTCGACTGGCTTGGTACCTGTATCATGAGAAGAAATTGCTATTAGTTGAGGAGAAAGCATGATCTTCTCGACGATATGATTTGCTATACGACGACAAGTTAAGATAGCTTTGGCGAATTGGGGAGAGAATATGGAAATACCTTCTGCTGACTCCTCTCCCAAACCTATTACAGAAGCTCCAATAGCTAAAGGAGCTGAAGCCAAGGGGATCAACGGATCATCAGGATTTCCTCGACTTCAGAGGCCTTGGGCTCCGTTGTTGAGCTTGACCCTCCATTTATCTTGTCCTTGCCTTTGAGTTTGGCTCTCTCCTTTTCCACCTCCTCTTAGATCTGATGTCTACCTTCCACCAAAGCCTCAAGCTCTCCTTCTTTGAGGAAGGTCTGCATGAGTTGGTTCTCATCGATATTCTCAACCTTTAGGCATTTCTTTTCACCTTCAACAATCATGTCCCATACATTAGCCAAGGTGGTTTGATAGTTTTGACTCCAAGATATATCGTAGGTTTTAATGACTTGACCAAGGAAGTCCATTAGCAGTTCGTCAAACACTTCTATCTCCCGCTCTGTTGTAGCAAGCTTGGTAGTCGCAGCGGCGGCAGATTCAAGGGCATCGTTGGCATTACTTTCAGCAAGAGCTGCCCTTTCTTCGACGCGAACAAGTTGGTCATCCCAGTTTGCTTTCTCTTTCTCAACAAGTGCAAGATTGTCTTTTAAACTCGCCCTATCTTTTTCCTAAGCAGCTTTCTCAGTAGCAAAACGGTCCTGTGCCACTTTCAATTCAATATTGGTCGTCTTAAGATCCTCAATTTCCTTTTTCAGAGCCACACGCTCTTGGCTATGAGAATTAAGCTCAAGATGGAAGCATTTCTTGACATCCTCGAGCTCCTTTTCTATCTTACCCCTCGCCCTACCATCGTTATCAATCTTCACTCTAGCCTTGGCTGCATCCGTTTCCAGATGACGGATAACCTCTGAAAGCTACGCGGCATGTTTTTTCATCACCCTATATTGCTTGGCTACATGACTCACCTGCCCAATAACCTCGGTATCCCACTCCTCGGGTACCGGTTCAAGATCTGGGATGAACATCATCCTTTCGAAGTAAAGGTCAGGAAATTGCTTTCGTAGACGCTCCAACTTCGCCTTGTTATCAGGAGTAAGAGCAACATCCTGTACAGCGGCAGTACCCGACTTTTGCTGACCAGTTAGGACGAGAGCTGTCGTGTCCGCTTCAGAACTTTTTCTTGGACCCTTGTCCTTGGATTCATGATGTTTTTTGGAGGATTTACTGTGAGACGGTGTACTTTTTGGGGGAGTCAAATCTTTGGGAAGTTGCATACCCCTGCCGGTGGCATTTGAAGGAGAGCGAGACCACCTTGGGTGAGGTTGATAAGAATCACGGGGTCGTTGGCTATCTCTCCCCCGACTGTCGCTGCGATCATGCTCAGATGTGGAGATGAGTCCGGGTGTGTTCTCACGAAGCGAACGATGAGAGTAGGTGTATTTCCGAGGCATTTTTCTGCAACAAGAAACAAACAGATATAAGAATCCTAAATACAAACAGTGTACTAGTGTTGTGGTGAGTGGTGCATGTGATTCGTGTATCTCGTGTGATCCCCCCTAACAGGCCAGGACCCAGAGATTGGCTCGTCTGTGCGGTTTATTTTTCTTTAACTAGAGCGGTTTCTTCCTCAGAGATAGGTAAAAATGACTCCCCTCCAAAATCTTCAGGTGTGTAGATGTTGTCTGGCAGGGGAATCTTGCTTAACTCCCCAAATATCTACTCCTCTGTTAATTCGTCAGGAGCAAAAGGATCAACTGGTGGCGGAGTCCTCAGAGGAAACTGTTCTTTGGAAACTGAAGCTTGCTTTGGCTCCTGAGCTTGGGTTTCATCTCCTTTATATACATTCAAGTCCTCGTCATCTTGATCGGTCATCGGCGAAGGACTCTTATGAAGCTCGGTTGTTTTCTTGGTCCCCGAGGTCCCTTCTACCTCATCCGGGGGCACATACTTGTAAGGTTTTCCACCCGCACCAAGCCTGAATCTTACGTCTAAAAGGAGGTGTTTGTGAAGATTCTCATCGGTTATGCACTTCTTGATTCTACAAAAGTCCGATTTGCTTTTTAAGAGACGGGGTAATCAATCTTCGTGCACCGAACCCTTGGTTTTCTCAAAGTTGTGAACTAAAAAAGGAACGCATTAGTATTTTTATCATGCAACTGGAACATGCTATGAAGGACTTGAAGCCTACTTGAATGTAACCACTTCCTCGCACACCCAGCTTGATGTTTTATGTAAATCTAGTCAGACTTAGCATATCCTGGACTACTGTGCCATCCGACAATACCATCTTAGAGGGAATCGATTCAAAGAAAATAAAGTTAGGAGTTCCTGAGGAACGATGCTTGAAATAGTAGTAGAAGTTTAAATCTTTGAAGGTGAGCTCGGTCTCTAGAATCTCTGCGTAGGCAATATATAGATTGTACACAGTAGCATAGGCATTGGGATGGAGTTGCATTGGAGCGATGCGTAGTCGTCTTAGAAGGTCAACGACAATTGGACGAAACAGAGGAATAACACCTACCCAGCACGTGAGCTTGCTGATGGCCATGTACCCTTCCGGAGCAGAGTGGGGCCTATCTCCTTCCTCTAGAACTTTCACATCATTCCAAGGAATCCCAAGCCTTAAAAAGATTTTCTCCAGCTTTAACTTATCCAATTTGGAGGCAACGGAGTCACTTAGTTTCTCTTGTTCTATTTCTTTAGCACCCGGAATCTCATCGGGGGCCCGATCGTCCTCCTCCTCCTCAAGTGATGAACTTTCAGAAGATGTCGATTCTGTATCAAAATTATTTCATAGTCGGGGTCGGAATTCTCCCAGTCCGGATTCGATGGGAGTGCACCGGGATTATAGTAATTTGACGACTCTGGATCTGTATTCTTCTCTGACATTCTGGTTGAGCGTCTGTCTGACATAGCTGTGTTGGCGAGTAAACATGAGAAATTAGAACATAATTACCTGTTCCCCATGTGTGTAAGTGCAAGTGTATGCATGTGCATACATTACAAAGAAGAAAAACATGAAGTTAATCAGATAAGCGGGATATTGGTCATTGTTCGCTGCTAAGTTATGTGAATGTTTAGTTCTAAGAGTTCATCTCGAAGGCTCTATCCTAACTGTTCATTAATATGTCAGAGTCGCATCAAATTTCAGACAAGATACAAGTCGGTCAGTTGATTGAACTGGCTCGTTAATGCCATATGAAGCGGCTCGTAACCAAGAGATGGACCGCGGCGAAGGGCTCGGTTCGTGATTGTGAAGTAGCTCGTGAACCAATGAGGATCGTAGATAAGGTCCCGGGTCATGATCTGAATTCAAACCAGGAGTTACACCCAGGCTCCAACGGCTCGTGAAAGAGAGACTCGTGAGCCGCCTCTACGACCCAGCTCAGTTCATCCCTTTCACGAACCGATGCTACTTCTCCCTACATGAGTGGACCTATCTTCAGTAATCGAGATTTAAGTTTGTAGCATCTATTTATGCGCGTCACGACCCACATCACTGCTCCATCCACGAATCAATTTGCTGGAGCCTCCCTTCTAATCAACCCTTTCTTTTATCTGTTACTCCGTGCCTCCTACCAGGACCATGCCCAAACATCCCTTTCTCCACCCTTATGAACTCCTCCACCACCATCCGAAACTGGCGGTCATCCCAAAAATGATGACGAGAGGAAAATCCCAGGGGAATTGAAGAAGGATGGAAGGGAAACTAACATTTGAATTGGTTTTCGAAGGATTGCAATCGAAATTACCTTTTTTAGATCGAGCAAACAATCTCGAGATTGTGTGAGCCTAGGAATAATGCGAGTTAGGGTTAAGAAGAAAGAGAGAAAAGGAAATAACGGCGGTTGTAAAAAGAGGAGAGAAGGTGTAAGAAAGAAGAGAGGGACGATTTATATAGCTAATTTGAGGGCTTTTCGTCTTCACAGTTTTGTCCTATTCGGGACCGCCTAGTCCAGTGGGCCACGAGCACTTATATGGATCCATCATGGCACACGTAAAGCCCTGTCCTGCAACCGGTCCGTGATATATTTCCAGTTACACGAACCATGCCGTGTTCTAGCGCCTTGGACTCAGGAACAGCTATTGAATCAAGAAAATAGAATCTTTTTGCACGCTAAGACGATGAGTTTTTTCAAAAATATACATGGAATTTAAAAATTACCCAATAAATTGATCGCAGTATGCTCTGGAGTTCTGAAGATGAAAATTAACCAGTAGACAGAGAAATAATAAGAAATCCGGACTGATATTTATACCCCTCAAAGGGTGTAACCATTCAAAACAGTGCGACGCTATAAATGGATGTGACCATAGGTTTGCATCATTTCACGAAAAGATGGGTCAACAATTTCTTAGCATTTTCCATCCCTGATAGAACATACTTCGAGGGGGAAAAATGTTGGCTAGCTTTTGGATCAAGCCACCAAGACTCATGCAAAAATACTATGTGAAGCCTCACTCGTGAAAGCCACAAATGCTAGTTCGTGGTCACCTAGCCATCCTCGGCTCGTGCTCATGCTATCATGACTCAGCTCGTGCCTATGCCATAACGGCCCTGCTCGTGCCTGTGCCATCACGACCCGGCTCACGACAGTGCTCCACGATCCAATTCCAAAAGCTGAAGAATAGTGGCCACGACTAGGTCTTCCATGATCCGTAAGTTCAGGATTTGGTGACACCTGTCCATAACTGCCATATTGGCCATTTCTCCATCAAGCCACTAACCAGTCCAAGATCCTCGGGATCAGTGCCATGTGTCGTCACGAACCGCCTACAAATATCACCTATAAATAGCTCCATACTTGGCATTTTCAGCATCTTTTTGGCAATTCCGAGTGTTGTTACCACCATTTGCTTCTCCATTATTTCTTATCAGTGTTATTACAAAATTACTGAGCGAATCAACATTGTAATCGTGAGATTGAGAGTAATCATTGATTATACTTGCATTCTACATATAATCAAAGATATATAAAGTGGATATAGGCTCGTTAATGCCGCACCACTATAAATTTGGTGTGTTTTCTGCTTTTTTCATTTCTATATATAATTCTCTGCAAATCTGAACTATTTGGGTGTTAGAGCCAAATTTGGATCTAACGGTTTCCCTTTAACAAAATGTTAGTGTATAGTACATATATATTCCATAATTTTTCTCACCCTTTGTCATCGATTAAAAAGTATATGAAACATGATAAAGCAGTAATCAAGAATAAATAAGAGAAAACAAGCATAGATAGTTTTCAAAGAGCATACAAGACTATTTATTACATGCCCAATAGGGATACCGAAATAGACTTCTCTTTGTTGTGGTGTACCTGCAAAAAATATGATGTATATACTTTGGTACCCACTTGTTTCGTTTGGATCCAGGGGTTTTATGAAAGATAACCATACCCAAGAGGGTTTAATGGAACCTTTAAAGATAAAATTTTCATTATTAACTACTAAATCAAAATAATCATCGATATATTTTTCTCTGCTTTTCCAATTTACAGGAACCCAAATACTTAAATAATTTCTATTGATATTTCTCTTCGTACTTCTTGATTTATTATGAAGATCTCTAGTCATAGAAGTATTCGAATTTCTATAATGATTGGATCTTGGATGTGCGTAGGTTTTATTATATCCTAAGCTACTTTTTACATGTAAAGGTCGAGATCTAGATAAGATCATATTTAAATCATTTTGACCTTTATTAAATTTTGCGAATTTATTTGTACATTTTTCAAATTTGATTCCGCAATCACGATTGATATTTCAAAAGAAACTTTGTTATCAATATCCTTATTTAATTCAAAATTCTTCTTTTTAAAGTACTATTCTCATTTTTGAGATGACTATAATTTTTCAAAATTTTCTTTTGAGTCAGAAATTTCATTTTGCAAAATATTATTATTCACCTTCAAAAACTAACATTCTCTAGATAATTCCAATTTATTATCAATTAAAGCTTCATTCTCCTTTTTAAGAGACAATTAAAGAATTGGAATTATTTAAAGAGTCTTATACAGATGTAATTTTATTTTGTAAAAGATCAATTTCCTTTAAAAGAACATTATTTTTATCTTCTAGCTTATCATTTTCTTTTAGAAGGAAATCTTTTTGAAAAACAAGCTCTTCTAATAAATTTTCAAAACATTTGGCTTGTTTAACTAAAAAATTGTTTTCCTCTTTTAGTTTGGAATTTTCTTGCCTACAATCTTTAGACTTGGCTAAAGTAATTGCATTAAGTTTATCCAAACTTTTAAAATCTTTTAACAATTTTTCATGGTTTTATAAAAGATCTTTATATAATGAATCTATACATACCGATTGTGATCTGATTTTAGCCATGAGACATTTGCTTCCTTGCTCTCTGGATTTTGCTTTTTTTCTCCTCTATTTTCTAATCCCTTGACAAGATTTCTTTATTGCCATTTATTCTAGGATGCTGTTACGATCTCTAGAATACCAAGCTCTGATACCAAATGAAAAGTCGTGTATGACTTAAAGATAGGATCTTTATATATGGATTATGCGGAAGTGAATATGATATTCTAACTTGTCTAATACAATAGCTATGCAAATAAATATTAACTGAAATGAATACCACAAATAAAATAAAGTGTAGTAATGTGACACCAGGAATTTTATACTGGTTTGGACTTCCCTTCCTACGTCCAGTCCCAGACTCCTTTTGGAATTCACTATCAACATCCTCTCTTCACCTGGAGGAACAGGTCTACAATACACCCAAGCACCAACCCAGATATCCCGCCTGAGCACCAACACATGACTTCCTGCCTGAGCACCAACATAGGACTTCAACAAATAACAAGTGTTTGACTTCTGATTGTGTTATTGAATAACGCTAAATATCCAACAGTTGAGTACACCCGTCCTATAATCTTATCCTCAAGTGTATAACGTGTATGTGAAGATTGAAGGAAGTATATTAATTATTGAATCAAGAGATATGAAATAATTTAATGATTCAACAAGTAATATAAATATTGTAGAGCTTTTTAATATGCAAGAATGTATAAAGTTTAAGATCAGAAAATACGAGAAGATTCGGAAATATGAAGTGTCTTTTCGCGGAGTGTCTTTTCATGAAGTGTCTTTTCATGAACTATCTTTTCGAACTGTCTTGAAGTGTCTTTTCATGAAGTGTCTTTTCGGGAAGTGTCTTTTCGTGAAGTGTCTTTTCACGAAGTGTCTTTTCATGAAGTGTCTTTTCGCGAAGTTTCTTTTCATAAGTGCATTTTTGTACATTAAATATTTGAGGATAGATTTTAAAAATATATAACACATCTAAGACACAATTAAATAGATAATAATAACCTATATTACTTTTCCTTTGATCTTCTCTTTTTCCTTGTAATGAATCAAAAACTTGTGATCTAACATTATCTATTTTACCAATCTCGAAGTTAGATTATAACAAATAATTTATTAATGTATCATACCAGGCTTTAGGGGCTTGTTTTAATCCATATAACGCTTTCTTTAATTTATGTTTGTGATTTGCATATTTTTCGTCTTCAAAAGAGGTGGTTGTTCTAGATATACATTTTCTTTAACATATATGTTTAGAAAGGCACTTTTAACATCCATTTGAAATAATTTGAAATTATTTTGGTTAGCGAAAGCTAGTAGGATTCTAATTGCTTCTAATCTTGCTACATAGGCAAAGGTTTCATCATAATCTATTCCCTCTTCTTGACTATAAACTTGTGCAACTAATCGTGCTTTATTTCTTACGATCTCACCGTGTTCATTCATTTTATTTTTATAAACCCATTTATTTCCAATTACAGTTTTATCCACTGGCCTAGGAACAAGTTCTCATGCATCATACAAGATAAATTGATTCAATTCCTCTTGCATATCAAGATCTATGAATCGTCGGATGATGCTTCCTTTGGATTCTTAGGTACAATAGTTGAAATAAAAGCTGGATTACTCATATTATTTAATTGGATCCAAGTTCTAACAACAGATTCAATATCTCCTAAGATATTTTCTACAAGGTGATGTGTTAGTAATCGAACTCTTTTATTCGGTTGATTATCTTCACTATTTGTTCATCGATCTCATTTTCACTTTCATCTTCGTTACATTTTGTTATATTTTTTCTAATTTTTGTCAAAGGATACATTTAATGTTTCTTCTATAGTATTAATTCTTAAATTAAAAACTATATATGCCTTACTTCTCTCTGAGTATTCAATAAAATATTCCTTTACTGGATTTAAATCAACTTTATCTAAATTTTCTTTAGTATTAAGAATAAAACATTTACTTCAAATATTTTAAAATATGATACTTTTGGATTCTTATTATATAAAAGTTCATATGGTGTTTTATGGGTTAAAGGTCTTATTAAAATTCTATTTAATATATAACAAGTTGTTACAACCGCCTCAGGCCAAAAATTCCTTGGTAAATTACTATCTGATTACATAGTTCTAGCACTTTCGTGAATTGATCTATTTTTGCGTTCAACTACTTCTTTTTATTGATGGGTTCTGAGGAAGGAAAAATTATGGGGTATCCCCTTTTTATTACAAAAATTTTCAAAATTTTCTTTTTCAAACTCTCCACCGTAGTCACTATGTATTGTTTTGATTTTTTAAAGATAACAAATATTGAATTCTTTTAGCAATGGTTTTAAACTAATCAAAAGCATCACTTTTATGTTTAAGAAACAAAGTCCAAGTAAATCTAGAAAAATCATCGATTATTACATAAACATATCTATTATGATTTATCGATTGAGTTTGGGATGGACCAAATAGATCCATATGAATAAACTCTAATGGTTTCGAGGTTGTAGTTTCCTCTTTTGATTTAAATGAATCATCTTTTCAGTTTTCTGAATTGATAAGCGTCGCATAAATTATTTACCCTAAATTTCATTTTGGGTAATCCCCTAATTGAATCTAACTTTGAAATCCTAGAATGTATTTGAAATTTATATGACCAAATCTCTTATGCCAAATCCAAGGGTCACTTGTGTAACAACCCGAAAATCTGGCCAGTTTAAAATTTTTATTTTGGCAATTTTAACGAATTTTGATTATTTAAAATGAATTATTTTAAATAAAATCAACGAGAAATTTATTTTGAATAGAATTCAAACGAATATATTTATATAGATCGTCGTTAGAATATAAATAATTATTTATATTTATAAAAGGAATTGAAAATGGCGCGGTAGTTCGATAATTCGATTTCAAACTTCAATTGAACGTACCGGGTGCAAAACAATCCGGATTTTAGTGAAACCAAAAATATTGGAATCTAATTGTGAATATCTTTCCAATGAATCCGAAAAATCAAAATTTCATAGCGGGAATCAAAAGATATGTCCAGTTGAAAATTCTGAATAGTCGCTATGGAATTCAGGCCCTTAAAAATGGACATTTTGCAAACAACCTCGGATTTCGACGAAACTAGTTTTGTTGGGTCCGCAGTGTCAAATTATTGCTAGATTCCAAATTTCATAATTTTTTGAATCAATATGTGAGCGTGGCAAAGGAAAACGCGTTTGACCAGTTTCAGTTGATTTTAATCGACTGGAAAATGGCCATTTTTCCAACGGTCTCAGAATTCGACGAAACTAGTTTTGTTAGGACGGTATCGTCAATACGAAGCTAGAAAATATTTTTCGGGAATTTTTCTAGTTAGTATGTGGCCCCGGTAATTTGAAATGTACGTTTAAAATTCAATATTGTGATTTAAATGTAAATTCAACGGAAACTTTTCGAAACGATCGAATCAGCTTACGATACATATCCCATTGTGTTCGGAATGGGGGTAATTAGTTATGGACGACAGGCGGTGGGCCTCGTTTCGAGGTCGAAATTAAAAGTTGCTTTATAAAGGAAAATTAAAATAATATAAAATAATATATATATATGTATACCATTCAAACCTAATTTCCCATTCACTTTTCAAACCGTGGTCAACGGGGTCAAATCCGCCTCCTTCCTCAATTGGAACGACGGAATCACTCCCCCTTCTCGTGCCTCCGACCATCGTGGCTGCGCCACCCTCTCCACTGGCCATCTCTTCCCTCTCACGCTCGCTCCCCACTTCTCCTCTATTCTCTCTCCTCACGAGCCCTTCCGCCGCTCAATCCTAACCCGCCTGAAAGCCCAGCGTTGCTTCCCCTCCGCCTGCACCCAGTTCCGCCACCTTCGACCTTCAGAGCCACCACCGACGTCATCCCCTTTAGCTCCTCCCTCCACTCTGTAAAACCACGAGCCCATTCAAGCCCCCCCCCCCAAGCCCTAATGCGCCATCCGAAGCCACCTGAAGCCCCGACCATCCCTGCGACACTCTTTTTCCCCTCGGAACGCTGTAAGTTTTACCCCCTTTTCTTCTTTTTATTTGTTTATTTATTTATTTTTATTTATCTATTTAAAGGTAATTCGATTTATACTTTATAGCGTTTAAAGGATAGATTTTGTTTAGAGAAAATATTTGATCTTTAGTTATGAAAGATTTCATTTTTAGTTATTAAAAGAAAGGTTTGAGATGAAAAAAATATGATTTTTGTTTATATAAGGGTTAAAAATATAATTTTTATATCATAGAGATATATAAAAATATAATTTTTATATATGTAAAGATATAAGAATATAATTTTTATATGCGTAGTAAAAATTCGATTTTTATATATTGAATAACGAAGTGAAAATTCGATTTTTTCATATGTAGTGGCTACAGCAACGAAGATGCGATAACGATGAAGATTTCTATCAAAGAAGAGTCAAGATGATTGGATAGCTATCTGTGAGAATTTCTCACTCTTCAATTTCTTTTCTAGTTATATATATATACTAGGATGCAGACGGTGCTTAGTAGCACCCGACACAATCGTCCACAGACCATGGACTTGTTTGTTTGGTTGTGTAGTTGGTTAGATTATTTTGTTTGAATTGAATTGTTTGGTGAATTGAATGGATTTGATTGATGTGTGAATGGCGTGGGCCTTCACTAGACCGGGGATAAGGCTAGTCCTCGTCCCGTTTCTAGTATCGTGCCGTTATGCCGCCGAAATTTTCTAAAATAAGTTAGAAAAATAAAGAAATCATTTTATTTAATAAATGAACTGAATCGCATATTTTCATAGGTTGAATAAAATGCTTTATCGTTAAAAATATAATTTTTAACGTGAAAGTGAATAAATAGATATTTATAAACAAATCGGCCGATTTGTTTATATACACTGATTTGACTGATATTGATTGGGCCTCCTTCCAATTTAGAAAATAAAAAATAATATAAAATAAAGGTTCATGTGTTGACAGTACTCATCCGTTGAGATTAGTCATGTGTTGAACGAAATATTTTAATAATAAAATTTACATCTTTATCAATATAAAATAAAGGTTCATGTGTTGACAGTACTCATCCGTTGAGATTAGTCATGTGTTGAACGAAATATTTTAATAATAGAAATACTTGAAAAAGAAATATTTGAAATAGAATATTTGAAAATAGAAATATATGAAGCCGTGTTGATTAGATTGACGCCATTTTGACGTGAACGATATTTATATCGATTTTATTCATTTTAAAAATAATATTGAAAAGTGATTTCGAAATCGAATATTTTGAAATGAAATTTGAATTTGAATTGAATAAGAAAACGAATTCGAATTGAATTGAAAAGAAAACAAATTCGAATTGAATTGAATTGAAAAGAAAATGAATTCGAATCGAATTAAAATCAAATAGAAATGAAAGTAAAAAGGATTTATAATAGAAAATTCAATTTCGATTTGAATTTGAAATAAAGGTTGAAATTGTTTTTGAAATGAATTCAAAACTATTTATAAAATTCGTTTTAAATAGTAATCGACGAAATATATATTATATATATTATATATATAATATAATGGCCTGAATAGAACGCGCCGCGGTAGTTCGCGAATTTCGACCATTAACTTCGAACGAATATTACGGGAGATCCGACCGTCTGATTCTCCTGAAACCGGAACCGTTGGGTTCGTATCGAAAAGAGCTTCTTAACGACTATTAGAAATTTGAAATCTAACGGTTGGATTTGGAATTATGTCCAAATCGAATTTGAAAAAGGTCGTTGTAAGTGCAGTTCGATGACCGTTGATGGAAATCGACTGTACGGACCTTGATAAAATTATTAAAAATAGTAATAATTTGTGTAAAATCATAATAAATGATTTGAGAAGAATTGGGATGAAAAACTCCATATTTGAAAAGATAAAAATAGATTTTTATCGAAATAAACTAGTTTTGAACTAGAATTATAATTCTATTTATTTTTAAGTAAATAAATTGAATTTGAAAAGGGTTTTAAAAATAACCAGAATTTCCAATGATTGCATTAGAGTGGATTTGAATCGAAATTGTCTTCGGAATATTTCGGTGTTGGAATTCGTGATTATACGGATGTTGTTATGGGAATTTGAAAGATATATATTTATATCGTTATTTCCAATACGACATTTGTTAATCGTAGAATTTGATATTGAATATAAGCCGATATATTTTCTATTCAGAGCCTTGTATTGAATATCAAATGTGATTTGGGTTTGTCTTGAATGGCGTCTTCATTAACACTATTATTGAACCCAGTTGAGAAAAGATTAAATCTTTTTATTTAGATTTAATGAAGTGTACCAATTAAACAATATTTAATTGGAATTGAATTGATATTGATTCTTGGGTTTATCGTGAATGGTGTTTTTAAATAACACTCGTTCTTTAACCCGATAATTAATGGAAATGTGATTTTGGGTTCATCGTGAACCGTGTTTTAAATGACACTGATTCTTTAACCCAGTCACAGATTAAAACTAAGTGGAGTTTTAATGAATCTTTAATTAGATTGAAAAGATCGAGAATGGAGTATCACCAGTTTTACTCCAGGCGATAGTTAAATCTTTAATTAGATTTAAACGTGAAATGGTAATTGAATTTACCGATAACACCGTGGTGTTAGATATGAAGTATGACCAGTTTTACTTCATGGGATAAATAGGTTGGGATTGGGAAATTAAAACAAATGATTACTTCGGTAAGGTTCGTTAATCCTGACTAGTTTGAATTGATATTCAAAAATAGATTATAGAATAAATTCAAGAAATTTATCTTGGATAAAATTAATGGGAACCTTTCCCTATGAATGTGAAATTTAGAAACTAACTGTCGGTTGGCCAAGAAGAATGGTTTTCTGGATATTGATCTGATGTTGGTTTCGGCCTTCGGGGTTAATATTTGGGAAATTATTCTCTTGATTAATTTACGGTTAGTGACTGATGAATTGGAATGAGGCGTATGTTGTGTTTGTGTAACACTTATTTAAAATATACGCGAGTTATTCGGAAAGGCCGGGTTTATCCCATTCTGAATAACTGATACGACGATAAGTCGAAGATGAAGACGATGGTCGAAGACCGGAAGTCTTCACGTCGTTTGGGTGATTACTGATGATCTTGATTGGGCTGTACACCCAAGTAGATGGAAACGGTTGGTGATAATCCAGACGTACTTGGAGATCGATGGATATGCAGGGTACTAGGTGCCTCCGGTTTCGTTCAGACCCAGAACGGACTTGTAAATGGACTGTGTGTCTGACATCGGATTTCATTCTCTGTGACTGATATCGGTTGCATAGAATGGTTTGCCTGTGTGGCATGCTAAGATGCAAATGATCAAGGCTTCTTTTGAAAAGCAAAGTCTTGTGGTGATGATCAAAGCACAGCCTGTGAGGCACAGCTTTGAGTAACGTGAATTCGCGAGCCTCACACCCCGGTATGAACCAAAAACTGGAGACGGACTTCAGGGATATGGACATATGCTGGTTTCTAGTTAGGAGTGGCGTCGGTGCTTGAACTGGCTGATGAGTTTGACTCATGTGGTTGTTGGAATTGGAGGCGCCTCGGTTATATCGGTCGTTTTCGAACCGATGGAGTCATTGGACTCATTTATGCCCCATAGGGCAGACTAGCATATAGTTCAGGCATTTTAATCCACTCCGTGTGGACCGGCCCTGACGATCCAAGGGTCGATGCGCTCTGACCCTGAGGCTCGGGCTAGAGAGTCTCGAAGTCGGTGAGGACAATCTTTTGCCTCGGTTCATAGACGGAAATCCAATTTCCAAATACGTGACATTTGCGGTTTTATTTGTAGAGCCTAGTATGGCGACATAGTGGGATGGGGCGCTCATGCCGCCTATGATTGATACTTATGATTTGAAGTTGTTTTATACACTATGCACTTACAATAGTATCAAATGATTTGTTTTAAACGTATCAAGCATTCTTGGCTATTATAAGGTAAAAAACCCTATCCTCCGGCTTGCGTTGCATTGTGTGATGGGAACTGAGTCTTATAATAGCTTCATTTTTCCTTATTTAGCATTGCGCTGTTTGTTTTATGCACTGGTGTCCTTGGGAGGAAACCCGTTCCGTGTTATACGGCGTGGTCCCTTGATTTACCTAACTATAAAATAAAGATTATTAACTGTTTTAGTTCTCACACCAGTCCCATGACTGACCTGGAGTTTATTGTTTTGACCTAAACTCTGGGTGCCCTTATTTTGACATGGGCAGCTAGTAGTTTTGGTTTTGCAGATTTATATTCACAGGATCCTGGTTTACGGCTGGAACGATATCCGGAAAGCTTTGTATCCGTATATCTCCTTCTAGTTGTGTATTGTATTATTTTCCGCTGCGATGTATTTAAATGTAATTTAAATCTTTGATATTTCAGTGTAATATTTATTCATACTCTGTATATTCTTGTAATCTGATGCATTGTTGTAATATACAATGAAATGTTCTTTTGTATGCGTTCTGTTTTGTCGTGTTCTCAAACGATAGGGCGTTTCGAACGGTCTGGGTCGGTTTAGCGACTGGTTCGGACCGAGCGAAATTCATGATCGTCACACGTGGTATCAGAGCTTTGGTTTACAAATCAGAGAACAAGGCACATTAGAACCGTACGAAAGAATTCATCAGATATTGGATTAGCAATATCCAATGAGAGTGACTCGTTAGAGATGGGATCAGTAGTATCCTAGAACGAGTGTGAAGAGTATATTTTTAAAGTGAAAACAAATTTTGTTTGAAAATTTAGATCAACTATTCGTATTTGATTATTTGTTTATATTGATTTTGGACAATTCAGTATATAAAGAATTTGCATATACGCCTTGCAAACGTATATTCAAAGTTTTAGTATATTGGATAGATATAGCATCACACTTTAGTCGCCCGGAGATATTATTGATGATAGCGATCGCATCATCAACATTTATGTTCGAGTTTCGAATGTGGGATTTCTATATATTTCCATTAGACTGGTGTGAGAACCAAAATTAGATAGGGCTTATTGTTGTGATTTGGCATCAAAAATCTGATTTTTGACTATGTATCAAAGTTATGAATTTGAAAAGCTAATCAACTAATTGATTGATGGTTGTGTTGTTTGATTATAGTTTGTTAGTTGAAATTTTAACCATATAGCCAATTTGATCAAATAGTGAATATTATTGAAATTTGGTCGCATTTGCTTGCATATACATATACTTACATTGAACAGGTCATAGCAAGGAGGCTAGAGCCGAAGAATAAAATTTGTTTGCCCGACAAATAGGTACATGTTTACTACATAATTTACTGTTTTGTTTGGGTGATGATGATTTTATGAGCCTATTGGCTAGCCGCTTGGCTTTTTCTTTTCTTTTTGAGATCAGAAGGCCTATATGGCAATTTCGGGATTTTCCCGTGGCTCCCGGTGCAGGGGAGGTTATGGCGAAATTTTTCGAAAATTTAGGGTGTTAGCCAAATTTTTGAAGAATTTGAAAATTCTCAAAAACTGAAAAATTGGAGAATGGAAGCCAGATCGAACATAGAGTTGATTAATCAAACCACTTTCGACTTTGTTCCTTTTTGGGGACGAAAAGTTTTAAGTGGGGGAGATTGTAACAACCCGAAAATCTGGGCTAGTTTAAAATTTTTATTTTGGCAATTTTAACGAATTTTGATTATTTAAAATGAATTATTTTAAATAAAATCGACGAGAAATTTATTTTGAATAGAATTCAAATGAATATATTTATATAGATCGTCGTTAGAATATAAATAATTATTTATATTTATAAAAGGACTTGAAAATGGCGCGGTAGTTCGATAATTCGATTTCAAACTTCAATTGAACGTGCCGGGTGCAAAACAATCCGGATTTTAGTGAAACCAAAAGTATTGGAATCTAATTGTGAATATCTTTCCAATGAATCCGAAAATTCAAAAGTTCATAGCGGGAATCAAAAGATATGTCCAGTTGAAAATTCTGAATAGTCGCTATGGAATTCAGGCCCTTAAAAATGGACATTTTGCAAACGACCTCGGATTCCGACGAAACCTGTTTTGTTGGGTTCGCAGTGTCAAATTATAGCTAGATTCCAAATTTCATAATTTTTCGAATCAATATGTGAGCGTGGCAAAGGAAAACGCGTTTGACCAGTTTCAGTTGATTTTAATCGACTGGAAAATGGCCATTTTTCCAACGGTCTCAGAATTCGACGAAACTAGTTTTGTTAGGACCGTATCGTCAATACGAAGCTAGAAAATATTTTTCGGGAATTTTTCTAGTTAGTATGTGGCCCCGGTAATTTGAAATCTACGTTTAAAATTCAATATTGTGATTTAAATGTAAATTCAATGGAAACTGTTCGAAACGATCGAATCAGCTTACGATACATATCCCATTGTGTTCGGAATGGGGGTAATTAGTTATGGACGACAGGCGGTGGGCCTCGTTTCGAGGTCGAAATTAAAAGTTGCTTTATAAAGGAAAATTAAAATAATATAAAATAATATATATATATATATATATGTATACCATTCAAACCTAATTTCCCATTCACTTTTCAAACCATGGTCAACGGGGTCAAACCCGCCTCCTTCCTCAATTGGAACGACGGAATCGCTCCCCCTTCTCGTGCCTCCGACCATCGTGGCTGCGCCGCCTTCTCCACTGGCCATCGCTTCCCTCTCGCGCTCGCTCCCCACTTCTCCTCTATTCTCTCTCCTCACGAGCCCTTCCGTCGCTCAATCCTAACCCGCCTGAAAGCCCAGCGTTGCTTCCCCTCCGCCCGCACCCAGTTCCGCCGCCTTCGACCTTCAGAGCCACCACCGACGTCATCCCCTTCAGCTCCTCCCTCCACTCTGTAAAACCACGAGCCCATTCAAGTCCCCCCCAAGCCCTAACGCGCCATCCGAAGCCACCTGAAGCCCCGACCATCCCTGCGACACTCTTTTTCCCCCCGGAACGCTGTAAGTTTTACCCCCTTTTCTTCTTTTTATTTGTTTATTTATTTATTTATTTTTATTTATCTAATTAAAGGTAATTCGATTTATACTTTATAGCGTTTAAAGGATAGATTTTGTTTAGAGAAAATATTTGATCTTTAGTTATGAAAGATTTCATTTTTAGTTATTAAAAGAAAGGTTTGAGATGAAAAAAATATGATTTTTATTTATATAAGGGTTAAAAATATAATTTTTATATCATAGAGATATATAAAAATATAATTTTTATATATGTAAAGATATAAGAATATAATTTTTATATGCGTAGTAAAAATTCGAATTTTATATATTGAATAACGAAGTAAAAATTCGATTTTTACATATGTAGTGGCTACAGCAACGAAGATGCGATAACGATGAAGATTTCTATCAAAGAAGAGTCAAGATGATTGGATAGCTATCTGTGAGAATTTCTCACTCTTCAATTTCTTTTCTAGTTATATATATACTAGGATGCAGACGGTGCTTAGTAGCACCCGACACAATCGTCCACAGACCATGGACTTGTTTGTTTGGTTGTGTAGTTGGTTAGATTATTTGGTTTGAATTGAATTGTTTGGTGAATAGAATGGATTTGATTGATGTGTGAATGGCGTGGGCCTTCACTAGACCGGGGATAAGGCTAGTCCTCGTCCCGTTTCTAGTATCGTGCCGTTATGCCGCCGAAATTTTCTAAAATAAGTTAGAAAAATAAAGAAATCATTTTATTTAATAAATGAACTGAATAGAATATTTTCATAAGTTGAATAAAATGCTTTATCGTTAAAAATATAATTTTTAACGTGAAAGTGAATAAATAGATATTTATAAACAAATCGGCCGATTTGTTTATATACACTGATTTGACTGATATTGATTGGGCCTCCTTCCAATTTAGAAAATAAAGAATAATATAAAATAAAGGTTCATGTGTTGACAGTACTCATCCGTTGAGGTTAGTCATGTGTTGAACGAAATATTTTAATAATAAAATTTACATCTTTATCAATATAAAATAAAGGTTCATGTGTTGACAGTACTCATCCGTTGAGATTAGTCATGTGTTGAACGAAATATTTTAATAATAGAAATACTTGAAAAAGAAATATTTGAAATAGAATATTTGAAAATAGAAATATATGAAGCCGTGTTGATTAGATTGACGCCATTTTGACGTGAACGATATTTATATCGATTTTATTCATTTTAAAATGAATACTGAAAAGTGATTTCGAAATCGAATATTTTGAAATGAAATTTGAATTTGAATTGAATAAGAAAACGAATTCGAATTGAATTGAAAAGAAAACGAATTCGAATTGAATTGAATTGAAAAGAAAATGAATTCGAATCGAATTAAAATCAAATAGAAATGAAAGTAAAAAGGATTTATAATAGAAAATTCAATTTCGATTTGAATTTGAAATAAAGGTTGAAATTGTTTTTGAAATGAATTCAAAACTATTTATAAAATTCATTTTAAATAGTAATCGACGAAATATATATTATATATATTATATATATAATATATTGGCCTGAATAGAACGCGCCGCGCCGCGGTAGTTCGCGAATTTCGACCATTAACTTCGAACGAATATTACGGGAGATCCGACCGTCGGATTCTCCTGAAACCGGAACCGTTGGGTTCGTATCGAAAAGAGCTTCTTAACGAATATTAGAAATTTGAAATCTAACGGTTGGATTTGGAATTATGTCCAAATCAAATTTGAAAAAGGTCGCTGTAAGTGCAGTTCGATGACCGTTGATGGAAATCGACTGTACGGACCTTGATAAAATTATTAAAAATAGTAATAATTTGTGTAAAATCATAATAAATGATTTGATAAGAATTGGAATAAAAAACTCCATATTTGAAAAGATAAAAATAGATTTTTATCGAAATAAACTAGTTTTGAACTAGAATTATAATTCTATTTATTTTTATGTAAATAAATTGAATTTGAAAAGGGTTTTAAAAATAACCAGAATTTCCAATGATTGCATTGGAGTGGATTTGAATCGAAATTGTCTTCGGAATATTTCGATGTTGGAATTCGTGATTATACGGATGTTGTTATGGGAATTTGAAAGATATATATTTATATCGTTATTTCCAATACGACATTTGTTAATCGTAGAATTTGATATTGAATATAAGCCGATATATTTTCTATTCAGAGCCTTGTATTGAATATCAAATGTGATTTGGGTTTGTCATGAATGGTGTCTTCATTAACACTGTTATTGAACCCAGTTGAGAAAAGATTAAATCTTTTTATTTAGATTTAATGAAGTGTACCAATTAAACAATATTTAATTGGAATTGAATTGATATTGATTCTTGGGTTTATCGTGAATGGTGTTTTTAAATATCACTCGTTCTTTAACCCGATAATTAATGGAAATGTGATTTTGGGTTCATCGTGAACAGTGTTTTAAATGACACTGATTCTTTAACCCAGTCACAAATTAAAACTAAGTGGAGTTTTAATGAATCTTTAATTAGATTGAAAAGATCGAGAATGGAGCATCACCAGTTTTACTCCAGCCGATAGTTAAATCTTTAATTAGATTTAAACGTGAAATGGTAATTGAATTTACCGATAACACCGTGGTGTTAGATATGAAGTATGACCAGTTTTACTTCATGGGATAAATAGGTTGGGATTGGGAAATTAAAACAAATGATTACTTCGATAAGGTTCGTTAATCCTGACTAGTTTGAATTGATATTCAAAAATCGATTAATGAATAAATTCAAGAAATTTATCTTGGATAAAATTAATGGGAACCTTTCCCTATGAATGTGAAATTTAGAAACTAACTGTCGGTTGGCCAAGCAGAATGGTTTTCTGGATATTGATCTGATGTTGGTTTCGGCCTTCGGGGTTAATATTTGGGAAATTATTCTCTTGATTAATTTACGGTTAGTGACTAATGAATTGGAATGAGGCGTATGTTGTGTTTGTGTAACACTTATTTAAAATATACGCGAGTTATTCGGAAAGGCCGGGTTTATCACATTCTGAATAACTGATACGACGATAAGTCGAAGATGAAGACGATGGTCGAAGACCGGAAGTCTTCACGTCGTTTGGGTGATTACTGATGATCTTGATTGGGTTGTACACCCAAGAAGATGGAAACGGTTGGTGATCATCCAGACGTACTTGGAGATCGATGGATATGCGGGGTATTAGGTGCCTCCGGTTTCGTTCAGACCCAGAACGGACTTGTAAATGGACTGTGTGTCCGACATCGGATTTCATTCTCTGTGACTGATATCGGTTGCATAGAATGGTTTGCCTGTGTGGCATGCTAAGATGCAAATGATCAAGGCTTCTGTTGATAAGCAAAGTCTTGTGGTGATGATCAAAGCACAGCCCGTGAGGCACAACTTTGAGTAACGTGAATTCGCGAGCCTCACACCCCGGTATGAACCAAAAACTGGAGACGGACTTCAGGGATATGGACATATGCTGGTTTCTAGTTAGGAGTGGCGTCAGTGCTTGAACTGGCTGACGAGTTTGACTCATGTGGTTGTTGGAATTGGAGGCGCCTCGGTTGTATCGGTCGTTCTCGAACCGATGGAGTCATTGGACTCATTTATGCCCCATAGGGCAGACTAGCATATAGTTCAGGCATTTTAATCCAGTCCGTGTGGACCGGCCCTGACGATCCAAGGGTCGATGCGCTCTGACCCTGAGGCTCGGGCTAGAGAGTCTCGAAGTCGGTGAGGACTATCTTTTGCCTCGGTTCATAGACGGAAATCCAATTTCCAAATACGTGACATTTGCGGTTTTATTTGTAGAGCCTAGTATGGCGACATAGTGGGATGGGGCGCTCATGCCGCCTATGATTGATACTTATGATTTGAAGTTGTTTTATACACTATGCACTTACAATAGTATCAAATGATTTGTTTTAAACGTATCAAGCATTCTTGGCTATTATAAGGTAAAAAACCCTATCCTCCGGCTTGCGTTGCATTATGTGATGGGAACTGGGTCTTATAATAGCTTCATTTTTCCTTATTTAGCATTGCGCTGTTTGTTTTATGCACTGGTGTCCTTGGGAGGAAACCCGTTCCATGTTATACGGCGTGGTCCCTTGATTTACCTAACTATAAAATAAAGATTATTAACTGTTTTAGTTCTCACACCAGTCCCATGACTGACCTGGAGTTTATTGTTTTGACCTAAACTCTGGGTGCCCTTATTTTGACATGGGCAGCTAGTAGTTTTGGTTTTGCAGATTTATATTCACAGGATCCTGGTTTACGGCTGGAACGATATCCGGAAGGCTTTGTATCCGTATATCTCCTTCTAGTTGTGTATTGTATTATTTTCCGCTGCGATGTATTTAAATGTAATTTAAATCTCTGATATTTCAGTGTAATATTTATTCATACTCTGTATATTCTTGTAATCTGATGCATTGTTGTAATATACAATGAAATGTTCTTTTGTATGCGTTCTGTTTTGTCGTGTTCTCAAACGATAGGGCGTTTCGAACGGTCTGGGTCGGTTTAGCGACTGGTTCGGACCGAGCGAAATTCATGATCGTCACAACTTGTATTAGCCATAAGACATAAATCATCGCTGGAGATTTTCATACTTAATGTATAGATAGTTTTCATTCTATCTCCTTCGAATATTATTTTTGAATTTCTATCTTCTATAAAGCATTTATCTTTTTCAAAATTTATATATAGCCTTTATCGAAAAGTTGACTTATACTTAGTAGGTTATGTTTTAAGTTCCTAACTAATAAAACATCAGAAATAGTAGGAGCTTCAGAATTACCGATAATGCCGATGCCAACTATATATCATTTAGAGTTATCACCGAAGAAGACCATTCCAGTATCTTTATATACTAGATTATTCAGTACTTTTGGATTTCCCGTCATATGTCTTGAACAGCCACTATCCAGTATCCATTTGTCATTTTTGACCTCCATCATTTGTCCATTAGAATTTGAATTTTCAACAGTAATGTAACATACCTTTTCAGAATTTGAATTTCCAATAGCCATGTAACACACCTTTTCCTATATTGGACAACAATTCAGTAGATCACCTAGTTTTTCAACATAATTGTGTGCAGACTTTTCAAATTGATGCAATGCATGAATTAAAACAAGTGTTATAAATCTTTTCACAATTTGCCATTTAATATTTTCAAAAATCAGATTATGAACTTTTTGAAAAGTGAAAATAAGGGACACATTCCTAAAAACTTTCAAAATTAGAAGCAAAGTTTGAAATATAAAGCGGGTCTTTATTTTGATGATTACGTGTTTTCTTAAGGAATTTTCGCGCTGGTACATAAAAAAATCGAAAAATTGCAGATATTCCCAGAAGATCAATTTAAAAAAAATTGCATACATGTACACAAATATTCAGGATAATTGCATACATATACACAAATATTCAGGATAATTGCATACATGTATGCAACTATTCTTGAAGCAGTTTACACTGAAAATCTACATGAATTCTTGCATACATGCATGCAACTATTCTGAATATATGCATGCATGTATGCAAATAATTGATGCAGATTTTACGTTGAAAAATCTGCTTGAATATTTGCAGGCATGTATGCAAGTATTCTGGGTTTTTTTTTTTGCATACATGTATGCAAATAAAGATGAAATAATATTTATGCTTACGGATTGTTGCATATATGTATGCATTTATTCTGAATACTTGCATGCATGTATGCAAATAAATATGAACTGATGTGCATATGCATGAATATTTGCATACCTGCATGCATTTATTGTGTATTACATGCATACACGTATTCATAAAAATCAGCACAGATCCATCACTGCAATAGTTGCATACCTATATGCAAGAATTTCAAATACATGCATCGTTCGATGCAAAATGCTACTGTTTCGCTTTTTTTGTTCTTTTTTTATGCTTTTGTTGGTTGTTTTTCCATCTGATTTTTTTTGTGTTTTTGTATTTAATTTAAATTTGAATTTTGGTGATTTTTTAATGAATTTTTGAAAAATAGGTACGTAATTTCTATTATGTTTAGGACTGGATGTGAGGCTAATTTTGAAACTTAATAGGGACTTGAGCCAAACGCACCCTTTTGAAAACCTATGATCAGATACCAATTGTTAAGGATGCATATCTTAAGACAGAATCAACACTAGAGGGGGGTGAATAGCGTTTATGAGGAATTTATAGAAATCTTAAACTAACTTGAATTACTATGTGAATCACACAATGATTATCACACCAGAAATGATCACAAACATAGAAATAATCATAGTCACAGAAATAAGTAAATATAAAATGCAAAACAGGAAAGAACACATCGGATTTATACTGGTTCGTATTACTCCTACGTCCATTCCCACGCAACGCTGGATTGTGCAGAGTTTTATTATTATCAATATCCAAGTAAAATACCCTTGATTCACGACTACAAGGTTAACACCAATTCCACCACCCTTGATTTCAAAACTACAAGGTTAACACTGCTCCCTTTCCTTGATTTCAGGGGAACACACCATTTCCCAAACAATTCCCAAACAATTACAATAGCCTTAGAACTCTACAATAGCACTTCAAACAGAGAGTAGTTGATAGAGATTGAAATGAGAAGAAGAATGATATAAATTTTGCTGAAATCGGCAGAGTATAAGTGTAGAAATCAAGAATTTTATGTATTTTAATGGTGGTAAGTGAATGGGTGAAGAAGCAGAAAAAAGAATGATTAAAAATTCAAAACCAACCTCTTTTATAATGTCCCAAAGGTTGCAATGTTTTAGAAACGTTTCAAATAGTGAAAAGACATTTCCTTTGAAAATTGAATTTATGGCAGTTATATGTCAAGATGCTCATATGTGTATGTCGACATATGCCTTGAATATTTATTTTTAAAATGAAATTTCAATTGTTAAAACTAATATATATATTCTGGAAATTCTTTAATTAAAACTAATGTTTCAAATGAAGTTTCTAAAGTATAAAAACATAGTGATATATAATATAAACATATTTATAAAGTTCTATGATTAAAACTATAAAACTATGCATATATATATATATATATATATTATAAACATATCAATATAAAATTTTATAAACTATATATATATTTGAAATCATAATAATTTGAAATCATTTAGAAAAAGTGATTTAAAATAATTTGAAATCAGAATTTGAATTTTGAAAATAGTGTTTGAAATTTGAAAAATAGAATTTGAAATTGGAGTGCTATTTAGAGTCTTGCATATAAACTAGACTCAATTACTGTATTTTCTTAAGCTCTTTGAATTCTTGATATCATGATACTCATGAGTCTTGAATCTCCATTATATCCTGAATCACTTGAAATTTTAAAACAATACAGTCTTCAGTGTTTAAATCCTGTATAAAAATCCTTCATATATATATATATATATATAGTATGGAAAGCATTTAGTGGCACCCTGAAAATGCAGCACCCCTTTGGCCCCCCTGTTATATTAGTATAAGTTAGTGGGAGGTGGGAGAATGAGTGGAAGGGGTGAGAGGGATAGAGAATGTGTGGTGGAAAATAAGGAGGCCAAAAGGGTGCTCCACTGTTTGAGGTGCCATTGAACCTGCCTCTATATATTACATATATATATATTCTAGATAAAGATGTTAGTATATACACTTTCAAAAAAAAAAGATCTTAGCATATATTTTATAATCAATAATGATAATTGAAATAAGGTTGTTGTCAGCAAAACTCCATTCTCCAACACATGCGAAAGAACCAACTTGATTAGTTATGGTCTAAACTTGCATATATTGGAAGCAAGTCTAATCTCTCTCACCTTGGAGGTTGCAACCTTGAGGTTGCAACGTTGAGGTTGCACATCTTGCAACTTGCAAGCTTGCATAGTTTTCATGAGTGGCTTGAAGATTGCAAACCTGTAAGCTATTAGTAGCATTCAAGTTGCATTGCAACTATGCAAGCAAGTGTAACTAGCAACTTGCATGCAATTGCAAGCTTACAAACCATTTAATGTTTTCTATACTCATCACTAAAATGTTCATGTAACTATTTCTTAATCTCATGAAAAATGCATAATTATATCTCTTTTACAAAGTTAAAATGAAAAAAGGTTCTTGATTGCTCTATGGAAATGAATGCAATGGTTTTCTCGAATGTTTTTTTTTGTTAGCAATAATTTATAACCTGAATATGCATCTATCTTTTAGTCTGCGTTTGGAACAATCCTGGAGACTCTGTTGATGGAATTTCATATAGCTACTGCAATTTTGATTTAATCATAATATACTTATGAAGTATGGTCAATAGTACATATTATCACATATGTAAATTAAAAGCATACCGGTTTGTTCATTAGAAAGTGTACCATATTTTCCAATTTTGAAATTCTTTTTTTGACATTGAGTTATCAGAGTATCCCTTGATTGTGACAAACCTAACTTGGTTTTGGTGTATCCCCTTCCTAGCGCTCTTAACAGTCCAAGTTTATCTTGTTCTAAAACTTGTGCAATTGCATCTTCTTGGACATTCTTTATCAAGACGGATTGTGTGGCATTATAAATTTTTTAATCTCCTCCTAATGTCATAGTGTTTAATTAGTGACAAAGAATCAATATACTTACAACAACATTGGCAACATCCATGTTCACTGGTTCACCATTCTTTAAAGTGTGAGATTTAATCCAAACATCTGTTCTAGATATGCAATGAACCTTGGCTTTTCCTTTTCTACATTTAGAAAGACACTAAATAACTCAATAAATAATGCTATATTTAACTAACTCACCAAATCGTTGGTAAATCTAGTCATTCCTCTATGCCCAATTGTGTGCATGCAATTGTTTTTGCCTAATGGCTCTATATTTCTCACTTCTTGCCTAAAAAGAGAAACGAAATTATTATGGATGAAATAAATAGACGTAGGGTAAAATGAATGGTTAGATCATTCTCATATTTTGGTATGTTGTTTATGGGGATGTGAGACATGTCCATAATTTTTACCAATTTTATTTGTGACCATTTTGCCTTTGTCGGTCTTGTACAGGGTATAACTTTTGACCAGGATCGAACCAGTTTCTGAGGTCAGTTTCATTAGAAAAGAAATGGTATTGCCAATTCCGTAGTGTGGTCACATTAAAGATTTGGTTTAGTGGTTTGGGAGGAATCGTTGTTGTTGTGTTTCACAGTTTGTTGTCTAGATTTTTGAACCATTAGTGGGCTGATTTGGAGAGGTCCATTAGTGGGCTGGTGGTATGCTATATATAGGGGGTTAGAGGCATGGAGAGAGGGTTACTTTTCTTCATTCTCCCATTTGATGGGGCTTGTGATTGTCCTTGCTCAATCAAATACACCTTTCCACCACTAAAAATCTTGATCTACGAGTAGAGATTGAAGATCTACAACAACGAGAGCTAGATCTACATCAAACGAAGATAGATCATACCGATCGAGAGGTTTTAAGATAGATCTTCACTGTCCGGATTCATATTTCATCGATTTTGAGCTAGATTGAAGATTTTGTGAGTGATATGCATCTCTCACACGAATTCAACCAAGCATATGGGTTGTTTGATCTCATATTCATCATTTCAAGTTGTTTATGCATAGTTCTAATCGATGTAAGTATGGTTTTTAACTCAAATCATCATAGGATCTAATTAGCAACTTAAACTAACAAGTTTTCTATGTTACTGTAATGAAAATCATTGTTTGAAAGATTGTTGTTTTGATGTGATTTGTTGATGGTTGAAAACCATTGTTGAAAAGCATACATTGAAGCAAGAGTTGTAGATCGGGGAAGATCCCTGATGGATTGGCATTGCTGAGGCTTTCGCGAGGTCCAACTAGTGGCAAAGGAGTAGATCGACTAAGAAAAAGTGAAAGAATCGGCCAAAAGTTAAATAATCGGCCAAAAATCAAAATCTGGAAACTTATAGCATTTGGGAAACGCTATAGAAAGTCCGGGATTGAGCACAAATCATAGTTTGGATTGGTGACCAAAAATCAGTGAATCGGCACGAAAAAATGAAGGATTGGGGAAGTTTTGATGAATATGGAAAAAGATGAATTTTTAGGCAAATTATAAAATCTACAACGTTTGGGAAGCGCAGTGGTAGGTGGATGGATCAGCCACGATTCAGGCATGGACCGCGCATGCCAAAAAAGGGTGGATCGGCCTTGAAAACGTGATGGGATGCAGCATTTTTCTTGATCTGGCAAGGAGGATGGATCAATGGCTTTAGATAGTGTTTTGACAAACCTTGTAGAAAGGCATAGATCGAGCAAAAGACCCATAGGGGTGGATGGATCGCCAAGAAGCTATGATAGCATTCCACAAACGCTGTAAAAAGGTGTTTTTAATGCAAACGATCCACATGGGTGGATGGATTGCCCAAAAGCAATGATAGCAATCCAGAAACGCTATGAAAGGCTGTTTTGCTTAGTTTTTCACACCAGAATTCAACCAGGAGATATAATAGCATTTCAGAAGTGCTGCAAAATGCTGTTTTGACATTGTGGCCCATTTTTCATAGCAAAAAAGATGGAAATGCTATGACATGCAATATTGACCAAACGAAGCTTGTTTTTGAGTCGACGACCGTTCCAGCATTGACGCGAATTCAAGGAGGAATGTCTGAAGTATAGTGAAGTGTTCATTGATCTTTGTAATGCAACGAATGTGAAGACGACCCGAAGGTTGTGATTTGATGGATAATGGCTGCTCGAGAAGGTTGCCTGAGCTAAGAGCAGTCGTTAGGAAGGACGACCATAGATATTGAAGGCTGATAGAATATCGTTGTCGTAGGTTCTAGCGAACTCAAAGCGGGGGTACAGTAGAGATGTCTTAAAGACTGGAAGGTTGTTGGTCGAGTACCCTAGACAAATTAGAGGGGTCTAGTTGTCTCTAGAAGTCAAATGTACGTTGGACATGTAGTAGTCTGGCTAGAACAGGGGTTACCATTAGCCCTTGACATATGGCAAGGTTGGCCATCATACGATTAACGATGGTTTCGAAACAGGATTTGGCAGTGATAGCCAGAGTCATGAATGATTGTTTGCTTTGCTTGTACCTTCCTACGTAAATTGTTCGACGTCGAAGAAGATATCTCTTGGATGCCTCTCTGATGTTGGTTTTGGCCTTTAGGGCTTGTGCTTAAGGGATGTTGATCACGATTAGGGCAGTTTATGTGGGACTTAAACTAGTTGCTATGATTGCTACTGCTTGTACGCTTCTGCTTATTATAAAGGCTATCACTGTCTGATGTGGGGAAGACAAGTTTGGGGTTTCTTCTCTGGTGATGTTGGTAGATTTGGTTGATTTATCTATCTATTCACATATACTTCATTGATGATGTTAGATAGTTGTTTTATTGATCACTAAGACTATTGTTTGACTCATGGTTTTACATTTCCACTTGTTACCTTGGGTTATTCATCTACGAGGTTATGGATGAGTAGGCTGAGTAGCAGGTTGTAGATGGTAGATCTTAGTGGACGAAGCTGCTGATAGAAGACGAGATGGAGGCTTGCGTATTATTTTTACTACTATATATATTGGATGTTTCTGTTGTTGTTCTATTTGATGCATTCTCTGAGGGTTATGTAGTGAGTTTTCATGTACAGACTTCTAAAGTGTATTCCAAAGTTGTATGGATATTTTCAGGATTATATGAAAGTATGGATTTCTGCTATGTGATGCTTCACTATTTCTACCTGTTGTATATGCTCTATTATATTTTATCCTTGCATTGTGAGTTTTATGAAAGGTTCTATGTATGTTTACCTACCTTGATGATCGTCTATGGTTGCCTGGCACACCTTTCAGCATATTGTTCTTCTTGTTAAGTGCAGGTGTTATGGATGGTCGTCACATTTGGTATCACAGCCTTGGTTATCGATTTTAGTCAAAGTTCAAAGACGTAATTACGTATGAGAGACGTATTTGTAAATTTTTGATGGATGTATACTATATATTAGTGTATACTATAATAGCGCTTGAACTCCATTGTAGTTTTTCTCAGAAGTGGAATAATCATTCTATTTTTAAGATTTAGAATGAGTTGTTAATTGTCGAGATAATTCTATGGAGGAGACTATTCCTAGAGGGGGTGATGGCGATATACTAGATTACCCAGCTATGTTCGAGGCTAGGATGGCAGTGAACATAATGAGGGTACCCACTCCAGGAGCAGCCGCGGTAGATGTTGGTGTTAATGTGCAAGTACCAAGGGTGGTGGACTTTGCAAAGCTATGTAAGGACTTCACTGCTATTGATGGGAAGTCGTTCATAGGGACAAAGACAACAGTTGAGATTCAAGTGTTGCTAGATACTTACGTTCGTTTATTTGGAGACTTAGGTATTGAGTATGCGACTAAGAGAAAGCTTGCATCGAGACAGTTACATGGCAGAGCTATGGATTGGTAGAACTCTGTCACCCTTGAGGCTTCGGAAGATGGGATTACATGGATCAATTTCGAGTCAAGTTCGAGACAAAGTTCATTCGACTGCTCAGAAGTCTGTTCTATTCAAAAAGTTTGTGGAGTTGAAGCAGAATGGTCGATCAGTGTTGGAGTATGTTTATGATTTCGAGGCTTTATCCAAGTATCTTCGTTCGTATATTGCGACTCCTTATCAGAAGAATGAGAAGTTCGTCATAAGCTTGTGTGCTGCTTGGGTTTGGAACCTGAGATTTGTGAAAGGCCTTTGATGTTGACCAGTCCAGTTGGGGGTTCATCTAGCTTGTGTATGCTTTGCCATGGTCTAGTATTGTCGAGTCATGGTAGCTCTTTTGGGTGTGATTACTTTGTTCTAAACTTTGCTAGGTTTGAGATTATCTTGGGAATGGATTAACTTAAGAGATATGCGCAAGAGTGAATTGCGAGAAGCTTGAGGTGAGAGTTGGGGATGTGGAAGGGCGAAAGGTTTTTATTCTATGTAATCCCAAAGACAAAGTCTTCATAAGCTATTTATATTCGCTTGTGATTCCACAGGAAGACTTGTTATCTGTGCTGATCGCTAATGAGTTTGGGGATGTCTTTGACAAGCTTGAAGGGTTACCGCCGCATCGTGAGCTTGAGTTCCGAATCAATTTGATCGAGGGTGATAGACCTATCATTATGCCTCTTAGGCGGATGGCGCCTAAGGAACAGCGAGAGTTAGAGATGCAAGTTCGTGAACTTTTGGGAAAAGGACTTATTCGGAGGATTTTATTCGAATGATGTGCACCAGTTGTGTTTGCAACCAAGGCAAATGGATCTTTGAGATTGTGTGCGGACTATCGTGAACTGAACAAGGTGACCAAGAAGAACAAGTATCCGTTTTCGAGTATCAATGACTTGTTCATTCAGCTTCACGAATCCAAAGTGTTTTCCCAAATGGATTTGGCAACGGAATTCCACCAGTTGAAGGTGGCAAAGGATAGTGTGTCGAAGACTGTTTTTAGGACACCATCTGGTTTCTTTGAATAGTTGGTAATGCCATTTGGGTTGACTAACGCACTAGCAAACTTCATGGATCTTATGAATAGAGTTTTCAGAGATCAATTGAACAAGTTCGTGCTTGTGTTCATGGATGATATTTTGGTTTACTCTCGGAATGAAGAAGAGCACAAGACGCGCTTGCGAGTTGTTTTGGAAATTTTGTGAAAGTCTCAGCTGAAGGATAAGTTTTCAATGTTTCACTTCTGGAAGAGAAAAGTGAGATTCTTAGGCCATGTAATCTCTGGAAATGGAACAGCGGTTGACCCCGTCAAGGTGGCAGTAATCCAGGACTTGATAGACCTAAGAATGCAATGATGTGAGAAATTTCCTTGGATTCGCAGGTTATTACCGACGGTTTATCAAGGATTTCTCCAAGATAGCTATTCCATTAACAGGATTGACGAAGAAGAACCAGGTGTTCACATGTTATGCAAAGTGTGAGCAAGCTTTTGGAATCATGAAATAGAGACTGACAAGTGCTCCTGTTTTGACGATTCCAAGTGGGAATGAAGAAATGGATATATACACTGATGCACGTGGTACTGGACTTCTAATAGTGCTGATGTAGAAGGATAAGGTTGTGACATATGCGAGTCGACAGCTGAAGTCGCATGGAAGGAATTATCCCTCATGATTTGGAGTTGGCAGCTATCGTATTTGCTCTAAAGATGTGGAGACATTACCGGTTGGGGGTTCGATTCAAGTTGTTTACGGATGACAACTTGTTGAAGTATCTTTTCTCCCAAAAGGATTTGAACTTTTGGCAGCGATGGTGGTTAGATTTTTTGGCATCATATGATTTTGGTATAGCTTATACTCTAGGAAAAGGTAACGCTGTTGCAGATGTGTTGAGTCGAAGACATGTAGGATTGGGAGCAATTTTTTTGGAATGGAAGAGCCTCGATTTTTTGGTAGGGTTTGATTTTAGGCCAAGGTGTGAGTTGGAACCTGAAATGTTGGGAATATTGTCGATAAGACCTACTCTTATCGAAAGGATTGGCAAAAGCCAAAAGCGAGATCCAAAGCTTGTCGAGTTTATCCAGAAGCTGGAACCAGAGGATAAAGAGTTTAAGGTCGATCGAGAAGGTTGGCTTCGAAAGCAAGTACGATTGGTTGTTCCGGATATTGACGGATTAAGAGATGATGTTCTATGGGAATGTCCTCACTCGAAGTTGACGATTCATCCTAGTGGTAATAAGATGTATCAAGACATGTGGCGAATCTGCTACTAGAAAAGGATGAAAAGAGATATAGGAAAGTTCATTTCCAAGTATATGAACTGTCAGTTGGTGAAAGATGAATAGAAGAAGACAAGTGGGATGTTTCAGCCATTTGAAGTTCCTACGTTGAAGTGGGAGAAAAAACCGATGGATTTTATCGATGGACTACCTAGAGCCAGGAAAAGAAATGAAGGAATTTGGGTCATCATGGATCGCTTGACCAAAAGTGCAAGGTATATTCCTATCTAATCAACTAGGATAGCATTGAAGTTGGCTGAGCTTTATATTAAATGGATAGTTCAATTCCGTGGTATTCCAAAGAGCATAGCAAGTGACTGTGAATCGTTTTTCATAAGTGGATTTTGGAAAAGTTTGCAAGAAGCTTTGGGAACCGAGTTATGTTTGAGTGCATCTTATCATCCCCAAACTGATGGTCAAACCGAGTGGGTTAACCGAGTTTTAGAAGATCTCCTAAGAGCTTGTGTATTGGATTTCAGGGGATCATGGGAAGACCATCTACATTTAGATGAGTTTGCATATAATAATAGCTACTAATCAAGCATTAGGATGGCAGCATATGAGGCGTTGTATGGTAGACCGTGTAATTCTCCGGCAAGTTGGTTAGAAACTGGAGGTAAGTCGATACTTGGGCCTGAGATGATTAGAGAGATATCGGATTGTATCGAGATCGTTCGGCAATGAATAAAGGCAGTCCAAGATCGTCATAAGAGTTACACCGACAAGAGTCGTAAGGATTTGGAATTCGACGTAGGTGACATGGTTTTCATGAAGATTTCTCCTCTAAAGAATGATGTTCGATTCGGAAGTAAAAGGAAGTTAGCTCCAAGATTTGTTGGTCCATTTTTGATTGTCGAGCGGATTGGAAATCCCGCATATTATGATGACCACCCATAACCCTTGCACTAAACAAGAGGAATAATGCAGTTAAAGGTGTGCCAGACAACTATGGACGATCAACATAGGTAAAAAACAACATCGGAACCTGTCGTAATTCACATCGCAAGGATAAAATATAATAGAACCTACACAACAGGTATTAATAGTGAAGCAGAAACACCAAACTTCCATAACAACTAGAAAGTAATATCCAGACACTGGATAACAACAATAGTGTTTATACAGCATTTCCTCACTACAGTACTATCCATTTCGCAAAAAGTTCTGCCAACTTCGATGTTGTCCTAGTCGATTTGACATGAATGAACCTTGCACTTTCGGTCAAGCAATCCACGATGACCCAAATTCCTTCGTTTCCTGCCCTGGTTCTAGGTAGTCCATCGATAAAATCCATCGATATCTTCTCCCACTTCCATATAGGAACTTCTAATGGCTGAAGCAATCCACTCGGCTTTTTCTGTTCAGCTTTCACCAACTGACAGTTCATACGCTTGGAAATGAACTTTTCAATATCTCGCTTCATCCCCTCCCAGTAGTAGATTTGCTACATGTCCTGATACATCTTATTACCACTAGGATGAATCGTTAACTTTGTGTGATGACATTCTCTCTGAATCTCATCTCTCAATCCATCGATGTCAGGAACATCTATTCGCCCTTGCTTTCGAAGCCAACCTTCTCGATCGACTTCCAACTCTTTATTCTCTAGTTCCAACTTCTAGATAAACTCGACAAACTTCACATCTCGCTTTTAGCTCTTGCCAATCTTTTCTATAGGAGTAGGTCTTATCGATAAACTTGTTAATATTTCAGGTTCCAACTCACAACTTGGCCTGAAATCAAATCTTGCCAAATACTCGAGGCTCTTCCATTTCGAAAACATCGCAACCACGTTACCTTTACCAGGAGTATAGGCGATATCAAAATAATACGATGCTAGAAACTGCAACCATCTTTGCTGCCGAAGATCCAAATCTTTTGGGAGAAAAGATACCTCAACGACTTGTGATCCATAAACAACTCGAATTGAACTCTCAATACATAATGCCTCCACATCTTCAGAGCAAACACAATCGTTGCCAACTCCAAATCATGGGTTGGATAATTCCTTTCATGTGGCTTCAACTGTCGACTCCCATAGGCCACAACCTTATCCTTCTGCATCAACACTGCTCCAAGTCCAGTACCACATGCATCAGTGTATACAACCATCTTCTCATTCCCACTTAGAATGCTTAACACAGAAGCACTCGTTATTCTCTCCTTCAAAATTCCAAATGCTTTCTCACACTTTGCATCCATGTGAACGCTTGGTTCTTCTTTGTCAATCCTATCAACAATACAACTATCTTGGAGAAATCCTTGATAAACCGTCGGCAATATCCTGCCAATCCAAGGAAACTTCGAACATCTGTAGCATTCTTAGGTCGATCCAAGTCCTTGATTGCTGCTACCTTAGCGGGGTCAACCGCTATTCCATTTCCAAAAACTATATGGCCTAAGAACCTCACTTCGCTCTTCCAGAAGTGGCACTTCGAAAACTTAGCTCTCAACTGATGCTTTCGCAATATTTCTAACATAACTCGCAAGTGCATCTTGTGCTCTTTCTCTTTCCGAGAGTAAACCAGAATATCATCCACCAACACAATCACGAACTTGTTCAACTGATCACTGAAAACTCTATTCATAAGATCCACAAAGTACGCTGGCGCGTTAGTCAACCCGAATGGCATCACCAACCATTCGAAGAAACCGGATGGTGTCCTAAAAGCAGTCTTCGGCACACTATCATTTGCCTCCCTTAACTGGTGAAATCCTGTTGCCAAATCCATATGAGAAAACACTTTGGCCTCGTGAAGATGATCGAACAAGTTATCAATCCTCGGTAATGGATAATTGTTCTTCTTGGCCACCTTGTTCAGCTCACGATAGTCCACACACAATCTCAACGAGCCATCTTCCTTGGTTGCAAACACGACTGGTGCACCCTATTTGGATACACTCCTCCGAATGTATCCTTTTTCCAAAAGGTCACGAACCTGTACCTCCAACTCTCGCTGTTCCTTAGGCGCCATTCGCCTAAGAGGGATAACAATTGTTCTAGCACGCTCGACCAAATCGATCATAAACTTGATCTCACGATGCGGTGGTAAACTTTTGACCCCATCAAAGACATCCTCATACTCATTAGCAATTAGCACAAATGACAAGTCTTCCTGTGGAATTCCAAGCGAATAGAGATAGCCCACGAAGACCCCGTCTTCGCGCTTACATCTAATCAACACCTTTCGTCCTTCCACATCCCCGACCCTCTCCTCTAGCTTCTCGCAATTCACTCTTGTTGAATACCTCTTGATCCAATACATGCCCAAGATGTTCCCAAACCCGGTGAAGTTAAGAAAGCAATCACACACAAAAGAGCGACCATGATCCGACAACACTAGATCACGACACAACATGCACAAACTAGACGAACCCCAGACTAGGTTAGTCACGATCAAATGTCTATCACAAATCTCAGATTCCAAACCCAAGAGGCACACAAGCTCATTACAAATGAATGAATGTGATGCTCCAGTATCGAACAACACACGGACTAAAATACCATTAACTGAAAGAGTACATTGAACAATGACACCCTTTCCCTTCTCCTCCGCAGTTGGAGCTCTTGAAGAAGACGGCATGACTTCCAAAGCATATGCCTTTACAAACTGCTTGCCCTTAGCCGATTCTAGACAATCCTTCTTTTCATGCCCAGGCTTTCTACACTTGAAGCACTTCTTTTAAACTATGGGATTCTTGCACTCATTCGAATAATGACCCTTCTGTTGGCAGTTAAAGCAAACCACCTCACTCTAAAGCTTCTTCTAGCCATCCTTTCCTTTCTGTTGTTGCTTCTTCCTCTTATTATTATTACCACCTTGCGGTGGTTTTTGAATTTCTTTGGTTGCAGCGACAATATTTTCTTCCTTAGGAAACAAGCTCTCATGGAGAACATCTTTCTCCACAATCTTCTCGAATGAATCATCAAGGTGATCCACCAATGGTCTTCCTAAGGTATCCGGTCCGATAACAAATTTCTCGTATTTCTGATAGGGTGTATCAATATATCAACGAACATATCTGGACAAGGCCTCGAAATCAGAAACATAATCAAGCACAGAACGACCATTCTGTTTTAGCTCTATGAACTTCTTGAACAAAACAGACTTCTGAGCAGCGGTGAAAAACTTTGCTTCAAACTTAGCTTGGAATTGCTCCCATGAAATCTCCTCTTCTAGAGTATCAAGTGTAGATAAATTCCACCATTCCATTACCCTGCCATGCAATTGCCTTGACGCAAGCTTTCTCTTAGTTGCACCATCCAACCATATGTGTAACGACCCGGGGATTTTCGGCCCTGAAAATCGAAATAAATACAATTCTGTATCTCATGCCGACCTTCCAAGCACCGAAGGTACTGGATCGTTATTAGAAAGAAATTAAAGGGTGAGATAAGAAAGAAAGAAATATTAGAATAGAAGAAGAAACAACACAACACAGAGTCTCACATCGCAGCGGAATCAAATATAATACAGAAATAAAACTTTATTAAGAGCTTTAAAATACTTACAATCATCAGAGTACATCACACATCTGAACAGTGATAATAACCTGTCCTCATATACAACCACACAGCAGAATAAATACTAGATACAATACATGTGAACACCTCTAGCTCGTCTCTGGACATCGGAACATCCGATAACATGGACCTGTACACCTCGGTCTAACCCGAGCATTTACAAAACACCGGGTTAGTCCGGTGAACCAGAGTGAGAAAAAACTCGCATAGTATTAAGGTGGATCATCCAACTTAATTTTTAAGTTAAAAAATCTTTTCGAAAGAAAAGATAACCGTAATACCAAATCCACACATAAATACGGACGATTTTTACCTTACGACAATCCAAAACATTTTTGAAATCAGTATCTTTTCTGATATTATAATAGTGTCTAAATACAAGTAGATATCAATCTAGTGGAACGCTTGCATCTCACGCTCCACATATATACTATACAATCAAAACGGCGGGCTCTTATTGGATATTGGATTCTGACTATGACAAGGTATGAAACCACTTGCCGATAGTGTATCTCTAGAGGGGAATATGCTAGGTTCAACAAGAACGTCTTGCAACTCGGCACACACATGATCGACCACTCATTTCGCTTGAGTGTATCGAATGTATATCACCAACGGTTGGGCCCAAACCACCGTTTCTCGAAAAGGGACAACATCGAATTAGATTAAAGAAGCAAAAGGAATCTATAGATAGGTGATTATACACCCTAATGGGAGAAACCCACATAGCCATGCTGCTTGCCCGAATTTTGTCATTTCCCGGCTGATGAGGCTTGAGGTCAGCATTTCTTTTAAAACATTTGGTCATCATTCACTTTGAATGCCACATCGTCAGATCCGCCAGATATCACTAATTGACGCCTACAAAAATACTCTAGCAGTTAAGTTAAGAGAACGGCCATTCTCCGCCAACAACTATAGCACGTTTAAAGAAATCAATGTACGTGATCCTTTTGGAAATACTCTGTCGGACATCCGTCCATACAAGTCATCCAGGAACAGGATGAACCAAAGGCACTCTCCTACTGCATCCAATATAGGAATCACCCCATGGATCAGTAGTGGGAATCCTTGAAATCCTATATTTCAAACACGACAGAACCATAGTTTATCTTTGGTTGCAATCCCAGAGATTATTAGCGGTTCTTCCGTTTAATGAAGGTCCACGGTCTTCAATGCTCCATCTCGATCATTTTCCAATATTTTCACGTATTTGTTGGTCGGAATGGTTTTCGAATATAAATTCAATCCCGATCTTTCCATACCAATAATCGTATTGGATATATTTGGTAGTCAGTTATTTGACTATCAAAATAAACAGTGATTCAATCATGATAATCCAATGAGTTCACTGGGTCACTATTCAGCATCAATTGGCCTTTGTTAATTACAAACTAATTCACTTCTGCTTAATTAGAACTTTTAACTCTTTTAATATTTTAAAAATACGATAATTGAATTTCTTACTTAATATACTAATGCCCTCCAAACCATTTCATTATAATGCTTAGTAAAATAACTTATAACCATATTCAATTTCCACTTAATTCTCCTTTCAAAACATTTGTTACATCATTCTTTATTATTTTTTGTAAGACAACATTACGAATATTTTTTATTCCATTCTTTAACCAATAACTAATATTTATTTGTATAAAATAAAACTCAACCTTACATTTCCTTTCTAACTCCAAAGTATCCTTATAACTCACGCAACTCCTTTTTGTTTTTCTTCTACTTTGGAATCATCATTTTATATTTTCCCTTCTTGCTAATTTCCTTTACTTCAGATCTCTCGTTATATATTCTCTAAATTTTTCACTAAATGTTGCATTATTATTTCACTAATGGAAATAATAAATTATCACTAACCTCTTTTACCATTACCAACTAATATCATCTTCAGATAATCCTGATGTTGTTCAAGTTAGGGTATTTTAATTACCTCTCATACCTTGATCAACATTGTTCGTATCCTAAGATAAATACGAGTTGTAATCCAAACCCACATTTCATTCTAATATAAATAAAAATTCCATTTAACTATTTTAATCCAAATACAGATTCATACAACCTTCTCATTCTTTTGAAAATCTCTTCCTTATTATTCCTTAATTCAATAATTAAATAATTTACCATAAAATGCCACATTTTAACCTCGACCTCTTTAAACAAATTCATTTTATAATTCGTATTTATTTACAAAATCCTACGACCCACTTCTTTTATCAAATTCACTTTTTCCAACTCCTTTTCGAATCCTTTCGACCATTTCCCGCTTGAAATACACATTTCAATTCCTCACTTTTACTTAATCCTGTTATTACGTAACGTTAATTTAAAATTTACGCTTTAACACTTTAAACTTCATTTATCTAACTCTGGTTTAATATAAAACATTTTATTCCAATCTCTTTTGACTTAATTCTTATAATTAAGTAACATTTATTCCAAGCTATTGTATTCGCTTGAAATTCCTTTTATAACTTTGTTATAAAAATTTGGGTTTTAAATATAAAACCTATACATAAACTCTTTTCACCATCCAACTAGATTTTGTTTCAACTCCAATTACCTTTTAAATGAATTTCCATTTAACAAGATTTTTTTCTAAATTATTGTTAATTAAAATAATAATTTACCTCGATCATTAACTGATGTAAAAATAGTTAATTCCTTAATTAACTAAAATAAATAGTAAATCCCTTTTTAAATATCTTATTGAAATTTAAACAATATTCATTAAACCATCTTATTCAAAATGCACTAATTTAATTCCAATTAAAAACGGTCGATTTAGCCAACTCAAAACACAGTTATCCCATTAACTGATCCGAATCATTTTCCCTTTAAATTAATTTATAATATAATTTGTTTAAATAATTCCATTTAATTATTATTTTAATAAAACAATATCCAAATTTAACCGTTAGGTTAATTTCTAATCACTTGTTTATAAACCTGATTTACACTAGAAATTTCCTTATAAAATCAATCAATGATTAATTATAAGTTTAAAAATAAATAATAAATATTTATTTTCTTTTTACAAACATATTTTCATTATAATTCAATTCAAAATCTATATCCAATTATAAAATAAATTTTATAACTTCATCTCTGTTGATTTGCCTGACGGTAAATCAACATTTATAAAACCATTTGACTTCGTAGGCCATATACTACCGCCAAACACTCAACCAATACCGCCCATTGGTTTAAACTAAACAGATGTTGAATTTTCAATTAATAATCGACAATCAAATCAATCACTCTATCAGACCAGTTCATATATGATAGTATAAAAATAAATAATATATTTGAGGAATCCCGTTGGATCCCTCCAACCTGTTCTTCCCTGTATCCAAAACGATTATCACAAATCAGATCATTCAATTCCATTTAACTGATAATTTCGATAAAAATAAATAATGACCATTTAACATCAACCAATAAACAAGACAATTCAATCAGTTCAAACAATTCAAACCATTAAACATGTTTATTTTATAAAACGTGACCAATAAGGTTAGTTGCCTCTATTGGATCCAATCGTTAAAATAATGATTTGATATTTCACTGAAATTAAACAATGGTTTAATTTCATCAGTTAAATCAACAAATAATATATAACTAGCTAACAATCAACGATTAGCAACCAGATCACACAAAATAAAAACCCAATTTATATAAAATATAAATGGGGAGAACTGAGTGAGTTTAACTCACCTTGGTCTGATTTGCTCATTGAACAGCTTAATTCAGTTAAATTAAGCAGACGTTCAATTTAACTGAAAAATCCAGTTTATTCCAAGTATGTCCAGTTCTTCTCCATAATGTAGTGCTCGTTGAGACAAGTCCAACGTTTCTTGTCTCGTTTCATTCTGATAAACAATTAAAAAGTTATTAATATTTTAAATATAAACGATTTAATTAATTAACCAACTTCTTAATTATAGTTAAATAAATTAATTACTTTGTTAATTTACATTTTGATCAGAAGGATATGGCCGATTAAATTTTGCCTTGTCATATGGTTGCGATGTAGCTTCCATTGTTTTGTACTACTCAAACAACTCCTGCAATAATGTAAAGGGTTCTATGTCAATATGGGTTTAATCAAAAATTTTACTTTCCTAATTCTATAATTAGAATTAACTAATTACACTTGAATTCATACGGGTTGACCCGTTCTTGTTGTCTCCCTCTCGTATAAACGATGGCCTGTAAGAAATCCACAGTTTAAGTTAGTACGTTTTAATTATGACAATTTACTTCCTAATGAGTTATATTATCAACTAATTTTATTTAAACATTTTCAACTTATTACTGCAGCAAATCTAATCTAGTCCCGATTGCTCTTTTAGTGCTTCGTCCCATACTGTTCAAGTACCCAATTCCTGCAAACAATCCACTCCTAAGTTAATATGAGTTTTACTATTAATTATAAGATGATGTCATGTATTATTACTTTGCAAATAAATCACTCCAGGCCGATCGTCTTTAACCCTTTATTTTCCCTCCCCAAACATCTGTTCTTCATTCACGAATACCCAATCTGCACCACTTCCCTGTTTAAAAGTTAAAACCATGTTTCCTTAATAAATTAAACCCTTAATCAAGCTAATTACATTAATAACTTTGGCCAATTACTTTCTTTCTGTCCCCAGGCCTTCGTTGGCTTTTGGTTCCATCGTTTATATATAGCAAACTGCACACACTTCCAGTACCCAAGGTCAAGATCCGACATCGCTGATCCGAGTGCCTTCGGCTCCTCCTACTTCGCCCGAAGACATGATCAACTCGTTCTCCCTTTTGGTCTGCAATTCCTCCTTGAGTGCAACCCCTTCTCATCGTCGATTTGTCCAGCATGACCCCCCTGTAGGCCATCTCCACCATTGACATGAAAGTCCTCGGTGAGATGTAGCCTTTTCTAGTTGGAAAAATCTTGAATTGTGTAAGAATTGAACGGATTATCATGGAAGAAATGGAAGAATTAGGTCATTTCATTAAAGGGAAGTGGCGGCAGCAATCGCGTTGACCGCACACTAAAGAAGGAAGGGTTTTTGACCGGCTTTGTATTTATATAGAGTGATGGTGTAATAAAATATTATTATATATAACTTAACTGTGAATTAACCTTTAAAACTACCACATACAACTTTAGTTTTTCGATAAAAATACTAATCCTAACATAGAAAAATATTCCGGACCCAATGGGACAGGTTTCGTCGAATTCCGAGGTCGTTTGCGAAAAGTCCTTTATAATTATCGATGAAAAATCAAGCGTTTAAAATTCCTGTAATTACAGAAAAATCGAAAAAATAAGAAACCTTGACATTTTACTAGACCTCTTCCGTACGGATCCAATGAAATTTATTTCGTTCAAATCAGAGTTCATTTGGCCAGTCGTTTATTCCTTTAAATTTAGCCCTGTTTGAATTGACCAATATAATAGAACTGATTAAGGCATTTATCGTTACCACGAGCACACGGTAAGCCCGATTGACACAGAAATTGAAATCCTACAATAATTAATTAATACGAACCCAACGACACTAATTTCATCGCATTCTGAGACTATATCCCTGTAACAACCCGGAAAATCTGAGTTAGTTTAAAATTTTTAATTTGGTTATTTTAGTGGATTTTAGATATTTAAAATAAATTATTTTAAATAATAACGACAAAAAGTAGTTTGAATCGATGTTTGAAAATAAATATAATTATTTTAAATTATAAACAAGGCCTGAAATGGCGTGGCAGTTTCAAAATTTCAATTCAAACTTTGACTGACTGTACCGGGTGCAAAATAAAACGGATTTAAGTGAAACCAAAAATATTTAAATCTGTTAGTGAATATCTTTCTAACGAATCTAAAAAATCGAAGTTTCATAGCAGAAATCAAACGTTATGGCCAAATGAATTTTCAGAAAGGTCGCTATAGAGAATATATAGCCCGTGGAAATAGACATTTTGCAAACGACCTCGGAATTCGACGAAACCACTTTTGTTATATCCAAGATGTTAAATTATTTCTAGGTTTCAAATTTCATAATTTTTGAAGCTAATATGTGAGCGTGGCAAAAGAAAACGTGTTTGGTTGATTTCTGTTAAATTGGATCGACCAGAAAATGGCCATTTTTCAAACGGTCTCAGAATTCGACGAAAATAGTTTTGTTGGACCATAGCGTCAAAACATAGCTAGATTTATTTTTCTGGAATTTTTTGAATCAGTTTGTGGCCCTGGTAAATTGAAATGTACGTTCAAATCTAATATTGAATGTTCTATATTTTAATTTGAAGGAAATTTGACAGAAACAGTCGAGTGGGCCTACGAAACATATCCCATTGTGTTCGGAATGGGGGTATTTAGCTAGGGACGATAGTCGTTGGGTTTGGATTGGAGTTCGTATGAGATAAGGGGTATTTTTGAATTTTTAAAAATATATAAATAAAAGAAAAAATCTCATTGGCCAGTCAATCTTCTCTCTCCCCGATTGAGCTCTCGACGCACGGCGATAGAAGCTTCAAACCTTCTCCCCTCCATTACTCCTCCTACACGCAAAATTAAATATAGGTCTTTTGGAACTTTTTGAAGCTCTCATCACCTTCTTCAAATCCATATAAGGATTGAATTTTTTCGTGGCCTGAATCTCGAGAATCACGCCCGGGAACTCGTCGCGTTTGGAGCTCCGCCGTGACTCCTGGTGGCCGTCGATCTGAGGGTGGGTCCCAGCGCCGAGAATCTCTTTCCAGCCTCTACGACGCAGCGCAACCTGATTCTGTCCTCGAGCAACGGGTTGAGCTAAAATCCGAGACCTAGTTTTGAAGGTCGAGCGCAGGTAACGGCTGTGCTTTAAATAAACTGTTTTCCACATTCTAAAACCGTCGCAAATCATGATTAGCTTCTAAAAATCATATCTTTTTCCTATGTGGTCGAAACTCAGTGAAACAAGATACAGTGGACTCATGGGGACGTCTTCTACATTCTAGAAGAGACCGCATATTTTTCTGAGCCTTCTACAATTTTTGGTGGAGTGGAACCCAATGTGAGATTTCTAATTCATAAACGATATGGAAAACAACGATGTATAAATTATATAGTCGAAGTATGAGTTATATAAGCGTTGTACACCTCATGTATAAGCGCTCTATAAGTTGTATGTTCGATTTATAAGTAATATATGCGTTGTAAAAGTGATATATTCGTTGAAATAAATTGAAATATAGTTATATACGTATATATATATATATATATATATATATACACACACTCCCCTCGTCCACAGACCACGGACGATATATATTGGTTGTGATGTTGTTTGGATAATTGGTTGGTGTGAAATTCGGTAAATATCATGAACGGTTGATTTGAAATGATTGAATGTGATTGAAATCCCAATAGGATTAGTATATGGGAAAACTCGTCTACGTACGAACTAGATATTGAAAATTCCCATTGTTAAAAACCGCGAGATTTTAAGGTATAGCTAGGAGCCGTACTACGGACGGTGCCGGTTTTAACTACCCTGTCGTTATGCTGCCGAAATTTTCAATAATATTCATGTGTTAGAATAATTTTCATGTGTTGAAACTATATTTATGTGTTGAACAGAAATTCACGTGTTTAATGAAGCTCATGTGTTGAATAAATTCTTTGAAAGATAAAATAACATTTTTATTATATATATAGACTATATAAAATATTAGTATTTTAAATAAATTGTTTTAACACCAAAAAAAACATTTTTACCTTACGTATGAACTATATAAAATAATCGTGTTTTGAAATAAATTGTTTTACAATAAAAATCACATTTCTATTATATATATAAACTATATTCATGTGTTGAACAGAAATTCATGTGTTGAATGAAGCTCATGTGTTGAATAAATTCATTGAAAGATAAAAATAACATTTTTATTATATATATATCAACTATAGAAAATATTCATGTGTTGAATAAAGGACTAGAACGATAAAAATCATATTTTTATCGTATATGTGATGTCGAAAACATTCATGTGTAGAATATATAGATTGAACAATAAAATCTACAATTTTATTGTGAATATGAAGTGCTAAAAATATTCCTGTTTTGAATAAATATTTTTGACGATAAAAATATCATTTTTATCAAATATATGAAGTGAATATGGTTTTGAAATCGAAGAATGGATTATATTTTTATATATATATAAATATAATTAAAATATAGTGAATAACGAAGCTGCAGTTCGTGTTTTGAAACCATGATTTCAAACGATTAGTGTGGGAGATCCGACCATCGGATTTTCCCGAAACTGAAACCGTTGGGTTCGCTTTGGAAATATCTTTCCAACGACACACACTTTGTGAAGATCCAACGGTTGGAATGTCTAGAATGTTTAATTCAAATCTGAAGAAAAACAACGCCAGAATCGATTATATATATATATTTATATAAATATAATTAAATTAAATCGAATAACGACGCTGCAGTACGTATTTTGAAATCGTAACATCAAACGATTATACCGGGAGATCCGACCGTCAGATTTTTCCCAAAACTGAAACCATTGGATTCGTTTTGAAAAGATCTTTCTAATGATATAAAATTTGTGAAGATCCAACGGTTAAATTTTCAGATATATGTAAATCAAATCTGAAGAAAAACAGCGCCACGGCCGCGTTATGGCCTGAAGCGTCATTTGAGTGAATTGGCTATTTTTAAATAAATAAAAATAGCGATAAATCGTGATAAAATATTATAAACGATATGGAATGGAAATAAACTGAATTTGCTCGGTTTATGTGATATTTGATGGTTGAATGTGTTGGGCGTGAAAATTACATTAAAGAACAGAATTATTGATGTCGAATAATTTAACCATTGAAATGAATTGATTTGAAATTCTAAATATACGTGAATTATTTGAAAAGGCCGAGTTAATTCACATTTCAAATAATTGATCGATGATTGAAAGTCGAAGATATGAGGACGGTGCAAGACTGATGGTCTTCACGTCGAATGGAGGGGTGCTACTGATGCTCATGATAGGAGTAGCTACCTTGAAGGGGCTGAAGTAGTTGTCGTCCGTACGTACTTGTTGATTGTACGTATATGCGAGGTATTGAGTGCTTCCGGTTTTGTTCAGACCCAGAACGAACTTGTAAATGGACTGTGTGTCTGACATTGGATTTTGTTCTATGCTGAGTGATCTCTATTAAATATATATCTGTTTGGTGGCGGAGAATTTATTCTCTTGCTTAACGCCCTTCTCTGAGACGTACGAGCTCAGAGGTTATATATCAATAGAAATCAGTCGCATGGAGTGAATTGCCTATGTGGCATGCCTAAGTGGCGGATGATCAAGGCTTCTGTTGAAAAGAAAAGTCTTGTGGTGGATGATCAAAGCACGGCCTGTGTGGCGTAGCTTTGTGTATAACATTGATTCGCGAGCCTCACACCCCGGTATGAACCAGAAACGGGAGAGGACCTCAGGGAGGGCATGCGTTTCTTTCTAGCTAGGGTGGTGTCAGTGACCTACCAGCCGTGACATTTATATTATTTTCACCTGTGTGGTTGTTGCTGTGGCGAGGAGCCTCGGATATATCGGTGACTATGTGGAGCCGATGGAGTCATAGGACTCATTTACGCCCCCAAAGGGCGGGGAAACGCAATGTTCAGGCATTTTAATCCACATCGGTGGACCGGCCCTGACGATCCAAGGGTCAATGCGTTCTGATCCTGAGGCTCGGGCTAGAGAGTCTCGAATTCGGTAAGGACTATCTTTTTCCTTGGTTCATGACGGAAATCCAATTTCCAAATACGACAACGTGCGGTTTTGATTGTATATATATATGGCGACATGATATATGGTACCCATGCCGTCTATGATTGATAGTTATGATTGAAATTGTTTTTGAAACATATATACACTAGCAATAATATCAAATGGCTTGTTTTGCTCGTATCAAGCATATTTTGGCCGTTATAAGGTAAAACTCTATCCTTCGGTTTGTGTTGCATTGTGTGATGGGAACTGAGTCTTATAATGGCTTCATTTTTATAAAAAGCATTGCGATGTTTAAAAGATTTACTGTTTAAAGCACTGGCAATCCAATGGAGTAAACCCGTTCCGCGAAAGTGGCGTGGTCCTGTGATTGGCCATATTATAAAATGTGTTAAGTAGATTTCTCATACCAGTTCCATGACTGACTCGTAGTTTGTTTCACTTGCAAACTCGGGTGCCCCTTTTTTACACGGGTAGCCTTGTATTCTGGTTTTAGCGGGCTCTTTCTGGATGGCTGGAGGTGAAGATGGATTCTATCATTTATCTCTTTTTATGCTGTTCAGCTCCTATTGTACATATTATGTTCTGTTTTCCGCTGTAGACATTTATGTATAGCTGAACTGTATTTGTACTAAGTATGATCCTATATACTATGTAACTCTGATGATTATGTTTATCCAGTGTATTCTATTGTACATTATCTGGTGTATTAAATTATTTCTGTTCTGCTATTATTTATTTATGTGTTATATTCCAAAGATTACCATTGCCATAGCCTTATGGGGTTTGGGGTCATCACAATCGTGGTATCAGAGCTTTGGTTAAGCTTAGTTCTGGAATATAAAATATTAACGAACTCGTCAGAAATAGAATTAGTAGTGTTCTAGGACGAATAAATCATTACAGATAGGATCAGTAATATCCTAGTATGAGTATAGAGAATGAAATACACCTCGATAGACACATTTACATTCAAGTATATGTTTCTATGTTTTATAATATCTTTTCTGTTGACCTGACATTTGGTCTGCTATTTCCAGATGCACTAGAAAATGAGTGGCAGAAACAGAAGAAGTAATGCAGACCTAGATATTCAAGCTCTAGTAAAGAGGTATCGAAATCTGGGTGGATCACCATTCTTGGGCAAAGAATCCATTATGGAAACACAAGCTTGGATTCGTTCTGCTGAGAAAATCTTTGAAGGTTTAAAGGTAAGTGAGGAACAGAAAAGATTACTGGCATCTTGGGCACTCAAAGAAGAAGCTTTGTTCTGGTGGGATTCGATTATTAAGGATAATCCAGAAGGTAATATTACCTGGGATAGATTTAAAAAAAAATTGAGTGAAAGATTTGTTCCTCCAGAAGAAACTAAGCGGTTATGTGATGAATTTCATTATCTGATACAAGGAGATATGACCATTCCGGAATATCATAAGAAATTCAATGAACTTTCTCGTTTTGCCCCTCATCTAATTCAAGATCCAAAGAGGAAGAATCTGAGGTTTATAAATGGTCTTCAAAGAAAATACCAAAATAGTGTAATGGGGCATGTGAAGCTTCCTTTTTCTGAAATGATATACATGGCTTATCAGTATGAAGATCTAGATAAGCGAGGCCTTTTTGTCGATGAAGAGGAAGTCAGCACTAGCGGTAAAAGGAAATCTGAAGCTGATAGCCCAGAGGCAAGTACACAGCCTGAGGCCAGTACGACGTCTGGGGCCAGAAAGAGGCCTTGAATCAATAGGAAAAAGGTTAAATCTGAAAAAGAACCAGTAACAACTGCCATATGCTCTAACTGCAATAAGCAAGGACGTCTGTCGATAAGTTGCAAATCTCTAAAGAAACATATAAAGGGTAGATTTAAATCCAAGAACAAGTTTCAAGAGAATAAAAAATGCAGTCAATGCCATCGGGCTGGTCATCTTGCAAAGGATTGCCGACTATTTAAGAAATCTGAAAAGGCTTATGTTAATGAAGTAACAAAAGTTCCTGGATCCCCATCTAGTCAGGAAAGGCTAGATGTTTTAGAATGCATGCTTATTGTCAAAGATATTCCATTTAAAGTAGTGTATGATACAGGCGCATCGCAAAGCTTTGTTGCAAAGAATGCGGTTAAGAAACTGGATTTGAATTTGAAAAAGCTCAAAACACCCATGACTGTCCATAATCCGGTTGGGGGTTCCCTCGATCTCAATTGGGTTTGTGGGGTGCCTGTCTCTTTTTCCCGCTATCGGTTCCCCAATATCGCGATCGTCATGAATTTTACAGAATTTGATCTTATCTCGGGATTGGACTGGTTAACCAAATATCAAGCTGAGGTTAAATGCGCTGACAGAGTCGTTAAGGCGAAGATTAAATCAGGTGACTATATAACCATTCCATGTGAAGGTCTGAATACGGATAGAAAAGACTTCTGGGCAGCTTTGGATATTTATCCTGCTTAAATAGAACATATTCCTGTCGTGATGGAGAATATTCCGGTCGACATTGAAAATATCCCAGTTGTCAAGAACTATGTGGATGTGTTTGAATAAGTTGTTAGCTTACCTCCGCAGAGAGAAATTGATTTTAAAATCTCTTTAGTTCCGAATGCAAGGCCAGTAGTTCACGCTATTCGAAGAATGACCTTGAAAGAGAAAGAAGAGTTAGATAATCAAACTAGACAGCTTGTATGGAAAGGTCTGATCAGGCCTAGTTTCTCTGATTGGGGAGAAGCAGTGGTATTTGTCCCAAAGTCAGACGGTACTCTTGGACTATGTGTAGATTATCGTGACTTGAATAAGAAGACACTGAAGAACAAATATCCATTGCCGCGGATTGATGATTTATTGGACCTATTAAATGGCGCACAAGTATTTTCCCGAATGGACCTAGCTACAGGTTTCCATCAGCTTCGTATTGCCGAAGAGTGTGTCCCTTTGACAGCATTCAGAGGCCCATACTTATTCTATGAGTGGTTAGTAATGTCGTTCGGCTTATTTAACGCTCCAGCTTATTTTGTCGATCTAATGAACCGTGTTTTCAGAGAAGTATTGAATAAGTTTGTCCTGGTCTTCATTGATGATATACTGATCTTCTCTAAGTCAGAAAGCGAGCATGAAAAACATTTGGAACAAGTGCTAGAAATTTTCAGAAAGAATGTTTTAAAAGCAAAATTTTCCAAATGTATATTCTAGCAAGAAGAATTCAAATTTCTTGGCCACGTCGTGTCAAAGAAAGGTATTTCAGTGGATCCCAGTAAAATCACTGCTATTCAGAATTGGAAACAGCCTCGCACACCCACAGAAGTTAGAAGTTTTCTCAGATTGGATAGTTATTATCGGGAGTTCATTAAGAATTTTTCGAAGATATCCAGTCACTTAACAAAGCTTACTAAGAAACATTCGAGATTCAACTAGACTCCCGAATGTGAGGCAGCTTTCCAGGAGCTGAAGTTAAAATTGAAGACTGCTCCAGTGCTCACTATTATTAACGACAATCAGGATTTAAAAGTCTGGACCGATGCTTCTAAAGAAGGCCTTGGCGCAGTGTTAATGAAAAGAGGCCATGTAGTCGCTTATGCTAGCCGTCAATTGAAACCACATGAAAAAAATTATGTTACTCACGATCTTGAATTGCTAGCTATCGTGTTTGCTATGAAAATCTGGAGGCATTATCTATTGGGTGAGAAGTTTGAATCATACACTGATCATTAATCATTGAAATATTTATTCACCCAGAAGGATCTAAATATGAGACAGCAGCGTTGGTTAGAATTTCTCGCGGCATATGATCCTGATATCTTATATACACCAGGGAAAGCCAATGTTGTGGCTGATGCGCTCAGCAGAAAGAATGTAATTATCGCCAGTCTTATTATCACGCCTTCATTGATTGATAACATATCTGCTCTTCAGAAGGATGATCACTTCATTCAGAAGATCAGAGAGAGAATTCAGAAAGGCGAGCCCTCGAGTTTTAAATACATAACGAGGGGATTCTGAGGTTGAAAGGCCGAATATGTGTGCCAAATATTCTGATCGCCGTAGAAAGTATTAGATGAATGTCACAAAGCCAAGCTTAGTATCCATCCAGGGGTGAGCAAAATGTATAATGACATCAAACGCACTTTCTGGTGGAAATCTATGAAAAGGGACATTTCTTTATATGTTAGCCGGTGTTCTACTTGTCAACAAGTCAAAAGCGATCAGGAGAAGCTCGCTGGATTGTTGCAACCTTTGGAAATTCCAGGTGGAAAGTGGGAACAGATTTCTATGAATTTCATAGATGGTTTGCCAAGAACTAGGAAAGGAAATGACAGTATTTGGGTGATCGTAAATCGTTTCACGAAGACCGCCCATTTCATACTTGTCAAATCGAATAGAACTGCTCAGAGTCTGGCACATATTTATTTCAAAGAAATTGTTAGACTGCACAGAGTTCCCATGAGCATTGTTATTGATCATGACCTTATTTTTTCTAGTAAATTCTGGGAAGCATTCCAAGAAGAATTGGGAACGAAACTGAACTTGAGCACCGCATATCATCCTCAAACCGATGGTCAAACAGAGAGGGCGAACCGTATTCTTGAAGATTTATTGCGGGCTTGTGTTATTGATTTTTGCGGGTCATGGGAAGACCATTTGCATTTGGCCGAGTTCTCATACAACAACAGCTACCAAGCGAGACTGACAATGTCACCATTCGAAGCATTATATGATAGACCGTGCCAGTCTCCTGCTTGTTGGGTAGAACCTGGTAATAGACTGGTATTGGGACTTGATATGATTCGCGAAGCTGTGGACAAAGTCAATTTTGTTAAGAAACGATTACTAGCCGCTCAAAGCCGACAGAAAAGCTATGCAGATAAGAGAAGAAGAGATATATCATTTGCTGTTGGCGACCACGTGTATTTGAAGGTATTTCCGATGAGAGGAGTAATCCGATTCGGTAAAACAGGGAAATTGGCACCCAAATTTATTGGTCCATTTCCTATTCTGGAACGGGTTGGAACTCTCGCTAATAAGGTTCAATTACCTGATTGGTTGCCTGGAGTGCATAATGTGTTTCATGTATCTGAACTTCGAAAGCATGTTCATGATCCAGACTTGATCGTGGAAGAAGTAGCGCAATGGGATATAGAAATTACTCCAAAATTGGTTGTGAGAAGAGAGCCGCTAAAGATTATTGGCAAAGAAACCAAAGAACCGAGGAACAAGAAGGTTCACTTAGTCAAAGTGCAATGGAGTGGAGATCCGCGAGATTGTACTTGGGAAACAGAGGAAAGCATTAAGAAAGCCTATCCTAAGTGCAGGGTGGATATCTCTGATTGACTCTGGTGCAAGGTACATTTACCATACTTTGCATTACCATTTTGTTCTCTACTTTGCTGTTATTTTCTTTTCATGCATGTAAACTTTTTAATTATATAGTCTGAATGTTTTCAAAAGAGTATATGAATTATTTGGTATATTTTTGAAAAGTTAAAAACAAATTGATTTTTGGTTGCGTTGTGTGATTGTAGATTTGATTAATTAAATTATTAGAATGATAGTTAATTTAATCAATAAGAAAATGAAGTTAAATATATGCAAGTGAATCAAGTATTGAACAGAATTAAAAATAAATAGGAATATATACATGTGCATTTTATATGTGTGAACAGGTTATGGATAAACTGCTAAGCGGAGAAATGAAATTGTTTGCCCGACAAATAGGTACATGTTTATTGTATTTCTTGGGATTTGATGATTTTATGAGCCGATTGGCTAGCCGCTTGGTTTTTTCTTTTTCTATTGGATTGGTGAGGGCCATGGGAGGCTATTTGAAATATCCGAAGCTCCCCGTATAAAGGAGGTTATGGAGAAATTTTTCGAAAATTTAGGGTATTAGCCAAATTTTTGAAGAATTTGAAAATTCTTAGAAATTAAAAAGTTGGAGAATGGAAGCCAGAAGGAAAGTTGAGTTGGTAAATTAAACCACATTCGACTTCATTCCTTTTCGAGGACGAAAAGTTTTAAGTGGGGGAGATTGTAACAACCCGGAAAATCTGAGGCAGTTTAAAATTTTTAATTTGGCTATTTTATTGGATTTTAGATATTTAAAATAAATTATTTTAAATAATAACGACGAAAAGTAGTTTAAATCGATGTTTGAAAATAAATATAATTATTTTAAATTATAAATAGGGCCTAAAATGGCGCGGCATTTTCAAAATTTCAATTCAAACTTTGACTAACTGTACCGGGTGCAAAATAAAACGGATTTTAGTGAAACCAATAATATTTAAATTTTTAGTGAATATATTTCTAACGAATCTGAAAAATCGAAGTTTCATAGCGGAAATCAAAAGTTATGGCCAAATGAATTTTCAGAAAGGTCGCTATAGAGAATATATAGCCCGTGGAAATAGATATTTTGCAAACAACCTCAGAATTCGACGAAACCACTTTTGTTAGATCCGGGATGTTAAATTATTGCTAGGTTTCAAATTTCATAATTATTGAAGCTAATATGTGAGCGTGGAAAAAGAAAACGTGTTTGGTCGATTTTTGTTAAATTGGATCGACCAGAAAATGGCCATTTTTCAAACGGTCTCAAAATTCGACGAAACTAGTTTTGTTGGGACCGTAGCATCAAAACATAACTAGATTTATTTTTCTGGAATTTTTCGAATCAGTTTGTGGCCCTGGCAAATTGAAATGTACGTTCAAATCGAATATTGAATTTTTTTAATTTTAATTTGATGAAAAACTGACTGAAACAGTCGAGTAGGCCTACGAAACATATCCCATTGTGTTCGGAATGGGGGTATTTAACTAGGGACGACAGTCGTTGGGTTTGGATTGGAGTTCGTATGAGATAAGGGGTATTTATGAATTTTTAAAAATATATAAATAAAAGAAAAAATCTCATTGGCTAGTCAATCTTCTCTCTCCCCGATTGAGCTCTCGACGCACGGCGATAGAAGCTTCAAACCTTCTCTCCTCCATTCCTCCTCCTACATGCAAAATTAAATATAGGTCCTTTGGAACTTTTTGAAGCTCTCATCACCTTCTTCAAATTCATATAAGGATTGAATTTTTTTGTGGCCTGAATCTCGAGAATCACACCCGGGAACTCGTCGCGTTTGGAGCTCCGCCGTGACTCCTGGTGGCCGTCGATCTGAGGGTAGGTCCCAGCGCCGAGAAGCTCTTTCCAGCCTCTACGACGCAGCGCAACCTGATTCTGTCCTCGAGCAACGGATTGAGCTAAAATCCGAGACCTAGTTTTGAAGGTCGAGCGCAGGTAACGGCTGTGCTTTAAATAAATTGTTTTCCACATTCTAAAACCATCGCAAATCATGATTAGCTTCAAAAAATCATATATTTTTGCTATGTGGTCTAACTCAGTGAAACAAGAGATAGTGGACTCATGGGGACGTCTTCTACATTCTAGAAGAGACCGCATATTTTTCTGAGCCTTCTACAATTTTTGGTGGAGTGGAACCCAATGTGAGATTTCTAATTCATAAAAAATTTGGAAAACAACGATGTCTAAATTATATAGTCGAAGTATGAGTTACATAAGCATTGTACATGAAACACCCCACCTCCGTTAGGGTCACTCTCAAAAGGAATGCCCTAATTTTGGTGGAGGTTTATAAGTACAAGTCACAGATATACAAGACAGATATAAGAACACATATTTGTAAACAGCGGAAGAACAACAAACTTTATTTCATAAAGTCAAATACGTGTTACAACAACATCCTTTCCAAAAACATGACATAACACTTTCATAATCTGTCTTGAGTACATCATTTAAAGAAGCATAAATAAAACATAGATAAACTGCAAAAGCCCCATAGTGGATTGTCCAAAGCCATAGTTCAAAACAAGAAAGTCCAAGCAATACATTTCTCTTCTTCAAGCTGGATGTTGAGGTTGGTCAAGCTGCTGTGTTCCCTCCCTGAGGACCTGGGGGGGGGGGGGAAACGGAAGAAAGAAGACGAAAGAAAAGTAGAGTCAGACATAAAGCCTGAGTAAGTCTAGTACTATTTTGTCTATGAATAAAGAACTGGGTGTGATAAGTATAAACAAGAAGTGGGCATGCACTATAAACTTGGTTAAGTTGTCTAGGGTCGAATATACTATCGTACCCCATGTTGATCTCTGAACCCATATAAACTAGTTTCCCACTGGCACCCCATAATCAGGGTGATGTGATCCATTCAATGATGATCGGCTCCTACTCGCATAGTTACATGTGTCTCACGGCCCCCGATGTTGTAGTTACCTATGCTGGTCCCACCATGGGGTGTATCAAGTCCCATAGTGGCAACCCGACACAACCTTAGAGTGCACAGGTATGCTACTGGTGTCCAGTGCCTTATTTTTCTGCGCCGGAGTGTGTGCACGCCCGCACTCCGTTAGAACCTACACTGCTACACCACCGCCGTCGCTTTGACCTCTTATAATCAGCCCAGTAATCGTGCCCCACCCTGCCTAGTTTCAGGGTATCCTGATACACCTTTTAGGGTTACTGCTGAAAAGGGTCCCCCGTTACTAGGTTTTCTATCTCTAGCCAACATGCTAAGTTGGTTAAGTGTTTCCCTAACCTAACCCCACCAGTCCGTTTAGTTTAGCATGTTCCATTTTGATTAAGTCTTTAGTTCACTTAATCCTAACAATCCTGACTCAGCCTTAATTGTCTTATTAAGGCCCTGACCTCTCACATTAGACAGGTATTGTTGTGGCTGCCTGTTGCCGGTTGGTTCCGGGCAGTCTTACGCCACAACTCAGTCTAACCTCGGGTCCTTATTGGGCTCCATGTTTAACCTCCCACATTGGATAGGTATTGTTGTGACTACTGGACAGCCGGGCGGTTCCGGGCAGGTTTACATCACAACTCAATCCAACCTCGGGTTAAACACATCGTATGTTCTACATTTACATATTTTGTCATTCCTCTTTATTTCTTATATGTAAATATTTGCGGCCCATTATTAAGTTAATGGTGTAAAGGTTACACCAATCATGGGCCCAACCCATACTTGAACTTGGGCCCTTCTATTTTATATTTTCATTCATTAATAATTTTTAACCCAACGTTATTTTCCCCCGTTTTACACGTCCGTTTATATATATTGGGCTTAGCCTTTTAAAGCCCAATTTAGCCATGCGAAAAGGGGAGGCTTATGGCGTGATTACATACACGAAAAAAAAGGGAAGGTGAGCGTATGAACTTGCAATATGACGTTGGGAATACAAAATAGAAACTGGTGTACTTGCATAGTGGTGACATATACTTTGGTCATAAAACATAGGTGACATGAATCAAAGCATGTAAACTTGTAATTGAGATATCATTATTGACACATGAACCTATATTTTTATTTTGGCATAATGTCAAACATAAGCATGGCATAAATATTTCTAGCATAAGCATAGCATAATGTCAAACATAAACATGGCATAAATACTTCTAGCATAAACATGGCATAAATATTTCTAACATGAAATCATGATTCTTACTTTAGTCATGTAAACTTACAAAAGGGACTTTTTGAACCTAACCTAGCCATGTACCACATATGTCATCATATAATTCTTGTAAACAAGATAGACTTAATCATGGATTTTAATTATGCCAAATATCATTCATAGCCTAGCCATATTCATAAGTTTGCAAATAGGTTTTCTAGTACAAAAGCATGGCTTAATACATGATGCCAAATTCTCAACATAATTTCCTATGGATTATAATAACCAAACTTGTTCTAATTACTTACAAAATGATTCATGCACAAAAATATACATCATGATGGCATAGTAGCAAAAACCCAAACTTGCATAAATTTAAATCAACTACATACATGTAGCTTCAACATGGATTACATAATTTGCGAAATATTCCAAACGTATACTTGCATAGAACTACCGCATGTAGTTCTTTATAACATGAATAACATAATTCAAGAATATCCAAACGTATATAATATTTCAAATTGATAAGAACGCACAAATATGAATAACTTTATTGCCATAATTCAAGCATACAAACCAACACAATTGTTTATTCATACCAAAGTAATACTCTACTTACAATGGTTTGATGAATTCTCTAGTTTAGGGATTGAAGATGCAAATTCCTTTGTTGAATTGATTTGATTTAGGTCTCTTTAAGCTTTTAATTTTCCTCCTAATCCTCTCTCTAGTTGGCGGCTACTCTTAGTCGTTCCTCAGCAACATGGCGGCTATGTTCTTAATTTTGAATGAATAGATTAGGGTTTAGTCCAGGGTTATTTATATAGAGGTTAGGAACTGATTAGGACCATTGATGTTGCTTGGATTGATCGTAGCCATTCATTCGATAGAGAGACCAATTAAAACTTGCCACCTAGCCCTAGTGACAAAGCAGACCACAGAAAATCGGCCAAACACAGACCTGGCCAGCCAGGTTGGCTGGGCTCGACCAGGTCGACACCCCTGTCGACAGGGCTGTCGACAGCCCTGTCGACATGGGTAGCCCAGGTCGACAGCCCAGTCGACCTGGGTGGCCTGGGCGGGTGTTTATCCGCCCTGGCCCATTGGGCCCGATTTTTAATTATTTTATTCTGTTTGAATTTTAAACTTGATTCTCAAACTTCCGAAGGCCATATCTTCTTCATACGGACTCCGTTTTTCGAAAACTCGGACTCTATTTCGCGTATTTTTCCGAGACGAACGCAATGGCATATCCCGTTTCCCTTGGTTCTTTGATTTCAAATTAATTATACTTTAATTTTTTAATTTCACAGTTATAGAATTTTCGGGGTGTTACATTCTCCCCCACTTAAAAGGATTTCGTCCCCGAAATCTTCAAGTTAGGAGGAATGTATATCCTAACATCCAATCATCCATCTACTCATCCATCAAACACGAGCATCCATTGTCCTTAAAAGACTTCTAATGCTTCATGATCATATGCGAAGTGTGTGTGTACATGTACTTATCTAATGCAAAATCAGGCGGTCTACTGATTCAGTTGACCTCCTTAATGCGAATTATGTAAGTGCCATGAATCCATTATGTATGCAAATTTTCCTATTCATGATTCTACATGAGTGCACAATCATTCAGTACAAATGCAGCATCCACATGACAACACATTAGAGTTCAACCATATACGAATGCAAACATATATGCATATGCAATATGAAGTGACTGAGCCGATCTAAAACCTAGATTGTGTGTGTATATGCAACCACGAGCAACCACTAGCAATCACTTGCAACCACTTGCAACCATCATCCATAACATGTTTCAACTACATGTTTTCATCCAAAAAGATTCTATCTAAAAGATACGGTCGAGGAAATATACCTAAAAAGATAGATAAAAGCGCAACTTAAGGAAAAAGGAAAGATCAAGGATGTACCCTCGAACAGAAAAGGGTAGGCAGTACGTATTCTAGCTTCAGTTTCCCAAGTCGCGTCTCCCTCGGCGTCGCTCCACTGAACTTTGACGAGCTTGACTTCGCGGTTGCGTAGCTTCTTCACTTCTGTTCCTAAGATGTGGGTTGGAACTTTTCTTATGGTCGCTTCGCGTTCCACTTCGGCCTCTTCGAGTATATTTGGCTCTACCACTTCAGCAGACTCATGCAGACATTTTCGGAGATGTGAAACGTGAAATACGTTGTGGACTCCAGCCAACTTCTCGGGTAGCTCTAATCTATAGGCCATTTTCCCAATTTTCTCGATGATAGGGAATGGCCCTACAAACCTTGGTGCTAGCTTTCCTGTGGTTCCAAAACGAACAACGTTCCTTAGCGGTGATACCTTGAGAAAAACTCTGTCTCCAACCTCAAATTCAAGGTCGGTCCTTCTCTTGTCGGCATAGGACTTTTGTCTGTCTTGGGCCGTCTTCATCCTTCTTCGTATTAAGTCTACTTTCTCTGAGGTCTCTCGGATCATATCTGGTCCAAGTATGAGCTTATCAGTAGACTCCCACCAACAAGTGGGCGATCGGCACGGTCTTCCATATAAAGCTTCGAAGGGCGCCATTCCGATGGTTGCTTGATAGCTGTTGTTGTAGGCAAATTCCACCAAAGGAAGGTGGTCTTCCCATGTCCCTCCGAAGTCAAGGACGCATAGTCTTAAGAGGTCTTCCAAAACTCTATTCACTCTCTCTGTTTGGCCGTCGGTTTGGGGATGATAGGCTGTGCTCAAGCATAACTGCGTTCCTACTGCTTCTTGCAGACTCCGCCAAAACTCACTAGTGAAGATGGGGTCTCGGTCACTAACAATGCTAGACGGTATTCCATGGAGTCGAACGATTTCTTTGAGGTAAAGTGATGCTAGGGATGAGGCAGTCCTTTTACTTTTGACAGGTAAAAAGTGGGCGCTTTTAGTAAGCCTATCCACTATTACCCAAATGCTAGTGTTGCCTCTCCTAGACCTAGGCAGCCCATCGATGAAGTCCATTGAGATGCTATCCCACTTCCACTGTGGGACCTCCAGAGGATGTAGTAGTCCGCCAGGCTTTTTCTGTTCCGCCTTAACCTGTTGGCACACCATACACTTAGAAACGAACTCTGCCACGTCCTTTTTCATGCCGTTCCAGAAGAAAGTCCTTTTTATGTCTTTGTACATTTTATCCCCGCCTGGGTGTATCGTCATCTTGGAGTGATGTGCCTCCTCGAGAACCTTTTTCACTAAATCTTTTGCTTGTGGGACGCATAGTCTTCCGTCTCGCCTTAGTAAACCTTTATCGTCAATGGAGTATCTGTTGAGGTGACTTGAAGTCTCACCCCTAATTAGCCTATCAATTATTTCCACAAGCTGAGGGTCTTCGCGTTGTGCTGCCCCTACCGAATCCACCAAAGTTGGGCGCACTTCGAGAGATGCTAGCAAGCCTGGTACGAAATCGGAGGAAGGCCTAAAGTCGAAACTGGCTATAAACTCTAGGCTTTGTCTTTCAACAAACAACGGGCTTAGGGTCAATTTCTTTCGGCTCAACGCGTCTGCCACTACGTTGCCTTTGCCCGGAGTGTAGGAGATTTCGAAATCGTACGAGGCAAGAAACTCCATCCATCTTTGTTGCCTCAAGTTAAGATCTTTCTGCGAGAAAAGATATTTCAACGATAGTGTAAAGTTCGAACTTCTCACCTAGGAGATAGTGTCGCTAAGACTTGAGTGCAAAGACGATGGCGGCTAAATCAAGATCGTGGGTCGGGTAGTTCTTTTCGTGTACCTTCAACTGCCTCCCGCCATAAGCTACTACCCTTCCTTCTTGCATTAAGACGGCGCCTAGCCCTGTCCCACATGCATCCGTATAAACAGTGAACATCTTGCTCCCATCTGGCAGCGTTAAAACTGGGGCTGTTGTGAGAGCCCTTTTTAGTCGTTGGAAAGCAAACTCGCAATCCAAGTCCCAATTGAACACTAGATTCTTCTTAGTCAATTTCGTGAGCGGAGCTGAGATTTTCGCAAAATCCCTTATGAACTTTCAATAGAAACCTGCTAGTCCTAGAAAGCTTCGAACCTCAGTTGCATTCCTTGGTGTCTTCCAATCTTGTACCGCCACTACCTTAACGGGGTCTACCGCTAACCCTTGTTTGGATACTATGTGCCCAAGGAACCTCACCTCTTCTCTCCAAAAGTGGCATTTGGAGAACTTGGCTTTTAGTTGATGGACTCGCAAAGTTTCCATGATTGCCCTTAAGTGCTGAGCATGTTCCTCTTCACTCTTTGAGAAGATAAGGATATCATCTACGAAGACCACTACGAATTTGTTGAGGAAATCTCTAAATACCCTACTCATCAGGTCCACGAAGTAAGCAGGTGCATTTGTCAAGCCGAAAGGCATGACAAGCCATTCAAAGAAGCCGTCTGGGGTTCTGAACGCCGTTTTAACGATGCTATCTTCAGCCACCCTTAGCTGATGAAAACCGGTTGCTAAATCGAGCTGGGAGAAAACAGACGCTCCTACAAGCTGGTCAAACAAATCGTCAATTTAGGGAGCGGGTGCCTATTCTTTTTCGTTTGCTTGTTGAGCTCCCTATAGTCAACACATAGACGGAGTGAACCATCCGCCTTTGTAGCGAACACCACCGGAGCGCCCCATTCTGAAATGCTCCTCCTAATGAACCCCTTTTCTAGAAGCTCTTTAATCTGTTTACTGAGCTCTTTCCTTTCTCGTGGAGCCATATGTCTAACGGGCAACGCAACGGGCTTTGCATTATCTACAAGATATATGCGGAAGTCTATTTCCCGCTTCGGAGGTAAGCCCTTCACCTCTTCAAAGACATCCGGATATTCCCGGACCACTCTAACTGATTTCAAATTTTCAACAGAGGCATCTAGCGATTCAAGATAACTAAGCATAACCGCATACGAGGGATTACAAGAAATTTCCAAAGTATTACCGAGTTGGGTTAGGAGCCTAACAACCCTTTTCTCACAATCAAGGATGGCCCCATTACTGGATAGCCAATCCATACCCAAAATCAAACCATAACCCGAAAAGCCCAAAACAAAGGCACTACATTGAAATTCTACACTTAGAATAGAAATTTTCAATCCCACACAGATCATAGACAAATGAGCTGGGCCCCCAATTGGGTTTGAAACAATTAAGGGGTCCTCTACCATACTAGTTTTTAGGTGCAGAGTTCTACTAAAGCATACGAGATAAAGAAGTGTGATGCGCCAGAATCTAATAAAGTGCGAACGGGGTGATCATCAAGATAAACTACACTTTCTACAGAAGTATTTATACCTCGTTGTTGCAGAGGTGGCGCTTCCAGCACATGAACCTGTGCCCCTGGGGTGGATCCAGCCCTCTGCCCCTGTCCTCGTTTCTTTGGGCAGTCCTTAGCCCTATGGCCCGTCTCACCGCAAGAAAAGCACCCACCATTTTCCTTGGCCTTCTTTTTCCGGCAGTCCTTTACTAAGTGTCCCACTTTGCCACAGAAATTGCACTTCCTCTTCTCTTTGTTGCCTTTCCCGCCCTTCTTAAAGTCTGTCTTCTTGGGCTGCAAACCCTCTTTCTTCTTGCCCTTATCCTCTTCATTCAGCAATGCCATTTGCACCAATCTTTCATACGTGGCTCCCATGGGTATATGGGTCATGGACAAACTGTGTAATGGCTCATTCAACCCTTTGACGAAACGGAGAGCCTTCTTGTGCGGGGTGTTGACTAGGTCAAGCCCAAACCTAGCCAGCTCATCGAACTGATTCACATACTCTCTGACTGTCTTGTCCCCTTGTTTAAGAAATAAGAATTTTTCTAACTGCAAACTTCTTTCTGCATCTGAGAGAAATTTGGTCTCAAACCTTGCCCTAAAGTCCTCCCATGTATCCACTGGTCTTTCAGCATTAGTGACTTCCCACCAGTAGGAAGCCTCGCCCTTCAATAGCCACACTGCCAACTGTACTTTTTGTCTATCTTCTACCTCCAAGATGATGAATAGGTCCTCCGTTTCTTTCAGCCAATTTCTAGCTGCTACGAAGGACTCAGTTCCATGGAAATCCCTTCCTCCCATAGCTTTAAAATCTTTACATATCTTAGCAAACGTGTTTCCCCGAGGAGGAGGTGGAGGAAAAGGTGCTGCTGCAGCTGGATGATTTCCTTCAGCTGGGGGAGGAGGAACGGTAGGACCTGGCTGAGTGGCCCTTGCTTCTAAGAACCGTCTAAACCAACCAGGTATTGGCACCCATTCTGGCAAGTTAAGTTCTTGGGACATGCTGAAACAAAAAGGATAGATTCAAAACGAAGGATAAGAGATAGTACCTATGACTTTGTGGGGACTTTGCCTTTTTAAAATAATATTTTCCTTTTAAAAATGATTCTTTAAATTTCCTTTTTTGAAAATAAATTTTCCAAAACATTTTATCTTATCTGGTAAACCTGGCTCTGATACCAAGTGAAACACCCCACCTCCGTTAGGGTCACTCTCAAAAGGAATGCCCTAATTTTGGTGGAGGTTTATAAGTACAAGTCACAGATATACAAGACAGATATAAGAACACATATTTGTAAACAGCGGAAGAACAACAAACTTTATTTCATAAAGTCAAATACGTGTTACAACAACATCCTTTCCAAAAACATGACATAACACTTTCATAATCTGTCTTGAGTACATCATTTAAAGAAGCATAAATAAAACATAGATAAACTGCAAAAGCCCCATAGTGGATTGTCCAAAGCCATAGTTCAAAACAGGAAAGTCCAAGCAATACATTTCTCTTCTTCAAGCTGGATGTTGAGGTTGGTCAAGCTGCTGTGTTCCCTCCCTGAGGACCTGGGGGGGGGGGGGGGAAACGGAAGAAAGAAGACGAAAGAAAAGTAGAGTCAGACATAAAGCCTGAGTAAGTCTAGTACTATTTTGTCTATGAATAAAGAACTGGGTGTGATAAGTATAAACAAGAAGTGGGCATGCACTATAAACTTGGTTAAGTTGTCTAGGGTCGAATATACTATCGTACCCCATGTTGATCTCTGAACCCATATTAACTAGTTTCCCACTGGCACCCCATAATCAGGGTGATGTGATCCATTCAATGATGATCGGCTCCTACTCGCATAGTTACATGTGTCTCACGGCCCCCGATGTTGTAGTTACCTATGCTGGTCCCACCATGGGGTGTATCAAGTCCCATAGTGGCAACCCGACACAACCTTAGAGTGCACAGGTATGCTACTGGTGTCCAGTGCCTTATTTTTCTGCGCCGGAGTGTGTGCACGCCCGCACTCCGTTAGAACCTACACTGCTACACCACCGCCGTCGCTTTGACCTCTTATAATCAGCCCAGTAATCGTGCCCCACACTGCCTAGTTTCAGGGTATCCCGATACACCTTTTAGGGTTACTGCTGAAAAGGGTCCCCCGTTACTAGGTTTTCTATCTCTAGCCAACATGCTAAGTTGGTTAAGTGTTTCCCTAACCTAACCCCACCAGTCCGTTTAGTTTAGCATGTTCCATTTTGATTAAGTCTTTAGTTCACTTAATCCTAACAATCCTGACTCATCCTTAATTGTCTTATTAAGGCCCTGACCTCTCACATTAGACAGGTATTGTTGTGGCTGCCTGTTGCCAGTTGGTTCCGGGCAGTCTTATGCCATAACTCAGTCTAACCTCGGGTCCTTATTGGGCTCCATGTTTAACCTCCCACATTGGATAGGTATTGTTGTGACTACTGGACAGCCGGGCGGTTCCGGGCAGGTTTACATCACAACTCAATCCAACCTCGGGTTAAACACATCGTATGTTCTACATTTACATAATTTGTCATTCCTCTTTATTTCTTATATGTAAATATTTGCGGCCCATTATTAAATTAATGGTGTAAAGGTTACACCAATCATGGGCCCAACCCATACTTGAACTTGGGCCCTTCTATTTTATATTTTCATTCATTAATAATTTTTAACCCAACGTTATTTTCCCCCGTTTTACACGTCCGTTTATATATACTGGGCTTAGCCTTTTAAAGCCCAATTTAGCCATGCGAAAAGGGGAGGCTTATGGCGTGATTACATACACGAAAAAAAAGGGAAGGTGAGCGTATGAACTTGCAATATGACGTTGGGAATACAAAATAGAAACTGGTGTACTTGCATAGTGGTGACATATACTTTGGTCATAAAACATAGGTGACATGAATCAAAGCATGTGAACTTGTAATTGAGATATCATTATTGACACATGAACCTATATTTTTATTTTGGCATAATGTCAAACATAAGCATGGCATAAATATTTCTAGCATAAGCATAGCATAATGTCAAACATAAACATGGCATAAATACTTCTAGCATAAACATGGCATAAATATTTCTAACATGAAATCATGATTCTTACTTTAGTCATGTAAACTTACAAAAGGGACTTTTTGAACCTAACCTAGCCATGTACCACATATGTCATCATATAATTCTTGTAAACAAGATAGACTTAATCATGGATTTCAATTATGCCAAATATCATTCATAGCCTAGCCATATTCATAAGTTTGCAAATAGGTTTTCTAGTACAAAAGCATGGCTTAATACATGATGCCAAATTCTCAACATAATTTCCTATGGATTATAATAACCAAACTTGTTCTAATTACTTACAAAATGATTCATGCACAAAAATATACATCATGATGGCATAGTAGCAAAAACCCAAACTTGCATAAATTTAAATCAACTACATACATGTAGCTTCAACATGGATTACATAATTTGCGAAATATTCCAAACGTATACTTGCATAGAACTACCGCATGTAGTTCTTTATAACATGAATAACATAATTCAAGAATATCCAAACGTATATAATATTTCAAATTGATAAGAACGCACAAATATGAATAACTTTATTGCCATAATTCAAGCATACAAACCAACACAATTGTTTATTCATACCAAAGTAATACTCTACTTACAACGGTTTGATGAATTCTCTAGTTTAGGGATTGAAGACGCAAATTCCTTTGTTGAATTGATTTGATTTAGGTCTCTTTAAGCTTTTAATTTTCCTCCTAATCCTCTCTCTAGTTGGCGGCTACTCTTAGTCGTTCCTCAGCAACATGGCGGCTATGTTCTTAATTTTGAATGAATAGATTAGGGTTTAGTCTAGGGTTGTTTATATAGAGGTTAGGAACTGATTAGGACCATTGATGTTGCTTGGATTGATCGTAGCCATTCATTCGATAGAGAGACCAATTAAAACTTGCCACCTAGCCCTAGTGACAAAGCAGACCACAGAAAATCGGCCAAACATAGACCTGGCCAGCCAGGTTGGCTGGGCTCGACCAGGTCGACACCCCTGTCGATAGGGCTGTCGACAGCCTTGTCGACATGGGTAGCCCAGGTCGACAGCCCAGTCGACCTGGGTGGCCTAGGCGGGTGTTTATCCGGCCTGGCCCATTGGGCCCGATTTTTAATTATTTTATTCTGTTTGAATTTTAAACTTGATTCTCAAACTTCCGAAGGCCATATCTTCTTCATACGGACTCCGTTTTTCGAAAACTCGGACTCTATTTCGCATATTTTTCCGAGACGAACGCAATGGCGTATCCCGTTTCCCTTGGTTCTTTGATTTCAAATTAATTATACTTTAATTTGTTAATTTCACAGTTATAGAATTTTCGGGGTGTTACAGTACACCTCATGTATAAGCGTTCTATAAGTTGTATATTCGATGTATAAGTTATATATCCGTTGTAAAAGTGATATATTCGTTGAAATAAATTGAAATGATATTGAAATGAAATATAGTTATATACATATATATATATACTCCCCTCGTCCATAGACCATGGACGATATATATTGGTTGTGATGTTGTTTGGATAATTGGTTGGTGTGAAATTTGGTGAATATCATGAATGGTTGATTTGAAATGATTGATTGTGATTGAAATCCCAATAGGATTAGTTTATGGGAAAACTCGTCTGCGTACGAACTAGATATTAAAACTCCCCGTTGTCCAAAACCGCGAGGTTTTAAGGTAGAGCGAGGACCCGTACTAGGGACGGTGCCGGTTTTAACTACCCTGTCGTTATGCTGCCGAAATTTTCAATAATATTCATGTGTTAGAATAATTTTCATGTGTTGAAACTATATTCATGTGTTAAATAGAAATTCACGTGTTAAATGAAGCTCATTTGTTGAATAAATTCTTTGAAAGATAAAAATAACATTTTTATTATATAAATAGACTATATAAAATATTAGTATTTTAAATAAATTGTTTTAACACGAAAAATAACATTTTTACCTTATGTATGGATATATAAAATAATCGTGTTTTGAAATAAATTGTTTTACAATAAAAATCACATTTTTATTATATATATAAACTATATTCATGTGTTGAATAGAAATTCATGTGTTGAATGAAGCTCATGTGTTGAATAAATTCTTTGAAAGATAAAAATAACATTTTTATTATACATATCAACTATAGAAAATATTCATGTGTTGAATAAAGGACTAGAACGATAAAAATCATATTTTTATCGTATGTGTGAAGTCGAAAACATTCATGTGTTGAATATATAGATTGAACAATAAAATCTACATTTTTATTGTGAATACGAAGTGCTATAAATATTCATGTGTTGAATAAATATTTTTGATGATAAAAATATCATTTTTGTCAAATATATGAAGTGAATATGGTTTTGAAATCGAAGAATGGATTATGTTTATATATATATAAATATAATTAAAATATAGTGAATAACGAAGCTGCAGTTCGTGTTTTGAAACTGTGATTTCAAACGATTAGTGCGGGAGATCCGACCATCGGATTTTCCCGAAACTGAAACCGTTGGGTTCGCTTTGGAAATATCTTTCCAACGACACCCACTTTGTGAAGATCCAACGGTTGGATTGTCTGGAATGTTTAATTCAAATCTGAAGAAAAACAACGCCAGAATCGATTATATTTATATATATATATAAATATAATTAAATTAAATCGAATAACGACGCTGCAGTTCGTATTTTGAAATCGTAACTTCAAACGATTATACCAGGTGATCTGACCATCGGATTTTCCCAAAACTGAAACCATTGGATTCATTTTGAAAAGATCTTTCTAATGATATAAAATTTGTGAAGATCCAACGGTTAAATTTTCAGATATGTGTAAATCAAATCTGAAGAAAAACAACGCCACGGCCGCGTTATGGCCTGAAGCGTCGTTTGAGTGAATTGGCTATTTTTAAATAAATAAAAATAGCGATAAATCGTGATAAAATATTATAAACAATATGGAATGGAAATAAACTGAAATTGCTCTGTTTATGTGATATTTGATGGTTGAATGTGTTGGGCGTGAAAATTACATTAAAGAACAGAATTATTGATGTCGAATAATTTAACCATTGAAATGAATTGATTTAAAATTCTAAATATACGTGAATTATTTGAAAAGGCCGAGTTAATTCTCATTTCAAATAATTGATCGACGATTGAAAGTCGAAGATATGAAGACGGTGCAAGATCGATGGTCTTCACGTCTAATGGAGGGGTGCTACTGATGCTCATGATAAAAGTAGCTACCTTGAAGGGGCTGAAGTAGTAGCTGTCCGGACGTACTTGTTGATTGTACGGATATGCGAGGTATTGAGTGTCTCTGGTTTCGTTCAGACCGAGAACAAACTTGTAAATGGACTGTGTGTCTGACATTGGATTTTGTTCTGTGCTTAGTGATCTCTAATAAATATATATATCTGTTTGGCGGCGGAGAATTTATTCTCTTGCTTAACCCCCTTCTCTGAGACGTACGAGCTCAGAGGTTATATATTGATAGAAATCAGTCGCATGGAGTGAATTGCCTGTGTGGCATACCTAAGTGGAGGATGATCAAGGCTTTTGTTGAAAAGCAAAGTCTTGTAGTGGATGATCAAAGCATGGCCTGTGTGGTGTAGCTTTGTTTATAACGTTGATTCGCGAGCCTCAGACCCCGGTATGAACCAGAAACGGGAGAGGACCTCAGGGAGGGCATGTGTTTCTTTCTAGCTAGGGTGGTGTCAGTGACCTACCAGCCCTGACATTTATATTATTTTCACTTGTGTGGTTGTTGCTGTGGCGAGGCGCCTCGGATATATCAGTGACTGTGGAGCCGATGGAGTCATAGGATTCATTTACGCCCCAAAGGGCGGGGAAACGCAGTGTTCAGGCATTTTAATCCACATCGGTGGACCGGCCCTGACGATCCAAGGGTCGATGCGTTCAGATCCTGAGGCCCGAGCTAGAGAGTCTCGAATTCGGTAAGGACTATCTTTTGCCTTGGTTCATGACGGAAATCCAATTTCCAAATACGACATTGTGCAATTTTGATTGTATATATATATATATATATATATATATATATATATATATATATATACGGTGACATGATATATGGTAACCATGCCGTTTAAGATTGATAGTTATGATTGAAATTGTTTTTGAAACATATATACATTAGCAATAATATCAAATGATTTGTTTTGCTCGTATCAAGCATATTTTGGCCATTATAAGGTAAAACTCTATCCTCCGGTTTGTGTTGCATTGTGTGATGGGAACAGAGTCTTATAATGGCTTCATTTTTATAAAAAGCATTGCGATGTTTAAAAGATTTACTTGTTTAAAGCACTGGCAATCCAGTGGAGTAAACCCGTTCCGTGATAGTGGCGTGGTCCTGTGATTGGCCATATTATAAAATGTGTTAAGTAGATTTCTCATACCAGTCCCATGACTGACTCGTGGTTTGTTTCACTTGCAAACTCAGGTGCCCCTTTTTCTACACGGGCATCCTTGTATTCAGGTTTTAGCAGGCTCTTTCTGGATGGCTGGAGCTGAAGATGGATTCTATCATTTATCTCTTTTTATGCTGTTCAGCTCCTATTGTACATATTATGTTCTATTTTCCGCTGTAGACATTTATGTATAGCTGAACTATATTTGTACTAAGTATGATCCTATATACTGTGTAACTCTGATGATTATGTTTATCCGGTGTATTCTATTGTACATTATCTGGTGTATTTAATTATTTCTATTCTGCTATATCTATTTATGTGTTATATTCCAAACATTACCCTTGCCACAGCCTTATGGGGTTTGGGGTCGTCACATTCCCGGTACGCTATTTTTGTACGCACCGCAATGCCATTTTGGACACCAAATTACCCGATCTTCAAAAATAATAAACTATATACCTATCCTGACTCTAAACATCGATACGAACTCAACGGAACTGGTATTGTAGCTTAATTCAATCATTTGCTCAAGTCACACTCATATATCTCTCTATTAAATTAAATTAATTTAATTACGCGCTATAGAAATTGAATGGGCGTTTACAGCTACCGTGACCACATACGACATCGGTTTACCATGCAATTTAATACCGTGCAATAATTTAACGTTACGGTTCCAATGACACTAATTTCATCGAAAACGGAGTCCGTTTGCAAAATTGATATTTTAAAGGCCTATAATTTAAATAATGATTTTCATAGCGACTACTTTAAAATTTGATTTGACCATAATTAACAATCTATAACACGGAATCTGAATTTTTCTCTTTCATATGAAAAATATAATCATCACGATTCCAACGTTTCTTGTTTCATAGGAATCCGACTTATATTGGATTCTGAATATTCAGTTGAAGTTCGAAATTCCATATTACGAACTACAGCTCCATTTCGAGCTTGATTTATAATTATACAAATATATAATGTTCAAACTCCATTTAAATAACGAATTCAATATTAAAATCCTTAAATATTCCAAATAAAATATTTAAAATAATAAATTAAATTAAATATTTGACTGCTAAAAATGCGGGTCGTTACAACAAGTCTCCAAAGATACGAACACAAGAATCCATCCACCTCTGAACCTCTTCATCTGGATTAGTTCCTTTGAATAGCTTCTCTTCTACAGATGTATAATATTTGCACAGCTTCGCAAAATCCACAACCCTAGGCAATTGAACACCTACATCTACTGTGGCTGGCATCGGAGTGGGTTCCCTTTGCATGAATGCCTCCACCATGGCTTCAGACACGGCTGGGTAGTCTGGTGTGCCGCCATTACCCCCTCCAGGCATAGCCCCTTCCCTAGCAGTACGTCTTGAAGCATGTCGACTCATTCTAAATCTGCAATTTGGAATGATTAGCCACTTACAAGAAAAACTGCTAAAGAAGTACAAACGCTACTATACTATATAGTATACATTCAATTGAAATCTACAAATATGTCTCTTATACGTAATTACGTCATGGAACTTTGGCTAAAATCGTTAACCAGAGCTCTGATACCAAATGTGATGACCGCCCATAACCCCTGCACTAAACAAGAGGAATAATGCGCTGAAAGGTGTGCTAGGTAGCTGTGGACGATTATCATAGGTAAACAACAACATCGGAACCTGTCGTAACTCACATCGTAAAAATAAAATATAATAGAATATGTACAACAGGTATTAATAGTGAAGCAGAAAACACCAAACTTCCATAACAACTAGAAAGTAATATCCATACACGTGGATAACAACAATAGTGTTTATACAACTTTACCTCACTACAACACTCAGTGAAGAATAACAGACAGTGGAAATCCAAATACTATATAGGTAAGGTAATACGCTAACCTTCCGCTTGCCTCTAAACTACAACATCGTCCTCACTAAACTATCACCTGCTACCTAGTCTGGCCATCCACAACCGGATGAACAACCCAAGGTAATAAGAGGGAAACATAAAACCTTGAGTCAGACAACAGCCTTAGTAGGTGATAAAACAGATAACAAACATCATCAATAAAGTATATGAAAATGGATAGATATACATACTAATCTACTCATGACACCAGAAAAGAACTCAACCCTGTCTTCCCCACATTGGATAGTGATAGCTTTTACAACAACATTTCAACCATACATCCAGGGAAATCAGAACACCCATTCAATCGTGGCAAAACACTCATGTTATCCAAATTATATATCTTATGTAAACCATCCTAATCAAACTCAACATTCCTCATGCACAAGCCCCAGAGGCCTAAATGAGACGACCCGATTTCCCGTTCTCACGGAAACAAGGTTATCTTTGGAATATAACACAGAAACATATAATAGCAGAACAGAATTAAATAAGTACACCAGAATGAACAACAAAATATACTGGATAAAAGTAATCATCAGAGTTACACAGTATACAGGATCTTACTTAGTACAAATACAGTTCAGCTATACATAAATGTCTACAGCGGAAATAAACAAAATATGTACAATAGGAGCTGAACAGCATAAAAGGAAATAAATGATAGAATCCATCTTCAGCTCCAGCTATCCAGAAAGAACCAGCTAAACCTGAATACAAGGCTGCCCGTGTAGAAAAAGGGGCACCCGAGTTTGAGAGTGAAACAAACTACGAGTGAGTCATGGGACTGGTATGAGAAATCCACTCAACACATATATAATTGGCTAATCACAGGACCACGCCACTTTCGTGGAACGGGTTTACTCCATTGGATTGCCAGTGCTCTAAAACAAATCTTTCTTTTAAACATCGCTATGCTTTTTATAAAAATGAAGCCGTTATAAGACTCAGTTCCCATCACACAATGCAACGCAAACCGGAGGATAGAGTTTTTACCTTATAACGGCCAAAACATGCTTGATACGAATAAAACAAAGGCATTTGATATTATTACTAGTGTTTATATGTTTTGAAAACAATTTCAAATCATAACTATCAATCATAGACGACATGAGCGTCCCATGCCACTATGTCGCCAAATATATATACAATCGAAACCGCATCGTCACGTATTTGGAAATTGGATTTCCGTCATGAACCAAGGCAAAAGATAGTCCTTACCGAATTCGAGACAATCTAGCCCATGTCTCCGGAACAGCCGCAACTGCCCCTTGGATCGTCAGGGCCGGTCCACACGGAGTGGATTATAGTGCCTGAACAATACGTTCCTCCGCCCTTTGGGGCGTAAACGAGCCAACGAATGACTCCATCGGACCCGGATCGTCCGATCAAACCGAGGCGCCTCGCAACAGCAACAACCACATAGGTGAAAAGTATATAAATGTCAGGGCTGGTAGGTCACTGACACCACCCTAGCTAGAAAGAAACGCATGTCCTCCCTGATGTCCTCTCCCGTTTTAGGTTCATACCGAGGTGTGAGGCTCGCGAATTCACGTTATACACAAAGCTATGCCACACAGGCGGGGCTTTGATCATCACCACAAGACTTTGCTTTTCAACAGAAGTCCTGATCACTGCATCTTAGCATGCCACACAGGCAATTCATGCCATGCGACTGATGTCCATCGATATACAACCTCTAAGCTCGTGCGTCTCAGAGAAGGGCGTTAAGCAGAAGAATAAATTCTCCGCCGCCAAACAAATGTATATTTAACAGAGATCAATCAACACAGAATAAAATCCAATGTCGGACACACAGTCCATTTACAAGTCCGTTCTGGGTCTGAACGAAACCGGAGGCACTAAATACCTCGCAAACCCTTCGATCAACACGTACGTCTGAACGATCACCACTCATTATCCATATTTCGGGATGCCTCCCAATCAGGACCTCGGTTACCATCCAAACGAGGTGAAGATCTCCGGTCTTCGACCATCGTCTTCATCTTCGAATTTCAATCGTCGGTCGATTATTCGAAATGAGAATTAACTCGGCCTTTTCAAATAAATCACGTATATTTAGAAGTTCAAATCGATTTATTTCAATGGTTAAATTATTCGACAACACCAATTGTGTTCTTTAATGTAATTTTCACACCAAACACATTCAACCATCAAAAGCCACATAAATCAAGCAAATTCAGTTTATTTCCATTCCATATCGCTAACGATATTTTATAACTAGTTATCGCTATTTTTATTTATTTTAAAATAGCTATTATATTCAAAACGACGTTTCGGGCCATAACGTGGCCGTGGCGCTGTTTTTCTTCAGATTTGATTTACACATATCTGAAAATCTAACCGTTGGATCTTCACAAAATTTACATCATTAGAAAGGTCTTTTCAAAACGAATCCAACGGTTCCAGTTTCGGGAAAATCCGACGGTCGGATCTCCCGGTACAATCGTTTGAAATTTCGATTTCAAAATACGAACTGCAGCGTCGTTATTCGATTAAATATAATTATATTTATATATATAAATAAATATAATCGTTTCTGGCGCTGTTTTTCTTCAGAATTGAATTAAACATTCCAGACAATCCAACCGTTGGATTTTAACAAGGTTGGTGCCGTTGGAAAGATTATTCCAAGGCGAACCCGACGGTTGAGGTTTCGGGAAAATCCAACGGTCGGATTTCCCGTACTAGTTGTTTGAAAACACGGTTTCAAAACACGAACTGCACGGCTTCGTTTCGTTTTAATTTTATTTATATTTATATATTTATATAAATATAGTTCATTCAATGATTTCCATATCGTTTTCACTTCAAATATTTTTCTAACTCCTTAAATTTTGGAAAAATTTCGCCATAACCTCCCCTGCACCGGGAGCATCGGGAAATCGCAAATAGCGTTCCCGGTCCTTCTAATCTCAAAAAGAAAAAGAAGAAGCCAAGCGGCTAGCCAACAGGCTCAAAATCATCACCCAAACAAATCAGTAAATGTGTACCTATTTGTCGGGCACAAAATTTTATTCCTCTTCTCTAGCCCCTTTGCTATAACCTGTTCAATGAATATGCATGTACATATATATACAGTTCTTATCATTTATCAATTTCTATTCGACTTCATATTTGATTTCTATTTGGTTTAAAAACTCCATTCATTCTAATGTTACATAAATAGGTGCAAATCATTTCACTAGCTAATTAATGAATATTTCATCTCATATATGTTTATTTTGAACAAGTGGCTATTTTTAACACTTCACATTTCAACGATTTATGCATACAATAAAAATGTGATTTTTATTGTAAGACGATTCATTTCAAAACACTATTTTTCTATATAGTTCATATAGTCGATAAAAGGTGATTTTTATTATCAAACAATTTATTTCAAAATATGAATACCATTCAACACATGAATTTCTAAACAACGAATGAATATCAATTCAACACATGAATGTTTTCAATAGTTTTTATATATAGATAAAAATGTGATTTTTATTATCGAACAATTTATTTCAAAATATGAATACCATTCAACACATGAATTTCTAAACAACGAATGAATATCAATTCAACACATGAATGTTTTCAATAGTTTTTATATATAGATAAAAATGTGATTTTTATTATCGAACAATTTATTTCAAAATATGAATACCATTCAACACATGAATTTCTAAACAACGAATGAATATCAATTCAACACATGAATGTTTTCTATACAATGAATAAATATAGTTTAAGCATATGAAAATAATTCAAACACACAAATATTATTCAAAATTTCGGCAGCATAACGGCAGGGTAGTTACACCGGGACCGTCCCTAGTACGGCTCCTCGCTCTACCTTAAAACCTCGCGGTTTTTGACAATGGGGATCATGCATCTAGTTCGCACGCAGGCGGCATGTATATATTTATTTCATTTCCACAAACTAATCCTATGTGGTTTCAACCAAATATTTCACAACCACAAATGGGTATTTTTCAACCACAATCAACCAATATCAATCACAAACAATCCCAAACAATCATTCGCTATCAACCAATTTTCACAACAATTTCAATCAATAAATATCGTCCATGGTTTGTGGATGAGGGGCGTATATATATATATATATATATATATATATTTATATATAGCAATTCACTTTTACTTCAACATATATAATATTTTTAAATCAGAAATCTCACCAATAGCTATCCAACTGCACGACACTTCCTTTAGAGAAATCTTCGCCTTTTGTCGCTTTCGCCCGTATTCTCTACATATGTAAAAATCGAATTTTTACGATGTTATTCAATATATAAAAATCTGATTTTTACTTCGACTTTCAATATATAAAAATATGATTTTTACTTCGACTTTCAATATATAAAAAATCTGATTTTCTTTGCTTTTAAAATCAGTTTTTCCTTGCTTTTAAAATCAGTTTTTCCTTGCTTTTAAAATCAGTTTTTATCTTGCTTTTAAAATCAGTTTTTATCTTGCTTTTAAAATCAGTTTTTATCTTGCTTTTAAAAATTCAGTTTTTATAACTTTAAAAATCAGGTTTTAAAATTCTTTTAAAAGAAATCAGTTTTTACTTTCTTTACAAAAAATCCAGTTTTAAAAATTCTTTTATAAAAATCTGTTTTATACTTTTAAAACTTTCAGTTTTATACCTTTTTAAAAAAAACCAGTTTTATGCTTTTTAAAAATTTCAGTTTTAATCTTTTAACAAAATCAGTTTTTAAACTTTTAACCAAAATCAGTTTTTACTTGAAACATAAAACAGTTTTTAAACTTTTATAAAATCAGTTTTTCTTTTTTAAAAAAAACCAGTTTTTATCCTAAAAAAGAAAATCAGTTTTTATTTTTCTTAAAAATTCAATTTTTATTTTTCTTAAAACAAATCAGTTTTAAATTGCTTTTTAAAAATTCAGTTTTAAATTGTTTTTTAAAAATTCACTTTTATACTGCTTTTAAAAATCCACTTTAATCCCTTTTCAAAAATCAGTATTAAAACAAAAATAAACTAAATAAATAAAATGAAAGAAAACGTACTGAGGGGGGGGTTTCTCGCAGATCGACGGCGGCAAGGTGGCAAGGCGGCAAGGCGGCAAGGCTTCGAGGTGGCGGCAGGGTTCGTCGGCGTCGGGTCTCGAGGGGGCGGCGCTCGCTCGTGGGGTGGCGGTTTGTCGATCGGCTTTAGGGTTTTTTTTTCTCTTTTCGTTTTGAAATAAAAGTGAACGGGGGGCCAAGCAGAAGGAAAAAGGGGGAGATTATATTTTTTTTTATTATTTAATTATTTATTTTTGCAAAAAGGTTGACTTTTACATACGACCTCGAAACGAGGCCCACCGCCTGTCGTCCATAGCGTTTTACCCCCATTCCGAACACAATGGGATATGTATCGCAAGCCGATTTGATTGTTACAATCAGTTTCCTTTTGAATTTTCATTTAAATCACTATATTGAATTTTAAACGCACATTTCAAATTACCGGGGTCACATACTAACTAGAAAAATTCTAGAAAAATATTTTCTAGCTTCGTATTGACGATACGGTCACAAAACTAGTTTCGTCGAATTCTAAGACCGTTTGAAAAATGGCCAATTTCCAGTCGATTAAAATCAACGAAAACTGGTCAAATGCGTTTTCTTTTGCCACGCTCACATATTGATTCGAAAAATTATGAAATTTGAAATCTAGCAATAACTTGACACTGCGGACCCAACAAAAGTGGTTTCGTCGAAATCCGAGGTCATCTGCAAAATGTCCATTTTTAAGGGCCTGAATTCCATAGCGACTATTCAGAATTTTCAACTGGACATATCTTTTGATTCCCGCTATCAAATTTCGATTGGTCGGATTCGTTAGAAAGATATTATCATTTAGATCCAAATGTTTTTGGTTTCACTAAAATCCGGATTGTTTTGCACCCGGTATATTCAATTGAAGTTTGAAATCGAATTATCGAACTACCGCGCCATTTTCAATTCTATATATAATTATAATTAATTATATTCGTTTTCCATTGTCGATTCGAACTCAGTTTTCATCGCCATTATTTAAAATATTTATTTTAAATATTTAAAATCCATTATTTTAGCCAATTTAAAATTTTTAAATTGGTTCAGATTTTCTGGGTCGTTACACTAAACCAATATCAGATAAGCACCTAAGGAACATCCCCTTCGATGTTGGACAATCTACATGAGATGGTTCAAACAAAGCAACCAATCACCCATGATAGACTTCGACTATCATTGCCAATCCTTCTTCGAAACCATCGTTAATCGTATAACGACCAGCCTTGCCATATGTCAATGGCTAATGGTAACACCAGTTCCAGCATAAACTCCTTACGCCTTTCAGCGATACTATGAATGTCCAACCTTGACAACTAGGCCTTTCAATGATATGCTGGGTACTCGACCAGCTACCTTCCAGTCTTTTGGGTCCCCTAATTGTACCTTTGCTTTGAGCCTGCTAGAACTTATGACAACGATAACTTCTCGGCCTTCACATCTCTAGTCATCCAACCTTAACGACCTTTCATAACTCGGGCAACCTTCTCGAGTAACCATTACCCCCCTAACTCACAACCTTTGAGTTGTCACCTCATTCGATGTTCTACACCGATCAATGAACACATTTCAACACTTCGAACCTTCCTACTTGAATTTACTTCGAAGCCACACCATCACTAAGCCAAATTACATCACTGCGATGTAGCTAGGAGTCGGGGGGTTGCCCCCGAATTTTTTTAGGCCCTATTTATTTAAATCTGGGATGTACCCAAAAAATAAAATTTGTCAGAAATAACCCTATGCGACCGACCCATCCTCTTGGAGCCGACCGACCCAAAATAACAGAACGACTAGGCTTGACCGATCACCCTCCCTGTGTGCACGACCGAACTGGAGTGGCCGACCCAAGTGTGATCGACCCATCCCTTTTAGCTCGACCCACTCGCTTCACAACTCGACCGAACCAACCATTGCAGATCGACCCAACCACTTCGGACCGATCGACCCAACGCTTCGGAGCACGACTGACCAGATCCGCTCATATCAAAACAAAACAGGCTCGGCCAGCATAAACACGATCGACCCATTCCCAATATGCACGACCGTCCAGTATGAAGCCGACCGACCCAACCTTTTCTTGCTTCCCAAGCCACATTTCTGACCGATCCACTTTTGACCGACCGACCCAAATCATTATGGCCGACCCAATACCTAGACAGATCCTATTCACCTCTGAATTTGACCAAAACTTCACCAAACGACAAATTCGACGAAACCAACTCATCCAATTCATCAAATATAACCATAAACATGATATGAAATCAATATTAATCATGAAAACGACGATGTTCACCAAAATTATATAAATTTCACCAAAATCATGATAAATAAACATACGAACAAATCAATGGATCTAGCTTGCATAAACATACAAAAACGCATGGAAATTACCATTTAAAGTTGTTAGATTAGGTTGTATAGTGATTCATATGAAAATATAGTTACCATGATTGTAGACATAGGAGAAACACATGAAAATGATGAAATTAATTATTAAACATTCATATACTTGATTGAATCCATGCGAGAGATGCATATCACTCATCAATTCTCCAAATCAAAGCAAAAACGGGGAAACTAGATTTTGGATAGCGAAGATCTTGATCCAAATCCTTTGATTTGATGAAATCTCACTTCAAATGATGTAGATCTATCTTCAAATGGTGTAGATCTTGGATTCCCTTCCTTATATCTCGATTTTAATGGTGGAAAGGTGTTAGAGGAAGGAGGAACAGAAGGCCACCAAATGAGAGAATGTAGAAAGTAAACTATTCTCCATACCTCTCGCCACCTATTTATAGCTTCCACCAGCCCACTAATCGGCCTCCCCAAATCAGCCCATTATGGCTTATCAAACTGAACAACCAAATGTTAAACCTTAAATCAACGATTCCTCCCAAACCGTTGAACCAAATCTTTAACGTGACCACTCTATAGAAAGGGAAACATCATTTCCTTCCAATGGCATAGGTCTTAACACCTAATTCGACCTGAATCAAAAGTTATGTCATGTACAAGACTGATAAGGGCAAAATGGTCACATAAAAAATTGGTAAAAATTATGGACATGTCTCACATCCCCATAAACATAATATTAAAATATGAGAATGGTACAACCCTCAAGTAATAAAAGAAAAATATTTTACGTTCCTCCGATACGTAAAATGCGGGTTGTTACACATATAGAATGGATCTACCCGAGAAGATGTCGAGTGTGTATAATGTTTTCCATATGTCATTTCTCTCGAAGTGCGTGCACAATTCGAATGTGGTGGAACCTCCAGATCAGTACAAAGACCTAGAGGTCAAGTCCGTAGCTACGAAACCTCTAAGCCCTTCACGTTGTGCGGATTGACGCGAAACAGCTTAGGAGGAAGACAGTTAAGCTGGTCAAGGTGCAATAGAGTGAGGATAATGACGACTGTACGTGGGAAACAGAAGAGAAGATGAAGTCAATCCATCCAGAGCCCTTCGTTGATGTGACCCATAGATGTCTCGTCACTCTTACCCCATTGTAACTTGCACTAATGAGGTTGTTATCGTTATTAGAACTCCTCATTCTAGGATAGGGCTGCGGATGCATGGATTAATGGACACTAGTTTGGATGGTAGAATTGGTTGCTCATGGATGATAGGCATGCAAAATTGTTTTGGTTGCTTTTGCCTGTTGGGATTTCGAGGGCGAAATTCCTAAAAGGGGAGGAGAGAATGTAAGATCCCACATTTTACGTATCGTAGGATCGAAAAATATTTTTATTTTATTACCTAAGGGTTGGATCATTCTCATATTTTAATATATTGTTTATGTGGATGTGAGACATATACATAATTTTTACCAATTTTATTGTTGACCATTTTTTCCCTGTTAGTCTTATATACGACATACCTTTTGACTGGGATCGAATCAAGTGCTGAGGTCGGTTTCATTGGAAAGGAAATGGTGTTGGGAATTCCATAGAGTGATCACATGAAAGATTTGGTTCAGCGGCTTGGGTGGAATTGTAGTTTTTGTGTTTCACATTTTTTTGTCCAGGATTTTGAACCATTAGTAGGTTGATTTGGAGAGGCGCATTAGTGGGCTAGTGGGAGGCTATAAATAAGGGGTTAGATATATGGAGAGAGGGTTACTTTTCTTCATTCTCTCATTTGGTTCGTGCTCAATCAAATGCACCTTTCCACCATTAAAATTCTGAATCTACGAGTAGAGATTGAAGATCTACATCAAAGGGAGCTTGATCTACATCAAACGAAGATAGATCGCATCAAATCGAGAGGTTTTAAGATAGATCTTCGCTGTCAGGATTCATATTTCATCGGTTTTAGGCTAGACTAAAGATTTAGTGAGTGATATACATCTCTCACACGGATTCAATCAAGTATATGGGTTTTTTGATCTCATATTCATCGTTTCAAGTTGCTTTTACATAGATCTGATCGATGTAAGTACGGTTTCTAACTCAAATTACCATAGGATCTATTTAGCAACTTAAACCAGTAAGTTTTCTATGTTATTGTAATGAAAATCGTTGTTTGAATGATTTTTGTTTTGATGTGATTTGATGGTTGAAAACTTTGTTGAAAAGCATACGTTGAAGCAAAAATTATAGATCGAGCAAGAGCCATGATGGATCGGCGTAAAATTAAAATCTGGAAATCTATAGTGCTTGGGAAACAGTATAAAAAGTCATGAATTGAGCACAAATCCTAATATGGATCGATGACCAAAAAATGGTGGATCGCCGCGAAAAAATGATGGATTGAGCAAGTTTTGATGAATCAGCCAAAATCTGGAATCTACAGTGTTTGGGAAACGTTGTGGTAGGTGGGTGGATTGGCCACGATCCAGGCATGGACCTCGCATGCCAAAAAATGGGTGGATCGGCCTTGAAAACGTGATGGAACGTGACATTTTTCTTGGTTTGGCAAAGAGGATGGATCGCTGGCTTTAGATAACGTTTGGACAAATGCTGTAGAAAGGCACGGGTCGTGCAAATGACCCATAGGGGTGGGTGGATCGCCTAGAAGCTATGAAGTGTTCTAGAATAGCTATAAAAAGATGCTTTAAGTGTAAATGATCCATATGGATGGATGGATCGCCCAGAAGCAATAATGGAAATCCAGAAACGCTGTGAGAAGCTGTTTTGCTTAATTTTTCACACCAGAATGATTAAGGATTGAACCAGGAAATATAATAGCATTTCAGAAGCGCTGTAAAAGGCTGTTTTGACATTGTGGCCAGTTTTTCGGCGAAAAGGCTGGAAATGCTATGAAATGTAGTATCAACCAAACGAAGCTTTTTTTTAAGTCGACAATGGTTCTAGCTTCGACGTGAATTCGAGGAGAAATATATGAAGCATAGTGAAGTGTTCGTTGATCATTGTAATGCAACGGATGTGAAGACAACTCAAAAGTTGGGGGTTGATGGATAATGGTTGCTCGAGAAGGTTGCTTGAGCTAAGAACAGCCGTCAAGAAGGACGACTAGAGATATTGAAGGCTGAGAGATTATCATTGTCGTAGGTTGCGGATCGAGTACCCTGGACCCATTGGGGGGCCTATTTGTCTCTGGGAGGCACATGTACATTGGACTTGAAGTAGTCTGGCTAGAACCGGGGTTACCATTAGCCCTTAACATATGGCAAGGTTGGCCGTCATGGGTTGTTTGATCTTATATTCATCATTTCAAGTTGTTTTTAGATATATCTGATCGATGTTAGTAGGGTTTCTAACTCAAATTACCATAGATCTAATTAGCAACTTAAACCGGTAAGTTTTCTATATTATTGTAATGAAAATCGTAGTTTAAATGATTGTTGTTTTGATGTGATTTGTTGATGGTTGATGAAAAGCTTACGTTGAAGCAAAAATTATAGATCAAGTAAGAGCCATGATGGATCGATGTAAAATTAAAATCCGGAAATCTATAGCATTTGGGAAATGTTATAGAAAGTCATGAATCGAGCACAAATCCTAGTATGGATCGATGACCAAAAAATAGTGAATCGGGGCGAAAAAATGATGGATCGAGCAATTTTTGATGAATCCGGCACAATCTGGAATCTACATGTTTAGGAAACGTTGTGGTAAGTGGATGGATTGGCCACGATCCAGGTATGGACCTCGCATGCCAAAAAAAGGGTGGATCGGCCTTGAAAACGTGATGGAACGTGACATTTTTCTTGGTCTGGCAAAGAGGATGGATCGCTGGCTTTAGATAGTATTTGGACAAATGTTGTAGAAAGGCATGGATCATGCAAATGACCGATAGGGGTAGATGGATCGCCCAGAGGCTATGATAGTGCTCTAGAATAGCTATAAAAAGGTGTTTTAATTGCAAACGATCCATACGGGTGGATGGATCGCCCAGAAGCACTGATGGCGATCCAGAAACACTGTGAAAAGCTGTTTTGATGTTTTGCTTAATTTTTCACACCAGAATGATCTAGGATTGAACCAAAAAATATAATAGCATTTCAGAAGTGCTGCAAAAGGCTGTTTTGACATTGTGGCCAGTTTTTTAGTTAAAAAGCTGGAAATGGTATGAAATGCAGTATCGACCAAACAAAGCTTGTTTTTTAGTTGACGATGGTTCTAGCTTCAGTGCGAATTCAAGGAGGAATATATGAAGCATAGTGAAGTGTTCATTGATCGTTGTAATGCAACGAATGTGAAGACAACTCAAAGATTGTGGGTTGATGGATAATGGTTGCTCGAGAAGGTTGCTTGAGCTAAGAACAGCCGTCAAGAAGGATGATTAGAGATATTGAAGGCTGAGAGATTATCGTTGTCGTAGATTCTAGCGAACTTAAAGCAGGAGTACAATAGAGACGTCTAAAAGACAGAAAGGTTGCTAGTCGACTACTGTGGACCCATTGGATGGGCCTAGTTATCTCTGGGAGGCACATGTACGTTGGACTTGTAGTAGTCTGACTAGAATCGGGGTTACCATTAGCCCTTAACATATGGCAAGGTTGGCCGTCATGGATTGTTAGATCTCATATTCATCATTTCAAGTTGCTTTTACATATATCTGTTCAATGTAAGTATGGTTTCTAGCTCAAATTACCATAGGATCTAATTAGCAACTTAAACCGGTAAGTTTCTATGTTATTGTAATGAAAATCATTGTTTGAATGATTTTTGTTTTGATGTGATTTGTTGACGGTTGAAAAACATTGTTGAAAAGCATAGATTGAAGCAAAAATTATAGATCGAGCAAGAGCCATGATGGATCGGCATAAAATTATAATCTGGAAATCTATAGCGTTTGGGAAACGTTATATAAAGTCACGAATCGAGCACAAATCCTAGTATGGATCGATGACCAAAAAATAGTGAATCGGCACGGAAAAATGATGGATCGAGCAAGTTTTGATGAATCCGGCAAAATCTGGAATCTACATGTTTGGGAAACGTTGTGGCAGGTGGATGGATTGGCCACAATCCAGGTATGGACCTCGCATGCCAAAAAAAGGGTGGATCGGCCTTGAAAACGTGATGGAACGTGATATTTTTCTTAGTCTAGCAAAGAGGATGAATTGCTGGCTTTAGATAGCGTTTGGAAAAATGTTGTAGAAAGATATGGATCGTGCAAATGACCCATAGGAGTGGATGGATCGCCCAAAGCTATGATAGTGTTCTAGAATAGCTATAAAAAGGTTTTTTAAGTGCAAACGATCCATACGGGTGGATGGATCGCCCAGAAGCAATGATGGCGATCTAGAAACGCTGTGAAAAGCTGTTTTGATGTTTTGCATAATTGTTCACATTAGAATGATCTAGGATTGAGCCAGGAAATATAATATCATTTCAGAAGCGCTACAAAAGACTGTTTTGACATTGTGGCCAGTTTTTCAGCGAAAAGCTAGAAATGCTATGAAATGCAGTATCGATGAAACAAAGCTTATTTTTAAGTCCACGATGGTTCTAGCTTCGATGCAAATTCAAGGAGGAATATCTAAAGTATAGTGTAGTGTTCGTTGATCGTTGTGATGCAGTGAATGTGAAGACAACTCAAAGGTTGTGGGTTGATGGATAATGGTTGCTCAAGAAGGTTGCTTGAGCTAAGAGCAGCCGTCTAGAAGGACGACTAGAGATATTGAAGGATGAGAGATTATCGTTGTCGTAGGTTCTAGCAAACTTAAAGCAGGGGTATAATAGAGACGTCTAAAAGACCGGAAGGGTACTGGTCGAGTACCCTGGACCCATTGGATGGGACTAGTTGTCTTTGGAAGCCACATGTACGTTGGACTTGAAGTATTCTGGCTAGAACCGGGGTTACCATTAGCCCTTGACATATGGCAAGGTTGGTCGTCACACGATTAACGATGGTTTCGAAGCAGGATTTGGCAGTGATAGCCCGAGCCATAGATGTTTGTTTTCTTTGCTTGTACCTTCCTATGTAAATTTTTCGACGTCGAAGAAGATATCTCTTGGGTGCTTGTCTGATGTTGGTTTCGGGCTTCGGGGCTTGTGCTTAAGGGATGTTGATCTCAATTATGGCGTTTATGTGGGATTTAAACTAGTTGCTATGATTGCTACTGCTTGTACGCTTCTGCTTGTTGTAAAGGCTATCATTATCGGATGTGGGGAAGACAAGTTTGGGGTTTCTTCTTTGGTGATGTTGGTAGGTTTGGTTGGTTTATCTACCTATTCTCATATACTTCATTGATGATGTTAGATTGTCATTTTATCGCTCACTAAGACTGTTGTCTGACTCAAGGTTTTATGTTTCCTCTTTTTACCTTGGGTTGTTCATCTACGGTGTTGTGGATGGGCAAACCGAGTATCAGGTTGTAGATGGTAGATCTTAGTGGATGGAGCTATTAATCGAAGACGAGCTGGAGGCTTGCGTATTATTTTTACTACTATACATATTAGATGTTTTCGCTGTTATTCTATTTGATGCATTCTCCGAGGGTTATGTAGTAAGGCTTCATGTACAGACTTCTAAAGTTGTATGGATATTTTCAGGATGATATGGAAGTTTATTTTTCTGCTATGTGATGCTTCACTATTTCTACCTGTTGTATATGTTCTATTATATTTTATCCTTGCACTGTGAGTTTTACGACAGGTTCTGCGTATGTTTACCTACCTTGTTGATCATCCATGCTTGCCTAACACACCTTTCAGTGTATTCTTCTTCTTGTTAAGTGCAGGGGTTATGGACGGTCATCACAAAAATTATCAAATAACTTAACATGCATACAATATTCACAGAAAATCAGTTTACGAGTCAAATTCTCAAACACAAAAATTCACAAACAAAAGGTGAAATATGCAATCTAAACATTGTAAGAACATATGGTGAGCTATTGAAATCAAATTTTGTGTTTGTTAACATTTATGGCCAAAAATTATGATTTTTTCCGTCATTCCATCCTAAAATCATAAATATGCATCTTAAACATCACATTAGAAGTTAATTTGATTGTTGTTATAGTAAATTTGGTCTAGCAATTAGTAGTTTGTTAGATGCATGTTAAACGTCACATTAAAAGAACAATAACCATCACATACGTATACTGAAGGACAAAACTGAACGTTAGGGCTACATTGGGGTGCATTTTCCACAGTGTTTGTCAAATGCTAGGGTTTCCCTGCTTATTGGTATGTTTTTGTTGTGTGATCATTTTTTTTCAAGGTATTGATTTTATTCGATTGGTACAAAAATGCTAAGTTAAATTTTTTATCGTTTTGATTGGTACACAAGTATATGTTGAAACTTAATTTCCATTGCAGTTCAATAAACAGTATAAGCAAAAAAACCATAAACATACCTTAGACTCCAAACTTAATTTCTCCTTAACAAACTTTCTCCACTCATTCATGTTTTTTATATTGTAAGGCTATAAACCAAGTCTTCCCTTTTCTATCGTTGCATTAACTATTTTTCGGACAAATTTTGTTTTTGAGGATCTCCAAACAGTTCCTATTTGTTGAAATATGGTATTTTTTGGCCATTCTTCTAATTTGAATCTAGCCGGCAAGTAAAAAAATAATAGTATGACCACGAGTAAACAATATGGTCAGAAAAAATGACATTGACTCATTGTTGAAATATGCTACAAATCCTATAATACATTAATCACGCCATGATAGGGATTCTGCTTTTTATGATTTCATTATATGACAAAAATGGTAATCTCTTATACCTGAATTGATGCCACAATACAACTTTCAATTCATCACCTAGCGATCTCAAATCGTTAAGTGTGACAGAACATGCTCTCGTACAAGCAGCCTAAGAAAAGAAGATAAATATACCTAGCCATCTCCTACGAATATGGCTACCTCATTGATTTCAACTTCAATTCGACTCTCAGGACTTAAATGGTTTTTTTTTCTCTTGTTGAAACTATAGGACGTATTTTTACATCTGTATTTGCAGTTTTAACTTTATTTGGGCTATTGATTTCCACCTCGGCACCAACATTTTCTTCACAAGCTATTTCAACTTCTTCATGCATTTCATTTTCTTCATGGGCCATTTTAATTTCCTCATGTATTTCAATTTGTTCACTAGGCATTTCATTTTCTACACATGGCATTTGTATTGTCTCGTGCTGTAATTCTTGTTCCTTTTTTATTACGTCGCTTGCTTCAATGGTTAGTTTGATATATTTAACTTTTGGTTTATACTTTTTGGATTTCTCTTTCTTTAATTGTTGGCGAGTACGTACTAAACTTATATACATACCCTTTTGCTGTGAAAATATATATTAACACAACAAAAAAACTAGATAAACAAAGTATATGCCACTAAGTTAAAAATGTAAAACCGACAAACAATGCACATATATAAAAAATGAAAACATTTCAAGTGGTGGCTACTTGCATATAACAAGAAAGATCAATACAATGAATTGTCATAGACATGCCATACTGTGGACTTTGAGAGAGAAATTGAAATGTGTACATTAGTCATTTATTAGAAGGCATGAAGCTTCTACGAAAGCATGGAAAGGTTCCCATGAGAATTTCAGACTTAGGTTGCTGCTAATATTAGGCAACATAAATTTGTGTGATTATACAAGTGGTACGAAGTATGAACTTGATATATTACAATTATGAAATGGAAGATGTATACAAAAGTAATGTAAACTTGTGAGATATTTGCATCTGTCAATATTTTTTTAAAATGACATGTACTTTCAATATTTTATAATGATATTGTCAGTGTTTTCAATCAAGTTAATTGATTCAATTAACATTAATTTAGTTTAATCAAATAATTACAAGTACATTTCTTACTGAATTGAATGAACTAAGTTGATGTTGACAATTTCACATGAAAATAAAAAAATTCTTATCATTGAAGCATCATTATTAATTGTTAACAATTAATATGAATATTCCACTAGTAAATCACTGATATCAAATAAGTCAACCAAAAAAAAAAAAAAAATCGAGCTAAAACCCTTTCACTTAAATCAATATCTTATGATTTTGATATCATAACTAAATGTTTCAAATGTACACGTCAATCGGTTTTTGAGTGAATGGTTTTAGGTGAATAAAATAGTTTAGATAAAGGGAAACATGAAAATGATAACGAACAAACCATATAGGAATTTAGCTACAATTGCTTCAAAATATGCCTTGCGTAAAAAAGTAGGCTTGAACAACATTAGCCTCACATGAAATAGTTTTTGAGAAACGTGAAATGCATGCATGTCGTGGAGTAAAGTACAACACTGAAGAAATATTGTGTTATATATTGGTGTTTTCCATATGTCTCAACATTAGGATGCACATCGTCATATTAATAGGCAATTTCTAATATTGTAGAGTCTGTAGACCATGGTTCAATAAAAAATGAAGATATACGGATTAGTGTTTGATGCAGTCTCTGAGAGAATACGATTCTTTTGGAAAAGAAGCAAAAAATGTAATCGATTCGAGTCACTCAATCAGTGTTGGGATGGCATAAAAATAATCCTTTTATAGCTACCCTTGCTTGTATAGTTGGAATCTTGTAATATCCTAGTTTTCCCTTTTCCTCTCATCCTTTGCTTAAATAGCATTAAACTGTTGTAGCCATCAAATTCTTTGCAAGATAATAAAATAACCTCTTTTTCGTGCTATTTGGTATCGTTATTCCCATGATGATACTACTTGTCTAAATGTAGACAACTCCTTGAGTACAAGTCATTAAATATATGAATTTACAGCGGCTAATAGTGTCATTGGATATACCATTGCTCGTACAATATGTACGCATAAGAATAAGACCTGCTTAGAGATGAACTTATAAAACGAAATAAAAAGGTGAGACAACAGGCCAAATAAACCATAATTTAATAATAACTTGCATATTATTAAAACGAAATAACCAAGGCGAAATATACAAGTTTAATTTACTGATGTTGCGGAACAAGACATGAATTACATGGAAAATTTGACAAAGCATATTTGCATGCATGCATGCAAAGCTTACATTTCCAAAAAGGAAGAAGAAGATTATGAAAGGTAGTAATAAAAAAATATGGCTTTGAGGAGTATTCCCAAAACAATAAACCTTCTTTAGTTCAAATTTTTTTCATTTAAAAACCCGATTTATAAAACATAACCAAGTGACTTAACTCTTAACTGAAAGAAAAACTATGAATTGTTGCATTACAAGTAAACTTTCACAAATATACATAATGAAAAGTCAAAATTCTTAAGGTCTTATAATGACCACTATTAAATGTTTGCAACAAAAAATAGCAATTTTTGAACTGATTAAAAGAAAGATGAATAAATCAAAAGGAAGGGGAAAAAACAAGTGGTAATATATCGTTCATAATGAGACAGTGCACCTCATGAATGTTTCAATAAGAGTGGACATTATAAGCTGCATTGTCTCCTTATGAACGATAAATTACCAATTGTTTCATTCATGAGGTGCATTGTTTCATTATAAACTATAAATTACCACTTGTTTTTTCCTTTCCTTTTGATTTATTCATCTTTCTTTTAATCACCAATCATTGCTATTTTTGTTGCAAACATTTAATAGTGGACCTTATAAGCTCTTTAGAATTTTGACTTTTCATGATGCAGATTTGTGGAAGTTTACTTGTAATACAGCAATTCATAGTCATTCTTTCAGTTAAGAGTCAAGTCACTTGGTTACGAGTTTTTAAATAAAAACAAATTGAACTAAAAGAAGGTAGATTATTTTGTTAGTACTCCTCAAAATCGTAACTTCTGATTATCTACCTATCATAATCTTCTTCTTCCTTTTACGAAAAGTAAGCTTTGAATTGCTGAAAGAAAGACTATTTTATCAATTTTATTTCATTTAAAATCTCGTAACCAAGTGGCTTGACTCTTAACTGAAAGAAAGATGAATTGCTGCATTACAAGTAAACTTTCACAAATCTGCATAATGAAAAGTAGAAATTCAAAAGAGCTTATAATGTCCACTATTAAATGTTTGCAACAAAAATAGCAATGATTGAACTGATTAAAGGAAAGATGAATAAATCAAAAGGAAGGGGAAAAACAAGTGGTAATTTATCGTTCATAATGAAACAATGCACCTCATGAATGAAACAAGTGGTAATTTATCATTCATAATGAGACAATGCACCTTATAATGTCCACTCTTATTGAAACATTCAAGAGGTGCACTGTCTCATTATGAACGATATATTACCACTTGTTTTTCCCCTTCCTTTTGATTTATTCATCTTTCTTTTAATCAGTTCAATAATTGCTATTTTTTGTTGCAAACATTTAATAGTGGTCATTATAAGACCTTAATAATTTTGACTTTTCGTTATGTATATTTGTGAAAGTTTACTTGTAATCAACAATTCATAGTTTTTCTTTCAGTTAAGAGTTAAGTCACTTGGTTATGTTTTATAAATCGGGTTTTTAAATGATAAAAAATTGAACTAAAGAAGGTTGATTGTTTTGGGAATACTCCTCAAAGCCGTATTCGTTTATTACTACTTGTCATAATCTTCTTCTTCCTTTTTGGAAAAGTAAGCTTTGCATGCATGCATGCAAATATGCTTTCTCAAATTTTCCATGCAAGTCATGTCTTTTAGCAAATATGTTTTCCATGCAAAATCTAGGTTGTTACAGTAAGCAAGGTGATTGTGGAGCGGATGACAACCTCACTTACTACCAACTACACATTCCTTACAACTGTAATGCAAGTCATTCAGATCAGTCAGAATTCTAGAGTTACTGTAGGTATCGGGAAAAGGGTAGATCCGCAACCAATAAAAGAAGATGGAGAGGTTAAATTCGCTTCTAAAAATGCAGTCTCCCTCTTTCTTGTTGCGGTGATATCTTGCGCAGCGCCATTTCATTTTCGTTCCGATGGTAACGAGATGACTGCAAAATTTGATAAACTTGAGGAGAAGTAGGCTATAAAATTTGCAAAACTTAAGGAAAAGTAGGCTGCAAAATTTGCAAAACTTGAGAAGAAGACCAGAAACCAAATCGCTAACCAGGATAAGCAGCTTGCAAACCATGTTATGCAGCTTGCTAACCAGAACAAAAGGTCTCAAAACTACTAGGAGAGTTTACACAACAGAGTGCAGAGATAGCTAGTTTATCAGAAAAGCTAAGGAAGAAGGAAGGATGGTACTTATTTGGCCATTTCAAAATCTGGTAGAAGAAGTGCTTAACAGTAGTTATTTCTATCAATTACACGCAAATGAGTGACGAACGTTTAATTTTATTTTGGTATTAATCCTTTAATGCGTGGGAAATGTTATCTACTCGTTTGAATACCATTTGAATCCACACTTATATCTTACAAAAAAAAAAGGAATTCTTAACTGAGAATTGAAAAGGTGGAAAATACTTTGTTGATAATCTAAGCGACTTTAAAGGTATAAACTTTTGAACCCACACTAAATAAAAGTTTAATGATGGGAAATGCAATAACTTCTTGAGGATGCTGGAGGAGAAATAAAGTTTAATCATTGTCTTTAAAGAGAATCATCTCTGATTAAACTACAGTTACTTCTTTGGATAATTTGTATGATTTGTTTCATTTCACTAACAAGAAATGAATTAAGAAATAAAATTAAATAATGTTAAACAGATTTTCAATTAAGTATAAAACATTGTTTTTAAAAGAGAATCAATATTTTTGATTCAATTATTGTTTTTAAAAGAGAATCAGTAGCTGAACTAATCTAAAAAATGTTGATTTAAGAAAAGAACATGTAGTACAAATCTATATATAATCAAGTTTGAAATTTTTTTCTAACTTAAGTAACAAGATCATTGGTTATAAATAACCAAAAAAAGCCAAAAGGGTTTAAGTGGGTAATACGGAATCTTATAAGGGATTTCTATGAAAACACCATTCTTTAAAGGAATTTTTGTTTTCTTTCAAGAATGTTTCTTTTGAACTTAGTAGATGACGTTTTAGAATCATTTTGGAGCATATTTCATCTTGTACTTTTGAGCACTATCTGATAGAGATTAAAGTCGTGTTTCTCAATGGAGACATTGATGAAACTACTTAAGAAATCAACTTATGGATTATCTTTTGTATTTACAATTCAAATACACCATTATTGTTCATGGGATGATATTTGGATTATTACAAAAGAATTAGGAAGATAAGTGCTTAAAAGGTTTGGTATGTAAACTGCGATTCGGTTGATTCTTTTTCTTCTTCTACCAAAACTGATAAGTGCTACCATCCTTAAAACTAAAGAAATGCATGTGATTCCTCATGCATTTGCAGTGCGGATTTTAATGCATACTTTGGTATATACACATATGGGTATATTTGGCATAGATATTGAAAGTGGATCACCTGTTAGTAACCAAATGATTATGAAGTATCTTTAAGGAATAAAATAAAAAAGGTTATATGCTCATAGATAAAAGATCGAATTGGTTGGAGATCATAGAGAATTACGATTCGAATAATCTTTGGTTGTCATTGCTACAAAAGATCCACTTAAGATAATGGTAATATAGAGTGGAACTATATAAGGAAAGTGTCATGAAAACACTTACAGCTTCCACTACTATGAAAATACTGTTTATGTTTAATTACAAGACATCCAACTATGGAAAATAATTGTAAAATTATGTCACAAGACTGTGGGTTGTTAATAAAGAATTGAAAGACCATTAAAGTAACATTTTGACAGTAAAGAATATATTATTTTCTAATAAGGGAAGAGAACAAAATTGATTATAATTCATAGAGCATACTTTGACAAGCTCCATTATAGTGGATCCGCTTACCAAAAGATTATCACTTATGGTTATTTCATGAGCATGTAGCACAATCAGTGTAATTCTTTTTGTAAGGATATTTTGGTTCAAGGGGAGTTTGTATATGGTATTGTCGTATGACTCATTGCTCTATGCTTCAGTTACACACAAGCGCGCTCGTGCGCACGCGCACACACACACACACACACACACACACACACATATATATATATATATATTAAGTTTCTTTTCTGATCATAAATAAAGTAACAAAGTATTGTTTGCATTCTAGGTTGTTCAAATATTGAACATTTTGATCTCACTAAAGTTGGACAAGTTGGGAATAGACATGTAATGATCACATCTCATGTCAATTTCCATGCTACGCACCCATGATTGATCTATGTCATTTGATTTTGTTGGTATATGTGACCATTGATGGGTTTAGTTACATTAAAGATAACGAAAGCCGCTTTGATAATCCTTTGTCAGCGTGGTTAATGTAAGAGACTGTTTAAGAAAACGCCTTATGGCATTAATAGCAGAATTTAGAGCTCATAAAGTTAAACACATTTAAGGTTATTAAATATGTGGCCCAGGGGGAGATTGTTAGAATATTTCAATTATGTGGGCCACACATTTAAATATATTGTGTAACGCTATTTAGGTGTGAATGCCAATTAAAGTGGTCAAATAGAGTAATGATATTTATTGGCATAAATATTCGACTATTATGGAAGGAATGCGTAGAGACTGAATTTTTTTCCAGGTTATTGAAGGGCCGAACTGAAAATATTACACTGTTATAAATTAGGGCCCCAAGTTACACAAGTTTTCAGCGTATTCTCTTTACCCCCTCTGAAGAAATACATTTACATATGAACTTGTGTCAATTTGGAAGATCCAAAACCAAGTTGATCCTCTTTAACAAACACTAATGGATTCAGTTTATGAAAGCAGTAACAATCGATTCAGATCTAAAGCTTGTGTTAGGTTTGATAATCAAAACCATGTCTTAATTAGGCTAATCCTCTCTTTGTAAACATTTGTGGATTCAGGAATGGCCTCCGCCAATTCATTTTACTTTCTTTGATTTCTACTCAATTAAATCATTATGGGTCATCTATTCAAATATGGAATTTCATGATTGGTCAATCATAAAGTATATAGAAATTCCAACAAGTGGTATCGAGCCACCCATTATTGATTTTATTGGGAAAAATACCTTTTTATTGAAGATTTTGATTTGATTTAGTACCATTCCTTTTTTTTGGTATTGAAAATTAAAGGCTGGCTTATGAAAAAAAATTGGTTTCGAAAGACAGATCTAAATGATTAAAATTTTATAGTCATTAAATTTTTAGAAAATAATTTGAATCGCTCTAAATTTGGAAAACAACTTTTGTTAGTCGTAACATCACAAGTTATTGCATATTTTTCTGAATTACTTATGAATCTCAATATGAAAGAACATTTTGAATATGTTATGAACAATTGTTTTCCTCTATTATTTATTGATGGTATATAATGGTTTAAATAATCTAGAATCATTTATGCAAGGAAATATGAATCTGGCTCCTTGATTTAATTAATTTGGACTTACAGTTATATATATGGTATTTGGGGCATTTTAGAAATTTTTAATCAAGTTGCTCCTTTCAAGATATTTATGCACGCTTAGATCTAAGATGAAATGATTTTGTTTCATTGTTTTATATATATTTGCAATTAAACCAATTTGCTATAATATTGGTTTACTTTTCTTAGTCACATAATGGTCCATTGCATTTATTTTTTGTTATAAATGCATTAATTGTGGTTGTTATGATAATATCATAAATGCATTAAATGCTTTGGTTATGAAAATTAAATAATTCAGCTTGTTTCTATTAGGAATAAGAAAAGACATTTTTTAATGCATTTATGTTTAATAGATACATATATTTTATATGCATGGTGCATGTAAAAGATATGTTGCACTTTCATTTTCAGTCCGCACAAAATAAAAGGAGCAATAGTTTGCATGTTTGTCTAAACTGCATCATTTATGGCTTAGTTATGTATTCCAATTATAAACCAAAGGAAAAATGACATATTGGCATTTTATGTAGCTATACTGTGGTCAAATATACATCATAACTATTATTATGTTCGTTATGTTATTTAACACGACATTTGCTGTGTCATTTATATGTAATTTTTATGTCGCATTAATTCTGGCATTAATTTATGACATTTCTTATGTAATTTATTTATGATGAATTGTATCATATTTATTAAGGGAATGACATGAATATAGCCACATACCTAAAGAAAATGATTAAAATAGTTATGAATAACACATTTGATGCTACAGCAAGAGTTTTGCTCTGGAATTTTTAACTCTTACATGGATGTATAACATTTTTTAAGTGTTTTATGGAACTTAAGGCGCACTGTACAAATAGTAAGAAATAAATTCAAATATAATTTTGGTGTCTCTTTATAACTATAAATATCTTACATTCATAGTGATCTGGTTGGAATAACATGTCACCAAAGTGACATCTCTTATTTTGGTTGTTCATGAAAAGTGTTTGATATTTGTGTGTAGTTATTCATGCGAATATTAGTCGGCCCAAAGGAAGGCTTATGTTTGGCTGAATCAATTACACATGTGTGATGATAAATATGTGAAAATTATAAAAAAAATTGAGTGAATAATTAATCGACCCAAAGGAAGATTATTATTTGACTTGAATTTATTGTCAGTATTTGATTGTTACAACAAGAGTACCACTTACAGTTGATATTACTATCCAAAGACTTGATATCAATGTGTACTAGGTATCTTGATAAGAGACTAACCAACTATTTGAATTTACTATGGCTGAAATTTGGCTATGGGCATATAAGGTCAAGCTTTGATTTTTGTAACGAAAAGGAATTTCGCTCGATCCGAATCAGTCGCTAAACCGATCTAGACCGTTTGAAACGCCTGATTGTTTTGAGAACACGACAAAATAGAACGCACACGGGAGAACATTTCATTGTATATTACAACAATTCCATCAGAATACAATAATATACAGAGTATAAGTGAATAAATATTACACAGAAATATCAGAGATTTAAAATACATTTAAATACATAGCAGTGAAAAATAATACAAGACACAACTAGAAGAGATATAAGGATACAAAGCTTTCCGGATATCATTCCAGCTGTAAACCAGGATCCTGTGAATATAAATCTACAAAACCAAACTACTAGCTGCCCGTGTCAAAATAAGGGCACCCAGAGTTTAGGTTAAAACAATAAACTCCAGGTCAGTCATGGGACTAGTGTGAGAACTAAAACGGTTATAAATCTTTATTTTAAAGTCAGGTAAAACAAGGGACCACGCCGTATAACACGGAACGGGTTCCTCCCAAGAATACCAGTGCATAAAACAAACAACGCAATGCTAAATAAAGAAAAATGAAGCTATTATAAGACCCAGGTCCCATCACACAATGCAACGCAAGCCGGAGGATAGGGTTTTTACCTTATAATAGCCAAAGCATGCTTGATACGTTTAAAACAAATCATTTGATACTATTATAAGTGTATAGTGTATAAAACAACTTCAAATCATAAGTATCAATCATAGGCGACATGAGCGTCCCATGCCACTATGTCGCCATATATAGGTTTACTAATAAAACCGCAAATGTCACGTATTTGGAAATTGGATTTCCATCTATGAACCGAGGCCAGGGATCGTCCTCTACCGATTCGAGACTCTCTAGCCCGAGCCTCAGGCAAGCACGCAGGCAAACCTTGGAGCGACAGGGTCGGTCCACCGATGTGGATTATTATGCCTGAACACTATGTTTCCCTGCCCTATGGGGCGTAAATGAGCCAACGAATGACTCTATTGGACCCGGATCGTCCGATCTAACCGAGGCGCCTCGCAACAGCAACAACCACACAGGTGAAAAGTATATAAATGTCAGGGCTGGTAGGTCACTGACACCACCCTAGCTAGAAGGAAACGCATGCCCTCCCTGAGGTCCTCTCCCGTTTCTGGTTCACAACCGGGGTGTGAGGCTCGCAAATTCACGTTACACAAAGCTATGCCACACAGGCGGTGCTTTGATCATCAACCACAAGACTTTGCTTTTCAACAGAAGCCTTGATCATTTGCCACTTAGGCATGCCACACAGGCAATTCACTCTATGCGTTTGATATCCATCAGTATATAACCCCTGAGCTCGTACGTACCAGAGAAGGGCGTTAAGCAAGAGAATAAATTCTCCGCCGCCAAACAGATATATATTTAATAGAAATCAATCACACAGACTAAAATCCAATGTCAGACACACAGTCCATTTACAAGTCCGTTCTGGGTCTGAACGAAACCGGAGGCACCTAGTACCCCGCATATCCATCGATCTCCAAGTACGTCTGGACGATCACCAACTGTTTCCATCTTCTTGGGTGTACAGCCCAATCAAGATCATCAGTAATCACCCAAACGGCGTGAAGACCTCCGGTCTTCGACCACCGTCTTCATCTTCGACACCACGTCGAATCAGTTATTCAGAATGGGATAAACCCGGTCTTTCTGAATAACTCGCGTATATAATAAATAAGTGTTACACAAACGCAACATACGCCTTATTCCAATTCAGAATATTCTTTTATTCAAATATTCCTATACTTTGGGAAAGTTCCCATTAATTTTATCAAAGATAAATTCTTTAAATTTATTCCTTAATCTCCTTTGAATATCAATTCAAACTAGTCGGGATTAGCGAACCACACCGAAGTAATCATTTATTTTATTTCCCAATCCCAACCTATTCATCCCATGAAGTAAAACTGGTAATACTTCATATCTAACACCACAGTGTTATCGGTAAATTCAATTACCATTTCACGTTCAAATCTAATTAAAGATTTAACTATAGCCTGGAGCAAAACTGGTGATACTCCATTCTCGATCTTTTCAATCTAATTAAAGATTCATTAAAACTCCACTTAGTTTTGATCTTTAACTGGGTTAAACAATCAGTGTCAGTTTAAAACACAGTTCACGATAAACCCAAAAACACATTCATTAATTATCGGGTTAAAGAACAAGTGTTATTTAAAACACTGTTCACAATAAACCAAAAAATCAATTCTAGTTCAATTCCAATTAAATATTATTTAATTGGTACACTTCATTAAATCTAAATAAAAAGATTTAATCTTTTCTCAACTGGGTTCAAGAACAGTGTTAATAAAGACACCATTCACGACAAACCCAAATCACATTTGATATTAAATATGAGGCTCTGAATAGAAAATATATCGGTTTATATTCAATATCAAATTCTACGACCAACAAATACCGTACTGGAAATAACGATATATATACATATCTTTCAAATTTCCATAACAACATCTGTATGATCACGAAATCCAACATCGAAATATTCCAAAGACAATTTCGATTCAAATCCATTCCAATTCAATTATTGAAAATTCTGGTTATATTTCAAAACCATTTCAAACTCACTTTAATTATTTTAAAAATAAATAAATTACTATTCTAGTTCAAAACTAGTTCATTTCGATAAAAATCTATATTTATCTTTTCAAATATGGAGTTTTTCATCCCAATTCTTCCCAAATCATTTCTTATGATTTTACACAAATTATTACTATTTTTAATAATTTTATCAAGGCCCGTACAGTCGATTTCCATCAACGGCCATCGAACTGCACTTACAGCAACCTTTTTCAAATTTGATTTGGACATAATTCCAAATCCAACCGTTAGATTTCTAATTTCACACATTCGTTAGAAAGCTCTTTTCGATACGAACCCAACGGTTCCGGTTTTAGGAGAATCCGACGGTCGGATCTCCCGCAATATCCATTCGAAGTCAATGGTCGAAATTCGCGAACTGCCGTGGCGCGGCGCGTTCTATTCAGGCCGTTATATTATATATATAATATATATATATAATATATACTTCGTTGATTTCAATTCAAAACGTGCTTTATAAATCGTTTTAAATTCATTTTCAAAACGGTTTCAACTTCATATTCAATTTCAAATCAAAATTGAATATTCCAATATAAATTCGTTTTAAATTCATTTCAAATCGATTTCAATTCAATTTCAATTCGAATTCATTTATATTCAATTTCAATTCGAATTCATTTATATTCAATTTCAATTCGAAATCATTTATATTCAATTTCAATTCGAATTCATTTATATTCAATTTCAATTCGATTTCATTTCTATTCAATTTCAATTTGAATTTCAATTCTTTTCAAAAAATCAGATTTTGAAATCACTTTCGATATTCATTATAAAGTGAATAAAATCGATATAAATATCGTTCACATCAAAATGGCGTAAATCTAATCAACACGGCTTCATATATTCATATTTTCAAATATTCTATTTCGAATAATTCTATTTCAAATATTTCTATTCAAATATTTCTTTTTCAAATATTTCTATTTCTAAACCGGAATGAGGCCCAATCAATTACCATATAATGTTAATTATATGGATTTTCTAGAACACATGTATACAATAACAACGATGAATAATCAACCATCATCCAAAGTGCATTCTACATTGTATAAGCATCAAATATAAATATTCAACGCTTATAACAGTCTGTCAATCAATCGATCGACATACAACTAAACAATCGGGATTAGTGTACGTCAAATATTATCCCAATACCCGTGTGGGGTTTCAAACAACCAAACACAGATTTTATTTTTGTAGTTGGGCGATGTGTAAAATTTATCGTCCCAATCAATATCAGTCAAATGTGTGTATATAAACAAATCGTCCGATCTGTTTATTTTTATTTCATTTCATATACACGTTAAAAATTCTATTTTTAACTATAAAATATTTTCCACTATAAAATATTTTATCTCATCTATATAAATATTTTATTTCATTTCACATCACACAATCAACTACACATCAAAATCAAACAAACAAGCATACAAGCCGTCCATGGTCTGTGGACGACGGGTGTCGGGTGCTACTAAACACCGTCTGCATCCTAGTATATATTTTTAACTAGAAAAATTAAATAAAAGGTGAGAAGTTCTCACCGAATAGCTAAACCAAACGCCTCGACTCTTCTTAGGTAGGAAATCTTCGTCGTTGTTTGCCTTTCGTCCATTTCACTGTCCGTAGCCACTACATAAATAAAAATCACATTTTTATTTGTTCATTTTCAATTTAAAAATCATATTTTCCTTAACCATTCTAATGGTCAAAATCGTCTTTTTACTTTGCTATATATACGATAAAAATTCTATTTTTATAAATCTACTTCATAATAAAAATTCCATTTTTATTTTGAAGCTATTCAACTAAAAATTACCCTTTTTATTTCAACGCTATTCGAATAAAAATCACATTTTTATTCGGCTCTTTTATATATAAAAATTCTATTTTTCCTTTGCTATATGAATGTATAAAAATTGAATTTTTACTTCGCTATTGAATATATAAAAATCGAATTTTTACTTCGCTATTGAATATATAAAAATCGAATTTTTACTTCGCTATTGAATATATAAAAATCGAATTTTTACTTCGCTATTGAATTTATAAAAATCGAATTTTTACTTCGCTATTGAATATATAAAAATCGAATTTTTTACTTCGCTATTGAATATATAAAAATCGAATTTTTAATTCGCTATTGAATATATAAAAATCGAATTTTGATTATCTACTTTATATAAAAATTTCGCCTTTTCCTATTGTTATAAAGGTATCGCCTTTTCATGTATAAAGACCTCATCTTTTCATGTACAAAGATCTCGTCTTTTAAACTATAAAAATTAATTCTTTTCTACATTAAAGATCAGTTCTTTTCTTCATAAAAAATCATTTCTTTTTAATGATATAATACATATGGAAACCGATTTTTCCTATTTTTAACTAATCTCATTGAACAAATAAAAATAAAGAGAAAATAAAATAAAACTTACAGCTTATTTCGATTTTTCCTAGGGGGAAGATTTCAGTCATTCGAGATTGTCGGAAGGAGCCTTCAGGCGGCGGCATCGGTCGTTGGTGACGGTAGGGGGGCGGCTAGGTCAGAGGGCGTCGGGTTTTGCTAGGGCGTGGGTCTCTTGGGGGTGGTTCTGGTCAGAGAAGAAGGGCGAGATAGGGGGGTCGGAGGCGGAGGAAGATGGCCAGGGGGGCCCTCACGCGCCGGCGACAGCGCCTGGGGAGGAGGAGCGTGGAAATCGCCTAATGGGGCGCGACTTTGTTTTCTTTTTTTTTTCTTCTTTTCTGTTTTGATTATTAATCGGGGGGGGGGGGGGAGGGGGGGCTGAGTGATGTAAGGAGAGGTTTTTTTTATTTAATTATTTAATTTCAAAAAGTTGACTTTTTCATTTGACCTCTAAACTAGGCCCACTGCCTGTCGTCCATAATGTTTTACCCCCATTCCGAACACAATGGGATATGTGTCGTAAGCTGATTCGATCGTTTCGATCTGTTTCCGTCGAAATCGACATATAACTCTATATATTTAATTTAGACGCGCATTTCAATTTACCGGGCCCACATACGATCTCTAAAAATTCTCGAAAAATATTTTCTAGCTTCGTATTGACGATACGGTCCTAACAAAACTAGTTTCGTCGAATTCTGAGACCGTTTGAAAAATGGCCATTTTCCAGTCGATTGAAATCAACTAAAACTGGTCAAACGCGTTTTCCTTTGCCACGCTCACATATTGATTCGAAAAATTATGAAATTTGGAATCTATCAATAACTTGACATCACGGATCCAACAAAAGTGGTTTCGTCGAATTCCGAGGTCGTTTGCAAAATTCCCATTTTTAAGGGCCTGAATTTCATAGCGACTATTCAGAATTTTCAACTGGACATATCTTTTGATTCCCCCTATGAAATTTCAATCTTTCGGATTCGTTGGAAAGATATCATCAATTAGATCCTATTATTTTTGGTTTCGCTAAAATCCGGTTTATTTTGCACCCGGTACATTCATTTGAAGTTTGAAATCGAATTATTGAACTACCACGCCATTTTCAATTCCTTTTATAATTATATATAATTATTTATATTCTAACGACGACGTGTATAATATATACGTTCGAATTCTTTTCAAAATAAATTTCTCGTCGATATTATTTAAAATAATTCATTTTAAATGTTCAAAATTCACTAAAATTGCCAAAATAAAAATTTTAAACTGGCCCAGAATTTACGGGTTGTTACAATTTTGTTCAATTTTCAACTAATTTGGCTGAAGTACTTCCAATTTTAAGTGCATTCTCATCTTTTATCAGACTATCTATAAGGAATAGTAAGATGAGACGTTATCTTCTCTTGAATTCATAGATCTAGCTCTTGCAATTAAGAGGGTCTTATTTAACCCTATTACAGCTAAATGTTCTTTTGATATTAAAAAAAACTTGAAAGGTGGTATAACTCAAAAAACCAGAGTAAAAGATTATATGGTAGAGTATTTTAGAAGTTTTTCAATGATGTACTACATATAAGGATAACTAATTTTGATCAGGTATCTATTGAGAATGGAAAGCACTATATGGAAACAATGGGGCCAAATGAACATAATTTGTGGTGCTTGATTCCATAAAGTCAAAGTAAAAGAAACATAAATGAGTACTATATGGAAAAATATTGCTTCAAATGTCAAAAGCACTCAAATTATTATTAAATTTTGGTGCAATGGCTATTTTAAGAATATTATTATTGTAAAATAATAATTTAAGAATAAAGTGTTCCCTTATTGAGTTTACTTCGGCTTTTGGTAAGAATTAGAAATAAGAAGCATGCTAATGTTGGAAGTACTCATTTGACATACATTGTAAACAAATATATATAAATGATGACAATGAAGTCGCTGAGAATTTAGAAGAAAAGAAATAACATGCAAATATATTTATAGTTGTTTTTCTAATGAAATATGCAGACATATAAGGTAAACTATACTATATTTTCTTTAAGTAATTATTGAGATTTCAGTTGTATTGTTTGAATATATTTGATTTATTTGTTGTCATTTAGACAAATTTCAGTTTTATATTTCTAATATGAACAAAATAGGTTATTATTGTTCATTAAGAAATAATAATGTTAATTTATGAATAAATTCAAACATTTATGTGACGTAAGCTCTTAATATTTGATACATAAATTATGTCTGCTTATGTTGAATAGCTTTTGTAATCATATCTCAAAATTTGTTTTTGGTGACTGATATATATATTTCAGCTTATTAAGGAATTCTAAACTGGATTGTGGGAAAAGTAAGTGAGACGACCCAGACTTCCCCGATCCCCGAGGAGACGGAGTAGCTCGGATTGTTTTGAGAACACGACGCATCAGAACACAAACAACAGAGCATTTCATTGCTATTACAACAATTTACATCAGAGTACAAGATATCAGAGTTCAAATAAATATTAAACAATGGATAAATAATATCAGAGATTAAAATACATAGCAGAAATATATATATATACACACACATAAATATAATGCACAGCAGAAAATACATCAACTAGCACAACTAAACGAAATACACGAATACAAAGCTTTGCGGGTGTAGGTCCAGTGTAATCCAAGATCATGTGAAAAGAAATATCTGCAAACCAGACTACTAGCTGCCCATGTGTAAAATATGGGCACCCAGAGTTTAGGTAGAAATAATAAACTCCGAGTCAGTCATGGAACTGGTGTAAGAACTAAAACAGTTAAAACTTTACTTTAAAATATGGTAAATCACGGGACCACGCCGCATGTCACAGAATCAGTTTACCCCCATGAATACCAGTGCATAAACAATAACCAATAATATATATATATATATGGATCTACAATGCACTATACAACATGCAATTTTCCATCTACCCATTTAGGCTTAAACCCCAAATTTAGATTTTTCGAAATCCAATTCACATTACAAAAATTATTTCTTTGGACTTTATTCCCGAATTCTTATTTCAAATCATTTAAAATACAAGTTTAGGTTTTATATCAAAGTAGATTTCACTCCGGGAACTCAAACCAAAATCATTTGGAAATATGAATTCCAAGACAAATGCATATAAATAATATGCAACCAATTATCATGAGGTATTCAGCCCTTAGACAAGGCGACGGGTTCGCACCTTACCAACTCAATATATATATATATATATATATATATATATATATATATATATATGTGCACCTCCCACATATGGAGAAGGCTACACCGTACAATGCCCATAAAATTTTAGTCGTACGGGTTACCCGAATCTTTAGCCATATACTAAATCATTTTTATATCCCGAAGTAGGGAAAATCATTTCACAACATAATAATCACAAGTACTTTCAATATATAGTACTTCACATTAGCAACTCACACATATGATCAGTCACTATTAATCACATAAACTTTGAGCTCGTACGTCTCAAAGAATGGTGTAAAGCAAAAGAATAAATTCTCCGCCACCAAACCGATACATCATCAATAGCAACTGATCGGTTATGTGATGAACTACAATGTCAAACACATAATATATTTTGAAATCATTTCGACAACATTAGGTTTAGGCCTCGAAATCCTTTCTGTTTTATAAAGCATTTTTATAAAACATTCCCTATCCAAAATCAAGAAAACATTTCTTCTCACTTAAGAAAATCTCTTTTCAAAATCATTCATTAATTTTGAAATAAACAACATCGCTAACACCTCATAGTTAAATTGTGATGTGTTTCATCAGGTGTTAGCATATAAATATTCCTACCCGGCCTAATGCTAAATGTAAAAGCATATTTGCTCATAAACTGGTCGAGCACAATCCAAACAGTCGGTCAATCACAGTCAATATCAACAACCAAGTATATTTGGTTTATATTACAACTCATGTTTTGGTAACCATTCATTCATTCAAATCTAATTAAAGATTTATTAAAACTCTTCTTAGTTTTAATTCCAAAAACCATTACTTAATTATTATTCAACTTTCCGGAAATTAGTCCTGGCTTTAACTGAGTTAAAGAACTAATGTTATTTAAAACACAGTTCACGATAAACCCAAATCATCTTCCATTAACTATGGAATCTTCACGGAAAAACAGATCAATATATAGATGATTTAAATTTCTGTATCAGACTATTAATATAAATGGAATAATGGCAAAGCCTTTTAAATTCCATATACAGTAACGATCTTCGTTCACAGAAGCTCATCTCAATTACTATTAAATTGAATTCCATTCAATTCAAATTTAATGTATTAAATTGGAAATCTTTACTTTGGAAATTTTCCATTAAATATTAATTAAAAGATTATAAATTCCAAATCCTAACTTCATTGTTAATTGGGTTAAAGAACAAGTGTTATTTGAAACATTGCTCACGATAAACCCAAAATCAACTTTCATTTCAATTCCAATTATATTAATTAATTGGTAAACTTCATTAATCTTAATCAAAAGATTTATTCCTTTCTCATCTGGGTTTAAGAATATATGACGAAAAGCAATTTCGCTCGATCCGAATCAGTCGCTAAACCGATATAGACCGTTCGAAATGCCTGATCGTTTTGAGAACACGACAAAATAGAATGCAAACGAAAGAACATTTCATTGCATATTACAACAATTTCATCAGAATAAAAGAATATACGGAGTATAAATGAATATTACACAGAAATATCAGAGATTTAAATTACATTTAAATACATCGCAGCGGAAAATAATACAAAACACAACTGAAGGAGATATACGGATACAAAGCTTTCCGGATATCATTCCAGCTGTAAACCAGAATCCTGTGAATATAAATCTGCAAAACCAAAACTACTAGCTGCCCATGTCAAAATAAGGGCACCCAGAGTTTAGGTTAAAACAATAAACTCCAGGTCAGTCATGTGACTGGTGTGAGAACTAAAACAGTTATTTATCTTTATTTTCAAAGTAAGGTAAATAAAGGGACCACGCCGTATAACACGGAACGGGTTTCCTCCCAAGAATACCAGTGCATATAACAAAACAGCGCAATGCTTTTTGGAAAAATGAAGCTATTACAAGACCCAGGTCCTATCACACAATGCAACGCAAGCCGGGGGATAGGGTTTTCCCTTATAATAGCCAAACATGCTTAGCACGTTTTAAAACAAATCATTTGATACTATTATAAGTGTATAGTATATAAAACAACTTCAAACCATAAGTATCAATCATAGGCGGCATGGGTACCATATATCATGTCGCCAATACTAGGCTCTACAAACAAAATCGCAAATGTCACGTATTTGGAAATTGGGTTATCATTTATAGCACGAACCGAGGCAAAAGATAGTCCTCTACCGATTCGGGACTATCTAGTCCGAGTCTCGGGATCAGAGCTCGAGTGACCCTTGGATCGTCAGGGTCGGTCCACACGGAGTGGATTAAAATGCCTGAACATGCGTTTCTCTGCCCTATGGGGCGTAAATGAGCCAACTAAATGACTCCATCGGTTCGAGAACGACCGATCAATCCGAGGCGCCTCGCAATAGCAACAACCACATAAGTCAAACTCGTCAGGGCGTGTAAAACCACTGACGCCACTTCTAACTAGAAAGAAACGCATGCCCTCCCAGAGGTCCTCTCCCGTTCCTGGTTCACACCGGGTGTGAAACTCGCGAAGTAAACGTTACACAAAGCTACGCCACAAAGGCCTTGCTTCGATCATCAACCACAAGACTTTGCTTTTTAACAGAAGCCTTGATCATTCGCCACTTAGGCATGCCACACAGGCAATTCACTCTATGCGTTTGATATCCATCAGTATATAACCCCTGAGCTCGTACGTCTCAGAGAAGGGCGTTAAGCAAGAGAATAAATTCTCCGCCGCTAAACAGATATATATTTAATAGAAATCAATCACACAGACTGAAATCCAATGTCAGACACACAGTCCATTTACAAGTTCGTTCTGGGTCTGAACGAAACCGGAGGCACCTAGTACCCCGCATATCCATCGATCTCCAAGTACGTCTGGACGATCACCAACTGTTTCCATCTTCTTGGGTGTACATCACAATCAAGATCATCAGTAATCAGCCAAACGACGTGAAGACCTCCGGTCTTCGACCACCGTCTTTATCTTCGACTTATCGTCGTATCAGTTATTCAGAATGGGATAAACCCGGTCTTTCCGAAAATCTTGCGTATATTTTAAATAAGTGTTACACAAACACAACATACGCCTCATTCAAATTCATCAGTCACTAACTGTAAATTAATCAAGAGAATAATTCCCCAAATATTAACCTTGAAGGCTGAAACCAACATCAGATCAATATCCAGAAAACCATTCTGCTTAGCTAACCGACAATTAGTTTCTAAATTTCACATTCATAGGGAAAGGTTCCCATTAATTTTATCAAAGATAAATTCCTTGAATTTATTCTCTAATCTTCTTTTGAATATCGATTCAACTAGTCGGGATTAACGAACCTTACCGAAGTAATCATTTGTTTTAATTTCCCACTCCCAACCTATTCATCCTATGAAGTTAAACTAGTTATACTCCATATCTATCACCACGGTGTTATCGGTAAATTCAATTACCATTTCACGTTTAAATCTAATTAAAGATTTAACTATCGCTTGGAGCAAAACTGGTGATACTCCATTCTCGATCATTTCAATCTAATTAAAGATTCATTAAAACTCCACTTAGTTTTAATCTTTAACTGGGTTAAAGAATCAGTGTCATTTAAAACACGGTTCACTATAAACCCAAAATCACATTACATTTCAATCAGTCCCTAACTGTAAATTAGCAAGTGAGCAATTCCCTAAGTATTAACCCCGAAGGCCGAAACCAACATCAGATCTATACACAAGAAACCATTCATCTTAACTAACCTCCAGTTAGTTTCTGATTTTCTTAACTCCTTTGGGTCTAAGAACAGTATTATTGAAGATACCTTTCACGATAACCTAAAATCTCATTCCATTAATTATCGGGTTAAAGAACAGGTGTTATTTAAAACACTGTTCACCATAAACCCAAAAATCAATTCAATTCCAATTAAATATTATTTAATTGGTACACTTCATTAAATCTAAATAAACAGATTTAATCTTTTCTCAACTGGTTTCAAGAAGAGTGTTAATGAAGACACCATTCACAACAAACCCAAATCACATTTGATATTAAATACAAGGCTCTGAATAAAAATATTCCTGCTTACATTCAATATCAAATTTACGACCAACAAATATCGTATTAGAAATAACGATATATATATCTATATCTTTCAAATTCCCATAACAATATCTGTATCATCACGAAATCCAACATCGAAATATTCCGAAGACAATTTCGATTCAAATCCATTCCAATATAATTATTGGAAATTCTGGTTATTTTCAAAACCATTTCAAATCCAATTTATTTATTTAAAAATAAATAGAATTATAATTCTAGTTCAAAACTAGTTCATTTCGATAAAAATCTATTTTTATCTTTTCAACTATGGAGTTTTTCATCCCAATTCTTCCCAAATCATTTCTTATGATTTTGCACAAATTATTACTATTTTTAATAATTTTATCAAGGCCCGTACAGTCGATTTCCATCAACGGCCATCGAACTGCACTTACAGCAACCTTTTTCAAATTTGATTTGGATATAATTCCAAATCCAACCGTTAGATTTCTAATTTCTAATATTCGTTAGAAAGCTCTTTTCGATACGAACCCAATGGTTCTGATTTCAGGAGAATCCGACGGTCGGATCTCCCGTAATATCCGTTCGAAGTTAATGGTCGAAATTCGCGAACTGCCACGGCGTGGCGCATTCTATTCAGGCCATTATATTGTATATATAATATATACTTCGTCGATTTCCTTTAAAAACGTATTTCATAAATCGTTTTAAATTCGTTTTCAAAACGATTTCAATTTCTTTTTTTAAATTCAAATCAAAATTGAATTTTTCCTTCTAAATTCGTTTCAAATTCATTTCAAATTGATTTCAATTCAAATCGATTTCTAATTCAATTTCCGTTCGTTTTCAATTCAATTCAATTTCAATTCGAATTCATTTCTATTTATTTCAATTCGAATTCGTTTTCTATTCAAATTCAATTCTATTCAATTTCAATTCGAATTCTAATTCGTTTCAATTCGGTTCGAATTTCAATTTAAAATATTCGATTTTGAAATCACTTTTCAATATTCCTTATAAAACGAATACAATCGATATAAATATCGTTTACGTCAAAATGGCATCAATCTAATCAATACGGCTTCATATATTTCTATATTCAAATATTCTATTTCAAATATTTCTGTTCAAATATTTGTATTCAAATATTTCTATTTAAATATTTCTATTCAAATATTTCTATTTAAATATTTCTGTTCAAATATTTCTTTTCAAATATTTCTATTTAAATATTTCTATTCAAAACTGGAATGAGGCCCAATCAATTACCATATAATGTTAATTATATGGATTACATACAACACATGTATATCACAAAAACGATAAATAATCAACCATCATCCAAAGTGCACAACACAATTGTCTGTCAACCTATCGATCGACACACAACTAATTATTGGGACTAGTGTACGTTAAATATCATCCCAATACCCGTGTGGGGTTTCACATCAACAAACACTGAATATTATTTGTGCAGTTGGGCGATGTGTAAAATTTATCGTCCCAATCAATATCAGCCAAATCAGTGTACATAAACAAACCGTCTGGTTTGTAAATGAATATTTTATTTTATTCACACGCGTTAAAAATTATATTTTTAACGATAAAATATTTTATTTCAACACATGAATTTCTATTCTGTTCACTTACACAATAAAATGATATTTTTATTTTTCTAACATATTTTAGAAAATTTCGGCGGCATAACGGAACGATACTAGAAACGGGACAAGGCCTAGCCTTATCCCCGGTCTAGTGATGGCCCACGCCATTCACACATCAATAAAATCAATTTCCATTGCACCAAACATTCAAATTCAAATCAAATAATCTAACAAACTACACAATCAAGCAAACAAGTCCATGGTCTGTGGACGATTGTGTCGGGTGCTACTAAACACCGTCTGCATCCTAGTATATAATTATATAACTAGAAAAAGAAATTTAAAGTGAGAAGTTCTCACCAAAGCTATCCCAACTCCATGACACTTCAAATGTAGAAGTCTTCGCCGTTCTCGCCTTTTGTCACTTCCGTCGCCCGTAGCCACTACATATATAAAAATCACATTTTTATATTGTTGCTATGTATATAAAAATCACATTTTTGTACTACTACTATATAGATAAAAATTCTATTTTTACATGGCTATCATATATAATAAAGATTATATTTTTATAACGCTATTCTCCATATAAAAATCTTCACTTTTTCTTGATTTTCCCATGATAAAAATAATATTTTTATTTAACTAAAAAATATATTATTTACATACGATAAGAATCATATTTTTTTCCTTTCTAAAAATAATTCCATGTCATATGCTAGTGTAAAAAAAACATATTTTTTTTCCTCGTTATAATCTATATGAAAATCATATTATTATTCTCTTCGCTATAATCATGCTATTTTTATTGTAAAAAAAACAAAGCGGTTTTTATTTTTAAAGACAACATATATTTTTATTTTCAAAAACAATATTTATTTCAGTTTAAAAACTATATTCTTTTCAGTTTAAAAACTATATTATTTTCTATTTAAAATCTGAAAAACAATTCAATGCTAAAAAATACTATATAAAATAAAAATAAAAAAGAACTTAAGACCTTTTCTTCACATTCAAAAATTCAGGCCATTTCTTCCTCTGTAATCACTGTTCTTCTAGTTCCAGCTAAACCCATTGTTGAAGTTTAGGGCTTGAAATCGCCACCAGTAGGTCGCCCCATACCTTTATCCGCTGCCACCACTTCGTCGCTCTACGTGAGAGCTCCCCCCTCCAGCAACAACGCCCACCTCGCATATTGCCTCTCGCCGGAAATTGGCTTGAACTGCCGGCCCTTTGTGCTTGAATTCTGAGAAATCCGCGACCTTATACTTCATCAAATCTGTGTCAAGATGGAGAGGAGGAAACCCTCTTGAGTTTTCGATTTGAATCCATGTAGAAATTAGAATTCATTTGGGAGGATTTAGGGATTTAATTTTGTGATTTGTGGACCTTTAGAAATGAAGAACGACGGCGGTTTTTTTTATTTGACCGTGTAATGAGGACGTTGAACTAGGTCTTAGTGGAGCTATAGGGTTAGAATTGTTTATTTTATAATATTATTTTATTTTCAACAATAATTGTTTATCAATCCTAACTTCAAAACAAACCCAACGACTGTCGTCCTTTGCTAATTACCCCCATTCCGAACGCAATGGAATATGCACCGCAAGCCGATTCGATCGTTTCGACCAGTTTTCGTCAAATTTACATTTAAATCGTTATATTGAATTTTAAACGTACATCTCAATTTACTGGGCCTACATACTAACTAGAAAAATTCCCGAAAAATATTTTCTAGCTTCGTATTGACGATACGGTCCTAACAAAACTAGTTTCGTCAAATTCCGAGACCGTTTGAAAAATGGCCATTTTCCAGTCGATTAAAATCAACTGAAAGTGGTCAAACGTGTTTTCCTTTGCCACGCTCACATATTGATTCGAAAAATTATGAAAATTGGAGTCTAGCAATAATTTGACATCACGGATCCAACAAAAGTGGTTTCGTCGAATTCTGAGGTCGTTTGCAAAATTTTCATTTTTAAGGGCCAGAATTCCATAGCGACTATTCAGAATTTTCAACTGGACATATCTTTTGATTCCCGCTATGAAATTTCGATTCTTCAGATTCGTTGGAAAGATATTCACAAATAGATTCTAATATTTTTGATTTCGTTAAAATCCGGTTTATTTTGCACCTGGTACCTTCATTTGAAGTTTGAAATCGAATTATCGAACTACCGCGCCATTTTCAATTCCTTTTATAATTTAAAATAAATATTTATATTCTAACGACGATCTATATAAATATATACGTTCGAATTATATTCAAAAGAAATTTCTCGTCGATATTATTTAAAATAATTCATTTTAAATAATCAAAATTCACTAAAATTGCCAAAATAAAAATTTTAAATTGGCCCAGATTTCCGGGTTATTACAATCTCCCCCACTTAAAACTTTTCGTCCCCGAAAAGGAACGAAGCTGAAAGTTGTTTAACAAATCAACTCAACTTCCAGTATTTTGACTACGGCTTAAGTTCTTCAACTTTTCAGATTCTAAGAACTTTTCAAATTTTTCAAAAATTTGGCTAACACCCTAAATTTTCGAAAAATTTCGCCATATCCTCCCCTGCACCGGGAGCACGGGAAAATCCCGAAATTGCCATATAGGCCTTCTGATCTCAAAAAGAAAAAGAAAAAGCCAAGCGGCTAGCCAATCGGCTCATAAAATCATCATCACCCAAACAAAACAGTAAATTATGATAAACATGTACCTATTTGTCGGGCAAACAATTTTATTCTTCTGCTCTAGCCTCTTTGCTATGACCTGTTCAATGTATGTACATGTATATGCATGCAATTGCAATCATTTTTCAACACAATTCAATATTTTATCCAATTAGGCTAAATCGTTCAATATTTTAATTAATCAAACTATAATCAAACAACACAATCAGCAATCAATTAGTTGATTATCATTTCAAATTTATAACTTTGATATATAGTCTAAAAATCAGATTTTTGATGCAAAATCACAACAATAAGCCCTATCTAATTTTGGTTCTCACACCAGTCAATAGGAAATATATAGATATCACACCTTCGAAACTCGAATACCAATTCTGATGATGTTCGAACTATCATTAGAATCATCTCCGGGCGACTAGAGTGTGATTCTATATCTATCCAGTATATTAAAACTTCGAATAGACGCTAGCTGGGCGCATATGCAAAATCTTTATATATTGGATTGTCCTAATCAATATGAAATAAATAATCAAAACGAATAATTGATTTTAAATTTTCAAAACAAAATTCGTTTCATCTTAAAAATATACTCTTCACACTCGTTCTAGGATACTACTGATCCCATCTCTAACGAGTCATTCTCATTGGATATTACTAATCCAATATCTGATGAATTCTTTCGTATGGTTCTAATGCGCCTTGTTCTCTAAGCTTTGTAAACCAAAGCTCTGATACCAAATGTGACGAAAAGGAATTTCGCTCAATCCGAATCAGTCGCTAAACCGATCTAGACCGTACGAAATGCCTGATCGTTTTGAGAACACGACAAAATAGAACGCAGACGAAAGAACATTTCATTGCATATTACAACAATTCCATCAAAATACAAGAATATACAGAGTATAAATAAATATTACACAGAAATATCAGAGATTTAAATTACATTTAAATACATTGCAGCGGAAAATAATACAAAACACAACTGAAGGAGATATACGGATACATAGCTTTCCGGATATCGTTCCAGCTGTAAACCAGGATCCTATGAATATAAATATGCAAAACCAAAACTACTAGCTGCCCGTGTCAAAATAAGGGCACCCAGAGTTTAGGTTAAAACAATAAACTCCAGGTCAGTCATGTGACTGGTGTGAGAACTAAAACAATTATTTATCTTTATTTTCAAAGTAAGGTAAATCAAGGGACCACGCCGTATAACACGGAACGGGTTTCCTCCCAAGAATACCAGTGCACATAACAAAACAGCGCAATGCTTTTTGGAAAAATGAAGCTATTATAAGACCCAAGTCCTATCACACAATGCAACGCAAGCCGGGGGATAGGGTTTTCCCTTATAATAGCCAAACATGCTTAGTACGTTTTAGAACAAATCATTTGATACTATTATAAGTGTATAGTATATAAAACAACTTCAAACCATAAGTATCAATCATAGGCGGCATGGGTACCATATATCATGTCGCCAATACTAGGCTCTACAAACAAAATCGCAAATGTCACGTATTTGGAAATTGGGTTATCGTTTATGGCATGAACCGAGGCAAAAGATAGTCCTCTACCGATTCGAGACTGTCTAGTCCGAGTCTCAGGATCAGAGCTCGAGTGACCCTTGGATCGTCAGGGCCGGTCCACACGGAGTGGATTAAAATTCCTGAACATGTGTTTCTCCGCCCTATGGGGCGTAAATGAGCCAACTAAATGACTCCATCGGTTCGAGAACGACCGATCAATCTGAGGCGCCTCGCAACAGCAACAACAACATAAGTCAAACTCGTCAGGGCGTGTAAAACCACTGACGCCACTTCTAACTAGAAAGAAACGCATGCCCTCCCTAAGGTCCTCTCCCATTTTTGGTTCACACCGGGTGTGAAACTCGCGAAGTAAACGTTACACAAAGCTACGCCACAAAGGCCGTGCTTCGATCATCAACCACAAGACTTTGCTTTTTAACAGAAGCCTTGATCATTCGCCACTTAGGCATGCCACACAGGCAATTCACTCTATGCGTTTGATATCCATCAGTATATAACCCCTGAGCTCGTACGTCTCAGAGAAGGGCGTTAAGCAAGAGAATAAATTCTCCGCCGCTAAACAGATATATATTTAATAGAAATCAATCACACAGACTGAAATCCAATGTCAGACACACAGTCCATTTACAAGTCCGTTCTGGGTCTGAACGAAACCGGAGGCACCTAGTACCCCGCATATCCATCGATCTCCAAGTACGTCTAGACGATCACCAACTGTTTCCATCTTCTTGGGTGTACATCCCAATCAAGATCATCGGTAATCACCCAAACTACGTGAAGACCTCCGGTCTTCGACCACCATCTTCATCTTCGACTTATCGTCGTATCAGTTATTCAGAATGGGATAAACCCGGTCTTTTCGAATATCTCGCGTATATTTTAAATAAGTGTTACACAAACACAACATACGCCTCACTCCAATTCATCAGTCACTAACCGTAAATTAATCAAGAGAATAATTCCCCAAATATTAACCCTGAAGGCCGAAACCAACATCAGATCAATATCCAGAAAACCATTCTGCTTAGCTAACCGACAGTTAGTTTCTAAATTTCACATTTATAGGGAAAGGTTCCCATTAATTTTATCAAAGATAAATTCCTTGAATTTATTCTTTAATCTTCTTTTGAATATCGATTCAATTAGTCGGGATTAACGAACCTTACCGAAGTAATCATTTGTTTTAATTTCCCACTCCCAACCTATTCATCCCATGAAGTTAAACTGGTTATACTCCATATCTAACACCACGGTGTTATCGGTAAATTCAATTACCATTTCACGTTTAAATCTAATTAAAGATTTAACTATCGCCTGGAGCAAAACTGGTGATACTCCATTCTCGATCATTTCAATCTAATTAAAGATTCATTAAAACTCCACTTAGTTTTAATCTTTAACTGGGTTAAAGAATCAGTGTCATTTAAAACACGGTTCACTATAAACCCAAAATCACATTACATTTCAATCAGTCCCTAACCGTAAATTAGCAAGTGAGCAATTCCCTATGTATTAACCCCGAAGGCCGAAACCAACATCAGATCAATACACAAGAAACCATTCATCTTAACTAACCTCCAGTTAGTTTCTGATTTTCTTAACTCCTTTGGGTCTAAGAACGGTATTATTGAAGATATCGTTCACGACAACCCAAAATCTCATTCCATTAATTATCGGGTTAAAGAACAGGTGTTATTTAAAACACTGTTCACCATAAACCCAAAAATCAATATCAATTCAATTCCAATTAAATATTATTTAATTGGTACACTTCATTAAATCTAAATAAAAAGATTTAATCTTTTCTCAACTGGGTTCAGGAACAGTGTGAATGAAGACACCATTCCTGACAAACCCAAATCACATTTGATATTAAATACAAGGCTCTGAATAGAAAATATACTGGCTTACATTCAATATCAAATTTACGACCAACAAATATCGTATTGGAAATAACGATATATATATCTATATCTTTCAAATTCCCATAACAATATCTATTTCATCACGAAATCCAACATCGAAATATTCCGAAGACAATTTCGATTCAAATCCATTCCAATATAATTATTGGAAATTCTGGTTATTTTCAAAACCATTTCAAATCCAATTTATTTATTTAAAAATAAATAGAATTATAATTCTTGTTCAAAACTAGTTCATTTCGATAAAAATCTATTTTTATCTTTTCAAATATGGAGTTTTTCATCCCAATTCTTCCCAAATCATTTCTTATGATTTTACACAAATTATTACTATTTTTAATAATTTTATCAAGGCCCGTACAGTCGATTACCATCAACGGCCATCGAACTGCACTTACAACGATCTTTTCCAAATTTGATTTGGACATAATTACAAATCCAACCGTTAGATTTCAAATTTCTAATATTCGTTAGAAAGCTCTTTTCGATACGAACCCAACGGTTCCGATTTCAGGAGAATCGGACAGTCGGATCTCCCGCAATATCCGTTCGAAGTTAATGGTCGAAATTCGCGAACTGCCGCGGCGTGGCGCATTCTATTCAGGCCATTATATTATATATATATAATATATACTTCGTTGATTTCCTTTAAAAACGTATTTCATAAATCGTTTTAAATTCGTTTTCAAAACGATTTCAATTTCTTTTTTTAAATTCAAATCAAAATTGAATTTTTCCTTCTAAATTCGTTTTAAATTCATTTCAAATTGGTTTCAATTCAAATCGATTTCTAATTCAATTTCCGTTCATTTTCAATTCAATTCAATTTCAATTCGAATTCATTTCTATTAATTTCAATTCGAATTCGTTTTCTATTCAAATTCAATTCTATTCAATTTCAATTCGAATTCTAATTCGTTTCAATTCGGTTCGAATTTCAATTTAAAATATTCGATTTTGAAATCACTTTTCAATATTCCTTATAAAACGAATACAATCAATATAAATATCATTTACGTTAAAATGGCGTCAATCTAATCAATACGGCTTCATATATTTCTATATTCAAATATTCTATTTCAAATATTTCTGTTCAAATATTTCTATTCAAATATTTCTATTTAAATATTTCTATTCAAATATTTCTATTTAAATATTTCTGTTCAAATATTTCTTTTCAAATACTTCTATTTAAATATTTCTATTCGAAACTGGAATGAGGCCCAATCAATTACCATATAATGTTAATTATATGGATTCCAAACAACACATGTATATCACAGCAACGATAAATAATCAACCATCATCCAAAGTGCACAACATAATTGTCTGTCAACCTATCGATCGACACACAACTAATTATTGGTACTAGTTTACGTTAAATATCATCCCAATACCCGTGTGGGGTTTCACATCAACAAACACTGAATATTATTTGTGCAGTTGGGCGATGTGTAAAATTTATCGTCCCAATCAATATCAGCCAAATCAGTGTACATAAACAAACTGTCTGGTTTGTAAATGAATATTTTATTTTATTCACACACACGCTAAAAATTATATTTTTAACGATAAAATATTTTATTTCAACACATGAATTTCTATTCAGTTCACTTACACAATAAAATGATATTTTTATTTTTCTAACATATTTTAGAAAATTTCGGCGGCATAACGGCACGATACTAGAAACGGGACAAGGCCTAGCCTTATCCCCGGTCTAGTGATGGCCCACGCCATTCACACATCAATAAAATCAATTTCCATTTCACCAAACATTCAAATTCAAATCAAATAATCTAACAAACTACACAACCAAGCAAACAAGTCCATGTTCTGTGGACGATTGTGTCGGGTGCTACTAAACACCGTCTGCATCCTAGTATATAATTATATAACTAGAAAAAGAAATTTAAAGTGAGAAGTTCTCACCAAAGCTATCCTAACTCCATGACACTTCAAATGTAGAAGTCTTCGCCGTTCTCGCCTTTTGTCACTTCCGTCGCCCGTAGCCACTACATATATAAAAATCACATTTTTATATTGTTGCTATGTATATAAAAATCACATTTTTGTACTACTACTATATAGATAAAAATTCTATTTTTACATCCCTATTATATATAATAAAGATTATATTTTTATAACGCTATTCTCCATATAAAAATCTTCACTTTTTCTTGTTTTTCCCGTGATAAAAATAATATTTTTATTTAACAAAAAAATATATTATTTTCCTATGATAAGAATCATATTTTTTTCCTTTCTAAAAATAATTCCATGTCATATGCTAGTGTAAAAAAAACATATATTTTTTCTTCGTTATAATCTATATGAAAATCGTATTATTATTCTCTTCGCTATAATCATGCTATTTTTATTGTAAAAAAAAGTTGTTTTTATTTTTAAAAACAACATATATTTTTATTTTCAAAAACAATATTTATTTCAGTTTAAAAACTATATTCTTTTCAGTTTAAAAACTATATTATTTTCTTTTTAAAATCTGAAAAACATTTCAATGCTAAAATGAAACACCCCACCTCCGTTAGGGTCACTCTCAAAGGGAATGCCCTAATTTTGGTGGAGGTTTATAAGTACAAGTCACAGATATACAAGACAGATATAAGAACACATATTTGTAAACAGCGGAAGAACAACAAACTTTTATTTCATAAAGTCAAATACGTGTTACAACAACATCCTTTCCAAAAACATAGCATAACATTTTCATAATCTGTCTTGAGTACATGATTTAAAGAAGCATAAATAAAACATAGATAAACTGCCAAAAGTCCCCATAGTGGATTGTCCAAAGCCATAGTTCAAAACAGGAAAGTCCAAGCAATACATTCCTCTTCTTCAAGCTGGATGTCAAGGCTGATCAAGCTGCTGTGTTCCCTCCCTGAGGACCTGGGGGGGAAACGGAAGAAAGAAGACGAAAGAAAAATAGAGTCAGACATAAAGCCTGAGTAAGTCTAGTACTACTTTGTCTATGAATAAAGAACTGGGTATGATAAGTAATAACAAGAAGTGGGCAAACCCTATAGCTTGGTTAAGTTGTCTAGGGTCGAATATACTATCGTACCCCATGTTAATCTCTGAACCCATATAAACTAGTTCCCAACTGGCACCCCATAATCAGGGTGATGTGATCCATTCAATGATGATCGGCTCCTACTCGCATAGTTACATGTGTCTTACGGCCCCCGATGTCTGTAGTTACCTATGCTGGTCCCACCATGGGGTGTATCAAGTCCCATAGTGGCAACCCGACACAACCTTAGAGTGCACAGGTATGCTACTGGTGTCCAGTGCCTTATTTTTCTGCGCCGGAGTGTGTGCACGCCCGCACTCCGTTAGAACCTACACTGCTACACCACCGCCGTCGATTTGACCTCTTACAATCTGCCCAGTAATCGTGCCCCACCCTGCCTAGTTTTAGGGTATCCTGATACACCTTTTAGGGTTACTGCTGAAAAGGGTCCCCCGTTACTAGGTTTTCTATCTCTAGCCAACATGCTAAGTTGGTTAAGTGTTCCCTACCTAACCCCACCAGTCTGTTTAGTTTAGCATGTTCCATTTTGATTAAGTCTTTAGTTCACTTAATCCTAACAATTCTGACTCAGCCTTAATTGTCTTATTAAGGCCCTGACCTCTCACATTAGACAGGTATTGCTGTGGCTGCCTGTTGCCGGTTGGTTCCGGGCAGTCTTACGCCACAACTCAGTCTAACCTCGGGTCCTTGCTGGGCTCCATGTTTAACCTCCCACATTGGATAGGTATTGTTGTGACTACTGGACAGCCGGGCGGTTCCGGGCAGGTTTACATCACAACTCAATCCAACCTCGGGTTAAACACATAGTATTTTCTACATTTACATATCTTGTCATTCTTCTTTATTTCTTATATGTAAATATTTGCGGCCCATTATTAAGTTAATGGTGTAAAGGTTACACCAATCACGGGCCCAACCCATACTTGAATTTGGGCCCTTCTATTTTATATTTTCATTCATTAATTAATTTTAACCCAACGTTATTTTCCCCCGTTTTACACGTCCGTTCATATATATTGGGCTTAGCCTTATAAAGCCCAATTTAGCCATGCGAAAGGGGAGGCTTATGGCGTATACACAAAGAGGGGAAGGTGAGCGCATGAACTTGCAATACGACGTTGAAAATACAAAATAGAAATTGGTGTACTTGCATAGTGGTAACATAGGTGACATGAATCAAAGCATGTGAACTTGCATAGGTTTAACTACAACATGAACCTATATTCTTATTTAGGCATGATGTCAAACTTGAGCATGTCGTAAATATTTCTAGCATAAGCATAGCATAATGTCAAACATATGCATGGCATAAATACTTTTGGTATAAACATGGCATAATGTCAAACATAAGCATGGCATTAGTAAAGTTAAATTTTGTTCATGGCATAAACATAAACATGTCATATTCATAAGGTTTCTACCTGTTTACAAAGGGGATACTTTGTTACCAATACAAAAGCATAATTCAACTTAGTCATGGTTTAAGTCTAATCACATAACGATGGAATAAACATACTTATGCATAAATATTCCTAAACATGGTGTTTGCTTTAAAACTTGCAAAAAGGGATTTTTGTGTCTAACCTAGCCATGTCTCACATATGTCATCATATAATTCTTTTAAACAAGATAGACTTAATCATAGGTTTCAATTATGCCAAATATCATTCATAGCCTAGCCATATTCATAAGTTTTGCAAATACATGGATTATGGTGTCAAAATTCCAACATAGTTTCATATGAACTATAACAACCAAACTTGTTTCAATTACTTGCAAAATGATTTATGCACAAAATATACATCATGATGGCATAATAACAAAGCCCAAACTCGCATAAATTTCAATCAAATACATACATGTTGCTTCAACATAGATAACATAATTTGCGCAATATTCCAAACGTAAACTTGTATAGAACTACCGCATGTAGTTCTTTATAACATAATCCATAAATATCCAAACGTATATAAATTGATAAGAACGCATAAATATGAATTACTTCCATTGCCACAATTCAAGCATACACATCAACACAGTTGTTTATTATACCAAAGTAATACTCTACTTACAATCGTTGCGGCGAATTCTCTAATTAAGAGACATGATTCCTTTGTTGAATTGATTAGCTTTAGGTTGCTTGAATTGCTTTAGGCTTAGAACTTTCTTCCTAACTCTCTCTCTCTAGTCGGCGGCTATTCTTTGTCGTTCCTCAGCAACATGGCGGCTATAATCTTATTTTGAATGAATAGATTAGGGTTTAGTCTAGGGTTGTTTATATAGAGGTTAGGAATTGATTAGGACCATTGATGTTGCTAGGTTAGATCGTAGCCATTCATTAGGAAGAGAGACCAATAAAAACCCGCCACCTAGCCCTAATGACAAAGCAGACCACAGAAATTCGACCACACACCGACCTGGCCAGCCAGGGCTAGACCAGACCTGGCCAGCAGGTCATTTTTGACCTGGGCGCACTTAGCAGGTGCGCCAGGCCAAAAATGCACTGGCGCACTTCACAGGTGCGCCAGTTCATTTTTGTTCTGGCGCACTTCCCAAGTGCGCCAGTGCATTCTGGCCCTTTTTCGGTTTTTCGCCCAACTTCGTTCGTCCATAACTTCTTCATACGATATCCGTTTTTCGAAAACTCGGACTCTATTTCGCGTATTTTTCCGAGACGAACGCAATGGCGTATCCCGTTTCCCTTAGTTCTTTGATTTGAAATTAATTATACTTTAATTTGTGAGTTTCACCGTTATAGAATTCGCGGGGTGTTACATTCTCCCCCACTTAAAAGGATTTCGTCCCCGAAATCTTCAAGCTAGGAGGATTGTATATCCTAACATCCAATCATCCATCTACTCATCCATCAAACACGAGCATCCATTGTCCTTAAAAGACTTCTAATGCTTCATGATCATATGCGAAGTGTGTGCATATGAACTTATCTAATGCAAAATCAGGCGGTCTACTGATTCAGTTGACCTCCTTAATGCGAATTATGTAAGTGCCATGAATCCATTATGTATGCAAATTTTCCTATTTTTGATTCTACATGAGTGCACAATCATTCAGTACAAATGCAGCATCCACATGACAACACATTAAAGTTCAATCATATACGAATGCAAACATATATGCATATGCAATATGAAGTGACTGAGCCGATCTAAAACCTAGATTGTGTGTGTATATGCAACCACGAGCAACCACTAGCAATCACTTGCAACCACTTGCAACCATCATCCATAACATGTTTCAACTACATGTTTCCATCCAAAGGGTTTCTACCTAAAAGATAAGATCGAGGAAATATACCTAAAAAGATAGATAAAGGCGCAACTTAAGGGAAAGGAAAGATCAAGGATGTACCCTCGAACAGAAAAGGGTAGGCTGTGCGTATTCTAGCTTCAGTTTCCCAAGTCGCGTCTCCCTCGGCGTCGCTCCACTGGACTTTGACGAGCTTGACTTCGCGGTTGCGTAGCTTCTTCACTTTCGTTCCTAATATGCGGGTTGGAACTCTTCTTATGGTTGCTTCGCGTTCCACTTCGGCCTCTTCGAGTATATTTGGCTCTACCACTTCAGCGGACTCATGAAGACATTTTCGGAGATGTGAAACGTGAAAGACGTTGTGGACTCCATCCAACTTCTCGGGTAGCTCTAATCTATAGGACATTTTCCCAATTTTTCCTATCTAAAGGTATAGTCGAAGCAAAAACTTTGTGCCCATTAGGCAATGTCAAAACTGAAAACCTATGCCACATATATATTGATTAGGAGAAGAACTCTCTAAGCATCAGCCCCGAAGACCGAAATCAACATCAGACTGACACCCAAAGAATTACTCAACCCAACCACCATATATGATTCTAGGCAACTAAGCATGATGGACTCCTTTTAGGTCACAAGGGAGTCCCTTCCTAAGACCAATCTGTATCCTATAAAGCCCAAAAACTTTAGTCAAACCAATGAACACCCTCGAGCCCCAACATGTGTTACTAACAGATGAGTCATACTCCCTATGTGGTTTGCAACAGAAATTGGATTGAGAATGGGACCGAGAGGATATACTCTTAAGAAGAGATATTATGCACGAATCTAGTCTTCAATCTTCTAAGTCGCATTTCTTGAGCTTAACTCCATTATGCTTTGTCCGTCTTTAACTTCACAATTTCATAGCTTCTTAATTCTCGTTTCATTTTTCACTTATTCTCCTTCTAGTATACTTGGCTCAAGCCTAACTGCGTACTCATGGTTCCATGCAAGCTCTCCAAAATTCATTAGTGAATCTTGGATCTTGTTCACTTACTAGAAGGTATTCCACATAGATGAAATATCTCTTGAAAATAAACAAATGTCAACTATGTTGCCAAATGTACTTACTAAGGTGATTCTTTACAACTCATGCATCAGCGAAATGAACCTTCAGCCTTAGTGGCGAACACTACTGGAGCGCCCTATTTTGAAATGCTCCTCCTAATGAACCCCTTTTCTAGAAGCTCTTTAATCTGTTTACTGAGCTCTTTCCTTTCTCGTGGAGCCATATGTCTAACGGGCAACGCAACGGGCTTTGCATTATCTACAAGATATATGCGGAAGTCTATTTCTCGTTTCGGAGGCAAGCCCTTCACCTCTTCGAAGACATCCGGATATTCCCGGACCACTCTAACTGATTGCAAATTTTCAACAGAGGCATCTAGCGATTCAAGATAACTAAGCATAACCGCATACGAGGGATTACAAGAAATTTCCAAAGTATTACCGAGCTGGGTTAGGAGCCTAACAACCCTTTTCTCACAATCAAGGATGGCCCCATTACTGGATAGCCAATCCATACCCAAAATCAAACCATAACCCGAAAAGCCCAAAACAAAGGCACTACATTGAAATTCAACACTTAGAATAGAAATTTTCAAATCCAAACAGATCATAGACAAATGAGCTGGGCCCCCAATTGGGTTTGAAACAATTAAGGGGTCCTCTACCATACTAGTTTTTAGGTGCAGAGATTCTACTAAAGCAGACGAGATAAAGGAGTGTGATGCGCCGGAATCAAATAAAGTGCGAACGGGGTGATCATAAAGATAAATTACGCTTTCTACAGAAGTATTTATACCTCGCTGTTGCAATGGTGGCACTTCTAGCACATGAACCTGTGCCCCTGGGGTGGATCCAGCCCTCTGCCCCTGTCCTCGTTTCTTTGGGCAGTCCTTAGCCCTGTGGCCTGTCTCACCGCATGAAAAGCACCCACCATTCTCCTTGGCCTTCTTTTTCCGGCAGTCCTTTACTAAGTGCCCCACTTTGCCACAAAAATTGCGCTTCCTCTTCTCTTTGTTGCCTTTCCCGCCTTTCTTAAAGTCTGTCTTCTTAGGCTGCAAACCCTCTTTCTTCCCTTGAGAGCTTTCTGCCTTGGTCTCCTTCTTGCCCTTGTCCTCTTCGTTCAGCAATGCCATTTGCACCAATCTTTCATACGTGGCTCCCATGGGTATATGGGTCATGGCCAAACTATGTAATGGCTCATTTAACCCCTTGACGAAACGGAGAGCCTTCTTGTGCGGGGTGTTGACTAGGTCAAGCCCAAACCTAGCCAGCTCATCGAACTGATTCACATACTCTCTGACAGTCTTGTCTCCTTGCTTAAGAAATAAGAATTTTTCCAACTGCAAACTTCTTTCTGCATCTGAGAGAAACTTAGTCTCAAACCTTGCCCTAAAGTCCTCCCATGTATCCACTGGTCTTCCAGCATTGGTGACTTCCCACCAGTAGGAAGCCTCGCCCTTCAATAGCCACACCGCTAGTTGTACCTTTTGTCTATCTTCTACCTCAAAGATGATGAATAGGTCCTCCGTTTCTTTTAGCCAATTCCTAGCTGCTACGAAGGACTCAGTTCCATGGAAATCCCTTCCTCCCATAGCTTTAAAATCTTTACATATCTTAGCGAATGTGTTTCCCCGAGGAGGAGGTGGAGGAAAAGGTGCTGCTGCAGCTGGATGGTTTCCTTCAGCTGGGGGAGGAGGAATGGTAGGACCTGGCTGAGTGGCCCTTGCTTCTAAGAACCGTCTAAACCAACCAGGTATTGGTACCCCCTCCGGCAAGTTAAGTTCTTGGGACATGCTGAAACAAAAAGGATAGATTCAAAACGGAGGATAAGAGATAGTTCCTATGGCTTTGGGGAGTGGACTTTTGCCTTTTTAAAATAAAATAACATTTTTCTTTTAAAAATGCTTCTTTAAATTTCCTTTTTGAAAATAATTTTTCAAAACTTTTTATCTTATCTGGTAAACCTATGCTCTGATACCAAGTGAAACACCCCACCTCCGTTAGGGTCACTCTCAAAGGGAATGCCCTAATTTTGGTGGAGGTTTATAAGTACAAGTCACAGATATACAAGACAGATATAAGAACACATATTTGTAAACAGCGGAAGAACAACAAACTTTTATTTCATAAAGTCAAATACGTGTTACAACAACATCCTTTCCAAAAACATAGCATAACATTTTCATAATCTGTCTTGAGTACATGATTTAAAGAAGCATAAATAAAACATAGATAAACTGCCAAAAGTCCACATAGTGGATTGTCCAAAGCCATAGTTCAAAACAGGAAAGTCCAAGCAATACATTCCTCTTCTTCAAGCTGGATGTCAAGGCTGATCAAGCTGCTGTGTTCCCTCCCTGAGGACCTGGGGAGGGAAACGGAAGAAAGAAGACGAAAGAAAAATAGAGTCAGACATAAAGCCTGAGTAAGTCTAGTACTACTTTGTCTATGAATAAAGAACTGGGTATGATAAGTAATAACAAGAAGTGGGCAAACCCTATAGCTTGGTTAAGTTGTCTAGGGTCGAATATACTATCGTACCCCATGTTAATCTCTGAACCCATATAAACTAGTTCCCAACTGGCACCCCATAATCAGGGTGATGTGATCCATTCAATGATGATCGGCTCCTACTCGCATAGTTACATGTGTATTACGGCCCCCGATGTCTGTAGTTACCTATGCTGGTCCCACCATGGGGTGTATCAAGTCCCATAGTGGCAACCCGACACAACCTTAGAGTGCACAGGTATGCTACTGGTGTCCAGTGCCTTATTTTTCTGCGCCGGAGTGTGTGCACGCCCGCACTCCGTTAGAACCTACACTGCTACACCACCGCCATCGATTTGACCTCTTACAATCAGCCCAGTAATCGTGCCCCACCCTGCCTAGTTTCAGGGTATCCTGATACACCTTTTAGGGTTACTGCTGAAAAGGGTCCCCCGTTACTAGGTTTTCTATCTCTAGCCAACATGCTAAGTTGGTTAAGTGTTCCCTACCTAACCCCACCAGTCTGTTTAGTTTAGCATGTTCCATTTTGATTAAGTCTTTAGTTCACTTAATCCTAACAATTCTGACTCAGCCTTAATTGTCTTATTAAGGCCCTGACCTCTCACATTAGACAGGTATTGCTGTGGCTGCCTGTTGCCGGTTGGTTCCGGGCAGTCTTACGCCACAACTCAGTCTAACCTCGGGTCCTTGCTGGGCTCCATGTTTAACCTCCCACATTGGATAGGTATTGTTGTGACTACTGGACAGCCGGGCGGTTCCGGGCAGGTTTACATCACAACTCAATCCAACCTCGGGTTAAACACATCGTATTTTCTACATTTACATATCTTGTCATTCTTCTTTATTTCTTATATGTAAATATTTGCGGCCCATTATTAAGTTAATGGTGTAAAGGTTACACCAATCACGGGCCCAACCCATACTTGAATTCGGGCCCTTCTATTTTATATTTTCATTCATTAATTAATTTTAACCCAACGTTATTTTCCCCCGTTTTACACGTCCGTTCATATATATTGGGCTTAGCCTTATAAAGCCCAATTTAGCCATGCGAAAGGGGAGGCTTATGGCGTATACACAAAGAGGGGAAGGTGAGCGCATGAACTTGCAATACGACGTTGAAAATACAAAATAGAAATTGGTGTACTTGCATAGTGGTAACATAGGTGACATGAATCAAAGCATGTGAACTTGCATAGGTTTAACTACAACATGAACCTATATTCTTATTTAGGCATGATGTCAAACATGAGCATGTCGTAAATATTTCTAGCATAAGCATAGCATAATGTCAAACATAAGCATGGCATAAATACTTTTGGTATAAACATGGCATAATGTCAAACATAAGCATGGCATAAGTAAAGTTAAATTTTGTTCATGGCATAAACATAAACATGTCATATTCATAAGGTTTCTACCTGTTTACAAAGGGGATACTTTGTTACCAATACAAAAGCATAATTCAACTTAGTCATGGTTTAAGTCTAATCACATAACGATGGAATAAACATATTTATGCATAAATATTCCTAAACATGGTGTTTCTTTAAAACTTGCAAAAAGGGATTTTTGTGTCTAACCTAGCCATGTCTCACATATGTCATCATATAATTCTTTTAAACAAGATAGACTTAATCATAGGTTTCAATTATGCCAAATATCATTCATAGCCTAGCCATATTCATAAGTTTTGCAAATACATGGATTATGGTGTCAAAATTCCAACATAGTTTCATATGAACTATAACAACCAAACTTGTTTCAATTACTTGCAAAATGATTTATGCACAAAATATACATCATGATGGCATAATAACAAAGCCCAAACTCGCATAAATTTCAATCAACTACATACATGCAGCTTCAACATAGATAACATAATTTGCGCAATATTCCAAACGTAAACTTGTATAGAACTACCGCATGTAGTTCTTTATAACATAATCCATAAATATCCAAACGTATATAAATTGATAAGAACGCATAAATATGAATTACTTCCATTGCCACAATTCAAGCATACACATCAACACAGTTGTTTATTATACCAAAGTAATACTCTACTTACAATCGTTGCGGCGAATTCTCTAATTAAGAGACACGATTCCTTTGTTGAATTGATTAGCTTTAGGTTGCTTGAATTGCTTTTGTCTTAGAACTTTCTTCCTAACTCTCTCTCTAGTCGGCGGCTATTCTTTGTCGTTCCTCAGCAACATGGCGGCTATAATCTTATTTTGAATGAATAGATTAGGGTTTAGTCTAGGGTTGTTTATATAGAGGTTAGGAATTGATTAGGACCATTGATGTTGCTAGGTTAGATCGTAGCCATTCATTAGGAAGAGAGACCAATAAAAACCCGCCACCTAGCCCTAATGACAAAGCAGACCACAGAAATTCGACCACACACCGACCTGGCCAGCCAGGGCTAGACCAGACCTGGCCAGCAGGTCATTTTTGACCTGGCCGCACTTAGCAGGTGCGCCAAGTCAAAAATGCACTGGCGCACTTCACAGGTGCGCCAGTTCATTTTTGTTTTGGCGCACTTCCCAAGTGCGCCAGTGCATTCTAGCCCTTTTTCGGTTTTTCGCCCAACTTCGTTCGTCCATAACTTCTTCATACGATATCCGTTTTTCGAAAACTCGGACTCTATTTCGCGTATTTTTCCGAGACGAACGCAATGGCGTATCCCGTTTCCCTTAGTTCTTTGATTTGAAATTAATTATACTTTAATTTGTGAGTTTCACCGTTATAGAATTCGCGGGGTGTTACATAAAACAATAATATATAAAATAAAAATAAAAAAGAACTTAAGACCTTTTCTTCACGTTAAAAAATCCAGGCCATTTCTTCCTCTGTAATCACTGTTATTCTAGTTCCAGCCAAACCCATTGTCGAAGTTTAGGGCTTGAAATCGCCACCAATAGGTCGCCCCATACCTTGATCCGCTGCCACCACTTCGTCGCTCTACGTGAGAGCTCCCCCCTCCAGCAACAACGCCCACCTCGCACAGCGCCTCTCGCCGTAAATTGGCTTGGACCGCCGGCCCTTTGTGCTTGAATTCTTAGAAATCCGAGACCTTATACTTCATCAAATCCGTGTCAAGATGGAGAGGAGGAAACCCTCTTGAGTTTTCGATTTGAATCCATGTAGAAATTCGAATTCGTTTGGGAGGATTTAGGGATTTAATTTCGTGCTTTGTGGACCTTTAGAAATGAAGAACGACGACGGTTTTTTTTATTTGACCGTGTAATGAGGACGTTGACCTAGGTCTTAGTGGAGCTATAGGGTTAGACTTTTTTATTTTATAATATTATTTTATTTTCAACAATAATTGTTTATCAATCCTAACTTCAAATCAAACCCAACGACTGTCGTCCATAGCTAATTACCCCCATTCCGAACGCAATGGGATATGCACCGCAAGCCGATTCGATCGTTTCGACCAGTTTTCGTCAAATTTACATTTAAATCGTTAAATTGAATTTTAAACGTACATCTCAATTTACTGGGCCCACATACTAACTAGAAAAATTCCCGAAAAATATTTAATAGCTTCGTATTGACGATACGGTCCTAACAAAACTAGTTTCGTCGAATTCCGAGACCGTTTGAAAAATGGCCATTTTCCAGTCGATTAAAATCAACTGAAACTGGTCAAACGTGTTTTCCTATGCCACGCTCACATATTGATTCGAAAAATTATGAAAATTGGAATCTAGCAATAATTTGACATCACGGATCCAACAAAAGTGGTTTCGTCGAATTCTGAGGTAGTTTGCAAAATTTCCATTTTTAAGGGCCAGAATTCCATAACGACTATTCAGAATTTTCAACTGGACATATCTTTTGATTCCCGCTATGAAATTTCGATTCTTCGGATTCGTTGGAAAGATATTCACAAATAGATTCTAATATTTTTGGTTTCGTTAAAATCCGGTTTATTTTGCACCTGGTACCTTCATTTGAAGTTTGAATCGAATTATCGAACTACCGCGCCATTTTCAATTCCTTTTATAATTTAAAATAAATATTTATATTCTAACGACGATCTATATAAATATATACGTTCGAATTATATTCAAAAGAAATTTCTCGTCGATATTGTTTAAAATAATTCATTTTAAATAATCAAAATTCACTAAAATTGCCAAAATAAAATTTTTAAATTGGCCCAGATTTCTGGGTTATTACAGAATGGTATTATTGAAGACACTATCCACGACAAACCAAAAATACAATTTGGTATTAAATACAAGGCTTTAAATAGAAATTATATCGGCTTGTATTCAATATAAATTTTTTAAACCAACGGATATCGTATTGGGAATAATGATATCTGTATCTTCCAAATTCCTCAACAATATCCGTATAATCACGGAATCCAATATAGAAATATTTCGAAGATTGTTTCCATTCCAATTCATACATTCGAAAATTCTGGTTATATTTAAACCATTTACAAATCCAATTTATTTATTTAAAGACATTGGATTATTATTCTAGTTAATTACTAGTTCATTTAGATAAAAATATCTTTTATCTTTTCAAAACTTGGAATTTTTCATCCAAAATCTTTCCAGATCATTTATTATGATTTTACACAATTTTTCCATATTTTTAATAATTTTATTAAGGCCGTTACAGTCGGTTTCCAATAACGGCCACCGAACTGCATCCATAACGACCTTTTCTGAAATTGATTTGTACATAACTTGAAATACAACCATTCAAATTTAAATCTCTTATATTCTTTGGAAAGATATTTTCGATATGAACCAAATGATTCTGGCTTTAGGAGAATCCGACGGTCGGATCTCCCGTTAAACCAATTTGAAGTCAATGGTTGAAATTCGCGAACAGTCGCTGTGTGGCACGTTCTATTCAAGCCCTTAAATATATATAATATTTTTATCATCGATTTCCATTTAAAACTTATTTTATAAATCATTTATAAATTCATTTTAAAACGATTCCATCTTCATTTTCAATTTTAAATCAAAATTGAATGTTCTATATCATTATAATAATAAAATGATAATATTTTCAAAATATCATATTTTGAAATCAAATCTTTTCGATATTCATTATAAAATGAATAAAATCGATATAAAAATTCGTTCGAGTTAAAATGGCGCACTTCTAATTAACTCGGCTTCATATTCATTTCAATTATGAATATTTCAATATTTTCGTGTCCATCCAAAATTAGACATCAAAATCATATTTTGATTCTTCACTGAATATTATTTTAAAATACTCATTTATATTCTAAATTGGAATCAGACTCAATCAATTACCACATAATTTTATTTATATGGATCCCATACATCACATGTATATAAAAATAGTGATAAACAACTATTAAACAGTCAATTCACATCCAGAGTGCAATTTACATCTGTATGAGCATTAATAATTAAATAACGTTAATAATAGTCTGTCAATCAATCGGTTGACATACAGTCAAATCCAAGGGAGACGTGAATTAATTATCATCCCCAGACCCGTGTGGGGTTTCAACCAACAAAAATGAATTCAAATTAATCCCTGGTTAATAAATTTAACCAATTCTAATTCGATTCGAATTATTTTTCAAATTAGCCAATTTTCACTATTTAAAATTATAAATGGATATTTATAATTTAATTTCAACTACCACATAAAAGTTAACATTGTTTTTGTTATGTTCATATCACTATCAACACACAATACTGTCAATCAAATCATCCATGGTTTTCAAACAATAGTGAATGTGAACTAACAGGCACCTTACAACATTTGTGACAATTAAAACAGATAAAAATTAATACTGGCAATCACTACATTCAGTTATAAAATATATAATTGTATGAAATTTTTGTGAGAGAGTTCTCACGTTGTTTTCCACTCCATCATTTTTATTGAAGGACTATTTTAATAAAATGAAACGAGCATTTAATTTTATCAAAATCTGCAACAACTTCCGCTTTTGTTCTGGTCAGTTCTGAAATGTAGTGCTCGTCCAAAGGATTCCAAGCAACCAGGTTTGCTGAATTTTGTTTCCGTACAGTTATTTAAACTTTTATTACTTAAATATAATTAATTAAGATAAATAAACATTTAATTAACCTAATCATGTTTTTAATCCCCTTCCTCTATCGTTACTTCTTGGATAAAACCCGTCGCCTTCATCTTCTGATCTCGCACAAAACTGCTCCGCCTTCGTCAATTTCGTACCACCATCCATGGCTTTGACTGCTGATCAGAGACCCCTACGACCTAGTCCCGACCTTCACCTCCGTGCGCCTTAAGCCATGTCCGACTCGCACGACCCAGGGCCCACCAAAACTGCTGGGAATGATGCTCATTCAAGCATGAAAATCGACCCTAAACTCCATTTAAAACGATCTTGCCCATTGAGTATATAGATCCCACGAAGCTGAAGAGATTTCCTACTTGGAGTTTTCCAAAATAATGAACGGATTAAGTGATAAGTGGAGAGGAAGTTTGAATCAAAAATAGCCATTAGTTCGGTTTTAAACGGCAGCACATAGGTATTGAAAGGGGAGAATAAGGTTTCACGAGATTTTGAGTTTATATATATATATATATATAATATTCTATTATTTATTTCACAAGTTATTTATTTAACACTCTGAACTCCAAACGAATCCCAACGACTATCATCCCAAGCTAAATGCCCTCATTCCGGACACAATGGAATATGTTTCGTAAGCCAATTCGACTGTTTTGATTAGTTTTTGTCAAAATTAAAATATAAATTAATATATCATTTAATATTGAATTCCAACATACATTTTAATTTACCGGGGCCATATACTGACTCCAAAAATTACGAATATTGAAATCTAGCTATGTTTTGACGATATGGTCCTAACAAAATTAGTTTCGTCGAATTTGGAGATCGTTTGAAAAATGGCCTTTTTAACTGGTCAATTTATATGACATCCCATATTTTATGTATATTTAATTTTCAATTTAAAATGAATTAAACGGAATAATATATGATAAAAATCAAGTTTTGTTAATTTTCAATTGATGGTGATTGTTTGAATGAGGTATAAATAGATTTTTTTCAAATTTAGTTTTCTTTAGAAAGGCTATTTTGAAATATAATCTTTAAATAATTAAATTAATTTGAGTGAGTTAATTTAAAAGTGAAATTCCAATTTTAAATTGGAATTTGTGGAATTTTGGATTTGATATTGAATAACTTAAGATAAAAGAGAATTCATTTATTTGAATTTGCAGTTCAGATTTAATTTGAGAAATAATCAAAAACCGGGAACTTAAAATTTGTGGAATGTAACACCCCTTGTATTCTATAACAGTGAAATTCACAAATTAAAGTATAACTAATTTCAAATAAAAGAATTAAGGGAAACGGGATAGGCCATTGCGTTCGTCTCGGAAAAATACGCGAAATAGAGTCCGAAATTTTGTAAATCGAAGTCCGTATGACCCAATTATGGCCCGATGAAGTTTCAGAAAATTCTAATTTCGAAAACAGATTTGAATTTCAGCCCAATCAGAGTAGGCGGGAAAAGTTCCCGCCCAACCCACCAGGTCGACCTGGGGGTTGACCCTAGGGTCGACCTGCCAGGCCAGGTCGACCTGGGAGTCGACCTGGGGGTCGACCTGCCCCAGGCCAGGTCAACTCTAGAGTCGACCTGGGGGTCTACCTCCCCGGCCAGGCCAATTTGGCCTGGTGCACCTGCTTGTGTTTTCTGGCCTGGTCTGTGCTTAGCCGAATTCCTAAGCCTTGCCTTGTCACTAGGGCTAGGTGTTAGCTCCTGATTGGTCTCTCCTTCAAATGAATGGCTAATATTAATCCAAGCTCCATCGACGGTCCTAATCAATTCACAAACTCTATAAAAAGGACCTAAGACTCCACCTAATTCATACAAATAAAAATGAGAATGAGACCGTCATGCTGCTGAGGAAGGACTAGAAATAGCCGTCAAAATTGAGAGACGATTAAGAGACAATTCAAAAGCTTAAAGCAACGACAACTAAATCAAAACAACGCCTACAACAAAGAATAGCATCCCCAAATTCAGAATTCAGATTCCTGAATTGAAGATTCGTCATACGTTGTAAGTAGAGTGCTATTCCGATGTGAATAAATAATTGTGTTTTGATTTGTGTAAAATGCGAAATAGAATTGTATTTGATTTGTGGTGATAATAATTCATATTTGGATGTTGCTTTGATTCTAGACAATTTGGGATGTTGTGATATAACGATTGGAATTGGCTAGTATGTGATTCATGTTGAAAATTAACAACTACATGTTCGTGGTAGTTTATTTGAGATTCATGCAAGTATATGATTCACTATTATGCCAACATAATATATATTATAATCACTTTTAGTGTAGTTGGATCCATTTGGGTATTATGACTTATGTGAATTTATATTGGAATTGGCATCATGATTCAAGTGTAAAACCATACTTTTGTATTAGAGACAAAAGTAAGCATCTTTGTGAACTTGTGTTGACTCTATGAACATGACTAGACTATGTTTGGTGTTATGCCTAATTGGAAAACATGTTTTAGGCCTATATTGTTATAAAAATCGTATGATAATATATGTGACACATAGCTAAGTTAGATTTACATTCCAATTGCAAGTTTGCATGAATAGATTAAAAACCATGATTTCATGTTTAGGTATATTTATGCCATGATTATATGAATAAATCAAAAACCATGATTTCATGTTTAGGTAGGTTTATGCCATGATTATATGAATAGATCAAAAACCATGATTTCATGTTTAGGTAGGTTTATGCCATGATTATATGAATAGATCAAAAACCATGATTTCATGTTTAGGTATGTTTATGCCATGATTATATGCTATTACAATGCAAGTTCACAAGTGCCAAATTTATGTTAATTAGTTCGCTATGTTGCAAGTTCATGCGTTCACACCCCCTTTTTATGTTACTTAGAATATATAAACACCATGTTCTCATGTGGCTAAGTTGGGTTTAAATGTTAAACCCAACATTTGTTATATTGTAGCGAACGTATAAAACAGGGGTAATGACGTTAAAATATAGAACACATGTGTTGGCATGTTTGACGCATGCCAACGACCTTGAAAAACAATTAAGTGGTGTAAATTAATTTTACCCAATAAAGATGAATTTGAATAATGGGCCACAAATATTTACATATAAAAAGAAAAGAGACAAAATATGTAAATTTAGAAAATACGATTTGTTTAACCCGAGGTTGGATTGAGTTGTGATGTAAACCTGCCCGGAACCGCCCGGCTGTCCAGTAGTCACAACAATACCTATCCAATGTGGGTAGTTAAACACGGAGCCCAATAAGGACCCGAGGTTAGATTGAGTTGTGGCGTAAGACTGCCCGGACCCAACTGGCAACAGGCAGCCACAACAATATCTGTCTAATGTGAGAGGTCGAGGCTTTAATAAGACAATTAAGGCTGAGTTAGGAATGGTAGTATTAAGTAAATTGAATTAATACTTAATCAAAAATGGAACATACTAAACTATACAGACTGATTGGGGGTTAGGTTTACAAAACACTTAACCAACTTAGCATGTTGGCTAGAAATAGAAATCCTAGTAGCGGGGGACCCTTTTCAGCAGTAACCCTACAAGGCGTATCAAGATACCCTGAACTAGGCAGGGTGGGGCACGATTACTGGGTTGACTGTAAGAGGTCAAATCAACGGCGGTGGTGCAGCAGTGTAGGTTCTAACGGGGTGCGGGCGTGCACACACTCCGGCGTAGAAAAATAAGGCACTGGGCACCAGTGGTATACCTGTGCATTCTGGAACTGTGTCGGGCCGCTACCAAGGGACTTGATACACCCCATGGTGGGACCAACATAGGTAACTACAACATCGGGGGCCGTAAGACACATGTAACTATGCGAGTAGGAGCCGATCATTAGAAACGGATCACTTCACCCTTATTATGGGGTGCCTGTTGGGAACTAGTTTATATGGATGCAGAGATTAATATGGGGTACGATAAGTATATTCGACTCTAGACAACTTAACTTAGTTTATGGTGCTTTCCCATTTCCAGTTTATACTTATCATGCCCAGTTCTTTATTCATAGACTGAATAGTCCTAGACTTACTCAGGCTTTATGTCTGACTCTACTTTTCTTTCATCTTCTTTTCTTTCGTTTCCCCCCCCCCCCTCGGTCCACAGGGAGGGAATACCGCAGCTTGACCAGTTTTCACATCCAGCTTGAAGAGAAAGAATGTATTGCTTGGATCTCTTTCGTTTTGGACTATGGCTTTGAATTGCAACTGTGGGGACTTATGCAATTTACTTTTGTTTTTATGCTTCTTTAAGTTATGAAATCAAGATAGTTATGAAAATGTAATGGTTTTGGAAGTATTGTAAGACAATTATGACATGGTTTGTGTAACACGTATTTTGCTGAAATAAAAATTGCTGTTGTTTTCCGCTGTTCAAAAATATGTGTATTTATATCTCTCTTGTGTATCTGTGACTTATACTTATAAACCTCCACCAAAATTAGGGTATTCCCTTTGAGAGTTACCCTAACGGAGGTGGGGTGTTTCACTTGGTATCAGAGCATAGGTTTACCAGATAAGATAAAAAGTTTTGAAAAATTCATTTCCAAAAAGAAAAATTTTAAGAAGCACTTTTAAAGATAAAATGTTGTTTTATTTTAAAAAGGCAAAGTCCCCCAAAGCCATAAGTACTATCTTTTATCCTTCGTTTTGAATCTATCCTTTTTGTTTCAGCATGTCCGAAGAACTTAACTTGCCAGAGGGTGTACCAATACCTGGTTGGTTTAGACGATTCTTAGAAGCTAGGGCCACTCAGCCAGGTCCTACCGTTCCTCCTCCCCCAGCTGCGGGAAATCATCCAGCTGCAGCAACACCTCTTCCTCCACCTCCTCCGCGGGGTAATACTTTTGCTAAGATATGTAAAGATTTTAAGGCTATGGGAGGAAAGGACTTTCATGGAACAGAGTCCTTCGTGGCAGTCAGGAATTGGCTGAAGGAAACCGAGGACTTATTCGTCATCTTTGAGGTAGAAGATAGGCAGATGGTACAACTAGCAGTATGGCTACTTAAGGGCGAGGCTTCCTACTGGTGGGAAGTCACCAATGCAGAAAGACCAGTGGAAACATGGGAGGACTTTAGGGCAAGGTTTGAGGCTAAATTTCTCTCAGAAGCTGAAAGGAGTCTTCAGTTGGAAAAATTCTTATTTCTTAAGCAAGGGAATATGACAGTCAAAGAGTATGTTAATCAGTTCGACCAGCTGGCTAGGTTGGGACTGGACCTAGTCAACACTCTGCACAAGAAGGCTCTCCGCTTTGTCAAAGGATTGAATGAGCCATTACACAGTTTGGCCATAACCCGTATACCTATGGGAGCTACGTATGAAAGGTTGGTGCAGATGGCATTGCTGAACGAAGAGGATAAGGGAAAGAAGGAGACAAAGGCAGAAAGCTCTCAAGGGAAGAAAGAGGGTTTACAACCTAAGAAGACAGACTTTAAGAAGGGCGGGAAAGACAACAAAGAGAAGAGGAAGTGTAATTTCTATGGCAAAGTGGGGCACTTAGTGAAAGACTGCCGGAAAAAGAAGGCCAAGCTGAATGGTGGGTGCTTTTCTTGCGGTGAGACAGGCTACATGGCTAAAGATTGCCCAAAGAAACGAGGGCAGGGGCAGAGGGCTGGATCCACCTCAGGGCCACAGGTTCATGTGCTAGAAGCGCCACCTCTGCAACAGCGAGGTATAAATACTTCTGTAGAAAGTGTAGTTTATCTTTATGATCACCCAGTTCGCACTTTATTTGATTCTAGCGCATCACACTCCTTTATTTCATCTGCTTTAGTAGAATCTCTACACCTAGAAACTAGTATGGTAGAGGACCCCTTAATTGTTTCAAATCCAATTGGGGGCCCAGCTCATCTGTCTATGATCTGTGTGGGATTGAAAATTTCTATTCTAAGCGTAGAATTTAGATGTAGTGCCTTTGTTTTGGGCTTCTCGGGATATGGTTTGATTTTGGGCATGGATTGGCTATCCAGTAATGGTGCCATCCTTGATTGTGAGAAAAAGGTGGTTAGGCTTCTGACCCAACTCGGTAACACTCTGGAAATTTCTTGTAATCCCTCGTATGCGGTCATGCTTAGTTATCTTGAATCGCTAGATGCTTCTGTTGAAAGTTTGCAATCGGTTAGAGTGGTCCGGGAATATCCGGATGTCTTCGAAGAGGTGAAGGGCTTACCTCCGAAGCGGGAGATAGACTTCCGCATATATCTTGTAGATAATGCAAAGCCCGTTGCATTGCCCGTTAGACACATGGCTCCACGGGAAAGGAAAGAGCTCAGTAAAAAAATTAAAGAGCTTCTAGAGAAGGGGTTCATTAGGAGGAGTATTTCAGAATGGGTCGCTCCAGTGGTGTTCGCTACAAAGGCGGATGGTTCACTCCGTCTGTGTGTTGACTATAGGGAGCTCAACAAGCTAACGAAAAAGAATAGGCACCCTCTCCCAAGAATTGACGATCTGTTTGATCAGCTTGTAGGAGCGTCTGTTTTCTCCCAACTCGATTTGGCGATAGGTTTTCATCAGCTAAGGGTGGCTGAAGATAGCATCGATAAAACGGCATTCAGAACCCCAGACGGCTTCTTTGACTAGCTTGTCATGCCTTTTGGCTTGACAAACGCACCCGCTTACTTCATGGACCTAATGAGTAGGGTGTTCAGAGATTTCCTCAATAAGTTCGTAGTGGTTTTCGTAGACGATATCTTGATCTTCTCAAAGAGTGAAGAAGAGCATGCTCAGCACCTAAGGGAAATCATGGAAACTCTGCGAGTCCATCAGCTAAAAGCCAAATTCTCCAAATGCCACTTTTGGAGAGTGGAAGTAAGGTTTCTTGGGCACATAGTATCCAAAGAAGGGTTAGCGGTGGACCCTGCTAAGGTAGTAGCGGTACAGGATTGGAAGACACCAAGGAATGCAACTGAGGTCCGAAGTTTTCTAGGACTAGCAGGTTTCTACCGAAAATTCATAAGGGATTTTGCGAAAATCTCAGCTCCGCTCACAAGGCTGACCAAGAAGAATCTAGTGTTCAATTGGGACTTGGATTGCGAGTTTGCTTTCCAACAACTAAAAAGGGCTCTTACAACAGCCCCAGTTTTGATGTTGCCAGATGGAAGCAAGATGTTCACAGTTTATACAGATGCATGTGGGACAGGGCTAGGCGCTGTCTTAATGCAAGAAGGAAGGGTAGTAGCTTATGGTGGAAGGCAGTTGAAAGCACATGAAAAGAACTACCCGACCCACGATCTTGAGTTAGCTGCCATCGTCTTTGCACTCAAGTCTTGGCGACACTATCTCCTAGGTGAGAAGTTCGAACTTTACACTGACCATAAATCGTTGAAATATCTTTTCTCGCAGAAAGATCTTAACTTGAGGCAACAGAGATGGATGGAGTTTCTTGCCTTGTACGATTTCGAGATCTCCTACACTCCGGGCAAAGGCAACGTAGTGGAAGACGCGTTGAGCCGAAAGAAACTAACCCTAAGCCCGCTGTTTGTTGAAAGACAAAGCCTAGAGTTTATAGCCAGCTTTGACTTTAGGCCCTCCTCCGATATTGTACCGGGCTTGCTAGCATCTCTCGAAGTACGCCCGACTTTAGTGGACTCAATAGGGATAGCACAACACGAAGACCCTCAGCTTGTGGAGACGATTGATAGGCTAATTAGGGGTGAGACTTCAAGTCACCTCAGCAGATACTCCATCGACGATAAGGGTTGGCTAAGGCGAGACGGAAGACTATGCGTCCCACAGACAAGGGATTTGGTAAAGACAGATCTCGAGGAAGAACATCACTCCAAGATGACGATACACCCAGGCGGAGATAAAATGTACAAGGACATAAAGAGAACTTTCTTTTGGAACGGCATGAAGAAGGACGTGGCAGATTTCGTTTCTAAGTTTATGGTGTGCCAACAGGTTAAGCCGGAACAGAAAAAGCCTGGCGGTCTGCTCCATCCTTTAGAGGTCCCGCAGTGGAAGTGGGATAACATCTCAATGGACTTCATTGATGGGCTGCCTAGGTCTAGAAGAGGCAACACTAGCATTTGGGTAATAGTGGATAGGCTTACTAAAAGCGCCCACTTTTTACCTGTCAAGAGTAAAAGAACTGCCTCATCCCTGGCATCTCTTTACCTCAAGGAAATTGTTCGACTCCATGGAATACCCTCCAGCATTGTTAGTGACCGAGACCCTATCTTCACAAGTGAGTTTTGGCGGAGTCTGCAAGAAGCGGTAGGCACACAGTTATGCTTGAGCACAGCCTATCATCCCCAGACCGACGGCCAGACAGAAAGAGTGAACAGAGTTTTGGAGGACCTTTTAAGACTGTGCATCCTTGACTTCGGAGGGATGTGGGAAGACCATCTTCCTTTGGTGGAATTTGCCTACAACAACAGCTACCAAGCCACCATCGGAATGGCGCCCTTCGAAGCTTTATATGGAAGACCGTGCGGATCGCCCACTTGTTGGTGGGAGTCTACTGATAAACTCATACTTGGGCCAGATATGATCCGAGAGACTTCAGAGAAAGCAGACTTGATACGAAGAAGGATGAAGACAGCCCAAGACAGACAGAAATCCTACGCCGACAAGAGGAGGACCGACCTTGAATTTGAGGTTGGGGACAGAGTTTTTCTTAAGGTATCTCCGCTAAGGAACGTTGTTCGTTTTGGAACCACAGGAAAACTAGAACCAAGGTTCGTAGGGCCATTTCCTATCATCGAGAAAATTGGGGAAATGGCCTATAGATTAGAGCTACCCGAAAAGCTGGCCGGAATTCACAATGTTTTCAATGTTTCGCACCTCCGAAAATGTTTACATGAATCTGCTGAAGTGGTAGAGCCAAATATCCTAGAAGAAGCTTAAGTGGAACACGAAGCAACTGTGTGGAAAGTTCCAACCTGTATATTAGGAACGGAAGTGAAGAAGCTACGCAACCGCGAAGTCAAGCTCGTCAAAGTTCAGTGGAGCGGCGCCGAGGGAGACGCAACTTAGGAAACTGAAGCTAGAATACGCGCAGCCTACCCTTTTGTTTTCGAGGGTACATCTTTGATCTTTTTCCTTAAGTTGCGCTTTTATCTATCTTTTTAGGTATATCTCCTCGACCTTATCTTTTAGGAAGAAACCGTTTGGATGAAAACATGTAATTGAAACATGTTATGGATGATGGTTGCAAGTGGTTGCTCGTGGTTGCATATACACACACAATTTAGGTTTTAGATCGGCTCAGTCACTTCATATTGCATATGCATATATGTATTTATATTTGTATATGGTTGAAGTTTAATGTGTTGCCATATGGATGTTGCATTTATATATGAATGATTGTGCACTCATGTAGAATCATGAATAGGAAAATTTGCATACATAATGGATTCATGACACTTACATAATTTGCATTAAGGAGGTCAACTGAATCAGTAGACCGACTGATTTTGCATTAGATAAGTACATGTACACACACTTCGCATATGATCATGAAGCATTAGAAGTCTTTTAAGGACAATGGATGCTCGTGTTTGATGGATGAGTAGATGGATGTTTGGATGTTAGGATGTATATTCTTCCTGAACTTGAAGATTTCGGGGATGAAATCCTTTTAAGTGGGGGAGAATGTAACACCCCGTGTATTCTATAACAGTGAAATTCACAAATTAAAGTATAACTAATTTCAAATCAAAGAATTAAGGGAAATGGGATATGCCATTGCGTTCGTCTCGGAAAAATACGCGAAATAGAGTCCGAAATTTTGTAAATCGAAGTCCGTATGACCCAATTATGGCCCGATGAAGTTTCAGAAAATTCAAATTTCGAAAACAGATTTGAATTTCAGCCCAATCAGAGTAGGCGGGAAAAGTTCCCGCCCAACCCACCAGGTCGACCTAGGGGTCGACCCTTGGGTCGACCTGCCAGGCCAGGTCGACCTGGGAGTCGACCTGGGAGTCGACCTGGGGGTCGACCTGCCCCAGGCCAGGTCGACTCTAGAGTCGACCTGGGGGTCGACCTCCCCGGTCGGGCCATTTTGGCCTGGTGCACCTGCTTGTGTTTTCTGGCCTGGTCTGTGCTTAGCCGAATTCCTGAGCCTTGCCTTGTCACAAGGGCTAGGTGTCAGCTCCTGATTGGTCTCTCCTTCAAATGAATGGCTAATATTAATCCAAGCTCCATCGATGGTCCTAATCAATTCACAAACTCTATAAAAAGGACCTAAGACTCCACCTAATTCATACAAATAAAAATGAGAATGAGACCGTCATGCTGCTGAGGAAGGACTAGAAATAGCCGTCAAAATTGAGAGACGATTAGGAGACAATTCAAAAGCTTAAAGCAATGACAACTAAATCAAAACAACGCCTACAACAAAGGATAGCATCTCCAAATTCAGAATTCAGATTCTTGAATTGAAGATTCGTCATACGTTGTAAGTAGAGCTATTCCGATGTGAATAAATAATTGTGTTTTGATTTGTGTAAAATGTGAAATAGAATTGTATTTGATTTGTGGTGATAATAATTCATATTTGGATGTTGCTTTGATTCTAGACAATTTGGGATGTTCTGATATAACGATTGGATATTTGCAAGTATGTGATTCATGTTGAAAATTAACAACTACATGTTCGTGGTAGTTTATTTGAGATTCATGCAAGTATATGATTCACTATTATGCCAACATAATATATATTATAATCACTTTTAGTGTAGTTGAATCCATTTGACTATTATGACTTATGTGAATTTATGTTGGAATTGGCATCATGATTCAAGTGTAAAACCATACTTTTGTATTAGAGACAAAAGTAAGCATCTTTGTGAACTTGTGTTGACTCTATGAACATGACTAGACTATGTTTGGTGTTATGCCTAATTGGAAAACATGTTTTAGGCCTATATTGTTATAAAAATCGTATGATAATATATGTGACACATAGCTAAGTTAGATTTACATTCCAATTGCAAGTTTGCATGAATTGATTAAAAACCATGATTTCATGTTTAGGTATATTTATGCCATGATTATATGAATAGATCAAAAACCATGATTTCATGTTTAGGTAGGTTTATGCCATGATTATATGAATAGATCAAAAACCATGATTTCATGTTTAGGTAGGTTTATGCCATGATTATATGAATAGATCAAAAACCATGATTTCATGTTTAGGTATGTTTATGCCATGATTATATGCTATTACAATGCAAGTTCACAAGTGCCAAATTTATGTTAATTAGTTCGCTATGTTGCAAGTTCATGCGTTCACACCCTCCTTTTTATGTTACTTAGAATATATAAACACCATGTTCTCATGTGGCTATGTTGGGTTTAAATGTTAAACCCAAAATTTGTTATATTGTAGCGAACGTATAAAACGGGGGTAATGACGTTAAAATATAGAACACATGTGTTGGCATGTTTGACGCATGCCAACGACCTTGAAAAACAATTAAGTGGTGTAAATTAATTTTACCCAATAAAGATGAATTTGAATACTGGGCCGCAAATATTTACATATAAAAAGAAAAGAGACAAAATATGTAAATTTAGAAAATACGATGTGTTTAACCAGAGGTTGGATTGAGTTATGATGTAAACCTGCCCCGAACCACCCGGCTGTCCAGTAGTCACAACAATACCTATCCAATGTGGGTGGTTAAACACGGAGCCCAATAAGGACCCGAGGTTAGACTGAGTTGTGGCGTAAGACTGCCCGTACCCAATCGGCAACAGGCAGCCACAACAATATCTGTCTAATGTGAGAAGTCGAGGCTTTAATTAGACAATTAAGGCTGAGTCAGGATTGGTAGGATTAAGTAAATTGAATTAATACTTAATCAAAAATGGAACATGCTAAACTATACAGAATGATTGGGGGTTAGGTTTACAAAACACTTAACCAACTTAGCATGTTGGCTAGAAATAGAAAACCTAGTAGCGGGGGACCCTTTTCAGCAGTAACCCTACAAGGTGTATCAAGATACCCTGAACTAGGCAGGGTGGGGCATGATTACTGGGCTGACTGTAAGAGGTCAAATCGACGGCGGTGGTGCAGCAGTGTAGGTTCTAACGGCGTGCGGGCGTGCACACACTCCTGCGCAGAAAAATAAGGCACTGGGCACCAGTGGTATACCTGTGCATTCTAGAACTGTGTCGGGCTGCCACCATGGGACTTGATACACCCCATGGTGGGACCAGCATAGGTAACTACAACATCGGGGGCCGTAAGATACATGTAACTATGCGAGTAGGAGCCGATCATTAGAAACAGATCACTTCACCCTGATTATGGGGTGCCTGTTGGGAACTAGTTTATATGGATGCAGAGATTAATATGGGGTATGATAAGTATATTCGACTCTAGACAACTTAACTTAGTTTATGGTGCTTTCCCATTTCCAGTTTATACTTATCATGCCCAGTTCTTTATTCATAGACTGAATAGTCCTAGACTTACTCAGGCTTTATGTCTGACTCTACTTTTCTTTCGTCTTCTTTTCTTTTGTCCCCCCCCCCAGGTCCACAGGGAGGGAATACCGCAGCTTGACCAGTTTTCACATCCAGGTTGAAGAGAAAGAATGTATTGCTTGGATCTCTTTCGTTTTGGACTATGGCTTTGAATTGCAACTATGGGGACTTATGTAGTTTACTTTTGTTTTTATGCTTCTTTAAGTTATGAAATCAAGACAGTTATGAAAATGTAATGGTTTTGGAAGTATTGTAAGACAATTATGACATGGTTTGTGTAACACGTATTTTGCTGAAATAAAAATTGATGTTGTTTTCCGCTGTTCAAAAATATGTGTATTTATATCTCTCTTGTGTATCTGTGACTTATACTTATAAACCTCCACCAAAATTAGGGTATTCCCTTTGAGAGTGACCCTAACGGAGGTGGGGTGTTTCATGGAACAAATTTATTTAAGTTATGTTTGAATTAAAGGAGAATTCAAAATTTGATTTGTTAAACGATGGAATTTAAGCTGTTTAAGTTAAATTTGAAAATTCAAAATTTGAATTTGTAAATAATCAAATGTGGAACTTAAATTTATGAAATAAATCTATAGAATTGATTTAAGTTATAATTTGGTTTAATTTGAATTTAATGAATATTTAATTTGAATTTAAAACAGTTAATCGAATAATTGAATATTTTAATTATTTAATTAACTATGGAATTTAACTGTTTTGGCGACTGTCTCGGAATTCGACGAAACTGGCGCCATTGGATTCAGAACGATGAATTATGGTAGGATTTCATTTTGCGTTACAATCCGACTTACCGTTTGATTGTACGGGAGAAAAGGCGTAAGAGAATCAGTGTAATAAGATGACTGTGTGTTGATCATATTGGACCTTCTATATTTATATAAATAAACCCATTTACCACTCCATCAGCCAACTCATTATACGTACACCTTCCTCCATCAAACTTTATTCTCTAATGACTGAAATTTGAGTTTCAAACCCTAGAAATAAAAATTCAAACTTTGAATTTCAAATCTCTTCAAACCATAACATATTATATATCAAATCGAAGCCCTCGACGATACGGAGCTGCCGGTACCATTTATTTCGACATGCAGTAGCTGGGTCGATCGGAATTTGCGATCAAAGGGGGCTGGATTCGAAACCCTAGAAGCAAATTGGGGTTTTTTTGACCTATGAGTTAATCGAAGAATCTGGCATCTGGGTTTTGTAAAGAGTGGTCATACGAGTTCAATGATGTTATTCGTTCGATCTATAGTCGAGCGGGTGGCGGGAATTTGTCGTTAAAGGGTAAAACTCCCTTTCTGTTCATCAAATCAATGACGGCGGTTCAGGACACCGGAGGTGCTGGCTCTGCCTTGGTAGTGTGCGCGTAGGAGTGCGCTTTACTTCGGTGGTGAGGGCTCGTCGAACGGTGGTCAGAGTTGGTGGCTATGGCCGGTCAAAGCTATAGGGTTTTGGGTTCCTGCGTCGGTTACAGTTCACGTGAGAAGGAAAGAGCGGGAAGAACGATTCAGGGATGTTGACGTGTCAAAGTAAGATTTGGGTGGGAATTATTTTATTTATTTTATTTGTTCAAAATTCAAAATGATAAAATGCTAATAACTTTCTCGTTTTAACTAAGATTTGGACGCGGTTTGTTGCGTTGGGATTGTGGCGAGATTGCGGACGATCTGAGACTGGTTTGGCTGCGTTTGGGGACTGTCAAATTTTAGGGCTTTGTTAGACGTCCGATCCAATAAAGACCCAAAGGTGAGTGATTCTTCGCTTATGAATAACTAAATCTTTCCCATATTTATCAAATTAAATCGTGAAATGAGTTGGTTGCATGGTTGTGCTTGATTGGTGAATGGTTCCTTAAATTTGACATGCAAATGTGTATCATGCAATGAAAATCGAATTTAGTTATTTAGATTTAGTTTAAATTTCTAGTTTGATAATCTCGACACTTGTAATCAGTAAAAATGATTTAACATTTACCATTGAATAAATGTTTGGGATGGATGCCTTGGTTGATGTGATTACTGAATGATTTTTGCTTGAATGTTATTTATTTCAGTATATGGATGTTGTTGCTCGTTGTTGACGATGAATCCCAATTTTCACCCTTGATGTTGCGGGCATCCAATAAACCAGGGATTCATCAATAAGAATAAAATAAGAACACAGATTGAAATGATAAATATCAGTAACCCTGATTTGGATTGAAATGATAGATCCATCCCTGAATATCGAGAAATTAAATTAAAATCACTTGGCCATAGGATAGTGAATTATATATGGACAATGGTTGCTTAAATGATTTTTTAAATATTCAAATTTTATTGATGGAAATTTTATTTAAAGGAAACGCGTCGATTTTTCGATAAATTATATTTCCTTTGAACCTGAACTTTAAATGATTATGAATTGGTTAAGGAAATTTCCCAAACCAAATTGGAAGTTTTAAAATTTGAATGTGAATATGATGTGGGATTATCTCAATAATTGGGTAGACTCGAATTTAAATAAATTCTTATTGAATTTAACTTTCTGAATAGAGTTGATCGAGGATACTCGGAGTTGTTTTATAAATTAATGTGAATATGGTTTGAATCCTTTAAATGGAAAAATGGTTCTGAAATGGGGTTTGAAACAAAATAGTGAGATATGAACTCCATTGAGACTGGAGTTTAGATTCAAGTATTGAAGTTCAGAAGGAAGGAATGATTTTTAGTAAAGAATTTTAATATATATATGTACACTGTTGTTTTCAAATAACTATCCCTTTCCTTAAAAATTTATTTATTAAAACTTTTTACCTATAACTATTTTGTTATAACTAATTTTCTTATATTTTATTATTTAAACTATATAGTAAACTTTTAATTTGTGTATATATATATAGAGTTTTAAATTTATCTTATCCTATTCTAACTATTGTATCTTATATATGTATATATTATTTTATATAAATATTTCTTTATAAACATCTATTTTCGCAATTATACTTCTATAAGTGTAAATTTCTTCCGAATGGAAAGTGTTGGATCTAAACTATTGTTCAAATGGAGTTGAGAAAATTTTATTCTATTTGAATACGAATCGATTTCTAAACCGATTTGATATGGAAATGAAAATTTTATTCTACTCAAATATAAATGGTCCACCTAAGGATTTGAAATAAGTTATGAAATATATATATTCTATTTGAATATGAATGGATTTCGAATTCAAATCGACTTGAGATAATTATAATCTTTAATATGAAGTATATTCTACTTGAATATAAATCGATTTGGTGAAATATTATATGATTATAATATAATGAAATGAAATATATTCTAGTTTAGAATATAATCGGTTGTGATATGATTATGATATGTTAATATGGAAATATATTCTTTTTGAATATATATTTGGTTTGAAGCAAAACATGATATTTTGGATATAAAGCGAACCTTTGTGAAATGTAAAAGAACCGACCGATGTAGAAAATGTAAGCGTTGGTTGTTAAGGAGACCGGAGTCGACATAAGGCATACTCTCTTTCAGTGTCGATACCACTTTGACAACTGTGAACGTTTTTGACGTATCCATAATGAGTATGATGACTTGGAGGCGATTATTGAATCGAAGAAGATAAACGATGATGAAATAGCCCTGACCTTCGGGTCAGAATTGAAATGACTAAAACAGGAGCTATACCGTGACTAATTGAGGTAGCACCTTGATCAGACACACTTCTTCGATACTAATTCTATGACTATGATGATGATGATGATTTGGGCCCATTAATGACTTTGGAAGTGTGTTCCGAGGTGGGCGGTAGTGGCTGCTATGCGTTACCACCGGTCCGGGAGTGCAATTGGTAGAATCCTACCCTTGGCATTGCCTCGAGTGCCTTGTCATATTATCCTTATCGAGCCCCATACGATTTTGATTTGTATCGTACCTATGGAGTGCCCTCTGATGCCATCGTTTACGGTGGGTTTACGGTACTGTATAGACTACGGTATTATAAACGGTGTAAGGGTAAAAATGTAATCCCGCTTACGCTATTTTCAGTATTTATACTTTACTGGATAGACACTATCATAATAGCGTATTATACTATGTATGTATTAGTTTAACAGATCATTATGAGATGGAAAATCCCGTAACATCTCTTGAGTTACTGCACCCATGTCAATGATGTTATTTCATATTTTAATTTGACTAATATAAGAATGATTTAGTGCTGAACCGAGTGTTATTGTGTTTTCTTTTTATGAAATACGCTCAGGTCAGCAGACGTATGCAGTTACCGAAGATGACTGTACCTTTGAGACTGAAGACGAAGATTGATATATATCTATCATATATATATGTGTATTTCCGCTGCTTTTTATTTCCACTTCCACGTGATGAAACCTGTGTATGTATAACTCTGATAGTCAATGTATATATATTTCAACTATTTTAAACTGGTATTGTGTATTATATGTTGTCCTTACGCTGTGAGATTCTGTTATTGTTTTTCTCTTCTTTCTTCTTTTCTTTTTTTCCCAATAACTGCCTGTATTTATGATTTGTTCGGATCGACATGTGTGGTTTATTGTCGATTTGAACGGTCAAAAAAATCTGGGTCGTTACATTTGGTATCAGAGCGATGGTTAGCGATAACCTTGGCTCTGTTTGGGAATAAACTCATTAGAGATAGGGTTAGAAACGCCCTAGAATGAGTTTGAGTGTATATAAGAGAGAGCGTACTTGTATTTTTGATATAAATTGGTTTTGTATTGTGTTGACTTGTTCTGTTGAATATTTATGGATTCTAGTCGATATATGGGACGCGATAGAATCGATAGGGATTTCTAAATAATCGATCAGAATGATCGACATAATATGGTTTTCGATTATATTTTAAAATATATTAAATATATATTATTGGTTCAAGTATATATGAAATCATTTTGGTAGGTGGTAATATTAAGTTATTACCTATTATGGTTGATTCGATAATAAATTTAATAAGGAAAAATTTAAATGGTCTATGAAAATATTTAGAAATGAAATGATACCTTAAGTATAATTGGGTGAGATTTAAATAGAAATGAACCTGAAACTTGATCCTGGGGTACTTTTGAAATAGTTTGCCAAAGTTTGAAATAATATCATATTATAGGAAATAGTGCTGGAAGTGGTTTTCAAAGGATTTTGAACAAGATGAGTGTGTAACCCTTCTCGGACATCAGAAATGACTTCGGTAATGAGTGCACACATTTTCGACGTTTATTCTGAAGAGTCTAAGTGGGGGAGAGACCACTCAATGATCATTATAATTGGGTTTGACAAAGGATTTGGATTAAATTCTATATGGTATAACGTATACAAAAGTAATAGTATATGTTATTTAAAGGTCGAATTTAGATTAAACTAGATTTGAAATTTCTATGTTTTGTTAATTAAGATTTGGATTTAAAAATTTTATGACATGATTTTCTATAAAATAGTACAAGTATATATATTATTTTAAAAACCTAGCTTATAAACCTGGGATCTGGGTATTTATGTCCATCTCAACTAAAAATATTGATTCATGTACTAAGGAAACTCGGTTCATTGAAATTTTAGATCTAGAAATCATGAAATGGATTTAAGTTTTTAAAGGAGAGCAGTGGTCGTTGAAATGCTTAACCAGGGCGATAATAAGGGAACGGAAATTTGCTGAGAAATATATATATATATATGTATATATATATATATATAAATATATATATGGTTTAAATAGAACGCGCCGCGCAGCGACCATTCACGAATTTCGACCATTGACTTTGAATGGACGTAGTGGGAGATCCAACCGTCGGATTTTCCTAAAACCGGAACCGTTGGGTTCGTACCGAAAAGAGCTTTCCAATGAATATGAGAGATTTGAAATATAACGGTTAGATTTGGAAATATGTCCAAATAAAATTTGGAAAAGGTCGCTATGGCCGCAGTTCGGTGGCCGTTATTGGAAACCGACTGAAATATCGATTATAAAATTATTAAAAATATTAATAATTTGTGTAAAATCATAATAAGTGATTGGGAAAGAATTGGGATGAAAAATCCATACTTGAATGGATAAAAATATATTTTTTCGAAACAAACTTTAATATTATATGAGATGAGAATAAGGGAAAATGGTTAAGGATGAATCAAAGTGCCAAAATAAGGAAAATGAGATGCAAATATAAAATTTGGCTATTCCGGATAAAGTAATAGTTAAACGAATTCTAAATTTGGAACTAGTGATATCGAAATAAGATATAAAAATAAAGCTTAGTCTGAGGTGAATGGATTCAATATAAGGAAATCAACTTAGGAAGATGAAATAAGTCGATATAGAATTATATGTATTGTTGGATTTAGTAAGTGAAATGGAAATTTCAAAACGAGAGAAATAAAATGGTTGATATAAAAGAAACCATCACGGACCTTAACCCTTGATTATGGATTGGAAGTTGACTTTATGGAATGACATTCATGTAATATGGATGGAATGATAAGGATAAGTCATGAAATTGGTGAGTTGACCCATATTAATGAATTAATGATTCAATATAATCGAGGCAGTGGAAGAGTAAAATGGGTTCAAGTTTAACCAAAATGAATGTCGATATGAAACGAGAAATTGGATAGAAAGAATATCAGAATAAAGTAAGCAATTGAGTGTGGATCCAATTTTTGAATAATGAAGTGATAACAAAGTCAAGTGTCAAGGATTTATAAAAAGTATGGGAATCGAAAATGTCGAAGTTTCGAATAGGAATAAACCAATGTTTATGTAATTCTGAAATAGTCGATAAGCTGAAGCTAAAATGACCATAACTTGTGAATGAATGATCGGAATTTAGCAATTTCGGACTTTTTGGAAACCTTAGAAACTGAGATAAAACTTGTGTTAGTAAAGCCTTGCCTAGTTTCCAAGTCTATTAGGTTGAAAACCAAGAACTAGTCATAGTGGTATGCGCAGAAAATAAAAATCTGAACTGAATACCAATGTTGTTTTGGTCATAGCTTCCTAACGGAACGTCCAATTTTAATGTGCGAGTACAATTCGGAAAGCCCAGGATATGAACTAAAACTTTTCCTTAATATGTTGGGTACCATTTTGCTGTTTAAAGGATTAAAAAATGGGTTGAACAATTCATATCTGCATTTTTCAGTATACGGGCTGAGGTGTTCGCCTTCACTAAAATGATCATAACTTTTGAACGATTTATCCGAGTTCGACGAATCCGGACAATTCAGAAAGCCTGAAACAAATTCTATAACTTTTTCTTGTATGTTTTAGTCAAATTCCCTCATCTAAGGGGTGATAACCCTCAATTTATTCGTTGGTCTGTCGTTAACATTTTGGTTTTATAGTTGAAATGGTCGATATATATTGTGCAAGTTGTATACAATTGCTATATAATGTATATATGTTTGATTCTTATGTGTATGTGAGTATGTAGCAGGTGTAAGGAAGTATCACTACGCTTCGAAACTCCCCATGCCTCTGTTTGATGTTGACGATGATTGTATAGTCTACGGTTGGATCTTTGCAGATGCAGAACTGCGCGGATAATTCATAGGAGAATTGTTTCCACGAGTAAATGGTGTTTTCCCTATACTGGCGATGACCGCTGCTGCTTGGAAGTACAACGGGAAGAAGCGGCACCTGACGGCTCCGGAAGCGTTGTAAAATCCATCTTGTTGTCGAAAGCCATCAGATGATCGTTGGGGTCAGTCGTCCCAAGATATTTTATGGTTGGAACTTTGACTCTTGACAGTATTATGGTGTTCATAATATCATCGATGAACGGTGCTACTCTTTCGTTGTCATTAACCTTGTCATCCTGGGTTCTCTTCCCCTTTCTTCCCAGCAAGTCCTTGATGGTCTTCTAAGTGAGATATTTGACATAAGCCTCCGTGTTGTCATAGTTTTCTCTTTTGGGATCATGGCCTTTGGAGTTGGAGCTCCCAGACTGTTCCTGCTTGCACTGATTCCCTTGATGATCTACTCCCATCGGATGAGACTTCTTTTTCTTAGAAGAAGTTGCATTAGGCTTCCCTTTTGCTTCTGACTGTTGAACATGAGCCTTCCTTTTTGGAGATTCATTCGTCTCTCTCTGACTAGATCTAGTGAGCCTTGAGGACTTTTGTGTCTGGACAACATTGAATTGAGCTTGCATTTCTTGAAGTTGCCTTTCCAAGAACAAGATTCTTGCGACATTATCTTCCATGGCATTTGGGTTTGGTGGTTGTTGTGGATTGGGTGCGGCTTCTTACCCATTATTATTTGGGTTAAGTGCTGGGCTCTCATCTCTTTCAAGGGTAGCATTGGGATCCAGCTCTTTGTTTCCTTCCTCCAATCTTTTCGACTTCATCTTTCCTACCATGGAACAATAAATTCACCAACTTAATTTAAACAAATTAACCACAAGGTCAGAGGTTTAGGACCTTCTTCTAGTGCCAAAACTTTAACGAAATTTTTCGTCAACACTCGAATTACAGTATGTAAGACGTGCGTTCATGGGGTTGATGATTTTCTAAGCCATGATTATGACATTATGTACTACAATAAGAAGAAAATAGGCTAACATTTCGTTCGAGTTCAAGGACGAAGTCATCACAATATTCGTTAACTCCGATGATCCTTCCGTGTCAGATCCACTTAAGGGAGGGGCCTGAATCACGATAGAGATTGGGTTAGGAATTCGTAGACGATCTCCTTACATCAATGTATGGGAAGCGTTAAGCCCAGCATGAGAATATGGACCAATCATGGCGGACCCTTAGAGCGAGGAGAAGGGAATTGCGTATTTCCACAATGCCATGTTCCTCCACCGCCGGGGCGCCTTGGTTGATCCCCTTATCAGAAAGGTTAGTGTTAACTCCCTGTTTTCTCATTATGGTATAACAAGATTATCGAATAGCAAGATGTATGAGACCCAGAATTCTCCATTCATAATTCGTATATATATTACAAGAATTGATGATTTGCTCCTCTTTAGAAGAAAAGAATTAAATCGAGAAATAAAAAGTGCGTCCCCCTTTATGAAGCTCCTAGGGTCCTATTTATAGAGAATCTGGTGTCCTTCTATCAGTAGGTTGTTGGGACTGAATGGATTCATAGCGGTCGCTATTCCCTTAGTCTCGAGCATTTGGCTATCGGCTATCCTCGTCGAGCCAGTTACGGTCTTCGAATCGAGGTTCCGGATGAATTGGGCCTCCCCAAGGTGGAAATGAGTTTATTGCCAAGATGGGATGTAGAGGCTTTTGGACTTCTCTGTGGATGCCCCCAAGTGTCGGTCCTCTAACTTAAGTTTTCGGATGTAGGCTTTCGTCTTTATCGTGGGTACTCAAAGGGGCCTACCCTAACGATGTAAGCGTATATCCGCCGATTTAGAACCATTGGTGGTTCAGGTACTATGTGGATTAGTACGAGTAGCCCGTATCCTTGCTTGAGTCTTGGTTTAGCCTTCCGGTTTAGCTCCCAGAGGATAACCTCCAGTGATATCTAAGTTACTTACGAATGTAACCCCTTCGTCAATTATGGAGCTGTTTTTGAGGAGTCGGTCATGGACCATCTTTATGCATGGCCTGCTACTCTTCTTCCTTTGATGTATTGGCGTTAAGTAGGTTAATTCCTGTCGGGTAGACCATGTCGGATAAACCTTTTGTTGGTGCCCTGTAGGCTTCGGGACCCTTTTTTCAGAGGGGGTTTCGGCTTGTGTTGCTCTCAGATTCTTCATCCTTTACTTATATTCATTCAACATCCCTTCACTATTATCCCGTGCTAAGGTAATTTTTGTAGTAACATGTCACAAGACTATGGGATATTAATAAAGAACTGAAAGACCATTAAAGTAACATTGTGATAGTAAAGAATATATTATTTTATAATAAGGGAAGAGTGCAAAATATATTATAATTCATAGAGCATACTTTTACAAACTCCATTATGGCGGATCCGCTTACCAAAAGATTATCACTTATGGTTTTTCATGAGCATGTTGCTCAATCGGTGTAACCTTTTGGTAAGGATATTTTGGTTCAGAGGGAGTTTTTATTTGGTATTGTCGCATGACTCAATCCTCTATGCTTCGGTTACAGATATATATATCAAGTTATTTTTTTGATCAGAAATAAACTAACAAAGTATTGTTTGCATTCTAGGTTGTTCAAATATTGAACATTTTGATCTCACTAAAGTTGGATTAGTTGGGAATAGGCATGTAATGATCACACCTCATGTCAAATTCCATGCTACACATCCATGATTGATCTATGTCATTTGATTGTTTAAGTATTTGTGACCATTGATGGGTTTAGTTACATTAAAGATAACCATAGCCGCTTTGAACCTTTGTCAGCATGGTTAATGGACAAGACTGTTTAACATAACACCTTATGGCATAAATAGCATAATTTGGAGCTTATAAAGCTATACACATTTAAGGTTATTAAATATATGGCCCAGGGGGAGATTATTAGTGTTAGATCCAAAAATTGCTCTAACACCTAAACTAGTAACAATTTCTAATGAAATGAAATTACAAATGAAGAAAACACACAATTTATAGTGGTTCGGCATTAAATAGCCTACGTCCACTTTCCACTCTTTGAATTGATGACTTGAATGTAGATACAACAATAATTCTCACTCACTTTCACTCATACAATGCGTAGATTCACTCAATCTTCCCTGAAATGTACTTTTAAAAGATGATTGTAATATGAAAATGGTGATGGAATTCAGTTCTCAAAGGGGTTTCAACTCTGAAAATGCCAAAAGATCCCTTCAAATGAGCCTTGGAGGTGTATTTATAGGTGGAAAATACTTCTGGGATGGCTTTGGTTCGGATCCACGTGGCGCTCATCCCATGAGTATCGGGCTCGGATCTCTTCTGATGAAGACAGCGCATCAAGTTAGTGGGTGAACGTGGGGTGATGGGCTCGTAACTGTTCCGAACTTTCAGGGAACGGGGGCTATAATTGTCACAGATTATGGCCCAGGTCGGATATTCTTAGGATCAGAGGGATGGGTCGGGTCGACCTCGAACCGATCTGGTTCAGCCTGCGCTTCTTCCTTCTCTTCTCTGCTTTATTCTGCCTTGACCAAGTAATACCGATCCGATCCGGTCGTTGAGGTGGGAATTCATCTAGTGAACATCCTTCATAATTGATCTTCTAACTTTGTTTAGCCTAGTTCACAAAGTAGGCTAACATTTTCCCCCCTCGAAGTATGCTTCTATTGAAAATAGAGTGCACTTCGAAATTGTCTATCCATTGATCTTGGAATTTAAATTGTTGAATAGTCGCTTCCATTCGCTTGTAAAGTTGTGTTGCTTCATCAAGTTGCAACCCTTGGTGTCTATATATACATCAAAGAGCGCACACATTGCTTTCGTTACTTAAAATAACTTTGAGAATTTTTCTTGACGTCTAGTAGCCCCTCCAGGTAAACTTAATGACGCATATTTATTAGATTTCCACTTCTTTTTCTGAATCAATCTAACGCACTGGGTTGAGCTTCAGACTTTATATGTCCATCCTATCCGATCTGGTTGTCACAGCGATGAATCATAAGGCTGCACTGATGTGGGCCTTTCTCTTATTGGGTCGAGTCAGGCATTGGGGCCCCACGGAGAAAATAAAAAGCCCCCTATCCTTGTATATATTTACACAAATATTCCTCCCCCTCTTCACTTTATTCCGCCTTCCTCCTTGTCGCTCAGCACAAACCCTAGTTCGTAAACCACGAAGAAAAAATCCTCAATCCTTCGAAATAAATCCTTAGGTAAAGCTTTAATTCGTTGTTTAACTAATTATAACTCGGAATTTAAGAGCGATTTGAATAATTTTGCCTATTATCGTGTCAACTTCGATGCGATGCTGAGTGCTCCTTCGCTATCGATGTTGGTGGTCTCGTCTCCACCTCGAGATGGTTGCAGAGGAAGCTGGAGCCAGCGCTGGACATATAGATCCGTGGGTACTCCATTGTGACGGAGTTCGTGAAAAGTGGATGAGCTTTGGAGAGGAGGCAGGTTTGGTGCTGATAAAGAAATGGAGAAGATAGAAAAGTGGGAGAGGAATGGGATTGGTTCGAAGCAGGAGGCACAAGAGGGAGGAGAAATAAATTCATCCAACTAGGTCGGGTAGGAAGGTGGAGCATGATCATGGGAAAAATAAGCTTAAGGACATAAGGATGGTTCGGTTTGGTGTTGACCGACCCACTCGTGGCTACCTTCTTCTAAATCCATCTGATTCGATCCATTCCGGTGAACCATTCAAAATTACCTATTGATGACTTGTGCACCCGAACCGATCCCATACCACCCAGGGCTAACGAACCGATTCGGTCATGATATAAGAGAAGGAACTTAAACTAATCTGATAATAGCACACACATCCGAACCGATCCCATACCACCTAGGGCTAACGAACCGATCCGAAACGACTTTGTCAAAAGTGACTCAACTAACTTAATCAGTGTTGGCCATGGTTTATGACATTATGGACAGTTAGGATAGAGCCTTATGATCATGACTGAAATTCCAAGATTATCCTGAACACATTAATGCTTCGCCAATCTTTTGCATTGCACCTTTATGCGTTTACTTTGATTCTCTTGCACACACTTTGTACACTTTAGTTTGCACACATGCACGGGGGGAATATGGGCAACTTTACTCTAACTTCCATTCTTGCTTCTTCAATAGCTTAGTGATCATGGAAGAAAGACGCTCATCTAGATTGGCAAAAAGGGGAGATATTGCAAGGTCGTCTGATAATCCATTTGTCGAGGATGTATCTTCCACCTCAGATTCAGGATGGAATAGTGAAGGTCCCGACTACGAGATAGAAGTTCATAACAGTGAAGCATCTTCTGGGGGTGATATCTCTCTCGGTGAAGAAGAAGAAGGAGGAGGGATAGGAGATAACCATGCTCCCGACGAATTCAGGGATGCAGTTATCCTGGAATCGCCTAAAGATTTAGTTGAGTCGACAATTGATAACGATAGACTAATACAGATACGCCTCAAGTATGGGTTTCTTCAAGGAGATAACCTTTTACCCTCAAAAACAGATCGTCCCCATGATCCACCAGAAGGATATATGGCTATTTCCAGATTAATGTGTCTTGTTGGAGCGATACCTCCATTTCCAACATTCATCGTTGATTTCCTAAGACAGTTGAGGATTGCCCTCATGCAGCTTCTTCCCAATTCTTATGCCTATTTATATACCCTGTACATAACCTATAGAGAAATTCTTGGTGAAGAGTTGACTTTTGAAGATGTTCATTTCTTTTACAACTTCAAACATCGAACCAATGACACTCCGTCCTTTGTATATTTCGAATCTGTGCCAAAAAGAAAGATTATCACCGTTCCGTTTAGTAGCAATGTTGGAGATCCAAAGCCTGAATGGTTTTACATTAGACAGCAGCCGGGGTGCGCTAGAAGGTGGCTCAAGTCAGGTAAGAACATCAATGTTTTAAATTTCATACCTCGAAAACATACTAACACCGCTTGTCTTTTCTTACAGTTCCTAATCCACCGCAAGAAAAACAGCCAATACAATTTGATCGCTTGAATCGGCTACTCAACGATGACCATAAATTCTTGACCATCAAAGAGTGTTTGTTGGATGACTATCTTCATAGGCATCGTCTTGTTGCTATAACTCGTAGCATAGGGCATGGCAAGGGACCTTATGTGTATATACCTCATGATGAAGGGCCAATTGAGGCCTCACCGGGGCATGGAGGTAGCCCGAAGGATCCTCCTGTGCCTCAAAAGATTCCTTCTCCTTCATCTTCTGCAACTCGAGATGACATACTAGCGAGTATACCTGCCACTGATAGGGACAAATATATTACTCCTGATGATGCGGCTACTCCTGAGGGGCCAATTTCTCCAAAGGGGTTGCCATCAGTTATTCCTCTAGGATACACTCCCATAGCCGATGAATCTACATTTCGGGGCTTGGGGGATCTTCCCCTACCCGAAACTTTTTATTCTTCAAAGGATTTCCCAACAAATCCTCTCACTTTTACTTCTGAGGAAGAGATCACTCCTGTAAAGGCCGGGGAGACTATCAATCCGGGCTCTGGTCTGTTTGGGGGGAAGCATCACTTAGGATACACATGACACTCCAGCACTGCACGTCACATCACTTGAGATTTATTCTAATATTGATCTTAATATTCTTTAATTTTTTTTGCAGGACAAATGGGGAGAAAAAGATATCATATGCGAGATGTTCGTTCGAGCATGCCCCTAATAGGTCCCGATGATATACACGATCGGTATGAGAGTAGGGGTAGAGACGGCAGGAGGGATCGACTTCCAAAGTCTTATCCACCATCCCTTTATCGATCCCCACATCATAGAGGCTTAGAGAAACAAAAGAGTCATCCTTCAGATCATGAGAAAGACAAGCACAGTGGCAAGCCTCATGTTCCATCTAAGGGCACAATTCCTCAAGATGATAGTTCGCAAAGGGTTTCTGATCCCAAAGGGAAACAACCAGAACTGAGGAAAGATGACAGGAAGAAACAACCCACCACGAAGCTATCTCGTCGCATTATTGACATAACTACCACAAGACCCGTCATTCTCAATGACGAGAACCAGGCTAGACTAGAAGTTCTGATGCAACAATTTCTCGAACACCATTTCGGGCACATGCACTTTGTCCCAAAACTCCAACCGGTAAAATCTGATTGGGCCAACGATGTCAAGGCTACTATAGATTTCGTGGATGCACAATATAAAGGGATGAAGAAGTATGCCAAGACTCTTTCTAAAATCATTAGTGATCTGATGGCAGACATAAAATCCATGGTCGACGCTGCTGAGTATGATGCAAGGGCCATTGAAAACTCTGAGAAAGATCTAGAGGATGCCCAAGCTAAGCTTGCTCTTGTACAACGCGATGCAGATAACTATAAGAAGCAGCTTGAGGGATTACAAAAGCGCTATCATTCCGAGCTTGAATCCCATAGTCAGGAGCGAATAGATTTAAAGAAGTAGGTCGGGGATGCCAAATCCAAGAATGTTCATCTTGCTTAAGAGAAGGCAGATTTAGCCAAAAAGAATGCAGAGCTTGAGACTTATTTATTAAAAGCTGAAACGAGTGCGGCTCTTGCTGAAGGAAATGTAAATACTGCTTTGCAGCAAGTTGAGGAGGTCAACGAACAGCTAAAAGATGCTCAAAGGAAGATTGACGAGAGTGGTGAAACCATGGTCGGATTTTCTGCTCAAGTGATTGGTCATCAAAACCTTGCCTGGCTTAAGCACTATCCCACTCCCTTGTGCATGCATGAGACCAGCTGGTCGAGTGGGAGAAAGCAGAACTTGGAGTAGATTCGATTGACGAAAATAAGCTTATAGAGACATTGCTTAGAGGTGAGGAGCCATTGCACTTGGCCGAAGGGCGTAGACTTATCGCTGCTGCTACGGAGGAAGAGAAGCGTCAAGCCAAAGGAAAAAATATCATCGGAGTCGGCTCCTCTTCTACTATAGCTAAGATCACTAGAGTAGAGCGATACGACCCAGAAAGGCCAGGAATTCCTGAGGCTTCTCTTTTGTATCCTATAACTGAGTCTACCTCTGACGTTACTGCGGCTCAAATCGAGAAGTATGCTGAAGGTACTTCAAACTTTTCGCCTCAATTCGTCAAAGCTATCTCAACCTTTGGTCATATTATCAGACGGAATATTGAAGACCCCATGTTTTCTCCGGAATTAATAACAGTTGCTTCTCGCTCTACAGGTACTAAGCCAGTTGAAAAGGCTAACGATTCGCAAAGGACCTCTCCGGGTAAAAGGTCTGCTGAAGAGACCCGGGAGAAACAAGATAAGATCTCTACTACAGAACCTAGGAAAGATGAAGAGAGCAAGAGAAAGGAGGTTGTCGACAAAGCTCCCGTACCACCTAACGCTGAAACTCCTCATGATGATGAAATAATAGCTACTTTGAAAGATGATGGTGGTAATGATGGGCATGATGAAGACCCCCATGTTACTATAACTGGGGATACAAGAAATATTGATGACCTGACTTTGGCCGAGATGAAGGCCAAGCAAGATAAATGCATGCAATTGAAAGTAAAGGAGGAAAATCCCGAAAATCTTAAACCTCTTGCGATAGAACATCCTGGGTCAAGGTTAGTCGTTAAACTTTCAACTAGATCGATCACTGAGGAACTTGCTAAAAAATCTTCTATTGATCCCAGTGTCACTGTTCCGGGGAAAAAGAAACAGAAGCGTATTTTCACTGAGACTGGGAAAGAAGAGAAGGAAAAGATCAAGGATGCCAAGAAGGCAAAGTCTACTCCGAAGTCCAAGTGAAAACGTATTATGCCTTTTGTTTTGATATTTCACTAGTCCATTATTATTGTAGTGGGTGTAGCCCTCGCATCTTTTGCTTAGTCTTTCTGTATAAACTCACGTATTTATGAATAAAGTAGTTTGTTCCCTGCAATGTCAAATATTTGTGAATCTATTATTTAAGTAAAAATGCAGATAAATAGCATATCGTATCACAGTTATACAATAAAGTCATGACAAAGGGAACATGTGTATGTATATGCCCCTAATCAATCTAGAATAGACTGATTAACTAAGACTTATGCGAGATTGATTAAATTCAACATCCAGTTGCCACCGACTCTCTGGTGGGGCTAAATTTCTTTTGTCGTTGATGCTTATTCTTCTGGCATCTTTATACTCTCCTGTCTCGTAATCAGGTTAGAGTATTATTGAGGCGGTCTCTTATTGGGGTACACCTTCACGCCTCACGGGACGTCGTCTTCCCTTCCTTTATACTCCCTCTCGATTCATGAGAGTTAGAGTTAGGAATGTCGTCTTCCCATTCCTTCTATCTTATTATGCAAATGATCATTTCGTTCGCTCCTGCACATAGATTATCTCCAATTTTTCAGATCTAATCTAACGTTTTGTGTTTCATAGTCAGGATAGAATAATCGTTGAAGATAGGAATAATGCAGGAAAGTAAATGGCACACGATATTTTTATAGTGGTTCAGCTAAGTCATAGCCTACATCCACTTTATAATCCTTTATTCATATAAATACTTTTTGAGGCAAGTCGTGCCTTTTTACATAGTTTATAAAAACAAAAGGAAAAGATTGCATATTTAGCCCAGATATCGCCGCAAGTGCTGAGCATTCCAGGCTCTGGGAATCTCCTCGCCATCCACGGTCCTTAGCTTGAAGGCTCCTGTATCAAGCTTCCTTTGGATGGCATATAGTCCTTCCCACTTGGACCCAATTGGAATGAAGGCGGGAAGATTTGTATTAACACAAAGTCCCGTGGTTCGAAAGTCCTGAAGCGAACTTTTCGGTCATAATAACATGCTACTTGGTGTCGATGTCTTAAGGCACGCAGGTCAGCTTCATCTCTTTTTTCTTTAACCATGTCGAGAGACTCAAGGGGGAGTTATCTACTCGTCATCGAGTCATAGTATGTCACCCTATGAGAGGGGACTTCGAGCTCTACCGGGATTACTGCCTCCAGTCCGAAGGAGAGTGAAAAGGGAGTATGGCCAGTTGTCGTCTTAAAGGTTGTCCTGTAGACCCACAAAGCTAGTGGCAGCTCATCCACCCACTTGGCTTTGGCTTGTTCTAACCGCTTCTTAAGAATGGGTTTAATATCCTTGTTTTGTTGCCTCAACTTGCCCATTTTCTTGTAGGTGGTCTACAGCGGTATACCTCTTATCGATCTTGTATTTCTGACAAAAGTTTCTGAATTTGACGCTGTCAAACTGTGTCCCATTATCAGTTATAATGGTCTTCGGTATCCCAAATCGGCAGATAATATTTCTGACCACAAAACTTATCACCTTCCTTGCCGTGATCGTGGTTAAGGGTTCGACTTCCACCCACTTCGTGAAATAATCCACGGCGACGATCACGTAATTTGCCCCTCCTTTGGCGATAGGTAACACTGCAATAGTATCGATTCCCCATATGGCAAACGGCCATAGGCTTACTATTGACTTAAGCTGGGTAGGAGGTGCTCTGGGAACTTTGGCGAATCTTTGACATTTATCGCAGCATCGTGAGTAGTCAGCCGTGTCTTTATTCACGGTAGGCCAAAAATATCTGTACCGCAATACCTTCTTTGCTAGGGTTTGGCCCCCGGTGTGATCTCCACATCCACCTTCATGTACTTCCTGCAGTACACGTTTGACGTCATTGTGTGCGATACATCGTAGTAACGGCATGGGAAACCCTTGGCGATAAAGGACGTCGTCCTGTAGCACGTATCTCGCAGCCTTACGTGTTACAGCTCGTCTTTCGCTTTTCTTCAAAGGGAGAATTCCTCTCTTGAGGAAGTTCTTGATTGTTATCATCCATGACTCCCTCTCTGGCTTGATTTCTAGGGCTGGTTCCACTTCCATTAAGTCAAAACTTGGTGACTCCAATATCTCTATTGGGACCATTTCGGTTTCTTCAGGGTTAGTAGAACTTGCTAGTTTTGCCAACCGGTCTGCTTTCTGATTCTCTGCTCTTGGAATGTGTGTTATGCTGTAATGCTCCAAATTGTCTAATAACTCCTTATCTATTCTAAGATAAATAACATGCCGAGGTCCTTTGGTAACAAACTCCTCCCGTACTTGGCAGACAACTATCTTAGAGTCACAGCATATATCCAGTGTCTTCACTCCTAGTTCTTCGGCGAGCTTCAGCCCGGCAATCAGGCCTTTATACTCGGAATCGTTATTGGTAGCAGCAAATTCTAATCGCAAAGCGCAGTAAATAGATCGTCCTTCAGGAGTGATTAAAACAACTCTGGCGCCGGACCTTCGATCATTCTTGGCCCCGTCTGTATATAGCCTCCACGGACTAAGCTCTAGCTCTTGTTCTGAAGTAACCACTTTGTCACCCACCGTTTCCTCTTCGGGAATCGTGAATTCTTCTATGAAGTCGACCAAGGCCTGCCCCATTATTGATCTCCGTGGTTGAAAATTCATATCGAATTGACTCAACTTGATATTCCATTTAAGTAACCACCCCGATGCTTTAGGTTTTTGCAATACTTGCCTTAAAGGTTGATCAGTGTATACAACTATCGGTTGAGCCTAAAAGTAATGACGAAGTTTGCGGGAAGCAATCAGGAGGTTATAAGCAAGCTTTTCTATTTTTGGATAATTACGTTTTGCAGCGGCTAACTTCTTGCTTACATAGTATACAGGCCTCCGGACTTTATCTTCTTCACGTACCAACGCTGTACTGACGGCGTGAGATGATACCGCTAGGTAGACAAACAAATCATCATGTCCCACGGGTTTTGATAATATTGGAGGCTTCTCTAATAAGTCTAATAGATTCTGGAAAGCCTCCACACAATCAGGAGTCCACTCAAAATTTTGTTTCCCTCGTTTTATTAGATCGAAGAAAGGTACACACTTATCTATGGCTTTGGAGATAAACCTGCTCAATGCAGCAACTTTTCCGGCCAGGCTTTGAACATCCTTAATCTTTCGTGGTTTTTCAATATTCCTTATTGTTGCTATCTGACTAGGATTTATCTCAATCCCTCAAGAGCTCACGATAAACCCGAGGAATTTCCCAGATGCGACCCCAAACGAACATTTTAGGGGGTTTAACTTCATCCCATACCTTCGGAGAATGCCAAACATTTCGGCTAATTCTTTTGTATGGTCAGAAGATTGTCTAGACTTCATAAGCATGTCGTCCACATAAACCTCCCTGGTTTTTCCGATTTGATTATAGAACATGCGGTTGACCAAGAACTGATATGTGGCTCCTGCATTCTTTAATCTAAATGGCATTACCACATAACAAAATAATCCCAAGTCTGTGACGAAACTTGTGTGCTCCTGATCTGGTATGTGCATGGGAATTTGATTGTATCTCGAATAGGCATCCATAAAGGATAAGAGCTCGTGTCTGGCCGTCGAGTCCACTAGTTGATCAATCCTGGGAAGAGGAAAGCTATCTTTCGGACAAGCCTTGTTCAAGTCAGAGAAGTCAATATACGCATGCCACTTCCCATTAGATTTTTTGAACAGGACAGGATTTGATATCCAGTCGGGATATTTCGAGTCCTTAATGAATCCATTATCCTTCAGTTTCTCTACCTCTTCCTTCAAAGCTGCTAACCGCTCTGGGCCTAACATTCGTCTCTTCTGCTTGACCGGCGGGTGTTTTGGATTGATGCTTAAAGAGTGGCTCATAATAGTAGGCGAAATCCCACACATGTCAGCGTGAGTCCAGGCAAACACATCTAAATTTTCCTTTAAAAAATTAGCCAACTCTTTCGCTCGAATTGGATCTAGCTGCGATCCGATCTTCAGTACTTATGTCGAATCCACATCATCAATGTATATATCTACTGTCGTCTCATTGGGATCCGCCTTTCTGTCCTCGGGTTCTCTATCCTCTCTGGGATCTATATCCTTGAGCACATCTTAGGACGACTCTCCTGGGGCTGGACCTTTTAATTGTAATGCTGAGTTTTCCTTCGAAGGCGAAGAAACGTCCTTAGGTTCTATATTCAACCCCTTCATTAGCATCTTCAACTATGTCATGTAACAAGCTCGTCCCATAGCTTGGTCACCACTCATCACCCCTACTCATATGTCAGTCGGGAATTTAAGTAGTAAGTACAAAGGCTCAATACATGCCCTAAACTCTGCGAGGGCCGGTCGGCCTAGGAAAGCATTGTAGGGTGACTCAACATCCAAAACTACAAAGGGCATGATTCTCACTCTCTGGCAATCTCCTTGTCCTAACGTCACTGGTAATTCTACATAGCCCATCGGAGCAGTTCATTCCCCCATTGAAGCCCCGTATCCATCCTTCGCAGGGCTTTAAATCTTTTGCTTCGAGTCTCATTTCTTCAAAAGCTTTCTTGAAGAGGATATTAACTGAGCTTTAGTTGTCCACCAACACCTTATGGACTAAGGCGGGGCCGATGGCCGTGGTAATTACCAGTGGGTCTTCACTTGGTGATTGAATTCCGGTATCATCTCTACCATGGAATATGACATCGTCTGACATCGTCTTTTGTTGTTTCACTGGAGTAATGTCTTCGAGGTTACTGCATTCTCCTACCTCGAAGTGGTTGGAGGAATTAACATACTGATTCATTGCTTTAAAACTATGGCTAGCTAAATGGGATCTGCCTATAATGTTATTGATAACGATCCCTTTACCTTTCTGTTGGGCTGTGGATTTAGAAGTAGGCTGGTTTTGGTTCGGGGCTTGCCCTCCTTGCCCCATGTCTCATGGGGCAACCTTGTACTCGTCTAACTTCCCTTCCCGCAACAATTTCTCAACTACACCTCTCAAATGACGACATTCTTTGGTGGAATGACCGTGGGTTCCATGGAACAAAAAATACTTTCCCGTGGCGATCTCTTTTTTAGTTGAGTCTCTATGTGGCGGCTTTTTATATTGCAATATGTTGTATGTATCCAAATAAATGTTTTCCAATGTGTCATTCAATGGCAAATAATTCTCAAAAGTTTGGAATCGAGGTCTTTTGCTGGAATTGTTCTCTCGGTTCCTACTCCTCCTATTGTCATTTCCATTCCTGTTGTTATTACCTCCATTCTGGTTGCCGACGTTCACCTCAACCTTCCCCGAACTGTCACTGGATTGCTTTACAGCAACATTACTTTGGACACCTTCCCTCGAGGCCCCTTTAGAATTTCTCTTTCTATTTGCATGAGATTCTTCTCGCCTTAAGAGGATATTGGCCTTTTCGTAGAATAATTCCCTAGCGGGGGGTGGTTTCCCGGGTAGATAATCCCTGAATTCTATGTCCGGGTCAACTCCTTCTATTAAAGACATCAGAATAGTGGGCTCATGAGGGTCACTGACTTCGGTGACAGCCAAGTTGAAGCGGTCTAAATATGATTTCAAAGATTCACCTGGAGCCTGCTTAATCCTTGACAACACTATGACGCTTTTACATTTTCGAGCATGAAGTCGAAATTGGTTCATAAAGCGTTCACTCAATTTTGTGAAATTTTATATCGACCGTGGAGGGAGTCGGGTGATCCACATTAATGTCACGTCTTCTAGATAAATTGGGAAGGCCTTGCATTTTACAGCATCTGGAGCTGTTGTGGCATTCATGAACCATGCATACCTCATCAGATGTTGTCCTGGGTTGGTTCTCCCTGAATACCGATCCATCTGCGGCAAGTTGAACCGTCGAGGGAACTGGAAGTCCAATATATCATCTGTGAAGGGGGTATGACTTCGCTCAATGCCGCAGTCCTCCTTAGTGTATCATCGGCTTTCGGACATGATTTGACGCACCATTGCCCATACATAGACATTTGTTAATGTTTGCACAGGTTCTCTAGGTCTGATATTCGGATTACCCCTATGTTCCTAATTAGGGGACAACCTTCTGTTTCTGGCGGGAGCTGCTCTACACTATTCACTAGGCTCCTGGTCGATGTCAGGAGGAAGGGGTTAGAGAAGTTGCTGTTGCGTAGGATTAGTAATATTAGGATCCCTGGGTAGAACGTGGGATCCACGCATGGGTAGCAACATAGGTTCTTTCAGGCTTGGGTCATCAGGTCCTAACACACGAGCATCATCTTCACGGGATCCTAAAGATCCGAAGATCAACTGATCAAGATTTTTAGGTCGCTCAAGCAGCTTCTTTGACGAGGACATCCTTTATCTGAAGAAGATGAATAGTCTGCAGCAAGGCGGCGTGTTGAGGAAGGTGTCTTTTGCCTCCAAAGCTCGTTGAGTTCCCTACTCATGGTGATCATGTTGTCTTGCATGCGAAGACTATCACGTTTACGGGCTTCCAACGCATTTCTATTAATCTTAAGCATGTCAAGAAAACGTGAAAAATCCCAGTGCGTGATGGGTGCAGATGGAGCAGGTTGATCACAAGTCGTCACGACCGGCATCTGAGCATTGGTGGGTGCTCGAGCAGATGTACCTGCTTCAGTCTCATTCGGTTCGGATCGAAGTAGGGTGCTGGAGTGGGATCGGTTCGGAGGGGGGGTCTGAGCAGCTCCAGCGCTTCCTGATCGGTTCGGATTCTCCTGATCAGCTCGGTTCGGATCAGATTTTTCCAGAGCTTTGTCCCCGCGAACTCGTTAATACGATGGCTTGTTGATCTTCTCTAACATCATTCTCCCTAGCGCCTTGCACATCTTTTCCTTATCCTTTAGCCATAATGTCCAATCCTTCAATAATTAATCAGCAAATACTTGAAAGTGTTGGAAATAGGGAATTAACTTCTTTGAACTTGAAGGTCCAAATAGTAGAACGATAATCCCAAAAAGCGAAGAATTCAAAGATTTCTCAGTGAAAGCACCAAAATGTTAGATCCAAAAATGGCTCTAACACCCAAACTAGTAACAATTTCTAATGAAATAAAACTAAAAATGAAGAAAACACACAATTTATAGTGGTTCGACGTTAAATAGCCTACGTCCATTTTCCACTCTTTGAATTGATGAAATGAATGTAGATACAACAATAATTCTCACTCACTTTCACTCATACAGTGCATAGATTCACTCAATCTTCTCTGAAATGTAATTTTAAAAGATGATTGTAATATGAAAATGGTGATGGAATTCAGTTCTCAAAGGGGTTTCAACTCTAAAAATGCCAAAAGATCCCTTCAAATGAGCCTTGGAGGTGTATTTATAGGTGGAAAATACTTCTGGGATGGCTTCGGTTCGGATCCACGTGGCGCTCATCCCATGAGTGTCGGGTTCGGATCTCTTCTGGTGAAGACAACACATCAAGTTAGTGGGTGAACGTAGGGTGATGGGCTTGTAACCGCTCCGAACTTTCAAGGAATGTGGGCTATAACTGTCACGGATTATGGCCCGGGTCGGATATGCTTAGGATCAGAGGGATGGGTCGGGTTGACCTCGAACCGATCCGGTTCAGCCTGCGCTTCTTCCTTCTCTACTCTGCTTTGTTCTGCCTTGACCATGTAATACCAAACAAATTCGATCATTGAGGTGGTAATTCTTCTAGTGAACATCCTTCATAATTGATCTTCTAACTTTGTGTAGCCTAGTTCACAAAGTAGGCTAACAGTTAGAATATTTCAATTATGTGGGTACACATTTAAATTTATTGTGTAACGCTATTTAGGTGTGAATTCCAATTAAAGTGGTCAAATAGGGTAATGATATTTATTGGCATAAATATTTAGCTGTTATGGAAGGAATGCGTGGAGACTGGAATATTTTTCAGTTTGTTGAAGGGTTGGACTAAAAATATTACACTGTTATATATTAGGGGTTATGGTCCCCAAGTTACACAAGTTTTCAGCGTATTCTCTTTATCCCCTCTGAAGAAATACATTTACATTTGAACTTGTGTCAATTTGGAAGATCCAAAACCAAGTTGATCCTCTTTAACAAACAGTAATGGATTCAGCTGATGAAAGCAGCAACAATCAATTCAAATCTAAAGCTTGTATCAGGTTTGATATTCAAAACCATGCCTTAATTAATTTAATCCTCTCTCTATAAAAATCTATGGATTTAGGTATGGCTTCCGCTAATTCATTTTACTTTCTCTGATTTCTTTTCAATTAAATCAATATGGGACATCTATTCAAATATGGAATTTCATAATCGGTCAATCATAAAGTATATAGAAATTCTAACAGTGTGTCTTCAAGTATATAAATCTTTATAATAATCATTAACTCAATGCGTGCAAAAATGAAATAACAAATTTTATGAGATAAATAATTTCAAGGCCAGGAAAAGGCAAATACATTGGTTATTAATGGAAATGTAAATACCTAAGTTTTGGAAGTTGGTGGACAAAAAGGTTGATAAATAAATATCATTATTAACTTACTATATCAAAATAATTCATTCATTAAGTATAATCACATAATTAGAGATCATATATAACAAATTTCCGTCTTTAAATATTATATGCACACCGTCGCTATCCATATCCCAATATTATAATGCAAACCATATTATATATCGCAGATATACGAGGAATTAGGAAAAAAATAAATGCTTAAGTTACCTATCAAATACCAATATATTAGAGTGGTTTTTTTCTTGTGAAAATACTGAGGTACTTATGTATATCTTCATAATCTTCCCTAACATAGCTAACGTCTTCAACATCCATATCGATTATGTAACAACCCGTATTTTTGGAACCAAATTAAAATTTATTTTTAATTGATTTTCATAGAAATTAAATATTTTAGATGAACTATTTTGAGAATTAATGATTTAAAATTTATTTAAATCGAAGTGTGCACGTATAAATTTAAATTTTATTTAAAACGAACTCGAAATGGCGCGGTAGTTTTAAAATTCGATTTTAAACTTTGAATGAATATATAAAATTCAATATAAATTAGATTTTGATAAATCAAGAAACTTTGGAATATTTCGAATTGTAATTTTCTAACAAATGTAAGAAATTGAGATTTCAGTTTATAAATTGTAGGTTATGTTTAAATTAAAATTTAGAATAGTCACTATGGGACTTATATATATATATATATATATATATATATATTAAATATAGCCCTTAAAAATCATCATTTTGCAAACAACCTCCGTTTTCAACATAACTACTTCCAATGGATTCAAAATATCATTTGTGAGTTCGAAAACTATAAACATCGATACCTTTGGAGTTGGAGAAATTTGGTATCTTTCATTATATGTATGACCAAAAAATCAATTTTTACATATGGACGAATTTGAACTCAAGACCACTTCCATTGAGTTCAAAATGTCGTTTGCGTATTCGAAAAGTATAAACTTTGATATATTCTGAGCTTCAGAGTTTTAGCACTTTGGTTGGGCCTTGGTTTGTCTAAACCTATCCCACTCTTATAAACCACCATAGTGCTCTCCTTCTTTATTCATTCATTCTAACACTTCAAATAAAATAGAAATGGGGAAAAGAAAAGGAAATTAAAATTCCCTAAATCTAGTTAATCCTAGGAGCTCCAATTCTTGTTATAATCAAGTGCTAAATCAATTTATAGACCCATGTAAGCTCTCTACACTCATTCTCTACCTCTCTATCTTACAAATTTCGGATTTTTGATAACCCAAGTTTTGGTAATTTCTTTATGTTCGTGCCTGAGGTGATATTGATGAGATTTAGAGAAGTTATTGCTTGCTAAGGTTCTAGAAGCTTGTTCTTCATCTCAATCCCTAGGTGAGTTCTTTGTGTTCATGCCACTAGCTATTAGCTTGTTAAAGTATAGATTAGTGTTCATTTGAGTTTTGCATATGCTAGTGATTTGGACAGGCAAGTGTAACTTAGACGATTTCGCGTATTCATGTTTCATTGCACTGAAAATTATGATTCGAATTGTCCACAAAATCTAATTCATATGCTATGAGTTGTTTTGGTGATATTGTGAAGCTTCGTTGTCACACCGGCAAGTTCCAAGACTTCACAATTCGCTTATATCGCATTTGATTGCTTTGGTTAGTGAATTTAGTCGTTTTTGAAGTTATAATCGTAATCATTGCAGTCTTATGTGTGAATGTTAGTGCATGTGTTAATGGGTGGTTTTGGCAAGCCTTAGGGACCTCATTGGCACTTAGGAATCATCGTAAACCATCACCATTGATACGGGCTCGTCCAAGGCCGATTTCACACTCATTGGCAATCAAAAATTTTAATTGATTCAGCTCAGAGGTCTGACCAAAAATGGTCAGACGTCTGTCCAAGCTCTTGGGCAAAATAAAAAAATTGCTCACTGTCATGTCAGACGTTTGTCCTGGGGGTGACAGACGTCTATTGGCTAAAAATTGATGTTGACCAGTGGTGACCACGGTCAACAGTTTTGGTCCATCCAAGATCTTTCTCGGCCGAGTTTCGGCCCATTTCGACTTCGTTTGTGACTTGTCAGTTGATCTAATTTGCAGATTTCAGCAGCCCAATTATTACGAAATCATTTTATAAATCTTCAATTAAAGAATGGCGGAGTGAAAACCAATGGTGAGAATTCTCTCACTCAAGTATCTTATACATTTATGTATTTTTATAACTGAATATTTATTGTTTGTCTGTGATTGCAATGTTGTTTGGTGATTGATTGATGTTTACATATGTATTGTTATCTTTATATTAAACTGTGAAAATATTAGATAAGTTCACATGGATTGTGATGTAACCCCACACGGGTATTTGGACGATAATTTTATACATCGCCTAAGTATGCAAATAATAATTGGATGTTGATTGGAAACCCCACACGGGTCTTAGGATGATACTAACTTCTCACATCTCCCTTGTGTTTAGTTGTATGTCAATCGATTGATTGACAAACCGTAGTAAGCGTTATTTAACTATTTAATGCTTATACAGTTGTAGTTTACACTCTGGATGTGAATTGGATGTTTATTATTTGTTTATCACTATGTTTGAAGACATGCGATACACGAAATCCGTATGATTAAAATTATATGGTAATTGATTGAGTCATATTCCGATTCAGAGTATGAACAAATATTTTAAAATAATATTCAGTAAAGAATCAAAATATGATTTTGATGTCCAATTTTGGATGGACATGAAAATGTTAAAATAATTTTGGATGAAATGCCCTATGTTTGAAAAGATAAAAGATATTGTAACAACCTCAATTTTTAGGGTATTTTACTTAATGATTTAATTTAAATTTTGGTTCTATTTATTTTATTTGTTTGGATTTTTTTTGAAATAATATTTATTTTTGATTTAAAACTATATTTACTTTTGTTTTATAAAACAAATAAATTTTATTTTTGATATGAACGTAATTTAATAATACAAATCAATATTTGCTATTTAGAATCATATTTATGGTAAATTTTAATTGAATTATTTATTTGAGTTTGAGTCCATTCTTTGATTTTATTAAGTAATTAAAACTCGTATAAGTATATAATCTATTCTCAATATCAATGAAATTTTATGTTTGATTTGATTTCAAATTATTTTTCTTTTAGATCTGCCATGCGTATTGATTATTGTTGATGCAAACATTTTCAATTTTATTTCTCTGATTTATTTTCCTTTGATATCGTCTATTATTTACTTGATTTGCAAATTTGTTTGTTATTTATATATTGCCAAAAACCGTCGGTTCCTTTGAATTTAATGTTTATATTTTTCCTTTTATTTTCAATCGATGTTTACCATTTAAAGTTCAGTGTTCATCCATTAATATTATTTCTTCCCTTGAACGTTTGTCATTTCCAAAAATTAAACTGTTCGTACCCATTCATTTATTTCCTTTGGTTTATTCCTGAAGCAGTCTGTGCGTACATAACCCATCCGTTAATTCGTTTCAAGGCTACCGTTTTGTGTATAAATGGAAAGGAAAACAAATAGTCATCGTTTCATGAAGCCACCTTTTTAGTACCCACCGAACCTGCTGCCATTTCTTTATTTGTCTTCCCAAAATAAATATTTATTTCCAAACCTAGCTTCTTGAGAAAGCTATTGACATATCATCACAATAATTCACTAATTGATTGACATTTAAAATTGGAAAGTCATGACTGATTATTTACGGTGGTTTCTTTTCTTTATATCGTCATTTTTATTTTTTTCATAAAACCATTCCATTTCTTCTCCTTCTCCAAAACTCTCAGCAATCAACAATGGCTAAAATCTAGATCTAAATGTAATGAAGAAATTTCTCAGACTAAAAAGTAGAAGCAACCAAATTCATCAATCTCTTCTCCCTTTTTCTCTTTTTTTATTTTCTAATCTTTTTCCCAAATTTTGATCCGTTTTGTAGGGACCGTAACTTCCTCGTACAAACCCAAATTGACTTTACTTTTTCTTGAAATTGGGTAAAATTGAAAGAGCTTCAATTTTTGTGTTTTAAACTTTTTCAAATTTCGAAATTTTCTTGGTCGAAACTACCAATCTTTCAGATACATTTTTGGACCCAGATTTCAGATCCAAATACTTGTCTGTTGCTGCTTTGATCATATCTTCTTAAAATTTTATCGGAAATCAGTTTTTCTTTTTTTTTAAATTGAAAAAAAAGAGTTTGCAACAACTTTCTAGTTTATGATTTTTCCAAATTCTGAATTTAACTTGTTCAAAAAACACTTTTAAAATGGTTAGAATTTTGTTAAGTTTTGCAACTTTTTGATAAAAATCAAGATCCATCCTTCTTGCATTTCCCTTTCCCATTCGGCCAAGTTATGTGTTTGTGTGAGTTTATCTTACTTCAGTTTTTTTGGCAATGAGTTATGTTTAATTTATATTATATATATATATATATATATATATATATATATATATGTTTGTTTGTTTGGGGCTTGCCTTTTATTTTATTTTGTCTGTGTGTGTTTGTGTGATTTATATAAGGGAAAATCTATATAGACACAAAGATTTGACACAAATTGAGTGACACAAAATCTAAACCATAGGATTATCTCATGACTTGCATCCCTTACATAAAGACAAATTAATCATGTGGTTGAGATTTTATGCCGTTTGATTTGTGTCAAAATTTTGTGTTCATATAGTTGCTCCCTTTATATAATATGTATGTAGTTGTTGTGTGTGTGAGTTTGGGTTAAGTTTCTATTTTCTTTTAAAATAGAAAATATTTGTGGAAGGTTTGATAGGTGTTTAGATTGTATGTGTCAATGTGTGTTGAATTGATTTTTTTATTTAAAAAAGAAAAGTATTTTGATGTGTATGTTCTATATATAATATATATATAAGGTAATGGAATTTTTGCTTAATTATGTTGCTTCTTTTATACCCATGAAAAAAGTTTCGTAAACTATTCCACCAATCCAATTTCCATGTTGTTTTGCCGAGAAACTCCCTTCTCCTCTTATAAGATAAAATATTTTGAGTGGTAATCGAGTTTTCATCAACCCTAGTTATGCTTGGATGTCATCATTCTATCTCTTGTATATTTGTTTGTTGTCTCTATTAATGTAACCAAAAGTGAGTTTACCTCACACTTGACTTACATTTATTATAAAAGTGAAATTCAACACATTTGAAATGCTTTGAAATATATAGGATTAATTTAGAAAATTTTATATGATACACACAAATGACATCCACTTATGACACGACTGGTATGTATGATATGAATGTGCATATGTGACATGTATTACTTCAAGTATATTTTTGAACTGTTGAGCTTACTTTATGTATATGTTTGATATGTTTTATTTTTTGAGTTTATTGACATCGTTATTTATGTGTTCTCACATTGCATGTTCCCTACGGGTTTAAATGATACATACCTGGATCACCGTATAAAATTATGAACTAAATTGAATCGATTTGGGATGCGGGTTGAGATGATATATACCCGGGATTCGAATTTTTAATTTCAGATTGAAATGATACATATTCGTATTACTTGGCCTAGGTAGAAAATTATATACGGACACCGTTGGTCTATTTTGAAAATATTTCCTAGGTTTGAATACAGATTTTTTAAAATTAAAATATAGATTTTTGTAAAAACTTTAAAGTAAGAAAGGTGTAAAAGAAAGTTTTGGAATTAAATTGTACCTTAATTTGATAAACAATTTAATTTCAAAATTAAGCTAAATTGATTTGAAATGTAATTTAGAAAATGATGAAATGAGTTTTATATAAGACTGGTTATGTAGCGACCCGTGCTTCCCGACCGGCCTAAACCGAACAAGAAGGCGGACTTCTTCGAGAACAAGACAAATTGGAACACAAACATAAGAACATTTCATTGTTATTACAACAATTTACATCAGAGTACAAGAGTATATCAGAGTATGAATAAATATTAAATATAAAAGTATCAGAGATTAAAATACATAGCAGCCGAAATAAAATGCATAAATACAATGCGTAGCGGAAAATAACAACTGACACAACTGAAAGAAATACACGGATATAAAGCGTTCCGAATATAGCTCCAACTGTAAATCCAGGATCCTGTGAAAATAAATCTGCAAAACCAAAACTACTAGCTGCCCATATGGAAGACAGGTGCACCCAGAGTTTAGGTTAAAACAAATAAACTCCAGGTCAGTCATGGGACTGGTGTAAGAACTAAAATAGTTATTAAAACTTTACTTTTAAAATAAGGTAAATCAAGGGACCACGCCGTATAACACGGAACGGTTTTACCCCCAAGAATACCAATGCCTAAAACAAACATCGCAATGCTAAATAAAGAAAAATGAAGCTATTATAAGACTTAGGTCCCATTACACAATGAACGCAGTCGAGGATAGAGTTTTACCTTATAGTAGCCAAATATGCTTGGTACGTTTTAAAACAAATCTTTTATTATTACTATAAGTGAAGAAATCAACAACAAATATAAACATATAAATCATAGACGACATGGGTACCATATATCATGTCGCCATACTAGGCTCTACAATCAAAACCGCAAAAATGTCATATTGGAAGTTTGGATTTCCATACCGGTGGCTCCTGATTCGACAGATCTATCGCGTAGTGCAATACCCAACGGCTTACGTCGCAGGCATGCGAAAACACCGTAATGCACATCCACACTATCCAGGAAACAAGTTACCGCGACTTACGTCCAAGCATTGGAAAACACTGCTAACTCTATCCATCTGGGAATCGTGGGGTGTATCCTGTCCCTACTGGTGTGGAGAGACCACACCCAGTAACCTCAGTCGACCGAATCAATGACAACCCGTAGGATGTTTATCCTCATCTCTAAAGCATACTGATTTAACCATCAGTTTGCCACCATACCAGTGTGTCAGGCTCGTGAATTAACTCTACACAAAGCTATGCTATTTAAAGCTGTGCTTTGATCATCATACACCAAGCTTTTCTTTTCAACAAAAGCTTGGATCACTTCATCTCAGCATGTCACACTGTCAATCCATACCGTACCACTGATTTCTGCCGATATATAACCTCTGAGCTCATACGTCTCACGGAAGCGTGTTAAGCAAGAGAATAAATTCTCCGCCACCAAACAGATATATATTTAGCAGAGATCAACCAATATGGTATAAAGGAATACAACGTCAGACATACCATCCATTTACAAGTCCATTCTAGGTCTGAACAAAACCGGAGGCACCTTATTCCTCATCCCGTATGTCCAATACAGGAGAGAGGCCCTCGCATATCGGAACAATAAACAAGTACGTCCGGACGGCTACCACTGTAGCCCCTTCAAGGTAGCTACTCAAATCATGAGCAACAGTATCAACCCATCCATTCGATGTGAAGATCATCGGTCTTGCATTTTCTTCAATCTCTTCGACTTTTCATCGTATTAGTTATTCAGAATGGGTTAAACCCGGTCTTTCCGAATAACTCGTGTATCTTATAATCAAGTGCTATAACAACACATCATACGCCTCATTCCTGTAACACCCCACGTCCATTAGAGTCACTCACAAAGCGAATGCATTAACTTCCATGGAGGTTTTAAGTGAATATAGAATAGAAAAATTACAACAAGACATATAATAAGTGGTACTTTGGTTGATTCTAATTTCTGCTCTGTTTGGTCGATTCCAAATTATTCTCAGTATAATCAAATTTCTTCTCAAAGAACCTATGCCGATGTAATTAATACTCTAAACCATATAATATTTGGAAAACTGGTTCTAGTGATAGACTTCTTCAGGCGAATATTGTTAGAGATAGTTGCTGTTTGAAATGTGGTGATTCTGATCATTACGCGAATGAGTGTAGAAATGGTCTTCGCTGTTTTAAGTGCAGAGGAATTGGGCATCGTTCTTCTAGTTGTCCGACTCATATAGAGGAAAAAAAGTATTTGATCTCTTGCACTTTAACTGTTCGAGACTATGCCTGAAACTGTCTGAGCTTATTGAAATATTCGGCAGTGACTTTTACTATTAGGATAATGGCGGGGTGTACTTATTGTTGATGTTGGGTTGGCATTTAGAAGGGCTTGTTGAAGGATTATTGTGGTGTAAAAACTCACCGGTAGACTTTGTTTACCCACCATTGCCGAGGCCTTTGAACAGAAAGGAGCATGTGTTTCAGTTCAGTTTGAATCTGTTGTTATTGAGGAGAGTATATTCAGATTCGATGGTGAGGAATAAGGCAAGAGCCTTAATGTTGGTGGATGGAATTTTGTTTCATTTTGACACGATAAACTCTGCTGTCAATTGTGAGCACTGTGTTCCTGAATTCCAGTTGTCGTGCAAAGGTGATAATACGACAACCTTGAGTAATATGAAGAAATCGAAGCTAGTTGTGTCTGAGTTATTTGAGGTCGAGATGGTGGGTAATGATGGGAGTGACTCGACGGGTTCAAAGTCAGATCCAATGAGCTTAGATCCTTGTGTTTTGTATTGTTATGGTCTTGGTAGTGATGACTGTTCTAACGCTGGTAAAGATGTGAGTAATAGCAAAGGTAAGGAGGTGATGACGGGGGTCGACTCGATAGACATGGAAGGTTATGATGTGGGCTCTTCGAGTTGCATACAGTCTCTTAATGTTGAGGAGGAGAATGACTGGGGTGTGGCTGAGGAAGTGGTCTTATCGAACAAATTCGGGGTACTGTTGAATTTTGTGGATGATGGGGTTGATGTGGATAAGGGGATGGAGTTGGTGCCTTCGGCATTGAAGTTTAAAAAGGGGTGTAGAGTTGGAAAAGTTAAAATTGCAAAGTGGTTAAAGTCTATGATAGGGAATTGGGTGAGTGTGGATCGTAATGATATTGATAGTGTATGGTTAGATGAGGTGGGTAACCTAGGTTATGATCACACTACATGTGACAGGTTTGATTTGGGCGAAAGTTTGGGTCGTCAGTTAAGAAAGGTAGAACGGTGTAATATGTTCAATGTGTGTGATGGAGAGAACAGGAAGAATTGGATGGGTTTGTTGGATTGTTGCAGCTTGAATGGATGGACGGTGAGGTCGGCTATGTCAGGGTGCACGTTATGTTTGCATGAGCCTCTGGTTAGAGTTATTTCTTTAGTTTGGTGCCCGAATTACTGTGAACTTCAACTAGTTGGTACTATGCCTTATACGGGGGGAGGGGTCGAAGTTCAGTCCAGTGTATTGAGTTCGGTTGGTATGAATGAAATCAGTGGAGGGTCAACTCAATTTGGTGATTTTTCTCCTTCATCTAGCAGGGGGAGGAGGAGGAGAGTAGAGCGCAGTTCTGGAGTGGTTAGACGAAGTGCAAGGTTAAGACACAGATCTGCATCATCTCATGGTAGGTCCACGAGCTCGATTGCTAGTAGTAGTAATGCGAGCTTGGGCACATGTATGGTTACTGTTTATGGTAGTGACTATTCTCCATTTGCATTAGGTAGTCTTTCGACCAGTCAGTTATTTCAGCTTGCTAGTGGCACAACTTTTGTTTTTTCTGACATAGAGTTAGATGCTGAGTTTATTAGGAGTAGGGAACTAGAGAGAGTTTCCTTTTTGGGTTGATGAGGATTGTTAGTTGGAATATTAGAGGTCTAAATGAACCTAAAAAATGTGCTAAAGTCTGGACTTTCTTTGTAGATTATCATATTGATATTGCTTTGCTTCAAGAGACTAAAATTGGAAGTCCTGACTTTAGTTTTTACGCTAGATTAGGTGGATCACATTTTCGTAATTGGGCCTGTCTACCGTCAATTGGCAGTGCAGGAGGGCTTATGATTGGTTGGAAAGACAATCAATATAGACTTGTGTAGGAATTTTCTAAGTTACATTCATTACACGTTATATTAGCTTCACGTAGTGATAATTCTTTATTGGGCATTATGAATGTGTATGGCCCTCACACTAAGATTGAGAGGAGACGTTTGTGGGATGAATGTTCCGAATTTAGGAATCTTGCCCCAAATCTTTGGATTGTAGGGGGGATTTTAATGTTAATAGGTTTTTAGGTGAGAGATCTCTTAGAGAAGGTGAATTCTCAGACATGGAGGAATTTAATGATTTCATTCTTGATAATAATTTGATTGAGATTCTGCTTAACAATAGATCATTCACCTGGTCTAATGATAGGGGTAGTCCGTCTTATGCCTTATTAGATAGATTTTTTATAAGCACTGAGTTTGATGATAGATTTCCTATTTGTAAAGTAAAGGGTTTACCTTTTTTATATTCGGATCATTGTCCTATAATTCTCTCCTGCGATTCGAATATTTTAATTAGTAATAATTTTAAATTTGAAAAGATGCGGCTTTTGGATACCAGTTTTATTAAGCTAGTCACTGTCAAATGGAATGCGTTATTCTACTTTGATAATTTGTACAAGGGAAATTTAGCAAAGATTTTTGTTGCAAAAATTGGTAAACTAAGATTTTTTCTTAAGAGGTGGAATAAATATATTTTTGGAAGTGTACGAATTAAGAAAGATAAGATTTTATGTGAGATGTTAGGTTTAGATAAGTTAGGTGAATCTAGAACTCTTAACCTAGTTGAGAGAGTGTAACACCCCACGTCCGTTAGTGTAACTCACAAAGGGAATGCACTAAGTTCTGTGGAGCATTTAGGGTAAAAGATGCAGATAAATTACAAGATAGACATAAATTAAACAGCGGAGAATAAAACATTGCTTTATTGATAAAATTGTTTGTACAATGGTTTCTTTACAATATCAGAGTATCATCTGTCTTACAAAATAAAGAAGCATAAAAATACATTTATATTCCCCAATGTAGCAAGAACCAGCCATAGCATCTGAAAAGAGAATCCAAGCAAAACTTCGACAAATCTTCAAGCTGGGAAAGAGTGACAGTCCAACTTAACCTGAGCTATACTACTCCCTCCTCTACTACCTGGGGGAACGGAAGGAAAGAAGACGAAAGAAAAACAAAGTCAGACATAAAGCCTGAGTAAGTTCAGTAACTTCTAGCATGTGAACATGGAAAAACAAACGACATGAATTAACTGAATCCAAGATTACACCATGACCATAGGTTCAGCAAGATTAGACAAGATAATCACAAGATATGCTAAAATAAGATAAATTGGATATGCTCTAATACTTTCTCCGCTTCGCTATTTCCTTGTTATACTGGTTTCTATATCTCTGCACCACCTAACTAGTGTCCCAACTAGTAACGCTAACGTGATCCCAATCCCTGTATTTTCCCTTACCTTCGAGCATCCATTCATTATTTATTTCCTAGATCAAATCTAGGGTTTTCTATCAAGTGCTTTCTAGATTTAACTAGAGTTTACGCTATCCGCTGAACGCTTCTCGGATTCGGGATTTATACCACCTAGTCCAACTAGGGATTATGCTACCTGTCGAACGACGCCCCCAAGTCTAGGACACACTACCTAGAGTGGTATATGTTCCTATACTTCCCCACGCACGTATCGCGAATCGTTATCGGTTGTCTAGATGCACATGTCCCATAATGTGCGGTCCGAGTCCCGTGTCAGGGCAAATCAAGGAATACAGAACTCGGTCGGGAGCTTTCAAATATCTACCGATGCAGATGCTAAGGTCTGTTTTTGTTCCAGTGGCTATGGTCCCACTTGACCCCTCCCTCAACTAATGAAAGGCACACCTTGTAAAATGAGTACTATGTGCCGGCCCCCCGGTGCCCCCACTATCCTATGGCCATCCTCACCCATAACTAGATAGCAAGTATATGGTCTTTTGGAGTTCTCCGCCTTTCCGCTTCACGTGTCTCGATTGACTCAAGATGGATGGTAGACGACGAGTCGCTATCACAGGGCTACCGTTTGCTTGTCGAATCACACCGGTCCATCCTAGTCTTTAGTTGCCATGTATTGCAACCAAGGCATACCCCTGGTTCTTCTACGCAGAACTTAACCTCTGTGGGCCCAGGCGGATCATCTGCAGCCTCACAAAGGGATACCAAGAGTACCCTCACGTCCCCTCGAGGCCTCGGGCTTCGTAACCCAATTCGTTGGAGCCTTCTTTTTACCCAGACGGACGTTCGCTCCTCCTCGTGTTATACTAAGAATTACTCTTAGTTTTGTCAACTAAGGTTTACCACTTAGTTTCCGGAATCGTTGTTTTCTTAACTAATGTTTACTACTTAGTTCTCTTTCCCGTCAATTTGGATTGGTTAAGTGTCATTAGTCTATTCAAGCCAACTTAACCCTCTTCATTCATCCTGTTAAACTGGTTAAGTGTTATCAGTTGACATAACCCGACCACAAACCAAGTTATATTGGTTAAGTATTTATTACTAAACCCCACCCATTTACCCTGTATTGGTTAAGTGTTCCTTTAACTTAACCTTGCCCGTCTGTTTTAACTAACATGTTATTAATGGTTAAGTATTACCCCTTCATGTTTTAGACTTAGCCCTATTCCTTTATCACAATCTGACGGTTAAGTGTTCAAGTTTACTTAACCCTACGGTCTTGTCCAGCTAACATATCAAATTGGCTAAGTGTATTAACTTTACTTAACCCCACCTTCTAGTCATGTTAATTTGGCTAAGTGTATTAACTTTACTTAACCCCACCTTCTAGTATAGTTACCATGTGAAGTTGGTTAAGTGTCCCTATGGACTTAGCCCTCCCATCCTAGCTTAACTGTGTTAAATTGGTTAAGTGTTCCTATGGACTTAACCCTCCCATTCTAGCTTAACTGTATGGCCCTAACCCCACCCACTAGTCTGGTTATTATGTTGAATTGGTTAAGTGTCTTAGTGAACTTAACCCTACCATTCTTGTTATAGCTTTAATTTAATAGATTAAAGCCACGACCACTCACATTAGACAGATATTGTTGCGATTACTGGATGTGCCGGTTGGTCCCAGGAAGATTTACATTGCAACTCAGTCTAACCTCGGGTTAGGCCTATTTGTGTTTTCTTGTTCAAGGGTTTTGACTAATTTTCCAATCAGGTTTTGAAAGTAACCATCCAGTTCGTCGGATCAGTTAGGGATAGCCAGGGAGAGCAGGAAACTTGTATTTTCCAAACCCAAGCCTAGACACTATCCTCTCTGTCACCCTAGAACTTTCTGGCGTGTTATTAAAAGAGTTGTCGTTAATAAACCTTTAATTTATCTAAATTAACATTTCCTCATTTAGGACCAATTCTATAAGTAAATTAATCCTAATTTACTTATTTCCTAATTACTCTTTTAATGTGAATCGTCAACATTTATTCTTACGGCCCATTCTCCCCTCTATATCATGTTTATGCTTTCTGATATGTGGACTATACCAAATTAAGTGTCACTAACCATGATTTTGCTAAACCTGACAGTTATTCCCAATTATAGCCAATTTCACATTTATGCCAATATACTTACCGTGCCAAATTAGCTAATCCAATTCTGATTCCGCATTCTAATTCATGTCAAACTAGACTTATTACTCTAGCTCTCTATTCATGTAAATGCTAGATTTACATGTTCAATACTAGATTCAAATTACACATCTTATACTCAATGTCAAATTTATCCAATTTGCATTTCTATGAACATGCCATAATACATGTTCCCAATTTATGCCAAAATCCAAGTTTTACAACTATGTTTTAGTACATTTCACATTATGCCCAAATCGTATTCCCACCGTTCATATAATTGCGATTCAATCTAGATTATGGATAAGTCTAGACTCGTAGAAATTAGGGAATGAATCAAAGATGCTATGCAAAAGATAGACATACTAACTGCATAAAAAGGGTTGAATAACGACGTTGGTTCAAGAACATGGGTAGACCTAACTTAATAGGTAAATTCCCAAGGTCTAAAGCCAAAGATAGACATAATAGAGACGCAGGTTCAAGAACATGGGTAGACCTAACTTAATAGGGAAATTCCCAAGGTCTAAAACCAAAGAAAACCAAGGACAAGTAGAATAAATAATCGGGTTTAGACCCAATCTCATGATCACAGAACTTAAGCAACACTTTCCTAGTCATAAATCATAGGTGTTTAATCACAGATGTCCTTGTTTTGTCCTAGGCAATAGTTTATGTTTCCTAATCAAAGGCATAGGCTTAGTCACAGTCATAGGCAATGTTCATAGTCATAGGCAATGTCCATAGTCATAGGCAATGTTCATAGTCATAGGAAATGTTCATAGTCATAGGCATATGGTTTTAAAGGTCCATAGTCTCATAGTCATGGTCTATTTTGTCCTTGAATCATAACAGTTATTAATTAGGTTCAAGAGTATAGGCACTGATTCGAATAGAGAGAGAGAATTGGCATATTCTTTTATTCCTTTAATTTCATATCACGAACAAAGAAAAACGTTCAAATCTAGGAATAACTGACTTATAGAGATTAGATCAGAACAGAAAGATGGCGTTGCTAAGATTCGTAGAAAAACAGTCGTTGAAGTCGTTTGAACCTCCTCTTGAATCCTAGCTTGACTTGAACCTCTTCTTGAAAGTCTTTTAGCATCATCTCCTTGTCTTGATTTATTATATATATATATATTTCTATTTATTATTTAATTTAAGAGGAGGAGAAGAAGCCATGTTTGTCAATAATCTTTGCAGCATAAGGGTAGAAAAGAATTGTGAATAGAGAAGAAGACTAGGGCTGTTTATATAGTGTTAGGCGGACGAACCTGGTCAGAATGGCGTCCGGATACATCAGAACGAACAGGGTGCAGAAGGCTGGAAAAACAGGGGGGTCGACCCCCAGGTCGACTATGTAGTCGACCTGGGTGCCCCAGGTCGACTACCCAGTCGACCTGGGTAGCCCAGGTCGACTACCCAGTCGACCTGGGGGTCCTGGGCGGGAAAATTCCCGCCCTGGCCAATCCGGCCCGATTTTTGAAATTTTAATTTGTTTTCTGTCTGTTCGAATTTTAAACTAAACTCTGAAACTTCCGGAGGCCATATCTCCCTCATACGGACTCCGATTTACGAAAACTCGGACTCGTTTTCATGCAGAATTCCGATACGAACGCAATGGCGCAGCCCGTTTCCCTTGATTTTGATTTTAACTTTTAATTCTGCCTTGATTTGTAAATCTTAGTGTTACAGAACTACGGGGTGTTACATTCTCCCCCACTTAAAAGGATTTCGTCCCCGAAATCTTCAAGTTAGGAAGAATGTGTCCTACCATACAATCACCCATCTACTCAACCATTCACTCATAGGCATTCATTGTCCTTAAAAGATTTCTAATGCTTTCATGTTCATGTGCATAGTGTGTGTATATGTCTTTATCTAATGCAAAATCAGGCGGTCTACTGATTTAGTTGACCTCCTTAATGCGAATCATGTCAGTGCCTTGCGTCCAATCATGTATGCAAGCATCCCTAGTTATGTAAATATTACATGCGTGCATGACCATTCATCCATATGCAACATCCATATGATAACATATCAGGCTCATCTTACAAACAAATACATATCAGTAAATGCAATATGAAAGCGTCCGAACTGATCTAGCGCCTAATACGTATGCATATGCATTCACAAGCAACCATTAGCAACCACTTGCAACCATCAACCATAACATGTTTCAAACACATGTTTACATCCATTGGCTTCTACCTAAAGATCGAAAATACGACCTAGGTGATATACTTCGGAAGGAGAGAAACAATTATGCGTAAAGCTCCTACACAAAGAAATCAAGGATGCACCCTCAAGGAAAAGGGTATGATGCTAGTATCTAGCCTTCTTGAGCTTTACTCCACTGTATCTTAACTAATTTAACTTCACGATTGTGAAGTTCCGGATCTCCATTTCCAAAATAAACAGATGTCAATCACGGTTCCAGGTATACATACTAAGATGATTAGAGGTTTCCCTCTTATCTGCCATGCCATAACTATAAGAGTCGAAAGGTCACTACGTGCTCTTTGGAGTGCCTGCCACAACTATTCATCTCTCATGCAAACCATCCAAACCGAACTTGACATTCCTCAAGTACAAGCCCCAAAGGCCTAAACCAATATCAGACAAGCACCCAAGGAATATCTCCCCCGAATTTAGACGATCTACGTGAGATGATATAAGCAAACTCGATAGCTATTCTCAAATCCCTACTAACAAAAATAAACTGGTCGGACCGCCAATTGAGATTCTAGTGGGATCTTTCTACTATACAAGTACTATGGTGCAGAGACCCAACTATGGAAGTGGATATGAACAAATGAGAAGCGCTAGAACCTAAGGAAATAGTACGAACAGAAAACTAGACTCATCCATCGGAACTTCACTACCTTTCTCCTAGGTATGCTTGGTGGTGAAAGCATGTACTTGTCCTTCTGAAAATCTCGTCCTCGTTCTTGCCCTTGTCCTTAAGTATATGCCCTATCATACCCTAGTAAAGATACTTCCTCTTGTCTTAAGTTTTATAATTTCTTCCCCCTTCGTGTGCTCAGTCTACACCCATGAATTCCTCATCCTAGGGTTATGCTCCTTAGCCAAACTTCTCATCCCCTTCCGTTTGTAGACATGTTGACAAATCTCTCGAAAACAGCCTCCATCGTCCGGAAAACCCGGTAAGCTTTGAAAGAAAACTGCCCGTAGATGAAACAACTACGGCTATGGATGGAAGCCGGGCACTACTTTGCCCTTCGATGAGGTTACCTCCCGAAAATCCAGGAGCCCCAGAGACTCAAGAAAGAAGGAGACAAGAATTTAAATAGAGGAAGAGAAGATAGTGCATATGGCTTTGGGGAATATGTCTTTAAAACAAATCTTTTCTCTTGAAAATCCTTCTTTAAAAATCGTTTTGAAAATAATTTTTCAAATCCTTTATCTGATCTGGTAACCTTCAGCTCTGATACCACGTGTAACACCCCACGTCCGTTAGTGTCACTCACAAAGGGAATGCACTAAGTTCTGTGGAGCATTTAGGGTAAAAGATGCAGATAAATTACAAGACAGACATAAATTAAACAGCGGAAAATAAAACTTTGCTTTATTGATAAAATAGTTTGTACAATGGTTTCTTTACAATATCAGAGTATCATTTGTCTTACAAAATAAAGAAGCATAAAAATACATTTATATTCCCCAATGTAGCAAGAACCAGCCATAGCATCTGAAAAGAGAATCCAAGCAAAACTTCGACAAATCTTCAAGCTGGGAAAGAATGACAGTCCAACTTAACCTGTGCTATACTACTCCCTCCTCTACTATCGGGGGGGGGGGGGAACGGAAGGAAAGAAGACGAAAGAAAAACAGAGTCAGACATAAAGCCTGAGTAAGTTCAGTAACTTCTAGCATGTGAACATGGAAAAACAAACGACATGAATTAACTGAATCCAAGATTACGCCATGACCATAGGGTCAGCAAGATTAGACAAGATAATCACAAGATATGCTAAAATAAGATAAACTGGATATGCTCTAATACTTTCTCCGCTTCGCTATTTCCTTGTTATACTGGTTTCTATATCTCTGCACCACCTAACTAGTGTCCCAACTAGTAACGCTGACGTGATCCCAATCCCTGTATTTTCCCTTACCTTCGAGCATCCATTCATTATTTATTACCTAGATCAAATCTAGGGTTTTCTATCAAGTGCTTTCTAGATTTAACTAAAGTTTACGCTATCTGCTGAACGCTTCTCGGATTCAGGATCTATGCCACCTATTCCAACTAGGGATTATGCTACCTGTCGAACGACGCCCCCAAGTATAGGACACACTACCTAGAGTGGTATATGTTCCTATACTTCCCCACGCACGTATCGCGAATCATTATCGCTTGTCTAGATGCACATGTCCCATAATGTGCGGTCCGAGTCCTGTGTCAGGGCAAATCAAGGAATACAGAACTCGGTTGAGAGCTTTCAAATATCTGCCGATGCAGATGCTAAGGTCTGTTTTTGTTCCAGTGGCTATGGTCCCACTTGACCCCTGCCTCAACTAATGAAAGGCACACCTTGTAAAATGAGAACTATGCGCCGACCCCCCGGTGCCCCACTATCCTATGGCCATTCTCACCCATAACTAGATAGCAAGTATATGGTCTTTTGGAGTTCTCCACCTTTCCGCTTCACGTGTCTCGATTGACTCAAGATGGATGGTAGACGACGAGTCGCTATCACAGGGCTACCGTTTGCTCGCCGAATCACGCCGGTCCATCCTAGTCTTTAGGTTGCCATGTATTGCAACCAAGGCATATCACTGGTCCTTCTACGCAGACCTTAACCTCTGTGGGCCCAGGCGGTTCATCTGCAGCCTCACAGAGGGATACGAAGAGTACCCTCACGTCCCCTCGAAGCCTCGGGCTTCGTAACCCAATTCGTTGGAGCCTTCTTTTTACCCAGACGGACATTCGCTCCTCCTCGTGTTATACTAAAAATTACTACTTAGTTTTGTCAACTAAGGTTTACCACTTAGTTTCCGGAATCGTTGTTTTCTTAACTAAGGTTTACTACTTAGTTCTCTTTCCCGTCAATTTGGATTGGTTAAGTGTCATTAGTCTATTCAAGCCAACTTAACCCTCTTCATTCATCCTGTTAAACTGGTTAAGTGTTATCAGTTGACTTAACCCGACCACAAACCAAGTTATATTGGTTAAGTATTTATTACTTAACCCTACCCATTTACCCTGAATTGGTTAAGTGTTCCTTTAACTTAACCTTGCCCGTTTGTTTTAACTAACATGTTATTAATGATTAAGTATTACCCCTTCATGTTTTAGACTTAGCCCTATTCCTTTATCACAATCTGACGGTTAAGTGTTCAAGTTTACTTAACCCTACGGTCTTGTCCAGCTAACATATCAAATTGGCTAAGTGTATTAACTTTACTTAACCCCACCTTCTAGTCATGTTAATTTGGCTAAGTGTATTAACTTTACTTAACCCCACCTTCTAGTCTAGTTACCATGTGAAGTTGGTTAAGTGTCCTTATGGACTTAGCCCTCCCATCCTAGCTTAACTGTGTTAAATTGGTTAAGTGTTCCTATGGACTTAACCCTCCCATTCTAGCTTAACTGTATGGCCCTAACCCCACCCACTAGTCTGGTTATTATGTTGAATTGGTTAAGTGTCTTAGTGAACTTAACCCTACCATTCTTGTTCTAGCTTTAATTTAATAGATTAAAGCCACGACCACTCACATTAGACAGATATTGTTGCGATTACTGGATGTGCCGGTTGGTCCCGGGGAGATTTACATCGCAACTCAGTCTAACCTCGGGTTAGGCCTATTCGTGTTTTCTAGTTCAAGGGTTTTGACTAATTTTCCAATCAGGTTTTGAAAGTAACCATCCCGTTCGTCGGATCAGTTAGGGATAGCCAGGGAGAGCAGGAAACTTGTATTTTCCAAACCCAAGCCTAGACACTATCCTCTCTGTCACCCTAGAACTTTCTGGCGTGTTATTAAAAGAGTTGTCGTTAATAAACCTTTAATTTGTCTAAATTAACATTTCCTCATTTAGGACCAATTCTATAAGTAAATTAATCCTAATTTACTTATTTCCTAATTACTCTTTTAATGTGAATCGTCAACATTTATTCTTACGGCCCATTCTCCCCTCTATATCGTGTTTATGCTTTCTGATATGTGGACTATACCAAATTAAGTGTCACTAACCATGATTTGCTAAACCTGACAGTTATTCCCAATTATGGCCAATTTCACATTTATGCCAATATACTTACCGTGCCAAATTAGCTAATCCAATTCTGATTCCACATTCTAATTCATGTCAAACTAGACTTATTACTCTAGCTCTCTATTCATGTAAATGCTAGATTTACATGTTCAATACTAGATTCAAATTACACATCTTATACTCTATGTCAAATTTATCCAATTTGCATTTCTATGAACATGCCATAATACATGTTCCCAATTTATGCCAAAATCCAAGTTTTACAACTATGTTTTAGTACATTTCACATTATGCCCAAATTGTATTCCCACCGTTCATATAATTGCGATTCAATCTAGATTATGGATAAGTCTAGACTCGCAGAAATTAGGGAACGAACCAAAGATGCTATGCAAAAGATAGACATACTAACTGGCATAAAAGGGTTGAATAACGACGTTGGTTCAAGAACATGGGTAGACCTAACTTAATAGGTAAATTCCCAAGGTCTAAAGCCAAAGATAGATAGAATAGAGACACAGGTTCAAGAACATGGGTAGACCTAACTTAATAGGTAAATTACCAAGGTCTAAAACCAATGAAAACCAAGGACAAGCAGAATAAATAATCGGGTTTAGACCCAATCTCATGATCACAGAACTTAAGCAACACTTTCCTAGTCATAAATCATAGGTGTTTAATCACAGATGTCCTTGTTTTGTCCTAGGAAATAGTTTATGTTTCCTAATCAAAGGCATAGGCTTAGTCACAGTCATAGGCAATGTTCATAGTCATAGGCAATGTCGATAGTCATAGGCAATGTTCATAGTCATGGGCAATGTTCATAGTCATAGGCATATGGTTTTAAGGTCCATAGTTTCATAGTCATGGTCTATTTTGTCCGCGAATCATAACCGTTCTTAATTAGGTTCAAGAGTATAGGCACTAATTCGAATAGAGAGAGAGAGAATTGGCATATTCTTTTATTCCTTTAATTTCATGTCATGAACAAAGAAAAACGTTCAAATCTAGGAATAACTGACTTACAGAAATTAGATCAGAACAGAAAGATGGCGTTGCTAAGATTCGTAGAAACACAGTCGTTGAAGTCGTTTGAACCTCCTCTTGAATCCTAGCTTGACTTGAACCTCTTCTTGAAAGTCTTTTAGCATCATCTCCTCGTCTTGATTTATTTTATATATATATATATATTTCTATTTATTATTTAATTTAAGAGGAGAAGAAGAAGCCATGTTTGTCAATAATCTTTGCAGCATAAGGGTAGAAAAGAATTGTGAATAGAGAAGAACACTAGGGCTGTTTATATAGTGTTAGGCAGATGAACCTGGTCAGAATGGCGTCCAGATACATCAGAACGAACCGGGTGCAGAAGGCTGGAAAAACAGGGGGGTCGACCCCCAGGTCGACTATGTAGTCGACCTGGGTGCCCCAGGTCGACTACCCAATCGACCTGGGTAGCCCAGGTCGACTACCCAGTCGACCTGGGTGTCCTAGGCGGGAAAATTCCCGCCCTGGCCAATCCGGCCCGATTTTTGAAATTTGAATTTGTTTTCTGTCTGTTCGAATTTTAAACTAAACTCTGAAACTTCCGGAGGCCATATCTCCCTCATACGTACTCCGATTTATGCAAACTCGGACTCGTTTTCATGCAGAATTCCGAGACGAACGCAATGGTGCAACCCGTTTCCCTTGATTTAGATTTTAACTTTTAATTCTGCCTTGATTTGTAAATCTTAGTGTTATAGAACTACGGGGTGTTACAGAGAGATAGACTTAGTAATCTTAGAAATGACTTCAAACTGATTTTGGAAAAGGAAGGAATAATGTGGATGCAAAGATCAAGTGTTCAATGGATTAAGGAAGGTGATAATAACACGAAATTTTTTCATAGTATGGCTAATAAGAGGAGATGTGATAATTTGATTCATTCTATTTTCTTAAATAATGAGGAATTGACAGTTCAACGAGATTTAAATGAAGCTTTCACCAATTATTACGAACAAATTTTTAGGTCTAGGATCAAGAGAAGAATTAATGTTAATTGGAAGGAAATCTACCCTGATGATGTTAAGAGAGAGTTATTAGATTTAGATAAACCTTTTTCTGAGCAGGAGATTTGGAAGGATATTTGTGATATGCCTAGTGACAAAGCTCCGGGGCCTGATGGTTTTTCTGTTCTATTTTACAAAAAGTTTTGGGAGGTTTTGAAATAAGATGTTATTAATTTATTTAATGATTTTTATAGCGTAGATTTGTGTCTAGGTAACTTTAATTTTGCTAATGTTATCCTTATTAATAAGAGAAAGGGTGCAAAACTTTTAAAGGATTTTAGACCTATCTCTTTGATAAATGTATCTGTTAAGGTCATTTCTAAAGTTCTAGAGAATAGGCTTAGTAGGAAGATGAATGATCTTATAGATCATTCGCAAACTGCTTTTATTAAAGGTAGACAAATTGTGGATGGAGTGGCAGCTGTACAAGAGTACATTAATGTATGTGTTAAAAATAATTTTTCATGTGCTATTTTGAAATTAGATTTTGAGAAAGCGTTTGATTCTACCGACTGGGATTACATACGTGAAGTATGTCTTGCTAGAGGTTTTAGTGTCCGATGGATTAACCGGATAATGCTTTTACTTAGGTCTGGTAGTTCTATTATCGTTGTCAATGGGGTTATGGAAAAGAAGATCCAATCTAAGAGGGGTCTTAGACAGGGAGATCCCCTGTCACCTCTATTATTTAATTTAGCGGCTGACGTTTTTTCTAGAATTATTAAGAGAGCGGGGAGACTAGGTGTTTTGGGCAATGTTGGTAATGAGGAATTTAACAATGAGTTATCTATACTTCAATTCGTAGATGATACTTTGTTATTTTCATCTCACCTACCTAAGCACATTATTGCTCTCAAGTTTATTCTTTACTGTTTTGAGATGTTATCAGGTCTTAGGATTAATTTTGACAAGAGTTCTGTTATGGGCATTAATGATTTTGGTAATGTAGAGGCTATGGTTGCTAGCACCTTAAACTGTTCTGTCATGAAATTCCCTTTTGATTATTTGGGTTTTAAGATTAGGCCTTCGAAACTAAAGAAGGAGGATTGGTTAGTCATAATTGATAAGATTAATAGTAGACTATCAAGTTGGAACAGTAGATTTTTGTCTAGAGCAGGTAGATTAGTTTTGGTTAATTCGGTACTATCTGCTATCCCTGCTTATTGGATGTCTGTACATAGATTTCCTCAATGGGTTATTGAAAAGATTGATAGAATAAGACGTAATTACCTATGGAGTGGGGGTGGCAATCCTATTTGTAGGGGTTTCAAATGTTTAGTAAACTGGGAGGTGTGTTGTAAGCCTAAGAAAGATGGGGGATTGGGGATCATTAATTTAGTTAATTTTAACTCTTCCTTATTAGCCAAATGGTTGTGGAAATTTAGGTGTCTTATAGTATCGACTACATGGAAGTTTATTGTATCTAAATTTTACTATTCAGGAGGAGAGTTTATTGTGGGATCTAGTGATAGTTGGTATAATAGATTATCTTACTTTTGGAAGTCAGTATTAAAGTGCTTTGATTTTTTTAACTTAGGTTATAAGGTGATTGTTCATTCGGGTGATATGACTTACTTTTGGCATGATATTTGGATTTCTAGATTACCACTTAAAATTGAATTCAGGGAACTCTTTAATAATTGTAGTTTTAAAAATGCGTTGATTAAAGATGTTTTTAAAAGAGATTTGGACCCCCCCTATGGGAGTTTTCCTTTGATAATATCTTAGAAGGAGAAATGTTAAGACAATTAGATTTACTATATGCTAAGTTATCATTATATCACATTGATGAGTATAGGGACTTTATTAGTTAGGGTATGGATAAGAGTCAAGTTTATTCGGTTAATTCTATGTATAACTTTATAAACTTTTCAAGAATCTCATTTTGGCCTTTTAAGTTTATTTGGAAATCTAATTATCCTCCTAAAGCTAAATTTCTAATGTGGTTAATCATTCATAAGAAACTTAATACGGTTGAGCTTCTAAAGAGGAAGAATATCATTTTTGATGTTAAGTGTTAATTTTGTAATCTTTGGAACGGGGATGTTGATCATTTATTTTTCTCATGCAATATCACAAATTTTATATTTAATATGGTTTTAAGGATATTTGTTTTTGATTGTCCTAATTCTTACAATAGTGTGTCGAATATTGGGATTCTTATAGATTTATTTATAATGGTAGTAAAAGATACATTCTAGATTCTTTAGTCACTATCATAAGTTGGTTCATCTGGTTCGAGAGAAATCAGAGATGTTTTCAGTCTAATTCTGTTTCTACGGATAATTTAATTATTAAAATAGTTTATTTTTGTTTGGAATGGATGTCTAATTCACATTACAAGTTATTCAGGAAAGTGGGCTTTGAGAGTTTATTGATTAAGGTTAGATTTAATTTGTATCTATTTATTAGAATCAGTAGTTTTTTCGTAATAGATATCGCATTGGTTGTTAATTTCTTTTATTAGTTTTTCATTGTATTTTTCTTCTACACATATATGTATGGTAGATAAATATGTATGAATATATATATATGCTTATATTATATATATATACACATATATTTCCATATATATATGTGTGACAAATTACTGATAGCTTGTTGAGCTTTTCGCAGATCCAGGTTGTTGATTATCAGGAAGTACTTAGCGGATAGCTGGATGGATTGGTAGAAGTTATGTACTTTTCAGGTGTTAAGGTTGATGGATATTATTGTGGAGCTTAGAGGATTGCTGTTTGGATTGATGATTCGCAATTCATTTGGGCTTATTGTTAGAGAGTTTTTTGATGTTATTCTTTATTATTTTTGATACTACATAGAGAGTATGGGTTATTGTATTGGAGTAGATATACTTCAATATCAGGTGGTGGCCTTGCCGAAATTCGATATTGGAGTAGATGGGCGGGGGTTTATCTGGAGCTCATCTATCTACGATCCTTACATCCCTAGAGCCGCGTTAGGTTTTATCTTGTATTCTTATGTACTATAGTCGGATTCTGTATCTTTGATTTTATTATTATATATATGTATATATATATATCTGTGTGTGTGTGTGTGTGTGCTCTCTTCTCTTCAGAAGATCACACAATATTGTTTTCAAAAAAAAACTTATAATCGTTATAACTTGAGCATTCTTTATCATAATTTCGAACGGTCAGATCCATTGGGATTGTATGGAAGAGGGCTACACAATGGAACTGACTGGGAGTGAATTGAAGCTCATTACAATTTATAGCAAAATAAATTGTCTGTCAAAATCAACCGATAGTTATTTAACGATGATCGTCCAATGTGAATAAATCTCACTTAACTCTACTCAGTTTATATTTTCATAACGTATTTTTAGAACTGATAAACATTGGTTGATTGTTGTGTGTTGATTGGTTGGTTGAACTACTAATTGATTAGTTAAAATATCAATATAGTTATATATATCGTTAATTAAATATTAATTCTGTTGATCAGAATATTTCATGTTGAAATGAAATTGATGTTAATTATATTGTTTAACATATATGGATGCAGGGAAACAAGTTGGAGGGATCCAACTGGATTCCTCAATACTTATAATACCATTTTTTCATATATTGTGATACATGATGTGGCATATAATCTGTTATTGATTTTGTGTGTTGGATGATGATTGATCCTTTAATTTGGTATTTTAATACCATAAGTGATACTGGAATGTAGAAAGGAAATTTTCAAAGTGTATATAGAAAAGGGAATATTTATAAAATCAAAGGATTTTATAGAAGGAAGTATCTTTAAAATCGAAGAATTTTATAAAAGAAATATTTATTTAGAAAATAAATATAGTTATAAAAGGAATATTTATTTAGTAAATAAATAGAATCATAAAGGAATATTTATTGGGAAAATAAGTAGAATTATACAAAGGAATTTCAAAGTGGATATTGAATTTTAGGATTTTATAAAATCAATGGATTTTATAAAAAGAATTATTTGTAAAATAAATAGAAGTGAAAGGGAAATATTTGTAAAACATTTACAAATAGAATTGAAAGGGAAAATATTCGTAAAACATTTACAAATAGAATTGAAATGGAAAATATTTGTAAAACATTTACAATAGAATTGAAAAGGAAACATTGGAAAATAAATAGGATAATTAGAAAAGTAAATATTTGGGAAAAAATTAGTGTATTATAAAAGGAAGTATTTTATAAAATGAATAGAATTTTAAAAAAGAGAATAAGTGGAAAAGATTTATTTAAAGTGTAATTAAATGGAAATCTGTTTTTAACAGATAAATTGAGAAGATTAATTTATAAACGATGTTTATAAATCAAGAAAAATATTTATCATTGGATATTTGAATATATAAATCTGAGTTTATATAAAGAAGTAGAAATCAGTTTTAACACCGATAGGTTAATAGAATTTGAATTCAACATTTATAAAAGGTAATTTAAACGAGATTTACGAATATATGGAAATGGAGATAGGGAAATGAGTAATTGAATGACAAATTAAATTAAAGGAGATCAGTGTTGATTGATGATTTTCTCGGTAAGATTTCCATTTGGAAATATAACTGTTGTTTGTACACATGTTTTCCTTTGATAGTTAAATAACCGACTATCAAAGTTTTGACCATTTTCCGTTGTCAATATGGAGAGATCGGGATCAGATTCATTTTCTGAAAACAATTCCGTATGGGCATTAGCGTTGCGAATCAAATATGATGAAGATAATTGAAGACGGAGTTATGCAAGGGCTATTCAGTAAATCCAAGGTAGAAATTGCCTAAGATGGATTTACAGAATAGTGCCTTCAGATTGTCCAGTCCCAGGACAACTTGAATGGACGAATGTCTGACAGAGTATGTCTAATGGATCACGTAAGTTGATCGCTTCAAACGTATTCATGTTTGGTGGCGGAGGAATTTGTTTCTTTTGGCTTTATACCCGTGGTATTTTTATGGAAATCAATTTGTGATTTGGTGGGTATGACGATGTGGCATTCAAAGTAAACTGGAGGTGTGATCTGTCAAAAGATACGTTATGACCTCAAGCCTCATCAACCGAGAAATGACAAAAATCGGGCAGGCAGCATGGCTATGTGGGTCGCCCCCATTAGGGTGTATTGTCACCATCTAGAGAATATTCATATTTTTTACTTCTTTTCTCTTCTGTATCTCGCGAGAATAGTTATGTTTCTCGCAACCGTAGATGATAATATATTCGATACACTCAAGAGAAATGAGGGGTCGATCATGTGTAGCCGGGTTGCAAGACGTTCTTGTTGAACCCATTGCATTCCTCTCTAGAGATACACTATCGGCAGGTGGTTCCATACCTTGTCATAGTCGGAATCCAATCTCCAATAAGCGCCTGCGGTTTTGATTGTATACTATATATATGTAGAGCATGAGATGCAAGCGTTCTGCTAGATTGTTAATTATTTGTGATTCGACATTATTATAATATCAGACAAGTATTGATTTCGAAAAATGTTTTGGGTTATCGTAAGGTAAAAACCATCCGTATTTATGTGTGGATCGGTCTTATGATTATCTTTTCTTTTGAAAAGGATTTTGAAAAGTTAAACAAATGCTTGGAGTTTACTCACACCAGTACCATGACTGACCCAGAGTTTATTTTGTTTTGTTTTCCCTAAACTCTTGGGTGCCCAAAATTTGTACAGGCAGTTAAGTAATCGGGATTTACTGATACATTAGATGGAGCTTGGAGCAGAAGGCTTCAGCAGCATTTTATAGCTATTGTTTATTTCCACTGTGATGTAAGTGTTGTACATTCTTCTATTCTAATAGTTCTACCTTATCTATTCTCACCTCTAACTTCTTTCTATTAACTATCTGGTATTTCCGATGTCTGAATAGTCGACATTGGTATTTGTGTTGATTTTCAGAGTCGAAAATCCTCGGGTCATTACAGTGGTATCAGAGCTGAAGTTTAAGTGATTACCTTGGCTCTGTGGCGTGACTCAGTAGAGATGGGGTTAGTAATATCCTAGATCGAGTATGAGTGAATATATACAAGTGAACGTATTTGTAGATTTTATAAAAATTGTTTTATATTGTGGAGATTTATTGTTCGAGCTGTTTATAAGTTTTGGTCAATCAGTTTGATCCACTGTATCGGTAGGAGTTTCTAAACACTTGAATACGATGAACCGACACAGTATGTTTTTAAAAGAGGGTAAATGAAGTAATTTTACCCAAATTATATTTTGATATAAACAAAGTATAGATATTTGAAGTATTATAGTATACTGGATGTGTTGGTTGTGATTATAATCGAATAAGATTATAAAATGCGAAATGGTTATGTAAATAGCCAATCAAGATTTATATAAGTGTAATATATAAAATCAGATGAATTAAATCTGAATTTAAATCAGAATTGGAATCAAAAACTCTGGAAATGTGAAAAGTGTTTGTAAATGGATTTGGACTAAATATATGAGAATTCTAAAATCCTGGGAGATTTTAAATTGTTTTGCAAACATTGTGAACGATAATTTGAAGTAATTTCAAAATGTAAATGTTTTAAAATTGGGTTTTGAAGTAATATAGTATTGAACTCACTTTGATAGCTGGGAAATAATTCTGATGATGATGGCCACATCATCAATGTTCATTTTCGAGCTCTAAGTAACGGATTACTACCAAAGATATTATTTTGGAAATATTTTGAGAAAATAAGTTTTTTTGATTCTGATAGGGAATATTTGATTTTTGAAAAAGTTAAACTGCTTAAAACTCTTAAGAAAAACTGTTTGAATTAAAACCAAATTTAAAAGAAATTTGTGAAAGCAAATATGAATTGAAACCAATTAATTGGAAATTGAATTGGAATATAATATATCATGTAAAATTAGATTTTGAATTATGAGATAGGAATATGAAATGGTATTAGAATGGTAAGTTAGAGTTTGAAATCGAGAATGGAACTCCAATTTGAAATGGAATTTGACTTGGGTATAAGTAAATGATTTGGTTTGAGGATAAAAACTGATTGGGATGACATTGGTATATGTTGAGTTAGCAGCAGATAGAAAGGATATAATGATATGCCCGAAAAAAGGTACAAGTTTATATTTTATATTGGGCACGAGATTTTGATGAGTCGAATTGGCAAGCCGCTTGGTTGTTTGATTTTCTTTTGGATTGGGAATGGCCTAGAGAGGCGAGTTGTAGTTGTACCGATTAACCAGTACAAAGGAGGTGCTGGCGAAATTTTTCAAAAATTTAAGGCGTTAGAAAATTTTCAGGATTTTTGAAAATTTTCGTTAGTATAAATGAATTAATATTTTAATTATATTTAATGGTTCAGTGAAACTTAAGTTAATAAATAAACAAATAATTTTAACCCAGTTAATTGGGCTTGTTTTCTACCTTAGATATTTCGAGGACTAAATTATTTTAAGGGGAAAAGAATGTAACGACCCGTATTTTTACGGTATAATAATTAATTTATTTAATTACTTAAATAGTTTTTAGAGAATTAAATGGTCGTCTAATTAAATAATATTGAATATTTATTTAATATAAAAAATAAAACAATTTATTTAATTTCGTAATAATCGGAAATAACAGAATTCACAATATTTTGTGAATTGGACAATTTAAAATATGTAATTCAGTTTATAATTTAATTATATTAACGAACTTATTTTTAAATGTCAGTTGAACGTATAATTTATATTATAATTATAATCGAGTTCGAAATGGCACGGTAGTTCGTAATTTGACGATTCGAACATTAAACGAATACACAGAATCCTTTTTAAGTCGGATTTCCGTGAAACGAGAAACGTTCGGAGCTAGTGAAGTATATTTTTCTAATAGAAGAGAAAAATCGAGATTTCATCGCGTAGATTGCGAGTTGCGTCCAAATCAAATTTTTGAAAAGTCGCTATAGAATTCCTTTATAATATATAATGATTTATTTATATAATAAATGGATTCTCAATATAAATTGAATACTGATTTAATCTAGATTTGAAATATCGAGTTATAAATCCCGATATGTTTATTCTGGAGCCGGATAATATTCTATGTGAATATATATGATAATATTAATTTACTAATATTAAATTTAATTATTTTTAAATATACTTATATTTAAATGGGTTAATTTAAGGATTTAAAAATAGCCAGTTTTGCAAACGACCTCAGTTTTCGACGAAACTAATTTTGTTGGATCTGGAATATTAAATTATTGCTAGATTTCAATTTTCGTAATTTTTGAAGTCAGTATATAGCCGTACGGGATTTTAATGTGAAAAACAGTCAATAATTTGACTTTAAAAATACGTTATGTGAGCAAACGAAGTTGGAATTGGACGAAACAAGTTTCATTGCGTCCATAATGTCAAACTGTAGTTGCATGCCCGTTTTCACGATTTTTGGGTATTGTATATGGCTGTACGGATTTTTAAACGATGAATACAAATAGCGGTTGATTATAATCGAATAAAATAATTAATTAAAAATAAAATAAATTATAATTTCTATCCTATAAATACCATATCATTCTCTCAAACCCTAAACTACTCTTCTTTGGTCAACAGAAAAGTCCACCGTTTTCTTTTTCTTTCTTCAACATGAAAAACCATCTTCTGAAATCCAAAACAAATTGGATAAAATCCTACAAATACTGAAACATGTATATTCGTAATCATATGAAGTTGCTCTTCAGTTTCATAAGGATTTCACCAAGCTCGATGGGGTCAATCTCGAAGTCGAGTTTCAGCAAAAACCTAGGGTTGACGATTTTAGGTAGTATGAGCATTTAGGTGGGATTTCGATGTTGGATTCGGGTTCCAGGGTGTGAGTAGCATCTGTCGTGAATTTTCGGTGGGATTCGAAAATAAAAAGGGACGCGCGACTCTCTCTACTTCGTGGAAGCTACTATTCGACGGAAACAAAAGGGAGTTGTCGATCACTTCATTGAAGGGGCGAGGTTAAAGAGATTGTTAGCAAGAGTTCATCGATGGGGTTCTTGTCGAGTTCGATGATCTGTAGAAGGGGTACGGTGGAAGGATATCGGCTAATGGCGTTATAGGTACACGATCCGCGTGATACAGAGATGAGGAGAGAAATAGGAGCAGAAGTTTGAAAGGGTAATACATGGATTATTATTTTAATTAGGCTAATTAAAATGTGCATAAATCGTTAATGACATGTAAATGTCCTCTGAAAGGAATTAGAAGCGGGTTACAAAAGAATGAAGGGGAAGAAAGGTTAATGACTAATCTTGATTTAACGGTATACATGATTTCAGAAGTGAAGAGGGTCATTAATTAACTTTTGATGATATTGATTTAAAGGGAGCAGTGGAGCATGGTATGGATTTTTCTCTGATTTTGTGGGAAGTTCGAATTAAACAGGAATGGATTAGCATTGGTAGTGGAAGCTTGTATGATCGATAGGGAGATGTTTTGAGAGTATAGCATTGTTAGTTTTGTCTAAGTAAGGTGAAGCCCATTTTGAAATTTAACTAAGTTATTTGAAATTAAAATATCATGTAACTTATAATCGTTATAACTTGAGCATTCGTTATCAGAATTTCGAACGGTCGGACCCGTTGGGATCGTATGGAAGAGGGCTACACAATGGAACTAACTGGGAGTGAATTGAAGCTCATTACAATTTATAGCAAAATAAATTGTCTTTCAGAATCAACTGACAGTTATCGTTATTTAACGGTGATCGTCCAATGTGAGTAAGTCTCACTTAACTCTACTCAGTTTATATTTTCATAACGTATTTTTAGAACTGATAAATATTGGTTGATTGTTGTGTGTTGATTGGTTGGTTGAACTGCTAATTGATTAGTTAAAAATATCGATATAGTTATATATATCGTTAATTAAATATTGATTATGTTGATCAGAATATTTCATGTTGAAATGAAATTGATGTTAATTATATTGTTTAACATCTGTGGATGCACGAAAACAGGTTGGAGGGATCCAACTGGATTCCTCAATACTTATAATACCATTTTTTCATATATTGTGATATATGATGTGATATATAATCTGTTATTGATTTTGTGTGTTGGATGATGATTGATCCTTTAATTTGGTATTTTTATACCATAAGTGATACTGGAATGTAGAAAGGAAATTTTCAAAGTGTATATTGAAAAGGGAATATTTATAAAATCAAAGGATTTTATAGAAGGAAATATCTTTAAAATCGAAGAATTTTATAAAAGGAATATTTATTTAGTAAATAAATAGAATCATAAAGGAATATTTATTGGGAAAATAAGTAGAATAATACAAAGGAATTTCGAAGTGGATATTGAATTTTAGGATTTTATAAAATCAATGGATTTTATAAAAAGAATTATTTGTAAAATAAATAGAAGTGAAAGGGAAATATTTGTAAAACATTTACAAATAGAATTAAAAGGGAAAATATTTGTAAAACATTTATAAATAGATTTGAAATGGAAAATATTTGTAAAACATTTACAATAGAATTGAAAAGGAAATATTGGAAAATAAATAGGATAATTAGATAAGTAAATATTTGGGAAATAATTAATGTATTATAAAAGGAAGTATTTTATAAAATGAATAGAATTTTATAAAAGAGAATAAGTGGAAAAGATTTATTAAAAGTATAATCAAATGGTAATACGTTTTTAACGGATAAATTGGGCAGATTAATTTATAAACGATGTTTATAAATTAAGAAAAATATTTATCATTGGATAATTTGAATATATAAATCTGAATTTATATAAAGAAGTAGAAATCGGTTTTAACACCGATCGGTTAATAGAATTTGAATTCAACATTTATAAAAGGGAATTTAAATGAGAATTTATGTGACGACCCCAAACCCCCGTTCCACGGTGGCAAGTTTAATCTTTGGAATATAACACATAAAAAAATAACAGCAGAACAAAAATATATAAATACACCAGATAATGTACAACAGAATACACTGGATAAACATAATCATCAGAGTTACACAATATACAGGATCATACTTAGTACAAAATACAGTCCAGCTTTACATAAAATTTCTACAACGGAATCAAGACATAATATATACAACAGGAGCTGAACAGCATAAAATGAAAGAAGTGATAGAATCCATCTTCAGCTCCACAGCTATCCAGATAGAGCCTGCTAAAACCTGAATACAAGGCTGCCCGTGTAGAAAATAGGGCACCCGAGTTTGCAAGTGAAACAAACTACGAGTCAGTCATGGGATTGGTATGAGAAATCTACTTAACTTATTGTATAATGAGGCCAATCACAGGACCACGCCGCTAACACGGAACGGGTTTACTCCATTGGACTGCCAGTGTTTAAAACAAGTAATTCATTTAAAACATCGCAATGCTTTTTATAAAAATGAGCCATTATAAGACTCAGTTCCCATCATACGATGCAACGCAAACCGGAGGATAGAGTTTTACCTTATAATGGCCAAAATATGCTTGATACGAATAAAACAAAAGCAATTGATATTATTACTAGTGTTTATATGTTTCAAAAATAATTTCAATCATAAGTATCAATCATAGACAGCATGGGTACCATATATCATGTCGCCATATATAGGTTTACAATCAAAATCGCATAATGTCGTATTTGAAATTGGATTTCCGTCATGAACCAAGGTAAGGGATCGTCCTTACCGCTTCGAGACTGTCTAGCCCGAGCCTCAGGAAAGCGCGTAGGCAAGCCTAGGATTGTCGGGGCCGGTCCGCACGGAGTGGATTAAAATGCCTGAACACTGTGTTTCCCCACCCTATGGGGTGTAAACTGGTCATATCCCGACCAAACCATCGGCCTTGTAGCGACCGATATAATTGAGGCGCCTCGCTATCCATCATCCACATAAGTAAAATATTCGTGCGTATAAAACCAAAAAGGCCACTCCTAGCCAGAGGGAAACACATGTCCTCCCTGATGTCCTCTCCCGTTTCTAGCTCATACCGGGGTGTGAGGCCCGCGAATCAACGCTAAACACAAAGCTAGTTATTTAAAGCCAAGCTTTGATCATCAACCACAAGGCTCTGCTTTTCAACACAAACCTTGATCACTACATCTCAGCATGCCACACAGGCAATTCACGCCATCCAACTGATCTATATCAATCACACGGAATGAAATCCAATGTCGGACACACAGTCCATTTACAAGTCCGTTCTAGGTCTGAATGAAACCAGAGGCACCTTATACATCTCCCGTATTTCCAATACAGGAGAGTAGCCCTCGCACATCCGAACGATCAACAAGTACGTCCGGACAACCACCACTGTATCCCCTTCAGGGCAGCAACTCCCATCAAAGGCATCAGTAGTCATCCATTCGATGTGAAGATCATTGGTCTTGTACTGTCTTCATATCTTCGACTTCTAATCGTCGATCAATTATTTGAAATGAGAATCAGCTCGGCCTTTTCAAATAATTCACATATATTCAGAATTCAAATCAATTCATTTCATGGTTAAATTATTTGACATCCATAATTCAGTTCATTAATGTAATTTTCACGTCAAACACATTCAACCACCAAATATCCAAAAAACTGGGTAAATTCGGTTTATTTCCATTCCATATCATTTATAATATTTTATATCGATTTATCACTATTTTTATCTATTTAAAAATAGCCAATTTATTCAAATGATGCTTCAGACCATAACGCGGCCATGACACTGTTTTTTTTAGATTTGATTTACACATATCTGAAAATCTAACCGTTGGATCTTTACAAATTTTATATCATTGGAAAGATATTTTTAAAACGAATCCAACGGTTCCAGTTTTGGGAAAATCCGATGGTCGGATCTCCCGGTACAATCGTTTAAAGTTACGATTTCAAAATACGAACTGTAGCATCGTTATTCAATTTATTTTAATTATATATATAATCCATTCTGGCGCTGCTTTTATTCAGATTTGAATTAAACATTTCACACAATCTAACCGTTGAATCTTTACAAATTTGGTATCGTTGGAAAGATATTTTCAAAACGAAACCAACGGTTTTGATTTCGGGAAAATCCGACGGTCGGATCTCCCGTAATAATCATTTAAAATCAAGATTTCAAGACATGAACTGCAGCGTCGTTATTCGTTTTAATTTAATTATATATATATAAATATAATCTGTTCTTCGATTTCCAAACCATTTTCGTTCCACATATTTGATAAAAATAATATTTTTACCTAACAAATATTTATCTCAATACATGACTATTTTTAACACTTCATATATATAATAAAAATGTGATTTTTATTGTTAAAACAATTTATTTCAAATATGAATATTTTTAGCGATTCGTATATATAATAAAAATGTGATTTTTATTGTTAAAACAATTTATTTCAAACATTAATATTTTATATACTTCATATACATGATAAAAATGTGATTTTTATCTTTCAAACAAATTATTCGTCATATGAATATTTTTCCAACCCATATATATTTCAACATATGAATATAAATCAAACACATGAATATTTCAGAAAATTTTGGCAGCATAATGGCATAGGGTTTAAAACTTGCACCGTCACGAGTACGGCTCCTCGCACTACCTTACGCCTCGCAGTGTTCCCTAAGGGGCTTATCCTTATAATCTAAATATTTTGATTCATTTTCATATCCCAATGGATTTTTCCACAAATAATTCAATTTTGTTTCAACCACAAACAATCATTATCAACCATTCGCATTTATCAACCAAATTTCACGTCAACCAAAATCCAAACAATCACAACCAATATATATCGTCATGGTCTGTGGATGGGGGGAGTGTATATATATATATAGATATACGTATATAAATATATTTCCATTTCATTTCAATTTCATTTCAATTCCATTCAATGCACATATGATTTCTACAATGCATATATAACTTATACATCGCACATATAATTTATACAACCCTTATACATGAGTTGTACAACACTTATATAACTTATACATCGATTATATAATTTATACATCGCCATTCCATATCGTTTTGAATTTAGAAATCTCACATTGGGTTCCACTCCTCCAAAAATCGTAGGAAGCTCCAAAAATTCTCCGGTCACTTCTAGAATGTAGAAGACATCCGCACGAGTCCAATATCTCTTGTTTCACTGGATTTCGACCGCATAGAAAAAAGATATGTTTTTTATAAGTTTGCAACGCTTTTATTTATTGAAATCAGTTAAAATAAACAAAGGTCGTACCTTTCAGCAAATGGTTCCAAACTAGGTTTGGATTTTTCACCCAAACCGTGAAGCGATGCGAGGATTGGGCTATGTAGCGTCGGAGGGGGAGGAGTCATGCCTCCATGCAGGGGGGTGGAGTCCACTTCGGTGGCCTGTGGCGTCAGTGACAGCGAGATGAAGTTAGCTACTTCGGAGGCTTGAAACACGATGATGGAGCGAAGAGGGTGGACGTGGTAGATATGGATTAGAAGATCTCGGGAGTACTACATAAACCTCAACTGTGGCATTTGATTTTACTGAGCGAATTGGAAGAAAAAGAGGAGAGAAGGAAGAAGCTCATTTCCGTCGTTCGTCGATGTCGGGGGGAGAGAAAATCCTATTTTTTTGATTTATTATATTAATGAATGGAATTTTCTGATTCGCCGGTATTTATATAAATTCCAAAAATACCTGTTTCTCCAAACGAACTCCAATTCAAACCCAACGACTGTCATCCCTAGCTAAATACCCCCATTCCGAATATAATGGAATATGTTTCGTAGGCCCATTCGACTGTTTCAGTTAGTTATTCTTCAAATTAAAACATAAAACATTCAAACACGGATTAGAACGTATATTTCAATTTGTCGGGGCCACATACTGATCCCAAAAATTCCAGAAAAATAAATCTATCTATGTTTGGACGATACGGTCGCAACAAAACTAGTTTCGTCAAATTTGGAGACCATTTGAAAAATGGCCGTTTTCTGGTCGATCCAAATTGACTGAAATTAACCAAACACTTTTCCCTTTGTCACGCTCACATATTAACTCCAAAAATTATGGAATTTGAAACCTAGCAATAATTTGACATTATGGATCCAACAAAAGCGGTTTCGTCGAAAATGGTGGCCATTTGCAAAATGTCTACTTTCATGGGCTATATTTATTCCATAGCGACCTTTCTGAAAATTCATTTTGCTATAACTTTTGACTCCCGCAATGACACTTTGATTTTTTAGATTTGTTTGAAAGATATTATTAAACAGATTTAAATATTTTTGGTTTCACTAAAATTCGATTTATTTTGAATCATGTACAGTCAGTCAAAGTTCAAATTCAAAATTTTAAACTACCGCGCCATTTTAGGCCTTGTTTTATAATTAAATAAATATATTCACTATAACTTCGATCAAAATAGATTTTTGGTCGTTATTATTTAAAATAATTTATTTTAAATATTCAAAATCTACTAAAATAGCCAAATTAAAAATTTTAAATTGGTTTTGATTTTCCGGGTTGTTACAATCTCCCCCACTTAAAATCTTTTCATCCCCGAAAAGGAACGAAGCCGAAAGTTGTTTAATTAACCAACACAACTTTCATTGTGGCTTCCATTCTTCAACTTTTCAGTTTCTAAGAATTTCCTAATTCTTCAAAAATTTGGCTGACGCCCTAAATTTTTGAAAAATTTCGCCATAACCTCCTTTGTACGGGGAAGGGTTTGGAAATTTATTGGGCCATATTAGGTACCTAATAAATCCTAAAAAGCATACAATTATTTATAGTGATATATTCCGGTGTCCACAGGGGAGTGCGTATAGATCATAACTCCAGAGAATAAATTCTCGTCTCCCTATAAATGATTTTTGTGCCTTAATGACCAGAGAGACATGTTTATTGTCATCTCCAGACCCATGTGGGGTTTTTATTAATCTGGCAATTTATCGTTACATTTTATATAGTCCATATCAGTCTTCGATTCAACCTGTAATATAGTCATCGCCATACAAGCCTCTCGCTTGTACAGTAAATCTTCAACCTCGTCACATAAGCTCCAAATGCTTATGTGGTATATGATAAAGTATGTTATCTTCAAAAAGTATGCCATGTAGTGTAGCTCAAAATTAATTGTTACTATCCTATGGCGACGTTTATTATTTCACATAGAACAACCAGCACTCCGCATCCAATGGCATTCACAGGAGTTGATAAAATAATAAAACTGCGCATCCAACTCATTAAGTTTACCTATTTGTCGGGCACGCAAATAAATTCTTTACTCAATAGAAAATCCATTTACCTGTTCAAACATATATAATGTACATGCATGTATTCCAATAAATTTTTAAACCAGTTTAATATTTGATTCAATTGCATAAATTTAACTTCATTCTCTTATTGATTTGATTAACTGTCATTCCAATAATTCGATTAGTCAAATTCATAATCACACAACACAAACAACAATCAATTTGTTGATTAACTTTTCAAAAATATACTAATTAATTTATATACTCTTTTAAAATCATTCAGACTATATAATCAAAAAATTTACATCCATAAAAAGGAAACAACAACCAAGTAGAGAGCAATACGGAAATGCAAAATATGTTAAATGTACCTTGAACCAAAGTTAATCAGAGATATCCACCCTGCAATTGGGATAGGCTTTCTTAATGCTCTCCTCAATTTCCCAAGTACAGTCTCGCGGATCTCCACTCCATTGCACTTTGACTAAGTGAACCTTCTTGTTCCTCAACTCTTTAGTTTCTTTGCCAATGATCTTTATCGGCTCTCTCCTCACAGCCAATTCTTGAGTAATTTCCAAATCTTGATGCGCGGCTTCTTCCACGACCAAGTCTGGATCATGCACATGCTTTCGAAGTTGAGATACGTGAAACATGTCATGTACTCCTAGCAACCAATCAGGCAATTGAACCCTACAAGCAAGTGTTCCAATCCATTCAAGTATAGGAAATGGACCAATAAATCTGGGTGCCAACTTCCATGTTTTATCAAATCGGACTACTCCTCTCATCGAAGAAACCCTTAGATACACATAGTCACCAACAGCAAATGCTAAATCGCTTCTTCTCGAGTCTGCATAGCTCTTCTGTCGGCTTTGAGCCGTTTGCAGTCTCTTCTTAATGAAATCGACTTTATCCGCAGCTTCGCAAATCATATCTGGTCCCAATACAAGTCTATTGCCAGGTTCTACCCATCAAGCGGGAGATCTGCACGGTCTACCATACGATTCTTCGAATGGTGACATTTTCCGGCTCGCTTGGTGGTTGTTGTTGTATGAGAACTCAGACAAATGCAGGTGGTCTTCCCATGATCCGCCAAAATCAATAACACAAGCCCGCAATAAATCTTCTAAAATATGATTCACCCTCTCAGTTTGACCATCTATTTGAGGATGATAAGTGGTGCTCAAGTTCAGTTTTGTTTCCAATTCTGCTTGGAATGCTTCCCATAATATACTAGCGAAAATCGGGTCACGATCACTAACGATACTCATGGGAACTCCATGCAGTTTAACAATTTCTTTAAAATAAATCTGCACCAGACTATGAGCGGTTCTATTTGATCTGACAGGTATGAAATGGGCGGTCTTCGTGAAACGATCTACGATCACCCAAATACTGTCGTTTCCTCTCCGGGTTCTGGGCAAACCATCTATGAAATCCATAGAAATCTGTTCCCACTTCCAACCTGGAATTTCCAATGGTTGCAACAATCCGGTGAGTTTCTGTTGATCGCTTTTGACTTGTTGACAAGTAGAACACCGGCTAACATATAAAGAAATGTCTCTTTTCATAGATCTCCACCAGAAAGTGCATTTGATATCATTATACATTTTGCTCACTCCTGGATGGATACTCAGTTTGGATTTGTGACATTAATCCAATACTTCTCTTCGGATTTCAGGGATGTTTGGCACACAAATTCGGCCTTTTAACCTCATAATCCCATCGTTGTCAATTTGGAAACTCGAGGGCTCGCCTTTCTGAATTCTCTCCCTGATATTTTGAATGAAGTGATCATCCTTCTGAAGAGCAGATATGTCATCAATCAATGAAGGCGTGATTATAAGATTGGCGATGATTACATTCTTTCTACTGAGCGTATCAGCTACAACGTTGGCTTTCCCCGGAGTATACAAAATATCAAGATCATACGCCGCGAGAAATTCTAGCCAATGCTATTGCCTCATATTCAGATCTTTCTGGGTGAATAAATACTTCAATGATTAATGATCAGTATATAATTCAAATTTCTCACCCAATAGATAATGCCTCCAAATTTTCATAGCAAACACGATGGCTAATAATTCAAGATTGTGAGTTGCATAATTCTTCTCATGTGGCTTCAATTGACGACTAGCATAAGCGACTACTTGGCCTCTTAGCTTTAATACTGCACCAAGACCTTCTTTAGAAGCATCTGTCCAGACTTTCAAGTCTTGATTGCCATCAATAATTGTTAACACTGGAGCAGTTTTCGGCCTTAACTTTAGCTTTTGGAAAGCTGTCTCACATTCTGGAGTCCAATTGAACCTTGAATGTTTCTTAGTAAGCTTTGTTAAGGAACTAGATATCTTTGAAAAATCTTTAACGAACTTCCGATAATAACTAGCCAATCCAAGAAAACTTCGGACTTCTGTGGGCGTAGTTGGCTGCTTCCAATTTTGAATAGCTGTGATCTTACTGGGATCCATAGAAATTCCTTCTTTTGATACAACGTGGCCAAGAAACTTAACTTCTTCTTGCCAGAATATACATTTGGAAAAATTTGCTTTTAAAACATTCTTTCTTAGAATCTCTAACACCTGTTCCAAATGTTTTTCATGCTCATTCTCGGACTTAGAGAAGATCGATATGTCATCAATGTAGACCAGTACAAATTTATTCAATACTTCTCTGGATACCCGATTTATTAGATCGACAAAATAAGCTGGAGCGTTACATAAGCCGAACAAAATTACTAACCACTCGTAGAACAAATCGGGACCTTCGAATTCTTCCAAAGGAACACACTCTTAGGCAATACAAAGCTGATGGAAACCTGTAGCTAGGTCCATTCGTGAAAATACTTGTGCGCCATTCAATCGATCCAACAAATCATCAATCCGCGGCAATGGATATTTATTCTTTAATGTCTATTTGTTCAAGTCACGATAATCCACACATAGTCTGAGAGTACCGTCTGACTTTGGGACAAACACCACTGTTGCTCCCCAATCAGAGAAACTAGGTCTGATCAGACCCTTCCATACAAGCTATCGAGTCTGATTGTCTAACTCTTCTTTTTCCTTCAAGGTCATTCTTCGAATAGCGAGAACTACTGTCCTTGCATTCGGAATTAAAGAGATTTTGAAATCAATTTCTCTACGTGGAGGTAAGCTAACCACTTCTTCAAACACATCCGCATAATTCTTGATGACAGGAATATTTTCTACGTCGACCAGAGTATTCTCTGAGAAGACAGGAATTATTTCTATTTGAGTAGGAGAAACATCCAGAGCTGATCAAAAGTATTTTCTATCTAAATTCGGACCCTCACATGGAATGGTTATATAATTCCCTGATTTAATCTTCGCCTTAACGACTCTTTTGGCGCATTTAACCTCAGCTTCATATTTGGTTAACCAATCCAATCCCAAAATAAGATCAAACTCGGTAAAATTCATGACGATCGCGATGGTCGGGAACCGATAACAGGAGAAAGAAACAGGCACCCCCACAAATCCAACTAAGATCGAGGGAACCCCCAACCGGATTATGGACAGTCATGGGTGCTTTGAGCCTTTTCAATTTCAAATCCAGTTTCTTAACCGCAATACTTGCAATAAAGCTTCACGGCGCGCCTGTATCAAACAGTACTTTAACTGGAATATCTTTGATAGTAAGCGTACCTTCCAAAACATCTGGCCTCGCTTGACTAGTTGAGGGTGCAAGAACCTCTGCCACTTCATTTACATGTACCTCTTTGGTCACTTCCAACAGCCAGTAGTCTCACTTTTTATGACCAACCTGATGGTAGAGATTGCATTTTCTATTCTCTTGAAACTTTTTCTTGGATTAAGACCCATTCTTTCTCTGTATTTTCAAAGATTTACATTTTCTGGAAAAATGGCCCTTTTGATTGCAGTTATGGCATATGGCAGTCATTACAGGTTCTTTCCCAGATTTAACCTTTTTCCTCATGACTCTAGGCTTCTTTCTGACCCCAGACGTCGTATTGGCCTCATACTGCATACTTGTCTTTGGGCTATCAGTTTCAAATTTCCTTTTGTTGTTAGAACTACATTCCTCTTCATCGCCCAAAGGACCTTGCTTATCCAGATCTTCATACTAGTAAGCCATATATATCATTTTGGGAAAAGATTGTTGCACATGTGCAGTTACACTACTTTGGTACTTTCTTTGAAGCCCGTTAATAAACCTCAGATTCTTCATCTTTGGATTTTGATTTAAATGCAGGGAAAAATGAGAAAGTTCATTGAATTTCTTATAATATTCCGGAATGGTCATATCTCCTTGAATCAGATAGCAGAATTCATCACTTAACCGCTCTGTCGCTTCTGGAGAAGTAAATCTTTCCTTGAACATTTCTTTAAATTTATCCCAAGTAATATTACCTTCTGGATTATCCTTAATAACTGTTTCCCACCAGATTAAAGCTTCGTCTTTGAGTGCCCAAGATGCCAGTAATCTTTTCTGGTCATCTTTCAGCTTTGAACCTTCAAAATTTTTCTCAACAGAGCGCATCCACGCTTGTGTTTGAATAATTGATTCATTGCCCAAGAAAGGCACTCCACCCAGATTTCGATACTTCTTTAATAGAGCTTCAATATCTGGTTCTAACCTACCTCTTCTACTTTTGCCACTCATTTTTCTATGTCTGCAAATAGCAGACAAAGTTTCAGGTCAACAGAAAAGGTATTATAAAGCGTAGAGACATATACTTTAGTGTAAATGTGTCTATCGGGGTGTATTTAATTCTGCTACACTCATTCTAGGATATTACTGATCCTATCTGAAATGAGTTATTCGTCATAGAATACTACTGATTCTATTTCTGACGAGTTCGTTAATATGTTATATTCCAGAACTAAGCATAACCAAAGCTTTGATACCACGTGTGACGACCCCCAAACCCCGTTCCACGGTGGCAAGGGTAATCTTTGGAATATAACACATAAACAAACAACAGCAGAACAGAAATATATAAATACACCAGATAATGTACAACAGAATACATTGGATAAACATAATCATCAGAGTTACACAGTATGCAGGATCATACTTAGTACAAAATACAGTCCAGCTTTACATAAAATGTCTACAGCGGAATCAAAACGTAATATATACAACAGAAGCTGAACAGCATAAAAGAAAGAAGTGATAGAATCCATCTTCAACTCCATAGCTATCCAGATAGAGCCTGCTAAAACCTGAATACAAGGCTGCCCGTGTAGAAAATAGGGCACCCGAGTTGGCAAGTGAAACAAACTACGAGTAATTCATGGGACTGGTATGAGAAATCTACTTAACTTATTGTATAATGAGGTCAATCACGGGACCAAGCTGCTAATGCGGAACGGGTTTACTCCATTGGATTGCTAGTGTTTAAAACAAATAAATCATTTAAAACATCGCAATGCTTTATTTAAAAATGAAGCCATTATAAGACTCAGTTCCCATCACATAATGCAAAGCAAACCGGGGGATAGAGTTTTACCTTATAATGGCCAAAATATGCTTGATACGAATAAAACAAAAGCATTTGATATTATTACTAGTGTTTATATGTTTCAAAAACAATTTCAATCATAAGTATTAATCATAGATGGTATGGGTAACATATATCATGTTGCCATATATAGGTTTACAATCAAAACCGCACAATGTCATATTTGAAAATTGGATTTCCGTCATGAACCAAGGCAAGGGATCGTCCTTACCGCTTCGAGACTGTCTTGCCCGAGCCTCAGGGAAGCGCGCAGGTAAGCCTTAGATCGTCAGGGCCGGTCCACACGAAGTGGACTAAAATGCCTGAACACTGCGTTTCCCTGCCCTATGGGGCGTAAACTGGTCATATCCCGACCAAACCATCGGCCCTGTAGCGACCGATATAACCGAGGCGCCTCGCTATCCATCATCCACATAAGTAAAATGTTCGGGCGTGTAAAATCCAAAACACCACTCCTAGCTAGAAGGAAACGCATGTCCTCCCTAATGTCTTCTCCCGTTTCTGGCTCATACCGGGGTGTGAGGCCTGCGAATCAACGCTAAGCACAAAGCTAGCTATTTAAAGCCATGCTTTGATCATCAACCACAAGGCTCTGCTTTTCAACAAAAGCCTTGATCACTGCATCTCAGCATGCCACACAGGAAATTCACGCCATGCAACTGACTTATATCAATCACACGGAATGAAATCCAATGTCGGACACACAGTCCATTTACAAGTCCGTTTTGGGTCTGAACGAAACCGGAGGCACCTTATTCCTCTCCCGTATGTCCAATACAGGAGAGAGGCCCTCGCATATCCGAATGATCAACAAGTACGTCCGAACAACCACCACTGTAACCCCTTCAGGGCAGCAACTCCCATCAAAGGCATCAGTAGTCATCCATTCGATGTGAAGATCATCGGTCTTGAACCTTCTTCATATCTTCTACTTCTAATCGTCGATCAATTATTTGAAATGAGCATTAACTCGGTCTTTTCAAATAATTCACGTATATTTAGAATTCAAATCAATTCATTTCCATGGTTAAATTATTTGACATCCATAATTCAGTTCATTAATGTAATTTTCACGTCAAACACATTCAACCATCAAATATCCAATAAACTGGGTAAATTTGGTTTATTTCCATTCCATATCGTTTATAATATTTTATAACGATTTATCGCTATTTTTATTTACTTAAAAATATCCAATTTATTCAAATGACGCTTCAGGCCATAACACGGCCATAGCGCTGTTTTTCATCAGATTTGTTTACACATATCTGGAAATCTAACTGTTGGATCTTTACAAATTTTATATCATTGGAAAGATCTTCTCAAAACGAATCCAACAGTTCCAGTTTTGGGAAAATCCGACAGTCGGATCTCTCGGTACAATCGTTTAAAGTTACGATTTCAAAATACGAACTGCAGTGTCGTTATTTGATTTATTTAAATTATATATATATACATATAATCCATTCTGGCGCTGTTTTTATTCAGATTTGAATTAAACATTTCACACAATCTAACCGTCGGATTTTTACAAATTTTGTGATAGCCCGTTACTTCCCCGGTAAGGAAGCACGGATTACCTTGAGGACAAGACGAATCAGAACACAAACAGAAGGACATTTCATTGTTTATTACAACAATGCCATCAGAATACAAGAATATACAGAGTATGAATAAATATTATACATTTGACAAATATCAGAGATTACAATAAATTACATAGCAGCGGAAAACAATACAAGACACAACTGAAAGTAATACACAGATACAGAGCTGTCCGAGCATCGTTCCAGCTGTAAATCAGGATCCTGTGAATATAAATCTGCAAAACCGAAACTACTAGCTGCCCGTGTGGAAAATAGGGGCACCCAGAGTTTAGGTTAAAACAATACACTCCAGGTTAGTCATGTGACTGGTGTGAGAACTAAAACAGTTATAAAAACTTTACTTTAAAAAAGATTAATTCCAGAGACCACGCCGTATAACACGGAACAGGTTTCCTCCCAAGAACACCAGTGCATAGAATAAACAACGCAATGCTTTTTCGAAAAATGAAGCTATTATAAGACCCAGTTCCCATCACACAATGCAACGCAAGCCGGAGGATAGGGTTTTCCCTTATAATAGACAAACATTCTTTGTACGTTTAAAAAAAATCATTTGATACTATTATAAGTGTATAGTGTCAAAACAATTTCAATGATAAATATCAATCATAGACGGCATGGGTACCATATATCATGTCGCCATACTAGGCTCTACAAATAAAACTGAAATATCTCATATTGGAAATTGGATTTCCGTCATGAGTCGAGGCAAGGGGCAAGATCCTCACCGCTTCGAGACACTCTAGTAAATGCCCCAGGACTACACACTCTGGGTAACCCTTGGAATCGGCTGGGCCGGTCCTCTCTTACGTTTGAGGATTAGTTATTCCTAAACACACGTTTCCCGGTCCTTACAGACCTATAACCGAGGCGCCTCGCAAACCAACATCCACACAGGTATAATAATCAACGATGTCAGGGCTAGTAAAACACTAACACCACCCATAACTAGAAAGAAACGTCGTGTTCTCCCAGCGGTCCGTATCCCGTCTTTAACTCATACCGAGGTGTAAGGCTCGCGAATCCACGCTCTACACAAAGCTATGCCACAAAGGCCGTGCTTTGATCATCAACCATAAGACTCTGCTTTTCAACAAAAGCCTTGATCACTGCATCTCAGCATGCCACACAGGCAATTCATGCCATGCGACTGATATCTATCGATATATAACCTCTGAGCCCGTACATCTCAGAGAAGGGCATTAAGTAAGAGAATAAATTCTCCGCCGCCAAACAGATATATATTTTACAGAAATCAATCAACACAGAATAAAATCCAATGTCAGACATACAATCCATTTACACGTCCGTTCTGGGTCTGAACGAAACTGGAGGCACTTTATACCTCGCATATCCATTGATCTCCAAATACGTCTGGACGATCACTAACTATTTCCATCTTCTTGGGTGTACAGCCCAATCAAGATCATCAGTAATTATCCAAATGATATGAAGATCTCTGGTCTTCGACCACCATCTTCAACTTCGACTTATCGTCGAAACAGTTATTCAGAAGGTGTATAGACCCGACCTTTCCGAATAACTCGCGTATATGATAAACAAGTACCAGAAAACACAAGATATGCCTCATTCCAATCAATCACTCACTAACCGTAAATTAGTAAGAGAGCAATTCCCCAAATATTAACCCCGAAGGCCGAAACCAACATCAGATCAATACCCAGGAAACCATTCTTCTTAGCTAACCTACATCTACTTTCTAAATTTCATATTCTTAGGGAAAGTTTCCCATTAATTTTATCAAAGATAAATTCTTTAAAATTTATTCTTTAATCTTCCTTTGGATGTCATTTCAAACCATGTTAAGGTTTTCCAAACTAGTCGGGATTAGCGAACCACACCGAAGTAATTATTTATTTTATTTCCCAATCCCAACCTATTCATCCCATGAAGCAAAACTGGTAATACTCCATATCCAACACCACGGTGTTATCGGTAAAATTAATTACCATTTCACATTTAAATCTAATTAAAGATTTAACTATCGCTTTGGAGCAAAACTGGTGATACTCCATTCTCGCTCACTTTCCAAATTTGATAATTTAAATTATCAATTCACATTTCAATCTGATTACAGATTCATTAAAACTCCTTTACTGGGTTAAAGAACTAATGTCATTTAAAACACAGTTCACGATGAACCCAAATCACATTCTATTTATTATCGGGTTAAAGAACAAGTGTTATTTAAAACACCGTTCAAGATAAACCCAAAAATCAATTCTAATTCAATTCCAATTAAATATATTAATTAATTGGTATACTTCATTAAATCTAAATAAAAAGATTTAATCTTTTCTCAACGGGGTTTAAGAACAGTGTTGATGAAGACACCATTCACGACAAACCCAAATCCCATTTGATATTAAATACAAGGCTCAGAAAAATATATCGGCTTATATTCAATATCAAATTATGAAACCCACAAATACCGCTTTGGAAATAACGATATAAAGTATATCTTCCAAATTTCCTCCAAAATATCTATATAATCGCGGAATCTAATATCGAAATATTCCAAAGACAATTTCGATTCAAATCCATTCCAATTCATATATTGGAAATTCTGGTTATTTAAAACCCATTTCAAATCTAATTTATTTATTTAAAAATAATTGGATTTGAATTCTAGTTCAAAATTAGTTCATTTCGATAAAAATCTATTTTTATCTTTTCAAATATGGAGTTTTTCATCCCAATTCTTCACAAATCATTTCTTTTTATTTTACACAAATTATTAATATTTTTAATAATTTTATCAAGGCTCGTACATTCGATTTCCAATAACGGCCATCGAACTGCACTTACAACGACCTTTTCTGAAATTGATTTGGATGTATCTCCAAATCCAACCGTCAGAATTCAAATTTCTTGTATTCGTTAGAAAGCTCTTTTCGATACGAACACAACGGTTCCGGTTTTAGGAGAATCCGATGGTCGTATCTCCCGTAATGTCCATTCGAAGTCAATGGTCGAAATTCACGAACTACCGCGGCGCGGCGCGTTCTATTCAGGCCATCATATATATAATATATATAATATATATATTTCATCGATTTCCTTTTAAAACGAATTTTATAAATCATCTCAAATTTGTTTCAAAAACAATTTCAACCTTCATTTCAAATTCAAATCAAAATTGAATTTTCCATTATAAATTCTTTTTACATTCATTTCTATTTGATTTCAATTCAAGTCGATTTCAATTCAAATTCAGTTCATTTTCAATTCGATTACAATTCGATTTGAATTCATTTCAATTCGAATTCATTTTATATTCAATTCAATTCGAATTCATTTTATATTCAATTCAATTAGAATTCATTTTCTAAATATTCCATTATTAAATCTCTATTCAATATTCATTATAAAAACGAATATAATCGATATAAATATCATTCGCGTCAAAATAGCGCATCTCTAATCAACACGGCTTTATATTTTTCAATAACTTCGTTATTTTATTCAACAAATAAATATTTATTCTATTCAATACATGAATCTATATTTCTTTCAACATATGACTAATCTCAACAAATGAGTACTGTCAACACATAACTGTTATTGTTATGTAATATGTTTTATAAAATTTTGATTTCTATCGTTAAATTTTTAATCAAACTCTAACCATAAATTAGCAAGAGAGTAATTCCCTAAATATTAACCCCGAAGGACGAAACCAACATCAGATCAATATCCAAGAGACCACTCATCTTATCTATTTTCCAATTAGTTCTAATTTTATATATGATAAAGATATAAATTTTATTGTTAAAATATTTCGTTCAGCACATAAATCTATATTTCTTTCAACACATGACTAATCTCAACACATGAGTACTGTCAACACATGAATCTTTATTTTATAATATTCTTTATTTTCCCAATTGGAATGAGGCCCAATCAATTAACATATAATGTTAATTATATGGATTCCATACAACACATGTATATAATAGCAACGATAAATAATCAACCATCATCCAAAGTGCACCACACAACTGCATAAGCATTAAATATAAATAATTAACGCTTGCATAGTCTGTCAACCAATCGACCGACATACAATTAAATAATTGGGATTAGTGTACGCCAAATATCATCCAAACACCCGTGTGGGGTTTCAATCCACAAACACCGAATATTATTTGTGCAGTTGGGCGACGTGTAAAATTTATCGTCCCAATCAATATCCTTCAAATAGGTGTACATAAACAAACAATCCGGTTTGTAAATGAATATTTATTTATTCACATTCACGTTAAAAATTATATTTTTAACGATAAAATATTTTTAACTATATAAATATTTTATTTTATTTCACATCACACAATCAATTTTCATCACAACAAACAATTAAACATACAAGCCATCCATGGTCTGTGGACGACGGGTGTCGGGTGCTACTAAACACCGTCTGCATCCTAGTATATATTTTTAACTAGAAAACAAGATCAAAGTGAGAAGTTCTCACCGAGAGCAAAACCAAACACCGCGACTCTTCATATATAGAAAATCTTCGCCGTGCTCGCCTTTTGTCACTTTCGTTGTCCGTATCCACTACATATATAAAAATCACATTTTTATATTGTTGCTATGTATATAAAAATCACATTTTTATTATCACTCTATATGGATAAAAATCACATTTTTATACCACTACTATATAGATAAAAATTCTATCCTTCTATCGCTAATGAATATATAAAAATCACATTTTTATATTGTCACTTCATATGTAAAAATCGTATTTTTATCCTATCGCTACAAATATAAAGATCAAATTTTTACTTCATTACATATATAAAAATCATATTTTTATTATCCCTATAATATAAAAATCATATTTTTATTATCTCTATAATGTAAAAATCATATTTTTATTTACTTCAGATGTAAAAATCCATAGAAACTTTAAAACGGAGAAAACTCACATATTTTCTATCGCCCGGATTTGTTGTTCTGGTTCCAGAATTTGCAAAAGAGCTCCAATCTTTACACCATCTTCTTTTCTAGCTTAACCGCGTCATTCCGGACAACTTTCGCCGTGGTCTTCCTTCCGAAAATGTGCCATTTCGCCGGAAATCGCGAAAAGACAGCATTTTGATAGTGTTTGGACAGCAGACTTTGGACGCGTTTTCCCGACAACTCCGCAATGCAAAATGGTACTATCATATACCAAATCGAAGAGAAAATCGTGCCCTTCGACTTTGGTCTAGAGGAGTTTTGGCTAGAAATGCACGGTTTGGGAGTTATTCGCGAAATAGTGACAGGGTGTTATTTGCAAAACGGGATTTTTTGGTGAAAATGGATTTTTGGGTGTAGCAGGGCCCACGGCCGGAATTGGGGGGCCTGAGGAGGGCGCCGGACCTGATGGACGTGGGGGAGGCCGCTGGTGGCGGGGTGGGGTCCGCAGAGGTGGGTGGTGGTGGTTTGGGGGTAGAGTTTGTGATTTTGAAGAGGGAAAGAGGAGGAGAGAGGGGAGGCGGAAGAGGTGGCGCCGGAGGGAGGTGGTGGCGGCCAGATGTGGTGGTGGCAGTGGAGGAGGGGCGGCAGCCCTCTTGGAGGAGGAGGAGCCTATTTTTGAGAAAAGAGGAAGAAAAGAGGAAGAGAGAAAAGTGAATGAAGAGGAGGAGGAAAAGTGATTATATACTCGTTTCTCGCGTATCGTCTGAATGCAAACGATCGCCGATTGCCGTGGATTTCAGACACGACATAATAGACGTGAATACGAGTCCAACAAAACAAGTTTCGTCGAATTCCGAGTTCGTTTGACCGTCCATTAAAATTCTCAAAAATGCTCAGACAAGCTCTAAAAATCATATTTTGGCGCACCATTTCTTCTTACACGCTCACATGCTAACTCCAAAAATAAAGCCCTCTTGGATTTAACCATTATTAGATGATACGAATCCAGAAAAAAAAGTAGAATCGAATTCTGAGGTCGTATCAATAATGTTCCTTTGTAAAATGACTCCCCGTTTTTGAACAAATGGTTTTGCTTTGCACTGCCACATACTGACTCCGTTTGACGCGCCCTTTGGAACTCAACAATAATTTGTCATTATGAATCCATAAAAATTTATCTCGTCGAATTCCGAGCTCATATGCAAAATTTCACTTTTTAAGGATTATGTATTGCTAACCGAAAAGCTCCTGCCAATTGCCACTATTCCGGATATCGGAATATATCGAAGCTTATACTTTTCGGAGTTCTAAACGGCATTTTGAACTCAATGGAAGTGGTTTCGAGTCCAAATTCATCCGTATGCAAAATATGACTTTTTGGGCCATGTATAATATCCATAGCTACTATTCTAAATTTTGAATTGAGCATAACTTTTGATTCCCGCTATGAAATTTTGATTTTTCGGATTCGTTGGAAAGATATTCATAAATAGATTCAAATATTTTTGGTTTCGCTAAAATCTGGTTTATTTTGCACCTGGTACATTAATTTGAAGTTAGAAATCGAATTTTCGAACTACCGCGCCATTTTCAATTCCTTTTATAATTTAAAATAAATATATATATTCTAACGACGATCTATATAAATATATACATTCTAATTCTATTCAAAATAAATTTCTCGTCGATATTATTTAAAATAATTCATTTTGAATATTCAAAATTTGCTAAAATTTCCAAAATAAAAATTTTAAATTAACTCGGAATTTCTGGGTTATTACAATCTCCCCCAATTAAAACTTTTCATCCTCGAAAAGAAACGAAGTTGAAAGTTGTTTAACTAATCAACTCAACTCCCATTATTTTCTTTACGGCTTCAGTTCTTCAACTTTTCAGTTTCTAAGAGCCCTTCAAATTCTTCAAAAAAATTGGCTAACACCCTAAATTTTCGAAAAATTTTGCCATAACCTCCCCTGCACCGAGGACTTCGAGATATTTCAAATAGCCTCCCATGGCCCTTATCAATCCAAAAAGAAAAAGAAACAGCCAAGAGGCTAGCCAAGCGGCTAGCCAATCGGCTCATAAAATCATCCAAACCCAAGAAATCAGTAAACATGTACCTATTTGTCGGGCAAACAATTTTATTCTTCTGCTCTAGCCTCCTTGCTATGACCTGTTCAATGTAAGTACATGTATATGCATGCATATGCGACAAATTTTCAATACAATTCAATATTCGGTTCAATTTGGCAAAATGGTTCAAAGTTTCAAATCAATAATCAAACAACACAACCATCAATCAATTAGTGGATTAGAATTTCAAACACATAACTTTAATACATAGTCAAAAATCATGTTTTTGATGCCAAATCACAACAATAAACCTATTTAGTTTTGGTTCTGACACCAGTCTAATGGAAATATATAGATATCGCACCTTCGTCACTCGAAAATAAATACTGGTGATGGTATACTTCATCATCAGGACCATGTCCGGGCGACTAGAGTGTGATTCTATATCTATCCAGTATATTAAAACTTCGAATATACGTTCATGACACATATATGCAAAATCTTTATATACTCGATTGTCCAAATTCAATACAAATAAAATATTCAAATATGTATAAACTGGTTTATATTTTCAAAACAAAACTTGTTTTCATTTGAAAAATATACTCTTCACACTCGTTCTAGGATACTACTGATCCCATCTCTAACGAGTCATTCTAATTGGATATTACTAATCCAATATCTGATGAATTCTTTCGTATGGTTTTAATGTGTCTTGTTCTCGAGCTCTGTAAACCAAAGCTCTGATACCACTATGATAGCCCGTAACTTCCCCAGTAAGGAAGCACAGATTACCTTGAGGACAAGACGAATCAGAACACAAACAGAAGGACATTTCATTGTTTATTACAACAATGCCATCAGAATACAAGAATATACAGAGTATGAATAAATATTATACATTTGACAAATATCAGAGATTACAATAAATTACATAGCAGCGGAAAACAATACAAGACACAACTGAAAGTAATAAACGGATACAGAGTTTTCCGAGCATCGTTCCAGCTGTAAATCAGGATCCTGTGAATATAAATCTGCAAAACCAAAACTACTAGCTGCCCGTGTGGAAAATAGGGGCATCTAGAGTTTAGGTTATAACAATAAACTCCAGGTTAGTCATGTGACTGGTGTGAGAACTAAAACAGTAATTAAAACTTTACTTTAAAAGAGAGTAATTCCAGGGACCACGCCGTATAACATGGAATGGGTTTCCTCCCAAGAACACCAGTGCATAGAATAAACAACGCAATGCTTTTTTGAAAAACGAAGCTATTATAAGACCCAGGTCCCATCACACAATGCAACGCAAGCCGGAGGATAGGGTATTCCCTTATAATAGCCAAACATGCTTGGTACGTTTAAAACAAATCATTTGATACTATTATAAGTGTATAGTGTCAAAACAATTTCAATCATAAATATCAATCATAGACGGCATGGGTACCATATATCATGTCGCCATACTAGGCTCTACAAATAAAACCGAAATATCTCGTATTGGAAATTGGATTTCCGTCATGAGTCGAGGCAAGGGGCAAGATCCTCACCACTTCGAGACACTCTAGTAAATGCCCCAGGACAACACACTCTAGGTAACCCTTGGAATCGGCTGGGCTGGTCCTCTCTAATGTTTGAGGATTAGTTATTCCTGAACACACGTTTCCCGGCCCTTACAGACCTATAATCGAGGCGCCTCGCAATCCAACATCCACATAGGTATAGTAATCAACGATGTAAGGGCTAGTAAACCACTGACACCACCCATAACTAGAAAGAAACGTCGTGTTCTCCTAGCGGTCTGTATCACGTTTTTAACTCATACCGAGGTGTGAGGCTCGTGAATCCACGCTCTACACAAAACTACGCCACAAAGGTCGTTCTTTGATCATCAACCACAAGACTCTGCTTTTCAACAAAAGCCTTAATCCCTGCATCTCAGCATGCCACATAGGCAATTCATGCCATGCAACTGATATCTATCGATATATAACCTCTGAGCTCGTACGTCTCAGAGAAGGGCGTTAAGCAAGAGAATAAATTCTCCGCCACCAAACATATATATATTTTACAGAAATCAATCAACACAGAAAAAAATCCAATGTCAGACATACAATCCATTTACACGTCCGTTTTGGGTCTGAATGAAATTGGAGGAACTTTATACCTCGCATATCCATTGATCTCCAAATACGTATGGACGATCACTAACTATTTCCATCTTCTTGGGTGTACAGCCCAATCAAGATCATCAGTAATTATCCAAACGACGTGAAGACCTCCGGTCTTCGACCACCGTCTTCATCTTCTACTTATCGTCGAAACAGCTATTCAGAATGGGTATAGACCCGACCTTTCCGAATAACTCGCGTATATGATAAACAAGTGCCAGAAAACACAACATATGCCTCATTCCAATCCATCAATCAATAACCGTAAATTAGTAAGAGAGCAATTCCCAAAATATTAACCCCGAAGGCCGAAACCAACATCAGATCAATACCCAGGAAACCATTCTTCTTAGCTAACCTACAGCTAGTTTCTAAATTTCATATTCTTAGGGAAAGGTTCCCATTAATTTTATCAAAGATAAATTCTTTAAAATTTATTCTTTAATCTTCCTTTGGATGTCATTTCAAACCATGTTAAGGTTTTCCAAACTAGTCGGGATTAGCGAACCACACCGAAGTAATTATTTATTTTATTTCCCAATCCCATCCTATTCATCCCATGAAGCAAAACTGGTGATACTCCATATCTAACACCACGGTGTTATCGGTAAAATTAATTACCATTTCACGTTCAAATCTAATTAAAGATTTAACTATCGCTTTGGAGCGAAACTGGTGATACTCCATTCTCGCTCACTTTCCAAATTTGATAATTTAAATTATCAATTCACATTTCAATCTAATTACAGATTCATTAAAACTCCTTTACTGGTTAAAGAACTAATGTCATTTAAAACACAGTTCACGATAAACCCAAATCACATTCTATTTATTATCAGGTTAAAGAACAAGTGTTATTTAAAACACCGTTCACGATAAACCCACAAATCAATTCTAATTTAAATCCAATTAAATATATTAATTAATTGGTATACTTCATTAAATCTAAATAAAAGGATTTAATCTTTTCTCAACGGGGTTTAAGAACAGTGTTGATGAAGACACCATTCCTGACAAACCCTAATCCCATTTGATATTAAATACAAGGCCCTGAATAGAAAATATATCGGCTTATATTCAATATCAAATTCTGAAACCCACAAATACCGCTTTGGAAATAACGATATAAAGTATATCTTCCAAATTTCCTGCAAAATATCTATATAATTAGGGAATCTAATATCGAAATATTCCAAAGACAATTTCGATTCAAATCCATTCCAATTCATATATTGGAAATTCTGGTTATTTAAAACCCATTTCAAATCCAATTTATTTATTTAAAAATAATTGGATTTGAATTCTAGTTCAAAACTAGTTCATTTCGATAAAAATCCATTTTTATCTTTTCAAATATGGAGTTTTTCATCCCAATTCTTCACAAATCATTTCTTTTGATTTTACACAAATTAATAATATTTTTAATAATTTTATCAAGGCCCATACAGTCGATTTCCAATAACGGCCATCGAACTGCACTTATAACGACCTTTTCTAAAATTGATTTGGACGTATCTCCAAATCCACCCGTCAGATTTCAAATTTCTTGTATTCGTTAGAAAGCCCTTTTCGATACGAACCCAACGGTTCCGGTTTTAGGAGAATCCGACGGTCGTATCTCCCATAATGTCCGTTCGAAGTCAATGGTCGAAATTCACGAACTATCGCGGTGCGGCGCTTTCTATTCAGGCCATCATATATATAATATATATAATATATATATTTCATCGATTTCCTTTTAAAAAGAATTTTATAAATCATTTCAAATTTGTTTCAAAAACAATTTCAACCTTCATTTCAAATTAAAATCAAAATTGAATTTTCCATTATAAATTCTTTTTACATTCATTTCTATTTGATTTCAATTCAAATCGATTTCAATTCAATTTCAGTTCGTTTTCAATTCGATTAAAATTCGATTTGAATTCATTTCAATTCGAATTCATTTTATATTCAATTCAATTCGAATTCATTTTATATTTAATTCAATTCGAATTCATTTTCTAAATATTCGATTTTAAATCTCTATTCAATATTCATTATAAAAACGAATATAATCGATATAAATATCGTTCGCATCAAAATAGCGCATCTCTAATCAACAAGGCTTTATATTTTTCAATAACTTCGTTATTCTATTCAACAAATGAATATTTATTCTATTCAACACATGAATCTATATTTCTTTCAACACATGACTAACCTCAACAAATGAGTACTGTCAACACATAACTATTTTTGTTATGTAATATATTTTATAAAATTTTGATTTCTATCGTTAAATTTTTAATCAAACTCTATCTGTAAATTAGCAAGAGAGCAATTCCCTAAATATTAACACCGAAGGCCGAAACCAACATCAGATCAATATCGAAGATACCACTCATCTTATCAATTTTCCAGTTAGTTCTAAATTAATATATGATAAAGATGTAAATTTTATTGTTAAAATATTTCGTTCAACATATGAATCTATATTTCTTTCAACACATGACTAATCTCAACACATGAGTACTGTCAACACATGAATCTTTATTTTATAATATTCTTTATTTTCCTAATTGGAATGAGGCCCAATCAATTACCATATAATGTTAATTATATGGATTCCATACAACACATGTATATAATAGCAACGATAAATAATCAACCATCATCCAAAGTGCACCACACAACTGCATAAGCATTAAAAATAAATAATTAACGCTTGCACAGTCTGCCGACCAATCGATCGACATACAATTAAATAATTGGGATTAGTGTACGCCAAATATCATCCAAACACCCGTGTGGGGTTTCAATCCACAAACACCGAATATTATTTGTGCAGTTGGGCGACGTGTAAAATTTATTGTCCCAATCAATATCCTTCAAATAGGTGTACATAAACAAACAATCCGGTTTGTAAATGAATATTTATTCACATTCACGTTAAAAATTATATTTTTAACGATAAAATATTTTTAACTATATAAATATTTTATTTTATTTCACATCACACAATCAATTTTCATCACAACAAACAATCAAACATACAAGCCATCCATGGTCTGTGGACGACGGGAGTCGGGTGCTACTAAACACCGTCTGCATCCTAGTATATATTTTTAACTAGAAAACAAGATCAAAGTGAGAAGTTCTCACCGAGAGCTAAACCAAACGCCGCGACTCTTCATATATAGAAAATCTTCGCCGTGCTCGCCTTTTGTCACTTTCATTGTCCGTATCCACTACATATATAAAAATCACATTTTTATATTGTTGCTATGTATATAAAAATCACATTTTTATAATCACTCTATATGGATAAAAATCACATTTTTATACCACTACTATATAGATAAAAATTCTATCTTTCTATCGCTAATGAATATATAAAAATCACATTTTTATATTGTCACTTCATATGTAAAAATCGTATTTTTATCCTATCGCTACAAATATAAAGATCAAATTTTTACTTCATTACATATATAAAAATCATATTTTTATTATCCCTATAATATAAAAATCATATTTTTATTATCTCTATAATGTAAAAATCATATTTTTATTTACTTCATATGTAAAAATCCATAGAAACTTTAAAACGGAGAAAACTCACATATTTTCTATCGCCCGGATTTGTTGTTCTGGTTCCAGAATTTGCAAAAGAGCTTCAATCTTCACACCAACTTCTTTTCTAGCTTAACCGCGCCATTCCGGACAACTTTCGCCTAGTGGACTTCCTTCCGAAAATGTGTCATTTCGCCGGAAATCGCGAAAAGACAGCATTTTGATAGTGTTTGGACAGCAGACTTTGGACGCGTTTTCCCGACAACTCCGCAATGCAAAATGGTACTATCATATACCAAATCGAAGAGAAAATCGTGCCCTTTGACTTTGGTCCAGAGGAGTTTTGGCTAGAAATGCACGGTTTGGGAGTTATTCACGAAATAGTAACAGGTTTTTATTTGCAAAACGGGATTTTTGGTGAAAATGGATTTTTGGGTGTAGCGGGGCCCACGGCCGGAATTGGGGGGCCTGAGGGGGGCGCCGGACCTGATGGACGTGGGGGAGGCCGCTGGTGGCGGGGTGGGGTCCGCAGAGGTGGGTGGTGGTGGTTTGGGGGTAGAGTTTGTGATTTTGAAGAGGGAAAGAGGAGGAGAGAGGGGAGGCGGAAGAGGTGGCGCCGGAGGGAGGTGGTGGTGGCCAGATGTGGTGGTGGCAGTGGAGGAGGGGCGGCAGCCCTCCTGGAGGAGGAGGAGCCTATTTTTGAGGAAAGAGGAAGAGAGAAAAGTGAATGAAGAGGAGGAGGAAAAGTGATTATATGCTCGTTTCTCGCGTATCGTCGATCTCCGATTGCTGCGGATTTCAGACACGACATAGTAGACGAGTCCAACGAAACAAGTTTCGTCGAATTCCGAGTTCGTTTGATCGTCCGTTAAAATTCTCAAAAATGCTCAGACAAGCTCTAAAAATGATATTTTGGCGCACCATTTCTTCTTGCACGCTCACATGCTAACTCCAAAAATAAAGCCCTCTTGGATTTAACCATTATTAGACGATACGAATCCAGAAAAAAAAGTAGAATCGAATTCTGAGGTCGTATCAATAATGTTCCTTTGTAAAATGACTGCCCGTTTTGGAACAAATGGTTTTGCTTCGCACAGCCACATACTGACTCTGTTCGACGCGTCCTTTGGAACTCCACAATAGTTTGTCATTATGAATCCATAAAAATTTATCTCGTCGAATTCTGAGCTCATATGCAAAATTTCACTTTTAAAGGACTATGTATTGCTAACCGAAAAGCTCCTGCCAATTGCCACTATTCCGGATATCGGAATATATCGAAGCTTATACTTTTCGGAGGTCTAAACGGCATTTTGAACTCAATGAAAGTGGGCTTCGAGTCCAAATTCATCCGTATGCAAAATATGACTTTTTGGGCCATGTATAATTTCCATAACGACTATTCTAAATTTTGAATTGAGCATAACTTTTGATTCCCGCTATGAAATTTTGATTTTTCGGATTCGTTGGAAAGATATTCATAAATAGATTCAAATATTTTTGGTTTTGCTAAAATCCGGTTTATTTTGCACCCGGTAAATTCATTTGAAGTTAGAAATCGAATTTTCGAACTACCGCGCCATTTTCAATTCCTTTTATAATTTAAAATAAATATATATATTCTAATGACGATCTATATAAATAGATACATTCTAATTCTATTCAAAATAAATTTCTCTTCGATATTATTTAAAATAATTCATTTTGAATATTCAAAATTCGCTAAAATTGCCAAAATAAAAAAATTTAAATTGGCGCAGAGTTTCCGGGTTATTACAAATTTGGTATCGTTGGAAAGATATTTTCAAAGTGAACCCAACGGTTTCGGTTTCGGGAAAATCCGGTGGTTGGATCTCCCTTAATAATCATTTAAAATCACGATTTCAAAACACGAACTACAACATCCTTATTAGTTTTAATTTAATTATATATATATAATTCGTTCTTCGATTTCCTAACCATTTTCATTTCACATATTTGATAAAAATAATATTTTTACCCAACAAATATTTATTTCAACACATGACTATTTTTAACACTTCATATATATATATAATAAAAATATGATTTTTATTGTTAAAACAATTTATTTCAAACATGAATATTTTTAGTGATTCATATATACAATAAAAATGTGATTTTTATTGTTAAAGCAATTTATTTCAAACATGAATATTTTATATACTTCATATACATGATAAAAATGTGATTTTTATCTTTCAAACAAATTATTCGTCATATGAATATTTTTCCAATCTATGTGTATATTTCAACACATGAATATAAATCAAACACAAGAATATTTCAAAAAAAATCGGCAGCATAACGGCAGGGGGTTTAAAACCGGCACCGTCCCGAGTACGGCTCCTCGCACTACCTTACGCCTCGCATCGTTCCCTAAGGGGCGTATCCTTTTAATCCAAATATTTCGATTCCTTTTCATATCCCAATGGATTTTTCCACAAACAATTCCAATTTTGTTTCAACCACAATAACAACCATTCGCATATATTAACAAAATTTCACGTCAACCAAAATCCAAACAATCACAACCAATATATATCGTCCATGGTCTGTGGACGAGGGGAGTATATATATATATAGATATACGTATATAAATATATTTCCATTTCATTTCAATTCCATTCAACACACATATGATTTCTACAACACATATATAACTTATACATCGCACATATAATTTATACAACGCTTATACATGAGGTGTACAACGCTTATATAACTTATACATCGATTATATAATTTATACATCGCCATTCCATATCGTTTTGAATTTAGAAATCTTACATTGGGTTCCACTCCTCCAAAAATCGTAGGAAGCTCCAAAAATTCTTCGGTCACTTCTAGAATGTAGAAGATGTCCACATGAGTCCAAGTCTCTTGTTTCACTGGATTTCGACCACATAGCAAAAAGATATGATTTTTTATAAGTTTGCAACGCTTTTATTTGTTGAAATCAGTTAAAATAAACAAAGGTCGTACCTTTCAGCAAATGGTTCCAAACTAGGTTTGGATTTTTCACCCAAACCTTGAAGCGATGCGAGGATCGGGCTATGCAGCGTCGAAGGGGGAGGAGTTGCACCTCCGCGCAGGGGGGTGGGGTCCACTTTGGTGGCATGTGGCGTTAGTGGCGGCGAGATGAATTCTGCTACTTCGGAGGCTCGAAACACGACAATTAAGCGACAAGGGTGGACGTGGTAGGTATGGATTTGAAGATCCCGGAGAATACTACAAAAACCTTATTGTGGCATTTGATTTTACTGAGCGGATTGGAAGAAAAAGAGGAGAGAAGGAAGAAACTCGTTTCCATCGTTCGTCGATGTCGGGGAGAGAGAAAATCCAGTTTTTGTATTTTTTATATTAATGAACGGAATTTTCTGATTCACCGATATTTATATAAATTCCAAAAATATCTGTTTCTCCAAATGAACTCCAATTCAAACCCAACGACTGTCGCCCCTACATAAATACCCCCATTCCAAACACAATGGAATATGTTTCGTAGGCCCATTTGATTGTTTCAGTCAGTTATTCTTCAAATTAAAACATAAAACATTCAAATATGGATTTGAATGTACATTTCAATTTGTCGGGGCCACATACTGATCCCAAAAATTCTAGAAAAATAAATCTAGCTATATTTGGATGAGACGGTCCCAACAAAACTAGTTTCATCAAATTTGGAGACCGTTTGAAAAATGGCCATTTTCTGTTCGATCCAAATTGACTGAAATTAACCAAACACATTTTCCTTTGCCACGCTCACATATTAACTCCAAAGATTATGGAATTTGAAATCTAGTAATAATTTGGCATTCTGTATCCAACAAAAGTGGTTTCGTTGAAAACAGAGGCCGTTTGCAAAATGTTTATTTTCACGGGCTATATTTATTCCATAGCGACCTTTCTGAAAATTCATTTAACCATAACTTTTGACTCCCACTATGAAACTTTGATTTTTCAGATTCTTTAGAAAGATATTCTTAAAAAGATTTAAATATTTTTGGTTTCACCCAAATCCGATTTATTTTGAATCCTGTACAGTTAGTCAAAGTTCGAATTCAAATTTTCAAACTGCCACGCCATTTCAGGCCTTGTTTTATAATTAAAATAAATATATTTGCTACAACTTCGATCCAAATAGATTTTTGGTCGTTATTATGTAAAATAATTTATTCTAAATATTCAAAATCCACTAAAATAGCCAAATTAAAAATTTTAAATTGGTTCTGATTTTCCAGGTTGTTACATTTTAACTATTAGAAGTTAAAAGGAGTATTTATAGAAATAATTATACAAATAAAAGTATAAATAGAATTTGGAAATGGAATATTATTTTTAAATATGAAATCAAACTGAATTGGTATATATATATAAGAAATATTATTCACATTCGATGTGAATAATGGATTAAAATAGTTATTTTATAAATTTAAACATTTATAAAAAATATATTAGGATTTTGAAATAGAAATTCAAATGGGAATTTGAATGAGATAGAGTTAATCAATTAGAGTTAATCGAATTAGAGTTGAATCGATTAGAGCTAAATGAATTAGAATTGATCAATTAGAGTTAATCGAACTAGAGTTGATCGATTAGAGTTAATCGAATTAGTTATTCGAATTAGAGTTAATCGAATTAGTTATTCGAATCAGAGTTAATCAAATAAAGTTAATCAAATATTAGTTAATTGAAATAGAGTTTAATCGATTAGAGTTAATCAAATAGAGTTAAATCGATTAGAGTTAATCAAATATAGTTAAATCGATTAGAGTTAATCAAATAGAGTTAAATCGATTAGTGAAACGACCCGCAAATCCGTACCCTTTGAGTCGACTAATAACACCACACATCCAACCCAAATTGCACAGAAATACAAATCATTATTAAAAAGAAGTTAGAGGATGAGAAATAGAAAGAAAGAAATATTAGAATAGAAGAAAACGAAGGTCACAAACTCACAGCGGAACGAATAAAATATATAGATAACATAAACTTTGAGCACGAATCAGTATTTGTATATACATACCATCAACAGAGCACAACAACTATTTCTGGAACAGTTATAAACTCCTGCTTCCAGATACGACATAGTACACAGCGGAAACATGATAGTCTCTATCTAACTGGTGAAGCCTTCTGCTTCCAGCTCCTCCAAGTGAATCTGAAAAATCCCGACTACTTGACTGCCTGTACAAATTTGGGCACCCAAGAGTTTAGGGAAAACAAAAACAAAATAAACTCTGGGTCAGTCATGGGACTGGTGTGAGTAAACTCCAATCATTTGTTTAACTTTCAAAATCTTTTAGAAAGAAAAGATAATCGTAAGACCGATCCACACATAAACACGGATGGTTTTTACCTTACGATAACCCAAAAAAAAACTGATATCAAATCCAGTGATATTACAATAGTGTCTAAATCAAATAAATAGAAATCTAGCGGAACGCTTGCATCTCACGCTCCATATATAATATTAAATCAAAAACCGCATGGCGCTTATTGGTGATTGGAATTCCAACATGACAAGGTATGGGACTACCTGCCGATAGTGTATCTCTAGAGGCGAATACACTAGGTTCAACAAGAACATCTTGCAACCCGGCCCACACATGACCGACCACTCATTTCGCTTGAGTGTATCGAATGTATATCACCAACAGTTGGGATCAACAACCGTTTCCCGAAAGGGACAGCATTGATAGATTTGAAGAAACAAATGGAATTTCTCTAGATAGGTGATTATGCATCCTAATGGGGGCGACCCACATAGCCATGCTGCCTGCCCGATTTTTGTCAATTCCCGGTTGTGAGGCTTGAGGTTTGAGTTATCTTCCATAACATCTGGCCACCATTCACTTTGAATGCCACATCGTCATACCCGCCAAATCACAAATTGATTTACCCAAAAATACCACGGGTATAAAGCTAAGAGGAACGAGTTCCTCCGCCACCAAACGTAAGTACATTTGAAGAGATCAACTTACGCGACCCGTTAGATATACTATGTCAGACATTCATGCATTCACGTTGTCCTGGGACTGGACAAACCGAAAGAACTATCCCGTAAACAGGACAGCCCTTGCATAACTCTATCTTCAATTTTCTTCATCGCATTCGATCACAACGCTAACGTCCATACAGAGTGGTTTTCGGATACTGGATCTGATCCCAGTCTCACCGTATTGACGACGGAAAAATGGTCAAAAACTTCGATAGTCGGTGATTTAACTATCAAAGAAAAATAAGTGTACAACCAATGATCTTATTTCCAGGTAGGAATTCGATCGATCAATCATCAATCAATATTGGCCCCTTTAAATCAATTTCTTATTATATTATCATTTCCAATTCCTGTTATCTCATCTTTCGTATTCTTTTGAAGCTCGATTTCCCCTCTCGATTCTTTGAAAAACATTTCAATATTATAATTCCTTTATTCGAGAAAATATCTCTTATTCTAGTTAGAAAACATTCATATATTCTTATTTCTATATTTTAGAAAATATACTCTATTGACATTGGAAAAACGTTTCTAATTATCATTCCTTACTTCTAGTTATCATTATTTTCTGTACTTAGAAACCACCTCTGATTTACTTGGAAAATGTTCCCGAGACCTTTTTATTTAGTTAACCCAGGTTACGTAACAAACATCGTTGCTATAACTCAATTCATAAATTTTTCATTTACTAATCGGATCCCTAACCAATCTTCACTACCGAACCTTAACCATTCCTTAGTTAATTATGAAGTCAATCAAGTTGGGGTATAATTACCTCTCAGACCTTAACTGAACAACATTCTCAACTTTGAAATAGTCAAAGCTCACAACTTTGAACCAAACATCGCTTACGCGACCTTCAGATCCAATCTAAGAACATACTTCTTTCACAGAAAAACTTTGATTATAACGGTAGCGTTATAATCGCTGTTTCCAAATATTTGATTTATAAACCATTACTTTTAACAACATCGTTACAATCGCTGTTTAGAACTATAGAACACTTATTATAACAATAGCGTTAAGATCACTGTTTAGATTTTACAAAACAGTTATTATAACGGCAGCGTTTAAAATTGCTATTTAGATTTACCAAACATTTATTATAACGGCTGCGTTTAAAATCGCTATAAAAATATTTGGTTTATAATATGCAACTTGTATTTATTTATTTCAATAAATAAATTAATAATTAAATAAATAAATTATTAAATTTGATTCAACGGGAAGTAAAATAACTACTTCCCTAAATTCGATATATTTGAATTCCAATAACAACTCTCATTCGAATACTCTATATTCGATTTATATTCTGAACTTCATAATTTATTTACCATTTCAGGTAAATTCAAATTTCAAATTCACTATTGAATTTATCCTTTTCAAATCCTTGCCTAATTCTTTTATAACCATTTTGGTTTACCAAAATGTTATTACAAATTATTTTATATTCCAAATGTTGGAATAAAACTCATCGTTTTATTTTAAAACGATGATCCATTTCCCTTTCTCATTCACGTTCCAATTTGGATTCATATTTCAAATCCAAATTTCCTCTATAGATATTTTATTTTCCAATATTTACTTTAAACCATTGTTTACTTTAATTCTGCATATATATCTTTATATACCATAATTTGGTTTTGTTCTTATAAATATAATTTTAAACTCAAATTTCTATTTAAAACTTCTATTCAGAATTTTTCAAACAATATACTTTTATTCTAATAATTTAAAATCTCGTTTATGATTTCCTTTGAAACTTGCTAAGTTCAAATCTCATCTCAAATATTGCTTTCAAATTTGATTTCCATTTTTACCATATAAATTCAAAATTTGAATTTATATTTCATTTTATCTAATGTTACATACTTCATTTATAACACGTTTTAAATCAACCCCTTGTTTTAATAAACAAGTTTCTACTTTTTAACTCTCTTCGAAAATTACACTTTAATTTTTGAAAAAAATATATTTCCTTTTAAATCTCAAATTCATTTCCTATATTTCAGAATATTTTATGGTGTTTGAATACAAAAATTATAGGGCCAGTGACAATCAAATCAATCATAGAATACATATCACATCATATAACGCAAATATATGCAAACACTAATATAAATGTTGAGGAACCCAGTTGGGCCTCTCCAACCTGTTTCCCTGCATCCACAGATGTTAATAACATTAATAATATTATTTTACATCAAATATGAAATATCAAGCTAATAATTGATCAACGATGTAATCCTATCAACCAATTTTATCAACTATTCAACCAAGCAACCATCACACAGTATAAAATTTATTTAAAACTCGTTTATATAAAAATATAAACGAAGCAGAATTAGTGAGTTACTCACCTTGTTCTATAGTTGATGACTCTGCTTTTACTTCGTTGTAAAATCAGACAAGCGTTTGATTTTATAACGAAATTCCGATAGCTAAGATCTCAGCGAAATTAGCTCCATACCGTCGATTTCTTCGTTACGATTCCAACGTTAAGTTGTTTCATTTCATTCTGTTCAAGTACGAACAATTTATATGTTAACAAGATCTAAAATATAATATATACTAAACCAACATTAATTAATTTAAAATTTAATTATTTACCTGAGGATTTTAACAGAATACCCAGGTTCGATGCTGATAAAATTTGCGGTTACGCGCTAATTTCTCGGGATTAAAATTAATCACGCTTTCTTCCTTCTTTCACATTTATGAACCAAGCTCGCTCTGTAAAAACGACCCACTCCAGACTACCATGTTCAAACGTCACCTAACCTATTATTCATGTTAACAGCATGTTAATCTCCATCATTTCTTCAACCATATTTACTCACCACGTACCATGAAGCCACCCACTACCTTCTTTGAAGCGAAACGAGATTCCAGGTCTTTTATTCAATTATTTTTCTCTTATAATCATAACACCAACATATTTGAAATCAAATAGTGGAGACCAAGCTTCGGTTCCTTCCAATATCCATACATACACTTTGGTGGAGTAGACCCTCAACTGTCCCTTCTCCTTCGCCATTTAACATTGCCACACCATCTATTACAAGTCTACTTCTACCCCATTCGTTCACGGTAACATCACGTTACCCTGCTCCTATACACCCTCCATTGTATTCTTCACGGCGACCCATTCCACTGGATCACACCATTATCAGACTCGCAACACCTCTGGATGCACACGCAACTGCAGCGCGTCATTATATATATATATATATATATATATATATATATATATATATGAAACCTACACTCCAACAGCATCTCCTAAATCTCATAATTATCTCCTAACCATTCTTTTTCCATGATCATGCTTTGCCTAATCACATCATTTACTTTTCTAATCCTTCTTCTACTTCAGAAAATCCATGCCTGTACACACCCATCACCAAGTCATTTCTTCACCAGTCACCACGTTCTTCCATACAACATGACTTCCACTAACTTCCCTGCAAGCTACTTACTTCCAGTTTAATTCCTTACTATTGTCTTCTTTCAAAAATGTAAACACACGCACACCTAAATGTCCAAACTCCAATCGACTTCATCCCCTCTCCATACATCACCTCACCCCTTCCCAACGTCGTCATCAACTCCACAATCGCAAGCTCCCTCAACCATCACCACCCCAATATTCTCGAAAGCCTCCCCTACTATAAAAACCGCGACATAAATCGTTGCCAAAACACTCCGAATACTATCAAACCTTGCGCCTCCTCACCCGGAGCAGCTCGCCGCCACTTACCCACCTCAATGACGATCTTAAAACTTAAAAACTGAAGCCCTAAGTTTGCTTTAGAAATTATGAGTTGCTCAAGACCGTGTCGCTCCTCACAGGCTTACTATGAGAGCGAAGGTCTGACGTTCACGAACTCGAAGAGCATGGGTTTTTTTTTGGATTTTAGGATTTTAGACTTTCCTCTGAATTTTAATTGATTTTCGATTCATGTTTTCATTTTGCATTGGAAAAGGAACGAAGATGTGCAGTATTTAAAGGAGAGGTACCTTGGGTAGCACGGAGACAAAATGGCGTGGAGAGCATGGAAATGAAATAGCGTGGAGAGCACGCTGTGAATTTTCTTTTAATTTATAATACCTTACATAAGAGACAAGAGTGATTTAATTTTTTCTTCTTTGAGTGTCAGAGACTATTGGCTATGTGCCAAAATCCCTGAAATTTCAAATGTAGAAAGGAGTTTCCGGTTTCAATTCGAAAGAGACATGAAGGCATTGTTTTAAGATAGAATGAGAACGTAACTGTATAAGCAAGTGAGACAGACTTTTTTATTTTATTTTAGAGGGTACGAGATCAATTGGCTTGGGGCACACGAAACAAAACTTTGGCACAAAGGATTTTGAATGGATTTTGAAATTGGTTAAGCACTGAACTCACTTCGGTGGCTGGGAAATAATTCTGACGATGGTCGTGACACCATCAGTGTTCATTTTCGAGTTTCTAAGTGATGGTTTGCTATCTTACAAAAGTTTTGATGGAAATTTGTTTTGAAAGGATTGGTTTGAAAATTCAAATGTTTTGAATTTGAAATGGAAATAAATATATATATGTATATATTTATGTGATTTCAGAAGGACTCAAAAGGAAAACCCAGGAATTTGAATTCTGAAGTTTAAATTTAACTTAAGCAAGTTAAATGGATGGAGATAAATAAATTAATGAAATTTAAATTGAATAAGATTGAATAGAATTTGAATTGGGTGTAAATCATTTAAATTAAATGTGTGAAAACCAAAAGTTTTGGTTGGAGCTAATTTGTTGAAAGATGAGGAGTTGAGTTTCAACATAAGTGAGATTTTGAAAAGTAACGGGTTGTACCATTTTTCCTACCTTAGCAATTTCGAGGATGAAATTATTTTAAGGGGGGAAGAATGTAACGACCTAGATTTTTGAACTGTTTATTTTAAATATTTAATATAGTTTTAAATATTTAGTTCATAATATAAATTAATTTTTATATTGGATTATCGATTAAATAATCGAAATACGATTTATTTTAATAATCATCATAATACGAGAATTTAAAATGATTCAATTCGAAGTTAGAATTAAATCAAAACCATTCAGATGATCAGTATTAATTGTATTTGAATATAGATGATAATAAAAATAATTTTATTATCAGAGAATTTATTCATTTTTGAATTTAAAGTATATTATATCGATTTAATATGGTATATACGTTGAAATTAAATTTTAGAATATTTACTGTTCAGTTCAGAATTTCGTTATAACATTTAAACGGCAGTGGTTACGTTAAAATAGCGGTTCATGATTTTTAATTGTGAACCCCGAGATATTTGATTTTGGATAGGATCGAAATCAAATCGACCTCTGTTTAAAAAGAAGAAAAATCTCTTTATATCGAATCATATTAAATATGAAATCAAATCGATTTAAATATTGCTTGTACTATGGTAGACAACCATTAAATTTCACTGTACGATTGGCTCCCTCTCCACATTTATATATCGCGATCACCTCACTTGTTTCTTTTCCAGTTTTCGTTCCTCAGTAGAAAACGGAGAGCTTCAAAAATCAAATATGGCCACTGCCTTAAATCAAAATCGAAACCTCAGAAACTAAATCAAAGTCAACCCCTATCTGTTTCTACAAACCGCGCTCTTCTTCCTTCCAGAATAAATCGAGCCTCTTTAAGGGAACCGCGATGAGTTGGGGGAGGGGTCCCGACCTCGATTGAAGCACGGAAAAGTGGTTCTAGTTTGTAAATCGCAGGGGTTTGGGGAATCAACTAGTGTGTTCGATGTTGGGAACGGAGATGGCTTAGGTTTGCGAGCGGAAGTCTGTAAGGCTGCCATGGGTTTGTCGCGATTCAGTGAAGGAAGATGGATGGGTACTTCGATGTTGGGAAACAGTCGGGGTTTGAGGAATCTGGTGTTGAGATGGTTCGCACCCTTTACTGGTGGCGTGGGGTTGCGTGATGTCGAGGTCACCTCCCTGGGTTCCAACCTGGAGCTGTGGAGATGAGGAAATCAATGGTAGTGGTTTCGCTGGAGGTTGGTGGCATTCGGTGATGTAATGGTGTCGAAGTCATTTGGTATATGGCAACAACAGGAGGTGATGTATTGGAAGGTGCAATCTATGCTTGTTTCATTGAAAAGTCGAAGTGGAGAGGAGTGTAAGGTTTAGTGGTCTTGGGTTTCATAAGGAGAAGCAGAGGAGTTCATGTTCGTCATTTTGTTGTAGCACAGTGGAGCGGGGCAGAGAAATATGGGAAAAGTATTAGTCATGGATTTAAGGTAATTTTTAATAATTAGTTTAAATTTGTGTGAAATAATAATGAGATATGTTATTCATTTTAGATCCATTAGAGTCACCATCGATTGTTGAACTCATATGAACAGATTTAACCTTAAGTGTTTAACGCGGACAACTTAGTTGTATCATTAACATAATTATTGTATATAGAATTAAGGTAATAAAATTATGGTAATGATGATTAACTAAAAATGTTAATTATATATATATATATATAATTAGAACTTATAAAATAACACAATTCGTTCACACGCTATCAGATTGGATCGTAGTGACGTTATCTAAGCAATGGAATTCAAATTCGGATGTATTGCGAAGGAAAAATTCTGGCGAGTAAATCTCACTCACTTTTCATTTAAAATTATTTTTATTAGTTAAAAATAATTGGTGTCGCTTGTTTGAATGCTGTTTGGTTGATTTAAATATATTAGTTATTTAGGGTTGACTAATATATATATTGGTTTGGTGATTGGATTATTCCCGCTGTATCATTAGCGGATGCCCGCGGTATCATTAGCGGATGAACCTACGCCCACGTATATAAGTCGATCCCCTTTTATACCGCGATATCCTGCCTCGAAGCAGGATGGGTATTATTTATGTTGACTAACGTCTGTGGGTGCAGGAAAACAGGTTGGAGGAATCCAACTGGATTTCTCAAAAATATATTATCTGTTTGTTTGTTTGCTTGATTTCATATATTCATATATGACATGTTAAAAATAAAATGATTGAAAAATTGGATGATTTGTTTGTTTTAAATATCACTGGGCTAAGTGTTAATTTATTTAAAATATCGTGGAAAGGATATTTGAAATTTAAAAGGGAAATTCTATTTTAGAAAAATAGAAATTGAATTTTTAAATAGATTTGAAATATAAACTTGTTTTGAAGAAAATAAAACAAGTAGTTTCTTTATAAACGAAGTTTATAAATAGTTCTTTTATAAACGAAGTTTATAAATAAAGTGAAAAGAATTTTCATTGGAAAATTCAGAAATAAAAATACAAGTGTGAAATTGAAAAGGGAAATCTATTTTCAAAAAAAATAGAAATATCGATTTCAAAAGGAATTGAAATCGAGACTTGTATAAAGAATGAATAAAGAAAATTCAAATAGAAATTGAATATAAAAATTCAAATAGAAATTGAATATAGAAAATATAAAGGAATTCAAATATAGAATTCAAACAGATTGAAACAAGAATTTGAATATAGAATTCAAATAGAAACAGAATTTGAAAATAAGAATTTATAGAATTAAAATGGAATTTGAAAATAAAATTCAAATAGATTTTGTATATAGGAAATTTTAAATAGAATTTGTATATAGAATTTGAATAGAATTTGAATATATTTTGAATATACAGAAATTTGAATTCAAAGGAATTCAAATAGAATTTGAATTCAAATGAATTCAAATAGAATTTGAATTCAAAGGAATTCAAATGGATTTGAAGAAAGGGAGCTCAAATGAAATTCAAATATAGAGATTTGAAAATAATGGAATTTAAACTAGGGAATTTGAATATAGGAATTCAAATGGAGTTTGAACATATGAAATTCAAAAGAAATTCAAATATAGAATTTGAACGTAGAAATTCAAATGGGATTTAAATAAAGGAAATTCGAATATAGAAATTCAAATAGAATTTGAAAAATAGAAGTGAATTGAAATTTGAATATAGAATTTCAAATTGAAGTGAAATAGATCAGAAATGCTATGTTGAATTGGAAGAAATTGATTTAATATATCATAATAGAGTTGAATTTATTCAAACGAAGTTTAAAACATTTATATATATATAAATATAATTAAAACGAACTCGCCGCAGCGCTGCAGTTCGTAAATTGTCGTTTCGAACTTCAATTGAGTATACAGAACTCGATTGAAGTCGAAATTCTTTGAAACAAGAAACGTCAGGACCGATTTGATAATAGTTTTCTAATGGAAGAGAAATATCTGGATTTCGTCGTATAGATTTTGAGTTATATCAAAATCAAATTTTCAGAAAAGCAGCGCCATAACCATTTAAAAACCATAACGATTTATTTAATTTTATAAAAGGATTTAAGCAAATACAATCCGAATTTCTATTTAGAAAAATTTCAGAGTTGAGTTGTAAAATATATGCGAATTCAAGTTGTGTAAATGAATATGATTTTTGAAACAGAAATCAGATTAGTTGATTATTGAATAAAATTAACTAATTTGAATAGAAATTAGTTAATGAGATTTTGAATTGATATTGGGCTTTGAATAAGTGAATTCGATTTGAAAATTTATATTCGAAATCGAAAAGGAAACTAGAATTGAAATTAGAATTCAATTTTGTATTGAGCAAGTTAAATATTTTATTTGAACAGGTTATGTTCAAAACAAAGAAGTGAAATAGGCGAAATAGGTAATTAAAGAATAAATGAGCGAAAACTGAATTCAAACGATTGGTTTGAGATGAATTGAGTTGAAAACAGGTGAACATGTGTTAGACAGGTATGGGATGAAGTATATGAAGATTTTAATTTATGTGCCTAACAAAAAGGTACACTTTAAATTCATATATGAGGTTTTATGCGCCATATCGACAAGCCGCTTGGCTTTTTCTTTTTCTTTTGGATTGGAAAGGGCCATGGGAGGCTATTTGAAATATCCCGAAGCTCCCGGTACAAGGGAGGTTATGGCGAATTTTTCCGGGAATTTAAGGAGTTAGAATATTTTTAAGAAATTTTGATAGTTTGAAATCAATATATCAATATATATAGAATTCGATAAGGAAACGAATTTTAAAATATAATATTATAAACCAAAAGGGAAATCTATTAATTAGAAATAGAAAGCGAACTTTATGCATGTTTTAAAAATGAATAATTGGGTTTTATAGTGTGTTTATTCGAGGTAAGTGGTTTTGCCATTTTGAAGTTGAGGATGTTTCCAGTTAAGGTCTGAGAGGTAATTTTACCCCAACTTGATTGATTTCATTTTTAATTGATAAATAGCAAGATCCAGTCTCGAAGAGAAGTGTTTGAATAATAGTTTGGTTGAATAAAATATTTTGGGTTGTTTGTAACGATGTTGTATACAACATTCGTTTTAACTCAAGTGATGAAATTTTGGAAATATAAAAGTAAATATTTCTTGAGTATAATAGTCGGGATAGAGATAAGTGATTGAAATTGTTTCCAATTGCAAATATAGATATTTTCTAATATATAGAAAATAAAAGAAGTTGATATTTGGAAACGTTTTCCAAATGGCATAAGAGACCAAGATGATTATTGAAAATATTTGGTTAACAAATATTGATAGGGAAATGGAGAAGAGATTTAATTAATGAAAATATTAATTAAAGAGCCCAGTGATTTGTTTGATATGTTGGATGAACACTTGTTTTTATTCGATAGTTAAATCACAGACTATCGAAGTTTTTGACCATCGTTGTCAATATGGAGAGACCGGTTGGATTATTATCCGTGAACCACTCTGTATTGGCAGTAGCGTTGCGAATCAGAATATATGGAAATAACCGAAGACGAAGTGAATTGCAAGGGTTTTTCTATTAATAGAAATTGTGCCTTCGGTTTCGTTCAGTCCCAGAATGAACGTATATAGACGAATGTCTGACAGAGTATTTCCAATAATTGAAGATGTTGATCTGTATAAATATATATGGTGGCAACGGATTTATTCCCTTAGCATAACATCCAGAATATTCGTGCAAATCAATTAGTGATTAACGGATCTGACAATGTGGCATTCAAAGTGATTGTGCTATCAATGAATAGAAAGTAAACGTAGCCTCAGGCCTCAACAACCGGGAAATGACAAAAATCGGGCAGACAGTGTGGCTATGTGGGTCGCTCCCATTAGGGTGTATTATCACCTATCTAGAGATTCATTTAATTCCTTATTCTATTCGATGCTGTCCCATTCGGGAGACGGTTGCTGATCCCAACCGTTGGTGATATACATTCGATACACTCAAGCGAAATGAGTGGTCGGTCATGTGTGGGCCGGGTTGCAAGACGTTCTTATTGAACCCAGTGTATCGCCTCTAGAGTACACTGATCGGAAGGTGGTTCCATACCTTGTCATGTTGGAAATCCAATCTCCAATAAGCGCCATGCGGTTTTTGATTTTATACTATGTATGTGGAGCGTGAGATGCAAGCGTTCTGCTAGATTGTTATCTATTTGATTTAGACACTACTATAATATCACTGGATTTTCGTATCAAAGTGTTTTGGGTTATACTAAGGTAAAAACCATCCATGTTTATGTGTGGGTTGGTCATACTATTATCATTTCTTTTGATAGGATTTTAAAAGTTAAACAAATGGTTGGGGTTTACTCACACCAGTCCCATGACTGACCCAGAGTTTATTTTGTTTTGTTTTCCCTAAACTCTTGGGTGCCCAAATTTGTACGGGCAGTCAAGTAGTCGGGATTTTTCAGATTCACTTGGAAGAGCTAGAAGTAGGAAGCTTCACCAGTTCGCTATAGACTATCATATATTCCGCTGTGAACCATGTTTGTATCTGGAAACGGGTGTTTATAACTGTTCCAGGAATAACTATTGTGCTCTGATGATGGTATGTATATAAAGTTACTGATTTGTATTTCAAAGGTTATGTTATATAATATATTTTATTCGTCCCGCTGTGAGTTGTGATCTTCATTTTCTTCTATTCTAATATTTCATTCTTTCTATTCCTCATCCTCTAACTTCTTTCTAATAATGATTCGTATTTCTGTGCAATTTGGGTTGGACGTGTGGTGTTATTAGTCAACTCAGATAGTGCGGATTTCCGGGCCATTACAGTTGTTGTCACGATTCTGTTATTTTCTTCTTCTTCTTACTTCTGCAGTTTCTTTTTTGTTAGTTTTGAGATCTGTTATTTGTTGGTGGTGATTTTAGTAGACGAGCATTGTTGGTAATTTTGAGATCTGTTGTTTGTTGCTGCTAAAATAAATAAATAAATATAGTTGTGGTTGGAGATCGTAGGAGGTTGAAGTTGTTTTGTTGAATTGTTTCAGATTGAGTACATGATTAGATTGAAGTGTAGTTTCGGACAAGGGATGGTGATCGAGCTTAGGAAGAGTTTGAAGAGTTTGTTCTGATGATGTTGAGGTAAAGGTGATGGGTTAATTGAGTTGTTAGAGAGTAACATAAGTTTGAAGATGTTTATTGTTTGTTTGATGTCTGTATCGGTAACCTTGTTTATTAGGAGGGCAACTGACGTTGATTGAAGGTGGTATATTGTATTGTAAGGTATGTTTGGAGGATGCAAATATATGCTGACTCATCCCTATTGATTTGGTTTTGGTTTTGTTTGATATGTTTGCGGGATGCAAACATATGCAAACTCATAACATTTTTGTTTATTTTGTTTTCTTTTTATGTTTGGGAGATGCAAACATACAAATACATCCGGGACCAGTTTTGTCATTTGGTCGCTCAGATCTTTTGCTTACCAATTAGATTGAAGATAGTTGTTGAGTTGTTTGGAGTTGTAGTTGAATGTTTGATGCTTGGTGTTTGTTGTTACTCTCTAACAATATTGAAATGGTTGCTCGATCTTGCTACTCTTTGGTTTGCAGCTTCTATTTGGAAAACTCGGTAACAATGAGGTCCTTTTGTGCTTTACTGATGTATCTCTCTCCTCTCTATATCAAATTCTAACAGTTCATGCAGCTCTCTTAGACTCAAACATTCATATTCTAATAAAGCATAAGCTCAACCTCTACATGATCTATGAAGCATTGATGTTGGCTGAGTTTTTCAAATCAAGGAACCATGTTGGTGTTACCACTTCTCCATAACTACGAACTCTACCACTAGTTTCCATTCCCCTTGTTGCTACATATGCTTATAGTCTTACTTCTGGTGTTGCATCGCCACTGTTATCAAATGATTCATCTAGCTTTTGTGCTATAAGTACCTACAAAAATTTGCATTAGCATAAAGGTTAAATATTACCGTTTGTCATGATGGATAATAATAAAAAAATTCTATAGTTTGACGATATATGAATAGGTTATTTACTAATGACCAGTAATGTCATAACTCTCTTCTATTCCTTTCTCTTCATATATATATTTGATAATATGTTTTTAATAAATAACTTCCATTAAATTTCAATAACATGGTGTAGTAATAGGATCATAGTAGGGTGATACTAGTGAAATACAATAAATCTTAACAAATCATAGTAGGGTGATACTAGTGAAACACAATAGATCTTAACAAAACAAGAACATAACTCCAAGATAAGTGGTTTTGAATCTATTGGAAAAACGGTTGTGAAATTTCATTGCTTACCCATTGTTAAACGTCATGGTTAAATGGTTTTTTTTATGTCATACTATCATCGAGGTAGCATATATCAAGGAAAAAGATTTTGATATCCATGTGATTGAGACAGTTAATGGAGAAGATACAGTGACAAATTATCCACACGTGCTATATATTTACATCTACATCAATGATGTAAGTAATGTTATGTGGATTGGGATGCACTTTATCATAAAAAATGCAAGGGTTTGGCATGAATTCCTTCAAATATGATGCTTTAAGATAATGCATTTACACATTTAAATGTTCTCTTTGTTTTTATTGCAATTAGTTTAATATGATATAATCACTCCAAGATAAGTACGGATTTTTTAAGGCGGCTTAATTATGCCCGCATCTAAATGTATTTAGGTCCAATTTTTATTTCGCCATTAATTGTAAAATAATATGGGCATTTTCTTTAATTTTACCCTACTTGCGTATCCTTAATAGTAACAAATTTGATAGTGTAAATCCATAACCGATAATTTAAAAGAAGTAAAATGAACAACTTCCATAATACATTTGATTATATATGGCTATGAGGTACCCCTATAATCTGTGTAGTCTTTAAAATACAAATTTATTACAAACTATATTAAGAGAAGGAGCCATTAATTGATGGAAACAAAAATAATGGTTTTTGTAACAATCTATGGTTTTAATCATTTAATATTGAATATTTAATTTTATATATTAAAATATTGGTTTATAATAATTCAAATTTAAAACATAGGGATTATTTCCAAGTTAGTAACTGAAATTTAGAAACAAAGACTATTTATAAAATATTTGATTTTGTGAAATTTAACATTTGAATGGTGAATTAAGTATATGGATTTTTATTTAATGTTAATGTAATGACTTGAATGGCTTTCTTTTAGCACTTTATGAATTAATGAAAAATAACAATGATTTCTTTTGTAATTCGTCTATAGTTATTCCTAGTTAAAATATATAATCAGGAGATACATTTTTATTTTATGGCCCGGTTTCTTTTGGCATATTTTTAGTTTAATTTACTTAATTTTTCCATCATTTTTATATTGGAAAATACAGAAATTAGATTTAACCATCCTCGGGGTCCATCCTAGGACTTTTGGTAGTCAAAGCAAAAAGCGAAAATGAGGCCTTTCTACAGAAGCTAAAATTGTTTGGATTAAATTTTTAAGGATAATTTGAAGCAATTTTTTTTACTAATCGATTGGACTTAAATCGTTTAACCACAACTTCCTATAAAAAATAATTATTTATCGACTAATTGTACATTATTTGGCCATTAAAAATTTATCAACTACTTATAATTTCGAATTAATCCTAATTATTTAACATGAAATGTTGACACTATAAATTAAAATTTAAATTAATATATGACCACAAACCTAAAATTAAAAAGTAAGAGCGAAATTGGAATTGCAACTCAACTCAAGCTTAACAATTCAGTAACGTGCAGATTTCAACACAAGAGATTTCAGTTGTGGAATAATTTTCTGCAGAGCAGTCTACTAGAGTACCTGCTACTCCAGATTCAGTGGGTATCCTAGACAGTTTCCTGCTTGAGAACTTTGACCTTAAGTCAGATTCTAGATCCTTTAAGAAGCCTAAGTCAAAAGGGAAGCAAAAGATAAACATAGAACAAATAATGCTTGATACTATAGTAAGTTTTGAGGTTGATCTAGACTCCGGCGAGCTTGACCCATATCTTAACAATGAAAAACGAAAACTCACGGAACTTATGTCAAAAAACTACAATGCTCTACAAAAGAGTAAAACTGATAATTCCAATGGCAAGAAACATGTAACTAACCCATACGCTAATATCCCTCCGCCTCCTACATATAAGCCCAGACCACCGGACATCATCATAGCAAATGCTCCTTCATCGTCTGTGGCTGACGTGGGAAGCACAGGAAGATCCCCTATTACGCGCAACAAAACAAGATCCGTGGTGCATACCTTTTTTGATAATGGTTAATAGTAATTGTGAATTTCATGCTATCCTTTGGCACGATGAATTTAAAATGCAATATGTAATGTTGTATGTTGATGTAATGCAGTAATGTATTTGTGAATTCCCCTGCGTGGGAACGTGCATTTTGTAGTTAATATACACTTGGTATATCACGTGAGTGAATGGTACCTTTTCACTTTCTAATAATAAAGTGTAACAGATCATTGTAAAAACCGGTCAGTCTTGGCCAAAAAAAAAAAAAACAATTCAGTAATATATAAATTGAAGAAGAATACTAATTATATCCAAAGAAACTGAATTGCTCAAGGAGCGTAATTTATAGGGCAAACATATCAAGGATAACAACATTCAAAATGCAGGAAACCCACATGCAATTTGTATGATGACGAGATCATGCTCTGGTCATTAAGAAATAAAGACTAATCAAATTTGTGTGATGTTTATAATTATTTATACATGTAATTTGTTGTATCCTAATAGAACATCTCCTATATCATTGAAATACTGTACGTTTGTATGTTTATGAATATTTCATCCTGTAAACAATTGAAGAGAACATTGAAATGCTGAAACTGAAATCGACGAGTCCTAAAAAAAGGGTAAACTGAGTGTTGGCTGCCAGTAATACGTACATTTAAATTTAAAATATTAAATCCATTAATCCAATTATCCAAATTAGTGAATTTTTACCTATAAGTAACATCCTTGCAATTCCACTTCGGCTTCTAGTTCAACGAAAACTGTCATGCGAGCTTTTCAACCTTTGTTTGGGCCCTGCTTGAAGAATCGCGATTTGGATCCCTGTGGTTTGTGGATCATCGTCATACGCCGATTTTGTTGTTTTAATAGGCGATTCTGTGATTTTAGTTTGAGCTGTGCTAGAATGCCCGGGTGATATTTCACCAGAAAACACCCGAATCATACCTCCCACGTTGAATTCAGGGGGGTATATTTGTCTTTTATCCCTCTAATCACTGTGACTTTCTCTCTCTGCCGCATTTTTGTCCAATATCTGCTCTCCATGTTGGCCACATTTCAGAACGAAAAGTTCTTTTCGGGCATAGTAGCATTTTTGTTTTAGTTTTGGCTTCGTTATTTGGTGATTTGGATCACGAATGTTTTCTGGTGTTTTCTCGATGAAATGGTGCCCTATTTTGTTGGGTGCCCAAAGACATTACTTTTCTTGCATGGGCCAAGGGTCGGGTGTGCCATCCTTCAGCAAAACAATAGTGCTTTTGTAGTTATTCAGAATCTAAATTTATATATTTATCATTTCGAGATTGAGTCAAAACTCTGAAAACGATCGAATTTTTTTTTTGAAAATAACGATATCAGAGACAAATTTATATAGTCTCAAAATAAAAAGCTAGAGATCACTGTCGAAACTCTTAGTCCTTCATTCTTTATTTTCAAGGGGATTTAATCTTGATCGTCCATTAATCTACTATTTTCTTAAGTTCGCCTTCCCTTTTTAACAAAATAAGTATGAATCCGTGCTTCGTATAGGGGTTGTGACTATTTTTATCAAATGTATGAGTGCTTGTTTTCTTATGTGAATCCCACAATGTAGAATTATTAAGTGCAAAAAATTTCGCTATAAGGATATTATGAGAAGTCATGCATATAAAATTACTACCTCCTCAATACACAATAGATGGAGCATCCATTCAGACACAAAAATGAACTATGAATCCCTAAATGCATTAATTAAGAAGCAACTAGGCGAATATACAAAGGACAGGAAGTAAAAAAAATTGCAAGCTCCAAAAGATGAATTGGTGGGTATGCACTTGATCGTGGCTACCGAATAGATAACAATAATCTACATCATTGCAAAGCTTTGGTAATTATTTTATTCAAAGCTCCAATTTAAAATCATAAATATTCACTTATCCAGGTATGTGCATGCAGACACGTAAACTCACTATAGATAACAGTAGATTCAAAAAGTAGGTCACTTTTAGTATCAGTAGATTGTTAGATCTAATCAAAAATTACATAAGTTTGGTGTACCCATTCTTATTCATTAATTTAACTCATAGATTGTCACAAAATAAATGAATCAGTAACCACATCAACCTATAATTGTTTCACATCACCATTTATATGTATGGAATCATATGTAAAAATAAATCAAAATTGATAATTTTGTTAAAGGCATTCTCTTCAATAGTAGTTCAAAGTTGTTTACCCTCTTTTCTCAAGCAAAATCACACTGCGCTGTACAACATCTTATGGCAGTAGCTTACACTCCACTTGTAGGAACATCGCACTGCATCATTTCTATATCATTGATGGCCAACATTGGTTCTCAGCACACTGCATCAGATCACTTACTTAACTCTTCACTTCTGAATCAGCTTTCCCCTACTAGTTATCAACTTTTAGTGTCATGCTATACACATGTTTTCTAGTGCAAGCATCTAAAGCACTGGTTAAGTTGCATTCATTTGTTATTCAAGCAGAGAAGCATGGCCTACCAACTGCTTTTTTTAGACCATTTCTCAACAATAAGGCTTGAAACATCCGAAAAATAAATAATACTTTAGTTGTTTCACCTCCTTACTACAATAGTAATTGAAGCATAAGCTTTATGAACCTAGTGTCTTGTACGCAACATCATCTCCCGTAGTCAACCACATTTCCCTTCCTTCTTATTATCCCCAGTTAACTCATACACACTACCTTCAGCTCTATCGGCTTTACTATGTTAGAGTTTATTAATCTCCTTATTAACACAAAACCAATTGGCAATGTGATGGGGAACATCTTAGTTTATGTCTAGGATCTTAATTCAGTATTTCCCGATGTGGGACAACTTTGAAGCACCCTTCAACACACCCCCTTGCTTCAAAGTTGTTGAGATCGAAGCACTTTCTCTTCGATTTTGTGATGCACTTTCTCATCACCTTCAATTGTTGAAGCACTTTCTCTTCAACTTTTACTGAAATCCTGAGCTCTGATACCATGTTAGAATTTGTTAATCCCCTTATTATCACAAAACCAATTGGCTAAGTGATGGGGAACATCTTAGTTTATATGCAGAATCTTAGTTCAGTATTTCCCGATGTGGGACAACTTTGAAGCACCATTCAACACACCCCCTTGCTTCAAAGTTGTTGAGATCGAAGCACTTTCTCTTTGATTTTGTGATGCACTTTCTCATCACCCTCAATTGTTGAAGCACTTTCTCTTCAACTGTACTGAAATCCTGAGCTCTGATACCGTGTTAGTTTTTTTCATTAATCCCCTTATTATCACAAAACCAATTGGCTAAGTGTGATGGGGAACATCTTAGTTTATGTCTAGGATCTTAGTTCAGTATTTCCCGATGTGGGACGACTTTGAAGCACCATTCAACATACTATTATTGTCTAACTGATTAATTCCTCGACATGTACATATCCATCAATACGATGCAATATTGTCCTCTTCCTGTTTGTTTGTTAGTAGAAATAATTGTAAATATTTTTTTTTTGATTTTTTGCCCATTCCTTTTCTGATGAAAATCAAAAAGATTATCTGCATAACCATGATCATATTACTCATCCGACATTTCTATGGTTTATTTTAGTTAACCATCTCAAAAACATGCTATTTGTGTTTGTACCTACTTTAACTAGTTTATTCACATAAAGAAATTCACAAACAATCTCGTATGCTAATCAAACCTAATCTGAAGTGGAACATTTCATAACTGCTAAAAGAAAATATTTGCTCTTTATATGAATAAAACTTAAGGTATCACATTCAAATCCCGGTGAAATCAATAATATGTGCGTTATACACCTTTTAAAATGAAGAATAATTACCTTATTGAAAAAAAAACAATCTAAAAGCATTTACGACAAAAATTCACATGTAATTCCCAGTATTCAGTAGTTCATACATATTAAATTAATTATTAGCTGATTAAAATCTTAGACCCATGTAACTATCTTAAAGGTGGTATAGAATTCGACTAAACTCAGCCATTGTAAGATTTATTGTCGATATTTAGGCACTTCCTCATTGTTTTTTAACAGTATTATAGTTAGCGATATTTTCCGTCAGCACGCGGAATGAGGTATATGGAACATATAACTAGACAAATTTGTATAACCATGATCTAAGGTTACTGAAGGGGAATCTAGGGTCTATCTTCCTTAGCTAAATCTACCGTTCCTTAAGTACTAGGATCTCCGTTCCGAAGATTAGTTTTTCTTCCCTCAAGGGATGAACATCATGCTCACAGAATAATGGGGTTCCGAAGTACTCTGAAGAATGGTTTATTTAAATGGGTAAAACTGGAGCATTACATAATCAGTTACCCCTTAGACAATGGGTAAGATGATATACATTGTAATAAGAAGAAACATGCTAATGCTTCCCGATATTCAGTTGGTAAGGGTTCTGCAGTGCTTATTAACGTAAACGATCCTTTCGCATCGAGCCAGCCCGAAGGGCCTTGGTTGCGTCAGTGATCAAGCTATAAGACAGCAATCAACCTCTTTTCTGGAGTTAAGTTGCATTAGCCTCATTATGAGAGGGTTGATTCACATTGCTAACACCCGAGATAAAGGGGGAAGACTTCGTGTTCCCATGAAACCTTCCCTCTTTACAAGGGTTTCGTGATCAACTCCTTCATACGAAAGGTTATTGTTATCTCCCCGTTCCATCATAAATGACACAATATTATTATCAAATCATGAAATGTTTAAGCCTCGAACTTTTTCATTCATAAATTGTAGATATATCACAAGAGTTGGGGAAATCACCAATCCGATTTGGAAATTAGGGTTTTCTCCTTAAAGAAGAAGAAACAAGATTGAGATATGAAAAATTCGTCCTCGAAATGAGATCCCTGAGGTCTTATTTATGGAGGATTCGGGGACCCTTTTGTTTTTGGGCTATTGGGCCGACAAGGGCCTTTGTCGGCCGCTTTTTTACTTGGTCGCGGATGTTTGGCTTTCAACCGCTTTTGTAGTGCTAATTATAGCCTCCCGAGTAAGGGTCCCGATCAATTGGGGCTTCTTTGAGATTGAGATGAGCTTGTCAACGCGGAGGCTTTTAGATGGCATTTGAACTTCCGATAGTGGCTCCCGGGTGTAGGCACTCGGACGTAAGCTTTCGGATGTAGGCTTCCGGCTTTCTCGTGAATACTTAGAGGAGCTTGCCCTCCTGATGTATGTAGATAGCTGCCGGTTCGCAACCACTTTCGGTGTCTGTACTAAGTAGATTAGTATGGATAGCCTGTATTTCCACTATGGTTCTAGTTAGCCTTCTGGTGGATCTTTTGGGGTAGTCAGGTCTTCCGGAAGGTAGCTCCCGGTGATGTGTCTGCTGTCTATTAATGTGACCTTTCGGCATTTATGCATTAGGTTTTTCGTAAGCTGGTTCTGGACGATCCTTATGTACTTCTGGCTTGATACCCTTGATACCTTCGCCTTTTGACATGTCGGTATTAAGTAGGTTTATACCGATAGTCCTTCCGGGTTTTAAGAAGCGGAGCTCTTGTATTCCTATTTCTTAGTTCCTAACTTAGGTGACCTTTCGCAATAGAACTCCCTGCCGAATAGGCCCTGTCGGGTGGACCCTGGCGGATAAACTCCTTTGGTAACTTGTAGATTTTGAACCTCCTTTCTCTTTGGGAGGTGTCGGTTTATGGTACTCTTGGATTATTCTTTCCTTCTTTCAGTTCTTTCTATCATTCGGCCTTTTGCTTCCGGAAGATTTTTTTATGCTTGTGTTCCTCTGATACCCCTTCATTGTCAGCCTATATTAGGGGTTAATTTTGGTAGTAACATTTGCTCCCCTTATGAAGGGGTGTTTTCGACTTTCCAAGTCAAAAACTTTCTTTCTAGATTCCTTTCCATTCATCTGCGAGTTGCTTCTCAATGTTGGATTGCATCATGAAACCTACAAGGCACTATTTTTGTGCTAACTCTTTCTTGACCATTAAAGATTGAGGGCCAATGATCGATTTCCTTCTTCGATAGTAGCTTCAAACTAACCCTTGGATAACCTAAAGATTAAAGACCAGAAATCCCCTTCCAGTATTTGTGAAGAACTGTATCAACCCAGACTCAGGTATTAATATAGAAGACCTGAATCAACCCTTGTTCATGCAATTAAAGAATGTAGATCAGAGATTCCCTTCCATCATTAATAGAAGTCCCTAACCGATCCTTATTTGGATAATTGAGGATTGGAAACCGGAAATCCTCTTCCGGCATTTGTTAAGAGCCGAATCAACCCAGATTTAGGTTTTTAAAGATTGAAGATCGGAAACCTCTTCCGGCATTTGTGAAGAGCCGAATCAACCTAGATTCGGGTATTTAAAGAGTGAAGACCGTGGACCCCTTCCTGCATTTTTGCAGAGTTGAATCAACCCAAATTCGGGTATTTAAAGATTGAAGACTGAAGACCCCCTCTGGAATTTGTGAAGATCCGAATCAACCCAGATTCGGGTATTTAAAGATTGAAGACCGGGAACCCCTTCCGGCATTATTGTTTTTGGTATCCTTTTGGATTTGATTTGTGAAGCAGAGGTTGTACGTGCTTCCTGGGCCACTCTTTGGGATTTTGATGTCAAAGCAGAGGATGTATGTGCTTTGTTGGCCACTCTCTGGGCCTATATGTCCAGTGCGCTTGGGTAGCTTATCCACAAGCAGGGCCCAAAGACTTACCCAACCTCCCTCTAGGAGGCGCCATGTGGACTGCAGATACACAATGGTTATGCCTGGATCCCCTAGAAAGCATCCGTATCCGTAGGTTTTCGCAGCCCTATGGATTTTACCATCGTAAAACGACCATAGATCGCAGCAGACACAATGGTTACGCCAAGTTCCCCCAGGAAGCATCCGTCGCCGTAAGCCTTCGCGTCCTTGCGAATTTCGCTTTGCAGCCGAGTTCAAAGGAAACACTCATGAGTATTACGTCCGGACAACCACAATCAAAGAAATATCAACAAGAGTTCCTAGCGAGTAGGACCTCGATTTTCAATGGAAGGTACTTCTTGTGTCTTTGGTCCGAAATCATATAATACCATATATAATATTCATTTCACTTTGTGTATATAGGTCATATAAAAAATTTCATTTATATAAGATTTCTTAGACCATATTTCAACATATCATTTTTGTACAAATTCCATTATATACAAGATATCATTTCATATCAATTACCTTCCAAATCAATAATTTTGAATTTAGTGCATTCTTATATTAAATTTTCATATATATAAGTTTCGAAAACTTTCGTATCATGTGTCCAAAAATCGAAGATTCTCGAAATTCCATTTCAATACCAAATTCAGTTTGATTTCTTAATTTATTCAGTATTCGATATCGTTTCAATTTTCAATTTACAGATCAATTCACCATCAAAAATTCAAATTAAATTTAGATTACATGTCACGAATATCATTATTCAACTAAATTATTACATTCGATCATTTCAGAGTTAAATTGCTCAGATCGGAAGTATATACTTTTATCTTCAAAATAGTTAAGTTAAATTTAAAATAATTTAAGTAAAATAATAAACATGATAAAAAATAGGTTCGAATTGAGTAAACAAGTTTTTTTTATATAAAGTAGTTTAAATAGGTTTGAATAGAATAAACATGTTTAAGTACAAAATAGTTTAAATAAACTAAATAGTCTGTTAGAGAATAGTTGGATAAGATAGCTAAGTTTATATTCAAAGTAGTTTAAATGAAGCAAATAAATTAATTTATAGTTTTGGAAAGAAAAATACTAACTTTAAGAGATAATCCATTCTGGATCAATTTATGCGAAATTCCAATGATAATTCAACTTTGATTTCGTAATATGATTTCAATAATCATTTTCGAATTGAACATTATTCAAAAAAGATAAACTCTTTCAGAAGCCTTTGAAATAAGCTTATAATTCATACATATAAATTTGTGCAAATAACCTTCTCAAAATATTTCTTGGTCAAATATTTCTAGCACATTTCATATAAGTTGGATTCAATATATTTCAAAACAATTAAGAAATATATTTCTATCCTTTTTAATTATCCCTTACATTTCAATTTTTATACTTCCATTAACATAGTACAAAAACAATACTTCGAAAATTCAAATGTCAATTGTTGTCATAATTCAACGTTCAAATATTTGTTTCAAATACAAAACTATGTCATTAATCCAACTTTATTTTAGACTTTTTCCAATGCACGGTAAACAAAAGGGTACAAGGACATGAATTCTGTAATAATGAAAGCTCAAACATGAATAAAACAAGGGTGGGAAGGTCAAACACAACTACTAAAGCAAGGTGAATGAATCAAAATAAACGATGGAACTATCTATTCTCAAGGCCAAGGGGTAAACGATGCAACTATGAAATTTCTTTAATTAATTCACTTTAGTTCATAATTCAAAATATTCACATTTTTCTTTGTAAAATTTAAAGCTCATTTCCTTTTTCTTCAATTTTATTCAAGTTACCTTCTTTTTAAGTTTTCAATTTAATTCTAACATTCACTTGTCGTCCTAGATTTTTAAAGTTCACAATCTTTTTCTAATGTCATCTTTGACTATTTACCTTACAATTTAATTTTAAAGCATTCATTTGTAAATTCTACTTATATTTCACAATAATGTAACTTTATTAAAATTTTGATCATTTACCCAAGTTCACATTAATTTTACAAAAGCATTTTCATTAAAATTTATCCAAATCATTTTCGATCATTTATCAAAATAATTAGTCTAAGTATTTCTTGATGTTTCAATTGGAATCATATAGTCATCCCACTTTCGAAACTCGAAAATAAATACTGGTGATGTCGCGACAATCACCAGAATCATCTCCAAGCGACTAGAGTGTGATTCCATATTTATCTAGTATAGACAAGACTTTGTATATACGTTAGCTAGGGGTATATTCAAAATATTGCATACTCAATAGTCCAACCTTAACGTCGAATAAATACTTAAAATTCTTTTTATAAGAATACACCATCTCCAAATATATAAGACAAAACGGTATATTTCAAAATAATTTATCAATTTCAAAATAAATTTGTTTCAAAATTTATTAATTTCAAAATACTTCCACTGCGCTACTCTTTCAAAATATTAGTTTCATAACCATTTATATTTCAAATTACGCTTGCTCTAGTGTAATTTCTAGCGAATGATTCTTATTAAACTTCATAAGCTAAGCTTTGTGTAAACCAAAGCTTTGATACCAAATGTAACAACCTGCTTTATGACCGCTCCAAGTCGGTAATTAAACCAACTTGGAACATTCAAAACGACAAATTGTTATTTAACTTATCAAGTTTAAATAGAATAAACACAGAATCACAGATAAAAAATAGCAGCGGAATAAATTTTTATACATATCAGAGTTTTACATAATTTTTGTACACGGAAGATTCATAAATAAATACATAAATTTTAAAATAAATAAAAGTTTTGCATTTCAATCGAGCCGTGTGCTCTCATACGCATCTTCACGTTTCTCTCCAATTTGCGAGCTAAAATCTTTTAATCTGGAACATTTAGGATCTGACCCGAGCGTTCCATGCAAAAACATAACATACTCAAGTCAGGATTAATCATAGTTCAAGTAAATTAACATCAAATAAATACTGAAATATAATGGTTAATCCTAACAAAATTTGAAGTTATTTGACATGTTTTCAAGCCATATGATTTTCAGTCGACTAAGGCGCATGCATTTCTTAGCATTGAAATTTATTACAGTTTTAAATTGTTCCATATACGAGTGATTAGCGAATGTTACAAATAATTCATATCATAATTCGATCACAAAATAAGGAATCAAAATAAAGTATACATGTTCTACTTGCATTGGTATCACAAGAAAAAAAAATTATTTTAATAGTTCTAAAGTAACCCATAAGATACTCGGGTTATAATTTGTGAATTGCAGGCATATACTGACAAATATATTCTCCAGTTAACGTATAAGTCATTATATATTAGTTCAAATACATTCAGTTCAACATTTACGTATTAGCCAACATATACAATCCAACATATATCTGAACTTGAAGCATATATAGTTATAACTCTATTTTGTAGTTTGTTTCATGCTACTTTTTTTCTTGAAGTGAATTTAGTAAATGATTACCTACCCGAGGAGTAGTGACTATATAGTGAGGCGTTCACCTATTATGGTAATATAATCTTCATGCCACTAATTGCAATGCTTTAACGGCCCATTACCTTGCTTTAGTATTAACCCAAAAACAATTAAAGAATGTTTTAAATTTTATACATCATAAACATTTGTAAACACTATAAAAAAATGTCAAAGCTGTATTGTCTCTCAGTTAGTATTTGTAAGAACCCGTAACTTCCCCGGTAAGGAAAGAGCGGATACTTTGACAACAACACACAAAAGAACGCAGACGGAAGAACATTTCATTGCTTATTACAACAATTCCATCAGAATACAAGAATATACAGAGTATAAATAAATATTACACAACAGAAAATTATCAGAGATTACAATACATTACATAGCATCGGAAAATAATACAATACTCAACTAGAAGTAATACACGGATACAGAGCTTTCCGAGTATCGTTCCAGCTGTAAATCTGGATCCTGTGAATATAAATCTGCAAAACCACAACTACTAGCTGCCCGTGTCAAAATAAGGGCACCCAGAGTTTAGGTTAAAACAATAAACTCCAGGTCAGTCATGTGACTGGTGTGAGAACTAAAACAGTTATTAATCTTTATTTTAAAGTTAGGTAAATCAAGGGACCACGCTGTATAACACAGAACGAGTTTCCTCCCAAGAACACCAGTGCATAAAGTAACAGCGCAATGCTAAATAAAGAAAAATGAAGCTATTATAAGACCCAGGTCCCATCACACAATGCAACGCAAGCCGGAGGATAGGGTTTTTTACCTTATAATAGCCAAAGAATGCTTGATACGTTTAAAACAGGTTATTTTGATAGTACTATAAGTGTATAGTGTCAAAAACAATTTCAATCATAAGTATCAATCATAGGCGGCATGAATGCCCCATACCACTAAGTCTCCATATATAGATTTACAACTAAAACCGCAAAGTGTCGTATTGGAAATTGGATTTCCATCTATGAACCGAGGCAAGGGATCGTCCTTACCGGCTTCGAGACTATCTAGCCCGAGCCTCAGGGTCAGAGCGCATCGACCCTTGGAGCGACAGGGCCGGTCCACCGATGTGGATTAAACTTAAATCCTGAACACTGCGTTTCCCCGCCCTTTGGGGCGTAAATGAGCCAACGAATGACTCCATCGGCTTCACATAGTCACCGATATATCCGAGGCGCCTCGCAACAACAACAACCACATAAGTCAAACTCTTCAGGGCTTGTAAAACCACTTACGCCACTTCTAACTAGAAAGAAACGCATGTCCTCCCTGAGGTCCTCTCCCATTTCTGGTTCACAACCGGGGTGTGAGGCTCGCGAATCCACGCTACACAAAGCTATGCCACACAGGCCGTGCTTTGATCATCAACCACAAGACTTTGCTTTTCAACAGAAGCCTTGATCATTTGCCACTTAGGCATGCCACACAGGCAATTCACTCCATGCGTTTGATATCTATCAATATATAACCTCTGAGCTCGTGCGTCTCAGAGAAGGGCGTTAAGCCAGAGAATAAATTCTCCGCCGCCAAACAGATATATATTTAATAGAAATCAAGAACACAGAATAAAATCCAATGTCAGACACACAGTCCATTTACAAGTTCGTTATGGGTCTGAACGAAATCGGAGGCACCTATTACCCCGCATATCCATCGATCTCCATGTACGTCTGGACGATCACTAACTAATTCCCTCCTCTTGGGTGTACGGCCCAATCAAGATCATCAGTAATCACCCGAACGACGTGAAGACCTCCGGTCTTCAACCACCATCTTCATCTTCGACTCATCGTCGAATAAGTTATTCAGAATGGGATAAACCCGGTCTTTCTGAATAACTCGCGTATATAATAAACAAGTGTTACACAAACACAACATACGCCTCATTCCAATTCATCAGTCGCTAACCGTAAATCAGTAAGAGAACAATTCCCCAAATATTAACCCCGAAGGCCGAAATCAACATCAGATCAATACACAGGAAACCATTCTTCTTAACTAACCTACATTTAGTTTCTAAATTTCACATTCTTAGGGAAAGGTTCCCATTAATTTTATCAAAGATAAATTCTTTAAATTTATTCTTTAATCTCCCTTTGAATATCAAATCAAACTAGTCGGGATTAGCGAACCACACCGAAGTAATCATTTATTTTATTTCCCAATCCCAACCTATTCATCCCATGAAGTAAAACCGGTAATACTTCATATCTAACACCACGGTGTTATCGGTAAATTCAATTACCATTTCACGTTCAAATCTAATTAAAGATTTAACTATCGCCTGGAGCAAAACTGGTGATACTCCATTCTCGATCTTTTCAATCTAATTAAAGATTCATTAAAACTCCACTTAGTTTTAATCTTTATCTGGGTTAAAGAATCAGTGTCATTTAAAACACGGTCCATGATAAACCCCAAAATCACATCACATTTCAATCAGCCCCTAGCCATAAATTAGCAGGTGAGAAATTCCCTAAGTATTAACCCCGAAGGCCGAAACCAACATCAGATCAATACCCAAGAAACCATTTAACATAACTAATCTCCAGTTAGTTTCTGATTTTCTTAACTCCGTTGGGTCTAAGAACAGTATTATTGAAGATACCGTTCACGACAACCCAAAATCACATTCCATTAATTATTGAGTTAAAGAACAAGTGTTATTTAAAACACCGTTCATGGTAAACCCAAAAATCAATTCAAATTCAATCCCAATTAAATACCATTTAGTTGGTACACTTCATTAAATCTAAATAAAAAGATTTAATCATTTTCTCAACTGGGTTTAAGAACAGTTTTAATGAAGACACCATTCACGACAAACCCAAATCCCATTTGATATTAAATACAAGGCTCTGAATAGAAAATATACCGTCTTATATTCAATATCAAATTCTACGATCAACAAATATCGTATTGGAAATAACGATATTAATATATCTTTCAAATTCCCATAACAATATCTGTATCATCACGAAATCCAACATCGAAATGTTCCGAAGATGATTTCGATTCAAATCCATTCCAATTCAATTACTGGAAATTCTGGTTAATTTCAAAACCATTTCAATCCAATTTATTTATTTAAAAATAAATAGAATTATAATTCTAGCTCAAAACTAGTTCATTTCGATAAAAATCTATTTTTATCTTTTCAAATATGGAATTTTTCATCCCAATTCTTCACAAATCATTTCTTATGATTTTACACAAATTATTACTATTTTTAATAATTTTATCAAGGCCCGTACAATCGATTTCCATCAATGGCCATCGAACTGCACTTACAGCGACCTTCTCCAAATTTGATTTGGACATGATTCCAAATACAACCATTAGATTTCAAATTTCCAATATTCGTTAGAAAGCTCTTTTCGATACGAACCCAACGGTTCTGGTTTTAGGAGAATCCGACGGTCGGATCTCCCGTAATATCCATTCGAAGTCAATGGTCGAAATTCGCGAACTGCCACGGCACGGCGCGTTCTATTCAGGCCATTATATATAATATATATATATATATTAAATATATTTCGTCGATTTACTTTCAAAACGTATTTTATAAATCGTTTTAAATTCGTTTTCAAAACTATTTCAACTTCTATTTCAAATTCAAATCAAAATTGAAACTTTCCAATATAAAATTGTTTTAAATTCATTTCAAATTGATTTCAATTCAATTTCAATTCGATTTAAATTCGATTCAATTCAATTTCAATTCGATTTGAATTCCTATTCAATTCAATTTCAATTCGATTTGAATTCGTTTTCTATTCAATTATAATTCGATTTAAATTCGATTCAGTTCAATTTCAATTCGATTTGAATTCCTATTCACTTCAATTTCAATTCGATTTGAATTCGTTTTCTATTCAATTTTAATTCGATTTGAATTCCTATTCAATTCAATTTCAATTCGATTTGAATTCCTATTCAATTCAATTTCAATTCGATTTGAATTCGTTTTCTATCCAATATTAATTCGATTCGAATTCATTTTATTTTCAATTCAATTCGAATTCTAATTCGTTCCAATTCAATTTCAATTCGTTTTTCATTTCTAGATATTCGATTTTGAAATCACTTTTCAATATTCATTATAAAAACGAATACAATCGATATAAAAATCGTTTGCGTCAAAATAGCGCATATCTAATCAACACGACTTTATATATTTCTATTTCGAATATTCTATTCAAATATTTCTCCTCAAATATTTTATTCAAGTATTTCTCTTCAAATATTTTATTTCAAAACTGGAATGAGGCCCAATCAATTACCATAGATTTTATTTCTATGGATTTCCATACAACGCAGGTATATATCAACAATGACAAATAATCAACCATCATCCAAAGTGCATTCTACACTATATAAGCATCAAATATAAATATTTAATGCTCATAACAGTATGTCCATCAGTCGATCGACATACAACTAATTATTGGGATTAGTGTATGTCATATATCATCCCAATACCCGTGTGAGGTTTCAAACAATCAAACACAGATTTTATTCGTGCAGTTGGGCGATGTGTAAAATTTATCGTCCCAATCAATATCAGTCAAATGTGTGTATATAAACAAATCGTCCGATTTGTTTATATTTATTTCATTTTAAATACACGTTAAAATTCTATTTTCAACTATAAAATATTTTTAACTATATAAATAATTTATTTCATTTCACATCATATCAAACAATCAACTACACATCAAAATCAAACAAACAAGCATACAAGCCATCTATGGTCTGTGGACGACGGGTGTCGGGTGCTACTAAACACCGTCTGCATCATAGTATATATTTTAACTAGAAATTTAAATTAAAAGTGAGAAGTTCTCACCGACTAGCTAATCCAAACGCCACGACTCTTCATATGTAGGAAATCTTCGTCATGCTCGCCTTTTGTCAATTTCATTGTCCGTAGCCACTACATATATAAAAATCACATTTTTATATTGTTGCCATGTATATAAAAATCACATTTTCACAACGCTACTATGTAGATAAAAATTCTATTTTTACAACGATGTTCATATAATAAAGATTATATTTTTATCACGCTACTCTCTATATAAAAATTATATTTTATATCGCTCTTCTTCCAATAAAGATTATATTTTTATAACGCTCCTTGCTATATAAAAATTATATTTTTATATCTACTTTTAATATAAAGATCGAATTTTTACATCATCGCTATAAAAATCTCATTTTTATTTCAACATATATATAATAAAAAATCAGATTTTTACTTCGCTACATATATAAAAATCAAATTTTTATGATCTATATAATATAGAAATCGTATTTTTTAATATCCCCTTCTTTGTAAAAATCACATTTTTAATTTCAAAAAAATCTCGTCTTTATATTTTCAAAAATCTTGAAAATAAAACAATGCTAATTCATCTTTAAAAATCATGCTAATTCGTTTTTAACTATCATTGCTATTTCATCTTTAACTATCATTGCTATTTCATCTTTAACTACCATTGCTATTTCATTTTTAACTATCATTGCTATTTCATCCTTTTTATTTTAAAATGATGTTTTTTTTTCAAAAATAATGTATATTTAATTTTAAAACAATGGTATTCTTATTTTTAAAGCTATCGTATTTATATATATTAACCACTGTCTAAGTTAAATGAAATAAATAGATTAATAAAAACTATACCTTTTGCTGTAAAAACGTTCTGTCCCTTCACGCATCAGCTCATCCCCTATGGCTTCCTTGCGCCATCACCAGAGGCGATAGGAGCGGGATCGAAGACCACCCCGAGGGGCGCTGGAGTCTCAGGGGAGGGGGACGACTGACAGTGTTGGCGGTGGGAGCGATGGGGTGCAGATTTGTTCGATTTAGGGAGGGTGGTTTAATCGGAGGAAAGGGAAGAAGGAGAGGGACGTCGGAGGTGGAGGGCTCCTCGCCGGAGGCGGCGCTGGTAGGGGCCCCGCGTCGGAGGCCAGGCGGCGGCTTCCACGTTCATCGATCTTTTTTTTTGAATGGTGTGTTGACCGCTTTGATGTGAGGGGGAGGGTTTTAAATAAAATATATAATAATTTAATATTATATTTTCTCTCATTTGATTTCTAAAAGGTACGTTTTTATTTCGAACTCCAACCGAGACCCGACGATTGTCGCCCCTAGCTAATTACCCCCATTCCGAACACAATGGGATATGTTTCGTTAGCCAATTCGATAGTTAGGATCAGTTTTAGTTTAAATTAAAATTTAAATCAATATAAATTGAATTTGAACTCACATTTCAATTTACGGGGGCTACGTACTAACTCTAAAAATTCCAGAAAAATATTTTCTAGCTTCGTATTGACGATACGGTCCTAACAAAACTAATTTCGTCAAATTCTGAGACCATTTGAAAAATGGTCATTTTCCAGTCGATTAAAATCAACTTAAACTGGTAAAACGCGTTTTCCTTTGCCACACTCACATATTGATTCGAAAAATTATGAATTTTGAAACCTAGCAATAACTTGACATTACGGATCCAACAAAAGTGGTTTCGTCGAAAACCGAGGTCGTTTGCAAAACTTCCATTTTTAAGGGTCAGAATTCCATAGCGATTATTCTGAATTTTCAACTGGACGTATCTTTTTATCCCCGTTATGAAATTTCAATTTTTTGGATTCGTTGGAAAGATATCCACAAATAGATTCCAAAATTTTTGGATTCACTAAAATCCGGTTTATTTTGCACCCGGTACATTCATTTGAATTTTGAAATCGAATTATCGAATTACCGCACCATTTTCAATTCCTTTTATAATTATTAATAATTATTTATATTCTATCATAGAGCTATATAAATATATACGTTTTAATTCTATTCAAAATAAATTTTTCGTCGATATTATTTAAAATATTTCATTTAAAATAATCAAAATTCGCTAAAATTGCCCAAAATAAAATTTTTAAATTGGCTCGGATTTCCGGGTTGTTACAGTATTAATAAAAAGATAGTTTACAAGCGTTGACATACATAAGTTCAGGAAGCTTCCAATGGGAACTTATGAAAAATGAAGGCTAAAAATACAGTAGAAAATTTAAATTCTAAATTTAATCCAGCTTCCCATGTTTCATTAAACAATTCTTTCAGGAAAATATAAAAATTAAACATTTCAACATTTTATAAATTGACTTGTAGAAGTGAACAGACAAGACTAACAAAAATACATGATAGCGTGTGAACTTGGAATATGACCCAAAGAATCAAGCAACCATTCAGATATATACACACTAATCCAAACATATCAAAAGATTTTCCAAACCGTAAGAAACCATTTTATACTAAACACCTAATTCTAAACAGTAAGAAACTAAACCAAACACCAAAATTTAAATAGTTAAAATACTTAAACAAAATAAATCGTGAGGCGAAACACACAATATATAGAGGTTGATTCATGAATGGGAATGCAGCAGCTTTGATTTGCTGGTGCGATCTTGGTGGTGGTGGACAACTACAAGCTTGGGTTTCTAGTGTTTTTCAATGGTGGAGAATGTAGGTGGTGAATGATTTGAGAGGCTCGCTTGTATTAAGGAGAACGACGCAGCAACAATCTTTTTTTTTTTCTATCTCCTATGTTTTTTAGAAGAGGGGAGGCAATAGATTAGGATTTTAGGAAGAAGATGCCGACTTACTGAGAGAAATGGAGATTTACAAAGGAGATGAAGATTTGCAGAGACAGAGATCTAGGTTTGGGAGAGAGAAGAGAGATTATAATTTATGTTTAGAAAGAGGAACAACGGGAATATGTGGTTCCTTTTTTTGAATAAAACGAATGGATGAGAGGAACGCGAGAAAGAGAAAGATTTTAAGAGCGTAGGAACGTGAACAAAATGACTGTTGGGTACGTGATTTAAGGTAGGTAGCAAAATAAGTGGAAAAAAATAAAGAAGGGAAGACTGCAGGCCATATTTTGAAATTAGATGAATGAAAATAAGATAAAGAAATTAATATGTGATTAATGATGAAATAGAGTGGAGAGAAAATAGTCATAAATTTTTCTAAGATGTCTCTTCTAATTAGATTACGTTACACAGATATTAAATTAACTGAGTAGGCATGACATGTAAATCTAATTTAGTATTTATTTTCCTCATTTAAAAAAAGTTTACAGATAAAATGGTTAACGTTATACATATGTTATTTAACAGTTTTGCGAGTTTTTTTATGGAGATTTTTTTTGTTTTAGGAAAAATAATAATGTGAAATAAAAGGAAAAAGGAAAAACAAGGAGATGGGAACAAATTTTAGGAATGACAATAAGTACATGACATAAGATGCATAAATAGAATGAAGGGAAAGAAATTAATACAATGAAAGGAAGTAAATTAATATAATGAAGGAAAGAAATGAATGCGTTATTCGCACTGCAATTTAAAAAATATATTATGGAATTTGTAATTTAACAATTGACCTAATTTATTTAAATTAAACTAAACACACGCAATTCAAAAACTAATTCGAAGTTAAAGCTTTTAAGTCTCATGTCAAAAACATTTCTATATCGTTTACAACTATTATTCAATGACCATAAAATATTATTTTAGAATTTTGAATTTATTATCCTTGTAAAATTATACTTATGTTTAAAAATAAAATTATATACTTTATTATTATAAATGTTAACATTAATTATCATTAACTGCGATAGTTAAAACATACATTATATACCTTTAACACTCGGTGTCTTACAATTCTTCCTACATAAAATTAATTTGGAAACATTCACAAATTTATTTTCAATTATCGCATTAATGCCTATATTGAACCTTAAAAATAAAATCAAGGGTTCAACTGCTAATTTTTTTTTCAACAATAGTTCAAAGTTAGCTCATCCAAATGTATAAACATAAGCATAAACAATTTTATAATTTCCATTATTATCAATCATAATTTAACAAATTATAAATTGTTGTTTATCACAAATAAAATTTTAAATTGTTGATTAATAAAATCATAAATTTTATTTAAAAACCATTCCAAATTCAAACATTAAATTAAATTTAAAATTTTAAATGGCCATAATTTTAAGGAAAGTTACACGAATGTCGTTTTATTAACAATCGAACGAAATGCTTTATTTTTGATGATTTTTGGGGTAGACTGAATAAATGGTTGAAATTCATCTTTAATTTCACCAATTTGAATTTCAAATTTATCATTGAGATTTTTTTAAAAATATCGATTTTAAAATCCAAATGATGATTCAAATCTACTCTTTCACAATTCAACTCTTCTTTAAAAAGTCAAAGAAAATCGTTTTCATTAAATTCATCTTCCTATGAATTATTAACAACTTCATTACTTATATCATTTTCAAAGTCTAAAGTTGTTATTTTCAAATTTTCAGGAAAAAGAAGATCGAATTTTAAATTATGTTCCACCATCTCAAAAGAATTGAAATCCAAATCAACCACCATATTATTAACAACTTCGTTAAGATCGTTATTTTCAATTTCGAAAGTCATTATTTGTAAATCATCGATTATGGTAAAAGATGGTTTATTATTTAAATCGTCAAACGATTTGATTTTGTTTCTCACGAAAATTTAAGTATGTTTCATACAATAAATCCGTGTAAGTTTGCTCATCAAAATTAAATTCATGATTATTTATATGAGAATTCTCAACTTGAAATTGTTGAGAACAATATTTTCATTTGCACCACAATTAAAATTATTCCCATTGCCACAATCATTTAAAAATTGATTCACATTTCCATTTTGAATTTGAAATTCATTTTGGTGTTCGAAATTGAATTGGCAAGGGTTATAACCAAAATCATTTGAATTTTGATTATTTTGAAAACTTTGACTTGAATTGTTGCACATGATGAATTACACCATTTATTTATCCTTTGACTTGTTTCAAGTAAAGACCGAATAATTGTTTCAAGACTTGAGGGTTGATCGTCATTTTGAAAATTTGGTGGTGTAAAATTAAGATTATTTTGAAGATTTTGAAAAGTTATTGGTGTAAAATCCAAATTGTTTGTACAATAGTTATTATTAAAATACCCGTATGAATTTCGTGTAAAATTATATGGATTATATTGATTTTCAGAATTATCGTAAAATCCGTAGGAATAAGGAAATTAGGACATTTTCAAGAAAGCATTTTTTTTGAAATTTTTTTTAAGAGAAAAGAAATATTCACAAAAGAAAATTGTTTTTTTTTTAGATTTTGGATTTTTGTATTTTTATTTTTATATATGCATGAACTTAATGCAACTATATAAATGCAAATTACTTATTTACAATTTTTCTAAAAATTATATAATGACGGTTAGATTAATTTCAACAAAAAAATTTCTCAGTTAGTTATCGGTGCACCAGGAATCACCCTAACAATGCGGCTGAAGGTTTAAGTACCTTCAGAGGAACAACTGGTATAATATTTATGAATCACCGTACTATTTATAAACAGTTATTACTCTGCCATAGCCTAGACGCCGAGAAATAGATCGTTGGAAAGAAACCAATTTGTCATTATATAATAACGTACTTAAAAAAAAAAATTAAGACGAATGCAAAATAGAAATTAAACGTGAATTACCAATGCAACTATGAATGAATTTTTATTTTGTTTTTGGATTTTTTGTGTGAATGCAAATGTAAGCAAACAACAATGCAAGGAAAATGAAAACAAGGTTAGAACACAATACCAGAACGTGTAGATTTTATTAGCACTTTTTTTAAGCATGGCAAAGCGGTTTAAGCAAGCAAAGCAAAGTGGTTCCCTTCCTTGTGCAACCTAAAAAGTGTAGACAATATATATATATATATATATATATATATATGTATATGTATAATTGAAAGGAAAGATTTTTTTTATATTTCTTTTAAACAAAAGAAACTAACAATAAAATAAAAAAGTAAAGAGTTAGAATGCAAACTGAAATGAAAAGGAAGAAAGAAAGCATAAATGCAAGCCCAACAGTAGCCAAAATAATTAAAAAGAAATTGATTTTTTCCTTTTTTTCTTTTTGCAGAAAAAAAAAACTTAAAACAAGAAACGCAAATGAGAAGGGAAAAGAAGAAAGAAAAAAAATTAAAATAAAATAAAATTCAGCCCAGCCCAAAAACTAAAACTAGCCCAAGCCCATTCCCTTAAAACATTACAGTCCAACGCATGTTGGCAAATTCTATTCAAACACCATAAATTGCTTTACTTACACTATGAGATTTTAAATAAAATTTCGGATCAAAATGACCTTATTAAAAAAGAATCAATATTAAAGAATGAAAATATACACAATTCTCCCTTGTTTGCAATATGTATACTCAATATAATTTCTCTTATAACGTTAGTAAATTATAAATTAATTTATATCACTTGTTAAATTAAATTTATATTTCTTTTGAGGATTAAAACATATTCATATCGTTATAAGCAACATTTATATACAGTCAATTTTAACAGTTTTCACTTTAATTAAATATAAAAATTAAATTTAAAGCTAACAAGTAAAATTTGTTATACAGAGTACTAAAAATTCTTTAATCTTTCATTCAAATCTAATCATATTTAAATTTAACACCAAAATTTAACTAGATTAACTTTCTAATATTTAAAAAAAATGAGTTTAAAATTCCATCATCTAAAATTAAAAGTGATTTAAAAATAAAAACAATCAAATAATTTAAAATACTATTGTTTAAAATTAAAGTTTTCTAATTTTAGGTAAATATATTGCAATGAATTAGTGATTTTACGTAATTTAGTTTTAAGGTTAAAGAGAAAAGGTGATGAAAATATAAAAGGGTAATTTTGTGAAATACATGGTGTATAAAAAGAAATTTTTGGTGTATGTCATTTTATTTCATTTTACGGTGTGTGTTAAGAAATTATAGTGTATGAATAGAATTAGCCTTTCTATTTTTTGAAACTTACGGAGCAATTCAGAAAAAGTCTTAAAATCAAAAATCGTCAAAAATCAAAATTCAATTCTGAAAATTAAAGCCAAATCTCGCTTCTCGAATTCATGTTGGTGCGTGGATTCGAAGTTGCTGAGGGTTGAAGGCGATGTGATTTGCCGAGCTCGAATTGGAAGATCGGATTGGAATCGGTCTAAGGTGAGATGGTTTGCTGAGGGGATGGAGTTCGTGAAGCTGTTATTTGGACGCTAATTTGTTGAAAGCTAAGTGCTGGCTTGCGAGGCTGTTTTATTTGTGGGGGTATTTTGAAGAGCTCGTTTTGACGATGAACAGGAGTTGAAGGAGCTGCAACGAGACTTGGATGGAGGTAGTTGTGATGGTACGGTCGGACTGTTTAGTTTTGTGGCGATGTTGTTCTGTGAAGTTGATGCTGGCTTTTGTGTTTGTGCAGTTGGTCGGTCCTGGGTATGTTGACAGTGGATATGTTTTGGGTGTTGACAGTGAAGGAGTGTGGAGTTGGATTGGCACTTGTGAAGGTGTGGAGTTTGATAGTGGTTGTTGTATAGAAATTGGCATGTGGATGTTAGTCAATTATGGCGTGAATTGAGTGGCAGATTGGAAGGCATGGTTTGTGATGGAAGTTGGGAGGGATGATGGTTGTTGCTTTGGATATGACTGGGGATGGTGAACGATGATGGTAAATGTAGGTCATTGTGTGGTGATAGTCTGTTCGGCCAGAACTGGCAACTATGCAGTATGGTTGTTTGATTCTAGTGAGCTGTTTTGAGCTTGAGTTTGGTTGAGTGAATGCTTGACGTAGTAGTGTTGTAAGTTGAGATGATGGTCGATTTATGTGAACTGTATTTGATGGTTGGTGATATGTGAAGTTGGTGTTGAGCAGTTTGGTTAGAAGTGGACTTGTGTGTGGCTGGTATTGAATGATGCAATGTAGACGGTAATGAGGGTCTGTATTGCTATTTCAAGGGGTGTTTGAACTGGTTGAACTGTGTGAGATGGTTGTGAAGTTTCAAGGCATGTTCATGGAGAGTTTGTGCTTGTGGCAATTTAATGGAAGCTGTGTGGTTGTAGGGTGGTCATTTGGCTGCCGGAGTTGTCGGAGGGTTGCAGGTGCAGTAAGGTTGAAGTGGTGTAATAGTTGAACTGAGTTGTAAAAGACAAAGGGTTAAATATGCAAGTAGATGTAAAAAAACTGTTGTAAAACATGGATGTAATGCAAATCTATATACAATTGTAATTTAAAATTGAGTCAAATCTTTTTTCTTAATATGATATGAAATTGTGCAACAAAGACAGAAACAAGATCAATTTGTGTGTCTTTTTTTCTTAGAATAAGAAAACAGCAGGAACAATAAAAAACAGAACATCACAATGCAAATGAGAACTGTGAAAATGCTGAAACATAATGCACATGCTACATTTATTGTTTTTTTAAGAACAAGTTAGAACAGTAGAAACAAAGGAAATATGCAGTTTTTTTAATATAATAAATAATGATAAACTCATGGAGAGATACAGGGAGCAGAAGAAAGATCTCCACATGATTTTTATTGACTTGGAGAAAGCTTATGACAGAGTGCCGAGGAGGGTTATGTGGTGGGCGCTAGAAAGGAAGAGAGTGTCATCAAAGTATATTACCCTTATCAAGGATATGTATAAGGGGGGTGTGACTAGTGTCAGTGCATGCTATGGTGATACCAGAGACTTTCCAATTAACATAGGGTTACATCAAGGTTCGGCTTTAAGCCCCTATATTTTTGCATTAGTGATGGATGGAATCACAAAAGATATACAAAGGGAGATTCCATGGTGTATGCTCTTTGCCGATGATGTTGTGCTGATTGATGAGAGTAGAATAGGAGTTAATCGACAACTGAAGTTGTGGAGGGAGACCTTGAAATCAAAGGGTTTCAGACTTAGCAAAACTAAAACAGAGTATATGAAGTGTGAGTTTGGCGGTGTCAGCTCAGATGAAGGAAAGGTCAACCTATTCGGTAGAGTAGTACCCAAGAAGGAATCGTTTCGATACTTAGGATATATATTGCAGTTTGATGGAGAGATTGAAAAGGATGTTAGTTTTAGAATTCAAGCAGGATGGGTGAAACGGTGACTAGCATCTGGCATTCTCTGTGATAGGAAGATTCCTCAGAAGCATAAAGGTAATTCTATAGGACAGCAATCAGGCCTGCAATGTTATATGGTGCAGAATGTTGGCATACTAAGAGGCAACACGCTCAGAAAATAAGTGTAGCAGAGATGCGGATGCTGCCCTGCAGCCGAGTTGCGAATGGCAGAAGAAGAACCAATTTGATTAGTAGCATTTGGAAGGATGAGGAGGAAATTTGTGATCAACAAAAGTTAAGTGATGCTTTTACTGAATTTTATAAAGGAATTTTTGGAGACAGGATTGATCATCGAATCTTGATTGACTGGAAAAAACTTTATCCCTTTGAATCAAACTTAATAGAGATGGATTGCACCTTTTCAGAAGAAGAAATTGGTACAGCCCTTAATGAGATGCCTGGAGACAAAGCATCTGGGCCAGATGGCTTTCCCAATTTCTTCATTAAGAAATATTGGAATATGGTGAAAAGAGATATTATTTGGCTATTCAATGAATTTTATGATGGTACACTTAAATGGGAGAAGTTAAGTTATGCTAATGTGGTTTAAATACTGAAGAAAGAAGGAAATGTATCGGCATCCGACTTTAGACCCATCAGTCTATTAAATAGTACTTTCAAACTGATCACCAAAGTACTAGCGAATAGATTGAAAAAGAAAATGGATGAGTTAATTGATAAATCTCAAATGGCTTTCATACAAGGAAGATTTATTTTGGATAGGGCTGTGTTAGTTCAGGAAGTCATTTCGCATAGTGACCGTTTTGATCCTCCTTGTCCCATTATCAAGCTTGACTTTGCAAAGGCGTTTGACACAGTTGACTGGCGGTTCATGATTGATGTTTTGAAAACAATAGGATTCCCCAAACAGTGGATTAGGTGGATTGACATGATTTTTTGGCAAGGCCAACGGGGTTGAGTGGACCCCTACCACTTTATTAATGCACGAGGGAAATTAAAAATAAATACAACACACATAAGAGAACATAGAAACATGGTGCACTAGCACAAGAAGAACAACACAAAAAACACAAGAAGACACATTCAAAGAAGTGTATGATGAATTCCAGGGTCAAAGGTGAAGTTCAGCATGTTAAAACCATTCCTCACATCAACTCTAATACTTGCTTGCAGCTGAACACTACTTTTAGCATCAGTTGGATTGAATACTCGACTATTTCTCTCTTTCCATATTGTATGCACATATTTCTTAAGAATGTAACAGAGAATATGCCCTGCACTTCTTTTAGCACTAGTCGTCTTATCAAATGAATGACACTCCATTTCACTTGCCTGAACATCCCTCCTCATTAAAGTTTCAGTTTCCAATTCATCCCACAACTGAAATGTTGTATTGCACTCAAAGAAAAGATGTTTCAGGCTTACAGAGTCAGAGTCGGATCCGCACATAACGCAAATTGGATCAATAAGCATACCTCTGTTACAAAGCTTGTCTTTAGTCAATTGAGCTTTGTTCAAGGCTTTCCATAGAAACATATTCTCTCTTGCACAATTATCTATCTTCCAAATCCTCTTTTGCCACCTACATTTAGTCATTGCTTCATACCTAGTTAAGCAGCAGTACATGTCTCTTATTTGAAACTGCTTTTTCTTATTGGTCCATTGCGTCGTACTAGCGTTAGCACATGCAAGCTGCACTGCGCGAGCATCCTACCATAAGCAGTTCACCGCGCTCACCACGCTAGCAGGCAACTCAATAACACCATTATTGATTATTGCCCAACTTTAGCATTCATGGAAATCCCGGAGGCTATTATTTCCAAGTGTATTAGCTGTTGGCAAAGAATGAGCCCGTTCCTTGACCACAGATCATGCCACAAATTCATGTCAGAATGAGGTGTATATTGAAACTAAAATGCGACAGAAGCGTGTCCCTGAATCTGAAAATACTCCGCCACGTCCAGCTCAATTTCTGCGGAGGTTGCATAATCCAGAAATTGTTGTTCTTTACTACTTTCCGTCTAGACCATTGTACCCAAATACTGTTGCAGTTATTGAGGAAACTGTCAATATGTTTAACAAATGCCACCGAATTCAATTTAACTACATCTACTATCCCTAACCCACCATAACAGATCGGTCTTTCAACAATTTTAAATGTCACTAACGCTTGGTATTTCCATCGAGTTTACCTTTCCAAAGGAACCGCATAAAGGCCGTTTGAACCATTTTAACAAGTTTGGTCGGAAGAATAAAAGTCTGAGCCAATATACTTGCATGGAGAAGACAACAACCTTAATCAAAGTAAGTGGTCTCGCCTGACTTAGGAGCCTCGATGTGTATAGCGACAATCTAGCAGTGATTTTGGTGTATAAAGGAAGACACTGAGTAGTGGTTATTTTAGCTGTTGATAAAGGAAGGCCTATGTAGTTTGTAGTATCATTATTACATGTCAATCTAGTCCTCTCTGTGATCTCACTGATTTGCATGTTAGAGAGTCCAGCAATCTTCATTTCAGACTTGAGGAGATTCACTTTGAGACCGGTCATCTTGTAGAAGGATTCAAGGGTTTCAAAGATGGAGTTAACCATTCTATGGTCTGGATAGCAAAATATTATTAAATCGTCCCCAAACATAAGAGAGGAGATCCATGGCTCATCACAGCGAGGATGCAATCTGAAAGTGCCCTTGTCAATTTGTTCGTTCAACATATGCGTGAGCATCTCCATTATCAAAATAAATATATATGACGACAATGGATCCCCGGCTGTATCCCTTGTTTTCCTGCAAAGATCCCGATCAGAGAGCCATTGATTATAATAGAGTAGTTCGAAGTTGAGATGCACGAGTAAATCCATCTAATAAAGTGCGGCGGGAAGTTCACGAAACCCATAACTTTGACAATCGAATCCCACAGAAGCATGTCAAATGCTTTTATAATGTCTAGCTTGAACATAGCACAGCGGCTAATATTGCTATTGGAACATCCATTGAGAAGTTCGTGTGGGAGCAGCACATTGTCGAGAATGCTTCTTCCAGGAAGGAAAGCAGCTTGGTTTAAAGTAATTAAGGAGGGTAGTGCAATTTTCAATCTCGTAGCTCTGATTTTAGCTAGGCACTTATAGATGGTGTTGCAGCAAGAGATAAGTCTGAAGTTTGAAATTGTTGTCGCATTCTTTTTCTTGGGTATATGCGCAATTTTGGTACAATTATAGGAGAGTTTCATATACGCTATTTCGAAAAAATGTCTCACTGCATTGCTAACCACCGCATTGATTTAGCTCCAACACTTCTGGTAAAAGAATGCATTAAAACTGTCAGGTCCGCACGAAGAGTTGCTGTTCAGCAAGAATATAGCAGCTTTGATTTCATCATTAGTCACTTCTTCACACATTTTGAGATACTCTACACTAGTTAGCTTGGGTAAAATGTACGGATCAATTAAGTCAATTTCAGGAGAAAAACCGATAGTGTTACCAAGAATTGCCGTGAAGTGATTAAGGAAAGCATCCCTCAACCTGTTTGTTCGCTGTATAACCGTTGTCGTCAACAATGGTAATCAAGTTCTCTCTACACTGCTTGTCTTTTAATGATGCATGGAAGAAGGCACTGTTATAGTCGTTGTCCACTTTCCACTTAAGCCTTGCTTTCTGCTTTATCATAGCGTCCTCAATACAAAGCGCTTCACGGTACTGTTTTACTGCAAGTGTTTCAAGATTTGAGTGCATTATGTTGTATGGATCATTCATCATAGTGACTTGAATTTCTTCTAGCTTTGTTCTCAAGAATTTTGATTGTTTGTTGCCATTGCCAAATCTTTTACTTGCCTATTCCTTCAGAACTCCTTTAACCTCCTTCATTTTAACCTACAAAATAAACATCGGGTTGCCAAAGGTAACCCTCCCCCATGTTCCTACACAATGTCTAGGAAGTCAGGTTCATTGAACCAGTTATTAAAAAAAATAAAAGTAGAGGGTTTACGCATGGCGAGCCCACTGAGGTGAAGGAAAAGAGGGGAGTGGTCTGATAATAAGGGAGGCGGTTGGCTGTAAGTCATAGCTGGCCAAAAATTGAGGGATTGCGGGTTACAGAAAGCATGGTCGATTAGCGAGAAGGTCCGAGGTCTAAGTTTCTTTTGTTATTCCAAGAAAAACATACACTGGTTCTGTTGATGCTGATCAGGTTACCTTTTTTATTGCCGTTTTGAGAGGATGAATTTCCGACAAAGAAAGCGGGTTGCCTCCAATGCGTTGAGTGACATCATAACAGCAATTAAAGTCCCCCAAAATGATCCAAGGTTACAAAACTTGATTGAGAGAGGGGATGCTATCAAGAAAAAGTTTCCTGACATTAACAGAGTTAGCTGCATACACTACAATCAGCAAAAAGGGGGTTTGATCGTCGAGGAAGGTTGCATTGCAATGAAACATCTGGGAAGAGGATTGCAACAGGTTAAGTTGAATTTTCAGAGGGTTATACAGCAAAAGTATCCAGTCGTAAGGAGCATCAGCAAGGTTGTGTAGGGAAAGCCATGAAGGAATAATGAATTTGGAGGCTCACAAAGTAAGGTCTTTATCAGTTTTGTTTCAAGGATGGCTAATAAATGCAGTTCCTATTCAGTAATGTGAAGTTTACATTGTTCTAATTTGGTGTCGTCGTGGACACCACTTATATTCCAAACACCAAAAGTTTTCTTCATTAATTAAACCTAAGGAGGTATAGAAAGTCCCTTTCTCTTACTTCTTAGTCCGTACTCTCGGTGTACAACGGCAGAAGTGCTCTTCTTTTTACCTCGGTTAGACTGGCAAGTAATAGGAGTGAAGGAGTCAGCCGGAGGTGATTTGAACACAAGGGGAGGTGTTAAATTGGAGTATAGGTTTAAGCTAGGAGGAGGCATGACATTACCGAGGGGTGTTGACAGGTTAACTGGAGATTTAAGGTGGTGCAGTGAGTTGTTTGACGTGGGATTATGCATGGAGATTAGGTCTGGAGGTTCATATTCTTGGTTTCCATGTGCATATGTTTGCAAAGCTACATTAGCTTTTAATGTTTCTGCATCCATTTGCATAGTTCCTTGGTATTTCTTTTCCGAATTATTCACTTCCAGTGTGGCTTCTACACACAAACTGTTTTCACTTTCTTTAATGCTTTCCGCCAACCCCCCTTCTCGTACTGTATCATTAATCATATCATAAAGTCTTATAGATTCTCCCAATTCGTCTTCATTGCCTGTATCACTCACATTTAATTGACTAACCACAAAAATGGTTTCATGTTACAATGGGCACGGTTGCATTAACTCTTCTACAGTAGGTATTGCTATTTCATTTGTATCCTCTAACTGCATTTCTTCTAATTCTGCTATAAAGTGCAATTCCTTATCTTCTTCATTTGTGTTTTGAGCTATTTCTCCTTCTTCTATAACATCAAAACTGTTACTACCTTCTATCGCCTTTTCTTTCCCTTTCACGCTGGCATTACGTTCTTCAGTCACATTAACCGCGGTTCCTTTAGTTTGAGTTGTTTCCTTTGGTTTATACCTTTTATTGTTAACAATTTTTCACCTTTGATACTTGTTTCTGGCCACTATGTTTGATTTAAAGATGACTTGCTCTCTCACTTGAGTTGTTTGCCTTGAGAATTCTCGCCCCTTACTCTGTTCTGCTTCAAAGTTATTCATCTCAGATGGTACACAATTGTCACTGTTTGACCAAACGATTTACATTTAACGCAAATTGCCTATTTCCACACGTATTCTACGTATATCCTCTGCACTCCTCCCTCCGGAGTCTTAACTAAGAAGTCATTGACCAGTTTTTTGTTCGGTTTAATTTCGATTAAGCACTTCACATATTGGATTCTCTCCCTGCTTTCAGTTTTAACATCCATACATAACAAATTTCCTAGTATACAGCTAATCCAATTAATCCCAAAATTCGACGAAGAAAATATTGGAATGTTGTATAGTTTAACCCAAACCGGTACGGACTTGATGTTGCCGCGTACATTGCTAATTGAAGGGTCATATGACTTAATTATGAACAATTTATTATACATGATTATAGGGTCTTCTTGTTAAACTCTTATTTTGTCTTCTTCACACGTGAATTCAAAGAGAAATAGCACCCCATCAGATCTTACATTAATAGTACCTTTAAGTCTCCATATAGGCAATAACTTGCTGATCACGGCAGAATACGATAAGGGTTTATCTAAGAAGAATCCCACTAGAAATTCTTGCAAAACTTCAATTCCAGATTCGGTTAATCCATCAACTAGCTCCAGAGCACCATCTACAATCACAGGGGTGATGTCAATAGCATTGTACTTACCATCGTTCATCAGTTTCTGCTTAAACATGATTTTATAATCAAGCAGATCAAACATATGTGTTAATGGAGTTGCTAGCAGCACCATCTCTTCCAAGAGGGAATTGAGGCAGGGAGACCCTCTTTCTCCACTCCTATTTGATTTGGCGGCAGATGTTTTCTCTCAAATCCTAAAGATCAGATGTAGCAATGGCATAATTAAAAGCTTTGGAAGTAAGCACGTTGTTGGGGGTATCAACTCTTTACACTATGCTGATGATACTATAATTTTAGTAGCCCTGAATGTAAATATATTGTTGCACTTAAATTTTTGTTGTATGCTTTTGAGAGTTTATCAGGTTTGAAAATTAACTTTCATAAAAGCAACATGCACACTCTCGGTTGTAATGAAGAGTTAAGAAAAAGTTGTGTGGCACTCCTCAATTGCAAGGAGGAAAAGTTCCCACTTAACTATCTTGGTATGTGCATACAACCAAAGAAGTTGGTGAAGAAAGATTGGCAACATCTCATTGACGAAGTTGATGTCAGACTAGCTAGATGGAAAGGAAACTCTCTCTCAAGAGCGGGAAGATTAGTGATGGTGAATTGGGTGCTCTCTTCGTTGCCTTTATACTGTCTATCATTTTTCAAATGTCCTGGATGGGTTATTAACAAAATTGATGCACTTAGATGAAACTTCTTCTGGACCTAAGATAAAGAGACCAAAAAGCTCAGTTGTCTTGTAAATTAGGATCAAGTTTGCAAATCCAAGGATCAGGGAGGCTTGGGTGTTCTTAACTTGAAACATATGAATTCTTCTCTTCTTTGCAAATGGTTATGGGCTATGATCAGTGACAAAAAAGCTTTCTAGAAAGAATGGGTAGTTAATACTTGTTATGATGGTAGATTTGATTGGAATCGCGACTCATCACATTGCTCTTTTTTCTGGCGAGGAGTTATGAGTAATTTACATTGGATCAAAATGGGTACAAAGATTGTTGTGCGAAGTGGAGCCAATGTTTCTTTTTGGTATGACTGTTGGCTAATTCCTATACCTTTTAAGGATGAATCTGAGGACTTTTTTGAAATTGCTAGTAAAAGATTATCCACCATTGGTGAAATGTACAATTCGGAAGTTGTTAGATTTAAATGGAAATTAAAATTTTGCATAATTATAACAGGAAATGCTCTCTACCAGTTATGTCATCCGTTCAGGATTCTTGAAAATACTGTCTTACGTGAAGAGGATGATGAATTTGTTTGGAAATTGGAAGGGGATAAAAATGTTTTTCGTGTTGGCAGTTTGTATAAGAGAATGAACTTTAATGGAAGAAGATGGACGTGTTTTGATGATATGCGGAGCTTTTCTTCAGTTATAATGAAAGTAAGATTCATATGTCGATTATAATGCATAGGAGGTTGAACACCATCAGTTCTTTGCATTAAAAAGGCTTGGCTTTAACTGATGGTTGTGCTTTTTGTGATGAGGCTGAGAAGACTACATCCGTTTATTCTGTCACTATGACTTTGCATTTTACATGTGGACGAAGTACATGGTGTTTCTTCATCTTAATCTTGATCGGGGAGAGTATATCAGAGATCAGTTTAATTTTTGGCAATACGTATTCCCTTCCCTTGACAACATGCCCAACCACCAATTGTTTGTTTTGTTGAATTTTGCTTACACTTGGATGTTATGGCATGAACGTAACTGTAGAAAATTCAAGTTCCGAAGACGTACGGCTTATAAAATCATTTACATCATTCTTAAATATGTTTTCATGTGGGAAGGCAAGGATAGCTGCAAATATGTGGATATAATTGCTGCTAGAGTACATGATCATAAACGTTCTAGAGATTAGTTCATTGCTGATGCGATAAAGACTTAACAGTGCTGCCATACTTTATGCTCTTTCGCTAGTACTATGTATTATGTCTATGTTGTCTATGCTTTTGTTCTTTTTGGGCGCACTGTTGTATTTTCATGCTGGGATTTTGTAACAACCCGAATTCCGGCGAACCATTTTTTTTTCAAAAACCTAAACACCACTAAGTCCCACATCGTGGAAGCCTGTGTGAAGTGGGTACTTATATAGTAAATCCCATCTCTTACTAACACCGAGGCCTTTTGAGGAACAAAACCCCACACCTATACAGTTGCTAAGTTGGGGACAATATCTTGCGTGAACGGAGGTGCGGGCTATCTAGTGGTATCAGAGCCAATACCCAATCGGAATTGTGGCTCCTGTGTGGACCACAGCGCTTGGGTGAGGTGTTTGTGAGCTAACGGGGACGTTGGTCTCTGTAAGAGGGGAGAATGTAACACCCCTAAGTCCCACATCGTGCAAGCCTGTGTGAAGTGGGTACTTATATAGTAGATCCCATCTCTTACTAACGCCGAGGCCTTTTGAGGAACAAAATCCCACATCTATACGGTGACTAAGTTGGGGACAATATCTTGCGTGAACGGAGGTGCGGGCTGTTACAGGTTTTTGTTAGTTCTTGTAAATGCTATGTACATATAAGTATTATGTTGCTTCGGACTATGTAGCTCTGTACTTGAAGGTTATTTATATGAAGGCGTAATGCAGAGATTCACCACCTTTTGCTTGTAGAAATTATACTATTAATTAATTTAAATGGAGAATTAATGGGAATCGATTAAAGAGAGAATTGTGTTTTAAGTGACCAAGTGAACTGCTTTAATTGGGGTTTGAGTATTTGGTTAGATTAATTTATTTCCAAGTAATATATTGAAATAGCTTAACAAATATTTATCTAAATTTTATTAAGAGTTTATGTAACATCATAGATTTTTGGCCATTTAAATTGGAATATTTAAATCTGTTTTATATATTATATTAAGAATATAATGGATTTTATATCAAATTTATTTTATAAATGGAGATTTCGTCGTATAGATTGTAAGATTTGTCCGAATCAAATTTTCAAATAGTCGCTATAGAATCGTTCATCGACCGTAATAGTTTATTTGAAATAACTGCATACTGTATTCGAATTTAGACAAGGTTCTTTTGAGATGTAGTGTTAATTTAATTTTTAGAATTTTACTGTAGTTTTTAATTAATTAGATACGCAACTTTTTATTTGGAGTATTTTGCACCCTGTATCAGTATTTTGGGGTTTCATAATATAAGGTAACCTACCGATATTATTATATTTTTGGGATCGTGGGACATTGCTCGACACAATGGTGTATTTATTTTCATTAAGTAAGGTCAGTGTTTTGCGGTGCGTAAATTTTACGATAGAGTAAATAGCGGTACATATTTATTAACTGTGTACCGAATAAGTAAAACATGTGAATAGCTTACCAATTAAGTAACTTAATGAAATAATGGCGTAACCTATATCTTTAATCCTAGCCTACCTTGAGCGTTCCCATCAAAAACTGGGCACTGTCTTTTTAAATCAATGGCTTACGCTATATTTAAGTACCGTATTTTCAAACTTTTAGTCTGCCTAGTGGCTGCCAATGTATGGTTCCTTTCATCAAGATTTGAAAACATGCTGCACTGTCCATCTCTAATTTCTGGAGCCTACTGTATCTATCTTTTTCTTCCTACATTTTTCCTAATTTAAAAACCAATGCGATAAGGTACAAAGCTAGCAAAACCTACCTATATTGGCACAACTATTTGAATGGAAAGAAAAGAGGGCACAGACCAGCTATCTTCCCCATTATACAAATATTTTAATCCAACCAAGATTTGTTATGAACAGCTACTGAAGTGAAAGCTGAATTTACAATACTCTGCAAATCTAAAGCCAAGGCTACAGTTATTTAATTTTTTTCACACAGGCTACCTTATGGACGAATAGTCCTCATCAAACTAACACATTAACGAAGGCCTACTGATGTGTATACAATCACTGCACACTGTCTGTTCTTATATCCTGAAAAGCCATAACACTGCATCTCCATTCCTCTACACTGCATGGCTACAAAGTAGGACTTGAAGTTGTTCTTATCCTCTTTAGTTCCATGTGTATAAATAGAGGGTCCATCTCCTTGCTCCAGGAACCAAAACTGAAAACGTAAATCACCCTTATAATCCCAACGCACGTAAACAAACCGAAAAATGAACCACACGCAGTTTATATAATCAAAACATGTTTCACTAGAAGCTTTAGACGTAGCTCGTCTTCAGTCCGGTGCCAAGTTTTCGAAAAATCTTCCAGTAACCTTTTAATTTCCGCGTTATTCTTTGGTTACAGCGAGACCAAAGTTCGGTTGCATGGTTTTGGGTTTGGCCAAGGAGTTTTGGGTGTGGGAAACTCGAAGTGGATGGATCTGAGTGGGTCGACCTTATCGACGAGGTGATTTGGATGACGAGCTGAAGGAGGGGATGGAAGTGAGAACAGATGTGGCTTTAAATGAGGGGACGAAACCAAACAGAATGGGGAGAAGAGAAACATGGAGGAGGAGGAGGAGTATTTCGGTTATGAAGTGGTGCATGTGGGTGGGGTCTGGTCTTGACGAGGAGAAGAGAACTGGAGCGGGAGCAGATGTCCGGGTAGGTGCGGTTCATGGCGAAGAGGAACTGTACGGAGGAGGGGGTGTTGTTTCAGGTATTAGCAGGTAAAAGGGATGGAAGGTGACACTACTTCTATAATATGCCTCTTTGCCTAATTTAGTTTAGCGCAGACTGCCTAATCTACTCTTAGTTATGATTAAGTGTTATTAGGTATTCCTAATCAATGTGTTTATTGTCTTAAGCCTGAGATTAGCGAACAGTGCATAGATTATCTAAGTTAATAATATATATTAACGTAAGCATGGGTTAGGAATATTATGTAGTAAATGCCTAGATAATACAATAACATGGACTAGGAGGGTTTAAACATGTCCAGTTTACTTTAACGTGACCGATCACTTGATTAACTTGACTGGGAATTATTTATTGTGCTTAAATATATATAGTGGCACCTAACCCAAGTACCCTGTACAACGTGGACTTCTGGGATGTTTGAAAATGTGACTGGGTAAAACGTTTTCATGCCTAGTAAAGAATTAAAGCATCGTTGATTAGTAATTAAGGTTAATCATATATGTATATGGTATAGATAATATTATTTAATAGATAAATAATGTATTTAATTTAGAACGTTGTTATACAGCAATGAAATTGGATAAAACAAGCGAAGTCGAAAGCGGGTCGATGAACACAATACGATGAAGCTGGTTCAGTCAGAGTGGGTAGCTACAGAGATTTGTTTTAATTAAATTAAACGCTGTTTAATTTAATTGAAATGAACTTTTCCAATGACAGATGATAATCAAGGTGAGTTCAACTCACTCAGTTTACCCATCTTATATTTTATATAGGTTGGGTTTAATTATTTGTGTGCTATGGTTGCTAGATGTTTGATGGATGCTGAATACATTTGACTGAACTGACTAAATTAAACGTTTGTTTAATTTAAACCAAATCGTTATTTTTAACGATTTACTCCAACTGAGGTAACTTACCTCATTGGTTACGTTTATAAAAATATAAACGTATAAAATTTAAGTACGGACGTTTGGATTGCTGTTATTGCTGACTGTTGAACATTATAATGTTATTCTGTTCTAACGTATTTGGGTGCAGGGAAAATAGGTTGGAGGGATCCAACTGGATTACTCAAAATTTATTGTTTATTTTCATATCATAATTATATGAACTGTTTAACCAGTCTGATTAGATGGTTGCTTTGATCGTTGATTGTTGAATATAAATTCAACGTTTGTTGTGGTTAACCAATGAGAACATACGGGTTGGGTAACTAGCAGCAGATGGCCTAACAATAAATCGTTTTATGAAATGTCGATTTTTTGTCAGATTAATCAACAGAAGTGAAGTTATAAAAGTCGCTTTATAACTAAAGATGGTTTTGAATTCTATTATTTTGAATTATGGTTTATAAAGAAGGAGATTAATCTTTATTATTTATCAATTAGGTTTATAAGAAATTATTAAATAGTTATAAAGTAAATTTGTATGTAAATAAGATATAAAAGCGTGTAAGTAGAAATTTATTTAACGATGTATTAACTGGGATGAAGTGTTGGACAGGGATTGAATAGAAATTGATTATCATTATAATCAAAGTAAGTGGGATTAAATTAATTAATTATATTATTTGTTATTTTAAATGAAGGGGTCAATTGAAATGGATTAGCTTGTAGATTTGATAAGCTGGATAGATCGAGTGCCTAAGTGAGAATAGATTATCAAATTTCTGTTTAATGGAAATTGTTAACGATAAGGTAAATCATGTTTTTAAGATTGAAATTTATTACTAATCAAGTAATGATCTTGGAAATTGACTAATGGAGGTTAATGAGATCATAAAGCATTGTTAAATAAGTTTTAAAAAGGGTATTTATATAAGTAAGATTTAATTTTAATTCTCCTTGAAATTCTACTAAATAGAATTTGATATTGAAAACCAAGTTTATTTGAAAATAGCGTAAATAGTTCAGTTATGGAAATGAGTTAATAAGATGTAAACTTTGATATGATTTATGGGGTAAAATGAAAGGTTTATGAAATGAGAATCGAAGCAAGGACCCAAACCGAATAAAATTCCAAAATCTATGTTAGGCAAAGATGTTAAGAACCATGGTTATGGGGTAAGTTGTAAATGGTTTCAATGATTTAACGAATGATGAATGGAAAGGAAATTCAGAAGTGTACAAATATAAATTGGAAATCGAAATAGAAACCAAATGGCATCAAAGTGGGTTGGGCGAATTAAGATTAGAAGTTGATCTGAAATCGAGTATTTTAAATAAGGGTTACTTAATATTTAAATTAAGTTAAAAGGTGAAGTTTAAAATAAGATTTCCAAGAAAGGATATGATATTGAAACAGTGTTTGGAACAGGTGGTAAATGAAGTATGTTGAGTAATTAGTGAAAGAGGATTTTTTGTTGATAAACTGCTACCTTTCTGAGGATAAGGATGTTGTTAATTCAAGGTCTGAGAGGTAAATAAAATACCCCAACTTGAACGACTTCATGATTATCAAAGAATGATATTAGATTAGAAACAAGAGTAGTCAAGGGAGAGAAAAGTTTGAAATTCGAGGAATGGTATTATAAAATAAAGTTTGAAATGTTTCAAGTTGAATGAGATGATTTTGAATATTACACTATTTTTGAAATAAGAAATAAAAAGCTTTGTTTCAAATAAGTTTTAGAGAATTCGATTAATGATGGAAAAATCAAAGAGGCCAAGTGATGCTGAATAATGAACCAATACATATATTTTATTTTTATGGATGAATGTTTGTTTACTTGATAGTTAAATAACCGACTATCAAATCTGAACAATTATCGATTGTTGGTTAGGAAAGACCGGGATCGAATTTATATTCGAAAACCATTCCGACCAGCAAATACGTAATCGTGGAAGTGATCAGACGATGATCGAGAGGGGGCATTTAAAGAACATAGATCTTCATAAAGCGGAAGGATTGCTTATAATCTCTGATTTGCTCCCAGAGATAAACTGTGATCCTGTCGTGGTTGGAATCTATGGGTTGCAAGGACTACTCGCTACTAATCTGTAGGGTGATTCCTAGGATGTGGTAGGAGGGTGCCTTCGGTTGTCCAGTCCCAGGACAACATGTATGGACGATGTGACATTCAAAGTGAATGGTGGCTAGATGTTCTGGAAAAGATACGTTATAACCTCAAAGCCTCACAACCAGGAAATGACAAAATTCGGGCTGGCAACATGGCTATGTGGGTCGCACCCATTAGGGTGTATTGTCACCATCTAGAGAATATTCATATTTGTTACTTATTTTCATTTCTGTATCTCCCGGGAACTACGGTGGTCGCGACAAAAAGCCGTAAGGTGGCAGTATATTCGATAAACTCAAGAGAATTGAGTGGTCGGTCATGTGTGGGCTGAGTTGCAAGACGTTCTTGTTGAACCCAGTGTATTCATCTCTAGAGATACTGTAACACCCCACATCCATTAAGGTCACTCACAAAGGGAATGCCTTAACTTCAATGGAGCATTATGGGTACTAGAACGGAAATATTACAAGACAAACATATATAAAACAGCGAAAAGTAAAATGGAAGTACTTAAAATCATTTATTAAATATAAATGTTAACAAGAAAAGCCCATCAACTTCCAATACCCAATTACATAGTTAAAATATCTGTCTTGCTCAAAAACAAAGAAGCATAAAACAAACTGTAGTATTCCCCAATAAAGCGAAGCAAGCCATAGGCAAGAGAAATCCAAGCCATACATGAAAGAGTCTTGGAGCTTGGTAAGATCTGAACTAAGCTATATTCCCACCCTGTGAACCTAAGGGGGAACGGAAGAAAAAGAGGCGAAACAAAACGGGTCAATCATAAAGACTGAGTAAGTCCTAGTGACTTTCAGCACAAAAATAGTTAAGGATAATATGGCATGAGTAAACTGAAAGTAAACATAAGCATGATGACAAGATAAGCCACAGGCAAGATAACTAAGGTTAACATGATGTGATTTTTGTCAAGTAACACCACAAGGTTCCCATTCAAGATAAACTAAGTATAATTTTGTAAGATTCCTATCAAACATAACAAGATTCCTCTGCTTCGCCATTAAAATATTTCTATGATATCTACTTGCTCTGCACCACCTAACTAGCATCCTCACAATTGTCTTACAAGGAATGATCTGTATTCTTACTAGTACTCCAACTAGTGTCCTATGTAACAAGGATCCTTACCTCCTACTAGTGTCCCAACTAGTAGCATGTGTTATATAATAAGGCGATCCTGCCTACTAAACATAAGTGATAATAATAATGGTAGTTTCGTGTACCCCTATCTGCTATCATAGGTGCCGCCTGCTCCTATCTCCACTAGTGGTACCCACTACCCTCCCCATTCTAATTACAATATTCATAATATGGTAGCTGTACTCCTAGCTGATGTCATAGGTGCTGCTGTCATAGGTGCTGCTGTCATAGGTGCCGCTTGCTCCTATCTCCACTAGTCGTACCCACTAGCTTCCCCATTCGATCGGCTCCCTAACTCGTAGATACCCATGCTGGCCCCACAGTGGGGTGTATCATTCCCCAAAGTGGCAACCCGGTACAACAGAGATGCACGGCTTATACCTACACGATGCAACAACGTCTTACCTACCAGCCTGGGTCCACACACGCATATGAAACCCGTTGGACTTGCGTTGCCACCGCTAACCCGTTTTGACCTCTTACAATCAAACCCAGTATGCGTGTCCCGTCCTCGACATGGGTCGAGCTCACAAAGATACGTAATGGGCTACTGGTCTGAAAAGGGTCCCCTTTTCTCGACACAAGCTTCCCACCTATGCTTGGTCCCCTCTAGTAATTCTTACTTAACCCCTTCTTATTCATGTCCATTTACATGCTCAAATTTTGGTTAAGTATACACCAGTTATGTCTTACATGTTACCCATATCCCCCACTTAACCCCTACATCATCCTCATGTCTTAATACATGCTTTATCTTGGTTAAGTGCTTATAGGTTATATTTTACATGTCATTCATATTATCCCCAACGTCTGGGTTTAACCAAGCGCCTTGGCTTTATCTGCCATTAGACCCTATGTCTATCCATTAATTATGCGCTTGTGCAACCTCATCAGTCTTATCATTTAACTTGGTTATTTCCATTCATACCAACCTTCAACTTTGCTTATTAATTCAATTCTTAACTTGCACTATATTAAGTCCATTAATAAGCCCACAACATGTTATTCCTATGATTCATACATTAACCCCCGTGATGGTACAATAACATGTTCTTATTCAATCTTTACAACCAAGTACCCCTTAACTTACAAACATACTGGAGAGAGAGAATAATTCCCTAAATACCAACCCCGAAGACCGGAATCAACATCAGATTGATACTCAGAGGATTATCCAACCTAACCAATGTTTTGTTCCTTTTTATAATATAACTTATGTCGCCTTCAATTGTAAATTCATTCTTGTCTTTACATATTGCTTAATCTACAATGAAGCACATCTTTCCTTATTACATAAGTTATATCATCTTATCTATTGTTCCGCCTAACTTACTTTATTCCATAAGTTATCATTCCCACTTAGGCATTAATTAAGATTTACTTAACTCAACCATTCATGTCATAACAGTTAAGTGTCATTCGCCTAATCATATTACTTAACCCACCCATTCATACCATATTGGTTAAGTGTCATTAGCCTAATCATATTACTTAACCCACCCACTCATACCATATTGGTTAAGTGTTCTTAGTTTACTTAACCCTACCCACTGGTCTAATTACCATGTTATGTTGGTTAAGTATTACTATTCGTATTTCCATATGTCACCCACATGTCACCCACTTAACCCCCATGTCCCACCACATGTTTATCTGGTTAAGTATTTCTTAATTCATTAAGGCCGTAACCCTATAAAGACCTCTCACATTAGACTGACATTTATGGCAGCTGGATATGCCGGGGGGTCCGGGCAGTCTTACACCATAAAAGAGTCTAACCTCGTGTCTTTACAACTGTTATGCTTTTAATTTGGGCCTAGGACCTCTCACATTGGGCTACCATTTGTGACTACTGGATTTGTCGGGCGCGTCCGGGCAGTTTTACGTCACAAATGAGTCCAACCTCGTGTCCTAAGAATTGATTATCACTTATAATCTTTTACCCCAGTCTTAATAATTTCCTTATTCAAATTATTAATTAATTCCTAATTTAACGATGTCCATAATTGACTCAATTATGTTCATCAATTAATGGTATGCAAAATCATACCAATTTTATCACAATTTATCTTATGCCATTAAAGACAACTTATCTCAATTTATATTTATCCCTCCTTTAAGGCTATTACATGCCAACTACCCAAGACCCACTTAGGCGTGTTCGTATTAGCCCTTTTTCAAGACATAAATTATCATATGTGTTTCAACTACAAATCTCACATAATTAACATATGCCCAAGTTCTAGATTACATGTTCGTTTTACATATGCCTAATTCATACCAAATTTACATATGTTCAGTTCATGCCATTTTATATGTATGCCAATTTTTATGTCAATTTACACATATCAAGTTCTAGCCAAAAATTACATATGCCAATCCCAATTCTTACAATTACCATTTTAATGGCAATACCCAATTATCAAATTTCTTATTAATTGCAATAATACCCATATATCCAATTTTCATGTTATCCCATCAATTCCACCAATCACATATATCCAAATAGGTAATATTCCCATACTTTTCCCCGTATTCGATCGTACGCAAAACCGTGGTTTAGGCCTAAATCTGAAATTGATCTAGGTTCATCAAAAGAAAATAAATAGGGGAAAGGTAGAATTTTGCAATAGAACAAGATCAGATAGAAAACAGCATAAATCATCATGATAGGCATAAAGATTAGATCTTGATAATAATATCAACATGAATCCAAGAAACTGAATTACAATGGCTGAATAGAGCATGAACTAGACATAAGAATGGAGATGAACAAGTCTCAAAACTCATGGTTCAAAGCTAAACAGGAATAGATCTGAATTGATAAACATGCTTATATCCAATTACACTTTATTCCATAGCCATATTAAAATTAAGTATTTTAATCTAAAAAGTAACTAGAACTTACATAGCATGGCTAGCGAATTTAAGAACTGAAATCGATGTAGAAACGTTGTGGAGTTGTTAATTCATCTCCTTGAATTGTTGTAGAAGTCTTCATCTTTGCATTGGATTGCGTATGAAAGCTTAAGAAGAAGATTAGAGACGGCGGCCATGACCAAGATGGATTTTAGCAGTATAATGGTGGCTAGACATGTTGTAGTGAATTAGGGTTAGGCCTTAGGTTGTATTTATAGATGTAGGAACTCATTTAGGCCCTTAGATCATCCCTAGAGTCAATCCGGACCATCAAAACACATCCCGGGCCTCAAAATGGGTTCTGGGCCACACCAAGCCGACCAGGTCGACCTGTACAGGGGGGAGGTCGACACTACAGTCGACCTGAGGGGGGGGGGGAAGTCGACTGTGCAGTCGACACTATAGTCGACCTGGGGTCAGTCTGCCTAAAAGTCTGCTGAAACTTGTACAGGCCATAACTTGGTCATACGGACTCCGATTTTCGAAAACTCGGACTCTATTTCATGTAAAATTTCAAGACGAACGCAATGGCGCAACCCATTTCCCTTGATTCTTATTTTAAAATTTAATTCTGCCTTGATTTATGATTTTAATATGTTATAAAAATTCGGGTTGTTACAGATATACTATCGGCAGGTGGTCCCATACCTTGTCATAATTGGAAATCCATTCTCCAATAAGCACCTGCGGTTTTGATTGTATACTATTTATGTGGAGTGCGAGATGCAAGCGTTCTGCTAGGTTCTATTTATTTGTATTTAGACACTATTATAATATCAGAAGATATATATGATTTCAAATAAAGTTTTCGGTTATCGTAAGGAAAAAACCGTCCGTGTTTATGTGTGGATTTGGTCTTACGATTACCCTTTTCTTTCGAAAAGATTTTTAACTTTAAAATCAAGTTGGATGATCCCCTTAAACTTAATGTGTTGTTCTCACTCTGGTTCACCAGACTGACCCGGTATTTGAAATGCTCGGGTTAGCCCGGGTTGTATAGGTTCAGGTTACGAAGTTCAGAAGACGTGCTGGAGGAGTTCAGATGTATCAGTATTTATTCCGCTGTGTATTGTATATGAAGACAGATTATTATAGCTGTCCAGATTGTCTTGACAGATGTACTCTGATTGTAAGTATTGTTTCAAGTTTTCAATAAAGATTATTTCTATATTATATTTTGTTTCCGCTGCGATGTGAGACTCTGATTCTGATGTGTTTCTTCTTCTTATTTCTTCTATTCTAATATTTCTTTCTTATCTCACCTTCTAATTTCTTTCTCATAACGTTCCAGTGTTTTCGATGCTTGAATGTCCAACATGGGGATTTTGTGTCGATTTTCGGGATCGAAAATCCCTGGGTCGTTACAGTGGTATCAGGGCAATGGTTTAGTAATAACCATGGCTCTGTGGCGTAACTCAAAAGAGATGGGGTAAGTAATACCCTAGATTGAGTTGAGAATATATATACGAGAGAGCATATTTGTATATTTTATTAAAAAAAACGTTTTATGTTTTGTAAATGGTGTAAATGAAATAATTTTACCCAAATTATATTTTTGTATAGAAAAAGAATGATTTTATCGAATTATTGAAATATTGGTTTGTTGATTGATTTATAAATTAAAATTGGATTAAATGATTTATTATAACCAAAGGAGAATTTCACATAGAGTTTGTGAATGAAAATTTTAATACGGAATTGGACATCAAACTTAACCTGGTTAAGTGGAACAGAATAATGTAATAAACAGAGTTGGAAATTGAATGGATATTAATTGAATTTAGCGAAACCTATTGAATTAAACAAAAAACTTGGATAAGTTGATTGATGGGATAATCGACTGATTTAATAGAAAATTCATTTACAATCGAATGAATTGGAAAGTAGGAAGATAAATTCCAGTGAACTAAATTGGGAATGAAATCAGTTATGAAATGAAACTGGATTATATAACCCTGGGTTGTTATGTGCACTGTAAATTGAGTTAAGTACAGATTCCAGAAGGCCATGAAGTTGGTTTGGTTACACAGATTTGGAGTACAGACTGAAAGGCGAAGGGCAGTTAGTTGGTTGCTTTGAAATTGAAATTGAGTTGCCCGACAAACAGGTGAACCTTGATATATTGATTTGAGTAGTCAATTTTTATACTCCTGAATGGGATGACCATTTGGCTTTGATTTTATTTTGGAAAAGTTGAGGCCTAGAGTGGCAGTTGTAGTTGTTGTGATCAAACCGCATAGAGGAGATGCTAACGAAATTTTTCGAAAATATTTAAAACTCAGAATATTGTAGATAATAAATTCTAAAATATTATTTTGGAATTAATCGAGTTCGACGCATTCTTCTTACCTTGTAATTTCGGGGACGAAATTCTTTTAAGGGGGGAAGAGTGTAACATCCCAGATTTTTGGCCATTTAAATTGGAATATTTAAATCTGTTTTATATATTATATTAAGAATATAATGGATTTTATATCAAATTTATTTTATAAATGGAGATTTCGTCGTATAGATTGTAAGATTTGTGGGAATCAAATTTTCAAATAGTCGTTATATAATCGTTCATCGACCGTAATAGTTTATTTGAAATAACTGCATACTGGATTCGAATTTAGACAAGGTTCTTTTGAGACGTAGTGTTAATTTAATTTTTAGAGTTTTACTGTAATTTTTAATTAATTAAATACGCAACTTTTTATTTGGAGTATTTTGCACCTTGTATTAGTATTTTGGGGTTTCATAATATAGGGTAACCTACCGATATTATTATATTTTTGGGATCATGGGACATTGCTCGACACAATGGTGTATTTATTTTCATTAAGTAAGGCCAGTGTTTTGCGGTGCGTAAATTTTACGATAGAGTAAATAGCGGTACGTATTTATTAACTGTGTACCGAATAAGTAAAACATGTGAATAACTTACCAATTAAGTAACTTAATGAAATGATGGCGTAACCTATATCTTTAATCCTAGCCTACCTTGAGCGTTCCCATCAAAAACTAGGCACTGTCTTTTTAAATCAAGGGCCTACGCTATTTTTAAGTACCGTATTTTTGAACTTTTAGTCTGCCTAATGGCTGCCAATGTATTGTTCCTTTCATCAAGATTTGAAAACACGCTGCACTTTCCATCTCTAATTTCTGGAGCCTACCGTATCTATCTTTTTCTTCCTACATTTTTCCTAATTTAAAAACCAATGCGATAAGGTACAAAGCTAGCAAAACCTACCTATATTGGCACAGCTATTTGAATGGAAAGAAAAGAAGGCACAGACCAGCTATCTTCCCCATTATACAACTATTTTAATCCAACCAAGATTTGTTATGAACAGCTACTGAAGTGAAAGCTGAATTTACAATACTCTGCAAATCTAAAACCAAGGCTACAGTTATTCAATTTTTTTCACACAGGCTACCTTATGGACAAATAGTCCTCATCAAACTAACACATTAACAAAGGCCTACTGATGTGTATACCATCACTGCACACTGTCTGTTATTATATCCTAAAAATCCATAACACTGCATCTCCATTCCTCTACACTGCATGGCTACAAAGTAGGACTTGAAGTTGTTCTTATCCTCTTTAGTTCCGTGTGTATAAATAAAGGGTCCATCTCCTTGTTCCAGGAACCAAAACTGAAAACATAAATCACCATTATAATCCCAACGCAAGTAAACAAACCGAAAAATAAACCACACGCAGTTTATATAATCCAAACATGTTTCACTAGAAGCTTTACACGTAGCTCGTCTTCAGTCCAGTGCCATGTTTTTGAAAAATCTTCCAGTACCCTTTTAATTTCCGCATTATTCTTTGGTTACAGCGAGACCAAAGTTCGGTTACATGGTTTTGGGTTTTGCCAAGGAGTTTTGGGTGCGGGAAACTCGAAGTAGATGGATCTGAGTGGGCCGACCTTATCGACGAGGTGATATGGATGACGAGCTGAAGGAGGGGATGGAAGTGAGAACCGACGTGGCTTTAAATGAGGGGACGGAACAAAATAGCATGGGGAGAAGAGAAACATGGAGGAGGAGGAGTAGTTCGGTTATGAAGTGGTGCATGTGGGTGGGGTCTGGTCTTGACGAGGAGAAGAGAACTGGAGCGGGAGCAGATGTCCGGGTAGGTGCGGTTCATGGCGAAGAGGAACTGTACGGCGGAGGGGTGCTGTTTCGGGTATTAGCAGGTAAAAGGGATGGAAGGTGACACTACTTCTATAATATGCCTCTTTGCCTAATTTAGTTTAGCGCAGACTGCCTAATCTACTCTTAGTTATGATTAAGTGTTATTAGGTATTCCTAATCAAAGTGTTTATTGTCTTAAGCCTGAGAGTAGCGAACAATGCATAGATTATCTAAGTTAATGATATATATTAACGTAAGCATGGGTTAGGAATATTATGTAGTAAATGCCTAGATAATATAATAACATGGACTAGGATGGTTTAAACATGTCCAGTTTACTTTAACGTGACTGATCACTTGATTAACTTGACTGGGAATTATTTATTGTGCTTAAATATATATAGTGGCACCTAACCCAAGTACCCTGTACAACGTGGCCTCCTGGGAAGTTTGAAAACGTGACTGGGTAAAACGTTTTCATGCCTAGTGAAGAATTAAAGCATCGCTTATTAGTAATTTAGGTTAATCATATATGTATATGGTATAGATAATATTATTTAATAGATAAATAATGTATTTATTTTAGAACGTTGTTATACAGCAATGAAATTGGATAAAGCAAGCAAAGTCGAAAGCGGGTCGACAAACACAATACGATGAAGCTGGTTTAGTCAGTGTGGGTAGCTACAGAGATTTTTTTTAATTAAATTAAATGTTGTTTAATTTAATTGAAATGAACTTTTCCAACGATAGATGATAATCAAGGTGAGTTCGACTCACTCAGTTTACCCCTCTTATATTTTATATAGGTTGGGTTTAATTATTTGTGTGCTATGGTTGCTAGATGTTTGATGGATGCTGAATACAATTGACTGAACTGATTAAATTAAACGTTTGTTTAATTTAAACGAAATTGTTATTTTTAACGATTTATTCCAACTGAGGTAACTTACCTCATTGGTTTCGTTTATAAAAATATAAACATATAAAATTAAATACGGATGTTTGGATTGCTGTTATTGCTGACTGTTGAAAATTATAATGTTATTCTATTCTAACGTATTTGGGTGCAGGGAAAACAGGTTGGAGGGATCCAACTGGATTACTCAAAATTTATTGTTTATTTTCATATCATAATTATATAAACTGTTTAACCACTCTGATTAGATGGTTGCTTTGATCGTTAATTGTTGAATTTAAATTCAACGTTTGTTGTGGTTAACCAATGAGAACATACGGGTTGGGTAACTAGCAGCAGATGGCCTAACAATAAATCGTTTTATGAAATGTTGATTTTTTGTCAGATTAATCAACAGAAGTGAAGTTATAAAAGTCGCTTTATAACTAAAGATGGTTTTGAATTCTATTATTTTGAATTATGGTTTATAAGGAAGGAGATTAATATTTATTATTTATAAATTAAGTTTATAAGAAATTATTAAATAGTTTATAAAGTAAATTTGTATGTAAATAAGATATAAAAGCATGTAAGTAGAAATTTATTTAACGATGTATTAACTGGGATGAAGTGTTGGACAGGGATTGAATAGAAATTGATTATCATTATAATCAAAGTAAGCGGGATTAAATTAATTAATTATATTATTTGTTATTTTAAATGAAGGGGTCAATTGAAATGGATTAGCTTGTAGATTTGTTAAGCTGGATAGATCGAGTGCCTAAGTGAGAATAGATTATCAAATTTCTGTTTAATGGAAATTGTTAACGATAAGGTAAATCATGTTTTTAAGATTGAAATTTATTACTAATCAAGTAATGATCTTGGAAATTGACTAATGGAGGTTAATGAGATCATAAAGCATTGTTAAATAAGTTTTAAAAAGGGTATTTATATAAGTAAGATTTAATTTTAATTCTCCTTGAAATTCTAATAAATAAAATTTCATATTGAAAACCAAGTTTATTTGAAAATATCGTAAATAGTTCAGTTATGGAAACGAGTTAATAAGATATAAACCTTGATATGATTTATGGGGAGAAATGAAAGTTTTATGAAATGAGAATCGAAGCAAGGACCCAAACCGAATAAAATTCCAAAATCTATGTTAGGCGAAGATGTTAAGAACCATGTTTATGGGGTAAGTTGTAAATGGTTTCAATGATTTAACGAATGATGAATGGAAAGGAAATTCAGAAGTGTACAAATATAAATTGGAAGTCGAAATAGAAACCAAATGGCATCAAAGTGGGTTGGGTGAATTAAGATAAGAAGTTGATCTAAAATCGAGTATTTTAAATAAGGGTTACTTAATATTTAAATTAAGTTAAAAGGTGAAGTTTAAAATAAGATTTCCAAGAAAGGATATGATATTGAAACCGTGTTTGGAACGGGTAGTAAATGAAGTATGTGGAGTAATTAGTGAAAGGGGATTTTTGTTGATAAACTGCTACCTTTCTGAGGATAAGGATGTTGTTAATTCAAGGTCTGAGAGGTAAATAAAATACCCCAATTTGAACGACTTCAATATTATCAAAGAATGATATTAGATTAGAAACAAGAGTACTCGAGGGAGAGAAAAGTTTGAAATTCGAGGAATGGTATTATAAAATAAAGTTTGAAATGTTTCAAGTTGAATGAGATGATTTTGAATATCACACTATTTTTGAAATAAGAAATAAAAAGCTTTGTTCCAAATAAGTTTTATAGAATTCGATTAACGATGGAAAAATCAAAGAGGCCAAGTGATGATGAATAATGAACCAGTACATATATTTTATTTTTATGGATGAATGTTTGTTTATTTGATAGTTAAATAACTGACTATCAAATCTGAACAATTATCGATTGTTGGTTAGGAAAGACCGGGATCGAATTTATATTCGAAAACCATTCCGACCAGCAAATACGTAATCGTGGAAGTGATCAGACGATGATCGAGAGGGAGCATTTAAAGAACATAGATCTTCATAAAGCGGAAGGATTGCTTATAATCTCTGATTTGCTCCCAGAGATAAACTGTGATCCTGTCGTGGTTGGAATCTATGGGTTGCAAGGACAACTCGCTACTAATCTGTACGGTGATTCCTAGGATGTGGTAGGAGGGTGCCTTCGGTTGTCCAGTCCCAGGACAACATGTATGGACAATGTGACATTCAAAGTGAATGGTGGCCAGATGTTCTGGAAAAGATACGTTATAACCTCAAAGCCTCACAACAAGGAAATGACAAAAATCGGACAGGCAGCATGGCTATGTGGGTCGCACCCATTAGGGTGTATAGTCACCATCTAGAGAATATTCATATTTGTTACTTCTTTTCATTTCTGTATCTCCCGGGAACTACGGTGGTCGCGACAAAAAGCCGTAAGGTGTAAAGACCCGTTACTTCCCCGTAAAGGAAAGCGTCGGATAGTTCAAGAACAAGCCACAACAGAACTCATACAGAAGAACATTTCATTGTATATTACAACAATGCATCAGATTACAAGAATATACAGAGTATGAATGAATATTACACAGGAATATCAGAGATTTAAATTACATTTAAATACATAGCAGCGGAAATTAATACAATACACAACTAGAGGAGATATGCGGATACAAAGCTTTCCGGATATCGTTCCAGCTGTAAACCAGGATCCTGTGAATATAAATCTGCAAAACCCAAAACTACTAGCTGCCCGTGTCAAAATAAGGGCACCCAGAGTTTAGGTTAAAACAATAAACTCCAGGTCAGTCATGTGACTGGTGTGAGAACTAAAACAGTTATTAATCTTTATTTTTAAAGTTAGGTAAATCAAGGGACCACGCCGTATAACACGGAACGGGTTTCCTCCCAAGAATACCAGTGCATAAAACAAACGGCGCAATGCTAAATAAAGAAAAATGAAGCTGTTATAAGACCCAGGTCCCATCACACAATACAACGCAGCCGAGGATAGGGTTTTCCCTTATAACAGCCAAAGAATGCTTGATACGGTTAAAACAAATCATTTGATACTACTATAAGTGCATAGTGTTTAAAACAACTTCAAATCATAAGTATCAATCATAGGCGGCATGGGTACCATATATCATGTCGCCATATATAGGTTTACAAATAAAACCGCAAATGTCACGTATTTGGAAATTGGATTTCCATCTATGAACCGAGGCAAAAGATAGTCCTCAACCGATTCGTGACTCTCTAGCCCGAGCCACAGGATCAGAACGCATCAACCCTTTAGATCGTCAGGGCCGGTCCACCGATGTGGATTATTATGCCTGAACACTACGTTTCCCCGCCCTTTGGGGCGTAAATGAGCCAACTAAATGACTCCATCGGTTCGAGAACGACCGATCAATCCGAGGCGCCTCGCAACAGCAACAACCACATAAGTCAAACTCGTCAGGGCGTGTAAAACCACTGACGCCACTTCTAGCTAGAAAGAAACGCAAGTCCTCCCTGATGTCCTCTCCCGTTTTTGGTTCATACCGGGTGTGAAACTCGCGAAGCAAACGTTACAAAAAGCTACGCCACGAAGGCCTTGCTTCGATCATCAACCACAAGACTTTGCTTTTCAACAGAAGCCTTGATCATTTGCCACTTAGGTATGCCACACAGGCAATTCACTCCGTGCGTTTGATATCCATCAATATATAACCCCTGAGCTCGTACGTCTCAGAGAAGGGCGTTAAGCAAGAGAATAAATTCTCCGCCGCCAAACAGATATATATTTAATAGAGATCAATCACACGGACTAAAATCCAATGTCAGACACACAGTCCATTTACAAGTCCGTTCTGGGTCTGAACGAAACCGGAGGCACCTAGTACCCCGCATATCCATCGATCTCCAAGTACGTCTGGACGATCACTAACTGTTTCCATCTTCTTGGGTGTACAGCCCAATCAAGATCATCAGTAATTACCCAAACGATGTGAAGACCTCCGGTCTTCGACCATCGTCTTCATCTTCGACTTATCGTCGTATCAGTTATTCAGAATGGGATAAACCCGGTCTTTCCGAATAACTCGCGTATATTTTAAATAAGTATTACACAAACACAACATACGCCTCATTCCAATTCATCAGTCACTAACCGTAAATTAATTAAGAGAATAATTTCCCAAATATTAACCCCGAAGGCCGAACCAACATCAGATCAATATCCAGAAAACCATTCTGCTTGGCTAACCGATAGTTAGTTTCTAAATTTCACATTCATAGGTAAAGGTTCCCATTAATTTTATCCAAGATAAATTCCTTGAATTTATTCTTTATTCTATTTTTGAATCTCAATTCAAACTAGTCGGGATTAGCGAACCTTACCGAAGTAATCATTTATTTTAATTTCCCAATCCCAACCTATTTATCCCATGAAGTAAAACTGGTAATACTTCATATCTAACACCACGGTGTTATCGGTAAATTCAATTACCATTTCACGTTCAAATCTAATTAAAGATTTAACTATCGCCTGGAGCAAAACTGGTGATACTCCATTTCGATTATTTCAATCTAATTAAAGATTCATTAAAACTCCACTTAGTTTTAATCTTCGACTGGGTTAAAGAATCAGTGTCATTTAAAACACGGTTCCCGATAAACCCAAAATCACATTCCATTAATTATCGGGTTAAAGAACAAGTGTTATTTAAAACACTATTCACGATAAACCCAAAAATCAATATCAATTCAATTCCAATTAAATATTATTTAATTGGTACACTTCATTAAATCTAATTAAAAAGATTTAATCTTTTCTCAACTGGGTTCAAGAACAGTGTTAGTGAAGACACCATTCACGACAAACCCAAATCACATTTGATATTCAATATAAGGCTCTGGATAGAAAATATATCGGCTTATATTCAATATCAAATTCTACGATTAACAAATGTCGTATTGGAAATAACGATATAAATATATATCTTTCAAATTTCCATAACAACATCCGTATAATCCCGAATTCCAACATCGAAATATTCCGAAGACAATTTCGATTCAAATCCCCTCCAATGCAATCATTGGAAATTCTGGTTATTTTTAAAACCCTTTTCACTTTCAATTTATTTATTTAAAAATAAATAGAATTGTAATTCTAGTTCAAAACTAGTTCATTTCGATAAAAATCTATTTTTATCTTTTCAAACATGGAGTTTTTCATCCCAATTCTTTCTCAAATCATTTCTAATGATTTTACACAAATTATTGATATTTTTAATAATTTTATCAAGGCCCGTACAGTCGATTTCCATCAATGGCCATCGAACTGCACTTACAACTACCTTTTTCAAATTTGATTTGGACATATCTCCAAATCCAACCGTTAGATTTCAAATTTCTAATATTCGTTAGAAAGCTCTTTTCGATACGAACCCAACGGTTCCGGTTTCAGGAGAATCCGACGGTCGGATCTCCCGTAATGTCCGTTTGAAATAAATGGTCGAAATTCGCGAACTGCCGCGGCCCGGCGCGTTCTATTCAGGCCATTATATAATATATATAATATATATAATATATACTTCGTCGATTTCTATTTAAAACGAATTATATAAATAGTTTTAAAACTGTTTCAAAAGCAATTTCAACTTTCTTTTCAATTCAAATCAAAATTGAAATCTTCTTTATAAATTCGTTTTAAAATTCATTTCTATTCAATTCAAATTTCAATTCAATTTGAATTCGTTTCAATTCACTTTCAATTCAATTTGAATTCGTTTTCAATTCAATTCATTTCGAAATCGTTTTCAATTCAATTCATTTCGAAATCGTTTTCAATTCAATTCATTTCGAAATCGTTTTCAATTCAATTCATTTCAAATGAATAAAATCGATATAAATATCGTTCACGTCTAAATGGCGTCAATCTAATCAACACGGCTTCATAAATTTCTATTTTCAAATATTCTATTTCAAATATTTCTTTTTTTCAAAATAGTTGTTATTATCAAAATATGTCATTCAACACATGACCAATCTCAATGGATGAGTACTGTCAACACATGAACCTTTATTTTATATTATTCTTTATTTTTCAAATTGGAATGAGGCCCAATCAATTACCATATAAAGTTAATTATATGGATTCCATACAACACATGTATATAATAGCATTGAAAAATAATCAACCATCAACCAAAGTGCACTACACTGTATAAGCATCAAATATAGATATCTAACGCTTATAACAGCCTGTCAATCAATCGATCGACATATTTAATCAATCAGGATGAGTGAACTTCAAATTTCATCCTAACACCCGTGTGGGGGTTTCAAACAACCAAACACATATTTTATTTGTGCAGTTGGGCGATGTGTAAAATTTATCGTCCCAATCAATGTCCTTCAAATAGGTGTACATAAACAAACCGTCCGGTTTGTAAATGAATATTTATTTATTCACATTCACGTTAAAGATTATATTTTTAACGATAAAACATTTTATTCAACCAATGAATATTCTATTCAGTTCATTTATTCAATAAAATGATATTTTTATTTTTCTAACATATTTTAGAAAATTTCGGCGGCATAACGGCACGATACTAGAAACGGGACGAGGCCTAGCCTTATCCCCGGTCTAGTGAAGGCCCACGCCATTCACACATCAATCAAATCAATTCATTTTACCACACAATTCAATTTCAATCAAATAATCTAACTAATTTTTGCAATCAAACAAACAAGTCCATGGTCTGTGGACGATTGTGTCGGGTGCTACTAAGCACCGTCTGCATCCTAGTATATATATATAACTAGAAAAAGAAATTGAAAGGTGAGAAATTCTCACCGATAGCTATCCAAACATCTTGACTCTTCTTTGATATAAATCTTCATCGTTATCGCATCTTTGTCATCTTCATTGCCCGGTTCCTCTACATATGTAAAAATCGAATTTTTACTTCGCTATTCAATATATAAAAATCGAATTTTTAATTCGAAGTTCAATATATAAAAATCACATTTTTATTTCGAAGTTCAACATATAAAAATCATATTTTTATTTCGAAGTTCAACATATAAAAATCATATTTTTATCGCGAAGTTCAACATATAAAAATCATATTTTTATTATGTTTATATTTTCCAAAATGATTCTCAAAATCATATTCTAGTTTACATTTAAAAACAATGCTACTTTAATTATAAAAATCAATGTTATTTCTATTTTGAAAACAAAGCATATTTTTCTACTTTAAACACAAAGTATATTTTCCGCTTAAAAAACAAAGTATATATATGTAAAAATTCTCTTTTTAAAACAATGATATATATTTTCTATTTTGAAACTGATTATATATTTTCTATTTTAAATACTAATTTATATATTTTCTATTTTAAATACTGATTTATATATTTTCTGTTTTGAATACTGATTTATATACTTTCTATTTTAAATACTGATTTATATATTTTCTGTTTTGAATACTGATTTATATACTTTCTATTTTAAATACTGATTTATATTTTCTGTTTTAAATACTGATTTATATACAATATATGTTATTTAACAAAAACTGATTTTACCATATAATTATATATATAAAAAAAATGGATATAAATCACTGATAATACCTTTTTTTCTCTGGAGCACGCTGGGCGGAGGGCCGGATGACGATCAGAGGGGTCGACGACGTCGACCTTGGGGAGAGCAGCCTCGCCTTGACCGAGGCGACAATCGGTGGGCCCAGGCGGTCGGCAACGACCTGCGAACGACAGCCCTTTGTGGCTCGACGTTGGTGGAGGGCGGCGCCCGGGTTCCGGCGATGGTGGCTTCGGGGGAGCGGGGGCGACGAGGGTGGTTACGGGATTTTTTTTTTCTTTTCATTTTAGATCTGAAATAGTTTTCGAACGGGGGGGGGGGGGGGAGGGGGGCAGAGTAAAAGGGGGAAGAGATATTTTTTTTTATTTAATTATTTTATTCTGCAAAAAGTTGACTTTTACATACGACCTCTAAACGAGGCCCACCGCCTGTCATCCATAGCGTTTTACCCCCATTCCGAACTCAATGGGATATGTATCGCAAGTTGATTCGAACGTTTTGATCAGTTTTCGTTAAATTTACATTTAAATCACTATATTGACTTTTAAACGTACATTTCATATTACCGGGGCCACATACTAACTCTAAAAATTCAATAAAAATATTTTCTAGCTTCGTATTAACGATACGGTCCTAACAAAACTAGTTTCGCCGAATTCTGAGACCGTTGGAAAAATGGCCATTTTCCAGTCGATTAAAATCAACTGAAACTGGTCAAACGCGTTTTCCTTTGCCACGCTCACATATTGATTCGAAAAATTATGAAATTTGAAACCTAGCAATAACTTGACATCGAGGACCCAACAAAACTGGTTTCGTCGAAATCCGAGGTCGTTTGCAAAATTCCCATTTTTAAGGGCTTGAATTCCATAGTGACTATTCAGAATTTTCAACTGGACATATCTTTTGATTCCCGCTATGAAATTTTGATTTTTCGGATTCGCTGGAAAGATATTATCAATTAGATCCCATTATTTTTGGTTTCACTAAAATCCGGATTATTTTGCACCCGGTACATTCAATTGAAGTTTGAAATCGAATTATCGAACTACCACTCCATTTTCAATTCTATTTATAATTATATATAAATATTTATATTCTAATGACTACGTATACAATATATACGTTCGAATCCTATTCAAAATAAATTTCTCGTCGATTTTATTTAAAATAATTCATTTTAAATATTCAAAATTCGCTAAAATGGCCAAAATAAAAATTTTAAACTGGCCCAGATTTTCTGGGTTGTTACAATCTCCCCCACTTAAAACTTTTCGTCCCCGAAAAGGAACAAAGTCGAAAGTGGTTTGATCATTCAACTCTACGTTCGATCAGGCTTTCATTCTCCAACTTTTCAGTTTATGAGAATTTTCAAAAATTTCAAAAATTTGGCTAACACCCTAAATTTTCGAAAAATTTCGCCATAACCTCCCCTGCACCGGGAGCATCGGGGAATTTCAAATAGCTTCCCCGGTCCTTCAGATCTCAAAAAGAAAAAGAAAAAGCCAAGCGGCTAGCCAATAGGCTCATAAAATCATCATCACCCAAACAAAACAGTAAATTATGTAGTAAACATGTACCTATTTGTCGGGCAAACGAATTTTATTCTTCGGCTCTAGCCTCCTTGCTATGACCTGTTCAATGATATACATGTATATGCAAGCAGATGCGACCAATTTTCAATACAATTCAATATTTGATTAAATTAGGCTAAATGGTTCAAAATTATCAACCAAATAAACAAACAACACAAACATCAACCAATTAGTTGATTAGCTTTTCAAATGCATAACTTTGATATATAGTCAAAAAATCAGATTTTTGATGCCAAATCACAACAATAGGCCCTATCTAATTTTGGTTCTCACACCAGTCAATAGGAAATATATAGAAATCTCACTTTCGTCACTCGAATATAAATACTGATAATGTGATCACAATTATCAGCATCATCCCCGGGCGACTAGAGTGTGATTCTATATCTATCCAGTATATTAAAATTTCGAATACACGCGGATCAGACGTATACGCAAAATCTATATATACTGGATTGTCCACATCTATATAAATAAATAATCAAATACGAATAATTGATTTAAATTTTCAAAACAAAATTTGTTTTCACTTTTATTTATCAAAAACACTACTCTTCACACTCGTTCTAGGATACTACTGATCCCATCTCTAACGAGTCATTCTCATTGGATATTACTAATCCAATATCTGATGAATTCTTTCGTATGGTTCTAATGTGCCTTGTTCTCTGCTTTGTAAACCAAAGCTCTGATACCAACTGTAAAGACCCGTTACTTCCCCGTAAAGGAAAGCGTCGGATAGTTCGAGAACAAGCCACAACAGAACTCATACAGAAGAACATTTCATTGTATATTACAACAATGCATCAGATTACAAGAATATACAGAGTATGAATGAATATTACACAGGAATATCAGAGATTTAAATTACATTTAAATACATAGCAGCGGAAATTAATACAATACACAACTAGAGGAGATATGCGGATACAAAGCTTTCCGGATATCGTTCCAGCTGTAAACCAGGATCCTGTGAATATAAATCTGCAAAACCCAAAACTACTAGCTGCCCGTGTCAAAATAAGGGCACCCAGAGTTTAGGTTAAAACAATAAACTCCAGGTCAGTCATGTGACTGGTGTGAGAACTAAAATAGTTATTAATCTTTATTTTTAAATTTAGGTAAATCAAGGGACCACGCCGTATAACACGGAACGGGTTTCCTCCCAAGAATACCAGTGCATAAAACAAACAGCGCAATGCTAAATAAAGAAAAATGAAGCTGTTATAAGACCCAGGTCCCATCACACAATGCAACGCAGCCGAGGATAGGGTTTTCCCTTATAACAGCCAAAGAATGCTTGATACGGTTAAAACAAATCATTTGATACTACTATAAGTGCATAGTGTATAAAACAACTTCAAATCATAAGTATCAATCATAGGCGGCATGGGTACCATATATCATGTCGCCATATATAGGTTTACAAATAAAACCGCAAATGTCACCTATTTGGAAATTGGATTTCCATCTATGAACCGAGGCAAAAGATAGTCCTCAACCGATTCGTGACTCTCTAGCCCGAGCCACAGGATCAGAACGCATCAACCCTTTAGATCGTCAGGGTCGGTCCACCGACGTGGATTATTATGCCTGAACACTACGTTTCCCCGCCCTTTGGGGCGTAAATGAGCCAACTAAATGACTCCATCAGTTCGAGAACGACCGATCAATCCGAGGCGCCTCGCAACAGCAACAACCACATAAGTCAAACTCGTCAGGGCGTGTAAAACCACTGACGCCACTTCTAGCTAGAAAGAAATGCAAGTCCTCCCTGATGTCCTCTCCCGTTTTTGGTTCATACCGGGTGTGAAACTCGCGAAGCAAACGTTACACAAAGCTACGCCACGAAGGCCTTGCTTCGATCATCAACCACAAGACTTTGCTTTTCAACAGAAGCCTTGATCATTTGCCACTTAGGTATGCCACACAGGCAATTCACTCCGTGCGTTTGATATCCATCAATATATAACCCCTGAGCTCGTACGTCTCAGAGAAGGGCGTTAAGCAAGAGAATAAATTCTCCGCCGCCAAACAGATATATATTTAATAGAGATCAATCACACGGACTAAAATCCAATGTCAGACACACAGTCCATTTACAAGTCCGTTCTGGGTCTGAACGAAACCGGAGGCACCTAGTACCCCGCATATCCATCGATCTCCAAGTACGTCTGGACGATCACTAACTGTTTCCATCTTCTTGGGTGTACAGCCCAATCAAGATCATCAGTAATTACCCAAACGACGTGAAGACCTCCGGTCTTCGACCATCGTCTTCATCTTCGACTTATCGTCGTATCAGTTATTCAGAATGGGATAAACCCGGTCTTTCCGAATAACTCGCGTATATTTTAAATAAGTATTACACAAACACAACATACGCCTCATTCCAATTCATCAGTCACTAACCGTAAATTAATCAAGAGAATAATTTCCCAAATATTAACCCCGAAGGCCGAACCAACATCAGATCAATATCCAGAAAACCATTCTGCTTGGCTAACCGATAGTTAGTTTCTAAATTTCACATTCATAGGGAAATGTTCCCATTAATTTTATCCAAGATAAATTCCTTGAATTTATTCTTTATTCTATTTTTGAATCTCAATTCAAACTAGTCGGGATTAGCGAACCTTACCGAAGTAATCATTTATTTTAATTTCCCAATCCCAACCTATTTATCCCATGAAGTAAAACTGGTAATACTTCATATCTAACACCACGGTGTTATCGGTAAATTCAATTACCATTTCACGTTCAAATCTAATTAAAGATTTAACTATCGCCTGGAGCAAAACTGGTGATACTCCATTTCGATTATTTCAATCTAATTAAAAATTCATTAAAACTCCACTTAGTTTTAATCTTCGACTGGGTTAAAGAATCAGTGTCATTTAAAACACGGTTCCCGATAAACCCAAAATCACATTCCATTAATTATCGGGTTAAAGAACAAGTGTTATTTAAAACACTGTTCACGATAAACCCAAAAATCAATATCAATTCAATTCCAATTAAATATTATTTAATTGGTACACTTCATTAAATCTAATTAAAAAGATTTAATCTTTTCTCAACTGGGTTCAAGAACAGTGTTAGTGAAGACACCATTCACGACAAACCCAAATCACATTTGATATTCAATATAAGGCTCTGGATAGAAAATATATCGGCTTATATTCAATATCAAATTCTACGATTAACAAATGTCGTATTGGAAATAACGATATAAATATATATCTTTCAAATTTCCATAACAACATCCGTATAATCCCGAATTCCAACATCGAAATATTCCGAAGACAATTTCGATTCAAATCCCCTCCAATGCAATCATTGGAAATTCTGGTTATTTTTAAAACCCTTTTCACTTTCAATTTATTTATTTAAAATAAATAGAATTGTAATTCTAGTTCAAAACTAGTTCATTTCGATAAAAATCTATTTTTATCTTTTCAAACATGGAGTTTTTCATCCCAATTCTTTCTCAAATCATTTCTAATGATTTTACACAAATTATTGATATTTTTAATAATTTTATCAAGGCCCGTACAGTCGATTTCCATCAATGGCCATCGAACTGCACTTACAGCGACCTTTTTCAAATTTGATTTGGACGTATCTCCAAATCCAACCGTTAGATTTCAAATTTCTAATATTCGTTAGAAAGCTCTTTACGATACGAACCCAACGGTTCCGGTTTCAGGATAATCCGACGGTCGGATCTCCCGTAATGTCCGTTTGAAATAAATGGTCGAAATTCGCGAACTGCCGCGGCGCGGCGCGTTCCATTCAGGCCATTATATAATATATATAATATATATAATATATACTTCGTCGATTTCTATTTAAAATGAATTATATAAATAGTTTTAAAACTGTTTCAAAAGCAATTTCAACTTTCTTTTCAATTCAAATCAAAATTGAATTCTTCTTTATAAATTCGTTTTAAAATTCATTTCTATTCAATTCAAATTTCAATTCAATTTGAATTCGTTTCAATTCACTTTCAATTCAATTTGAATTCGTTTTCAATTCAATTCATTTCGAAATCGTTTTCAATTCAATTCATTTCGAAATCGTTTTCAATTCAATTCATTTCGAAATCGTTTTCAATTCAATTCATTTCAAATGAATAAAATCGATATAAATATCGTTCAAGTCTAAATGGCGTCAATCTAATCAACACGGCTTCATAAATTTCTATTTTCAAATATTCTACTTCAAATATTTCTTTTTTTCAAAATAGTTGTTATTATCAAAATATGTCGTTCAACACATGACCAATCTCAATGGATGAGTACTGTCAACACATGAACCTTTATTTTATATTATTCTTTATTTTTCAAATTGGAATGAGGCCCAATGATTTACCATATAAAGTTAATTATATGGATTCCATACAACACATGTATATAATAGCATTGAAAAATAATCAACCATCAACCAAAGTGCACTACACTGTATAAGCATCAAATATAGATATCTAACGCTTATAACAGCCTGTCAATCAATCGATCGGCATATTTAATCAATCAGGATGAGTGAACTTCAAATTTCATCCTAACACCCGTGTGGGGGTTTCAAACAACCAAACACATATTTTATTTGTGCAGTTGGGCGATGTGTAAAATTTATCGTCCCAATCAATGTCCTTCAAATAGGTGTACATAAACAAACCGTCCGGTTTGTAAATGAATATTTATTTATTCACATTCACGTTAAAGATTATATTTTTAACGATAAAACATTTTATTCAACCTATGAATATTCTATTCAGCTCATTTATTCAATAAAATGATATTTTTATTTTTCTAACATATTTTAGAAAATTTCGGCGGCATAACGGCACGATACTAGAAACGGGACGAGGCCTAGCCTTATCCCCGGTCTAGTGAAGGCCCATGCCATTCACACATCAATCAAATCAATTCATTTTACCACACAATTCAATTTCAATCAAATAATCTAACTAATTTTTGCAATCAAACAAACAAGTCCATGGTCTGTGGACGATTGTGTCGGGTGCTACTAAGCACCGTCTGCATCCTAGTATATATATATATAACTAGAAAAAGAAATTGAAAGGTGAGAAATTCTCACCGATAGCTATCCAAACATCTTGACTCTTCTTTGATATAAATCTTCATCGTTATCGCATCTTTGTCATCTTCATTGCCCGGTTCCTCTACATATGTAAAAATCGAATTTTTACTTCGCTATTCAATATATAAAAATCGAATTTTTAATTCGAAGTTCAATATATAAAAATCACATTTTTATTTCGAAGTTCAACATATAAAAATCATATTTTTATTTCGAAGTTCAACATATAAAAATCATATTTTTATTATGTTTATATTTTCCAAAATGATTCTCAAAATCATATTCTAGTTTACATTTAAAAACAATGCTACTTTAATTAAAAAATCAATGTTATTTCTATTTTGAAAACAAAGCATATTTTTCTACTTTAAACACAAAGTATATTTTCCGCTTAAAAAACAAAGTATATATATGTAAAAATTCTCTTTTTAAAACAATGATATATATTTTCTATTTTGAAACTGATTATATATTTTCTATTTTAAATACTGATTTATATATTTTCTATTTTAAATACTGATTTATATATTTTCTGTTTTGAATACTGATTTATATACTTTCTATTTTAAATACTGATTTATATATTTTCTGTTTTGAATACTGATTTATATACTTTCTATTTTAAATACTGATTTATATTTTCTGTTTTAAATACTGATTTATATACAATATATGTTATTTAACAAAAACTGATTTTACCATATAATTATATATATAAAAAAATGGATATAAATCACTGATAATACCTTTTTTTCTCTGGAGCACGCTGGGCGGAGGGCCGGATGATGATCATAGGGGTCGACGACGTCGACCTTGGGGAGAGCAGCCATCGCCTTGACCGAGGCGACGATCGGTGGGCCCAGGCGGTCGGCAACGACCTGCGAACGACAGCCCTTTGTGGCTCGACGTTGGTGGAGGGCGGCGCCCGGGTTCCGGCGATGGTGGCTTCGGGGGAGCGGGGGCGACGAGGGTGGTTACGGGATTTTTTTTTTCTTTTCATTTTAGATCTGAAATAGTTTTCGAAGGGGGGGGGGGGCAGAGTAAAAGGGGGAAGAGATATATATATATATATTTTTATTTAATTATTTTATTCTGCAAAAGGTTGACTTTTACATACGACCTCTAAACGAGGCCCACCGCCTGTCGTCCATAGCGTTTTACCCCCATTCCGAACTCAATGGGATATGTATCGCAAGTTGATTCGAACGTTTTGATCAGTTTTCGTTAAATTTACATTTAAATCACTATATTGACTTTTAAACGTACATTTCAAATTACCGGGGCCACATACTAACTCTAAAAATTCAATAAAAATATTTTCTAGCTTCGTATTAACGATACGGTCCTAACAAAACTAGTTTCGTCGAATTCTGAGACCGTTGGAAAAATGGCCATTTTCCAGTCGATTAAAATCAACTGAAACTGGTCAAACGCGTTTTCCTTTGTCACGCTCACATATTGATTCGAAAAATTATGAAATTTGAAACCTAGCAATAACTTGACATCACGGACCCAACAAAACTGGTTTCGTCGAAATCCGAGGCCGTTTGCAAAATTCCCATTTTTAAGGGCTTGAATTCCATAGCGACTATTCAGAATTTTCAACTGGACATATCTTTTGATTCCCGCTATGAAATTTTGATTTTTCGGATTCGCTGGAAAGATATTATCAATTAGATCCCATTATTTTTGGTTTCACTAAAATCCGGATTATTTTGCACCCGGTACATTCAATTGAAGTTTGAAATCGAATTATCGAACTACCGCGCCATTTTCAATTCTATTTATAATTATATATAAATATTTATATTCTAACGACTACGTATACAATATATACGTTCGAATCCTATTCAAAATAAATTTCTCGTCGATTTTATTTAAAATAATTCATTTTAAATATTCAAAATTCGCTAAAATGGCCAAAATAAAAATTTTAAACTGGCCCAGATTTTCTGGGTTGTTACATAAGGTGACAGTATATTCGATACATTCAAGAGAAATGAGTGGTCGGTCATGTGTGGGCTGAGTTGCAAGACGTTCTTGTTGAACCCACTGTATTCGTCTCTAGAGATACACTATCGGCAGGTGGTCCCATACCTTGTCATAATTGGAAATCCATTCTCCAGTAAGCGCCTGCGGTTTTGATTGTATACTATTTATGTGGAGTGTGATATGCAAGCAAACTGTTAGATTCTATTTATTTGTATTTAGACACTATTATAATATCAAAAGATATATATGATTTCAAGTAAAGTTTTGGGTTATCGTAAGGTAAAAACCGTCCGTGTTTATGTGTGGATTTGGTCTTACGATTACCCTTTTCTTTCGAAAAGATTTTGAACTTTAAAATCAAGTTGGATGATCCCCTTAAACTTAATGTATTGTTCTCACTCTGGTTCACCAGACTGACCCGGTATTTGAAATGCTCGGGTTAGCCCGGGTTGTATAGGTTCAGGTTACGAAATTCAGAAGACGTGCTGGAGGAGTTCAGACATATCAGTATTTATTCCGTTGTGTATTGTATATGAAGACAGATTATTATAGCTGTCCAGATTGTCTTGACTGATGTACTCTGATTGTAAGTATTATTTCAAGTTTTCAATAAAGATTATTTCTATATTATATTTTGTTTTCGCTGCGATGTGAGACTCTGATTCTGATGTGTTTCTTCTTCTTATTTCTTCTATTATAATATTTCTTTCTTTCTTATCTAACCATCTAATTTCTTTCTCATAACGTTCCAGTGTTTTCGATGCTTGAATGTCCGACATGAGGTTTTTGTGTCGATTTTCAGGATTGAAAATCCCTGGGTTGTTACAGTTCAAAAGGTTAATTTTTATTTATTTAATAAAGCGATTAACTAATTTTGAAATATTTAATGTTAGATAAATTATTATTTTAAATAATAATAATTTAAGTAATTACCCTATAAAATTTTCAAAGTAAAGAAAGCGAAGATTGAAATGGAATCTAATTGAATGGTGAATGAGGTATACGAACAGGTTTTTATTTAAAACCTGGGATTTTAAAATAAAGTTATAAAAAGGGGTTTTAAGTAATAACGATAGCTTAAACTTAATGTTTACTAAAAAAATTAAATTAAGTAGAAGGAAGTGAGATAAAAAGGGTTTTATATTAAACCAGAATTCTATAAACAAGGTTTAGAAAGGAGATGTGAAATTGAAATGTTGATTTTGAATTGGCAATACTTAATAACGGAATTAAGTTTAATAAATGGAATTGAAATGAGATTTTCAAAGAGGAAAATGGATTGGTAAAAGAGATTTATAATTAAGTTGGTAAAAGGAGTTGGTAATAGAATTTGAAATAAAAATCCAGTTTCGGAAACAAATTAATCTAAATAAGTTGAAAGTTAAAATGGTAATGTTTAGTAAGAAGTTATTTAATCAATGAATTAAGTAATATTAGTTATATTTAAAAAGGAGACTTCCAAAAACATAAGAAGGATTATAAAACTATATTTTTAAAATAGTTAAATAGGATGTGTTTTGATATTAGAATGGATATCGGTTTTTGAATTACAACTCGTATTTATAATATAGGAATGTTGTTGATCAAGGACTGAGAGGTAATTAAAATACCCCAACTTGAATGACTTCAGGATTTTCCAAGGATGATATTAGTTGGTAATGGTAAAAATGTTAGAACTAATTTATTATTTCCATAAGAGAAATAATAGTGCAAAGTTAGTTAAAAGATTTGAAAATATATATTGAAATTTCCAAAGTAACGGAAATAAAGGATTTGAGAATATATAATATGATTTTCAAAGAAAAGGAAATAAAAGGACTCGAGTATATATATATATATGTATAATGAGAATTCCAAGGTAATGGAAACAAAAGGAGATTGTGTGAAGATATAACGATATTTTCAGGGTAAAGAGGAAAATGAGAAGTTGTGTTTTGAAATAGGTTTTCTAGGAGAATAAGAGTTGGTTATTGTTTCAAGTAATTAAACATAAGAAATTTTGTAACGTTGGTTTATGAGTGATGAATTTAATTTAATTTCCAATTATAGGTAATGAGGAATGATGTAAGCAAACGTTTTGAAAATTAAATTAAATGGAAATTGAATATGGTTATAAGATTTTTTTCTAAGTATTATAGTGAAATGAGTTTGAGAATATTAATATATTGAAATAAAAAGTAAATATCATATTTTAAATATTGAAAGATTTAAGAGATTTAAATTAACCTTCGTTAATTATTTTTAATTAAAGAGATGACGTGATGCAGAATACTAAACCAGTGAATTCATTTTATTTTAATAATTGAGAAGCTGTTTATTTGATAGTTAAACAACCGGCTATCAAAATATGACCAAATGCGTTGTTGGTACGGAAAGACAGGGATCGAATTTATATTCGAAAAACCATTCTGAACCAGCAAATATGAAAGCATAAGGATTGAAGATGGAGCACTAAAGACTGTGGATCTTCATAAAGCGGAAGAAGTACCTAAAATCTCTGGTTTAACGGCTAGAGATATACTGTTGTGGTTGGAATCTGCGTATTGCAAGGACTACTCACCACTTATCCACAGGGTGATACCTAGGATGTGGTAGAAGCGTATCTTCGGTTCATCCTGTTCCTAGATGACTTGTATGGATGGATGTTTGACGTAGTATTTCCAAAGGAATTATGTAAGTTTATTTCTTCAAACATACCATAATTGAAGACGGAGAAAGGGCTTTTCTCTAGACTAATAAGCAGAGTATTTTTATGGACATCAATTATTGATTTCTGGCGGATCTGATAAAGTGGCATTCAAAGTGAATGATGGTCAGATGTTCTAAAAGAAGATTTATGACCTCAAACCTCATTAACCTGGAAATGGTAAAAATCGGGTAGGTCGCATGGAGAATATTCATATATGTCTTCTATTCACTTCTGTATCTCCCAGAAGCGGTTACATTGGTACCAACCGTAGGTGATAATATATTCAGTACTCTCAAGAGAAATGAGGGGCCGGTCATGTTTAGCCTGAGTTGCAAGATGTTCTTGTTGAACTCGGTGTATTCCTCTCTAGAGATACCTCGTTGGAAAGGTGTTTTCCCATACCTTACCACGAAAATCCAATCTCCAATAAGCGCCCGCGGTTTTAATTGTATACTATATATGTAGCGTGTGAGATGCAAGCGTTTTGCTAGATTATATTTATTTGTATTTAGACATTATTATAATACCAGAAAAGATTTGATTTCCAAAATTGTTTGGGTTATCGTAAGGTAAAAACCATCCGTATTTATGTGTGGAATTGGTCTTACGATTATCCTTTTCTTTTGAAAAGATTTTGAATTTAAAATCAAGTTGTGTGATACCTTAAACTTAGTGTGTTTTTCTCACTCTGGTTCACCAAACTGATCCAACGTTCGAAATGCTCGGGTTAGACCGAGTTGTATAGGTTCAGGTTATCAAATGTTGTGAAGAGACGAGCTGGATGAGTTCAGACGTATGATATTATCTAGTTATTATTCCGTTGTGTGATTGTATATGAGGAAAGATTGTTATAACTTTCCAAATGTGTGATGTACTCTGATGATTGTAAGTTTTATTTCTAGCTCAGTAAATATTTATTTCTATATTATATTTTGTTCCGCTGCGATATGAGACTCTGTGTTGGTTCTTCTTCTTCTGTTCTAATATTTCTTTCTTTCTTTTCTCACCTTCTAATTTCTTTCTATTAACGTTCCGGTGCTTTCGATACTTGAGTTTTGCCAAGTAATACTAGTATATGTATTGTTGTCGGAATTCGAGGGTTGAATTCCTTTTTACAGGGTCGTTAAAACCGAATAAATGAATATTTATAGTTTTAAATCAGAGCTTTGAATAAAATAATTGCCATAGCTTTATAATGTAGATTATAGTTATCTATACGGTAGCCACATTCAAGTACATACCCACCAATTAATCTTTTGGAGCTTGCATTTTCTACTTCTCGTCCTTTGTATATTCACCAATTTACTTCTTAATTAAGGCATTTAGGGCATAGTTTATTTTCATGCCTGAATGGATGCTCCGTCTGTTGTGTGTTCAGGAGGCAGTATGTAAAGACCCGAAAATCCCCACCCTTTGAATCGACCATAAACCACACTGGTCTTAACCAAAAGTTGGAAATCTTCGAATACTTTAACTTTGGGAATTCATCAGAACAACAAAATAAGATTTTTTAAAACATTATAATAATGTTACATTAGAGTACAGAATATCAGAGTACTTCGATAAATAATAATACAGCGGAAGATAAATTACAATAAATTCAATACATTGCAGCGGAAGACTATAAATGCTCTGGATACAACTTTAAGCTTCAATCCAGAATCCTTCTCAAGAGATATATATCTGTAAAACTAGCTACTCGACTGCCTGTGTGGAAAATATGGGCACCCGAGTTTGCCAGTAAAACAAACTACAGGTCAGTCATGGGACTGGTATGAGAAATCTAACTTAACTAATCTAATAATAAGGCTAATAACAGGACCACGCCGCTAACGCGGAACAGGTTTACTCCATTGGATTGCCAGTGCATAAAATAAAGTAAATCGTTAAACAATGCAATGCTCTTTATAAAAATGAAACCATTATAAGACTCAAGTCCCATCACACAATGCAACGCAAACCGGAGGATAGAGTTTTACCTTATAATGGTCAAAAATGCTTGATACAATAAAAAAAGATTGGATATTATTACTAGTGCATATATGTTTCAAAAACAGTTTCAATCATAATGTATCAATCATAGACGGCATAGTACCCCATCCTACTATGTTGTCGTACTAGTTCTACAATCAAAACCGATGGTGTCGTATTGGAAATTGGGTTTCCATCATGAGTCGAGGCTAGGGATCATCCTCTCCAATTCGAGGCACTCTAGCAAATGCCTCAGGATTCCCCGCAGTAACTCTTGGATCCTCAGGGTCGGTCCATACATATGTTAGTGGATTAGTTATGCTTGAACACATGCTTCTGTAACGACCCAGATTTTTCGGCTATTTGATTTCGAATATTTAAATCTATTTTAAATATTATAATTGGAATATTTACGAATTTTCAATATTTAACTCGTTAATTAAACGGTGATTGGACGTTTAATTATATATTTAACATAAAACGAACTCGGAATGGTGCGGTAGTTTGTAATATTGGGTTTTCAACTTCAACTGAATATACAAAATCCGTTTTAAATTGGAATTCTGTGAAACAAGAAACGTTAGAATCGTTTTGATTATAATTTTCTAATGGAAGAGAAAAATCAAGATTTCAGCTCGTAAATTGTTAGTTATGTCTAGTTCAAATTTTAAAATAATCGCTATGGAAATCGTTTATAAATTATAATGTTATTTAATTTATTTAGTAAGGAATTCTGTATAATTTCGATATCGCTTAACTTGAAAATATTAACGTTGAATTCTATTTTCATATCGGGTTATATTCAAAGTGGTATATTATTTTATTTGGATATATGTTTGATAATAATTTATTTAATTATTTTATAATTTATTTCTATTTTAATGATATTATATAACCGTAGAAATATATTTTTTCAAATAAGCTTCGTTTTCAATAAAACAAATAGTATGTTCATTTTCGTTGGGATCGTAACATCAAGACATAATAATGTGTTCATTTTAGTTGTGTTTGGAGGTATGGTGTGAATTTACAACGTGCAATGTAATATCGGTGGAAATAAATTAACAATATTGAATAAAAATAATAGATTAAAAAAACTTAGTGCTCTGTTTTTTTCTTCTTTTAAACTCAATGCCTTATTTTGCTTCCAGTCAGCAATATACCATACGCTACACAAACGTTATAAATATGAAAAACCGATATCCGACAATAGAAGCATAAGACATAGTAAACATCGGATTTCCAGTGCACACTACGGTAACTTGAATATACAGGTTACAATAGTAATTACAAATAAAATAATATAAAACCAATTCCGTTCGTTACAAGCTACCCATCCTTTCTTGACAGCAACACTTCCGAAATTGTTTTCTTGCCTGCCACACAACCAGTTACTTCAACCCAGTGTTTTTAAAACCCGACCCTGCTGCGGTACGACCTCGAATAACCTTGAACCTTGGACCATCACGGCGCGGAACTCAATCAGACCTTGTAACACCCCACCTCCGCTAGGGTCACTCTTTCGGGGGCACTAGCTTCTGGGGGGCGTTAGAACTAGGTAAGCATGCATAATGATATATCAAGGCAGAACAGGAACATAAATATATATATATATATATATATATATATATATATATATAAAACAGAGTAAGTGAGAATAAAACAGCGGAATATCTCAAACCATCTCAAAACAAGTCTAGTACATCATAAAGTCATTTGCCAAAATAAATATGTCTAGTACAACATAAACAGAAATACTGAAATACATAGTGCTATCCCCAAAAATAAAAGTGATAAGCCATAGCGAGCTCAATATCCAGACATACATGAGCTATCCAGTGAACAAGCAAGCGATCCAAGCTAAGCACCACTGTTCCCTCCCTGAGAACCTGGGGGGGGGGGGGAACGGAAGAAAAGAAGAGAAAGAAAACAGGTCAGTCAAAAAGACTTGTAAGCCCTACTCCATCAGTCTATAAACTAATAAAGCTAACATCATGATGGAAACTGAGATGAATATACTGGCAATAGATAAAGGTGTCATCACATAAAGGGGATTAAGCTTTGCACCACAGTGTACTAGCAAACTAACATAACAGGTAATGATCCCTCAGCCCAAAACTTTGGCCCAATAGCAGGAGGTGACCTTGATACAAGGTCCAGCCCAACGGTCCAATCGATCGTGTAACACCCCACTCCCGCTATGATCACTCACTAAGGGAATGCCATAGCATCGGTGGAGTATTTTAGTGAATGTAGAACAGAAAAATTACAACAAGACAGATAGAAATAGTACTTGAAATTTTAAAACATCATCTCATAACAGCGGAAGTAAAACATGTCTGGTTACATCATAAAACCACAATAAAGGTCAAGTACAATATCCATCAAAATAAAGAAGTACATAATCCCACTCTCATACAATAGCCAAACAAAAGAAAAGATAACTGGATAACTGGAGCTTTACATCTATCCAAACTCCTAAAGACTGGAACAGCAATCCGATCAAGCTCCACTACTGCTAGGATCCACCGTAGGACCTGAGGGTTGGGAAAAAGATAAAAACAACAGGGTCAGACATAAGTCTGAGCGAGTCCTATAACTTTAACAATACAATCGTTAAAGTAACCAGAGAAGACATAAACTGATATACGGTAACATATAGGGATGAATGGCTACCCTAAGCAGTCAACTAAACGAAGATAAAGGATAAAGACGCATCTACCCTCCCTAAGGTAAATTACTAAACTGCACCACACCAGTCGTTCCTAACTTAAAGGTTGATCCCACCCAAGGACTTATAAAATTTACTAATTAGTACCTGCGTACCCCTAGGTGACCAAGTAGGCGCCACGGGGCCCTACAATCCACTAGGTGTACACACTACTTCCCATTCGATCGGCTCCCTAACGTAGATACCCGTGCTGGCCCCACCGTGGGATGTATCATTCCCCAATGTGGCAACCTGATGGAACTAAAGGTGCACGGCTTATATCTACTCGATGCAACAACGGCTTACCTACCAGCCCGGGCCCACTCACGCATATGAAGCCCGTTGGACTTGCGTTGCCACCGCTAACCCGTTTGCCTCTTACAGTCAAGCCCAGTATGCGTGTCCCGTCCTCGACATGGGTCGAGCCCACAAAGATACGTATGGGTTACTGGTTGAAATGGGCCTCCACAAGCTACCCACCTAAGCTTGTCCCTTTTTCTAGTATATCCCACTTAACCCTTTAATCATGTTTTAATTACATGTTCCATTTTGGTTAAGTATTCTAATCGTATTTTCTATTGCCACCCAAGGCAACCACTAGATTTTCTCATGCCACCCGAGGCACCCACTTAACCCCTCATGTCCCTCTACATGCTAATATGGTTAAGTGTTTCTTAATTAATTAATTAAGAACGTAACCTTTGTAAAGACCTCTCACATTAGACTGTCTTTTATGACCGCTGGTTAAGCCGGTTGGGTCCGGGCAGCCTTATGTCATAACAGAGTCTAACCTCGTGTCTTTACATTAATTACGTATTTAGTTTGTGCCTAAGACCTCTCACATTGGGCTAACATTTGTAGCAACTGGTTAAGCCGGTTGGGTCCGGGCAGTTTTACGCTACAAGTGAGTCCAACCTCGTGTCTTAGTCAATTAATTACACCTAATTAATCACCCTCATAATTTTATATTAATTATCCCTAATTAATCAAGTTTTCTTAACATGGGTAGACCTAACTTAATAGGTAAATTCCCATGGGGTAGACCTAACTCAATAGGTAAATTCCCAACACATAGTATGGGTACACCTAACCAAATAGGCAAATTCCCATACTATGTTTATTTATTTTGTGTTATGCATAATTATATTAATTTCACACAATCTTATTAACTTATGCATTTAATTACCCCATCGTTCCCACGTAATTTCGTTCATGATATAACACATATAAAAGGTGTCAACTTGCATATGAATGAACATGTTTCAAAGGTGCCATCTTGCATATTAACAAACACATAACTTGCATATGAACTTGCATAACATGTCACATAACTTGCATATAATATGTCACATAACTTACATATTCATTTTGCATAACAAACTTGCATATTAGCTTATAGACTTGCATAATGTGTCATCATGAACTTGCATATTAATAAACATGTAACTTGCATATTTACATACATGTAACTCGCATATTAACAAACATGTAACTTGCACATAAAGAAACATGTAACTTGCATATTTACATACATGTAACTTGCATATTAACAAACATGTAACTTGCATATTAACAAACATGTAACTTGCATATTTACATACATGTAACTTGCATATTAACAAACATGTAACTTGCATATTTACATACATGTAACTTGCATATTAACAAACATGTAACTTGCATATTTACATACATGTAACTTGCATAGCATATTACCATGAACTTGCATAACATGCATATGATTACATAGCCCACAACTTGCATATTTAGCATCATGCAAACATAACATACATCATATTAAACTTGCATAAGCTTACATACTCAACATGCATAAACATAAGATTAATGCTAACATCATATCATATGATTCAAAGCTCATTAACCCACATACAAAACCATAAATCTCATCACATCTCATCTAATTAGTTTACCAAAAGATCATCAAAGTGATAGAAACTCACAACTAGCAACTTTGAACACCAAATGAAGAAGATTAAGATGCTAAGAAGGGATTAGAAGTTGATTAGAGAGTGATTAGTATGCAACCCTCTTCATAAAATTAGTGGAGGCCATGAGAGCTAGCATTTTGCCATAGTTTAGTCACTAGGTTTAATTATGAATGAATTAGGGTAGGTTAGGGTCTTATTTAGATTAGGCAAGTGTTTTAGGCCATAGGATTAACCCTAGATTCAATCCAAGCCATCAAAGCATGTCTTGGGGAAGAAGTCAAGTGTAGGAACCATCTAGGGCCTTTAGATTAAAGATGGACCATGAGAACCATTCAAATGCAAAATCTGCACTTGAGCGAATCGGCCCACGGGTTGACAGCCAAACACCCTGGATTAACCCCTAGTCGACCCAGCGGGCTCGGGTCGACTTCAAAAATCGGCCGGTTCGGTTATTCCCCTCTCCCAATTCGCTGTTTTGAGCATTTTTGCATATTTATTTATTAAATTTTCAATTATATATATATATATATATCAATATATATATATATATATATATATATATATCTACACAACCCATTTCACTTAATTAAGTATACTTTAATTTGGGAATTTTCGTGAAACTTCGCGAGGCCATATCTTGGTCATACGGACTCCGATTTTCGAAAACTCGGACTCTATTTCGCGTATTTTTCCGAGACGAACGCAATGGCATAGCCCGTTTCCCTTGATTCCCATTTTAGAATTAAATTCTGCCTCGATTTATGTTATTACAGGTTATTGAAAATACGGGTTGTTACATTCTCCCCTCCTTAAAGGATTTCGTCCCCGAAATCTTCAAGTTAGGAAGAACGTATCCTACCATCCAATCATCCATCTACTCAAAGCATCATCCACGAGCAATCATTGTCCTTACAAGATTCTAAATGCTGGATGGATATATGCAAAAGTGTGTGTATATGTACTTACCTAATGCAAAAATCAGGCGGTTACTGATACAGTAAACCTCCTTAATGCAAACCATGATAGTGCCATGCATCCAATATGTATGCGAAACCCTATTGACACATACAAATTTCTACATGCGTGCACAACCATACACAAAAATGCATCATCCATATGATAACACAGCCATGATACATCCATCAATCTAACTACCACATCCATTTATGCAATATGCAACATGAAGTGACTGAGCCGATCTAGTGCCTAATGTGTGTGTATATGCATCCACGAGCAACCACTAGCAAACAATTGCATCCATATGCATCCATCAACCATAACATGTTTCAAACACATGTTTCAACCATAGGTTTTACCCTATCTAAAGGTCATAGGTATTAGCGAGAGGATATACTAAAGATAAGATAAGTACTAGACAAGCAATAAAGGAGAAGTTAAAAGACATACTCTCAAAAAGAAATGGATACAAAGAACGCATCTTTGCTTCCGTCTCCCAAGTAGCATTGCTTTCGTCATCTCCCCATTGCACTTTAACTAGCTGAACTTCTCTGTTCCTCAACTTCCTAGTTTCTGACCCAAGGATGCGAGTAGGAGCTCGTCGAATCGTCGCATCACGCTCTACCTCTACATCTCTAAGCAAGCTCGGCTCTACCACCTCCGCGGTCTCATGTAAGCACTTCCTCAAATGTGATACATGGAATACATCATGAACACCACTAAGTCTGTCGGGCAACTCCACCCTATATGCCATCCGTCCAATCCTTTCCTTAATAGGAAACGGCCCAACAAATCTCGGTGCTAACTTCCCTACGGACCCAAAGCGAACAACATTTCTCAATGGAGATACTTTGACAAAAACCATGTCCCCAACCTCAAACTCAAGATCCGTCCTTCTCCGATCCGCATAAGATTTCTGTCTATCTTGCGCTGCTTTCATCCTTTTTCGAATTAAATCAATCTTCTCTGAAGTCTCTCTAACCATATCCGGCCCAAGCAAGATCTTATCCGTAGATTCCCACCAACATGTAGGAGATCGACAAGGCCTTCCATAAAGAGCTTCGAAAGGAGCCATACCAATACTGGACTGAAAGCTGTTATTATATGCGAACTCCACCAAAGGAAGATGTTCTTCCCATGTACCTCCAAAATCCAAGATACAAAGCCTCAAAAGATCTTCTAAGATACGGTTCACCCTCTCAGTCTGACCGTCCGTCTGAGGATGATATGCGGTGCTCAAACACAACTGAGTCCCTACCGCCTCTTGCAAACTTCTCCAAAACTCACTAGTGAAAATAGGATCTCGATCACTCACAATGCTGGATGGTACGCCATGCAATCTAACAATCTCTCTAACATAGACTGAAGCAAGCCATGGAGCGGTCCTCTTACTCTTTACGGGTATAAAATGGGCACTCTTGGTAAGTCTGTCTACCACAACCCAAATTCCCGTATTGCCCTTCCTCGATCTCGGTAACCCGTCGATGAAATCCATCGAAACACTATCCCACTTCCACTGTGGAACTTCCAATGGGTGTAGCAACCCACCGGGTTTCCTTTGCTCCACTTTAACTTGTTGGCACACTAAGCATCTAGCCACATACTCGGCCACATCTTTCTTCATACCGGCCCAGAAGAAAACTCTCTTCATGTCTTGGTACATTTTGTCTCCACCGGGATGAATAGTCATTCTTGAACGATGTGCATCATCCAAAATAGCCTTCTTCAAACCCTCATCTTGCGGTACACAAAGTCTACCGTCTCTATGCAACCATCCCTTATCATCTATGGTGTATCTACCCAAATGGCTGGACGACTCCCCTCTTATAAGCTTCTCTACCAACACAACCAACTGTGGGTCGTCTCGCTGAGCCTCGCCAATCCGTCTCAAAAGAGTAGGTCTAACCTCCAAGGATGCCAACAAACCAGGTACAAAATCAACAGAAGGTCTGAAGTCAAACAAAGAAAGAAACTCCAAGCTTCGTCGTTCCACGAACAATGGACTCAAAGATAGCCTTTTTCTACTCAAGGCGTCTGCCACCACGTTACCCTTACCAGGGGTATACGCTATCTCGAAATCATAGGATGCTAAGAACTCCATCCACCTTTGCTGTCTTAAGTTTAAATCCTTCTGAGAGAATAAGTACTTCAATGATTTATGGTCGGTGAACAACTCGAATCTCTCACCAAGAAGATAATGGCGCCAAGACTTAAGTGCGAAAACAATCGCGGCCAACTCTAGATCATGGGTAGGGTAATTCTTCTCATGCACTCTCAATTGTCTCCCTCCATAGGCTATTACCCTTCCCTCCTGCATCAAGACTGCGCCTAATCCTGTTCCACAAGCATCGGTATAAACAACAAACGGCTTACTCCCATCCGGGAGCACTAAAACTGGAGCGGTGGTCAAAGCTCTCTTTAACCGTCGGAAAGCATCATCACAATCTACATCCCACGAGAAAACCAGATTCTTTTTCGTCAAGCGGGTTAATGGGGCTGATATCTTCGCGAAGTCTTTGATGAACTTCCTATAATATCCTGCCAATCCCAAGAAACTTCTTACCTCGGTAGCATTTCTAGGAACTTTCCAATCCTGGATAGATACTATCTTTGCGGGATCCACAGCTATCCCTTCCTTAGAGACCACATGCCCTAAGAATCGCACTTCTCTTCTCCAAAAATGGCATTTAGAGAATTTAGCTTTAAGACTATGCGCTCGAAGAGTCTCCAACACTTCCTTGAGATGTAAGGCATGCTCTTCTTCATTCTTGGAAAAGACCAAGATGTCATCCACAAAAACTACTACAAACTTATTCAGATACTCTCTGAACACTCTACTCATGAGATCAACAAAGTATGCGGGGGCGTTTGTCAACCCAAATGGCATCACTAGCCACTCATAAAAACCATCCGGAGTCCGGAAAGCAGTCTTCTCTATACTGTCCTCCGCCACTCTTAACTGATGAAACCCTGTAGCTAAGTCCATCTGCGAAAATACTGACGCGCCAACCAACTGATCAAAGAGATCATCTATCCTCGGTAATGGGTGTCTATTCTTCTTCGTGAGCTTATTAAGTTCTCTATAATCCACACAAAGTCTGAGGGACCCATCCGCCTTCGTGGCAAACACTACTGGAGCTCCCCACTCCGATATACTTCGCCTTATGAACCCCTTCTCAAGCAACTCCCCTACTTGCTTATGAAGTTCTCTTCTCTCACGAGGAGCCATGTGGCGTACTGGCAAAGACACTGGTTTGGCATTATCCACCAAATAAATTCGGAAATCTATCTCCCGCTTCGGAGGCAAACCCTTTACTTCTTCAAACACATCCGGATATTCCCGGACTACTCTGACAGAACACAAACTCTCGACCGAAGCATCGAGCGATTCAAGATAACTTAGCAAAACAGATTCCATGGGATTGCAAGAGATCTCGAGAGTGTTACCCAAGCGGGTCATGAGCCTGACAACTCTCCTTTCGCAATCAAGAACGGCACCATTACTGGATAACCAGTCCATGCCCAAGATCAACCCATAGCCCGTGAAGCCCAATACAAAAGCATCACATCTAAACTCAACGCTAAGTATAGAAATCTTCAAACCCAAACATATCATAGACAGATATATGGAGCCCCCAATTGGGTTTGAGACAACCAAGGGATCATCAACTAGACTGGTGTCTAAGTGCAGTGACTCAACTAACGATGATGAGATAAAATAATGCGATGCGCCAGAGTCAAACAAAGTACGAACTGGATGATCAAACAGAAAAACCAGACTTTCAACGGAAATAGTTCTACCTCTCTGCTGAATCGGTGGAACTGAGAGAACCTGAACTTGCCCCCCTGACTGAGGTGGTGCTATAAGAGCTTGCACCTGGCCTCCTGAGGTAGACCCCGTCTTCTGCCCCTTCTTTGGGCAGTTTTTCACAAGATGCCCTGCTTCACCACAATGAAAGCAACCGGTTTTCTTCTTTTTGCGACAATCCTTACTAAGGTGTCCTGGTGTTCCACAATTGAAGCACTTCTTCTTCGTCTTCTTTTTGTCACCATTGCCTTTTCCGCCCTTGCCTTGTTGTTGCTGTTGCGGTTTCTTCTGATCCCCCTTTTTCTCTGGTGCCTTAGAATTCTTATCATCCTCATGCATAAGTGCCATGTAGACAAGCTTCTCAAAAGTGGCCCCCATAGGAATGTGAGTCATAGCTATTCCTTGCAATGGTTCGTTCAAGCCTCTAACGAACCTCAAAGCCTTCTTCTCCGGTGTATTCACCAACTCTATGCCAAACCTTGCTAATTGATTGAATTTGTTGACATATTCTTTCACCGTGAGATTCCCTTGCTTCAAATTCAAGAACTTCTCCATAAACAGATTCTCTTCCGCCCTTGAGAGAAACTTAGCCCCAAACCTTTGCTTAAAATCTGCCCAAGAGTCAACAGGGCGTTCTCCATTAGTGACCTCCCACCAGAATGAGGCCTCTCCCTTCATTAACCAAGCCGCCAACTTGACTTTCTTTCCCTCTTCCACTTCAAAGATATCTAGCAACTCTTCCACTTCCTTAAGCCAATCTCTAGCCTCTACGAAAGTCTCTGAACCAAGAAAAGGTTTTCCTCCTATAGCCTTGAACTCCTTGCAAACCTTAGCAAAATTATCCACTCTAGGCTGAGGAGGAGGAGCGGTTGTCTATGGTGTAGTAGCATTGGCCGGACCCGCAGCCGCGGCCCTAGCCTCTTGCAACCTCCTATACCATAGTGGTATAACTAAACCCTCCGGGATGTTAAGATCTTCAGCCATGCTGAAACGAAAGAGGAAAGATTCAAAAAGGAGATTCCGAAAGATAAAGATATGGCTATTGGGGATTATGCTTTTCTTTTTCAAAAACTTTTTCTCTTAGAAGACATGCTTTTAAAAATCCTTTCTTCGAAAATACTCTTAGAAAGTAGTTTTTCTCAAAAATTTTATCTGTTCTGGTAACCTTAAGCTCTGATACCACGTGTAACACCCCACTCCCGCTATGATCACTCACTAAGGGAATGCCATAGCATCGGTGGAGTATTTTAGTGAATGTAGAACAGAAAAATTACAACAAGACAGATAGAAATAGTACTTGAAATTTTAAAACATCATCTCATAACAGCGGAAGTAAAACATGTCTGGTTACATCATAAAACCACAATAAAGGTCAAGTACAATATCCATCAAAATAAAGAAGTACATAATCCCACTCTCATACAATAGCCAAACAAAAGAAAAGATAACTGGATAACTGGAGCTTTACATCTATCCAAGCTCCTAAAGACTGGAACAGCAATCCGATCAAGCTCCACTACTGCTAGGATCCACCGTAGGACCTGAGGGTTGGGAAAAAGATAAAAACAACAGGGTCAGACATAAGTCTGAGCGAGTCCTATAACTTTAACAATACAATCGTTAAAGTAACCAGAGAAGACATAAACTGATATACGGTAACATATAGGGATGAATGGCTACCCTAAGCAGTCAACTAAACGAAGATAAAGGATAAAGACGCATCTACCCTCCCTAAGGTAAATTACTAAACTGCACCACACCAGTCGTTCCTAACTTAAAGGTTGATCCCACCCAAGGACTTATAAAATTTACTAATTAGTACCTGCGTACCCCTAGGTGACCAAGTAGGCGCCACGGGGCCCTACAATCCACTAGGTGTACACACTACTTCCCATTCGATCGGCTCCCTAACGTAGATACCCGTGCTGGCCCCACCGTGGGATGTATCATTCCCCAATGTGGCAACCTGATGGAACTAAAGGTGCACGGCTTATATCTACTCGATGCAACAACGGCTTACCTACCAGCCCGGGCCCACTCACGCATATGAAGCCCGTTGGACTTGCGTTGCCACCGCTAACCCGTTTGCCTCTTACAGTCAAGCCCAGTATGCGTGTCCCGTCCTCGACATGGGTCGAGCCCACAAAGATACGTATGGGTTACTGGTTGAAATGGGCCTCCACAAGCTACCCACCTAAGCTTGTCCCTTTTTCTAGTATATCCCACTTAACCCTTTAATCATGTTTTAATTACATGTTCCATTTTGGTTAAGTATTCTAATCGTATTTTCTATTGCCACCCAAGGCAACCACTAGATTTTCTCATGCCACCCGAGGCACCCACTTAACCCCTCATGTCCCTCTACATGCTAATATGGTTAAGTGTTTCTTAATTAATTAATTAAGAACGTAACCTTTGTAAAGACCTCTCACATTAGACTGTCTTTTATGACCGCTGGTTAAGCCGGTTGGGTCCGGGCAGCCTTATGTCATAACAGAGTCTAACCTCGTGTCTTTACATTAATTACGTATTTAGTTTGTGCCTAAGACCTCTCACATTGGGCTAACATTTGTAGCAACTGGTTAAGCCGGTTGGGTCCGGGCAGTTTTACGCTACAAGTGAGTCCAACCTCGTGTCTTAGTCAATTAATTACACCTAATTAATCACCCTCATAATTTTATATTAATTATCCCTAATTAATCAAGTTTTCTTAACATGGGTAGACCTAACTTAATAGGTAAATTCCCATGGGGTAGACCTAACTCAATAGGTAAATTCCCAACACATAGTATGGGTACACCTAACCAAATAGGCAAATTCCCATACTATGTTTATTTATTTTGTGTTATGCATAATTATATTAATTTCACACAATCTTATTAACTTATGCATTTAATTACCCCATCGTTCCCACGTAATTTCGTTCATGATATAACACATATAAAAGGTGTCAACTTGCATATGAATGAACATGTTTCAAAGGTGCCATCTTGCATATTAACAAACACATAACTTGCATATGAACTTGCATAACATGTCACATAACTTGCATATAATATGTCACATAACTTACATATTCATTTTGCATAACAAACTTGCATATTAGCTTATAGACTTGCATAATGTGTCATCATGAACTTGCATATTAATAAACATGTAACTTGCATATTTACATACATGTAACTCGCATATTAACAAACATGTAACTTGCACATAAAGAAACATGTAACTTGCATATTTACATACATGTAACTTGCATATTAACAAACATGTAACTTGCATATTAACAAACATGTAACTTGCATATTTACATACATGTAACTTGCATATTAACAAACATGTAACTTGCATATTTACATACATGTAACTTGCATATTAACAAACATGTAACTTGCATATTTACATACATGTAACTTGCATAGCATATTACCATGAACTTGCATAACATGCATATGATTACATAGCCCACAACTTGCATATTTAGCATCATGCAAACATAACATACATCATATTAAACTTGCATAAGCTTACATACTCAACATGCATAAACATAAGATTAATGCTAACATCATATCATATGATTCAAAGCTCATTAACCCACATACAAAACCATAAATCTCATCACATCTCATCTAATTAGTTTACCAAAAGATCATCAAAGTGATAGAAACTCACAACTAGCAACTTTGAACACCAAATGAAGAAGATTAAGATGCTAAGAAGGGATTAGAAGTTGATTAGAGAGTGATTAGTATGCAACCCTCTTCATAAAATTAGTGGAGGCCATGAGAGCTAGCATTTTGCCATAGTTTAGTCACTAGGTTTAATTATGAATGAATTAGGGTAGGTTAGGGTCTTATTTAGATTAGGCAAGTGTTTTAGGCCATAGGATTAACCCTAGATTCAATCCAAGCCATCAAAGCATGTCTTGGGGAAGAAGTCAAGTGTAGGAACCATCTAGGGCCTTTAGATTAAAGATGGACCATGAGAACCATTCAAATGCAAAATCTGCACTTGAGCGAATCGGCCCACGGGTTGACAGCCAAACACCCTGGATTAACCCCTAGTCGACCCAGCGGGCTCGGGTCGACTTCAAAAATCGGCCGGTTCGGTTATTCCCCTCTCCCAATTCGCTGTTTTGAGCATTTTTGCATATTTATTTATTAAATTTTCAATTATATATATATATATCAATATATATATATATATATATATATATCTACACAACCCATTTCACTTAATTAAGTATACTTTAATTTGGGAATTTTCGTGAAACTTCGCGAGGCCATATCTTGGTCATACGGACTCCGATTTTCGAAAACTCGGACTCTATTTCGCGTATTTTTCCGAGACGAACGCAATGGCATAGCCCGTTTCCCTTGATTCCCATTTTAGAATTCAATTCTGCCTCGATTTATGTTATTACAGGTTATTGAAAATACGGGTTGTTACAGATCGGCTCCCTATAAACCTAACACGTCAAGTGTTGGTGTCCATACGGCCCACATATGGTTGTAGTCAGACTGTGCTGGGTCCACCTTTGGGTGTATCAAGCCCTCGGGTGTCAACCCCAGACACCTAAGCAATAATGCACAGTCTAAACCTACTGGTACCCGTGCCTCGAGTTTGTCCAACACCGAACTACGTGCACGTCCGTAGCCCGCCTGGACCCGCACCGCTGTACCACTCAGCCGTCGCTTTGGTCGCTTACATCAGTCCAGTAATCGTGCCCCGCCCTAGCCTAGCCTCTAGGGTTGTAAATGATACCAAACTGGGATTACTGCTGGAACAGACCACGTTGCTAGGGTTTTCTATGAGGGTTAAGTGTGGTTTAACCCCTCACTAATCATGGATTAAATTAGCTAAGTGTAACCAACAGTTCACCACTTAACCCCATTCAATCCCTCGTATCCCCAAAATTGGTTAAGTATTAGTGGGCCATGACTTAACCCTAATCATGAGGCATTAATTTAATTGTACCTTAACCTCTCACATTAGACTTTGTTGTGGTTACTAGTTAAGCCGGGCGGGTCCGGGTAGCTTTACACCACAACTTGTCTAACCTCGGGTCCCAGGTACACATGACCAACTTCTCACATTGGATCCTATTGTTTGTAGCAACTAGTTAAGCCGGTCGGTTCCGGGTAGGTTTACGCTACAAACTCAACCCAACCTCGAGTTGGCCACACATGTTTTCTAAGTGTCATGTCCACTTTATTTCAAACCATAATTACAAGTTTAACTTGGGTAGACCTAACTTAATAGGTAAATTCCCAAGGGGTAGACCTAACTTAATAGGTAAATTCCCAATCTTATATTTTCATGTATTTTAAGTTTTACCCAAACCCCCCTCCCCCCAACGTCATTCTATCGCTTACATATTCGCCCTAACGCATAAGGGATAGAAAGAGGGAACTTGGCACAACATACATGATAAATCTCACATATCATAATAGGCATGCATAACATGTTGGACTTGCATAACTTAGCATAGTGAACTTGCATAACTTGTTAAACTTGCAAATCATGGTATAGTGAACTTGCATAAACATGCATAACTTGTTAAACTTGCAAATCATGGCATAGTGAACTTGCATAAACATGCATAACTTGTTAAACTTGCAAATCATGGCATAGTGAACATGCATAACTTATCAAACATGTGTAACATGGCATAGTGAACTCGCATAAGCATGCATAACTTATTAAACATGCATAACATAGCATAGTGAACTCGCATAAGCATGCATAACTTATTAAACATGCATAACATAGCATAGTGAACTCGCATAGGCATGCATAACTCATTAAACATACAAAAATCCCAACTTTCATCACATATTAACTTTAGAGTTTCTAAAGTGAAGGTAAGAGGGCTTACAAATATTATGAAGACAAAAATCCACTAATAAAGATTGAAAAGCCCTTTATGCAAGCATATAAAAACCCAAAACAAAGCTCCAATTAACAAAAATCCCAAAACTCTAGCTTTAGCAATTAAAGCTTGCAACTTGATGATGTATGCAAGCTAATGATCATTCATACAACTTAGAAAAGCTTGTATGAACATCAAAATCTTCTTAGAATAGATTTTTGAAGAGGGTGGAGGCTAGGGTTCTTAGGTGGAGGCCATTTGAGATTTCAATTTGACATAGTTTGGTTGCTAGAGTGAATAATGAGGCTTTAGGGTAGGATTAGGGGCTTATTTATAGAAGATTAGAGTGTTTTTAGCCCTAGGATTAACCCTAGGTTAGTTTAGGCTCGTCAGATTTAGGAATTCTCTAGAACCAAGCCACAAGACCAAGCCCAAATCAAAATGGTGCGCCAGGCAAAACTGCCTGGCTACCCCGTGTCGACAGGACTGTCGACAGGGAAGTCGACACCCTAAGACCCCTGTCGACATGCCTGTCGACATGGGGGCCCTGGCGGGAATTTTCCCGCCTGACACCAATTAGCCCTAATCCTTGTTTTTAATTTGAAATTTAAATCTGTTTTTAGCATAGAAATTTCTGAAAACTTCAATGGGCCTTAACTGGGTCATACGGATTCCGATTTTCGAAAACTCGGACTCTATTTCGCGTATTTTTCCGAGACGAACGCAATGGCATAGCCCGTTTCCCTTGATTCAGATTTTAGAATTAAATTCTGCCTCGATTTATGTTATAACAGGTTATTGAAAATACGGGTTGTTACATTCTCCCCTCCTTAAAGGATTTCGTCCCCGAAATCTTCAAGTTAGGAAGAATATATCCTACCATCCAACATCCATCTACTCAAAACATCATCCACGAGCAACCATTATCCTTAAAAGATTCTAAATGCTGTATGAACATATGCAGAAGTGTGTGTATATGTACCTATCTAATGCAAAGATTAATGAAAAATATGTTAGTGAAATGTATCCATATGTATGCAAATCCCTAACATAATGTATAATATCTACATGCGTGCTCTATCATACATCCATATGCAACATCCATGTGATGGCATACAAATTTCATCCAAGAATCAGCATAAACACTCATGCACATGCAATATGAGGAGTGTGTGAGCCGATCTGGTGCCTAATGTGTATCATGTATCCACGAGTAACCACTTGCAAACACTTTCAGCCATTTGCAACCATCAAACATAACATGTCTCAAGCACATGTTTCATCCAAAGGGTTTCTACCTAAGGTTCTCATGACAAGATTAGCACGATAACTAGATAAACATGGATAGCTAAAAGAAAGATATGCTAAACAAAGGAAAGAGATTGAGAGTGTACCCTCAAAAAGGAATGGATAAAGCCCACGCATCTTCTCCTCGGTTTCCCAAGTTGCGTCTTCTTCGGCTTCACCCCATTGGACCTTTACCAGCCTAACCTCTCGATTCCTTAGCTTCTTGGTCTCCGTCCCCAAGATACGAATCAGAGCTCTCCTCAAAGTTGATTCTTTCTCTACTTCCACGTCTTCAAGAATGCTAGGTTCAACCACCTCAGCGGACTCATGTAGGCACTTTCGGAGATGCGAGACATGTAAGACATTATGCACTCCGGACAACTTCTCGGGCAATTGCACTTTATAAGCCATCTTCCCAATTCTCTCTATGATGGGGAAGGGTCCAACAAATCTCGGTGCTAACTTCCCAACAGCTCCAAATCGGACCACATTCCGTAAAGGAGAAACCTTTACGAAAACCTTGTCCCCAACATCAAACTCCAAATCGGATCTTCGCTTATCAGCATAGGATTTCTGTCGGTCTTGGGCCGCCTTCATCCGTCTTCTAATCAACTCGACCTTCTCGGATGTATCTCTAATCATGTCGGGTCCAAGTATAAGCTTATCTGTAGTCTCCCACCAACATGTAGGCGACTTGCACGGCCTCCCATATAAAGCTTCAAATGGTGCCATCCCTATGCTTGCTTGATAACTGTTATTATATGCAAACTCAACAAGAGGAAGATGGTCTTCCCAAGCACCACCAAAATCCAGAATGCAAATCCTCAACAAGTCCTCAAGTACCCTATTTACCCTTTCTGTTTGACCGTCTGTTTGTGGGTGATAGGCCGTACTCAAGTTCAACCTTGTGCCCATAGCCTCTTGCAAACTGTTCCAGAACTGACTAGTAAAGATGGGGTCTCGGTCACTGACTATGCTGGAAGGGACTCCATGTAGTCGTACTATCTCACGAAGATATACTGATGCTAGTCCAGATGCGGTCCTTTTGCTCTTTACTGGAATAAAATGAGCACTCTTCGTAAGCCTATCTACAATGACCCAAATGCTTGTATTCCCCTTCCTTGACCTTGGAAGCCCATCAATAAAGTCCATAGAAATACTCTCCCACTTCCATAGCGGGACCTCTAGAGGATGCAATAGCCCACCGGGCTTCTTCGACTCAGCTTTTACTCTCTGACAAATAACACATCTTGAGACAAACTCGGCCACATCCTTCTTCATTCCAGGCTAGAAGAAAATGCGCTTCATATCTTTATACATCTTATCACCGCCTGGATGTATAGTCAACTTGGAGCGATGTGCTTCCTCAAGGACTTTCCTCACCAAGTCTTCCACCATCGGAACACAAAGCCTTCCGTCTCTCCTCAGCCAACCCTTATCGTTTATAGAATATCGAGCAAGGTGACTAGATGTATCCCCTCGAATCAGCTTATCCATGATCTCAATTATCTGAGGGTCTTCCTTCTGCGAAGCCCCAACTTGATCCAGAAGGGTAGGCCTGAGCTCTAGAGATGCCAAAGAACCGGTCATCGACTCAACTGTCAAGGAAAAATCAAAGGTTGCCAAGAACTCTAAATTCTTCATCTCAACAAATAGAGGACTTAGTGTCAACCTTTTCCTACTCAACGCATCCACTACAACATTCCCCTTGCCAGGGGTATAGGCTATATCAAAATCATAGGACGCCAAGAATTCCATCCATCTCTGCTGCCTCAAGTTCAGATCCTTCTGCGAAAAGAGATACTTTAAAGACTTATGATCAGTATACAGCTCAAATCTCTCTCCCAGAAGATAATGACGCCAGGCCTTGAGTGCATATACAATCGCTGCCAGCTCTAGATCATGGGTGGGATAATTCTTCTCGTGCACCTTAAGTTGCCTCCCACCAAAACATATGACTCTGCCTTCTTGCATCAGAACGGCGCCCAATCCCGTGCCACAAGCATCAGTGTACACGGTAAATATCTTACCACCATCGGGTAAAGCTAGAACTGGTGCTGAGGTGAGGGCTCTCTTGAGTCTCTGAAAAGCAAGCTCACAATCCATATCCCAAGCAAAAACTAAGTTCTTCTTGGTCAACTTAGTAAGAGGAGCGGATATCTTCGCGAAGTCCTTGATGAACTTCCGGTAAAAACCCGCAAGACCTAGAAAACTTCTCACCTCGGTTGCATTCCTTGGAGCCTTCCAATCCTGAACTGCAACCACCTTAGCGGGATCCACCGCTAAGCCTTGCTTGGATACGATATGCCCAAGGAATCTAACTTCCCTTCTCCAAAAGTGGCACTTGGAGAACTTGGCCTTTAACTGGTGCGCTCTGAGCGTATCCATCACCTCTACCAGATGCCTCGCGTGCTCTTCTTCATCCTTGGAGAAGACCAGAATATCATCCACAAAGACCACGACAAACTTATTCAAGAACTCCCGAAACACCCTACTCATCAGGTCCACGAAGTACGCGGGTGCATTCGTCAAACCGAACAGCATAACAAGCCATTCAAAGAATCCATCTGGAGTTCTGAATGCAGTCTTGTCTATACTATCCTCAGCCACTCGGAGCTGATGAAATCTAGTAGCAAGATCAAGCTGAGAGAAAACAGAAGCACCAACAAGCTGGTCAAAGAGATCATCGATCCTCGGTAATGGGTGTCTGTTCTTCTTAGTCAGCTTATTCAATTCCCTATAATCCACACAGAGCCGAAGAGAACCATCTGCCTTAGTAGCAAACACCACAGGCGCTCCCCATTCGGATATACTTCTTCTGATGAAGTTCTTCTCAAGCAATTCTTTCACTTGCTTGCTCAGCTCCCGTCTCTCACGCGGAGCCATGTGCCGAACGGGCAAAGAAACAGGCTTAGCATTATCCACCAGATAAATGCGAAAATCAATCTCTCGTTTCGGGGGCAACCCCTTAACTTCTTCAAAAACATCTGGATAATCTCGGACCACCCTTACAGACTGAAGGGCTTCCTCTGACGAGTCGAGAGATTCAAGATAGCACAACATGACGGGATTCTTCGGATTGCATGAAATTTCTAAGGTGTTGCCAAGGCGAGTCACAAGCCTCACAACCCTATGCTCACAATCCAGAATGGCCCCATATCGGGACAGCCAATCCATGCCCAATATCAATCCGTATCCCCTGAAACCAAGAACATATGCACTACACAAGAACTCTACGCTGAGTATAGAGATCCTCAGATCCTCACATATCATAGATAGATGAGCAGAACCCCCAATGGGATTCGAAACACAAACGGGATCGTCCACTAAGCTAGTACTAAGGTGCAAGCTATCAACAAGATCAGATGAAATAAAGCTATGTGATGCACCAGAATCAAACAAAGTACGAACTGGAAGATCAGAGATATAAACAAGGTTCTCAACAGAAACACTACCTCGATCGGGAACTGGAGCGGTATTGAGAGCATGAACTTGCCCTCCTGAAGGTCCAGCCTGTCCTTTCTTCTTCGGGCACTCCTTGCTGAAGTGTCCAGTCTCACCACAGGAAAAACATCCACCACTAAGCTTCCTTTTCTTCTTCCTACAATCCTTAGCAAAGTGTCCCGGCACACCACAGTAATTGCACTTTCCCTCGCCTTTGTTGTTGTTGTTCCCCTTCTTGTTCTTGCCCTGATTCCCCTGGCTGCTTTGACCACCTTGATTGCCTTTGCCTTGAGAATCAGTCTTTTTTGCTTGAGTATCACTCGTCTTGACCTCTTTCTTCCCCTCTCCCTGAAGTAGAGCCATATTGACCAAACTCTCAAAAGTAGCTCCATGCGGAATATGTGACATCGCCAAGCCCTGCAGCGGCTCATTCAACCCTCTAGCAAATCGAAGAGCCTTCTTCTCCGGAGTGTTCACCGTATCCAAACCAAAACGGGCCAGCTGATTAAACTTGTTCACATACTCCTTAACAGACATATCACCTTGCTATAATGCAATAAACTTCTCCATCTGTAAATTCGCCTCAGCAGAAGATAGAAACTTGGCCATAAATCTAGCCCTCAAATCGGCCCAAGTCTCAACGGGCCTCGTCCCATTGGTGACCTCCCACCAATAGGCCGCTTCATCCTTCAAAAGCCACACTGTCAATAAGATCTTCCTTTCGTCATCAATCCCAAAGATAGCAAACAAGTCCTCAGTGTCCTTCAGCCAATTCCTAGCTTCAACAAAAGATTCCGTGCCTAGGAAATTCTTGCCTCCCATCGCCTTGAAGTCTTTACAAATCTTCGTGAACTCAACCTGAGGATGCCGAGGGGGAGGAGGAGGAAGAGGAGCCTCAGCAACAGGAGGGGGAGGAACATTAGCAATGGGAGGAGGAATATTAACATTAGGGGGAGGATTCTCAACTACAGGAGGAGGAGTGGGAGTAGGGTTTGCGGGGCCGGCTGCTGCCCTAGCTTCTAGAAGCCTCCTATACCAGAGTGGCACATTTACTCCATCCGGGATGGCAAGATCCTCAGCCATACTGAAACGAAGGATAAGATAAGATTAGATCAAGGGAACGAAGGATAACGCTAATGGCTTTTTGGGGAATAGCCTTTTTTAAAATACTAGACTTTTCTTTGGAAAATACTTTATACTTGTTTTGAAAATAGTTTTTCAAAAGTCTTTTTAAAAACTTTTTGTTCTTTCTTGTAAACCATATGCTCTGATACCAAATTTGTAACACCCCACCTCCGCTAGGGTCACTCTTTCGGGGGCACTAGCTTCTGGGGGGCGTTAGAACTAGGTAAGCATGCATAATGATATATCAAGGCAGAACAGGAACATAAATATATATATATATATATATAAAACAGAGTAAGTGAGAATAAAACAGCGGAATATCTCAAACCATCTCAAAACAAGTCTAGTACATCATAAAGTCATTTGCCAAAATAAATATGTCTAGTACAACATAAACAGAAATACTGAAATACATAGTGCTATCCACAAAAATAAAAGTGATAAGCCATAGCGAGCTCAATATCCAGACATACATGAGCTATCCAGCGAACAAGCAAGCGATCCAAGCTAAGCACCACTGTTCCCTCCCTGAGAACCTGGGGGGGGGGGGGGAAACGGAAGAAAAGAAGCGAAAGAAAACAGGTCAGTCAAAAAGACTGGTAAGCCCTACTACGATCATTCTATAAACTAATAAAGCTAACATCATGATGGAAACTGAGATGAATATACTGGCAATAGATAAAGGTGTCATCACATAAAGGGGATTAAGATTTGCACCACAGTGTACTAGCAAACTAACATAACAGGTAATGATCCCTCAGTCCAAAACTTTGGCCCAATAGCAGGAGGTGACCTTGATACAAGGTCCAACCCAACGGTCTAATCGATCGGCTCCCTATAAACCTAACACGTCAAGTGTTGGTGTCCATACGGCCCACATATGGTTGTAGTCAGACTGTGCTGGGTCCACCTTTGGGTGTATCAAGCCCTCGGGTGTCAACCCCAGACACCTAAGCAATAATGCACAGTCTAAACCTACTGGTACCCGTGCCTCGAGTTTGTCCAACACCGAACTACGTGCACGTCCGTAGCCCGCCTGGACCCGCACCGCTGTACCACTCAGCCGTCGCTTTGGTCGCTTACATCAGTCCAGTAATCGTGCCCCGCCCTAGCCTAGCCTCTAGGGTTGTAAATGATACCAAACTGGGATTACTGCTGGAACAGACCACGTTGCTAGGGTTTTCTAAGAGGGTTAAGTGTGGTTTAACCCCTCACTAATCATGGATTAAATTAGCTAAGTGTAACCAACAGTTCACCACTTAACCCCATTCAATCCCTCGTATCCCCAAAATTGGTTAAGTATTAGTGGGCCGTGACTTAACCCTAATCATGAGGCATTAATTTAATTGTACCTTAACCTCTCACATTAGACTTTGTTGCGGTTACTAGTTAAGCCGGGCGGGTCCGGGTAGCTTCACACCACAACTTGTCTAACCTCGGGTCCCAGGTACACATGACCAACTTCTCACATTGGATCCTATTGTTTGTAGCAACTAGTTAAGCCGGTCGGTTCCGGGTAGGTTTACGCTACAAACTCAACCCAACCTCGAGTTGGCCACACATGTTTTCTAAGTGTCATGTCCACTTTATTTCAAACCATAATTACAAGTTTAACTTGGGTAGACCTAACTTAATAGGTAAATTCCCAAGGGGTAGACCTAACTTAATAGGTAAATTCCCAATCTTATATTTTCATGTATTTTAAGTTTTACCCAAACCCCCCCCCCCCCCCCCAACGTCATTCTATCGCTTACATATTCGCCCTAACGCATAAGGGATAGAAAGAGGGAACTTGGCACAACATACATGATAAATCTCACATATCATAATAGGCATGCATAACATGTTGGACTTGCATAACTTAGCATAGTGAACTTGCATAACTTGTTAAACTTCAAATCATGGTATACTGAACTTGCATAAACATGCATAACTTGTTAAACTTGCAAATCATGGCATAGTGAACTTGCATAAACATGCATAACTTGTTAAACTTGCAAATCATGGCATAGTGAACATGCATAACTTATCAAACATGTGTAACATGGCATAGTGAACTCGCATAAGCATGCATAACTTATTAAACATGCATAACATAGCATAGTGAACTCGCATAAGCATGCATAACTTATTAAACATGCATAACATAGCATAGTGAACTCGCATAGGCATGCATAACTCATTAAACATACAAAAATCCCAACTTTCATCACATATTAACTTTAGAGTTTCTAAAGTGAAGGTAAGAGGGCTTACAAATATTATGAAGACACAAATCCACTAATAAAGATTGAAAAGCCCTTTATGCAAGCATATAAAAACCCAAAACAAAGCTCCAATTAACAAAAATCCCAAAACTCTAGCTTTAGCAATTAAAGCTTGCAACTTGATGATGTATGCAAGCTAATGATCATTCATACAACTTAGAAAAGCTTGTATGAACATCAAAATCTTCTTAGAATAGATTTTTGAAGAGGGTGGAGGCTAGGGTTCTTAGGTGGAGGCCATTTGAGATTTCAATTTGACATAGTTTGGTTGCTAGAGTGAATAATGAGGCTTTAGGGTAGGATTAGGGGCTTATTTATAGAAGATTAGAGTGTTTTTAGCCCTAGGATTAACCCTAGGTTAGTTTAGGCCCGTCAGATTTAGGAATTCTCTAGAACCAAGCCACAAGACCAAGCCCAAATCAAAATGGTGCGCCAGGAAAAACTGCCTGGCTACCCCGTGTCGACAGGGCAGTTGACACCCTAAGACCCCTGTCGACATGCCTGTCGACATGGGGGCCCTGGCGGGAATTTTCCCGCCTGACACCAATTAGCCCTAATCCTTGTTTTTAATTTGAAATTTAAATCTGTTTTTAGCATAGAAATTTCTGAAAACTTCAATGGGCCTTAACCGGGTCATACGGACTCCGATTTTCGAAAACTCGGACTCTATTTCGCGTATTTTTCCGAGACGAACGCAATGGCATAGCCCGTTTCCCTTGATTCAGATTTTAGAATTAAATTCTGCCTCGATTTATGTTATAACAGGTTATTGAAAATACGGGTTGTTACAGACCTCATTCATGCATGAACCCTGATCAGAGCTTCAAATCAGCGGTCCAACCTTCAATTTTACAGGGTTAAACCACGGTTTTTTATTTTTCTCTACTTCTCATTGTGTAATTCTTTCTGATAATTTCATCTTTTGTATTGTTTTGAAAATAACAACTAAAATATTTCAGAAAATCATAACTGTTCCGACATTTAAACCATAAATTTTACCATTTCGTTCTAAAAGACATGTGTTTGTTTATGTCCTTGCCATTTTATTATATCATGCAATTTATTAATTTTAGTTTATAAATAGATTACTTTCAAACTTTATTATTCATTTGTTTGAGTACACATAAAACTTGATTATTCATATTTTCACTGTTAACAAGCATGTGCGGCTCTCGGTGGTTCGACCGGTCAGACATTCAAAACTTTGGACCCTGAGTCCTCACGGTTTGACTCGCGGTCCGGTTTTAAAAACTATGCTTCAACCCCAAGCTTCTCTTTCCTATATAAGCGTATACTTAGCGTCTCCATTTCTTTTCTTTCCAACTAGAATGAATTTTCTCTCTTCTACGGTTAAGTTCAAATCAAAAATAATTTTTCTAAGAATCCAAAATCTGTATCTACTCATATCGCTGAATCTGGTGCTTCGCATCGACATGCGTCATGTCATGTTTCATGAGATTACAGCCTGTGTTTTCAGATAGCATCGTCCAGGGAAGGGCATCGCCAGAGATGGGGCGGAGCGCAGGAGTTAGGCATGAAGGGAGAGGCGGTTGCTGGTGGTTTCCGGCATGGGTTAGGCCGTGGACCCGTGGTGATGTATTCGAACGGTTAAAGGGAAATCAGCATGGTTGGGTAAGAATCAAAGATGCGGTTCCGACGCATTGAATGGTGGAAGGCGGATACAAGAAGGTTTCAGGAAAGCATACGGGAAGGGGACAGTGAAAATGGGTTTAGTTTCTGAAGTTTGTGAAGAGAGGACGTGGGGTATATGCATGTGCACATGCTGAAAGGTGGGGGAGAAAGCACGTTCAGGTTTGGGTGGAGATGGCGACATGAAGCGATGGAGCTGCGAAGGAGTAGCATGTTTTAAACAAACGGAAGTTGCGGTTTGTTTTGTTTCAAGCTGATAAACAGGAATGAGGAGGCAGATGTGTGTGCTACGAAAGATCGGTGGAGGGGACGCCGATGAAGTGACGTTGGTTGGTGGTTGTACGGTGGTGAGAGGACGAGGAAATGAAGTGGTGAAAGCTTCAAATTGAATACAGGAGGAGTAAGGTGCTTTTTTATGGGAAAAGAAAGTGGAAGGAAGCAGCAAGAAGATGGGGAGCGATACACGTGCGTGAAGGGATACGTGGAGAAGTGAGTTTGACTGGGAAGGGAGGAGAAATGATCTGGTATTCCATGTGGGTTGAAAGGCGAGAGCAAGTAGCAGGTGGGGTAAGTGAAGTGCGGGAGGAGGAATAAGGCACAGAAGCTTCGGGCATGGCGTGTAAAAAGGAAGAGGATTTACCGAAACAAGAATAGTTGGGAAGATGGAACTTTTACGAGCAGTACATGGTTGTTGACGTGGGCTTTAAAGGAGTCATTTGGGCTTTTGGAAATTAAGGTTGGGAAAAAAAGAAAAAGAAAAAGAAAAGAAGAGAGAAGAAAAAGAAAAACATGGGTTGGTAGATTTTAAACTTGGAGAGTGTGAGTTGTTTACTCAGCAGCATGGAACGAAATGGACAGTAGGTAGTAATTATTATATTGTGCCAAATCCTTCCCTTTTAGAATGCCTAATCCATTGAAAATGTGATCCATTGGTGTAGCATCCAATTAACGGTCTAATAGACACATTTTAAGGTATATAAACTATTAGGATTTTTTTCCGCCTAATCAATGGATTGGTATTTAATTAACGATAACATAATGTAATTAGAAATAAATAAGACTTTTATTTAATAGTGTATATTTAATAATAATCGTAACATGTTGGTACGTTATCAGAATCGAATAAAACAAAAGACACTGGAATCATGGTGACAAGTAGAATGCTCAAGAACAGTTTAAACGGATTTGGGAGCAGCTGAAATATTGGTTAAATTAAACATTGTTTAATTTAATCACAACCAGACCATTTCAACAGCGTTAAATGGAATCAAGGTGAGTTAAACTCACTCAGTTCTCCCACTTATATTTTATATAAGTCGGGTTTATTATTTGTATGCTATGTTTTGCTAGTTGTTGGTTAGTTTGATGATTGTTTGAGTGTTTATGTCTATTATTTAAATTAACCGTTCGTTTAATTTAAATGAAATGACATCGTCATTTTTAACAATTATTTCCAATAAAGGTAACTTACCTTGTTGGTTACGTTTATAATAATATAAACATATTGGATGCTTGAATTATTACTATTAGTTGACCACTATCTATTGAATTGATTATTATCTGCATATGATCATTATATGATCTGTTTAACCCATGTGATTGGATTATTGGTTTGGTTATTGATTGTTGAATCCAAATTCAACATTTTCTTTGGTATTAACCAATGGGTGATATTAGTTGATAAATTTATAGTAGATGGCCAAATATACATTGTTTATAAAGATTGATTTACCGTTTGGTAAATCGGTAGAAATGAAATTATAAAAATTTATTTTATAACTGAATATAGATTTCAAATATATTATTTCAAATGAAGTTTTTAATGGAAATAAACCAACCACATTTACATATGGATTGTTTTAACCACCAATCACCTTCTTGTACCAAAATCTACCGTGTGTGAAGCACGTGCCTCATCTAAATTATTAAATGATGTATAAAGTTATTTCTTATATTACTAAGATCGTTAATAAAGTGAGCAGGGATCAAGATAACGATTAATAACCGAGATTAGTTGTTTTTAATGAAATTATGTTGGATTGATTATTACTTATTTAATAATAATCAAATGGGATTATTTAAATTAGTTAAATTAATTTAAATGGAAAGACGAAATAAGATTTGATTAATGAGTTAAGCATGTTTAAAATTGACCAAGCCAACTCTTTTAACGGAAATTGATTATTAAATTAAATTAACTTGTGCCGATTAATCTAATAGAATAATTTAGCGAATGGTGTTTAACTTAATAAGATTTAAAAAGGAAATTTGATATTTATTCCAGTTAATAATAATTTAAAGGGATTTCTTCTTAAATAAAGTCCATTTAAGTAAATCAGAATGGGAGATGAAATATAAGTGAATTTCAAAGAGAGTTTATAAATGGATTTACATTTAAACCGAGTTTGCCAAATTAAGTTATAAAAGGATTTTAAGCAAGTACGATAACCTTAAAGTAAAAGATAGTATTTGAAAGACATTAAGATGAAAAAGGGATTTGAAATTAAACCAGAGTTATATAAACGAGTTTATAAAAAAAGATGGGTAGGTAAAGCGTTAATTTAAAATAATGTTACTTAATAATGATATTAAGTGAAATTGATGAGATTTAAAATAAGATCTCCCAGAACAAATGATTGAAAGTGGTTAGAAAATGATTCTTGTAATTGAATTTGGTAGAGGATCGAGTAGTGGGATTCGTAATAAAAATCCAGATAATGAACAAATAATTTAAAGATGTTAAAGTATAAAAGATAAGGTGTTATTAATCATTTACTAAATCTATAAATATAGTAACATTAATCTATTTAAAATGGGGAGATTTCAAAAGTAAGGAGGTTTATAAAACTGTATGTTAAATAAAAGAAGGTAATGGTAATTGTTGGTATTAGAATGAATATAAGTTTTTAAATTACAATTCATATTTATCTTAAGGTAAGAATGTTGCTGATCAAGGTCTGAGAGGTAATTTGAATACCCCAACTTGAACGACTTCAGGATTATCGAAAGATGATATTAGTTGTAATGGTAAAAATGTTAGAAGAGATTTATTTTGAGAATATATAATGTAACGTCATTTGAAAGATTTTAGGATAGATAATGAGATTTCAAAAATGTATAGGAAATAAAAGAATTTGAAAAAATGCATATGGACATTTCCAAATTAGCGGAAGGAAAAGGGGCTTGAGTATATGAAATGAAATTTCCATAGTTATAACGAACCGGAAAATTCGATGCTCGAATTTTCGACACAAATATATCTTTTGTCTAAACTCAAGTACCGAAAATCCAGAATGTTAAAGAAAGAAGTTAGAGGGCGAGAAAAGATAAGATAGAAAGATTAGAATAGAAGAAAAAGAAGAAGAACAACTCACATCGCAGCGGGATAAAATATAATACAGAAATAACACTTTATTGAAAATTTGAAATAATACTTACAATTCATCAGAGTACAGCGGCCATTTAATCTATCTGGACAGTTATAATAGTCTGTCCTCATATTCAACACACAGCAAAATAATATCTATATGATACGTCTGAACTCCTCCATCTTGTCTCCTGAAGTCCATATCATCTTACCCTGAACCTGTAAACTCGGTCAGACCCAACTCGGTCTGACCCGAGCATTACAAACGCCACAGGTCAGTCTGGTGAACCAGCATGAGAAGAATCCACTAAATTATTGGTATCATCCATCTTTATTTTAAAGTTAAAAATCTTTTTCGAAAGAAAAGGATAATCGTAAGACCAGCCCACACATAAACACGGATGGTTTTTACCTTACGATAACCCAAAACATTTTTGAAATCAATATCTCTTCTGATATTATAATAGTGACTAAATAAAAATAAATAGAATCTAGCAGAACGCTTGCATCTCACGCTCTAAATATTTAGTATACAATCAAAACCGCGGGCACTTACTGGATATTGGATTTCCAACTATGACAAGGTATGGAAACCACCTTCTGATAGTGAATCTCTAGAGAGGAATACACTGGGTTCAACAAGAACGTCTTGCAACCCGGCCCACACATGACCGACCACTCATTTCTCTTGAGTGTATCAAATATATTGTCACCTACGGTTGCTAGCAACATAACCATTCCCGGGAGATACAGAAGCGAAAAGAAATAACAAATATGAATATTCTCTAGATGGTGACAATACACCCTAATGGGTGCGACCCACATAGCCATGCTGCCTGCCCGATTTTTGTCATTTCCCGGTTGTGAGGCTTGAGGTCGTAACGTATCTTTTGACAGATCACTCCTTCGTTTACTTTGAATGCCACATCGTCATACCCGCCAAATCACAAATTGATTTCCCCAAAAAATACCATTCGTTTAAAGCTAAGAGAAATGAATTCCTCTGCTACCAATGTAAGTACGTTTGAAGAGATCAACTTACGTGATCTATTAGGTATACTCTGTCAGACATTCGTCCATTTACGTTGTCCTGGGACTGGACAAACCGAAGGCACTCTCCTACCGTATCCTAGGAATCACCCTATGGATCAGTAGCGAGTATTCCTTGCAATCCGTTGATTTCAACCACGACAGGATCACCATCAAAATTTCTTCGGGCGCGACTCTAAAGAATTCGACAAGTAGCCCTTTCGCTTATGAAGATCCACGGTCTTCACTGCTTCATCTTCAATCCGTATATTCTACGTTTCGTATAAGTTAGTTCGAAATGGTTTTCGAATAAATTCGATCCCGGTCTTTCCGTACTAACCATCGTATAGGCAAATTTGATAGTCGGTTATTTAACTATCAAATAAAACAACCATTCATCCATAAAAGAAAATGAAATTTACTGATTCAATATTCATTCCCATTTTAGCCGCTTTTTGATTAACTATTTATTAATTCAAAACTTCTCCATTTTTCCAATAAATGGAACTCTCGTTCTCTTCTTATACATATATATATATATATATATATATAAGAATATTTAAAATCCCCTTTCATCTTTAAAATCCCTTTTAAGCATGTATTACTCATTTCAGTCATTAGTCTCTAACCTTAAACTAGTAAGAGAATAATTTCCTTAACTCCATTTCTAAAATTCTAATGAATAAAAATTTCAAATATTATTTAACACTTAAATGAGATATTTATCCCAACTCATATCCATTACAAGTATTTTCCAAATATGATATCAAAACGTTTACTACTACCAGTATCCAATATTTCATAGATATAATTTGCAAAACGGTTTGCTAAATATTTATTTATTTCTAAATTGGAACAGAAATTTTCTTAAAATGATATCATTTCATTAATCAACTCAAATTTTTGGTTTAACCTTTGTAAAACCAAGTTTTTCACAAGTAATCTTTATAAACACTTTAAAAGGTTATTACCACTCATTTCAGCTTTGTTTCAATAAACTGCATTCTATATTAAATACGGATATAGTATCATTTGTAAATTCCTTACTATTAATCACTACAACAAAAAACACTTTTCGCAACAGGCGATATCTGTTGCAATAGACCTATTGCAACAGGCCTACGCCCGTTGGTATAGCCGAAGTTGCTAAAAGTCTGCAACATTTTCTGCCCGTTGCAATAAGATGTTGCGATATACTTTTTTGCAACAGACTTTTGCTGTTGCAACAGATCATTTTGCAACAGTATATGCCTGTTGCAATAGATCCATAAATCTATTAAAAAAAATATCACAGATTATAGATATTACATGTTAAATATATTCGTTTTAGTAATATTGTACATCACAAAATGAAATAAACAAATAAAAAATTTATTTTAACAAAGTTTTAATAGTACAAACAATTACAACAAAAATTTCTACAATTTTCATACACTATTCATGTATAACAATTTTTTCTCTCACACAACACATTTTTTTCGAATAGCTTGTGTTGTTGTATTGGCAGCATCTGGAACCGTGCAAATCTCCTTCAGTCTCTTTTTCATCTCATCGAGCTCTTGCATCTTGGTGACGTCATTGTCAGGATGGTTCGCCATGTCTACATCAGTGTCGATGTATGTAAGTCTCTTCGGGGATTTCACCACCATACACCGCATGCTCTTCATCCTCCATTGGTGCTTCAGGAGTAATTTATTTATATTTCTCTAATGCCATATTTTGTTGAGACCAGAGAAAAGCATGTTTAAAATTCTAATTTACTCAATAGAGTATATGATGTAAATCATACATCCATTATTATACATAATTTGCATTAAATTGAATTCACATACCTCGTTCGCTCATAGTAGTGCCAAGTAATGGGATCGGTAATTGAAGTTGCTGCTTCAACTGAAACAAGTAGTTTTGGCGTTAGATTCACTTGTGCTTCAAAGAATCTAGACTGCCATCATCAGACAACAAAAAACTAAGTAAGATTAGAATTCTCAGTAGTAGAGGCAGAAGGTATGACACCAATAGAAGGCATAACAGACACAATAACAGTAGGACTAATAGCAGGTATCTGAGTAACATTTGGCTGATGAGCATGATTCAGATTTATCATATTTCAATTTCCGACTTATGTTTAACTTGTAACAAATAAACTACTAATTCTGGCTATTAATTCCGACTCATTGTATTTTAATTGCATTCTTACAGACCTACAGTTTTACAAAATAATTATGCAGTAGATTTACAGGTTATTAAATTTACCAGAATTCCTTATTCTATCTTCATTCCAGGATCTCATAATATAATAACATGCTTGCAAACTTACAGTTTAACAAAGAACTATACTTTTCAAGAACACGGTACTTAACAACGCTAAACTAGATAAGCAGTGATCAAAGAATCGTGCATGAAACAAGAATGGTCAAACATTCCAAAAAGTAATAATATTAACCTCCAAGTTCTATTAAGAAAAAAAATTAACAAAACATATGCAGTTTAAATCATACACTCGCAGTTAGAACTGCAAATTATTTGCATTTTACATTGTAAATATTTGCGATTTTAAGCATATGGTACTTTGCTTTGCTGTAATAGTAATAAAAACTGATCTTTTTTTAAACTTGTTTTGGTGGACCATGGTACTCGTTCTCTGGACGAGTATTCAGTTACATAGGAACAGTCAGTACAAGAGAACAAGCAACTCCACTATCCTAAAATAGCAAGAAAAGATGGAAGAGCACGGCACTGAGGCATGTCTCTTATATTTGGAATTGTCTTCTGGCAAGTTACTAACCTTAACTAATTACTAACTTAAACTGGTAAAAAAGTATATGCTCAGTGATTCAGTGAATCGTTTTCATTTTTCAGTAACAATTATATATTCATATTTATAAAAAAGTTAACAACATCAATCCTATTTCCAACAACAATCATGTGATTCATATTTATACTTAAAAATAAAATTCATAAAAAAAACTTACATTTCAGAAAACCAACAAAAGTAATAGCATAGGTTACAGTAGAGCACAGAGCACGATATAGTTGGCTGGCCAAATTAGGTCAGACTTCGATTTGGGGCTGCAACCATCGCTGAAGTCTGGTGGCGCCCAACAGGAGAAGTTCTGTTGGATGAAGCAGAGGAGTTCGATTTGTTTAGAAAAAGAAAGAGCCTTGTGCTGGAAGATTTGGTAGATCTGCCACCATTACTACTTCCTGAATTCACAATTGATCGGCTGAATGCGAATTAAGGTCTCATTTCTCTCCTTCGACAATTCGTCAGTACATCCGGCTGCGTTTGTCTCACTCGAGAATTCACCGCTGCTTGTACTCATTACCAGATCCGTCCTTCTCAGCATTGATAGCAACCGAAATCAAAAAATAATAATTAAAGAATAAGTTTGGGAATTTAGGGTTTAGAAGGATAAATGGGGAATGGGTAAAAGTTAGAAAAGAGGTGGGGAGAAAGATGATGCTGCAGAATTATAAGGTTGGAGCCAAAAAATTTTACCGATGGAGCCAAAATTTCAATGGAACCGCCAAAATTTCAATGGAGGAGCCAAAACGAGTGGTGGAGCGAAGCTGCGAAAGTTAAGGGCTGGGGCATATAAACTCATAATTTTATATGTCAAAATTATTTATTAATTATTAACTTTCAAAATATTAAATAAAATTAAGGAAATTTAATTATTTAATTTTTATAAAAAAATATTAAATATAATTATTAAGCATATTACTTATTAATTAAATATCTTTTAATTTATTACAAAAGTAATTATAAACTATTACTAATTAAATATATTAATTATTAGTTTCGAATATTACTTTTAATTATTTAACTATAATGATTAATTATTGAAATATAACTCATTATTTGTTTGATTTTTACTTCGTGACTATAATTTATTTATTTGGAATTAAAGCATTTAGATTTGAAGCCAAAAAAGCAGGGTAGACTAAAAAGTTAGTTATTAATTAAAAATATTTTAATTACATTTAATTGTCAGTTGTTTTACTTCTCAATTATAATCGAATATTAATTGTTAAATACAATGTATTATGTTTAATTTATTAATTATTTAATATTTGTTGTTAAAAAGCAAGTGGCTTTACTTGTTGCAAAAAAATTACAGTTATCGCAACTGGTGAAAACAGTTGCTAAATATATATTTTTTGTAACTGGTTTGAAAGTGTAGTTGCAAATAATATGTCTATTGCAACAGGAATGAAAGAGTTGTTGCTAAAAGTATGTTTTCGCAACAGGCATGAAAGCGCTGTTGCGAAAAATATACTTTTCGCAACAGGAAGGAAAAGCCTGTTGCTAAATCTTATATATTGCAACAGGTACGAAAGGCCTGTTGCTAAATATCATTTACTGCAACTGACATTTGAGGCCTGTTGCAAATAGCTAGTTGCAATAGGGTATTTTTCTTGTAGTGAATATTTATTATCTAAAATCTTATATAAAATTCTTTAGTGTAATATTGACTATATTATACAAATTTGTCCGACATAAATTCAATTAGAAATTATACATTGAAACCTCTTTTCTAATTTTCCTTCCAACAAATTTCTATTTGCAAAGATTTTGCTTTTACCCTTTATTCATTCTCAACTGTGAATATACAAGTTTATTCTTGACTCAGTTAGTCAACTTGGATTCATACTTGAAACTTCGGGTTTCACCTTTATTTATAACTTCCATTTCGTTATAAAATCTTCTGTATATTTTCCCTTTACGCATTTTGAAAATCCCGATCCATTTATAATCTTAATTTCAAACCACATTCCACTTTCTTTTCCAATCCACGCTCAACTATATCCTTCTCAAATACTCCAAAATAAGGGTTTTCACTTTTTTTAAAAAAATGTCACTTGTAAAGTCAAGTTCTCATCCTATTTGTCAAAAACAAACATTTACTTCTCAATTGTATTTAACTTGGTTTCTAAATAAACATTTATAATTGAAAATAAATATTTTCCTTTATGTTCTTTTTATATTTCAATTCTATTTTTAAATCCATATATTCCAAATTCTCAAATGGTAATCTTTCATTCCTTTATAAACATTGTTTATAAAATCACCTCATTAACACATTTGTTTAAACAAATCTTTTCCTCTAAACCGTAATTATAATTTGGATTTCAAATGAACGTTTCTATTTAAAAATAGGTATTTGCCCTAAGACAACTTCAATTTGTTTTAAAATAACGGTTTATTTTACGATTCCCATTTCTTTTCTAAATCCCTACGTACTTCACATTTTCCTCAAATTTCTCGAAAAATGATTCCACTTCTTATAATGTCGTCTATAAAATCACTTCTTCATGATATTTAAACAATTATTTGCTTTTCAAATTCTATTTAATTTGGATTCTAACTAACCCCTTTTCATTTGAAATAAATGTTTTAAAATTCTTTTTATATTCCAATTTCTGTTTTGTAATCCATATATGGTTATTTAGGATATTTAAAATATCCCAAAATCAACAATCTGTGTTACCAACACATTCAAACATATCTAAGCTATCACAGGTTATAAAACACATCATATATTAGCATATATGTAAAAACAAATAATTTATATGTGAGGGATCCAGTTGGATCCCTCCAACCTGTTTTTCCTGCATCCACAGATGTTAGTCAACAATAATAGTACCCATCCTGCTTCATGGCAGGATATCGTGGTATAGAAGGTCATCCACTATATATATTGTGGGGGCACATAGGGAAATCATCCGCTAATGGTACTACGGGCATCCGCTAATGTTACTGCGGGAATTATCCAATCACCATAATTATTTTTATATATTATTATTATATAATATAATCACTTTATATCAATCAATTTAGCAACCAGCAAGAAATAAATAAAATTTTGAACTATTAAAAAATATTTCAAATAATTTAACTGAATGAGTTTAAATCACCTCGGTTTCTTCTGATGAATATCCATTTTAAAAACTCCATATCGTCTTAGTTACGCGGCTACTTCATTTGTCTTGAATATAATTTATTTTTCACCTATATTAAATTTTTACTAATCGATTAAACAATTATTAATCTAAACTAATAAATTATTCTACATGTGTTTATTTATTTTAAATGAACTACTTTAATAAATTTTCCATGTAGTTTGAATTTATTAAAATGTATACCTTATTGTCTACCCAAATTCTTGACTTTGATATAGCAAATTCCCGAAACAAATTCAAACTGAAATCAACTCTAAAAACTGCCATATGCCACTTCAACATTTCCTCAAACAATTCATCGTCATGTACCACTTCCTTTTAAACCCACTGCCTTGCTATTGCATACTACCAGATCAACTTTAACATCAGACATCGCCCCCTTAAAACAAACTGGACTCATCCAAACCTCAAAATCAACACAGGCACCTACTCGCCCACATTTGCAAATGTCGAACTTCCTATAATTCACAACAGATCTGAAATTTCTAGTAACAAGTTCACCATAAAAACAGACTATGCTCCTTCCTTCCTCCTCTCACACTCACGTTCAACTATATTTGACATTAATCATAGGACTTCTGTTACAGCCCGAACTTCCCCGGTAAGGAAAGCCCGGATTGAGTTGAGGACAAGCCACATCAGAACGCAAACAGAAGAACATTTCATTGTTTATTACAACAATTTCATCAGATTACAAGAATATACAAAGTATAATCAAATAATATACATTAGATAAATATCAGAGATTACAACACATTACATAGCAGCGGAAAATAATACAAAACACAACTGAAGGAGATATACGGATACAAAGCTTTCCAGATATTGTTCCAGCTGTAAATCAGGATCCTGTGAATATAAATCTGCAAAACAAAAACTACTAGCTTCCCGTGTTAAAATAAGGGCACCCAGAGTTTAGGTTAAAACAATAAACTCCAGGTCAGTCATGTGATTGGTGTGAGAACTAAAACAGTTATTAATCTTTATTTTAAAGTTAGGTAAATCAAGGGACCACGCCGTAAACATGGAATGAGTTTCCTCCCAAGAACACCAGTGCATAAAACAACAACGCAATGCTAAATAAACAACAATGAAGCTATTATAAGACCCATGTCCCATCACACAACGCAACATAAGCCGGAGGAGAGGGTTTTACCTTATAATAGCCAAAGAATGCTTGATATGCTAAATTTCATGTTTTATTATTACTACTATAAGTGTATAGTGTCAAAACAATTTCAATCATAAATATCCATCATAGACGGCATGGGTATCATATATCATGTCGCCATACTAGGCTCTACAATCAAAATCGCAAGGTCACGTATTTGGAAATTGGATTTCCGTCTGTGAACCGAGGCCAAGGATCGTGCTCTACCGATTCGAGACAATCTAGCCTACCATGTCTCAGGATCAGAGCTCGAGTGACCCTTAGGAGCCACAGGGCCGGTCCACCGATGTGGATTAAAATGCCTGAACACTACGTTTCCCAGCCCTTTGGGGCGTAAATGAGCCAACGAATGACTCCGTCGGTCCAGAATCGACCGATATAACCGAGGCGCCTCGCAACAGCAACAACCACATAGGTGAAAAGTATATAAATGTCAGCCAGTTTAAGCACTGACACCACCATTAGCTAGAAAGAAATGCATGCCCTCCCTGGATCCTTCTCCCGTTTCCGGTTCACAACCGGGGTGTGAGGCTCGCGAATCAACGCTACACAAAGCTATGCCACACAGGTCGTGCTTTGATCATCAACCACAAGACTTTTCTTTTCAACAGAAGCTTTGATCATTTGCCACTTAGGCATGCCACATAGGCAATTCACTCCATGCGTTTGATCTCCATCAATATATAACCCCTGAGCTCGTACTTCTCAGAGAAGGGCGTTAAGCAAGAGAATAAATTCTCCGCCGTCAAACAGATATATATTTAATAGAAATCAATCACACAGACTAAAATCCAATGTCAGACACACAGTCCATTTACAAGTTCGTTCTGGGTCTGAACGAAACCGGAGGCACCTTGTACCTCGCATATCCATCGATCTCCAAGTACGTCTGGACGATCACCAACTAATTCCCTCCTCTTTGGTGTACAGCCCAATCAAGATCATCAGTTATCACCCAAACGATGTGAAGACCTCCGGTCTTCAACCACCGTCTTCATCCTCGACACTACGTCGAATTAGTTATTCAGAATGGGATAAACCCGGTCTTTCTAAATAACTCGCGTATATAATAAACAATTGTTACACAAACACAACATACGCCTCATTCCAATTCAGAATATTCTTTTATTCAAATATTCTTACACTTTGGGAAAGGTTCCTATTAATTTTATCAAAGATAAATTCTTTAAATTTATTCTTTAATCTCCTTCTGAATATCAATTCAAACTTGTCGGGATTAGCGAACCACACCGAAGTAATCATTTATTTCATTTCCCAATCCCAACCTATTCATCCCATGAAGTAAAATTGGTCGTACCTCATCTCTAACACCACGGCGTTATCGGTAAACTCAATTACCATTTCATGTTCAAATCTAATTAAAGATTTAACTATCGCTTGGAGAAAAACTGGTGATACTCCATTCTCGACCATTTCAATCTAATTAAAGATTCATTAAAACTCCACTTGGTTTTAATCTTCCCAAAAATCAATATCAATAATTATTTAACTTGGGAAATCACATCCTGGCTTTAACTGGGTCAAAGAACCACTGTCATTTAAAACACGGTTCACTATAAACCCAAAATCACATCCCATTAATTATCGGGTTAAAGAACAAGTGTTATTTAAAACACCGTTCACAATAAAACCAAAAATCAATTCAAATTCAATTCCAATTAAATACCATTTAATTAGTACACTTTATTAAATCTAAATAAAAAGATTTAATTTTTTTCTCAATTGGGCTTAAGAACAGTGTTAATGAAGACACCATTCACGACAAACCCAAATCACATTTGATATTAAATACAAGGCTCTGAATAAAAAATATATCGGCTTATATTCAATATCCAATTCTACGACCAACAAATATCGTATTGGAAATAACGATATAAATATATCTTTCAAATTCCCATAACAATATCTGTATCATCACGAAATCCAATCATCGAAATATTCCAAAGATAATTTCGATTCAAATCCATTCCAATTCAATTATTGGAAATTCTAGTTATTTTCAAAACCATTTCAAATCCACTTTATTTATTTTAAAAATAAATAGAATTATAATTCTAGTTCAAAACTAGTCCATTTCGATAAAAATCTATTTTTATCTTTTCAAATATGAAATTTTTCATCCCAATTCTTCACAAATCATTTCTTATGATTTTACACAAATTATTACTATTTTTAATAATTTTATCAAGGCCCGTACGGTCGATTTTCATCAACGGTCATCGAACCGCACTTACAACGACCTTTTCCAAATTTGATTTGGACATAATTCCATATCCAGCCGTTAGATTTGTGATTTCTAATATTCGTTAGAAATCTCTTTTCGATACGAACCCAATGGTTCCGGTTTTAGGAAAATCCGACGGTCGGATCTCCCGTAACGTCAATTCGAAGTCAATGGTCGAAATTCGCGAACTGCCGCGGCGCGGTGCGTTCTATTCAGGCCATTCTATATATATAATATATATAGTATACATATTTCGTCGATTTCCTTTTAAAACGTATTTTATAAATCATTTTAAATTCGTTTTCACAACGATTTCAACTTCCTATTCAATTTCTAATCAAAATTGAATATTCCACTTCATCGATATAAATATCGTTCACGTCAAAATGGCGCATATCTAACCAACACGGCTTTATATATTTCAATAACTTCGTTATTCAATTCAACAAGTGAATATTTTCTTCAACACACGAATATATATTTTACTCAGCACATGAATATATATTTCTATTCAACACATGAATATTTATTTTCCTATTCAACACATGAATATTTATTTTTCTATTTAACACATGAATATATATTTTTCTATTCAACACATGAATTTATATTTCTTATTTAACACATGAATTTATATTTCTTATTTTCCAGATTGGAATGAGGCCCAATCAATTACCATATAACGTTTATTATATGGATTCCCTACAACACATGTGTATAACAGCAACGATAAATCATCAACCATCATCCAGAGTGCACCACACAACTGCCTAAGCATTAAATATAAATAATTAACGCTTACACAGTCTGTCAATCCATCGACTGACATATAACTAAACAATCGGGATTAGTGTACGTCAAATCTCATCCCAATACCCGTATGGGGTTTCAAAACAACAAACATAGATTTTATTTGTGCAGTTGGGCGATGTGTAAAATTTATCACCCCAATCAATATCAGTCAAATCAGTGTACATAAACAAATCGTCCGATTTTTTTATAAATATTTATTTTATATACATGTTAAAAATTATATTTTTAACTATAAAATATTTTCCACTATAAAATATTTTATTTCATTCCACATCACACAATCAAATTTCACAACACAGCAATCAAACAAACAAGTCATCCATGGTCTGTGGACGACGGTGTCGGGTGCTGCTAAGCACCGTCTGCATCCTAGTATATATTTCAAACTAGAAATAAAAATAAAAGTGAGGAGTTCTCACCGATAAGCTAAACCAAATGCCACGGCTCTTCTTATGTAGAAATCTTCGTCGTTATCGCCTTTTGTCAAGTTCATTGTCCATAGCCACTACATATATAAAAATCACATTTTTATATTGTTGCTATGTATATAAAAATCAAATTTTTACACCGCTACTATATAGATAAAAATTCTATTTTTACACCGCTACTATATAGATAAAAATTCTATTTTTACATCGCTATTATATAGATAAAAATTCTATTTTTACATTGCTATTATATAGATAAAAATTTTATTTTTACACCGCTAATATATAGATAAAAATTCTATTTTTACATCGCTATCATATAGATAAAAATTCTATTTCTATCACGCTATTCTCTATATAAAAATTATATTTTTATATATAAAGATCGTATTTTTATATCAATGCTACATATGTAAAAAATCACTCCTTTACAACGCTACTTCCATGATAAAAATTATATTTTTATTGCTTCTTAACATATAAAAATTATATTTTTATCCTCTACATCATATAATTAAATTCAGATCTAAACTTTATGCGAATAAAAATATTAACTTTCCTTTTATATAAAAATCATTTCTTTTCTAAATTAAAAATCCCTCCTTTTATACTATAACCATATAATAAAACTGAAAAATGAATTAAATGTAAATAAAATAAAGTAAGCTTACTTACTTTCTTCCAAAAATCGGGTCCTTGTCGAAGGGGGGGGGGTTTGCGGTCTGAATCGGAGAAGGGGGAGGCGGGGTTAGCGGCGCCGGGGTCCAGCCGTGGTCGGAGGCGGGCGCAAGGGAGTGCGGTTGTGGGCTTTGGAGCGCTGGAGGCAGCGGATTCTGGGGGCTCGGTGGGGCTGCGTCGCGTCTTCAACCGGGGTGAAGGGAGAAGATAGGAGGAGAAGGAAGAGATGAGGGAGGGGGCGCGCGGATCGTTGGGGCGGCAGACCACCAGCGGTGGCGCGAGATTGACTTCGACGAGGGCTTCAGCCCCCCTTTTTTTCGTTTCTGTGTTGTGAGGGGAGAGAGAAAGTGAGGTGAGGGATTATATAAGTTTATTTATTTATTTTATTATTTTTAATTTCAAAAAGCAACTTTTAATTTTGACCTCAAAATCGAACCCACCGACTGTCGTCCATAGCTAATTACCCCCGTTCTGAACACAATGGGATATGAATCGTAGGCTGATTCGACTGTTTTGACCAGTTTTCGTTCAATCAAAATATAAATCTATATATTGAATTTGAACACGTATTTCAATTTACCGGGGCCACATACTAACTAGAAAAATTCTCGAAAAATATTTTCTAGCTTCGTATTGACGATACGGTCCTAACAAAACTAATTTCATCGAATTTTGAGACCGTTTGAAAAATGGCCATTTTCCAGTCGATTAAAATCAACTAAAACTGCCAAAACACGTTTTCCTTTGCCACGCTCACATATTGACTCAGAAAATTACGAATTTTGGAATATAGCAATAACTTGACGTCACGGATCCAACAAAAGTGGTTTCGTCGAAAACCGAGGTCGTTTGCAAAATTCCCATTTTTAAGGGCCAGAATTCTATAGCGACTATTCTGAATTTTCACCTAGGCATAACTTTTTATCCCCGCTATGAAATTTCAATTTTCGGACTTGTTGGAAAGATATTCTCAATTAGATTCAAATATTTTTGGTCTCACTAAAATCTGGTTTATTTTGCATCCTGCACATTCATTTGAAATTTGAAATCGAAATATCGAACTACAGCGCCATTTTCAATTCTTTTTATAATTTAAAATAAATATTTATATTCAAACGATGATCTATATAAATATATACGTTCTAATTCTATTCAAAATGAATTTCTCATCGTTATTATTTAAAATAATTCATTTTAAATATTCAAAATTCACTAAAATTGCCAAAATAAAAATTTAAATTGGCTCACCGGGTTGTTACAACTTCCCATCTCCATTATCCAACAAAAAATTAGTCTGTCCATCATCCTCATTGTTCACCCCACAGTATCACATTCGCACCATAAATCCACATACTACTGAAACCCAAAATTCCAAGTTCAACCATCAGGAAAAATCAAAACTCCCAAAAAAAATGCTACTACACTCATATTGAAAATAAATTCTCATTATCAAATATATTTTCAAACTGAATTCATACTACTTTCAGAATAAACTAATATGAATTTTAAACAAGATATTACATTTTCAAGCTAAACTAATATTCTATTTATTAAAAATTGATATATTTTATTAAAATCGTTATCGTTTATATATGATTTCACAACGAGTATTTCAAAATTTGATTTGGTCATAACTCTCAATATAAAATATGAAATCTTGATTTTTCTCTTTTATTACAAAATTATAGTTCAACAGAATCGGATATTTCTTGTTTTATCGAATTCTGATTTATAACGTATTCTTTACACTCAGTTGAAGTTCAAATCGTAAATTACGAACTACCACGCCATTTTGACCTCGTTTTAATTAATATATAATTATATGTTTCAAATTCCGTTTTAATTAATATAAAAATTCATTTATTTTACTAACCCAATATTTAAACCGATTTAAATATCAAAACTAAAGCGATCAAAAATACAGGACGTTACAATAGTAAAGGAAATAAAGGGAGATTTGTGTAAATATAATGATAATTTCGAAGAACGAAATGGGATTTAAAATGGGTTCATTATGAAACGATAAGTGATGATTATTTTGTTTAATTAACAAAAAAAAGGATTTCGTAACAATGGTTTATAATAATAAATTGAATCGATTTTCTGAGTATAGGTAATAATTAATGTTGCAGAAATGTTTTAAATAGTAGTTAACAGGAAATCGGAGATAATTTTAAGGTATTTATTTTAAGTAAAACGTTTTGAGAATATTTATATATTAAAACTACTATATTATCTTTGGTATTACAAATAATGTATAATGGTCAAATGATGTTGTGTAATGAACCAATGGATCTGTTTTATTTTTATGGTTGTTTATTTTGATAGTTAAATAACCGACTATCAAAAGCATACCTAATGCGTTATAGGTATGGAAAGACCAGGATCGATTTTGCATTCGAGAACCATTCCGACCAATAAATATGAACACGTTGAAGATATTGATCGAGATAGAGCAATTGAAGATCGTAAATCTTCATAAAACGGAAGAGTTACTTACATTCTCTAGCCGATCCCTAGAGATATACTGTGACTCTGTCGTGATTGGAATCTACGGATTGCGAGAACTACTCTCTATTAATCTATAGGGTGATTCCTAGGATGTGGTAGGAGGGTGCCTTCGGTTCATCCTGTTCCTGGATGACGTGTATGCATGATATGGAGTCAAAAGCGAATAGTGGACAGATGTTCCAAAAGTCGATTATAACCTCAAGCCTCATCAACTGGGAAATGACAAAAATTGGGCAGGGAGCATGGCTATGTGGGTCACACCCATTAGGGTGTATTGACACCATCTAGAGAACATTCATATTTGTTACTTCTTTTAAATTCTGTATCTCCCGGGAACGGTTATGTTGCTAGTAACCGTAGGTGACAATATATTCGAAACACTCAAGAGAAATGAGTGGTCATTCATATGTGGGCTGGGTTGCAAGACGTTCTTGTTGAACCCAGTGTATTCCCCTCTAAAGATACACTATCGGTAGGTGGTTCCATACCTTGTCATAGTCGGAATCCAATCTCCAATAAGTGCCTGCGGTTTTGTTTGTATACTATATATGTAGAGCAAATGTAAGCGTTCTGCTAGATTCTATTTAGTTGTATTTAGACACTATCATAATATCAGAATAATATATTGATTTCAAAACGTTTTGGGTTATAGTAAGGTAAAAACCATCTGTTTTTATGTGTGGGTTGGTCTTGCTATTATCTTTTCTTTCAAAAAGGATTTTGAACCTTAAAATCAATATGGATGTATTTAAACTTAGCGAGTTTTTCTCACTCAGGTTCACCAGACTGACCCGGTATTTGTAATGCTTGGGTTAGACCGGGTTGTACAGGTTCAGGTTATCGGATGCTGTGAAGTTCAAATGACGAGCTAAAGGTGCTCAGACGTATGCTATTATCTAGTATTATTCTGCTGTGTGATGTATATGAGGACAGATTATTATAAGTGTCCGGATGTATTGATGTACCCCGATGTTGTAAGTTTATTTTAAAGCTCTCTATAAAGTTATTTTTTATATTATATTTTGTTCCCCTATGATGTAAGACTCTGTATTGTGTTGGTCCTTCTTATTCTTCTATTCTAATATTCTTTCTTTCTTATCTCACCCTCTAATTTCTTTCTAATAACGATATGGTGTTTTTGATGCTTGAATGCTCGACATGGTATTTTGTGTCGATTTTCGGGGTCGAAAATCCCTGGTTCGTTACAACTTCCCAGTTCTTTTGAACCTCTAATATGGCCACTAACAACCTATAAAACCAAGGTACCTCATAATCCATCATCCACATAAGTAAAAATGTCAGGGCTGGTAAGTCGCTAACACCACTTCTTAGCTAGAAAGCAACGTGTGCACTCCCTGCAGTCCTACTCCCGTTTTTGACTCATACCGGGGTGTGAGGTTCGCGAAGTTACGCTACACACAAAGCTACGCCTAAACAGGCTATGCTTTGATCATCTACCACAAGGCCTGCTTTTTAACAAAAGCCTTAATCATTTGCATCTTGGCGTGCCACATTGACAATCCACCCCATGCGATCAATAACTACCCATATATACCCTCTGAGGGTGCTAAGCAAGAGAATAAGTTCTCCACCACCAAATGGATATACATTAGATAGAAATCAACTCAATTTACATGGAATGAAATCTAGTGTCAGACACACATCCATTTACAAGTCCGTTCTGGGTCTGAACGAAACCGGAGTCACCTTATTTGTAACAATTGGGAATTTCTCTCGATCCGAATCGATCGCTAAACCGACCAAGAACGTTCGAAACCCCTGATTGTTTTGAGAACACGACAAATCGGGAAACAAACAGAAAAACATTTCATTGCTTATTACAATAATTCATCAGAATACAAGAATATACAGAGTATGAATAAATATTACACATTCGATACATATCAGAGATTTACAAATTACAATGCAGCGGAAAAATAATACAAAACACAACTGAAGGAGATATACGGATACAGAGCTTTCTGAATATCATTCCAGCTGTAAATCAGGATCCTGTGAATATAAATCTGCCAAACCAAAACTACTAGCTGCCCTTGTCGAAAATAAGGGCACCTAGAGTTTAGGTTAAAACAATAAACTCCAGGTCAATCATGTGACTGGTGTGAGAACTAAAACAATTATTTAAAACTTAACTTTAAATCAGATATACCAAGGGATCACACCGTATAACACAGAACGGGTTTCCTCCCAAGAATACCAGTGCATATAACAAAACAGCGCAATGCTTTTTGAAAAAATGAAGCTATTATAAGACCCAGGTCCCATCACACAATGCAACGCAAGCCGGAGGATGGGGTTTTACCTTATAATAGCCAAACATGCTTGGTACGTTTAAAACAAATCATTTGATACTACTATAAGTGCATAGTGTATAAAACAACTTCAATCATAAATGTATCAATCCTAGGCGGCATGGGTACCATATATCATGTCGCCAATACTAGGCTCTACAATCAAAACCGCAAATGTCACGTATTGGAAGTTGGATTTCCATCCGTGAACCGAGGCTAGGGATCGTCCTCACCGAATTCGAGACTCTCTAGCCCGAGCCTCAGGAAAATGCTCAGTCAAGCCTTGGATCGTCAGGGCCATTCCACCGATGTGGATTAAAATGCCTGAACACTGTGTTTCCCCACCCTTTGGGGCGTAAATGAGCCAAACGACTCCATCGGCTCCGCATAGTCACCGATATATCTGAGGCGCCTCGCAATCCAACAACCACACAGGTGAAAATAATATAAATGCCAGGGATGGTAGGTCACTGACACCACCTTAGCTAGAAAGAAAAGCATGCCCTCCTTGATGTCCTCTCCCGTTTCTGGTTCACAACCGGGGTGTGAGGCTCGCGAATTAACACTACACAAAGCTGTGCCACGCAGGCGGTGCTTTGATCATCAACCACAAGACTCTGCTTTTCAACAGAAGCCTTGATCATTTGCATCTTAGCGTGCCACACAGGCAAACCACTCCATGCAATCGATATCCATCAATCACACAGAATGATATCCAATGTCGGACACACAGTCCATTTACAAGTCCGTTCTGGGTCTGAACGAAACCGGAGGCACCTTGTACCTCGCATATCCATCGATCTCAAAGTACGTCTGGACGATCACCAACTGATTCCCTCCTCTTGGGTGTATAGTCCAATCAAGATCATCAGTAATAATCCAAACAATGTGAAGACCTCCGGTCTTCGACCACCGTCTTCATCCTCGACACATCGTCGAATCAGTTATTCAGAATGGGATAAACCAGGTCTTTCTTAATAACTCGCGTATATCATAAACAAGTGTTACAAAAACACAACATACGCCTCATTCCAAATCAGAATATTCTTTTATTTAAATATTCTTATACTTTGGGAAAGGTTCCCATTAATTTTATCAAAGATAAATTCCTTAAATTTATTCTTTAATCTTCCATTGAATATCAATTCAAACCAAATTATGGTTTATCCAAATTAGTCGGGATTAACGAACCTTACCGAAGTAATCATTTGTTTTAATTTCCCAATCCCAACCTATTCATCCCATGAAGTAAAACTGGTAATACTTCATATCTAACACAACGGTTTTATCAGTAAATTCAATTACCATTTCATGTTCAAATCTAATTAAAGATTTAACTACCGCCTGGAGTAAAACTGGTGATACTCCATTCTCAATCATTTCAATGTAATTAAAGATTCATTAGAACTCCATTTGGTTTTAATCTTCCCAAAAATCATATTATTTGTAACAACCCGAATTTTTAATAACATGTTAAAACAAGAAATCAGGGCAGAATTAAATTATAAGTTAAGAATCAATGGGAACAAGTTACTCCATTACGTTCGTCTCGAAATTCTGCTTGAAAACGAGTCCGAAATTTCGTAAATCGGAGTCCGTATGACCAAGATATGGCCCATAGAAGATTTCAGAAAATTCAAAATTCAGCCCTAAATTCAAATCCAGCCAGAAGAAGATTGGGTGGGAAAATTTCCCGCCCTACCCCAGGTCGACAGGGGGGTCGACCTACCCCCCCCCCCCAGGTCGACTGGGGTGTCAACCTGGGTATCGACCTGGGGGTCGACCTCCCCTGGTCGGACCCTGTTGGTCAGGTGTACCAGTTTGCTCCTTTGGTCTGTTTACTTGGCCTGTGACGGGATTTGATGGTTCAGATCTAAACTAGGGTTAACCCTATGGCCTAAACTAGTCTCTACACCTATAAAAACACCCTAATACCTAGCCTAAACCATCACAAATCATCCTAATAACTAAATTCTGCCCAAATGCTCCCTAATCATGGCCTCCATCTTCATCTTGAGAGCTTCTAAGCCAAAAAGGAGCCATCTTTCATCATCAAATCAAAGGAGCTACCTATTCTCAAGGCTTCTAGTGTTGCTACAACATTCCTAGAGCTTCTACAATGTCTCTATCTTGTTCTATTTGGTTCTACTTCTCATAGCCACGCTTTGTAAGCCCCACTCTACTCTTAGATTTAAACTATGAAGTTAATATGATCATGTAGCAAGTTGAAATGGAACTTTTGGTATAATACTTGTCTTGGGGCTATATTTGTATGCATAGATCCATTTATGACTCTTTTGATCTATGATTGTGGCACTATCATGAACCTAGTACCATTTACCTTGATTTTTGGGTAGAAAGCTATGAGCTTTATTTGGTGGTTATGCATAATGCAACATAGAACTTGGTGATTATGCATAATGCAACATAGAACCCCTCATAACCTTGATGTTAACTTGCATATTATGTTGAACTACATGCTACCCACAAGTTTATCACTCTATGTCAACAATTATCATGTTTCACCTTTGCCTATGATGTTGAACTACATGCTAGTTTATTTGCTAAGTTTGATGTCATGCATGTTTTGAGGCCAATAACCCCTATATGCTAGTTGTGATGAACACCTTGGCCTCAAATATCATCATGTTTAACCTATGACCAACTTTACCACCTTATGCCCACCTTGGTCATATTTTCATGTTACTTGATTCACTTGTGTTGATGCGAGTTTACGTGCGAATGGGAATACGTTATGGGTAGTTAGGCAAACTTGAAATAACATGTAAAACATGACTTGAAAATATGACATGAAACTTGATTTTGCTTGAAACGTGAATGTGGTCATGACATGTAGAAAACCATAAAGTGGCCAACTCGAGGTTGGGTTGAGTTTATAGCGTAAGTCTGCCCGGAACCGCCCGACAAATCCAGTGGCTACAAACAATAGGACCCAATGTGAGAAGTTGGTCACATCGCACTTGAAACCCGAGGTTAGACTAGGTTGTGGTGTAAAGCTGCCCGGACCCGCCCAGCATATCCAGTAACCACAACAAATTCTAATGTGAGAGGTTGGGTGCATTAAATTAATTAATGCCACATGTTAGGGTTAAGTCATGAGCCACTTGGATACACTTAACCAACTTGATACATGACTGGATAGGGTTAACCACACTTAACCCGTTAGAAACCCTAGTCACGTGGTCCTTTTCAGCAGTAACCCTCTTGGATGTATCACAATACCCTAGGGACTAGGCTAGGGTGGGGCACGATTACTGGGCTGATTGTAAGCGACCAGAACGACGGCTGAGTTGGTGCGCCGGTGTAGGTTCAGGCGGACTATGGTCGTGCACATAGTCCGGAGTTGAAAAAGCAGGCACGGGCACCAGTAGATTTAGACTGTGCGTGCTTGATTCGTGTCAGTGGTTGGCACCCTAGGACTTGATACACCCTAGGGTGGACCTAGCACAGTTTGACTACATTCCGTGATTGGGCCGTATGACACCGACACTCGACGAGTTAGGCTTATAGGGAGCCGATCGACTAGACCGTGTAGTTGGACCCTGGCTTGGGTCATCTCATGATATTGGGCCAAGGGACCATTTCTTGTTTATACTTGAAATGGGTTGGGTTACTAGTACTATCGGTGCAAAACTAAACCTTGTATATGCGATGTCACACTTGATCTATCTTGTTATCTATTTATCATGCCAGTTAGTTTCCATCTTTATGTTTCATCTCAATTTCTCATGTTTAGTTAACTTCATTAGTTTTCATACTAATAGTAGGTAGGACTTACCAGTCTTTATAACTAACCCTTTTTCTTTCGCCTCTTTTCTTCCATTTCCCCCCAGGTTCTCAAGAGGGGAATACTAGTGCTTAGCTTGGACAGTTGGCTTGCTTTTCTGACAGCTCATGTACGGTTTGGACTTGAGCTTGCTATGGCTTCATCACATCTCTCTTGGGGATAGTTTACTTTATGTTATTTTCAGTTTATGTTTTCTAGACTTGTGGTAGTTGGAAAATAATGACTAAGTACTTTGATGTCAGTTGACTATTTGGTTTTGAAATGATGGTTTTTAAACTTCTACCGCTGCTTTACTTATTTATTTATCTATGTTCTGTCTTGTGATATCTCTGTGCATTTTTACCAAGACAACACCCCTCCAAAGCTAGTGCCAACACTCGTGAGTGTGGCCCTGGCGGAGGTGGGGTGTTACATTTGGTATCAGAGCATGAGGTTTTACTAGACCGGACAAAAGTTTTAAAACCCCCTTTGAAAAACTATTTTCAAAACCAATTAAGTATTTTTCCAAGAAAAGTCTAGTTCATTTTAAAAAGGCTATTCCCCAAAAGCCATTAGCACTATCCTTCGTTTCCTCGTTCTAAATCTATCTTTTCCTTTTTTAGCATGGTCGATCTTAATCTTCCCGAGGGAGTACCCATACCCGGATGGTTCCGAAGGTACTTGGAAGCTAGGGCCAACGATGCGGGCCCAGCAAACACTCCCACTCCTCCTCCCGTACCTGAGGTTCCTCCTCCTTCTCCTCCTCAGCGTCCACAAGTGGATTTCGCGAAGATTTGCAAAGACTTTAAGGCGATGGGTGGCAGGAATTTTTTTAGGACAGAGATTTATGTGGAGGCAAGAAACTGGTTAAAGGAAACTGAAGACCTTTTTTCTATCTTTGATGTAGAAGACCGTAGGAAAGTTCTGTTGGCAGTATGGCTATTGAAAGAGGAAGCTGCTTATTGGTGGGAAGTCACCAACGCTACTAGGCCTATAGAGACTTGGGCTGACTTTAGGATGAGGTTTGGGCTTAAGTTTCTATCATCTGCTGAAGAGAATCTGCAAATGGAGAAGTTTATATCTTTGAAGCAAGGGGACATGACCGTGAGGGAGTATGTGAATAAGTTTAACCAGCTTGCTCGATTCGGTTTAGACATGGTTAACACACCTCAGAAGAAGGCTCTACGCTATGCTCGAGGATTGAATGAGCCATTACAAGGTTTGGCCATGTCTCATATACCCATGGGGGCCACTTTTGAGAGCTTAGTGGATATGGCCTTGCTTCAAGGAGATGATAAGAATGGCAAGAAAGAAGTTAAGCTTAATGAGACTCAACCAAAGAAGGCGGACTCCAAGTGGGGAGGCAACCAGAGCAATCAGAGCAACCAGAACAACAAGAACTACAAGAACAGCAAGGGTAACAAGGCTAACAACAACAAGGCAAAGGAGACAAGGAAGTGCAACTTCTGTGGGATCATTGGACACATAGCCAAAGATTGTAGGAAGAAGAAGAGGAAGTTGGGAGAATGCTTTCATTGCAGAGAGGCTGGACACTTCAGTAAGGATTGCCCAAAGAAGCAAGGACAGGGGTAAGGACAGACTAAGCGAGCAGGACCTTCTGGAAGGCAGATGCATGCTCTCAACACTACTCCAGCTCCGGACCGAGGTAGTGTTTCTGTAGAAAGCCTTGTTTACATTTCTGGTTTTCCTGTTCGAACTTTATTTGATTTTGGCGCATCGCATACCTTTATTTCTGCTGACATTGTTGAAAGTTTGCACCTAAGTACTAGTCTAGTTGAGGATCCCGTTAGTGTTTCAAATCCAATTGGGGGTTCCGCCCATCTATCTATGATTTGTATGGATTTGAGGATTTCTATCTTGACCGTAGAATTCACATGTAATGCTTATGTTCTCGGGTTCATGGGATACGGGTTGATTTTGGGCATGGATTGGTTGTCCAGTTATGGAGCCATTCTCGATTGTGAGCATAGGGTAGTGAGGCTTATGACTCACCTTGGCAATACCCTAGAGATTTCTTGTAACCCTCTGGATCCCGTCATGTTATGTTATCTTGAATCCCTCGACTCGTCTATTGACAATCTTCAATCTGTGAGGGTGGTCCGAGAATATCCTGATGTTTTTGACGAGGTGAAGGGGTTACCCCCTAAACGAGAGATAGACTTCAGTATTTATCTTCTTGATAATGCCAAGCCAGTTTCATTGCCTGTTAGGCACATGGCCCCGCGAGAAAGAAGAGAGCTTAGCAAGAAAATCGAGGAGTTGCTTGAGAAAAATTTCATTAGGCGAAGCATTTCTGAATGGGGTGCTCCTGTGGCATTCGCTACTAAGGCAGATGGTTCGCTTCGTCTATATGTTGATTATCGTGAGTTAAATAAGCTGACAAAGAAGAATAGGAACCCGTTACCAAGGATTGATGATCTCTTTGACCAGCTTGTTGGTGCTTCTGTTTTCTCTCAACTCGATCTAGCCACCAGATTCCATCAGCTTAGAGTGGCTGAGGATAGTATTGACAAGACTGCGTTTAGGATTCCAGATGGATTCTTTGAATGTCTTGTCATGCCGTTCGGTTTGACTATTTCACCCGCATACTTCGTTGATTTGATGAGTAGGGTATTTAGGGATTTCCTTAACAAGTTTGTGGTTGTCTTCGTGGATGATATTCTGGTCTTCTCTAAGGACGAGGAAGAGCATGCTATACATCTCAAGGAGGTTATGGATACACTTAGAGCTCATCAGTTAAAAGCCAAGTTCTCCAAATGCCATTTCTGGAGAAGTGAAGTTCGGTTCCTTGGACATATAGTTTCTAAGCAAGGCATAGCTGTGGATCCCGCTAAAGTAGTGGCGGTACAAGATTGGAAAGTTCCGAAGAATGCAACTGAAGTGAGAAGCTTTCTCGGTCTGGCAGGATTTTATAGGAAGTTCATTAAGGACTTCGCTAAGATTTCAGCCCCTCTCACTAAGTTAACGAAGAAGAACTTAGTCTTTGCATGGGACTTAGAGTGTGAGCTTGCTTTTCAAAGGCTCAAGAAAGCCCTCACCACAGCTCCAGTTCTAGCATTACCCGATGGAGGGAAGATGTTTACCGTGTACACCGATGCATGTGGCATGGGATTAGGCGCTGTCCTGATGCAGGAGGGGAGAGTGATATGCTTTGGGGGTAGGCAACTCAAGGTTCATGAGAAGAACTTTCCCCCTCATGATTTGGAGTTGGCGGCGATTGTCTTTGCACTCAAATCTTGGTGCCACTATCTTCTAGGCGAAAGGTTTGAGTTATACACTGATCACAAGTCGCTCAAGTACCTCTTCTCGTAGAAAGATTTGAATCTAAGGCAGCAGAGGTGCATGGAATTCTTGGCATCATATGACTTCAATATAGCTTATACCCCTGGCAAGGGTAATGTTGTGGCGGATGCGCTAAGAAGAAGAAGGTTGACTTTGAGTCCCTTGTTTGTTGAGATGGAGAGCCTAGAGTTCTTGGCAACCTTTGATTTTACACCTGCTGTTGAGTGGATGACTGGTTCGTTAGCATCCCTTGAGCTTAGACCTACACTTCTTGATCAAGTTGGGGCTTCATAGAGGGAAGATCCGCATATAGTCGAGATCATGGACAAGTTGATTCGGGGTGAGACGTCAAGTCACCTCGCTAGATATACTATTGATAACAAGGGATGGCTAAGGCGTGATGGAAGACTATGTGTCCCACGAGTGGGAGATTTAGTAAATAAAGTTCTTGAGGAGGCGCATCACTCGAGGATGACCATACATCCCGGAGGGGATAAGATGTACCCGGACATGAAGTGCATTTTCTTTTGGGATGGGATGAAAAAGGATGTTGCAGAGTTTGTTTCTAGATGCATTGTTTGCCAACAAGTAAAGGCCGAGTCGAAGAAGCCCGGTGGGCTACTTCATCCATTGGAGGTCCCGCTATGGAAGCGGGAAAGTATCTCTATGGATTTTGTGGATGGATTGCCGAGATCAAGGAAGGGGAATACTAGCATATGGGTCATAGTGGATAGACTCGCGAAGAGCGCTCATTTCATTCCAGTAAAGAGCAGGAGGACCGCATCATGGCTAGCATCTGTTTATCTTCGAGAGATAGTGCGATTGCATGGAGTTCCTTCTAGCATAGTGAGCGATCGTGACCCAATCTTCACTAGCCAATTTTGGAATAGTTTGCAAGAAGCGATGGGTACGCGATTGAATCTAAGTACAGCCTATCACCCACAGACGGATGGTCAGACCGAAAGGGTGAATAGGGTACTAGAAGATCTGTTGAGGCTATGCATTCTTGACTTTGGTGGCACTTGGGAAGACCACCTTCCTCTCGTAGAGTTTGCTTATAATAACAGCTACCAAGCAAGCATAGGGATGGCACCATTCGAAGCTTTGTATGGGAGGCCGTGCAAGTCACCAACATGTTGGTGCGAGACGACGGATAAGCTTATACTTGGGCCTGACATGATAAGGGACACATCCGAGAAAGTTGAGTTGATTCGAAGGCGGATGAAAACGGCCCAAGACAGACAGAAATCCTATGTAGACAAGCGAAGGACAGACTTAGAGTTTGAAGTTGGAGATATGGTCTTTGTGAAGGTCTCTCCTTTGCGAAATGTGGTTCGTTTTGGAGCAGTTGGAAAGCTAGCACCAAGGTTCGTAGGACACTTCCCTATCATCGAGAGGATTGGGCAAATGGCTTATAGATTGGAATTGCCCGAAAAGCTGGCTGGAGTGCACAATGTCTTTCATGTCTCGCATCTCCGAAAATGCCTACTTGAATCAGCCGAAGTAGTTAAGCCTAGCATTCTTGAAGACATGGAGGTAGAGAAAGAGGCAACCCTGAGGCGAGCTCCGATTCGTATCTTGGGAACAGAGATCAAGAAGCTGAGGAATCGAGAAGTCAAGCTAGTAAAGGTTCAGTGGAGAGAAGCCGATGAAGATGCAACTTGGGAAACCGAGGAGAAGATGCATGGGCTTTATCCATTTCTTTTTGAGGGTACATTCTCGATCTCTTTTCCTAGTCAGCATATCTTTCTTTTACTATCCATGTTTATCTTGTTATCTCGTTAATCTTGTCATGAGAACCTTAGGTAGAAACCCTTTGGATGAAACATGTATTTGAAACATGTTATGCTTGATGGTTGCAAATGGCTGCAAGTGTTTGCAAGTGGTTACTCGTGGATGCATGATACACGTTAGGCACTAAGATCGGCTCACACACTTTCATATTGCATATGCATGAGTGTTTATGCTTATTCATGGATGAAACTTGTTATGCCATCGCGTGGATGTTGCATATGAATGAATGTTATGTGCACTCATGTAGAGATTATAAATTATGTTAGGAATTTGCATACATTTGGACTCATTTCACTAACATATTCTGCATTAAGGAGGTTTACTGAATCAGTAACCGCCTGATTTTCGCATTAGTTAGGTGCATATACACACACTTTTGCATATGTTCATACAACATTAGAAATCTTTTAAGGACAATGATTACTTGTGGATGATTTTTGAGTAGATGGATGATGGATGGTAGGATACATTCTTCCTAACTTGGAGATTTCGGGGATGAAATCCTTTAAGGTGTGGAGAATGTAACAACCCGAATTTTTAATAACATGTTAAAACAAGAAATCTGGGCAGAATTAAATTATAAGTTAAGAATCAATGGGAACGGGTTATGCCATTGCGTTCGTCTCGAAATTCTGCTTGAAAACGAGTCCGAAATTTCGTAAATCGGAGTCCGTATGACCAAGATATGGCCCATAGAAGATTTCAGAAAATTCAAAATTCAGCCCGAAATTCAAATCCAGCCAGAAGAAGATTGGGCGGGAAAATTTCCCGCCCTACCCCAGGTCGACAGGGGGGTCGACTGGGGAGTCGACCTACCCCCCCAGGTCAACTGGGGTGTCGACCTGGGTGTCGACCTGGGGGTCGACCTCCCCTGGTCGGACCCTGTTGGTCAGGTGCACCAGTTTGCTCCTTTGGTCTGTTTACTTGGCCTGTGACGGGATTTGATGGTTCAGATCTAAACTAGGGTTAATCCTATGGCCTAAACAAGTCTCTACACCTATAAAAACACCCTAATACCTAGCCTAAACCATCACAAATCATCCTAACAACTAAATTCTGCCAAAATGCTCCCTAATCATGGCCTCCATCTTCATCTTGAGAGCTTCTAAGGCAAAAAGGAGCCATCTTTCTTCATCAAATCAAAGGAGCTACCTATTCTCAAGGCTTCTAGTGTTGCTACATCATTCCTAGAGCTTCTACAACGTCTCTATCTTGTTCTATTTGGTTCTAGTTCTCATAGCCACGCTTTGTAAGCCCCACTCTACTCTTAGATTTAAACTATGAAGTTAATATGATCATGTAGCAAGTTGAAATGGAACTTTTGGTATAATACTTGTCTTGGGGCTATATTTGTATGCATAGATCCATTTATGACTCTTTTGATCTATGGTTGTGGAACTATCATGAACCTAGTACCATTTACCTTGATTTTTGGGTAGAAAGCTATGAGCTTTACTTGGTGGTTATGCATAATGCAACATAGAACACCTCATAACCTTGATGTTAACTTGCATATGATGTTGAACTACATGCTACCCACAAGTTTATCACTCTATGTCAACTATTATCATGTTTCACCTTTGCCTATGATGTTGAACTACATGCTAGTTTATTTGCTAAGTTTGATGTCATGCATGTTTTGAGGCCAATAACCCCTATATGCTAGTTGTGATGAACACCTTGGCCTCAAATATCATCATGTTTAACTTATGACCAACTTTACCACCTTATGCCCACCTTGGTCATATTTTTATGTTCCTTGATTCACTTGTGTTGATGCGAGTTTACGTGCGAATGGGAATACGTTATGGGTAGTTAGGCAAACTTGAAATAACATGTAAAACATGACTTGAAAATATGACATGAAACTTTATTTTGCTTGAAACGTGAATGTGGTCATGACATGTAGAAAACCATAAAGTGGCCAACTCGAGGTTGGGTTGAGTTTGTAGCGTAAGTCCGCCCGGAACCGCCCGGCAAATCTAGTGGCTACAAACAATAGGACCCAATGTGAGAAGTTGGTCACATCGCGCTTGAAACCCGAGGTTAGACTAGGTTGTGGTGTAAAGCTGCCCGGACCCGCCCGGCATATCCAGTAACCACAACAAAGTCTAATGTGAGAGGTTGAGTGCATTAAATTAATTAATGTCACATGTTAGGGTTAAGTCATGAGCCACTTGGATACACTTAACCAACTTGATACATGACTGGATAGGGTTAACCACACTTAACCCGTTAGAAACCCTAGTCACGTGGTCCTTTTCAGCAGTAACCCTCTTGGATGTATCACGATACCCTAGGGACTAGGCTAGGGTGGGGCACGATTACTGGGCTGATTGTAAGCGACCAGAACGACGGCTGAGTTGGTGCGCCGGTGTAGGTTCAGGCGGACTATGGTCGTACACATAGTCCGGAGTTGAAAAAGCAGGCACGGGCACCAGTAGATTTAGACTGTGCGTGCTTGATTCGTGTCAGTGGTTGGCACCCTAGGACTTGATACACCTTAGGGTGGACCTAGCACAGTTTGACTACATTCCGTGATTGGGCCGTATGACACCGACACTCGACGAGTTAGGCTTATAGGGAGCCGATCGACTAGACTGTGTAGTTGGGCCCCGACTTGGGTCATCTCATGATATTGGGCCAAGGGAACATTTCTTGTTTATACTTGACATGGGTTGGGTTACTAGTACTATCGGTGCAAAACTAAACCTTGTATATGCGATGTCACACTTGATCTACCTTGTTATCTATTTATCATGCCAGTTAGTTACCATCTTTATGTTTCATCTCAGTTTCTCATGTTTAGTTAACTTCATTAGTTTTTATACGAATAGTAGGTAGGACTTACCAGTCTTTATGACTGACCCTTTTTCTTTCGCCTCTTTTCTTCCGTTTCCCCCTCAGGTTCTTAGGGAGGGAATACTAGTGCTTAGCTTGGACAGTTGGCTTGATTTCTTGATAGCTCATGTACGGTTTAGACTTGAGCTTGCTATGGCTTCATCACATCTCTCTTGGGGATAGTTTACTTTATGTTATTTTCAGTTTATGTTTTCTAGACTTGTGGTAGTTGGAAAATAATGACTAAGTACTTTGATGTCAGTTGACTATTTGGTTTTGAAATGATGGTTTTTAAACTTCTAACGCTGCGTTACTTATTTATTTATCTATGTTCTGTCTTGTGATATCTCTGTGCATGTTTACCTAGACAACACCCCTCCAAAGCTAGTGCCAGCACTCGTGAGTGTGGCCCTGGCGGAGGTGGGGTGTTACATTATTGATTGTTTAACTTGGGAAACCATATCTTGTCTTTAACTGGGTTAAAGAACCAATGTCATTTAAAATACGGTTCACGATAAACCCGAAATCACATTCCATTAACGATGGAATCTTCATGGAAAACAAATTGATATATATAATCGATATAAACTTCCATATCCGACTAATAATATAAATGGAATAACGACAAAGCCTTTTAAATTCCAGATATGTTAATTGTCTTCCTCCATAGAAATTCACTTTGATTATTACCAAATCGAATTCCACTCCATTCCAATTTATTTTATTAAATTGAAAACTTTACTTTGGAAAATCACTTTTAAATCATAACAAAAGATTTATAAATTCCAAATCACATTTCACTGTAAATCGGGTTAAAGAACGAATGTCGTTAAAACACAGTTCACGATAAACCCAAAAATCAATTCAAATTCAATTCCAATTAAATATCATTTAATTGGTACACTTCATTAAACTAAATAAAAAGATTTAATCTTTTTCTTAACTGAGTTTAAGAACAGTGTTAATGAAGACACCATTCACGACAAACCCAAATCCCATTTAATATTAAATACAAGGCTCTGAATAGAAAATATATCGGCTTATATTCAATATCAAATTCTACAACTAACAAATATCGTATTGGAAACGATATAAATATATCTTTCAAATTTCCATAACAATATCTGTATAATCACGAAATCCAACATCGAAATATTCCAAAGACAATTTCGATTCAAATTCATTCCAATTCAATTATTGAAAATTCTGGTTACTTTTAAAACCCTTTCAAATCCAATTTATTTATCTCAAAAATAAATAGATTATAATTCTAGTTCAAAACTAGTTCATTTCGATAAAAATTTATTTTTATATTTTCAAATTTGGAATTTTTCATCCCAATTCTTCCCAAATCATTTCTTATGATTTTACACTAATTATTGATATTTTTAATAATTTTATCAAGGCCCGTACAGTTGATTTCCATCAAAGGCCATCGAACTGCACTTAGAGCGACCTTTTCCAAATTTGATTTTGACATAATTCCAAATCCAACCATTAGATTTCAAATCTCTAATATTCGTTAAAAATCCCTTTTCGATATGAACCCAAGGTTATGGTTTTAGGAGAATCCGACGGTCGGATCTCCTGTAATTTACATTCGAAGTCAATGGTCGAAATTCGCGAACTGCCGCAGCGCGGCGCTTTCTATTCAGGCCATTATATATATATACACACATATAATGTATATTATATATATTTCGTCGATTTCCTTTTTAAAACGTATTTTATAAATCGTTTTAAATTCGTTTTCAAAACCATTTCAACTTCATATTCAATTTCAAATCAAAATTGAATATTCCATATCATCGATATATAACTGATAATATTTTCAAAATATTATATTTTGAAATCAATTCCTTTTCGATATTCATTATAAAAATGAATAAAATCGATATAGATATCGTTCACGTCAAAATGATGCATATCTAATCAACAGGGCTTTATATATTTCAATAACTTCGTTATTCTATTCAACAAATGAATATTTTCTTCAACACATGAATTTTCTTTTATTCAACAAATGAATATATATTTTATTCAGCACATGAATTTTCTTTTATTCAACACATGAATATATATTTTATTCAGCACATGAATTTTCTTTTATTCAACACATGCATATTTTCAACACATGAATATTCTCAACACATGAGTATTGTCAACACATGACTATTTTGTTTATTCAACACATGAATATAATTTATTTTCTAAATTGGAATGAGACCCACTCAATTACCATATAACGTTATTTATATGGATTCTATACAACACATGTATATAATAGCAATGATAAATAATCAACCATCATCCAAAGTGCACCACCCAACTGCATAAGCATTAAATATAAATAATTAACGCTTACACAGTCTGTCAATCAATTGATCGACATATAGCTAATTATTGGGACCACTGTATGTCCAATTTCGTCCCAACACCCGTGTGGGGTTTTAGAACAATCAAACACAGGTTTTATTTGTGCAGTTGGGCGATGTGTAAAATTTATCGTCCCAATCCATATCAGTCAAATGTGTGTACATAAACAAATCGTTCGATTTGTTTATAAATATTTATTTTATATACATGTTAAAAAATTATATTTTTAACTATAAAATATTTTATTCCATTTCACATCACACAATTAATATTCACACCACAAAAAACAAACAAACAAGTCGTCCATGGTCTGTGGACAACGGGTGTCGGGTGCTGCTAAGCACCGTCTGCATCCTAGTATATATTTCAACTAGAAAACAAATTAAAAGTGAGAAGTTCTCACCTAGAGCAACCAAACGCCGCGACTCTTCATATGTATAACTTCTTCGCCGCGTTTCAAACGAGATCTGTTTCACGCGGTTTATGTTAAAAATCACATTTTTTAAACAACTCCACTTATAAATAAAAATCATATTTTTATTTCAACGATGTATAAATAAAAATTGCATTTTTATTTCAAAGTGATATGGATAAAAATCATATTTTTATTACCACTTCATATAAATAAAAATCATATTTTTATGTCGCTACTATATTTATAAAAAATCATGTCTTTTCTTTCTATAAAACTCAATCCTTTTCTAGTTTGAAAATCAATCCTTATTATCTATAAAAACTAAACTTTATATCCATAGAAATTTGATTTCACATAAATAACAAACAAACTGATTTATATTTTTAAATATAACTACACTAGATAAAAACAAGGAGAAAATAAAACCAAATAAAAACTTACAGTCAAAAGGAAGAGGGGGGCTGCTCACGGCCGGAGGAGGTGGTGTTGGGGTGGAGCCGGGGCTGCTCTGGCGAGGTATGGGCACGGCTGATGCAGGGAGGAGGGCGTTGGTGGCTGCGTCGGCTTCAGGGGGTTTTGGGGGGTCGTGGGTTTGTGGATTGGAAGGGGGGCTCGTCGGACGAGAAAGAGGTGGGGGGGAGTTCCGCTGGTGACGGCGCCACCTATGGCGGTGGTGATGGCGATGGCGCCATCAATGAGGAGCGCTTGGTTTTTTTCTTTTTATTTTATCTGTTGAATGATTTGAACAGGGGGGGGGGTTGACTAGGAATAGGAGAAATGAGGGAGGTTATTTAATTATATATATTTTATTATTTTTAAGTTTCAAAAAGCAAAATTTTATTTTGAGCTCAAAATCGAACCCACCGACTGTCGTCCCTAGCTAATTACCCCCATTCCGAACACAATGGGTTATGTTTCGTAACCCGATTCGATCGTTTCGATCAGTTTCCACCAAAATCAAAATATAAATCTATATATTGAATTTGAATGCACATTTTAATTTACCAGGGCCACATACGAACTCTAAAAATTCCTGAAAAATATTTTCTGGCTTCGTATTGACAATATGGTCCTAACAAAACTAATTTCGTCAAATTCTGAGACCGTTTGAAAAATGGCTATTTTTAAGGGTTATATTTCCATAGCGACTATTCTGAATTTTCAATTGGACATAACTTTTTATTCCCGCTATGAAATTTTGATTTTTCAGATTCGTTGGGAAGATATTTTCAAATAGATTCAAATATTTTTCGTTTCACTAAAATCCGGTTTATTTTGAATCCTTTACACTCATTTGAAATTTGAAATCGAATTTTCAAACTACCACGCCATTTTCAATTCCTTTTATAATTTAAAATAAATATTTATATTCTAACGACGATTCAAATAAATATATACGTTCTAATTCTATTTAAAATAAATTTCTCGTCATTATTATTTAAAATAATTCATTTTAAATATTCAAAATTCAATAAAATCGCCAAAATAAAAATTTAAATTGGCTCGGATTTCCGGGTTATTACAATCTCCCCCACTTAAAACTTTTCGTCCCCGAAAAGGAACGAAGCTGAAAGTTGTTTCACAAACCAACTCAACTTTCATTATGGCTTAAGTTCTTCAACTTTTCAGTTTCTAAGAACTTTTCAAATTTTTCAAAAATTTGGCTAACACCCTAAATTTTCGAAAAGTTTCACCATAACCTCCTTTGCATGGGAGCACCGAGAAAATCCCGAAATTTCCATACAGGCCTCTCCAATTCAGAAAGAAAAAGAAAAAGCCAAGCGGCTAGCCCATCGGCACATAAAATCATCAAAAACCCAAGAAATTAGTAAACATGTACCTATTTGTCGGGCAAACAATTTTATTCCTCTTCTCTAGCCTCCTTGCTATGACCTGTTCACACATATATATGTACATGCATGCATTTCCAAACAATTTTCAATTCAGTTCAATTTTTGGTTCGATTTGGTTATATGCACCGTTCGTTCACACAATGGTTTAAAGGAATAATCATACAACAAAACCACTAATCAATTAGTGGATTAGCTTTTCAAATTCATAACTTTGATACATAGTCCAAAAATCATATTTTTGATGCCAAATCACAACAATAAGCCCTATCTAATTTTGGTTCTCACACCAGTCAATTGGAATCATATAGAAACCCCACTTTCGAAACTCAAACACAAATACTGATAACGCTGCAGCATTATCAGAATCATCCCCGGGCGACTAGAGTGTGATTCTATATCTATCCAGTATATTAAAACTTCAAATACACGCGGATCAGACGTATACGCAAAATCTTTATATACATGATTGTCCAAATCAATATAAAATAATATTCAAATACGAATAGTTGATTTAAATTTTCAAAACAAAAATTGTTTTCATTTTTATTAGAAGACAACTCTCTTCCAACTAATTCTAGGATACTACTGATCCTATCTCTATAGAGTCATTCTCATTGGATATCACTAATCCAATCTCTGATGAATTCTTTCATTTGGTTCTAACGTGTCTTGTTCTCGAGCTTTGTAAACCAAAGCTCTGATACCACATGTAATAATTGGGAATTTCGCTCGATCTGAATCGATCGCTAAACAGACTAAGACCGTTCGAAACCCCTGATTGTTTTGAGAACACGACAAATCGGGACACAAACAGAAGAAAATTTCATTGCTTAATACAACAATTCATCAGAATACAAGAATATACAGAGTATGAATAAATATTACACATTCGATAAATATCAGAAATTTACAAATTACAATGCAGCGGAAAAATAGTACAAAACACAACTGAAGGAGATATACGGATACAGAGCTTTCCGAATATCATTCCAGCTGTAAACCAGAATCCGATGAATATAAATCTGCAAAACCAAAACTACTAGCTGCCCATGTCGAAAATAAGGGCACCCAGAGTTTAGGTTAAAACAATAAACTCCAGGTCAGTCATGTGACTGGTGTGAGAACTAAAACAGTTATTTAAAACTTAACTTTAAATCAGATATACCAAGGGACCACGCCATATAACACGGAACGGGTTTCCTCCCAAGAATACCAATGCATATAACAAAACAACGCAATGCTTTTTGGAAAAATGAAGCTATTATAAGACCCATGTCCCATCACACAATGCAACGCAAGCCGGAGGATAGGGTTTTCCCTTATAATAGCCAAACATGCTTGGTACGTTTAAAACAAATCATTTTATACTACTATAAGTGCATAGTGTATATAATAACTTCAATCATAAATGTATCAATCCTAGGCGGCATGGGTACCATATATCATGTCGCCAATACTAGGCTCTACAATCAAAACCATAAATGTCATGTATTGGAAGTTGGATTTCCATCTGTGAACCGAGGCTAGGGATCGTTATCACCGAATTCGAGACTCTTTAGCCCGAGCCTCAAGCAAGTGCTCAGTCAAGCCTTGGATTGTCAAAGTCGGTCCACCGATGTGGATTAAAATGCCTGAACACTGCGTTTCCCTGCCCTTTGGGGCGTAAACGAGCCAAATGACTCCATCGGCTGCACCTAGTGACCGATATATCCGAGGCGCCTCGCAATCCAACAACCACACAGGTGAAAATAATATAAATGTCAGGGCTAGTAGGTCACTGACACCACCCTAGCTAAAAAGAAATGCATGCCCTCCCTGATGACCTCTCCCGTTTCTGGTTCACAACCTGGGTGTGAGGCTCGTGAATTAACGCTACACAAAGCTGTGCCACACAGGCGGTGCTTTGATCATCAACCACAAGATTCTTCTTTTCAACAGAAGCCTTGATCACTTACATCTTAGCGTGTCACACAGGAAAACCACTCCATGAAACTGATATCCATCAATCACATAGAATGATATCCAATGTCAGACACACAGTCCATTTACAAGTCCGTTCTGGGTCTGAACAAAACCGGAGGCACCTTGTACCTCACATATCCATCGATCTCCAAGTACGTCTGGACGATCACCAACTGATTCCCTCCTCTTGGGTGTACAGCCCAATCAAGATCATCAGTAATTATCCAAACGATGTGAAGACCTCCGGTCTTCGACCACCATCTTCATCCTCGACACATCGTCGAATCAGTTATTCAGAATGGGATAAACCCGGTCTTTCTTAATAACTCGCGTATATAATAAACAAGTGTTACAAAAACACAACATACGCCTCATTCCAATTCAGAATATTCTTTTATTTAAATATTCTTATACTTTGGGAAAGGTTCCCATTAATTTTATCAAAGATAAATTCCTTAAATTTATTCTTTAATCTTCCATTGAATATCAATTCAAACCAAATTATGGTTTATCCAAACTAGTCGGGATTAACGAACCTTACCGAAGTAATCAATTGTTTTAATTTCCCAATCCCAACCTATTCATCCCATGAAGTAAAACTGGTAATACTTCATATCTAACACCACAGTGTTATCGGTAAATTCAATTACCATTTCACATTCAAATCTAATTAAAGATTTAACTATCGCCTGGAGTAAAACTGGTGATACTCCATTCTCGATCATTTCAATCTTATTAAAGATTCATTAAAACTCCATTTGGTTTTAATCTTCCCAAAAATCATATTAATGATTGTTTAACTTGGGAAACCATATCTTGTCTTTAACTGGCCAATGTCATTTAAAACACGGTTCACGATAAACCCGAAATCACATTCCATTAACGATGGAATCTTCATGGAAAACAAATCGATATATATATATATTCGATATAAACTTCCATATCCGACTAATAATATAAATGGAGTAACGGCAAAGCCTTTTAAATTCCAGATATATTAGTTGTCTTCCTCCACAGAAATTCACTTCGATTATTACCATATCGAATTCCATTCCATTCCATTTTATTTTATTAAATTGGAAAACTTTACTTTGGAAAATCTCCTTTAAATCTTAACAAAAGATTTATAAATTCCAAATCACATTTCACTGTAAATCGGGTTAAAGAACGAATGTCGTTAAAAAACAGTTCGCGATAAACCCAAAAATCAATTCAAATTCAGTTCCAATTAAATATCATTTAATTGGTACACTTCATTAAATCTAAATAAAAAGATTTAATCTTTTTCTCAACTGGGTTTAAGAACAGTGTTAATGAAGACACCATTCACAACAAACCCAAATCACATTTGATATTAAATACAAGGCTCTGAATAGAAAATATATCGGCTTATATTCAATATCAAATTCTACGACCAAAATATATCATATTGGAAATAACTATATAAATATATCTTTCAAAATTCTATAACAATATCTGTATAATCATGAAATCCAACATCGAAATATTCCAAAGACAATTTCGATTCAAATCCATTCCTATTCAATTATTGGAAATTCTGGTTACTATTAAAACCCTTCTAAATCCAATTTATTTATCTAAAAAATAAATGGATTATAATTCTAGTTCAAAACTAGTTCATTTCGATAAAAATCTATTTTTATCTTTTCAAATTAGGAATTTTTCATCCCAATTCTTCCCAAATCAATTTTTATGATTTTACACTAATTATTGATGATTTTATCAAGGCCCGTACAGTCGATTTCCATCAACGGCCATCGAACTGCACTTACAGCGACCTTTTCCAAATTTGATTTGGACATAATTCCAAATCCAACCGTTAGATTTCAAATCTCTAATATTCGTTAGAAAGCTCTTTTCGATACAAACCTAACGGTTCCGGTTTTATGAGAATTCGAAGGTCGGATCTCCCGTAACGTCCACTCGAAGTCAATGGTCGAAATTCGCGAACTACCGCAGCGCGGCGCGTTCTATTTAGGCCATTATATATATATATATATATATATATATATATATATATATATCGTCGATTTCCTTTTTAAAACGTATTTTATAAATCGTTTTAAATTCGTTTTCAAAACCATTTCAACTTCATATTCAATTTCAAATCAAAATTGAATATTCCATATCATCGATATCTAAATGATAGTATTTTCAAAATATTATATTTTGAAATTAATTCCTTTTTGATATTCATTATAAAAATGAATAAAATCGATATAGATATCGTTCACGTCAAAATGACGCATATCTAATCAACACGGCTTTATATATTTCAATAACTTTGTTATTCTATTCAACAAATGAATATTTTCTTCAACACATGAATTTTCTTTTATTCAACACATGAATATATATTTTATTCAACACATGATTTTCTTTCATTCAACACATGAATATATATTATTTAACACATGAATTTTCTTTTATTCAACACATGCATGTTTTCAACACATGAATATTCTCAGCACATGAGTATTGTCAACACATGACTATTTTGTTTATTCAACACATGAATATAATTTTTTTCTAAATTGGAATGAGACCCACTCAATTACCATATAACGTTATTTATATGGATTCCATAAAACACATGTATAGAATAGCAATGATAAATAATCAACCATCATCCAAAGTGCACCACCCAACTGCATAAGGATTAAATATAAATAATTAACGCTTACACAGTCTGTCAATCAATCGATCAACATACAGCTATTATTGGGACCAATGTATGTCCAATTTCATCCCAACACCCGTGTGGGGTTTTCAAACAATCAAACACAGGTTTTATTTGTGCAGTTGGGCGATGTGTAAAATTTATCATTCCAATCCATATCAGTCAAATGTGTGTACATAAACAAATCGTCCGATTTATTTATAAATATTTATTTTATATACACGTTAAAAAGTTATATTTTTAACTATAAAATATTTTATTCCATTCCACATCACACAATCAATATTCACACCACAAACAACAAAAAATAAGTCATCCATGGTCCGTGGACAACGGGTGTCGGGTCCTGCTAAGCACCGTCTGCATCCTAGTATATATTTCAACTAGAAAACAAATTAAAAGTGAGAAGTTCTCACCTAGAGCAAAACCAAATGCCGCGACTCTTCGTATGTAGAACATCTTCGCCGCGTTTCCAACGAGATCTGTTTCACGTGGTTTATGTTAGAAATCACATTTTTAAACAACGCCCCTTATAAATAAAAATCATATTTTTATTTCAACGCTGTATAAATAAAAATCGCATTTTTATTTCAAAGTTATATGGATAAAAATCATATTTTTATCACCACTTCATATAAATAAAAATCATATTTTTATGCTGCTACTATATTTATAAAAAATCATGTCTTTTCTTTCTATAAAAATCAATCCTTTTCTAGTTTGAAAATCAATCCTTATTATCTATAAAAATCTAAACTTTATATCCATAGAAATTTGATTTCACATAAATAACAAAAAAACTGATTTATATTTTTAAATCTAACTACACTAAATAAAAACAAGGAGAAAATAAAACCATATAAAAACTTACAGTCAAAAGGAAGAGAAGAAGGGGGTCTGCTCACGGCCAGAGAAGGTGGTGTCAGGGTGGAGCCGAGGCTGCTCTGGCGAGGTTTGGGCGCTGCTGACGGAGGGAGGCGGGCGTTGGTGGCAGCGTCGACTTCAGAGGGGGTTTGGGGGGTCGTTGGTTTGGGGATTGGAAGGGGGGCTCGTCGGACGAGAAAGAGGTGGGGGGGAGTTCTGCCGGCGACGACGCCACCTGGGGCGGTGGCGATGGCGATGGCGCCATCGATTTGAGGAGCACTTGGTTTTTTTTCTTTTTATTTTATTTGTTGAATGATTTGAATGAAGGGGGGGGGGTTGACTAGGAATAGGAGAAATAAGGGGGTTATTTAATTATTTATATATTTTATTATTTTTAAATTTCAAAAAGCAAATTTTTATTTTGAGCTCGAAATCGAACCCACCAACTGTCGTCCCTATCTAATTACCCCCATTCCGAACACAATGGGATATGTTTCGTAACCCGATTCGAACGTTTCGATTAGTTTCCGCCTAAATCAAAATATAAATCTATATATTGAATTTGAACGCACTTTTTAATTTACCGGGACCACATACGAACTCTAAAAATTCCCGAAAAATATTTTCTAGTTTCGTATTGACGATACGGTCCTAACAAAACTAATTACATCAAATTCTGAGACCTTTTGAAAAATGACTATTTTTAAGGGCTATATTTCCATAGCGACTATTCTGAATTTTCAACTGGACATAACTTTTTATTCCCGCTATGAAATTTTGATTTTTCGGATTCGTTGGGAAGATAATTTCAAATAGATTCAAATATTTTTGGTTTCACTAAAATCCGGTTTATTTTGTATCCTTTGCATTCATTTAAAATTTGAAATCGAATTTTCAAACTACCGCGCCATTTTCAATTCCTTTTATAATTTAAAATAAATATATATATTCTAACGACGAGATATATACGTTCTAATTCAATTCAAAATAAATTTCTCGTCGTTATTATTTAAAATAATTCTTTTTAAATATTCAAAATTCAATAAAATCGCCAAAATAAAAATTTAAAATTGGCTCGGATTTCCGGGTTATTACATTATTCCTCCCCGTATGTCCAATACGAAAGAGAGGCGCTCACATATCTGGACAATCAACAAGTACGTCCAGACAACTACCACTTTAACCCTTTACGAGGAGCGACCCACTGCCGGGCATGAGTAGTCATCCATTCAATGTGAAGATCGCCGGTCTTCAATATCTTCGATTTAAATCATCGTATAATTATTTGAAATGAGATTGAACTCGGTCTTTTCAAATAATTCTCGAATAATAATAATTTAAATCATTTCATATCATTAATAAAATTTTATAACGATTTAACGCTATTTTTATTTTTATAAAAATGGCTCAAATTAATTTAACGACGCTTCAGCTCGCTATGCAGCCCTGGCACTATTTTTATCAAATTTTGATTTACACTTTTCTCGAAATCTAACTGTTGGATTTTAATAAAATTTATATCGTTGGAAAGATCTTCCCAAAGCGGTCCAAACGGTTCCAGTTTTGGGGAGATCCGACGGTCGGATCATTCGGTATAATCGTTTAAAAGTACGATTTCGAAACGCAAACTACCGTGCGCGATTCGTTTAATTTTAATTTTATATTATTATATAGATATATACCTATATATATAATTCACTCGACGACTTCAAAACCATTTATTGATCAACTAATTTATTTCCACTATGCATTGTTCTAGCGAATCATACATTCAATAAAAATGTAATTTTTATTGATTAACTAATTTATTTCAACTATGCATATTTCTCATCATTTCTATATACAATAAGAATGTAAATTTATTGTTAAACGTTTCTATTTCAAACAATGAATATTTTTCATAATTTTTATACACAATAAAAATGTAAAATTTTATTGTAAAATCTTTATTTTTCAACCAGTGATCGTTTTATATGAATCATGCTTTACATTAACAATGTAAATTTCAATGCTTCCACATTATTATCCAAACTATAAATACTTTACATAATCTTTCTTTTCATTAAAAATGTGAATTTTAACGTTTCAACCATTTTAATCCATACGATGTATATTTTACATAAATCCTTCTTTACATTAAAAGTGTGAATTTTAATGTTACAAAAATTTTATCTATACAATGAATATTTACATATATTTTATCTTTAAATTAAAAATGTAATCTTTAATGTTTCAAACGTTTTATCTTTACATATAAATTCTAATATATGCATTTACAATAAAAGTGGTATTTTATCCCTGCATATAAATATATGCATTTGCAATAAAAGTGATATTTTATACTTACAAATAAATTCTAATATATGTAAGTACAATAAAATGATATTTTATACTTGCATATAAATTCTAATATATGTATTTACAATAGAAGTGATTCAAAGCGATTCTTTCACTTTTAATGACAATTCTAGTTTATTTTTGTTTAATCCTTTTTAATTGACACAAATGTATATTCTTGTTTCATCCTTTTTGAAATGGCAAAATGTATATGTTTGTCTTATTCTTTTTAAAATGACCAAAATTGAATGTTTTTATTTCAATCTTTTACATTTGACAAAAATGAATATTTTCGTCACATTCTATTTTAAATGACAAAAATGTATCTTTTTGTTTAATCATTTTTAGTGAACCAAAAATGTCTTATTCTTTCTAATGAACAAAAATGTATCTTTTGCTTCATTCTTTTAAAATGACAAAAGTGAACATTTTGCCTCATTCTTCTTAAATGAAAAAAAAATTGAATGTTTTAGTCTCTACCTATTTAAATGACAAAAGTGAATGTTTTTCTTTGAGAACAACACACATCAGAACACAAACTGAAGAACATTTTATTGCTGATTACCACAATTACATCAGAGTACAAGAATATAACAGAGTATGAATACTTATTTCACAATAGAAATACAATAATATCAGAGATTTAAATTTCATTTAAATAGCAGCGGAAAAATAATACAAATATACAACCGAAAGGAATACACGAATACAGAGCTTTTTGAATATCGCTTCAGCTGCGAACTAGGATCCTGTAAATATATCTGCAAAACAAGCTACTCGACTGCCCGTGTGGAAAATATGGGCACCCGAATTTGCCAGTGAAACAAACTACAGGTCAATCATGGGACTAGTATGAGAAATCTAACTTAACTAATCTAATAATAAGGCTAATCACAGGACCACGCCGCTAACGCGGAATGGGTTTACTCCATTGGATTGCCAGTGCGTAAAATAAAGTAAATCGTTAAACAACGCAATGCTCTTTAGAAAAATGAAACAATTATAAGACTCAAGTCACACAATGTAACGCAAACCGGAGGATAGAGTTTTACCTTATAATGGTCAAAAACGCTTGATACGATAAAAACGGATTGGATATTATTACTAGTGTATATATGATTCAAAAACAGTTTCAATCATAATGTATCAATCATAGACGGCATAGTACTCTATCCTACTAGGTCGCCATACTAGTTCTACAATCAAAACTGATGGTGTCGTATTGGAAACTGGGTTTCCATCATGAGTCGAGGTTAGGGATCGTCCTCTCCGATTCGAGACACTATATCAAATGCCTTAGGATTCTCCGCAGTGAACCTTTGGATCTTCAGGGCCGGTCCACACATACGTTAGTGGATTATTTATGCCTGAACACACGCTTCCCGATTCTTTTGAACCTCTAATATGGCCACTAACAACCTATAAAACCGAGGTACCTCATAATCCATCATCCACATAAGTAAAAATGTCAGGGCTGGTAAGTCTCTAACACCACTTCTTAGCTAGAAAGAAACGTGTGCACTCCCTGCAGTCCTACTCCCGTTTTTGACTCATACCGGGGTGTGAGGTTCGTTAAGTTACGTAATACAAAAAGCTACACCTAAACAGGCTATGCTTTGATCTTCTAACACAAGGCCTGCTTTTCAACAAAAGCCTTGATTATTTGCATCTTAGCGTGCCACATTGACAATCCACGCCATGCGATCAATAACTACCCATATATACCCTCTGAGGGTGTTAAGCAAGAGAATAAATTCTCCGCCACCAAACGGATATACATTAGAAAGAAATCAATTTAATTTACATGGAATAAAATCCAACGTCAGACACACATCCATTTACAAGTCCGTTCTGGGTCTGAACGAAACCAGAGTCACCTTATTCCTCCCTGTATGTCCAATACGAAGGAGAGGCGCTCGCATATCCGGACAATCAACAAGTACATCCGGACAACTACCACTTTAACCCTTTACAAGGAGCGACCTGTAACGACACGGATTTTCCCCGTCCTCAATCGATCGCAAAATCGACTAAGACCGTTCAAAATTCGCATACGTTAACTTTGGGAATACAATACATCAGAACAATAACAACAGACTTTTATTACATTACAATAATGTTACATCAGAGTACAGAATATCAGAGTACAAATAAAGTAGACTACAGCGGAAGATAAATTACAACAGATTTAATACATTAAACAGCGGAAGACTTCTAAGCTCTGGACACAGCTTAAGGCTTCGATCCAGGATCCTGCTAAAGAGAGAGATATCTGCAAAAAGCTACTCGACTTCCCGTGTGGAAAAGAGGGCACCCGAGTTTGCAAAGTGAAACAAACTACGAGTCAGTCATGGGACTGGTGTGAGAATTCTAAACTAATTTAACTAATAAGACAAATCCAAGGACCACGCTGCTAATGCGGAACGGGTTTTATTCCAATGGATTGTCGGTGCATAAAGTAAAGTAAATCGTAGAATAACGCAATGTCTTTTTGAAAAATGAAACCATTATAAGACCCAAGTCCCATCACACAATGCAACGCAAACTGGAGGATAGGGTTTTACCTTATAATGATCAAAAGATGCTTGATACGATAAACACGGTATTATATAATAATAGTGTGCAACCAATTTGAAATACATCAAAGTAAATGTATTAATCCTAGACGGCATGAGTGCCCCATCCCACTATGTCGCCATATATAGGTATACAATCAAAACCTCTTGATGTCGTATTGGAAATTTGGGTTTCCATCTGAGTCAAGGCTAGGGAGGAGATCCTTACCGATTCGAGACACTCTAGCAAATGCCCCAGGATTGGTACTCTGTCCAAACCTTGGATCCTGCAGGGCCGGTCCATACGTTAACGCTTAATGGATTGGCAATTCCTGAACACACGCTTCCCGGTCCTTTTGGACCTATAATACGACCAGTGGCGACCGCATAAACCGAGGCCTCGAAAAATCCAACAACCACAATGAATAAATGCCAGCGCTGGTAGGTCCCTGGCACCACTCTAGCTAGAAAGCAACGTGTGCACTCCCTGCGTTCCCTTCTCCCGTTTTAGACTCTACCGGGCTGTGAGGCTCTCGAAGTCACGATATACACAAAGCTATGCCTAAATAGACTGTGCTTTGATCATCAACCACAAGGCCTGCTTTTCAACAAAAGCCTTGATTAATGCATCTTAGTATACCACATTGTTAGCCCATACTATACCATTGATTTCTACCAATATATAACCTCTAAGCTCGTACGTCTCAGAGAAGGGTGTTAACCACCAAACAGATATATATTGAGAGAGATCAACGAATGTAGTATAAAGGACTACAACGTCAGACATACATTCCATTTATAAACTTATGCCCTGGGTCTGAGCGAAAGTCAAATCCGTACAAATCAACACTTCGTCCGAACGGCCACCACTGAAGCCCTTTCAAGGTAGCTACTCCTCTCATGGGTCTCAGTGGCAACACATCCATTCGATGTGAAGATCGTCGGTCTTCAATCACCGTCTTTAAATCTTCGACTTAGAACGTCGTATAATCATTTGAAATGAGATTGAACTCGGTCTTTTCAAATGATTCTCGTATATATATATATATATAATTTAAAATCACTTCATATCGTTATTAATATTTAATAACGACCTATCGCTACTTTTATTTATATAAAAATATCTCAAATAAATTTAACGACGCTTCGGGTCAATGGGCGACCCTGGCGCGGTTTGCAACCAAATTTGATTTACACACAACTTGAAATCTAACCGTTGGATTTTGATGAAATTTATATCATTGGAAAGATTTTCCCAAAGCGGTCCTAACGGTTCCTGTTTTGGGAAAATCCGACGGTCGGATCTTTCGGTATAACCGTTTAAAGTTACGATTGTCGATACGCGAACTACCGCGCGTGTTTCGTTTAAATTTAATTTATATATATATATATATATATATATATATATATATATATAAATTGTTTTACTATTTCCATTATAAAAGTCTATTCTTTTTATCGCATCTAAAATGACGATAAAATATTTCTTGTTTTATTTTACTACCTTTCTTATTTTATTTACTCTAATTGTAAATAAATTATGCTTTATATATCCTTTTAATTTATTTACCTAAATGTAAATAAATGTTTTTCTTTCTATTCTTTTCCTTATTTTTTTACCTAAATGTAAATAAATATTTCTCTACTTCTTTTATCTTATTTATTTACATTATTTATAAATAAATGTTTCTAATTCCTTTTCTTATTTATTTACACTATTTGTAAATAAATGTACTTAATTTCTTTTTCTTATTTATTTACACTATTTGTAAATAAATGTTTACCTTTACTTTTACTATATTTATTTACACTAATTATAAATAAATGTACCTTTTCCTTTTAACTTATTTATTTACAAAAAAAATGTAAATAAATATTATTCACATAATTATTCTTTTAATCCCTTTTATTTACAAAAAAACTAAATAATCCTTATTCACATATTTGTTCTTAAAATCTTAATCACATAGAAATGTAATTTTATTACATTGTAAAACCTATATATATATATATATATATATATATATATTTTACTTACATTGGAAATGTACTTTTATTAAATCCTTTATTTACATTTGACAAATGTAAATTTCTTTGTTTCTTTTCTTTACATTGAAAAGTGTAATTCTTAAATTCTTTTCTAATTACATTGAAAAATGTAGTTCTTTAATCCTTTTTCTAATATTTCTTTTTAGCATAAAAGAATATCTTATGTTAATTCTTTTCTAACCTTTCTTTTTACTATTTACCTAGAAAATGTAAATAATTACTATTTACAAATTGGTTCTTTTTATTTACATAAGGAAATGTAAATAAATCCTTTTCGTATAATTTTTTTTTATTTACATAAGAAAATGTAAATAAAAACTTATTCACATAATTATTATTTTTATTCCTTTTAATTACATAGGAAAATGTAATTAAATTCTTGTTCACATATTTGTTCTTTATATTCTATTTATTCTTAATTACATAAAATGTAATTTTATTTCTTATAATCATAATTACATAAAATGTAATTTTCATTACAGTGTAAAATATATTCTTTTAATTACATATATAAAAAAAATGTAATTTATTCAATCTCTTATTTATCTAATGTAAATATATGTTTTCCTTTGTCTACATTTTATTTATTTGAAGTAATTTACATATATAAAATGTAAATTTAGAAAATTAATATATATGCTTTAACCTCTCACATTGGATAGGTATTGTTATGACTACTGGACAGCCGGGCGGGTCCGGGCAGATTTACATCACAACTCAATCCAACCTCGGGTTTAAGCATTCTTTTTCTTTATATTGAAAAATGTAATTCTTTTTATTTCTTTCTTAAAAAAAAATATAATTCTTAAATTCTTATCTTACTATTTCATTAATTCTATTTAAACAAAATGGATATTTTGTTTCTCACATTTTCTATTTACCTAAATGTTTATTTTTACATAAAGCATATTTTTGTCCGCAAACCCTAATGCGACAAAATAATAATTTAACTAATGTATGTTATTGCATAAAGCATATTTTTGTTCGCAAACTCTAATGCGACAAAAATAGCAATTCAATCTATATATGTTTTTACATAAAATATATTTTTGTGTGCAAACTCTAATGCGACAAAAATAGCAATTCAACCTATATATGTTTTTACATAAAATATATTTTGTGCGCAAAATCTAATGCGACAAAAATAGCAATTCAACCTATATATGTTTTTACATAAAATATATTTTTGTGCACAAAATCTAATGCGACAAAAATAGCAATTCAACCTATATATGTTTTTACATAAAATATATTTTTGTGCGCAAAATCTAATGCGACAAAAATAGCAATTTATTTATATTTTGAATGCTAATATATGATTCATTACAATTATGCAACATGACGATGACTTTTATGTCGTCTCAACTAAATTAAACACGACGGTGATTTTAGCGTCATAACATTCAAAATAATAATACATTGATGTTTTGGTGTCACAACATACAAAATAACACACTTATGGCTTTGGTGTCATAACATACAGATTAACACACTTATGGTTTTGGTGTAATTTTTTTTTTCTTTTTTTTTTTTTGAATCACAATAACGGTCCCAACTTCACTTTTATTTGCAAATGGAAATGAAAATTTAAATTCACATTTTATTTATACATAAAAGTAAAGGTTAAACTTACATTCTATTATGTTAACAAAAGCGACATAAAAATTGGTATTTTGACTTTATCAAGAAAATATAAAAGTTGGTCTTTTTATTTTTAACAAGAGAAACATAAAAAGTGGTCTTTTATTTTGTTAATCAAAAGAAACATAAAAAGTTATTCTTTTTTTTATTTTTAAAACAAAGACATAAAAAGTTATTCTTTTTATTTTTAAAACAAAGAGATAAAAAAAATTTCTTTTTATTTTTAACAAAAGATATAAAAAGTTATTCTTTTTATTTTTAACAAAAGACATGAAAAGTTATTCTTTTCATTTTTAACAAAAGACATAAAAAGTTTTTCATTTTATTTTTAACAAAAGACATAAAAAGTTATTCTTTTTATTTTTAACAAAAGACATAAAAAGTTATTCTTTTTATTTTTAACAAACGAATTATGTAAAAATGTTCTTTTGTTTCAACAACCAAATTAAGTAAAAATGTCCTTTGTTTTGTAAACAAATTTTGTCCCTTATTTGGTAACCAAAATATATATCAAAAAATATGTCTTTTATTTTGTAAACAAATTTGTCCCTTTTAATTTTGACAACAAAATAATGTTAAAATTATCCTTTTTGTTTTACAACAAAAATAATGTAAAAATTGTTCCTTTTTGTTTTACAACAAAAATAATGTAAAAATTGTCTTTTTGTTTAACAAACAAAAATAAACAAACAAGATTTATTTTCATTTATTTTGTATACAAAATTTAAGAAAAAATAAAATAAAGAGGGGAACTTTATTATGATCTACATCACAAATTTCAGATCTAGATAAAGTAATCATCACAGACATCACCACATATTTCAGCAATAATTATATACAAACATCATCACATCGCAGATCAGTAAATCACAATATACAATCACAATCTCAGCATTTCAATCACCACATAATTAAATTAAAATAATTAATTATCTAAATAAATGAAAGATTCTCACCTTGTTTTTAATAAAATTAAACCGCGTTTAATTTTACCAAAAATCCCAACTGCTATTGTTCTTGTCTATCAATTCTGAAATATTCCTCAAAAATCAACTTGTTCATAATAACGTCTAGTCAGTGCCATCGCGAAGTATTTTTCGACTCGAGTCCAACGCACTTGAAATCGTCCAATTCCTTCTTCATGTTCTGGAAACGGAGGCCGCCACTTCGAGACACCCACAGCCTCTAGGGCTTCAAATTCCGACTAGCACAGTGGGCGAGGAGGTGATCGGAGGGCGGGGTCTGGTCGGCCTTGGAGGGGGAGTAATGGAGGATTCCGCCATCGTTTCTTCTTCTTTTTTTTTCGATTTTGATTGAGGCGACTGAAGAATAATTTGGAGAATTTGGGTTTGGAGAAAGAAGGTGTAGGAAGTACTTATATAGATTACTTAATTATTCAATTAGCCAATTAAGGCCCGTAAAACCCCTTGTCCAATTTTAACATATTTAAATAATAACCTTTGTGTTATTATTCATATCAATTTTTAGTTCTTTATATAAAAATGCTATAGTGGATAGAGAAGGGATTACAAAGAAAAGGAAAAAAACAAATAAAGAAAAAGGAAGATGAGAAATAAGGAGCAAGGAATTAATGCTGCATTGCTTTTCCATTTAAAACCATGAATGCATTTCCTTTGTTGCCTTGCACCTTTGAAAATTATATTGCCAAAATTTGATTCTAGAAATAATATTCAGTTTGTCATTAATGCCGAAGGAAGGAATAAGAAGAAAGATTTTGAATTAGAAAACGTATTTGTAGGAACATGCATGAATTAAAAACAAAAGAAAATTAATGCACACTAATGAAAAATTGGATTTGCTTTCTATGGACAATGTGTTAGGCTAACACATGAATTAACAACGTTGTTTTATGGTATTATCTGAACATTATAAACTTACCCGTCATACACTGTAAATTAAATAGTAACGAAAAATATAGAAGTGATTGCGCGATTTTATTTTATTTCCTTTCATTACGCATTCCTTTCATAAATGTGCATTATATATGCTTTATATATATATATATATATATATATATATTAATTCAATTTCACCCTCCAAAAATTCATCCTTCTCTTTCATTACATTAATTATATCACAATTTGTACCATAAATAACGTGATAAACGGCTTGCAAAATTAATCACCAATATTTATGTTAATTCAATGTTTAATTACCATTTGTACTCAATGGTTTGATCTGTAATAAATTAATCTTAACCATATATTACTATGCGAATAGATTCTTTGTTTAATAAATCATTAAACAGAACTTAGTTAAAAATTGATTCTTTTCTTTTTTTTACTCGTTCTAATGTCAAATATTCCAAATGGCTTACCATTTATTAGCATCGTAAATATTGATGTTATATTCACATTATGCTTTTAAATTCTAGAATGAACACTACATTCAAATTAAATAGAAAGTCCAAGTTCTAAATAGTACCTCAAGTATATTGTAAATTTAATATCCAACAATTCTAAATTTGTAGTTTTTACTTTCATAATCAACTCAAGTTAATAACGTTAATTCTGGAAAAATAATTAAGCTGAGCTTATGTTTACAATTGCCTTTAAAAGTGGATACTTTGTTCAAATAAATAAATGTACATGTTATATTTGGAATGTTGAATATAAGCATATATTTTTCTTCTATAAATCAAATTACAAGATCAAAATAATTGATAACAGGAATAAGTTTTGTTTTCTATTTATTTTTTTAGACAACCTAAATATTCAATCGTTTATTAATGTAAATCACATTTATTTATAAATTTATGAAATGGTTCACACTTTGGATAGAAAAAGGGAAGTATTAAAGACAACAAAATTTTTTCTCTTAATATAACAATGAAAAATTGTAACATAATGATATGTTTATCCAACACTACATATTATAACATAATGACATCTTTATCATAATTTATTTAGAGTCCACCTAATATTTTAGACCAACCTATTCAATGCTCATGCAAAAATAATTAAATATACACACATGGAGTAGATTTGCTTTTGGAGAGAGACAATAAAAGGAGAGAAAAAGGGATGTTAGTTTAAGAATTAAGAATTCAAAAGTTGTAAGAGAAAATAAGCATCATGATTTTGGCTTTAAAGGCAAGGCTATAAGGCTGTAATTAACGTGAAATAACTTTACATATGAAATGAATGTCACCAGTGTTTCTTGGTTCGCCCAATTTCGATTTAAAACTAATTTTATATAATTTCTCCAAGTTGGAAATTAAAATTTGGAATTACCATGAATTTTAAGTTCAGAATAGAATTAAAATAATAAACTTAATATTTCAGCCATTATTAATAAAATAATTTAATTAAAAAAAATAGAATTTTTAATTTCTGACTCATTTTCTTAACAAAATTATTTAAAATAAAAATTTTAAATTGACCCTAAATTGCGGGTTGTTACAGTCTCCCCCACTTAAAATCTTTTCGTCCTCGAAAAGGAACTAAGCTAAAGGTAGTTAAATTAACTAACTAAATTTTAATTTTAATATTATTAATTTCATTTGTTGGCTAACTTATCAAATATATATACTTTTATATATTTAAAAACATATTTTCTAAAATAGGATTATATATATAATCAACATACTTTAATTATAAGCTTATCACTCTGAACTCATTCTAGGGCATTACTAACCCCATCTCTAATGAGTATTCTCATTCTAGGATACTGCTGATCCTATCTCTAATGAGTATTCTTATTGGACATTACTAATCCAATCTCTGATGAGTCTTTTGTTTAGTTCTAACGAGTTGTACCCCAAAGATTTGAGCTAACCAAAGCTCTGATACCAACTGTAACGACACGGATTTTCCCCGTCCTTAATCGATCGCAAAATCGACTAAGACCGTTCAAAATTCGCATACGTTAACTTTGGGAATACAATACATCAGAACAATAACAACAAACTTTTATTACATTACAATAATGTTACATTAGAGTACAGAATATCAGAGTACAAATAAAGTAGACTACAGCGGAAGATAAATTACAACAGATTTAATACATTAAACAGCGGAAGACTTCTAAGCTCTGGACACAGCTTTAGGCTTCGTGTAACAACCCGTATTTTCAATAAACTATTATAACATAAATCGAGGCAGAATTGAATTCTAAAATCTGAATCAAGGGAAACGGGCTATGCCATTGCGTTCGTCTCGGAAAAATACGCGAAATAGAGTCCGAGTTTTCGAAAATCGGAGTCCGTATGACCCAGTTAAGGCCCATGGAAGTTTTCAGAAAATTCCTAAGTAAAAACAGATTTAAATTTAATTTAAAAACAAGGGTTAGGGCAATCTGGAGCAGGCGGGAAAAATTACCGCCAAGACCCGCATGTCGACAGGGCCCCCAGGGTGTCGACAGCCCTGTCGACAGGGGGTGCCCGGGCAGTTTAGCCTGGTGCACCATTTCTGATTTGGGCTGGGTCTTGTGGCTTGGTTCTAGAGAGTTCCGAGATCTGACGGGCCTAAACTAACCTAGGGTTAATCCTAGGGCTAAAAACACTCTAATCTTCTATAAATATACCCCTAATCCTACCCTAAAGCCTCATTAATCAATCTAGCAACTAAACTATGTCAAATTGAATCCTCAAATGGCCTCCACCTAAAAAACCCTAGCCTCCACCTTCCTCAAAGTTTAATCCTATGAAGATATGATGATCATACAACCTTTTCTATGTTGTATGAATGCTTAATAACTTGCATACTTCATTAAGTTGCAAGTTTGATTTGCTAAGTTTGTGTTTTTGGGATTTTGCAAAAGGGTTTTCTTATTTGAAGCTTTGTTTTGGGTTTTAAAAGGGCTTCTTCATCTTATTTGGTGGATTTGTGACTTGTTTATATTTGTAAGCCCTCTTACCTTCACTTTACAAACTCTAAAGTTAATATGTGGTGAAAGTTGAGATTTATGTGAGTTTATTTGATTATGCATGCTTATGCGAACTCACTATGCCATGTTTTACATGTTTCATAAGTTATGCATGCTTATGCGAACTCACTATGCCATGTTTTACATGTTTCATAAGTTATGCATGCTTATGCGAGTTTACTATGCCATGTTCTACATGTTTAATGGATTATGTATGCTTATGCAAGTTCACCTTACCATGTTGTACATGTTTTATGGGTTATGCATGTTTATGCAAGTTCACCTTACCATGTTATGCAAGTTTTATGGGTTATGCATACTTATGCGAGTTCACCTTACCATGTTATGCAAGTTTTATGGGTTATGCATGTTTATGCGAGTTCACTATGACATGATTTGCAAGTCTAACATGTTATGCATCATTATTATGATATGTGAAGTTCATCATGTATGTTATGCCAAGTTACCTTTTATACCCTTATACGTTATGACGAATATGTAAGCGATATAATAACGTTGGGGGGGTTTGGGTAAACTTAAAAATACATGAAACTAAAAGATTTGGAATTTACCTATTAAGTTAGGTCTACCCCTTGGGAATTTACCTATTAAGTTAGGTCTACCCAAGTATATGTTAACTTGTAAATATGTTTTAAAGTGGACATGACGTTAGATAACATGATATGGCCAACTCGAGGTTAGACCTAGTTGTGGTGTAAATCTTCCTAGGTAACCATAACGTGGGGTTTAATGTGGGTAGTTGGTCATGTTGCACCGTAAGACCCGAGGTTAGACCTAGACGTGGTGTAAATCTTCCCAGGTAACCACGGATGTCTAATGTGAGAGGTTGGGTGCATTAATAAATTAATGCCTCATGATTAGGGTTAAGTCATGGCCCACTAATACATAACCAATAATGGGGATGCGAGGATTAGATGGGGTTAAGTGGTTACACTTAACTAATTTAATCCATGATTAGTGAGGGGTTAAACCACACTTAACCCTCTTAGAAACCCTAGCAACGTGGTCTGTTCCAGCAGTAATCCCAGTTTGGTATCACCACAACCCTACAGCTAGGTTAGGGCGGGGCACGATTACTGGACGGATGTAAGCGACCAAAGCGACGGCTGAGTGGTACAGCGGTGCGGGTCCGGCGGGCTACGGACGTGCACGTAGTCCGATGTTGGACAAACTCGAGGCACGGGTACCAGTAGGATTAGACTGTGCATTATTGCTTAGGTGTCTGGGGTTGACACCCGAGGGCTTGATACACCCAAAGGTGGACCCAGCGCAGTCTGGCTACATCCATGTGGGCCGTATGGACACCAACACTGGACGTGTTAGGTTTATAGGGAGCCGATCGACTAGACCGTTGGGCTGGACCTTATACTAAGGTCACTTCATGTTATTGGGCCAAAGTTTGGGCTAAGGGATCAAGATCTGTTTTGTGGGTTTGCTAGTACACTGTGGTGCAAAGTTTAATCTCATCTATGTGATGTCACCTTTATCTATTGCCAGTATGTTCATCTCAGTTTCCATCATGCTGTTAACTTTATTAGTTTATAGATTGATCGTAGTAGGGCTTACCAGTCTTTTTGACTGACCTGCTTTCTTTCGCTTCTTTTCTTCCGTCCCCCCCCCCCCCCACAGGTTCTCAGGGAGGGGCTACATCTGCTTAGTGGATCTCTGGCTTGCTTGTTGGATAGCTCATGTATGGATTTGAGCTAGCTGTGGCTTATCTTTTATTTCTGGGGATTAGTACTGATGTTTTACCATGTATTTTGTTATCACGTATCTAGACTTATGTTGTATTTTGGATCATGACATTTTGATATTATGTACTTGACTATGTTGGTTTTCTGAGATGATGATGTTGGGTTTTTATCTGCTACCGCTGCTTTACTTATATTTATTTTCATATATTCTGTCTTGCGATATCTCTGTGCATGTTTACCTTCACAATAACGCCCCTCCAAAGCTAGTACATTCTAAGGAGTGATTCTAGTGGAGGTGGGGTGTTACATTTGGTATCAGAGCCAGGTTAACAAGATTGAACAAAACTTTTGAAAAAAAAAAAAAAACCCTTTTTGAAAAACTATTTTCAAAAACCTACTAAGTATTTTCCAAAATAAAGTCTAGATTATTTTAAGGCTAATCCCCAAAAGCCATTAGCGTTATCCTTCGTTCCCTTGACCTGATCTTATCTTATCTTTCGTTTCAGTATGGCTGAGAATCTTGACATCCCAGATGGAGTGAACATACCACTCTGGTATAGGAGACTTCTAGAAGCTAGGGCGGCTGCTGGTCCCGCCAACCCTACTCCCACTCCTCCTCCTGTAGTTGAGAATCCTATCCCTAATGTCCCTCCCCCGGTGATTCCTGTTCCCCCTCCTCCAGCAGTCAATATTCCTCCTCCCGTGGCTAATGTTCCACCTCCTCCTGTTGCTGAGGCTCCTCTTCCTCCTCCTCCCCCTCAGCATCCTCAGGTTGAGTTTACAAAGGTTTGTAAAGACTTCAAGGCAATGGGAGGCAAGAATTTCCTAGGCACGGAATCTTTTGTTGAAGCTAGGAATTGGCTGAAAGACACGGATGACTTGTTTGCTATCTTTGGGATTGATGACGAGAGGAAAATCTTATTGACAGTGTGGCTTTTGAAGGATGAGGCGGCCTATTGGTGGGAGGTCACCAATGGGACGAGGCCTGTTGAGACTTGGGCCGATTTGAGGGCTAGATTTGTGACCAAGTTTCTATCTTCGGCTGAGGCGAATTTACAAATGGAGAAGTTCATTGCATTAAAGCAAGGTGATATGTCTGTCAAGGAGTATGTGAACAAGTTTAATCAGCTGGCCCGTTTTGGTTTGGATATGGTGAACACTCCGGAGAAGAAGGCTCTTCGATTTGCTAGAGGGTTGAATGAGCCGCTACAGGGCTTGGCGATGTCACATATTCCGCATGGGGCTACTTTTGAGAGTTTGGTCAATATGGCTCTGCTTCAGGGAGATGGAAAGAAAGAAGTCAAGTCGAGTGATACTCAAGCAAAGAAGGCTGATTCTCAAGGCAAAGGCAACCAAGGTGGTCAAAGCAGTCAAGGAAATCAGAAGAAGAACAAGAAGGGCAACAACAAAGGCAAGGGAAAGTGCAATTACTGTGGCATAGCTGGGCACTTTGCTAAGGATTGCAGGAAGAAGAAAAGGAAGCTTAGTGGTGGATGCTTTTCTTGTGGAGAGACTGGGCACTTCAGCAAAGAATACCCAAAGAAGAAAGGACAGGCTGGATCTTCAGGAGGGCATGTTCATGCTCTCAATGCCGTTTCAGTTCCCGAGCGAGGTAGTGTTTCTGTTGAGAACCTTGTTTATATCTCTGATCTTCCAGTGCGTACCTTGTTTGATTCTGGTGCTTCACATAGCTTTATTTCATCTGATCTTGTTGATAGCTTGCACCTTAGTACTAGCTTAGTGGATGATCCCGTTTGCGTTTCGAATCCCATTGGGGGTTCTACTCATCTATCTATGATATGTGAGGATCTGAGGATCTCTATACTCAGCGTAGAGTTCTTGTGTAGTGCGTATGTTCTTGGTTTCAGGGGATACAGATTGATCTTGGGCATGGATTGGCTGTCTAGATATGGAGCCATTCTGGATTGTGAGCATAGGGTTGTAAGGCTTGTGACTCGCCTGGGCAACACCTTAGAGATTACATGCAATCCGAAGAATCCCGTCATGTTGTGCTATCTAGAATCTCTCGACTCATCAGAGGAGGCCCTTCAGTCTGTAATGGTGGTCCGAGATTATCCAGATGTTTTTGAAGAAGTTAAGGGGTTGCCCCCTAAACGAGAGATTGATTTTCGCATCTATCTGGTGGATAATGCTAAGCCCGTTTCTTTACCCGTTCGGCATATGGCTCCACGTGAGAGACGGGAGCTGAGCAAGCAAGTGAAAGAATTGCTTGAGAAGAACTTCATCAGAAGGAGTATATCCGAATGGGGAGCGCCTGTGGTGTTTGCTACTAAGGCAGATGGCTCTCTTCGACTCTGTGTGGATTATAGAGAATTGAATAAGCTGACTAAGAAAAACAGACACCCGTTACCGAGGATCGATGATCTCTTTGATCAGCTTGTTGGTGCTTCTATTTTCTCTCAGCTTGATCTTGCTACGGGTTTTCATCAGCTCAGAGTGGCTGAAGATAGTATAGACAAGACTGCATTCAGAACTCCAGACGGATTCTTTGAATGGCTTGTTATGCCGTTCGGTTTGACGAATGCACCCGCGTATTTTGTGGTTTGATGAGTAGGGTGTTTCGGGAGTTCTTGAATAAGTTTGTCGTGGTCTTTGTGGATGATATTCTGGTCTTCTCCAAGGATGAGGAAGAGCATGCGAGGCACCTAGTAGAGGTGATGGATACGCTCAGAGCACACCAGTTAAAAGCCAAGTTCTCCAAGTGCCACTTTTGGAGAAGGGAAGTCAGATTTCTTGGGCATATCGTATCCAAGCAAGGCTTGGCGGTGGATCCCGCTAAGGTGGTAGCAGTTCAGGATTGGAAGACGCCAAGGAATGCAACCGAGGTGAGAAGCTTTCTGGGTCTTGCGGGTTTTTACCGGAAGCTCATCAAGGACTTCGCGAAGATATCCGCTCCTCTTACTAAGTTGACGAAGAAGAACTTAGTTTTTGCTTGGGATATGGACTGTGAGCTTGCTTTTCAAAGACTCAAGAGAGCCCTCACCTCAGCACCAGTTCTAGCTTTACCCGATGGTGGTAAGATATTTACCGTGTACACTGATGCTTGTGGCACGGGATTGGGCGCCGTTCTGATGCAAGAGGGCAGAGTTATATGCTTTGGTGGGAGGCAACTTAAGGTGCATGAGAGGAATTATCCCACTCATGATCTAGAGCTGGCAGCGATTGTATATGCACTCAAGGCTTGGCGTCATTATCTTCTGGGAGAGAGATTTGAGCTGTATACTGATCATAAGTCTTTGAAGTATCTCTTTTCGCAGAAGGATCTGAACTTAAGGCAGCAGAGATGGATGGAATTCTTGGCTTCCTATGATTTTGAGATATCCTATACCCCTGGCAAGGGGAATGTTGTAGCGGATGCGTTGAGTAGGAAAAGGTTGACACTAAGTCCTCTATTTGTTGAGATGAAGAATTTAGAGTTCTTGGCAACCTTTGATTTTTCCTTGACATTTGAGACGATGACCGGTTCTTTTGCATCTCTAGAGCTCAGGCCTACCCTTCTGAATCAAGTCGGGGCTTCACAGAAGGAAGACCCTCAGATAATTGAGATCATGGATAAGCTGATTCGAGGGGAGACATCTAGTCACCTTACTCGATATTCTATAGACGATAAGGGTTGGCTGAGGAGAGACGGAAGGCTTTGTGTTCCGATGGTAGAAGACTTGGTGAGGAAAGTTCTTGAGGAAGCGCATCGCTCCAAGATGACTATACATCCAGGCGGTGATAAGATGTATAAGGATATGAAGCGCATTTTCTTCTGGCCTGGAATGAAGAAGGATGTGGCCGAGTTTGTCTCGAGATGTGTTATTTGTAAGAGAGTAAAAGCTGAATCGAAGAAGCCTGGTGGGCTATTGCATCCTTTAGAGGTCCCGCTATGGAAGTGGGAGAGTATTTCTATGGACTTTATTGATGGGCTTCCAAGGTCTAGGAAGGGGAATACGAGCATATGGGTCATTGTGGATAGGCTCACGAAGAGTGCTCATTTCATTCCGGTGAAGAGCAAAAGGACCGCATCTGGACTAGCATCAGTATATCTTCGTGAGATAGTACGACTACATGGAGTCCCTTCCAGCATAGTCAGTGACCGAGACTCCATCTTTACTAGTCAGTTCTGGAACAGTTTGCAGGAGGCTATGGGCACAAGGTTGAACCTGAGTACGACCTATCACCCACAAACAGACGGCCAAACAGAAAGGGTGAATAGGGTACTTGAGGACTTGTTGAGGCTTTGCATTCTGGATTTTGGTGGTGCTTGGGAAGACCATCTTCCTCTTGTTGAGTTTGCATATAACAACAGTTATCAGGCGAGCATAGGGATGGCACCATTTGAAGCTTTATATGGGAGGCCGTGCAAGTCACCTACATGTTGGTGGGAGACTACGGATAAGCTTATACTTGGACCCGACATGGTTAGAGATACATCCGAGAAAGTCGAGTTGATTAGAAAACGGATGAAAGCGGCCCAAGACCGGCAGAAATCCTATGCTGACAGGCGAAGGTCCGAATTGGAGTTTGAGGTTGGGGACAAGGTTTTCGTAAAGGTTTCTCCTTTACGGAATGTGGTCCGGTTTGGAGCTGTTGGGAAGTTAGCACCGAGATTCGTTGGACCCTTCCCCATCATAGAGAGAATTGGGAAGATGGCTTATAAAGTGCAATTGCCCGAAAAGTTGTCCGGAGTGCATAATGTCTTTCATGTCTCGCATCTCCGAAAGTGCCTACATGAGTCCGCTGAGGTGGTTGAACCTAGCATTCTTGAAGACGTGGAAGTAGAGAAAGAAGCAACTTTAAGGAGAGCTCCGATTCGTATCTTGGGGACAGAGACCAAGAAGCTAAGGAACCGTGAGGTCAGATTGGTGAAAGTTCAATGGGGTGAAGCCGAAGAAGACGCAACTTGGGAAACCGAGGAGAAGATGCGTGGGCTTTATCCATTCCTTTTTGAGGGTACACTCTCAATCTCTTTCCTTTGTTAGTATATCTGTCTCTTTGCTATCCATGTTTATCTAGTTATCGTGCAAATCTTGTCATGAGAACCTTAGGTAGAAACCCTTTGGATGAAACATGTGTTTGAAACATGTTATGTTTGATGGTTGCAAGTGGTTGCAAGTGTTTGCAAGTGGTTACTCGTGGATGCATGATACACATTAGGCACTAGATCGGCTCACACACTCCTCATATTGCATGTGCATGAGTGTTTATGCTTATTCTTGGATGAAATTTGTATGCAATCACATGGATGTTGCATATGGATGTATGATTGAGCACGCATGTAGATATTATACATTATGTTAGGGATTTGCATACATATGGATACATTTCACTAACATATTTTGCATTGATCTTTGCATTAGATAAGTACATATACACACACTTTTGCATATGTTCATACAGCATTTAGAATCTTTTAAGGACAATGGTTGCTCGTGGATGATGTTTTGAGTAGATGGATGTTGGATGATAGGATATGTTCTTCCTAACTTGAAGATTTCGGGGACGAAATCCTTTAAGGAGGGGAGAATGTAACACCCGTATTTTCAATAAACTGTTATAACATAAATCGAGGCAGAATTGAATTCTAAAATCTGAATCAAGGGAAACGGGCTATGCCATTGCGTTCGTCTCGGAAAAATACGCGAAATAGAGTCCGAGTTTTCGAAAATCGGAGTCCGTATGACCCAGTTAAGGCCCATGGAAGTTTTCAGAAAATTCCTAAGTAAAAACAGATTTAAATTTAATTTAAAAACAAGGGTTAGGGCAATCTGCAGCAGGCGGGAAAAATTCCCGCCAGGACCCGCATGTCGACAGCCCTGTCGACAGGCCCCCCAGGGTGTCGACAGCCCTGTCGACAGCCCTGTCGACAGGGGGTGCCCGGGCAGTTTAGCCTGGTGCACCATTTCTGATTTGGGCTGGGTCTTGTGGCTTGGTTCTAGAGAGTTCCGAGATCTGACGGGCCTAAACTAACCTAGGGTTAATCCTAGGGCTAAAAACACTCTAATCTTCTATAAATATACCCCTAATCCTACGCTAAAGCCTCATTAATCAATCTAGCAACTAAACTATGTCAAATTGAATCCTCAAATGGCCTCCACCTAAAAAACCCTAGCCTCCACCTTTCTCAAAGTTTAATCCTATGAAGATATGATGATCATACAACCTTTTCTATGTTGTATGAATGCTTAATAACTTGCATACTTCATTAAGTTGCAAGTTTGATTTGCTAAGTTTGTGTTTTTGGGATTTTGCAAAAGGGTTTTCTTATTTAAGCTTTGTTTTGGGTTTTAAAAGGGCTTCTTCATCTTATTTGGTGGATTTGTGACTTGTTTATATTTGTAAGCCCTCTTACCTTCACTTTACAAACTCTAAAGTTAATATGTGGTGAAAGTTGAGATTTATGTGAGTTTATTTGATTATGCATGCTTATGCGAACTCACTATGCCATGTTTTACATGTTTCATAAGTTATGCATGCTTATGCGAACTCACTATGCCATGTTTTACATGTTTCATAAGTTATGCATGCTTATGCGAGTTTACTATGCCATGTTCTACATGTTTAATGGATTATGTATGCTTATGCAAGTTCACCTTACCATGTTGTACATGTTTTATGGGTTATGCATGTTTATGCAAGTTCACCTTACCATGTTATGCAAGTTTTATGGGTTATGCATACTTATGCGAGTTCACCTTACCATGTTATGCAAGTTTTATGGGTTATGCATGTTTATGCGAGTTCACTATGACATGATTTGCAAGTCTAACATGTTATGCATCATTATTATGATATGTGAAGTTCATCATGTATGTTATGCCAAGTTACCTTTTATACCCTTATACGTTATGACGAATATGTAAGCGATATAATAACGTTGGGGGGGGGGGGGGGGGGGTTTGGGTAAACTTAAAAATACATGAAACTAAAAGATTGGGAATTTAACTATTAAGTTAGGTCTACCCCTTGGGAATTTACCTATTAAGTTAGGTCTACCCAAGTATATGTTAACTTGTAAATATGTTTTAAAGTGGACATGACGTTAGATAACATGATATGGCCAACTCGAGGTTAGACCTAGTTGTGGTGTAAATCTTCCTAGGTAACCATAACGTGGGGTCTAATGTGGGTAGTTGGTCATGTTGCACCGTAAGACCCGAGGTTAGACCTAGACGTGGTGTAAATCTTCCCAGGTAACCACGGATGTCTAATGTGAGAGGTTGGGTGCATTGATAAATTAATGCCTCATGATTAGGGTTAAGTCATGGCCCACTAATACTTAACCAATAATGGGGATGCGAGGATTAGATGGGGTTAAGTGGTTACACTTAACTAATTTAATCCATGATTAGTGAGGGGTTAAACCACACTTAACCCTCTTAGAAACCCTAGCAACGTGGTCTGTTCCAGCAGTAATCCCAGTTTGGTATCACCACAACCCTACAGCTAGGTTAGGGCGGGGCACGATTACTGGACGGATGTAAGCGACCAAAGCGACGGCTGAGTGGTACAGCGGTGCGGGTCCGGCGGGCTACGGACGTGCACGTAGTCCGATGTTGGACAAACTCGAGGCACGGATACCAGTAGGATTAGACTGTGCATTATTGCTTAGGTGTCTGGGGTTGACACCCGAGGGCTTGATACACCCAAAGGTGGACCCAGCGCAGTCTGGCTACATCCATGTGGGCCGTATGGACACCAACACTGGACGTGTTAGGTTTATAGGGAGCCGATCGACTAGACCGTTGGGCTGGACCTTATACTAAGGTCACTTCATGTTATTGGGCCAAAGTTTGGGCTAAGGGATCAAGATCTGTTTTGTGGGTTTGCTAGTACACTGTGGTGCAAAGTTTAATCTCATCTATGTGATGTCACCTTTATCTATTGCCAGTATGTTTATCTCAGTTTCCATCATGCTGTTAACTTTATTAGTTTATAGATTGATCGTAGTAGGGCTTACCAGTCTTTTTGACTGACCTGCTTTCTTTCGCTTCTTTTCTTCCGTTCCCCCCCCCCCCCACAGGTTCTCAGGGAGGGGCTACATCTGCTTAGTGGATCTCTGGCTTGCTTGTTGGATAGCTCATGTATGGATCTGAGCTAGCTGTGGCTTATCTTTTATTTCTGGGGATTAGTACTGATGTTTTACCATGTATTTTGTTATCACGTATCTAGACTTATGTTGTATTTTGGATCATGACATTTTGATATTATGTACTTGACTATGTTGGTTTTCTGAGATGATGATGTTGGGTTTTTATCTGCTACCGCTGCATTACTTATATTTATTTTCATATATTCTGTCTTGCGATATCTCTGTGCATGTTTACCTTCACAATAACGCCCCTCCAAAGCTAGTACATTCTAAGGAGTGATTCTAGTGGAGGTGGGATGTTACACTTCGATCCAGGATCCTGCTAAAGAGAGAGATATCTGCAAAAAGCTACTCGACTGCCCGTGTGGAAAAGAGGGCACCCGAGTTTGCAAAGTGAAACAAACTACGAGTCAGTCATGGGACTGGTGTGAGAATTCTAAACTAATTTAACTAATAAGACAAATCCAAGGACCACGCCGCTAATGCGGAACGGGTTTTATTCCAATGGATTGTCGGTGCATAAAGTAAAGTAAATCGTAGAATAACGCAATGTCTTTTTGAAAAATGAAACCATTATAAGACCCAAGTCCCATCACACAATGCAACGCAAACTGGAGGATAGGGTTTTACCTTATAATGATCAAAAGATGCTTGATACGATAAACACGGTATTATATAATAATAGTGTGCAACCAATTTGAAATACATCAAATTAAATGTATTAATCCTAGACGGCATGAGTGCCACATCCCACTATGTCGCCATATATAGGTATACAATCAAAACCGCTTGATGTCGTATTGGAAATTTGGGTTTCCATCTGAGTCAAGGCTAGGGAGGAGATCCTTACCGATTCGAGACACTCTAGCAAATGCCCCAGGATTGGTACTCTGTCCAAACCTTGGATCCTGCAGGGCCGGTCCATACGTTAACGCTTAATGGATTGGCAATTCCTGAACACACGCTTCCCGGTCCTTTTGGACCTATAATACGGCCAGTGGCGACCGCATAAACCGAGGCCTCGAAAAATCCAACAACCACAATGAATAAATGCCAGCGCTGGTAGGTCCCTGACACCACTCTAGCTAGAAAGCAACGTGTGCACTCCCTGCGTTCCCTTCTCCCGTTTTAGACTCTACGGGGCTGTGAGGCTCTCGAAGTCACGATATACACAAAGCTATGCCTAAATAGACTGTGCTTTGATCATCAACCACAAGGCCTACTTTTCAACAAAAGCCTTGATTAATGCATCAAAGTATACCACATTGTTAGCCTATACTATACCATTGATTTCTACCAATATATAACCTCTAAGCTCGTACGTCTCAGAGAAGGGTGTTAACCACCAAACAGATATATATTGAGAGAGATCAACGAATGTAGTATAAAGGACTACAACGTCAGACATACATTCCATTTATAAACTTATGCCCTGGGTCTGAGCGAAAGTCAAATCCGTACAAATCAACACTTCGTCCGAACGGCCACCACTGAAGCCCTTTCAAAGTAGCTACTCCTCTCATGGGTCTCAGTGGCAACACATCCATTCGATGTGAAGATCGTCGGTCTTCAATCACCGTCTTTAAATCTTCGACTTAGAACGTCGTATAATCATTTGAAATGAGATTGAACTCGGTCTTTTCAAATGATTCTCGTATATATATATATAATTTAAAATCACTTCATATCGTTATTAATATTTAATAACGACCTATCGCTACTTTTATTTATATAAAAATAGCTCAAATAAATTTAACGACGCTTCGGGTCAATGGGCGACCCTGGCGCGGTTGGCAACCAAATTTGATTTACACACAACTTGAAATCTAACCGTTGGATTTTGATGAAATTTATATCATTGGAAAGATTTTCCCAAAGCGGTCCTAACGGTTCTTGTTTTGGGAAAATCCGACGGTCGGATCTTTCGGTATAACCGTTTAAATTTACGATTGTCGATACGCGAACTACCGCGCGTGTTTCGTTTAAATTTAATTTATATATATATATATATAAATTGTTTTACTATTTCAATTATAAAAGTCTATTCTTTTTATCGCATCTAAAATGACGATAAAATATTTCTTGTTTTATTTTACTACCTTTCTTATTTTATTTACTCTAATTGTAAATAAATTATGCTTTATATATCCTTTTAATTTATTTTCTATTTATTTACCTAAATGTAAATAAATGTTTTTCTTTCTATTCTTTTCCTTATTTTTTTACCTAAATGTAAATAAATATTTCTCTACTTCTTTTATCTTATTTATTTACATTATTTATAAATAAATGTTTCTAATTCCTTTTCTTATTTATTTACACTATTTGTAAATAAATGTATTTAATTTCTTTTTCTTATTTATTTACACTATTTGTAAATAAATCTTTACCTTTACTTTTACTATATTTATTTACACTAATTATAAATAAATGTACCTTTTCCTTTTAACTTATTTATTTACAAAAAAAAATGTAAATAAATATTATTCACATAATTATTCTTTTAATCCCTTTTATTTACAAAAAAAGTAAATAATCCTTATTCACATATTTGTTCTTAAAATCTTAATCACATAGAAATGTAATTTTATTACATTGTAAAACCTATATATATATATATATATATTTTTTACTTACATTGGAAATGTACTTTTATTAAATCCTTTATTTACATTTGACAAATGTAAATTTCTTTGTTTCTTTTCTTTACATTGAAAAGTGTAATTCTTAAATTCTTTTCTAATTACATTGAAAAATGTAGTTCTTTAATCCTTTTTCTAATATTTCTTTTTAACATAAAAGAATATCTTATGTTAATTCTTTTCTAACCTTTCTTTTTACTATTTACCTAGAAAATGTAAATAATTACTATTTACAAATTGGTTCTTTTTATTTACATAAGGAAATGTAAATAAATCCTTTTCATATAATTTTTTTTTATTTACATAAGAAAATGTAAATAAAAACTTATTCACATAATTATTATTTTTATTCCTTTTAATTACATAGGAAAATGTAATTAAATTCTTATTCACATATTTGTTCTTTATATTCTATTTATTCTTAATTACATAAAATGTAATTTTATTTCTTATAATCATAATTACATAAAATGTAATTTTCTTTACAGTGTAAAATATATTCTTTTAATTACATATATAAAAAAAATGTAATTTATTCAATCTCTTATTTATCTAATGTAAATATATGTTTTCCTTTGTCTACATTTTATTTATTTGAAGTAATTTACATATATAAAATGTAAATTTAGAAAATTAATATATATGCTTTAACCTCTCACATTGGATAGGTATTGTTGTGACTACTGGACAGCCGGGCGGGTCCGGGCAAATTTACATCACAACTCAATCCAACCTCGGGTTTAAGCATTCTTTTTCTTTATATTGAAAAATGTAATTCTTTTTATTCCTTTCTTAAAAAAAAATATAATTCTTAAATTCTTATCTTACTATTTCATTAATTCTATTTAAACAAAATGGATATTTTGTTTCGCACATTTTCTATTTACCTAAATGTTTATTTTTACATAAAGCATATTTTTGTCCGCAAACCCTAATGCGACAAAATAATAATTTAACTAATGTATGTTATTGCATAAAGCATATTTTTGTTCACAAACTCTAATGCGACAAAAATAGCAATTCAATCTATATATGTTTTTACATAAAATATATATTTGTGCGCAAACTCTAATGCGACAAAAATAGCAATTCAACCTATATATGTTTTTACATAAAATATATTTTTGTGCGCAAAATCTAATGCGACAAAAATAGCAATTCAACCTATATATGTTTTTACATAAAATATATTTTTGTGCACAAAATCTAATGCGACAAAAATAGCAATTCAACCTATATATGTTTTTACATAAAATATATTTTTGTGCGCAAAATCTAATGCGACAAAAATAGCAATTTATTTATATTTTGAATGCTAATATATGATTCATTACAATTATGCAACATGACGATGACTTTTACGTCGTCTCAACTAAATTAAACACGACGGTGATTTTAGCGTCATAACATTCAAAATAATACATTGATGTTTTGGTGTCACAACATACAAAATAACACACTTATGGCTTTGGTGTCATAACATACAGATTAACACACTTATGGTTTTGGTGTAATTTTTTTTTTTTGAATCACAATAACGGTCCCAACTTCACTTTTATTTGCAAATGGAAATGAAAATTTAAATTCACATTTTATTTATACATAAAAGTAAAGGTTAAACTTACATTCTATTATGTTAACAAAAGCGACATAAAAATTGGTATTTTGACTTTATCAAGAAAATATAAAAGTTGGTCTTTTTATTTTTAACAAGAGAAACATAAAAAGTGGTCTTTTATTTTGTTAATCAAAAGAAACATAAAAAGTTGTTCTTTTTTTTATTTTTAAAACAAAGACATAAAAAGTTATTCTTTTTATTTTTAAAACAAAGAGACAAAAAAAATTTCTTTTTATTTTTAACAAAAGATATAAAAAGTTATTCTTTTTATTTTTAACAAAAGACATGAAAAGTTATTCTTTTCATTTTTAACAAAAGACATAAAAAGTTATTCATTTTATTTTTAATAAAAGACATAAAAAGTTATTCTTTTTATTTTTAACAAAAGACATAAAAAGTTATTCTTTTTATTTTTAACAAACGAATTATGTAAAAATGTTCTTTTGTTTCAACAACCGAATTAAGTAAAAATGTCCTTTGTTTTGTAAACAAATTTTGTCCCTTATTTGGTAACCAAAATATATATCAAAAAATATGTCTTTTATTTTGTAAACAAATTTGTCCCTTTTAATTTTGACAACAAAATAATGTTAAAATTATCCTTTTTGTTTTACAACAAAAATAATGTAAAAATTGTTCCTTTTTGTTTTACAACAAAAATAATGTAAAAATAGTCTTTTTGTTTAACAAACAAAAATAAACAAACAAGATTTGTTTTCATTTATTTTGTATACAGAATTTAAGAAAAAATAAAATAAAGAGGGGAACTTTATTATGATCTACATCACAAATTTCAGATCTAGATAAAGTAATCATCACAGACATCACCACATATTTCAGCAATAATTATATACAAACATCATCACATCGCAGATCAGTAAATCACAATATACAATCACAATCTCAGCATTTCAATCACCACATAATTAAATTAAAATAATTAATTATCTAAATAAAAGAAAGATTCTCACCTTGTTTTTAATAAAATTAAACCGCATTTAATTTTACCAAAAATCCCAACTGCTATTGTTCTTGTCTATCAATTCTGAAATTTTCCTCAAAAATCATCTTGTTCAGAATAACGTCTAGTCAGTGCCATCGCGAAGTATTTTTCGACTCGAGTCCAACGCACTTGAAATCGTCCAATTCCTTCTTCATGTTCTGGAAACGGAGGCCGCCACTTCGAGACACCCACAGCCTCTAGGGCTTCAAATTCCGACTAGCACAGTGGGCGAGGAGGTGATCGGAGGGCGGGGTCTGGTCGGCCTTGAAGGGGGAGTAATGGAGGATTCCGCCATCGTTTCTTTTTTTTTTTCGATTTTGATTGAGGCGACTGAAGAATAATTTGGAGAATTTGGGTTTGGAGAAAGAAGGTGTAGGAAGTACTTATATAGATTAATTAATTATTCAATTAGCCAATTAAGGCCCGTAAAACCCCTTGTCCAATTTTAACATATTTAAATAATAACCTTTGTGTTATTATTCATATCAATTTTTAGTTCTTTATATAAAAATGCTATAGTGGATAGAGAAGGGATTACAAAGAAAAGGAAAAAACCAAATAAAGAAAAAGGAAGATGAGAAATAAGGAGCAAGGAATTAATGCTGCATTGCTTTTCCATTTAAAACCATGAATGCATTTCCTTTGTTGCCTTGCACCTTTGAAAATTATATTGCCAAAATTTGATTCTAGAAATAATATTCCATTTGTCATTAATGCCGAAGGAAGGATTAAGAAGAAAGATTTTGAATTAGAAAACGTATCTGTAGGAACATGCATGAATTAAAAACAAAAGAAAATTAATGCACACTAATGAAAAATTGGATTTGCTTTCTATGGACAATGTGTTAGGCTAACACATGAATTAACAACGTTGTTTTATGGTATTATCTGAACATTATAAACTTACCTGTCATACACTGTAAATTAAATAGTAACGAAAAATATAGAAGTGATTGCGCGATTTTATTTTATTTCCTTTCATTACGCATTCCTTTCATAAATGTGCATTATATATGCTTTATATTTATATATATATATATATATATATATATTAATTCAATTTCACCCTCCAAAAATTCATCCTTCTCTTTCATTACATTAATTATATCACAATTTGTACCATAAATAACGTGATAAACGGCTTGCAAAATTAATCACCAATATTTATGTTAATTCAATGTTTAATTACCATTTGTACTCAATGGTTTGATCTGTAATAAATTAATCTTAACCATATATTACTATGCGAATAGATTCTTTGTTTAATAAATCATTAAACAGAACTTAGTTAAAAATTGATTCTTTTCTTTTTTTACTCGTTCTAATGTCAAATATTCCAAATGGCTTACCATTTATTAGCATCGTAAATATTGATGTTATATTCACATTATGCTTTTAAATTCTAGAATGAACACTACATTCAAATTAAATAGAAAGTCCAAGTTCTAAATAGTACCTCAAGTATATTGTAAATTTAATATCCAACAATTCTAAATTTGTAGTTTTTACTTTCATAATCAACTCAAGTTAATAACGTTAATTCTGGCAAAATAATTAAGCTGAGCTTATGTTTACAATTGCCTTTAAAAGTGGATACTTTGTTCAAATAAATAAATGTACATGTTATATTTGGAATGTTGAATATAAGCATATATTTTTCTTCTATAAATCAAATTACAAGATCAAAATAATTGATAACAGGAATAAGTTTTGTTTTCTATTTATTTTTTTAGACAACCTAAATATTCAATCATTTATTAATGTAAATCACATTTATTTATAAATTTATGAAATGGTTCACACTTTGGATAGAAAAAGGGAAGTATTAAAGACAACAAAATTTTTTCTCTTAATATAACAATGAAAAATTGTAACATAATGATTTGTTTATCCAACACTACATATTATAACATAATGACATCTTTATCATAATTTATTTAGAGTCCACCTAATATTTTAGACCAACCTATTCAATGCTCATGCAAAAATAATTAAATATACACACATGGAGTAGATTTGCTTTTGGAGAGAGACAATAAAAGGAGAGAAAAAGGGATGTTAGTTTAAGAATTAAGAATTCAAAAGTTGTAAGAGAAAATAAGCATCATGATTTTGGCTTTAAAGGCAAGGCTATAAGGCTGTAATTAACGTGAAATAACTTTACATATGAAATGAATGTCACCAGTGTTTCTTGGTTCGCCCAATTTCGATTTAAAACTAATTTTATATAATTTCTCCAAGTTGGAAATTAAAATTTGGAATTACCATGAATTTTAAGTTCAGAATAGAACTAAAATAATAAACTTAATATTTCAGCCATTATTAATAAAATAATTTAATTAAAAAAAATAGAATTTTTAATTTCTGACTCATTTTCTTAACAAAATTATTTAAATTAAAAATTTTAAATTGACCCTAAATTGCGGGTTGTTACAGTCTCCCCCACTTAAAATCTTTTCGTCCTCGAAAAGGAACTAAGCTAAAGGTAGTTAAATTAACTAACTAAATTTTAATTTTAATATTATTAATTTCATTTGTTGGCTAACTTATCAAATATATATACTTTTATATATTTAAAAACATATTTTCTAAAATAGGATTATATATATAATCAAAATACTTTAATTATAAGCTTATCACTCTGAACTCATTCTAGGGCATTACTAACCCCATCTCTAATGAGTATTCTCATTCTAGGATACTGCTGATCCTATCTCTAATGAGTATTCTTATTGGACATTACTAATCCAATCTCTGATGAGTCTTTTGTTTAGTTCTAACGAGTTGTACCCCAAAGATTTGAGCTAACCAAAGCTTTGATACCAACTGTAACGACACGGATTTTCCCCGTCCTTAATCGATCGCAAAATCGACTAAGAACGTTCAAAATTCGCAAACGTTAACTTTGGGAATACAATACATCAGAACAATAACAACAGACTTTTATTACATTACAATAATGTTACATCAGAGTACAGAATATCAGAGTACAAATAAAGTAGACTACAGCGGAAGATAAATTACAACAGATTTAATACATTAAACAGCGGAAGACTTCTAAGCTCTGGACACAGCTTTAGGCTTCGATCCAGGATCCTGCTAAAGAGAGAGATATCTGCAAAAAGCTACTCGACTGCCCGTGTGGAAAAGAGGGCACCCGAGTTTGCAAAGTGAAACAAACTACGAGTCAGTCATGGGACTGGTGTGAGAATTCTAAACTAATTTAACTAATAAGACAAATCCAAGGACCACGCCGCTAATGCGGAACGGGTTTTATTCCAATGGATTGTCGGTGCATAAAGTAAAGTAAATCGTAGAATAACGCAATGTCTTTTTGAAAAATGAAACCATTATAAGACCCAAGTCCCATCACACAATGCAACGCAAACTGGAGGATAGGGTTTTACCTTATAATGATCAAAAGATGCTTGATACGATAAACATGGTATTATATAATAATAGTGTGCAACCAATTTGAAATACATCAAAGTAAATGTATTAATCCTAGACGGCATGAGTGCCCCATCCCACTATGTCGCCATATATAGGTATACAATCAAAACCGCTTGATGTCGTATTGGAAATTTGGGTTTGCATCTGAGTGAAGGCTAGGGAGGAGATCCTTACCGATTCGAGACACTCTAGCAAATGCCCCAGGATTGGTACTCTGTCCAACCCTTGGATCCTGCAGGGCCGGTCCATACGTTAACGCTTAATGGATTGGCAATTCCTGAACACACGCTTCCCGGTCCTTTTGGACCTATAATACGGCCAGTGGCGACCGCATAAACCGAGGCCTCGAAAAATCCAACAACCACAATGAATAATTGCCAGCGCTGGTAGGTCCCTGGCACCACTCTAGCTAGAAAGCAACGTGTGCACTCCCTGCGTTCCCTTCTCCCGTTTTAGACTCTACCGGGCTGTGAGGCTCTCGAAGTCACGATATACACAAAGCTATGCCTAAATAGACTGTGCTTTGATCATCAACCACAAGGCCTGCTTTTCAACAAAAGCCTTGATTAATGCATCTTAGTATGCCACATTGTTAGCCCATACTATACCATTGATTTCTACCAATATATAACCTCTAAGCTCGTACGTCTCAGAGAAGGGTGTTAACCACCAAACAGATATATATTGAGAGAGATCAACGAATGTAGTATAAAGGACTACAACGTCAGACATACATTCCATTTATAAACTTATGCCCTGGGTCTGAGCGAAAGTCAAATCCGTACAAATCAACACTTCGTCCGAACGGCCACCACTGAAGCCCTTTCAAGGTAGCTACTCCTCTCATGGGTCTCAGTGGCAACACATCCATTCGATGTGAAGATCGTCGGTCTTCAATCACCGTCTTTAAATCTTCGACTTAGAACGTCGTATAATCATTTGAAATGAGATTGAACTCGGTCTTTTCAAATGATTCTCGTATATATATATATATATAATTTAAAATCACTTCATATCGTTATTAATATTTAATAACGACCTATCGCTACTTTTATTTATATAAAAATAGCTCAAATAAATTTAACGACGCTTCGGGTCAATGGGCGACCCTGGCGCGGTTTGCAACCAAATTTGATTTACACACAACTTGAAATCTAACCGTTGGATTTTGATGAAATTTATATCATTGGAAAGATTTTCCCAAAGCGGTCCTAACGGTTCCTGTTTTGGGAAAATCCGACGGTCGGATCTTTCGGTATAACCGTTTAAAGTTACGATTGTCGATACGCGAACTACCACGCGTGTTTCGTTTAAATTTAATTTATATATATATATATATATATATAAATTGTTTTACTATTTCCATTATAAAAGTCTATTCTTTTTATCGCATCTAAAATGACGATAAAATATTTGTTGTTTTATTTTACTACCTTTCTTATTTTATTTACTCTAATTGTAAATAAATTATGCTTTATATATCCTTTTAATTTATTTCCTTATTTTTTTACCTAAATGTAAATAAATATTTCTCTACTTCTTTTATCTTATTTATTTACATTATTTATAAATAAATGTTTCTAATTCCTTTTCTTATTTATTTACACTATTTGTAAATAAATGTATTTAATTTCTTTTTCTTATTTATTTACACTATTTGTAAATAAATGTTTACCTTTACTTTTACTATATTTATTTACACTAATTATAAATAAATGTACCTTTTCCTTTTAACTTATTTATTTACAAAAAAAAATGTAAATAAATATTATTCACATAATTATTCTTTTAATCCCTTTTATTTACAAAAAAAGTAAATAATCCTTATTCACATATTTGTTCTTAAAATCTTAATCACATAGAAATGTAATTTTATTACATTGTAAAACCTATATATATATATATATATATATATATATATTTTACTTACATTGGAAATGTACTTTTATTAAATCCTTTATTTACATTTGACAAATGTAAATTTCTTTGTTTCTTTTCTTTACATTGAAAAGTGTAATTCTTAAATTCTTTTCTAATTACATTGAAAAATGTAGTTCTTTAATCCTTTTTCTAATATTTCTTTTTAACATAAAAGAATATCTTATGTTAATTCTTTTCTAACCTTTCTTTTTACTATTTACCTAGAAAATGTAAATAATTACTATTTACAAATTGGTTCTTTTTATTTACATAAGGAAATGTAAATAAATCCTTTTCATATAATTTTTTTTTATTTACATAAGAAAATGTAAATAAAAACTTATTCACATAATTATTATTTTTATTCCTTTTAATTACATAGGAAAATGTAATTAAATTCTTATTCACATATTTGTTCTTTATATTCTATTTATTCTTAATTACATAAAATGTAATTTTATTTCTTATAATCATAATTACATAAAATGTAATTTTCTTTACAGTGTAAAATATATTCTTTTAGTTACATATATAAAAAAAATGTAATTTATTCAATCTCTTATTTATCTAATGTAAATATATGTTTTCCTTTGTCTACATTTTATTTATTTGAAGTAATTTACATATATAAAATGTAAATTTAGAAAATTAATATATATGCTTTAACCTCTCACATTGGATAGGTATTGTTGTGACTACTGGACAGCCGGGCGGGTCCGGGCAGATTTTCATCACAACTCAATCCAACCTCGGGTTTAAGCACTCTTTTTCTTTATATTGAAAAATGTAATTCTTTTTATTCCTTTCTTAAAAAAAATATAATTCTTAAATTCTTATCTTACTATTTCATTAATTCTATTTAAACAAAATGGATATTTTGTTTCTCACATTTTCTATTTACCTAAATGTTTATTTTTACATAAAGCATATTTTTGTCCGCAAACCCTAATGCGACAAAATAATAATTTAACTAATGTATGTTATTGCATAAAGCATATTTTTGTTCGCAAACTCTAATGCGACAAAAATAGCAATTCAATCTATATATGTTTTTACATAAAATATATTTTTGTGCGCAAACTCTAATGCGACAAAAATAGCAATTCAACCTATATATGTTTTTACATAAAATATATTTTTGTGCGCAAAATCTAATGCGACAAAAATAGCAATTCAACCTATATATGTTTTTACATAAAATATATTTTTGTGCACAAAATCTAATGCGACAAAAATAGCAATTCAACCTATATATGTTTTTACATAAAATATATTTTTGTGCGCAAAATCTAATGCGACAAAAATAGCAATTTATTTATATTTTGAATGCTAATATATGATTCATTACAATAATGCAACATGACGATGACTTTTATGTCGTCTCAACTAAATTAAACACGACGGCGATTTTAGCGTCATAACATTCAAAATAATACATTGATGTTTTGGTGTCACAACATACAAAATAACACACTTATGGCTTTGGTGTCATAACATACAAATTAACACACTTATGGTTTTGGTGTAATTTTTTTTTTCTTTTTTTTTTTTTTTTTTTTGAATCACAATAACGGTCCCAACTTCACTTTTATTTGCAAATGGAAATGAAAATTTAAATTCACATTTTATTTATACATAAAAGTAAAGGTTAAACTTACATTCTATTATGTTAACAAAAGCGACATAAAAATTGGTATTTTGACTTTATCAAGAAAATATAAAAGTTGGTCTTTTTATTTTTAACAAGAGAAACATAAAAAGTGGTCTTTTATTTTGTTAATCAAAAGGAACATAAAAAGTTGTTCTTTTTTTTATTTTTAAAACAAAGACATAAAAAGTTATTCTTTTTATTTTTAAAACAAAGAGATAAACAAATTTTCTTTTTATTTTTAACAAAAGATATAAAAAGTTATTCTTTTTATTTTTAACAAAAGACATGAAAAGTTATTCTTTTCATTTTTAACAAAAGACATAAAAAGTTATTCATTTTATTTTTAATAAAAGACATAAAAAGTTATTCTTTTTATTTTTAACAAAAGACATAAAAAGTTATTCTTTTTATTTTTAACAAACGAATTATGTAAAAATGTTCTTTTGTTTCAACAACCGAATTAAGTAAAAATGTCCTTTGTTTTGTAAACAAATTTTGTCCCTTATTTGGTAACCAAAATATATATCAAAAAATATGTCTTTTATTTTGTAAACAAATTTGTCCCTTTTAATTTTGACAACAAAATAATGTTAAAATTATCCTTTTTGTTTTACAACAAAAATAATGTAAAAATTGTTCCTTTTTGTTTTACAACAAAAATAATGTAAAAATAGTCTTTTTGTTTAACAAACAAAAATAAACAAACAAGATTTGTTTTCATTTATTTTGTATACAGAATTTAAGAAAAAATAAAATAAAGAGGGGAACTTTATTATGATCTACATCAAAAATTTCAGATCTAGATAAAGTAATCATCACAGACATCACCACATATTTCAGCAATAATTATATACAAACATCATCACATCGCAGATCAGTAAATCACAATATACAATCACAATCTCAGCATTTCAATCACCACATAATTAAATTAAAATAATTAAGTATCTAAATAAAAGAAAGATTCTCACCTTGTTTTTAATAAAATTAAACCGCGTTTAATTTTACCAAAAATCCCAACTGCTATTGTTCTTGTCTATCAATTCTGAAATTTTCCTCAAAAATCATCTTGTTTAGAATAACGTCTAGTCAGTGCCATCGCGAAGTATTTTTCGACTTGAGTCCAACGCACTTGAAATCGTCCAATTCCTTCTTCATGTTCTGGAAACGGAGGCCGCCACTTCGAGACACCCACAGCCTCTAGGGCTTCAAATTCCGACTAGCACAGTGGGCGAGGAGGTGATCGGAGGGCGGGGTCTGGTCGGCCTTGGAGGGGGAGTAATGGAGGATTCCGCCATCGTTTCTTCTTCTTTTTTTTTCGATTTTGATTGAGGCGACTGAAGAATAATTTGGAGAATTTGGGTTTGGAGAAAGAAGGTGTAGGAAGTACTTATATAGATTAATTAATTATTCAATTAGCCAATTAAGGCCCGTAAAACCCCTTGTCCAATTTTAACATATTTAAATAATAACCTTTGTGTTATTATTCATATAAATTTTTAGTTCTTTATATAAAAATGCTATAGTGGATAGAGAAGGGATTACAAAGAAAAGGAAAAAAAACAAATAAAGAAAAAGGAAGATGAGAAATAAGGAGCAAGGAATTAATGCTGCATTGCTTTTCCATTTAAAACCATGAATGCATTTCCTTTGTTGCCTTGCACCTTTGAAAATTATATTGCCAAAATTTGATTCTAGAAATAATATTCCATTTGTCATTAATGCCAAAGGAAGGATTAAGAAGAAAGATTTTGAATTAGAAAACGTATCTGTAGGAACATGCATGAATTAAAAACAAAAGAAAATTAATGCACACTAATGAAAAATTGGATTTGCTTTCTATGGACAATGTGTTAGGCTAACACATGAATTAACAACGTTGTTTTATGGTATTATCTGAACATTATAAACTTACCCGTCATACACTGTAAATTAAATAGTAACGAAAAATATAGAAGTGATTGCGCGATTTTATTTTATTTCCTTTCATTACGCATTCCTTTCATAAATGTGCATTATATATGCTTTATATATATATATATATATATATATATATATATATATTAATTCAATTTCACCCTCCAAAAATTCATCCTTCTCTTTCATTACATTAATTATATCACAATTTGTACCATAAATAACGTGATAAACGTCTTGCAAAATTAATCACCAATATTTATGTTAATTCAATGTTTAATTACCATTTGTACTCAATGGTTTGATCTGTAATAAATTAATCTTAACCATTTATTACTATGCGAATAGATTCTTTGTTTAATAAATCATTAAACAGAACTTAGTTAAAAATTGATTCTTTTCTTTTTTTTACTCGTTCTAATGTCAAATATTCCAAATGGCTTACCATTTATTAGCATCGTAAATATTGATGTTATATTCACATTATGCTTTTAAATTCTAGAATGAACACTACATTCAAATTAAATAGAAAGTCCAAGTTCTAAATAGTACCTCAAGTATATTGTAAATTTAATATCTAACAATTCTAAATTTGTAGTTTTTACTTTCATAATCAACTCAAGTTAATAACGTTAATTCTGGCAAAATAATTAAGCTGAGCTTATGTTTAAATTGCCTTTAAAAGTGGATACTTTGTTCAAATAAATAAATATACATGTTATATTTGGAATGTTGAATATAAGCATATATTTTTCTTCTATAAATCAAATTACAAGATCAAAATAATTGATAACAGGAATAAGTTTTGTTTTCTATTTATTTTTTTAGACAACCTAAATATTCAATCGTTTATTAATGTAAATCACATTTATTTATAAATTTATGAAATGGTTCACACTTTGGATAGAAAAAGGGAAGTATTAAAGACAACAAAATTTTTTCTCTTAATATAACAATGAAAAATTGTAACATAATGATATGTTTATCCAACACTACATATTATAACATAATGACATCTTTATCATAATTTATTTAGAGTCCACCTAATATTTTAGACCAACCTATTCAATGCTCATGCAAAAATAATTAAATATACACACATGGAGTAGATTTGCTTTTGGAGAGAGACAATAAAAGGAGAGAAAAAGGGATGTTAGTTTAAGAATTAAGAATTCAAAAGTTGTAAGAGAAAATAAGCATCATGATTTTGGCTTTAAAGGCAAGGCTATAAGGCTGTAATTAACGTGAAATAACTTTACATATGAAATGAATGTCACCAGTGTTTCTTGGTTCGCCCAATTTCGATTTAAAACTAATTTTATATAATTTCTCCAAGTTGGAAATTAAAATTTGGAATTACCATGAATTTTAAGTTCAGAATAGAATTAAAATAATAAACTTAATATTTCAGCCATTATTAATAAAATAATTTAATTAAAAAAAATAGAATTTTTAATTTCTGACTCATTTTCTTAACAAAATCATTTAAAATAAAAAATTTAAATTGACCCTAAATTGCGGGTTGTTACACGACCCAGTGCCAGGGATCAGTAGTCATCCGTTCGATGTGAAGATCGCCGGTCTTCAATCACCGTCTTCAATATCTTCGATTTAAATCGTCGTATAATTATTTGAAATGAGATTGAACTCGGTCTTTTCAAATAATTCTCGAATAATAATAATTTAAATCATTTCATATTGTTAATAATATTTTATAACGATTTAACGCTATTTTAATTTATATAAAAATGGCTCAAATTAATTTAACGACGCTTCAGGTCGCTATGCAGCGCTGGCGCTGTTTTTATCAAATTTTGATTTACACTTTTCTCGAAATTTAACCGTTGGATTTTCACAAAATTTATATTGTTGAAAAGATCTTCCCAAAGCGGTCCAAATGGTTCCAGTTTTGGGGAATTCAGACGATCGGATCATTCGGTATAATTGTTTAAAATTACGATTTTGGAACGCAAACTACCATGTTGTTCTAATAACATATAAAAGAATATTTATTTTCTATGTATTCTAATATCATATAAAAGAATATTTTATATGCAAACATTTTCTATTGTAATATCATATAAAAATATTCTTTTATATGATATTAGAATAGAAAATGTTTACATATAAAATATTCTTTTATATGATATTAGAATAGAAAATGTTTGCATATAAAATATTCTTTTATATGATATTAGAATACATAGAAAATGTTTACATATAAAATATTCTTTTACATGATATTAGAATAGAAAATGTTTAAATATAAAATATTCTTTTATATGTTATTAGAACAACACAATAGTTCGCGTTTCGAAATCGTAATTTTAAACGATTATACTGAGTGATCCAACCGTCAGATTTCCCCTAAACTAAAACCGTTTGGACCGCTTTAGGAAGATCTTTCCGAAAATATAAATTTTGTTAAAATTCAATGGTTAGATTTCAAGAAAAGTGTAAATCAAGTTGATAAAAACAGCGCCAGGGCTATACTCGTTAAATTAATTTGAGCCATTTTTATATAAATAAAAATAGCGTTAAATCGTTATAAAATTTTATTAACGATAGGAAATGATTTAAATTAGTATTATTCGAGAATTATTTGAAAAGACCGAGTTCAATCTCATTTCAAATAATTATACAACGATTTAAATCGAAGATATTGAAGACGGTGATTGAAGACCGACGATCTTCACATCGAATGGATGACTACTGATGCCCGACACTGGGTCGCTCCTCGTAAAGGGTTAAAGTGGTAGTTGTCCAGACGTACTTGTTGATTGTCTGGACATGCGAGCGCCTCTCCTTCGTATTGGACATACGAGGAGGAATAAGGTGACTCCAGTTTCGTTCTGACCCAGAACAGACTTGTAAATGGATGTGGGTCTATCATTGGATTTCATTCCATGTAAATTAAATTGATTTCTATCTAATGTATATCCGTTTAGTGGCGGAGAATATATTCTCTTGCTTAACACCCTCAGAGGGTATATATGGGTAGTTATTGATCGCATGGTATGGATTGTCAATGTGGCACGCCAAGATGCAAATGATCAAGGCTTTTGTTGAAAAGTAGGCCTTGTGGTAGATGATCAAAGCATAGCCTGTTTAGGTGTTGCTTTATGTATAGCGTAACTTCGCAAACCTCACACCCTGGTATGAGTCAAAAACGGAAGTTGGACTGCAGGGAGTGCACACGTTTCTTTCTAGCTAAGAAGTGGTGTCAACGACTTACCAGCCCTGACATTTTTACTTATGTGGATGATGGATTATGAGGTACCTCAGTTTTATAGGTTGTTAATGGCCATATTAGAGGTTCAAAAGAACCGGGAAGCGTGTGTTCAGGCATAACTAATCCACTAACGTATGTGTGGACCGGCCCTGAAGATCCAAGGGTTCACTGCGGGGAATCCTGAGGCATTTGCTAGAGTGTCTTGAATCGAAGGGGACGATCCCTAGCCTCGACTCATGATGGAAAACCAATTTCCAATACGACACCATCGGTTTTGATTGTAGAACTAGTATAGCGACATAGTAGGGTGAGGTACTATGCCATCTATGATTGGTACATTATGATTGAAACTATTTTTGAAACATATATACACTAGTAATAATAACCAATTCGTTTTTATCGTATCAAGCATTTTTGACCATTATAAAGTAAAACTCTATCCTCCGGTTTGCGTTGCATTGTGTGATGGGACTTGAGTCTTATAATGGTTTCATTTTTCTAAAGAGCATTGCATTGTTTAACAATTTACTTTATTTTATGCACTAGCAATCCAATGGAGTAAACCCGTTCCGCGTTAGCGGCGTGGTCATGTGATTAGCCTTATTATTAGATTAGTTAAGTTAGATTTCTCATACCAGTCCCATGACCGACTTGTAGTTTGTTTCACTGGCAAACTCGGATGCCCATATTTTCCACACGGGCAGTCGAGTAGCTTGTTTTACAGATATATTTACAGGATCCTGGCTCATGGCTGAAGCGATATTCGAAAAGCTCTGTATCCATGTATTCCTTTCGGTTGTATATTTGTATTGTTTTTCTGCTGCTATTTAAATGTAATTTAAATATTTGATATTATTGTATTTCTATTATGCAATAAGCATTCATACTCTGTTATATTCTTGTACTCTTATGTAATTGTGGTAATCAGTAATAAAATGTTCTTTAGTTTGTGTTCTGATGTGTGTTGTTCTCAAAGCAATCCAGGCTTTCCTTTACGGGGAAGTTTGGGTCATTTCACAGTAATCTTAGATTCATGACTTTTCATAATTTCTTTATATCTAAAATTGTTGCACTTAATAACTCTACAGAGTGGGATTCTCATAAGAAAACGAACACTCATACGTCTCGACGAAAAATAGTCACAGCTCATATGCAAAGCATGAGTTCTCACTTATTTTCCTAAAAAGGGAAGAAATTAGTGCATTGCTCGACATTTTGGAATACCTAGCTGCCGTTAGTGCACGTAGGCGACCTTAATAAAATAGCAGATTAGTGGACGATCAAGATTAAATCAAGGACTGAAGATCTTTAAGATTCGATAGAGATCTGTAGCTTTGTTGTTTGAGACGACATAAATTTGTCTCTAAAATCATTATGTTAGAGACAAATTTCTAACTAATGCTTAATTTTTCCATTTTTTCGTAATGAGAGGATTGTTGGTGATTGATTAATGGTCGATATATATAAATTGAAATTTTCAACATTTTACTACACAAATTTTGAATTATGTATGGACAACTGTCGATATAACAAAAATACGGTCGTTTTCGAATTTTGACTCAATCTTGAAACGATAAAAATATATATTTAGATTTTTAATAATCACAAAAGCACTATTGTTTTGCTAAAAGATGATTAATTTCAGTAATTTCCAGTATAAAAATGTTGGAAAATCAAATAAATAAAACTAAAAATATGCCAAAAGAAATCGAGCCATAAAATAAAAATGTATATCCTGATTATATATTTTAACTACGTATTACTACTGATGAATTATGAAACCAAATCAATGCTATTATTCATTAATTCATGATGTGTTAAATAAAGTTATTCAAGTCATCGCATTAACATTAAATAAAATTATATATACTTAATTCACCATTCAAATACTTATTTTCATGCATAGGTGTCCACATTGGCATTTGTTTATATGTGACAGGCAAATTTTAAATCATAAATGCTGCTATATATTATTGTAGGCAAATTTTTTGGGGTTATTCTTATTTTGCCTCTCATTATTTTGGAATTTAGAGGCATATTAATAATAGTTTTTTGCCTCAGCTAATAGCAACAAGACAAGAACAATTGTGAATATCTATACTCTTTGTAGTGTTATAAATGAATATTTGTTTCCTCCACTACCTCATTGATTGCTATATTATTGAATTAAGAATGTGGATGCATATGGTTAAACCTATCCGGTACTTCAAAACAAAATAACCAATTGTATATTAACTAAATGATGACTGCATTTCTATGTTACTTTCATCAACCATATGAAACTATGAAGCAGAGGATCATATGATATGTGTGAAGTAGATGCTCATGAGAAAATTATTTTTTTATCTGTTGAAGCACACGTAAAATGTCTTACGCACATTCATGTTTGTGTATTACTTGTTATTCATGCATTTTATACTGACATATTGAACCTATCCGTTGCACAAAATACATGATTTGATCTAAATGTCGAGGTTATTGTAACTATGTCTATGTTTTTGTTTTGGAAATGAAGCATGCAATAAGGGACCTTACATTTTGTGTCGAGTCCCCTAATCATTGCATAGAAGACTATACTAATTAAAGACCGGTCCCGCATTAGAGCTACTGTAACATGAGGCTTGTAATTTGCACGTGAGAGTATGAAATTATTTTACAAGCATATAGCGAAATTAATGAACAAAATTGAATGTTATATACAGTTAAATGGATGTAAACGTGGATAAGAAAATGCATTTCATATGGAAATAAAAAATTGATTGTTATATACCTAAAACAAATTGGTTACAACAAGGGCTGTTATGGTAACGGTTACCGTTGCCATTTGGCAAATACCGTTACCGTACCGTTTTTACTGGTAAGCCATAATTGCTTACCATTACAGTTACCAATTGACTAGTATACCGAAGACTAGTATTCCGTTATTTTGGTAACCGTTACACTAGTAATGGTATATTACGGTTTGTCCATCAAAGTTTGTATCTTGACTTTTTTGTACATAATACATCTTTATTATAACATATGTAGTTTTAGTTAATAACAAAAATTTAAATTAGAAAGAAAATAAGTGTACTTGGAATTATGTCACATAATTTTTCAATTAAATTTAATCAAGTATTTGGTTTTAAATGTATGTAATAAAGCATATCAGATGAATATACATATTTTTTAAATTGACTGGTAAAATTACCGTTACCGCTAGTATTGAGTAAATGTTACTGATAATTTACCATTAAAAATAATAAATTTACTGTTACCATACTGTTTTAACTGGTATACCGTTTTCCATAAAAAAAATTGGTTAACAATCGACTAGTAATGATATGGTAATGGTAAATTTACCGTTACCATAACAACCCTAGTTACTACCATATGATTTGTATCGAAAATAAATTTCATCCAGTGGCACAACTCTATACAAAACATTTACAAACATTTCATATTAACGAATGACCTAAAACATATAATGAATTGTAGACAGTCTGAAAAATGTACAAAATATATTATGCAAAATTTTAAGCTGCCAAATCGAATTTAAGCGAAAAACACACACATATACATACATACATACATACAAATATATATATATATGTATATATATATATGTATATGTATATGTATGTATATATATAATGGATCTTCAACTTTTCAACTTCAAAATGATAAAACTAAAATTCAAAATGATAAAATGTACGACGATGTTAACTCCATCTTCTACTTTGAGATGGCTAGTTTTCTTTTAGAAGACGTGAAGTCATATTGGGAAAGACAGAGGTGCAATATTCAAAAAATTAGGTTAATACATCGTACGTACAAGAACTATACGTCTATGCACGGACACACGGATATGGCAATATACGCGCATAGACACGTCAACACCACAACTTCGATTCCAACAGCAGGCGGTGACACAAGTGAACATTGTGGATGACCAGGACGAGAGTTGTGACGAGTCTGGAGTGGATACGGGTGCGGGTTTAACAAAGCAACGACCACATGCCCATTATAACAAAGCAACGGTCACATTCCTATTATAACAAAGCAACGATCACATGTCTATTACAACAAAGCAATGGTCACATGCCAATTATTCAAGCCTATTTATATTTATTTCTTTTATTATAAATAGAGGTTTACTCTATACACTTTGTATCAATTCCAATTACAAAAATGAAATAACAAAGTTTATTTTTCTCTTCTGCATCCTTTGATCTTCTTTGTTCATATGGTATCAGAGCTCTTTACATGGCTTAACAACCATTGATCCAACTTCTTCAACTCATTAATTGGTCATCATGACCAATGAAATTGCTGCATCAAGTAATGACAATGCAATTGTAACCATCGAAAGCCTAATTGCTACAGACAAACTCACCAAAACATTAATTATTCCACAATCACAGCTAATTACAGTACAGTTACTTACTGCGAAAATTGCAAATCGAAACTACAGTTTATGGCTATGGTCTTGAAGGGTTCATTATGGGTACTTTATCTATTCCCTCAAAATTCATCACTGATCAAGAGAACAAAATCATCAACAATGAAGAATACTTAAAATATCATAGACAGGATCGTCTAATCAACTCATGGCTTTTATCATCTATCAATCAAAGCTTACTGCCATAGGTAATTGGCTGCAAAAGTTCCAATGAAATATGGACAACCATAGAAAAGGCTTTCAACAACCAATTTGTAGCTAAAGTCATGTTCTATAAGAGGCAATTGCAAAAGATTAGAAAAGATAATGTAACCATGAGAGAATGCTTAAGAAAATTCAAATCTGTATGTGACGTGCTTAAAGCAGCTGGATATAAGATTCATGACTCTGAACATATTCTAACAATACTCCATGGTTTAAGTGAAGAATATAAGGCTATCGAAGCCATAATTTATTCTCAAAAGGAATTCTCCTCCCTGGATGAATTTTACTCAATTTTACTAGCATATGAAGAAAGACTTGAAAGCAAGAAATCTCAAGAAAGCGACTTTACCATTAGTTATTTTGTTAACAAAATTAATGATATCAACAGAAATCAAGCCAACAATACTTACAGAGGAGAACAGACCATTCAAAGAGGCAATCCTACCACTAGAGGAATAGGTGGTAGAGGAAGAGGATATTGGGCAATAACAAGAATCAACCAAAGTGCCAAATATGTGAAAGAGTTGGTCACACTGCCATTAAGTGTTATTTTCGATACAACTCAAACTACTCAGCAAATCAAGCTAACAACAATGGTCAAAGAAATTCCAACTTCACTGCCAATGTTGCACTGGCACAAGGTGGCTCAACCAGTCAAACTGACAACTCAATCAAAATGAACAAGCAAGAGATGACCATATTCAAGATGAATCATGGTGACCAGACTCGGGAGCTAGCCATCACATTAGCAATAATCTTGACAATTTGAATCTTGGGAATAAAGAATACAAAGGTAACTGAAACGACCCAAACTTCCCCGTAAAGGAAAGTGCGGATTGAATTGAGAACAAGGCAAATCAGAATACAAACAGAAGAACATCTCATTGCTTATTACAACAATTACATCAGAGTACAAGAATATAACAGAGTATGAATAAATAATATACATTGGAAATACAATAATATCAGAGATTTAAATTACATTCGAATAGCAGCGGAAAAATAATAAAAAACACAACTGAAAGAAATACATGGATACAGAGCTTTTTGAATATAGCTTCAGCTGTAAACCAGGATCCTGTCCAAAACTATTAGCTGCCTGTGTGGAAAATATGGGCACCCAGAGTTTAGGTTAAAACAATAGACTCCAGGTCAGTCATGGGACTGGTGTGAGAACTAAAACAGTTATTAGCTTGATTTTAAAGTTAGGTAAATCACGGGACCACGCCGTATAACACGGAACGGGTTTACTCCACATGAATCTTAGTAAAACAACGCATTGCTTTTTAGAAAAATGAAGCTATTATAAGACTCAGGTCCCATCACATAATGCAACGCAAGTCGGAGGATAGAGTTTTCCCTTATAATAGCCAAATATGCTCGATATGTATAAAACGAAATTATTTTGATATTACTATAAGTGTATAGTGTCAAAAACAACTTCAAAAATAAATGTATCAATCATAGACGGCATGGGTACCATATATCATGTCGTCATACTAGTCCTACAATCAAAACTGCATGAAGTCATATTGGAAGTTGGATTTCAATCTATGAACCAAGGCAAGGGATCGTCCTTACCGAATTCAAGACACTCTAGCCCGTGCCTCAAGATCAAAGCTCGAGTGACCCTAGGAGCGCCAGGGCCGGTCATCCGTCGATGATTGGCAATACCATAAACTATATGTTAGCCTGCCCTATGCGGCATAAAATAATCTGGTCAGTAATGTCGACCAGAACATCTGTAATGGCCCGCAAGTCCGTACTATCTGAGTTGACTACATACATCACACGTCCAACCCAAATATCACAGAAATACGAATCATTTTTATAAGAAGAAAAAGGTAGAAGAAGAACAGAAATAACAACATAGAATCTCACATCGCAGCGGAACAAAATATAATATATCATAACTTTTAAAATATAAAATTTTAACTGTATAACATACAATTATTAGAGTACAACACTTACAACACAGCGGAAATAAGAACACTATATATCTAACACTGAAGCCTCCTGCTCCAAGCTCCTTTTGCTAGATCTGTATAATCCAGAACTACTTGATTGCCCATACAAATTTGGGCACCCAAAAGTTTAGGTAAAACAAAACAAAATAAACTCTGAGTCGGTCATGGGACTGGTATGAGTAAACAATTTAAAACAGTTTGAGAAAATAAACGATATCTCATAAGACCACGACGTATAACACGGAATAGGTTTGTCCCTTATGAGAATCCAAAACACTTGATTTAACTTTCAATTTTATTTTGAAAGAAAACGATAATCTTTATATCAAAACTCTTTTGATATTGTAATAGTGTCTGAGTCAAATAAATAAAAATCTAGTGGAACGCTTTCATCTCACGCTCCACATATATAATATACAATCAAAACCGCGAGCACTTATTGGGTAATGAATTTCCAACTATGACAAGGTATGGAACCACCTTCTGATAGTGTACGTATCTCTAGAGGAGAATACACTGGGTTCAACAAGAACATCTTGTAACTCGGCCAGACATGACCGACTACTCATTTCGCTTCATTGTATCGAATGTATATCACCAACGGTTGGGATCAACAACCGTTTCCCGAATGGGATAGCATCAAAAATAATAAGGAATTAAATGAATTTCTCTAGATAGGTGATAATACACCCTAATGGGAGCTACCTACTAGCCATGTTGCCTGCCCGATTTTGGTCATTTACCGGTTGTTGAGGCCTGAGGCTACGATTACTTATCATTCATTAATAATACAATCACTTTGAATGCCACATAATCAGATCCGTTAATCACTAATTAATTTGCATAAATATAATCTGGATATTATGCTAAGATAATAAATTCTCTGCCACCATATATATTTATACAGACCAACATATGCGATCATTGGAAATACTCTGTCGGACATTCGTCCATATACATTCATTCTGGGATTGAACGAAACCGAATAAATGGAAAAAATCCCTTGCACTTTACTCCATCTTCGATTATCTTTATATAATCTGATTCGCAACGCTACTTCCAATACGGAGTGGTTCTCGGATAAAAATCCAACCGGTCTCTCCATAATGACAACGATATTAGCAAATATTTCGATAGTCAGTTATTTAACCATCGAAGAAAAACAAACATTCATTCATAACATCAAACAATCACCGGGCCCATTAATTAATATTTCATTAATTAAATCACTTCTCCATTTCCTTATCGATATTCGTTAACATGATATTTTCGACAATCATCTTGGCCTCTTACACTATTTGGAAAACATTTTCATCTATCAACTTCTTTTATTTTCTATATTTAGAAAATATCTTTTATTTATAATTGGAAACATTCCAATTATTTCTCTTTCCTGAACTCCTTTATTTCTATACTTAGGAAATACTCGTTATACTTCAAAAATTCCATATACTTAGGTTAAAACGAATGTCGTGTAAAATAACATTACAACAACCCAAAATACTGCATTCAACTAAATCTTATTCACACATTTATCCTTGAACTGAAATCTTGTTATTTATCAGTTTAAAATGAAATCAATCAAGTTGGGGTATAATTACCTCTCAGACCTTGACTGAAATCATCATTAACTTCAAAATGGACAAGACAACTTATCTCGACTAATCAACATCATATTAAACCAATTATCCATATCTTTTAAACGTGTATACATTTCTCTTTCTATTTTTATCACATTAAATTTACTGGTTTTCTTTTTGTTTATAACATTTTATTTTAATTTCGTTTCATTATCGAATTCTATATATATATCGATATATCGATCTCTAATTATCAAATCTTCTTAAAAATATTCTAACTCCTTAAATTTTCGGAAAATTTCGCCATAACCTCCTTTGTACCGGTCGATAGTTCAAACCTCAACTCGCCTCTCTAGGCCCTTTCCATTCAAAAAGAAAATCAAGAAGCCAAGTGGCTTGCCGATTCGGCGCATAAAAACCCATATGGAATTTTAACATGTACCTTATTATCGGGCACACGAATTATAACCTTCATATACTTCGTCCATACCTGTCTAACTCATATACGTCCATTCCTAATATATTCCAACTCAATCTGGTCATTTTAACTCGATTCGTTAATTTATTCTTTAATTAACTCTTTTGCCTGTTTCACTTTTTATTTGAACATATCACGTTCAAATATATATTAATTTGTTTATAAAACAATCGAATGCCATTTCTAATTCAAGTTCATATTTTGATTTCGAATATGAATTTACAAACCCCTTTTTCTGGCCAAAGTCCAATTTCGATTTAAAATTCCATTATCTAATTTTTCTTCAAATTAGTTAATTCTACTCAACAATTAAACATATGATTTGATTTTGTTTCAAAAATCATTTCATTACTCCACTCGAGTTCAGATATTATTTATAACTCAAATCTGGATTTTTCCTAAATGAAATTCGGATTTTATTTACTTAAAATCCTTTAATTTATCTAAATAAACCGTTATGGTTTTATAATGGTTATGGTGCTGTTTTTCTGAAAATTTGATTTTGACATAACTCCGATTCTATAAGACGAAATCCAGAATTTTCTCTTCCATTAGAATATTGAATTGGTCCTGACGATTCTTGTTTCAAAGGATTCCGACTTAAATTGAGTTCTATATATTCAATTGAAGTTCGAAACGCCAATTTACGAACTACCGCTCTGCGACGAGTTCGTTTTAATTATATTTAATATATAAACGTTTTAAACTTCGTTTATATATACATTATAACTTCACTCTAACATATATATATATATATATATATATATATTAAACCAAATTTTCTAATTCAACTTAATAATTCTTTTTATCCCAAATCGCCAATTATTTCATATCTTAGTTATAAATTTATTTATAATTCAATCTTCTATATTAAATTCTATGTCCTTTATAAATAATTTACTTATAAAATTCCATATAATCGAATTTCAAATCATAAATCCTTCGGATTTATCTCGTCTCAGTTTACATTCTGAATTCCCAAAATAAACCTGTCGTTCCTTTTTTCGAAACGATTTCCAATTCATTGTTAAATTCATATTTGAATTTAAATTCCTAAATTATCAAATGATAATTTATTTCACTAAATTTATAACACCGTTTATAAATTCAATTTCCTTGTTTCATATATTTAAACAAGTTCTATTTAAAATCTACGTGAAACCCAATTCATTTTATATTCTGAATCCTGGAATAAAACCGCCGTCCCCTTTTCGAAATGATTTCAAATTATATTTTAAATTCATAATTGAATTTAAAGTTATCAATTATCTCTTGATAATTTATTCACCACAATTATAAACATCGTTTATAAATTTACTTGTTTTATATTTAAACAAGTCCATTTCGAAATCTATTCAAAATCCAAAATCTTCTTTTGGAATATTTTATTTATTATAACTTATCTATATAAATACAGAATTCATTCTCATATTAGATTTTAACTTCTATTTAATATATCCTAATATTTTTCTAGACATATTTTATTTAAATAAATTCGAACTAATCGAATTCAAATCATACATCCTTACAAATTTATTTTAGTTCAATTTATATTCTGAATATCAGAATATATTTCATCGTTTAGTTCTTTAAAACGATTCCCTATTTCTATTTTTAAATTCACATTTGAATTTAAATATTCAAATTATCAAATGACAATTTTTCCACTTCATTTATAAACACCGTTTATAAATTCATTTCAATTCCCTAATTATCCAATGAAAATCATTCCATTTTATTTATAAACACCGTTTATAAATTTACTTCAATTTCCTGCATTGTTAAATTTATAAACATCGTTTATAAATTAATCACTGCAATTTTCTGTATATTTAACTTATAAACATCGTTTATAAACTCAATACTTGTTTCATTTATTCAATACAAGTTAATATCTTTATACCCTATTCGAAATTCAGATCTATTTTTGAAAAATAGATTTTCCAATTTAAATCTCGAAATATCCTTTTCATGGTATTTTTATAAATCAACAATTTTTGGGCCCAGTGTTATTTAAACAATCAAACCACCCAATTATCAGTCAACACATCATATACGGTAATATATATATATATATATATATATATATATATGAAAACAAACAATAATAAATTTTAAGGAATCCAGTTGGATCCCTGTGATGACCCCAAACTCCCGCAGTACGAAAGCAAGGATAATCATTGGAATATAACACATAACCATAACAACAGAACAGAAATAGAGAATTACAGCAGATAATGCTCATCAAATTACACTGGAAATAATACATCATCAGATTTACACAGCATAATAGGATCATACTTAATATAAAATGTCTACAGCGGAATAAAAACATAATATACTAAGTGAAGTCTGAACAACAAAATAGGAATGATAATATCCATCTTCAGCTACATAGCTATTCATAATGAATCTGCTAAACGTGTATACAAGGCTGCCCGTGTGGAAAGAGGGCACCCGAGTTTGCAAAGTGGAACAAACTGCGAGTCAGTCATGGGACTTGTATGAGAAATCTTATTTAACCTATTTAAAAGTAAGGCTAATCACAGGACCACGCCGCTAACGCGGAACGGGTTTACTCCATTGGATTGCCAGTGCATAAATAAAGTAAATCGTCAAACAACGCAATGCTTTTTATAAAAATGAAACCATTATAGGACTCAAGTCCCATCACACAATGCAACGCAAACTGAAGGATAGAGTTTTACCTTATAATGGTCAAAATAAGCTTGATACGATAAAACGGATTTGCTATTATTATCAGTGTATATATGTTTCAAAAACATTTCAATCATAATATCAATCATAGGCGGCATAGTTACCATATACTATGTCGTCGTACTAGTAATACAATCAAAACTGCATGGGTCGTATTGGAAGTTGGATTTCCATCATGAACCAAGGCAAAAGATAGTCCTTACCGAATTCAAGACAATCTAGCCCATGTCTCAGGATCAGAGCTCGAAAGACCCTTGGATCTTGCAGGGCCGGTCCACAAATATGTTAGTGGATTAGTTATGCATGAACAATACGTTTCCCCGCCCTATGGGGTGTAAATAGAGCCACTAGGGACTCAAATAACCGAGGCGCCTCATTCCATCATCCACATAAGTAAAAATATCAGGCCTTTTAAAAGCCATGACACCACTTCTAGCTAGAAAGAAACATATATCCTCCCTGTAGTCCTTACTCCTGTTTCTGGTTCATACCGGGGTGTGAGGCTCGCGAAGTAACGCTATACGCAAAGCTATGCTTTTTAAAGCTGTGCTTTGATCATCAATCACAAGGCTCTGTTTTTCAATTGTAAGCCTTGATCATTTGCATCTTGGCATGCCACACTGACAATTCACGCCATGCGATTGATGTCTATTAATAAATAACCTCAAAGGGTGTTAAGCAAGAGAATAAATTCTCCGCCACCAATGGATAAATATTAATAGAGATCACTCAACATGGAATGAAATCCAATGTCAGACATACATCCATTTACAAGTCCGTTCTGGGTCCGAAAGAGACCGGAGGCACCGAGCATATCTGGACAATCAACAAGTACATCCGGACAACTACCATTGTAACCCCTCCTGGGAGCTAACCGATCCAGGGCATCAGTAATCATCCATTCGATGTGAAGATCGCCGGTCTTTAATCACCATCTTCAAATTTTCGACTTCCAATCGTTGTATAATTATTTGAAATGATATTTAACTCGGACTTTTCAAATAATTCTCGAATATATATAATTTGAATCAATCTTTCCATTCCATATCATTTATAATATTTTATAACAATTTATCGCTATTTTTATTTATTTAAAATAATTAAACGACGCTTCGGGTCATTACATGGCCCTGGTGCTATTTTCATCAAAATTTGATTTACACGTTTCTCCAAATCTAACCGTTGGATCTTAACAAATTTTATATTGTTGGAAAGATCTTTTCATAACGAACCCAACGGTTCCAGTGTTGGGAAAATCCGATGGTCGGATCTCTCGGTATAATCGTTTGAAGTTACGATTGCCGAAACGCGAACTACCGCGCGTGATTCGTTTAATTTTAATATATGTATATATATGTGTGTGTGTGTGTGTGTGTGTGTGTGTGTGTGTGTGTGTGTGTATCGTTCAATGATTTCAAGCCAATTTCAATTCAATAATGATTTCTTTTATGTGAAATCATACATTACATTAAAAATGCAATTTGTTTATATCATTTATTAATTTACATTGAAAAACGTAAATTTCTATTCATTCTTTAATTTACATTGGAAAATGTAAATCTTGATTCATTCTTTAATTTACATTGGAAAATGTAAATCTTGATTCATTCTTTAATTTACATTGAAACATGTAAATCTTGATCGTTCTTTGATTTACATTGAAACATGTAAATCTTGATTCATTCTTTGATTTACATTGGCAAATGTAAATCTTGATTCATTGATTACATTAAAAATGTATTCTTATTATGTTAACTTGTTTTCCCCTTCTTTTTTTAAAAAAAAAACGTGAACATTTTCATTATTGACTGCATTTACATTAACAAGAGGATTTTTAATGTAGACATGTTTTATTTTAAAACATGAAAATTTTCTCATATTCTTTATTTACATAAAAAAAAATGAACTTTTTTAATGTTAATCATGTTTCATTTTAAAACAAAGGTACATTCTCATGTTTCCATTCACTACATTAAAAATGAGATTTTCAATGTAAACTAATTTTTAATTTTCAAACAATGTTCATTTTTCTATTTTCATAGACGACATTAAAAATGAGATTTTTAATGTAACAAGTTTTATTTTCACTATATGATCCTTTTTCTTGTTTTCTAACATTACATTAAAAATGCGAATATGATCATTTTTCTAATTTACTACTTTACATTAAAAATGAGATCTTTGATGTAATCATTTCTATTCTAAAAACATGAACATATTTTCTATATGTTCTATATTCACTTTAAAAATGGTATTTTCAATGTAATTATGTTTTGTTTAAAATAATGAATTTTTTTCCTATATTCTATATTTATATTAAAGATGAACATTTTAATGATAAACATTTTTTATTTTATAACATGAACAACATCCTCATTCTCTATATTTACATTGAAAATGAACATTTTTCATTTCATTCTTCAATTACATTAAACATGTGATCTTTTTACATTACAATAAAATGTAAATTTCTTCTATTCATGTATTTCATTAAAATGAGAAGTTTTATGTTAACATTTCTATATTTTTAAAATATGAATATTTTCATACCTTATATGTATTCAATAAAAATGTATTTTTTATTGTTTATTATTATTTTTATTTACTAATAATGAATATTTTCATAATGTATAAATAAAAATATAATTTTCATTATTTACACATTTCTTTTCAAATGGTGAACATTTTCTTATAAAATAAAATTGTGATTTTTATTGTCAATATATCTCTATCTTCAGTCGATGATCATTTTTATAATTTATACATTCATAGTAAAAATGTGGTTTTCTAATATTCAAACAATTTTCATTTCAGATATGAATATTTTCTAACACATGAATATTTCTGAAAATTTCAGCAGCATAACGGCAGGGTAATTAAAATCAGCATTGTCCCGATGTACGGCTCCTCGCTCTACCTTAAAGCCTCGCAGCTTTTGACAAGGGGGATTTCAATAATCTATTTCGTACGCAAACGAATTTTTACAATATTAATCAATTTCTGTTTCTTTTTCTTTTTCAACCACAAACAAACACCAAAATTCAACAAATCACATATCACAAATCAATCAAGTCTTCCATGGTGTGTGGACGACGGGTGTCGGAAGTTTCTAAACTCCGTCTGCATCCTAATATAATTTATTTATTTTATTTATGAATTCAGATATCTCACGTGGATTTGATGTAACGATCCGAGTTTTGCCCGACCCGATCGACCAAGACCGTTCAAAACTCGAATACGTTAACTTTGGGAATACAACACATCAGAACAAATAACAACAGACTTTTATAAACATTATAATAATGTTACATCAGAGTACAGAATATATCAGAGTACATTGATAAATAATACAGCGGAAGATTTATTTACAACAAAACTAATACAATGCAGCGAAATAATTAATTTAATCACAGCGGAAGACCATCAATGCTCTGGACAGAGCTCTAAGCTTTGATCCAGAATCCTGCTCAATATCTGCAAAATAAGATACTCGACTACCCGTGTGGAAAAGAGGGCACCCAAGTTTGTAAAGTGAAACAAACTACAGGTCAGTCATGGGACTGGTGTGAGAAATCTTTACTTAACTTATCTAATAAGTAGGCTAATCACAGGACCACGCCGCTAAAGCGGAACGGGTTTACTCCATTGGATTGCTAGTGCATAAATTTAAATAAAGTAAATCGTTAAAACAACGCAATGCTTTTTAGGAAAATGAAACCATTATAAGACTCAGGTCCCATCGCACAATGCAACGCAAGCCGGAGGGTAGAGTTTTACCTTATAATGGTCAAAAATGCTTGATACGATAAAAACGGATTTGATATTATTATTAGTGTATATATGTTTTAAAAACATTTCAATCATAATGTATTAATCATAGACGGCACAGCTACCATATACTATGTCGCCGTACTAGTTCTACAATCACAACCGCATGATGTCATATTGGAAATTGAGTTTCCATCAAGAGTCAAGGCTAGGAACGATCTCCTGACCGATTCGAAACACTCTAGCAATGTCTTAGGATTCAGACGCGGGCAAACTCTTGGATCCTGCAGGGCCCGTCCCCCAATAGTGCAATGGGTTGGATTAGATATACCTGAACACATGCTTCCCAATCCTATTGGACCTATAAATTGGCCATTGCGGCTGATCGACGCTAGTCTATGAATCAGAAAAGCGCGACATTTAAATTAAATTCTGCAAGCATACAGGTGTGTAGCATACAGGTCGAACACAGGGAGGTGAATTAAATCAAATTATTTATTTAATCTCTTGGGCGAGTTAGACAATACTTTGGAGGTTGATATTGAAAATAAAACAAAACAAAATTAAAATTGTAATTTGATTCAGAACAGATCTAACTGAACCGACGATCAAATCACAATTTCAATGGAAAAGCAATGAAACTATGAATCAGATTCAAATCTAATCAAATCCAATTTAACCTATGAACGCAATTAAAATATAGAAAATAAAAGTGCAGAATATAAATAACAACAGGAAATAAAATTAGGATTACCGCTGAATCTAATCAGACGGTCAATCACTAATGAAAAGAAATGCAAAATACAAATAGTGTTCTACCGAATCTAATCGTGTAGACAACACTAATTGCTAAGAAATAGAAAATTGCATAAAATAAAAAGAAAACTGAGTTTTATTAATGAAGAAGAGAATAGAATGAGATATATGATAGGATGGTGGCTACAATGATATTACAAGGGTATATATAGGGTAGATAGCCAAACCCTAACCCTAACCCTAATGATAACTGGGCCTGGTCATTACATCACTAATTAGTTTACAATGAGAAACATAAATGGGCCTTAGATAAATAAAGCAAATTTGGGCCTTTGCTCTTTTCCTCTTGCTTCATTGACACTTCTTCATTGATTTGTGATGTGCAAAGCCTTTTTATCAATCCTTTTCTTGTCCAACAGCAACTAGATGTGAGATCTTCATCTACAATTCTTCAAGATGTAAATATATATCAATTTCATCTCTATTTCTCTACTTTTCTGGTTGCATGCGGGCTGGGTTGGAATATCTGTAAAAGTAACAAAATAATACCCAAGTAGTATTTATTTATATACAAAAGATAAGATATAAGAGCATAAAAATAACACATTTCTATGTCAATCAAATACCCCCACACTTATCTTTTACTCGTCCTCGAGTAAAAAGAAAATGATAAACTAACTAGATAGGCCGCACTTTCGTAGGAAACACGATTGCATTGAGCGTATGCAACAAGCCGTTAAACCTCTAGGTGTCCCTAGTAGGACGAGTGGTGTCTCGTGAGGGTTTTCAGCAGATACTACCCACAAAATCCAAATGCAGTATGATATGGTTCTAATGAACTACATGAATGCAATGGACATATGCAAATAAAAACGAAAAATGAAAACACGACTTGTTTCAGGAAAGTGCTACAACAAATTAAGTTAACAATTTCTAGTCAGTTGATTGTACTTTAAATACCTCAACTTGTCACAAATTTTCAATATAAATCAAGTTTTCAAATGTTAAATTCCAGTTTGGCCAGTTAGTTCGGTCGATGACATAGTGCAGCCATGAAATAAATTCTTAGTTTTCTTGGCACAGTTTGCAAAGTGGTATTCTAATTTTCTCATGTATGGCTAGTCAAATCAATAAGGTCAAGAAGTGTTTGGGTATCATCGCTTATTCTTTATTCTATAAAATTTTAAGATTTATGATTAAGTACATACAACTAACTAAAAAGACCAAGGTTTACCACCCATGCACTGCCTCGCGGACTAACGGAGAGTGGGTAAAGAGCTTGGCGGATTGTGCAGGCCGACTTTGACTTTGTCAACAACGTGTCGGTAATCCTTAGGTGTCCAATCTCATAAAATGAGACCAAGATATTCCAACGCTGACTTTGTCAACAACGTGTCGGATAGAGCTTGGCGGGTTTGCACACCAACGCTAGATATACAAGCAATGTTGGATACCCTTGGATTACTATTATTATTATTGAAAAATTTAAGCACAAAAGAGAGTTACGCGAATTCAACTTAACACAACTTAGTTTTAAAGATTCGAAAAGCCAATATAAGTATTTTAAGTCCTCCACTTATTTAAACAAAGTCTACAATATAGAATAGATTTCATGGCCATCACCTAAGAATCTCCCTATGTACCTGATACACTATTATCCCTCAAAATTAAACTTTTCATTATATTTCTTATTCGATCTAAGTTGAGAGAAAAAATACTATCAACTGACTAATAATTGTTAACTTATTTTGTTGTATCAATTGAAAATGAGTCGTGTTTCAAAAAAAAAAATATGGTATGTTACTACAATCTAAAATGTATGATGGTCCTACTTAAATGGCTGAAAATAAAAATAAATAAAAACAAAGAAAAATGAAAATGGATGAAATGCAGACTCCCCCCCCCCCCACACACTTGAACTAAACAGTGTCCACACTGTAACGTTTCCTAAATTTGAAAGATCGTACCCAAAGATGTATTAAATGTAAAATGACTTGTAAAATGAAATGCAATCTAACTATATGTAAGAATGGATCATATGTACAATGATATATGTGTTTACGGTGCATGCGATGCAAAGAGTTCCACCAACTTTTTCCCCCACACTTGGTTCTAGCCCTATGAGTCCCATTGTGACGATCCCAAAACCCCATGACACGGTGTTAAGGATAATCATTGGAATATAACACATTAATCATCATTAGCAGATCACAGATAATAGCATAAACAGAAAATAGAATAATTTACATTCATATGACAGCGGAATCATATAGATATCATCACATCAGAGAAGCACAATACATGATACAACTTAGTGCATAATGATACATAATCAGTCACCATCGCCTGAGGCGGAATCATACATAAAGAGTACACAAAAGGAATATCAGTCTACATCGCCAATGGCGGAATCATAATATAGATACAATAATGGCGGAGAAAATCCAAGTCAGCACGGTGTAGTCAAGCCTCGCCATGAGCCAAAAGGTGCGTCCGAAACCTGTAACTAGGCTGCCCGTGTGAAAATGAGGGCACCCGAGTTTGCAAGGTGAAACAAACTACGAGTTAGTCATGGGACTGGTATGAGAAATCTACTCAACTTATTAACAACAATAATAAGGCAAATCAAAGGACCACGCCACTTTCGCGGAACGGGTTTACTCCAATGAGTGCTAGTGCATGAAATAAAGTAAATGATTAAATCATCGCAATGCTTTTTATAAAATGAAGCCATTATAAGACTCAGTACCATCACACAATGCAACGCAAGCCGGAGGATAGAGTTTTCCCTTATAATGGCCAAAGATGCTTCATACGAATAAAACAAAAGTGTTTGATATTATTACTAGTGCGTATATGTTTCAAAAGAAATTTCAATCATAAATATCAATCCTAGACGGCATGGGTACCATATATCATGTCGCCATACTAGTAATACAACCACATCCGCATATATCGTATTGGAAATTGGATTCCTTCATGAGTCGAGGCAAGGGGCAAGCTCCTCTCCGTTCGAGACACTCTAGCAAATGTCCCAGGACCCCACTATGATCCTTGGAATCGGCTGGGCCGGTCCTCTCTTACTTTTGAGGATTGGCAATTCCTGAACACACGTTTCCCGGTCCTTACAGACCTATAATCGAGGAGCCTCGCATTCCAACAACCACACAGGTGAAAAGTATATATAATGTCAGGGCTGGTAGGTCACTGACACCACCATAGCTAGAAAGAAACGTCGTGCTCTCCCAGTGGTCCGTCTCCCGTTTTTGACTCATACCGGGGTGTGAGGCTCGCGAATTCACGTTATACACAAAGCTACGTCACACAGACCATGCTTTGATCATCACCCACAAGACTTTGCTTTGCAACAGAAGCCTTGATCATATGCCACTCAGGCGTGCCACACAGGCAATCCACTCCATGCGACTGATTTTTGTCAATACATAACCTCTGAGCTCGTACGTCTCAGAGAAGGGCGTTAAGCAAGAGAATAAATTCTCCGCTGCCAAACAGATATATATTTAACAGAGATCATTCAACACAGAACAAAATCCAATGTCAGACACACAGTCCATTTACAAGTCCGTTCTGGGTCTGAACGAAACCGGAGGCACCAATTCCTCGCATATCCGTACAATCAACAGTATGTTTGGACGGCTACTACTTCAATTCCTTCATGGTAGCTACTCCAGTCACGAGTATCAGTAGCGCCCATCCATCCAATGTGGAGATCGTCGGTCTTCAGCCGTCTTCGACTCTTCGACTTCTCAACGTCGATCGATTATTTGAAATGAGATAAACTCGGCCTTTTCAAATAACCCACGTATATTTAGATTTTCAAATCAATTAATCACATGGTTGGACTATTCAACATTCACATTTAAGTTATTTAGTTATAATTTTCATGTCAGATACATTCAACCATCACATATCAAGCAAACACAACAAAAATTGTTTATTTCCACTCTATATCGTCTATAGTACTTTATAACAATATATCGCCATTTTTATTTAATTTAAAACGGCCATATTTAATTAAACGACGTTTCGGGTCGTGTCGATGCACTGGCGCTGCTTTCCACTAATTTTGTTTTACACATATCTGAAAATCTAACCGTTGGATCCTCACAAATTTTACATCATTAGGAAGGCCATTTCAAAACGAATCCAATGGTTTCAGTTTTGGGAAAATCCGACGGTTGGATCTTCCACACTAGCCATTTGAAGTTATGATTTCAATTTACGAACTGCAGCGTCGTTATTCGATTTAATTTAATTATATTTATATTTTTATATATATAAATATAATCGTTTCTGACGCTGTTTTTCTTCAGTTTTGAATTAAACATTCCAGACAATCCAACCGTCGGATCTTCACAAAGTTGGTGCCGTTGGAAAGATATTTCCAAGGCGAACCCAACGGTTGCGGTTTCGGGAAAATCCAATTATCGGATTTCCCGTATTAGTCGTTTGAAATTACGGTTTCAAAACACGAACTGCACGGCCACGTTTCGTTTTAATTTCATTTATATTTATATATTTATATAAATATAGTTCATTCAAAAATTCCTATATCATTTCCACTTCAATTATTTCACTAACGCCTTTAAATTTCGGAAAATTTCGCCATAACCTCCTTTGTACGGGAGGGTCTGGGAAAATTCCCAAATAGCCACACGGGCGTCTCATATCAAAAGAAAAAGAAAAAGCCAAGCGGCTAGCCAACAGGCTCATAAAATCATCACCCAAACAAAGCGGTAAATGTGTACCTATTTGTCGGGCACAAAATTTTATTTCTCTTCTCTAGCCCCTTTTCTTTAACCTGTTCAATAGATATGCATGTACATATATACAATTTCTAACATTTATCATTTTGCATTCAATTTCATATTTGATTTGCTTTGGTTTAAAAACACCATTCATTCTAATGTTGCATGCATAGGCTAAAATCATATCATTAGCTAGTTAATGTATATTTCAACTCATGCACGTTTATTTGAACAAGTGGCTATTTTTAACACTTCACATTTCAAAGATGATAATTTTGGCGAACTAAAATAGATTTCAACACATGACTATTTTATTTAGTTCCTATGCATGTTAAAAATAATATTTCTTTCACAAATATTTACTTCAACCTCCGCATATCTTTAGCATATCACACATATGATAAAAATGATATTTTTATCACTTAACATAGTTATTCGACAAATAGATGTTTCAACACTTCATAGTATCAATAAAAATGTAATTTTTATTGTTCGAACTTTTTATTCAACACATGAACTTTTCCACTACACACACTTCTCAACAAATGAGTATCTCCACACATGGACATTTTATTTATGTTGTTCATATTAGAAAGATGGGATTTTTATTGTTGAAACTAGTTATATAAGGCGAATATTTTTCATACTTCATATATATATAAAAATGTGATTTTTATTGTTAAAACACTTCATTCATTCACAAATGAATCTAATTTTCACACAACACTTTTCAACACTCAAATATTACCACACATGGATATATTTTCAACATATGGCTTTAATTTCTACGCATGAAAATTATTTCAACATATGAAAATAATTCTAACACACAAAGATTATTCAAAATTTCGGCAGCATAACGGCAGGGTAGTTAAAACCGGCACTGTCCCTAGTACGGCTCCTCGCTCTACCTTAAAACCTCGCGGTTTTTGACAATGGGGATTCATGCATCTAATTCGCACGCAGGCGGCATGTTTATTTTTATTTCCACAAATATTTCCAATTCATTTCAATCACCAATGGGTATTTTTCAACCACAACCACACAATATCAAACACAAACAATTATTCAACCATTCGTATTTTTCATCCAATATTTCACACCAAATCACAACAATAAATATCGTCCATGGTTTGTGGACGAGGGGAGTATATATATATATATATATAATATATTTGCTATATTTCACTAGCATTTCAACACAAATGTCAATTATTTAATGCATGTAAAATTCATACTTCACTTATATAGCTTACACTACACATGTACATGAGATATACAACACGTATGTAATTTATATTTCGCTTATATAAATTATACACGGCATTTTCCATTCAATTTCACGTTAATTTAGATTTCTCACATTGGTTTTCGGAGCACTAAAAATCGATACGATGTCAGAAAAATCCGCGGCTTCTTCTATTGGGTAGAGAGCTTCCTTGCGGTCCCGATGTTTCCTGTTTCATCGAATTTCGTCAACACACCAAAAAGATATGATTTTTCAAAGTGTAAAGTTCAAAGAAAAACTCACTTTCACGAAGCTTCAAAACTAGGTTTACAGTTTTCGCGAAATCAGTGGCTCGTGGGGACGATCGGGGGTGCTGACGTGGAAGAGGGAAGAGAGGGCTTCAAGTCGGTGGTAGTTTGGTGGCGTTCGGTGGTCGATGGCGTTCAGGGCGGCGGCGGGAAGTGCTCGACTTCCTGGCTTCGATACGGGCGGAGGAGGCGACTGTGGCGACGGCGGTGGGGTCGGATTTGAAGAGGAGGAGGAGGCGCGTCGAGGTAGGGGGTGGCGCAGGCGGAAATCGCCTGTGGCGGCGGCGATTTGAGGGAGAAGGTAGGGAGCGGTTTCGCCGTTGATCGGGGGGGGGGGGTTTTAAATTTATGAAAGGAAAATTCTGATTGGCCAAGGATTATATTAATTTTTTTAAATAGTGTTTTCTCAAACGAACTCCTTTTTAAACCCAACGACTGTCGCCCCTAGCTAAATACCCCCATTCCGGACACAATGGGATATGTTTCGTAGGCCAATTCGACAGTTACAGTTAGTTATTTTTCAAATTAAAGTATAAAACATTTAATTTTTAACTCTGAACGCACATTTCAATTTGCCAGGGCCACAAACTGATTCGAAAAATTCCAGAAAAATAAATCTAGCTATGTTTTGATGCTACGGTCCCAACAAAACTAGTTTCGTCGAATTCCGAGGTCGTTTGAAAAATGGTCATTTTCTGGTCGATCCAATTTAACAGAAATCGACCAAACACATTTCCTTTTGCCACGCTCACATACTAGCTTCAAAAATTATGAAATTTGAAACCAAGCAATAGTTTGACATCCCGAACCCAACAAAAGTGGTTTCGTCGAATTCCGAGGTCGTATGCAAAATATCAATTTTTCAGGGCTATATATTCTATATACCGACTCTTCTGAAAATTCATTCGGCCATAACTTTTAATTCCCGTTATGAAACTTTTATTTTTCAGATTCGTTAGAAAGGTATTGACTAACAGATTTAAATATTTTTGGTTTCGCTAAAATCCGTTATATTTTCCACCCTGCATAGTCGGTCAAAGTTTGAATTCAAATTTCCAAACTGACTCACTATTCCTAATTCACTATTTTATTGAAATATTCTATTTCAATTGTTCAAATTCCTTTGAAATCACCAATTTAAAATTTTTAAATTGGCTCATATTTTCCGGGTTATTACAATCTCCCCCACTTAAAACTTTTCGTCCTCGAAAAGGAAACAATAGTAAAGCAGGAAATAAAATGTAAATGCGAAGTATTGTAAAGGTACCTTGCACCGGAGTTAGTCAGAGATATCCACTCTGCATTTGGGGTAAGCTTGCTTAATGCTTTCCTCAGTTTCCCAAGTACAGTCTCTAGGATCACTACTCCACTGCACTTTAACTAAATGAACCTTTTTGCTTCTGAGTTCTCTAGTTTCTTTGCCAACAACCTTTAATGGCTATCTTCTGAGTGATAATTCTGGAGTTATGTCCACATCCCGTTGCGCTGCTTCTTCTACAACAAGATCTAGATCATGCACATGTCTTCTAAGTTGAGATACGTGAAATACATTGTGCACTCCAGGCAACCAATCTGGTAATTGAACCATATAAGCAAGAGTTCCAATTCGTTCAAGTATAGGAAAGGGACCAATAAATCTCGGTGCCAACTTCCCAGTCTTGCCAAATCTGATTACTCCTCTCATCGGAGAAACCTTCAAATAAACATAATCACCAACAGTAAATGTCAAATCTCTCCTTCTAGAGTCTGCATAACTTTTCTGTCCGCTTTGGGCGGTTTTCAAACGCTTCTTGATGAAGTCCACTTTATCGGATGCTTCTCTAATCATATCGGGTCCTAGTACAAATCTGTTGCCAGGTTCTACCCAACATGCTGGAGATCTGCAGGGTCTACCATATAATGCTTCAAATGGCGACATTCTCAAACTTGCTTGATAGCTATTGTTATATGAGAACTCTGCCAAATGCAAATGATCTTCCCACGACCCACCAAAATCCATTATACAAGCCCGCAATAAATCTTCTAGAATTCTATTCACCCGCTCAGTTTGGCCATTTGTTTGTGGGTGATAAGCGGTGCTCATATTCAGTTTCGTTCCCAATTCTGTCTGGAAAGCCTCCCAGAATTTGCTAGTAAATAGGGGATCTCTATCACTGACTATGCTGATGGGAATTCCATGCAGCTTAACAATTTCTCTGAGATATATCTGAGCTAGACTTTGAGCAGTTCTATTGGATCTGACAGGTATAAAATGGGCAGTCTTCGTGAAGCGATCTACGATTACCCAAATGCTGTCATTACCTTTTTTTGTTCGCGGCAAACCATCTATGAAATCCATGGAAATTTGTTCCCATTTCCAACCTGGGACTTCCAACGGTTGCAACAGTCCAGCTAGCTTCTGCTGGTCACTCTTGACCAATTGACAAGTAGGGCATCTGCTAACATACAAGGAAATATCTCTTTTCATTGCCTTCCACCAGAAAGTGCGTTTGATATCGTTGTACATTTTACTCACACCTGGGTGGATGCAAAATTTGGATTTATGGCATTCATCCAGCACTTCTCTTTTGAGCTCAGGAAGGTTGGGAACACAAATTCTCCCATTCAGCCTCAGAACTCCTTCTTTATTTACTTTAAAGCTTGAGGGTTCTCCTTTCTGGATTCTTTCTTTGATCTTTTGAATGAAATAATCATTCTTCTGGAGAGCACATATCTTATCGATCAAGCTAGGTGTAATTATAAGATGGGCAACAATTGCGGTTTTTCTACTAAGTGCATCTGCTACAACGTTAGCCTTCCCCGGCGTATACAGGATATCAAGATCATATGCTGCAAGAAATTCTAGCCAACGCTGCTGTCTCAGATTCAGATCTTTCTGGGTACATAAATACTTCAACGATTGATGATCTGTGTACAGTATAAATTTCTCACCCAATAAATAATGCCTCCAGATTTTCAAGGCAAATACGATGGCTCGCAACTCAAGATCATTAGTCACATAATTCTTCTCATGCGGTTTCAGTTGGCGGCTTGCATAAGCGACTACTTGGCCTCTCTGCATTAACACTGCACCAAGACCTCTAATAGAAGCATCTGTCCAAACCGTTAAATCCTGATTGCCATCAATAATAGTTAACACTGGAGCGGTGGTTAGCTTCGATTTCAATTCCTGGAAAGCTTCTTCACAGTCGGAAGTCCACTTAAACTTCTCATGTTTCTTTGTGAGATTCGTTAACGGACCGGATATCTTCGAAAAATCCTTAACGAACTTCCGATAATAACTAGCCAACCCTATAAAACTTCTAACTTCTGTGGGAGTAGTGGGTTGTTTCCAGTCTTGAATCGCTGTTATTTTGCTTGGGTCAATAGAAATTCCTTTCTCTGACACAACATGGCCAAGAAATTTGACTTCTTCTTGCCAGAAGACACATTTAGAGAATTTGGCTTTGAAGACGTTCTTCCTTAGAATCTCCAATACTTGTTCTAAGTGTTTTTCATGCTTGGGTTTTGATTTGGAGTAGATTAAAATATCATCGATAAATACGAGGACAAATTTATTCAGAACTCCCCTGAACACTCTATTCATTAGATCGACAAAGTATGCTGGAGCGTTGCATAGGCCAAACGGCATAACTAACCATTCATAAAATATGTTTGGGCCTCTGAAAGCAGTCAAAGGAACACACTCTTCTGCTATTCTCAATTGATGAAAAGCTGTAGCTAGGTCCATTCGGGAAAATACTTTCGCCCCATTCAATTGGTCTAGCAAATCATCAATGCAGGGTAATGGATACTTATTTTTAAGCGTTTGTTTGTTGAGGTCTCGGTAATCAACACATAATCGAAGAGTACCGTCTGACTTCGGGACAAACACAACAGCTGCACCCCAATTAGAAAAACTAGGTCTGATTAGACCCTTCCACAATAGTTGACGAGTTTGATCGCTTAGTTCTTCTTTTTCTTTCGGAGTCATTCTGCGAATTGGAAGTACCACTGGTCTGGCATTGGGAATTAGATCGATTCGGAATTCTATTTCTCTTTGCGGAGGTAAGTTTTCAACTTCTTCAAACACATCCGCATAGTTTCTAACAATCGGAATCTTTTCTATGGAAGTGGGGATAAGTTCTAATGCCGACCAAAATTCTTCTCTATTCGGATTCGAACCATGACAGGGAACCGTAATATATCCAAGCTTCGTTCGAATTTTAACGATTCTTTCCGCACAATTCACTTCGGCTTCGTACTTCGTTAACCAATCTAGCCCGAGAATGATATCGAATTCGGGAAAATCCATAACGATTAAATCAAAAGGAAACTTGTATCGAGAAAAAGAAATAGGTACTTTACAATATGAACCGAGAGTAATAGGACCCCCTATCGGGTTATGAACTTCAACCGATTCTTTGAGCTTTCGCTGTTTTAACTTTAATTTGTGCACTGTGTTTTTAGCAATAAAACTACGCGACGCACCAGTGTCAAACAATACAGAAACAGGAATATTCTTAATGGTAAGGGTACCTCCCAAAACATCAGGTTTACCTGCTCCATCGGAAGCAGCTGGCGGGCTCGACCCATCATAGACATGAGCTACTGTAGCTTTCTTCAGCAAGGGACAGTCTTTGACCAGATGATCGGTCTTTCGACAATTGAAGCACGAGCGAGGGTTCTGAGAGCCTTGGCTCGAGCCTTGAGAGTTTGTTTTCTGCCTCTTCGGAGCTGTGAAGACGTTTGAGTAGTGCCCCGGCTTACCACAGTTAAAGCAATTTCCTCTTGGCGGCTTGCCAGTCTGAGGTTTTGAAGATGCTGCTTGGCTTGACTCGCCTTGATTTACAACAGGCTTGCGCTTGTTTCCGGCTTGGCTTCTAGCGCGATCCTGATCCAGATGCCTTTGATCAAGGTCTTCATAGTTGCATGTCATTTCCACCAGTTCGTTGAATTCCAGCTTGACATGGGCCATGGCTCTATCATGATATTGTCGTCTTAGCCCAAGGATAAACCTCTTATTTTTGGACTTCGCAGTGGCGACGAGTTCTGGAGCATAGGGCGACAACATTGTAAATTTGTTCAGATAATCTTGCACGGAAAGATCCCCTTGCTGGAGATTGGCGAAGTCATCGTGCATTCTTTCTAGAGCTTGTTCGGGGACATATTTTTCTTTGAAGAGTTCCTTAAATCCATCCCATGTTCTTCCAGCTTCTCTATTCCCGGTGGTAAGAGATTCCCACCATAATTCAGCTTGTTCCTGCATAAGCCAGGCGCCCATAATAGCTTTGTTTTCGTCTCCAAGCCTTAGGCCTTCAAGAATTTTCTCGCATGTTTTGAGCCATGCAAGGGCCTCTATTACGGTGCCAGTTCCCGAGAAGGTCTTGCCTCCTAAGTTTTTATACCTCTTAGCTACACGGTCAAGCTCGAAGTATTGAGCTGCCGGAGGTTGTATCAAAGGTCCTTCCTGAGCTGGGACTTCTCCCCTTCCTCGGCCTCGGCCGGCACGGCCTCCTCTAGCGGCGGCTGCTCTGGTAGCCATTTGTCAAATTCTGTATAAGCAACGGAAAAGTCAGCTAACAGAAATGATAGTCAACTTCATATTTAAGCGGAAAATTTTACGGAAAGATAACGATGGACTGATCAAATTGTTTTTGCTATTCTGCTCGGCTCATTCTAGGACTTTACTAGTCCTATCTCTAATGAGCGACTCGCCTTAGAATACTACTGATTCTATTTTGACGAAGTGTTTAATGTGTTAGACTCCAGAACTAAGGTTAGCCAAAGCTCTGATACCAGCTGTGACGATCCCAAAACCCCATGACACGGTGTTAAGGATAATCATTGGAATATAACACATTATTCATCATTAGCAGATCACAGATAATAGCATAAACAGAAAATAGAATAATTTACATACATATGACAGCGGAATCATATAGATATCATCACATCAGAGAAGCACAGTACAGGATACAACTTAGTGCATAATGATACATAATCAGTCACCATCGCCTGAGGTGGAATCATACATAAAGAGTACACAAAAGGAATATCAGTCTACATCGCCAATGGCAGAATCATAATATAGATACAATAATGGCGGAGAAAATCCAAGTCGGCACGGTGTAGTCAAGCCTCGCCATGAGCCAAAAGGTGCGTCCGAAACCTGTAACTAGGCTGCCCGTGTGAAAATGAGGGCACCCGAGTTTGCAAGGTGAAACAAACTACGAGTCAGTCATGGGACTGGTATGAGAAATCTACTCAACTTATTAACAACATAATAAGGCAAATCAAAGGACCACGCCACTTTCGCGGAACGGGTTTACTCCAATGAGTGCTAGTGCATGAAATAAAGTAAATGATTAAATCATCGCAATGCTTTTTATAAAATGAAGCCATTATAAGACTCAGTCCCATCACACAATGCAACGCAAGCCGGAGGATAGAGTTTTCCCTTATAATGGCCAAAGATGCTTCATACGAATAAAACAAAAGTGTTTGATATTATTACTAGTGCATATATGTTTCAAAAGCAAATTCAATCATAAATATCAATCCTAGACGGCATGGGTACCATATATCATGTCGCCATACTAGTAATACAATCACATCCGCATATATCGTATTGGAAATTGGATTCCTTCATGAGTCGAGGCAAGGGGCAAGCTCCTCTCCGTTCGAGACACTCTAGCAAATATCCCAGGACCCCACTATGATACTTGGAATCGGCTGGGTCGGTCCTTTCTTACTTTTGAGGATTGGCAATTCCTGAACACACGTTTCTCGGTCCTTATAGACCTATAATCGAGGCGCCTCGCATTCCAACAACCACACAGGTGAAAAGTATATATAATGTCAGGGTTGGTAGGTCACTAACACCACCATACCTAGAAAGAAACGTCGTGCTCTCCCAGCGGTCCGTCTCCCGTTTTTGACTCATACCGGGGTGTGAGGCTCGCGAATTCACGTTATACACAAAGCTACGTCACACAGACCATGCTTTGATCATCACCCACAAGACTTTGCTTTGCAACAGAAGCCTTGATCATATGCCACTCAGGCGTGCCACTCAGGCGTGCCACACAGGCAATCCACTCCATGCGACTGATTTTTGTCAATACATAACCTCTGAGCTCGTACGTCTCAGAGAAGGGCGTTAAGCAAGAGAATAAATTCTCCGCCGCCAAACAGATATATATTTAACAGAGATCAATCAACACAGAACAAAATCCAATGTCAGACACACAGTCCATTTACAAGTCCGTTCGGGGTCTAAACGAAACCGGAGGCACCAATTCCTCGCATATCCATACAATCAACAGTATGTTTGGACGGCTACTACTTCAATTCCTTCATGGTAGCTACTCCAGTCACGAGTATCAGTAGCGCCCATCCATCCAATGTGGAGATCGTCGGTCTTCAGCCGTCTTCGACTCTTCGACTTCTCAACGTCGATCGATTATTTGAAATGAGATAAACTCGGCCTTTTCAAATAACCCACGTATATTTAGATTTTCAAATCAATTAATCACATGGTTGGACTATTCAACATTCACATTTAAGTTATTTAGTTATAATTTTCATGTCAGATACATTCAACTATCACATATCAAGCAAACACAACAAAATTGGTTTATTTCCACTCTATATCGTCTATAGTACTTTATAACAATATATCGCCATTTTTATTTAATTTAAAACGGCCATATTTAATTAAACGACGTTTCGGATCGTGTCAATGCACTGGCGCTGCTTTCCACTAATTTTGTTTTACACATATCTGAAAATCTAACCGTTGGATCTTCACAAATTTTACATCATTAGGAAGGTCATTTCAAAATGAATCCAACGGTTTCAGTTTTGGGAAAATCCGACGGTTGGATCTTCCACACTAGCCATTTGAAGTTATGATTTCAATTTACGAACTGCAGCGTCGTTATTCGATTTAATTTAATTTTATTTATATTTATATATATATATAAATATAATCGTTTCTGGCGCTGTTTTTCTTCAGTTTGGAATTAAACATTCCAGACAATCCAACCGTCGGATCTTCACAAAGTTGGTGCCGTTGGAAAGATATTTCCAAGGCGAACCCAACGGTTGCGGTTTCGGGAAAATCCAATGGTCGGATTTCCCATATTAGTCGTTTGAAATCACGGTTTCAAAACACGAACTGCACGGCCACGTTTCGTTTTAATTTCATTTATATTTATATATTTATATAAATATAGTTCATTCAAAAATTCCTATATCGTTTCCACTTCAATTATTTCACTAACGCCTTTAAATTTCGGAAAATTTCGCCATAACCTCCTTTGTACGGGAGGGTCTGGGAAAATTCCCAAATAGCCACATGGGCGTCTCATATCAAAAGAAAAAGAAAAAGCCAAGCGGCTAGCCAACAGGCTCATAAAATCATCACCCAAACAAAGCGGTAAATGTGTACCTATTTGTCGGGCACAAAATTTTATTTCTCTTCTCTAGCCCCTTTTCTTTAACATGTTCAATAGATATGCATGTACATATATACAATTTCTAACATTTATCATTTTCCATTCAATTTCATATTTGATTTGCTTTGGTTTAAAAACACCATTCATTCTAATGTTGCATGCATAGGCTAAAATCATATCATTAGCTAGTTAATGTATATTTCAACTCATGCACGTTTATTTGAACAAGTGGCTATTTTTAACACTTCACATTTCAAAGATGATAATTTTGGCGAACTAAAATAGATTTCAACACATGACTATTTTATTTAGTTCCTATGCATGTTAAAAATAATATTTCTTTCACAAATATTTACTTCAACGTCCGCATATCTTTAGCATATCACACATATGATAAAAATGATATTTTTATCACTTAACATAGTTATTCGACAAATAGATGTTTCAACACTTCATAGTATCAATAAAAATGTAATTTTTATTGTTCGATCTTTTTATTCAACACATGAATTTTTCCACTACACACACTTCTCAACAAATGAGTATCTCCACACATGGACATTTTATTTATGTTGTTCATATTAGAAAGATGGGATTTTTATTGTTGAAACTAGTTATATAAGGAGAATATTTTTCATACTTCATATATATATATAAATGTGATTTTTATTGTTAAAACACTTCATTCATTCACAAATGAATCTAATTTTCACACAACACTTTTCAACACTCAAATATTTCCATACATGGATATATTTTCAACATATGGCTTTAATTTCTACGCATGAAAATTATTTCAACATATGAAAATAATTCTAACACACAAAGATTATTCAAAATTTCGGCAGCATAACGGCAGGGTAGTTAAAACCGGCACCGTCCCTAGTACGGCTCCTCGCTCTACCTTAAAACCTCGCGGTTTTTGACAATGGGGATTCATGCATCTAATTCGCACGCAGGCGGCATGTTTATTTTTATTTCCACAAATATTTCCAATTCATTTCAATCACCAATGGGTATTTTTCAACCACAACCACACAATATCAACCACAAACAATTATTCAACCATTCGTATTTTTCATCCAATATTTCTCACCAAATTACAACAATAAATATCGTCCATGGTTTGTGGACGAGGGGAGTATATATATATAATATATATTTGCTATATTTCACTAGCATTTCAACACATATGTCAATTATTTAATGCATGTAAAATTCATACTTCGCTTATATAGCTTACACTACGCATGTACATGAGATATACAACACGTATGTAATTTATATTTTGCTTATATAAATTATACACGGCATTTTCCATTCAATTTCACGTTAATTTAGATTTCTCACATTAGTTTTCGGAGCACTAAAAATCGATACGATGTCAGAAAAATCCGCGGCTTCTTCTATTGGGTAGAGAGCTTCCTTGCGGTCCCGATGTTTCCTGTTTCATCGAATTTCGTCAACACACCAAAAAGATATGATTTTTCAAAGTGTAAAGTTCAAAGAAAAACTCACTTTCACGAAGCTTCAAAACTAGGTTTACAGTTTTCGCGAAATCAGTGGCTCGTGGGGACGATCGGGGGTGCTGACATGGAAGAGGGAAGAGAGGGCTTCAAGTCGGTGGTGGTTTGGTGGCGTTCGGTGGTCGGTGGCGTTCAGGGCGGCGGCGGGAAGTGCTCGACTTCCTGGCTTCGATACGGGCGGAGGAGGCGACTGTGGCGGCGGCGGTGGGGTCGGATTTGAAGAGGAGGAGGAGGCGCGTCGAGGTAGGGGGGGCACCGGCGCAAATCGCCTGTGGCGGCGGCGATTTGAGGGAGAAGGTAGGGAGCGGTTTCGCCGTTGATCGGGGGGTTTTTTTTTTTAATTTATGAAATCAAAATTCTGATTGGCCGAGGATTATATTAATTTTTTTAAATAGTGTTTTCTCAAACGAACTCCTTTTTAAACCCAACGACTGTCGCCCCTAGCTAAATACCCCCATTCCGGACACAATGGGATATGTTTCGTAGGCCAATTCGACTGTTACAGTCAGTTATTTTTCAAATTAAAGTATAAAACATTTAATTTTTAACTCTGAACGCACATTTCAATTTGCCAGGGCAACAAACTGATTCGAAAAATTCCAGAAAAATAAATCTAGCTATGTTTTGACGCTACGGTCCCAACAAAACTAGTTTCGTCGAATTCCGAGGTCGTTTGAAAAATGGTCATTTTCTGGTCGATCCAATTTAACAGAAATCGACCAAACACATTTCCTTTTGCCACGCTCACATACTAGCTTCAAAAATTATGAAATTTGAAACCTAGCAATAGTTTGACATCCCGGACCCAACAAAAGTGGTTTCGTCGAATTCCGAGGTCGTATGCAAAATATCAATTTTCCAGGGCTATATATTCTATATACCGACTCTTCTGAAAATTCATTCGGCCATAACTTTTAATTCCCGTTATGAAACTTCGATTTTTCAGATTCGTTAGAAAGGTATTGACTAACAGATTTAAATATTTTTGGTTTCGCTAAAATCCGTTATATTTTCCACCCTGCATAGTCGGTCAAAGTTTGAATTCAAATTTTCAAACTGACTCACTATTCCTAATTCACTATTTTATTGAAATATTCTATTTCAATTGTTCAAATTCCTTTGAAATCACCAATTTAAAATTTTTAAATTGGCTCGTATTTTCCGGGTTGTTACACCCATTCCCACTGTGCCTAGACATGTTTTCTAACAAGCAAGAGTTTTTGAAAACCATCTCATCTTTATACCTCGATTTGTAGTCCAGGAGATAAATATCTAGGGTCGTCCTAACCTGAAGTTTTTCAACCAAGCCAGCATTCCAAAAGTAATTCATGTATTCAACAAATTTATCAGTGTAATTTTTCAAAAATTTGTGATCAGATATAAATTCAGCGAAAGTTGGAATCTGACTGTTGTACAAGAGTATGTGATCACCTTTCTCTATTGACAAGGTATTTTCGATACCGACAATGTCAAGTTCGTTTGAAATTTCCTCAAAGTTAAAATTTTCGAACTCGTGACGTGAATCCACTTCTTCCTCATTTGGCAACTCATCCTCGTACAATCCAAAAAATTCATGTTCGTTAAAATCCTGCCCTAAAAATTCAACATTTTTATTTCGTTCAATTTCAAAAATTTCAAGTTTCTCACAGCCCAAAAGAGGAAGATCAAAATCAAAGCTTAAATCTTTTTGAAAAGAATCAAAATCCAAATCATTTATTGAATTTTGAACAACTTCATTTAGATCATCATTCTCAATTTCGAAAGTTGTTGTTTGAAAATTTTCACTATCAGTAAAAAATGGACTATTTTCTGATTCATCGCTTGTTTGAATTTGATTCTGTCGCTCTCGTTGTTCTTTCAAACATGTCAATAAACAAAGAAGTTCATCGGCCTTTTTATTTAGTCTTTCTTCCCTCTCTCTAAGAATGTTAAGACGATCGCTGATTTGAGAGCTCTCGTTTTGGATTTCTTGATTTTCAAAATTATAATCCACATCAATTTCACAATCAATATTATTTCCAATGTGGTAGTGGTTTGAATTTTCAGAAAACTGACAATGATATTGGAAATCATTTTGACCATAGAAATTTTGTTCATAACCAAAACTGTTAAAATTTGAGAGAGAATTGCAATTTTGGTTATTTTCAAGATGTTGATATGGGCTATAATTTTGAAAATTTTGGTTTTCAACCCCATAATGATGTGGATCAAAGCCATATTGAGATTCAAAGTTATTTTCATGTGGATGTGGCCCATAATCGAAATTGTTGAAATTTGAATTGAAGTCACCATTTCGATCATAACTTTGAAAATGTTGGTCATTTTGAAATTTTTGAAAATTGGCATTTGGGTCGCGAAATTTTGGAAAATCTTGTTTCATGAGTTGCAATTCATACTCATATTCTTCAAGAGGACGTCTACTCCAATTATTATCCCACAATTCTCTCAAAGATTTTTTTGAATCAGACATTTGAAATGAAATCACGGCAAGATAGAAATTATTCTCACTTCAAAATAGTATAAAAGAATGAGTTGTGCTCTATTAATTAACTGACTCAATTAGAAGGGGGAAGAGGGTCTTATGGTCGTTCACGTATAGTATAAATACTAAGGGATACGACCAATGTTTTACGGGTAGTATGCAACCTCTTTAGCTAATAGTTCAATAAATTGAACTACTATATATCCGCGATCTAATTATACAAGACAGTTAACTTCACAAAACACCACTTTTCAATTATATTATTTTGAAAATCAAAATCACGTGTTAAAAATAAAAATCGACGAGAGTGATTAGTTATGGAAAATCGTTCCTCACCACAGATTCAGAAATATCAACAACACAACAGTCACAGAATAATCACAGAATAATAACAGAAAATTAAAACATTGTACAAGCAAGCCGCTGCCCCTGCAGAAGATTTTTACAAACAATTTCTATATTTTCAAAGCAGCTTCAGCACCTGTAGAGTTTAGAAAAATATTACCGTGGGGTATGGCTATTAGTTCAGACCAATTGAGCAGTGTTAGCGGTTCCAATCCTAGTGTTTGCAATTCGTTTGATCTTTGAATTCCTATTTGTTGCTTGAACGCCTTTCTTCACCTTGACCTTTGATGATTTTTATTTTTTATTTTTATTTTGAAAAGAATAGAAAACTAATAAAACAATTGAAACGAAAACTGCAATCTACCAACTGACTAAGACCTAAAAAAAAGAAAAAAAACTAACTTAGCTAAAATAAAAAATAAAAGTCAAACCTGAAAAGAAAAAGAAAAAAAAAACTAAAAAGAAGATAAAAACTTTGCTCTAAGGGAGAAAGAAACTAGACTCAAGGCAAAAGTAAAAAAAAAACGTAAACTTAACTTAAAATAAAAACCACTAACTCACTCATAAAGGTCGTAACATGGCAAAAGTAGAAATAAAAAAAATGAACAAACAAATCAGCAGTCTAGTTTCTACACAAAACCAAACCACACTTAAAAACCCAAAATGCAAATTACAGACAAGTACCCCCTTTTTTTCGATAAGATACCACAGTAGACTAGAAAAATACAGCAGCAAATTATAATACAAACTTGCGTTCGAAAGCAAAATCAACCCAACCCCCTTTTTGTTCAAAGCCACCTGAATGATTTCTCTAAAAAATTCGAACCAATCTAAAACTCGCCTCCTTCTTCTTCTTTTTTTTCTTAGTAGATCGATTCAATCCAATCGGTCAGATTTCGAACTGTGATTGAGATAATTCTAGATCTAATTTCGGTTGAGTATTGCTCGACTTCGGTTGGCTTTCGAATTGGGTATGGGTGCTTGGATTCGGGAATTCTGGGTTTTGAATTTTTTTTTTTTGCTTTGGGTCTCAATTTCGGTGATGGAAGGGTTGATTTGGGCTTCTGAACTTGGTTCGCGATTTGTGGTCTGTACGGTAGGATTGTATGATGATTGTTACTTGCGTTGAGCGTAGGGTTCGGCTGAGGTGATTCGAAGGGGGGGCGCCGATTGCGGTTGTGGTTCGGGGATCCTGTTGATGACGCTGCGTGCTGTGGAAGAGGATGGTTGCGGGATGTATTTGGTCTGAGGCAGATGAGACTGGGGAAGGTGGAGAAAGTAGGCGTTGGTTGTTGTGATAAGGTGGGCCTGAGGATTTGCGACAATGGGTATTTGATAGTGTTGGGTAGGTGAAGTTGTTTGGTCTGTAGGGTTGTTTGTGCTGTATGGACATGGTGGACAGTTTGTAGTTGCGTGGACCTTGTTGGGAAGAGGGAGCGATAGAGGGTGGTTTCGGTGAGCTGTAGGTGGCAGAGGCGTTGAGGCTATAGATGGATTTGATTGTTCTGAACAGTGGATTGGTGGAGTGTAACGACCCGCGTTCTACGCATCATAGAATCGTAGAATATTTATTTCTATCACATACGAAGTCGTATGATCATGTAACTTTGGGAGACGACTATTGGGGTCATTTCACATGTTCATGATTTTTCCCAATTTTTAAATGACCATTTTACCCCTAGTTGGCACTGTTTTGGCCATAACTTTTGACTGGAAAAGAATTTTGACCTGAAACCACTTCCATTGGCTCCGGATGATGGTTTCTCTTTCCGTAGAGTGGTCACATTAGCCAAACGGACTCACCGTTTGGGAGATATGGCTGAAACAAGTTTCAGATGGTTAAAAACAGCTTAATTGGGCTTAACCGGGTGATTAGCAGCTAGGCCCAAGGGGAATTTCGGGTTTAGAGGTTTAGGAGGTCTGATTAGGGTTAGGTTATCACTTTCATTTCAGTTTTGAGCCGCCACAAACCTCCTTGAGACCTTAGTAATGGCTTCCTACATCTAAAACACCCCAAATCACTCTCTAATTGAAGATTAGGCTTAGCAACACCAAATTAAGGAGAAAAAGCACCAAAGCAAGGTTGGAGCCGCTGTTAGACATCAGTATTCGCCCCAAATCAGAGGAGTTTCAGTTCTGAGAATTTCATTTGTGGCCAAGGTGAGTGATAGCATCATTTTGACACTAATTACGGTTAATTAAGGGTAATTAGTGAAGATTAGCGAATTTATACGTAAATAAATTCTGGAAAAATTCTTAAAATTCTAAAATAATGTTTTAAGGCTCTGTTAGAAATTTGGGTTAATTTCGATGTGTTTTGCTAATCGTATGCTTAAACATGATTAAGAGGGATTATAGGCAAATGTGAGGTTTTAGCCACTTTTGATCCATTTTGGTTCATTTGAATTGTTGTTTGCTGTTTGTGGTTGCTATTATATGTTGCTATGACTCTATGGTATGTTTCATGATTGATTAGAATAGTTAAATTGCTCGAAAACGTCGTCGAATGGCGTAGAAAGCTCGCTGGAAAGTTGCAGAAGTGTGCAGGTTCCGAACCGGTTCGGATCGGAGAAAAGGGGTCGGATCGGACTAGGGAACTGACCAAGGGAATCCGAACTGGATGGGGACTTGCCACTGGAAGAAGTTTGGCAGGAAGGAAGGCCATTGCTTAGAGTTGGAGTTGGAGCAGATCGGATCGGAGTAGGCTAGGGAGCGGAGCGGATCGGACTGAAGTAAAGCGAAGTGATCGGATCGGAGTAGAAGAAACGAGGGAGTTGATCGAAGAAGGAGCATGAGCTGGAAGGAGGATAGCAACCCGACCCGACCCGGAGTGAAGAAACCCGAACCGAACAGACGAGGGCAATGGTTGCCGAACCGAACTGAAGGGGGAGAATCACTGAACCGACCCGACCCGGAGGGAGACACCGACCCGACCCGAAGTGGACTACCGACCCGACCCGACGATGGTGATGACTACCGAACCGAACAGGACTCTAGGATTGTAATGTGCGACAACTCTTCTGAAGACCCACTCCAATTCAACCAAACCCGAGATGCAAAGGAAGTCCAAATGAGAAGTTAGAGCTTAAGATTCAGATGGGAATCAACGAGTTCACTTCATGATTGGGCTTTGCTGCGGGACGCGTGCTAAGGAGTTATTGACACCTATAGCTTTGGACCACTATGGTAGGAGGTACGAAGGCGGATTCAGGGCCATTATGGCATTGGTAGAACAAAGGGCTACGACCAATGAAGTGGGTCATTGAAATGTTTGGTCATGACTCCAAGTGTTTGGCTTGGTCATAGCAGGGTTTCTACAAGTCGGGATTCGTCGTTGCCTCAGTTTGTCTAGTGTTTCAAAGTGGTAGATGTCGTATGCTTTACGCACTGAGTGAGAGATGCGAGGATGGTTGCTATGGATGATTTGTTTGCTATCGTTGTGACATGCACACCCCACCCCCGTATTCTTACACTAATTATTATGGCACCTTGGAGTATTGTACGGTATGTGGTACTAACTCTTTGGTTGCAGGTCCAGGTTCAGGTATGGCTTAGTATACCTGTTATTATTCTGTTTAGATGCTTATCGCTCATACCAGGCTTTATGTCTGACCCAGAGTTTTATGTCTCTTCTTATTACTCTGGGTGCTCACACGAGCAGACTAGAGACAGGTTAGCTGGTGATGCACGGGTAGATGATCCGGAGACGAGCAGGAGGCTTCCACGTACTATATACATAATATTCTCCCTGTGTTGTTGAAGATCACTGCTTGGGCATTGTTGGTGTATCTTCTATTTTAGCCTTCTTTTGTTTAGAGACAGTAAATTTGGAAAGTTGTAATAAGCTGTATTTGGATTTCCGCTGCTTTGATGTTGACATTGATTATTAGTTATCAGCTTATGCACTGTCTCGCCTGTTTTATGTCAAGTATGTTATTATTATATTTTATCCCATGCGCTGTGAGACATTCTACAGGTTCTTTGACTAGTTCATTCCCTTCTTTCCTTTCTTCTGACGACCGTCTTGTGCTAGTCGGGCATGTGTACAGCGCACTCTTGGAGGAAATGCAGACGGGTGCGAGGCGGGCCGTCACACTTGGTATCAGAGCTCTAGGTTGCGTAGTTAACCTAGGGAAGTTATCAGGGAGAGATAATATACGTATACGAGAGAGCGTATTTGTGATTACTTTGGTTTTTAAAAGCTATATATATATATATATATATATATACTATTAGTAGTATAAGGGTGAAGTCGTACTGCACTAGCACCACTATGGAATCATTAATCGTTTCCTTTTTCAGATTGACGATGAGCCGAGATACTAGAGGTGCCGGTAGGGGAGCCAATAATGGGAATGCTGCTGACATGAGGACGATGTTTACTGACCTCATGAGAGAGATGCTTAGAGATGTGCAGAGGGCAGCTCCCAATGGTGGAAATGGTGGTGGTCCAATAGTGCAGGCGCCAAGAGTCGACTTCGCCAAGCTGAATAAGGATTATACTAGTCTTGGTGGGAAGCCGTTCCACGGAACGGAGTCGGCTACGGATGTTCAGGATTGGGTGGATAGTTGCGAACGTATCTTCGAGGATTTGGGTATCGAGGATGCAATGAAGAGAAAGTTAGCATCCCGTCAGCTGCAAGGGCGGGCAATGAATTGGTGGAATGCTATAAAGGCAGCTACTCCCGAAGACCAGATTACTTAGGAGCAGTTTAAGGCTCGCTTTAGTGAGAAGTTCATTCCAGCTGCTCAGAAGTCAATGTTGTTTAAGAAGTTCTTGGAGCTCAAGCAGAATGGCAGAGCTGTCTCGGAGTATATTGCTGAATTTGATATTTTGTCGAAGTACGGGTTATCTCTTATTGATATTGCCGAGAAAAAGAATGAGAAATTCATAACTGGTTTGGATCAGTACTTGGGGGAAAAACTTATTAACACATCGATGAGACGTTTGAATCGATTGTGGGGAAAGCGTTAAGGTCGGAAAGTCTCTACCCCAAGTCGAAGACTGAGGTTGCATCCGCAGATGAGCCAAAGCCACAAGCTAGTGGTGGAGGCAAAGGTGGTTCCCAGAATAAAAGAAAGCAGAACCAGACTAAGGATGGCCAGAAGAAAAAGAATAAGCAGGATGTGGAGTGCTTCAGCTGTGGTAAGAAGGGCCATTATGCTAGTAATTGTCGGGCCAAGCCAGCGGATAGGAAGTGCTTCAATTGTGGCCAATTGGGACATCACAAGGACAAGTGTCCACAGCCCCCTAAGGAAAAGCAAATGGTGAAAGCCTACGCTCTTAATGCTATTCCTTCTTCGTCGAATGCCCCAACAGCGGCGGAGAAGGGAAAGAATGTCGTCATTCAAGGTATGCTTTCGGTTTATGATGTTCCTGTTAGAGTTTTGTTTGATACCGGAGCTTCCAGTTCTTTCATATCTAGTGACCTGGTAGATAGGTTGGGATTGGAGCCCGAGATTGTCGATAGACCTTTAGTAGTGACGAACCCGATTGGTGGTTCAACTAGCCTTAGCATGATTTGTCGTAATGTGGTCTTATCGAGTCATGGATGCATGCTTGTTTGTGATTGCTTTGTTTTGGGCTTTACTGGGTTTGGCATTATTTTGGGAGTAGATTGGCTCCAAAGATACGGGGTGGTGGTAGACTGTGAGGGCTTGTTGGTGACAGCTAGAGCGGATGATGGGCGGAGGATAGTGTTTGGTGGTCTACCCAGTAAGGGGGTATTGGCTAGTTTTCTAAACTCCCTCGACATTCCGCATAGTGAGTTGTCAGGTTTGCCCGTGGTTGGCCAGTATCCGGATGTTTTCGAAGAAGTGACCGGACTTCCACCACACCGAGAGATTGAGTTTCGTATTGATTTGGTAAAGGATGCCAGACCTATAGTGATGCCACTTCGTCGTATGGCACCAAGGGAGCAGCGAGAGCTCGAGGTGCAAGTCAGCGATCTTTTGAAGAAGGGATTTATCAGAAGGAGTGTTTCTGAATGGGGAGCACCAGTTGTGTTTGCTACCAAGGCGGATGGTTCCCTTCGTTTGTGTGTAGACTACCGCGAGTTGAATAAAGTGACGAGGAAGAACAAGTATCCTCTACCGCGGATAGATGATTTGTTTGATCAGTTGAGTGGCGCGAGAGTATTTTCTCAGTTGGATCTCGCGACAGGTTTTCATCAGCTTAGAGTGGAAGCTGAGAGTATAGAAAAAACGGCATTTCGAACGCCGTCTGGATTTTATGAATGGTTGGTTATGCCATTTGGGCTGACTAATGCCCCGGCATATTTTGTGGATCTTATGAATAGGGTATTCAGAGATCAATTGAATAAGTTTGTCCTTGTGTTCGTTGATGATATTTTGGTCTATTCGAGGACAGAGGAAGAACACAAGGAACATTTAAGAGTAGCGATGGAGGTGTTGAGAAAACACCAATTGAAAGCAAAGTTTTCTAAGTGTCACTTCTGGAAGAGGGAAGTGAGGTTCTTGGGCCATGTTGTATCAGAGAGTGGTATTGCCGTGGACCCAGCAAAGGTGGCTACGGTACAAGATTGGCCTACGCCCAAGAATGCAACAGATGTAAGAAGTTTCTTGGGTTAGCGGGATATTATCGTAAGTTTATCCAAAGTTTCTCCAAGATAGCGGCACCATTGACCCAGTTGACCAAGAAGAATCAAGCTTTTGTCTGGGATGAAAGGTGCGAGAATGCATTCAAAAGTCTAAAGGACAAGTTGACAAGCGCACCAGTGTTAGTCATTCCTAAGGGGGATGAAGAGATGACGGTATACACGGATGCCTGTGGTACCGGACTGGGTGCTGTATTGATGCAAGGCGGTAGGGTTGTAGCTTATGCAAGTCGGCAATTGAAACCGCACGAGAGAAGATACCCTACCCATGATTTAGAATTGGCAGCGATCGTGTTCGCGTTAAAGATGTGGAGACACTATCTCTTGGGAGAAAGATTTGAGCTGTTTACGGATCATAAGTCGTTAAAGTACCTCTTCTCTCAGAAAGATTTGAATCTCCGTCAGCAGAGATGGTTAGAGTTCTTAGCTTCCTATGATTTTGACATCGCATACACACCAGGAAAGGGTAATGCGGTGGCTGATGCATTGAGTAGAAGACATGCCAGCTTAGGGGCTATGTTCCTTGAATGGAAGCAACTGGAGTTTATCGCGGGGTTTGATTTCAGACCAAAGTGCGAATTGGATCCAGAAATGTTAGCAAGATTGACGATCAGACCTACTTTGATTGAGCGGATCGGCTCTAGTCAGAGGGACGATCCTAACCTATTGGAAATCATCTCCAAGTTAGAGATAGGTATCGATGAGGAGGTGAGCAAGTATGGGCTTGATCAAGATAGATGGCTTAGAAAGAATGGAAAGCTCGTTGTACCCAATGTCAATGGACTGAGAGATGAAGTGCTTAGAGAATGTCATCACTCAAAACTGACTATACACCCCGGTGGTAACAAGATGTATCGAGATATGAAGCAGACTTACTACTGGGAAGGAATGAAAAGAGACGTTGGGAAGTTTATATCCAAATGCATGAATTGCCAGCTAGTTAAAGCCGAGCAAAAGAAGCCTAGTGGTTTGTTACAGCCCTTAGAAATTCCCGAATGGAAATGGGAACAAGTCTCGATGGATTTCATCGATGGTTTACCAAGAACTAGATCGGGATATGACAGCATTTGGGTAATTGTAGATCGACTGACTAAAAGTGCAAGGTTTATACCAATCAAATCGACCAGAACGGCAGCTAAGTTAGCAGAATTGTATATGAAGTGGGTAGTGAGATTTCATGGAGTACCTAAAAGCATTGTGAGCGACCGAGACCCGTTGTTCACTAGTGGGTTTTGGAAGAGCTTGCAAGAGGCGCTAGGGTCAGAGTTACATCTCAGTACCGCATATCATCCTCAGACTGACGGTCAGACGGAAAGGGTGAATCGTATTTTGGAAGATCTCTTGAGAGCATGTATATTGGATTTTGGTGGATCATGGGATGACCATTTGCATCTAGTAGAGTTTGCATATAATAATAGTTACCAATCCAGTATCGGTATGGCTCCGTTTGAAGCTTTGTACGGAAGGCCATGCAACTCACCATCATGTTGGACAGAGACTGGCGAGAAGTTTGTGCTTGGACCAGAGGTGGTGAGAGAAACGTCGGATAAGATTAAGATCATTCAACAACGAATGAAGGCTGCCCAGGATAGGCAGAAGAGTTATGCTGATAAGAGGAGAAGAGACTTAAAATTCTCCGTCGGCGACTTGGTGTTTGTCAAGATTTCTCCGTTGAAGAGCGTAATACGATTTGGCAGGAGAGGCAAGTTGGCACCAAGATTCATTGGCCCATTCCCTGTCCTCGAACTAGTCGGGAATTTGGCATATAGAATTGACTTACCAGAGAAGATGGCAGGGGTTCATAACGTATTTCATGTCTCCCAACTAAGGAAGTTCGTTCACGACTCAGATATAACTATTTCACCTGATCAGTTAGAGGACTTCGAAGTAGAACCCGAGGCGGTTGGGAACCGCAAGCCGGCCCGTATTGTCAAGCACGACATGAAGCAACTTCGAAGGAAGGCGGTGAAACTAGTCAAGGTTCAGTGGGGCGAGGACGAGAATGATTGTACTTGGGAGACAGAGGAGAACATTAGGAAGACTTATCCGGAACTCTTTGCCTGGTAAGATTTTGACTTCGATTTAGTTTTCCGCATGCTAGGATAGGCTTGTTCGCTTGTTTTACATGATTGATTGTTCTATATGGTTGTTAGGCATGCGGGATCCTTTGTTTTGGGTTAAGGAATTTCGGGGGCGAAATTTCTTAAGGGGGGAAGAGTGTAACGACCCGCGTTCTACGCATCATAGAATCGTAGAATATTTATTTCTGTCACATACGAAGTCGTATGATCATGTAACTTTGGGAGACGACTATTGGGGTCATTTCCCATGTTCATGATTTTTCCCAATTTTTAAATGACCATTTTACCCCTAGTTGGCACTGTTTTGGCCATAACTTTTGACTGGAAAGGAATTTTGACTTGAAATCACTTCCATTGGCTCCGGATGATGGTTTCTCTTTCCGTAGAGTGGTCACATTAGCCAAACGGACTCACCGTTTGGGAGATATGGCTGAAACAAGTTTCAGATGGTTAAAAACAGCTTAATTGGGCTTAACCGGGTGATTAGCAGCTAGGCCCAAGGGGAATTTCGGGTTTAGAGGTTTAGGAGGTCTGATTGGGGTTAGGTTATCACTTTCATTTCAGTTTTGAGCCGCCACAAACCTCCTTGAGACCTTAGTAATGGCTTCCTATATCTAAAACACCCCAAATCACTCTCTAATTGAAGATTAGGCTTAGCAACACCAAATTAAGGAGAAAAAGCACCAAAGCAAGGTTGGAGCCGCTGTTAGACATCAGTATTCGCCCCAAATCAGAGGAGTTTCAGTTCTGAGAATTTCATTTGTGGCCAAGGTGAGTGATAGCATCATTTTGACACTAATTACGGTTAATTAAGGGTAATTAGTGAAGATTAGCGAATTTATACGTAAATAAATTCTGGAAAAATTCTTAAAATTCTAAAATAATGTTTTAAGGCTCTGTTAGAAATTTGGGTTAATTTCGATGTGTTTTGCTAATCGTATGCTTAAACATGATTAAGAGGGATTATAGGCAAATGTGAGGTTTTAGCCACTTTTGATCCATTTTGGTTCATTTGAATTGTTGTTTGCTGTTTGTGGTTGCTATTATATGTTGCTATGACTCTATGGTATGTTTCATGATTGATTAGAATAGTTAAATTGCTCGAAAACGTCTTTGAATGGCGTAGAAAGCTCGCTGGAAAGTTGTAGAAGTGTGCAGGTTCCGAACCGGTTCGGATCGGAGAAAAGGGGTCGGATCGGACTAGGGAACTGACCAAGGGAATCCGAACTGGATGGGGACTTGCCACTGGAAGAAGTTTGGCAGGAAGGAAGGCCATTGCTTAGAGTTGGAGTTGGAGCAGATCGGATCGGAGTAGGCTAGGAAGCGGAGCGGATCGGACTGAAGTAAAGCGAAGTGATCGGATCGGAGTAGAAGAAACGAGGGAGTTGATCGAAGAAGGAGCATGAGCTGGAAGGAGGATAGCAACCCGACCCGACCCGGAGTGAAGAAACCCGAACCGAACAGACGAGGGCAATGGTTGCCGAACCGAACTGAAGGGGGAGAATCACTGAACCGACCCGACCCGGAGGGAGACACCGACCCGACCCGAAGTGGACTACCGACCCGACCCGACGATGGTGATGACTACCGAACCGAACAGGACTCTAGGATTGTAATGTGCGACAACTCTTCTGAAGACCCACTCCAATTCAACCAAACCCGAGATGCAAAGGAAGTCCAAATGAGAAGTTAGAGCTTAAGATTCAGATGGGAATCAACGAGTTCACTTCATGATTGGGCTTTGCTGCGGGGCGCGTGCTAAGGAGTTATCGACACCTATAGCTTTGGACCACTATGGTAGGAGGTACGAAGGCGGATTCAGGGCCATTATGGCATTGGTAGAACAAAGGGCTACGACCAATGAAGTGGGTCATTGAAATGTTTGGTCATGACTCCAAGTGTTTGGCTTGGTCATAGCAGGGTTTCTACAAGTCGGGATTCGTCGTTGCCTCAGTTTGTCTAGTGTTTCAAAGTGGTAGATGCCGTATGCTTTACGCACTGAGTGAGAGATGCGAGGATGGTTGCTATGGATGATTTGTTTGCTATCGTTGTGACATGCACACCCCACCCCCATATTCTTACACTAATTATTATGGCACCTTGGAGTATTGTACGGTATGTGGTACTAACTCTTTGGTTGCAGGTCCAGGTTCAGGTATGGCTTAGTATACCTGTTATTATTCTGTTTAGATGCTTATCGCTCATACCAGGCTTTATGTCTGACCCAGAGTTTTATGTCTCTTCTTATTACTCTGGGTGCTCACACGAGCAGACTAGAGACAGGTTAGCTGGTGATGCACGGGTAGATGATCCGGAGACGAGCAGGAGGCTTCCACGTACTATATACATAATATTCTCCCTGTGTTGTTGAAGATCACTGCTTGGGCATTGTTGGTGTATCTTCTATTTTAGCCTTCTTTTGTTTAGAGACAGTAAATTTGGAAAGTTGTAATAAGCTGTATTTGGATTTCCGCTGCTTTGATGTTGACATTGATTATTAGTTATCAGCTTATGCACTGTCTCGCCTGTTTTATGTCAAGTATGTTATTATTATATTTTATCCCATGCGCTGTGAGACATTCTACAGGTTCTTTGACTAGTTCATTCCCTTCTTTCCTTTCTTCTGACGACCGTCTTGTGCTAGTCGGGCATGTGTACAGCGCACTCTTGGAGGAAATGCAGACGGGTGCGAGGCGGGCCGTCACATGGAGTTTGGTAAGATGATGTATTGCGAAGTAGATGATGGTACTGTCTGTAATTTGGAAAGTGGCCCCGATGGTGATGGTTTATGGCTTGGACGGACGTGAGTATGGTGTTGGTATGTTTGGGAAGAACTGGGATGGAAGTGGGGTATGAAGTAAAGTGATCGGTGGTGAAAGGTGGATGCGGGGTTGGATTTTTAGAGGTTCTGTGGACAGAAAACAGAGAGGAAAATTTGTATTTCTCTTTTTTTTTTTGTAAAAGAAGAAAGAAACGAAATTGTAAGATGCAAAGAAATCAAGGAGAGAAAAGAAAAACAATTTGATAAGAGGCAAGAAATACAGGAAAAGTGGCAAGTTTTTTTTTCCTTGTTTCGTTTGTGATAGTATCAATGGAATTGATATACCAATTCACCGATCAAGATTTTCTTTCATAAATACAAGAAAATAAAAGGAAAAAAATAAAATAAAAACTGGAATTGTAAAAGGAATTTTTTTTTCTTTTTGTAAACTTGGAAAAGAAGAAAGGAAAGATGTTGGAAAAAGGAAAGATATAAAAGCAAAAGTTGGAACTTTTTTTTTTTTTTGGATTGTAGTATTAATCAATAATACCAAATCATCCAAACAAGGATTTTTTTTTAAATAAAAACAAGAAAACAAAAATAACACGAATCAGAAATTAAATAAATAATAAAATTTAATTATTGCCTCACCGGCAACGACGCCAAAAACTTGATCGACGCTAGTCTATGAATCAGAAAAGCGCGACATTTAAATTAAATTCTGCAAGCATACATGTGTGTAGCATACAGGTCGAACACAGGGAGGTGAATTAAATCAAATTATTTATTTAATCTCTTGGGCGAGTTAGACAATACTTTGGAGGTTGATTTTGAAAATAAAACAAAACAAAATTAAAACTGTAATTTGATTCAGAACAGATCTAACTGAACCGACGATCAAATCACAATTTCAATGGAAAAGCAATGAAACTATGAATCAGATTCAAATCTAATCAAATCCAATTTAACCTATGAACGCGATTAAAATACAGAAAATAAAAGTGCAGAATATAAATAACAACAGGAAATAAAATTAGGATTACCACTGCAGACGGTCAATCACTAATGAAAAGAAATGCAAAATACAAATAGTGTTCTACCGAATCTAATCGTGTAGACAACACTAATTGCTAAGAAATAGAAAATTGCATAAAATAAAAAGAAAACTGAGTTTTATTAATGAAGAAGAGAATAGAATGAGATATATGATAGGATGGTGGCTACAATGTTATTACAAGGGTATATATAGGGTAGATAGCCAAACCCTAACCCTAACCCTAATGATAACCGGGCCTGGTCATTACATCACTAATTAGTTTACAATGAGAAACATAAATGGGCCTTAGATAAATAAAGCAAATTTGGGCCTTTGCTCTTTTCCTCTTGCTTCCTTGACACTTCTTCATTGATTTGTGATGTGCAAAGCCTTTTTATCAATCCTTTTCTTGTCCAACAGCAACTAGATGTGAGATCTTCATCTACAATTCTTCAAGATGTAAATATATATCAATTTCATCTCTATTTCTCTACTTTTCTGGTTGCATGCGGGCTAGGTTGGAATATCTGTAAAAGTAACAAAACAATACCCAAGTAATATTTATTTATATACAAAAGATAAGATATAAGAGCATAAAAATAACACATTTCTATGTCAATCAGCGGCCAATAAAAAATCTGAGGTGCCTCAAAATCCATCAACCACATAAGTAAAATGCCGGTCTGTGTTAAACCCAAACCCCACTTCTAGCTGGAAAGAAACGTGTGCACTCCCTGAGTTCCCTTGCTCCGTTTTTGACTCTACCGGGGTGTGAAGCTCGCGAGGCAACGAAATACACAAAGCTATGCCTAAATAGGCTATGCTTTGATCATCATCCACAATGCTCTGCTTTTCAACAAAAGCCTTGATCAATTGCATCTTGGCATGCCACATTGACAGTCCACACCATGCGATCGATAACTACTAATATATAACCTCTGAGCTCATGCGTCTCAGAGAAGGGTGTTAAGCAAGAGAATAAATTCTCCGCCACCAACAGATATATATTAAATAGAAACCAATTTACATGGAATGAAATCCAATGTTAGACACACATCCATTTACAAGTCCGTTCTGGGTCTGAACGAAACCGGAGACACCTTATACCTCGCATATCCGAACGATCAACAATACGTCCGGACAACTACCACTGGAACCTTTTCAAGGTAGCAACTCCAATCAAAGGTATCAGTAGTCCTCATCCATTCGATGTGAAGATCGTCGGTCTTCAACCACCGTCTTCATCTTCAAATTTTAATCGTCGTAGTAATTATTCAGAATGGGTTAAACCCGGTCATTCTGAATAACTCGCGTATTTTTATAATTAAAAACCAAGTGTTAAAAGGATAAATCCAACGCCTCTTTCCAATTCAGAATATTCTTTAAATAAAATATTCATATTATTAGGGAAAGGTTCCCATTACTTCTATCAAAGATAAAATCTTTTAAATTTATTCTTAAATCTTATTTTCGTAGATTTGTTAAAATTCCAATTCAGTTTTAATATCAAAAATCACTACTTTACAATTATTCCAATTTATGGAATAAATCTTATTTTTAACTGGGTTAAAGAATCAATGTCATTTAAAAACATTATTCACGATAAACCCGAAATCATTTTCCAATAAATAAATATAAATTGAAATACCAATAATCTTAGTCGAAAGATTTATTATTTATTTAAAAGAAATCCTTTGTTAAAAAAATATTCCTTATATAAAAGATATTCTGAATCAGAAAGCGAGTCAACCATTTACCATATAACTTTGGTTATCTGGATTTCATACATCGTATGTGAATGACAATAATAATAAATAATCATCAAACCATCCACTCAACATCCAAAGTGAAGTTCTCAACTGTGTGAGCATTAAATGAAATAATAATGCTCATCGCAGCCTGTCAATCTATCGATTGACATATGAATAAATATTAGGACTAGTGTATATCAATTATCATCCCAATACCCATGTGGGGTTTTCAGCCAACAACTGTACATATAAATAAATAATTGGTTAATTAATTTAACCAATTTTAATACTATCAACATGTTGATAATGATAGACAAAAAATGATATTTTATTCCTAATGTCGAAATAAAATATATTTGACTCGCATAATTTCTAACATCTAATAGAATGTAATTTACTTATATGACATTATTGCGGATGAAAAATAAAAGATAATTTTCATTATACTTTCATTATACTTTATTTGTATGTAATTATTCTTAATTTGAACACATAAAAGGAATAATCCTAATTGTACATGTATTCAATGTATAACCCAACCGCTAAAAAATGTTTATTTAAATTGCATACAAATTCTAATGTATGCAATAACATATAATGATGTCACCTTACCACACTTATACATTCTAATGTAAATTTTGACCAATAATACGATTCTTATAATTGAATATAAGTTCCAATGCAAGTTTGCAAATAAAAATGATTTTTATATTTGCATATAAATTCTATTTCAACAAAATGTATAAGAAGAGTGATACCTTCATTTGCCGACAGTTCTATTTTATCAAAATACTATTTGTGTTTAATTCTTATTTGACAAAAATGTCCTTTTTGGTTTCAACCAATATAATTCGACAAAATGAATGTTTGATTCAACTAATATAAATAGACAAAAGTGATTATTTTGTTTCAACCTTTTTAAAATGACAAAATTAAATAAATTTTGTCTCATTCTATTTAAATGATAAAAATGTATCTTTTTGTATTGCAATAAAAGGACAAATAAACCTTCTCTATCTTTTTACACTTTTTATTGAAGCCAAGATGACACTAAAAATATACCTTCTTAATTCTAATCTTTTTATTTTAATCTATGATGAAAATGAAATCATTTTATTTATTTTAACAAAGTTACAACTACAATGAATTCATTTTGTCGTAATCCTTTAATTTACTCTAGTTTAAAAAGATGATATTTTTAATCCTGTTCTTTTATTTATATCTAAATTGTAATAAAAGTGTAACTTCTTAAACTATGCTTTTTATTTGCATCTAAGATGCAAATAAAAGGTAATACTTAAATTTATGATTTATTTGCATCAAGGTGAGACGACCCGAACTTCCCCAGTAAGGAAAGCACGGATAGAATTGAGGACAAGACAAAATAGAACGCAGACGAAAGAACATTTCATTGTTATTACAACAATTCCATCAGATACAAGAATATACAGTGTATAAATAAATGAATTACATTCAAAAAATATCAGAGATTTAAATTACATTTAAATACATCGCAGCGGAAAATAATACAAAAACACAACTAGAAGTAATGCACAGATACAGAGCTTTCCGAGCATCGTTCCAGCTGTAAATTAGGATCCTGTGGATATAAATCTGCAAAACCAAAACTACTAGCTGCCCGTGTGGAAAATAGGGGCACCCAGAGTTTAGGTTAAAACAATAAACTCCAGGTCAGTCATGTGACTGGTGTGAGAACAAAAACAATTATATCTCTATATTTTAAAGTTCGGTAAATCAAGGGACCACGCCATATAACACGGAACGGGTTTCCTCCCAAGGATACCAGTGCATAGAACAAACAGCGCAATGCTAAATAAAGAAAAACGAAGTTGTTATAAGACCCAGGTCCCATCACACAATGCAACGCAAGCCGGAGGATAGGGTTTTTACCTTATAACAGCCAAAGCATGCTTGATACGTTTAAAACACATTATTTGATACTATTATAGGTGTATAGTGTCAAAACAATTTCAATCATAAATATCAATCATAGGCGGCATGAATGACCCATACCACTATGTCGCCATACTAGGTTCTATAAATAAAACCGAAACACACGTATTGGAAATTGGATTCCATCATGAGTCGAGGCAAGGGGCAAGCTCCTCTCAGCGTTCGAGACACTCTAGCAAATGCCTCAGGACCCGACTATGATCCTTGGATCTTCAGGGCTGGTCCTCTCTTACTTTTCAGGATTAGTTATTCCCGAACACACGTTTCCCGGTCCTTACAGACCTATATCCGAGGCGCCTCGTATCCAACAACCACGCAGGTGAAAAGTATATAAATGTCAGGGCTGGTAGGTCACTGACACCACCCTAGCTAGAAAGAAACGTCGTGCTCTCCCTGCAGTCACTATCCCGTTTTTGACTCATACCGAGGTGTGAGGCTCGCGAATTCACGTTATACACAAAGCTACGCCACACAGGCCGTGCTTTGATCATCAACCACAAGACTTTGCTTTTCAACAGAAGCCTTGATCAATTGCACTTATGCGTGCCACACTGGCAATTCACTCCATGCGACTGGTGTCCATCGATATACAACCTCTGAGCTCATACGTCTTAGAGAAGGGCGTTAAGCAAGAGAATAAATTCTCCGCCGCCAAACAGATGTATATTTAATAGAGATCAATCAACACAGAATAAAATCCAATGTCAGACACACAATCCATTTACAAGTTCGTTCTGGGTCTGAACGAAACCGGAGGTACTTTCCTCGCATATCCATCCATCTTCAAGTACGTCTGGACGATCACCAACTGTTTCCCTCATCTTGGGTGTACAGCCCAATCGAGATCATCAGTAATCACACAAACGATGTGAAGACTTCCGGTCTTCAACCACTGTCTTCATCTTTGACATCTCGTCGAATCGGTTATTCAGAATGGGTATAACCCGGCCTTTCTGAATAACCCATGTATATAATAAACAAATGTTACACAAACACAACGAACGCCTCATTCCAATTCAGAATATTATTTTATTCACAAAATCACATTCTTAGGGAAATGTTCCCATTAATTTTATCCAAGATAAATTATTCTAAATTTATTCTTTAATCTTCCTTTGGATATCATTTCAAACTAGTCGGGATTAGCGGACCACACCGAAGTAATTATTTATTTTATTTCCCAATCCCAGCCTATTCATCCCATGGAGCAAAACTGGTAATACCCCATATCTAACACCACGGTGTTATCGGTAAAATTAATAACCATTTCACGTTCAAATCTAATTAAAGATTTAACTATCGCATTGGAGCAAAACTGGTGGTACTCCATTCTCGATCACCTTTCAGATTTGGTAATTTAAATTATCAATTCACTTTTCAATCTAATTAAAGATTTAATAAAACTCCACTTAGTTTCAATCTTTTCAAAAATCAATATCCTGCCTTTAACTGGGTTAAAGAACCAATGTCATCTAAAACACGATTCACGACAAACCCAAATCATATTTGATATTAAATACAAGGCTCTGAATAGAAAATATATCGGCTTATATTCAATATCAAATTCTGAAACCAACATATATCGTATTGGAAATAACGACATAAAATATATCTTTCAAATTCCCATAACAATATCTGTATAGTCACGAAATCCAACATCGAAATATTCCGAAGATAATTTTGATTCAACTCCAGTTCAATTCACGTATTGGGAATATTGATTATTTTTAAAATCACTTTCAAATTCAATTTATTTATTTCAAAAATAAATTAATTTTAATTCTAGTTCAAAACTAGTTCATTTCGATAAAAATGTATTTTTATCTTTTCAAATGTGGAATTTTTCATCCCAGTTCTTTCCAATTCACATATTATGATTTTACACAAATTATCAATATTTTTAATAATTTTATCAAGGCCCGTACAGTCGATTTCCAACAACGGCCATCGAACTGCACTTACAACGACCTTTTCTGAAATTGATTTGGACATAATTCCAAATCCAACCGTTAGATTTTAAATTTCTAATATTCATTGGAAAGCTCTTTTCGATACGAACCCAACGGTTCTGGTTTTAGGAGAATCCGACGGTCGGATCTCCCGCAACGTCCATTCGAAGTCAATGGTCGAAATTCGCGAACTGCCGCGGCGCGGTGCGTTCTATTCAGGCCATTATATATATAATATATATATATATATATTATATATATATTTCATCGATTTCCTTTTTAAAATGTATTTTATAAATCATTTTAAATTCGTTTCAAAAATAATTTCAACTTCAATTTCAACTTCATCTTCAATTTCAAATCGATTTGATTTCAATTTAATTCGAATTCATTTCAATTTTATTTAATTCGAATTCATTTCAAATTGATTTCAATTCAATTTCAGTTCGTTTTAAATTTCAATCAAAACGATTTCAATTCGTTTTTAATTCAATTTCAATTTAATTCATTTTGAATTCATTTCTATTCAGTTCGAATTCAAATTCACTTTCTATTCAAAACGAATCGAATTCATTTCAAATTGATTTCAATTCAATTTTAGTTCGTTTTAAATTTCATTCAAAACGATTTCAATTCGTTTTAATTCAATTTCAATTTAAATCATTTTGAATTCATTTCTATTCAGTTCGAATTCCAATTCACTTTCTATTCAATTCAAATTCTAATTCACTTTCTATTCAATTCGAATTGAATTCATTTTCTATTCAATTCGAATTCATTTCAAATTGATTCAATAAAATTTTAATTTGAATTTTAATCTAATTTAATTTGAATTTCATTTCAAAATATTAAATTTTGAAATCACTTTTCAATATTCATTATAAAATCAATATAAATATCGTTCGCATCAAGATAACGCATCTCTAATCAACACGGCTTTATATTTCAAAAATTCGTTATTCTATTCAACAAATGAATATTTATTCTATTCAACACATGAATCTATATTTCTTTCAACACATGACTAATCTCAACACATGAGTACTGTCAACACATCACTATTTTTGTTATTTAAAATATTTTATAAAACTATGGTATCTATCGTTTGATTTTTAATTAGACTTCTAATGGGAAGTAGTTCTAATTTTAAATATGATAAATATGTAAATTTTATTTTTAAAATATTTTACTCAACACATGAATAGTTTCAACACATGAACATCGTCAACACATGACTTATATTCAACACATGAATTTTCTTCTATAATATTCATTATTTTCCCGATTGGAATGAGGCCCAATTTATCACCATATAATGTTGATTATATGGATTCCATATGACACAGTATATAATAGCAATGATAAATAATCAACCATCATCCAAAGTGCACTACACAACTGCATAAGCATCAAATAAAAATAATTAACACTTACACAGCCTGTCGAACAATCGATCGACATTCAATTAAATAATTGGGATTAGTGTATGCCAAATATCATCCCAACACCCGTGTGGGGTTTCAAATCAACAAACACATATTTTTATTTGTGCAGTTGGGTGATGTGTAAAATTTATCATCCTAATCAATATCAGTCAAATCGGTGTATATAAACAAATCGGCCGATTTGTTTATAAATATTTATTTATTTATTCACATTAACGTTAAAAATTATATTTTTAATGATAATTAATTTATTTCAACACATCTACTTTTATTATCGATTTCACATCAACAACACAAACAATTTTCACAACACATCAATTAAACAAAGAAGCCATCCATGGTCTGTGGATGACGGGTGTCGGGTGCTGTTAAGCACCGTCTGCATCCTAGTATATATATATAACTAGAAAAAGAAATTGAAGAGTGAGAAGTTCTCACCGAAAGTTATCCCAACTCCACGACACTTCATTTATAGAAATCTTCGTCGTTCTCGCCTTTTGTCACTTTCGTTGCCCGTAGCTACTACATATATAAAAATAACATTTTTATATTGCTATTCAATATATAAAAATCGAATTTTTACTTCGCTATTCAATATATAAAAATCATATTTTTACTTTGCTATTCAATATATAAAAATCCCACCTTTTCAAATTTAAAGATTTCGCCCTTTCAAATTTAAAGATTTTGCCTTTTCAATTTTAAAGATTTCGCCTTTTCAAATTTAAAGATTTCGCCTTTTCAAATTTAAGGATTTCGCCTTTTCAAATTTAAAGATTTCGCCTTTTCAAATTTAAAGATTTCGCCTTTTCAAATTTAAAGATTTAATCTTTTCTATTTTAAAAATCTAATCTTTTCTATTTTAAAAATCTAATCTTAAAATCAGTTTTTAAACTGATTAACCTAAGCTAAACATTTAAAATGAATTAAAACAAAACAAAATAAAATAAATAAATGAAATAAAAAACTTACAGTGGATATTGGGGGGAGGAGGGTTTCTGGTCGTCGTCAGGGGGCGCAGGGGGCCGTCGGAGGTGGCGGCCATCATCAGGAGGGGGCAGGCAGAAGGCGCGGCGCGGTGGGGTCGGGTTTGGGCATTGCCGTCGGTTTTAGAGAGAAGGAGAAGGAGATGAGCGAGAGGGAAGGGTGGATCGGGGTCAGGCGACCGGAGGGGGGGGCACGGCGTGCGATTTAGCAGAGGGGGGAGGAGGCGCGTCGGGGTGGCAATCGCCGGGGGGGCTGCGCGATTTCGATTTTTTTCTTCTTCTTTCTGAATGAATGAATATGACGGGGGGGAGGGGGGCTGAGAGATAAAGGAGAGGAGAGGGTTTTTTTTATTATTATTTTAATTTCGAAAAAAGTTGACTTTTACATACGACCTCTAAACGAGGCCCACCGCCTGTCGTCCATAGCTAATTACCCACATTCCGAACACAATGGGATATGTCTCGTAGGCTGATTCGATCGTTTCGATCAGTTTCCGTTAAAATCAACATATAACTCTATATATTGAATTTGAACGCGCCTTTCAATTTACCGGGGCCACATACTAACTCTAAAAATTCCTAAAAAATATTTTCTAGCTTCGTATTGACGATACGGTCCTAACAAAACTAGTTTCGTTGAATTTTGAGACCGTTGGAAAAATGGCCATTTTCCAGTCGATTAAAATCAACTGAAACTGGTCAAACGCGTTTTCCTTTGCCACTCTCACATATTGATTCAAAAAATTATGAAATTTGGAATCTAACAATAATTTGACATCACGGACCCAACAAAAGTGGTTTCATTGAAATCCGAGGTCGTTTGCAAAATTCCCATTTTTAAGGGCTTGAATTCCATAGCGACTATTCAGAATTTTCAACTGGACATATCTTTTGATTCCCGCTATGAAATCTCAATTTTTCGGATTCGTTGGAAAGATATTCTCAATTAGATTTCATTATTTTTGGTTTTGCTAAAATCCGGTTTATTTTGCACCCGGTACATTCAATTGAAGTTTGAAATCGAATTATCGAACTACCGCGCCATTTTCAATTCTATTTATAATTATATATAATTGTTATATTCAAACGACGACGTATATAAATATATACGTTCGATTCTATTCAAAATAAACTTCTCGTCATTTTTATTTAAAATAATTCATTTTAAATGTTCAAAATTCATTAAAATTGCCAAAATAAAAATTTTAAACTGGCCCAGATTTTCGGGTTGTTACACAAGGAATGCAAATAAAAATACAACTTTTATCTTCATGTTTTATTTGCATCAAAGGATGCAAATAAAAATGCAACTTTCTAATTCAAGGTTTTATTTGCAACAAGGAATGCAAATAAAAATTCAACCTTTAATTCAGTATTTTATTTGCATCAAGTAATGCAAATAAATATGCAACTTTTAATTTCATAGTTTATTTGCATCAAAGAATGCAAATAAAAATTCAACTTTTAAATACGATGTTTATTTGCATCAAAGAATGCAAATAAAAATTCAACTTTTAAGCAAATAAAAATATAACTTTTAAATACTATGTTTATTTGCATTAAGGAATGCAAATAAAATAAGACTTTTTATTGTAATGTTTTATTTGCAACAAAGAATGCAAATAAAATATAACTTTTTATTTCAATGTTTATTTGCATCAAAAAATGCAAATAAAAATATAATCCTTTTACTATGATGTTTATTGGCATATAAATATGCAAATGAAATATAACCTTTAAACTACGTTGTTTATTTGCATCTAAATTTGCAAATAAAATATAACATTTTAACTATGTTGTTTATTTGCATTCAAGATAGCAGATAGAAATTCGACCTTTAAATACGGAGTTTATTAGCATCAAAGAATGCAAATAAAAATATAACCCTTTTAACTACGATGTTCTTTTAAATCATTTTTTTTATTTCTATCTAAAATATAAACTAAAAATATCATATTCATTCTAGTGTTTTTGTTTGCATTTATAATTGCAAAAATGAAATTTTAACTCTAATGTTTGTTTGCATCTAAAATTCCAAATAAAAATATAGTTTTACTTCTAATGTTTTGTTTGCATCTAAAATAGCAAACAAAAATATAGCTTTCCTTATTTCAATGCATATTTGCATTAGAGTATGCAAATAAGAGAATATTTTATATTTCAATATATATTTGCATAAAAGAATGCAAATAAAAGAACATTTTTCTATTTCTATGTATATTTGCATAAAAGAATGCAAAAGTACATTTTATATTTCTATGTATATTTGCATAAACGAATGCAACTAAAAGAACCATCCTTATTTATCAAATTCTTTTTATTGTAAACAACATTACATAAAAATGTAATCTTTTACTTTGATTCAATTACATGAAAAATGTAATTTTTACTTTTAAATCTAATTACATTAAAAATGTAACTTTCATTTCTTTAATCTTATTCGCATTAAAAAAAAATTCTTTCTTTTATAACAAACATGACGGTGAAAATATTAATTCCATTATTAACACATGACGGTGCAAAATATTCATTTCTACATTATCACATAACAGTGTAAAAATAATGTCAATTTCTAAATTAACACATAACGGTGTAAAAATTGTTCATTACATTTCTAACAATTGACGGTGCAAAATAATGTCAATTTCATTTTAACAAGTGACGGTGCAAAATAATGTCAATTTCATTTTAATAAGTGACGGTGCAAAATAATGTCAATTTCATTTTAACAAGTGACGGTGCAAAATGTTCATTTCTAAATTATCACATAACGGTGTGAAAATTGTGTCAATTTCTAAATTAACACATAACGGTGTAAAAATTGTTCACTACATTTCTAACAAATGACGGTGCAAAATAATGTCAATTTCATTTTAACAAAATCCATGAATATTTTCATTCTTAACAAAATGATAGTGAAAATCATTCTTCTCTTTTTAACAAAAATGATATCTTTTTACATTTTCAAAACAAAGACAAAATGATATCTTTTTACATTTTCAAAACAAAGACAAAATGATATCTTTTTACATTTTCAAAACAAAGACAAAATGATATCTTTTTACATTTTCAAAACAAAGATAAAAATGATATTTTTTTTCTTTTATAAACAAAAGTAAATACCTTTATTTACAAACAAAAGTGAATTATATTCATTTATCCACAAAAGTGACTTCTTTTCATTCATAAACACAAGTGATTTATTTTTATACAAAAACACAAGTGATTTCTTTTCATTCATAAACACAAGTGATTTATTTTTATTTAAAACCAACAAAATGAAAGCTTTTATTTTAAAAACAAACAAAGTTACAATCTTTTAATGTTTACAAACACAACGAGTATTTTTCATACATGGATTCAGAATAGAATTCAGATCTACAACTTAGATTAAATTAAAAGGGAATTCTGGTTTTACAAAACCAGATCTATCACACACGAATAGTACAAACAGTCACCATCAACAACCAATACAATTTTAAGTACAACAATCGCAGATTCAATTAAACAAATACGTACATATGAGATTTAAACAACAAGGAATAAAATATAATTCTAAAAATAGAAATCTCACAACGTTGTTAAGTTTTGCGCTGTTTAGATCCAAAATTTGTCAAAAATTCAACTTGCTCAAAATCAGGTCTAGTCAGTTTCATCGCTAAGATCTTGGTCTCACGATCGCGGCGCACCTGAAATCGTTCGAACCTGAGTCCGTACAAGCAAGATATGGTTTAATTAAGATTGGATAATTTGAATTTGTTAAATTGTAAAGTTAAAGTATGGAAAAAGTCAAAGCTACCTCATCTTCCTCCTCCCAACATTTAAGCCATTTTTTTCATTTCCTTTGAACCCGTAGAGTTCAAAACTAGGTTTCCAATTATCTCGGAATTTATGAAGCTTGAAGACAATCGGGTGGTATGACATCGAAAAGGAAGGAGTGGGCTTCGTGGCGCCTTAGGTGGTGGTCAACGCGGTGGGGACAAGGGCGTGCGGCGGGTTCATCAAGGCAGCGGGTTTGGTGATCAAATCCGGGCAATTTACTTCATGAAACCTCATCATGTCCGTATCAAATCAAAGAGGAAGAAGAGTTCTACAATGAGTTCTAAAGGATCATTCGAATTCATTGAGAGGATTGGGAGTATTTGAGAAATGAAATTCGGACATTTCTGGCCATGAATGATAAGGGCAGCGGCCGGAGCAAATAGATTAGGGTTAGGGGTTTTGTCATTTAGTGAATATTTATATTAATTAATTAGTTAATTACCCAATTAAGACCCGATTATCAACTTTGTCCGATTTCAGCCCAACGATTGTCGTTCTTACCTATTTACCCCCATTCCGGACTCATCTGGCTATGTTCCGCAAGCCCAAACAACTGTTTTGACCCAGTTTTCTTTAATTTAAAATTTAAGCCTTTTATTTTTAATTCAACCATACAAATAAATTCACCGCGGTCACAAATTAACTTCGAAAAAAACCTAAAAAATATTTCTAGCTATGTTTTGACGATACGGTCCTAACAAGACTAATTTCGTTGAATTCTGAGACCGTTTGAAAAATGGCCATTTTCAAGTTGATTAAATTTGACTGAAATTGACAAAACACATTTTCTTTTGCCACGCTCACATATATTCAAAAAATTATGAAAATTGAAACCTAACAATAATTTGACATTCCGGTTCCAACAAAAGTGGTTTCATCGAAAACGGAGGTCGTTTGAAAAATGGCTATTAAAAAAAAAAAAATCTACAGCGACTATTCTGAATTTTAAACTGGGCATAACTTTTGATTCCCGCTATGAAATTTCGATTTTTCGGATTCGTTGGAAAGATATTTTTAAATAGATTCTAATATTTTTGGTTTCACTAAAATCCGTTTTATTTTGCATCATGTACATCTAGTCAAAGTTCAAGTTTGACTTTTCAAACTACCGTGCTATTTCTAACTCCTTTTATAATTGAAATTAAAATTTTCGTTCTAACTTCGATTTAATTTTTTTCATCATTATTATTTAAAATAAAATATTTTTTTACTATTACAATTTCTAAAATAAAATTTTTAAATTGGTTTAGAATTTGCGGGTTGTTACATTTGACGATGCCAAAAATTGTAACAAGCTCTAAAAATTCTTCGGTCAGTTTTAAAATGTAGATCTCATTGTTGTGATTCCAATGTTCCTGTTTCATTGAAATCCATTAACGTACGAGTAAGATACGAATTTATGAAGGTTGTTAACTTTTAAACATAACAAATAAATTAATTTATAAAATACAATACCTTCTTCTACTCTGTGAAAACTAGGCTGACAGTTTCACGACGGTATTCGAACCTAGGTTTCAACTTTTCCTGCTTGTCGAGGCCCGGGGTGTCGATCAGTGGATGCCACGAACTGCACCTCCACGCCAGCTTCTCGGCGATGGTGACAACGTCGAACTCGACGCAGGGATGGCGGCTCGGTTTCATTCGACACGGGCGAGCTTCAGGGGGGTGGTGCGGTCGATGCACGCGACGAAGGAGGGTGCAACCCATATGGATTTGAAGAACAGGCGATTCTCTACGATAACTCCTAAAGAACTATGTTGGATTGATCACGGATGAAGGGATTTCAAGGTTAGAAGGTAGGAGCAGTCGACGCCATTGATTTCTTAGAAGGCGGCTGTAACGAGATAGTATAAGGGTTAGGGTAAACGTATACCATATTTTATATGGTATTTCTAATTATTTATTTTCATTTAATTCTATTTAAATTTCTATATCGCTACTAACTCCAGATCAAACCCAGCGAGTGTTGCCCCTAGCCAAATACCCCCATGTCGGACACGATGGGATATGTTTCCTAGGCCCATTCAACTGTTTCAGTCAGTTATTCTTCAAATTAAATAATAAAACATTTAATTATTTAATTTGATCGAACATTTTAATTTACCGAGGCCACATACTGACTTTAAAAATTCCCGAAAAATAAATTTGGTTATGTTTTGACGATACGGTCTCAACAAACTTAATTTTTTTCGAATTTGGAGACTGTTGGAAAAATGGCCATTTTCAAGTCGATTGGAATGGACTGAAATTGTCGAAAACATTTTCTTTTGCCACGCTCACATATTCATCCCAAAAATTGTGAAAATTGGAATCCTGCAATAATTTGATAGTCCGGATCCAACAAAAGTGGTTTCATCGAAAACGGAGGTCGTTTAAAAAAATGGCTATTTATACTGTAATGGCCCGAAAATCCGTACCAATTTGAGCTGACCAATATCCTACACATTCAACTCAAAGTGCACGAAAATTCAGATCATTGATAGAAAGAATTAAGAGGATGAGATAGAAAAGATAGAACTAATAGAATAGATGAAGAAGAACTCAACTGAACTAAATCAGAGTAAACACGAAACTCACAGCAGAACGAATAAAATGTATTATATAACATAACTTTGAAATACAAATCTGAATTTGTATATACATACCATACCAGGATATAACTCATATGCATCACAACGGGAATAATCTCTAAATAACTAATGGTGAAGCCTTCTTCTTTGAGCTCCTCCAAGTGAATCTGTAAAAGCCTAAAACACTTGACTGCCCGTACAAATTTGGGCACCCAAGAGTTTAGGGAAAACAAACAAAGTAAACTCTGGGTCAGTCATGGGACTGGTGTGAGTAAATTCCAACCATACTGTTTAACTTTGAACATTCTTTTGAAACAAAAAGATAATAGTAAGACCAGCCCACACATAAACATGGACGGTTTTTACCCAACTATAACCCAAAATACTTTGATATCAAACCCAGTGATATTACGATAATGTCTAAACAAATAAATATCCAAGTAGCAGAACGCTTGCATCTCACGCTCCACATATATAGTATAAAATCAAAAACCGCAGGGCGCTTATTGGAGATTGGATTCCGACTATGACAAGGTATGGGACCACCTCCCGATCTGTGTATCTAGAGGGGACACACTGGGGTTCAACAAGAACATCTTGCAACCCGGCCCACACATGACCGACCACTCATTTCTCTTGAGTGTATCGAATATATTGCCACCTACGGTTGTTGGCCATCCAACCGTCATCTGAATATACAGAAACGAAAGAAGAACAAATATGAATTTTCTCTAGATCGGTGACAATACACCCTAATGGGAATGACCCACATAGCCATGCTTCCTGCTCGATTTTTGTCATTTCCTGGCTGTGAGGCTTGAGGCTATGTCTATCCTTTCAGAACATCTGTCCATCATTCACTTTGAATGCCACATCGTCAAATCCGTAATCACATATCGATTACACAAATGCACACTGGGTGTAGAATAAAGAGAAGTTACCTTCTCCCCACCAACTTGGTATATTCGTAAAAATCAACAGCGTGACTGTTGGAAATACTTTGTCAGACACTCGTCCATACAAGTTGTCCTGGGACTGGACAAACAGAAAGCACTATTCTGGAACTGGACGACCCTTGCATTTTACTTCGTCTTCAATTGTCTTCAGCATAATATAATTCGCAGCGCTTATGCCTATACGGAGTGGTTTCCGGATAATATATCCAACCGGTCTCTCCGTATTGACAACGATGGTCAAAACACTTCGATAGTCGGTTATTTAACTATCGAAGTAAAAACAAACATTCATTCAAATGTATAACTAGACATCACATAAACACGGATACTTTTTATTTAACATTCGTTTTTTATTATTCAAATTCCCATATCTTACCAGATATTTATCAAATCCCGTTTTAGCCTTTTTACACTTCCTGGAAAACATTTCCAGTTATTATAAACTCTTATTCTTTCATGTTCCAGAAAATATACATTATTAACATTCGAAACATTTCCATTCTTTTCACGTTCTTTATTTTCTACACTTGGATAATATACTCTAACTATATTGGAAAAATATTTCCAATTTCATTTTAAACCTTTTAGTCTGCTAAGCGTTCACTTTAAAATTGTTCACTTTAAAATGTGAATATTATTTCTATTATAAAAATCTGAACATCTTTATCAAATAACACATTATTCAAGTGGTAAATACCGTTATCTTGTTTTTTTTCTTCTGAAATCTCTTTTATATTCCCATTTCACTTTATAAACTCTGTTTCTAAGTCAACCTCTTGTTAAATCAATATCAAGTTTATAACTAATATTGATTACATATCCTTCTATAATTTATTGGTTTAGACCTAAATATTAACTATCCTATCAGATTATAACTCCTAAAAATAATTTACTTTTAATACATTCGACATCGTCGAATTCTAGTTCCAAATCCTAATGGTTTAATTCTAATCACATTTCGAACATCGAAATGATGTGATCGTTTTCTGACACGATTCTCCATTTTCTCTTTCTAAATTTATTCAAACATCATTATTTATTACTTCCGAATAAGTGTGATTAACATAGAAATGTGTTTATTTTTTTCTCTTATATTTTATCTGTTGTAAATAAATAAGTGATACTTTGGGTACTTTTGTGTGTTTTTACAGGTTGTCAAGAAATGCCTCCTTCGTTTCAAATTAAAGGCCAACTCCAGATAAAAAGCTACTTCCCCGTATTAAAGCCATCTCACTGGTAATTGCATAGAAATTTGTACTGAGAGACCTGAGTTCGATCCCCGTCGAGCTCACATTTTGCCAAAGAACGGAACGCGTTCACACTGCCCCTTTTGCTATGAAGAATATATCAATTAGTGTTATATTATATATATACATATTCATGTGTATGTATGATATTCACTAATAGACATTTTAGGAGTAGTCATGGAAATCAATTCAGAACATTCATTTTTCAGTTCCCAATTAGAAGAATTTCTGATTGATTTATTGCCAAGAAAAGATCAATTTTGAAGATTTCATCCTTTGTTGCCTTTGGAGTTTGATGAGTATCCTTGTTTGGAATAATTAATCGCATGCAATCTAATTACCAATCAACTAGCTATACGGATGATTTGGAAGATATTCACCAAGATATGCATCAGATATTCTTAAAAGAATTATTTCCAAACAAGCCTAGTCAAGGAAGGCAAGAGATATGATATTACTTCTTGGGAAAAGAGACCCATTTATTCATAGACTTAATTAGGATTTTTCCTATCTCATCTATAAATATACGTTGTAACCATTGTAAGAAGATGCATTCTTCTGTACTCTCTTTTAGTTTTAATAAATCTCTTCTTCATTTAGTTTATTTGCTTTACTTTCATAACAATTTGTGTTCTACTCAATTAGTTTAGGTAGACAGAAATTGTTATTGTTATTTCTATTGCTTATTAGTGATTAGTCGTTTGATTAGTTTCAACAACAATCCTAATTTACTTTTGTTGTTCTTCTTTTCCTGCAATTTTACTTTCTGCATTTTATTTCCGTTTTGCATTTTAATTTTCAATTGATAGTTGTGATTTGATCATCGGTTCAATTAGATTTGTTCTGAATCGGATCGCAGTTTCAATTTTTATTGTCTTCAAAAACCAACCTCGAAAATCGTCTAACTCGCCCAAGAGATTAAATAAATAATTTGATTTTAATTTACCTCCCTGTATTCGACCTGTATGCTACACACTTGTGCGCTTGCAGAATTTAATTTAAATATCGCACTTTTCTGATTCATAGATTAGCGACGATCAAGTTTTTAGCGCCGTTGTCGGGGAGGTAACGATTAAATTTTATTATTTATTTAATTTCTGATTCGTGTTAGTTATATTTTTATTTTATTTTCCTGTTTTCATTCATATATGGAAAAAAAATTCTTGACTAGTTATTTGGTGTATCAATCACATTGGTACTATCGATCATCTAAACAAGAGAAAAAAAATTGCCAAATTTTATGTGATTTCTTCCCTTACAACCCTCTTTCCTGATTGTAATACATATTCTTTTTCTCTTTTGTTTACAAGTTAAAAAAAAATCTCTTTTTACAATTTATTTTCTTCTTCCTCTCTTTTGTTTTGATTTCTCGCTGTTTTCACTCCCTGATCACCAACTTTTCTCCACAATTTCTTTCCAGTTTCTAAAAAAAAACCATTCCTCTACATCCTTTTATTCTCCTTTCTATAAATCTCAAACCAAACCCCTCTCCTTTCTATAAATCTCAAACCAAACCCCTCTCCTCTCTCCGATCATCATACTAATCCCCCTTGCGTCCTTCATAACACCATCCTACCATTACAAACTTCACGTCATCGTTCACAAAGCCCTCCTCTTCTTTACATCAAAACCAAACACATAATCCCGAAGTCAACATCCTCCATCACAAACCCATCCAGCGTTCAACCACCATCTTTAAACAAAATTTCCATCACACTGCCTCACAAATCAATCCCACAATCCATAGGCTAATCCACCGCAATACACCAAACCACATCACGGAAACCATACCCAAACATCTCACCCCCTTCACAACAAAGTTCCATCCTGCATCGAACCAAGTTCGGCCTCAAATCGCATACCCCAAATCGGATTTGAAATCATCACTGTACACCCTCAGTCCCAAACTCAAAAAACCAACTTTCGATTCGAAAGAAAGAAAAAAAAAGAACGGAACTCCAACAACCGAAACCCATTAGACTTCCATCACGCAAATTCCAATCGCGTTTGAACCTCCAAGAAATTTCAGACCCAATCCACTTCAAAACCGAAAACCCAATTCGCAACTTACCTCAGCGCATCGTTTCCATCCGAAACCCAATCACCCACATCACTGATTCAATTGGAACCCTTTTCCTCGAATCCAAGCCTAATTCGATAGATTTCAGCTTTGTCCACTTCGAAAAAAAGGAGCGCGAGATATTTTTTTTTGGATCATTGCAATTGTTGTTTTTTAAGGAATTTGATAGAGCGACTGTGATTTTTGGAAAAGAAAAAAAGAGGAGGCGTGCATGACTTTCGTTTGGGGAGGATTGATTATTTCCATAATAAAGGTGATCTTGTTCCCAAAATAAATAAGGGGAGGCTTGCGTGTTTGAGAAACAAGGGGCGTAAATTGTTTTGAGTTTGATTTGATTCTTCTGGGTGGGTGAGTGAACTGTTTATTTAGTGCGAGTCTCATTGTCTCATTTGTTTTTGTTAGGTTTAGTTTTATTTTATTTGAGTTAGTTTTCTTCTTTTTATTTTATTGAGTTTCTTCTGTTTTAGTTTAGTTCCTAGTTAATTGTTGCTTTCTTTTTCTTTTTGTTTTATTTGTTTTCTTTCTCAAAAAAAAATACAAATCAATAATAAAAAATAAATCGAGGTGAAGGAACAGAATCAAGCAATCAAACAGGAATTCAACGGTTAACGGACCTGCAAGCAAACGGAATTCGAATTGTTGGATCGGTTTCACACCAAGTGGGGTGTGAACGCGCTAGCGCTTCCCAAATTCACTGGACAGACTGCCGATCAAGGTGAGAATTTTCTAAAACTCTACAGGTGCTCTACTGCAAAAATAAATAAAAAATATCGACAATTGTTGTAAAAGATTTCTGCAGGGACAGCGGCTTGAATGTAAAAAAAAATTAATTTATGCAATTATTTTGTGTGATTGTTGTTATTTCTGCATTTTTTATTCATTCTGTTAAGGGAAATACCCCAATTCACATAAGGTGAGGGATTTTATCACCCTTTCCTTAGACCACAAATTGCATTTCATCGTAGAATCTGACTAATAATAACGGTTAGACATTGGACTTAAGGGAGTCACGGGCTCATCTAGGGCTTAATTGTATTGTAATAATTGATTCATTTGGAACAAATTATTTCTTGGTGTCTAGACTGTGGCAGAGAAATAACCATTTATAAATATTACGGTGATTCGTAAATATTATATCAGTTGTTACTCTGAAGGTACTTAAACCTTCGGCTGCATTGCTAGGGTGATTCCTGGTGCACCGATAACTCCTGTTCGTTAACTGGCTAAGAAATCTTTTGATCTAAGTAATCAAACGTGTCACTATATAATTTTGGGTTAGGAGCTATTAAGGACAGAAAATTTCATTGTAGCTAATTTCTGTGCGTGCATTTAACAACAATGAGTGAAAAAAGTGTTAGCCAACAAAATTCTCCTAGGGGTTCTCGAATCAACCAAAATTTTCCAACCGAATTGGATCAAAATCGAGTGAATCAAAACTTTCCAAACTTTGGGGAGCAGAATCAAGTAAATCAAAATTTTCAAAATCTCAATATCCAAATGGATAGACCCTTGTCTCTTCGTGATCGATGTTATCCGACTAGGACCGTCCAACCCTCTGTCATTGTGTTCCCACCAGCTGAAGGAAGCAATTTTGAGCTTAAACATTCTTTTATTCAGGGTGTACCAAAATTTACTGGGTCTGAAAATGCTTATGAATTTCTGAGTGAATTTGAATTGTATGCTTCCACAACAAAAATGCAACAACTGTCTAACGAATCGATCAAGCTAAGGCTAATCCCATTTGCATTACTTGAAAGCGCTAAAAGATGGCTAAATTCTCTTCCAAAACATTCCATAAGAAGTTGGGATGAATTTGTCACTATATTCTTGAAAAAGTTTTTCCCTTTCCATAAAACTCTCAAAATTCGAACTGAGATAAACCAATTTTGTCAAAATGAAGGGGAAACTTTTTCAAAATACTTTGAGAGATTCAACCAGCTATTATATAGTTGCCCTCATCATGGAATTCTAAAAGATCACTTATGTCAAATTGCATATGAAGGGCTAAACTATCAGACTAGAACTCAACTAGAATCAATGTGTGGAGGAGATTTTATGTCTAAAACGGCCGATGAAGCTTGGAAATTCTTAGAAGACTATTCTGAAAAGGACATGCAATGGGAATCAATTCGTGATCCCATTCGTACTTCTACTAGAGGAGTGCATGTCGTGGACCCAAGTCAAATTCCCTTAGAAAATCAAACTCCTCAAGCCGGAGAAGGGTTACCCCACTATTACTCTCAGGAACAAGCTAATGCCATCGCTCAAAATAATCCTTACTCATCAACATACAATCCTAGTTAGAGCAACCACCCAAATTTTTCTTGGTCAAACCCCAATAATTCGGCTAACCCATCTCACATGCAACCCTTTATTCCCAACCCAAATTATCAAACTCCACCTCCAATTTCTCAAACCTCTCAAACAGCATCTCAATCCAAACAACCTTATAGGCACCCCAATTTTCAATCATCAAACCAATCCTCTCAATCTTCTCAATCGTCACCAGAAATTATGCGTTTAGAAAAACTAATGGAACAAATGATGAACATGATAAAGGAACTAGCGAAAAATAACGAGAAAGGAACGTTGCCTAGTCAACCTGAGGTGAATCCAAAATATAACTCTCGTGCTGTAAATTCTTGTGAGGACGAAAACCATAATCCAGTCAATGCTGTCACAACCCTTCGATCTGGAAAGAGGATTGATAATAACATGGGCAACCCTGGAGAACCTTCTAACTCGACCCCTAATCTTGCTGATCACCCATTAGCGTCGAATGCCAATTCTTCTAAACCTCAAGTTCCTTCAAATGTTGGCAATCCCAACAATTCTTCTTCCAGTGTCGGCAAACCCGACCCACCTTCGAAAATTAATGTTGGTAATACCAACATTCCATCTTCTACGACCTTACCACCTTCTATTTCCTTGGATAAATCTTCTTCCTCGAATGATGAAACTCGTCATAGAGTCGAAAAACCAATAGCTCCATTTCCCCATAGCTCAATAATAAGAAGAAAGCGACAAATTTCGATAAAATTTTCGAAATTTTCAAACAAGTCCGTGTGAACAATCCTCTTTTAGACACAATTGAACAAATTCCTCAATATGCCAAATGTCTTAAGGAATTGTGCACACAAAAACGTGCGACTAATGTTCCAAAAACCGACTTTCTAACTGCGAATACAAGCTCTGCTCTTTCGAATCTTACCCCAGTCAAGTACAAAGACCCTGGCTACCCTACGATTGATTGCAAAATAGGAAACACCCATATCTCTCGTGCCCTACTCGACCTTGGTTCCAGTGTCAATCTTCTTCCTTATACTGTTTATTGTCAACTTGGGTTAGGGGAAATTAAACCAACGAACATCACTCTTCAGTTAGCCGATCGATCTGTCAAAAGGCCATTGGGAATTATCGAAGACGTCTTGATACAGATCGAACAGTTTTACTTCCCTGTCGATTTCATAGTTTTAGACACAGAGCCTGTCTCAAATCCCAAAGTTCAAATACCGTTGATTTTAGGACGTCCCTTCTTAGCAACCTCAAATGCTGTCATAAATTGTAGGAACGGTCAACTTCGACTTTCCTTCGGGCACCTAACCATTGAGCTAAACATCTTTAATCTCAACAAACAACCTAGGGATTTTGAGACTGATGAAATCGACTTGATTCAAACCATAGTTGACGAAACCTCTAATGACACTTCTGAAGCCTTGAAAATGTGTCTGGAATATTTCGACTCCGATTTCGACGAACTTGAATAAATTTCTAAACTGAATGAATTTCTTGACTTAAATCCTTCGTCTTTTGAATCTAACCAAGGAATGTTAACCAATGTTAACACTCAAGAACATCCTAAGTTAGATCTCAAACCCTTGCCACAAGACCTTAAGTACGCATACTTAGACTCCTCAGAAACTCTTCCCGTAATCTTGGCCTTTGATCTTACCGAGGACCAAGAAGAAAAACTGTTAGAAATTTTGCAAGAAAATAAAGACGCCTTGGGGTGGGAACTGAGCGATATAAAAGGAATTATCCCATCAATTGTGGAACATCGCATACATTTAGTTGATGAGGCTAAACCCACCCGTGAGGCTCAAAGGCGATTAAACCCAAACATGAGATAAGTGGTCAAGGAGGAGATAATCAAATGTCTAGACAATAACATCATCTATCCCATCTCTGATAGTACCTGGGTGAGTCCGGTACAAGTCGTACCAAAGAAATCGGGAGTCACAGTGATCAAAAATGAAAGTAATGAGCTTGTCCCAACAAAAATCAAAACAAAATGGCGTGTGTGTATCGACTATCGAAAGCTCAACTCAGCCACACGAAAAGACCATTTTCCTTTACCTTTTATTGATCAAATGATCGAACACTTAGCGGGTCATGAGTACTATTGTTTTCACGATGGATACTCTGGCTATAACCAAATCCCTGTTGCTTTAGAGGATCAACACAAGACCACCTTTACTTGTCCCTTTGGAACCTTTGCGTATCGTCGCATGCCTTTTGGTCTTTGTAATGCCCCCGCGACTTTCCAAAGGTGTATGATGAGTATCTTCTCTGATATGGTGGACAAATTCTTGGAAATATTCATGGATGATTTTTCAATCTACGGATCATCTTTTTCCCAATGCCTCACTCATTTAGAACTCGTCCTAAAACGTTGTAAGGAAAAATCACTCGTGCTTAATTGGGAAAAATGCCACTTCATGGTAAAAAGGGGGATAGTTCTAGGTCATGTCGTCTCCAAAGATGGCCTTGAAGTCGATAAATCTAAAATCGATTTGATTGCTAATCTGCCTCCTCCTAAGTCTGTCAAAGATGTTCGTTCATTTCTTAGCCACGCAGGATTCTATAGAAGATTCATTAAGGACTTGTCGAAAATTTCAAAACCTCTCTCAAATTTACTTGCCAAAGATGTTAAGTTCGAATTCTCCAATGACTGCAAAACATCTTTTGAAACTCTTAAGTCAATCTTGACCACAGCTCCCATCATTCAACCTCCTGATTGGACTCAGCCCTTCGAACTTATGTGCGACGCTTCTGACTTTGCAATTGGAGCCATCTTAGGTCAGCGTATCGATAAACTCCCTCGAGTCATTTATTACGCTAGCAAAACCTTAAACGAGGCCCAATTGAATTACTCAACTACTGAAAAGGAATTTTTGGCAGTTGTCTTCGCTCTTGAGAAATTCAGACCATATCTCATAGGATCCAAAGTCATAGTTTACACCGATCATGCTGCCCTCCGATATTTGCTTTCTAAAAAGGATGCCAAGGCCCGCTTGATTCGTTGGATCCTTCTTCTTCAAGAATTCGATATAGAAATAGGAGATAAAAACGGTTCTGAAAATGTTGTAGTTGGTCATCTCTCTCGAATTGTGCACGAAAATGTTAACGACACCCAAATCGATGACTATTTTCCTGACGAACAAATTCTTTCCATCTCTAACACCCCTTGGTACGCTGAGATTGTGAATTATCTGGTCACACAACAAACACCCGCTGAATGGTCAAAACAAGATAAACAAAAATTTCTCTCGAAAGTTCGAAACTTCTATTGGGACGACCCATATCTTTTCAAATACTGTCCAGACCAAATCATTCGAAGGTGTGTGCCCGATCATGAACACCAAAGTATTCTCTCCTTCTCACATGACCAAGCTTGTGGCGGTCATTTTGGAGCAAGAAAAACTACTGCAAAAGTACTGCAAAGCGGTTTTATTGGCCCACACTGTTTCGTGACGCGTTCGAATTTTGCTCTAAATGCGATCGATGTCGGGTCGAATCACTAAGCGAAACATGTTGCCTCTCAACCCCATTTTAGTGATTGAGTTATTCGATGTTTGGGGCATCGATTTCATGGGACCATTCCCTAATTCATTTGGGAATCTTTACATCTTGCTTGCGGTAGATTATGTCTCAAAATGGGTTGAAGCCATTCCAACCAAAACCAACGACAACAAGGTTGTTGTCAAATTCCTCAAAGAAAACATCTTTTCGCGCTTTGGCACACCTCGAGCTATCATTAGCGATAATGGCACTCACTTCTGTAATCGTGCTTTTGAGTCCTTGCTCAAGAAATACTCAATCACACACAAGCTGTCGACCCCTTACCATCCACAAACTAGTGGACAAGTAGAAGTTTCCAATTGACAAATCAAACAAATTCTTGAGAAAACCGTGAATTCCAATAGAAAAGATTGGTCCGTAAAACTGATTGATGCACTTTGGGCTTTTCGCACTGCTTATAAAATCAATCTAGGGATGTCACCATATCGATTAGTCTTGGGAAAGGCCTGTCACTTACCTCTTGAATTAGAGCATCGTGCTCTTTGGGCCATAAATTTTTTGAACTTTGACTTAGAGAAAGCCGGCTCACATAGGAAGTTACAAATTTCTGAATTAGAGGAGTTAAGAAATGAGGCGTATGAAAATGCGAAAATCTACAAAGAAAGAACCAAAGCCCAACACGGTAAAAACATACTTCGTAAGGAATTCAACGTAGGTCAAAAAGTTCTTTTATAAGACTCTAGACTTCACTTGTTTCCAGGAAAACTCAGATCTCGATGGACTGGACCTTATGTTGTGAAAACGGTATATCCTCATGGAGCGTTGAAATTGAAAATCCTAGGGATGGAAAAGTCTTCAAAGTAAACGGTCAACGACTGAAACCATTTTTGGAGTTCGAGCAATATGACGAAGATGACCCTATCGATCTGCATGAGCTTGATCATCCACCATGAAATCAGGTGGTACACGTTCTTTTTCTTTTATTTTTATTTTTCATTTTTTATTTTATTTTTGTTTTTCTTCCTTAGACAGTTGGGACACTATCTCAATCAAGTGTGGGGGGAGTCTGCATTGCATTCTTTTGATTTTTCTTTTTCTTTCTTTCTTTTCATGTAGGACCATCATACATTTTATATCGTAGTAACATACCATAATTTTTTTTTTTGGAAAATACGACTCATTTTCAATTGATACAACAAAATAAGTTTACAATTTTTAGCCAGTTGATAGTATTTTTTTCTCTCAACTTAGATCGAATAAGAAATATAATGAAAAGTTTAATTTTGAGGGATAATAGTGTAACCGGTACATAGGGAGATTCTTAGGTGATGGCCATGAAATCTATTCAATATTGTAGACTTTGTTTAAATAAGTGGAGGACTTAAAATACTTATAATGGCTTGTCAAACGTTTAAAACTAAGTTGTGTTAAGCTGAGTTCGCGTAACTCTCTTTTTGTGCTTATAAATTCAATAATAATAATAGTAATCCAAGGGTATCCAATATTGCTTGTATATCAAGCATTGGTGTGCAAACCCTCCAAGCTCTATCTGACATGTTGTTGACAAAGTCAGCATTGGAATATCTTGGTCTCATTTTATGAGATTGGACACCTAAGGATTACCGACACGTTGTTGACAAAGTCAAAGTCGGCCTGCACAATCTGCCAAGCTCTTTACCTACTCTCCGTTAGTCCGCGAGGCAGTGCATGGGTGGTAAACCTTGGTATTTTTAGTTAGGTGTATGTACTTAATTATAAATTTTAAAATTTTATAAGTGATGATGCCCAAACACTTCTTGAACTTATTGATTTGACTAGCCATACATGAGAAAATAATAATACCACTTTGCAAACTGTGCCAAGCAAACTAAGAATTTATTTCATGGCTGCACTATGTTATCGACTGAACTAACTAGCCAAACTGGAATTTAACATTTGAAAACTTGATTTATATTGAAAATTTGTGACAAGTTGAGGTATCTAAAATAAAATCAACTGATTAGAAATTATTAACTTAATTTGTTGTACCACTTCCCTGAAACAAGTCGTGTTGTCATTCTTGTTTTTTTTGTTTTTGTATATAACCATTGCATTCATTAAATCCACACATACTGCATTTGGATTTTGTGGGTAGTATCCGCTGAAAACCCTCACGAGACACCACTCGTCCTACTAGGGACACCTAGAGGTTTAACGGCTTGTTGCATACGCTCAATGCAATCTTGTTTCCTACGAAATTGTGACCTATCTAGTTAGTTTTTCATTTTCTTTTTACTCGAGGACGAGTAAAAGATAAGTGTGGGGGTATTTGATTAACATAGAAATGTGTTTATTTTATTCTCTTATATTTTATCTGTTGTAAATAAATAAGTGATACTTTGGGTACTTTTGTGTGTTTTTACAGGTTGTCAAGAAATGCCTCCTTCGTTTCAAATTAAAGGCCAACTACAGATAAAAAGCTACTTCCTCGTATTAATGCCATCTCAATTACAAAAGACGTTGTAGCTCACTGGTAATTGCATAGAAATTTGTACTGAGAGACCTGAGTTCGATCCCCGTCGAGCTCACTTTTTGCCAAAGAACGGAACGCGTTCACACTGCCCCTTTTGCTATGAAGAATATATCAATTAGTGTTATATTATATATATATACATATTCATGTGTATGTATGATATTCACTAATAGACATTTCAGGAGTAGTCATGGAAATCAATTCAGAACATTCATTTTTCAGTTTCCAATTAGAAGAATTTCTAATTGATTTATTGCCAAGAAAAGATCAATTTTGAAGATTTCATCCTTTGTTGCCTTTGGAGTTTGCTGAGTATCCTTGTTTGGAATAATTAATCGCATGCAATCTAATCACCAATCAACTAGCTATACGGAGGATTTGGAAGATATTCACCAAGATATGCATCAGATATTCTTAAAAGAATTATTTCCAAACAAGCCTAGTCAAGGAAGGTAAGAGATATGATATTACTTCTTGGGAAAAGAGACCCATTTATTCATAGATTTAATTAGGATTTTTCCTATCTCATCTATAAATATACGTTGTAACCATTGTATGAGGATCCATTCTTCTGTACTCTCTTTTAGTTTTAATAAAGCTCTTCTTCGTTTAGTTTATTTGCTTTACTTTCATAACAATTTGTGTTCTACTCAATTAGTTTTGGTAGACAGAAATTGTTATTGTTATTTCTATTGCTTATTAGTGATTAGTCGTTTGATTAGTTTCAACGACAATCCTAATTTACTTTTGTTGTTCTTCTTTTCCTGCAATTTTACTTTCTGCATTTTATTTCTGTTTTGCATTTTAATTTTCAATTGATAGTTGTGATTTGATCATCGGTTCAATTAGATTTGTTCTGAATCGGATCGCAGTTTCAATTTTTATTGTCTTCAAAAAACAACCTCGAAAATTGTCTAACTCGCCCAAGAGATTAAATAAATAATTTGATTTTAATTTACCTCCCTGTGTTCGACCTGTATGCTACACACCTGTGCGCTTGCAGAATTTAATTTAAATATCGCGCTTTTCTGATTCATAGATTAGCGACGATCAAAGTGGATTTCGAACCAACTGTTTACATTCCATAGGGAGTAGTGCTATATAAAAAATCACGCTTAAGTTTGGTCAACAGCGCTAATTTATCATTATAGATCAAAAACTTGTCATACGCTGTAATATTCCCCTTTATAACTAATCTCGACATAACAGTCACGCTTAAGCCTAGTCAACAACGTTATTTTATCGCTATAGGTCTAAGACTTGCAATACGCTGCCATATTCCCTTTATACTAATCTTGACATCTCTTTCCGTTACAAACTGATATCGTTCCTCGATAATAGTGAAGCCGTTCGAGTTGGGGTATTTTATTTACCTCTCAGACCTTGATCGACAACGTTCTTATCTTAGAATAGATAAAAGTTCGTAACTCTAAACTCCTTATTACTAATAATATTAATTAAACCGTATTTCTTGCTTTATTTTAATTATGGGTTTATGATGCCATATCGTGATTTGAAAACTTGGTTGTTTATAATTATTTACATTTGTCATTAACTCTTCACTTCATCTTTCTTAAACATTTCTCTTTTAAACTTCTGTTATCAAAAAACGATCACGTTCTTTGTCTTTTTGGCAAATTTACTTCTTATTCGGATTATTATACCCAATTCAAATAAACTTCTCAATTAATACTATCTTAAATGGAATCCATTTAAGAACCAATTACTTTAACCAAATAGTGATTAACTTGATCATTTGCTGAAGTAAACCAGTTTACTTCATTATAAATGAACAATACTAATTACATTAGTTCAGTATTATTAAACTCCACTAATTAAAAAGGTAATTAAATCTTATTAATTTTTGATTAATTTATTTTCATTGGATAAATTTAAGACCAATTCAACTAATAATCATTTTCTAAATAAACTTTTGATTTAATCAACTTCATTACATCAGTTAATTCGTTAACTGATTTTAATTACTTCTAACCATTAGATTAATATAATTAATCTAATAATATTTCTCAACTGTTTGCTTTAGATTAATTGTCCAAATTAATTACTTGTCGGATAATTACAGCTTCGTACTTTTTTAACTAAATAATCGTTTATATTTACTTTATAAAACAAACGATAAAATACTAGTTTATAATAGAACTTCTACTATAATTTAAATTTCGCTTAAATTATAAAAATATAATTTTTATAATTATATTCGTTGATTTGCCTGACGGCCAACCAACTCCTTAACAAAACGGTTGTTTTACGGTCGACTGTTACCACTTTCTTAATCGATATGTTTATTGATTTATTGATAAAAATGTTGAATTTTCGTTCAACATCATCATTCACATGGGGATTTCACTGTCACTTGGGTTCAAACAGTGCATATATAAAACAATAGTACATATAAATATTGAGGAATCCGATTGGATTCCCCCAACCGGTTTCCGCATCTACAGATGTTAGTCAAACAATTAACACTAACTCTATACTAGGGAATACTATAATCGGTGGAATCAGTGTCCAACTGATGATGTGTACAAATGCAACGATATATATTATTCAACCAATTTAATGGTAATTTATCTAAATGACCATCACACAGCATTCAATCAAGATTAAAATATAATTAAAATATTTTAAAATGGATTAGAGTGAGTGAATTTACTCACCTTGGCGCGTTAACCGTTAAATAACGATTTGCATCACTTCCGGTCTCACCAAATTATCCGTCAGCGTAGTGCTTTACTAATACGAACTCGTCGCCTCCTGTTTCACTTTGATCGTATAGACTAGTCCAGAAAGCCTTCTCCAAAATCAAACAGCCCGCTACCTTTTACTACTACAGCCCACGTTGTTGCCATCTTACCGGAATCAACTCTCCTCGTCCAACGCCATGTTTACACCACCGCTCACCACCATTATCGCTCCGGAAAAACCTCGCCAAGTCTGAGCTTTACTCCACTAGTTTGCGTCTCTACTACTGACTATGAACCCGCCTTCACTTCAATTTTGATATCACTCAAAACTATAACTCATCTTCTACAATTTGCAATTCTACAGTAACTATCCACCATCTCAGACCGGCGCATCCTCCAGTGACGCGTGCAACACTCCCTCCTTGCTTCAAATAAAACCACACAAAAACGCTCAATATACTCCTCATCACCACAAGTTTCAGCTCACATAAATCATGGAGATCACGTCCCCTACCAGTACATTGTACTCTCGGCCATGCACTGCTTCAATTCTTCACGTCCATACCCTACTGTATTTACTAAAAATGCTTCAGCACTACTTAAAGCAGTCCAATTCACTTCACCTTATGTTTAAACCAAATTAATTCTAACGTTTTACGTCCTTTACGTTAATATACTACTCTAGCATTTCAAAGAGTCGCGGTCCCCTGTTTTTAAAAACAACTCCTCCTTAGTTCAAACGCAAGTCCACTTCATCATTTTCGCACAGTCTCGTACTTCCTCCTTTTCAAATCCTCAGTTATCCCCCTCCACGTTATTTCCAAACCCCCTTTTCTTTTTGTAAATATCCCACTGCTCCATACGCTGTGCACTCCCATCCCTTCACATCATTATCGCAACTGCCCTTGTCTCATCAAATGCCAACACCTGGGATAAAAACTGCTTGCTCCATCCTGTATTTCATTTAACCCATAACGTGTGTTACCTCTCTATTTCTCCCTCCAGGATCCTCATCATCTAACTCACTTCCTAAAACGAGCCGTCTCCTTGCCGTGATGATCACCAATTCTCCCTCCACATACAGCGTGCGGAACTCACCGCCCTTTGTTTACCACAAAAGCTCACGCAACTTCACTTTTTGTACTAATATATATATTTGAGTAATTAAAATTAGAGTAGCAAATTTGTTTTTGATTTCTTACTAGCTCACGATGCTCTGCAAATGGTGAAATTTTCAGAAGATGAAAACAGTGAAAGAGATGACCGTGTATTTATAGAAGAAAGAGGTGAGATAAGCTCAATGTCAATTCATAGCAGTTTAGGTTAGCTTGGCTTTCCTTTGCCATTAAGTTATGGATTCACGTCAAACGCTCCATCGTACGTCAGCTGCGAGGTGTACGGGATATACGTTTAGCCTAGGGTAGGATTAAATTTCCAATACTTAGCTTCTACCTTTGTATAGGAGAGCACATGCATGTCTTCAGAATTAGGCATAGACTAGGCAGGTTTTTTCTTTTCTTACAGTAGTGTATGGGAATAGGATAGTTCTACCCTGTAAATTCGGCATACAGCTTTGAAAAGCAGTCAATATACGTCCACTTCCTAGGCCTCTATAAAAACATAGGGTGCCTTCAATGCATCAGATATAGGCATGTAGGGTAAAATACTTTGAAGTTAAGTAGTGGGCGAGATATTTCAGAAGATGTGCACAAGATTCGTTTGCATTAATTGGAGTCATATGAGCTGTGTATTTATGTAATGTCGAAACCTTAATAGCAAAGTATTGGAAGCTTGTAGCAGGTACATCCTCTACTAGGATTGCAGATTTGTAATAAATACTTGATTTGCCTAGACATGGTTCAACAGGTGGAAGGATGGCTTACGAAACCTTAAGTGCTAAGGAAGGAAAAACATATTTATTTATTCATGTTATTGAAATTTCACAGCATGGTATTTTCAGTTTTAGGGAGGTTAGGTTATGGTCTGCTTACCAATATGAAAAGGAGAGACGGTATGGCTATGAAGTTGATAATGTAGGTCTTTAATTAGCCATAAAGTTGCATGTAACTTCAGATATTAGGGATGGTTTGCTGAAAAGTTGATTGGATCTTTGTGTGTAGCCTGCCCTTTTGTCCTTAGCATCAAAGCGATGTATTTTTGGTTCCCTTACCATAGAAGCCTTGCTTTTCATTATAAAATCTTATTTGTATTATAACAGACCATGCAGTCCATACTTTGCTTGAAATGTACAAATGGAATGGACTTGTATGTAAGTAGCGTGTCTGCAAGAAAACAATTGAACCCACAAAATTATGTACACTAGTTCTTTGTATTTTTGTTTGTTTCTAAAATTTAGGGTACTTTCTTATGTACAACTCCATTTATATATGACCTCTTATGGACAGAAATAAAAATACAGTCATGTCCAGCGAGGTGTCCCGGTCCCTAAAATATATTAATATCGATAGGTTAACTCATATTGTGAAACCCCAAAATATCGATATAGGGTGCAAAAATACTTCAAATAAAAAGTTGCGTATTTAATTATTTAAAAATTACAGTAAAATTCTAAAAATTAAATTATCACTATGTCCCAAAAGAACCTTGTCTAAATTCGAAACCGATATCTAGTTATATCAAATAAACTGTTACGGTCGATAAACGATTTCATAACGACTTTCTAAATATTTGATTTGGACATATCTCGCAATATATAATCCGGAATCTCGATTTTTCACTTCCATTAGAAAGATATCGTTAAACAGATACCAACGTTTCTTGTTTCGCAGAAATCCGATTTAAAACGAGTCCTGTACACTCAGTTTGAAGTTCAGAACGTTAAATTACGAACTGCCACGATATTACTAGCTCGATTATATTTAATATATATTTTTCTATGTTCAATTTCGTTGTAATTAATATATAAATCCACTTATTTTATGAATTCAATATTTAAACTGATTTAAATATTCAAATACAAACCGATAAAAATGCGGGACGTTACATATACGGGCTATATATTCTATTAAATTCCATAGCGACTATTTTGAAAATTCAACTGACCAAAACTTTTGATTCCCGCTATGAAATTTCAATTTTTCGGATTCGTTGGAAAGATATTCTTTAACATATTTAAATATTTTTAGTTTCACTAAAATCCGATCTATTTTGCATCCTATATGGTCAGTCCAAGTTTGAATTCAAATTTTCAAACTATCGCTCCATTTCTAGCTCCTTTTAAGGTTAGAATTAAATATATTAGTCAAAACTTCGATTTGAACAAATTTTTAATCGTTATCATTTAAAATAAATTATTTCAACTATTCAAAATTCAACAAAATAGTCAAAATAAAAATTTTAAATTGGTTCTGATTTTCCGGGTTGTTACAATCCCTCCATCATGTTTTCCTGCATCCATAGACGTTAGCCAACATAAATAATACCCATCCTGCTTTGAGGAAGGATATTGCGGTATAGAAGGTCATCCACTACCATAGCGTGGGGTGTATAGGGTCATCCGCTAATGATACTGCGGGCATCCTCTAATGGTACTGCGGGAATCCAACCAATCACCAATATATATATATATATATATATATATATATATATATATACATAATAACCGCAAACACCAATCCTAAATAACTAATATATTTTTAGTAATAGCCACGGTAATATTTTAATGCAACTAAACAACCATCAATTAATTTTAATGTCTAAAAATAATTCTGAATAATAAATTGAGTGAGATTTACTCACTGTGATTTATTCGTCGAAACGGCGATTATTTCCCGATTAAATTAAACAAGTGTTTAATTTAATTAAAAATTCCAGTTAACCCCAAAGACTCCAAATTCACTTGAATGCTTTGCCTTATCCATACATTTCAGTGTAAAGTGTTTCACTTAACCTGATAGCGTAAAAAGTAGTTATAAATTTCACACATTTGTAACTAAATTTGTGTAAATTAAACTATCATTAATATTACTTAAAAATAAATAAATATTAGCTTCTCCATATTCAAATCATATTTTCCAGTACTAAGATTGAACTCTAAAACCCATCCTAACATATGAATGCCATATTCCTCATACATTTGGCCAACAGTGTCAAGCTTCACCCAGTTGTCCTCAACTAGCCAACCTCGCACAGTCAGTATAGACCCCATCCTGTCTGCGAGCATGTTGATGACCCTATGTCGAACTATACCTCTTCCATCTCCATTCACGATTTCTGAACCCGAGCTTCAGGAAGATACAAATTCGTCCTGACCTGCTATGGTTAATGACATTCGCCCCAATTCCATTGTAGTTGTCAGACTTCAGCTTCCAACTCTCCGCTCGCTACACCCTCCTTTTCATCGCGTCCCTCGGATTTCTCACCAAACACAGTACAGTCGCGGTTTCATCTTGCTCGACTCCCCTTCAAATTCCCACACACGATAGTCCTTAGACCGACCCCAAATTCAACCGCAACCCTAAAACCAATAACATCGAAACCTATAGCACCCAGGACGAGTAACGACGATGACCTTAAACCAAACTGAAGACCACCAGACTCGTACTCCTCATGTTATCGCGGTCTGGAGTTGCTTCCAATTGCAATGAAAATTGATGCGACAACTTTAAATTGGAGAAAAATCCAAAACTCCTTTACTCGCTAATCTCGCCGTGGCTTTGAATTCGAAATCAAATCTGATTCCTCTTTTTATTTTCCGAGTTTGATTTGAATAGAGATCGGCCAATTTCATTTTTTGTTTTTGAGAAGGAAAATAATTCTGAAAGGGTGACTTCAATTTGCTTAAGCTTTGAAACGATAGAATCATACATCGGTTTTGATTAGGAAATTATTTAAGGAACGCCATTTTTAAATCACGGGATTTTGAAGTTTTAGATGAACGAAATGTAAAGAGAAGAAAATGGCAACGGTATCGCGATTTATAGGAGAGCAACACCTTAGGCATTAAGTAATTCTTCAGCGCAAAGTACGTTATATTTAATGTGATTTGAGTTTAATGAGATTTTGTTTCTTTTTAAATTGATACTAATTTGATTTCAAGCCTATCCACAATCCAATATCTCATGGTCCATTAATTGAAATCGCGAACTGCTATTTTAGTGTATAGACTGACATTTAAATGTAATAACGGTATTCTGAGCTCAACAGAATATATTCTAAAAAATAAATTTAAACGTATATATAAAATAACTACAATAAATTAATATAATATAATTTATATTCAAACAAATAAATTCTTCTAATTCAAACAGAAGTATGTATTGATTATCTGAACTGTTTTCAATTTAGTTTTAAATCTTGAATAGAATTATTTCAGATTTTCGTATTTCAATAATTATATACATTCGAAATAAATTGATAAATCAATATAAAAATTGATTTATATTATTGACTCAATATTTAAAAACATACTAAATATTTAAAATAAACTGTTCGAAAAATCTGGGTCGTTACAACATCCATCGGTTCGTAGTGGCCGATATATCAGAGGCGCCTCTCTATCCATCAAGTAATAAGCAACATCCACATGAGTAAACATTCTGGGCTCCATACCATGACATTACTCCTAGCTAGAAACTAACATATGTCCATTTCCCTGGGGTCCTTCTCCCGTTTCTGGTTCATACAGGGGTGTGAGGCTCGCGAAGTAACGCTATACACAAAGCTATGCTAATTAAAGCTGTGCTTTAAGATCATCAACCAGAAGGCTCTTCATTTCAACAAAAGCCTTGATCATTTGCAACTCGGCATGCCACATTGTCAATCCGTACCATACCATTGATTTATGCAATATATAACCTCAAAGCTCGTATGTCCCAGAGAAGGGTGCTAAGCTATGGATAAATTCTCCGCCACCAAATAGATATATATATATATTTAGCAGAGATCAACGAATACAGCATAAAGGAATACAACGTCAAACATACCATCCATTTACAAGTCTGTTCTGGGTCTGAACGAAACCAGAGGCACCTTATTCCTCGTCCCATATGTCTAATACAGGACAGAGGTCCTCGCATATCCGTCGATCTCCAAGTACGTTTGGACAATCACCACTTATTACCTTATCTTAGGTGTACGACCCATTCAAGACATCAGTAATCACCCAAACAATGTGAAGAACTCCGGTCTTCAACCACCGTCTTCAACTCTTGATTGTCGTATTAATTATTCAGAATGGGTTAAACCCGGTCTTTCTGAATAATTCTCGTATTTTACAATCAAATGCTTTAAAAACACATCATACGTCTCATTCCAATTCAGAATATTCTTTTAATAAAATATTCACATTATAAGGGAAAGGTTCCCATTAATTTTATCAAAAATAAATTCTTTTAAATTTATTCTTTAATCTTCCTTTCGAAATCGATTTCAAAAGATTCTGTTAACTAGTCTGGATTATCGAACCTTAACGAAGTAATCATTTATTATTTTCCAATCACATCCTATTCACCCTTTGGAGCAAAACTGGTAACACTCCATATCTAAACACCCATTGTGTACTGAGAAAAATTAATTACCCTTTTTTACGTTCAGATCTAATTAAAGATTTAACTATCGTCTGGAGTAAAACTGGTGGTACTCCATTCTCGACCATTTCAAGAATTCGATAAGTTAAATTATCCCATTTCAATCTAATTAGATATTTATTAAAACTCCAATTTGGTTTTAATATCCAAAATCATTACTTTATGATTACTCAAATTTAGGGAATTAATCTTTATCTTTAAATGGGTTAAAGAACTAATGTCATTTAAAACACAGTTCACGATAAACCCAAATCATCTTCCATTAACTATGGAATCTTCATGGAAAATAGATCAATATATAATCAACATAAATTTCCATATCAGACTAATAATAGAAATGGAATAACGGCAAGGCCTTTTTAAATTCCATATATAGTAACGTTCTTCATTCATAGAAGCATATCTTGATTATTATTAAATCAAATTGCATTCAATTCCTAATTATTCTATTAAATTGGAAAACTTCACTTTGGAAAAATTCCCATTTATATTTTAATAAAAGATTTATAAATTCCATTTAAATCTTAATAAAAGATTTATGAATTCCATTTAAATCTTAATAAAATATTTATAAATTCCAAATTATATTTTCACTATTTATTGGGATTAAAGAACAAATGTCGTTTAAAACATAGTTCACGATAAACCCACAATCAACTTTCATTTCAATTCTAATTAAACATTAATTAATTAGTAAAACTTCTCTAAATCTTAATTAAAAGATTTATTCTTTTCGCATGGGGTTCAAAAACAGTGTTATTTAAGAAACCATTCATGGCAAACCAAAAATCCAATTTATTTTATTTTATTCCAAAGAAATATTAATTAATTGGAAAACTTCATTAAATCTTAATTAAAGATTTATTCTAGTTAATAACTAGTTCATTTTGATAAAAACATATTTTTATCTTTTCAAATATCGAATTTTTCGTCCAAAATCCTTTCAAATTATTAATTATCATTTTACATAATTTTTCCATATTTTTAATAATTTTATTATCGCCCGTGCAATCAGTTTCCAATAACGGCCACCGAACTGTATCCATGGCGACCTTTTTCAAATTTGATTTGGACATAATTCCAAATCCAACTGTTAGATTTAAAACTTCTTATATTCATTGGAAAGCTCTTTTCGATGTGAACCCAATGGTTCTGGTTTTAGGAGAATCCGACAGTCGGATCTCCTGTTACATCAATTTGAAGTTAATGATCGAAATTCGCGAACGGTCGCTGCGCTGTGCATTCTATTAAGGCCATTTAAATATATATAATATATATATTATATATAAATCGTTGATTTCCATTTGGATCGTATTTATAAAATATTTATAATTTCATTGCGAAACGCTTCCAACTTCATTTTCAATTTTAAATAAAAATTGTAAAATCTATATATTTATCATATTAAAATGATAATATTTTCAAAATATTATATTTTGAAATCACTTCTTTTCACATTCATTATAAAATGAATAAAACCGATTGATAAACCCGTTCGGGTTAACATGGCGTTTACTACTTAACTCGGCTTCATATTACAATATTTTTGTGTCTATATAAAATCGGACATCAAAATCATTATTTTATTCTTCACTAAATATTATATCTAAAATATTCGTTATTTTAAAATAATCTTTATTTTAAAAGATACTTAATTATAAACATTCTTTATTATATAACATTCTTTATTATGTAACATTATTTATTATATAACATACTTTATTATGTAACATTATTTATTATTAAAATACACATGTTAAGTGTAACATTTCTAATGACAAATCCTGTTTTGACAAGTAATTCTTTTATTTAAATAAACATGTTCAGTGTAACATTTCAAATGACAAATCCTACTTTTAAAATGGAAAAACATGTTTAACATTCATTTCTATTTATTTTGTTTAACATATAAAATGTCCTTTTAAAATGTTCTTTTACATAAAAATGTTATTTACATTAAAATGATTCTTTTCATTAAAAATGATTCTTTTACATAAAAATGTTTCTTTTCACTAAAATGATTCTTTTACATAGAAATGTTTCTTTTATTTTTAAATGTTCTTTTTATATTAAAATGATACTTTTACTTAGAAATGTTTTTTTTCATTAAAATGATTCTTTTACATAGAAATATTTCTTTTATTCTAAAATGATATTTTATTCTAAAATAATATTTTATTCTAAAATGATATTTTATTCCAAAATGATATTTTATTCTACATTATTCATCAAACATTATTTATTATAAAACATTATTTATTTCTAAATCGGAATGCGACTCCATTACTTACCATATAATTTTAGTTATATGGATTTTACACACCGCATGTATTCAACAATAAGGATAAATAATCATTAAACAGTCCATTCACATCCAAAGTGAATACAGCTGTGTGAGCATTAAAATAAATAAATAACGCTCATCACAGCCTGTCAATCCATCGATTGACATACAACTAAATATTGGGTGTAATGTCCCGCGTTTTCTGACCATTTTATTTGAAATATTTTATTTATTTAAAATATTTGTTTGAGTTTAAATAATCGATCTTAACCATTTTAATTTGGATATTTAAATTATATTAATAATATAATAATAATTTATTTTCGGCAAATTTGGGAAAATGTCGATTTTGCCGTATAACGTGAACGGGCGATTTAAAATGGTTTATTATTGGTCGTATTGAAATTGTCGTGGAGATTTCGTTATTAAAACGATGTTATAATGTTAAATTTATAATTTAATTAAATAACGAGCTGCAGCGGCGCGGCAATTCGCGATTTGGCGTTTTGAACTTTAAACGGCCGTATAGGGCCCAAAGTAAGTCGGATTTTCTCAAAACAAGAAACGTTAGGACCGGTTGTACAATATTTTTCTAATGAAAGAGAAAAATCGAGATTTCATGTTGTAGATTTTATTTTATGTCCAAATCAAAATTTGAAAAGGTCGCTATGGAATTTCCTTTATTATTATAACGTTATTTATATTAAATAAAGGGGTTTTTAAATATTTATAATATCGATTTTGCTTCAAACTCAACCCGGGATATTTTATCTTGATAGTATACGATATTCTGATCGTGTATGGCCAATTTCAATATTTTAATATTATAATATTGAGGTATTTTAAAATTGGTTTATTTTATTTGAATTGGCCAGTTATAAAAGGGCCTTTATTCAAACGACCTCTGTTTTCGACGAAATAAATTTTATTGGGACCGTAACGTCAAGTTATTGCTAGATTTCAAGTGGCGCGTCAATCGGGGTTAATTTGTAAGCGTGGCAAAATAAAATGTAAATAAAAATGACCATTTGGACGTGAACGAGGGCCATTCGAGCAAACGAACTCGGAATTTGACGAAACAAGTTTCATTAGGACCGTATCGTCAAATTATACTACGACATCTCGAACGGGGTTCGTATGTGAGCGCAGCAGCGAATAAACGATGTCTAAAAACGCGATAGACACGAAATAAAATATCGTTAGTCAACGTCGCTCGACACGTCGACTTAAATTATATTATTTCCCGCTTATATAAACCCCCCTACATCAGTTTTCCAGCAAAACCCTCATCCTCATTCATGAAAATTTGCAAATAAGTCCTCGTTTACAAAATCAATTAATTCTCTCAATCCGTGAGGAATTCGGGGGGTACCAAAGCGAAAGTGGTAGATCGGGTCCTTATCTAGCTACTGTGAAAAGTTGGAGAGGTATCGACGCTTGTGGTGGCCGGAATTTGCGATGAACAGCGAAAATCACTTTTCGTTTTTAGCCAAAATTCACAGGCTGTGGTTGATTTGGAGGGAGGGGACCTTGGGGGTTTTGTAGAGGAGAGTTCCAGCTTTCTTTTGGCACCGGTGGCGTGACCTCTGGTGGTCGGAGGCGGGAGAACGAGGTAGATGAACAGAGGCTTTAGTTTTGGAGTTCGGTTTTCAGGTGGCTAGCGGTGTTGGGTGGTTTCACAGCCATCGAGGCGGATCTGGGTGGAGCGCCTGAAGGGTAGTGGAAGGGGGAAGCATGGTAGAGCGATTTGAAGTGGTCCGGTGATTTATTGTCGACGGTGGTCGGAGAATTTGGGGGTTGAACAAAATTGGGGGAAAACAGAATTTTCGGGGGTGGAGGCGATCTGAGGTCGAGGCGTCGATGGTGGAGGGTCAGCGTGGACTGGCGGTTCAGACGGGGTGGCTCTGGTGGTCTCAGACGCCGTGGAGGCGGAGTAGGGGTCAAAGTTTGTGGCGTGTTCATTTCAGACGAGAGGAACGGGTTTCAGCTTATTCAAAATGAGAAAACGCGTGATGGCCATAACGAGATGCTGACGTGGCTGGTCTAAAAGATAATTAAGGTAATCAGTTATTAATCATTAGTTAGGTTAATTAATTAATTAATAATTTAGTTTGTTTCAATTATCTTATTTATATATCAAACTTTAAACAAGCATATCTTTTACATACTTTAACGGATTTCAGCGAAACTGGATCCGTTGGGATCGCAGGGACGAGATCTGAACGATGGCACTGACTAGGAGTCAATCTGACACAGTTGAAATTTCAGAAAATTTTGGACGTTCGTCTCAAATTAAATGCAACAAACACGTCAACGTCGACCAGAACAAACTCTGGTGAGTTAATTCTCACACCTTCTAGAATCCTATGATGTGGTACATTCACAGTAAAATATATTTTACAGTTAACAGTTTAAGTTGGCTGATTGGATGCGATGGATGCAAATTGGTTGATATTGTCTGATTGGTTGCAGTTTTTTATTTATTTATTCGTCTATTTTATCAACTGACATCTGTGATGCAGAGAAGGACAGGTTGGAGGGATCCAACCGGATTCCTCAAATCAACTGTATTTTTGATTTATTGTGCGCATACATATGAATTGTTCACCCTGTCTGACACCAAACCATGTTTAAATGTTGATGGTTGAATATATATTCACCGGTGTTGTGTTTAAAACCAACCGACAGTGTTGATTTGCTAATTGGCAGTAAATGGCCCTAATGTGTGGTTTTAACGTCGTTCGACTGTTAAGTGAATTGACGTGTTTTTAAAGTTATCAATTTATTTATAACTGGATTAAAGCTATTCGATTATTTTATCTGAGTATTTAAATTGGAAAATTTTAAGTAAATATTTTGAATCAAGTTAAAGGGAATTATTTAAGTGGTATAGACCGGTTTTAAAAATAGAAACCCAAAGAATTTACTGACGGGTTGGTAAATAGAATAATTGTTTTGAACCAATTAAATAGTGATTTTTAATTCAATTAAGTTATTTAATTAATTTGAAAAGGGAAATGACAAAAGGTAAATTAGTTAGCTGATAACTAATGTGTACAGTGGGTAAAATCAACCGTATTTAAGTAAATTTGACAAATGGAAATAATTTGGTTTAAAATTCCGAGTATTCGTTAAAGTTTAACGAATAGTGTAAATTGTTAGTTAATCGTTGATTAACTGCAATCAAGGAAATTCTTGAATTTGTTTAGTGTTAATTTTTGGTAAATCTTTGATTAACTAAATCTCAAAATGATTATTAAATTAGTCAGGGTTAATTAAGTAAAGTATTGTTTAATCAGCTTTTAAAAGCGATAATTATCATATTTTTGATAAATGGCAAAGTTAACTATTCTTATATGGTTAATGTTGAAGTTATTATTATTTGTAACAATTAGAGAAATGACTTTTAAATAGGAGTTCAATTAAAAATGACTTAAGTGACATTGTGGTTGACAAGGAAATGGTGAAAGTCTATAAAGGGGTTTATATTCCAAGTTTCAGATAAAGAATGGTAAATGGAATCGATAGGTAAAGGTGGTGTTTTATGGAAGTTTACTTTATCAAACAAGTTAAGTAAAGAGATGATAAATGAGGATTTCAAATATAAGGAATGGTTTAAAACCAGGTTTGAAACCAGAAAGGGGAAATGAGATTTTGAAGTTAGTGGTTAAACTAGTAGTATTCTGAGATAAGAACGGGATGATCAAGGTCTGAGAGGTAACTAAAATACCCCAACTTGGTTGACCTCACTATTATCAAGGAATGGTATTAGTTGGAGTGATAGAAGGTGTTGAAATTGGTCTTACCCTATACGGGAAATATCGAACTCTAATGCAAGGTTTTGAGAATAAATAATATTTGCAATATTAGTCTCAAAGGGGATAAGAATAATGATTTCAAATTATAGTGAACATTTGTTTATTTAATTAGAGTTGATCAAATATCTTATTTGAGGTAGAGTTAGTCAAACATGGTTATTCAGGGAAGAGTTTCCATTGTGTACGACTGCTAGCGTAAGTCGCAGGGCTGCAGATAGCCTACGGCGGTCGGATGTTTCCTGGGGGAATCAGGCGTAACCATTGTGATCGCTGCGATCTAGAGTCAAGCAAATGGAGTAAGTCGAATATTAGTTAATCGATAGGAATAGTCCATCAAGTTAGTCCAGTTGAGTTAAATAAGTTGATTTAGTCAAGTTATAGTTAATCGATCAAAGTAAATCAGTCAGAGTTAATTAGAGGAATTTGGTTTATATCATTAAGTATATACATATATTTTTAAGAGATCTAGTTGTGCCAAGTGCTGAATCAGCAAACTGATGTTATTCACACCTTTGTTATTTGATAGTTAAAACACCGACTATCAAACTAGACCAATACGATTGTTGGTATGGAAAGACCGGGGTCGAATTTATATTCGAAGACCATTCCGACCCGCAAATATGTGAAGATCAGAAGATGATCGAGATGGAGCTTTGAAGACCATGGATCTTCATAAGCGGAGGAACTGCTAATAATCTTTGGTGAGCTCCCAGAGATGAACTGTTGTTCTGTCGTGGGTGGAATCCACGGGTTGCAAGGACTTCTCGCTACTGATCCATGGGATGATTCCTATATAAGATGCAGTAGGAGAGTGCCTTCGGTTCATCCTGTTCCTGGATGACTTGTATGGAGGGATGTCTGACAGAGTATTTCGAAAGGAATTACATGTGTTGATTTCTCCAAACGTACGATAGTTGATGGCGGAGAAATGGTTATTCTCTAGCCAAATAAACTAGAGTGTTTTTGTGAACGTAAATCAAGTGTGATCTGGCGGATCTGACGATGTGACATTCAAAGTGAATGATGACCAGATGTTCTAGAGATAAATTCTAGCCTCAAGCCTCATCAACCGGGAAATGACAAAAATCGGGAAGGCAGCATGGCTATGTGGGTCGCTCCCATTAGGATGTATGATCTCCTATCTAGAGAAATTCCATTTGCCTCTTTAATCTATGTTTCGATGTTGTCCCTTATCGGGAGGCGGTTGCTGATCCCAACCGTCGGTGATATACATTAGATACACTCAAGCGAAATGAGTGGTCGGTCATGTGCGGGCCGGGTTGCAAGATGTTCTTGTTGAACCCAGTGTATTCGCCTCTTGAGATACACGATCGGAAGGTGGTCCCATACCTTGTCAAGTTGGAATCCAAAATCCAATAAGTGCCCGCGGTTTTCGATTTTATACTATATATGGGGAGCGTGAGATGCAAGCGTTCCTCTACATTGTTAATTACTTGTATTTGGACATTATGATAATATCAGATCAAAATATGATTTCAAAAATGGTTTGGGTTATAGTAAGGTAAAAACTGTCTATGTTTATGTGTGGACTGGTCTTTCTATTATCCTTTGATTTCAGAAAGGACTTCCAAAGTTAAACAAGTTGTGTGTGTTCTGTGAATTTATCACTGATAGTATTCCAGACTGACCCGGTGTATTTTGTTTTAAATCAAATGTGCTCGGGTCAGACCGAGTATGTTCCAGGTTAGGTTTCGCTTGGAGCTTCAGGAGCTAGAAGCAGGAGGCTTCACCGCTAGTTATAAAGCTATTTCCGCTGTGATTGATATCTGTTAAACTTTGATGATTGGTATGTATATATATACAGTTTCCTTTGTATAAAGGTATTTGATATTATGTTTTATCTGTTCCGCTGTGAGATTCTGATGTGGTGTTCCTCTTCTTTCTTCTATTCTAATATTTCTTTCTTTCTATTCTCACCCTCTAAATTCTTTCTCATGACAATCTGGGGGTTCGATACTTGGGTTTTTGGCAAGCGGTACTGATTTATGTATTTTTGTCGAAGACTCGAGCGTCGACCTTTTCCCCGGGTCGTTACAGTGGTATCAAAGCTATTGGTTTAGAGATAACCTTGGCTCTGTGGCGTGACTCAGTAGAGATGGGGTTAGTAATACCCTAGATTGAGATTGAATATATATATGAGAGTGCGTATTTGTGATTTGATATAAAGTTATTTTTGTAATTATTTTTGCCCAATTTATTTTATAAAAAAAGTAAGGGATTATTATAATATGGGCAAATTGTTTGGGTTTGTTAATGTTGATTGTGTGATATGTTTGGATGGTGTGTTCGATTTCATGGATATAAACCTGAACATGAATCGATTTGGTTGAAAACCAAAACGAAATGAATAATTAGAATAAATCAATCCAGATAAATAAAATCGAATGGATAATTAAAGATATAAATAAATTGCTAAAGACGTGATTATAAGCTCGTGTGGATTGGATTGTGTGTGATATGGATGATATGGATGTTTTGAACATGATTAACATTGTTGTGATAACTAATGAAATTCATTTGAGTTGAGAACAGGTGCTGAAGAGCCAATTAAGCTTTAAAATCCGTCTAAGAGAAAATTCCGGAGTTAACTGAATCCAGTTGAATTAGAGCTGTGAAATAACTAAGCAAGCTCGCATGTAAATTATCGCTTATCGCATAATAACGCTCGCCAAAAGGTACGCCTACGAAAATATGAAATTTTGGTTTTTTTTGGATTTTGGGAATTTGATTTTTGATTTTTCCGACCATGAGAGTCGATGTATATATATTTCTTGATCCTGCGATATTGCAGATGGTCCTCCGTACAGAGGAGACTCTGCCGAAATTTTTCCAAAATTTAAGGTGTTAGAAAATTTTTGGAGATTTTTGGGAATTACTTTTATTGGAAATAAATTGGTTTTAAAACCAATTTGGTTTGTTTTGAAGATAAATCGAGATTTAAATTTAATATTATTATAATGATAATGGGTTGTGACGTTCTTTCTACCTTAGCAATTTCGAGGACGAAATTATTTTAAGGGGGAAGGAATGTAACGTCCCGCGTTTTCTGACCATTTTATTTGAAATATTTTATTTATTTAAAATATTTGTTTGAGTTTAAATAATCGATCTTAACCATTTTAATTTGGATATTTAAATTATATTAATAATATAATAATATTTTATTTTCGGCAAATTTGGGAAAATGTCGATTTTGTCGTATAACGTGAACGGGCGATTTAAAATGGTTTATTATTGGTCGTATTGAAATTGTCGTGGCAATTTCGTTCTTAAAACGACGTTATAACGTTTAATTTATAATTTAATTAAATAACGAGCTGCAGTGGCGTGGCAGTTCGCGATTTGGCGTTTTGAACTTTAAACGACCGTATAGGGCCCAAAGTAAGTCGGATTTTCTCGAAACGATAAACGTTAGGACCGGTTGTATAATATTTTTCTAATGAAAGAGAAAATTCGAGTTTTCGTGTTGTAAATTTTATTTTATGTCCAAATCAAAATTTGAAAATGTTGCTATGGAATTTCCTTTATTATAACGTTATTTATATTAAATAAAGGGGTTTTTAAATATTTATAATATCGATTTGGCTTCAAACTCAACCCGGGATTTTTTTATCTTGATAGTATACGATATTCTGGTCATGTATGGACAATTTCAATATTTTAATATTGAGATATTTTAAAATTGGTTTATTTTATTTGAATTGGCCAGTTATAAAAGGGCCTTTATTCAAACGACCTCAGTTTTCGACGAAATAAATTTTATTGGGACCGTAACGTCAAGTTATTGCAAGACTTCAAGTGGCGGGTCAATCGGGGTTAATTTGTAAGCGTGGCAAAATAAAATGTAAATAAAAACGACCGTTTGGACGTGAACGAGGGCCATTCGAGCAAACGAACTCGGAATTCGACGAAACAGGTTTCATTAGGACCGTATCGTCAAATTATACTACGCCGTCCATCGCATCTCGAACGGGGTTCGTATGTGAGCGCAGCAGCGAATAAATAATGTTTAAAAACGCGATAGACACGAAATAAAATATCGTTAGTCAACGTCGCTCATCATGTCGACTTAAATTATATTATTTCCCGCTTATATAAACCCCCCTACATCAATTTTCCAGCAAAACCCTCATCCTCATTCATGAAAATTTGCAAATAAGTCCTCGTTTACAAAATCAATTAATTCTCTCAATCCGTGAGGAATTCGTGGGGGGGGGGGTAAGCGATAGTGGTAAATCGGGTCCTTATCTAGCTACTGTGAAAAGTTGGAGAGGTATCGACACTTGTAGTGGCCGGAATTCGTGATGAACAGCGAAAATCACTTTTTGTTTTTAGCCAAAATTCACAGGCTGTGGTTGATTTGGAGGGACGAGACCTTGTGGGTTTTGTAGAGGAGAATTCCAGCTTTCTTTTGGCACCGGTGGCGTGACCTCTGGTGGTCGGAGGAGGGAGAACGAGGTAGATGAACAGAGGCTTTGGTTTTGGAGTTCGGTTTTCAGGTGGCTGGCGGTTTTGGGTGGTTTCACGGTCGTTGAGGCGGATCTGGGTGGAGCGCCTGAAGGGAAGTGGAAGGGGGAAGCATGGCGGAGCGATTTGAAGTGGTCCGGTGATTTATTGTCGACGGTGGTCGGAGAATTTGGGGGTTGAACCAAATTGGGGGAAAACGGAATTTTCGGCGATGGAGGCGATCTGAGGTCGAGGCATCGATGGTGGAGGGTCAGCGTGGACTGACGGTTCAGACGGGGTGGCTCTGGTGGTCACAGACGCCATGGAGGCGGCGTGGGGGTCAAAGGATGGTGGCGTGTTCATTTCAGACGAGAGGAACGGGTTTCAGCTTATTCAATATGAGAAAACGCGTGATGGCCATAACGAGATGCTGACGTGGCTGGTCTAAACGATAATTAAGGTAATCAGTTATTAATCATTAGTTAGGTTAATTAATTAATTAATAATTTAGTTTGTTTCAATTATCATATTTATATATCAAACTTTAAACAGTCATATCTTTTACATACGTTAACGGATTTCAGCGAAACTAGATCCGTTGGGATCGCAGGGACGAGACCTAGGCGATGGCACTGACTAGGAGTCATTCTGACACAATTGAAATTTCAGACAATTTTGGACGTTCGTCTCGTATTAAATGCAACAAACACGTCAACCGTCGACCAGAACAAACTCTGGTGAGTTAATTCTCACACCTTCTGGAATCCTGTGATGTGGTACATTCACAGTAAAATATATTTTACAGTTAATAGTTTAAATTAGCTGATTGGATGCGATATATGCAAATTGGTTGATACTGTCTTATTGGTTGCAGTTGTTTATTTATTTATTCGTCTATTTTATCAACTGACATCTGTGATCTAAAGAAGGACAGGTTGGAGGGATCCAACCGGATTCCTCAAATCAACTTTATTTTTGATTTGTTGTGTGCATACATATGAATTGTTCACCCTGACTGACACCAAACCCTGTTTAAATGTTGATGGTTGAATATATATTCACCAGTGTTGTGTTTAAAACCAACCGACAGTGTTGATTTGCTAATTGGCAGTAAATGGCCCTAATGTGTGGTTTTAACGTCGTTCGACTGTTAAGTGAATTGACGTGTTTTTAAAGTTATCAATATATTTATAACTGGATTAAATCTATTTGATTATTTTATCTGAGTATTTAAATTGGAAAATTTTAAGTAAATATTTTGAATCAGGTAAAAGGGAATTATTTAAGTGGTATAGACAGGTTTTAAAATTAGAAACCCAAAGAATTTACTGACGGGTTGGTAAATAGAATAATTGTTTTAAACCAATTAAATAGTGATTTTTAATTTAATTAAGTTATTTAATTAATTTGAAAAGGAAATGATAAAAAGGTAAATTAGTTAGCTGATAACTAATGTGTACAGTGGGTAAAATCAACCGTATTTAAGTAAATTTGACAAATGGAAATAATTTGGTTTAAAAGTCCGAGTATTCGTTAAAGTTTAACGAATGGTGTATATTGTTAGTTAATCATTAATTAACTGTAATCAAGGAAATTCTTGAATTTGTTTGGTGTTAATTTTTGGTAAATCTTTGATTAACTAAATCTCAAAATGATTATTAAATTGGTCAGGGTTAATTAAGTAAAGTATTGTTTAATCAGCTTTTAAAAGCGATAATTATCATATTTTTGATAAATGGCAAAGTTAACTATTCTTATATGGTTAATGTTGAAGTTATTATTATTTGTAACAATTAGAGAAATGACTTTTAAATAGGAGTTCAATTAAAAATGACTTAAGTGACATTGTGGTTGACAAGGAAATGGTGAAAGTCTATAAAGGGGTTTATATTCCAAGTTTCAGTAAAGAATGGTAAATGGAATCGATAGGTAAAGGTGGTGTTTTATGGATGTTTACTTAATCAAACAAGTTAAGTAAAGAGATGATAAATGAGGATTTCAAATGTAAGGAATGGTTTAAAACCAGATTTGAAACCAGAAAGGGGAAATGAGATTTTGAAGTTAGTGGTTAAACTAGTAGTATTCTTAGATAAGAACGAGATGATCAAGGTCTGAAAGGTAACTAAAATACGCCAACTTGGTTGACCTCATTATTATCAAGGAATGGTATTAGTTGGAGTGAGAGAAGGTGTTGAAATTGGTCTTACCCTATACGGGAAATATCGAACTCTAATGCAAGGTTTTGAGAATAAATAATATTTGCAATATTAGTTTCAAAGGGGATAAGAATAATGATTTCAAATTATAGTGAACATTTGTTTATTTAATTAGAGTTGATCAAATATCGTATTTGAGGTAGAGTTAGTCAAACATAGTTGTTCAGGGAAGAGTTTCCATTGCGTACGACTGCTAGCGTAATTCGCAGGGCTGCAGATAGCCTACGACGGTCGGATGTTTCCTGAGGGAATCAGGCGTAACCATTGTGATCGTTGCGATCTAGAGTCAAGCAAATGGAGTAAGTCGAATATTAGTTAATCGATAGGAATAGTCAATTAAGTTAGTCCAGTTGAGTTAAATAAGTCGAGTTAGTCAAGTTAGAGTTAATCGATCAAAGTAAATCAGTCAGAGTTAATCAGAGGAATTTGGTTTATATCATTAAGTATATACATATATTTTTAAGAGATCTAGTTGTGCCAAGTGCTGAATCAACAGACTGATGTTATTCACACCTTTGTTTTTTGATATGTAAAACCCCGACTATCAAACTAGACCAATACGATTGTTGGTATGGAAAGATGGGGTCGAATTTATATTCGAAAACCATTCCGACCAGCAAATACGTGAAGATCAAAAGATGATCCAGATGGAGCTTCGAAGACCATGGATCTTCATAAGCGGAGGAACCGCTAATAATCTTTGGTGAGCTCCCAGAGATGAACTGTGGTTCTGTCGTAGGTGGAATCCACGGGTTGCAAGGACTTCTCGCTACTGATCCATGGGGTAATTCCTATATGAGATGCAGTAGGAGAGTGCCTTCGGTTCATCCTGTTCCTGGATGACTTGTATGGAGGGATGTCTGACAGAGTATTTCCAAAGGAATTACATGTGTTGATTTCTCCAAACGTACGATAGTTGATGGCGGAGAAATGATTATTCTCTAGCCAAATAAACTAGAGTATTTTTATGGACGTCAATCAAGTGTGATCTGGAGGATCTGACGATGTGACATTCAAAGTGAATGATGACCAGATGTTCTAGAGATAAATTCTAGCCTCAAGCCTCATCAACCGGGAAATGACAAAAATCGGGCAGGCAGCATGGCTATGTGGGTCGCTCTCATTAGGGTGTATGATCACCTATCTAGAGAAATTCCATTTGCCTCTTTAATCTATGTTTCGATGCTGTCCCTTATAAGGAGGCGGTTGCGATCCGAACCGTCGGTGATATACATTCGATACACTCAAGCGAAATGAGTGGTCGGTCATGTGTGGGCCGGGTTGCAAGGCGTTCTTGTTGAACCCAGTGTATTTTCCTCTAGAGATACACGATCGGAAGGTGGTCCCATACCTTGTCAAGTTGGAATCCAAAATCCAATAAGTGCCCGCGGTTTTCGATTGTATACTATATATAGGGAGCGTGAGATGCAAGCGTTCCTCTAGATTGTTAATTACTTGTATTTAGACATTATGATAATATCAGATCAAAATATGATTTCAAAAATGGTTTGGGATATAGTAAGGTAAAAACCGTCCGTGTTTATGTGTGGACTGGTCTTACATTTATCATTTGATTTCAGGAAGGACTTCCAAAGTTAAACAAGTTGTGTGTGTTTTGTGAATTTATCACTGATAGTATTCCAGACTAACCCGGTATATTTTGTTTTAAATCAAATGTGCTCGGGTCAGACCGAGTATGTTCCAGGTTAGGTTTCGCTTGGAGCTTCAGGAGCTAGAAGTAGGAGGCTTCACCGCTAGTTATAAAGTTATTTCCGCTATGATTGATATCTGTTAAACTCTGATGATTGGTATGTATATATATACAGTTTCCTTTGTATAAATGTATTTGATATTATGTTTTATTTGTTCCGCTGTGAGATTCTGATGTGGTGTTCCTCTTCTTTCTTCTATTCTAATATTTCTTTCTTTCTATTCTCACCCTCTAAATTCTTTCCCATGACAATCTGGGAGTTCGATACTTGGGTTTTTGGCAAGCGGTACGGATTTATGTATTGTTGTCGAAGACTCGAGCGTCGACCTTTTCTTCGGGTCGTTACATTGGGACTAGTGTATGTCAAGTATCATCCCAATACCCGTGTGGGGTTTTCAAACAACAACCGTGAATTTAAATAAATTATTGGTTAACAAATTTTAACCAATTCTAATTCAGATTGAATTATTTTCTATTTAACCAATTTTCACTGTTCAAATTATAAATGAATATTTATAATTTAATATCACTATCACATTAGTATATTTTTAATATGTTAAACATTTCAACATTATAAACAGCGCATAATACAGTCAATTTAAATCGTCCATGGTCTGTGGACGAGGAAAGTGATCTAACATGCACCGTATACAATTTGTAATAATTAAACTGATAAAAATCTACACTGGCAATTCTATATATTTTTCATTTAAAGAAATAAATAAATTACTGTACAGAATTTTTAGTGAGGTGTTCTCACCTTCGTTTTCACTCCGCCATTCTTTAACTAGCGATTTTGATTCCGTTCTTCTTCCAGTCAGTTCCATCGAAATCTGTTTCACGTGATATATTTATTAAAAATCATATTCTTAATATGATGCTATATATAATTTGAAATCACGTTTTTGAACTACTCTATATATTTCCAAATATCATATTTTTTTAGAACAAAGCCATTTGTAATGAAAATCACATTTTTAATTAAGCTATGTATATATATATCCCATTTTTATTATGTTATATATATTTCAAAAATCATATTTTTAATATCATGCTATTTTTAAAACAATGTATATGATTTAAAAATCAGCTATTTATTATCATGCTATTTTAAAATAATGTTTATGATTTAAAAATCACCTTTTTATTATCATGCTATTTTTAAAACAATGTTTATGATTTAAAAATACCTTTTTATTATCATGTTATTTTTAAAACAATATTTATTTTCTCATTCAAAACAATGTTAATTTCTTATTCAAAACAATGTTAATTTCTTATTCAAAACAATGTTAATTTCTTATTCAAAACAATGTTATTTATTTATTATTTTCAATAGTGTTTATTTATTTTTAAACAAAGCTATTCGTTTATTTTTAAAATTTCAGATTTTAAAATAATATATATATAATTTTCAGATTTTTAAAACAATGAATTTATATAAAAGAAACTTAAACCTTAATCCCTCCCCTCTTCCTCTAACATTCTGTAACCCGCTCCTCTTTAAACCCATCGCTTTAACCCATTCTCTACCGTCGCTCCCTTCGCAAGCAGCCGGGCCTGGATCTAAAGATGTCACGTCGAAGGGGTTCAGGTGCGCCTCCATCACCCTGAAATTTGGCCAACTCGGTGGACTCATGGACGCCGGAAACAGCTGCAAGCGACGGGTCTTTAGGGTGACAAATCGAACCAATTCTTCAATGAAAACCGATCATCACCGTATGGTTTCAAAGAACTCAGGAATCTCTATCATTTTGGTTTGTAAACTAGGGTTAAATTCTTTCTAGATTGAACGAGATTAACGAATTAATTTCGGAAGAAGGTGGCCGTTGTTTGATCAGGTGGCGGCTGTTGATAATAGATTAGGGTTTGTATTTCATCCATATTTATATAGTATAATTTATATTATTTAATTATTTAATTCAAAAATAACTTGTTAAACCATCCGAACTCCAAATGAGACCCTACGACTGTCGCCCTAGCTAAATACCCCCATTTCGGACACAATGGGATATATCCCGTAAGCCAATTCAACTGTTTTGATCAGTTTTCATCAAAATTAAAATATAAATAAATATATATATATATATATATATATAATTTAAACGTACATTTTAATTTACCGAGGCCACATACTGACTCCAAAAATTCCAGAAAAATTATATCTAGCTATGTTTTGATGATACGATCCTAACAAAACTTATTTCCTTGAATTTGGAGACTGTTTGAAAAGTGGCCATTTCTGGTCGATCCAATTCAACTGAAATTGACAAAACACGTTTTCTTTTACCACGATCACATATTAATTCCAAAAATTATGAAAATTGGAATCTTGCAATAATTTGACATTTTGTATCCAACCAAAGAGGTTTCATCAAAAACGGAGGTCGTTTGAAAAATGGCTATATTATATATATATATATATATATATATATATACAAATTCCATAGCGACTATTCTGAATTTTAAACTGGGCATAACTTTTTATTCCCGCTATGAAATCTGGATTTTTCACATTCGTTGGAAAGATATTTTTAAACAAATTCAAATATTTCTTGTTTTATTGAAATCCAATTTATTTTGAATCTTGTACATTCATTTGAATTTTAAAATTGAATTTTCAAACTACCGCGCCATTTCAGGCTCGTTATATAATTAAAATAAATTTATTCGTTCTAACTTCGATTTAAATGAAATTTTCATCGTTATTATTTAAAATAAATTATTTTAAATATTAAAATCCATTAAAATTGCTAAAATAAAAATTTTAAATTGGTTCAGAATTTCCGGGTTGTTACAATCTCCCCCACTTAAAATCTTTTCGTCCTCGAAAAGGAACGGAGCTGAAAGTTGTTTAACTAACCAAATTAACTTTCAATTCTAATTAATTTTCAATTCAGTTCAATATTAAATTCGATTTAGCTAAATTTATCATTCTTTCTCATATTGGTTAAATTAATTATCATTCCAAAATTTTAATTAGTTAAACTAATAACCAAACATCACAACCCGCAATCAATTAGTTGGTTAACTTTTCAAAAATATTTTTTTTATATATGGTCAAAAATCATATTTCAGTGCAAATCACAAACAATAAACCCTAAATAAGTTTTGGTTCTCACACCAGTCAATTGGAAATATATAGATATCTCACTTTCAAAGCTCGAATCATAAATTCTGATAATGAGATCTCAATCATCAGAATCCTCTCTGGGCGACTAGAGTGTGATTCTATATTTATCCAGTATCTGAGGCTTCAAATATACATCTCATCAGGAATATACTCAAAATCTCCCTATACTAGATTGTCCAAATTCAATTTAAAATAAAATATTCAAATATGCATAACTGATATAAAATTTTAAAACTAATTTTATTTTAAAAATAACACTCTTCACACTGATTCTAGTATACTACTGATCCTATCTCTAACTAGTCATCCTTATTGGATATTACTAATCCAATCTCTGATGAATTCTTTCGTTCGGTTCTAATGGGTCTTGTTCTCGAGCTCTGTAAACCAAAGCTCTGATACCAAATGAAATGACCCAAACTTCCCCATAAAGGAAAGTACGGATTGAATTGAGAACAAGGAAAATCAGAACACAAACAGAAGAACATTTCATTGCTTGTTACAACAATTACATCAGAGTACAAGAATATAACAGAGTATGAATAAATAATATACATTGGAAATACAATAATACCAGAGATTTAAATTACATTCGAATAGCAGTGGAAAAATAATACAAACACAACTGAAAGAAATACATGGATACAAAGCTTTCTGAATATATCTTCAGCTGTAAACCAGGATCCTGTGAATATAATATCTGCAAAACCAAAACTACTAGTTGCCCGTATGGAAAATATGGGCACCCAGAGTTTACGTTAAAACAATAAACTCCTGGTCGATCATGGGACTGGTGTGAGAACTAAAACAGTTATTAGCTTGATTTTAAAGTTAGGTAAATCATGGGACTACGCCGTATAACATGGAACGGGTTTACTCCACATGAATCTTAGTTTAGAATAAAATAATGCAATGCTTTTTAGAAAAATGAAGCTATTATAAGACTCAGGTCCCATCACACAATGCAACGCAAGCCGGAGGATAGAGTTTTCCCTTATAATAGCTAAATATGCTTGATACGTATAAAACAAAATTATTTTGATATTACTATAAGTGTATAGTGTAAAGAACAACTTCAAATATAAATATATAAATATATCAATCATAGACGGCATAGCTACCATATATCATGTTGTCGTACTAGTCCTACAATCAAAATCGCATGATATCGTATTGGAAGTTGGATTTCCATCTACGAACCAAGGCAAGGGAATGTCCTTACCGAATTCGAGACACTCTAGCCCGTGCCTCAGGATCAGAGCTCGAGTGACCCTAGGAGCGCAAGGGCCGGTCATCCATCGATGATTGGCAATACCATAAACTGTATGTTAGCCTTCTTTATGGGGTATAAAATAATCTGGTCAGTAATGTCGACCAGAACATCCATCGGTCCGTAGTAGACGATATATCCGACGCGCCTCTCTATCCATCAAGTAATAAGCAACATCCACATGAGTAAACAGTCTGGTCTCCATACCATAACATTACTCCTAGCTTAGGAACTAACTTATGTCCATTTCCCTAGGGTCCTTCTCCCGTTTCTGGTTCATACGGGGGTCTAAGGCTTTTGAAGTAACGCTATACACAAAGCTATGCCAATTAAAGCTGTGCTTCGATCATCAACCACAAGGCTCTGCTTTTCAACAAAAGCCTTGATCATTCGCAACTCAGCGTGCCACATTGTCAATCCATACCATTGATTTCTGCCAATATATAACCTCTAAGCTCGTACATCTCAGAGAAAAGCGTTAAGAAAGAGAATAAATTCTCTGCCACCAAACAGATATATATATTTAGCAGAGATCAACGAATGCAGCATAAAGGAATACAACGTCAGACATACCATCCATTTACAAGTCTGTTTTGGGTCTGAACAAAATCGGAGGCACCTTATTCCTCGTTCCATATGTCCAATACAGGAAAGAGGTCCTCGCATATCCGTCGATCTCCAAGTACGTTTGGACGATCACCACTTATTACCTTGTCTTGGGTGTACGACCCAATCAAGACATCAGTAATCACCCAAATGATGTGAAGTACTCTGGTCTTCAACCACTGTCTTCATCTTCAACTCTTGGTCGTCGTATTAGTTATTCAGAATGGGTTAAACCCAGTCTTTCCGAATAATTCGCATATTTTATAATCAAGTGCTTTAAAAACACATCGTATGCCTCATTCCAATTCAGAATATTCTTTTAATAAAATATTCACATTATTAGGGAAAGGTTCCCATCAGTTTTATCCAAAATAAATTATTTTAAATTTATTCTTTAATCTTCCTTTTGAAATCGATTTCAAAAGATTTTGTTAACTAGTCGGGATTATCAAACCTTAACGAAGTAATCATGTATTATTTTCCAATCCCATCATATTCACCCTTTGGAGCAAAACTGGTAGCACTCCATATCTAAACACCCATTGTGTACTGAGTAAAATTAATTACCCTTTAATGTTCAAATCTAATTAAAGATTTAACTATCGTCTGGAGTAAAACTGGTGGTACTCCATTATCAATCATTTCAAGAATTCGATAAATTAAATTATCCCATTTCAATCTAATTAGTTATTTATTAAAATTCCAATTTGGTTTTAATATCAAAAATAATTACTTTATGATTATTCAAATTTAGGAAATTAATCTTTATCTTTAACTGGGTTAAAGAACTAATGTCATTTAAAACACAGTTCGCGATAAACCCAAATCATCTTCCATTAACTATGGAATCTTCACGAAAAACAGATCAATATATAATCGATATAAATTTCCGTATCAGACTGATAATAGAAATGGAATAACAGCAAGGCCTTTTTTAATTCCATATATAGTAACGGTCTTCATTCACAGAAGCTTATCTCGATTATTATTAAATCGAATTCCATTCAATTCCAATTTATTCTATTAAATTGGAAAACTTTACTTTGGAAAAATTCCCATTTAAATCTTAATAAAAGATTTATAAATTCAATTTAAATCTTAATAAAAGATTTATAAATTCCATTTAAATCTTAATAGAAGATTTATAAATTCCAAATTATATTTTCACTGTTAATTGGGATTAAAGAACAGATGTCGTTTAAAACATTGTTCACGATAAACCCACAACCAACTTTCATTTCAATTCTAATTAAACATTAATTAATTAGTAAAAATTCTCTAAATCTTAATTAAAAGGTTTATTCAATTTGCACGAGGTTTAAGAACAGTGTTATTTAAGACACCATTCACGACAAGCCCAAAACCAAATTTATTTTATTTAATTCCAAATAAAGATTAATTAATTGGAAAACTTCATTAAATCTTAGTTAAAGATTTATTCTAGTTAATAACTAGTTCATTTTGATAAGAATATATTTTTATCTTTTCAAATATAGAATTTTTCATCTAAAATCTTTCCAAATTATTAATTATGATTTTACATACTTTTTCCATATTTTTAATAATTTTATTATCGCACGTACAATCGGTTTCCAATAATGGCCACCGAACTGCATCCATATCAACCTTTTTCAAATTTGATTTGGACATAATTCCAAATCCAACCATTAGATTTCAAACTTCTTATATTCATTGGAAAGCTCTTTTCGATATGAACCCAACGGTTCTACTTTTAGGAAAATCCGACGGTTGGATTTCCCGTTACATCAATTTGAAGTTAATTGTCGAAATTCGCGAACAGCCGCTGCGCGGCGCATTCTATTCAGGCCATTTAAATATATAAAATATAACGAAAAGGAATTTCGCTCGATCCGAATCGATCGCTAAACCGACCAAGACCGTTCGAAACTCCGAATTGCTTTGAGAACACGACAAATCAGAACGCAAACAGAAGAACATTTCATTGTATATTACAACAATTTCATCAGATTACAAGAATATACAGAGTACGAATCAATATTACACATCATAAAATATCAGAGATTACAATACATTACATAGCAGCGGAAAATGATACAAAACACAACTGAAGGAGATATACGGATACAGAGCTTTCCGGATATCATTCCAGCTGTATATCAGGATCCTGTGAATATAAATCTACAAAACCAAAACTACTAGCTGCCCATGTCAAAATAAGGGCACCTAGAGTTTAGGTTAAAACAATAAACTCTAGGTCAGTCATGTGACTGGTGTGAGAACTAAAGTAGTTAATTAAAGCTTTACTTTAAATAAGATATATCCAGGTACCATGCCGTATAACACGGAACGGGTTTCCTCCCAAGAATACCAGTGCATATAACAAAACAACGCAATGCTTTTTGGAAAAATGAAGCTATTATAAGACCCAGGTCCCATCACACAATGCAACACAAAATGGAGGATAAGGTTTTCCCTTATAATAGCCAAACATGCTTGGTACGTTAAAAACAAATCATTTGATACTATAATAAGTGTATAGTGTCAAAACAATTTCAATCATAAATATCAATCATAGACGGCATGGGTACCATATATCATGTCGCCATAATAGGCTCTACAATCAAAACCGCAAAGTCACATATTTGGAAATTGGATTTCCATATATGAACCGAGGCCAGGGATCGTCCTCTACCGATTCAAGACAATCTAGCCTACCATGTCTCAGGACCCACACTCAGGTGGGCCCTTGGATCGTCAGGGCCTGTCCACCGATGTGGATTAAAATGCCTGAACACTGCGTTTCCCCGCCCTTTGGGGTGTAAATGAACCGAATGGCTCCATCGGCTCCACATAGCCACCGATATATCCGAGGCGCTTCGCAACAGAAACAACCACATAGGTGAATATAATATAAATGTCAGGGCTGGTAGGTCACTGACACCACCCTAGCAAGAAAGAAACGCATGTCCTCCCTGAGGTCCACTCCCTTTTCTGGTTCACAACCGAGGTGTGAGGCTCGCGAATCAACGTTACACAAAGCTATGCCACACAGGCGGTGCTTTGATCATCAACCACAAGACTTTGTTTTTCAACAGAAGCCTTGATCAACTGCCACTTAGGCATGCCACAAAGGCAATTCACTCCATACGATTGATATCCATCAATATATAACCTCGGAGCTCATACGTCTCAGAGAAGGGCGTTAAGCAAGAGAATAAATTCTCCGCTGCCAAACAGATATATATTTAATAGAAATCAATCACACAGAATAAATTCCAATGTTAGACACACAGTCCATTTATAAGTCCGTTCTGGGTCTGAACGAAACTGGAGGCACCTTGTACCTCGCATATCCATGGATCTCCAAGTACGTCTGGACGATCACCAACTGATTCCCTCCTCTTGGGTGTATAGCCCAATCAAGATCATCATTAATCACCCAAATGATGTGAAAACCTCCGGTCTTCAACCACCGTCTTCATCCTCGATACATCGTCGAATCAGTTATTCAGAATGGGGTAAACCCGGTCTTTCTGAATAACTCGCGTATATAATAATAAAGTGTTACACAAACACAACATACGCCTCATTCCAATTTAGAATATTCTTTTATTCAAATATTCTTATACTTTGGGAAAGGTTCCCATTAATTTTATCAAAGATAAATTCTTTAAATTTATTCTTTAATCTTCCTTTGAATATCAATTCAAATTAATCGGGGCGAACCACACCGAAGTAATCATTTATTTTATTTCCCAATCCCAACCTATTCATCCCATGAAGTAAAACTGGTAATACTTCATATCTAACACCACGGTGTTATCGACAAATTCAATTACCATTTCACGTTCAAATTTAATTAAAGATTTAACTATCGCCTGGAGCAAAACTGGTGATACTCCATTCTCGATTATTTCAATCTAATTAAAGATTCATTAAAACTCCACTTGGTTTTAATCTTCCCAATAATCATTATCAATGATTATTTAACTTGGGAAATCATATCATGTCTTTAAGTGGGTTAATGAACCAATGTCGTTTAAAACATGGTTCACGATAAACCCAAAATCACATTCTAATCAAATTCCAATTAAATCCCATTTAATGGGTACACTTCATTAAATCTAAATAAAAAGATTTAATCTTTTTCTCAACTGGCCTTAAGAACAGTGTTAATGAAGACACCATTCTCAACAAACCCAAATCCAATTTGATATTAAATACAAGGCTCTGAATAGAAAATATATCGGCTTATATTCAATATCAAATTCTACGACCCACAAATATCGTATTGGAAATAACGATATAAATATATCTTTCAAATTTCCATAACAATATCTATATAATCACGAAATCCAACATTGAAATATTCCAAAGACAATTTCGATTCAAATCCATTTCCACTTTATATATTGGAAATTCTGGTAACTTTTAAAACCTTTTCGAATCCAATTTATTTATTTTAAAAATAAATGGGATAATAATTCTAGTTCAAAACTAGTTCATTTCGATAAAAATCTGTTTTTATCTTTTCAAATATGGAATTTTTCATCCCAATTCTTCCCAAATCATTTCTTATGATTTTACACAAATTATTACAATTTTTAATAATTTTACCAAGGCCCGTACAGTCGATTTCCATCAACGACCATCGAACTGCACTTACAACGACCTTTTCCAAATTTGATTTGGACATAATTCCAAATACAACCGTTATATTTCTAATTTCTAATATTCGTTAGAAAGCTCTTTTCGATACGAACCCAAGGTTCCGGTTTTAGGAGAATCCGATGGTCGGATCTCCCGAAATATCCATTCGAAGTCAATGGTCGAAATTCGCGAATTGCCGCGGTGCGGCGCGTTCTGTTCAGGCCATTCTATATTTATAATATATATATTTCGTCGATTTCCTTTTAAAACGTATTTATAAATCGTTTTAAATTCGATTTCAAAATGATTTCAACCTCATATTCAATTTCGAATTAAAATTGAATATTCCACATCATCAATATACAAATGATAATATTTTCTAAACGTTATATTTTGAAATCTCTTCCTTTTCTATAATCATTATAAAAACGAATATAATCGATATAAATATCGTTCGCGTCAAAATGGCGCATATCTAACCAACACTGCTTTATATGTTTCCATAACTTCATTATTCTATTCAACAAATGAATATTTATTCTATTCAACACATGAATCTATATTTCTTTCAACACATGAATATTATCAACACATGAGTATCGTCAACACATGACTATTTTTATTATTTAATATATTTTAAAAAATTGTGCTTTTTATCATTTAATTCTTAATCAGACTCTAACCGTAAATTAGTAAGAGAACGATTCCCTAAATATTAACCCCGAAGGCTGAAACCAACATCAGATCAATACCCAGGAAACCATTCATCTTAACTGATTTTCAGTTAGTTTCTAATTTCATATTTGATAAAAATGAGAATTTTATTGTTAAAATATTTTACTCAACACATAATAAGTTTCAACACATGAATATTCTCAACACATGAGTATCGTCAACACATGACTATTTATTCTATTCAACACATGAATTTTCTTTCATTCAACACATGAATTTTCATTTTATAATATTATATATTTTCCAAATTGAAATGAGGCACAATCAATTATCATATAATGTTAATTATATGGATTCCATACAACACATGTATATAATAGCAACGATAAATAATCAACCATCATCCAGAGTGCATTCTACACTGTATAAGCATCAAATATAAATATTCAACACTTATAACAGCCTGTCAATCAATCGATCGACATACAGCTAATTATTGGGATTAGTGTATGTCCAATTTCATCCCAACACCCGTGTGGGGTTTCAAACAATCAAACACAGATTTTATTTGTGCAGTTGGGCGATGTGTAAAATTTATCGTCCCAATCAATATCAGTCAAATCGGTGTACATAAACAAATCGTTCGATTTGTATATGAATATTTATTTTATTTCAACACATGAATATATATTTGATTTCAACACATGAACATATATTTTATTTCTACACATGAATATATATTTTATTCTATTCCACATCACACAATAAAATTTCACAACACAGCAATCAAACAAACAAGTCATCCATGGTCTGTGGACGACGGGTGTCGGGTGTTGCTAAGCACCGTCTGCATCCTAGTATATATTTCAACTATAAATTAAAATAAAAGTGAGGAGTTCTCACCGAGGGTTCCACTCCTTCGTTCTTTCCTTCTGAACTGTTTGGGTTTCGTTTTGATTTCAGTCGATACCATCGCCATCTTTTCCCGCTGTTCATAGTAAAAATCATATTTTTATCGCTTTATCCCAATAAATAAAAATCATTTTTTTATTTCAATTTCATATATTGTACAATGCTTCTTTCTATATAAAAATTATATTTTTATATTTCTACTTCTTATATAAAGATCGAATTTTTATCGCTAATTCATATATATAAAAATCGAATTTTTATCTCTACTTCATATATATAAAAATCTCATCATTCATACGATAAAAAATCACATCTTTCATATGATTAAAAATCATATCTTTATATTTATAAAAATCTTACCTTTTAAATAAATAAAAATCGAACCTTTATAAAGCTAAAAATCATATCTTTACATGTTTAAAAAAAATCATGTCTTTACATTTTTAAAAATCAAATCTTTACACTTATTAAAAATCAAATCTTTTTCATTTAAAAAAAATCTTATCTTTCCAGTATTAAAAATATAATCTTTTTAGTTTGAAACATCATGTTAATTTATTTAATAAAAACTGAATTTTACAATGTGTTTTATTAAGTAAAACTGGAATTTTTCCCACTTTTTCCCTTTGCTTAAGTTAAACTAAATAGTTAGTTTAAATAAAATAAACAAAATCAGTTTTTCTGAAGTAACCAAAAATCAGTTTTACTGAAATAAACAAAAATTAGTTTTATAAACTTATTGCTTTTCGAAGGAGGGTTGTCGGGCTCTGGTGGTCTACGCGGAGGCGAGGGGTCGGCGGTGGTCTGGTGGAGCTCGGGTAGGGGCGGCGCTGGGAGGTTTTAGGTCGGGGTTGGGTTAAGGCGTGGGATCTTCGACTGGGAAGGTGAGAGAGGGAGGGGGTTTGGAGGGGGGTGCTTCGACGTCGATTGGAAGGTGGCGCCGGTCTTGGAGAGGTGGGCGGCGTGCTGGCGGAGGAGGCGACGGGGAAAGTAGTGCGTTGGGTTTTTTTATTTAAAACTTCAATCTGAAAGAAAGGAACCCAGGGGGGGGGGGGGGGTATTAGAAAAGGGGAGTTGACTTTTATATTATTTATTTATTTATTTTTCCATAAAAAGTATCCCTTTCTGTTAAACCTCAAATCGAACCCACCGACTGTCGTCCATAGCTAATTACCCCCATTCCGAACACAATGGGATATGTATCGTAAGCTGGTTCGATTGTTTCGATCAGTTTCCGTCAAAATCAAGATATAAATCTATATATTGAATTTGAACGCGCTTTTCAATTTACCGGGGCCACATACTGTAACGACCCGGATTTCGCCCGACCCCAATCGATCGCAAGATCGATCAAGACCGTTCAAAACCTACGTAGGCTAACTTTGGGCATACAACACATCAGGACAACAACACGGACTTTTATAACATCAATAATAAATGTTACATCAGAGTACAGAATATATCCGAGTACATCAATAAATAATACAGCGGAAGATACATTTACATTAAATTAAATATATTGCAGCGGAACTAATCTCAGCGGAAGGCCATCAATATTCTGGACCCAGCTTCAGACTTCAATCCAGGGTCCTGCTTAACTATATCTGCAAAAAGCCACTCGATTGCCCGTGTGGAAAGAGGGCACCCGAGTTTGCAAAGTGAAAAAACTACAGGTCAGTCGTGGGACTGGTGTGAGAATTCTTACCTTAACCTATCTAATAAGTAGGCTAATCTCAGGACCACGCCGTTAATGCAGAACGGGTTTACTCCATTGGATTGCCAGTGCTTAAATAAAGTAAATCGTCAAATAACGCAATGCTTTTTGAAAAATGAAACCATTATAAGACCCAGGCCCCATCACACAATGCAACGCACACAGGAGGATAGGGTTTTACCTTATAATGGTCAAAAGATGCTTGATACGTAAAAACGATATTATTATTAGTGTGTATATATATATTTAAAACATTTCAATATAAATGTATTAATCTTAGACGGCGTAGGTACCATATACTATGTCGCCATATATAAGTTTACAATCAAAATCGTAATGTCGTATTGGAAATTGGTTTTCTATCATGAAATCGAGGCTAGGGATCGTCCTCTTCCGATTCGAGACACTCTAGCAAATGCCTTAGGATCCCCCGCAGTGAACCCTTAGATCTTCAGGGCCGGTCCCCACCTAACGGTAGTGGATTGGCAATTCCTGAACACACGTTTCCCGGTTCCTTTGAACCTATAGTATGACCACTTCCGGCCTATAAAAACCCAAGGTATCTCAATCCAAAATCCACATAAGTGAAATGCCGGGTCGTGTTAAAGCACCGGCACTACCCCTAGCTAGAAAGAAATGTGTGCACTCCCTGCAGTCCGAATCCCGTTTTTGATTCATACCGGGGTGTGAGGCTCACGAAGTCACATTATACACAAAGCTATGCCTAAACAGGCTATGCTTTGATCATCAACCACAAGGCCTGCTTTTCAACAAAGCCTTGATCATTTGCATCTTAGCATATCACATTGTCAGACCCTACCATATTATTGATCATCTACCAATATATATATATATAACCTCTAAGCTCATACGTCTTAGAGAAGGGTGATAAGTAAAGAATAAATTCTTCACCACCAAACAGAAATATATAATTAGTAGCGTTCAACAAATACAGTAGAAAGGAATACAATGTCAGACACGCAATCCATTTACAAGTCCGCTCTGGGTCTGAGCGAAACAACGTGTCCATCGATCTCCAAATGCGTTTGGACAATCATTACTAAATACCTTGCCTTGGAAGGCCAATCCCAATTCAAGATACCAGTCATCATCATCCCAACGATGTGAAAACCTTCGGTCTTCAATCACCATCTTCATCTTCGACTCTTGATCGTCGTGATGATTATTCAGAATGGGTTAAACCCGGTCTTTCTGAATAACTCGCGTATTTTGGGATTAAAAAAATATTGTAAAATCACACATTTCGTCACATTCTTATCGACGCTTTCCTATAGACTAGAAAAGCGTGATATTTTAAATAATTCTGCAAGCGTACAGGTGTGTAGCATACAGGTCGAACACAGGGAGGTAAATTAAAATCAAATTATTTATCTAATCTCTTGGGCGAGTTAGACGAAGCCTGGAGATTTTGTTGAAATAAAAACAAATTGAAATTGCGAACTTAGGATTATCGTTGAATCTAATCAACGATTAATCACTAAAGAAAGTAAATTGCAAAACAAGAACAACAATGCAGAAAATAAAAGTGCAGAATAAGAAGAACAACAAAAATAAAATTAGGATTGTCGTTGAAACTAATCAAACGACTAATCACTAATGAAACAAATGTAAAATACAACTAGTACTCTACCGAATCTAAGCGGGTAGATGACACTAGTTGCTAAAAAAATACTAGAAAATAAAAGAAGAAGAAGAATTTTTATTAGAGTAATGGAAAACAGAAAATGAGATAGGATGGTGGCTACAATGACATTACAAGGGTATTTATAGGGGATAACCAAACCCTAACCCTAACCCTAATACAATGATAGACGGGCCTTAGGGAATTCACAAAAGAGTTTACAATGAGAGTTTCAAATGGACCTTAGTTAAATCTATTAAATTTTTGGCCTTTCTTCTTTTCCTCTTGGTTCTTTGACAAGCTTCCCTTGATTTGAGAAATTCTTGGTCTTTCTACCAATCATTTTCTTGTCCAACAACAACTAGATGTGAGATCTTCATCTACAATTCTTCAAAATGTAAATATATACCAATTTGATCTCCTTTACTCTACTTTTCTGGTTGTATGCGGGATGGGTTGGAATATCTGTAAAAGTAACAAAACAATACCCAAGTAATATTTATTTATATACAAAAGATAAGATATAAGAGCATAAAATAAACACATTTCTATGTCAATCAAATACCCCCACACTTATTTTTTACTCGTCCTCGAGTAAAACAAAAAATAAAAAACTAACTAGATAGGTCACACTTTCGTAGGAAACACGATTGCATTGAGCGTATGCAACAAGCCGTTAAACCTGTAGGTGTCCCTAGTAGGACGAGTGGTGTCTCGTGAGGGTTTTCAGCGGATACTACGCACAAAATCCAAATGCAGTATGTGTGGATCTAATGTAACTATATTAATGCAATGGTTATATGCAAAAAAACAAAGAAAACAAGAATGACAACAAGACTTGTTTCAGGAAAGTGGTACAACAAATTAAATTTACAATTTCTAGTCAGTTGATTTTATTTTAGATACCTCAACTTGTCACAAATTTTCAATATAAATCAAGTTTTCAAATGTTAAATTCTAGTTTGGCCAGTTAGTTCGGTCAGTAACATAGTGCAGCCATGAAATAGATTCTTAGTTTGCTTGGCATAGTTTGTAAAGTGGTATTCTAATTTCCTCGTGTATGGCTAGTCAAATCAATAAGGTCAAGAAGTGTTTGGGCATCATCGCTTATTCTTTATTCCATAAAATTTTAAAATTTATGTTTAAGTACATACACCCAACTTAGAAGACCAAGGTTTACCACCCATGCACTGCCTCGCGGACTAACGGAGAGTGGGTAAAGAGCTTGGCGGATTGTGCAGGCCGACTTTGACTTTGTCAACAACGTGTCGGTAATCCTTAGGTGTCCAATCTCATAAAATGAGACCAAGATATTCCAATGCTGACTTTGTCAACAACATGTCGGATAGAGCTTGGCGGGTTCGCACACCAACGCTTGATATACAAGCAATGTTGGATACCCTTGGATTACTATTATTATTATCGAAAATATAAGCACAAAAGAGAGTTACGCGAATTCAACTTAACACAACTTAGTTTTAAAGATTCGAAAAGCCAATATAAGTATTTTAAGTCCTCCACTTATTTAAACAAAGTCTACAATATAGAATAGATTTCATGGCCATCACCTAAGAATCTCCCTATGTACCGGTTACACTATTATCCCTCAAAATTAAACTTTTCATTATATTTCAAATTCGAACTTAGTTGAGAGAAAAAAATACTATCAAATGACTAAAAGTTGTAAACTTATTTCATGGTATCACTCTAAAATGAGTCATGTCGGTGTGAGTGTGTGTGTGTGTGTGTGTGTGTGTGTGTGTGTTTTTTAAATGAAGATGGAGGAGATGTGATGCAGACTTGACTCCCCCACACTAGATTGAGACAGTGTCCCAACTGTCTAAAGTATGCAGACCAAAATGGCAGAAAAATAAAAAAAAATGAAAAAGAAAAATAAAAGGAAAAGAACGTGTACCACCTGATTTCACGGAGGATGATCAGGCTCATGAAGATCGATAAGGTCATCTTCGTCATATTGCTCGAATTCTAAAAATGGTTTCAGTCGTTGACCGTTTACTTTGAAGACTTTTCCATCCTTAGGATTTTCAATTTCAATTGCTCCATGGGGATATGTTGTTTTCACAACATAAGGTCCAGTCCATCGAGATCTGACTTTTCTCGGAAACAAGTGAAGTATAGAGTTGTATAAAAGAACTTTTTGACCTACGTTAAATTCCTTACGAAGTATGTTTTTGTCGTGTTGGGCTTTGGTTCTTTCTTTGTGGATTTTCGCATTTTCATACGCCTCATTTCTTAATTCCTCTAATTCAGAAATTTGTAACTACCTATGTGAGCCGGCTTTCTCTAAGTCAAAATTCAAAAATTTTATGGCCCAAAGAGCACGATGCTCTAATTCAAGAGGTAAGTGGCAGGCCTTTCCAAAGACTAATCGATATGGTGACATCCCTAGATTGGTTTTATAAGCAGTGCGAAAATCCCAAAGTGCATCAATCAGTTTTACGGACCAATCTTTTCTATTGGAATTCACAGTTTTCTCAAGAATTTGTTTGATTTGTCTATTGGAAACTTCTACTTGCCCACTAGTTTGTGGATGGTAAGGGGTCGATAGCTTTTAGACTTGGCGATAGCGTTGGCGTTGGTGAGAGGAAGCACGGTGGCTAGTTTGTGGTGATGTACGGCTTTGGAAGGCAGAACTGTTGGCAGAAGGGTTTGTTGTGTAAGGGTTGGCTTCAGGTGCGGTTGTATGAAGGGATAGAATGCCGATTTTGTAGTGGAAAGGTAGAAATTGTGGCGACCAAAAAAATACAAAGGAAAGAAATTTGTAATAATTTTTTTTTCTATTTTTTTCAGAATAGTGGGAAGGAATTGATTGTAATCAGGAAAGAAATAAATTAGAAAAATTTATTTGTGGAAAGAAATTGAAGAGGAAAATGGCAAGTTTTTTTAGAAGATTATGGCAACAACTATCAATACCAAATCAACAAATGAGAATTTTTTTCTGTGTATAAACGAAAAAGAAAAGATATTTTTTTTTACAAAAGCAAACAAAAAATAAAACAAAACTAACACGAATCAGAAATTAAATAAATAATAAAATTTAATTATTGCCTCCCCGGCAACGGCGCCAAAAACTTGATCGACGCTTTCCTATGGACTAGAAAAGCGTGATATTTTATATAATTCTGCAAGCATACAGGTCGAACACAGGGAGGTAAATTAAAATCAAATTATTTATCTAATCTCTTGGACGAGTTAGACGAAGCCTGGAGATTTTGTTGAAATAAAAACAAATTGAAATTGCGAAATTAGGATTATCGTTGAATCTAATCAACGATTAATCATTAAAGAAAGTAAATTGCAAAACAAGAACAACAATGCAGAAAATAAAAGTGCAGAATAAGAAGAACAACAAAAATAAAATTAGGATTGTCGTTGAAACTAATCAAACGACTAATCACTAATGAAACAAATGTAAAATACAACTAGTGCTCTACCGAATCTAAGCGGGTAGATGACACTAGTTGCTAAAAAAATACTAGAAAATAAAAGAAGAAGAAGAATTTTTATTAGAGTAATGGAAAACAGAAAATGAGATAGGATGGTGGCTACAATGACATTACAAGGGTATTTATAGGGGATAACCAAACCCTAACCCTAACCCTAATACAATGATAGACGGGCCTTAGGGAATTCACAAAAGAGTTTACAATGAGAGTTTCAAATGGACCTTAGTTAAATCTATTAAATTTTTGGCCTTTCTTCTTTTCCTCTTGGTTCTTTGACAAGCTTCCCTTGATTTGAGAAATTCTTGGTCTTTCTACCAATCATTTTCTTGTCCAATAGCAACTAGATGTGAGATCTTCATCTACAATTCTTCAAAATGTAAATATATACCAATTTGATCTCCATTTCTCTACTTTTCTGGTTGTATGCGGGATGGGTTGGAATATCTGTAAAAGTAACAAAAAAATACCCAAGTAATATTTATTTATATACAAAAGATAAGATATAAGAGCATAAAATAAACACATTTCTATGTCAATCACATTCCAACTCAGAATGTTCTTTTGATAAAATATTCGTTTAAAAGATTCTCATTAATTTTATCAAAGATAAAATTCTGAAAATAAAATCTATAAATCCATTTCCAAAAATATGGAATTCCATAGAAATCGAATCAATACATAATCGATATAGATTGCTGTATCAGACTAATAATATAAATGGAATAACGGCAAAACCTCTTAAATTCCATATATAATATCGGTCTTCTTTTACAGAAGCCCATTTCGATTATTACCAATCGAATTTCCACTTAATTCCAATTTAATATATTAAATTGAAAAACTTGATTTTTAGAAAATGCCCCTTTTTAAATCTATAAAATAGATTTATAAATTCCAAAAAATAATTTCAATGTAAATTGGATTAAAGAACAAATGTCGTTTAAAAACATCGTCCATGATGAATTCACTTCACATCTTAGTTTATTTATAATCACATAAAAATATAATTGCAAATGCTAGTAATCTTTTAAAAACATATTTTAAAATAATCATAAAAATAATCTTTATATAAAGACTCTAAATGAAAGGTATGCTTTATATTACGAATTCTTTCTTTTACAAATATTCTTTGTTTTAACATATAGTTGATTAAAAATATATTATGAAAACATATGCACTTTATATAAAAAGGATTTCCAATGTAAAAATATCATTATTTAAAAGAACACCTGAATCGAAATGCAACTCAAATATTTGCCATATAAATTGGATTATATGGATTTCACACACATCATATATATGATAATAACTGTATAATCATCAAGTCATCCATTACATCCAAAGTGTAATTTCCACTGTGTAAGCGTTAAAATTAAATAATAACGCTCATCGCAGCCTGTCGATCTAACGATCAACATACAACTAAAAATTGGGATTAGTGTATATAAATTTTCATCCCAACACCCGTGTGGGGTTTTCAACCAACAAACAAATAATAAGCTAATTTGTACACTTGGGCGATGTGTGAAAAATTATCGTCCCGATCACATACACAAGTCGGGTAACTTGTGAATGGAAGTGTAATACACAATACATATAATGATGACAAGAAAATATCTCTATTGCAATGAATGAATAAGCATAATACTTCGTTCTATTAACAATTTCTATTTTTCTAATTTAAACTCAAACAAGATGGTTATTTTGTTTTGACAATTCTAATGAGACAAGAATGATAAATATTTTGATCTAACTAACATATCTTGAAAGGTATATATCTTGCCAAACATAAGATATATATATATATATATATATATATATGTAAATTGCTTTAACTAATCCATTTGACAAAAATGAATATTTTTGACAAAATGGATATTTAGTTTAACTAATATAAATTGACTAATATGAATAATTGTTTTCAACAAATGTAAATTGATAAAAGTAAATATTTTGTTATTAACTAGTATAAGTTGACAAAAGTGTTTATTTCATTTTAACTAAACCAAGTTTGACAAAGATGTTTATTTCATTTTTATGTTTGCAAATAAAAATGTAACTTTTATTTTAGATGTTATATTGCATTATGGAATGCAAATAAAAGAACAAACTTGAATATTTACATTTGTGAATGCAAATAAAAGAAATAATTTTATTTTCAATGTATATTTGCATTGCAGAATGCAAATAAAAGAACAAATTTTATCTTTAGAATATATTTGCATTTGTGAATGCAAATAAAAGGGAAAACTCTATTTTCAAAATATATTTGCATTAGGGAATGCAGATAAAAGAACAATTTGTATTTTAATGTATATTTGCATTAGAGAATGCAAACAAAAGAATCAACTTTAATTTCCATGTATATTTACATTAGTGATTCCAAATAAAAGAACAATTTTTCCTTTCAAAATATATTTGCCTTAATGAGTGCAAAAAGAACTAATTTCATTTTCAATGTATTTTTACATGGGTGAATGTAAATAAAAGAATAAATTTTTGGTTTCAACATATATTTGTATTGGTGAATGCAAAAAAAAGGGTAGATTTTATTTTCAATGTATGTTTGCATTAGTTAATGCAAATAAAAGAGTGAACTCAAAATTTCAGTTCTAGGATAACATAAAAAAAGGGTATTTCATTGTTTTACACTTTTCTATGTGTTCTAATAACAAACAAAAGAATCCTTTTTTATACTTTTCTATACATTCTGATAACATATAAAAGAATATTTTATGTGTAAATATTTTTCTATGTATTCTAATGTCAAATAAAAGTGAATTTTATTTGTATAATAAATCCTAATTTTTAAATGATAAATAAAAAAGTAGATTTTATTCGTCTAATAAATTCTGAGTTTCAAATGACAAATAACAAGTGAATTTTATTTGTGCAACAAATTCTAAGTACATATTTGTGTTGTAGCATGCATATAAAAAGATGGACTTTATTTCTATGTCATATTTGTATGGAAAAATACAAATAAAAAGATGAACTTAATTTCTATGTTATATTTGTATGGAAAAATACAAATAGAAGATGAACTTAATTTCAATGTTATATTTGTATGGAAAAATACAAATAAAAGATGATCTTAATTTCTATGTAATATTTGTATTGAAAAATACAAATAAAAAGATAATTCATTTTCTAAGTTATATTTGTGTTGAGAGTCACAAATAAAAAGATACTTCATTTGCTAAGTGTATATTTGTGTTAAGGGACAAAAATTAAAAAGACGTTCATTATTCTATATGTATTCATTATTCTATATGTATTCTGTATAATCACGAAATCCAACATCGAAATATTCCAAAGACAATTTCGATTCAAATCCATTTCCACTTTATATATTGGAAATTTTGGTTATTTTCAAAACCATTTCAAATCCACTTTATTTATTTTAAAAATAAATGGGATTGTAATTCTAGTTCAAAACTAGTTCATTTCGATAAAAATCTATTTTTATCTTTTCAAATTTGGAATTTTTCATCCAAATTCTTCCCAAATCATTTCTTATGATTTTACACTAATTATTGAAATTTTTAATAATTTTATCAAAGCCCATACAGTCGATTTCCATCAACGGCCATCGAACTGCACTTACAACGACCTTTTCCAAATTTGATTTAGACATAATTCCAAATCCAACCGTTAGATTTCTAATTTCTAATATTCGTTAGAAAGCTCTTTTCGATACGAACCCAACGGTTCCGGTTTTTAGGAGAATCCGACGGTCGGATATCCCACAACGTCAATTCAAAGTCAATGGTCGAAATTCATGAACTGCCGCAGCGCGGCGCGTTCTATTCAGACCATTATATTATATTTAATATATATTTCATCAATTTCAATTCAAAACGTATTTTATAAATCGTTTTAACTTCGTTTTAAAAACGATTTCAACTTTATATTCAATTTCAAATCAAAATTGAATATTCCATATTATCGATATATAAATGATAATATTTTCAAAACGTTATATTTTGAAATCCCTTCCTTTTCTATATTCATTATAAAAAGAATATAATCGATATAAATATCATTCACATCAAAATGGCGCAAATCTAATCCACATGGCTTTATATATTTCAATAACTTCGTTATTCTATTCAACAAATGAATATTTATTCTATTCAACACATGAATCTATATTTCTTTCAACACATGAATATTCTCAACACATGAGTATCGTCAACACATGACTATTTTTATTATTTAATATATTTTATAGAATTGTGCTTTATATCATTTAATTCTTAATCAGACTCTAACCGTAAATTAGCAAGAGAACAATTCCCTAAGTATTAACCCCGAAGGCCGAAACCAACATCAGATCAATACCCAGGAAACCATTCATCTTAACTGATTTCCAGTTTCTAATTTTATTTATGGTAAATTGTTAAAATATTTCGTTCAACACATGATAAGTTTCAACACATGAATATTCTCAACACATGAGTATTGTCAACACATGGCTATTTTGTTTATTCAACACAGGAATATTTATTTTGTTCATCACATGAATCTATATTTTATAATATTCTTTATTTTCTCAATTGGAATGAGGCCCAAACAATTACCATATAATGTTAATTATATGGATTCCATACAACACATGTATATAATAGCAACGATAAATAATCAACCATCATCCAGAGTGCATTCTATACTGTATAAGCATCAAATATAAATATTCAACGCTTATAACAGCCTGTCAATCAATCGATCGACATACAGCTAATTATTGGGATTAGTGTATGTCCAATTTCATCCCAACACCCGTGTGGGGTTTCAAACAATCAAACACAAATTTTATTTGTGCAGTTGGGCGATGTGTAAAATTTATCGTCCCAATCAATATCAGTCCAATAGATGTACATAAACAAATCGTTTGATTTGTAAATGAATCTTTATTTTATTTCAACACATGAATTTATATTTTATTTCAACACAAGAATATATATTTGATTTCAACACATGAATATATATTTTATTTCAACACATGAATATATATTTTATTTCACAACCAACAGTCAATTTTTACAACATAAACAATCACACAAGTCGTCCATGGTCTGTGGACTACAGGGAGCAGTTTATATATGCAGTTATAAAATAAATAACTGAATAGAAAATTTTAGTGAGGAGTTCTCACCGAGAAGCTAAACAAAATGCCACGACTCTACATATGTGGAAAATTTCGCCGTGCTCGCCCTTCGTCACTTTTGTCTCCCGTATTCGCTACATATATAAAAATCAAAATTTTATTTCGCCACAACATTAATCCAAATCATATTTTTATAACGCTTTTCATATATATGAAAATCGAATCTTTTCATTTATAAAAATCTCAGCTTTCCGATATTAAAAATATGATCTTTTCACGTTCAAAAGTATGATTTTTGCACTTTCAAAAATATGATCTTTTCAAAATTAACATCATATTTTTATTTCACTTCTTATATAAAAGACCATATTTTTATTACTCTTCATAAATAAAAATTATAATTTTATTACTTTAAAGATGTAAAAATTATAACTTTCCATAATAAAAACATAAACTTTCCGATAATAAAAGTATAAGCTTTCCTATAATTAAAAATCAGATTTTTATTTAACAAAATATTATAAAACTCACCATTTCTATACACATGAATATAAACTTTTCTCCGCTACTCAAACAAAATAACAATCAAATTTTTATTACTTTACAAACTGATTTAAAAAAAATATTTTTAACATAACAAAAACTGATTTAAAAATTCAGAAAGTAAAAACTTATATTGAAACAAGAAGGGACGTGCTTGCTGTCGTCGGAGGCGGTGCAGCGGTCGTCGGAGTTCGCTGGTCATGGCACAAGGGGGGTTCGGAGCTTCCATTCACGGAATAGAGAGAAGGGACGGAGAAGAAGAGGGTGATGGACTGTGGCGTCGGCCTGGGGGGGTTGGGCGTTGGCGGTTTTGGGTCTCGAGGCTAGGGTTCGGGTTTACATCGATTGGGGGTTTTGGGGGGCTTCGGTGCTGCTGGGGGGTCTTGGCGTCGGCGCCTGGGGTGGGGAACGGTCCGCCGGCGGTTGCGCCACCTTGGGGGGGGGGGGCGCGGTGATGGCATCGACAGGGGGGGCTTCAATGTTTTTTTTAATTTGATTTGAACGAACGACGGGACAGAAAGGAAAACGGGAGAGAGAGAGAGGGTTGACTTCCTTTATAATATTATATTTTTATTTATATTTTTTCCCAAAAAGTTACTTTAAATTTCGATCTCCAAACGAGACCCACTGCCTGTCGTCCATACCTAATTAACTCCATTCCGAATACAATGGGATATGTCCCGTAAGCCAATTCTGTCGTTTCGATCAGTTTTCGTTAAATCATTATATTGAATTTTAATCGTACATTTCAATTTACTGGGGTCACATACGGACTTTAAAAATTCTAGAGAAATTATTTCTAGCTTCGTATTGACGATATGGTCCTAACAAAACTAATTTCGTCAAATTCTGAGACCGTTAGAAAAATGGCCATTTTCCAATCGATTAAAATCAACTTAAACTGGTCAAACGCGTTTTCCTTTGCCACGCTCACATATTAATTCAGAAAATTACGAATTTTGAAACCTAGCAATAACTTGACATCACGGATCCAACAAAAGTGGTTTCATCGAAAACTAACGTCGTTTGCAAAATTTCCATTTTTAAGGGCCAAAATTCCATAGCGACTATTCTGAATTTTCAACTGGACGTAACTTTTTATTCCCGCTATGAAATTTCAATTTTTCGGATTCGTTTCAAAGATATTTTCAAATAGATTCAAAAAAATTTAGTTTCGCTAAAATCCGGTTTATTTTGAATTCTGTACATTCATTCGAACTTTGAAATCGAATTTTCGAACTACCGCGCCATTTTCAATTCCTTTTATATTTAAAATAAAATATTTATATTCTAACGTCGAGCTATATAAATATATACGTTCTAATCTATTCCAAATGAATTTCTCATCGTTATTATTTAAAATAATTCATTTTAAATACTCAAAATTCACTAAAATTGCCAAAATAAAATTTATAAATTGGCTCGGATTTCCGGGTTGTTACATTCTCCTCCACTTAAAACTTTTCGTCCCCGAAAAGGAACAAAGATGGAAGTTGTTTAACAAACCAACTCAACTTCCATTATTTTCATTACGGCTTAAGTTCTTCAACTTTTCAGTTTCTAAGAACTTCTCAAAATTTTCAAAAATTTGGCTAACACCCTAAATTTTCGAAAATTTCACCATAACCTCCCCTGCACCGGGAGCTTTAGGATATTTCAAATAGCCTCCCATGGCCCTCAGCAATCCAAAAAGAAAAAGAAACAGCAAAGCGACTCATAAAATCATCAAAATCCCAAGAAATACAATAAACATGTACCTATTTGTCGGGCAAACAATTTTATTCCTCTTCTCTAGCCTCCTTGGTATGACCTGTTCAATGTGAGTACATGTATATGCATGCAAATGCGACTAATTTTCAATACAATTCACTATTTGATACAATTTGGCTAAAGGTTCAACATTTAATTAATCAAACAAAAACAACCAGCAATCAATTAGTTGATTAGCTTTTCAAATTCATAACTTTGAAACATAGTCCAAAAATCATATTTTTGATGTCAATTCACAACAAGAAGCCCTATCTAGTTTTGGTTCTCACACCAGTCAATTGAAAATATATAAATATCACACCTTCGAAACTCGAGCACAAATACTAATGACGTCACGACATCACCAGGATTATCCCCGAGCGACTAGAGCGTGATTCTATATCTATCCAGTATATTAAAACTTCGAATACCCGTGGATCAAACATATATGCAAAATCTTTATATATTGGATTGTCCAAATTCAATACAAATAAATATTCAAATACGCTGAATAAGGTTTAAAATTTCAAAACAAAATTCGTTTTCATTTCTATTTTCAAAATATCACTCTTCACACTCGTTCTAGGATACTACTGATCCTATCTCTAACGAGTCATTCTCATTGGATATTACTAATCCAATATCTGATGAGTTCTTTCGTTTGGTTCTAACGTGTCTTGTTCTCCGAGCTCTGTAAACCAAAGCTCTGATACCACGATGAAACGACCTGAAATCCCCCTTACGGGAATCCACGGATTGAGTTGAGGACAAGACGAATCAGAACACAAGCAGAAGAACATTTCATTCTTAATTACAACAATTTCATCAGAATACAAGAATATACAGAGTATAAATCAATATTACACATTCACTAAATATCAGATATTACAATACATTTCATAGTAGCGGAAAAATAATACGATACACAATTGAAAGAGATAAACGGATACAGAGCTTTCCGGATATCATTCCAGCTATAAATCAAGATCCTTTGAATATAAATCTGCAAAACCAAAACTACTAGCTGTCCGTGCGGAAAATAGGGACACCCAGAGTTTAGGTTAAAACAATAAACTCCAGGTCAGTCATGTAATTGGTGTGAGAACTAAAACTGTTAATAATCTTTATTTTAAAGTTAGGTAAATCAAGGGACCACGCCGTATAACACGGAACGGGCTTCCTCCCAAGACTACCCGTGCATAAAACAACAGCGCAATGCTAAACAAAGAACAATGAATCTATTATAAGACCCAGGTCCAATCACACAATGCAACGCAAGCAGAAGGATAGGGTTTTACCTTATAATAGCCAAATAATGCTTGATACGTGAAATTTCATGTTTTATTATTACTATAAGTGTATAGTGTCAAAATAATTTCAATCATAAGTATCAATCATAGACGGCATAAGTGCCCCATACCACTATGTCGCCATATATAAGTTTACAATCAAAACCGCAAAATGTCGTATTGGAAGTTGGATTTCCATCTGTGAACCGAGGCTAGGGATCATCCTCACCGCTTCAAAACTGTCTAGCCCGAGTCTCAGGAACAGCCGCAACTGCCCCATTGATCGTCAGGGCGGGTCCACCGATGTGGATTATTATGCCTGAACACTGCGTTTCCCCGCTTTTTGGGGCATAAATGAGTCCTATGACTCCATCGGCTCCACATAGTCACCGATATATCCGAGGCGCCTCGCAACAGCGACAACCACACAGGTGAAAATAATATAAATGTCAGGGCTGGTAGGTCACTGACACCACCCTAGCTAGAAGAAAACGCATGTCCTCCCTGAGGTCCTCTCCTGTTTCTGGTTCACAACCGGGGTGTGAGGCTCGCGAATTCACGTTACACAAAGCTATGCCACACAGGCAGTGCTTTGTCATCAACAACAAGACTTTGCTTTTCAACAAAAGCCTTGATCATTTTCCACTTAGGCGTGCCATACAGGCAATTCACACCATGCGACTGATGTCCATCGATATGCAACCTCTGATCCCGTACGTCTCAGAGAAGGGTGAAGTAAGGGAATGAATTCCCCTTCACCAGGCAGATGTATATTTAATAGAGATCAATCAACAAAGAGCAAAATCCAATGTCAGACACACGGTCCTTACAAGTTCATTCTGGGTATGAACGAAACCGGAGGCACCTTGTACCTCGCATATCCATTGATCTCCAAGTACGTCTGGACGATCACCATCTGATTCCCTCCTCTTGGGTGTACAGCCCAATCAAGATCATCCGTAATCACCCAAACGATGTGAAGACCTCCGGTTTTCGACCACCGTCTTCATCCATGACACACCGTCGAATTAGTTATTCAGAATGGGACAAACCCGGTCTTTCTGAATAACTCGCGTATATAATAAACAAGTGTTACAAAAACACAACATACGCCTCATTCCAATTCAGAATATTCTTTTATTCAAATATTCTTATACTTTGGGAAAGGTTCCCATTAATTTTATCAAAGATAAATTCTTAAATTTATTCTTTAATCTTCTTTTGAATATCAATTCAAACTAGTCGGGATTAGCGAACCACACCGAAGTAATCATTTATTTTATTTCCCAATCACAACCTATTCATCCCATGAAGTAAAATTGGTCATATTTCATATCTAACACCAACGGTAAATTCAATTACCATTTCACGTTCAAATCTAATTAAAGATTTAACTATCGCCTGGAGAAAAATTGGTGATACTCCATTTTCGATCATTCAATCTAATTAAAGATTCATTAAAACTCCACTTAGTTTTAATCTTCCCAAAAATCAATATCAATGATTATTTAACTTGGGAAATCACATCCTGTCTTTAACTGGGTTAAAGAACCAATGTCATTTAAAACACGGTTCACGATAAACCCAAAATAACATTCTATTCAATTCCAATTAAATACCATTTAAACGGTATACTTCATTAAATCTAAATAAAAAGATTTAATCTTTTTCTCAACTGGGTTTAAGAACTTTGTTAATGAAGACACCATTCACGGCAAACCCAAATCCCATTTGATATTAAATACAAGGCTCTGAATAGAAAATATATCGGCTTATATTCAATATCAAATTCTACGACCAACAAATACCGTATTGGAAATAACGATATAAATATACCTTTCAAATTTCCATAACAATATCTGTATAATCACGAAATCCAACATCCAAATATTCCAAACATTTCGATTCAAATCCATTTCCACTTTATATATTGGAAATTTTGGTTATTTTCAAAACCATTTCAAATCCACTTTATTTATTTTAAAAATAAATGGGATTGTAATTCTAGTTCAAAACTAGTTCATTTCGATAAAAATCTATTTTTATCTTTTCAAATTTGGAATTTTTCATCCAAATTCTTCCCAAATCATTTCTTATGATTTTACACTAATTATTGATATTTTTAATAATTTTATCAAGGCACATACAGTCGATTTCCATCAACGGCCATCGAACTGCACTTACAGCGACCTTTTCCAAATTTGATTTGGACATAATTCCAAATCCAACCGTTATATTTCTAATTTCTAATATTCGTTAGAAATCTTTTTTCGATACGAACCCTATGGTTCCGGTTTTACGAGAATCCGACGGTCGGATCTCCAGCAACGTCAATTCGAAGTCAATGGTCGAAATTCGTGAACTGCCGCAGCGCGACGCTTTCTATTAAGGCCATTATATAATATATATTTCGTCGATTTCAATTCAAAACGTATTGTTTAAATCGTTTTAACTTCGTTTTAAAAACGATTTCAACTTCATATTCCATTTCAAATCAAGATTGAATATCCCATATCATCGATATATAAATGATAATATTAACAAAACGTTATATTTTGAAATCACTTCCTTTTCTATATTCATTATAAAAAGGAATAAATATCGTTTGCGTCAAAATGATGCAAATCTAATCCACACAGCTTTATATATTTCAATAACTTCGTTATTCTATTCAACAAATGAATATTTATTATATTCAACACATGAATCTATATTTCTTTCAACACATGAGTATCATCAACACATGACTATTTTTATTATTTAATATATTTTATAGAATTGTGCTTTATATCATTTAATTCTTAATCAGACTCCAACCTTAAATTAGCAAGAGAACAATTCCCTAAGTATTAACCCCGAAGGCCGAAACCAACATCAGATCGATACCCAGGAAACCATTCATCTTAACTGATTTCCAGTTAGTTTCTAATTTTATTTATGGTAAATTGTTAAAATATTTCGTTCAACACATGATAAGTTTCAACACATGAATATTCTCAACACATGAGTATTGTCAACACATGACTATTTTGTTTATTCAACACAGGAATATTTATTTTATTCAACACATGAATCTATATTTTATAATATTCTTTATTTTCCCAATTGGAATGAGGCACAAACAATTACCATATAATGTTAGTTATATGGATTCCATACAACACATGCATATAATAGCAACAATAAATAATCAACCATCATCCAGAGTGCATTCTACACTGTATAAGCATCAAATATAAATATTCAACGCTTATAACAACCTGTCAATCAATCGATCGACATACAGCTAATTATTGGGATTAGCGTATGTCCAATTTCATTCCAACACCCATGTCGGGTTTCAAATAATCAAACACAAATTTTATTTGTGCAGTTGGGCGATGTGTAAAATTTATCGTCCCAATCAATATCAGTCCAATCGGTGTACATAAACAAATCGTTCGATTTGTAAATGAATATTTATTTTATTTCAACACATGAATATATATTTTATTTCAACACATGAATATATATTTGATTTCAACACATGAATATATATTTTATATCAATACATGAATATATATTTTATTTCACAACCAACAGTCAATTTTCACAATACAAACAATCACACAAGCCGTCGATGGTCTGTGTACGACAGGGAGTAGTTTATATATGCAGTTATAAAATAAATAACTGAATAGAAAATTTTAGTGAGGAGTTCTCACCGAGAAGCTAAACCAAACGCCATGACTCTTCATATGTAGAAAATTTCGCCGTGCTCGCCCTTCGTCACTTTCGTCGCCCGTATTCGCTACATATATAAAAATCAAAATTTTATTTTGCCACAACATTAATCCAAATCATATTTTTATAACGCTTTTCATATATATGAAAATAGAATCTTTTCATATATAAAAATCTCACCTTTCCTATATTAAAAAATATGATCTTTTCACTTTCAAAAATATGATTTTTGCACTTTCAAAAATATGATCTTTTCAAAATTAACATCATATTTTTATTTCACTTCTTATATAAAAGATCATATTTTTATTACTCTACATAAATAAAAATTATATTTTTATTACTTTAAAGATGCAAAAATTATAACTTTCCATAATAAAAACATAAACTTTCCGATAATAAAAATATAAGCTTTCCAATAATTAAAAATTAGATTTTTATTTAACAAAATATTAGAAAACTCACCATTTCTATACACACGAATATAAACTTTTCTCCGCTACTCAAACAAAATAAAAATCAAATTTTTATTACTTTACAAACGAATTTAAAAAAAAATAACATAACAAAAACTGATTTTAAAATTCAGAAAGTAAAAAACTTACATTGAAACGAGAAGGGGACGTGCTTGTTGTCGTCGGAGGCGGTGCAGCGGTCGTCGGAGTTCGCTGGTCATGGCACAGGGGGGTTCGGGGCTTCCATTCACCGAATAGAGAGAAGGGAGGGAGAAGAAGAGGGTGGTGGACTGTGGCGTCGGCCTGGGGGGGGGGGGTTGGGCGCTGGCGGTTTTGGGTCTCGGGGTTAGGGTTCGGGTTTATATCGATTCGGGGTTTTGGGGGGGCTTCGGTGCTGCTGGGGGGTCTTGGTGTCGGCGCCTGGGGTGGGAGAGGGTCCGCCGGCGGTTGCGCCACCTTGGGGGAGGGGGCCGCGGTAATGGTATCGACAGGGGGGTTTCAGCGTTTTCTTTTTTTATTTGATTTGAATGAACGATGGGAGAGAAAGGAAAAAGGGGGGGAGAGAGAGAGAGTTGACTTCCTTTATAATATTATATATTTTTTTCCCAAAAAGTTGCTTTAAATTTCGATCTCCAAACGAGACCCACCGCCTGTCGTCCCTAGCTAATTAGCCCCATTCTGAACATAACGGGATATGTACCGTAAGCTAATTCTATTGTTTTGATCAGTTTTCGCTGAAATTAAAATTTAAATCATTATATTGAATTTTAAACGTACATTTCAATTCACTCGGGTCACGTACGGACTTTAAAAATTCTAGAAAATTTTTTTCTAGCTTTGTATTGACGATACGGTCATAACAAAACTAATTTCGTCAAATTCTGAGACCGTTAGAAAAATGGTCATTTTCCATTCGATTAAAATCGACATAAACTGGTCAAACGCGTTTTCCTTTGCCATGCTCACATATTAATTCCGAAAATTATGAATTTTGAAGCCTAGCAATAACTTGACATCACGGATCCAAAAAAAGTGGTTTCTTCAAAAACCGAGGCCGTTTGCAAAATTTCCATTTTAAGGGCCAAAATTCCATAGCGACTATTCTGAATTTTCAACTAGACGTAACTTTTTATTCCCGCTATGAAATTTCAATTTTTCGGATTCGTTGGAAATATATTTTGAAATAGATTCAAATATTTTTGGTTTCGCTAAAATCCGATTTATTTTAAATCCTGTACATTCATTCGAACTTTGTAATCGAATTTTCGAACTACCGCGCCATTTTCAATTCCTTTTATATTTAAAATAAAATATTTATATTCTAACGTCGAGCTATATAAATATATACGTTCTAATCTATTCCAAATGAATTTCTCGTTGTTATTATTTAAAATAATTCATTTTAAATACTCAAAATTCACTAAAATTTCCAAAATAAAAATTTTAAATTGGCTCGGATTTCCGGGTTGTTACATTCTCCCCCACTTAAAACTTTTCGTCGTCGGAAAGGAACGAAGCTGGAAGTTGTTTAACAAACCAATTCAACTTCCATTATTTTCATTACGGCTTAAGTTCTTCAACTTTTCAGTTTCTAAGAACTTCTCAAAATTTTCAAAAATTTGGCGAACACCATAAATTTTCGAAAAATTTCACCATAACCTCCCCTGCACCGGGAGCTTCGGGATATTTCAAATAGCCTCCCATGGCCCTCAGCAATCCAGAAAGAAAAAGAAACAGCCAGGTGGCTGACCAATCGGCTCATAAAATCATCAAAAATCCAAGAAATACAATAAACTTGTACCTATTAGTCGGGCAAACAATTTAATTCCTCTTCTCTAGCCTCCTTGCTATGACCTATTCAATGTAAGTACATGTATATGCATGCAAATGCGACTAATTTTCAATACAATTCACTATTTGATACAATTTGGCTAAAGGTTCAACATTTAATTAATCAAACAATAATCAAACAACACAACCAACAATCAAATAGTTGATTTGCTTTTCAAATTTGTAACTTTGATACATAGTCCAAAAATCATATTTTTGATGCAAATTCACAACAATAAGCCCTATCTAGTTTTGGTTCTCACACCAGTCAATTGGAAATATATAAATATCACAGCTTCGAAACTCGAGCACAAATACTGATGATGTCACGACATCACCAAGATTATCCCGGACTGACTAGAGCGTGATTCTATATATATCCAGTATATTAAAACTTCGAATACCCATTGATCGGACGTATATGCAATGTATTTATATATTGGATTGTCCAAATTCAATATAAATAAATATTCAAATATGCTGAATAAGGTTTAAAATTTCAAAACAAAATTTGTTTTCATTTCTATTTTCAAAATATCACTCTTCACACTCGTTCTAGGATACTACTGATCCTATCTCTAATGAGTCATTCTCATTGGATATTACTAATCCAATCTCTGATGAATTCTTTCGTTTGGTTCTAACGTGCCTTGTTCTCCGAGATCTGTAAACCAAAGCTCTGATACCACGATGAAACGACCCGAAATCCCCCTTACGGGAATCCACGGATCGAGTTGAGGACAAGACGAATCAGAACACAAGCAGAAGAACATTTCATTGTTAATTACAATAATTCCATCAGAATACAATAATATACAGAGTATAAATCAATATTACACATTCACTAAATATCAGAGATTACAATACATTTCATAGTAGCGGAAAAATAATATAATACACAATTGAAAGAGATAAACGGATACAGAGCTTTCCGGATATCATTCCAGCTGTAAATCAGGATCCTATGAATATAAATCTGCAAAAACAAAACTACTAGCTTCCCATGCCGAAAATAAGGGCACCCAGAGTTTAGGTTAAAACAATAAACTCCAGGTCAGTCATGTGACTGGTGTGAGAACTAAAACAGTTATTAGTCTTTATTTTAAAGTTAGGTAAATCAAGGGACCACACCGTATAACACGGAACGAGCTTCCTCCCAAGACTATCAGTGCATAAAACAACAGCGCAGTGTTAAATAAAGAACAATGAAGCTATTATAAGACCCAGGTCAGATCACACAATGCAACGCAAGCCGGAGGATAAGGTTTTACCTTATAATAGCCAAATAATGCTTGATACGTGAAATTTCATCTTTTATTATTACTATAAGTGTATAGTGTCAAAACAATTTCAATCATAAGTATCAATCATAGATGACATAAGTGCCCCATACCACTATGTCGCCATATATATGTTTACAATCAAAACCGCAAAATGTCGTATTGGAAGTTGGATTTCCATCTGTGAACCAAGGCTAGGGATCGTCCTCACTGCTTCGAGACTGTCTAGCCCGAGTCCCAGGAACAGCTGCAACTGCCCCATGAATCGTCAGGGCCGATCCACCGATGTGGATTATTATGCCTGAACACTACGTTTCCCCGCCCTTTGGGGCGTAAATGAGTCCTATGACTCCATCGGCTCCACATAGTCACCGATATATCCGAGGCGCTTAGCAACAGCAACAACCACACATGTGAAAATGATAAAATTTCAGGGCTGGTAGGTCACTAACACCACCCTAGATAGAAGAAAATGCATGTCCTCCCTGAGGTCCTCTCCCGTTTCTCGTTCACAACCGGGGTGTGAGGCTCGCGAATTCACGTTACACAAAGCTATGCCACACAGGCGGTGCTTTGATCATCAACCACAAGACTTTTCTTTTCAACAAAAGCCTTGATCATTTGCCACTTAGGCATGCCACACAGGAAATTCACACCATGCGACTGATGTCCATCGTTATACAACCTCTGATCCCGTACGTCTCAGAGAAGGGTGAAGTAAGGGAATGAATTCCCCTTCACCAGGAAGATGTATATTTAATAGAGATCAATCAACACAGAGCAAAATCCAATGTCAGACACATAGTCCATACAAGTTCGTTCTGGGTCTGAATGAAACCGGAGGCACCTTGTACCTCGCATATCCATTGATCTCCAAGTACGTCTGGACGATCACCAACTGATTCCCTCCTCTTGGGTGTATAGCCCAATCAAGATCATCATTAATCACCCAAACGATGTGAAGACCTCCGGTCTTCGACCACCGTCTTCATCCTCGACACACCGTCGAATCAGTTATTCAGAATGGGATAAACCCGGTCTTTCTGAATAACTCGCGTATATAATAAACAAGTGTTACACAAACACAACATACGCCTTATTCCTATTCAGAATATTCTTTTATTCAAATATTCTTATACTTTGGGAAAGGTTCCCATTAATTTTATCAAAGATAAATTCTTAAATTTATTCTTTAATCTTCTTTTGAGTATTAATTCAAACTAGTCGGGATTAGCGAACCACACCGAAGTAATCATTTATTTTATTTCCCAATCCCAACCTATTCATCCCATGAAGTAAAACTGGTCATACTTCATATCTAACACCAACGGTAAATTCAATTACCATTTCACGTTCAAATCTAATTAAAGATTTAACTATCGCCTGGAGCAAAACTGGTGATACTCCATCTTCGATCATTTCAATCTAATTAAAGATTCAGTAAAACTCCACTAAGTTTTAATCTTCCCAAAAATCAATATCAATGATTATTTAACTTGGGAAATCACATCCTGTCTTTAACTGGGTTAAAGAACCAATGTCATTTAAAACACGGTTCACGATAAACCCAAAATCACATCCTATTCAATTCCATTTAAATGGTATACTTCATTAAATATAAATAAAAAGATTTAATCTTTTTCTCAATTGGGTTTAAGAACAGTGTTAATGAAGACACCATTCACGACAAACCCAAATCCCATTCGATATTAAATACAAGGCTCTGAATAGAAAATATATCGGCTTATATTCAATATCAAATTCTACGACCAACAAATATCGTATTGGAAATAACGATATAAATATATCTTTCAAATTTCCATAACAATATCTGTATAATCACGAAATCCAACATCGAAATATTCCAAAGAAAATTTCGATTCAAATCCATTTCCACTTTATATATTGGAAATTTTGGTTATTTTCAAAACCGTTTCAAATCCACTTAATTTATTTTAAAAATAAATGGGATTGTAATTCTAGTTCAAAACTAGTTCATTTCGATAAAAATCTATTTTTATCTTTTCAAATTTGGAATTTTTCATCCAAATTCTTCCCAAATCATTTCTTATGATTTTACACTAATTATTGATATTTTTAATAATTTTATCAACGCCCATACAGTCGATTTCCATCAACAGCCATCAAACTGCACTTACAGCGACCTTTTCCAAATTTGATTTGGACATAATTCCAAATCCAATCGTTATATTTCTAATTTCTAATATTCAATAGAAATCTCTTTTCGATACGAACCCAACGGTTCCGGTTTTACGAGAATCCGACGGTCGGATCTCCCGCAACGTCAATTCGAAGTCAATGGTCGAAATTCGTGAACTGCCGCAGCGCGGCGCATTCTATTAAGGCCATTATATAATATATATTTCGTCGATTTCAATTCAAAACGTAGTTTATAAATTGTTTTAACTTCGTTTTAAAAATGATTTCAACTTCATATTCAATTTCAAATCAAAATTGAATCTTCCACATCATCGATATATAAATGATAATATTGTCAAAACGTTATATTTTGAAATCACTACCTTTTCTATATTCATTATAAAAAGGAATATAATCGATATAAATATCGTTTGCGTCAAAATGTCGCAAATCTAATCCATACGGCTTTATATATTTCATTAACTTCATTATTCTATTCAACAAATGAATATTTATTCTATTCAACACATGAATCTATATTTCTTTCAACACATGAATATTCTCAACACATGAGTATCGTCAACACATGACTATTTTTATTATTTAATATATTTTATAGAATTGTGCTTTATATCATTTAATTCTTAATCAGACTCTAACCATAAATTAGCAAGAGAACAATTCCCTAAGTATTAACCCCGAAGGCCGAAACCAACATCAAATCGATACCCAGGAAACCATTCATCTTAACTGATTTCCAGTTAGTTTCTTATTTTATTTATGGTAAATTGTTAAAATATTTTGTTCAACACATGATAAGTTTCAACACATGAATATTCTCGACACATGAGTATTGTCAACACATGACTATTTTGTTTATTCAACACAGGAATATTTATTTTATTCAACACATGAATCTATATTTTATAATATTCTTTATTTTCCCAATTGGAATGAGGCACAAACAATTACCATATAATGTTAATTATATGGATTCCATACAACACATGTATATTATAGCAACGATAAATAATCAACCATCATCAAGAGTGCATTCTACACTGAATAAGCATCAAATATAAATATTCAATGCTTATAACAGCCTGTCAATCAATCGATCGACATACAGCTAATTATTGGGATTAGCGTATGTCCAATTTCATCCCAACACCCGTGTCGGGTTTCAAACAATCAAACACAGATTTTATTTGTGCAGTTGGGCGATGTGTAAAATTTATCGTCCCAATCAATATCAGTCCAATCGGTGTACATAAACAAATCGTTCGATTTGTAAATGAATATTTATTTTATTTCAACACATGAATATATATTTTATTTCAACACATGAATATATATTTGATTTCAACACATGAATATATATTTTATTTCACAACCAACAGTCAATTTTCACAGTACAAACAACCACACAAGTCGTCCATGGTCTGTGTACGACAGGGAGCAATTTATATATGCAGTTATAAAATAAATTGCTGTATAGAAAATTTTAGTGAGGAGTTCTCACCGAGAAGCTAAACCAAACGCCATGACTCTTCATATGTAGAAAATTTCGCCGTGCTCGCCCTTCGTCACTTTCGTCGCCTGTATTTGCTACATATATAAAAATCAAAATTTTATTTCGCCGCAACATAAATCCAAATCATATTTTTATAACGCTTTTCATATACATGAAAATCTAATCTTTTCATATATAAAAATCTCACCTTTCCTATATTAAAAATATGATCTTTTTACTTTCAAAAATATGATTTTTGCACTTTCAAAAATATTATCTTTTCAAAATTAACATCATATTTTTATTTCACTTCTTGTATAAAAGATCAAATTTTTATTACTCTACATAAATAAAAAATATATTTTTATTACTTTAAAGATGTAAAAATTATAACTTTCCATAATAAAAAAAATAAACTTTCCGATAATAAAAATATAAGCTTTCCTATAATTAAAAATCAGATTTTTATTTAACAAAATATTTGAAAAACTCACCATTTCTATACACACGAATATAAACTTTTCTTCGATACTCAAACAAAATAAAAATCAAATTTTTATTACTTTACAAACTTATTTAAAAAATATATTTATTTTTAACATAACAAAAACTGATTTTTAAATTCAGAAAGTAAAAACTTACATTGAAACGAGAAAGGGACGTGCTTGCTGTCGTCGGAGGCGGTGCAGCGGTCGTCGGAGTTCGCTGGTCATGGCACAGGGGGGTCGGGGCTTCCATTCACGGAATAAAGAGAGGGGAGGGAGAAGAAGAGGGTGGTGGACTGTGGCGTCGACCTGGGGGGGTTTGGGCGCTGGCGGTTTTGGATCTCGGGGCTAGGGTTCGGGTTTACATCGATTGGGTGTTTTTGGGGGTTTTGGGGGGCTTCGGTGTAGCTGGGGGGTCTTGGCGTCAGCGCCTGGGGGTGGGGGAGGGTCCGCCTGCCACTGCGCCACCTGGGGGGCGGTGATGGGGTCGACAGGGGGGGCTTCAGCGTTTTCTTTTTTTTTTTTCTTTTTTTTTTGATTAGAATGAACGGCGAGAGAGAAAGGAAAAAGGGGGAGAGAAAGTGAGAGTTGACTACCTTTATAATATTATATATTTTTTTCCCAAAAATTTGCTTTAAATTTAGATCTCCAAACGAGACCCCCATTTCGAACACAATGGGATATGTACTGTAAGCCAATTCTATCTTTTCGATCAGTTTTCGCTGAAATTTAAATTTAAATCATTATATTGAATTTTAAACGTACATTTCAATTTACTGGGGTCACATACGGTCTTTAAAAATTTCAGAATTTTTTTTCTATCTTCGTATTGATGATACAGTCCTAACAAAACTAATTTCGTCAAATTCTGAGACTGAAAGAAAAGTGGCCATTTTCCAGTCGATTAAAATCAACTTAAACTGGTCAAACGCGTTTTCCTTTGCCACGCTCACATATTAATTCAGAAAATTACGAATTTTGAAACCTAACAATAACTTGACATCACGGATCCAACAAAAGTGGTTTCGTCGAAAACCGAGAACGTTTGCAAAATTTCCATTTTTAAGGGCCAAAATTCCATAGCGACTATTCTGAATTTTCAACTGGACGTAACTTTTTATTCCCGCTATGAAATTTCAATTTTTCGGATTCGTTGGAAAGATATTTTCAAGTAGATTCAAATATTTTTGGTTTCGCTAAAATCCGATTTATTTTAAATCCTGTACATTCATTCGAACTTTGTAATCGAATTTTCGAACTACCGCGCCATTTTCAATTCCTTTTATATTTAAAATAAAATATTTATATTCTAACGTCGAGCTATATAAATATATACGTTCTAATCTATTCCAAATGAATTTCTCATTGTTATTATTTAAAATAATTCGTTTTAAATACGTTCTAATCTATTCCAGTTAGTTTCTGATTTTCTTAACTCCGTTGTCTAAGAATAGTATTATTAAAGATACCATTGACGACAAACCCAAATCACATTCCATTAATTATGGAATCTTCACGGAAAACAAATCAATATATAATCGATATCAATTTCCATATCCGACCAATAATATAAATGGAATAACGGCAACACCTCTTAAATTCCATATGTATTAACAGTCTTCCTCCACAGAAGTTCACTTCGATTATTATCAAATTGAATTCCATTCAATTCCAATTTAATACATTAAATTGGAAAACATTACCTTGGAAAATCCCCGTTAAATCTAAATAAAAAGATTTATAAATCCCAAATCACATTTCACTGCAAATCGGGTTAAAGAACGAATGTCGTTAAAAACACAGTTCACAATAAACCCAATTCACATTAGCCTCTAACCGCAAATTAGTAAGAGAACAATCCCCTAAGTATTAACCCCGAAGGCCAAAACCAACATCATATCAATACCCCAGAAACCATTCAACTTAACTAATCTCCAGTCAGTTTCTAATTTTCTTAACTCCATTTGGGTTTAAAAACAGTATTATTAAAGATACCATTCACGACAAACCCAAAATCCAATTCGATATTAAATACAAGGCTCTGAATAGAAAATATATCGGCTTATATTCAATATCAAATTCTGAAACCAACAAATATCGTACTGAAATAACGATATATATATCTTCCAAATTCTTCCACAATATCCCTAAAATCACGAAATCCAACATCGAAATATTCCGAAAACAATTTCGATTCAAATCCATTCCAATTCATATATTGGAAATCCTCGTATTTTTAAAACCATTTCAAAATCACTTTATTTATTTTTAAAAATAATTGAATTATAATTCTAGTTCAAAACTAGTTCATTTCGATAAAAATCTATTTTTATCTTTTCAAATATGGAATTTTTCATCCCAATTCTTTCCAAATCATTTCTTATGATTTTACACTAATTATTGATATTTTTAATAATTTTATCAAGGCCCGTACAGTCGATTTCCATAAACGGCCATCGAACTGCACTTATAGCGACCTTTTCCAAATTTGATTTGGACATAATTCCAAATCCATCTGTTAGATTTCAAATCTCTAATACTCGTTAGAAAGCTATTTTTGATATGAACCCAACGGTTCTAGTTTTAGTAGAATCCGACAGTCGGATCTCCTGTAATGTCCATTCGAAGTCAATGGTCGAAATTCGCGAACTGCCGCAACGTGGCGCGTTCTATTCAAGACATTATATTATATTATATATATATAATATAATATATATTTCGTCGATTTCCATTTAAAACGTATTTTATAAATTGTTTTAAATTCATTTTCAAAATGATTTCAACTTCATATTCAATTTCAAATTAAAATTGAATATTTCATATCATCGATATATAAATGATAATATTTTCAAAACATTAGATTTTGAAATCAATTCCTTTTCAATGTTCATTATATAAATGAATAAAATCGATATAAATATCGTTCACGTCAAAATGGCGTCAATCTAATCAACACAGCTATATATATTTAAATATATTCGTGTCCATCCCAAATCGGACATCAAAATCAAATTTTGATCTTTTACTGAATATTATTTGAAAATATTCGTTATTTTAGAATATTCTTTATTTTAAAATATTTATTCTTTCTGAACTGGAATCAGACACACTCAATTACGATATAATTAGATTTATATGGATTTCGTATACATATGTACACAACTATAATCAAACACTTTCAACCATCATCCAAAGTGCATTCTACACTGCATAAGCATCAAATATAAATATTCAACGCTTATAACAGTCTGTCAATCAATCGATTGACATACAACTAATTACTGGGACTAGTGTATGTCATAAATCATCCCAATACCCGTGTGGGGTTTCAATCAACAAATAACGAATTTTATTTGTGCAGTTGGGCGACGTGTAAAATTTATCGTCCCAATCAATATCGGTCAAATGTGTGCACATAAACAAATCATTCGATTTGTTTATAAATATTTATTTTATTCTTATACACGTTAAAAATTATATTTTTGACTATAAAATATTTTCACTATAAAATATTTTATTCCATTCCACATCACACAATCAATTTTCACAACATAACCAAACAAACAAGTCGTCCATGGTCTGTGGACAACGGGTGTCGAGTGCTGCTAAGCACCGTCTGCATCCTAGGATATATTTCAACTAGAAAATAAATAAAAAGTGAGAAGTTCTCACCTAGAAGCTAAACCAAACGCCAATATCTTCATATGTAGAAAATCATCGCCGTGCTCGCCTTTTGTCACTTTCGTCGTCCGTATTCGCTACATATATAAAAATTACATTTTTACATTCTCTATTATATAAAAATCATATTTTTAATTCGCTACGTATATAAAAATCACATTTTTATAATATCACTTCATGTATAAAAATTATATTTTTATATCGCTCTTTTCATAATAAAAATCATATTTTTATTATGCTATGGTATAAATAAAAATAATACCTTTTTGCCATGAAAAATCCGATCTTTATATAAATCAAGATTATATTTTTTCAAGTCAAAGTATTCATATTTTTTTAAACAAAGAAACCATATTTTCATATCTTTAATTCAATAAAAATCATAACCTTTTTTTAAACCAAAATCATAACTTTGTTTTATCAAAAATCATAACTTGGTTTTAATAAAAATCATATTTTTACATGATTAAAAACCCTATTTTTATCTTATAAAAAAAACTAAAAGGAAACACTCACCGTTGGAATGCAGCGTGAGGGAGGGAGAATGGCATCGGTGGTGGAGCAAGGGAGGCTCGCAGGTGGTGGGGCGGTGCTCTGGCGGGAGGTGGTGAGCCCTAGGATGTGGAGGCGGCTGCACGTTTAAGGAGTTTGGGAGGGTTTGACTTCTCGAACGACGGAAGAAACAGGAGAGGAGGGAGGAGCTGGGGGTCCGATCTGAGGTGGCGCACGCTGGCGGAGGGGGTGCGGAGGTACCTGCGGCGACGCTAGGGTTAAGGAAAGGTAGGGCGACTACGGTTTTCTCGTTTCCCCCTTTTTTTATTTATCGTGTTTTGACTATGTTAGGAGAGAGAGGAGGGAAAAGGGTTTTATAATATTTATTTATTTATTTATTTATTTTATTATCTAAAAGTTAGTATTCCATTCGATCTCCAATTCTGAAACACCCCACCTCCGTTAGGGTCACTCTCAAAGGGAATGCCCTAATTTTGGTGGAGGTTTATAAGTACAAGTCACAGATATACAAGACAGATATAAGAACACATATTTGTAAACCGCGGAAGAACAACAAACTTTATTTCATAAAGTCAAATACGTGTTACAACAACATCCTTTCCAAAAACATAACATAACACTTCATAATCTGTCTTGAGTACATTATTTTTAAAGAAGCATAAATAAAACATAGACAAACTGCCAAAGCCCCATAGTGGATTGTCCAAAGCCATAGTTCAAAACAGGAAAGTCCAAGCAATACATTTCTCTCCTTCAAGCTGGATGTTGAGGTAGGTCAAGCTGCTGTGTTCCCTCCCTGAGGACCTGGGGGGGGGGGAAACGGAAGAAAGAAGACGAAAGAAAAATAGAGTCAGACATAAAGCCTGAGTAAGTCTAGTACTACTTTGTCTATGAATAAAGAACTGGGTATGATAAGTAAAACAGGAAGTGGGCAACATTATAAACTTGGTTAAGTTATCTAGGGTCGAATATACTATCGTACCCCATGTTAATCTCTGAACCCATATAAACTAGTTTCCAATTTGCACCCCAAAATCAGGGTGATGTGATCCATTCTACGATGATCGGCTCCTACTCGCATAGTTAAATGTGTCTTACGGCCCCCGATGTTTGTAGTTACCTATGCTGGTCCCACCATGGGGTGTATCAAGTCCCATAGTGGCAACCCGACACAACCTTAGAGTGCAAAGGTATGCTACTGGTGTCCAGTGCTTTATTTTTCTGCGCCGGAGTGCGTGCACGCCCGCACACCGTTAGAACCTACACTGCTACACCACCGCCGTCGATTTGACCTCTTACAATCAGCCCAGTAATCGTGCCCCACCCTGCCTAGTTTCAGGGTATCCTGATACACCTTCTAGGGTTACTGCTGAAAAGGGTCCCCCGTTACTAGGTTTTCTATCTCTAGCCAACATGCTAAGTTGGTTAAGTGTTTCCTAACCTAACCCCACCAGTCCGTTTAGTTTAGCATGTTCCATTTTGATTAAGTCTTTAGTTCACTTAATCCTAACAATCCTGACTCAGCCTTAATTGTCTTATTAAGGCCCTGACCTCTCACATTAGACAGGTATTGTTGTGGCTGCCTGTTGCCGGTTGGTTCCGGGCAGTCTTACGCCACAACTCAGTCTAACCTCGGGTCCTTGCTGGGCTCCATGTTTAACCTCCCACATTGGATAGGTATTGTTGTGACTACTGGACAGCCGGGCGGTTCCGGGCAGGTTTACATCACAACTCAATCCAACCTCGGGTTAAACACATCGTATGTTCTACATTTACATATCTTGTCATTCTTCTTTATTTATATGTAAATATTTGCGGCCCATTGTTAAGTTAAGGGTGTAAAGATTACACCAACCACGGGCCCAACCCATACTTGAATTTGGGCCCTTCTATTTTATATTTTCATTCATTAATTTATTTTTAACCCAACGTTATTTTCCCCCGTTTTACACGTCCGTTTATATATATTGGGCTTAGCCTTTTAAAGCCCAATTTAGCCATGCGAAAAGGGGAGGCTTATGGCGTATACACAAAGAGGGGAAGGTGAGCGCATGAACTTGCAATACGACGTTGGAAATACAAAATAGAAATTGGTGTACTTGCATAGTGGTAACATAGGTGACATGAATAAAAGCATGTGAACTTGTATAGGTTTAACTACAACATGAACCTATATTCTTATTTAGGCATAATGTCAAACATAAGCATGTCATAAATATTCCTAGCATAAGCATAGCATAATGTCAAACATAAGCATGGCATAAATACTTCTAGCATAAACATGGCATAATGTCAAACATAAGCATGGCATAAGTAAAGTTAACTTTGTTCATGGCATAAACATAAACAAGTCATGTTCATAAGGTTTCTACATGTTTACAAAGGGGATACTTTGTTACTAACACAAAAGCATAGTTCAACTTAATCATGGTTTAAGTCTAATCACATAACGATGGTACAAACATGCTTATGCATAAATATTCCTAATCATGGTTTTTGCTTTAAAACTTGCAAAAAGGGATTTTTGAGTCTAACCTAGCCATGTCTCACATATGTCATCATATAATTCTTTTAAACAAGATAGACTTAATCATAGATTTCAATTATGCCAAATATCATTCATAGCCTAGCCATATTCATAAGTTTTGCAAATACATGGATTATGGTGTCAAAATTCCAACATAGTTTCATATGAACTATAACAACCAAACTTGTTTCAATTACTTGCAAAATGATTTATGCACAAAATATACATCATGATGGCATAATAACAAAGCCCAAACTCGCATAAATTTCAATCAACTACATACATGTAGCTTCAACATAGATAACATAATTTGCGCAATATTCCAAACGTAAACTTGTATAGAACTACCGCATGTAGTTCTTTATAACATAATCCATAAATATCCAAACGTACATAAATTGATAAGAACACATAAATATGAATTACTTCCATTGCCACAAATCAAGCATACACATCTACACAGTTGTTTATTTATACCAAAGTAAAACTCTACTTACAATGGTTTGATGAATTCTCTAGTTTAGGGATTGAAGACGCAAATTCCTTTGTTGAATTGATTAGCTTTAGGTTGCTTTGAATTGCTTTAGGCTTTAGAACTTTCTTCCTAATCCTCTCTCTAGTCGGCGGCTAATCTTTGTCGTTCCTCAGCAACATGGCGGCTATAATCTTATTTTGAATGAATAGATTAGGGTTTAGTCTAGGGTTGTTTATATAGAGGTTAGGAATTGATTAGGACCCTTGATGTTGCTAGGTTAGATCATAGCCATTCATTAGGAAGAGAGACCAATAAAAACCCGCCACCTAGCCCTAATGACAAAGCAGACCACAGAAATTCGACCACACATCGACCTGGCCAGCCAGGTTGACTGGGCTCGACCAGGTCGATACCCCTGTCGACAGGGCTGTCGACAGCCCTGTCGACATGGGTAGCCCAGGTCGATAGCCCAGTCGACCTGGGTGGCTAGGCAGGTGTTTTATCCGCCTGGCCCATTGGGCCCCATTTCAAATTATTATTTTATTCTGTTTGAATTTTAAATTTAATTCAAAACTTCCGAAGGCCATATCTTCTTCATACGGACTCCGTTTTTTGAAAACTCGGACTCTATTTCGCGTATTTTTCCGAGACGAACGCAATGGCGTATCCCGTTTCCCTTAGTTCTTTGATTTGAATTTGATTATACTTTAATTCATGAATTTCACAGTTATAGAATTTTCGGGGTGTTACATTCTCCCCCACTTAAAAGGATTTCGTCCCCGAAATCTTCAAGTTAGGAGGAATGTAAATCCTAACATCCAATAATCCATCTACTCATCCATCAAACACGAGCATCCATTGTCCTTAAAAGACTTCTAATGCTTCATGATCATATGCAAAGTGTGTGTGTACATGTACTTATCTAATGCAAAATCAGGCGGTCTACTGATTCAGTTGACCTCCTTAATGCGAATTATGTAAGTGCCATGAATCCATTATGTATGCAAATTTTCCTATTCTTGATTCTACATGAGTGCACAATCATTCAATGCAACATCCATATGACAACACATTATAGTTCAACCACATACGAATGCAAACATATATGCATATGCAATATGAAGTGACTGAGCCGATCTAAAACCTAGATTGTGTGTGTATATGCAACCACGAGCAACCACTAGCAATCACTTGCAACCACTTTCAACCATCATCCATAACATGTTTCAATTACATGTTTCCATCCAAAGGGTTTCTACCTAAGAGATAAGGTCGAGGAAATATACCTAAAAAGATAGATAAAAACGCAACTTAAGGAAAAAGAAAGATCAAGGATGTACCCTCGAACAGGAAAGGGTAGGCAGTACGTATTCTAGCTTCAGTTTCCCAAGTCGCGTCTCCCTCGGCGTCGCTCCACTGAACTTTGACGAGCTTGACCTCGCGGTTGCGTAGCTTCTTCACTTCCGTTCCTAATATGCGGGTTGGAACTCTTCTTATGGTTGCTTCGCGTTCCACTTCGGCCTCTTCGAGGATATTTGGCTCTACCACTTCAGCAGACTCATGCAGACATTTTCGGAGATGTGAAACGTGAAAAACGTTGTGGACTCCGGCCAACTTCTCGGGTAGCTCTAATCTATAGGCCATTTTCCCAATCTTCTCGATAATAGGGAATGGCCCTACGAATCTTGGCGCTAGCTTTCCTGTGGTTCCAAAACGGACAACGTTTCTTAGTGGTGATACCTTGAGAAAAACTCTGTCTCCAACTTCGAATTCAAGGTCGGTCCTCCTCTTGTCGGCATAGGACTTTTGTCTGTCTTGGGCCGTCTTCATCCTTCTTCGTATTAAGTCTACTTTCTCTGAGGTCTCTCAGATCATGTCTGGTCCAAGTATGAGCTTATCCGTGGACTCCCACCAACAAGTGGGCGATCGGCACGGTCTTCCGTATAAAGCTTCGAAGGGCGCCATTCCGATGGTTGCTTGATAGCTGTTGTTGTAGGCAAATTCCACCAAAGGGAGGTGGTCTTCCCATGTCCCTCCGAAGTCGAGGACGCATAGCCTTAAAAGGTCTTCCAAAACTCTGTTCACTCTCTCTGTTTGGCCATCGGTTTGGGGATGATAGGCCGTGCTCAAGCATAACTGCGTTCCTACCGCTTCTTGCAGACTCCGCCAAAATTCGCTGGTGAAGATGGGGTCTCGGTCACTAACAATGCTAGACGGTATTCCATGGAGTCGAACGATTTCCTTAAGATAAAGTGATGCTAGGGATGAGGCAGTTCTCTTACTTTTGACAGGTAAAAAGTGGGCGCTTTTAGTAAGCCTATCCACTATTACCCAAATACTAGTGTTGCCTCTCCTAGACCTAGGCAGCCCATCGATGAAGTCCATTGAAATGCTATCCCACTTCCACTGCGGGACCTCCAGAGGATGTAGTAGTCCGCCAGGCTTTTTCTGTTCCGCCTTAACCTGTTGGCACACTATACACTTAGAAACGAACTCTGCCACGTCCTTTTTCATGCCGTTCCAGAAGAAAGTTCTTTTTATGTCTTTGTACATTTTATCTCCGCCTGGGTGTATCGTCATCTTGGAGTGATGTGCTTCCTCGAGAACCTTCTTTATTAAATCGTTCGTCTGTGGGACGCATAGTCTTCCATCTCGCCTTAGTACACCCTTATCGTCAATGGAGTATCTGTTGAGGTGACTTGAAGTCTCACCCCTAATTAGCCTCTCAATTATTTCCACAAGCTGAGGGTCTTCGCGTTGTGCTGCCCCTACTGAATCTACTAAAGTTGGGCGCACTTCGAGAGATCCAAGTAAGCCCGGTACGAAATCGGAGGAGGGCCTAAAGTCGAAGCTGGCTATAAACTCTAGGCTTTGTCTTTCAACAAACAACGGGCTTAGGGTCAATTTCTTTCGGCTCAACGCGTCTGCCACTACGTTGCCTTTGCCCGGAGTGTAGGAGATTTCGAAATCGTACGAGGCAAGAAACTCCATCCATCTTTGTTGCCTCAAGTTAAGATCTTTCTGCGAGAAAAGATATTTCAACGATTTATGGTCAGTGTAAAGTTCGAACTTCTCACCTAGGAGATAGTGTCGCCAAGACTTGAGTGCAAAGACGATGGCGGCTAGCTCTAGATCGTGGGTTGGGTAGTTCTTTTCGTGCACCTTCAACTGCCTCCCGCCATAAGCTACTACCCTCCCTTCTTGCATTAAGACGGAGCCTAGCCCTGTCCCACATGCATCCGTATAAACAGTGAACATCTTGCTCCCATCTGGCAGCGTCAAAACTGGGGCCGTTGTGAGAGCCCTCTTCAGTCGTTGGAAAGCAAACTCGCAATCCAAATCCCAATTGAATACTAGATTCTTCTTGGTCAATTTCGTGAGCGGAGCTGAAATTTTCGCAAAATCCCTTATGAATTTTCGATAGAAACCTGCTAGTCCTAGAAAGCTTCGGACCTCAGTTGCATTCCTTGGTGTCTTCCAATCTTGTACCGCCACTACCTTAGCAGGGTCCACCGTTAACCCTTGTTTGGATACTATGTGCCCAAGGAACCTCACCTCTTCTCTCCAAAAGTGGCATTTGGAGAATTTGGCTTTTAGTTGATGGACTCGCAAAGTTTCCATGATTGCCCTTAAGTGCTGAGCATGTTCCTCTTCACTTTTTGAGAAGATAAGGATATCATCTACGAAGACCACTACGAATTTGTTGAGGAAATCTCTAAATACCATACTCATCAGGTCCACGAAGTAAGCAGGTGCATTTGTCAAACCGAAAGGCATGACAAGCCATTCAAAGAAACCGTCTGGGGTTCTGAATGCCGTTTTATCGATGCTATCTTCAGCCACCCTTAGCTGATGAAAACCGGTTGCTAAATCGAGTTGGGAGAAAACAGACGCTCCTACAAGCTGGTCAAATAAATCGTCAATTCTAGGGAGAGGGTGCCTATTCTTTTTCGTTAGCTTGTTGAGCTCCCTATAGTCAACACATAGACGGAGTGAACCATCCGCCTTTGTAGCGAACACCACTGGAGCGCCCCATTCTGAAATGCTCCTCCTAATGAACCCCTTTTCTAGAAGCTCTTTAATCTGTTTACTGAGCTCTTTCCTTTCTCGTGGAGCCATATGTCTAACGGGCAACGCAACGGGCTTTGCATTATCTACCAGATATATGCGGAAGTCTATTTCCCGCTTCGGAGGTAAGCCCTTCACCTCTTCGAAGACATCCGGATATTCCCGGACCACTCTAACTGATTTCAAATTTTCAACAGAGGCATCTAGCGATTCAAGATAACTAAGCATAACCGCATACGAGGGATTACAAGAAATTTCCAAAGTATTACCGAGCTGGGTTAGGAGCCTAACAACCCTTTTCTCACAATCAAGGACAGCCCCATTACTGGATAGCCAATCCATACCCAAAATCAAACCATACCCCGAAAAGCCCAAAACAAAGGCACTACATAGAAATTCAACACTTAGGATAGAAATTTTCAAATCCAAACAGATCATAGACAAATGAGCTGGGCCCCCAATTGGGTTTGAAACAATTAAGGGGTCCTCTACCATACTAGTTTTTAGGTGCAGAGATTCTACTAAAGCAGACGAGATAAAGGAGTGTGATGCGCCAGAATCAAATAAAGTGTGAACGGGGTGATCATAAAGATAAACTACACTTTCTACAGAAGTATTTATACCTCGCTGTTGCAATGGTGGCGCTTCTAGCACATGAACCTGTGCCCCTGGGGTGGATCCAGTGCCCTGCCCCTGTCCTCGTTTCCTTGGGCAGTCCTTAGCCCTGTGGCCTGTCTGACCGCACGAAAAGCACCCACCATTCTCCTTGGCCTTCTTTTTCCGACAGTCCTTTACCAAGTGTCCCACTTTGCCACAGAAATTACACTTCCTCTTCTCTTTGTTGCCCTTTCCGCCCTTCTTAAAGTCTGTCTTCTTAGGCTGCAAACCCTCTTTCTTCCCTTGAGAGCTTTCTGCCTTTGTCTCCTTCTTGCCCTTGTCTTCTTCATTAAACAATGCCATTTGCACCAATCTTTCATACGTGGCCCCCATGGGTATATGGGTCATGGCCAAACTGTGTAATGGCTCATTTAACCCTTTGACGAAACGGAGAGCCTTCTTGTGCGGGGTGTTGACTAGGTCAAGCCCAAACCTAGCCAGCTCATCAAACTGATTCACATACTCCCTGACTGTCTTGTCCCCTTGCTTAAGAAATAAGAATTTTTCCAACTGCAAACTTCTTTCCGCATCTGAGAGAAATTTAGTCTCAAACCTTGCCCTAAAGTCCTCCCATGTCTCCACCGGTCTTTCAGCATTAGTGACTTCCCACCAGTAGGAAGCCTCACCCTTCAATAGCCACACCGCCAACTGTACTTTTTGTCTATCTTCTACCTCAAAGATGATGAATAGGTCCTCCGTTTCTTTCAGCCAATTCCTAGCTGCTACGAAGGACTCAGTTCCATGGAAATCCCTTCCTCCCATAGCTTTAAAATCTTTACATATCTTAGCGAACGCGTTTCCCCGAGGAGGAGGTGGAGGAAAAGGTGCTGCCGCAGCTGGATGATTCCCTTCAGCTGGGGGAGGAGGAATGGTAGGACCTGGCTGAGTGGCCCTTGCCTCTAAGAACCGTCTAAACCAACCAGGTATGGGTACCCCTTCCGGCAAGTTAAGTTATTGGGACATGCTGAAACAAAAAAAAGGATAGATTCAAAACGAAGGATAAGAGATAATACCTATGGCTTTGGGGAGTGGACTTTGCCTTTTAAAAATAAAATAATATTTTTCTTTTAAAAAAATGCTTCTTTAAATTTCCCTTTTGAAAATAATTTTCCAAAACTTTTTATCTTATCTGGTAAACCTATGCTCTGATACCAAGTGAAACACCCCACCTCCGTTAGGGTCACTCTCAAAGGGAATGCCCTAATTTTGGTGGAGGTTTATAAGTACAAGTCACAGATATACAAGACAGATATAAGAACACATATTTGTAAACCGCGGAAGAACAACAAACTTTATTTCATAAAGTCAAATACGTGTTACAACAACATCCTTTCCAAAAACATAACATAACACTTCATAATCTGTCTTGAGTACATTATTTTTAAAGAAGCATAAATAAAACATAGACAAACTGCCAAAGCCCCATAGTGGATTGTCCAAAGCCATAGTTCAAAACAGGAAAGTCCAAGCAATACATTTCTCTCCTTCAAGCTGGATGTTGAGGTAGGTCAAGCTGCTGTGTTCCCTCCCTGAGGACCTAGGGGGGGGGGGAACGAAAGAAAGAAGACGAAAGAAAAATAGAGTCAGACATAAAGCCTGAGTAAGTCTAGTACTACTTTGTCTATGAATAAAGAACTGGTTATGATAAGTAAAACAGGATGTGGGCAACATTATAAACTTGGTTAAGTTATCTAGGGTCGAATATACTATCATACCCCATGTTAATCTCTGAACCCATATAAACTAGTTTCCAATTTGCACCCCAAAATCAGGGTGATGTGATCCATTCTACGATGATCGGCTCCTACTCGCATAGTTACATGTGTCTTACGGCCCCCGATGTCTGTAGTTACCTATGCTGGTCCCACCATGGGGTGTATCAAGTCCCATAGTGGCAACCCGACACAACCTTAGAGTGCAAAGGTATGCTACTGGTGTCCAGTGCTTTATTTTTCTGCGCCGGAGTGCGTGCACGCCCGCACACCGTTAGAACCTACACTGCTACACCACCGCCGTCGATTTGACCTCTTACAATCAGCCCAGTAATCGTGCCCCACCCTGCCTAGTTTCAGGGTATCCTGATACACCTTCTAGGGTTACTGCTGAAAAGGGTCCCCCGTTACTAGGTTTTCTATCTCTAGCCAACATGCTAAGTTGGTTAAGTGTTTCCTAACCTAACCCCACCAGTCCGTTTAGTTTAGCATGTTCCATTTTGATTAAGTCTTTAGTTCACTTAATCCTAACAATCCTGACTCAGCCTTAATTGTCTTATTAAGGCCCTGACCTCTCACATTAGACAGGTATTGTTGTGGCTGCCTGTTGCCGGTTGGTTCCGGGCAGTCTTACGCCACAACTCAGTCTAACCTCGGGTCCTTGCTGGGCTCCATGTTTAACCTCCCACATTGGATAGGTATTGTTGTGACTACTGGACAGCCGGGCGGTTCCGGGCAGGTTTACATCACAACTCAATCCAACCTCGGGTTAAACACATCGTATGTTCTACATTTACATATCTTGTCATTCTTCTTTATTTATATGTAAATATTTGCGGCCCATTGTTAAGTTAAGGGTGTAAAGATTACACCAACCACGGGCCCAACCCATACTTGAATTTGGGCCCTTCTATTTTATATTTTCATTCATTAATTTATTTTTAACCCAACGTTATTTTCCCCCGTTTTACACGTCCGTTTATATATATTGGGCTTAGCCTTTTAAAGCCCAATTTAGCCATGCGAAAAGGGGAGGCTTATGGCGTATACACAAAGAGGGGAAGGTGAGCGCATGAACTTGCAATACGACGTTGGAAATACAAAATAGAAATTGGTGTACTTGCATAGTGGTAACATAGGTGACATGAATAAAAGCATGTGAACTTGCATAGGTTTAACTACAACATGAACCTATATTCTTATTTAGGCATAATGTCAAACATAAGCATGTCATAAATATTCCTAGCATAAGCATAGCATAATGTCAAACATAAGCATGGCATAAATACTTCTAGCATAAACATGGCATAATGTCAAACATAAGCATGGCATAAGTAAAGTTAACTTTGTTCATGGCATAAACATAAACAAGTCATGTTCATAAGGTTTCTACATGTTTACAAAGGGGATACTTTGTTACTAACACAAAAGCATAGTTCAACTTAATCATGGTTTAAGTCTAATCACATAACGATGGTACAAACATGCTTATGCATAAATATTCCTAATCATGGTTTTTGCTTTAAAACTTGCAAAAAGGGATTTTTGAGTCTAACCTAGCCATGTCTCACATATGTCATCATATAATTCTTTTAAACAAGATAGACTTAATCATAGATTTCAATTATGCCAAATATCATTCATAGCCTAGCCATATTCATAAGTTTTGCAAATACATGGATTATGGTGTCAAAATTCCAACATAGTTTCATATGAACTATAACAACCAAACTTGTTTCAATTACTTGCAAAATGATTTATGCACAAAATATACATCATGATGGCATAATAACAAAGCCCAAACTCGCATAAATTTCAATCAACTACATACATGTAGCTTCAACATAGATAACATAATTTGCGCAATATTCCAAACGTAAACTTGTATAGAACTACCGCATGTAGTTCTTTATAACATAATCCATAAATATCCAAACGTACATAAATTGATAAGAACGCATAAATATGAATATAGGTTCATGTTGTAGTTAAACCTATGCAAGTTCACATGCTTTTATTCATGTCACCTATGTTACCACTATGCAAGTACACCAATTTCTATTTTGTATTTCCAACGTCGTATTGCAAGTTCATGCGCTCACCTTCCCCTCTTTGTGTATACGCCATAAGCCTCCCCTTTTCGCATGGCTAAATTGGGCTTTAAAAGTCTAAGCCCAATATATATAAACGGACGTGTAAAACGGGGGAAAATAATGTTGGGTTAAAAATAAATTAATGAATGAAAATATAAAATAGAAGGGCCCAAATTCAAGTATGGGTTGGGCCCGTGGTTGGTGTAATCTTTACACCCTTAACTTAACAATGGGCCGCAAATATTTACATATAAATAAAGAAGAATGACAAGATATGTAAATGTAGAACATACGATGTGTTTAACCCGAGGTTGGATTGAGTTGTGATGTAAACCTGCCCGGAACCGCCCGGCTGTCCAGTAGTCACAACAATACCTATCCAATGTGGGAGGTTAAACATGGAGCCCAGCAAGGACCCGAGGTTAGACTGAGTTGTGGCGTAAGACTGCCCGGAACCAACCGGCAACAGGCAGCCACAACAATACCTGTCTAATGTGAGAGGTCAGGGCCTTAATAAGACAATTAAGGCTGAGTCAGGATTGTTAGGATTAAGTGAACTAAAGACTTAATCAAAATGGAACATGCTAAACTAAACGGACTGGTGGGGTTAGGTTAGGAAACACTTAACCAACTTAGCATGTTGGCTAGAGATAGAAAACCTAGTAACGGGGGACCCTTTTCAGCAGTAACCCTAGAAGGTGTATCAGGATACCCTGAAACTAGGCAGGGTGGGGCACGATTACTGGGCTGATTGTAAGAGGTCAAATCGACGGCGGTGGTGTAGCAGTGTAGGTTCTAACGGTGTGCGGGCGTGCACGCACTCCGGCGCAGAAAAATAAAGCACTGGACACCAGTAGCATACCTTTGCACTCTAAGGTTGTGTCGGGTTGCCACTATGGGACTTGATACACCCCATGGTGGGACCAGCATAGGTAACTACAGACATCGGGGGCCGTAAGACACATGTAACTATGCGAGTAGGAGCTGATCATCGTAGAATGGATCACATCACCCTGATTTTGGGGTGCAAATTGGAAACTAGTTTATATGGGTTCAGAGATTAACATGGGGTACGATAGTATATTCGACCCTAGATAACTTAACCAAGTTTATAATGTTGCCCACTTCCTGTTTTACTTATCATACCCAGTTCTTTATTCATAGACAAAGTAGTACTAGACTTACTCAGGCTTTATGTCTGACTCTATTTTTCTTTCGTCTTCTTTCTTCCGTTTCCCCCCCCCCCCCCAGGTCCTCAGGGAGGGAACACAGCAGCTTGACCTACCTCAACATCCAGCTTGAAGGAGAGAAATGTATTGCTTGGACTTTCCTGTTTTGAACTATGGCTTTGGACAATCCACTATGGGGATTTGGCAGTTTGTCTATGTTTTATTTATGCTTCTTTAAAAATAATGTACTCAAGACAGATTATGAAGTGTTATGTTATGTTTTTGGAAAGGATGTTGTTGTAACACGTATTTGACTTTATGAAATAAAGTTTGTTGTTCTTCCGCGGTTTACAAATATGTGTTCTTATATCTGTCTTGTATATCTGTGACTTGTACTTATAAACCTCCACCAAAATTAGGGCATTCCCTTTGAGAGTGACCCTAACGGAGGTGGGGTGTTTCACTTGGTATCAGAGCTACAATGGTTTGATACACAATTTACACATCTACACATCTACACAATTTACTCCACCAAAATTACTTCCATTGCCACAAATCAAGCATACACATCTACACAGTTGTTTATTTATACCAAAGTAAAACTCTACTTACAATGGTTTGATGAATTCTCTAGTTTAGGGATTGAAGACGCAAATTCCTTTGTTGAATTGATTAGCTTTAGGTTGCTTTGAATTGCTTTAGGCTTTAGAACTTTCTTCCTAATCCTCTCTCTAGTCGGCGGCTAATCTTTGTCGTTCCTCAGCAACATGGCGGCTATAATCTTATTTTGAATGAATAGATTAGGGTTTAGTCTAGGGTTGTTTATATAGAGGTTAGGAATTGATTAGGACCCTTGATGTTGCTAGGTTAGATCATAGCCATTCATTAGGAAGAGAGACCAATAAAAACCCGCCACCTAGCCCTAATGACAAAGCAGACCACAGAAATTCGACCACACACCGACCTGGCCAGCCAGGTTGACTGGGCTCGACCAGGTCGATACCCCTGTCGACAGGGCTGTCGACAGCCCTGTCGACATGGGTAGCCCAGGTCGACAGCCCAGTCGACCTGGGTGGCTAGGCGGGTGTTTTATCCGCCTGGCCCATTGGGCCCCATTTCAAATTATTATTTTATTCTGTTTGAATTTTAAATTTAATTCAAAACTTCCGAAGGCCATATCTTCTTCATACGGACTCCGTTTTTTGAAAACTCGGACTCTATTTTGCGTATTTTTCCGAGACGAACGCAATGGCGTATCCCGTTTCCCTTAGTTCTTTGATTTGAATTTGATTATACTTTAATTCAAGAATTTCACAGTTATAGAATTTTCGGGGTGTTACAAATTCAGTCCCAACGATTGTCGCCCTAGCTAATTACCCCCATTCCGAACACAATGGGATATGTTCGGTAAGCCAATTCGACCGTTATGATTAGTTACCGCTAAATTTAAAATATAAATCATTATATTTTTAATTCAAACGCACATTTTAATTTACCGGGGCCGCATACTGATCTCCAAAATTCCAGAAAAATCATTTCTAGCTTCGTATTGACGATACAATCCTAAAAAAACTAATTTCATCAAATTCTGAGACCGTTTGAAAAATGGTCATTTTCTGGTCGATCCAAATTGACTAAAACTGTCAAAACACGTTTTACTTCGCCACGCTCACATATTAACTTCAAAAATTATGAATTTTGGGATCTAGAAACAATTCGACATCCCGGATCCAACAAAAGTGGTTTCATCGAAAACAGTGGTCATTTGCAAAATGGCTATTTTTAAGGGCCATAATTCCATAGCGACTATTCTGAATTTTCAGTTGGGCATAAATTTTTATCCCCGCTATGAAATTTCAATTTTTCGAATTCGTTGGAAAGATATTCTCAAATAGATTCTATTATTTTTGGTTTCCCTAAAATTTAGTTTATTTTGAATCCTGTACATTCATTTGAAATTTGAAATTGAATTTTCGAACTACCGCGCCATTTTCAATTCATTTTATAATTAAAAGTAAATATTTATATTCTAACGACGATCTTTATAAATGTATACGTTCTAATTCTATCCAAAATAAAATTTTTTCGTCATTATTATTTAAAATAGTTCATTTTAAATATTCAAAATTCATTAAAATTGCCAAAATAAAAAATTTAAATTGGTTCAGATTTTTCGGGTTATTACAATCTCCCGCACTTATAATCTTTTCGTCCTCGAAAAGGAACGAAGTTGAAAGTTGTTTTACAAACCAACTCAACTTTCATTATTTTAATTATGGCTTAAGTTCTTCAACTTTTCAGTTTCTAAGAACTTTCAAATTTTTCAAAAATTTGGCTAACACCCTAAATTTTCGAAAAATTTCGCTATAACCTCCCCCGCACGGGAGCACCAGGAATCCCGAAATTGCCATACATGCCTCTCCAATCCAAAAAGAAAAAGAAACAGCCAAGTGGCTAGCCAATCAGCTCATAAAATCATCCAAACACAAGAAATTAGAAAACATGTACCTATTTGTCGGGCAAACAATTTTATTCCTCTTCTCTAGCCTCTTTGCGATGACCTGTTCAATGGATACACATGTATATGCATGCATTTTCATATAATTTTCAGTACAGTTCAATATTTGGTTCAAACTGGCTAAATTTACCTTACATTCCCATAATGGTTTAAATGAATAATCAAATAGCACATCCATCAATCAATTAGTGAATTAACGTTTCAAATTCATAATTTTGATATACAGTCCAAAAATCAGATTTTTGATGCCAAATCACAACAAATAATCCCTATCTAGCTTTGGTTCTCACACCAGTCTAATGGAAATATACAGATATCCCACTTTCGAAACTCGAATATAAATTCTGATGATACTCGAGTAATCATCAGAATCATCTCCGGGCGACTAGAATGTGATTCTATATCTATTTAGCATATTAAAACTTCGAATACACGTGGATCAGGCGTATATGCACAGTACTTATATATTGGATTGTCCAAATTCAATATAAAATAAACATTCAAATACGAATAATTGAATTTAATTTTTCAAAACAAAATTTGTTTTCATTTTTTTACTTTTAAAAACAACACTCTTTACACTCGTTCTAGGATACTACTGATCCAATCTCTAACGAGTCATCCTCATTGGATATTACTAATCCAATCTCTGATGATTTCTTTTGTTTGTTTCTAACGTGTCTTGTTCTCCGAGCTCTGTAAACCAGAGCTCTAATACCAAACTGACACAAGCCAAACTTCCCGACAATGGAAAGCCTAGATTGAGTTGAGGACACGACAAATTAGAACACAAACAGAAGAACATTTCATTGTATATTACAACAATTTCATCAGATTACAAGAATATGCAGAGTATGAATAAATATTACACGTTTACTAATTGTCAGAGATTTGCAAGTTACAATGCAGCGTAAAATAATACAAAAACACAACTAAAAGGAATATACAGATACAGAGCTTTCCGAATATCGCTTCAGCTGTAAATCAGGATCTTGTGAATATAAATCTACAAAACCAAAAATACTAGCTGCCCGTGCGAAAAATAGGGGCACCCGGAGTTTAGGTTAAAGCAATAAACTCTAGGTCAGTCATGTGACTGGTATGAGAACTAAAACAGTAATTTAAAACTTTACTTTAAATCAGATATATCAAGGGACCACGCTGTATAACATGGAACGGGTTTCCTCCCAAGATACCAGTGCATATAACAAAACAGCGCAATGCTTTTTGGAAAAATGAAGCTATTATAAGACCCAGGTCCTATCACACAATACAACGCAAGCCGGGGGATAGGGTTTTCCCTTATAATAGCCAAACATGCTTGGTACGTTAAATCAAATCATTCGATACTATTATAAGTGCGTAGTGTATAAAGTAACTTCAAATATAAATGTATCAATCCTAGGCGGCATGGGTACCATATATCATGTCGCCAATACTAGGCTCTACAATCAAAACCGCAAAATCAAGTATTTGAAGTTGGATTTCCATCTGTGAACCAAGGCAAGGGATCGTCCTTACCGCTTCAAGACTGTCTAGCCCGAGTCTTAGGGCAAGTACTCAGTCAAGCCCTTGGATCGTCAGGACCGGTCCACACGGAGTGGATTAAAATGCCTGAACAATGTGTTTCCCTGCCCTATGGGGCGTAAACTGGTCATATCCTGACCAAACTATCAGCCCTGGAACGACCGACATATCCGAGGCTCCTCGCATTCCAACAACCACATGAGTCAAACTTGCCACGGTTTATAAAACCACTGACACCACTCCTAGCTAGAAGGAAACGCATGCCCTGAGGTCCTCTCAGGTTTCTGGTTCACACCGGGGTGTAAGGCTCATGAATCAACGCTACACAAAGCTACGCTATATTAAAGCCGTGCTTTGATCATCAACCACAAGACTATGCTTTTAAACAGAAGCCATGATCATTTGCATTTCAGTATGCCACACAGGAAATTCAAGCTATGCAACCAACGTCTATCAATCACATAGAATGAAATCCGATGTCAGACATACATCCATTTACAAGTTCATTCTGGGACTGAACGAAACCGAAGGCACCTTATTCCTCCCCCACGTGTCCAATATAGGGGAGAGGCCCTCGCATACCCATCGATCTCCAAGTACGTTTGGACGATCTCCACTTATTACCTCATCTTAGGTGTACGGCCCAAATCAAGACATCAGTAATCATCCAAATGATGCGAAGACCTCCGGTCTTCAACCACCGTCTTGATCCTCGACACATCGTCGAATTAGTTATACAGAATGAGATAAACCCGGTCTTTCTGAATAACTAGCGTATATAATAAACAAGTGCTATAAAAACACAACATACGCCTCATTCCAATCCAGAATATTCCTTTATTCAAATATTCTTATACTTTGGGAAAGGTTCCCATTAATTTTATCAAAGATAAATTCTTTAATTTATTCTTTCATCTTCCTTTGGATATCATTTCCATCTAATTAAAGATGCACTAAAACTCCACTTGGTTTTAATCATCCCAAAAATCAATATTAACGACTGTTTAACTTGGGAAACCATATCCTATCTTTAACTGGGTTAAAGAACCAATGTCCTTTAAAACAAGGTTCACGATAAACCCAAAATCACATTCCATTCCATCAGCCCTTAACCGTGAATTAGCGAGTGAACAATTCTAGAAGTATTAACCCCGAAGGCCGAAACCAACATCGGATCAATACCCAGGAAACCATTCAACCTAACTAACCTCCAGTTAGTTTCTGATTTTCTTAACTCCATTGTCTAAGAACAGTATTATTAAAGATACCATTCATGACAAACCCAAATCACATTCCATTAATTATGAAATCTTCACGGAAAAACACATCAATATACAATCGATATCAATTTCCATATCCAACCAATAATGTAAATGGAATAACGGTAACGCCTCTTAAATTCCATATGTATTAACAGTCTTCCTCCATAGAAGTTCACTTCGATTATTATCAAATCATGTAGCGACCCGAGAATCCCAGAAAGCTAGAAGAAAGAAGTTAGATGGTGAGATAAGAAAGAAAGAAAGTTAAGAATAGAAGAATAAGAAGAAGAACACAATACAGAGTCTCACATCGCAGCGGAACAAAATATAATATAGAAATAAACTTTATAGAGAGCTTAAAATAATACTTACAGTCATCAGAGTACAATAATACAACATGACAGTTATAATAATCTGTCCTCATATACATCATACAGCGGATAATACTAGATAATATCATACATCTGAACACCTTCGGCTCATCATTGGACTTCACAGCATCTGATAACCTGAACCTGTACAACCCGGTCTAACCCGAGCATTACAAATACCGGGTCAGTCTTGTGAACCAGATTGAGAAAAACTCGCTAAGTTTATAGGGTGTCAACCATCTTGATTTAAAGTTCAAATCCTTTTGAAAGAAAAAGATAATCGTAAGACCAAATCTACACATAAATACGCACGGTTTTTACCTTACGATAACCCAAAACAGTTTTGAAAACAATATTATTCTGATATTATAATAGTGTCTAAATACAAATAAATAAAATCTAGTAGAACGCTTGCATCTCACGCTCCACATATATAGTATACAAACAAAACCGCGGGCGCTTATTGGAGATTGGATTCCGACTATGACAAGATATGGAACCACCTGCCGATAGTGTATCTCTAGAGGCGAATACACTGGGTTCAACAAGAACGTCTTGCAACCCGGCCCACACATGACCGACCACTCATTTCTCTTGAGTGTATCGAATGTATATCACCAACGGTTGGGCTCAAACCACCGTTTCCCGAAATGGGACAACATCGATAGATTAAAGAAGCAAAAAGAATTTCTCTAGATAGGTGATTATACACCCTAATGTGTGCGACCTACATAGCCATGCTGCCTGCCTGATTTTTGTCATTTCCCGGCTAATGAGGCTTGAGGTTATAATCGACTTTTGGAACATCTGGCCATCATTCACATCGTCTGTACAAGTCATCCAGGAAAAGAATGAACCGAAGGCACCTTCCTGCTGCATCCAATATAGGAATCACCCCATGGATCAGTAGCGAGTAGTCCTTGCAAACCGTAGATTCCAATCACGACATAATCATTATCGAAATATCTCTGGGGATCAGCCAGAGAAATTCAGCAATAGTTCCTCCGCTCATGAAGATTTACGGTCTTCATTGCTCCATCTCGATCCGCATCGGATATCTACTTCGTTTACGTATTTGTTGGTCGGAATGGTTTTAGAATATAAATTCAATCTCGGTCTTTCCATACCAACAACGCATTGGGTATGATTTTGAAAGTCGGTTATTTAACTATCAAAATAAACAATCATAAAAATAAAATAAAACTATTGGTTTAGTATACAGCATCACTTGGCCATTAAAAATAATATATTAGTTTTAATATATTATTATTCTCAAAATAAATCCCTTCTAACACCTTCACCGCTACAAATAATATCATCCTCCGACAATCCTGAAGTTGTTCAAGTTGGGGTATTTTAATTACCTCTCATACCTTGATCAACAACATTCTTATCTTAAGGTAGATATCAGTTGCGATACTCAAACCGATATTTATTCCCAATATCAAACAAATCCCATTTTAATTCTATCATGATGAAACATCGTCTTTTATTTAAAATCACTGATCTATCTTTCATCTTTATAACTCCACTCGTTTAACTATTTTAATTCAAACTTGGTTCTCGTTTGATTTTCATTCAAAAATTCATTTCTAATAACTCGTCCAATAATATTTAATAAAACTCGGATTCATCAAAATCTTGGATTTTATAAAATCTAATTTAATGGAACCCTAAATAAGAACTCTTTAAACCTCAATTTGAACTTACTTATATTATTGTTAATATCATTTGCTTTTTAAAAAATATATATTTAAATAGACCTTATCATTTCATAAACCTTCGTTGCTTCTTTCAAATCCCAAGATTTCCTCTCTGATTATGGTAATCAAATATCACATTTTATAAAAATGTTTATTTAACCATTAATTATGTCCCATTAAATAAATTAAATTAAATTAATAAATCCATTACAGTTAACATAGTTGATTTGGTCAACTCTAACATGATTAACTAGTTAATCGAATCTCAATTCATTTTTTCATTAGATTCAATTAAATTAAATACCCCATTTGATTATTTAAAATAATTATCAATCTAATATAATCTCCTTTTATTTTGTTAATTAAAACAATTAACTTCGATTATTAAATATCACATTAATATCCGCTCACTTGCTTATCAGTCTTGTACATATAAGCATCACTCGATTATTGAGATGAAGCACGTGCTTTGCACACGGATAGATTTTGGTATCAAAAATAGTGATTTGTGGTTAAAATAATCAATATATATATGGTTGGTTCATTTCCATTTTATAAACCCAATTAAAATAATATATTTAAAAGTCTATATTCAGTTATGAATAAATTTCATAACTTCATTTCTATCGATTCACCTGGCGGAAAATCAATATTTATAAAACAGTTTGTATTTTGGCCATCTGCTATAAATTCCTCAACCAATATTTCTCATTGGTTAATAATAAACGAACGTTTAATTCATATTCAACAATCAATAATCAAACCAATAATTCAACTATATTGGTTAACGGTTCATGTAAGGATCATATGCAAGTAATCAATTTAACTGATAGTAGTCAACCAACGATGATAATTCAACATCCAAATTAAAATATGTTTATATTTTATAAACGTAACCAACAAGGTAAGTTACCTCTGTTGAAAATCATCGTTAAAAATAACGATGTCATTTCATCTAAATTAAACAACGTTTAATTTAAATAATCGATATAATAATATTCAACAATATGCAAACAAATCATCAAATCAACCAATAAATAGCAACCATAGCATTGAAATAATAAACCCACTTATATAAATATAAGTGGGAAAACTAAGTGAGTTAAATTCACCTTGGTTTTATTTTGTCGTTAAAATGGTTCAAATTAGTTAAATTAAACAGATGTTTAATTTAACTAGAACTTCTGACTGCTTCTGGTCTTGTCCAAACTGTTCCACCAGGTTACACTTGCCGATATGGTTCTGATGCCATTTGTTTCATTATATTATTCTATTCATATACGTTAAATAATTTAATTAAATTTAACAAACTGATTATTTAATTATAAAACTATACGATTTATAATTTACCTAGGTATCAAACTTAAAGTCACCTTTCAGAGCACTCACGGTCCAAGCAGCTTCCACATTTCTGAACGTGTTGGCCCTTCCCCAGCTATTCTTTTCCCACGCCCCTTTGTACTTATATATATATATATATATATTTCTACTTCAACATGTCCATATGGTTTCCTTCCCCTTGTACGTTGATGCGTCCATATTGTTTTCACCCACCTGCACGTCCATGCGTCCAACTTCATATTTGCTCCATTCACCAAACGGCTTCCTCATCCCCCTTCTATCCTTTACGTTTCAGCCTTACCCTCATTATATATATATTTATATTTATATATTTTTTCTCTTGAACTGCTCCCTTTTGTATTTCTTCAATCCAACTTATCTCTTTTAATTCTTGTTACCGCTTTGAACAGCGTGCATCCTTCTCCGTTTACAAATTCCTCCGCACGCATCTTCATCCCATGCAACCGACCACTTCCACACTTACATCCCTTCTTCTACCACAATATACATGTTACAGGCAAATCCCTTCACATCCGAATGCTCCTCGCATGACACCACCCTCCCCATACTACTTCATTACTCTCGCTTTCACACCATCCCTCCCAGGCAACTCCACCAATAAAGTTCCCTCCCTCTTTTCGCCCGACATGATGACGCTACTGGCCTTTTCTCCGACTGTCCCTGGCACTGATCGACCTGTGTGAACCCATCAGCACTCCACCAGTGAACTGTATTGTGCCCGGACCGCCGGAGCACCATCAGTCCCCTCTAGCTTACTTCCTATCAGAGTTGCGCCTTACCAGACCAGCCAGTACAGTCCCTGGTTCCCAAAAATGGAAAATAAAACTCAATCGACTCACGTAAATGAAATGGAGTATTCGGTTTGAGTTGCTGAAGAGATGAAGATGGAGGGCAGTATTTATAGGAAACGCGATGAGGATATGATCAATGTAATGTCACATAGTACCGCATAGGAAATGTAGGCTTGTGTAGAATAGAGTATAGGCGCGATGCATTGTTCTTTCCGTGCATGCAGTTGTATCATCAGTTGAAAGAAAAGAAATGATATGAAAAGAAAAAGATAAATAGTTGTGTAACACCCCATGTCCATTAATGTCACTCACAAAGGGAATGCATCAATGTCCATGAAGTGTTATTGTTGTATAGAACAGATAAATTACAAGAATAAATAAATAAAACAACACATCGGAAGTTAAAACTTATTTCATAGCATCATAACTCAAAACGAGTTTACATAAGTAGTCTCCAAAACCATTACCTCAGGATCAATAGTCTTTTCCAAAAACTTCAAAGTACATAAAGAAGCAAATACTTAAATAACATAAATGCATAAATCCCCACTGAGCATAAGCAAAGCCATAAAGATGAGAGAGTCCCAAGCGATACATCTACTCTCTTCAAGCAACTGAAAGAAATCAGCACTAAGCTATAGTATTCCCTCCTTGCAAACCTGAGGGGGGGGGAAGGAAGACAAGGGGGTCAGACATAAAGTCTGGCGAGTGCGATAACTTTAACAATATAATTATCAAAATAACTAGGCTAAGGCATAAGCTGGAAAATAAGGAAATGACATTAAATAATTGGGTATGATAGGGAAATAAGACGAACAAAGATAACGTTAAAGTCGTCCCTAATCATTATAAGATAATTACTATACTGCACCACTACTAGTCACCCTAAAGGTTGATCCCTCCCACAAAACTTAATACTGCTAATGGTAGTTTCGTGTACCCCTAGCTACCTCCATAGGTGTCGTCTGCCCCTATCTCCACTAGGTGTACCCACTACCCCTATTCGATCGGCTCCCTAACTCGTAGATACCCGTGCTGGCCCCACAGTGGGGTGTATCACTCCCCAAAGTGGCAACCCGATACAACCAAAAATGCACGGCTTATATCTACACGATGCAACAACGTCTTACCTACCAGCCCGGGCCCACACACGCATATGAACCTGTTGGACTTGCGTTGCCACCGCTGACCCATTTTGACCTCTTACAATCAAATCCAGTACGCGTGTCCCGTCCTCGACTTGGGTCGAGCCCACAAAGATACTTAATGGGTTACTGGTTGAGACGACCCGAAATCCCATTCTAACGGAAACAATGGTTATCTTTGGAATATAACACAGAAACAGATAATAACAGAACAAAAATTAAATAAATACACCAGATAACGAACAATAGAATATACTGGATAAAAGTAATCATCAGAGTTACACAGTATACAGGATCCTACTTAGTACAAATACAGTTCAGCTATACATAAACGTCTACAGCGGAAAACAAACAAAATATGTACAATAGGAGCTGAACAGCATAAAAAGAGATAAATGATAGAATCCATCTTCAGCTCCAGCTATCCAGAAAAAGAACCAGCTAAACCTGAATACAAGGCTGCCCGTGTAGAAAAAGGGGCACCCGAGTTTGAAAGTGAAACAAACTACGAGTCAGTCATGGGACTGGTATGAGAAATCTACTCAACACATATATAATTTGGCTAATCATAGGACCACGCCACTTTCGTGGAACGGGTTTACTCCATTGGATTGCCAGTGCTTTAAAACAAATCTTTCTTTTAAACATCGCTATGCTTTTTATAAAAATGAAGCCGTTATAAGACTCAGTTCCCATCACACAATGCAATGCAAACCGGAGGATAGAGTTTTTACCTTATAACGGCCAAAATATGATTGATACGAATAAAACAGAGGCATTTGATATTATTGCTAGTGTTTACATGTTTTGAAAACAATTTCAAATCATAATTATCAATCATAGACGGCATTAATGCCCCATACCACTATGTCGCCATATATAGGTATACAATCAAAACCGCACAGTCACGTATTTAGAAATTGGATTTCCGTCATGAACCAAGGCAAAAGATAGTCCTTACCGAATTCGAGACGCTCTAGCCCGCCCCTCAGGAACAACCGCAACTGCCCCTTGGATCGTCAGGGTCGGTCCACCGATGTGGATTATTATGCCTGAACAATACGTTTCCCCGCCCTTTGGGGCGTAAACGAGCCAACGAATGACTCCATCGGACCCGGATCGTCCGATCAAACCAAGGCTCCTCGCAACAGCAACAACCACATAGGTGAAAAGTATATAAATGTCAGGGCTGGTAGGTCACTGACACCACCCTAGCTAAAAAGAAACGCATGCCCTCCCTGAGGTCCTTCTCCCGTTTCTGGTTCATACCGGGGTGTGAGGCTCGCGAATTCACGTTATACACAAAGCTACGCCACACAGGCGGTGCTTTGATCATCGCCACAAGACTTTGCTTTTCAACAGAAGTCCTGATCACTGCATCTTAGCATGCCACACAGGAAATTCATGCCATGCAACTGATGTCCATCGATACACAACCTCTGAGCTCGTGCATTTCAGAGAAGGGCGTTAAGCAAAAGAATAAATTCTCCGCCGCCAAACAGATGTATATTTAACAGAAATCAATCAACACAGAATAAACTCCAATGTCAGACACATAGTCCATTTACAAGTCCGTTCTGGGTCTGAACGAAACCGGAGGCACTAAATACCTCGCAAACCCATCGATCACCACGTACGTCTGGACGATCACCACTCATTATCCATATTTCGGGATGCCTCCCAATCAGGACCTCGGTTACCATCCAAACGAGGTGAAGATCTCCGGTCTTCGACCATCGCCTTCATCTTCGACTTTCAATCGTCGGTCAATTATTTGAAATGAGAATTAACTCGGCCTTTTCAAATAATTCACATATATTTAGAATTTCAAATCAATTTATTTCAATGGTTAAATTATTTGACAACACCAGTTTTGTTCTTTAATGTAATTTTCACACCAAACACATTCAACCATCAAAAGCCACATAAATCGAGCAAATTCAGTTTATTTCCATTCCATATCGTTTATAATATTTTATGACGATTTATCGCTATTTTTATTTATTTTTAAAATAGCCCATATATTCAAAACGACGCTTCGGGCCATAACGCGGCCGTGGCGCTGTTTTTCTCTAGATTTGATTTGCACATATCTGAAAATCTAACCGTTGGATCTTCACAAAATTTACATCATTAGAAAGGTCTTTTCAAAACGAATCCAACGGTTCCAGTTTCGGGAAAATCCGACGGTCGGATCTCCCGGTACAATCGTTTGAATTTTCGATTTCAAAATACGAACTGCAGCGTCGTTATTCGATTAAATATATAATTATATTTATATATATATAAATATAATCGCTTCTGGCGCTGTTTTTCATCAGATTTGATTTAAACATTCCAGACAATCCAACCGTTGGATTTTTACAAGGTTGGTGCCGTTGGGAAGATATTTCCAAGGCGAACCCGACGGTTGAGGTTTCGGGAAAATCCAATGGTCGGATTTCCTGCACTAGTTGTTTGAAATCACGGTTTCAAAATACGAACTGCACGGCCTTGTTTCGCTTTAATTTTATTTATATTTATATATTCATATAAATATAGTTCATTCAATGATTTCAATATCGTTTTCACTTCAAATTTTTCACTAACGCCTTAAAATTTTGGAAAATTTCGCCATAACCTCCCCTGCACCGGGAGCATCGGAAAATCTCAAATAGCTTCCCCGGTCCTTCTAATCTCAAAAAGAAAAAGAAAAAGCCAAGCGGCTAGCCAACAGGCCCATAAAATCATCACCCAAACAAAACAGTAAATGTGTACCTATTTGTCGGGCACAAAATTTTATTCCTCTTCTCTAGCCCCTTTGCTATAACCTGTTCAATGAATATGCATGTACATATATATATATAGTTCTTATCATTTATCATTTTCTCTTCAACTTCATATTTGATTTCTATTTGGTTTAAAAACACCATTCATTCTAATGTTACATACATAGGTACAAATCATATCATTAACTAATTAATGAATATTTCAACTCATATATATTTATTTGAACAAGTGGCTATTTTTAACATTTCACATTTCAACGATTCATGTATATAATAAAAATGTGATTTTTATTGTAAAACAATTCATTTCAAAACACTATTTTTCTATATAGTTCATATAGGTGATAAAAATAGGATTTTTATCATAAAACAATTTCTTTTAAAACGAGATTATTTTACACAGTTCATATAGTCGATAAAAGGTGATTTTTTTTATTATCAAACAATTTATTTCAAAATATGAATACCATTCAACACATGAATTTCAAATCAACGAATGAATATCGATTCAACACATGAAGGTTTTCTATAGTTTCTATATATAGATAAAAATGTGATTTTTATATTTAAAACGTGAATACCATTCAACACATGAAGGTGTTCTATTCAATGAATAAATATAGTTTTAGCAAATGAAAATAATTCAAACACACGAATATTATTCAAAATTTCGGCAGCATAACGGAAGGGTAGTTAAAACCAGGACCGTCCCTAGTACGGCTCCTCGCTCTACCTTAAAACCTCGCGGTTTTTGACAATGGGGATCATGCATCTAGTTCGCACGCAGGCGGCATGTATATAATTATTTCATTTCCACAAACTAATCCTATGTGGTTTCAACCAAATATTTCTCAACCACAAATGGGTATTTTTCAACCACAATCAACCAATATCAACCACAAACAATCCCAAACAATCATTCGCTATCAATCAATTTTCACACCAAGCACAATCAATAAATATCGTCCATGGTTTGTGGACGAGGGGCGTATATATATATATATATATATATATATATATATTTATATTTATATTTATATATAGCAATTCACTTTTATTTCAACACATATATAATTTTTAAATTAGAAATCTCACATTGCTTTCGGCTTTGCCAAAAATTGTAGAAGGCTTAGAAAAATATGCGGCCTCTTCTAAAAGGTAGAAGGCGTCCACACGGTCACGATGTTTCCTGTTTCATCGAATTTCGTTAACATAGCAAAATCACATTTTTAAACTATGGTTTATATTTTATAGACAAAGATAATTTTAATTTCAAATCAAAGGTAATTTTATTTTTAAGTCAAAGTCTATTTTATATTTTCTATTTGAAAGTATTTTATTTTTCCAAAACAATCATGTTTTATATTTTCAAAATCAATCCTAATTTTATTTTAAAACCTTTCTAAATTTATTTTAAAACCTTTCTAGTTTTATTGTCATAATGTTATATATATTTATAAAAAAAATGAAAATAAAAGCTGCCTTTATATTTATTAAAAACTGCATTTATATTTACATAAAAAAAACGGCATTTATATTTATTAAAAAAAACTGCATTTATATTTATAAAAACAAAGCTAATTACAGTCCACGAATGAACAACCGAACCCATTAGGGTTCCACCCATCGCACGCTCGTCGGAGAGGTTGACCGCCGATCCGAGGTCACCAGCCGAGGCGTCACCCCCCCACCTTCCTCCGCCCTGAAGCACGCCCCATCTGGTGGTCGTCCTTGACCAGAAATCGAGCCCGAATGTTGGTAGTTTGGCCACGAAATTCGAACAGAGTTCCTAATGAAAATCGGTCTTCTTGGTATTGATTTGGAGAGCGTGAAAAGCTCTTTAATTTTCAATTAATAGCTTCGAACTTCATAGTGTGGATTTGGAGAATTTGAAGGGTGAAAATCTGAGCGATTCTGGCCTTTGAAATGATGATGACGGTGGCCGCAATTAATGAACTAGGGTTTGAGAATTTAGGGCTTATATATTTATTTAATAATAATTAATTCAAAAATTATCTCGATGTGCTAACGAACTCCAAATCAAACCCAAAGACTGTCACCCCTAGCTAATTACCCCCATTCCGAGCACAATGAGATATATTTCGCAAGCCAATTCCATCGTTTCGATTAGTTTCCATTGAAATTAAAATATAAATCTATATATTGAATTTGAACGCGCATTTCTATTTACCGGGGTCACATACGGACCAGAAAAATTCCAGAAAAATATTGTCTAACTTCGTATTGACGATACGGTCCCAACAAAACTAGTTTCGTCGAATTCTGAGACTGTTTGCAAAAAGGCCCATTTTTGGTCGATCCAATTTAACTGTAATTGACCAAAACACATTTTCTTTTGCCACTCTCACATATTAGCTTCAAAAATTATGACTTTGAAACCTAGCAATAACTTCTCATGCCGGATCCAACAAAAGTGGTTTTGTCGAATTCCGAGGTCGTATGCAAAATGGCCATTTTCACGGGCTATATAAATTCCATAGCGACCGTTCTGAAAATTCATTCGGCCATAACTTTTGCTTTCCGCTATGAAAATTCGATTTTTCAGATTCGTTAGAAAGGTATTCATTAACAGATTTAAATATTTTTGGTTTCCCTAAAATCCGTTTTGTTTTGCACCCGGTATAGTCCGACAAAGTTTGAATTCAATTTTTGAAACTGCAGCGCCATTTCAGGCCTTGTTTATAATCATAATTAATTATATTCGTTTTCAATTGTCGATTCAAACTCAGTGTTCATCTCTATTATTGAAAATATTTATTTTAAATATTTAAAATCCATTATTTTAGCCAATTTAAAAATTTTTAAATTGGTTAAGATTTTCTGGGTCGTTACACTGGTTTGAAAAAGGCCCTCATGCATGACATAAGCTTTCCACCTATGCTTGGTCCCCTCTAAGGGTTTTCCCACTTAACCCCATTCTTATTCATGTCTTCTTACATGTTTCAATCTTGGTTAAGTGCATGTAATCGTATTTCAAATGCCACCCAAGGCACCCACTAAATTCCACATGGCACCCACTTAACCCCCTCATGTCCCACTACATGTTTATCTGGTTAAGTGTTTCTTAATTCATTAAGACCGTAACCTTGTAAAGACCTCCCACATTAGACTGGCATTTGTGGCATCTGGATTTGCCGTGCGGGTCCGGGAAGTCTTACACCACAAACGAGCCTAACCTCGTGTCTTTACAACTGTTATGCATTTAATTTATGCCTAAGACCTCCCACGTTAGACTGGCATTTGTGGCTGCTGGATTTGTCGGGCGGGTCTGGGCAGTCTTACACCACAAAAGAGTCTAACCTCGTGTCTTAGGCGATTAATTACATAATTAATTATCCCCAATTTGAATTAATTTCCCTATTCAAATTGTCAATCAATTAAAAATTTAACTATGTCCACAATTAACACCTTAATTATGTCCATCTATTTATGGTATATAAAATTATACCAATTAACATCACATTTAAGGCATTTATGCCAATTCTCAATATTAAATCTTTTAAAATTATCCCATTGCCCCACGTTGCATGTTCGTTCATTTAACGTGAAATATACGTTAGACTCGAATAGTCTAACTTATGAAATAAAGAGAAAACATCACAACATGCATAGAATAAAAACTAGATCTAAACATAAGGGGTGAACTTGCATGTGTGAATAAGGTTTTTCATCTAAAATTTGCATATGCCAAAGTTACAAACTTGCATAAACTATGGACGTCATAGATCAAATCGTAAGGTGTAAACTTGCATAAGCAATAATTACAAACTTACAATACATGATTCATACTCCAATATATATATATACTTGCATATGTGATTTATGTAACATAAACTATGGTGTAAACTTGCATCTAAACATGTAAATTAAGATCTACATGTAAACTAGCATATAGAATTTTGTATACTAGCATATAACTCACACATGTCTTAGCCTAAACTTTAGATCCAAGCTTACACATAAAATAGATGTCATGAAACATGTAAGGTGGTATGTGATTCTCATTAACTTGCATATGATTCATATCTAAATTAACATCCAAACTTGCATATAGAATTATCAAGTTAAACTTACATATGATTTAACATATGAATTAGTTCCAACAAACTTAACCAAACTAGCGTATGAAGCATTATTATGAATTTATTTTACATAAGCCAACAATTAACATAGATTTTCAACATAGATAATGTAACGACCTGGATTTTCGGCGACTTTGGTTATCGACATAAGCTCGATGTCGATAACCAAAGCATCGAAAAATCCTGGTAATTAATGAAAGAAATTAGAGGGTGAGGATAGATAAGATAGAACTAATAGAATAGAAGAAGAAGAACATCATCATCAGAGTAAACACGAATCTCATAGCGGAACGAATAAAATATAACATAACTTTTGAAATACAAACAGTTATATATACAATAGCACTTATCAGAGTACAGCACTTACAACACAGCGGAAATAAACTATAGCTATATGATCGGGAAGCCTCCTGCTCCAGCTCTTCAAGTATATCTGTAAATCCCGACTACTTAACTGCCCGTACAAATTTAGGCACCCAAGAGTTTCGGGAAAACAACAAAGTAAACTCCGGGTCAGTCATGGGACTGGTATGAGTAAAACAGTTTAAACAGGTATGAACAAGTAAACGATATCTCATAAGACCACGCCGCAGAACGGAACGGGTTTTTCCCTTATGAGAATCCAAAATATCTTTATATCAAAAACCTTTTGATATTATAATAATGTCTATGTACAAATAGATATCAACTAGCAGAAACGCTTTCATCTCACGTTCTACATTTATAGTATACAATCGAATTCGCAAGCACGTATTGGATAATGGATTTCCAACTATGACAAGGTATGGAACCACCTTCCGATCAGTGTACTCTAGGAACGATACACTGGAGTTTAACAAGAACATCTTGTAACTCAGCCACACATGACCGACCTCTCATTTTTCTTGAGTGTATCGAATGTATATCACCAACGGTTGGGATCAGCAACCGTTCCCGTATATATATGGGACAGCATTGATAGATTTAAGAAACAAAAAAATATTCTCTAGATAGGTGATTATACACCCTACTTCGGTGCGACCGACTTAGCCATGATGCCTGCCCGATTTCTGTCATTTACCGGATGATGAGGCTAGAAGTTACGCGTTATCATCACATCAGCTTCACTTCGAATGCCACATTGTCAGATCCATCGAAAATCACTAATTGACGTCTACAATGGTACATTATGTGTTAGCTAAAGAAGTTTCCTTCTCCGCTTCCGCTCTTGGTACGGTTGAAGAAATCAATGTACGTGACCTTTCTGGAAATACTCTGTCAGACATTCATCGTCATTCACTTAGAACGTCACATCGTCATACCCGCAAAATCACAAATTGACTTATCCAAAAATAACATGGGTATACAGCTAAGAGAAACGAATTCCTCTGCCACAAAACGTGAATACGTTTGAACAGATCAACTTACGCGATCCATTGGATATACTCTGTCAGACCTTCGTCCATATACGTTGTCCTGCGACTGGACAAACCGAAGGCACTATTCAGTATATCCATCTTAGTCGCTGTTATCTAAGACTTATACAACAGCCCTTGCACTTTACTCCGTCTTCAATTATCTTTGGCATATATGATTCCCCACGCTAATGCCAATACAGAGTGGTTCTTTGGATAATAATCCAACCGGTCTCTCCATATTAACAACGTTAAAATGGTCAAAACTTTGATAGTCTGTGATTTAACCATCAAAGCAAACAAGTGTGCAAACAACGATATTATTTCCAGATGGAAATTATATTGGTAAATCATCAACATATATATATATATATATATATATATATTTATATATATTCCCAATGCCTTATTTTCTATGTTTAGAAAATATATGTTTTTAACACTAGAAAACGTTTTCCATTTGCTTATTTACAAATCACTACTCTTCCCCAACTATCAGTCCCTGACTGTGAACTAGTATGAGAACAATTCCCTAAGTATAAATCCCGAAGGCCGAAACCAACATCAGATAGACACTTAGAAAACCATTCAATTTACTAATCTCTAGTTAGTTCTAATTTTACTTAACTCTATTTGATTAACTCTGATTGATTAACTCTAACTGGTTTTACTTGGTTTGACTAACTCAATTTATTAACTCGACTGACTAATTCAACTCGATTAACCTAACTTGATTTACTTATCTCGATTAACTGAACTAATCACTTTGATTAATTCGACTAATTCACTTTGGTTAACTTAACCAATTCACTTAACTAATTCACTTAGTTTAACTTAACTAATTCACTTAACTCTTGTCGAATAAACTATATTCGATAACTCCTCTAACTCTATTCGAATAAACTATATTCGATTAACTCATTTACTCTATTCGAATAAACTATATTCGATTAACTCCTTTTCTCTATTCGAATAAACTATATTCGATTAACCCCTTTTCTCTATTCGAATAAACTAAATTCGATTAAATCATTTTCTCTATTCGAATAAACTATATTCGATCAACTCATTTGATTTAACTCTAATCGATTAACTCCATCGAATAAACTATATTCGATAACTCCTTCGATTTAACTAATATTCTATAACTCACTTCGATTAACTAATATTCTATAACTCCTTCGAATAAACTACATTCAATAATCTCCTCTAACTCTATTCAAATAAACTATATTCGATAATCTTCCCTTTCGATTTAACAAATCGATAACTCCTTTCGATTAAATTAACATCGATTTACTCCTTTCGATGAAACTAACATCGATACTCCTTTCGATGAAATTAACCTCGATTAACTCCTTTCGATGAAACTAACATCGATACCCCTTTCGATGAAACTAATATTCGATTTACTTTATTCACTTTATAAAGATTTCCTTTTTAACAACGTTTTATTCATTTGAAAAGATTTACCTTTAAATAACGGTTCTACACTTTAAAAATGATTTCCTTTTTATAACATTTCCTTTTCAATTCTATTTGTAAATGGTTTACAAATATTTCCTTTTCAAATTTATTCTTGAAATATTCTAACTCCTTAAATTCTCTGAAAAATTCGCCATAACCTCCTTTGTAACGGGAGCATCGGGAAAATCCCCAAACCCGCCACACAGGCCTTTCCATTCAAAAAGAAAATGGTTTGTAATTATTTCCTTTTTGAATATCTCCTATTTATAAATATTCCAATTTATAACCATTTCTTATTTATAAATATCCCATTTTATAAATATCTCTTATTTATAAATATCCCATTTTATAAATATTCTATTTTCAATATCACTTTAAAAATCCCCTTATCAACATTTCGGTATGTTATGGTATTCAATCATATCAAATTACGATGTTCAATATCATCCAAGCACATATAATCGCCCACAGATTTTATATCACATCATATAATAATATATGAAAAACAATAAAATAACTGTTGAGGAATCCAGTCGGATTCCTCCAACCTGTCTCCCTGCATCCACAGATGTTACACAATATGATTATCATCACTTTCAGTTCAATATAAATTATTCTGATAGCAGAATCAATATATAAATATTTAACGGTTTATATATACATATACATATATATATATATATATATATAATTCTCACTAACTGACTAGCAGTTCAATCAAACAATCAACACACAGTCAAACAGACAATTTTAACAGTTCTAACAATACAACGTGAAAATAGAACTGTTCAGAGTTGGTGAGTTTTACTCACTTTGGACTGTTATCGTTAAAAACGATTAACCGTCTTTGATTCAGACGGACAATTTATTTTGCCATAAATTGTAACGAGCTCGGATTCACCCACAGTCAGCTTCATTGTGAAGCTCTCGTCCATACGGTCCCAACGCAACTTACGGTTCGTGATTCCCTCAACGCAAGGCCCATTACTCCCTTGAATAAACCCACGGCCCGCTACCCTATTCTTCCACAAATTAGAATCGAACTCCAGAAAATTTCCCAAACCCAAACTCCATCGTTGACCATAGTTTTGACCGACCACCCACCCTTCTCCGGCCACCAATCTCCGGCAACACCCTCACCAGTGACCTCGCCACCAAATTCCGATCCCATCAAACCCCATTTCCTTCAGTTCGACGCTCCCCCACGAGAACTGACCTACTGCCTTCTCGAACGACTTCCGTCGTCGCTCTTCACTAGCCACCGCCGGAGTGGACCCAAATGCCACCGCCAGCTGCGCCTTGCTCCCATGATTTCACCTGTACCCTTGAAGTTACCTCCGACTACCCCATTTCACTTTCGTGCCTCTGCCTTAGCCGGCCATGTCCAGGATCGAGCTCTGGAAATGTTGAACGCACCCAAAACCGTGACTACAGAAGTGTAGCGCTCGAGCACAACAATTCAACGGATCCAACGCTGTCGGATTTCATTACTTAGAGAGGGAGATTTGATTGGAAGAAGAATTGATGGATGTGGCGGCCTCTTTTCCATTTACAGAAGATGAAAATACTTTAGGTCTTAAGGAGATAAGGTGGAGTATTTATAATGTAGATATTTTGAAGATATTTTCATATTATATTCCTTTATAATATTGTCAACCATTTTGATTTCGCACGAATACATTATCTGTCCAATTATAACGAAAATTTACACTCTCTCATATATCAATATTTCGGACTTAATAAAGCTGGTTTCGTCAAGTTCTGACTTCGTTTGCAAAAAGTGGCTATTTTTAAAGCTCTGTATGACCCATTTAAATATATAAATATATTTAAATATTATTAAATTAAATATAAATAAATTTATATTATCGTATATCTTCACATATGATATCGTACAGCTCCAGAATATCATAACAGAATTTACAGTTTGATATTTCAGATTCCAGATTATCTCGATATTCAGTTTATACTGAAAATCCATTTATAACGTATATAAAGCGTCGCAAATTATAAAGGAATTCCACAGCGACTTTTCTGAAATTTGATTTGGACGTAAATCAAAATCTACATGACGAAATCCCGATTTTTCTCTTCCACTAGAAAGATATACTCCACCAGCTCCGCACGTTTCTTGTTTCACCGAAATCCGGCTTAAAACGAATCCTGTACATTCAGTTGAAGTTCAAATCGCCAAATCGCGAACTATCGGGCCATTTCAAGCTCGATTTTAATTATATTATAATTATACGTTCAAACTGACGTTGATTGAATATATTCGTCAGTATAATTCAACTCTAAGCTGAATTAAATCTAAGGGACGACCCCGTTCACAGAATATTGTGATTTCCAACATTTTTGATTATTTCTGAATTAAAAATATTATTTAATTTATTATTTTAATTAAATATTCCAAGTTATTTAATTCCACGACCATTAAATCCTTTAATTCACCATTTATATAATTAAATAAATCAATTATAATACCTCTGCCAATGCGGGTCATTACATTCTTCCCCACTTAAAATAATTTCGTCCTCGAAATTGCTAAGTTAGAGGACGACCCTATCTATTGGAATTCCTAAGATTTGTTTACCTCCCAACTTCAGTTTCAACTGCACCAATTAATATTGACTTAAATATTAATTTATTCCGACTAACTAAAATTTCCAAAAATTCTGAAAATTTTCTAACGCTTTAAACTTTCGAAAAATTTCGCCAGCACCTCCTTTGTACTGGTCAATAGCTCAAACTCCAACTCGCCTCTCTGGGCCTTCTTCAACCCAAAAGAAAATCAAAACGCCAAACGGCTTGCCAATTCGGCTCATAAATTCCAAACTCATATAAAATATAAACTTGTACCTTTTTGTCGGGCATATCATTATATCCCTACCATCTGTTATCAATTCGGCATATACAAATGCCATCCCAATCAACTCCAACCAAGTTATTCTTAACACAACCATTCGCTTATTCAAGTCGAATTTAATTTCAAATTCGAGTTTCAAATTCCAAACTCTCAACTTATCATTTCAAATCCAAATCCAGATTATTCTCTAATCACTTCCAGTTTTTCTTAACCTATCATCTCAAGTTAAATCCTGGTTTATTATTTACTTTTACCATCCCATTCGAATTAACTTCACAAGTTAAATTTTAATTTCTAGAACTTAAATTCCTGGGTAAATTTCAAATCAATTTGAAATCATACTGCCAATTCAAGACCTTTGAATTTTCTAAATAACTTGTTTTCTCAAAACAATTCAAATCAAAATCTTTGGTAGTAATCCACCACTTAGAACTCGAAAATCACACCGATGATACTGCGCAGTCATCATCAGAATTATTTTCCAGCGACCCAAGTGATTTCAATACTATATCATTTCAAAACCCTTACTAAATACATCCATTTTGAAAACATCTCAAAATCTCCCAGGAACTTAAAATTTCCTTATTTTAATTCCAAATCTGATTTAAATTCATATTTAATTCATCATATTTCATATACTTTACTTATATGATTCTGATTGGTTATATATAACCATTTCACATGTTATAATCTTACTCGATTATAATTACAACCAATATATCTAATATATGATAATATATTACATATCCATACTGTGTCGGTCCATCGTATTCAAGTATTTATTTACTCCTACCGATACAGTGGATCAAACTGATCGACCAGAATTCATAAACAACTCAGCCAATGAATCTCCACAATATAAAACCAATTTTATATCAAATACAAATACGCACTCGTATATAAACACTACAACTCAATCTAGGGTATTACTAACCCTATCTCTACCGAGTCATGCCACAGAGCCAAGGTAATTCTTAACTTAAGCTCTGATACCAACTGTAACGACCCGGATTTTCGGCGACTTTGGTTATCGACATAAGCTCGATGTCGATAACCAAAGCATCGAAAAATCCTGGTAATTAACGAAAGAAATTAGAGGGTGAGGATAGATAAGATAGAACAAATAGAATTGAAGAAGAAGAAGAACATCATCATCAGAGTAAACACGAATCTCACAGCGGAACGAATAAAATATAACATAACTTTTGAAATACAAACAGTTATATATACAATAGCACTTATCAGAGTACAGCACTTACAACACAGTGGAAATAAACTATAGCTATATGATCCAGAAGCCTCCTGCTCCAGCTCTTCAAGTATATCTGTAAATCCCGACTACTTGACTGCCCGTACAAATTTAGGCACCCAAGAGTTTAGGGAAAACAACAAAGTAAACTCCGGGTCAGTCATGGGACTGGTATGAGTAAAACAGTTTAAACAGGTATGAACAAGTAAACGATATCTCATAAGACCACGCCGCAGAACGGAACGGGTTTTTCCCTTATGAGAATCCAAAATATCTTTATATCAAAAACCTTTTGATATTATAATAATGTCTATGTACAAATAGATATCAACTAGCAGAAACGCTTTCATCTCACGTTCTACATTTATAGTATACAATCGAATTCGCAAGCACGTATTGGATAATGGATTTCCAACTATGACAACGTATGGAACCACCTTCCGATCAGTGTACTCTAGGAACGATACACTGGAGTTCAACAAGAACATCTTGTAACTCAGCCACACATGACCGACCACTCATTTTGCTTGAGTGTATCGAATGTATATCACCAACGGTTGGGATCAGCAACTGTTCCCGTATATATATGGGACAGCATTGATAGATTAAAGAAACAAAATAATATTCTCTAGATAGGTGATTATACACCCTACTTCGATGCGACCGACTTAGCCATGCTGCCTGCCCGATTTCTGTCATTTACCGGATGATGAGGCTAGAAGTTACGCGTTATCATCACATCAGCTTCACTTCGAATGCCACATTGTCAGATCCATCGAAAATCACTAATTGACGTCTACAACGGTACATTACGTGTTTGCTAAAGAAGTTTCCTTCTCCGCTTCCGCTCTTGGTACGGTTGAAGAAATCAATGTACGTGACCTTTCTGGAAATACTCTGTCAGACATTCATCGTCATTCACTTAGAACGTCACATCGTCATACCCGCAAATCACAAATTGACTTATCCAAAAATAACACGGGTATATAGCTAAGAGAAACGAATTCCTCCGCAACCAAACGTGAATACGTTTGAACAGATCAACTTACACGATCCATTGGATATACTCTGTCAGACCTTCGTCCATATACGTTGTCCTGGGACTGGACAAACCGATGGCACTATTCGGTATATCCATCTTAGTCGCTGTTATCTAAGACTTATACAACAGCCCTTGCACTTTACTCCGTCTTCAATTATCTTTGGCATATATGATTCGCCACGCTTATGCCAATACAGAGTGGTTCTTTAGATAATAATCCAACCGGTCTCTCCATATTAACAACGTTAAAATGGTCAAAACTTCGATAGTCTGTGATTTAACCATCAAAGCAAACAAGTGTGCAAACAACGATATTATTTCTAGATGGAAATTATATCGGTAAATCATCAACATATATCTATATATATATTCACATTGCCTTATTTTCTATGTTTGGAAAATATATGTTATTAACACTGGAAAATGTTTTCCATTTTCTTATTTACAAATCACTACTCTTCCCCAACTATCAGTCCCTGACTGTGAACTAGTATGAGAACAATTCCCTAAGTATAAATCCCGAAGGCCGAAACCAACATCAGATAGACACTTAGATAACCATTCAATTTACTAATCTCTAGTCAGTTCTAATTTTACTTAAATCTATTTGATTAACTCTGATTGATTAACTCTAACTGGTTTTACTTGGTTTGACTAACTCAATTTATTAACTCGATTGACTAATTCAACTCGATTAACCTAACTTGATTTACTTATCTCGATTAACTGAACTAATCACTTTGATTAACTCGACTAATTCACTTTGGTTAACTTAACCAATTCACTTAGTTTAACTTAACTAATTCACTTAACTCCTGTCGAATAAACTATATTCGATAACTCCTCTAACTCTATTCGAATAAACTATATTCGATTAACTCATTTACTCTATTCGAATAAACTATATTCGATTAACTCCTTTTCTCTATTCGAATAAACTATATTCGATTAACCCCTTTTCTCTATTCGAATAAACTATATTCGATCAACTCATTTGATTTAACTCTAATCGATTAACTCCATCGAATAAACTATATTCGATAACTCCTTCGATTTAACTAATATTCTATAACTCACTTCGATTAACTAATATTCTATAACTCCTTCGAATAAACTACATTCGATAATCTCCTCTAACTCTATTCGAATAAACTATATTCGATAATCTTCCCTTTCAATTTAACAAATCGATAACTCCTTTCGATTTAACTAATCGATAACTCCCTTCGATGAAACTAACATCGATACTCCTTTCGATGAAAGTAACATCGATTTACTCCTTTCGATGAATCTAACATCGATACTCCTTTCGATGAAATTTACCTCGATTAACTCCTTTCGATGAAACTAACATCGATACTCCTTTCGATGAAACTAATATTCGATTTACTTTATTCACTTTATAAAGATTTCCTTTTTAACAACGTTTTATTCATTTGAAAAGATTTACTTTTAAATAACGGTTCTACACTTTAAAAATGATTTCCTTTTTATAACGTTTCCTTTTCAATTCTATTTGTAAATGGTTTACAAATATTTCCTTTTCAAATTTATTCTTGAAATATTCTAACTCCTTAAATTCTCTGAAAAATTCGCCATAACCTCCTTTGTAACGGGAGCATCGGGAAAATCCCCAAACCCGCCACACAGGCCTTTCCATTCAAAAAGAAAATGGTTTGTAATTATTTCCTTTTTGAATATCTCCTATTTATAAATATTCCAATTTATAACCATTTCTTATTTATAAATATCCCATTTTATAAATATCTCTTATTTATAAATATCCCATTTTATAAATATTCTATTTTCAATATCACTTTAAAAATCCCCTTATCAACATTTCAGTATGTTATGGTATTCAATCATATCAAATTACGATGTTCAATATCGTCCAAGCACATATAATCGCCCACAGATTTTATATCACATCATATAATAATATATGAAAAACAATAAAATAACTGTTGAGGAATCCAGTAGGATTCCTCCAACCTGTCTCCCTGCATCCACAGATGTTACACAATATGATTATTATCACTTTCAGTTCAATATAAATTATTCTGATAGCAGAATCAATATATAAATATTTAACAGTTTATATATATATATATATATATATAATTTTCACTAACTGACTAGCAGTTCAATCAAACAATCAACACACAGTCAAATAGACAATTTTAACAGTTCTAACAATACAACGTGAAAATAGAACTGTTAAGAGTTGGTGAGTTTTACTCACTTTGGACTGTTATCGTTAAAAACGATTAATTGTCTTTGATTCAAACGGACAATTTATTTTGCCATAAATTGTAACGAGCTTGGATTCACCCCCAGTCAGCTTCATTGTGAAGCTCTCGTCCATACGGTCCCAACGCAACTTACGGTTCGTGATTCCCTCAACGCCAGGCCCATTACTCCCTTGAATAAACCCACGGCCCACTACCCTATTCTTCCACAAATTAGAATCGAACTCCAGAAAATTTCCCAAACCCAAACTCCATCGTTGACCATAGTTTTGACCGACCACCAACCCTTCTCCGGCTACCAATCTCCGGCAACACCCTCACCAGTGACCTCGCCACCAAATTCCGATCCCACCAAACGCCATTTCCTTCAGTTCGACGCTCCCCCACGAGAACTGACCTGCTGCCTTCTCGAACGACTTCCGTCGTCGCTCTTCACTAGCCACCACCGGAGTGGACCCAAATGTCACGGCCAGCTGCGCCTTGCTCCCCTGATTTCACCTGTACCCTCGAAGTTCCCTCCGACTACCCCATTTTACTTTCGTGCCTCTACCTTAGCCGGCCATGTCCAGGATCGAGCTCTGGAAATGTTGAACGCACCCAAAACCGTGACTACAGAAGTGTAGCGCTCAAGCACAACAATTCAACGGATCCAACGCTGTCGGATTTCTTTACTTAGAGAGGGAGATTTGATTGGAAGAAGAATTGATGGATGTGGCGGCCTCTTTTCCATTTACAGAAGATGAAAATACTTTAGGTCTTAAGGAGATAAGGTGGAGTATTTATAATGTAGATATTTTGAAGATATTTTCATATTATATTCCTTTGTAATATTGTCAACCATTTTGATTTCGCATGAATACATGATCTGTCCAATTATAACGAAAATTTACACTCTCTCATATATCAATATTTCGGACTAAATAAAGCTGGTTTCGTCAAGTTCTGACTTTGTTTGCAAAAGTGGCTATTTTTAAAGCTCTGGATGACCCATTTAAATATATAAATATATTTAAATATTATTAAATTAAATATAAATAAATTTATATTATCGTATATCTTCACATATGATATCGTACAGCTCCAGAATATCATATCAGAATTTACAGTTTGATATTTCAGATTCCAGATTATCTCGATATTCAGTTTATACTGAAAATCCATTTATAACGTATATAAAGCGTCGCAAATTATAAAGGAATTCCACAGCGACTTTTCTGAAATTTGATTTAGACGTAAATCAAAATCTACACAACGAAATCCCGATTTTTCTCTTCCACTAGAAAATATACTCCACCAGCTCCACACGTTTCTTGTTTCACCGAAATCCGGCTTAAAACGAATCCTGTACATTCAGTTGAAGTTCAAATCGCCAAATCGCGAACTGCCATGCCATTTCAAGCTCGATTTTAATTATATTATAATTATACGTTCAAACTGACGTCGATTGAATATATTCGTCAATATAATTCAACTCTAAGCTGAATTAAATCTAAGGGACGACACCGTTCACAGAATATTGTGATTTCCAACATTTTTTATTATTTCTGAATTAAAAATATTATTTAATTTATTATTTTAATTAAATATTCCCGGTTATTTAATTCCACGACCATTAAATCCTTTAATTCACCATTTATATAATTAAATAAATCAATTATAATACCTCTGCCAATGCGGGTCATTACAGATAATAACATCACAGCTTTACAACATAGATAATAACCTCATAGATTTACAACATAGATAATAACATAACAGTCAATGATTCACAACATAACCATATAACCCAAATCATAACTCAACCTAATTAAATTGTTAATTATCTTATTAAAGAAATTGAACTCGCTACTCAAAGAAGGTCTTGCGTTCTGAAATCTGAGCTCTGAAATTGATTTAGCTTTCCTTTGAAGAAGACAAATTCGTTGTTGTTTAGATTTTCGTTGAATAGAATTGAGTTGATTAGCTTTTCTTTCTCCTAAATGGTGGCGGCTACTCTAGGTTGCAAGGTGACAGCATGGCGGCCATGGTTCTAAATTTTTATTTGATTTTAGGGTGTGAGTCTACATGTGTTTATATAGAATTTAGGATTAATTTAGTCCATCCGATCAACCTAGAATAAACCACAGCCATTCAGCCAAGATAGGGTGACAAGTCAGCCCTAATGACTCAGCCAAGAGTCAGAAAATCGTCATCTTTCAAATCTGCCTGGGGGGCAGGTCGGCCCCCAGGTCGACCCCTTGGTCGACCAATATGGGTAGGTCGACCCCTAGGTCAACCCCCTGGTCGACCTGGCCCCTGGCGGGAATTTTCCCGCCTAGCCCAATCTGAGTCTGAATTTGAATTTTTGAAATCTGTTTGAATTTTTCTGGAACTTCCGATCACCGTAACTTCTTCATACGAAGTCCAATTCACGCAAACTCGGACTCTATCTCAACCAAAATTCCGTGACGAACACAATGGCATAACCCGTTTCCCTTAATTCTCACATTTAAAATTAAATATTCTTTAATTCGTTACTTTAGTGTTAACAGAAATACGGGATGTTACATTTTCCCCTACTTAAAGGATTTTGTGCTCGAAATCTCTAAGTCAAGAAGAACGTATCCTACCATCCAATCATCCATCTACTCAACCATTAACCACTAGCAACCATGGTCCTTACAAGATTTCTGATGCTTTTCATGTACATATGCATAGTGTGTGTGTATGTTCGTATACTAATGCAAAATCAGGCGTTCCACTGATTCACTCGACCTCCTTAATGCAAATAATGATAGTGTCATGTATCCATCATGTATGCAAAGAATCCTATACATATCATTACTACATGTGTGCACAACCATCCATTTAAATGCAACATCCATATGATACACACATTCAATGTACATTCATTTTACTAAATACATCCATTTATATGCAATATGCAATATGAAAGTGACTGAGCCAATCTAGTGCCTAAAGTGTGTATATATGCATCCACGAGCAAACACTTGCATCCACATGCATCCACCATACATAACATGTCTCAAACACATGTTTCAACCATAGGACTACCCTATCTAAAGGTCAAAGATACTAGCGAGAGGACATACTAAGGATAAAACGAGTACAAGCTAAGCGATAAAGGAGAAATTAAAAGACATACCCTCGAAAAGAAAAGGGTACAATGAACGCATCTTCTCTTCTGTCTCCCAAGTAGCGTTGCTCTCATCATCTCCCCATTGCACTTTGACTAGCTTGACCTCTCGATTCCTCAACTTCTTAATCTCCGACCCAAGAATGCATGTAGGAGCTCGTTGAATCGTCGCATCACGCTCTATTTCCACCTCTCTAAGCAAGCTCGGCTCTACCACTTCTGCGGTCTCGTGCAAGCATTTCCTCAAATGTGATACATGGAATACGTCGTGTACACCACTAAGTCTCTCGGGCAACTCCACTCTATATGCCATCTATCCAATCCTTTCCTTAATAGGAAATGATCCTACGAACCTTGGTGCTAACTTCCCAACGGTCCCAAAGCGAACAACATTCCGTAATGGAGACACCTTGATAAAGACCATGTCCCCAATATCAAATTCAAGATCTGTCCTCCTCTTGTCCGCATACGATTTCTCCCTATTTTGCGATGTCTTCATCCTCCTTTGAATCAAATCGATCTTTTCCGAAGTCTCTCTAATCATATCGGGTCCAAGTAAGATCTTATCCGTAGATTCCCACCAACATGTAGGTGAACAACAAGGCCTTCCATAAAGAGCCTCGAAAGGTGCCATGCCAATGCTAGACTGAAAACTATTATTATACGCGAACTCCACCAAAGGAAGATGCTCCTCCCATGTACCTCCGAAGTCTAAAACACATAGCCTCAAAAGATCCTCTAGAATACAATTCACCCTCTCGGTCTGGCCGTCCGTCTAAGGATGATATGCGGTGCTCAAACATAATTGAGTCCCTACCACCTCTTGCAAGCTCTTCCAAAACTCATTAGTAAAGATAGGATCGCAATCGCTCACTATGCTAGAAGGAACACCATGCAAACGAACTATCTCTCGAATGTATACAAAGGCTGACCATGGAGCAGTCCTCTTACTCTTTACGGGAATGAAATCGGCGCTCTTAATAAGTCTATCTATCACGACCCAAATCCCCATATTACCCTTCCTCGATCTCGGTAACCCATCAAAAAAGTCCATCGAGACACTCTCCCACTTCCATTGTGGGATTTCCAATGGGTGAAGTAACCCACCGGGCTTCTTTTGCTCTGCTTTTACTTGTTGGCACACCAAGCATCTAGCGACAAACTCGGCCACATCCCTCTTCATACTGGCCCAAAAGTAAACTCGTCTCATGTCCATGTACATCTTTCCCCCTCCGGGATGAATGGTCATCTTCGAACGATGTGCATCATCAAGAATGGTCTTCCTCAAGTTCTCGTCTCGTGGTACACAAAGTCTACCGTCCCTATGTAACCAACCCTTATCATCTAGGGTATACCTACTGAGATGGCTCAATGACTACCCCCTTATGAGCTTCTCTACCAACTCAACCAACTGTGGGTCATCTCGCTGTGCCTCACCAATCCGTCCCAAAAGCGTAGGTCTGACCTCTAAGGATGCTATCAAACCGGGTACGAAGTCAATGGAAGGTCTAAAGTCAAACGTAGAGATGAACTCTAAGATTTGTCGCTCAACAAACAACGGACTCAAGGAAAACCTTTTCCTACTTAAGGCATCTGCCACCACGTTACCCTTGCCAGGGGTATATGCTATCTCGAAACCGTAGGACGCTAAGAATTCCATCCACCTTTGCTGCCTTAAGATCAAGTCCTTCTGAGAGAACAAGTATTTTAGTGATTTGTGGTCAGTGAACAATTCGAATTTATCGCCAAGAAGATAATGGCGCCAAGACTTAAGCGCGAAAACAATTGCGGCCAACTCTAGGTCATGTGTAGGGTAATTTTTCTCATGCACTCTCAATTGCCTTCTTCCATAGGCTATTACCCTCCCTTCTTGCATTAAGACTGCGCCTAGTCCTGTCCCACAAGCATCGGTATAAACATTAAATGGCTTACTCCCATCTGGCAACACTAAGACTGGGGCTGTGGTCAAAGCTCTCTTTAAACGTTGGAACGCATCATCACAATCTACGTCCCACGTGAAAACTAGGTTCTTCTTCGTCAAGTGTGTCAATGGGGATGATATTTTTGCAAAGTCCTTGATAAACTTCCTATAGTAGCCGGCCAACCCCAAGAAACTCCTCACCTCGGTAGCATTTTTAGGGACCTTCCAATCTTGGATGGCTACCACCTTTGCGGGATCCACAGCTATCCCTTCTTTGGAAACCACGTGCCATAAGAATCACTCTTCCTTCCTCCAAAAGTGACATTTAGAAAATTTAGCTTTAAGGTTATGCGCTCGAAAGGTCTCCAATACTTCCCTAAGATGTAGGGCGTGCTCTTCCTCGTTCTTAGAAAAGATTAAGATGTCATCCACAAAGGTCACCACGAATTTATTAAGGTACTCCCTAAACACCCTACTCATCAAGTCAACAAAGTATGCAGGGGCATTTGTCAAACTGAAGGGTATTACAAGCCACTCATAGAAACCATTCGGAGTCCTAAAGGCAGTCTTGTCTATGTTATCCTTCGCTACTCTCAACTGATGGAAACCAGTGGCTAAGTCCAACTGGGAAAACACTGAGGCGCCAACTAACTGATTGAAGAAATCGTCAATCCTCGGTAGTGGGTGCCTATTCTTCTTAGTAAGTTTATTAAGTTCTCTATAGTCTACACAAAGTCTGAGGGACCCATCCACCTTTGTGGCAAATACTACTGGAGCACCCCACTCCGATATACTACGTCTTATGAACCCCTTCTCAAGCAACTCCCCTACTTGCTTATTGAGCTCCCTCCTCTCACGAGAAGCCATGTGGCGTACTGGCAGAGATACTGGTTTTGCATTGTCTATAAGATAAATACGAAAGTTTATCTCACGTTTTGAGGGTAGACCCCTCACCTCATCGAAGACATCAACATATTCACGGACTATACGAACAGAATGTAAATCATCATTGGATGCGTCAAGTGACTCAAGATAACTAAGCATCACTGATCCTCTAGGGTCACAAGAAATATCAAGGGTCTTTCCACTACGAGTGAACAATTTTGCTACCCTTCGTTCACAATCTAGGATGGCACCATATCTGGCTAGCCAATCCATCCCTAGAATCAACCCATAGCCCATGAAACCAAGCACAAAAGCATTACATTCAAAACCAACGCCTAAGATCGACAATCTCAAATCCCTACAAACCATGGATAAATGAGCCGACCCACCAATAGGATTTGAGACTACAATGGAATCCACAACAAGACTAGTATTTAAGTGTAGTGTTTCAACTAATGATGTAGAGATAAACGAATGTGATGCACCAGAATCGAATAAAGTACGGACAGGATGATCAAACAGAAAAACTAAACTCTCAACAGAAATGTTTCTACCTCGTTCATGTAGCGGTGGAGGCGTGAGAGCCTGGACCTGCTCCCTTACCTGCCCCGGTGCCACGAGAGCCTGAAGCTGCCCTCCAGAAGTTCTTTGCCCTTGTCCCTGTTTCCTTGGGCAGTCCTTAACTAGATGACCTGCCTCTCCACAGTGGAAACAGTCAATCTTCTTCTTTTTCCTACGGTCTTTACTCAGATGGCCTGGTGTCCCACAATTAAAGCACTTCTTCTTTCCTTTGCCAATATTGTTCTTCCCGCCCTTCTTGTTTTGTTGTTGTGGTTTATTCTGATCTCCTTTCTTCTCAGGTGCCTTATTAGTGTTGGCGCCTTTCTCCTCTTCATGCATAAGCGCCATGTCAACTTGTCTCTCAAAGGTGGCCCCCATAGGGATGTGGGTCATAGCTAACCTATGTAGCGGCTCATTCAAACCCTTAACAAATCTCAGGGCCTTCTTTTCGGGTGTATTCACCAAGTCCAAGCCAAATCTCGCCAACTGATTGAACTTGTTGACGTATTCTTTCACTGATAGATTCCTTTGCTTTAACGCCAAAAATCTTTCCGTATATAAATTCTCTTCAGTCCGTGAGAGAAACTTTGCCTCAAACCTACTCCTGAAATCCGGCCATGTATCAACTGGACGCTCTCCATTAGTGACCTCCCACCAAAACGAAGCTTCGTCCTTCATCAACCAAGCAGCCAATTGGACCTTTTACAATCGTCCAAATCAAAATTGCCAAACAGATCCTCCACTTCTTTCAACAAATTTCTAACTTCAATGAACGTTTCAGACCTACTAAAAGATTTTCCACCCATTGAACGAAATTCTTTACATATCTTGGTGAAAGTATCTCCACGCGGAGGAATGACTGGAGCTGGGGGAAGAGGAGGAGGAACGTTGGCCGGACCTGCGGCAGCGGCCCTAGCCTCGAGATATTGACGAAACCAACTGGGTACATGAACTCCTTCTGGTATCTCAGATGCTCCAGACTTGCTGAAAAGAAAAAGAAAGAGTTTTAAAACAAGGGAAGCGAAAGAGAGATGTATGGCTTACGGGGATTATGCTCTTTAAAGTAAACTTTCCTTGAAAATAGCTTCTTTAAAACAAGTTTTTAAAAATACTTTCTAGGAAAATAATACTTTTTAAAACACTTTTTAAAACTTTTTATTTGTTCTTGTAACCATAGCTCTGATACCACGTGTAACACCCCATGTCCATTAATGTCACTCACAAAGGGAATGCATCAATGTCCATGAAGCGTTATTGTTGTATAGAACAGATAAATTACAAGAATAAATAAATAAAACAACACAGCGGAAGTTAAAACTTATTTCATAGCATCATAACTCAAAACGAGTTTACATAAGTAGTCTCCAAAATCATTACCTCAGGATCAATAGTCTTTTCCAAAAACTTCAAAGTACATAAAGAAGCAAATACTTAAATAACATAAATGCATAAATCCCCACTGAGCATAAGCAAAGCCATAAAGATGAGAGAGTCCCAAGCGATACATCTACTCTCTTCAAGCAACTGAAAGAAATCGGCACTAAGATGTAGTATTCCCTCCTTGCAAAACTGAGGGGGGGAAGGAATAAAACAGGTGGAAAGAAAAGGGGGTCAGACATAAAGTCTGGCGAGTGCGATAACTTTAACAATATAATTAACAAAATAAATAGGCTAGGGCATAAGTTGGAAAATAAGGAAATGACTGTGAACAATTGGGTATGACAGGTAAATAAGATGAACAAAGATAACGTTAAAGGCGCCCCTAATCATTATAAGATAATTACTATACTGCACCACTACTAGTCACCCTAAAGGTTGATCCCGCCTACAGAACTTAATACTGCTAATGGTAGTTTCGTGTACCCCTAGCTACCTCCATAGGTGCCATCTGCCCCTATCTCCACTAGGTGTACCCACTACCCCCATTCGATCGGCTTCCTAACTTGTAGATACCCATGTTGGCCCCACAGTGGGGTGTATCACTCCCCAAAGTGGCAACCCGATACAACCAAAAATGCACGGGTTATATCTACACGATGCAACAACGTCTTACCTACCAGCTCGGGCCCACACACGCTTTGGACTTGTGTTGCCACCGTTGACCCGTTTTGACCTCTTACAATCAAATCTAGTACGTGTTTCCCGTCCTCGACCTGGGTCGAGCCTACAAAGATACTTAATGGGTTACTGGTTTGAAAAGGGCCCCCATGCATGATACAAGCTTTCCACCTATGCTTGGTCCCACTAAGGGTTTTCCCACTTAACCCCATTCTTATTCATGTCTTCTTACATGTTTCAATCTTGGTTAAGTGCATCTAATCGTATTTCAAATTCCACCCAAGGCACCCACTAAATTCCACATGCCACCTAAGGCACCCACTCATGTACCACTACATGTTTATCTGGTTAAGTGTTTCTTAATTTATTAAGACTGTAACCTTGTAAAGACCTCCCATATTAGACTGGCATTTGTGGCAGCTGGATTTGCCGGGCGGGTCTGGGCAGTCTTACACCACAAACGATGCTAACCTCGTGTCTTTACAACTGTTATGCATTTAATTTATGCCTAGGACCTCCCACATTAGACTGGCATTTGTGGCTGCTGGATTTGTCGGGCGGGTCCGGGCAGTCTTACACCACAAAAGAGTCTAACCTCCTGTCATAGGCAATTAATTACATAATTAATTATCCCCAATTTGAATTAATTTCCCTATTCAAATTGTCAATCAATTACAAATTTAACTATGTCCATAATTAACACCTTAATTATGTCCATCTATTTATGGTATATAAAATTATGCCAATTAACATCACATTTAAGGCATTTGTGCCAATTCTCAATATTAAATCTTTTAATATTATCCAATTGCCCCCACGTTGTACGTTCGTTCGTTTAACGTGAAATATACGTTAGACTCGAATAGTCTAACTTATGAAATAAAGAGAAAACATCACGACATGCATAGAATAAAAACTAGGTCTAAACATAAGGGGTGAACTTGCATGTGTGAATAAGGTTTTTCATCTAAAACTTGCATAGGCCAAAGTCACAAACTTGCATAAACTATGGATGTCATAGATCTAATCATAAGGTGTAAACTTGCATAGGCAATAGTCACAAACTTACATTACATGATTCATACTCCAATATATATATATATATATATACTTGCATATGTGATTTATGCAACATAAACTATGGTGTAAACTTGCATCTAAACATGTAAATTAAGATCTACATGTAAACTAGCATATAGAATTTTGTATACTAGCATATAACTCACACATGTCTTACCTAAACTTTAGATCCAAGTTTACACATAAAATAGATGTCATGAAACCTATAAGGTGGTATGTGATTCTCATTAACTTGCATATGATTCATATCTAAATTAACATCCAAACTTGCATATAGAATTATCAAGTTAAACTTACATATGATTTAACATATGAATTAATTCCAACAAACATAACCAAACTAGCATATGAAGCATCATTATGAATTGACTTTACATAAGCCAACAATTAACATAGATTTTCAACGTAGATAATAACATCATAGCTTTACAATATAGATAATAACCTCATAGATTTACAACATAGATAATAACATAACGGTCAATGATTCACAACATAACATATAACCCAAATCATAACTCAACATAATTAAATTGTTAATTATCTTATTAAAGAAATCGAACTCACAACTCAAAGAAGGTCTTGCATTCTGAAATCTGAGTTCTGAAATTGATTTAGCTTTCCTTTGAAGAAGACAAATTCGTTGTCGTTTAGATTTGAGTTGAATAGAATTGAGTTGATTAGCTTTTCTTTCTACTAAATGGTGGCGGCTACTCTAGGTTGCAAGGTGACAGCATGGCGGCCATTGTTCTAAATTTTTATTTGATTTTAGGGTTTGAATCTACATGTGTTTATATAGAATTTAGGATTAATTTAGGCCATCCGATCTACCTAGAATAAACCACAACCATTCAGTCAAGATAGGGTGACAAGTCAGCCCTAATGACTCAGCCAAGAGTCAGAAAATCGTCATCTTTCAAATCTGCCCGGGGGGCAGGTCGACCCCTAGGTCGACCTGTATGGGTAGTTCGACCCCCAGGTCGAATGCCTGGTCGAGCTGGCCCCTGGCGGAAATTTTCCTGCCTAGCCCAATCTGAGCCTGAATTTGAATTTTTGAAATCTGTTTGAATTTTTCTTAAACTTCCGATCGCCATAACTTCTTCATACGAAGTCCAATTCATGCAAACTCGGACTCTATCTCAACCAGAATTCCGAGACGAACACAATGGCGTAACTTGTTTCCCTTAATTGTCACGTTTAAAATTAAATATTCTTTAATTCGTTACTTTAGTGTTAACAGAAATACGGGGTGTTACAAGCTGGGTGGGTTCATTTCAGGCTAGCGCTAGGTAGCCTACATGTAATTTCAGCTCAACAGGCTGTACTGATATTGATGGGAAGAAAACAGTTTTACAGGCAAATTCATGGAGCAAGTATATAGATGAAGTTAATTAGCTAGTGTATATGATTTAGATAGCCTGTGTTGTAATTGGAGTGGACATGGCAGCTATTGGTGAGTGTAAATATGATGGCCTATGTGTACTAAGTAGTAGGAACTGCTCACTCTTTTCACTTGGATCAGCTAGGTAGGTTTGCAGATAGGCATGCATTTATTAATGGAAGCTTAAGAATGAAGATAGCTTCCTGCGTACGGACGAGATCTCCTTTTCATCACTTAGGCATATGTTCAAGCTGCAGGAGTATAGGGTAGAATAGCTGTCATGAAACTTCATTTCAATATGCAGCGTTCATGTGTTTTCAGTTCAATGTGTTGCATCAAAAGGTCGCTGCATAGATCAGGCTATTGATTTAGGGTGAAGTTATATTTCAGTATGTCTTTGATCATTGTGGAAAAATATAGCACAATCGCGTGAGCCTTTTAGAACTTGCAATATCTACCGTTACTTACCGGTCATTTTAAAAACATCTTTTCTTTAAACCCAAATTTGTTTAGGTCTGAAAACAAATGTTACGTGTATATGATATTTCCTTATGATCTCAGTACCGTTGTCTGATATAAATTTCTTAATCATTTTTTTTTCAAATTGATTCTCAATCAAAGTAAAGAAACAACAATAATTGAATTATCGACTCTTGTTACGTAGGATTCCGTTCACATTCATGCCACTACGGACCGAAATAAAAACAGCATTGTGTCAAGCAATGCCTCACGATTCCAAAAGTATAATAATATCGGTAGGTTAACTTATATTGTGAAACCCAAAAATACTGATATAGGGTGCACAATACTCCAAATAAAAAGTTGCGTATTTTCCCAATTAAAAATTACTGTAAAATTCTAAATATTAAATTATGACTACGCCTCAATGGTCTTGTCCGAATTCGAAACCAATATTTAATTATAATTAAATAATCGTTATGGTTTATAAACGATTTCATAGCGACTATTCTAAATTTTGATTCGGACATAACTTATACTATAAAAGATGATATTCTGATTTTTCACTTCCACTAGAAAAATATCATTAAACGGATTTGAATGTTTCTTGTTTCACAGAAATCTGATTTAAGACGGATTCTGTATAATCAATTGAAGTTCAAATCGTAAATTTCGAACTGCCGCATCATTTCGAGTTCGTTTTAATTATATGATAAGTATATATATATATATATTCAACTTCGTTTTAATAAACAAAATAAATCTATTTATAATTCCAATTCAATATTTAATATAATAAAATATATTAAATATCAAACCACTTGAAATACGGGACGTTACATTCCTTCTCCCTTAAAAGAATTTCGTCCCCGAAATTACTAAGGCAGAAAGAATGGTACGAAATCGATTATTTTCAAAATAATTATACTATAAAAATAATTTCTAAGTTTAAAAACTTTAGGAAAAATTTGCCAACACCTCCTCTGTATGTTCGACTCAAACAACTCTGGACTTCACATCGATCAAAAGAAAATCAAAGCCAAGTGCACCCAACTCAGGGATATAAAATCAAACACCCAAATCAATATATTAAGGTTTACCTATTTGTCGTGCAACCCATGCTCCAGTCATGAGGTAAATCAACTAACAGTTCTTCCTCCTCTTCCAACCTGCACTTATCTCACTATCCAATGCCAATAACAGATACAGGTTAAATCATCGAGTTTTATTTCATATTTGATTCCATTCGAATTGATTATACTGGAATTTATCTCTTTAATTTTCAATTCATTCAACAGTGGGTGAATTTTAATTATCCAACCAATTCATCATTCAACCAGCAAACAATGAACAAACCATTTAACCAATCGATTCCATTTTAATTAACTTATCTTAAGTTAAATCCCGACTAACTTAATTCCCTATTAAAATTCTGTTAACAAGTTCTATAATTTAAGTGTCCTTCTGGTTTCATTCAACCATTTCCAACCCGATTTGAATTCCATTCAAATCAATCAATCACACCATTATATAAAAAGGTTGTAAAATTATTCCTTTTTTCATATGAAAATATATTCTGAGCAAAATTATTTCATTTACCCGCTTTACAAAATAATATTGTATCAACTTATCAGTTCAACTTGAACTGATAAAACAAAACAATACAAAAAATTTGTATATATAAAATCTACAAATACGCGCTCATATATACACTCAATCTCGATCTAGAGTATTACTAACTCCATCTCTATCGAGTTATACCATAGAGCCAAGTTATTACTAAACCATTGCTCTGATACCAACTGTAGCGACCCGGGAATTTTGACATTCGAATACAGACATTTATGCAACCCAAGTCCAAAACTCAAGTACCGAAAATCCCAGAAAGCTAGAAGAAAGAAGTTAGATGGTGAGAAAATAAAGAAAGAAAGTTAAGAATAGAAGAATAAGAAGAAGAACACAACACAGAGTCTTACATCGCAGCGGAACAAAATATAATATAGAAATAAACTTAATTGAGAGCTTAAAATAATACTTACAGTCATCAGAGTACATCAATACAACAGGACAGTTATAATAATCTGTCCTCATGTACATCATACAACGGATAATACTAGATAGTATCATACATCTGAACACCTTCGGCTCGTCATTGGACTTCACAGCATCTGATAACCTGAACCTGTACAACCAGGTCTAACCCGAGCATTACAAATACCAGGTTAGTCTGGTGAACCAGGGTGAGAAAAACTCGCTAAGTTTATAGGGTGTTATCCATCTTGATTTAAAGTTCAAATCATTTTGAAAGAAAAAGATAATCGTAAGACCAAATCCACACATAAATACGAACGGTTTTTTCCTTACGATAACCCAAAACAGTTTTGAAAACAATATTATTCTGATATTATAATAGTGTCTAAATACAAATAAATAAAATCTAGCAGAACGCTTGCATCTCAGGCTCCACATATATAGTATACAAACAAAACCGCGGGCGCTTGTCGGAGATTGGATTACGACTATGACAAGGTATGGAACCACCTGCCGATAGTGTATCTCTAGAGGCGAATACACTAGGTTCAACAAGAACGTCTAGCAACGCGGCCTACACATGACCGACCACTCATTTCTCTTGAGTGTATCGAATGTATATCACTAACAGTTGGGCTCAAACCACCGTTTCCCGAAAAGGGACAGCATCGATAGATTAAATAAGAAAAAAGAATTTCTCTAGACAGGTGATTATACACCCTAATGGGTGCGACCCACATAGCCATGCTACCTGCCTGATTTTTGTCATTTCCCGGTTGATGAGGCTTGAGGTTATAATCGACTTTTGGAACATCTGGCCATCATTCACATCGTCCATACAAGTCATCCAGGAAAAGAATGGACCGAAGGCACCCTCCTACTGCATCCAATATAGGAATCAACCCATGGATCAGTAGCGAGTAGTCCTTGCGAACCGTAGATTCTAATCACGACAGAATCATTGTCGAAATATCTCTGGGGATCAGCCAGAGAAATTCAACAATAGCTCCTCCGCTCATGAAGATTTACGGTCTTCATTGCTCCATCTCGATCCGCATCGGATATCTTCTTCGTTTACGTATTTGTTGGTCGGAATGGTTTTCGAATATAAATGCGATCCTGGTCTTTCCATACCAACAATGCATTGGGTATGATTTTGATATTCGGTTATTTAACTATCAAAATAAAAAATCATAAAAATAAAATAAAACTATTGGTTTAGTATACAGCGTCACTTAGCCATTAAAAATAATATATTAGTTTTAATATATTATTATTCTCAAAATAAATCCCTTCTAACACCTTCATCGCTACAACTAATATCATCCTCCGACAATCCTGAAGTTGTTCAAGTTGGGGTATTTTAATTACCTCTCAGACCTTGATCAACAACATTCTTATCTTAAGATAGATATCAGTTGCGATACTCGAACCGATATTTATTCCCAATATCAAACAAATCCCATTTTAATTCTATCATGATGAAACATCATCTTTTATTTAAAATCACTGATCTATCTTTCATCTTTATAACTCCACTCGTTTAACTATTTTAATTCAAACTTGGTTCTCGTTTGATTTCCATTCAAAAATTCATTTCTAATAACTCGTCCAATAATATTTAATAAAACTCGGATTCATCAAAATCTTGGATTTTATAAAATCTAATTTAATGGAACCTTAAATAAGAACTCTTTAAACCTCAATTTAAACTTACTTATATTATCGTTAATATCATTTGCTTTAAAAAAAACATTTTTATTTAAATAGACCTTATCATTTCATAAACCTTCGCTGCTTCTTTCAAATCCCAAGATTTCCTCTTTGATTATGGTAATCAAATATCACATTTTATAAAAATGTTTATTTAACCATTAATTACGTCCCATTAAATAAATTAAATTAATTTAATAAATCCATTACAGTTAACATAGTTGACTTGGTCAACTCTAACATGATTAACTAGTTAATCAAATCTCAATTCATCTTTTCATTAGATTCAATTAATTTAAATACCCCATTTGATTATTTAGAATAATTATCAATCCAATATAATCTCCTTTTATTTTGTTAATTAAAACAATTAACTTCGGTTATTAAATATCACATTAATATCCGCTCACTTGCTTATCAGTCTTGTACATATAAGCATCACTCGATTATTGAGATGAAGCACGTGCTTTGCACACGGATAGATTTTGGAATCAAAAATAGTGATTTTTGGTTAAAATAATTAATGTATATATGGTTGGTTTATTTCCTTTTTAATAAACCCAATTAAAATAATATATTTAAAAGTCTATATTCAGTTATGAATAAATTTCATAACTTCATTTCTATCGATTCACCTGGCGGCAAATCAATCTTTATAAAACAGTTTGTATTTTGGCCATCTGCTATAAATTCCTCAACCAATATTTCTCATTGGTTAATAATAAACAAACGTTGAATTCATATTCCGCAATCAAAAATCGAACCAATAATTCAACCATATTGGTTAACGTTTCGTGTAAGGATCATATGCAAGTAATCAATTTAACTGATAGTAGTCAACCAACGATGATAATTCAACATCCAAATTAAAATATGTTTATATTTTATAAATTTAACCAACAAGGTAAGTTACCTCTGTTGGAAATCATCATTAAAAATAACGATGTCATTTCATCTAAATTAAATAGTGTTTAATTTAAAAAATCGATATAATAATATTCAACAATATCCAAACAAATCATCAAATCAACCAATAAATAGCAAACATAGCATTAAAATAATAAACCCATTAATATAAATATAAGTGGGAGAACTGAGTGAGTTAAACTCGCCTTGGTTTTATTTTGTCGTTAAAATGGTTCAAATTAGTTAAATTAAACAGATGTTTAATTTAACTAGAACTTCTGACTGCTTCCGGTCTTGTCCAAACTGTTCCACCAGGTTACACTTGCCGATATGGTTCTGATGCCATTTGTTTCATTGAATTCTTCTGTTCATATACGTTATATAATTTAATTAAATTTTAACAAACTGATTATTTAATTATAAAACTATACAATTTATAATTCACCTAGATATCAAACTTAAAGTCACCTTTCAAGGCACTCACGGTCCAAGCAGCTTCCACATTTCTGAACGTGCTGGCCCTTTGATCGACGCTAGTCTATGAATTAGAAAAGCGTGACATTTAAATTAAATTATGCAAGCATACAGGTGTGTAGCATACAGGTCGAACACAGGGAGGTGAATTAAATCAAATTATTTATCTAATCTCTTGGGCGAGTTAGACAAAACTTTGGAGGTTGATTTTGAAAATTAAACAAAACAAAATTAAAACTGTAATTTGATTCAGAACAGATCTAACTGAACCGACGATTAAATCACAATTTCAATGGAAAAGCAATGAAACTATGAATCATATTCAAATCTAATCAAATCCAATTTAACCTATGAACGCGATTAAAATACAAAAAATAAAAGTGCAGAATATAAATAACAACAGGAAATAAAATTAGGATTACCGCTGAATCTAATCAGATGGTCAATCACTAATGAAAAGAAATGCAAAATACAAATAGTGTTCTACCGAATCTAATCGTGTAGACAACACTAATTGCTAAGAAATAGAAAATTGCATAAGATAAAAAGAAAAATGAGTTTTATTAATGAAGAAAAGAAAAGAAAAGAAAAGAAAAGAATAGAAAAGAAAAGAAATTTGGGCCTTTTCTCTTTTCCTCTTGCTTCCTTGACATTTCTTCATTGATTTGTGATGTGCAAAGCTTTTTTATCAATCCTTTTCTTGTCCAACAGCAACTAGATGTGAGATCTTCATCTACAATTCTTCAAAATGTAAATATATATCAATTTCATCTCTATTTCTCTACTTTTCTGGTTGCATGCGGGCTGGGTTGGAATATCTGTAAAGGTAATAAAACAATACCCAAGTAATATGTATTTATATACAAAAGATAAGAAACAAGAGCATAAAATAAACATATTCCTATGTCAATCAAATACCCCCACACTTATCTTTTACTCATCCTCGAGTAAAAAGAAAATGGAAAACTAACTAGATAAGTCACGCTTTCGTAGGAAACACGATTGCATTGAGCATATGCAACAAGCCGTTAAACCTCTAGGTGTCCCTAGTAGGACGAGTGGTGTCTCGTGAGGGTTTTCAGCGGATACTACCCACAAAATCCAAATGTAGTATGCTATGATTCTAATGAAACTACATGAATGCAACGGACATATGCAAACAAAAGCAAAAATGAAAACAAGACTTGTTTCTGAAGTGGTACAACAAATTAAATTAACAATTTCTAGTCAGTTGATTTTATTTTAGTTACCTCAACTTGTCACAAATTTTCAATATAAATCAAGTTTTCAAATGTTAAATTCCAGTTTGGCTAGTTAGTTCGGTCGATAACATAGTGCAGCCATGAAATAGATTCTTAGTTTGCTTGGCACAGTTTGTAAAGTGGTATTCTAATTTTCTTATGTATTGCTAGTCAAATCAATAAGGTAAAGAAGTATTTGGGCATCATCGCTTATTCTTTATTCTATAAAATTTTAAGATTTATGATTAAGTACATACACCTAACTTAGAAGACCAAGGTTTACCACCCATGCACTGCCTCGCGGACTAACGGAGAGTGGGTAAAGAGCTTGGCGGATTGTGCAGGCCGACTTTGACTTTGTCAACAACGTGTCGGTAATCCTTAGGTGTCCAATCTCATAAAATGAGACCAAGATATTCCAACGCTGACTTTGTCAACAACGTGTCGGATAGAGCTTGGCGGGTTTCCACACCAACGCTTGATATACAAGCAATGTTGGATACCCTTGGATTACTATTATTATTATTGAAATTATAAGCACAAAAGAGAGTTACGCGAATTCAACTCAACACAACTTAGTTTTAAAGATTCGAAAAGCCAGTTTAAGTATTTTAAGTCCTCCACTTATTTAAACAAAGTCTACAATTGTTAGACCCAAAAGTGGTTCTAACACCCAAATTGATTAAAAGCAAATAAGATGAGATAAAAATAAAAATGAACACACAGGATTTATAGTGGTTCGGCGAAGAAATGCCTACGTCCACTTATCTTTCACTATATTCAATGATTCAGTTGCAAATACAATGTAATTGTCACTTGATTTCACTCACAACTCGCTTATATTCACTCAATAGATTAAAACAAATAATGAAGAAGATTTGGATTCTCCGGGAGCAATGGAGTTCGGATTATGGAGGTAGTTGAATTCTCAAAGTGCCTAAAAAAAAGATCCTTCTCTTTGTCTCCAGACGGGGTATTTATAGGTGTGAATTTACTCGAAACTTGATCCGGGTCGGGGCCACATGTCGTCCATCCCACTATCTTCGGGTTCGGATGAACTATTATGTTGACAACGCATCAAAGGAACGGAAGTTATGGGTAGGAACTGGTCACAGCCGGTCCGGATATCCAGGCGCTTTTGCAGGAGAATAATATGGAACATGGGCTCTGGTCGGAGACGCACAGATAAGGGGTTCAGATCGGGATATCTGATCCGACCCGGATTGGCTTCGATGCAACGCTCTCTTCTTCTCTAATCTACTCCGCTCCGATCCATTTTCGTGGCAAATAGGTGGCTTTCCGATCCAATTGAGATCATGTTGCCCTCCGATCCGATTAGATATACCTTACCAATTTCCTCAGCGGCAGTTCATCGATCCGAACAGAAGACTCTATCCGACCCGAACCGATATGTTGCTCTGACCCGACCAGAACAACTGCAGCTATCCAATCTAGATTGTAGTGTCTTCTCCAATCCGAACCGAAGTCTTCTAATTAAAAATGCTCTTCAATGTCTGGTTTCTTAACTTTGTGTTGCCTAGTTCACAAAGTAGGCTAACACTTTGCCCCCTCAAAGGATGCTTCTGTGGGGAACGGAGCATGCTTTGACTGCCACAACGCAAAAGCTTCATCTTTCCTTTCGAATTCACACGTTAAGTTGTCGTACTTCATCCTGTTCGGTTCGGATTCCGACCCGAACGGATTTCTGGCTTGGGTTCCGACCCGAACAGATCTCCTTCCTCCTGTACTCTGCGATGAGCCAGTGGGCCAAGCTGTGTTACTGGGCTTTTCGAGCCGGTCCGATCGGGAATACGAATAGTCAGCTTGTTGTTTATATAAATTCACTTCTTTCTTCTTTTCTTTCATTTATCGTTTTCGTTTATCCGAACCGATTCCATATCGAAGCTCCAGCCTTTCCAAGAAACTTCAAAATTTTCGCTTCCATCTTCGAATCAAACACATAGGTAGTCTTGTAATCATGAATCTTGTTGCCATAATCGCTTTTAGTTTACATTCACGGTTAGTTTGAACGACTTTAACAAAGTAATTGAATAATTCCATCACTGCGCTTTCTTCCTTCCTCCGCCTTCGTCGTCAATGACATCGACGCCATTTCAAAGCGTTGGAGGAAATTATTGACACTTGAGTACTCAATCTCTCGACTTTTAATTAAAGCTTGGGATTTCGAGTTGGGTTCGCTATTTAAGAGGAGGAAGAGGAAGAAAACTGAAGAAGGTTGGTTCGGGTAGGGGAACAGTAGGAGGAAAAGAGGAAAAGAGGGAAATTTACAGAGCCTGATCGGGTCGGAGAAATAGGGCCAAGAAATGGGTCTTAAACCGCTTGACCGGGTCGGGTCGGATTTGCGAATACAATGAAGGTCAAGGCTTATGCGCTCGGATCGGACCCGATTGAAAAACAAAAGAAAGAATAAGGGTCTGGTTATCCAAGTTAATCCGACCCGCTCCGGGTGTCAATCTCCGAACCGATCCGGATATATCTTTCTAAGCATGGGCCTTTGCTCATCCGATCCGAACCTGGTGTCTGCATCCGAACCGAAGACTACTCAATCTGAAACATAAACTCTCGTCCAACTATTTAAAAGATATTACTTCCAACTTCATGAACAGTTAGGATAGTGCCTTGCGGACATAAATGAACATTTAAGAACTACTCTGACCATCACTTTCTCATCAAAGTTTCGTCTTACATTGCTGCACTTTTACTTTGCATTTCTCACATTCGCGGCACACATTTTAGTTCACACACATACACAGGGGGGTACGGGCTAATTTACTCTAATCCGTGCTATTGCTTCTTCAATAGTTCTATGACAATGAGGCCCATACGCTCTTCCCGACTAGCTGAGAGGAAAGAAGCCCCGGAAACTTCTAACAAAATCACTCTTGAAGATATATCTTCTTCGTCTGATCCAGAATGGGACAGTGAGGGTCCAGACTACGGGGTTGGAAGTCGAGAAAGCAACGAGGCGTCTTCGGAGAACGAGGTTTCTCTGGGTTTTGAGGAGGAAGGAGGGATCGGTGACGATCGAGCCCCTGACGAATTTGAATCAGCCATTATATTGGAATCACCTCCAGACTCCGTTGAATCGACAATTGACAACGATCGACTTGTCCGAATTTGCTTAAAGTATGGAATAATGAAAAGGGACACTCTAGTGCCTTCACGCTCTGACCGTCCCCACAACCCTCCAGAAGGATATATGACGGTCACTCGATTGATGTGCATGGTCGGTTCCATTCCTCCATTCTCTCCCTTCATTGTTGACTTTTTAAGACAAATGCGGATTGCCCCCATGCAATTGCACCCCAATTCATATGCCTATTTGCACACCTTGTACATAGCATATCGTGAAATCTTAGGCATAGAGCTCACGTTCGATGATGTTCACTTCTTCTATAATTTCAAGCATCGGACTCGAGAAACTCCATCCTTCTGCTACTTTGAATCAGTCACAAAAAGGAAGATAATCTCTGCACCATTTAGCAGTAAAGATGGAGATTCCAGACTAGAATGGTTCTATGTGAAGCGACAACCTGGATGCGCCAGTAGATGGACAAAATCAAGTAAAGCATTGATTTTCTAAATCCGGATTCCATACACTTGAATCATCACCTTGACCTGTTTTCCTTTTTGTTTGCAGTCGACAATCCCAAACAGATATCAGATCAGGTGTTCTTTGATCGGATGCACCGACTTCTTAATGGCGATCAAAAATTCTTGACTATCGATGAGGTCCTTAAAGATGAATACCTTCACTTTCATGGGCTGCTATCCGTTTTTCGTAGCATCGGTCATGGGACGGTCCCTTATGCATACATTCCTCCAGTGGAGGTAGTTCCAGAGACAGGAGAAGGCTCGGGAATTCCTACAGCACCTCTTCAAGCTTCGCCTTCTCCATCTTCTACACAAGATGACGAATTGGCTAACCTGGCCAAAAAGCATCGAGAAGGATATGCTGCCCCCGAGGAGGCTACTTCTCTGGAAAAGTCAACATCCCCAGCAGAGTCGCCACTTCATGCTTCCGAGGGGAACATTCCTAGCACCGATGAACAAATATTTCAGGGTTTGGGGGATCTCCCCTTACCCGAGACTATATACACTTCAGAGGATTTCAGGAAGGATCCTTTAGTCTTCACCTCTTTTGAAGAAACCACTCCCGCTAAGGCCAAAGAGCCTGCCCGTACTAGTCTAGCTTCAGACTCGGGTTGGTTGGGGGGAAACACACCACTTAGGACACACTTCACACAACAGCACCATCATTCATTGCACTTCTTTCTTCGTGAATCCATTAACTCTAAACTTCGTTTGTTTTACTATGCAGGCACGATGTCTCGATCCTACTACGATATCAGGAAGCTCCGTCGCAGCATGTCCAATCCTCCTCAGGATGTCGAGTATGATCGCTGGGATGATCGTGGTAGGGAGGAGAGAAGACCTTATGATTCTTATCGCTCTCGATCCTCACGTTCTCGTTCACCAGTTCGATCAGAACAAGATAAATACAAGAGTTATCAAAGCCGTGAGGACAGACCACCATCTAAGGACTCCACGTCTTCCCATGAAAAGCGTAGTAGAGAGAGAACCCCTCCAAAAGAAACTGGGTCTCGAAGCAAGCACAAGGTCCCTGCTACCGAGCGACCTAGGACTGACAAAGAGATTACCGAATCCTCTTCACACAGGGACACTGAATTGTCAATCCCCGCTCCTCCTCCACTAGATGCGGAAACTGCAGTAAAGCGGGCATATTTGGAGGAGCAATTTCCCGAACATTACTTCGAGACCTTGACTTTTTTACCCGCTCTCGAACCTATTTCTTCTAAGTGGGCGGATGAGGCCAAAGCAAAGATTGATGCGGTGGAAAAACAATATACTGAGATGTTCAAATATTCCCGCAATTGTAAAAACCCGTAACTTCCCCGTAAAGGAAAGTGTCGGATAGTTCGAGAACAAGCCACAACAGAACGCATACAGAAGAACATTTCATTGCTATATTACAACAATGCATCAGATTACAAGAATATACAGAGTACAAATGAATAAATATTACACAGAAATATCAGAGATTTAAATTACATATTAATACATAGCAGCGGAAAATAATACAATACACCACTAGAAGAGATATACGGACACAAAGCTTTCCGAATATCTTTCCAGCTTGAAACCAGGTTCCTGTGAATATAAATCTGCAAAACCAAAACTACAAGCTGCCCGTGTCGAAAATAGGGGCACCCAGAGTTTAGGTTAAAACAATAAACTCCAGGTCAGTCATGTGACTGGTGTGAGAACTAAAACAGTTATTAATCTTTATTTTAAATCATTAGGTAAATCAAGGGACCACGCCGTATAACACGGAACGGGTTTCCTCCCAAGAATACCATTGCATAAAAACAAACAGCGCAATGCTAAATAAAGAAAAATGAAGCTATTATAAGACCCAGGTCCCATCACACAATGCAACGCAGCCGAGGATAGGGTTTTCCCTTATAATAGCCAAACATGCTTAGTACGTTTAAAACAAATCTTTTGATACTACTATAAGTGCATAGTGTATAAAACAACTTCAAATCATAAGTATCAATCATAGGCGGCATGAGCGCCCCATCCCACTATGTCACCATACTAGGTTCTACAATTAAAACCGCAAATATCACGTATTTGGAAATTGGATTTCCGTCTATGAACCGAGGCAAAAGATAGTCCTCAACCGATTCGAGACGCTCTAGCCCGCCCCTCAGGCAAGTACTCAGTCAAGCCTTTGGATCGTCAGGGCCGGTCCACCGATGTGGATTAAAATTCCTGGACACTACGTTTCCCCACCTTATGGGGTGTAAGTCTGGTCCGTCCGCCGACCAGAATGCATCGGCCGAAACCGATATAACTGAGGCGCCTCACAACAGCAACAACCACATAAGTCAAACTCGTCAGGGCGTGTAAAACCACTGACGCCACTTCTAGCTAGAAAGAAACGCAAGTCCTCCCTGAGGTCCGTCTCCCGTTTTTGGTTCATACCGGGTGTGAAATCCGCGAAGTCACGTTACACAAAGCTGTGCCACACAGGCCGTGCTTTGATCATCACCACAAGAATTTGCTTTTCAACAGAAGCCTCGATCAATTGCCACTTAGGCATGCCACACAGGCAATTCACTCCATGCGTTTGATATCCACCAATATATAACCCCTGAGCTCGTACGTCTCAGAGAAGGGCGTTAAGCAAGAGAATAAATTCTCCACCGCCAATCAGATATATATTTAATAGAGATCAATCACACGGACTAAAATCCAATGTCAGACACACAGTCCATTCACAAGTCCGTTCTGGGTCTGAACGAAACCGGAGGCACCTAGTACCCCGCATATCCATCGATCTCCAAGTACGTCTGGACGATCACCAACTGTTTCCATCTTCTTGGGTGTACAGCCCAATCAAGATCATCAGTTATAACCCAAACGACGTGAAGACTTCTGGTCTTCGACCACCGTCTTCATCTTCGACACCACGTCGAACCAGTTATTCAGAATGGGATAAACCCGGTCTTTCTGAATAACTCGCGTATATATTATAAAAGTGTTACACAAACACAACATACGCCTCATTCCAATTCAGAATATTCCTTTATTCGAATATTCCTATACTTTGGGAAATGTTCCCATTAATTTTATCCAAGATAAATTCTTTAAATTTATTCTTTAATCTCCTTTGAATATCAATTCAAACTAGTCGGGATTAGCGAACCACACCGAAGTAATCATTTATTTTATTTCCCAATCCCAACCTATTCATCCCATGAAGTAAAACTGGCTATACTTCATATCTAACACCACGGTGTTATCGGTAAATTCAATTACCATTTCACGTTCAAATCTAATTAAAGATTTAACCATCGCCTGGAGCAAAACTGGTGATACTCCATTTTCGATCATTTCAATCTAATTAAAGATTCATTAAAACTCCACTTAGTTTTAATCTTTAACTGGGTTAAAGAATCAGTGTCATTTAAACCACGGTTCACGATAAACCCAAAATCACATTCCCTTAATTATCGGGTTAAAGAACAAGTGTTATTTAAAAACACTGTTCACGATAAACCCAAAAATCAATATCACTTCAATTCCAATCAAATATTATTCAATTGGTACACTTCATTAAATCTAAATAAAAAGATTTAATCTTTTCACAACTGGGTTCAAGAACAGTGTTAGTGAAGACACCATTCACGACAAACCCAAATCACATTTGATATTCAATACAAGGCTCTGAATAGAAAATATATCGGCTTATATTCAATATCAAATTCTACGACTAACAAATGTCGTATTGAAATAACGATATAAATGTATATCTTTCAAATTCCCATAACAACATCTGTATAATCACGAATTCCGATCATCGAAATATTCCGAAGACAATTTCGATTCAAATCCACTCCAATGCAATCAGTGGAAATTTTGGTTATTTTTAAAACCCTTTTCAAATTCAATTTATTTAAAAATAAATAGAATTATATTTCTAGTTCAAAACTAGTTCATTTCGATAAAAATCTATTTTTACCTTTTCAAATATGGAGTTTTTCATCCCAAATCTTCACAAATCATTTCTTATGATTTTACACAAATTATTACTATTTTTAATAATTTTATCAAGGCCTGTACAGTCGATTTCCGCCAATGGCCATCGAACTGCACTTACAGCGACCTTTTTCAAATTTGATTTGGACATAATTCCAAATCAAACCGTTAGATTTCTAATTTCTAATATTCGTTAGAAAGCTCTTTTCGATACGAACCCAACGGTTCCGGTTTTAGGAGAATCCGACGGTCGGATCTCCCGTAATGTCCGTTTGAAATAAATGGTCGAAATTCGCGAACTGCCGCGGCGCGGCGCGTTCTATTCAGGCCATTATATTATATATATAATATATATAATATATATTTCGTCGATTTCTATTTAAAACGAATTATATAAATAGTTTTAAAATCGTTTCGAAAGCAATTCCAACTTTCTTTTCAATTCAAATCACAATTGAATTCTTCTTTATAGATTCGTTTTAAAATTCATTTCTATTCAATTCAAATTTCAATTCAATTTGAATTCGTTTTCAATTCAATTCATTTCGAAATCGTTTTCAATTCAATTCATTTCGAAATCGTTTTCAATTCAATTCATTTCGAAATCGTTTTCAATTCACTTCATTTCGAAATCGTTTTCAATTCACTTCATTTGGAAATCGTTTTCAATTCAATTCATTTCGAAATCGTTTTAAATTCACTTTGAAATCGTTTTCAATTCACTTTGAATTCGTTTTCAATTCAATTCATTTCGAAATCGTTTTCAATTCAATTCATTTCGAAATCGTTTTCAATTCAATTCATTTCGAAATCATTTTCAATTCAATTCATTTCGAAATCGTTTTCAATTCACTTCATTTCGAAATCGTTTTCAATTCAATTCATTTCGAAATCGTTTTCAATTCAATTCATTTCGAAATCGTTTTCAATTCAATTCATTTCGAAATCGTTTTCAATTCAATTCACTTCGAAATCGTTTTCAATTCACTTCATTTCGAAATCGTTTTCAATTCAATTCCTTTCGAAATCGTTTTCAATTCAATTCATTTCGAAATCGTTTTCAATTCAATTCATTTCGAAATCGTTTTCAATTCAATTCATTTCGAAATCGTTTTCAATTCACTTCATTTCAAAATCGTTTTCAATTCATTTCGAAATCGTCGATTTCAAAATCACTTTTCAATATTCATTTTAAAATGAATAAAGTCGATATAAATATCGTTCACGTCAAAATGGCGTCAATCTAATCAACACGGCTTCATAAATTTCTATTTTCAAATTTTCTTTATTTTTCAAATTGGAATGAGGCCCAATCAATTACCATATAAAATTAATTATATGGATTTCCATACAACACATGTATATAATAGCATTGAAAAATAATCAACCATCAACCAAAGTGCACTACACTGTATAAGCATCAAATATAGATATTCAACGCTTATAACAGCCTGTCAATCAACCGATCGACATATTTAATCAATCAGGATGAGTGAACTTCAAATTTCATCCCAACACCCGTGTGGGGTTTCAAACAATCGAACACAGATTTTATTTGTGCAGTTGGGCGATGTGTAAAATTTATCGACCCAATCAATGTCCTTCAAATAGGTGTACATAAACAAACCGTTCGGTTTGTAAATGAATATTTTATTTATTCACATTCACGTTAAAAATTATATTTTTAACGATAAAAACATTTTATTTCAACATATGAATTTCTATTATTCATTTACACAATAAAATGATATTTTTATTTTCTAACATATTTTAGAAAATTTCGGCGGCATAACGGCACGATACTAGAAACGGGACGAGGCCTAGCCTTATCCCCGGTCTAGTGAAGGCCCACGCCATTCACACATCAATCATATCAATTTCAATTTCACCAAAACAATCAAATCCAAATCAAATAATCTAACCATCTACTCAACCAATCAAACAAGCCCATGGTCTGTGGACGGGTGTCGGGTGCTTCTAATAAGCACCGTCTGCATCCTAGTATATATATATATATATATATATATATAACTAGAAAAGTAGAATTGGAGTGAGAAGTTCTCACCGAAAGCTATCCAACTTCACGACACTCCTATTGTAGAGATCTTCGTCGTTCTCGCCCTTTTTGTTACCTTCTTCGCCCGTATTCACTACATATGTAAAAAATCACATTTTTACTTCGATGTTCAATATATAAAAATCATATTTTTAATTCGAAGTTCAATATATAAAAATCATATTTTTAATTCGAAGTTCAATATATAAAAATCATATTTTTAATTCGAAGTTCAATATATAAAAATCATATTTTTAATTCGAAGTTCAATATATAAAAATCATATTTTTATCTTTCTACAATGTAAAAGATTATATTTTTACTACTTTAAAAATATATAAAGCATATTTTTATAATCGCTATATAGTAAAGATTATATTTTTAATACTTTAAAAATATAAAAATCATATTTTCATTACTTTTAAAAATATAAATATCATATTTTTCCTTGTTTTTAAAACCCAAATCTTTTCTTGCATATAAAATCAGTTTTATAAACCTATTATACACTAAACTAAATAAACAAAGAACTTACATTGCCTAAAAATTGCATCTTAGCCGGCGGGGGCCCACATTGGTCAATGACGATCCGGGAAGGGGCGGAGCAGGTGTCTGAGGCGGAGGCAGGGGTGCGGTGACTATCGGCTAGGTAGGAATGGCGTTGGCTTCGACTGGAGGGGGCTTCAGTCCGAACAGGGCTGTTGGTGGCGGGTAGGGCTGCGCAGGAGGTGCTGGAGGATCGTGGGGTGGTGCGGTGGTCGGAGTGCTGGCCGGTGTGGATTCAGGTAGCGGTTTCGATCAGATTGGGGGTCGTGGGGTTAATGGATGCAGAGGAGAAAGGGAGGAAAGGGAGTTGGCGGCGTAGGGAGGCTCGATGGCCGGAGGGGGGTGCGGTTGTGGTGGTCTGGCAGAGGGCGGCGCGGTTTTAGGGTTCCGTGGGTTTTTTTTTTTTTTGAATCGGGGGGGGGGGGGCCTGGGAGGAGATAAGGGGAGGGAATATTATATTTTTTTTATTTAATTTAATTTCTCCCTCCTAAGTTGACTTTTCATACGCTCTCGAAACGAGGCCCACCGCCTGTCGTCCATAGCGTTTTACCCCCATTCCGAACACAATGGGATATGTATCGCAAGCTGATTCGGCCGTTATAATCAGTTTCCATTAAATTTTCATTTAAATCAGTTTATTGAATTTTAAACGTACATTTCAAATTACCGGGGTCACATACGAACTCTAAAAATTCTAGAAAAATATTTTCTAGCTTCGTATTGACGATACGGTCCTAACAAAACTAGTTTCGTCGAATTCTGAGACCGTTTGAAAAATGGCCAATTTCCAGTCGATTAAAATCAACTGAAACTGGTCAAACGCGTTTTCCTTTTCCACACTCACATATTGATTCTAAAAATTATGAAATTTGGAATCTAGCAATAATTCGACATCACGGACCTAACAAAACTGGTTTCGTCGAAATCCGAGGTCATTTGCAAAATGTCTATTTTTAAGGGCCTGAATTCCATAGCGACTATTCAGAATTTTCAACTGGACATATCTTTTGATTCACGCTACGAAATTTTGATTTTTCGGATTCGTTGGAAAGATATTCACAATTAGATTCCATTATTTTTGGTTTCACTAAAATCCGGATTGTTTTGCACCCGGTACATTCAATTGAAGTTTGAAATCGAATTATCGAACTACCGCGCCATTTTCAATTCTATTTATAATTATATATAAATATTTATATTCTAACGACGACGTATAAAATATATACGTTCGAATTCTATTCAAAATAAATTTTCGTCGATATTATTTAAAATAATCTATTTTAAATAATCTAAATTCGCTAAAATTGCCAAAATAAAAATTTCAAACTGGCTCGCATTTTGCGGGTTATTACAATCTCCCCCACTTAAAACTTTTCGTCCCCGAAAAGGAACAAAGTCGAAAGTGGTTTGATTATTCAGCTCTACGTTCGATCTGGCTTCCATTCTCCAACTCTTAGTTTCTGAGAATTTTCAAAATTTCAAAAATTTGGCTAACACCCTAGATTTTCGAAAAATTTCGCCATAACCTCCCCTGCACCGGGAGCATCGGGGAATTTCAAATAGCTTCCCCGGTCCTTCAGATCTCAAAAAGAAAAAGAAAAAGCCAAGCGGCTAGCCAATAGGCTCACAAAATCATCATCACCCAAACAAAATAGGAAATTATGTAGTAAACATGTACCTATTTGTCGGGCAAACAAATTTTATTCTCTGGCTCTAGCCTCCTTGCTATGACCTGTTCAATGTAAGTACATGTATGCAAGCAAATGCGACCAAATTTCAATACAATTCATTATTCGATCAAATTAGGCATAATGATTCAAAATTATCAAACAAATAAACAAACAACCCAAACATCAATCAATTAGTGAATTAGAGTTTCAAATTCATAATTTTGATACATATATAGAAAATCACGTTTTTGATGCCAATTCACAACAATGTATTCTAACTATACAAGTTTTGGTTCTCACACCAGCCTAATGGAAATATATAGATATCACACCTTCGAAACACGAATATAAATACTGATGATGTGGCCACATCACCAGAATTATCCCCGGGTGTCTAGAATGTGACTCTATATCTATCCAATATATTAAAACTTTGAATATACGTTTGCAAGGCGTATATGCAAATTCTTTATATACTGAATTGTCCAAAATCAATATAAACAAATAATCAAATACGAATAATTGATTTAATTTTTCAAAACAAAATTTGTTTTCATTTGAAAAATATACTCTTCACACTCGTTCTAGGATACTACTGATCCCATCTCTAACGAGTCATTCCCATTGGATTTTACTAACCCAATTTCTGATGAATTCTTTCGTATGGTTCTAATGTGCCTTGTTCTCTAGGCTTTGTAAACCAAAGCTCTGATACCACGTGTAAAAACCCGTAACTTCCCCGTAAAGGAAAGTGTCAGATAGTTCGAGAACAAGCCACAACAGAACGCATACAGAAGAACATTTCATTGCTATATTACAACAATGCATCAGATTACAAGAATATACAGAGTATAAATGAATAAATATTACACAGAAATATCAGAGATTTAAATTACATATTAATACATAGCAGCGGAAAATAATACAATACACCACTAGAAGAGATATACGGACACAAAGCTTTCCGGATATCTTTCCAGCTTGAAACCAGGTTCCTGTGAATATAAATCTGCAAAACCAAAACTACAAGTTGCCCGTGTCGAAAATAGGGGCACCCAGAGTTTAGGTTAAAACAATAAACTCCAGGTCAGTCATGTGACTGGTGTGAGAACTAAAACAGTTATTAATCTTTATTTTAAATCATTAGGTAAATCAAGGGACCACGCCGTATAACACGGAACGGGTTTCCTCCCAAGAATACCAGTGCATAAAAACAAACAGCGCAATGCTAAATAAAGAAAAATGAAGCTATTATAAGACCCAGGTCCCATCACACAATGCAACGCAGCCGAGGATAGGGTTTTCCCTTATAATAGCCAAACATACTTAGTACGTTTAAAACAAATCTTTTGATACTACTATAAGTGCATAGTGTATAAAACAACTTCAAATCATAAGTATCAATCATAGGCGGCATGAGCGCCCCATCCCACTATGTCACCATACTAGGTTCTACAATTAAAACCGCAAATGTCACGTATTTGGAAATTGGATTTCCGTCTATGAACCGAGGCAAAAGATAGTCCTCAACCGATTCGAGACGCTCTAGCCCGCCCCTCAGGCAAGTACTCAGTCAAGCCTTTGGATCGTCAAGGCCGGTCCATCGATGTGGATTAAAATTCCTGGACACTACGTTTCCCCACCCTATGGGGTGTAAGTCTGGTCCGTCCGCCGACCAGAATGCATCGGCCGAAACCGATATAACCGAGGCGCCTCGCAACAGCAACAACCACATAAGTCAAACTCGTCAGGGCGTGTAAAACCACTGATGCCACTTCTAGCTAGAAAGAAACGCAAGTCCTCCCTGAGGTCCGTCTCCCGTTTTTGGTTCATACCGGGTGTGAAATCCGCGAAGTCACGTTACACAAAGCTGTGCCACACAGGCCGTGCTTTGATCATCACCACAAGACTTTGCTTTTCAACAGAAGCCTCGATCAATTGCCACTTAGGCATGCCACACAGGCAATTCACTCCATGCGTTTGATATCCACCAATATATAACCCCTGAGCTCGTACGTCTCAGAGAAGGGCGTTAAGCAAGAGAATAAATTCTCCGCCGCCAATCAGATATATATTTAATAGAGATCAATCACACGGACTAAAATCCAATGTCAGACACACAGTCCATTCACAAGTCCGTTCTGGGTCTGAACGAAACCGGAGGCACCTAGTACCCTGCATATCCATCGATCTCCAAGTACGTCTGGACGATCACCAACTGTTTCCATCTTCTTGGGTGTACAGCCCAATCAAGATCATCAGTTATCACCCAAACGACGTGAAGACTTCTGGTCTTCGACCACCGTCTTCATCTTCGACACCACGTCGAACCAGTTATTCAGAATGGGATAAACCCGGTCTTTCTGAATAACTCGCGTATATATTATAAAAGTGTTACACAAACACAACATACGCCTCATTCCAATTCAGAATATTCCTTTATTCGAATATTCCTATACTTTGGGAAAAGTTCCCATTAATTTTATCCAAGATAAATTCTTTAAATTTATTCTTTAATCTCCTTTGAATATCAATTCAAACTAGTCGGGATTAGCGAACCACACCGAAGTAATCATTTATTTTATTTCCCAATCCCAACCTATTCATCCCATGAAGTAAAACTGGCTATACTTCATATCTAACACCACGGTGTTATCGGTAAATTCAATTACCATTTCACGTTCAAATCTAATTAAAGATTTAACCATCGCCTGGAGCAAAACTGGTGATACTCCATTTTCGATCATTTCAATCTAATTAAAGATTCATTAAAACTCCACTTAGTTTTAATCTTTAACTGGGTTAAAGAATCAGTGTCATTTAAACCACGGTTCACGATAAACCCAAAATCACATTCCCTTAATTATCGGGTTAAAGAACAAGTGTTATTTAAAAACACTGTTCACGATAAACCCAAAAATCAATATCACTTCAATTCCAATCAAATATTATTCAATTGGTACACTTCATTAAATCTAAATAAAAAGATTTAATCTTTTCACAACTGGGTTCAAGAACAGTGTTAGTGAAGACACCATTCACGACAAACCCAAATCACATTTGATATTCAATACAAGGCTCTGAATAGAAAATATATCGGCTTATATTCAATATCAAATTCTACGACTAACAAATGTCGTATTGAAATAACGATATAAATGTATATCTTTCAAATTCCCATAACAACATCTGTATAATCACGAATTCCAATCATCGAAATATTCCGAAGACAATTTCGATTCAAATCCACTCCAATGCAATCAGTGGAAATTTTGGTTATTTTTAAAACCCTTTTCAAATTCAATTTATTTAAAAATAAATAGAATTATATTTCTAGTTCAAAACTAGTTCATTTCGATAAAAATCTATTTTTACCTTTTCAAATATGGAGTTTTTCATCCCAAATCTTCACAAATCATTTCTTATGATTCTACACAAATTATTACTATTTTTAATAATTTTATCAAGGCCTGTACAGTCGATTTCCGCCAATGGCCATCGAACTGCACTTACAGCGACCTTTTTCAAATTAGATTTGGACATAATTCCAAATCCAACCGTTAGATTTCTAATTTCTAATATTCGTTAGAAAGCTCTTTTCGATACGAACCCAACGGTTTCGGTTTTTGGAGAATCCGACGGTGGGATCTCCCGTAATGTCCGTTTGAAATAAATGGTCGAAATTCGCGAACTGCCGCGGCGCGGCGCGTTCTATTCAGGCCATTATATTTTATATATAATCTATATAATATATATTTCGTCGATTTCTATTTAAAACGAATTATATAAATAGTTTTAAAATCGTTTCGAAAGCAATTCCAACTTTCTTTTCAATTCAAATCACAATTGAATTCTTCTTTATAGATTTGTTTTAAAATTCATTTCTATTCAATTCAAATTTCAATTCAATTTGAATTCGTTTTCAATTCAATTCATTTCGAAATCGTTTTCAATTCAATTCATTTCGAAATCGTTTTCAATTCAATTCATTTCGAAATCGTTTTCAATTCACTTCATTTCGAAATCGTTTTCAATTCACTTCATTTCGAAATCGTTTTCAATTCAATTCATTTCGAAATCGTTTTAAATTCACTTTGAAATCGTTTTCAATTCACTTTGAATTCGTTTTCAATTCAATTCATTTCGAAATCGTTTTCAATTCAATTCATTTCGAAATCGTTTTCAATTCAATTCATTTCGAAATCGTTTTCAATTCACTTCATTTCGAAATCGTTTTCAATTCAATTCATTTCGAAATCGTTTTCAATTCAATTCATTTCGAAATCGTTTTCAATTCAATTCATTTCGAAATCGTTTTCAATTCAATTCATTTCGAAATCGTTTTCAATTTAATTCATTTCGAAATCGTTTTCAATTCACTTCATTTCGAAATCGTTTTCAATTCAATTCATTTCGAAATCGTTTTCAATTCAATTCATTTCGAAATCGTTTTCAATTCAATTCATTTCGAAATCGTTTTCAATTCACTTCATTTCGAAATCGTTTTCAATTCATTTCGAAATCGTCGATTTCAAAATCACTTTTCAATATTCATTTTAAAATGAATAAAGTCGATATAAATATCGTTCATGTCAAAATGGCGTCAATCTAATCAACACGGCTTCATAAATTTCTATTTTCAAATTTTCTTTATTTTTCAAATTGGAATGAGGCCCAATCAATTACCATATAAAATTAATTATATGGATTTCCATACAACACATGTATATAATAGCATTGAAAAATAATCAACCATCAACCAAAGTGCACTACACTGTATAAGCATCAAATATAGATATTCAACGCTTATAACAGCCTGTCAATCAACCGATCGACATATTTAATCAATCAGGATGAGTGAACTTCAAATTTCATCCCAACACCCGTGTGGGGTTTCAAACAATCGAACACAGATTTTATTTGTGCAGTTGGGCGATGTGTAAAATTTATCGACCCAATCAATGTCCTTCAAATAGGTGTACATAAACAAACCGTTCGGTTTGTAAATGAATATTTTATTTATTCACATTCACGTTAAAAATTATATTTTTAACGATAAAAACATTTTATTTCAACATATGAATTTCTATTATTCATTTACACAATAAAATGATATTTTTATTTTCTAACATATTTTAGAAAATTTCGGTGGCATAACGGCACGATACTAGAAACGGGACGAGGCCTAGCCTTATCCCCGGTCTAGTGAAGGCCCACGCCATTCACACATCAATCATATCAATTTCAATTTCACCAAAACAATCAAATCCAAATCAAATAATCTAACCATCTACTCAACCAATCAAACAAGCCCATGGTCTGTGGACGGGTGTCGGGTGCTTCTAATAAGCACCGTCTGCATCCTAGTATATATATATATATATATATATATATATATATATATATATAACTAGAAAAGTAGAATTGGAGTGAGAAGTTCTCACCGAAAGCTATCCAACTTCACGACACTCCTATTGTAGAGATCTTCGTCGTTCTCGCCCTTTTTGTTACCTTCGTCGCCCGTATTCACTACATATGTAAAAAATCACATTTTTACTTCGATGTTCAATATATAAAAATCATATTTTTAATTCGAAGTTCAATATATAAAAATCATATTTTTAATTCGAAGTTCAATATATAAAAATCATATTTTTAATTCGAAGTTCAATATATAAAAATCATATTTTTAATTCGAAGTTCAATATATAAAAATCATATTTTTAATTCGAAGTTCAATATATAAAAATCATATTTTTATCTTTCTACAATGTAAAAGATTATATTTTTACTACTTTAAAAATATATAAAGCATATTTTTATAATCGCTATATAGTAAAGATTATATTTTTAATACTTTAAAAATATAAAAATCATATTTTCATTACTTTTAAAAATATAAAGATCATATTTTTCCTTGTTTTTAAAACCCAAATCTTTTCTTGCATATAATCAGTTTTATAAACCTATTATACACTAAACTAAATAAACAAAGAACTTACATTGCCTAAAAATTGCATCTTAGCCGGCGGGGGCCCACATTGGTCAATGACGATCCGGGAAGGGGCGGAGCAGGTGTCTGAGGCGGAGGCAGGGGTGCGGTGACTGTCGGCTAGGTAGGAATGGCGTTGGCTTCGACTGGAGGGGGCTTCAGTCCGAACAGGGCTGTTGGTGGCGGGTAGGGCTGCGCAGGAGGTGCTGGAGGATCGTGGGGTGGTGCGGTGGTCGGAGTGCTGGCCGGCGTGGATTCAGGTAGCGGTTTCGATCAGATTGGGGGTCGTGGGGTTAATGGATGCAGAGGAGAAAGGGAGGAAAGGGAGTTGGCGGCGTAGGGAGGCTCGATGGCCGGAGGGGGGTGTGGTGGTGGTGGTCTGGCAGAGGGCGGCGCGGTTTTAGGGTTCCGTGGGTTTTTTTTTTTTTGAATCGGGGGGGGGGGGGGGTGGGGGCCTGGGAGGAGATAAGTGGAGGGAATATTATATTTTTTTTTAATTTAATTAATTTAATTTCTCCCTCATAAGTTGACTTTTCATACGCTCTCGAAACGAGGCCCACCGCCTGTCGTCCATAGCGTTTTACCCCCATTCCGAACACAATGGGATATGTATCGCAAGCTGATTCGGCCGTTATAATCAGTTTCCATTAACTTTTCATTTAAATCACTTTATTGAATTTTAAACGTACATTTCAAATTACCGGGGTCACATACGAACTCTAAAAATTCTAGAAAAATATTTTCTAGCTTCGTATTGACGATACGGTCCTAACAAAACTAGTTTCGTCGAATTCTGAGACCGTTTGAAAAATGGCCAATTTCCAGTCGATTAAAATCAACTGAAACTGGTCAAACGCGTTTTCCTTTGCCACGCTCACATATTGATTCTAAAAATTATGAAATTTGGAATCTAGCAATAATTCGACATCACGGACCTAAAAAAACTGGTTTCGTCGAAATCCGAGATCATTTGCAAAATGTCTATTTTTAAGGGCCTGAATTCCATAGCGACTATTCAGAATTTTCAACTGGACATATCTTTTGATTCCCGCTACGAAATTTTGATTTTTCGGATTCGTTGGAAAGATATTCACAATTATATTCCATTATTTTTGGTTTCACTAAAATCCGGATTGTTTTGCACCCGGTACATTCAATTGAAGTTTGAAATCGAATTATCGAACTACCGCGCCATTTTCAATTCTATTTATAATTATATATAAATATTTATATTCTAACGACGACGTATAAAATATATACGTTCGAATTCTATTCAAAATAAATTTTCGTCGATATTATTTAAAATAATCTATTTTAAATAATCTAAATTCGCTAAAATTGCCAAAATAAAATTTTCAAACTGGCTCGCATTTTGCGGGTTATTACAGCAATCTTTCCAGAATCATCCGCACTCTAATCACAAATACCAATTCCATGCAAAAGACCGTGGAGGAGGATGCCAAGGCTCTAAAAGCCCTAGGAAAAGATTTGGAAGACACTCAAGCTCAACTAGCTGTCGCTCAAAGGAACGCTTCTAATTTCAAACAACAGTTTGAGGACACGCAAAAACGTTATCATGCCTTGCTTGAATCCCACACTCAGGAGCGTTGTGAGTTGAAAAAGCAAACTGATGAGGCCAAGTCAGAGGCTGCTAAGACACGTCTTGCTTATGCTGAGCTTGAACAGAAAAACGCCGAGCTGGCAAAGAGGAGTGCTGAATTAGAAAAGAAGAATGACGACCTGGCTTCAAAGCTATTGGAAGCAGAGAACAAGGCTGCCCTGGCCGAGGGCAATGTGGAGTGTGCTATAAAATCTGCGGAGGAAGCCCGTAAGCAACTATCAGAAGTAGAGGCTGATATTCAAGGTTTCGGCGAACTAATGATTGAATTCTTCGCACATATTATTCGTCGCCGAAACATTTCTTGGATCGAGGACTATCCATCCACTCTAGTTCAAGTATGGAATCAGATCGTCGAATGGGAAAAAGATGAACTTAAGGTCGATTCCCTTGATGAAGATAAACTAATGGAGAAATACTTGAGGGATGATGAACCAGAGCGCCTAGCTGAAGGGCGCCGCCTTATTGCTGAGGCCATGGAAGAAGAGAGACGGAAGTCTAAACAAAAATCTATTCTCGAAGCTGGTTCCTCTTCTTCTGCTCCTGCAACTTCTGAAGTAGAAGGGTACGATCCCGAAAATCCGGGGATTCCTCGAACAACTCTGCTATCCCCTATTCCTGAAATAGCCCCAGAGGTAGTAGTCACCCCCGCTGAGAAGTCTTCGGAAGGTATCCCTATCTTTTCTCCTCAATTTGCCAAAGCTATTTCTACCTTTCGCCATGTGATTGAACAATCGATGAGAGACCCATTGTTTTCGCCTGAGTTGATAACTGTTGCTTCTCACTCTGTAGGTGTTGAACCATCCGAAAAGACAGATGTAGCTCAAGGAGCCGCCGCTGGGACGAAGCCCGCAGATAGGGCCAAACAAGGGGAAGACCAGGCTGCTTCTATAGACTTGGGAGAAGGAAGTGAGCCAACTAAGGTCACCACTCCCCATGATGAAGAAACGATAGCAGCTTTAAAGGACGACGGCGGAGACGGGGGGCATGAAGAGGAACCCGAAGTTGCAATAACCGGGGAGTCAAAAAGTGCTGATGACGTTACCTTGGCTGCAATGAAGGCTGATCAAGACAAGCGCTTGCAATTAAAAGCTGAAGAGCTAGACCACGAAGTCCTCAAACCCCTCGCAGTCGTGGATGCGGGATCAAGGTTAGTTGTTAAGCTTTCAACTAGATCTATTACGGAGGAACTCGCTAAAAAATCTTCTCTTGATTCCAGCGCCCCGCCTTCCGGGAAGAAGTCTACTGGCTCCAGCACCGCATCTTCAGGAAAAAAGAAGTCAAAACGAATCTTGACCGAAGCTGAGAAAGAAGCAAAGGATGCGGAGAAAGCCGCCAAGAAATCCAAGGCTCATTCCAAATCTAAATAGTGGATTGCCCTGTATCTTTTTAGCATTTTTGTGAACCAATAATTGCTGCTACAAGAGTAGCTCCTGCATTTTCTTTTTTTTTTAGCTATTTTCCTGTACAAATTCATTCATTTGTAAATAAAAATAATTCACTTTTTGCAATGTTTATTTGTTAGTAGTTCTGCACTTATGTAAAAATGCATGTCTATAGTTGTGAAACAAAGTTGTGAAGGGGGGGAATATGCGTATACATACGTGTCCCCAGTCAATTCCCACAAACTATTTAATGCTTAGTCGAGCAATCTGAATGCTCCCGATTCTCTGACGGGATAGCACTTCCTGTGCCATCGGTACCTGTCGCTTTTTCTGGCATTTCTTTTATACTCTCTCTCTTTCTTTTGAGAGTTAGAGTTCGAGCTCAGTCATATATCTACTCCCCGGTCTTTCAACGGAGAAAGATTCTCAGCGCTCAGTCGGAGACGCCTTTATACTCTCTTTCTCTCTGGAAAGTTAGAGTTAGGAGAAGAATTTCTTTTTCAGCGCTCAGTCGGAGACGCTTTTATAATCTCTCTCTCTCTCTCTCTCTCTCTCTCTCTCTCTGGAGAGTTAGAGTTATGAAGAGAATTTCTTTTTCAGCGCTCAGTCGGAGACGCTTTTATACTCTCTCTCTCTCTCTCTGGAGAGTTAGAGTTAAGAATGTCGTTTTCTCATTCTTTTATGTCTTATCGCACAAACAGTCGTTGTGCTTCTTTTTATGTCTGAACTGTTTTCAACCTTTTTAGGTTGTGAGTTATCCTGTATCTTATAAACACGACAGAATAACCGATAAATGTATATATGTAATGCATAAAAGTAAATAACACACAGTATTTTTATAGTGGTTCGGCTAAGTCGTAGCCTACATCCACTTTATAGTTCTTCATTCATATCGTCAGATTTTCCCAAGGCAAGTCGTGCCTTATTACAGGGTTCATAAAAAAAAATAACACAAAGTACAACATTTCTAATCCAAATATCGCATTAAGTGCTGGGCATTCCATGCTCTGGGGACTTCTTCACCATCTACGGTCGTTAACTTGAAGGTTCCTTTTTCAAGTTTCCGTTGGATGATAAAGGGTCCTTCCCATTTTGGGCCGAGGTGAGGAAGGGATGGAAAAACTCTCTTTAGCACCAAATCTCCTGGTTCGAAAGTCCTAAGGCGAACTTTTTTGTCATAATAGCGTGCCATCTGACGTCGATGTCTTGCCGCACGCAAATCCGCTTCATCCCTTTTTTCTTCGACTTCATCAAGAGACTCAAGTAAGAGCGCCCGATTCGTCATCGGGTCATAATATGTCACCCTATGGGAAGGAACTTCCAGTTCAACTGGAATTACTGCTTCTGAACCAAAGGAGAGAGAGAAAGGGGTATGACCGGTGGCTGTCTTAAATGTTGTTCGATATGCCCACAAAGCTAGAGGCAATTCGTCAACCCATCTTGCCTTTGCACGCTCTAACCGTTTCTTGAGGATGGATTTTATTACTTTGTTTATTGCCTCTACTTGTCCGTTTGACTGCGGATAGGCAACTGCGGTATATCGCTTGTCTATCTTATGCTTCTGACAGAAATTTCTGAATTCAGTACTATCAAACTGGGTTCCGTTGTCAGTTATAATCGTCCTTGGAATCCCGAACCGGCATATAATATTTCTGACCACAAAACTTATCACCTTTCTTGCTGTGATCTTGGTCAAGGGCTCAGCTTCCACCCACTTCGTAAAATAGTCCACGACCACTATTGCATATTTAGCTCCTCCTTTAGCAATTGGTAGAACTCCAATGATATCAATTCCCCACGTGGCAAATGGCCAAGGACTCACCATTGATTTAAGTTGGGTCGACGGTGCCCTGGGGATTTTGGCGAATCTCTGGCACTTATCGCAGCGTCGTGAATAATCAGCTGCATCTTTATTGATCGTAGGCCAGAAGTATCCGTATCGCAATATCTTCTTTGCTAAAGTTTGACCTCCTGTATGATCTCCACACTCACCTTCGTGTACTTCTCTTAGTACACGCTTGATGTCGTCGTGTGCGATACATCGTAACAGGGGCATAGAAAATCCTTGCCGATAGAGAGTATCATCTTGTATGACATATCTGGTAGCTTTGCGAACTACAGCTCTTTTCTCACTCTTCTTCAATGGGAGTGTCCCATTCTTAAGGAAATTCTTAATTGGAGTCATCCACGACTCCTTCTCTGGCTCTGCTTCAAAAGTGAATTCAATTTCCATTGACTCAAAGCTTGGCAACTCCAACGTTTCAATTGGAATTATTTCAGTCTCTCTTGGATTGTCGGAGCTAGCCAGCTTTGCAAGTCTATCCGCTTTCTGGTTTTCAACTCTGGGAATATGTGTTATGTTATACCGCTCTAAGCTATTCAATAGCTCTTTCACTTTCTTGAGGTAGGCGATAAGTCGAGGTCCTCGAGCCACGAATTCCTCTCGCACTTGACAAACAACAATTTTAGAGTCACAAAATATGTCTATCATTTTTACTCTGAGGTCTTTAGCAATCTTCAGCCCGGCGATCAGGGCTTCATATTCAGAGTCATTGTTAGTTGCCGAAAATTCTAATCGCAGGGCGTAATATAACGACCGTCCTTCGGGAGTGACTAAAACGATTCCAGCTCCGGACCTTCGGTCGTTCTTGGCTCCATCTGTATATAGTTTCCACGGATTTATCTTTAGCTTATCCTCTGACTTAACCACTCTGTCATTGATTACTTCCTCCTCTGGAATGGTGAACTCTGCAATAAAATCTGCTAGAGCTTGCCCCCTGATTGACTTTCGTGGTTGAAAATTCAAATCAAACTGACTTAGTTCTATATTCCATTTAATCAACCTTCCCGATGCTTCGGGTCTCTGTAACACCTGCCTTAAAGGCTGGTCGGTGTATATGGTTATTGGATGGGCTTGGAAATAGTGACGAAGTTTTCGGGATGCGATCAGGAGGCTGTAAGCAAGCTTCTCAATTTTTGGGTAGTTGCGCTCTGCCGCTGCTAATTTCTTGCTTACATAATACACTGGCCTTTGTACTTTGTTTTCTTCTCGACCCAGGGCTGTGCTGACAGCATGAGCCGAGACTGCCAAGTAAACAAATAATTCTTCGTGATCTACGGGCTTTGATAAAATCGGCGGTTTCTCTAGCAGTTCCAACAGATTTTGAAAGGCCTCAACACAATCCGGAGTCCACTGGAAGTTCTTCTTTCCCCTTTTTATCAAATCAAAAAACGGAACACATTTATCTGTGGCTTTGGAGATGAATCTACTCAGCGCCGCTACTTTCCCTGCAAGACTTTGGACGTCTTTAATTCTCCTTGGTTCTTCGATGTTTCTAATCGCTGCTATCTGGCTAGGGTTGATTTCAATTCCTCAGGAACTCACAATGAAGCCAAGGAACTTTCCCGATGCCACTCCAAATGAGCATTTCAGAGGATTCAATTTCATCCGGTACTTTCGCAGGATACCAAACATTTCCGCCAAGTCTTGCGTATGGCTGGAGGAATGCTTTGATTTGACAAGCATATCATCCACATAAACTTCCATAGTTTTTCCTATTTGATCATAAAACATTCCGTTTACCAAGCGCTGATAAGTAGCTCCAGCGTTTTTTAATCCGAATGGCATTACAACATAACAATATAACCCCAAATTCGTAATGAAGCTCGTATGTTCTTGGTCTGGTACGTGCATAGGAATTTGGTTGTATCCAGAATATACGTCCATGAAAGAGAGAAGTTCATGACCTGCTGTCGAGTCTACAAGCTGGTCAATCTTGGGAAGTGGGAAACTATCTTTCGGGCAAGCTTTATTTAAATCTGAAAAGTCAATGCAAGTCCGCCACTTTCCGTTTGGCTTCTTTACTAAGACGGGATTCGATATCCAGTCGGGATATGTCGAATCTCGAATAAACCCATTCTGCTTCAACTTCTCTACTTCCTCTTTGAGAGCAGTCGACCTCTCTAGGCCCAGCATGCGTCTCTTTTGCTTCACAGGCGGATGCTTCGGATTTACATTCAATTTGTGACTTATAATGGATGGTGATATCCCACACATGTCAGCATGGGTCCAGGCGAACACGTCTAAGTTTGCCTTCAAGAAGTCCGTTAGTTCTTTAGATCGACATGGATCCAATTGAGAACCAATCTTCAAAACTTTTGTCGGATCAGCTTTATCAATGGGAATTTCCACCGTCGCTTCGTTAGGAGTTGCATTCCTAGCCTCTGGTTCCTCGTCTTTTCTGGGATCCAGGTCTTCAGGCGTTCCTTTGGGCAACTCCCTCGGGGTCAATCCCTCTAATTGCTATGCCGAGTCCCCCTTTGAGGGAGACGAGGCATCCTTACTCTCAGCGTTAAGTCCTTTCATCAACATCTTTAACTCGGCCACATAGCAGGCCCGTCCGGAAACCTGATCCCCTCTCATTACTCCAGTTCCGGCTTCGGTTGGGAACTTAAGTAACAGGCACCAAGGGGCGATACAAACTCTAAATTCAGCGAGGGCAGGTCTCCCCAAAAATGCGTTATAAGGCGAATCTACGTCCAATACTACGAACTGAAGCATTCGCACTCTTCTACGTTCTCCTTGCCCCAGGGTCACGGGCAACTCTATGTATCCCATGGGAGCTGTCGATGCCCCGTTGAAGCCTCTGATCCATCCTTCACAAGGCTTCAGATCTTCGGACTCAAGCTTCATCTGATCAAATGACTTCTTGAACAAAATATTAACGGAACTTCCGTTGTCTACTAATACCTTATGGACCAAGGCCGGCCCAATGGTGGTAGTAATAACCAACGGATCATTGGTGGGTGATTGTATCCCAGTATTGTCTCGGCTTCGAAATACCACGTCGTCAAACATGGTCTTCTGTTGTTTTATGGGGGTGACATCTTCCAAATCATCACCTTCATTCACGTCTAGATGCTTGGCAGCATTCACATATTGATCCATTGATCTGAAACTTCGGATTGCTGGGTGAGGTCCGCCTACTATGGAGTTGATAACAATTCCTTTACCTTTCTGTTGCGCTGTAGGCTTGGGAGCAGGTAGAATCTGTTTTGGAGCCTGCTCTCCTTGCCCCCTTTCCCTCGGGGCAACCTTGTACTCATCCAACTTCCCTTCACGCAACAGTTTCTCAATCACATCCCTCAAATGCCGACATTCATTAGTTGAATGCCCGTGAGTTCCATGAAACAAACAAAACTTCCCTGTCGCCATTTCTTTCTCGGTCGAATCACGAGGTGGCGGTCTTTTGTATTGTAACACATTATACGTATCCAGGTAAATATTTTCCAGCGTGTCGTTCAATGGTGTATAATCCTCGTAGTTCTGGAATCGGGGTCTTTTGTTAGGGTCACTTCCCCTATTTCTGTTTCTTCTGTTACCGTTTGGATTACGGTTATTGTTGTTGTTACCCCCACTTCCAGCATTGCTGTTTCCACCCTTGTTTCCTACATTTACTTCAACCTTGCCAGAACTTTCCCCAGACTGCTTCACGGTGATATTACTCTGCACATTCTCCTTTGAAGCCGTCTCAGATTTTCTCTTTCGGTTTGCCCTGGCCTCCTCTCGTCTTAGATAAATATCGGCTTTTTCGTAGAATATCTCCCTTGTGGAGGGTGTTTTCCCAGAAAGGTAGTCTCCAAATTCAGATTCAGGATCGACTCCTTCCTTCAATGCCATCAGAATAGTGGGCTCGTGCGGGTCACTGACCTCAGTTACGGCTTGGTTAAAACGATCAAGATATGCCCTTAAAGATTCTCCTGGCGCCTGCTTGATTCTTGACAATTCAATAACACTTTTGGACTTTCGGGCATGGAGTCGGAACTGGTTCATGAAACGCTCGCTTAATTCCTTGTAATTCGAAATCGAACGAGGAGGAAGTCGGGTAAACCAGAATAGCGCCACATCTTCTAAGTAGATTGGGAATGCTTTGCACTTCACTTCATCAGGGGCGGCAGCAGCATTCATGAGCCATGAGTACCGCATTAAATGCTGTCCCGGATCAGTCCTTCCGTTGTATTTGTCCATCTGTGGCAAGTTAAAGCGTCGGGGAAATTGGAAGTCAAGGATATCATCGGTGAAGGGAGTATGGCTTCGTTCGATGCCATAATCCTCATTTGTATAGTTCCGACTCTCGGACATGATCTGGCGAACCATTGCCTGCACATCAGCATTAGTTAGGGGCCGCTCAGGTTCCCTGGCCCTAGTATCCGAGCTCCTTCTGGGCTCTTGTTCAGGAGACGCCCTTCTTCTTCGAGCTGCCTCTGCTCGATTCCGTTCCCTGCGCTCCCGGTCGATCTCGGGAGGAGGTGATTGGAGTCTTTGCCCTCGAGTGGGGTCATTGTTTCCTAGCGCTCGTGCAATATCCTCACGAGATCCCAAAGATCCAAATGTCAGCTGCTCCACGTTCTGAGGTCGTTCGAGTGGCCTTCGTTCACAGGGCCTCTCTTCCTCGGAAGATGAAGATTGATCCACTGGTGTGTGACGAACCGGTGATGGAGTTCTCTGTCGACGGAGTTCACTAATTTCCCGACTCATGAGCCTCATATTTTCCGGCATCATGAGATTAGTGCGCTCGTGAACTTTCATGGCCTCCCTCGTGCTCTCAAGCATGTCAAGCAAGTGCGAGAAATCTCCTTGAGTGATGGGCGCAGATGGATTGATCTGATCACTAACCCTGGTGGCTGGAATTGGAGCATTCGTAGGGACTCGAGTAGAGGTTCCAGCTTCACCAAGCATCGGGTCGGAGCGGAGGTAGGAGGTCGGATCGGATCGGAGCCGGGGAGCCTGGTCGGATCGGTACGTGGCAAGCAGCTCGGGTCGGTTCAAATTGGGGGAATGCACTGCTTCAGAATCTCCTACCCGGATCGGATCGGAGCTCTCCCCCTGCTGTCGGCTCGGATTTCCTACATTGGTTCTTCCCGCTGCTGAACTCTGCCCCCGAGACCTTGTTACAACCGCATTTTGCTGATCTTCGCCAGCTCCATTTCCTCGAACAGACTGAACTTCTTTGCCTTTTCCTTTGGCCATGAGTCTTTGACAATCACTTCAACGAATATAAAAAGGTGGAGAAACTTAAGGATTCACTTCTTTGAACTCAACGGTCCAAAAAATAGAAAGAGATCCCGGAAAATAAAGAATTTAGATGAGGAATCTCAATGAAAGCACCAAAATGTTAGTCCCAAAAGTGGTTCTAACACCCAAATTGATTAAAAGCAAATAAGATGAGATAAAAATAAAAATGAACACACAGGATTTATAGTGGTTCGGCGAAGAAATGCCTACGTCCACTTATCTTTCACTATATTCAATGATTCAGTTGCAAATACAATGTAATTGTCACTTGATTTCACTCACAACTCGCTTATATTCACTCAATAGATTAAAACAAATAATGAAAGAAGATTTGGATTCTCCGGGAGCAATGGAGTTCGGATTATGGAGGTAGTTGAATTCTCAAAGTGCCTAAAAAAAAGATCCTTCTCTTTGTCTCCAGACGGGGTATTTATAGGTGTGAATTTACTCGAAACTTGATCTGGGTCGGGGCCACATGTCGTCCATCCCACTATCTTCGGGTTCGGATGAACTATTATGTTGACAACGCATCAAAGGAATGGAAGTTATGGGTAGGAACTGGTCACAGCCGGTCCGGATATCCAGGCGCTTTTGCAGGAGAATAATATGGAACATGGGCTCTGGTCGGAGACGCACAGATAAGGGGTTCGGATCGGGATATCCGATCCGACCCGGATTGGCTTCGATGCAACGCTCTCTTCTTCTCTAATCTACTCCGCTCCGATCCATTTTCGTGGCAAACAGGTGGCTTTCCGATCCAATTGAGATCATGTTGCCCTCCGATCCGATTAGATATACCTTACCAATTTCCCCAGCGGCAGTTCACCGATCCGAACAGAAGACTCTATCCGACCCGAACCGATATGTTGCTCTGACCCGACCCGAACAACTGAAGCTATCCAATCTAGATTGTAGTGTCTTCTCCAATCCAAACCGAAGTCTTCTAATTAAAAATGCTCTTCAATGTCTGGTTTCTTAACTTTGTGTTGCCTAGTTTACAAAGTAGGCTAACAACAATATAGAATAGATTTCATGGCCATCACCTAAGAATCTCCCTATGTACCGGTTACACTATTATCCCTCAAAATTAAACTTTTCATTACATTTCAAATTCGAATTTAGCTGAGAGAGAAAAATACTATCAACTGGCTAAAAATTGTAAACTTATTTTGTTGTATCAATTGAAAATGAGTCGTATTTCAAAAAAAAAATGGCATGTTACTACAGTCTAAAATGCATGATGGTCCTATTTAAATGGATGGAAATGAAAAGAAAGAAAAAAAACGAAAATGAGTGAAATGCAGACTCCATGATCGACACTAGTCTATGAATTAGAAAAGCGCGACATTTAAATTAAATTCTGCAAGCATACAGGTGTGTAGCATACAGGTCGAACACAGGGAGGTGAATTAAATCAAATTATTTATCTAATCTCTTGGGCGAGTTAGACAAAACTTTGGAGGTTGATTTTGAAAATTAAACAAAACAAAATTAAAACTGTAGTTTGATTCAGAACAGATCTAACTGAACCAACGATCAAATCACAATTTCAATGGAAAAGCAATGAAACTATGAATCAGATTCAAATCTAATCAAATCCAATTTAACCTATGAACGCGATTAAAATACAGAAAATAAAAGTGTAGAATATAAATAACAATAGGAAATAAAATTATGATTACCGCTGAATCTAATCAGACGATCAATCACTAATGAAAAGAAATGCAAAATACAAATAGTGTTCTACCGAATCTAATCGTGTAGACAACACTAATTGCTAAGAAATAGAAAATTGCATAAGATAAAAAGAAAAATGAGTTTTATTAATGAAGAAAAGAATAGAATGAGATATATGATAGGATAGGATGGTGGCTACAATGCCATTACAAGGGTATATATAGGGAAGATAGCCAAACCCTAACCCTAACCCTAATGATAACTGGGCCTGGTCATTACATCACTAATTAGTTTACAATGAGAAACATAAATGGGCCTTAGATAAATAAAGCAAATTTGGTCCTTTTCTCTTTTCCTCTTGCTTCCTTGACATTTCTTCATTGATTTGTGATGTGCAAAGCCTTTTTATCAATCCTTTTCTTGTCCAACAGCAACTAGATGTGAGATCTTCATCTACAATTCTTCAAAATGTAAATATATATCAATTTCATCTCTATTTCTCCACTTTTCTGGTTGCATGCGGACTGGGTTGGAATATCTGTAAAAGTAATAAAATAATACCCAAGTAATATTTATTTATATACAAAAGATAAGAAACAAGAGCATAAAATAAACATATTCCTATGTCAATCAAATACCCCCACACTTATCTTTTACTCGTCCTCGAGTAAAAAGAAAATGGAAAACTAACTAGATAAGTCACACTTTCGTAGGAAACACGATTGCATTGAGCATATGCAACAAGCCGTTAAACCTCTAGGTGTCCCTAGTAGGACGAGTGGTGTCTCGTGAGGGTTTTCAGCGGATACTACCCACAAAATCCAAATGTAGTATGCTATGATTCTAATGAAACTACATGAATGCAACGGACATATGCAAACAAAAGCAAAAGTGAAAACAAGACTTGTTTGTGAAGTGGTACAACAAATTAAATTAACAATTTCTAGTCAGTTGATTTTATTTTAGTTACCTCAACTTGTCACAAATTTTCAATATAAATCAAGTTTTCAAATGTTAAATTCCAGTTTGGCCAGTTAGTTCGGTCGATAACATAGTGCAGCCATGAAATAGATTCTTAGTTTGCTTGGCACAGTTTGTAAAGTGGTATTCTAATTTTCTTATGTATGGCTAGTCAAATCAATAAGGTAAAGAAGTATTTGGGCATCATCGCTTATTCTTTATTCTATAAAATTTTAAGATTTATGATTAAGTACATACACCTAACTTAGAAGACCAAGGTTTACCACCCATGCACTGCCTCGCGGACTAACGGAGAGTGGGTAAAGAGCTTGGCGTATTGTGCAGGACGACTTTGACTTTGTCAACAACGTGTCGGTAATCCTTAGGTGTCCAATCTCATAAAATGAGACCAAGATATTCCAACGCTGACTTTGTCAACAACGTGTCGGATAGAGCTTGGCGGGTTTGCACACCAACGCTTGATATACAAGCAATGTTGGATACCCTTGGATTACTATTATTATTATTGAAATTATAAGCACAAAAGAGAGTTACGTGAATTCAACTTAACACAACTTAGTTTTAAAGATTCGAAAAGCCAGTATAAGTATTTTAAGTCCTCCACTTATTTAAACAAAGTCTACAATATAGAATAGATTTCATGGCCATCACCTAAGAATCTCCCTATGTACCGGTTACACTATTATCCCTCAAAATTAAACTTTTCATTATATTTCTAATTCGAATTTAGCTGAGAGAGAAAAATACTATCAACTGGCTAAAAATTGTAAATGTATTTTGTTGTATCAATTGAAAATGAGTCGTATTTCAAAAAAAAAAATGGCATGTTACTACAGTCTAAAATGCATGATGGTCCTATTTAAATGGATGGAAATGAAAAGAAAGAAAGAAAGCGAAAAGAAAACGAAAATGAGTGAAATGCAGACTCCCCCCCCCCCCCCACACTAGAACTAAACAGTGTCCACACTGTAAACACATTTCCTAAATGTGAAAGATAGAACCCAAAGATGGATTAAATGTAAAATGATTTGTAATACGAAATGCAATTTAACTATATGTAAGAAAGGATCATATGTACAATGATAAATGTGTTTGCGATGCATGCGACGCAAGGATTGCCACCAACTTTTTCCCCCACACTTGGTTCTTGCCCTATGAGTCCCATTCCCACTATGCCTAGGCATATTTTCTAACAAGCAAGAGTTCTTGAAAACCAGGGTCGTCCTAACATGAAGTTTTTCAACCAAGCCAGCATTCCAAAGATAGTTCATGTGTTCAACAAATTTGTCAGTGTAATTTTTCAAAAATTTGTGATCGTATATAAATTCAGTGAAATTTGAATTCTGAGTGTTGTTCAAGAGTATGTGATCACCTTTCTCATCATTAATTGACAAGGTATTTTCGACACTGACCATTTCAAGTTCGTTAAAAACCTCAAAATCAAAATTTTCAAATTCAGATTGGTGACTTGATTCTATTTCATCCTCATTTGCCAACTCATCCTCATACAAACCAAGGAATTCATGTTTGTTAAAATCTTTTTCCAATTTTGAGTTGAAAAATTCAACATCTTTATTCTGTTCAATTTCTAGAATTTCAAGTTTCTCACAGTCTGAAAGAGGAAGATCAAAATCCAAGCTTAAATCTTTTTTCTGAAAAATGCTGAAGTCCAAATCATTTGTGGAATTTTGAAAAACTTCATCAAGATGATTATTCTCAATTTCAAAAGTCGTTATTTGAAAATTTTCACCATCAGTAAAGAATTGATTATTTTCTGATTCATCGCCTGTTTGAATTTGATTTTGTTGCTCTTGTTGTTCTTTCAAAGATGTCAATAAACAAAGAAGTTCATCGGCCTTTTTATTTAGTCTTTCTTCCCTCTCTATAAGAATGTTAAGACGATCGTTGATTTGAGAGCTCTCGTTTTGGATTTCTTGATTCTCAAAATTATAGTCCACATTAATTTCACAATCAATATTATTTCCAATGTGGTAGTTGTTTGAATTTTCAGGAAACTGACAATGATATTGGAAATTATTTTGATCATAGAAATTTTGTTCATAACCAAAACTGCTAAAATTCGAGTGAAAATTGCAATTTTGGTCATTTTCAAGATGTTGATATGGGCTATAATTTTGAAAATTTTGGTTTACAACCCCATATTGATGTGGATCAAAGTTATATTGGGATTCAAAACTATTTTCATGTGGATGTGGCCCATAATCGAAGTTATTGAAATTTAAATTGAAATCGTCGTTCCGATTATATCTGTGATTTTGAAAATGTTGATCAGTTGGAAAATTTTGAAAATTGTTGACATTGGGCTTAGGAAATTTTGGAAAATCTTGTTTCATGAGTTGCAATTCATACTCATACTTTTCAAGAGGACGTCTACTCCGATTATTATCCCACGTTTCTCTCAAGGATTTTTTTGAATCAAACATTTGAATGAAGTCAGCAGAAGACAAAAATTATTCTCACTTCAAAATAATATAAAATACTCAGTTGTGCTCTATTAATTAACTGACTCAATTGGAAGGGGGAAGAGGGTCTGATCGTCGCTAATCTATAAAGTAGAAAAGCGCGACATTTGTAATAAATTCTGCAAGCATACAGGTGTGTAGCATACAGGTCGAACACAGGGAGGAAAGTTAAACTTTTATTATTTATATGTTTCGTGGGCGTGTTAGACAGAACTTTGGGGGTTGTTTTCAATGTTGTTGAAATAATGTTATTGAAACTGCTACAAATCTGAATCTAATCAGACGTATATCAAATTCAACAACAGGAAAGAAAATAACAAGTACTAGCAAAAACAACAAAAGTAAATAATAACTGGAACAATAACAGAGAATTAAAAATAGAGTTGCTGTTGAAACTAATCAAACAGTCAACACTAGTATGCAGTAACAAAGACAATAACAATATGTGTTCTACCGAATCTAATCGTGTAGATACACAAATTGTTTTAAAAGAAAAGTAAATAACTAGAACAAGAAAATTTTATTAAACTAATGGCAGTACAGAATTATGAGATGCCTTTTACAATGGTTACAATCACATATTTATAGATGAGAAGGGGAAAACCCTAACTAGGTCTATGAATAAATGGCCCTCCTCATTCATGAATATTTCTTGCCTTCCTTGACTACCTGATTGGAGAAAATCTGGGCATATCATGGTAAATATTTTCCATATCTTTCAATTTTCCCATGTGGCTTGATTGATAGAAGATTGCATCTAATTAATTCTTCCAAACTAGGATGTTTATCAGACTCCAAAGGCAATATAAGATAAATCTTCAAAATTGGTTTTTCTTTTTTGGTAACAATTCAATCAGAAATTCTTCTAATTGAAATTGAATGATTTGAATTTACTTCCATGATGAGAACATGGCTATTGCTGAGATGTTGATTGGTGCACATCATAAATACATACACATGAATATGTGTATGTATATATATATAACATAACAATAATCCAGATATTTCTCAAAGCAAAGGAGCCAGTGTGAACGCGCTCCGTTTCTTTGGCAAAAAGTGAGCTTGACGGGGTTCGAACTCAGGTCTCTCAGCACCAATTCCTATGCCTTTACCAGTGAGCTACTACTTCTTTTGCAATTGAAATGAATTTGATGTGAGGAAGTAGCTCTTTCTTGTAGTTGGCCTTTGATTTGAATTGAAGGAGGCATTTCTTGACATCCTGTAAAAACATACAAAAGTAACCAAAGGATCATTTATTTATTTACAAAAGATAAAGCATAAGAGTAATAAAATAAACACTTTTCAGTGTCAATCAAATACCCCCACACTTATCTTTTACTCGTCCTCGAGTAAAAAAAAAATGAAAACTAACTAGATAGGTCGCACTTTCGTAGGAAACACGATTGCATTGAGCGTATGCAACAAGCCGTTAAACCTCTAGGTGTCCCTAGTAGGACGAGTGGTGTCTCGTGAGGGTTTTCAGCGGATACTACCCACAAAATCCAAATGCAGTATGCTGTGATTCTAATGAAACTACATGGATGCAATGGACATATGCAACTAAAAACGAAAAATGAAAACACGACTTGTTTCATGAAAGTGGTACAACAAATTAAGTTAATAATTTCTAATCAGTTGATTTTATTTTAGATACCTCGACTTGTCACAAATTTTCAATATAAATCAAGTTTTCAAATGTTAAATTCCAGTTTGGCCAGCTAGTTCGGTCGATAACATAGTGCAGCCATGAAATAAATTCTTAGTTTGTTTGGCACAGTTTGCAAAGTGGTATTCTAATTTTCTCATGTATGGCTAGTCAAATCAATAAGGTCAAGAAGTGTTCGGGTATCATCGCTTATTCTTTATTCTATAAAATTTTAAGATTTATGATTAAGTACATACACCTAAAAAGACCAAGGTTTACCACCCATGCACTGCCTCGCGGACTAACGGAGAGTAGGTAAAGAGCTTGGCGGATTGTGCAGGCCGACTTTGACTTTGTCAACAACGTGTCGGTAATCCTTAGGTGTCCAATCCCATAAAATGAGACCAAGATATTCCAACTTTGACTTTGTCAACAACGTGTCGGATAGAGCTTGGCGGGTTTGCACACCAACGCTCGATATACAAGCAATGTTGGATACCCTTGGAATACTATTATTATTATTATCGAAAATATAAGCACAAAAGAGAGTTATGCGAATTCAACTTAACACAACTTAGTTTTAAAGATTTGAAAAGCCAATATAAGTATTTTAAGTCCTCCACTTATTAAAACAAAGTCTACAATATAGAATAGATTTCATGGCCATCACCTAAGAATCTCCCTATGTACCGGTTACACTATTATCCCTCAAAATTATTTGATCTAAGTTGAGAGAGAAAAATACTATCAACTGGCTAAAAATTGTAAACTTATTTTGTTGTATCAATTGAAAATGAGTCGTATTTTAAAAAAAAAATGGCGTGTTACTACAGTCTAAAATGCATGATGGTCCTACTTAAATGGCTGAAAATAAAAAGAAATAAAAACAAAGAAAAATGAAAATGGGTGAAATGCAGACTCCCCCCCACACTTGATTCAGACAGTGTCCCAACTGTCTAAGGCAGAAAAACAAAAATAAAATTAAAAAAAAATGAAAAAGAAGAAGAACGTGTACCACCTGATTTCATGGTGGATGATCATGCAGATCGATAGAGTCGTCTTCGTCATATTGCTCGAATTCCAAAAATGGTTTCAGTCGTTGACCGTTTACTTTGAAGACTTTTCCATCCCTAGGATTTTCAATTTCAACTGCTCCATGAGGGTATACTGTTTTTACGACATAAGGTCCAGTCCATCGAGATCTAAGTTTTCCTGGAAACAAGTGAAGTCTAGAGTCGTATAAAAGAACTTTTTGACCTATGTTGAATTCCTTACGAAGTATGTTTTTGTCATGTTGGGCTTTGGTTCTTTCTTTGTAGATTTTCGCGTTTTCATACGCCTCATTTCTTAATTCCTCTAATTCTGAAATTTGTAACTTCCTGTGTGAGCCGGCTTTTTCTAAGTCAAAGTTCAAAAATTTTATGGCCCAAAGAGCACGATGCTCTAATTCAAGAGGTAAGTGACAGGCCTTCCCAAAGACTAATCGATATGGTGACATCCCTAGATTGGTTTTATAAGCAGTGCGAAAAGCCCAAAGTGCATCAATCAGTTTTACAGACCAATCTTTTCTATTGGAATTCACGGTTTTCTCAAGAATTTGTTTGATTTGTCTATTGGAAACTTCTACTTGTCCACTAGTTTGTGGATGGTAAGGTGTTGACAGCTTGTGTGTGATTGAGTATTTCTTGAGTAAGGACTCAAAAGCACGATTACAGAAATGAGTGCCATTATCGCTAATGACAGGCCGAGGTGTGCCAAAGCGTGAAAAGATGTTTTCTTTGAGGAATTTGACAACAACCTTGTTGTCATTGGTTTTGGTCGGAATGGCTTCAACCCATTTTGAGACATAATCTACTGCCAGCAAGATGTAAAGATTCCCAAATGAATTGGGGAATGGTCCCATGAAGTCGATGCCCCAAACATCGAATAACTCAATCACTAAAATGGGGTTGATAGGCATCATGTTTCGCTTAGAGATTCGACCCGTTCTTTGACATCGCTCACATTTAGAGCAAAATTCGAAAGCGTCACGGAAGAGTGTGGGCCAATAAAAACCACTTTGCAAAACCTTTGCAGCAGTTTTTCTTGCACCAAAATGACTGCCACAAGCATGGTCATGTGAGAAGGAGAGAATACTTTGGTGTTCATGATCGGGCACACACCTTCGAATGATTTGGTCTGGACAGTATTTAAAAAGATATGGGTCATCCCAATAGAAGTTTCGAACTTTTGAGAGAAATTTTTGTTTATCTTGTTTCGACCATTCAGCGGGCATTTGTTGTGTGACAAGATAATCCACAATGTCAGCGTACCAAGGGGTGTTAGAGATCGAAAGGAGTTGTTCGTCAGGAAAATAGTCATCGATTTGAGTGTCATTATCATTTTCGTGCACAATTCGAGAGAGATGATCAGCTACGACATTTTCAGAACCCTTTTTATCTCGTATTTCTATATCGAATTCTTGAAGAAAAAGGATCCAACGAATCAAGCGGGCCTTGGCATCCTTTTTAGAAAGCAAATATCGTAGAGCAGCATGGTCAGTGTAAACTATGACTTTGGATCCTATGAGATATGGTCTGAATTTCTCAAGAGCGAAGACAACTGCCAAAAATTCCTTTTCAGTAGTTGAGTAATTCAATTGGGCCTCGTTTAAGGTTTTGCTAGCGTAGTAAATGACTCGAGGGAGTTTATCGATACGCTGACCCAAGATGGCTCCAATAGCAAAATCAGAAGCGTCGCACATAAGTTCAAAGGGTTGAGTCCAATCAGGAGGTTGAATGATGGGAGTTGTGGTCAAGAGTGATTTAAGAGTTTCGAAAGATGTTTTGCAATCATTGGAAAATTCAAACTTTACGTCTTTGGCAAGTAAATTCGAGAGAGGTTTTGAAATTTTTGAGAAATCCTTAATGAATCTTCTATAGAATCCTGCATGGCCAAGAAATGAACGAAAATCTTTGACAGACTTAGGAGGAGGTAAATTAGCAATCAAATCGATTTTGGATTTATCGACTTCTAGGCCATCTTTGGAGACGACATGACCTAGAACTATCCCCCTTTTTACCATAAAGTGGCATTTCTCCCAATTAAGCACGAGTGATTTCTCCTTACAACGCTTAAGGACGAGTTCTAAATGAGTGAGACATTGGGAAAAAGATGATCCATATATTGAAAAATCGTCCATGAATATTTCCAAGAATTCTTCCACCATATCAGAGAAAATACTCATCATACACCTTTGGAAAGTCGCGGGGGCATTACAAAGACCGAAAGGCATGCGACGATAAGCAAAGGTTCCAAAGGGACAAGTAAAGGTGGTCTTATGTTGATCCTCTAAAGCAACAGGGATTTGGTTATAGCCAGAGTATCCATCGAGAAAACAGTAGTACTCATGTCCCGCTAAGCGTTCGAGCATTTGGTCAATAAAAGGCAAGGGAAAATGGTCTTTTCGTGTGGCTGAGTTAAGCTTTCGATAGTCGATGCACACACGCCATTTGGTTTTGATTTTTGTTGGGACGAGTTCATTACTGTCGTTTTTGATCACTGTGACTCCCGACTTCTTTGGTACAACTTGTACCGGACTCACCCAAGTACTATCAGAGATGGGATAGATGATGTTATTGTCTAGACATCTGATTATCTCCTCCTTGACCACTTCTCTCATGTTTAGGTTTAATCGCCTTTGAGCCTCACGGGTGGGTTTAGCCTCATCAACTAAATGTATGCGATGTTCCACAATTGATGGGCTAATTCCTTTTATATCGCTAATTTCCCACCCCAAGGCGTCCTTATTTTCCCGCAAAATATCCAAAAGTTTTTCTTCTTGGTCCTTGGTAAGATCGGAAGCCAAGATTACGGGAAAAGTTTTTGCAGAGTCTAGGTAGGCATACTTAAGGTCTGGTGGCAAGGGTTTGAGGTCTAACTTAGGAAGTTCTTGTGTATCAACATTGGTCAACATTCCTTGGTTAGATTCAGGTGGCGAAGTGTCGGAGTCAAGAATTTTGTTCAGTTCAGAAATGTATTCGAGTTCGTCGAAATCAGGGTTGAAATGGTCAAGACACATTTTCAGGGCTTCAGAAGTGTCGCTTGAGGTTTCATCAACTGTGGTTTGAATCATGTCAATTTCATCGATCTCAAAATCCCTAGGTTGTTTGTTGAGATTAAAGATGTTTAGCTCAATGGTTAGGTGCCCGAAGGAAAGTCGAAGTTGACCATTCCTACAATTAATGACAGCATTAGAGGTTGCTAAGAAGGGGCGTCCTAAGATCAATGGTATTTGAACGTGGGGATTTGAGACAGGCTCTGTTTCTAGAACTATAAAATTGACAGGGAAGTAAAACTGTTCGATCTGTATCAAGACGTCTTCGATAATTCCCAATGGCCTTTTGACAGATCGATCGGCTAGTTGAAGTGTGATGTTTGTTGGTTTAATCTCCCCTAGTCCAAGTTGACGATAGACAGTATAAGGGAGAAGGTTGACACTGGCACCAAGGTCGAGTAGAGCACGAGAGATGTGGGTGTTTCCTATTTTACAATCAATCGTAGGGCAGCCAGGGTCTTTATACTTGACTGGGGCAAGATTCGAAAGAACAGAGCTTGTATTCGCAGTTAGGAAGGCGGTTTTTGGGACATTGGTCGCACGTTTTTGTGTGCACAATTCCTTAAGACACTTGGCATATTGAGGGATTTGTTCGATGGTGTCTAAAAGAGGAATGTTCACACGGACTTGTTTGAAAATTTCCAATATTTTATCGAAATTTGCTGCTTTCTTCTTATTATTGAGTCTATGAGGAAAAGGAGCTACTGGTTTTTCGATTCTGGGATGAGTTTCATCATTCGAAGAAGAAGGTGGTAGGGGTGTAGAAGATGAAATGTTGGGATTGCCAACATTAATTTTCGAAGGTGGGTCGGGTTTGCCGACGCTGGGAGAAGAACTGTTGGGATTGCCAACATTTAAGGGAACTTGAGGTTTAGAAGAGTTGGCATTCAAAGCCAATGGGTGATCATCAAGAACGGGGATTGGGGTCGAGTTAGAAGGTTCGCCAGGGTTGTCCACGTTATTATCAATCCTCTTTCCAGATCGAAGGGTTGTAATAGCGTTGACTGGATTATGGTTTTCGTCCTCACAAGAATTTACAGTACGAGAGTTATATTTTGGATTCACCTCAGGTTGACTAGGCAATTTTCCTTTCTCATTATTTTTCGCCATTTCCTTTATCATATGCATTAGTTGGTCGATTTTAGCGTCTTGATTATTTATTTGTTTTTCTAATCGAACAATATCTTGTGATGGTTGAGAAGATTGAGATGATTGGTTTGATGATTGAAAATTGGGGTGCCTATACGGTTGTTTGGATTGAGGTGTAGTTTGAGAGGTTTGAGAATTGGGGGGTGGAGCTTGGTAATTCGGATTGGGAATAAAGGGTTGCATGTGAGATGGGTTTGCCGAATTATTGGGGTTTGACCAAGAAAAGTTTGGGTGGTTCCTCCAACCAGGATTGTACGTGGCTGAGTAAGGGTTGTTTTGAGCTATAGCATTGGCTTGGTCCTGAGAGTAGTAGTGGGGTAACCCTTCTCCGGCTTGAGGAGTTTGATTTTCTACGGGAATTTGATTTGGGTCCACGACATGCACTCCTCTAGTAGAAGTACGATTGGGAACGCGAATTGATTCCCATTGCATGTCCTTTTCAGAATAATCTTCTAAGAACCGCCAAGCTTCATCGGCTGTTTTAGACATAAAATCTACTCCACACATTGATTCTAGTTGAGTTTTAGATTGATAGTTAAGCCCTTCATATACAATTTGACACAAGTTGTCTTTTAGAATTCCATGATGAGGACAACTATACAGTAGTTGGTTGAATCTCTCAAAATATTTTGAAAAAGTTTCCCCCTCATTTTGACAAAATTGATTTATCTCAGTTCGGATTTTGAGAGTTTTATGGAAAGGGAAAAACTTTTTCAAAAATGCAGTGACAAATTCATCCCAACTTCTTATGGAATGTTTTGGAAGAGAATTTAGCCATCTTTTAGCGCTTTCAAGTAGTGCAAATGGGATTAGCCTTAGCTTGATCGATTCGTTAGACAATTGTTGCATTTTTGTTGTGGACGCATACAATTCAAATTCACTCAGAAATTCATAAGCATTTTCAGACCCAGTAAATTTTGGTACCCCTTGAATAAAGGAATGTTTCAACTCAAAATTGTTTCCTTCAGCTGGTGGAAAAACGATGACAGAGGGTTGGACGGTCCTAGTTGGATAACATCGTTCACGAAGAGACAGGGGTCTATCCATTTGGATATTGAGGTTCTGAAAATTTTGATTTATTTGGTTTTGATCCCCAAAGTTTGGAAAGTTTTGATTCACTCGATTTTGATCCACTTCGGTTGGAAAATTTTGGTTGATTCGAGAACCCCTAGGAGAATTTTGTTGGCTAACACTTTTTTCACTCATTGTTGTTAAATGCAAGCACAAAAATTAGCTACAATGAAGTTTTCTGTCCTTATTGGCTCTTAACCCAAAATTATAAAGTGACACGTTTGATTACTTAGATCAAAAGATTTCTCAGCCAGTTAACGGACAGGAGTTATCGGTGCACCAGGAATCACCCTAGCAATGCAGCCGAAGGTTTAAGTACCTTCAGAGTAACAACCGATATAATATTTACGAATCACCGTAATATTTATAAACGGCTATTTCTCTGCCGTAGTCTAGACACCAAGAAATAATTCGTTCCAAATGAATCAACTATCACAATATAATTAAGCCCTAGATGAGCCCGTGACTCCCTTAAGTCCAACGTCTAACCGTTATTATTAGTCAGATTCTACGATGAAATGCAATTTGTGGGCTAAGGAAAGGGTGATGAAATCCCTCACCTTATGTGAATTGGGGTATTGCCCTTAACAGAATGAATAAAAGATGCAGAAACAACAGCAATCACACAAAATAACTGCAGAAATTAAAAATTGTACATTCAAAGCCGCTGCCCCTGCAGAAATTTTTTACAACAATTGTCTATATTTTTGCAGCAGAGCACCTGTAGAGTTAAAAGAAATTTACAGTGGGGTATGGCTGTCCATCCAGAAAAATGAGTAGCGTTAATGATTGAAATCTCACTATTTGCAATTTCTTCTTATTTCTGAATTCTTGATTTGTTGCTTGAACTCCAGTCACTTTGTCCTTGGTTTGAAACTCTTTTTTTTTTATTTTTGGGTTTTTTTTTTAATGAAGTAAATAACAAAAAAAGCACAAGAAAATATGAGGCTGTGGTAGGTTAAAAAAAATTTGGAATTTTTTTGAGAGAATGCTTGTGGATGGGGTTGGTTTGTGCGTTGTGGCAGAAGTGTGGTGGGAAGGAGGGATTGAAGAAGATGGTGCTGAAGTGTAGATTGAAAAAAAAATGTGGTGACATGAGATTGTGTGAGAGAGAGGGGTATTTGATCAGAGGGGAAAAAATGAAGCAGGGAAGAATAATGGAAAAAAAAATTATGTCCTTGCCTTTTTTTTTATTAGTGTTGAAAAGCGGACAAATAGGAAAGAAACAAATAACAAAAAAAATGGGAAGAGAGATTTCAGAAAAGAAAGAGAATTGTAAAGGAAGAAAGAAAAGTAATTGTAAAAGATTTGGAAAAGAAATTGAGAAGGGAAAGTAATAAAAGAGAAGACAAAAACAGAAAGAATTTTTTCTTTTGTTTATTGTTGTAAAATTAGAAGAGAGAGAAAAAAATGAGAAAGGAAAAACTTGAAAAGGGAAAGAATTAAATGGAGAAAGAAAGAAAATTAATTACAAGGCAGAGAATAGAAATTTATAAAAGGATTTTTTCTTCTTCAGCAAATTGTAAAAGAAGAAAGGATGTGAGATATTAGTAAGAGGAGAAACAAACGAAAGGAAGGAGAAAGAAGTTGAAAATAGGGAAGAATTAAAAGAAAAATGGCAAGATTTTTTTTTTTTTTTTTTTTTTGAACTTGTAAAAGAAGAATGAGGAGTAATTATATAGAAAATTGGAAAGGAGGAATAAAGAGGAAAGAAATCAAAAGACGATTTTTTTTTGAAAAGAAAGGAAATTTGTAAGAGAAGAAAAGAAATCAATGTATTGAGAACAAGAAAGACAAAAGAAGAAAGGAAAAAAAAAATTGCAAAATAGGAATCGTTTTTTTTTTTTTTTTTGAAATTTGCAAAAAGAAAAGAATGTAGACAATTGGAAAGAAAGTGGAAAGATGGAAAGAATAAAGGAAAATTGATAGTTGTTTTTTTTTTAATGAAGGAGAGAGCAGGAAAGAGATAAATGAAAAAATGGAAAGAGAGATTGTAAACGGTTAATGAGAAATGCAATTGGAAAGAAATTAAAAAAAAAATGCAAGTTTTTTTTATGAAAATTTGAACAATAAGAAAGGGAAAGAAATGAATGGGAAAAAGCAAAACAAAAATGGAAAAAAATAATAAAAGAGGAAGGAAATAAGAGAAAAAAGCAAGGTTTTTTTTGAGTAGAGAGGAAGGGTAGAATAAATTGAGGAAAGAAATAAAAGCAGACAAAAACAAGAAAGAAATCAAAGTAGGAAGAGAAGAAATTGCAATTTTTTTTTTTAGAAAGTTGTAGACAAAAGATGGAAACAAATAAAAAGAAAAGGAAAGAGAAAAGAAAAATATGAAAATCAGCAAGGTGGTAGAAAGATGGAAAGAAATTGAAGAAAAATTAGCAACTTTTTTTTTTGTATATATTTTTTTCTTCTTGAAGGAATTAGATTGGAAGAAATGCAAAATAAAAAAAAAGGAAAGAAATAAATGAAAAAAAGAAGGAAAATTAAAAGAAAAAAGGCAAGAATTTTTTTTTTCTGAAAGATTGTAAAAGAAGAAATGAATATAAAAGTAGGAAGGAGGATTGAAAAATGAAATGAATATAAAAGTAGGAAGGAGGATTGAAAAATGGAAAGGAATAATTGAAAATAGGAAAAGAAATTTAAAGAAAATAAAGGCAAGAAATTATTATTTTCTCTTGCTTAGTTCATGACAGTATCAATGTAATTAATACGCCACATCACTAATAGAGATTTTTTTCTATATGTGCAAGAAACAAAAATATATACAAAATAAAATAAAAACTAACACGAATCGGAAATTAAATAAACAATAAAATTCAATCGTTACCTCCCCGGCAACGGCGCCAAAAACTTGATCGTCGCTAATCTATAAAGTAGAAAAGCGCGACATTTGTAATAAATTCTGCAAGCATACAGGTGTGTAGCATACAGGTCGAACACAGGGAGGAAAGTTAAACTTTTATTATTTATATGTTTCGTGGGCGTGTTAGACAGAACTTTGGGGGTTGTTTTCAATGTTGTTGAAATAATGTTATTGAAACTGCTACAAATCTGAATCTAATCAGACGTATATCAAATTCAACAACAGGAAAGAAAATAACAAGTACTAGCAAAAACAACAAAAGTAAATAATAACTGGAACAATAACAGAGAATTAAAAATAGAGTTGCTGTTGAAACTAATCAAATAGTCCACACTAGTATGCAGTAACAAAGACAATAACAATATGTGTTCTACCGAATCTAATCGTGTAGATACACAAATTGTTTTAAAAGAAAAGTAAATAACTAGAACAAGAAAATTTTATTAAACTAATGGCAGTACAGAATTATGAGATGCCTTTTACAATGGTTACAATCACATATTTATAGATGAGAAGGGGAAAACCCTAACTAGGTCTATGAATAAATGGCCCTCCTCATTCATGAATATTTCTTGCCTTCCTTGACTACCTGATTGGAGAAAATCTGGGCATATCATGGTAAATATTTTCCATATCTTTCAATTTTCCCATGTGGCTTGATTGATAGAAGATTGCATCTAATTAATTCTTCCAAACTAGGACGTTTATCAGACTCCAAAGGCAATATAAGATAAATCTTCAAAATTGGTTTTTCTTTTTTGGTAACAATTCAATCAGAAATTCTTCTAATTGAAATTGAATGATTTGAATTTACTTCCATGATGAGAACATGGCTATTGCTAAGATGTTGATTGGTGCACATCATAAATACATACACATGAATATGTGTATGTATATATATATAACATAACAATAATCCAGATATTTCTCAAAGCAAAGGAGCCAGTGTGAACGCGCTCCGTTTCTTTGGCAAAAAGTGAGCTTGACGGGGTTCGAACTCAGGTCTCTCAGCACCAATTTCTATGCCTTTACCAGTGAGCTACTACTTCTTTTGCAATTGAAATGAATTTGATGTGAGGAAGTAGCTCTTTCTTGTAGTTGGCCTTTGATTTGAATTGAAGGAGGCATTTCTTGACATCCTGTAAAAACATACAAAAGTAACCAAAGGATCATTTATTTATTTACAAAAGATAAAGCATAAGAGTAATAAAATAAACACTTTTCAGTGTCAATCAGGGTCTTATGGCCGTTAACGTATAGTATAAAACTAAGGGATACGACCAATGTTTTACGGGTAGTATGCAACCTCTTTTGCTAATAGTTCAATAAATTGAACTACTATATATCCGCGATCCAATTATACGAGACAATCAACTTCACAAAACACCACTTTTTAATTATATTATTTTGTAGCGTCTATTTTTATTGTTGAAAACAATGAGAATGAAGATTTCAGTTATGGAAATGTCAGTCCGCACCAAATTAATTCAGAAATTACAGTCACAGAACAGTCACAGAAATATAAATTGCAGAATTAATTTTTTTTTACATTCAGGCCGCTGCCCCTGCAGAAGATTTTTACAACAATTTCTATATTTTTATTTTGCAGCAGAGCACCTGTAGAGTTAAGAGAATTTTACAGCGGGGTATGGCAGTCCGTCCAGTGCAACTGAGTAGCGTTGGCGATTTGCAAATTTGCTTGGCTTCCGAGTTTTCTTGTTTTTTTGCTCAAATTCTTTGCTTTTTGCCTTTGATTTGAATGAGGTTTCCTCTTTTTTTTTTAATAAAGAGATGCAAATAAAACAAAATAAAAATATAAACAATTGAAAGGGAGAAAACCTAAAAAGAAAAAGAAAAAAAACTAACAAAGGAAAAAAAAGAAAAAAAAATACAAACAAACAAACAAGCGAACCTACTCGATTAAGCCTAAAAAAACGTACTCTTTTTTTTTTAAGAAAAAGAAAAGAAGTAAAATCAAAAGAAAACTACAAACTGATAAAAACCTAGAATAAAAATAAAAATAAAACCAAACAAAATAAATAAACTAAACTTAAAATAAAAGCTAAGCCTAACAAAAGAAATAAAAAAATAAAAAAGTAGGAAACAAGCACTAACGCACTAAATAAAGAATTGCTCCTGGAAAGTCAATTCTCAATCAAAACGCATGCACCCAAAAATAGGCAACACAATCCAATTCTCGCCTTAATTATGCTCCTCAAACCACAATTTTTTTTTTTGCTATTTGTTTTGGCACAGTCGAATAGGCCAAAAACAAAATACAGGATATGCGCTCCCAAAATCTCTCAGAAACCAAAAATGGCAGTCCCAAATTTTTTTTTTTTTTAATGTGTGTAGTATAGTTTACCTTTCACGAAGAGACCACATCAAAAAGAAAATGAAAACAAATCAATTGCTTACTCAATTGCTAAACACCATGCACAAACTTCAATGTTCACCAAAAAAAATGCAGTGCCCCAAAAAAAAAATTCACGGGAGATCTCACTGAGACGCGCCTCCTCCTTTTCTTGGAAAACAGGACGCAACTCCCCTAATAGACTCCACCCACAATCAATCTCCACAACTAAGCTATTCGAGATCCAAAAAAAAGGAAAATTTTCAATATGAAACTCAAGGCCCCTCCGATTTGCTTTTTCGTTGTTGACTTGGGATTTTTGGCTTGGTTTCGAATTGGCGATTTATGGGTTTCTTGGATCTGTTGCGTGGTGGAGGTGGTGTTGGAATTCGAACGTGAGGTTGGAGGATGATGTCGTGATCGGAGAATCGGATTTGGAGTGGGTATTGGTGGTATTGTGGAGCGGTTTTAGTGGATAGAGGCTGGTAAACGCAGTGGAACTGCTGAGTAGTGCGTTGTGATCGGATTTGATGGCGGTGATGGTGCGCAGAAGTTGTGCGTGGGGTATTTGTGATGGACGAGGGTGACGTGCTGATGTTGGTGGTTGTGAGAAAGGATGGTTTTGGGGAGGTTATGACTTGCTGTATTAGTTTTCGTTGGTGCAAGATATATGGATTTTTATGGGTATGTGTGAAGATGGTTTTGGTTTTGGTCTTGGTGGAAGAGAAGAAGATGTACGGAATGGCAAGAAGATGAGAAGAGATTGCTGTTGTAATTGCAAAAAGAAAAAGAATGGAAAGAAATAAAGAAATAGCAAAAGAGGGTAGTAATCAAATGACAAAGCAGAGAATTAACTACAAGGAAGAAAGAATGGAAAGTTTTCAATTTTTTTTTTATATGAAAGCTATTGAAAGAGAGGTTGTAGAAACTGGGAATGAAATTGAAAAAGGGGAAAGAGTTTGAGAAATTAAATGATGAGTTTTTTTGTTTTTGTTTTTTTTGTTGCTTTGAAAGTAGGAAAGGAAAAAGAAATATAAAAGGAAAAAATTGAAAGGGGGAAGAAATAAATGAGAAAGAAGAAGATAAAATTAAGGAAATTTGGTAAGTTTTTTTTTATTTGGTAGATTACGGTATCATACCAAATCTAACCAATCAAGAGTTTTTCTTCTTCTATATATACAAGAAACAAAAAGAAAAGAAATTAAATGACATCCAATCAAACAGAGAAAATTAATTATAAGGCAGAAAGGGGAAAGATTTTAATAGAGATTTTTTTTAAATATATGGGAAAGAAGAAATGTAAAGATGGGAAAGGAGACCGAAAAGAGGAAAGAAATAAATGAAAATTAAAGAAATAAAATCAAGGAAACTTGACAAGTATTTTTTTTCTTGCTCAGTTCATGAGAGTACCAATGTAATTGATACACCACTTTACTAATCAAGATTTTTTTATATATATACAAGAAAACAAAAGAGAAAATAAAAAAAACTAACACGAATCAGAAATTAAATAAACAATAAAATTTAATCGTTACCTCCCCGGCAACGGCGCCAAAAACATGATCGACGCTAGTCTATGAATTAGAAAAGCGCGACATTTAAATTAAATTCTGCAAGCATACAGGTGTGTAGCATACAGGTCGAACACAGGGAGGTGAATTAAATCAAATTATTTATCTAATCTCTTGGGCGAGTTAGACAAAACTTTGGAGGTTGATTTTGAAAATTAAACAAAACAAAATTAAAACTGTAATTTGATTCAGAACAGATCTAACTGAACCGACGATCAAATCACAATTTCAATGGAAAAGCAATGAAACTATGAATCAGATTCAAATCTAATCAAATCCAATTTAACCTATGAACGCGATTAAAATACAGAAAATAAAAGTGCAGAATATAAATAACAACAGGAAATAAAATTAGGATTACCGCTGAATCTAATCAGACGGTCAATCACTAATGAAAAGAAATGCAAAATACAAATAGTGTTCTACCGAATCTAATCATGTAGACAACACTAATTGCTAAGAAATAAAAAATTGCATAAGATAAAAAGAAAAATGAGTTTTATTAATGAAGAAAAGAATAGAATGAGATATATGATAGGATAGGATGGTGGCTACAATGCCATTACAAGGGTATATATAGGGTAGATAGCCAAACCCTAACCCTAACCCTAATGATAACTGGGCCTGGTCATTACATCACTAATTAGTTTACAATGAGAAACATAAATGGGCCTTAGATAAATAAAGCAAATTTGGGCCTTTTCTCTTTTCCTCTTGCTTCCTTGACATTTCTTCATTGATTTGTGATGTGCAAAGCCTTTTTATCAATCCTTTTCTTGTCCAACAACAACTAGATGTGAGATCTTCATCTACAATTCTTCAAAATGTAAATATATATCAATTTCATCTCTATTTCTCTACTTTTCTGGTTGCATGCGGGCTGGGTTGGAATATCTGTAAAAGTAATAAAACAATACCCAAGTAATATTTATTTATATACAAAAGATAAGAAACAAGAGCATAAAATAAACATATTCCTATGTCAATCACCCTTCCCCAGCTATTCTTTTCCCACGCCCCTTTGTACTTATATATATATATATATATATATATATATTTCTACTTCAACATGTCCCTATTGTTTCCTTCCCCTTGTACGTTGATGCGTCCATATTGTTTTCACCCACCTGCACGTCCATGCGTCCCACTTCATATTTGCTTCATTCACCAAACGGCTTCCTCATCCCCCTTCTGTCCTTTACGTTTCAGCCTTACCCTCATTATATATATATATATATATATATATATATATATATATTCTTGAACTGCTCCCTCTTGTATTTCTTCAATCCGACTTCTCTCTTTTAATTCTTGTTACCGCTTTGAACAGCGTGCATCCTTCCCCGTTTACAAATTCCTCCGCACGCATCTTCATCCCATGCAACCGGCCACTTCCGCACTTACATCCCTTCTTCTACCACAATATACATGCTACAGGCAAATTCCTTCACATCCGAATGCTCCTCGCATGACACCACCCTCCCCATACTACTTCATTACTCTCGCTTGTCACACCATCCCTCCCAGGCGACTCCACCAGTAAAGTTCCCTCCCTCTTTTCGCCCGACATGCTGACGCAACTGGCCTTTTCTCCGACTGTCCCTGGCACTGATCGACCTGTGTGAACCCATCAGCACTCCATGATTCTCTCCACCAGTGAACTGTACTGTGCCCGGACCGCCGGAGCACCATCAGTCCCCTCTAGCTTACTTCCTATCAGAGTTGCGCCTTACCCGAGCTACCACCAACCAGTAAAGTCCCTGCTTCCCAAAAATGGAAAATAAAACTCAATCGTTTCACGTAAATGAAATGGAGTATTCGGTTTGAGTTGCTGAAGAGATGAAGATGGAGGGCAGTATTTATAGGGAAACGCGGTGAGGATATGATCAATGTAATGTCACATAGTACCTCATAGGAAATGTAGGCTTGTGCAGAATAGAGTATAGGCGCGATGCATTGTTCTTTCTGTGCATGCAGTTGTATCATCAGTTGAAAGAAAAGAAATGATATGAAAATAAAAAGATATATAGCTGGGTGGGTTCATTTTAGGCTAGCGCTAGGTAGCCTGCATGTAATTTCAGCTCAACAGGCTGTACTGGTTTTGATGGGAAGAAAATAGTTTAATAGGCAAATTCATGGAGCAAGTATATAGGTGAAGTTAATTAGCTACTGTATATGATTTAGATAGCCTGTGTTGTAATTGGAGTGGACATGGCAGCTATTGGTGAGTGTAAATATGATGGCCTATGTGTACTAAGTAGTAGGAACTGCTCACTCTTTTCACTTGGATCAGCTAGGTAGGTTTGCAGATAGGCATGCATATATTAATGGAAGCTTAAGAATGAAGATAGCTTCCTGCGTACAGACGAGATCTCCTTTCCATCACTTAGGCGTATGTTCAAGCTGCAGGAGTATAGGGTAGAATAGCTATCATAAAACTTCATTTCAATATGCAGCGTTCATGTATTTTCAGTTCAATGTGTTGCGTCAAAAGGTCGCTACATAGATCAGGCTATTGATTTAGGGTGAAGTTATATTTCAGTATGTCTTTGATCATTGCGGAAAAATATAGCACAATCATGTGAGCCTTTTAGAACTTGTAATATCTACAGTTACTTACCGGTCATTTTAAAAACATCTTTTCTTTATACCTAAATTTGTTTACGTCTAAAAACAAATGTTACGTGTATATGATATTTCCTTATGATCTTAGTACCGGTGTCTGATATAAATTTCTTAATCATTTTTTTCAAATTGATTCTCAATCAAAGTAAAGAAACAACAATAATTGAATTATCGACTCTTGTTACGTAGGATTCCGTTCACATTCACGCCGCTACGGCAGAAATAAAAACACCATTGTGTCAAGCAATGCCTCACGATTCCAAAAATATAATAATATTGGTAGGTTAACTTATATTGTGGAACCCCAAAAATACTGATATAGGGTGCACAATACTCCAAAAAAAAAAGTAGCGTATTTTCCCAATTAAAAATTATAGTAAAATTCTTAATATTAAATTATGACTACGCCTCAAAGGTCTTGTCGAAATTCGAAAGCAATATTTAATTATAATTAAATAATCGTTATGGTTTATAAACGATTTCATACCGACTATTCTAAATTTTGATTTGGACATAACTTATACTATAAAAGCTAAAATTCTGATTTTTCACTTCCACTAGAAAAATATCGCTAAACAGATTTGAATGTTTCTTGTTTCACAGAAATCCGATTTAAGACAGATTCTGTATAATCAATTGAAGTTCAAATCGTAAATTTCGATCTGCCGCATCATTTCGAGTTCGCTTTGATTATATGATATATATATATATATATTCAACTTCGTTTTAATAAATGAAATATATCTATTTATAATTCCAATTCAATATTTTATAAAATAAAATATATTAAATATCAAACCACTTGAAATACGGGACGTTACAAATCGAATTCCATTCACTTCCAATTTAATCTATTAAATTGGAAAACGTTACCTTGGAAAATCCCCGTTAAATCTAAATAAAAAGATGTATAAATCCCAAATCACTGTAAATTGGGTTAAAGAATGAATGTCGTTAAAAAACACAGTTCATAATAAACCCAATTCACATTAGCCTCTAACCGCAAATTAGTAAGAGAACAATCCCCTAAGTATTAACCCCGAAGGCCGAAACCAACATCAGATCAATACCCCGGAAACCATTCAACTTAACTAATCTCCAGTCAGTTTCTAATTTTCTTAACTCCATTTGGGTTTAAGAACAGTATTATTAAAGATACTATTCACAACAAATCCAATTCGATATTAAATACAAGTCTCTGAATAGAGAATATATCTGCTTATATTCAATATCAAATTTTGAAACCAACAAATATCGTATTGGAATAAAGATATATATCTTCCAAATTCCTCCACAATATCCGTAAAATCACGAAATCCAACATCGAAATATTCCGAAAACAATTTCCATTCAAATCCATTCCAATTCATATAATGGAAATCCTCGTTACTTTTAAAACTATTTCAAAACCACTTTATTTATTTTTAAAAATAATTGAATTATAATTCTAGTTCAAAACTAGTTCATTTCGATAAAAATCTGTTTTTATCTTTTCAAATATGGAATTTTTCATCCCAATTCTTTCTATAACATTTCTCATGATTTTACACTATTTATTGATATTTTTAATAATTTTATTAAGGCTCGTACAGTCGATTTCCATAAACGGCCATCGAACTGCACTTATAGCGACCTTTTCCAAATTTGATTTGGACGTAATTCCAAATCCAACCGTTAGATTTTAAATCTCTAATATTTGTTAGAACGCTCTTTTCGATACGAACCCAATGGTTCCAGTTTTAGAATTCGACGGTCGGATCTCCCGTAATGTCCATTCGATGTCAATGGTCGAAATTCGCGAACTTCCGCAGCGCGGCGCGTTCTATTCAACCATTATATTATATATATATATAATATATATATTTCGTCAATTTCCATTTAAAACGTATTTTATAAATCATTTTAAATTTGTTTTCGAAATGATTTCAACTTCATATTCAATTTCAAATTGAAATTGAATATTTTATATTATCGATATATAAATGATAATATTTTCGAAACATTAGATTTTGAAATCAATTCCTTTTCAATATTCATTATATAAATGAATAAAATCAATATAAATATCATTCACGTCAAAATGGCGTCAATCTAATCAACATGGCCATATATATTAAAATATATTCGTGTCCATCCCAAATCGGACATCAAAATCAGATTTTGATCTTTTACTGAATATTATTTGAAAATATTCGTTATTTTAAAATATTCGTTATTTTAAAATATTTATTCTTTCTGAATTGGAATCAGACACAGTCAACTACCATATAATTTGATTTATATGGATTTCATACACATATGTACACTATTACAATCAAACACTTTCAACCATCATCCAAAGTGCATCCTACACTGCATAAGCATCAAATATAAATATTCAACGCTTATAACAGTCTGTCAATCAATCATCGACATACAACTAATTATTAGGACTAGTGTATGTCATATATCATCCCAATACCCGTGTGGGGTTTCAATCAACAAATAACGAATTTTATTTGTGCAGTTGGGCGATGCGTAAAATTTATCGTCCCAATCAATATCAGTCAAATGTGTGCACATAAACAAATCGTCCGATTTGTTTATAAATATTTATTTTATTCATATACATGTTAAAAACTATATTTTTAACTACAAAATATTTTTACTATAAAATATTTTATTCCATTCCACATCACACAATCAATCTTCACAACATAACCAAACAAACAAACAAGTCGTCCATGGTCTGTGGACAACGGGTGTCGGGTGCGGCTAAGCACCATCTGCATCCTAGTATATATTTCAACTAGAAAATAAATAAAAAGTGAGGAGTTCTCACCTAGAAGCTAAACCAAACGTCAATCTCTTCATATGTAGAAAATCTTCGCCGTGCTCGCCTTTTGTCACTTTCGTCGTCTGTATTCGCTACATATATAAAAATCACATTTTTCTACTCCCTATTATATAAAAATCATATTTTTAATTCGCTACATATATAAAAATCACATTTTTTATATTCTCTATTATTTAAAAATCATATTTTTAATTCGCTACATATATAAAAATCACATTTTTATAATATCACTTCATGTATAAAAATTATATTTTTATATCGCTCTTTTCATAATAAAAATCATATTTTTATTATGCTATGGTATAAATAAAAATCATACCTTTTTGCCATGAAAAATACGATCTTTATATAAATCAAAATCATATTTTTTCAAGTCAAAGTATTCATATTTTTCTAAACAAACAAACCATATTTTCATATCTTTAATTCAATAAAAATCATAACTTTATTTTAACCAAAATCATAACTTTGTTTTAACAAAAATCATAACTTGGTTTTAATAAAAATCATATTTTTACATGATTAAAAACCCTATTTTTATCTTATCAAAAAAAACTCAAAGGAAGCACTCACCGTTGGAATGCAGCGTGGGGGAGGGAGAATGGCGTCGGTGGTGGAGCAAGGGAGGCTCGCAGGTGGTGGGGTGGTGCTCTGGCTGGCGGTGGTGGCACCTAGGAGGTAGAGGCGGCTATGCGTTTAAGGATTTTGGGAGGGTTTGGCTTCTCGAATGACGGAAAAAACAGGAGAGGAGAGATGAGCTGGGGGGGGCGATCTGAGGTGGCGCACGCTGGCGGAGGGGGTGCGGAGGTACCTGCGGCGACGCTAGGGTTAAGGGAAGGGAGGGCAATGACGGTTTTCTCATTTCCCCCCCCCCTTTTTTTATTTATCGTGTTTTGACTGTGTGAGGAGAGAGAGGAGAGAAAAGGGTTTTATAATATATTTATTTATTTATTTATTTTATTATCTAAAAGTTAGTATTCCATTCGATCTCTAACTCAGTCCCAACGACTGTCGTCTCTAGCTAATTACCCCCATTCCGAACACAATGGGATATGTTCGGTAAACCAAATCGACCGTTATGATCGCTTACCGCTAAATTTAAAATATAAATCATTATATTTTAAATTCAAATGCACATTTTAATTTACTGGGGCCACATACTGATCTCAAAAATTCCGGAAAAATCATTTCTAGCTTCGTATTGATGATACGATCCTAACAAAACTAATTTCATCAAATTCTGAGACCGTTTGAAAAATGGTCATTTTCTGGTCGATCTAAATTGACTGAAACTGTCAAAACACGTTTTACTTCGCCATGCTCACATATTGACTTCAAAAATTATGAATTTTGGGATCTAGCAATAATTCGACATCCCGGATCCAACAAAAGTGGTTTCATCGAAAATGGAGGTCGTTTGCAAAATGGGTATTTTTAAGGGCTAAAATTCCATAGCGACCATTCTGAATTTTCAATTGGGCATAACTTTTTATCCACGCTATGAAATTTCAATTTTTTGGATTCGTTGGAAAGATATTGTCAAATAGATTCTATTATTTTAGGTTTCGCTAAAATCCGGTTTATTTTGAATCATGTACATTCATTTGAAATTTGAAATCGAATTTTCGAACTACCGCGCCATTTTCAATTCCTTTTATAATTAAAAATAAATATTTATATTCTAATGTCGATCTTTATAAATGTATACGTTCTAATTCTATCCAAAATAATTTTTCTCGTTATTTAAAATAATTCATTTTAAATATTCAAAATTCATTAAAATTGCCAAAATAAAAATTTTAAATTGGTTCGGATTTTCGGGTTATTCCATAATTGCACCAAACACTAGAAATTAATATCTATTTTTTTCGAGAACAAGCTCAGAAGAAAAATCTACAAGTAAATCATATTCCAGCCTATTACCAGAGGACAGACATGCTCAGAAAGTTAGTTTCAACCAAAACCTTCCACATATTTAGAGATGCACTTGGAATTGAAGTGTTACAAACAAATGCCAAGTAAAAGAAGGAACATTCATACCTGGATCTTGCTTGCATCTTCACCAGTATGACGAAAGATTGAAATTGCTTACTCTTTACCAACACCAGTCAACGAAATGGCAAATTAGGGTTGCAAACTCTAACCCTAGTTTCTGGGGTAGTAATAAATGAAAGAAAGAATAATGGGAAAGCAATGGTCACATGCCCATTATAACAAAGCAACAGTCACATGCCCATTATAGAAAATAAATGGTCGCATGCCTATTATAACAAAGCAACGGTCACATGCCCATTATAACAAAGCCACGGTCACATGCATTCAGTCAAAGTTCAAATTCAACTTTTCAAACTACTGCGCTATTTCTAATTCCTTTTGAAATTATAATAAATATATTCATTCTAACTTCGATTTAAATAAATTTTTAACCCTTATTATTTAAAATAAATTATTTTAAATATTTAAAATCCATTAAAATTACTAAAATGAAAATTTTAAATTGGTTCTAAAATTCCGGGTTGTTACATTTGGGATTGTCACTGTCTAATTAGAAAATCAATTCTAGAGATATTGCTTTTCTTCTGAATATCATCAAGAATAAGCTAAATTACTAGAGTAAATAAATTCTTGTCTACCATAGGAAGAATTGAATTGATTAACTCGTATATTTGTCCTATTATATTTTTCTAGATTCAAATTTGCTAAATTCCTATTCAAATTATTATTAAAATTGAGTCTTTATGTGCCAACTTTATTTGGAAGAATAAACATCGTGTTGTCTTTTGGGATCAGTTATGTAAACCGAAATGCTATGGTGGCGTGGGTTTGAAAAATATCAGAGACCTACAAGATGTTATGTCTTTTTAACTGATTTGGATTTTCTCTAATGTAGTACTTTATGGGCAAAATGGATGAAGAATAAATATGTTGGTGAGAATTTTTTCGATTATGAAGTTAGACAACAATGCTTCATATACTTGGAAAATAATGTTAAAAGCAAGATATAATTATAAAAAATATTTAACAAATGCTTTGTTAATAGTCTGAGTACAAACCTTTGGTTTGATCCATGGATTGAAGGAAAGAATTTGATTTCATTTTTGGGATGGCAGCATTTAGTGAATTGTGAGAACCCGAAAGCCATTGCAGCTAGTATCATCCACAACGGTTGCTAGAATTTGAATAAGCTTCAACTGCCTTCAAATATTGTTGAACATATAAATCATGCTAAAACATATTCTAATAAGCAAAGCGATTTTTGGGTTTGGAATGATAATAAAAATGGTAAATTTTTAATCAAATCTGCATATCACTTTAATTCTCCTCATCATATCTATTTAAATTGGGATGATTTCATTTGGAGGAAGCCTAAAAAATTATGCCTTTACCTCTTACATGGCTTGTTTAAACAAATTTCCTATTTTGGACAGAGTGCATAGATGGAATTGAAATGATATTATCTCCAATCTCTGCAATTGTTATTTGGAGCATCGAGATCATCTTTTTCCATTGTTCGTATTTGAGGTTTATTTGCAAATTCTTGAAGGATAACTTGAGGTTTGATACTAAAGTGCAAAATAATATTTTCAACAAAATTTCATATTTAATCAAATAAAGTTTGAAGAACAAAAAGTGGAGGAATCTTCTCAAAATTACTTTTACCATGGCAATTCATCATATTTGGAAGGAGAGATGCAAGCGAAAGTTCAGTAACAATTTTATTCCTTAAGAAATAAAAGGTAATAATAGTCTTGCAAAAATCAAAGCTATCTACCAAGCATTAGAATATGTGAAATGGGTAGAATTCAGACATAACATTATATACGAGCGAGAAGATGGAGTTACGTGCAAAATTCTACGCAGCCAAAATCTAAGTTTGATCTATATTCGCCATGATTTTTTCTTAGAGATGGAGCTTCAAGCTTTGGCGATGGAGAGGACAACATGCGAGCTTTATTTTATTCTAAATTTTGGTTAATGTGTAACCTGATGTTTTGTATAAGAGGAAAGAGTTGGTCATTACTTGATTCTTGTATAGCACATTTTGTAAAAAAAAAAAAAAATTTGGGCACAACACATACCTTTTGTAACTGTTGTTTTTGTTATTAAAGTACATTGGTTTCAAAAAATTGTTTATCATAACAATAAGCACTGCCATCATTCATTCATCTATAATCTTCAAGTTATTATTATATTTGCAATTAGGCCCAATTTATCCATTTTGATTTCTTTGTGTGTCTAATTATTATAATATTACTCTTGCAAATATTTTCAATCTTTTCCAATACACCCCATGTCATAATTTAATTGAAAATCTGGGTTAATTTGTCTATTTCGGCCCAGTCCCTTTTAATTACAGATCTATATTTTATGTACGCTTTTCTGTAAATTTAGTCTCATTTGTTTAATTTGCATTTGCACGATTATTTCTTTAGTTCTATTTTTTCATATGCAAAATAAAGGGGATCACATCAACCATTAAAATACTAACATTTATAGATCTAGGCATGCTTAATCCATAAACCAAAAATAGGTATAGAAACAGTAAAATAACTGACATGCATAAATACTGAAAGAGGGAAAAAGACTAAAAAATATCTTATAATACTTGAATAAAACAAAACTGTAAGAGAAAGACGGAAAAATACAATAGGAAATAACTTATCGAAAAAGACTTATAGAAAACAGTAACTTACAGAAAACTAATAAGAATTGTAAGAAGAACTATGAGAAAATTGTAAGAAAAACTACAGAGAAATCTACAACTATTAAACCCTATTTTCTTAAATTTCCAAAAAAACTAAAATAATTACAAACTCACACATGGTCAAAAGCGTTCCTCTGTGGCTCCAATATATCCTGCCTACAAAAGGTGTACATAAAAAAACATTCATATTAATATATCTTTTCCCCTAAAAAAATTAGGTCAGGTCCGACTCAAAAAGAGAGAACCCAAAGGTGAAGATATTGTGTTATGAAGAACTATCTAGGTCTAGGGGTCTATATATACGTTAGGGAAGAGATCTTAGGCCGTTGGAATTCTAGATTAATTCTAGGCCAGCCACATGATGCAACTAATAGGAATTGCAACATCTGTCTAATTTTCCAAACTAGCAAATAGAATTAAGATACTGCAATTTTTAAATGAAAAGCCTCATCATGTCTCTCGCCTGGGTGCGACTTGCACCTAGATATAGGTGGGCCGACCCATCCCTTACCTAGGTCGACCCAACCGGGTATTTTTTAATCATTTGTTTAACTTTGTTTTTGCTATAATTTCTTCGTTCTAACTTCGTTTATGACAAACCAAATATGAAAATTAATCATAAAATTACCACGGACCCAATGGTGTAAAGCACGTGCTAAATTCTAACAAATTTTCAACTTTTTATTTTATTAATTAGCTCTTTAAGTAATTACAGTGTCTTAAAAATTCAGGTTGTTACATTCTCCCTACCTTAAAGTATTTCATCCTCGAAATCTCCAAGATAAAATAATAAGATAAGTATTTTCATCCAAATACCTACAACCATTTGCTTAAACATAATCCATTAACATCCATTGTCCTTAAGTTTTCTAATGTGATTTACGTATTTATGCAATAGCTTTGTGTGTATAACCCCAACTAATACAAAAGATTAGATGATCTACTGATTCAATTGACCTCCTTTTTATGCAATTATGCTTATGTAATCTATCCACATGTATAAATACTAATGATAATAGACAGTTCTACATGCAGGCTTTAAACATCATTCATATGCAATAATCATTTGATAGTCATTCATTATATCAACCATGGAAATAATGTAAAAATGCACACACATCCATATGCTTATGCTTAGTGTCCTCGTTTTCCGATCACTAATAGTGCCTAGTGTGTGTGTATTCATCCACTAGCAAACACTTGCGCACATGATACATAACATGATTTATCAACATGTTAAACCAAATCCTATCATCCATAGGCTTTACCTTAAGATCTATAGATTCAAAGGATAGGGAAGATAGAACCTGTTCAATGCTAATGATGGAAAAAATCAAATCGTACCATCAAAAGAATTGGATAGGAAATGTGTATCTTCTGTTCAGCTTCCCATGTAGTCTCATTTGAATCGTCTCCCCGCTGAACCTTTATCATCTTTATTTCCTTGTTTCTGAGCTTCTTCACTTTGTGGTCTAGAATACATGTACGCATGCGATGAATAGACATCTCTTGGTCCCCACATCCTCTAGTAGACTAAGCTTGATCACCACAACTGAATCATGCAAGCATTTTCGCAAGTGCAAAACATGAAATACATCGTGAACTCCAGAAAGTATCTTGGGTAGTCTCACTTAGTATGCCATCTGCCCTACTTTATTCACGATGGGGTATGGTCCTATAAATTTAGGAGCCAACTTACCTACCGAACAAAACATCACTACATTCCTAAATAACACACCTTCATGAAGACTAGATCTCCAACCTCAAACTCCAAATCTATCTGATCCTCCTTCTATCGGCACAGGATTTCTACCGATCTTGGGTTGCACTTATACTTTTCCTTATCAAGTCGATCTTCTCGTAAGTCTCTCTCACCATGTCTGGCCCAAACAATAATCTATTAGTCATCTCCCACCAACACGAGGGTGATCTGCAAGGTCATCCATAAAGTGTCTATTCAGTAAACTAAAATACTAAAATAGCATGAGCGGGATTATATTTTTACTCTTACAACTTTTACATGTACTATGGTCTATACGGATACTGTAAAGTCCATTGTAAACTATTGGCTATCAGAAGGCACTCCATAGGTACAATACAAACCAAAGTCGTAGGGGACTCAATTAGGATAAATATAACAAGGTACACAAAGTAACACTCGAGGTAGGAATCTATAGGTTGCAATCCCGGACTGGTGGAAATGCATAGCCGCAACTACCACCTACCTCGGTCAACATTCCCACACTCAAGATGTACATCAATCAAGTTAATAAAAGAAAGGAAGAGATTTAGTAATCACATGAAGGAGTATTGCCGATCAGGGTGACCAACCCATTTGGTCACAATATAGCTCCAATTTTAGTCATTTTAATCATGACTTGAAAGTCAAGGCTATCCATCATCGTTCTCTTTCTTCAAATCTAGAAGAGTTCTCCAAACCATCCTACTTCATTCTAGATTATCCACCACTTTCACAACTATTAAAGTGGTATCGATATTAGCAGAGAGTATGACAATACCGACTCCGGTCTCTATAACGACCAAACGCTTAATTTACATCATAGTCATTAAATTTGAAATCATATTTCCATATCACAAATCGATTAATGTCAAGTATTTATTTTATTTATCAAATTCTTAAATTGATTCAATTAGTCGATATCAATTAAAATTTCATATACCCATACTGATTCATTATCAAACTCATGATCAATTCTAGATTTCAAGTCACAATATCATTATTCGATTGAATATTTATATTCAATCATGTTGGATTTAAATTACTAGGATTGGAAATATGTATACACTTTATTTAAAAAAATAATTAAGTTAAATATAAAATGGTATAGATAAAATAGCTAAGTTAAATATAAAATGGTATAAATAAAATAGTTTAGTTTTATAAAATAGTTTAAATAACATAGATAGTTTTTGAAATAAAATAGTAAAATAGATAATTTTGATATCAAATAGTTTAAATGAATTAGATAAGTTTGATATAAAGATAGTGTAAGTAAAATAGTTAAATTAGATACAAAATAATTTAAATAAGATAGTTAAGTTGATATCCAATAGTTTAATTTTATTAAAATAGTAGTAAAATATATATTAGTTGAATAAAATAATAATAATTTCAAGTATTAATCCAATCTGATTAAAATATCTGCATTTTCTGATTTGACCTAATATTAAGTCAAATTTTGAATTCTAATTCATTTCAACTTGATTTTCAAACGGTATAAGTTTCAAATTTAAATATAGTGTTTAAATTAGTTTACAACTTAAATTTAAATTTTAAATTTACTTCATTTTAGTATTTAAACTTTATATTTTAAAATTATTCCATTTCATTGGTTTTAAATCAACACTCAAATTTCAGGTATTAAGTTTATTACTTAAAACAATTCTTGAAAAGGTCAAAGTTTATCATTTAAATTTTATTGAATCATTGGATCTTAATAGAATACTTATGTCAATTGACTTCAATATTTCTATTCAATAGATTCTTACACAAATTAGGTTTTAAATGCTTTAAAAATCTTTAACCAGATTTATAAATAAACTTTTGACACAATAAATAGTTTTTTTAGATTTTATTAAATTGATTAACTTTTAACTTATAAATCCAGGTTTAAATATTTGAACATTAATTTATATTTAAATTATAAATTAAATATCAAAATTAGTTATATAAATCAAAACTTATAATATTTCTAAAAATAATATTATCTTCAAATAACAAAATCCAATTTTTGAAAAATCATATTAAATCCTTTATTTAAAACAATTTTTCTTAAATCCCAAAATTCAAATTAAAGTACTAAATTTTTTTAATTTAAACTAAGATATTCAAATTAAATTTCAAAATAAATACATACTTAAAATTTAAAACTAATTTTTATTTATTGACCACAGTGTTCGTATATAATTTTCTATCGTACGGTCAGGTGATACAGATGTATATCATTTCAATACGTTCTGTAAACTCAAATCTTGGGTATATATCACTTTAACCCGCATTCCAAATCGATTCCAAATTATTTCCTTAATCTATATAGCCGTTCGAGTATGTTGTGATTTTCCTAAATCTATAGGGAACTTGCAATTATATATATATATATATATATATATATATATATAGACACACATAATATCACAGATGTCACACAACAATCATAAGATAAAAACCAATCACATATAAATTTATATTGTGCCATTTATGTCATATGTGTGTGCGCTACCCGTGCACTAATTTTATATAAATAAATCTTGAATTTCCAAAACAATCATAACATTTTATTGAAAATTACAAATATGTTCAATTCACTTAATGAATTATTAGTGTAAGTGAGAGAAAACCCAACTTTGCAGCTTTTACGATGATCAACACATGTACGAATAAAGTCCGATCAAACGAGATTGGCATGCAAACAGGTATGGAAACTCAAGCATGACTTAATCTTCGAACAAAGAAAAATCGAGGCTTAACATGCACACGTTCTCTCTCAACAACATTTTTCTTTAATACAAAGGAAGAGAATTATGGTTGCAAGTTCGGGCTATGGATTCGGGTTGTAGGTCTAGGTTTGTTGGGTTCAGATTTGGAAATAAATAGACTCATGGGATCTTGGTCGGAGAAGGCTGATGTGGATTCAGTCGTAGGATCACACGGGGGAGGATCTAGGGTTAGCGCTTGTTGAAGGATGGCCGAGGGTGGATATCAGATCATAGGAAGTGGATTTAGTCGTGGATGGTGAAAGGGGTTTGGGGTCGTGGGTTATTGAGTGGCACAAGCGGTTGTTCTGAGAGGCTGTGATGTTGGAGGGGCGAAATGCAATCGATTGGATCTAGGCGATCGATTCAGCGGTGGTGAATCGCCACAAGGATGGAATCACATTGGAGATGGCGTGTGAGGGTGGTGATGGATTAGCAGAATACTTTTTGAATACTTCCTCATTCTTCTGTTTTTCGAAACTCCACTGCGATATTTGGATAGTTTCTAAGTTGAAGTCCATATCCACCTCGTTCTTCTTCAACAGCCATATTATGTAAAATAATACAGCAGTACATAATACTAGATAAAACTACTTTATTGTGGTAGTATACTTCCTTTCTTAATATATGAAACCTAACTTGATGTATTCCATATGATCTTTCAACATCTTTCCTCAAACTCACTTGTTCTTGGCTTCTTTTACATTGTTTAGCCTTTTGTAAGCTTGCACAAGTGTTTTCGATATACTAGATAATATACAACAGAATGTTCTATATCTCCCATTTTATAGTTGCATGAAGGTGATAGATCGTTGTACAAGTCATTAAATAAATATAACTGTCGTAGAACACTAATATCATTTAGAGAACCAAGTGCTCCAAGAAAAGCATGCCATATGTACATATCAGACGAAGCAATGACATCGAACACCAACATAGCCTTTTTACAATGCTCTTACAATGCAACTGGACAGTTTTTCCACGTCCAATGCATACAATCTAGGCTACCCAACGTACCTGGAAGTCCACATTGAGCTCTCATTATTAACAATTTGTAATTATTACGAGACGTTGGTAATCTAAGATACTCTTCACTGAGCACATAAACAACTATTTTGCAAAATTCTTTTATATAAAAGATCTCCGTTGAGTTTCCAATCCTTATTTTGTCATCAACGGAATCACAAGAAATTTTACACGATATCATACGAAGTGCAACTGTAATCTTTTAATGGGGTAAAATTCCTAGTTCGTTGATTCTATTTCTTCTATGGGTAAAAAAAAATTGTTTGGTTTAGGTACTTTTTTAATAACTTGATTAAACACGGTCTTTGACATGCATAATCTTTGTCAAAAATATACTTCTCCATATACTGGGTTTGTCGCAAAGTAATCCTTGATCGGTTGATTTTGACCACGAATGTAGTACCATCCATATCGCAAATTGTTTCGACCAACAACACTGCCTTCTTAAGTTGAAGCTGAGAATTCTGCGATATCACGATCCATCGCATCTCTCGTCTCATCATGAAACATTTTTTACTACTTGTTACATTGTTCATGAAACTCGTCCAAAGTTGAGGATGATGACAACGAAGAGGATGTGAAGCTCCATAAACTTTTTAAAGCACTCATTAATTGACTGTAATTCGAATGGAATGAAGATTTTTATGCATGATTTGGTATAAAGAGGATGTGAAGTGTAATAACCCGGAAAATCTGTGCCAATTTAAAAAATTTATTTTGGCAATTTTAGTGAATTTTGAATATTTAAAATGAATTATTTTAAATAATATCGACGAGAAATTTATTTTGAATAGAATTCGAACGTATATATTTATATAGATCGTCGTTAGAATATAAATATTTTATTTTAATTATAAAAGGAATTGAAAATGGCGCGGTAGTTCGATAATTCGATTTCAAAATTCAAACGAATGTACCGGGTGCAAAATAAACCGGATTTTAGCGAAGCCAAAAATATTAGAATCTATTTGAGAATATCTTTCCAACAAATTCAAAAAATTGAAATTTCATAGCGGGAATGAAAAGATACGTCCAGTTGAAGATTCAGAATAGTCGCTATGGAATTCTGGCCCTTGAAAATGGAAATTTTGCAAACGCCTCGGTTTTTGATGAAACCACTTTTGTTGGAACCGTGATGTCAAATTATTGCTAGATTCCAAAATTCATAATTTTTCGAATAAATATGTGAGCGTGGCAAAGGAAAATGCGTTTGACCAGTTTCAATTGATTTTAATCGACTGGAAAATGGCCATTTTTCAAACGGTCTCAGAATTTGACGAAATTAGTTTTGTTAGGACCGTATCATCAATACGAAGCTAGAAAATAGTTTTCGGGAATTTGTAGAGTCCGTATGTGGCCCCAGTAAATTGAAATGTGCTCAAATTCAATATATAGAGTTATATTTTGATTCTGGCGGAAACTGATCGAAACAGTCAAATCAGCCTATGATACTTATTCCAGTGTGTTCGTAATGGGGGTAATTAGCTATGGATGACAAGCGGTGGGTCTCGTTTCGAGGTCATAATAAAAAGGTACCTTTTTGAAATAATTAAATAATATATTATAGCACCTAACCCCTCCCTCCCCTTTTTCTTCAGTGAAAACCGATCATTTGAAATAAATAAAAAACCTCGAAGCCCACGTAGCCCTAATCCCTCGATCGCGCACCGCCTCCTCCTTCATCGGACCCCCGCGCCTCCGCCCAACAAGCCACCGCGATTCCCCCCCGCTCCGATCTGCTTCCCTTCTCCTTCTCCATCACGAAGACCGAAACCCCCCCTACCAGGCCCAATCCCGTCGCTCCAATCCACCTCAGATCGGCGCCACCAGACCCCGCACCACCACCCCACCGCCTGCGCAGACCCCGACGCCACTCAGCAACCCACCAGCGACCAAAACCCTAAAAAGAATTTTGTAAGTCTTTGTTTTATTTTTATTTATTTTTCTTTTCTTTTTTTCTTCTTTTTTTCTCTGATTTGTTTATTTCTTTTAGCTTAGAAAAATATGATTTCTTTTAATATAGAAGAGGATATATTTTTAATCCAAGAAAGATTATATTTTTAATGTATGAAAGATTATGTTATTTTTAAAAGCAAAAAAACGATATTTTTAAAAGTGAAAAAGGCGATATTTTTAATAGTGAAAAGAATGTATTTCTATATATATGTTAGCATAGGAAAAATGAGATTTTTATATGTGAGAAGTTAGGACTTTAGAGATGGAAAGGTCAGGATTTTATATATATAAAGTGATGATTTTTATCACATAAAGATGTGATTTTTACAAAGAAAGAGATGTTTAAAAATATGATTTTTATAGTATAGAAAGAATAAAAAATACGATTTTTATATTATATAGATAGTACAAATTTGATCTTTATATAGGTAGCGAAATAAAAATAGAATTTTTATTTATATAGTAGCGGTATAAAAATAGAATTTTTATCCATGTAGCGTAGTTATAAAAATGTGATTTTTATATACATAGCAACAATATAAAAATGTGATTTTTATATATGTAGTGAATACGGGCAACGAAATTAACAAAAGGCGAGAACGACGAAGATTTCTACATATGAAGAGTCACGGTGTATTGGTTTAGCTAGTCTGTGAGAACTTCTCACTTTAAATCTTGTTTTCTAGTTAAAATATATACTAGGATGCAGACGGTGCTTAGCAGCACCCAACACCCGTCGTCCACAGACCATGGAAGACTTGTATGCTTGTTTGATGCGTTGCGAAGTTTGTTTGTGATGTTGATGTGAAATGGATAAATAGATTCATGCGTTGAAATAAATTAATTATCGTTAAAAATATAATCTTTAACGTGAATGTGAATAAATAAATATTCATTTACAAACCGGACGGTTTATTTATGAACACCTATATGAAGGACATTGATTGGGACGATAAATTTTACATGTCGCCCAACTGCACAAATAATATTCAGTGTTTGTGGATTCAAATGCCACATGGGTGTTGGGATGATATTTGACGTACACTAATCCCAATTGTTTAGTGGTATGTCGATCGTTGGATTGACAGACTGTACGAGCGTTAATTATTTATATTTAATGCTTATACAGTTGTGTGGTGCACTTTGGATGATGGTTGATTATTTATCGTTGCTATTATATACATGTGTTTTATGGAATCCATATAATTAACATTATATGGTAATTGATTGGGCCTCATTCCAATTGGGAAAATAAAGAATATTATAAAATAAAGATTCATGTGTTGAATAGAATAAATAGTCATGTGTTGACGATGCTCATGTGTTGAGAATATTCATGTGTTGAAACTAATCATGTGTTGAACGAAATATTTTAACAATAAAATTTCCATCTTTATCATATATAAAATTAGAAACTAAATGGAAAATAGATAAGATGAGTGGTCTCCTGGGTATTGATCTGATGTTGATTTCGGCCTTCGGGGTTAATATTTTGGGAATCGTTCTCTTACTAATTTACGGTTGGAGTCTGATAAAAAAATTAAACGATAGAAATCATAATTTTATAAAATATATTAAATAACAAAAATAGTCATGTGTTGACAGTACTCATGTGTTGAGAATAGTCATGTGTTGAAATAAATATAGATTCATGTGTTGAATAGAATAAATATTCATTTGTTGAATAGAATAACGAAGTTATTGAAAAATATAAAGCCGTATTGATTAGAGATGCGCTATTTTGACGCGAACGATATTTATATCGATTATATTCATTTTTAAAATGATTATAGAAAAGGAAGTGATTTCAAAATATAACGTTTTGAAAATATTGTCATTTGTATATCGATGATGTGGAATATTCAATTTTGATTCGAAATTGAATATGAAGTTGAAATCGTTTTGAAAACAAATTTAAAACGATTTATAAAATACGTTTTAAAAGGAAATCGACGAAATATATAATATATATAATGGCCTGAATAGAACGCGCCGCGCCGCGGCAGTTCGTGAATTTCGACCATTGACTTCGAACGTACATTATAGGAGATCCGACCGTCGGATTCTCCTGAAAGCGGAACCATTGGGTTCGTATCGAAAAGAGCTTTCTAATGAATATTATAAATCTGAAATCTAACAGTTGGATTTGGAATTATGTCCAAATCAAATTTGGAAAAGGTCGCTGTAAGTGCAGTTGGATGGCCGTTGATGGAAATCGACTGTACGAGCCTTGATAAAAATTTTAAAAATATTAATAATTTGTGTAAAATCATAATATATGAATTGGAAAGGATTGGGATGAAAATTTCAAAATTTGAAAAGATAAAAATAGATTTTTATCGAAATGAACTAGTTTTGAACTAGAATTAAAATCCAATTAATTTTAAATAAATAAAGTGGATTTGAAGTGGTTTTGAAAATAATTAGAATTTCCAATATACGAATTGGAATGGATTTGAATCGAAATTATCTTCGGAATATTTCGATGTTGGATTTCGTGATTATACAGATATGGTTGTGGAAATTTGAAAGATATATTTATAGCGTTATTTCCAATACGATATTTGTTGGTCATAGAATTTGATATTGAATATAAGCCGATATATATTCTATTCAGAGCCTTGTATTTAATATCAAATGTAATTTGGGTTTGTCGTGAATGGTGTCTTCATTAACACTGTTCTTGAACCCAGTTGAGAAAAGATTAAATCTTTCTATTTAGATTTAATGAAGTGTACCAACTAAATAATATTTAATTGGAATTGAATTTGAATGTGATTTTGGGTTTATCGTGAACCGTGTTTTAGATGACATAGGTTCTTTAACCCAGTTAAAGACAGGAAATTGATTTTTGAGAAGATTAAAACTAAGTGGAGTTTTAATGAATCTGTAATTAGATTGAAATGTGAATTGATGATTTAAATTATCAAATTAGGAAAGTGATCGAGAATGGAGTATCACCAGTTTTGCTCCAAAGCGATAATTAAATCTTTAATTAGATTTGAATGTGAAATGGTAATTAATTTTACCGATAACACCGTGGTGTTAGATATGGAGTATTACCAGTTTTGCTCCATGGGATGAATAGGTTGGGATTGGGAAAGAAAATAAATAATTACTTTGGTGTGGTTTGCTAAACCCGACTAGTTTAGAAAACCATAACATGGTTTGAAAAGATATCCAAAGGAAGATTAAAGAATAAATTTAGAAGAATTTATCTCTGATAAAATTAATGGGAACCTTTCCCTAAGAATGTGAAAATTTGAATAAAAGAATATTCTGAATTGGAATGAGGCGTATGTTGGGTTTGTGTAACATTTGTTTATTATATACGCGGGTTATTTGGAAAGGCCGGGTTTATACCCATTCTGAATAACCGATTCGGCGATAAGTCGAAGATGAAGACGTTGGTTGAAGACCAGAAGACTTCACATCGTTTGGGTGATTACTGATGATCTTGATTGGGCTGTACACCCAAGAGGAGGGAATCAGTTGGTGATCGTCCAGACGTACTTGGAGATCGATGGATATGCGAGGAAAGTGCCTCCGGTTTGGTTCAAACCCAGAACGAACTTGTAAATGGACTATGTGTCTGACATTGGATTTTATTCTGTGTTGATTGATCTCTATTAAATATACATCTGTTTGGCGGCGGAGAATTTATTCTCTTGCTTAACGCCCTTCTCTGAGACGTACAAGCTCAGAGGTTATATATCGATGGACATCAGTCGCATGGAGTGAATTGCCTGTGTGGCATGCCTAAGTGGCAAATGATCAAGGCTTCTGTTGAAAAGCAAAGTCTTGTGGTTGATGATCAAAGCACGGCCTACGTGGCATAGCTTTGTGTATAGCGTGAATTTGCGAGCCTCACACCTTGGTATAAGTTAAAAACGGTATACGGACCGTTGGGAGGACACGATATTTCTTTCTAGTTATGGGTGGTGTCACCGTTTTACTAGCCCTGACATCATCGATTATTATACCTATGTGGATGTTGGATTGCGAGGCGCCTCAATTATAGGTATTTAAGGACCGGGAAACGTGTGTTCAGGAAATGCCAATCCTCAAACGTAAGAGAGGACCGGCCCAGCCGATTCCAGGGGTTACCCAGAGTGTGTAGTCTCGAGGTATTTGCTAGAGTGTCTCGAAGAGGAGAGGAGCTTGCCCCTTTCATCGACTCATGATGGAAATCCAATTTCCAATACGAGATATTTCAGTTTTATTTGTAGAACCTTGTATGGCGACATAGTGGTATGGTTCATTAATGCCGTCTATGATTGATATTTATGATTGAAATTGTTTTGACACTATACACTTATAATAGTATCAAATGGTTTGTTTTAAATATACCAAGCATGTTTGGTTATTATAAGGGGAAAATCCTATCCTCCGGCTTGCGTTGCATTGTGTGATGGGTCCTGGGTCTTATAATAGCTTCACTTTTCGAAAAAGCATTGCGTTGTTTATTCTATGCACTGGAATTCTTGGGAGGAAATTCATTCCGCGTTATACGGCATGGTCCCTGGAATTACTCTCTTTTAAAGTAAAGTTTTAACTAACTGTTTTAGTTCTCACACCAGTCACATGGCTGACCTGGAGTTTATTGTTTTAACCTAAACTCTGGGTGCCCTTATTTTCGACACGGGCAGCTAGTAGTTTTGGTCTTGCAGATTTATGTTCACAGGATCCTGATTTACAACTGGAACGATGCTCGGAAAGCTCTGTATCCGTGTATTATTTTAAGTTGTGTTTTGTAACATTTTTCCGCTGCTATGTAATTTAAATCTCTGATATTTTCTGTGTAATATTTATTCATACTCTGTATATTCTTGTATTCTGGTGGAATTGTTGTAATAAACAATGAAATGTTCTTCTGTTTGCGTTCCGATGTGTGTTGTCCTTAACGCAATCCGTTCTTTCCTTCACGGGGAAGTTCGGGTCGTGTCAGTTTGGTATCAGAGCTTTGGTTTACAGAGCTCGAGAACAAGACACATTAGAACCAAACGAAAGAATTCATCGAAAATTGGATTAGTAATATCCAATAAGGAATGACTTGTTAGAGATAGGATCAGTAGTATCCTAGAACGAGTGTAAAGAGTATATTTTTCAACTGAAAACAAATTTTGTTTTGAAATTTAAACCCGTTTATACGTATTTGAATATTTTATTTATATTGATTTGGACAATCGAGTATATAAAGGTTTTGCATATACGCGTCATGAACGTATATTCGAAGTTTTAACATACTGGATAGATATAGAATCACATTCTAGACACCCAGGGATAATTCTGATGATGTGGCCACATCATCAGTATTTATGGTCGTGTTTTGAAGGTGTGATATCTATATATTTCCATTAGACTAGTGTGAGAACCAAAACTAGATAGGGCTTATTATTGTGGTTTGGCATCAAAAACATGATTTTCTGTATATATATATATATATATATATATATATATCAAAGTTATGAATTTGAAACGATAATCCACCAATTAATTGATGGTTGTGTTGTTTGTTTATTTGTTTGATAATTTTGAACCATTATGCCTAATGGAACCGAATATTGAACTGTATTGAAAAATGATTACAATTGCATGCATATACATGTACTTACATTGGACAGGTCATAGCAAGGAGGCTAGAGCAGAAGAATAAAATTGTTTCCTCGACAAATAGGTACATGTTTACATATTTATTGGGTTTGGATGATTTTATGAGCCGATTGGCTAGCCCTTGGCTGTTTGTTTTTATTTTTGGATTGATGAGGGACATGGGAGGCTATTTGAAATATCCCGAAGTCCCCGGTGCAAGGGAGGTTATGGCGAAATTTTTCAGAAATTTAGGGTGTTAGCCAAATTTTTGAAAATTTTGCAAAGTTCTTAGAAACTGAAAAGTTGAAGAACTTAAGCCGTAATGAAAATAATGAAAGTTGAGTTGGTTTGTAAAACAACTTTCAGCTTCGTTCCTTTTCGGGGACGAAAAGTTTTAAGTGGGGGAGATTGTAATAAGCCGGAAAATCTGTGCCAATTTAAAAAATTTATTTTGGCAATTTTAGTGAATTTTGAATATTTAAAATGAATTATTTCAAATAATATCAATGAGAAATTTATTTTGAATAGAATTCGAACGTATATATTTATATAGATTGTCGTTAGAATATAAATATTTCATTTTAATTATAAAAGGAATTGAAAATGGCGCGGTAGTTCGATAATTCGATTTCAAAATTCAAATGAATGTACCGGGTGCAAAATAAACCGGATTTTAGCGAAACCAAAAATATTATAATCTATTTGAGAATATCTTTCCAACGAATCCGAAAAATTGAAATTTCATAGTGGGAATGAAAAGATACGTCCAGTTGAAGATTCAGAATAGTCACTATGGAATTCTGGCCCTTGAAAATGGAAATTTTGCAAACGACCTCGGTTTTCGACGAAACCACTTTTGTTGGAACCGTGATGTCAAATTATTGCTAGATTCCAAAATTCGTAATTTTTCGAATCAATATGTGAGCGTGGCAAAGGAAAACGCGTTTGACCAGTTTTAGTTGATTTTAATCGACTGGAAAATGGCCCTTTTTCAAACGGTCTCAGAATTTGACGAAATTAGTTTTGTTAGGACTGTATCATCAATACGAAGCTAGAAAATAGTTTTCGGGTATTTGTAGAGTCCGTATGTGGCCCCAATAAATTGAAATGTGCGTTCAAGTTCAATATATAGAGTTTTATTTTGATGTTGGCAGAAACTGATCGAAACAGTCAAATCAGCCTACAATACATATTCCATTGTGTTCGGAATGGGGGTAATTAGCTATGGACGACAGGCGGTGGGTCTCGTTTCGAGGTCATAATAAAAAGGTACCTTTTAAAATAATTAAATAATTAAATAATATATTATAACACCTAACCCCTCCCTCCCCTTTTTCTTCGGTGAAAACCGATCATTTGAAATAAAAAAAACCCGAAGCCCACTGTAGCCCTATTCCCTCGATCGCGCACCGCCTCCTCCTTCATTGGACCCCCGCGCCTCCGCCCAGCAAGCCACCGCGATTCCCCCTGCTCCGATCTGCTTCCCTTCTCCTCCTCCATCACGAAGACCGAACCCCCACCCCCTCCCCCCAAGCCCAATCTCGTCGCTCCAATCCATCTCAGATCGACGCCACCAGACCCCGCACCACCACCCCACCGCCTGCGCAGACCCCGACGCCACTCAGCAGACCCACCAGCGACCAAAACCCTAAAAAGAATTTTGTAAGTCTTTATTTTATTTTTATTTATTTTTCTTTTCTTTTTTTCTTCTTTTTTTCTCTGATTTGTTTATTTCTTTTAGCTTAGAAATATATGATTTCTTTTAATATAGAAGAGGATAGATTTTTAATCCAAGAAAGGTTATATTTTTTAATGTATGAAAGATTATATTATTTTTAAAAGTAAAAAGATGATATTTTTAAAAGTGAAAAGGCGATATTTTTAATAGTGAAAAGAATGGATTTCTATATATGTTAGGTATAGGAAAAATGAGATTTTTATATGCGAGAAGTTAGGATTTTTAGAGATGGAAAGGTCGGGATTTTATGCATATAAAGTGATGATTTTTATCACATAAAGATGAGATTTTTACAAAGAAAGAGATGTTTAAAAATATGATTTTTATAGTATATAAAGAAAAAAAAATACGATTTTTACATTATATAGATAGTAAAATTTTGATCTTTATATAGGTAGCGAAATAAAAATAGAATTTTTAATTATATAGTAGCGGTATAAAAATAGAATTTTTATCCATGTAGCGTAGTTATAAAAATGTGATTTTTATATACATAGCAACAATATAAAAATGTGATTTTTATATATGTAGTGAATACGGGCAACAAAATTGACAAAAGGCGAGAACGACGAAGATTTCTACATATGAAGAGTCGCGGTGTATTGGTTTAGCTAGTCGGTGAGAACTTCTCACTTTAAATCTTGTTTTCTAGTTAAGATATATACTAGGATGCAGATGGTGCTTAGCAGCACCCGTCGTCCACAGACCATGGACGACGTGTATGCTTGTTTGATGTGTTGTGAAGTTTGTTTGTGATGTTGATGTGAAATGGATAAATAGATTCATGTGTTGAAATGAATTAATTATCGTTAAAAATATAATTTTTAACGTGAATGTGAATAAATAAATAAATAAATATTCATTTACAAACCGGACGGTTTGTTCATGAACACCTATTTGAAGGACATTGATTGGGACGATAAATTTTACACGTCGCCCAACTGCACAAATAATATTTAGTGTTTGTGGATTGAAACCCCACACGGGTGATGGGATGATATTTGACGTACACTAATCCCAATTATTTAGTGGTATGTCGATCGTTGGATTGACAGACTGTACGAGCATTAATTATTTATATTTAATGCTTATGCAGTTGTGTGGTGCACTTTGGATGATGGTTGATTATTTATCGTTGCTATTATATACATGTATTGTATGGAATCCATATAATTAACATTATATGGTAATTGATTGGGCCTCATTCCAATTGGGAAAATAAAGAATATTATAAAATAAAGATTCATGTGCTGAACAGAATAAATAGTCATGTGTTGACGATGCTCATGTGTTGAGAATATTCATGTGTTGAAACTAATCATGTGTTGAACGAAATATTTTAACAATAAAATTTACATCTTTATCATATATAAAATTAGAAACTAACTGGAAAATAGATAAGATGAGTGGTCTCCTGGGCATTGATCTGATGTTGGTTTCGGCCTTCGGGGTTAATATTTAGGGAATCGTTCCCTTACTAATTTACGGTTGGAGTCTGATAGATAAAATTAAACGATAGAAATCAAAATTTTATAAAATATATTAAATAACAAAAATAGTCATGTGTTGACAGTACTCATGTGTAGAGAATAGTCATGTGTTGAAAGAAATATAGATTCATGTGTTGAATAGAATAAATATTCATTTGTTGAATAGAATAACGAAGTTATTGAAAAATATAAAGCCGTGTTGATTAGAGATGCGCTATTTTGACGCAAACGATATTTATATCGATTATATTCGTTTTTAAAATGATTATAGAAAAGGAAGTGATTTCAAAATATAACGTTTTGAAAATATTATCATTTGTATATCGATGATGTGGAATATTCAATTTTGATTCGAAATTGAATATGAAGTTGAAATCGTTTCGAAAACAAATTTAAAACGATATATGAAATATGTTTTAAAAGGAAATCGACGAAATATATAATATATATTATATATATATATATATATATATATAATGGCCTGAATAGAATGCGCCGCGCCGCGGCTGTTCGTGAATTTCGACCATTGACTTCGAATGGACATTACGGGAGATCCGACCGTCGGATTCTCCTAAAAGCAGAACCGTTGGGTTCGTATCGAAAAGAGCTTTCCAATGAATATTATAAATCTGAAATCTAATGGTTGTATTTGGAATTATGTCCAAATCAAATTTGGAAAAGGTCGTTGTAAGTGCAGTTCGATGGCCGTTGATGGAAATCGACTGTACGGGCCTTGATAAAATTATTAAAAATATTAATAATTTGTGTAAAATCATAATATAAGAATTGGAAAGGATTAGGATGAAAATTTCCAAATTTGAAAAGATAAAAATAGTTTTTTATCGAAATGAACTAGTTTGAACTAGAATTAAAATCCAATTAATTTTAAATAAATAAAGTGGATTTGAAGTGGTTTTGAAAATAATCAGAATTTCCAATATACGAATTGGAATGGATTTGAATCGAAATTATCTTCAGAATATTTCGATGTTGGATTTCGTGATTATACAGATATGGTTGTGGAAATTTTAAAGAAATATTTATATCGTTATTTCCAATACGATATTTGTTGGTCGTAGAATTTGATATTGAATATAAGCCGATATATTTTCTACTCAGAGCCTTGTATTTAATATCAAACGTGATATGGGTTTGTCGTGAATGGTGTCTTCATTAACACTGTTCTTGAACCCAGTTGAGAAAATATTAAATCTTTCTATTTAGATTTAATGAAGTGTAACAACTAAATAATATTTAATTGGAATTGAATTTGAATGTGATTTTGGGTTTATCGTGAACCGTGTTTTAGACGACATTGGTTCTTTAACCCAGTTAAAGACAGGAAATTGATTTTTGAGAAGATTAAAACTAAATGGAGTTTTAATGAATCTGTAATTAGATTGAAATGTGAATTGATGATTTAAATTATCAAATTTTGGAAGTGATCGAGAATGGAGTATCACCAGTTTTGCTCCAAAGCGATAATTAAATCTTTAATTAGATTTGAACGTGAAATGGTAATTTATTTTACCGATAACACTGTGGTATTAGATATGGAGTATTACTAGTTTTGCTCCATGGGATGAATAGGTTGGGATTGGGAAATAAAATAAATAATTACTTCGGTGTGGTTCACTAATCCCGACTAATTTAGAAAACCATAACATGGTTTGAAAAGATATCCAAAGGAAGATTAAAGAATAAATTTAGAAAAATTTATCTCTGATAAAATTAATGGTAACCTTTCCCTAAGAATTTAAAATTTTGAATAAAAGAATATTCTGAATTGGAATGAGGCATATGTTGGGTTTGTGTAACATTAGTTTATTATATACGCGGGTTATTTGGAAAGGCCGTGTTTATACCCATTCTGAACAACCGATTCGGCGATAAGTCGAAGATGAAGACGGTGGTTGAAGACTGGAAGTCTTCACATCGTTTGGGTGATTATTGATGATCTTGATTGGGTTGTACACCTAAGAGGAGGGAATCAGTTGGTGATCGTCCAGACGTACTTGGAGATCGATGGATATGCAAGGAAAGTGCCTCTGGTTTTGTTCAGACCCAGAACGAACTTGTAAATGGACTGTGTGTCTGACATTGGATTTTATTCTGTGTTGAGTGATCTCTATTAAATATACATCTGTTTGGCAGCGGAGAATTTATTCTCTTGCTTAATGCCCTTCTCTGATACGTACGAGCTCAGAGGTTGTATATCAAAGGACATCAGTCGCATGGAGTGAATTGCCTGTGTGGCATACCTAAGTGGCAAGTGATCAAGGCTTCTATTGAAAAGCAAAGTCTTGTGGTTGATGATCAAAGCACGGTCTACGTGGCATAGCTTTTTGTATAGCGTGAATTCGCGAGCCTTACACCTCGGTATGAATTAAAAACGGGATACGGACCGCTGGGAGGACACGACGTTTCTTTCTAGTTATGGGTGGTGTCAGCGTTTTACTAGCCCTGACATCGTCAATTATTATACCTATGTGGATGTTGGATTGAGAGGTGCCTCGATTATAGGTCTGTAAGGACTGGGAAACGTGTGTTCGTGAATTGCCAATCCTCAAACGTAAGAGAGGACCGGCCCAACCGATTCCAGGGGTTACCCAGAGTGTGTAGTCCCGAGGCATTTGCTAGAGTGTCTCGAAGTAGAGAGGATCTTTCCCCTTGCCTTGACTCATGACGGAAATCCAATTTCCAATACGAGATATTGGTATGGGTCATTAATGCCGGGACTCATGACGGTTTTATTTGTAGAACCTAGTATGGCGACATAGTGGTATGGGTCATTAATGCCGTCTATGATTGATATTTATGATTAAAATTGTTTTGACACTATACACTTATAATAGTATCAAATGATTTTTTTTAAACGTACCAAGCATGTTTGGCTATTATAAGGGAAAACACCATCCTCCGGCTTGCGTTGCATTGTATGATGGGACCTGGGTCTTATAATAGCTTCATTTTTCGAAAAAGCATTGCGTTGTTTATTCTATGCACTGGTATTCTTGGGAGGAAACCCGTTCCGCGTTATATGGCGTGGTCCCTGGAATTACTCTCTTTTTAAGTAAAGATTTAACTAACTATTTTAGTTCTCACACCAGTCACATGACTGACCTAGAGTTTATTGTTTTAACCTAAAGTCTGGGTGCCCTTATTTTCGACACGGGCAGCTAGTAGTTTTGGTTTTGCAGATTTATGTTCACAGGATCCTGATTTACAACTGGAACGATGCTCGGAAAGCTCTGTATCCGTGTATTATTTTCAGTTGTGTTTTGTAACATTTTTCCGCTGCTATGTAATTTAAATCTCTGATATTTTCTGTGTAATATTTATTCATACTCTGTATATTCTTGTATTCTGCTGGAATTGTTGTAATAAACAATGAAATGTTCTTCTGTTTGCGTTCCGATGTGTGTTGTCCTCAACGCAATCCGTGCTTTCCTTCATGGGGAAGTTCGGGTCGTGTCATGAAGTATCATATACTTATAACAGTTGGAATGCCAATGATCAAGCAAATTGTTGATGTATTATATGTTGCGACGACCCAAATTCCATTCGTTTGGAATCGACAATAATCCATGCATGTCCGACTCAAAACTGTACATATCTTCGGATTATCGAGTTTTGAGCCAAATTTCCGGGCCTTGAAAATTGATACTTAATACATCCTAGGTATTCAAGTACCGGAGATTCAAGTGTCACCAATCTGAACAGTCAGGGTAGAATAGAAAATAAAACCAGGTAGAATCTTACATGAATGGAATAACATATTATTGAACATAATCTTTACATTAGAAAACATTTACATAATCAGAGTTTAGTTCAACATGGACAGTTATAAATGTCTATCCTTATAATTAAAGATAAGAATGACACAAGGCTTCGAAGAATCCAAAATTGTATAATTTCAACTCCAAGCTCTAACCCCAAAATGTGCTTCATATCATTACTTCCAGTACTCTTATTGCTCATCTTACTACTAGGCTAGCCTATGGAAAAATATGGGCACCCAGAGTTTAAAGGGGAAAACAATAAACTCTGAACCAATCATAAGACTGCCGAGAGAACGAAATATAACTTTTTACTAAAACAAAAAGGCTTTGTCATAGGACCACGGCATAATAAACATGGAACAAGTTTTTACGTTATATAACCAAAACCTTTATATATCAAAACAGTTGATATTATTCCTAATGACATTGTTTCAAAATATTTACATATAAAGTTATTAATCGTAGTCAGCATAGCATATGTACCATTATGCTATGCTGGGGCTAATGCCTAGACAACAATATAGTAGGCTCGTATTAGAGAACTGGATTTCTAACATGATGGTTCCTGGTACGAAATATCAATCTATGGAATCAAAATATTTGTGCACCACAATATCCAACGGTTATAAGTCTTGGCGCAGACTTCGTTATACTTTCCATAAAATATGAAACATAATACCCTACAAATAACGTCCAGGGACTCAGAAATCACTATTATTCTGCCATGAGGTACAGACATATATGATAACGAGGTCACCGAAACATCTAACTCGAAAAGCATACATATATGATCATCAATGTCCTACCATACTGTGGTGTGAGGCCAGTGAGGATATGCTCAACAAAGCTACGCTTTATTCTTTCAACAGCACATTCCACTTAGAATGCCACATTGCCATTCCATAACACATGACTGATTCCCACAAAATATATAACCTCTGAGCTCGTGTGTCTCAAAGAAGGGTGTGAACCCAAGAGAAGAGGTGTCTTCTCTGCCACCAAATAGATATACACTTTATGGACATCATTCATTGTGACTTAGAATACAATGTCAGAAAAACAATCCATACAAGTTCGTTCTGGAAATGAGTGAAAACGAAGGCGCTTTATTCCTTGACCATTACACAGTGAGAAAGCCCTTACAGTCCGGAAATTCTTCAAATATGTTAGGATTGCTCCTATGAATAATCTCATAATGGGTGGCTGTCTGAGACATTTACAAGCAGTCCTTTCGATGTAAAGATCTCTGATCTTCAACCATCGCCTTCAATAGCTTCATTTGCTCTATTTTGTTGTATCATTATTCGAAATGGTTTTCAAATAGGAGTCACCCAAGTCTGATCCCGGTCTTTTCGAATAATCATCGGTGTTTAAAAGTAAGATGGATATACATGATTTCTAAGTCTCTTCCATCTTAAATTGGTTAATCAAAAACTTTCATTGACTTAAATAAAATCCTTAATCAATTATTCTTTAATTTAGGAATTTTACCCATAAAATCTCTCCATTTAATCTTTAAAGAAAGATACGTTAAATATTAACAAAGATTTATTCTTGCCTTCACTTCACATTTGATTTATGGAAATATTTCAAAACATTTATTTGATCTTTAATTAAATGATTTATTAATTACTTTCCCATTTTAAATCATAACTTTAAATGAGTTGATAAAATGTGGTTTAACTCCTTAATGGGTTAAAGCTGATGTTATTTAAGACATCACTCACAACACACCTAAACCAACAAATATTGAGTATAAGAATTGCACATAAATTATACTGGCTTAAATGCAATATGAATTTCCATATACAACAAATACTATAGGCGGAATGAGGGTATAATCACCTTTTAAATTCCTCGAATTGTACGAGTTCCTATGGAATTTAATACCAATTATAAGAAGATTATTTCCCTACAAGTCCAATTAATTTATAAGTAGCAAACTTTAATCTTAAAAAATATATCATTCCAGAGTATTTGGGCTTCCCTTTCGGCTTGTTCCAACCCTCGCCGAGATAAATAAACATTGGTCTAGTAAGTTCAGCGGACTGGTTGCTGCGTCTCTTGCCTGAGTTAGACACACTACTTATCGTTCCAGATCTCAGAGGTGGGACAAATGCACTAGTGGTTTCCGCATACTCAATTTAGTTGAGTTATCTTCTTCATAAACTAGGTTAATTATTTCAAACTTCCAAATTATCAAAATCTTTACTTTTATAACATGTCTAATCAAATCTTTTCTATTATAACATGTCAATTCAAATCTTTACTTTTATAACATGTCATATTAAATCTTTACTTTTATAACATGTCAATTCGAATCTTTACTTTTATAATATGTTAAATCAAATCTTTATTTTTATAACATATCAAATCACATCTTTGCTTTTATAACATGTCAAATCAAATCATTATATAAATTTATTGGAACTTTCAATTGGAGTTTAAAACATCATTTACATAACTGACTCAAATTCAATTTCAAAAGCACCATTTCAAATTGATTTAAACATTCACTTTGAAATTTAACAAGCCATTTTATATCAAATTCTCTTTCAAATTGATTTCCATCTTTACAATAGTTTTTCATAACCACTTAAATTTCATTTCTATCGAGTTTCGGATATAAAATTCAAACTTTTATTTTCACGCTATATTTCCACTCAATTGAATATAATATTTATTTGTATTATCAAATTAGAACGAGACTAAACTAATACCCGTATAATTCCATGAATTGGGTATAACATATGAAGGGTAACATATTAACATCCATAACAACCATAAATTCATCTACATCAAACATTCAACAATTTCATAATATCTACAATATAAGTGCTATGGTAATTAACACTTATAACTTATATGTAGTTAAATTCACAACCATTTAACCAAATCAAATTATGATTATAATAAACACCCAAACATGATTAAAGTTGTTCTCACCATTATTTCCGCTCTATCGTTCTTTTCGGTAGAGTACCGATTCGAATTAGTGCAACTTTACACTGCTTTTGCTTTTTTTCCAAACTTTTTAAAAATAATTCTTTTTACATGGAAGGGGTTAGACCTTGGGCGCTAGAGGAAGGCTTGGATTTTTCAACTTCTAACTAGCTATAAGATCTTGTAATGTTACAGGAAGGCTTCACTCAACGTTTGAGTCGATTTAGAGTTGTTCTGAGTATTGTTAGAAAGTTAGTAAGGAAGAGAGGAAGAAAAAGAAGATATTTTCATTTCATAAGCTTTGCCAAATTTTTGTGTAAACGAAAATGTGGATATGGAAGGCTATTTATAGTTGCATTTTCTTGGTTAATGACTCTTATTGTAATAACCCGGAATTCTGAGCCAATTTAAAATTTTTATTTTGGCAATTTTAGCGAATTTTGAATATTTAAAATGAATTATTTTAAATAATAACGACGAGAAATTTGTTTTGAATGGAATTCGAACGTATATATTTATATACGTCAATGTTAGAATATAAATAATTATATATAATTATAAAAGGAATTGAAAATGGCGCGGTAGTTCGATAATTCGATTTCAAACTTCAAATGAATGTACCGGGTGCAAAATAAACCGGATTTTGGCGAAACCAAAAATATTAGAATCTAATTGTGAATATCTTTCCAACGAATCCAAAAAATTGAAATTTCATAGCGGGAATCAAAAGATATGTCCAGTTGAAAATTCAGAATAGTCGCTATGGAGTTCCGGCCCTTAAAAATGGAAATTTTGCAAACGACCTCGGAATTCGACGAAACCACTTTTGTTGGATCCGGGATGTAAAGTTATTGCTAGGTTTCAAATTTCGTAATTTTTTGACTCGATATGTGAGCGTGGCAAAGGAAAACGCATTTGACCAATTTCAGTTGATTTTAATCGACTGGAAATTGGCCATTTTTCAAATGGTCTCAGAATTTGACGAAACTAGTTTTGTTAGGACCGTATCGTTAATACGAAGCTAAAAAATATTTTTCTGGAATTTTTCGAGTTAGTATGTGGCCCCGGTAATTTGAAATGCACGTTTGAATTGAATATGTACTGATTTATATTGTAATCTCAACGAAAACTAATCGTAACGGTCGAACTGGCTTACGAAACATATCCCATTGTGTTCGGAATGGGTATGATTAGCTAGGGACGACAGTCGTTGGGTCCCGATTGGAGTTTGGATGAAAAGTCAACTTTTTGAAAGGAGAAAAAAAATAAAATAAAATAATAAATTAATATATATGCCCCCCCTCCTTTTTCCCTCTTCTCTCTCTTCCACAAATAAAAAAATTAAACCCGCTCAGCCCTAATTCTCCGATCCCACACCGCCGCCATAGGCGATTCCTTCCCACCCTCCTCCGATGTTCGAGCCAGCGCCCACCCCCTCCTCTACCGACGCACCCTTATCCTCCCTCTTGTCTTCTCTCTCCTCGCGTTAACCTAATCGCGAACGTCCTGACCCCACCAACGTTGCAGCGCCACCATGAAGCCTCCGCCCCATCGCCAACCTCTCCACCACCTTCTCAACTTCGCCCCTCCTCCTCTCCTCGATCCGCACCATCCTCCCTATCTTCAAATCGAGACCGCGAGCCTCATTCATCCCCAAACCAAAACCCCTCCATCGCCGCACAGACCCGCGAGCTTCAACCGACTCCGTTGGCAGCAGCGGTGGCTTCTCTCAAGGGATGGTGGGTTTCAGATTTTATACAGTGAGTTTTTTTTTGTTTTGTATAATTAATTTAACTATAGCATTGTTTAAATCTGACTTAATTAATTTTGCAGTAGGTAATAATGTGATTCTTAAATATAACTTATATAGAAAAGGTTCGATTGTATTTAGGTGAACATCGTGTTAAAAATATACGATTTTTATTAGAACAAAGAAATGGTTTTTATTAGAAAGGATGAGTTTTTTTACAACTAGAAAAAAAATAATTTTTCCTCATGTAAAGATAGAATTTTTTTTCCTTTGGTAAAAATATAATTTTTCTTCATGTAAAGATAGAATTTTTTTCCTTTGGTAAAAATATAATTTTTCCTCATGTAAAGACAGAATTTTTTTCCTTTGGTAAAAATATAATTTTTCCTCATGTAAAGATAGAATTTTTCCTTTGGTAAAAATATAATTTTTCCTTATGAAAAAGATATGGTTTTTCCTTGTGTAAAGATATGATTTTTATTTGAACAGAGATATGATTTTTATTTGAACAAAGATATGATTTTTACTTATAAAGTAGCGGTATAAAATATGATTTTTATATTATAGAAGTAATAAAAATATGATTTTTATATAGCAGAGATAATAAAAATATGATTTTTATATAGCAGAGGTAATAAAAATGTGATCTTTATATATGTAGTTAATACATACGACGAAAGTAACAAAATGAGACACGACGAAGATTTCCTACATATGAAGAGTCGCAGTGTTTGGTATAGCTTGGGTGAGAACTTCTCACCTTTTAATTTTGTTTTCTAGTTAATAATATATACTAGGATGCAGACGGTGTTTAGTAGCACTTGACACCCGTCGTCCACAGACCATGGACGGCTTGTATGCTTGTTTGTTTGATTTTGATGTGTAGTTGATTGTGTGATGTGATGTGAAATGAAATAAAATATTTATGTAGTTAAAAATATTTTATAGTTGAAAATATAATTTTTAACATGAATGTGAATAAATTTTTATAAACAAATCGGAGATTTGTTTATATACACTGATTTGATTGATATTGATTGGAACGATAAATTTTACCCATCGCCCAACTGCACAAATAAAATCTGTGTTTGATTGTTTGAAACCCCACACGGGTATTGGGATGATATTTGGTGTACACTAATCCCAATTATTTAGCTGTATGTCGATCTGTAAAGACCCGCAACTTCCCCGTAAAGGAAAGCGTCGGATAGTTCGAGAACAAGCCACATCAAAACGCATACACAAGAACATTTCATTGTATATTACAACAATGCATCAGATTACAAGAATATACAGAGTATAAATGAATAAATTACACAGAAATATCAGAGATTTAAATTACATTTAAATACATAGCAGCGGAAAAATAATATAAAGCACAACTGAAGGTGATATATGGATACAGAGCTTTCCGGATATCATTCCAGCTGTAAACCAGGATCCTGTGAATATAAATCTGCAAAACCAAAACTACTAGCTGCCCGTGCGGAAAATAGGGGCACCCAGAGTTTAGGTTAAAACAATAAACTCCAGGTCAGTCATGTGACTGGTGTGAGAACCAAAACAGTTATTTAAAACTTTACTTTAAGAGAGAGTGATTCAAGGGACCACGCCGTATAACACGGAACGGGTTTCCTCCCAAGAATACCAGTGCATATCCATAAACAACGCAATGCTTTTCGAAAAATGAAGCTATTATAAGACCCAGGTCCTATCATACAATGCAACGCAAGCCGGGGGATAGGGTTTTCCCTTATAATAGCCAAACATGCTTGGTACGTTTAAAACAAATCATTTGATACTATAATAAGTGTATAGTGTCAAAACAATTTCAATCATAAATATAAATCATAGACGGCATGGGTACCATATATCATGTCGCCATACTAGTTCTACAATTAAAACCGCGATACACGTATTGGAAATTGGATTTCCGTCATGAGTCGAGGCAAGGGGCAAGCTCCTCACCGCGTTCGAGACACTCTAGCAAATGCCTCAGGATTACGCACACTGGGTAACCCCTGGATGCTTCAGGGCCGGTCCTCACTTACGTTAGAGGATTAGTATTCCTGAACACACGTTTCCCGGTCCTTACAGACCTATAATCGAGGCGCCTCATCCAACAACCACAAAGGTGAAAAGTATATATATGTCAGGGCTGGTAAGTCACTGACACCACCAAAGCTAGAAAGAAACGTGCGCTCTCCCTGCAGTCCGTATCCCGTTTTTAACTCATACCGGGGTGTGAGGCTCGCGAATACACGCTATACACAAAGCTGCCACGTAGGCGTGCTTTGATCATCAACCACAAGACTTTGCTTTTCAACAGAAGCCTTGATCATTGCATCTTAGTATGCCACACAGGCAATTCATGCCATGCGACTGATGTCCATCGATATACAACCTCTGAGCTCGTACGTCTCAGAGAAGGGCGTTAAGCAAAAGAATAAATTCTCCGCCGCCAAACAGATGTATATTTAATAGAAATCAATCAGCACAGAATAAAATCCAGTGTCAGACACACAATCCATTCACAAGTCCGTTCTGGGTCTGAACGAAACCGGAGGCACTTTCCTCGCATATCCATCCATCTCCAGGTACGTCTGGACGACCACCAACTATTTCCATCCTCTTGGGTGTACTGCCCAATCAGGATCGTCAGTAATTATCCAAACGATGTGAAGACTTCCGGTCTTCAACCACCGTCTTCATCTTCGACATATCGTCGAATCGGTTATTCAGAATGGGTATAAACCCGGACTTCCCGAACAACCCGCGTATATTAAAAACAAATGTTACGCAAACACAACATACGCCTCATTCCAATTCATTAGTCACTAACCGCAAATTAGCAAGAGAACAATTTCCTAAACATTAACCCCGAAGGCCGAAACCAACATCAGATCAATACCCAGGAAACCATTCTTCTTAGCCAACCTACAGCTAGTTACTAAATTCCACATTCTTAGGGAAAGGTTCCCATTAATTTTATCCAAGATAAATTCTTTAAAATTTATCCTGTAATCTTCCTTTGGATGTCATTTAAAACCAAATTATGGTTTTTCCAACTAGTCGAGATTAGCGAACCACAACGAAGTAATTATTTATTTTATTTCCCAATCCCGACCTATTCATCCCATGAAGCAAAACTGGTAATACTCCATATCTAACACCGTGGTGTTATCGGTAAAATTAATTACCATTTCACGTTCAAATCTAATTTAAGATTTAACTATCGCTTTGGAGTAAAACTGGTAATACTCCATTCTCGCTCATTTTCTAAATTTGGTAATTTAGATTATCAATTCGAATTTCAATCTAATTGCAGATTCAATAAAGCTCCTTTTTCTGGGTTAAAGAACTAGGTGTTATTTAAAACACAGTTCACAACAAACCCAAATCATATTCTATTTGTTATCGGGTTAAAGAACTAGTGTTATTCAAAACACTGTTCACGATAAACCCACTTCAAATTTAATCAAATATATTAGAAATTCGATTATTTAAAACCCCTTTTTAAATCTAATTCATTTATCTAAAAATGATTGGGTTTTAAATTTAGTTGAAAACTAGTTCATTTCGATAAAAATCTATTTTTATCTTTTCAAATATGGAGTTTTTCACCCCAATTTTCCTCAAATCATTTCTTATGATTTTACACAAATTATTGATATTTTTAATAATTTTATCAAGGCCCGTACAGTCGATTTCCAACAATGGCCATCGAACTGCACTTATAGCGACCTTTTTCGAATTTGATTTGGACGTATCTCCAAATCCAACCGCTAGATTTCAAATTTCTAATATTCGTTAGAAAGCTCTTTTCGATACGAACCCAACGGTTCCGGTTTTAGGAGAATCCGACGGTCGGATCTCCCGTAATGTCCGTTTGAAATAAATGGTCGAAATTTACGAACTGCCGCGGCGCGGCGCGTTCTACTCAGGCCATTATATTATATATATAATATATATAATATATATTTCGTCGATTCCTATTTAAAACGAATTATATATTTAGTTTTGAATTCGTTTCAAAAGCAAAGTCAACTTCTATTTCAATTCAAATCAAAATTGAATTCTTCTTTATAAATTCGTTTTAAAATTCATTTCTATTCAATTCAAATTTCAATTTAATTTGAATTCATTTCACTTCATTTTAAATTCAATTCGAATTCGTTTCTCAATTCAATTCAATTCAATTCAAATTGGTTTTCTATTCGATTCAAATTCATTTTCTATTCAAATTAAATTCGTTTCGTTTTCTATTTGAATCAAGTTCATTATATATTCAATTTGAAATCAAATTGGTTTTCTATTCGATTTAATTCGAAATCGTTTTATTCGATTCATTTCGAAATCGTTTTATTCGATATAAATATCGTTCGCGTCAAAATGGCGCATCACTATTTAACACGGCTTTATATATTCTATTTCAAATATTTCTTTTTGTCAACACACGACTAATCTCAACGAATGAGTACTGTCCATGTGTGACTATTTTTGTTAAATTATTTCGTTCAACACATGACTAATCTCAACGAATGAGTACCGTCAACACATGAACCTTTATATTATATTGATAAAGATGTAAATTTTATTATAAAAATAATTCGTTCAACACATGGCTATTCCCAACGGATGAGTATAGTCAACCCATGAACCTTTATATTATATTGATAAAGATGTAAATTTTATTATAAAGATAATTCGTTCAACACATGACTATTCCCAACGGATGAGTATAGTCAACACATGAACCTTTATTTTATATATTCTTTATTTTTCAAATTGGAATGAGGCCCAATCAATCACCATATAAAATTAATTATATGGATTTTCATACATCACATGTATATAATAGCATTGAAAAATAATCAACCATCAACCAAAGTGCACTACACTGTATAAGCATCAAATAAAGATATCTAACGCTTATAACAGCCTGTCAATCAATCGATCGACATATTTAATCGATTAGGATGAGTGAACTTCATATTTCATCCTAACACCCGTGTGGGGTTTCAAACAATCAAACACAGATTTTATTCGTGCAGTTGGGCGATGTGTAAAATTTATCGACCCAATCAATATCAGTCAAATAGGTGTACATAAACAAACCGTCCGGTTTGTAAATGAATATTTATTTATTCACATTCACGTTAAAAATTATATTTTTAACGATAAAACATTTTATTTCAACATATTAATTTCTATTCAGTTCATTTATTCAATAAAAATGATATTTTTATTTTTCTAACATATTTTAGAAAATTTCGGCGGCATAACGGCACGATACTAGAAACGGGACGAGGCCTAGCCTTATCCCCGGTCTAGTGAAGGCCCACGCCATTCACACATCAATCAAATTCACTTTCGTTATGCAAACCACAAAATTTGGAGTAAGGGTCTAACCTAGCCTTACTCCTTCGCCTTATAACGGCGCACGTCTAATCCTAATCAATTTATCGATTCGATTTTTCACACCACAAACCACATTCAAACCAATATTGCAATCCATCACCAAACAGTCAAACAAACAAGTCCATGGTCTGTGGACGATTGTGTCGGGTGCTACTAAGCACCGTCTGCATCCTAGTATATATATAACTAGAAAAATTAAATTGAAAGGTGAGAAGTTCTCACAAATAGCTATCCTAGCTCCACGGCACTTCATTTGCAGAAGTCTTCGTCTTTTTCGCATCTTCGTCAGCTTCGTCGCCCGTAGCCACTATATATATAAAAATCGAATTTTTATTTCGCTATTCAATATATATAAAAATCGAATTTTTATTTCAAAGTTCAACATATAAAAATCGAGTTTTTATTTCAAAGTTCAACATATAAAAATCGAGTTTTTATTTCAAAGTTCAACATATAAAAATCGAGTTTTTATAACGCTACTATAGAGATAAAAATTATACTTTTATTACGCTATTTTCTATATAAAGATTTCGCCTTTATAAAAATCATCACTTTATCTCAACGTATATAAAATAAAAATCAGATTTTTATTTCGTTACATACACAAAGATGATATTCTTATATTCTCTATCCTATAAAGATTATATTTTTAATACTTTAAAAATATAAAAATCATATTTTTAATATTCCTATATAGTAAAGACTATATTTTTAATACTTTAAAAATATAAAAATCATATTTTTATCACTTTAAAAATATAAAGATCGTATCTTTGATTCCACAATATAAAAGATTACATTTTTATCTCTTTACAACATAAAATAAAAAAATTAGTTTTAAAGTAAATAAATAAAAAAAACAGTTTTTAAAATAAAGAAAATTCAGTTTTAAAAATAAATAAATAAAAACAGTTTGAATACTTATTAAAAAAATCAGTTTTAAAATCATTTATAGAATCAGTTCTCTTTTTCCCAAATTCAGTTTTCTTTTTCAAAATAGTTTTAAAATCTTTTCAAAATTCAGTTTCCTTTTTCAAAATGAAATTCAGTTTCAGTTTCTTTTTAAAACAGTTTTTATAATCCTTTTAAAAATTCTGTTTTTACTTTCTAAAAAGATCAGTTTTTATAACTTCTTTTCAAAAATTCTGTTTTTAAAACTCTTTAAAAATTCTGTTTCCTATATTCTTTTTTTAAAATTCTGTTTTTAAATCCTAAAACAAAAATCAGTTTTTGCCTTTATAAAAATGCAGTTTTTAAATCCTTTATAAAAATGCAGTTCTGTTTTTATATCATAAAAAAGAAAATCCAGTTTTTAGTTTCCTCTTTTAAAACAGTGTTTATTTTTCTTCTTTTAAAATAGTTTTAAAATTCCTTAACCAAAAATCAGTTTTTAATTCTTTAAAAATGCAGTTCATATATTAAAAAAAAAACAGTTTTAAAACCCTAAAAAAAACCAGTTTATATATTTACTGTAAAACAAAAACAAAAGCAAAAATAAAATAAAATCAAACGCTCACCGAGATTTCGAAGTGGAGGAGGGAAGAAGAGGGTCGGCGGTGGCTCGTGGTGTCGCGATGAGGCGTTCGATGGTGGAGGCTCCGATTGGGGAGGCTGCTTCGATTCGATGTCGGCGGCGTCTTCGCTGGAGGGAGGAGGTCGCGAGGGTGGTGGGGGCGTCAGCTCGATCTTCGGCGTCGAGGTTTGGAGGGCGGCGGCGATTAGTTTTTAGGTTTTCTTCTTTTTTTTTTTTTTTTACTTTGCTTTTCTGGTAAATGATCGGGGGGGGGGGGCCAATGAAGAGAAAAGGGGGAAAATAGATTTTTTTTTTATATATATATTTTATTTTATTATTTAATTATTTAAATTTGCACAAGGGTTGACTTTTATATCCGACCTCGAAACGAGGCCCACCGCCTGTCGTCCATAGCGTTTCACCCCCATTCCGAACACAATGGGATATGTATCGTAAGCTGGTTTGATCGTTACAATCAGTTTCCGTTGAATTTACAATTAAATCATTATATTGAATTTTAAACGTACATTTCAAATTACCGGGGTCACATACTAACTCTAAAAATTCCAGAAAAATATTTTCTAGCTTCGTATTGACGATACGGTCCTAACAAAACTAGTTTCGTCGAATTTTGAGACCGTTTGAAAAATGGCCAATTTCCAGTCGATTAAAATCAACTGAAACTGGTCAAACGCGTTTTCCTTTGCCACGCTCACATATTGATTCGAAAAATTATGAAATTTGAAACCTAGCAATAACTTCACATCCCGGACCCAACAAAACTGGTTTCGTCGAAATCCGAGGTCGTTTGCAAAATTGCTATTTTTAAGGGCCTTATATATATAAAAATATATATAAATTCCACAGCGACTATTTCTAATTTTAAACTGGACATATCTTATCATTTCTAAGATGAAATCTCAGTTTGTTAACTTCGTTACAAAGATATTGTCAATTAGATCCTAATGTTTTTGGTTTCACTAAAATCCGGATTATTTTGCACCCGGTACATTCAATTGAAGTTTGAAATCGAATTATCGAACTACCGCGCCATTTTCAATTCTATTTATAATTATATATAATTTTTATATATTCTAACGACGACGTATATAATATATACGTTCGAATTCTATTCAAAATAAATTCCTTGTTGATTTTATTTAAAATAATCTATTTTAAATATTCAAAATTCGCTAAAATTGCCAAAATAAAAATTTTAAACTGGCTCAGAATTTCCGGGTTATTACAATCTCCCCCACTTAAAACTTTTCGTCGCCGAAAAGGAACAAAGTCGAAAGTGGTTTGATTAATCAACTCTATGTTCGATCTGGCTTCCATTCTCTAACTTTTCAGTTTCTGAGAATTTTCAAAATTTCAAAAATTTGGCTAACACCCTAAATTTTCGAAAAATTTCGCCATAACCTCCCCTGCAATGGGAGCATCGGGGAATTTCAAATAGCTTCCCCGGTCCTTCAGATCTCAAAAAGAAAAAGAAAAAGCCAAGCGGCTAGCCAATAGGCTCACAAAATCATCATCACCCAAACAAAACAGGAAATTATGTAGTAAACATGTACCTATTTGTCGGGCAAACAAATTTTATTCTCTGCTCTAGCCTCCTTGCTATGACCTGTTCAATGTAAGTATATGTATATGGAAGCAAATGCGACCAATTTTCAACATAGTTCAATATTTGATTATATTAGGCATAATGGTTAAAAATTAGCAAACAATTAAACAAACAACACAAACATCAATCAATTAGTGAATTAGAGTTTCAAATTCATAATTTTGATATATATATATATAAAAATCACATTTTTGATGCCAATTCACAACAATGTGTTCTAACTATATATAAGTTTTGGTTCTCACACCAGTCTAATGGAAATATATCGATATCACACTTTCGTTACTCGAACATGAATACTAATGACAACAAGTCAATCATCAGAATCATCTTCGGGCCACTAGAGTATGATTCTATATCTATCCAGTATATTAAAACTTCGAATATACGTTCATGACGCGTATATGCAAAACCTTTATATACTCGATTGTCCATATTCAAAATAAATAAATAATCAAATACGTTTTAAAATGGTTTAAATTTCAAAACAAAATGGTTTTCAATTGAAAAATATACTCTTCACACTCGTTCTAGGATACTACTGATCCTATTTCTAACGAGTCATTCTAATTGGATATTACTAATCCAATTATCTGATGAATTCTTTCGTATGGTTCTAATGTGTCTTGTTCTCGAGCTCTGTAAACCAGAGCTCTGATACCAAATGTAAAGACCCGCAACTTCCCCGTAAAGGAAAGCGTCGGATAGTTCGAGAACAAGCCACATCAGAACGCATACACAAGAACATTTCATTGTATATTACAACAATGCATCAGATTACAAGAATATACAGAGTATAAATGAATAAATTACACAGAAATATCAGAGATTTAAATTACATTTAAATACATAGCAGCGGAAAAATAATATAAAGCACAACTGAAGGTGATATACGGATACAGAGCTTTCCGGATATCATTCCAGCTGTAAACCAGGATCCTGTGAATATAAATCTGCAAAACCAAAACTACTAGCTGCCCGTGCGGAAAATAGGGGCACCCAGAGTTTAGGTTAAAACAATAAACTCCAGGTCAGTCATGTGACTGGTGTGAGAACCAAAACAGTTATTTAAAACTTTACTTTAAGAGAGAGTGATTCAAGGGACCACGCCGTATAACACGGAACGGGTTTCCTCCCAAGAATACCAGTGCATATCCATAAACAACGCAATGCTTTTCGAAAAATGAAGCTATTATAAGACCCAGGTCCTATCATACAATGCAACGCAAGCCGGGGGATAGGGTTTTCCCTTATAATAGCCAAACATGCTTGGTACGTTTAAAACAAATCATTTGATACTATAATAAGTGTATAGTGTCAAAACAATTTCAATCATAAATATAAATCATAGACGGCATGGGTACCATATATCATGTCGCCATACTAGTTCTACAATTAAAACCGCGATACACGTATTGGAAATTGGATTTCCGTCATGAGTCGAGGCAAGGGGCAAGCTCCTCACCGCGTTCGAGACACTCTAGCAAATGCCTCAGGATTACGCACACTGGGTAACCCCTGGATGCTTCAGGGCCGGTCCTCACTTACGTTAGAGGATTAGTATTCCTGAACACACGTTTCCCGGTCCTTACAGACCTATAATCGAGGCGCCTCATCCAACAACCACAAAGGTGAAAAGTATATATATGTCAGGGCTGGTAAGTCACTGACACCACCAAAGCTAGAAAGAAACGTGCGCTCTCCCTGCAGTCCGTATCCCGTTTTTAACTCATACCGGGGTGTGAGGCTCGCGAATACACGCTATACACAAAGCTGCCACGTAGGCGTGCTTTGATCATCAACCACAAGACTTTGCTTTTCAACAGAAGCCTTGATCATTGCATCTTAGTATGCCACACAGGAAATTCATGCCATGCGACTGATGTCCATCGATATACAACCTCTGAGCTCGTACGTCTCAGAGAAGGGCGTTAAGCAAAAGAATAAATTCTCCGCCGCCAAACAGATGTATATTTAATAGAAATCAATCAGCACAGAATAAAATCCAGTGTCAGACACACAATCCATTCACAAGTCCGTTCTGGGTCTGAACGAAACCGGAGGCACTTTCCTCGCATATCCATCCATCTCCAGGTACGTCTGGACGACCACCAACTATTTCCATCCTCTTGGGTGTACTGCCCAATCAGGATCGTCAGTAATTATCCAAACGATGTGAAGACTTCCGGTCTTCAACCACCGTCTTCATCTTCGACATATCGTCGAATCGGTTATTCAGAATGGGTATAAACCCGGACTTCCCGAACAACCCGCGTATATTAAAAACAAATGTTACGCAAACACAACATACGCCTCATTCCAATTCATTAGTCACTAACCGCAAATTAGCAAGAGAACAATTTCCTAAACATTAACCCCGAAGGCCGAAACCAACATCAGATCAATACCCAGGAAACCATTCTTCTTAGCCAACCTACAGCTAGTTACTAAATTCCACATTCTTAGGGAAAGGTTCCCATTAATTTTATCCAAGATAAATTCTTTAAAATTTATCCTGTAATCTTCCTTTGGATGTCATTTAAAACCAAATTATGGTTTTTCCAACTAGTCGAGATTAGCGAACCACAACGAAGTAATTATTTATTTTATTTCCCAATCCCGACCTATTCATCCCATGAAGCAAAACTGGTAATACTCCATATCTAACACCGTGGTGTTATCGGTAAAATTAATTACCATTTCACGTTCAAATCTAATTTAAGATTTAACTATCGCTTTGGAGTAAAACTGGTAATACTCCATTCTCGCTCATTTTCTAAATTTGGTAATTTAGATTATCAATTCGAATTTCAATCTAATTGCAGATTCAATAAAGCTCCTTTTTCTGGGTTAAAGAACTAGGTGTTATTTAAAACACAGTTCACAACAAACCCAAATCATATTCTATTTGTTATCGGGTTAAAGAACTAGTGTTATTCAAAACACTGTTCACGATAAACCCACTTCAAATTTAATCAAATATATTAGAAATTCGATTATTTAAAACCCCTTTTTAAATCTAATTCATTTATCTAAAAATGATTGGGTTTTAAATTTAGTTGAAAACTAGTTCATTTCGATAAAAATCTATTTTTATCTTTTCAAATATGGAGTTTTTCACCCCAATTTTCCTCAAATCATTTCTTATGATTTTACACAAATTATTGATATTTTTAATAATTTTATCAAGGCCCGTACAGTCGATTTCCAACAATGGCCATCGAACTGCACTTATAGCGACCTTTTTCGAATTTGATTTGGACGTATCTCCAAATCCAACCGCTAGATTTCAAATTTCTAATATTCGTTAGAAAGCTCTTTTCGATACGAACCCAACGGTTCCGGTTTTAGGAGAATCCGACGGTCGGATCTCCCGTAATGTCCGTTTGAAATAAATGGTCGAAATTTACGAACTGCCGCGGCGCGGCGCGTTCTACTCAGGCCATTATATTATATATATAATATATATAATATATATTTCGTCGATTCCTATTTAAAACGAATTATATATTTAGTTTTGAATTCGTTTCAAAAGCAAAGTCAACTTCTATTTCAATTCAAATCAAAATTGAATTCTTCTTTATAAATTCGTTTTAAAATTCATTTCTATTCAATTCAAATTTCAATTTAATTTGAATTCATTTCACTTCATTTTAAATTCAATTCGAATTCGTTTCTCAATTCAATTCAATTCAATTCAAATTGGTTTTCTATTCGATTCAAATTCATTTTCTATTCAAATTAAATTCGTTTCGTTTTCTATTTGAATCAAGTTCATTATATATTCAATTTGAAATCAAATTGGTTTTCTATTCGATTTAATTCGAAATCGTTTTATTCGATTCATTTCGAAATCGTTTTATTCGATATAAATATCGTTCGCGTCAAAATGGCGCATCACTATTTAACACGGCTTTATATATTCTATTTCAAATATTTCTTTTTGTCAACACACGACTAATCTCAACGAATGAGTACTGTCCATGTGTGACTATTTTTGTTAAATTATTTCGTTCAACACATGACTAATCTCAACGAATGAGTACCGTCAACACATGAACCTTTATATTATATTGATAAAGATGTAAATTTTATTATAAAAATAATTCGTTCAACACATGGCTATTCCCAACGGATGAGTATAGTCAACCCATGAACCTTTATATTATATTGATAAAGATGTAAATTTTATTATAAAGATAATTCGTTCAACACATGACTATTCCCAACGGATGAGTATAGTCAACACATGAACCTTTATTTTATATATTCTTTATTTTTCAAATTGGAATGAGGCCCAATCAATCACCATATAAAATTAATTATATGGATTTTCATACATCATATGTATATAATAGCATTGAAAAATAATCAACCATCAACCAAAGTGCACTACACTGTATAAGCATCAAATAAAGATATCTAACGCTTATAACAGCCTGTCAATCAATCGATCGACATATTTAATCGATTAGGATGAGTGAACTTCATATTTCATCCTAACACCCGTGTGGGGTTTCAAACAATCAAACACAGATTTTATTCGTGCAGTTGGGCGATGGGTAAAATTTATCGACCCAATCAATATCAGTCAAATAGGTGTACATAAACAAACCGTCCGGTTTGTAAATGAATATTTATTTATTCACATTCACGTTAAAAATTATATTTTTAACGATAAAACATTTTATTTCAACATATTAATTTCTATTCAGTTCATTTATTCAATAAAAATGATATTTTTATTTTTCTAACATATTTTAGAAAATTTCGGCGGCATAACGGCACGATACTAGAAACGGGACGAGGCCTAGCCTTATCCCCGGTCTAGTGAAGGCCCACACCATTCACACATCAATCAAATTCACTTTCGTTATGCAAACCACAAAATTTGGAGTAAGGGTCTAACCTATCCTTACTCCTTCGCCTTATAACGGCGCACGTCTAATCCTAATCAATTTATCGATTCGATTTTTCACACCACAAACCACATTCAAACCAATATTGCAATCCATCACCAAACAGTCAAACAAACAAGTCCATGGTCTGTGGACGATTGTGTCGGGTGCTACTAAGCACCGTCTGCATCCTAGTATATATATAACTAGAAAAATTAAATTGAAAGGTGAGAAGTTCTCACAAATAGCTATCCTAGCTCCACGGCACTTCATTTGCAGAAGTCTTCGTCTTTTTCGCATCTTCGTCAGCTTCGTCGCCCGTAGCCACTATATATATAAAAATCGAATTTTTATTTCGCTATTCAATATATATAAAAATCGAATTTTTATTTCAAAGTTCAACATATAAAAATCGAGTTTTTATTTCAAAGTTCAACATATAAAAATCGAGTTTTTATTTCAAAGTTCAACATATAAAAATCGAGTTTTTATAACGCTACTATAGAGATAAAAATTATATTTTTATTACGCTATTTTCTATATAAAGATTTCGCCTTTATAAAAATCATCACTTTATCTCAACGTATATAAAATAAAAATCAGATTTTTATTTCGTTACATACACAAAGATGATATTCTTATATTCTCTATCCTATAAAGATTATATTTTTAATACTTTAAAAATATAAAAATCATATTTTTAATATTCCTATATAGTAAAGACTATATTTTTAATACTTTAAAAATATAAAAATCATATTTTTATCACTTTAAAAATATAAAGATCGTATCTTTGATTCCACAATATAAAAGATTACATTTTTATCTCTTTACAACATAAAATAAAAAAATTAGTTTTAAAGTAAATAAATAAAAAAACAGTTTTTAAAATAAAGAAAATTCAGTTTTAAAAATAAATAAATAAAAACAGTTTGAATACTTATAAAAAAAATCAGTTTTAAAATCATTTATAGAATCAGTTCTCTTTTTCCCAAATTCAGTTTTCTTTTTCAAAATAGTTTTAAAATCTTTTCAAAATTCAGTTTCCTTTTTCAAAATGAAATTCAGTTTCAGTTTCTTTTTAAAACAGTTTTTATAATCCTTTTAAAAATTCTGTTTTTACTTTCTAAAAAGATCAGTTTTTATAACTTCTTTTCAAAAATTCTGTTTTTAAAACTCTTTAAAAATTCTGTTTCCTATATTCTTTTTTTAAAATTCTGTTTTTAAATCCTAAAACAAAAATCAGTTTTTGCCTTTATAAAAATGCAGTTTTTAAATCCTTTATAAAAATGCAGTTCTGTTTTTATATCATAAAAAAGAAAATCCAGTTTTTAGTTTCCTCTTTTAAAACAGTGTTTATTTTTCTTCTTTTAAAATAGTTTTAAAATTCCTTAACCAAAAATCAGTTTTTAATTCTTTAAAAATGCAGTTCATATATTAAAAAAAAACAGTTTTAAAACCCTACAAAAAACCAGTTTATATATTTACTGTAAAACAAAAACAAAAGCAAAAATAAAATAAAATCAAACGCTCACCGAGATTTCGAAGTGGAGGAGGGAAGAAGAGGGTCGGCGGTGGCTCGTGGTGTCGCGATGAGGCGTTCGATGGTGGAGGCTCCGATTGGGGAGGCTGCTTCGATTCGATGTCGGCGGCGTCTTCGCTGGAGGGAGGAGGTCGCGAGGGTGGTGGGGGCGTCAGCTCGATCTTCGGCGTCGAGGTTTGGAGGGCGGCGGCGATTAGTTTTTAGGTTTTCTTCTTTTTTTTTTTTACTTTGCTTTTATGGTAAATGATCGGGGGGGGCCAATGAAGAGAAAAGGGGGAAAATAGATTTTTTTTATATATATATTTTATTTTATTATTTAATTATTTAAATTTGCACAAGGGTTGACTTTTATATCCGACCTCGAAACGAGGCCCACCGCCTGTCGTCCATAGCGTTTCACCCCCATTCCGAACACAATGGGATATGTATCGTAAGCTGGTTTGATCGTTACAATCAGTTTCCGTTGAATTTACAATTAAATCATTATATTGAATTTTAAACGTACATTTCAAATTACCGGGGTCACATACTAACTCTAAAAATTCCAAAAAAATATTTTCTAGCTTCGTATTGACGATACGGTCCTAACAAAACTAGTTTCGTCGAATTTTGAGACCGTTTGAAAAATGGCCAATTTCCAGTCGATTAAAATCAACTGAAACTGGTCAAACGCGTTTTCCTTTGCCACGCTCACATATTGATTCGAAAAATTATGAAATTTGAAACCTAGCAATAACTTCACATCCCGGACCCAACAAAACTGGTTTCGTCGAAATCCGAGGTCGTTTGCAAAATTGCTATTTTTAAGGGCCTTATATATATAAAAATATATATAAATTCCACATCGACTATTTCTAATTTTAAACTGGACATATCTTATCATTTCTAAGATGAAATCTCAGTTTGTTAACTTCGTTACAAAGATATTGTCAATTAGATCCTAATGTTTTTGGTTTCACTAAAATCCGGATTATTTTGCACCCGGTACATTCAATTGAAGTTTGAAATCGAATTATCGAACTACCGCGCCATTTTCAATTCTATTTATAATTATATATAATTTTTATATATTCTAACGACGACGTATATAATATATACGTTCGAATTCTATTCAAAATAAATTCCTTGTTGATTTTATTTAAAATAATCTATTTTAAATATTCAAAATTCGCTAAAATTGCCAAAATAAAAATTTTAAACTGGCTCAGAATTTCCGGGTTATTACACGATCGATAGGTCGACAGACTGTGTAAGCGTTAATTATTTATATTTAATGCTTATGCAGTTGTGTGGTGCACTCTGGATGATGGTTGATTATTTATAGTTGTCATTTTATACATGTGTTGTAGAAAATTCATATAATTAACATTATACGGTAATTGATTGGGCCTCATTCCAGTTTTGAAATAGAAATATTTGAAAAAGAAATATTTGAAATAGAATATTTGAAAATAGAAATATATGAAGCCGTGTTGATTAGATTGACGCCATTTTGACGTGAACGGTATTTATATCGATTTTATTTAATTTGAATTATATTGAAATTGATTTCGAAATTTGAATTATATTGAAAGTGATTTCGAAATTTGAATTATATTGAAAGTGATTTCGAAATTTGAATTATATTGAAAATAATCGAAATTCGAATTAAATTGAATAGAATTGAATTCGAATTGAAATTGAAAAGAATTGAATTCAAATTGAAATTGAAATTCAAATTAAAATGAAATTCGAATTAAATTGAAATTGAATTGAAATCGATTTGAAATGAATTTAAAACGAATTTATATCGGAATATTCAATTTTGATTTGAAATTGAATATGAAGTTGAAACCGCTTGAAAACTGAATTTTAAACGATTTATAAGGCACGTTTTGAATTGAAATCGACGAAGTATATATTATATATATAATATAATGGCCTGAATAGAACGCGCCGCGCCGCGGTAGTTCGCGAATTTTGACCATTGACTTCGAATGGATATTGTGGAAGATCCGACCGTCGGATTCTCCTAAAACCAGAACCGTTGGGTTCGTATCGAAAAGAGCTTTCTAACGAATATTAGAAATTTGAAATCTAACGGTCGGATTTGGAATTATGTCCAAATCAAATTTGAAAAAAGGTCGTTGTAAGTGCAGTTCGATGGCCGTTGTTGGAAATCGACTATACGGGCCTTGATAAAATTATTAAAAATAATAATAATTTGTGTAAAATCATAAGAAATGATTTGTGAAGAATTGGGATGAAAAACTCCATATTTGAAAAGATAAAAATAGATTTTTATCGAAATAAACTAGTTTTGAACTAGAATAATAATTTATTTATTTTTAAAATAAATAAATTGGATTTGAAATGGTTTTGAAAATAACAAGAATTTCCAATAATTGCATTGGAATGGATTTGAATCAAAATTGTCTTCGGAATATTTCGATGTTGGATTTCGTGATTATACAGATGTTGTTATGGAAATTTGAAAGATATATATATATCGTTATTTCCAATACGATATTTGTTGGTCGTAGAATTTGATACTGAATATAAGCCGATATATTTTCTATTCAGAGCCTTGTATTTAATATCAAATGTGATTTGGGTTTGTCGTGAATGGTGTCTTCATTAACACTGTTCTTAAGCCCAGCTGAGGAAAAGATTAAATCTTTTTATTTAGATTTAATGAAGTGTACCAATTAAATAATACTAAATTGGAATTGAATTGGTATTGATTTTTGGGTTTATCGTGAACAATGTTTTTAATAACACTTGTTCTTTAACCCGATAATTAATGGAATGTGATTTTGGTTTGTCGTGAACGGTATCTTCAATAATACTGTTCTTAGACCCAAAGGAGTTAAGAAAATCAGAAACTAACTGGAGATTAGTTAAGTTGAATGGTTTCTGGGGTATTGATCTGATGTTGGTTTCGGCCTTCGGGGTTAATACTTAGGGAATTGCTCACTTGCTAATTTACGGTTAGGGACTGGTTGAAATGTGATGTGATGTTGGGTTTATCGTGAACCGTGTTTTAAAAGACACTGATTCTTTAACCCAGGCACAGATTAAAACTAAGTGGAGTTTTAATGAATCTTTAATTAGATTGAAAAGAATGAGAATGGAGTATCCCCAGTTTTGCTCCAGGCGATAGTTAAATCTTGAGTTAGATCTAAATGTGAAATGGTAATTTAATCCACTGATAACACCGTGGTGTTAGATATGAAGTATTACCAGTTTTACTTCATCGGATGAATAGGTTGGGGTTGGGAAATTAAAACAAATGATTACTTCGGTAAGGTTCGTTAACCCTGACTAGTTTAGATAAACCATAATTTGGTTTGAATTGATATTCAAAGGAAGATTAAGGAATAAATTTAAAGAATTTATCTTTGATAAAATTAATGGAAACCTTTCCCAAAGTAAAAGAATATTTGAATAAACGAATATTCTAGATTGGAAAAAGGCGTATGTTGTGTTTTTATAACACTTGTTTATTATATAGGCGAGTTATTCGGAAAGACCGGGTTTATCCCATTCTGGATAACTGAATCGACGATAAGTCGACGATGAAGATGGTGGTTGAAGACTGGAGGTCTTCACATCGTTTGGATAATTACTGATGATCTTGATTGGGCTGTACACCCAAGAGGAGGGAATCAGTTGTTGATCGTCTAGATGTACTTGGAGATCGATGGATATGCGAGGAATACGATGCCTTCGGTTTCGTTCAGACCCAGAACGAACTTGTACTTGGATGTGTGTCTGACATCAGATTTCATTATGTGTGATTGATATCGGTTGCATAGTGTGAATTGCCTGTGTGGCATACTGAGATGCAAATGATCAAGGTTTTTGTTGAGAAGCACAGTCTTGCGGTTGATGATCAAAGAACGGCTTTAATACAGCGTAGCTATGTGTAGCGTTAGTTCGCGAGCCTCACACCCCGGTGTGAACCAGAAACGGGAGAGGACCTCAGGGAGGACATGCGTTTCTTTCTAGCTAGGAGTGATGTTAGCGTTTTGCACGCCCTGGCATTTTACTTATGTGGATGATAGATAGGAGGCGCCTCTGTTATATCGGTCGATCCGGGGCCGATGGAGTCATTTGGCTCATTTACGCCCCATAGGGCAGGGAAACATAGTGTTCAGGCATTTTAATCCACATCGAGTGGACCGGCCCTGACGATCCAAGGGACGATGCGTTCTGTTCCTAAGGCTCGGGCTAGAGAGTCTCGAAGTGGTAAGGACGATCCCTTGCCTTGTTTCACAGGTGGAAATCCAACTTCCAATACGTGACTTTGTGGTTTTGATTGTAGAACCAAGTATGGCGAAATAGTGGTATGGGGCACTTATGCCGTCTATGATGGATACTTATGATTGAAATTGTTTTGACACTATACACTTATAATAATAATAAAAGATGAAATTTCATGTACCAAGCATTTTTGGCTATTATAAGGTAAAAACCCTATCCTTCGGCTTGCGTTGCATTGTGTGATGGGACCTGGGTCTTATAATAGCTTCATTGTTCTTTACTTAGCATTGCGTTGTTATTTTTTGCACTGGTATTCTTGAGAGGAAACCCGTTTTGTTTTATACGGCGTGGTCCCTTGATTTACCTAACTTTGAAGTAAAGATTAATAACTGCTTTAGTTCTCACACCAGTCACATGACTGACCTGGAGTTTATTGTTTTAACCTAAACTCTGGGTGCCCTTATTTTCCGCACGGGCAACTAGTAGTTTTGGTTTTTGCACATTTATGTTCACAGGATCCTGATTTACAGCTGGAATGATATTCGGAAAGCTCTGTATCCGTATATCACCTTCGGTTGTGTTTGTATTATTTTCCGCTGCAGTAACGTATTTAAATCTCTGATATTCGGTAAACGTATAATGTTTATTCATACTCTGTGTATTCGTGTATTCTGATGGACTTGTTGTAATAAGTAATGAAATGTTCTTCTATTTGTGTTCTGATTCGTCTTGTTCTCAATTCAATTCGTTCTTTCCTTCGCGGGGATGTTCTGGTCGTGTCAGTTTGGTATCAGAGTTTTGGTTTACGGAGCTCGAGAACAAGCCATATTAGAACCAAATGAAAGAATTCATCAGAAATTGGATTAGTTATATCCAATAAGGAATGACTCGTTAGAGATGGGATTGGTAGTGTCCTAGAATAAGGCAGAAGAGCATATTTTTAAAATGAAAACGAATTTTGTTTTGAAAATTTAAACCTTATTCAACGTATTTGAATATTTATTTGTGTTGAATTTGGACAATCCAATATATAAAGATTTTGCATAAACGTCTGATCCACGGATATTCGAAGTTTTAATAAACTGGATAGATAGAGAATCACACTCTAATCGCCCGGAGATGATTCTGATGATTAACTTGCCGTCATCAGCATTCATGTTCGAGTTTCGAAAGTAGGATATCTACATATTTCCAATTGACTAGTGTGAGAACCAAAACTAGATAGGGCTTATTGTTGTGATTTGGCATCAAAAAACTGATTTTTGGACTATGTATCAAAGCTATGAATTTGAAAAGCTAATCAACAAATTTATTGCTGATTGTGTTATTTGATTATTGGTTGATTAATTAAAATTTGAACCATTTAGCCAAATTGTACCAAATATTGAACTGAATTGAAAATTATTTGCAATTGCATGCATGCACATATATATACATTGAACAGGTCATTGCAAGGAGGCTAGAGAAGAGGAATAAAATTGTTTGCTCGACAAATAGGTACATGTTTATTGTATTTCTTTGGTTTTGGATGATTTTATGAGCCGATTGGCTAGCCGCTTGCCTGTTACTTTTTCTTTTTGGATTAGAGAGGCCTGTATGGCGATTTTGGGATTTTCCTGGTGCTCCCATGCAGGGGAGTTAATGGCGAAATTTTTCGAAAATTTAGGGTGTTAGCCAAATTTTTGAAGAATTTGAGAATTACTTAGAAACTAAAAAGTCGAAGAACTTAAGCCATAATGAAAAGAATGAAAGTTGAGTTGGTTTGTAAAACAACTTTCAGCTTCGTTCCTTTTCGGGGACGAAAAGATTCTAAGTGGGGGAGATTGTAATAACCGGAAAATCCGAACCAATTTAAAAATTTTATTTTGGCAATTTTGATGAATTTTGAATATTTAAAATGATTTATTTTAAATAATAACGATGAGAAATTTATTTTGAGAATATAAATATTTATTTTTAATTGTAAAAGGAATTGAAAATGGCGCGGTAGTTCAAAAATTCAATTTCAAATTTCAAATGAATGTACAGGATTCAAAATAAACCGGATTTTGGAGAAACCAAAAATATTAGAATCTATTTGAGAATATCTTTCCAACGAATCCGAAAAATTGAAATTTCATAGCAGGGATAAAAAGTTATGCCCAGTTGAAATTTCAGAATAGTCGCTATGGAAAATATAGCCCTTAAAAATAGAAATTTTGCAAACGACCTCCGTTTTCGATGAAACCACTTTTTTGGATCCGGGATATCAAATTATTGCTAGGTTTCAAAATTCATAATTTTTGAAATCAATAAGTGAGCGTGGCAAAGAAAAACGTGTTCTGACAGTTTTAGTCAATTTTTATCGACTAGAAATTGGCCATTTTTCAAACGGTCTTCAAATTCGACGAAATTAGTTTTGTTAGGACCGTATCATCAATACAAGGATAGAAATATTTTTTCTGGGATTTTTAGGGTCCGTATGTTACCCCAGTAAATTGAAATGCGCGTTCAAAATCAATATATAGATTCATATTTTGATTTTGACGGAAACTGATCGAAACCGCTGAATTGGCTTGCGGTACATATCCAATTGTGTTCGGAATGGGAGTAACTAGCTAGGGGCGACAGTCAGTGGGTTCGGTTTGGAGTTGAAAATAAAAAGTTGCTTTTTGGAAATTAAAAATGATTTTATATATATATATGCTTGGTCAACCCTCTCCATTTCTCTTTCCTCCCTCTCCCGTTCAGATTCGAACCAAAGAAAAAAAACGCACAAAGGAGGAGGTCGTCGCCTCGTTCCCACGCTCCACTGCGATGTTGGCCTCGCCGCCGCTCAGGCGAGAGCCGCGGACCCCCCCCCCCTCAAACACCCCCTTCAGCTGCTGACGCTGACCCTCTCTCTCCTAGCATCTAAACCCTAAAACTTCCCCCTTTCAAACTGTTGCTGCCACCATGACGCCAAGGCCCACCGTACAACTGTCGCCGCCTACTGGAGGCACCCCCTCCACTACCGAATGCAGCACACCCCCCTCCCGACGTGAAGCTCCTCCCTCTTTGAACATCAACGTGAGTTTAATTAATTAATTTATTTTCTTCTTAGGAAATTGGTTTTGGTTAGTTTAGCAATTACAGTATTGTTTTTAAATGTAATGACCCGAAAATCCAGTCCAATTTGAGCTGACCAGAAACACAAGTCCAACCCCAAATTAAACTGGAAACCAGGAAATTAATAGAAAGAATTGAGAGGGTGAGGAAAGATAAGATAGAAACTTAGAATAGAAGAAGAAGAACACAACATCAGAGTAACACGAATCTCACAGCGGAATGAATAACATATAATATATATAACATAACTTGAAATATACATCTGTACTTGAATATACATCATTATCAAAGTACAGCACTTACAACACAGTGGAAAAAAAACTATAGCTATATTATCCTGAAGCCTCCTGCTCCAAGCTCTTCCAGTATCTGTAAATCCCGACTACTTGACTGCCTGTACGAAATTGGGCACCCAAGATTTTATGGAAAACAAAACAAAATAAACTCTGGGTCAGTCATGGGACTGGTATGAGTAAAACGGTTTAAAACAGTTCGAACAAGTAAACAATATCTCATAAGACCACGCCATATAACGGAACGGGTTTTTCCCTTATGAGATCCAAAATATCTTTATATCAAAAACCTTTTGATATTATAATAATGTCTATCAACCACAATAATAATAATCATCTTGCAGAAACGCTTTCATCTCACGTTCTACATATATAGTATACAATCAAAACCGCAAGCACCTATTGGGTAATGGATTTCCAACTATGACAAGGTATGGAACCACCTTTCGCTAGTGTACCTCTAGAAAGGAATACACTGGGTTCAACAAGAACATCTTGCAACCCGGCCATACATGACCGACCACTCATTTCGCTTGAGTGTATCGAATGTATATCACCAAAGGTTGGGATCAGTAACCGTTTCCCGAATGGGATAGCATCAACAATAGATTTTTAGAAGTAAATGAAACTCTAGATCAGGTGATTATACACCCTACTTCGGAGCGACTGACTTAGCCATGCTGCCTGCCCGATTTCTGTCATTTACCGGTTGATGAGGCTTGAGGTTACGCTTCATCATCACATCAGATTCACTTCGAATGCCACATTGTCAGATCCATCGAATCACTGATTGACGTCCTCAACAATACATTATGTGTTAGCTAAAAGAAGTTTCCTTCTCCGCTTCCACTCTTGGTATGGTTGGAGAAATCAATATACGTGACCTTCCTGGAAATACTCTGTCAGGCATTCATCCATACAAGTCATCCAGGAACAGGATGAACCGAAGGCACTATTCAGTACATCCATCTTAGGCACTGTTATCTAAGACTTATACAATAGCCCTTGCACTTTACTCCGTCTTCAATTTTCTTTGGCATATATGATTCGCAACGCTTATGCCAATACAGAGTGGTTCTTTGGATAATAATCCAACCGGTCTCTCCATATTAACAACGTTAAAATGATCAAAACTTCGATAGTCTGTGATTTAACCATCAAAGAAAAATAGTGTGCAAACAACGATATTATTTCCAGGTGGAAATTCTATCAAATCAACCATCATTTAACATTTATCGCCTTAGTTCATTTTTCATCTCCTGTTTCCCTATATTCAACATTTCTTATTTTCTAAATTTAGAAAATATATGTTATTACCATTGGAAAACATTTCCATTTCTTGTTTTCTATATCAGAAAACATTTCTGGTTCTTATTTGGAAAACATTTCCAAAACTCCTTCATCGGACTTAGACAGATGTTTAGATAAAACATCACTATGCCAACTCTTTAATTACTAAATTCACTTAACCATCCTTTACTGCCAAACCTTAACCATTCCTTAGTTAAATACGAAGCCAATCAAGTTGGGGTAGAACTACCTCTCAGACCTTAACTGAACAACATTTCTAACTTTGAAATAGGCAAAGTTCACTTTATATTTCTTTAACTAACTTCCTTACTTAACCTTTCTTTTCAAATAACTATATTCGATTAGCTCCATTTTTGATTAGCTCTATTTGATTTACTCTATTCGATTTACCATATTGCATTCACTTTAACCGATTTACTTTATTTGATAAATTCTTCTCGAGTAATCCTTTTCGATTAATTCTTTTCGAATAAACTATATTCGAATAACTCATTTCGAATAAACTATATTCGATGTCTCCTTTTGAATAAACCACATTCGATATCGCACTTCGAATAACTCATATTCGATTATCTCATTTGGATTACCTCGGTTTGATTAACTCATCTTGACTAACTCAACTTGATTTACTTACTTGATTAACTCAACTCGATTTGATTAACTAGGCTCGACTAACTTGGTTCGACCAACTCGATTCGACTAACTCCTTTAGATTAACTCACTTCGACTAACTCCTTTGGATTAACTAACTTCAACTAACTCCTTTGGATTAACTAACTTCGACTAACTCCTTTGGGTTTAACTCACTTCGAATAACCAATATTCGATAACTCCTCTGGATTAACTACTTCGACTAACTCCTTTGGATTAACTACTTCGACTAACTCCTTTGGGTTTAACTCACTTCGAATAACCAATATTCGATAACTCCTCTGGATTAACTACTTCGACTAACTCCTTTGGATTAACTACTTTAACTAACTCGATCAACTTGGTTTGATCAACTCATTTAACTTGGTTTGACTAACTCATTTGACAATCTGGTTTAACTAACTCATTTGACAAATCTGGTTTAACTAACTCATTTGCCAAACTGGTTTAACTAACTCATTTGATTAATCTATTCCCTGAATAAATACTCCCTTTTAATAATTCTATTTATTCTAACCAATAATATTTCCTTTATTTTAACTTATCCTTCGATTTTATAATTATTCTCTTTTATAAAAAATCCTTTTCCTTTTCTATATAAAATCCATCGATTTTATATAAATAATTCATTTTCAAAATACACTTCGAAAATCCCCTTTCCCACATCCAGTATTTCTTATGGTATTTAACATACCATATAACAACGATAAATATTGTCCAAACACACATAATCAACAACAGGTTATATATCACAGCATATATCACAATATATGAATCACAGTAAAATAAATGTTGAGGAATCCAGTTGGATTCCTCCAACCTGTTTCCCTGCATTACAGATGTTAAACAATATAGATAACATCACCTTCAGTTCCATATGATATATTCTGTTAAACAGAATCAATATAGTAACTGACTAGCAGTTCAATCAAACAGTCAACACACAGTCAATCAACCAATATTTAACAGTTCTAAAAATACAACATGAAATTATAAACTGTTCAGAGTTAGTGAGATTTACTCACATTGGACGATCATTGTTAATAACGATAATCATCGCTCGATTTGATTCGGGCGGACAATTTATTTTGCGATAAATTGTAACGAGCTCGGATTCACTTCCAGTCAGTGCCATGGTGTAGCTCCCGTCCATACGATCCGAACGCAACTTACGGTTCGTGATTCTGATTTCATACGAATAAGAAATTCATTTTACAAGTTAATACATTGTTTTAATTAAAAATAAAACTAAATAAATCAAAACCGGGCCTACCCCTTAACTAACCGGCCCAATTCCTCCAGGCCCAAACCGCTCCCAGGTTCCCTTTTCTTCCCCAATTGAAACTGCCGTAACCTGCTTCCTTAATCCAACAACCATAGCCGATCTTTACTCCATCTTATCTCCTCCTCCACTTCACGATTAAATCCACAAAAATCACCACAATATTCTCCTTCGAATTCTCTCCATCCTCATATAATCATCACTCATATCGGTGTCCTCCTCGTCCATGCGTCATCTAGCCCTCTCCGTCGGCTACAGTGAACCCGCGACAAGAACATCAACCGAAATCCACAATAAAAACACTAGGACCTCCTATCTTCACAAGAAATCCAATATCATCCCCGATTCACAAACTGATGCTTCTATATCACTAATTATCGAACCCTAGTCTTCGCTGTTGGAATATGACGGCGCCAACAGAGGATCGAACCCATCAAACTTGACACAGAAGTGAAGAGAACTATCTCAGGAGTTCGAAGATAAATGAATGCGGATTAATAGATTTTCTTTTGGTTTGATTTCGATTTTCTTACCTTCCATTTTGCTGAAAAAGAATGAGGGGGAGTGGTGGCTTAGAACTGTTTTATAAGGGAGACGGATTTATTTAGTGGTTGAAAACAAAGGAGATGTTGCTAATTTTGGTTCACACACTTAGATATTTTAGTTTTAAATATTCATTTTATATTTGTTTCAACACTTTAAAAATCCCTGTGATCACACACAGTATTCAAAAATCCTGAAAATGGTTATGTAGCTACAGTTCAACATTACGGTCCCAACGAAACTGGTTTCGTCGAATTCTGAGGTCATTTGCAAAACTAGCTATTTTTAAAGCTCTGAATGACCCATTTAAATAATTAAATATAATTAAAATTAATATTTATAAATAAATATATTATCGTATATATTCTCAACATAATATCATACAGTTCCACTGGGATTTATAACTCGATACTTCAAATCCCGATTAAATCGATATTCGATTTAAAATGAAATTCCTTTTTAAAATATAAATAATTCCTTTATAAATTATAAAGGAATTCTACAGTGACTTTTCTAAAATTTGATTTGGACGTAAATCAAAATCTACACGACGAAATCCCGATTTTTCTCTTCCATTAGAAAGATATACTCCACCAGCTCCACATGTTTCTTATTCCACAGAAATCCGGCTTAAAACGAATCATGTACATTCAGTTGAAGTTCGAATCACTAATTTACGAATGTAACGCCATCTCGAGCTCGATTTTAATTATAATATAATTATACATTCAAACTGTCGTTTATATAATATATTCGTCATTCAAATTTCAATTCCAAGCTGAATTAAATATCACAGATGATCCAGTTCACACCATATCGCCATTTCAGCCAATTCTGATTATTTCAGAATTAAATATATTATTTTAATTAAATATTCATCATTATTTAATTCAACGACCATTAAATCCTTTTAATCACCATTTATATAATTAAATAAATTAATTATAATACCTCTGCCAATGTGGGTCCTAACATTAAATCTGAATTATATATATATAAAGCTAGGATTTTTATTTACGTAAAAATAAGATTTTTAAATATGCATTAGCATGTTTAAAAAAATAGATTTCTTTATATAAATTAACATGAAAAGATGTGATTTTTAAAAGCGAAAAGATATGATTTTAGTCAATATAAAAATATGATTTTTATATGATAGATAATAAAAATATGATTTTTATGTTGAAAAGGAAAATATATGGAAAACTGAATTATAAAAATATAATTTTTATAATATAAACATCAACATAAAAATATGATTTTTATGTATGAAGTAACAGTATAAAAATGTGATTTTTAATAATCAACTGCGTGATGCAGATTGCGATGGTACTATCCGAAAACAAATCTGAATTCAAATCATTCAGAGATAAGGACTGGAGGAGTGGATCCCCAAGGTGAGAACTCCTTACTTTTAATTTATTTTCTAGTTGAAATGTACAATAGGATGCAGATGGTGCTTAGCAGCACCCGACACCCGTCGTCCACAGACCATGGATGACTTGTTTGTTTAATTTTTGTGTTGTGAAAATTTATTGTTGTGATATGGAATGGAATAAAATATTTTATCATTAAAAATATTTTATAGTTAAAAATATAATTTTTAACATGTATATGAATAAAATAAATATTTATAAACAAATCGGATGATTTGTTTATGTAAACACATTTGACTGATATTGATTGGGAAGATAAATTTTACACATCGCCCAACTGCACGAGTATTGCGATGATATATGACATACACTAGTCCCAATAATTAGTCGTATGTCGATCGATTGATTGACAGGCTGTTATAAGCATTGAATATTTATATTTGATGCTTATGGAGTGTAGAATGCACTTTGGATGATGGTTGACTGTGTTTGATTGTTGTTGTATACATGTGTGTATGAAATCCATATAATCAAATTATATGTTAATTGACTGTGTCTGATTCCAGTTCAGAAAGAATAAATATTTTAAAATAACGAATATTTTAAAATAATGAATATTTTAAAATAATATTCAGTAAATGATCAGAATCTGATTTTGATGTCCGATTTGGGATGGATACAAAAATATTTAAATATATATAGCCGTGTTGATTAGATCGACGCCATTTTGACGTGAATGATATTTATATCGATTTTATTCATTTTTATAATGAATATTGAAAAGGAATTGATTTCAAAATATAATGTTTTGAAAATATTATCATTTATATATTGATGATATGGAATATTCAATTTTGATTTGAAATTGAATATGAAGTTGAAATCGTTTTGAAAACGAATTTAAAACGATTTATAAAATACGTTTTAAAAGGAAATCGACGAAATATATTATATATATATATATATATTATATAATATAATGGCCTGAATAGAACGCGTCGTGCCGTGGCAGTTCGCGAATTTCGACCATTGACTTCGAACGGACATTACGGGAGATCCGACAGTCGAATTCTCCTAAAACCGGAACCGTTGGGTTCGTATCGAAAAGAGCTTTCTAACGAATATTAGAGGTTTGAAGTCAAACAGTTGGATTTGGAATTATGTCCAAATCAAATTTGGAAAAGGTCGTTGTAAGAGTAGTTCGATGGTCGTTTATGGAAATCGACTGTACGGGCCTTGATAAAATTATTAAAAATATCATTAATTTGTGTCAAATCATAAGAAATGATTAGGAAAGAATTGGGATGAAAAATTCCATATTTGAAAAGATAAAAATAATTTTTTATCGAAATTAAACAGTTTTGAACTAGGATTATAATCCAATATTTTTAAATAATTAAAAATGAATTTGAAATGGTTTTAAAAATAACTAGGATTTCCAATACATGAATTGTAATGGATTTGAATCGAAATTATGCTCAGATTATTTCGATATTGGATTTCGTGATTATATGGATATTGTGAAAGAATTTGGAAGATATATATATATCGTTTTTCCAATACGATATTTGTTGGTTTCAGAATTTGATATTAAATATAAGCCGATATATTTTCTATTCCGAGCCTTGTATTTCATATCAAATTGGATTTTGGGTTCGTCGTGAATGGTATCTTTAATAATGTTGTTCTTGAACTGAATGGAGTTAAGAAAAATTAGAAACTGACTGGAGATTAGTTAAGTTGAATGGTTTCCTGGGTGTTGATCTGATGTTGGTTTCGGCCTTCGGGGTTAATATTTAGAGAATTGTTCACTTGCTAATTTACGGTTAAGGGCTGATGGAATGGAATGTGATTTTTGGGTTTATCGTGAACCGTGTTTAAATGACATTGGTTCTTTAACCCAGTTAAAAGATAGGTTATGATTTTCCGAGTTAAATAATCTTTAATATTGATTTTTGGGAAGATTAAAACCAAGTGGATTTTTAACGAATCTTTAATTAGATTGAAATGATCGAGAATGGAGTATCACAAGTTTTTCTCCAGGCGATAGTTAAATCTTTAATTAGATCTGAACGTGAAATGGTAACTGAATTTACCGATAACACCGGGGTGTTAGATATGAAGTATTACCAGTTTTACATCTGGGATGAATAGGTTGGGGTTGGGAAATTAAAACAAATGATTACTTTGGTAAGGTTCGTTAACCCCGACTAGTTTAGATAAACCAAAATTTGGTTTGAATTGATATTCAAAGGAAGATTAAAGAATAAATTTTAAGAATTTATCTTTAATAAAATTAATGGGAACCTTTCCCAAAGTAAAAGAATATTTGAATAAAGGAATATTCTGGATTGGAATAAGGCGTATGTTGTGTTTTTATAACACTTCTTTATTATATATGCGAGTTATTCGGAAAGACCGGGTTTATCCCATTCTGAATAACTGAATCGACGCTAAGTCGACGATGAAGACGGTGGTTGAAGACCGGAGGTCTTCACATCGTTTGGATAATTACTGATGATCCTGATTGGGTTGTACACCCAAGAGGAGGGAATCAGTTGGTGATAATCTAGACGTACTTGGAGATCGATGGATATGCGAGGAATAAGGTGCCTCCGGTTTCATTCTGACCCAGAACGAACTTGTAAATGGATGTGTGTCTAACATCGGATTTCATTCTGTGTGATTGATATCGGTTGCATAGTGTGAATTGCCTATGTGGCATGCTGAGATGCAAATGATCAAGGTTTCTTTTGAAAAGCGAAGTCTTGTGGTTGATGATCAGAGCATGGCTTTAATACACCGTAGCTTTGTATAGCGTTAATTCGCGAGCCTCACACCCTGGTGTGAACCAGAAACGGGAGAGGATCTCAGGGAGGACATGAGTTTCTTTCTAGCTAGGTGTGGTGTCAGTGTTTTGCACGCCCTGGCATTTTACTTATGTGGATGATGGATAGGAGGCGCCTCAGTTATATCGGTCGATCCGGGGCCGATGGAGTCATTTGGCTCATTTACGCCCCATAGGGCGGGGAAACGTAGTGTTCGGGCATTTTAATCCACATCGTGTGGACCGGCCCTGTCGATCCAAGGGATGATGCGTTCTGTTCCTGAGGCTCGGGCTAGAGAGTCTCGAAGTAGTATGGACGATCCCTTGCCTTGGTTCACAGATGGAAATCCAACTTCCAATACGTGACTTTGCGGTTTTGATTGTAGAACCTAGTATGGCGACATAGTGGTATAGGGCACTTATGCCGTCTATGATTGATATTTATGATTGAAATTGTTTTGACACTATACACTTATAGTAATAATAAAAGATGAAATTTCACGTACCAAGCATTTTTGGCTATTATAAGGTAAAAACCCTATCCTCCGGCTTGCGTTGCATTATGTGATGGGACCTGGGTCTTATAATAGCTTCATTGTTCTTTACTTAGCATTGCGCTGTTGTTTTTTGCACTGGTATTCTTGGGAGGAAACCCGTTCCGTGTTATACGGTGTGGTCCCTTGATTTATCTAACTTTTAAATAAAGATTAATAACTGTTTTAGTTCTCACACCAGTCACATGACTGACCTGGAGTTTATTGTTTTAACCTAAACTCTGGATGCCCTTATTTTCCGCACGGGCAGCTAGTAGTTTTGGTTTTTGCAGATTTATGTTCACAAGATCCTGGTTTACAGCTGGAATGATATTCGGAAAGCTCTGTATCCGTATATCACCTTCGGTTGTGTTTGTATTATTTTCCACTGCAGTAATGTATTTAAATCTCTGATATTCAGTAAATGTATAATATTTATTCATACTCTGTGTATTCATGTATTCTGATGGAATTGTTGTAATAAGCAATGAAATGTTCTTCTGTTTGTGTTCTGTTTCGTCTTGTTCTCAATTCAATTCGTTCTTTCCTTCGCGGGGAAGTTTGGGTCGTGTCATTTATGTAACATGACACCTTATTTTTCTTATTTTCCATTCCAAACTATTACATCCCATTAATGGCTTACTTTTAAGATATTTGATTTGAAATGGTAATAATGACTTTATTTTATGTCAAATCAAACTTAACTTAGTTAATTAATTTCTTAATAATAAACTTCTTCATTAACTTAAGAGAGGTTTAAATACTTGTTAATATATTTGTATGTTACTATTTAAGTCGCAAAATATTCCTATAACTTATTTTGGTTAAACCGTTGATTTTTGAGGAAAAAAATAACATTCATATTTTTCCATTTAATTTAACAGACTCGTTTATGTAAACAAATCTACATAATTAAAAAAATGTTTATTTATATCAATTCTAATTCCTTCTGCTTTTTTCTAATTTTCAAAATCTACCAAAATACGCCAAATTCTATTTTTCAAAGTATCAGATTTTCTGGGACATTGCATTCTCCTCCACTTAAAGAAATTTCGTCCTTGAAATTTGAAATGAAGGATAAGAATACAAAGAAAACATAAGTCAATGTATATCATCATACAAAGTCCCAACATACTGGTCTGAGTATGTACAATATACTTGAGGTTGTATATATATGCCATAAGAATCTTGTCCCATAAATATCTTATATATTTAAGATAAATACATCCAACTATATATCCAGGATGAGATCCTTTACATATCCATAACATCTATTAAGCCGTAACCGGAGTAACATCCATAATACTCAATCAAACTTTTTAGTTGATGGTCCATCTCAATCTATAAATATTCTTAGGAATTTTTTTTATTTAACCTAATTTTGTAATAAATTATTAACCTGATTTGGTTTGAATCCACTCTCGAAATTTTCCATATTGAATTCAATTTATTCTTTTCATTTACAATATATTACAAGATTTATTTGGACATAGGGTTGAATACATCAAAAATATTCATAAAAGAAATTTTATAATTAACATATATATGGATACATTCCTAGCCGTTTTCAAACTTTTTAGAGACAACTCCCAAGGGATAAAATTTAGTAATAAGAAACTTATTTTAGTACATAATCCTTGCACTCTTTATGAGGTAGATGGTTCTTTTTCCTTTGATTCGATGTTAGCCCAACTTATGATTTCCTTTGGACAATATTTCCATGAATGTCCCCGTTTATATCATGAGGAATAAGCCCATCCTTTTCCCTCATTCATGATTGTGCATGGTGCTACTTTAGCTGGTTTTTCTCCCTTCTTTAAATGGAAATCCTTGGCTACATTCCCTACTTCCTTGCGTCGATAACACTTCTTTTCTTTTTTTAGGTTATTGGGTTTCTTCTTTGTTTTAGGAGACTTATGTGTAAAAAGTCCTTTCTTCCTGCACTTATTCAAACTAATTCTTCTCGAATAGTTTTCTCTTTATTCCTTTTTATTCTATGTAACAACCTGGAAAATCTAAACCAATTTAAAAATTCTAATTTGGCTATTTTGGTGGATTTTAAATATTTAAAATAAATTATTTTAAATAATAACGACGAAAAGTATGTTTGAATCGATGTTTGAAAACAAATATATTTATTTTAATTATAAACAAGACCTGAAATGGCGCGGCAATTTCAAATTTTGAATTCGAACTTTGACTGACTGTACCGGGTGCAAAATAAAACGGATTTTATTAAAACAAAAAATATTTAAATATGTTTATGAATATCTTTCTAACGAATCTGAAAAATTGAAGTTTCATAGCGGGAATCAAAAGTTATGGCCAAATGAATTTTCAGAAAGGTCGCTATAGAGTATATATAGCCCTTGAAAATAGACATTTTGCAAACGACCTCAGAATTCGACGAAACCACTTTTGTTGGATCCGGGATGTCAAATTATTGCTAGGTTTCAAATTCCATAATTTTTGAAGTTAATACGTGAGCGTGGCAAAGGAAAATGTGTTTGGTTGATTTCAGTTAAATTGGATCGACTAGAAAATGGCCATTTTTCAAACGGTCTCTGAATTCGATGAAACTAGTTTTGTTGGGACCGTATCGTGAAAACATAGCTAGATTTATTTTTCTAGAATTTTTGGGATCAGTTTGTGGCCCCGGCAAATTGAAATGTATGTTCAAATCAAATATTGAATGTTTTATATTTTAATTTGAAGAGAAACTGACTGAAACAGTCGAATGGGCCTACGAAACATATCCCATTATGTTTGGAATGGGGGTATTTATCTAGCGACGACAGTCGTTGGGTTTGGATTGGAGTTCGTATGTGGTAAGGGGTATTTTTGGATTTTAAAAATATATAAATAATAAAAAGTAGGGGCCAATCAAATGCTTTCTCTTCAAAACCCTCGGGAGTTAAAATCGCGCCGCCTCCTCTAAACTGAACGACAGAAAAAGCAACTTCATTCCTCCTCCGATTACTCCCTCCACATGCGATAAAACCCATCCATCCTTTTGAGGATTTTGTAGTATTCTCCGAGCCCTTCAAATCTGTACCACTCTCGCCCTCCCTCACCTCGTCGTCATCGAGAATCAAGCTCCAGAAGTTGTCGCGTTTCGACATCCGCCAGAGCCCCGATCCGCCGTCGAGTCAGGAGTGGTACACCTCGCTAGGAAGCTGAATCGAAGCTCTACAACGTCGTATAGTCTGATCGTCCTCAAGCCCCACAGATTTCGAGAAAAGTTGAAACCCAGATTTGAACATTTTAGAAAGGTAACGGCTGTTTATTTTTCTAAAGGATTATAGCACTTTAAAGCGCTACGAATTTTGATTTTACAATAAAAATCATATCTTTTTGCTATGTTGTCGAAATCCAGTGAAACAAGAGACACCGGGACCGTGTGGACGTCTTCTACATTTTAGAAGAGACTGGATATTTTTCTGAGCCTTCTACAATTTTTGGAGGAGTGGAACCCAATGTGAGATTTCTGAATTATAAACGATATGGAAATGATGACGTATAAATTATATAGTCGATGTATGAGTTATATAAGCGTTGTCCACCTCATGTATAAGCATTGTATAAGCATGATGATGGAAATCCCCATTGTCAAAAGCTGCTGTGATAACCCGGAAATTCCCACCCTCTGGATCGACCATAAACCACACAGGTCTGAACCAAAGAATGGAAAGCTGCGGATACATCAACTTTGGGCATACAACACATCAGAACAAATACAGAAAACTTTTATAACATCATAATAAATGTTACATCAGAGTACATTGGATAATATTACAGTGGAAGATAAATTACAAAAATTAATACATTTCAGCGGAACTAATCTCAGTGGAAGGCTATCAACATTCTGGCCACAGCTTCAGTCTTCAATCTAGGATCTTTGCTTAATATATCTGCCAAATGAGCTACTCGACTGCCCATGTGGAAAGAGGGCACCCGAGTTTGCAAAGTGAAACAAACTACAGGTCATTCGTGGGACTGGTGTGAGAATTCTTAACCTAAATTATCTAAATAGAAGGCTAATCCCAGGACCACGCCGCTAACGCGGAACGGGTTTACTCCATTGGATTGCCAGTGCATAACTAAAGTAAATCGTCAAATAACGCAATGCTTTTTAGAAAAATGAAACCATTATAAGACCCAGGTCCCATCACACAATGCAACGCACACCAGAGGATAGGGTTTTACCTTATAATGGTCAAGAAATGATAAATACGCAAAATACGATATTATTATTAGTGTGTATATATTTTAATTAAAACATTTCAATCATAATATCAATCCTAGACGGCATAGCTACCATCTACTATGTCGTCGTACTAGTAATACAATCAAAACCGTAAAGCGGCGTATTGGAAATTGGGTTTCCATCATGAGTCAAGGCTAGGGAGGAAGTCCTTACCGATTCGAGACACTCTAGCAATGTCCCAGGATTCAGACGCTGGCGAACCCTTGGATCTTGCAAGGCCGGTCCACAACTTCTTTAGTGGATTAGTTATTCCTGAACACACGCTCCCCGGTCCTATTGAACCTATAATACAGCCGAGGGCGACCGCATAAATCCGAGGCCTCTAAAAATCCAACAACCACATAAGTAAATGTCTGGGCTCCATACCATGACACCACTTCTAGCTAGAAAGAAACGTGTGCACTCCCTGCGTTCCCTTCTCCCGTTTAAGACTCTACCGGGCTGTGAGGCTCGCGAAGTCACGATATACACAAAGCTATGCCTAAATAGACTGTGCTTTGATCATCAACCACAAGGCCTGCTTTTCAACAAAGCCTTGATCAATTGCATCTTAGCATGCCACATTGTCAAACTCTACCGTATCGTTGATCATCTACCAATATATATATAACCTCTAAACTCATACGTCTTAGAGAAGGGTGTTAAGTGAAGAATAAATTCTCCACCACCAAACAGAAATATATAATCGGTAGCGTTCAAAAAAATACAGTAGAAAAGAATACAATGTCAGACACACAATCCATTTACAAGTCCGCTCTGGGTCTGAGCGAAACAACGTATCCATCGATCTCCAAATACGTTTGGACGATCATTACCAAATATCTTGCCTTGGAATGTACTGTCCCAATTCAAGATACCAGTCATCATCATCCCAACGATGTGAAAACCTTCGGTCTTCAGCCACCGTCTTCATCTTCGACTCTTGATCGTCGTGATGATTATTCAGAATGGGTTAAACCCGGTCTTTCTGAATAACTCGCGTATTTTGTGATTAAAAGTCAAATATTGGAAAATCACACATTATGTCACATTCCGACCCCGAATATTCTTTTAATAAGATATTCATATTAAAATATTTTCATTAATTCTAACAAAGATAAATTAATAAATTAAATCATAAATCTTCCTTAAAAGATTTATTAAATATTCTAAATTTGATTTAATATCAAAAATCATTTTCACAGATCATTTATTTTAAATAATAAATCTTCTTTTAAACGGGTTAAAGAACTCGTGTCATTTAAAACACAGTTCACGATAAACCCACAAATCAATTTCCAAAATATGGAATCCTATAGAAATCAATCAATACATAATCGATGTGAATTTCTGTATCGGACTAACAATATACATGGAATAACGGCAAAGCCTCTTAAATTCCATATATAATATCGGTCTTCTATTACAGAAGCCCATCTCGATTATTACCAATCGAATTTCCACTTAATTCACATTTATTTTATTAAATTGGAAAACTAGATTTTTAGAAAATGCCTTTTTAAATCTATAAAATAGATTTATAAATTCCAAATAATAATTTCGATGTAAACTGGATTAAAGGACAAATGTCATTTAAAAACACCGTGCACGATAAATCCACTTCACATCTCAATGTATCTCATATCATGAAATATAATAGCAAATTCTAATAATCTTAATTAAAGGATTTCCCTTTAAATATTAATTCATTATTATAAGAAAACATATTTTAGAAATAATCATTAAAAATATTCTTTACATAAAAGATTTTTATCTTTTACAAATATTCTTTGTTTTAACATATTTAATAAAAAAAATATTTATGAAAATATATCCTTTATATAAAAAGAATTTCTAATGTAAGAATATTCTTATTTAAAAGAACACCTGAATCAGAAAGCGACTCAATCATTTACCATATAATTTGGATTATACGGATATCACACATATCCTATATAACAGTAACAATATAATCATCAAGTCATCCATTTACATCCAGAGTGTAAATTCCAACTGTGTAAGCGTTAAATTAAATAATAACGCTCATCGCAGCCTGTCGATCTAACGATCAGCATACAACTAAATATTGGGATTAGTGTATGTTAATTTTCATCCCAACACCCGTGTGGGGTTTCAACCAGCAAACAAATAATAAATTTTTTGTGCACTTGGGCGATGTGTAAAAATAATCGACCCAATCACATAAACAAGTCAGGTAACTTGCCTATGGCAGTGTAATACACAATATATAACACGATGATAAAAATGTCTATTTTATTTATATTCCTTTTATTGCCTGTAAAATGTCAATAAGAATGAATTCTTTATTTCTATTCCTTTATCGTATGTAAAATGTCGATAAAAATATAATTTTTTTATTTCAGTACTTTTCATTGTAAATAAATGAGAAGAAGAATAAAACCTTTAATCCCATTTGTAATAGGGAATACAAATAATAACAAAATTATAACTTTTCATTTCATGCTTTATTTGCAATAGAGAATGCAAATAAAGATTCAGCTTTTTAATTTGATGTTTATTTACATAGAGGAATGTAAATAAAAATTTTCATTTTATAATTGAATTGCATTAAGGATTGCAAATGAAAATGTATCTTTTTATTCTCATGTTTTATTTGCATTGATTAATGCAAATAAAAATGTAATATTTAGTTTCTAGTTTTATTTACATCAAGAAATGTAAATAAAAGAACAAATTCTTATTTTATGTTTATTTACATCAAGTGAAATAAATAAATAATTAAAAATGTAACTTTTATTTTAATGCTTTGTTCACATTTAAAAATTTCGACAAAAATGTAACTTTTTTTTTTAATAAATTTGTTTGCATCTAAATTTGCAAACAAAAATGCAAATTTTATTTTCTTGTTTGTTTGCAACTAAAGTTGCAAACAAAAATGTAATTTTATCTCCTTTGTTTTATTTGCATGATAGAATGCAAATAAAAATGCATATTCTATTTTCTACATTTCGTTTGCATTGTAGAATGCAAACAAAAATATAATTTTTTTTATTTTCATGTATTGCTTACATTGTGGAATGTAAAAAAATGTGAACTTTTGGTTTCATGCAATATTTGCATTGAAAAATGCAAATAAAAATGCGCCACTTAAAATCATATTATATTTGCGTTGGAGAACACAAATAAAAATGTACTTTTATTTTTCATGTTTTATTTGTGTTTGAAAACACAAATAAAAAGACTATTTCATTTTTCTATGTTATACCCGCATTGTGAAATGCGAATAAAAGAACAAATTTTATTTTCAGTGAATATTTGCAATGGAGGGTGCAAATAAAAGTATTCTCTTTTAAATCACATATTATTTTCAATAAAGATTGCAAACAAAATGTGTCCTTTATTCTAATGTTTTATTCGCATTGTGAATGCGAACAAAAAGTAATTTTTTTATTTTTAATGGTTTGTTCGCATTTGTGGATGCGAAAAAAAAGATAGATTTTAATTTTAATGATTTGTTCGCATTTGTGGATGCGAACGAAAAGATAATTTTTAATTTTAATGACTTGTTCGCATTTGTGGATGTGAACAAAAAGGTAAATTTTGTTTTGAAAGGTTTGTTTGAATTGTAAATGCAAAACAAAAAAAAAACAAGTTTTATTTTTACATTATAAAGTATAAATAAAAAGGTAAATTTTATTCTCAAGTTATATTTACATTATGAAATGTAAATAAAAAGGTAAATTTTAGTCTCAAGTTATATTTGTGTTTTAAGAACACAAATAAAAATGTAAGTTTTGTTTCAATTCATATTCACATTATAGAATGTAAATAAAAAGTAAATTTTAGTTTCAAGTCATATTTGTGTTTTAAGAACACAAATAAAAATGTAAGTCTTGTTTTCTATTTTTTTTTCTTATTAATGAATTTGTAAAAAGAATGTAAATTAAAGTACATTTTGTTTTCTATGTACATTTGCATCGAGGAAGGCATATAAAAGAAAATTTTATTTGCATAGAAGAAATGCAAATAAAATAATATTTTATTAAAAGTAACTCTTTTATTTTAATGTAAATCTTTATTTTAAAATTTTGTTCGCGTCAAGGGATGCAAACAAAATATAATTCTTTTTATTTTAAACATTTTGTGTGCATCGGGGGATGCAAACAAAAATGCAATTCTTTTTATTTTAAATGTACATCTCTATTTTGACATTTTGTTAGCATCGAGGAATGCAAACAAAAGATCATCTTTTTATTTCAAAGTAAAACTTTTCTTTATTTATTTAACATTTTTGTTCGCATTGAGAAATGCAAACAAATACAATTCTTTTTATTTAAAGTAAATTTTTTTTTCATCAACAAAAATGATAATTTCAATTTAACAAAAATGTAATATTTTGTTGGATCTATTTCAATTCAACAAAAATGTGAATTTTGTTTTATAACTAAAGTTATATTCTTGGATCTAAAATAAAGGTGAATTCTTTAATTTCAAACTCTTTCAATATTCATAACCCCGAAATAAAAATATGATTTTTATTTCAAATCATGTATGAATCTAAATTTAACCCAACGCATATATCACAATCAACAAAACCAACAGGCAACAAACACAACATCATACATCACAGATCTGAATTTAATTAGCATACACACATAGAAATTTAAATAACAAAATATAATTAAATTTTAATTATTGATAAAATATAGAAATCTCACCAAACGATTCAGATATGAAATTTGGTCAAAAATTGATCTGCTCTGTTTCAGTTCAGGTTTGTGTCATAGCGTAGATTTCTGAAATACGATCCCAACGCACTTCGTTTCGTTGAATTTCGTCGCTGTATGACAAAGTTATCGCAGTTTAAAGATTTAAATACAATTATTAAATTAGTCAACTGTAATTAGGAAAAGTCAACCCACCCTTAATCATCTTCTCCATCATAATTCGGCCGTTCCTTTTCCTATTTGAACCCATAGAGTTCAAAACTAGGGATCCATTTATCTCGGGATTGGGGCAACTAGAAGACGATCGGAAGGTGGCAAATCGAAGAGGGAGGAGAGGGCTATGTTCGCCTGAAGTGGAGGAGGGTGCGGTGGGTCCCACCTGGGCGCGGCAGAAGCTTCAGGCCACGGGTTTTGGGGAGATTTCCTCGAGATTCGTGAACCTAAACCCGATCTTGACCATATGGATCTGAAGCTCTCTGAATTTTCTTCGATTTGATATATTATGCGTCGATTTTCGTTGAACGGATTGAGAGAACTAAGCATTTTAAGTTGGAGCAATTCTGGCCATCGAAATCTGGGCGGCGGCTGGCCATTAGAATTAGGGTTTCAGCCAAAAATTTTAATAATATTTTAATCCTTAATCTCTTTTTACGTGAAATAAAGTGAAAAATCTGGACTTTCTCCGATTTGGGCCTACTTACTGTCGATCTTAACGTTTTGAGCCCTTCTGAACGCGATGGGCTATGTCCCGGGCTCCAATTCTGATGTCTATAACGTTTTTTTTGGGTTTTAATTTAAAAATACAATATTAAATAAATAATTTAATTTCTACCGTACATTTAAATATGCCGGGGCCACATACGGACTCCGAAAATTCTTAAAAAAATATTTTTAACTTTCTTATGACGATACGGTTCTAACGAGACCAATTTCGTTGAATTCTGAGACTGTTTGAAAATTGGCCTTTTTCAAGTTGTTTAAAATTTACTGTAAATTGACAAAACAGAAATCTTTTTACCACGGCCACAAAATAATTCCAAAAATTATGAAAAATTAAACTTAACAATATTTTGACATTCCGGATCCAACAAAAGTGGTTTCGTCGAAAACGGAGGTCGTTTGAAAATTGACTATTTTCAAGGGCTATATATTTAATATTAAAAATACATTTTTAAACAAATAATTTACGAAACTCGAAATAAATAAGTGTTTAAACTTTTTAAATGCAGAAACATCATTTTGGACTCAATGGAAGTGGTCTCGAGTCTAAATTCCTTCGTATGTGAAAAGTAGCATTTTGGGCCATATATATTATATATAATTAAATTCTACAGCGACCCTTCTAAAAATTGAATTGGCCATAACTTTTGATTTTTAAAACGAAATTTCAATTTTTCAGATTCTTAGAAAGATATGATTAAACAGATTTAAATATTTCGAGTTTCACTCAATTCTGATTTATTTTGAATCCTGTACATTCAGTCAAAGTTTAAAATTAAATTTTCAAACTACCGCGCCATTTCAGGCTCATTTTATAATTAAATTAAATTTATTCATTTTAACTTCAACTAAAATAAATTTTACCCATTATTATTTAAATAAAATATTTTATATTCTTAAAATTCATTAAAATTTTCTAAAATAAAATTTTTAAATTGGTTCAGAATTTGCGGGTTGTTACAGCTGCGAGGCTTTAAGGTAGAGCGAGGAGCCGTATTAGGGACGGTGCCGGTTTTAACTACCCTGCCGTTATGCTGCCGAAATTTTCTGAAATATTTCTGTGTTTGATTTATCTTCATGTATTGAAATATATTCATGTGATGAATGAATGAATGAAAATAAATGGTTTGAACAATAAAAATAACATTTTATCGAATGAATGGAATAAATGGTTTGAACAATAAAAATAATATTTTATCATCTATATGACGTATATAAAATAATCGTGTTTTCAAATAAATTGTTTTACAATAAAAATCACATTTTTTTTATCATCTATATGAAGTATATAAAATAATCGGGTTCTAGTATAAATTGTTTCACAAATAAAAAAATCACATTTTTATTATATATATGAATTGTTAAAAATAGTGATATGTTGAAATAAATATCTGTTGGATAAAAATATCATTTTTATCAAGTATATGAAATGAATATGGTTTTGAAATCGAAGAATGGATTATATTTATATATATATATAATTAAAATAAATCGAATAACGAAGCTGCAGTTCGTATTTTGAAACCGTGATTTCAAATGATTATTGCAGGAGATCCGACCATCGGATTTTCCCGAAACCGAAACCGTTGGGTTCGCTTTGGAAATATCTTTCCAACGACACCAACTTTGTAAAGATCCAACAGTTGGATTGTCTGGAATATTTAATTCAAATCTAAATAAAAACAGCGCCAGAATCGATTATATATATATATATAATAAAAATAAATCGAACAACGATGCTGCAGTTCGTATTTTGAAATTGTAACTTCAAACGATTGTACCGGGAGATCCGACCATCGGATTTTCCCAAAACTGGAATCGTTGGATTCGTTTTGAAAAGATCTTTCTAAAGATATAAAATTTGTAAAGATCCAACGGTTATATTTTCAGATATGTGTAAATCAAATCTGAAGAAAAACAGCGCCACGGCTGCGTTATGGCCTGAAGCGTCATTTGAATGAATTGGCTATTTTTAAATAAATAAAAATAGCGATAAATCGTTATAAAATATTATAAACGATATGGAATGGAAATAAACCGAATTTACCTAGTTTATTGGATATTTGATGGTTGAATGTGTTTGGCGTGAAAATTACGTTAAAGAACAGAGTTATTGATGTCGAATAATTTAACCATTGAAATGAATTGATTTGAAATTATAAATATACGTGAATTATTTGAAAAGGATGAGTTAATCCTCATTTCAAATAATTGATCGACGGTTAGAAGTCGAAGAGATAAAGACGGTGCAAGACCGACGATCTTCACATCGAATGGATGGGTGCTACTGATGCTTATGATGGGAGTAGCTGCCTTGAAGGGGGATAAAGTGGTAGTCGTCCGGACGTACTTGTTGATTGTACGGATATGCGAGGTATAAGGTGCCTCCGGTTTCGTTCAGACCTAGAACGGACTTGTAATTGGATGTGTGTCTGACGTTGTATATTGACAACGTGGCATGCAGAGATGCTGTGATCAAAGCTTTTGTTGAAAAGCAGAGCTTTGTGGTTGATGATCAAAGCAAGGATTTGAACAGATAGCTTTGTGTTTAGCGTTGTTTCGCTAGCCTCACACCCCAGTATGAGCCAGAAACGGGAGAGGAAATCAGAGAGAACATGTGTTTCCTTTTAGCTAGGAGTGGTGCTTTAGGTTTTACACGCCCGGGCATTTTACTTATGTGGATGATGCAAAGCGAGGCCTCGGTTAGTTCGGTCCCTTCAGAGCCGATGGTTTGGTCGGATATGACCAGTTACACCACTATAGGGTGAGGAAACGCAGTGTTCAGGCATTTTAATCTACATCGGGTGGACCGGCCTTGATGATCCAAAGGCTTGACAGAGTACTTGCCTGAGGGGCGGGCTAGAGCGTCTCGAATTCGGTAAGGACGATCCCTTGCCTTGGTTCATGATAGAAATCCAATTTCCAAATACGACATCGTGCAGTTTTGATTGTATACCTATATATGGCGACATGATATATGGTACACATGCCGTCTATGATTGATAGTTATGATTGAAATTGTTTTTGAAACATATAAACACTAGCAATAATATCAAATGATTTGTTTTTCTCGTATCAAGCATATTTTGGCCATTATAAGGTAAAACTCTATCCTCCGGTTTGTGTTGCGTTGTGTGATGGGAACTGAGTCTTATAATGGCTTCATTTTTATAAAAAAACATTGCAATGTTTAAATGATTTACTTGTTTTAAAGCACTGGCAATCCGATGGAGTAAACCCGTTCTGCATTAGCGGCGTGGTCCTGTGATTGGCCATATTGTAAAATATGTTTAAGTAGATTTATCTTACCAGTCCCATGACTGACTCGTAGTTTTTTCACTTGCAAACTCGGGTGCCCCTTTTTCTACATGGGCAGCCTTGTATTCAGGTTTTAGCAGGCTCTTTCTGGATAGCTGGAGCTGAAGCTGGATTGTATCATTTCTTTCTTTTTATGTTGTTCAGCTACTATTGTACATATTATGTTTTGATCCCGTTGTAGACATTTATGTAAAGCTGAACTGTATTTTGTACTAAGTATGATCCTGTATACTGTGTAACTCTGATGATTATGTTTATCCAGTGTATTCTATTGCACATTATCTGGTGTATTTATTTATTTCTGTTCTGCCGTTATCTGTTTATGTGTTATATTCCAAAGATTACCCTTGCCACCATGGAACGGGGGTTTGGGGTCGTCACAACGTGGTATCAGAGCTTTGGTTAAGCTTAGCTCAGGAATATAACATATTAACGAACTCGTCAGAAATAGAACCAGTAGAGTTCTAGGATGAATAGCTCATTACAGATAGGATCGGTAAGGTCCTAGTATGAGTATAGCAGAATAAAATACACTCCAATAGACGCATTTACATTCAAGTATATATTTCTATGCTTTATAATATCTTTTCTGTTGACCTGACACTTGGTCTGCTATTTTCAGAAGTACTAGAAAATGAGTGTCAGAAACAGAAGAAGGAATACAGAACCAGATCTAGAAGCTCTATTAAAGAAATATCGAAATCTGGGTGGAGTATCATTCTCGGACAATGAATCCATTAGTCAAACTCAAGATTGGATGCGTTCTACTGAAAGAATTCTTGAGCATCTCCAGCTAAGAGATGATTAGAAAAGATTACTGGCATCTTTGGCACTCAAAGACGAAGCTTTGTTTTGGTGGGAAACAGTTATTAAGGATGATCCAGAAGGTAATATTACCTGGGATAGATTTAAAGAAATTTTCCAAGAAATATTTACTCTTCCAGAAGCAACTAAGCGGTTATGTGATGAATTCTACTATTTGATACAAGGAGATATGAATATTCCAGAATATCATAAGAGATTTAATGAACTTTCTTGTTTTGCCCCGCATCTAATTCAGGATCCAAAGAGGAAGAATCTGAGGTTTATTAATGGTCTTCAAAGAAAATACCAGAATAGTGTAATGGGGCATGTGAAGCTTCCTTTTTCTGAAATGATATACATGGCTTATCAGTATGAAGATCTTGATAAGCGAGGTCTTTTGGGGGACGAAGAGGAAGTCAGTTCTAGCAACAAAAGGAAGTTCGAAACTGATAGCCCAGAGACAAGTACACAGCCTGGGGTAAGTACGACGTCTGGGACCAGAAAGAAACCTAGAGTCGATAATAGATAGGTTAAATCTGAGAAAGTGCCAATAACGACTACCACATGCTCGAGCTACAATGGGCAGGGACATTTAGCGATAAATTGCAAATCATGGAACAAACGAAGGAAGAGTGGATTAAAACCCACTAAGGAGCAAAAGAGATCGCATGGCACGAGGGAATGCTATAAGTGTCACCGGACAGGTCATCTTGCCAGGGACTGCCTGTTATTAGAGAAATCTGAAATAGTACAAGTGAATGAAGTAGCAGAAACTTCTGAACCCTCGGCCAGTCCAGTAAGGCTAGATGTTCTACAAGGCACGCTTACTGTCAAAAACATTCCAGTTAAAGTACTGTTTGATACGGGCGCGTCGCGAAGCTTTGTTGCAAAGAATGCAGTTAAGAAACTGGATTTGAATTTGAAAAAGCTCAAAGAACCGATGACTGTCCATAATCCGGTTGGGGGTTCTCTCAATCTTAGTTGGGTTTGTGGAGTGCCTGTTTCTTTTTCCTGTTATCGATTCCCCACTATCGCGATCGTCATGAATTTTACAGAATTTGATCTTATTCTGGGGATGGATTGGTTAACCAAATATGAAGCTGAGGTTAAATGCGCCGATAGAGTCGTAAGGGCGAAGATTAAATCAGGCAACTATATAATCATTCCATGTGAAGGGCCGAATTCTGATAGAAAATACTTCTGGGCAGCTTTGGATGTTTCTCCTGCTCAAATAGAACTTGTTCTTGTCGTTACGGAGAATATTCCAGTCGACATTAAAAATATCCCAGTTGTCAAGAACTACGCGGATGTGTTCGAAGAGGTTGTTAGCTTACCTCGACGTAGAGAAATTGATTTTAAAATCTCTTTAGTTCCAAATGCAAGGCCAGTAGTTCACGCTATTCGAAGAATGACCTTGAAAGAGAAAGAAGAGTTAGATAATCAAACTCGACAGCTAGTATGGAAGGGTCTGATCAGACCTAGTTTCTCTGATTGGAGAGCAGCAGTGGTATTTGTCCCGAAGTCAGACGGTACTCTCAGACTATGCGTAGATTATCGTGACTTAAATAAGCAGACGCTGAAAGATAAATATCCATTGCCGCGGATTGATGATTTGTTGGATCGATTGAATGGTGCACAAGTATTTTCACGAATGGACCTAGCTAAAGGTTTCCGTTAGCTTTGTATTGCCGAAGAGTGTGTTCCTTTGACAGCATTCAGAGGTCCAGACTTATTCTACGAGTGGTTAGTAATGTCGTTTGGCTTATGTAACGCTCCATCTTATTTCGTCGATCTAATGAACCAGGTATTTAGAGAAGTATTGAATAAATTTGTTCTGGTTTTCATTGAAGATATTTTGATCTTCTCTAAGTCAGAAAGCGAGCATGAAAAACATTTGGCACAAGTGTTAGAAAATCTCAGAAAGAATGTTTTCAAAGCAAAATTTTCCAAATGTATATTCTGGCAAGAAGAAGTCAAAATTCTTGGCCACGTCGTGTCAAAGGAAGGAATTTCAGTTGATCCTAGTAAAATCACTGCTATTCAGAATTGGAAACAGCCTCGTACACCCATAGAAGTCCGAAGTTTTCTCGGATTGGCCAGTTATTATCGGAAGTTTGTTAAGAATTTTTCGAAGATATCCAGTCCCTTAACAAAGCTTACTAAGAAACATTCGAGATTCAACTGGACTCCCGAATGTGAGGCAGCTTTCCAAGAGCTAAAGTTAAAATTGACGACTGCTCCAGTGCTCACAATTATTGATGGCAATCAGGATTTAAAAGTCTGGACCGATGCTTCTAAAGAAGGCCTTGGCGCAGTGTTAATGCAAAGAGGCCAGGTAGTCGCTTATGTTAGCCATCAATTGAAACCACATGAAAAGAATTATGCAACTCACGATCTGGAATTGTTAGCCATCGTGTTTGCTATGAAAATCTGGAGGAATTATCTATTGGGTGAGAAGTTCGAATTATATACTGATCATCAATCATTGAAGTATTTATTCACCCAGAAGGATCTGAATATGAGACAGCCGCGTTGGTTAGAATTTCTCACGGCATATGATCTTGATATCTTATATACTCCGGGGAAAGCTAATGTTGTGGATGATGCGCTCAGCAGAAAGAATGTAATTATCGCTAGTCTTATCATCACACCTTCATTGATAGATAACATATCTACTCTTCAGGAGGATGCTCATTCAGAAGATCAGAGAGAGAATTCAGAAAGGCAAGCCCTCAATTTTTCAAATCGATAACGATGGGATTCTGAGGTTAAAGGGTCGGATTTGTGTTCCGAACATTCCTGAACTCCGGAGAGATGTATTGGATGAATGTCACAAAGCCAAACTTAGTATCCATCCAGGAGTGAGAAAAATGTATAACGACATCAAACGCACTTTCTGGTAGAGATCTATGAAACGACACATTTCCTTGTACGTTAGCCAGTGTCCTACTTGTCAACAAGTCAAAAGCGATCAGCAAAAACTGGCTGGACTGTTGCAACCGTTGGAAATTCCAGGTGGGAAGTGGTTTAACAGATTTCTATGGATTTCATAGATGGTTTACCCAGAACCAGGAAGGGAAATGATAGTATTTGAGTGATCGTAGATCGTCTCACGAAGACCGCCCATTTCATACCTGTCAGATCGAATAGAACTACTCAGAATCTGGCGCAGATTTATTTTAGAGAAATTGTTAAACTTCATGGAGTTCCCATGAGTATCGTTAGCGATCGTGACCCGATTTTTACTGGTAAATTCTGGGAAGCATTACAAGTTGAATTGGGAACGAAACTGAACTTGAGCACCGCATATCATCCTCAAACAGATGGCCAAACTAAGAGGGTGAACCGTATTCTTGAAGATTTATTGCGGGCGTGTGTTATTGATTTTGGCGGATCATGGGAAGACCATTTCACTTGGCTGAGTTCTCATACAACAACAGCTACCAAGCTAGCCTAACAATGTCACCATTCGAAGCACTATACGGTAGACCGTGTCGATCCCCTGCTTGTTGGGTTGAACCTGGCAATAGACTTGTATTGGGACCTGATATGATTCACGAAGCTGCAGACAAAGTCAATTTCGTTAAGAAACGATTACTAGCTGCTCAAAGCCGACAGAAGAGCTATGCAGATAAGAGAAAAGAGATATATCATTTGCTGTTGGCGACTACGTGTATTTGAAGGTATCTCCGATGAGAGGAGTAATTCGGTTCGGTAAAACAAGGAAATTGGCGCCCAAATTTATTGGTCCGTTTCCTATTCTAGAACGGATTGGAACTCTCACTTATAGGATTCAATTATCAGATTGGTTTCCTGGAGTACATGATGTGTTTCACGTATCTCAACTTCGAAAGCATGTGCATGATCCAGATTTGATCGCGGAAGAAGCAGCGCAATGGGATATAGAAATTACTCCAGAATTGGCTGTGAGAAGAGAGCCGATCAAGATTATTGGCAAAGAAACAAAAGAGCTAAGATACAAGAAGGTTCACTTAGTAAAAGTGAAACGGAGTGGAGATTCGCGAGATTGTACTTGGGAAACCGAGGAAAGCATTAAGAAAGCCTATCCTAAGTGCAGTGTGGATATCTCTGATTGACTCTGGTGCAAGGTACATTTACCATGTTTTGCAATTTCCATTATGTTCTCTACTTGGTTGTTGTTTTATTTTCATGGATGTAAAATTTTAATTATATAGTCTAAATGATTTTAAAATAGTATATGAATTGATTGGTATATTTTTGAAAAGTTAAAAATAAATTGAATGTTGTTTGTGTTGTGTGGTTGAGAATTTGATTAATCAAATTATTAGAATGATAATTAATCTAATCAATATGAGAACGAATGGTAAATTTATTCGATTAAATCACGTATTGAACTGATTTAAAAATAGATGGACATATATACATGTACATTATATATGTTTGAACAGGTAAATGGATTAGCTGTTGAGTAAAGAATTTATTTGCGTGCCCGACAAATAGGTAAACCTTAATGAGTTGGATGCGCAATTTTATTATTATATCAACTCCTGTGAATGCCATTGGATGCGGAGTGCTGGTTGTTCTGTGTGTAATAATAAATGTCGCCATAGGATAGTAACAATTAATTTTGAACTACACTACATGGCATACTTCTTGGAGATGTATACTTCATCATATACCACATAAGCATTTGGAGCTTGTGTGACGAGGTTGAAGATTTACCATACGAGCAAGAGGCTCGTATGGCGATGAGTATATATTATAGGTTGAACTGATGACTAATATGGACTATATAAAATGTAACGGTAAATTGCAAGATTAATAAAAACCCCATACGGGTCTGGAGATGACAATAAACATGTCTCTCTGGTCATTAAGGAACAAAAACCATTTATAGGGTGACGAGAATTTATTCTCTGGAGTTATGACCTATACACACTCCCCTGTGAACACTAGAATATATCACTATAAATATGTGCATGCTTATTAGGATTTATTGGGTACCTAATACGACCCAATAAATTTCCAAACCCCTCCCCGTACAAAGGAGGTTATGACGGATTTTTTCGAAAATTTAGGGTGTTAGCCAAATTTTTGAAGAATTGGAAAATTCTAGAAACTGAAAAGTTGAAGAATGGAAGCCAGAATGAAAGTTGAGTTGGTTAATTAAATAACTTTCGACTTCGTTCCTTTTCGGGGACGAAAAGATTTTAAGTGGGGGAGATTGTAACAACCCGGAAAATCTTAACCAATTTAAAAAATTTAATTTGGCTATTTTGGTGGATTTTAAATATTTAAAATAAATTATTTTAAATAATAACGACGAAAAGTATGTTTGAATCGATGTTTGAAAACAAATATATTTATTTTAATTATAAACAAGGCCTGAAATGGCGCGGCGGTTTCAAAATTTGAATTCGAACTTTGACTGACTGTACCGGGTTCAAAATAAAACAGATTTTAGTGAAACCAAAAATATTTAAATCTGTTTATGAATATCTTTCTAATGAATCTGAAAAATCAAAGTTTCATAGTAGGAATCAAAAGTTATGGTCAAATGAATTTTCAGAAAGGTCGATATAGAGTATATATAGCCCTTGAAAATAGATATTTTGCAAACGACCTCAGAATTCGACGAAACTACTTTTGTTGGATCCGGGATGTCAAATTATTGCTAGGTTTCAAATTCCATAATTTTTGAAGTTAATATGTAAGCGTGGCGAAGGAAAATGTGTTTGGTTGATTTCAGTTAAATTGGATCGACCAGAAAATGGCCATTTTTCAAACGGTCTTAGAATTCGATGAAACTAGTTTTGTTGGGATCGTATCGTAAAACATAGCTAGATTTATTTTTCTGGAATTTTTTGGATCAGTTTGTGGCCCCGGCAAATTGAAATGTACGTTAAAATCAAATATTGAATGTTTTATATTTTAATTTGAAGAGAAACTGGCTGAAATAGTCGAATGGGCCTACGAAACATATCCCATTATGTTCGAAATGGGGGTATTTAGCTAGGGACGACAGTCGTTGGGTTTGGATTGGAGTTCGTATGTGGTAAGGGGTATTTTTGGATTTTAAATACATATAAATAAATAAAAATAGGGGCCAATCAAATGCTTTCTCTTCCAAACCCTCGGGAGTTAAAATCGCGCCGCCTCCTCTAAACTGAACGACGGAAAGAGCAACTTCATTCCTCCTCCGATTACTCCCTCCACATGCGATAAAACCCATCCATCCTTTTGAGGATTTTGTAGTATTCTCCGATTCCTTCAAATCTGCACCACTCTCATCCTTCCTCACCTCGTCGTCATCGAGAATCGAGCTCCAGAAGTTGTCGCATTTCGACCTCCGCCAGAGCCCCGATCCGCCGTCGAGTCAGGAGTGGTGCACCTCGCTATGAAGCTGATTCGAAGCTCTACAACGTCATATAGTCTGATCGTCCTCAAGCCCCACGAATTTCGAGAAAAGTTGAAACCCAGATTTGAACATTTTAGAAAGGCAACGGCTGTTTATTTTTCTAAAGGATTATAGCACTTTAAAGCGCTACGAATTTTGATTTTACAATAAAAATCATATCTTTTTGCTATGTTGTCGAAATCCAGTGAAACAAGAGACACCGGGACCGTGCGGACGTCTTCTACATTTTAGAAGAGACTGGATATTTTTCTGAGCCTTCTACAATTTTTGGAGGAGTGGAACCCAATGTGAGATTTCTGAATTATAAACAATATGGAAATGACGATGTATAAATTATATAGTCGATGTATTAGTTATATAAGCGTTGTACACATCATGTATAAGCATTGTATAAGTTGTATGTTCGATGTATAAGTTATACATGCGTTGTAGAAATCATATATGCGTTGAATGAAATTGAAATGATATTGAAATGAAAGAGAAATATATTTATATACAAATATATATATATATACTCCCCTCATCCACAGACCATGGACGATATATGTTGGTTGTGATATTGTTTGGATTTGGTTGATGTGAAATTTGGTTGAATATCACGAATGGTTGATTTGAAATGATTGATTGTGGTTGAAATCCCAATAGGATTAGTATATGGGAAAAATTCGTCTGCGTACGAACTAGATATTGAAATCCCAATTGTCAAAAGCTGTGAGGCTTTAAGGTAGAGTGAGGAGTCGTACTAGGGATGGTGCCGGTTTTAACTACCCTGCCGTTATGCTGCCTAAATTTTCTGAAATATTTCTGTGTTTGATTTATCTTCGTTTGTTGAAATATATTCATGTGACGAATGAAATGAAATGGTTTGAATGATAAAAATAACGTTTTTATCGAATGAATGAAATAAATGGTTTGAACGATAAAAATAACATTTTATCGAATGAATGGAATAAATTGTTTTACAATAAAAATCACATTTTTTATCATCTATATGAAGTATATAAAATAATCGTGTTTTCAAATAAATTGTTTTACAATAAAAATCACATTTTTTTATCATCTATATGAAGTATATAAAATAATCGTGTTTTGGAATAAATTGTTTTACAAAAAAAAATCACATTTTTATTATATATATGAATTGTTAAAAATAGTGATGTGTTGAAATAAATATCTATTGGATAAAAATATCATTTTTATCAAATATATGAAATGAATATGGTTTTGAAATCGAAGATTGGATTATATTTATATTTATATATATATATATATAATTAAAATAAATCGAATAACGAAGCTGTAGTTCGTATTTTGAAACTGTGATTTCAAACGATTATTGCGGGAGATCCGACCATCGTATTTTCCCAAAACCAAAACCATTGGGTTCGCTTTGGAAATATCTTTCCAACGACACCAACTTTGTAAAGATCCAGGGTAGGATTGTCTAGAATGTTTATTTCAAATCTGAAGAAAAACAGCAACAGAATCGATTATATTTACATATATATATATAATTAAAATAAATCGAATAACGATGCTGCAGTTCATATTTTGAAACCGTAACTTCAAATGATTGTACCAGGAGATCCGACTGTCGGATTTTCCCAAAACTGGAACCGTGGGATTCATTTTGAAAAGATCTTTCTAATGATATAAAATTTGTAAAGATCCAACGGTTAGATTTTCAGATAAATGTAAATTAAATCTAAAGAAAAACAGCGCCACGGCCGTGTTATGGCCTAAAGCGTCGTTTGAATGGATTGGCTATTTTTAAATAAATAAAAATAGCAATAAATCGTTATAAAATATTATAAACGATATGGAATGGAAATAAACGGAATTTACCCGGTTTATTGGATATTTGATGGTTGAATGTGTTTGGCGTGAAAATTACATTAAAAAACAGAGTTATTGATGTCGAATAATTTAACCATTGATATAAATTGATTTGAAATTCTAAATATACGTGAATTATTTGAAAAGGCCGAGTTAATTCTCATTTCAATTAATTGATCGACGGTTTGAAGTCGAAGAGATGGAGACGGTGCATGACCGACGATCTTCACATCGAATGGATGGGTGCTACTGATGCTCACGATGGGAGTAGCTACCTTGAAGGGGGCTAAAGTGGTAGCCATCCGAACGTACATGTTGATTGTACGGATATGCGAGGTATAAGGTGCCTCTGGTTCCGTTCAGACCCAGAACGGACTTGTAAATGGATGTGTGTCTGACGTTGTATATTGACAACGTGGCATGCAGAGATGTTGCGATCAAAGCTTTTTTTGAAAAGCAGAGCTTTGTGGTTGATGATCAAAGCACGGATTTGAACAGCTAGCTTTGTGTTTAGCATTGTTTCGCGAGCCTCACACCCCGGTATGAGCCAGAAACAGGAGAGGACATCAGGGAGAATATGTGTTTCCTTCTAGCTAGAAGTGGTGCTTTGGGTTTTACACGCCCGGGCATTTTACTTATGTGGATAATGGAAAGCGAGGCCTCGGTTAGTTCGGTCTCTTCGGAGTCGATTGTTTGGTCGGATATGACCAGTTGACGCCCCATAGGGCGGGGAAACACAGTGTTCAGGCATTTTAATCCACATCGGGTGGACCGGCCCTGACGATCCAAAGGCTTGACAGAGTACCTGCCTGAGGGGCGGGATAGAGCGTCTCGAATTCGGTAAGGATGATCCCTTGCCTTGGTTCATGATGGAAATCCAATTTCCAAACACGACATCTTGCGGTTTTGATTGTATACCTGTATATGGCGACATGATATATGGTACCCATGTTGTCTATGATTGATAGTTATGATTGAAATTGTTTTTGAAACATATAAACACTAGCAATAATATCAAATGATTTGTTTTGCTCATATCAAGCATATTTTGGCCATTATAAGGTAAAACTCTATCCTCCGGTTTGTGTTGCATTGTGTGATGGGAACTGAGTCTTATAATGGCTTCATTTTTATAAAAAAGCATTGCGATGTTTAAATGATTTACTTGTTATAAAGCATTGGCAATCCGATGGAGTAAACCCGTTCTGCATTAGGGGCGTGGTCCTGTGATTGGCCATATTGTAAAATATGTTGAAGTAGATTTCTCATACCAGTCCCATAACTGACTCATAATTTGTTTCACTTGCAAACTCGGGTGTCCCTTTTTCTACACGGGCAGCCTTGTATTCAGGTTTTAGCAGGCTCTTTCTGGATAGCTAGAGCTAAAGCTGGATTCTATCATTTCTTTCTTTTTATGTTGTTCAGCTCTTATTGTACATATTATGTTTTGATTCCACTGTAGACATTTATGTAAAGCTGAACTGTATTTTGTACTAAGTATGATCCTTTATACTGTGTAACTCTGATGATTATGTTTATCCAGTGTATTCTATTGTACATCATCTGGTGTATTTATTTATTTATGTTCTGTTGTTATCTGTTTATGTGTTAAATTCCAAAGATTACCCTTGCCACCATGGAACGGGGGCTTGGGGTCGTCACATTCTTTATGGGCATAGGACTGCATAATGTCCTTCTCGTAGACATCTAAAAAAATATATACTTTTAAATTGTCCTAATCTCAACTTATCTACTTCTTTCTATGCAAGGGTTCTTTTTGCTTGTTTTGGAGTCATCCAAAATCATTACTTGATATACTGTATTCCATTTTTTTTCCTTAAATGATATTCAAAATTTTATCAAAAAGAGGGTTTATACTATTCCCACTCATTTAAATATCTTATCTAAATAACTTGATTTAAAGCAAACTTCTTAATTTCAAACTCATATATTTACCAAATACCTTTTAGTCAAATCATAAAATTTAATTCAAAAGATATTTGTATTTACTTACTCAAATATTTCATCATTCTACCCAGACATATTTTTGAATTTATCGACTGTCCAAAATAATAGAGAATTCTGATTTTGTATCCTAATCCAAACAATTTTATATGGATTATCAATGGTTATATTTTAACTTAAGTTTATCCTAATTCCTTAAGTTCGAAATTTTCCCCCAGTCATTACTTTAAATGACCTCACAAATATTTCTTTAACTAAGTTCTTAGCTTTTTGCTACCCTTAGATTATCTTGGGTTATTCCAACTTCTAAATTCAAACTTTTATTTTACCATTCTATCCTTTTTGTCTCTTTTCTAATGAGAGGGAGATTTACTAAAAAAAATAGATTGCTTCCCTGTTTCGTTTATTAGCTTCTATCTTAATAAATGATCTATTTGAGGTAGTCGTAATAATTCTTATAATCTTATCGAAATTCTAATACCTTTTGTAGCCTTGTTATAATATCATCAAATATTTTAAAATAAAATTCATAAGTCGTTTGTACTTGGATTATTTATCCTAATTAGTTGGTGAGAACTAATTACAATACCATATGCAACATCTTTAGTCAAACTGTGAAATACTAATCACAAAGTTTCCATATTCAAACTTTAAAAATCTTGATTTCAACCAATCATTCAAGTCCTAATACATTATATATTTTTAAAACATACTCTTTTACATTCAAAAAATAATTTTCCAAAACAAAAATTATTTTTATATGAAACTATAAACAGGTTCTCCAATATATATAATACTCTCAAACTCATTCTGGGGTGTTACTAACCTCATCTCTAATGAGATACTCATCCCAGGATTATACTAATCATATCTCTAGTAAGTCACTACCCAAACAAAACCAAGTTTCTTACTCAACCCGTAGATCAAATACCAAATGTGATGACCTGAAAATCCATATATTTTGAATCGACATGTCCGACTCAAAACTGTACATATCTTCATATTATCAAGTGACAAACCAAATTTGCAGCCCTTGAAAACCAATACTTAATACATCTTCGGTATTCATATACTGAAGATTCAGGTGTTACAAATCCGATCAGCACAGGTAGAATAGAAAATAGAACAGAATAGAATCTTACATGAATGGAATAGCATGTATTATTGAACATAATCTTTACAACAGAAAACATTTACATAATCAGAGTTAAGTTTAACATGGACAGTTATAAACGCCTATCCTTATAATAAAAGATAAAAATGATACAAGGCTTTAAAGAATACAAAATGCTCCAACTTCAGCTCCAAGCTCTAACCCAAAAAGTGCTCCATATTATTGCTCCAAGTACTCTTCCTGCTAATATGACTACTAGGTTGCTCTGTGAAAAAATAAGGGTACCTAGAGTTTAAAGGGAAAACAATAAACTCCGAGTCAGTCATAAGACTTGTGTGAGAACTGGTTTTTACCTTATGATCTCATAAGACCACGCAGCAATCAAAACGAAATGGGTTTTTACCTTACGATAACCAAAACCTTTTATATATCAAAACATTTGATATTATTCTTAATGAAATTGTTTCAAAATATTTGCATATAAAGTTGTTGATCATAGTCAGCATAGCATAGGTACCATTATATTATGTTGGTGTCTAATGCCTAGAAAATCATATCATAGGCTCGTATTGGAAATTAGATTTCCAACATGATAGTTCCTGGTATGAAAGATCAATCTGTGGAATCAAAATCTTTACCCATCACAATATCCAACAGTTATAAGTGCTGGCACAGACACCGTTATACTTTCCATAAAACCTAAAACAGAATACCTAGTGAATAGCGTCCAGGGACTCAGACATCACTATATTCTTCCATGAGGTATAAACATATCTGATACTTAGGTGATCATTGATACATCCAACTCGAAATGCATACATATCTAATCACCAGTCTATTATCATACCGGGTGTGAGGCTAGTGAGGCTACGCTTAACAAAGACTTATATTTTTTTTACAATGTTGTACTTTATTCTTTCATCACCACATTCCACTTAGGATGCCACATTGTCATTCCATACCACATGACTGATTCCCACAAAATATATAACCTCTGAGCTTGTGCATCTAAAGAGAAGGGTGTTAAGCTATGACAAGAAGTGTCTTCTCTACCACCAAACAGGTATACATTGTATGGGAATCATTCATTGTGAGTCAAAATACAATGTTATACAAACCAACCACATAAGTTCGTTATGGGACTAAACAAAACCGAAGGCGCTTTATTCTCGACTATTCAAGTTGAGAAAAACGCTTGCAAACCGGAATTAATTTAAATACGTCAAGACCGCTGCTATAAATAATCTCATAATGGGTGATCGTCCGAGACAACAACAAGAAGTCCTTTCGATGTGAAGATCTCTGGTCTTCAACAATTGTCTTCAATGTCTACATTTTCTCTATTTCATCGTATCATTATTTGAAATGGTTTTCTGATACTAATCACTCAAGTGTGATCCCGGTCTTTTCGAATAATCATCGTTGTTTAAAAAAATATGGTTATACATGATTTCTATGTCTCTTCCATCTTAAATTGGTTAATTAAAAAAATTTATTGACATAAATAAAATCCTTTATCGCTTAATCCTAAATTTAGAAATTTCATCCATAAAATCGCTCTATTTAATCTTTAAACAAAGATTTGTTAATCTTAACAAAAATTTATTCTTACCTTCACCTCATGTTTGGTTTATAGAAATATTTCAATAATGTTTATTTGATCTTTAATCAAAAGATTTTTTTAGTTACTTTCCTATTTCAAATCATAACTTTACACGAGTTCATACGATGTGGTTTAACTCCCTAATGAGTTAAAGCTTATGATATTTAAGATATCACTCACGACAATCCCAAACTAGTTAATATCGAGTATAAGAATTGCATAGAAATTACATCGGCTTATATTCAATATCAATTTCCATATTAAACAAATGTTATTGGTGGAATAACTATATAATCACCTTTTAAATTTCTCGAATAGTACGAGTTCCTCCTGTAGAATTTAATACCAATTATAAGAAGATTATTTCCATATAAATCCAATTAATTCATAACAGAAGAACTTTAATCTTAAAAAAATATCATTCCAAAGTATTCGGGCTTCAAATTTCGATTTGCTCCAACCCTCACCCATATAAATAAACGTTGGCTAGGTAAGTTCAGCGCGTTGGTTGTTCTATCCTAGTTATACACCCCGCTTATCGTTCCAGATCTCAGACGTAGGACAAATGCACTAGTGGTTTTAGCATATTCAATTTAGTTGAGTTTATCTTCTTCTTAAACTGGGTCAAGTATTTCAAACTTCCAAAATATCAAAATCTTTACTTTTATAACATGTCAATTCAAATCTTTACTTTTATAACATGTCAAACCAAATCTTTATATAAACTTATTGGAACTTTCAATTTGATTTTATTGAATTTGTCTTTCAATTTGATTTTAAAACATCGCTTTATAGCTAACTCAAATTCAATTTCAAAATCGCCATTGCAAATTGATTTTACTATTCACTTTGAAATTTAACATGCCATTTTACATCAAATTATATTTCAAATTGATTTTCATCTTTACAATAATTTTTCGTAACCACTTTAATTTTATTTCTATCTAGTTTCAAATATAAAATTCCAACTTTTATTTTCACGCTTTATTTATGCTTAAATGACTGTGATATTCATTTATAATATCAAATTGGAATGAGACTTTACCAATACCCGTATAATTCCATGAATTGGTTATAACATATGAAGGGTGATATATTAACGTCCATAACGACCATAAATTCATCCATATCATCCATTCAACAATTTCATAATATCTACAATATAAGTGTTACGGTAATTAACACTTATAACTTATATATAGTTAAATTCACAACCATTTAACCAAATCTAATTATGATTATAATAAACCTCAAAACATTGATAAAGTTGTTTTCACTTTATTTTCACTCCGCCAATTTTTCGTTTAGAACACAAACTCGAATTAGCCCAACTTTTCACCACTTTTGCTTTTCATTTCTCCAAACTTCTCAAAAATATTTCTTTTTATGTGGAAGGGGTTCGGCCTAGGGTGATAGAGGAGGGGGTTGGATTTTTCAACTTATAACTAGCTAGAAGATCTTGTAATGTTGAAAAAAGGCTTCACTCAAAGCTTGAGTTGATTTGGAGTTGGTTTGTGTATAATTTTAGTGAGTTAGTAAGGAAGAGAGGAGGAAGAAGACATTGATTTTATTTCTTAAGCCTTGCCAGATTTTTGTATAAATGAAAATGTGGATATGGAAGTTTATTTATAGTTGTATTTTCTTGGTTAATGACTCTTATACCCTTCTCTTACTTTATTATTTCTTTGACCTTGAAATAACACTTGCTTAATGCGAAAAGATGGATGGATTTGATTTTTGTACTTAAGAAATGATGTTGCCTCTTTTTCTTAAATTATAAAACATTTAAAAATAATTTTTCTCATTTTCCATGCATTTTATTTGACTTATGGATGTTATAATTCACCTTTCTCTACTTTTTATGCATTTGAGATGTGATGTTATTACTTTATGTAATCATGACACCTTATTTTGCTTATTTTCCATGGAAAAGTGCCACGTCTCATTAAGGATTTGGAATGATGACACCCACTTTTAAAAGATTTGGTTTGAAATGGTAATAATGACTTTACTTTATGTCAAATCACACTCTACTTAACTTAGTTAATTAATTTCTTAAACTAGTAAACTTTTTCGTTAACTTAAAAGAGGTTTAAATACTTGTTAACATATTTGTATGTTACTATTTAAGTCGCATTACGTTCGTATAACTTATTTTGGTTAAACCGTTGATTTTTGACAAAAACAATTAACAATCATATTTTACTATTTTATTTAACGAACTTGTTAATGTAAACAAGTATAAAAAACCAAAACATGTTTTTTTATGTCAATTCCAATTTCTATGGGTTTTTCTAATTGATAAAATCAACCAAATAAGTCAACCTCTATTTTTCAAAGTATCAAATCTTCTGGATTGTTACAAATGTTGTCAAATCACAGTGGTACAGTGATAGTCATACAATGCTACATTGAACAAGCATATGGTATCTGTTGATTTGGTTGTATCCAACTTTTTCCATATTTGCTAACTGAAAAATATGGATTATTAGGAGATCATCGATGATCTATAGTGCAACATGCTGAAAAACTAGAAGCTGAATCAAAAATTGAATCTGAAACTCAGTTTGAAACAATTCATAATAGCATTGGCGCTGTTAGTGGTTCTAATTTGCAAATTCATGTTTGCTTAGATTCACCAAACCAAAGGCTAGGAAAACGAATAAGTAATGGCTATGGATTGAGACATCCATCATGGCCTGTATATCATTTTGGCTATATGTGTCTGAAGCTTGTGGCTACGAATAGAAGAAATGATGAGCGTCGTTATTACTGTTGTCTAGAGTACCAAGGTGAACCTTGGAACCGGAATGGTGTTCCTTGTTGTGGGTATGTAGAGTGGGTAGATTCTAAGATTTGTCTGTGAGGTGTTCAATAGGCTTGAGAGATGTGAGGTAAAATTCTAACATGGAAAGCCATAGTGAGACGATTGTAAGACAAAAGTAGTCGGTTGGAACTCGAAAATAGCAACCTACTTGGTATCATAACGAACTGAATCAATGTGTTGCTAGATTGATGTTTTACAATGATTGTACTTCGTATTTGCTTGTTGTACTTCGTGCTAGTTGTGTTACTTGTCTGATATATTCCCATTGCTTAATATTTAATACGAATAAGGGTCATTGTTTAGTTCGTATCTATGTCCATCATAGTTTTAAATCTACTATTTATTATAATATTTTGTTCAGGTTTAGGAACTACCATACCGCGATTTTAAAAAATGACATATCTCACAATCTAAAGGATTAAATCTTGTTTTTTCTTTTGTATTTGAAAACCTTAATTTAATAGACCCAGAAAACTCTTGTTCTGAAGAATTCCGGCATATATGACTCAATATATCAGTTTGAACATCAATTTAAAAAATACAAACTATCATTACGCAACGAGCTCGAATTAATTAATATAAATAACTCATTTAATTTTCATTAAGATTATTAATTATTAATTCACCGTCTAACATTGTCAAATAAACTTAGATTCAAAAGCATTATGATATCAACTTAATGACTCAATCACCATGGCAGAAAATGCATCATAACTTCAGTGAAACTTTATGTGTTTTCTTTACTCCATACATTGTGACTATAGTGTACACAGAAGTGTGTTGGCAATATCAACTTTGTTTGTTTTCTTTACCCAATACAGCGTGGCTATAGTGCACAAAGCAGCGTGTTGTCAACACCAATGACTCGATTAACGTGTTTTCAAATCCAACATGGCAGACAACCACTGTAGCCATGTGAGAGAGTCTCTCATTTCTTTGTACACCATTGATGTTGTTAACAACTCGGATCATCCTCTATTTTATAAAGTTTCAATATGGACTTTATTTTATATAGTGTTCCTTATGTACTTTCATCGGAGAATCTTCATTAGTGTTCAATGTGCAGTCACTTCAACAACTTTAGTAGTGTGCGGTGTGTACTATTATTTGTATTAGTATAGCCATCTCCTCAATACATAATGTTACATTCATAAACAAGATTTGTAATATATTTCTTCCTCACAATTCTTTACTCAACTAATCTCCTTGTTCCTCATGCCTGCATACTAACAGCAATGCTTTATGGCCTTCGTCTATTGATTTTGACTGTTGGCCAACGACTGGACCTTTTGATAGTTGACGAACCAATGAAGACTGGCTTATCGAGTGTCAAGAGAAACACTATGAGGATGTCCGTCGTGAGTTCCCAAATCTTAAACAAATACGACTTTAGGGGCCTTTAGAACATCTGTACGAACAAGTGGTTAATCAGGCTTTAGTTGCTCAACCTTCATTTCAACAAGCGGTAGAATAATTTTCAGTTGTTCAACCTTTATACGAACAAGAAGTAAACCAAGCTTCAGCTGTTCAACCCTATGCAGTTAAAGCACTTAGCGGTTCTACAACAGTGGACGTGCAAAAAGGTGTAGCGGGGATAAAACGAGGAAATGACGGGGATATAACAGAGGTGCAAAAAAGGTACATTAGATGTAAAAATACGTATTTTAAAATTAACCAATTATCATTCTCACAAGATTTGTGTAGGAAAAACCAATATCTATTAATCATATATAATAAAATCAAAGAATACCATTGTCGCACACATTAGAATTGATGACTATAATAGATTTCCACCATATATTAGACGCTTATGTGTTAAAGTTATCTTTTTATACTAGCTTTATTGAAATTTTTTTACAGAGAACTAGTCAAATTAAGCTTTATACATTAATATTGCTAAAGCGGGTGCTATAAATCGTTGATGTAGCGGGTGTAGTGGAAAATAGCTAGTCTTAAAGCGGATCCATTATTCATCAACGCTGAACAGAAATAGTGCAGTGGTTGAAGGGCGTTACGGGCTATAACGGGGATTTTGCGGGGCTTTTGCGGGGATTTAACTACCTTGAACCTCCATATGATCAAGATATTGAATCGAATCCTATATTTTGCCACTACGAGTATGCGATGGAGGTTGTAGTCAGGGATGATAGTGAAAATATTTGTCGTAGAATCCAACTATTTTCATTTTAGCCGAACAGTTGCAACTATTCGGAATAGGTGGACGATCGATTATGTGCATCGGGAATCACCTATGCAAATGAGTTGGAACAAGAGATAAGGCATCTTAGGAATTCTTTAGAAGCAGTGCAGATTCAATGTAACGTGTAGTTTATTTGTGTTGTACGTTTATTGGTTTAATGGTTCTTATCAATGTACTATGTATGTGGTTCTATAATGTTATTCGATTGATCATAATATTCAATAAAGGTTTAAGCAATGTAGTTAGAATTAAAAAACAATAATACGAGAAAATGGTAACTGCAATCCTTTTCTTTACCTACATTCAATGATCCACAACAGATAAAAATATGTCCATCTGATTTAACATGTGGCTCAATGTAACGACCCAACTTTTTCGTACAGTTTCAGTTGACATTTAACCACGCCTGTCCAACTCAAAATGCACAAGAAAGCGGATAGTTAGGGGGAAAAGTTAGAGGGTGAGAAGAAGAAGGAAAGAAATGTTAGAATAGAAGAAGAAGAAGAACATCAACATTACATAATCAAAGTAGAATAAAATCTCACAGCGGAACGAATAATATATAACGTATCAACACTCTTTACACAAAATGAAAACTGTGTGTGTGTGTGTGTGTATATATATATATATATAATTTTACAATCAGAATACACAACTAGATCAGTACAATACTGATAAATACAACACACACAATGGAAATAAATTTATACCAGAAAATACGCGATTGCGTCTCGACTCCAGCCCCTCTCCTGAAGCTCCAGGAAAAATCTAATGCAACCTAGAAAATATACTCGGTCCGACCCGAGCACATTTTGAGGAAATAAAAATCACCCGGATCGATTTGGAACATTTTCAGTGATAAAACTCACATTAAAAACAACTTGCTTAGCTTTTAGAAATCCTTTGAAAGAATGGAACTCTTATAAGACATGACCACACATAAACACAACACATGTTTTTCCCTTACGATGACCAAATCATTTTTTATATTATAAAATTCAATGATATTATGATAATGTCAATCAATCCATAAATAAAATAGGAATATTGCCGAAAATCTTGCATCTCACTTTGCAACATAGTTGGTTTACATCTAAAAACATACGTTTTGTATTGGAGTTTGGATTTCCATACATGATTAGGTATGGGATCATCTTCCGATCAGTGTCCTCTAGAGATGAAACACTGGGATTCAAAAAGAACATCTTGCAATCCTGCCATACAGAACCGACCACTCATTCAACTTGAGTGTACCAAATATATCATCACCACGGTTGGGATCAGCAACCGTATCACTTTGAAGCATACAAAAAAGGACAATCAATTTCTCTAGATTAGGTGATGATTTACCCTAATAGGACCCATATGGCACACTGCCTACCTAATTTTAGTCATTTATGGTTGATAAGGATTGAAGTCACGATTACCTTTTTAGAAACCTCACATTCAACTTTGAATGTCAAGCCATCAAATCACTAATTAATTTGCACAAGGATACTCTAGGTGTTAAGCTAAAAGAAGTTGCCTTCTCCACCACCGTACTCGATATATTTGTAAAAACCAACATACGTGATTCTAGGAAATACGTTGACAACCATACGTCCATACAAATTTTCTAGGAACAGGAAAAATTGAAGGTGCATTTTACTACATCCTGTCGCGATAAACCCTAGGATTAGTAACAAGAAGTCCTTGCATCATGCAGAACCCAGAACGTAATGATTACTGCTACAAGTTTAATCCTAGTAGTTAACCAGGGACATCAGCGAGCACCCCTTTTCGCTCCAAACGTCTACGCCTTCAAATCATCTTCATATGCATAAGCATCACTGCAAATTAGTTTTCAAACACAAATCCGGTTCAAAGTGGTTTTGGATCCATATTCCCATCCCAATCTCCTGGAACTAACACGTCAATAGTCAAAAGGGATATTTATGATAGTCGGTTCTTTAACTATCAAATCAAAACAGTACGGTTAAGTACATCAGTAGCTCAAGCCCTTTTTGTTGAATCCATTTCATCAAAATCATTTAATCGATTATCGATTTCATATAGTTATCATAACAAATCTCTTCTGTTTTCGTTACTTTGGAAACAATAACCGACACTTATATCTTTAGAATAAACGTATTCACCAAACCATTCTTATCACCTTTACTTCAAAAAAATCGCTATATATACTTACCAAATGGTATAAGTCTAATTACCAATCTTATATGGGTCAAAACAATGTCATACGACACATTCTTTATTATATAACCCTAAACGACTTTTATTTAACTTCAAAATTTTGAAAATTTGAAATGTACGATACACTTATGAAAATAATAATTAAATTTCCAATATTGACTTCTGTTTCAAACTAGAATTACCTCTTGCTTCATATCTTTGAAAATCTCAAACATTTACTTATTTCTTGGAAGTATATTTCCAAAACCATACAATTTTCATTATTTAAAAAACAGTGTTATATACTTAGTTGAATGGTATAAGTGTAATCATACTTCATACTTCGGCCAAACAATGTCAAGTTATACATTGTTTACTACAAAACCCAATAGTTTTATTGGATTTCTTAACTTTGAAAATTAGAGTTGTAATATTTTTATGGAAATAGTAAACTATACCTAACATTATTACCATTTGAAACTAGTACCATCTCTTAGATAGTAGCGTTCAAGTTGGGGTATTTTAGTTACCACTCAGACCTTGATTTGACAACATTCTTATTAGGATGGATAAAAGTTTGCAACTCAAAAGTGATAACAATTATAATATCAAAAAATCTCATTTACTATTTCATTTAAAATATGGTTTTATAAACCATTTTTGCATTTGGCTAATTTGTTCCCAATATAAATCACTTTTACAAAATTTGTTTAGTAAGTAAATACTTACTAAAACCTATAACTTTAGCTTAAAACTCTTTAATATAATTCTCTAACATCAGATTTATTACAAAATCCACTTACCAAATTCTTTACCCAAACCCATTACGCATATTATTATAAAACTTATCATGGATGTATATTAACAAATCCATTAACCAATTTATTTTGTTTTTTGAAAATCTCATTTTAATTATATTTATTTTACTCAATTCAATAATTAAGTAAACTCTTATTTAAAATCATTGCATTAGCTTAAAATCCCTTTTATAAGTTTATTTAAAAAATTGTATTTTATTCTAAAATCCCTTCATAAACCCTTTACCAAATTCAAACAAAGTCATATCACAAGCTTGATTGTTTTCTTAATTGAATTCCAGTTAAAAAGTAATCGCTATAATTATTATTAATTACAATAATAGTTATCTTCATCATTACTAAGATACTTGGTGTAATAATCGTGAAGGCAAAGCCTGTATATCCGCGAGACTTGATCGTGTGTTCGGAAACATAGGGTGGTTCACCAATCCATTCACTTTTGTGATCGGCCACCTTCACCGGTCCAACTCTGATCATTCTCCTATGCTTCTTCACTTAAATTGATCTTTGACTCAAATTCGAAGCCTTTTCATTTCCAAAACATGTGGGCCTCTCACTATTCTTTCTGAAATGTTGTTACGCATGGGATTCTCCGGTTGTTAGGAACCCATTCCAAGCTTTTTCTTCCAGACCACACAATGTCAAAATGCACGTCCAGGAGTAGAATAAAACCACACTCTCTAATATTTTTGACTATGTCATAGAGGCTGACAAGATTGTCTCCATCAAGGAAGCAATTTTCGACGAGAACCCCACTGCTTCAAACAGGGATGCCTGGCTGCAAGCCAAAACCGTCTTCGATCATGCACTTAAAATTGAATAGCTTTATTGGAAACAAAAGGCTCACTTAAAATGGACTGTGCACGGTGATTCGAATTCCAAATTATTCCACTCCATGGTCAACAAAAATCGTAACAAGCTTCGTATTCACAAAATTCAAAAACCAGACTATTCTTGGAAGGCTAGGGGTAGTGAAACTGACAATACGGTTGTTCCATTCTTTAAAGATTTACTTGGCTCTCCCTCCGTTACTTTCACCGACAATAACATTCTATCCCACATTCCTTCCCTTGTCCTTGAATCGGTCAATGTCTCCATTGCCAACCCACCCTCCGATGTTGAGATTAACAGTTGCGTTTTCAGCTCGATAAAGACAGCATCGTAGGCCCGCATGGTTTTAATGGATTTTTCTTTAACAATTTTTAGGAGATCATTGAGCCAGACCTTATCTAGTCTGTTAGGGCCTTTTTCAGCGTCTTACCTCTCCCCAAGAGTTGGTCAGTTACTAATGTCACCTTCTTCCCAAAACTGATAATCCAAAAAATCCTTCTAAGCTTCAGCCAATTAGTCTATGCAATTTTAGCAACAAAATCATCTCCAAAATCATTGTTAATCGTCTCTTGGTCATTCTACCGGACATTATCTCCCCTTCTCAGGCTGGTTTTATTAAAGGTAGACACATCTCTGATAACATTCTCTTAGTCCAGAAGCTCATCTCTCAGTTTAACCACAATGTTAGGGGTGCCAACGTGATTATCAAATTGGACATGGCGAAGGCCTAGGATCGTCTCTTCTGGTTCTTTATTATTAAGGTTCTTTGTAAATTCGGATTCTGTGAGGCTTTTATCGGCTTAGTGCGGAGACTCATTTCTAATTGTTGGTACTCCATTCTCATTAATGGTTGCCCTAATGATTTCTTTGCCTCTTGTAGGGGTGTCCATCAAGGAGACCCTTTATCTCCATGTCTCTTCATCCTTGCTGCTGAGGCTCTCAGCCGGGGTATTCACAGCCTTGTGTCTTCTGGTGATATCAATCACTTCTCTCTCCCAAGCAGGGCACCAATTATTTCGTCTCTAGCTTTCGCTGATGACATCTTGGTGTTTACAAATGTCCAATCCAGATCTATCTGCAGACTTGTTAAATTTTTACCTGATTATGAAAGATATTCGGGTCAACCCATAAACTCCAATAAAAGCTCCATTATTTGTTCTTCCCACGCGTCCCCCGCTATTAAAGCGGACTTCAGGAAGAGACTAAATTTTCCATTCGTAATCTCCCTATTACTTACCTGGGGATCCAACTATACCGGAGCAGAGAAATTAACCTCCACTTCAGAGATCCACTTATCAAAGCTCGTAAACTTATCAATAAATGGAGTGGATGTCTCCTTTCTTAGGCTAGCAGACTCATCCTCTGCTAGTCGGTCCTTAGCGCCCTTAGTTTGCATATTTTCTCTATCTCCACGCCTACGGCCTCCTTCTTTTCCCACTACCAGCATCTTTGTTAGAACTTCTTCTGGGGTTCGCAGGACAATCAACTACAACATCACTGGGTTTCCTGGGATCGCATTTGTCTTCCCAAATGCGAAGGGGATCTGGGTATTCGCAATTTAAGGGACGTTTGTGAAGCATATTGCCTCAAATTATGGCATCGTTTTCTTCGTAGTAAGTCCTTGTGGGCTAATTTCCTACAACATAGGTATCATCGACTTGCATCTCGAAGCTTCGTAGATGTCCCCGCATACTCTAGTGAAACTTGGAAACATATGCAAAAGGTTAAAGATGAGTATGATGGCTCATCCCCCTTTGCCCCTCCTACTTGGCCGGATAATACCTTCTCAATTAAAAAAGCATGGGATGCCATTTGCTCTCACTCTCCGATCAGGCTTCCCTTTTTCATGATTTTGGATCATCATATCTTACCAAATATTTCCATTCTTATGTGGAAAATTGCTCATAATGCCCTTCCTATATACCTGAACATTTCTAAACTTGGCATCTCATTAGTGTCTAAATGTTGTTGTTGTCACCATACTCAATGCGAATTGGTACCCCATTTATTCGATGATAGCGAGGCAACCAGATATATTTGGCAGCATTTTGGCAGTCTCATAGGATTTTCAACCACCCTTGCCTCCCTCAATGCTCGTTGCATTTTCTGGTGGTCTGACTCCCGAGGTAAATCCATTAGGGCCATTCTATCTCGTACAATTCCCACATATATGTGCTGGCATTTGTGGTGTGAGGGTAACAGTTTCCGTTTTGACAACAAAAATTATGACAAATCTAAAATTATTGATCCTATCCATGAAGATATTAAATATATTTTCATTGCTTTCCCCAACAAGGGCCCTCCGAACCTGTTTTTAAACTCATACATCACAGATTTTAACATTACCACTGCAATATGATTTCTCAAACCTTCCTTAGTCAATATTTTGTTTTAGTTTCAGTTACTGCTGGTTTTCTATTTAATTTTCAAGCATTTCGGCAATGGCTTTATGGTATCATGCTTTTGTTGTTTTCTCCTGTTTGCCTAGCTTCTCACTACTTCACATTGCGGGACCCGCGAGGTACTTTTGGCTCATTCCATGATTCCCCAAGGCTTTTGGATCCTCTGTTTTATTTTGTCCCTTACTGTTTCTTCATAGGATATACATGTATTTGCTTATGCTTCACTGGACTTTGTGTCCTGGACTGTCTTTCGTTTTTATCATTTTGTAAGCCACCATTGGGAGGCGATTTCCCAACTCTTTTAGTTGTTTATGTAGCGCCACCCTACCGCTCCATTATCTGATTTTTTTTAGAGCTGGCTTTTCATTTAATAATAATAATAATGTAACGACCCGTATTCTACACATCATAGGATCGTAGAATATTTATTTCTTTCCCTTGTGAATTCGTATGGTCATGTAACTTTGGGAAACATCTATTAGAGTCATTTCCCATGTTCATGATTTTTGTCGATTTTTAAATGACCATTTTCCCCTTAGTTGGTACTGTTTTGGCCATAACTTTTGATTGGAAAGGAATTTTGACCTGAAACCACTTCCCTTGGATTGGTTTGATGGTTTACCTTTTCGTAGAGTGGTCATAATGGCCAAATGGACTTACCGTTTGGGAGATATGGCTGAAATAAGGTTTGGAAGGTGAAAAACTGCTTAACCGGGCCAAATCGGGTGATTAGTGAGTAGGCCCATAACCCATTTCGGGATTAGGGTCATGGGAAGGCTGAAATGAGATAGAGCATCATTCTAATTCAGTTTTCTAGCGTCCACTTATCACCAAGGAACCCTAAAAATGGCCTCCAACCTCTAAATCACCTCCAAATCATCTTTTGGTCAAGGATTAAGCTTAGCAACATCTAATCAAGGGAGATCTACACCAAATCAACATTGGAGCTGCTGTTTAGTATTGGGATTTGCATCAAATCAGATATTTATTTCAGATCTTAGTTAATTTGTGGCTAAGGTGAGTGATTTGCATAGTTTTGCACTTATTATGGCTAATTAGGGGTGATTAGTGTTAATTAGCGAATTTAAGCATGATAAAATTCTGGAAAAATGTTCATAAATTCCTAAATGATGTTTTAGACCTCTGATATGAATTTGGGTTAATTTGGTTCAGTTTTGTTAGTCCTATCATTAGTTTCACCTAAACATGCTTTAGGGGAAATATGAGATTTTGGGTATGTTTGATCCATTTTAATCTATCATATTGATGTTTTGATGTTTGTGGTTGATTATGCATGTTGCTATGACTGTATGATATTCTTTGTGATTGATTTCAATAGTTAGAATGGTCGAAAACGTCGCCAAATGGCGTAAACACTTGGTGGAACAGTCTCAGAAAACAGTGTAGGTTTCGGATCGGATGTAGGGCTCGGATCGGATATGTTGAACTGGGCAAGGGATACGATCAGATCGGAACCTGACACTTGGGAAAATTGGCAAAAAGGAAGGCCACGCTAACTGAACTGGGATCGGATCGGGTTAAGGAGGACGGATCGGAGCGGAAGCATGAAGACGGATCGGAGCGGAAGCATGAAGATGGATCGGATAGGAGCATGTGAAGGAAGCATGGAGACAGATCGGAGTGGAAGCACGAACTGGAGGGAATGACACCCAACCCGACCCAAAGCAAAGCACCCGACCCGAACCGACGGCTTGAGGAGGAACCCGACCCGACCCAGTATTGACCAATAACCCGAGATGCAAAGGTAGTCCAATATGGGAAGTTAGAGCTCAGGATCCAGTTGGGAACCGATGAGTTCACTTCATGGTTGGACTTTGCTGCGGGACGTGTGCTAAGGAGTTGTCGACGTTCATAACTTCGATCCACCACTAAAAAATGAATGATGGCTACTTATCAGTGCAGTAGGGTCATAATGACCTGAGGGGCAAGGTGATGGTAGCAAGACTACGTTATCAGTACAGTAGGGTCATTATGACCTGAGGGGCAAGGTGATGCGTAGTAAGACTATGAGCCAGCGCAGATGGGGTGAATAACTCCATGGGGCAAGTGGACATAGTAAGGATTGGTAAGACTATGTGTGACGATCCCAAAATCCGAGGGGCGGTATTAAGGATAATCGTTGGAATATAACACATTAATCATCATAGCAGAGTACAGATAATAGCCAAAACAATAATTACAATGATTTTACATGGATATGACAGCGGAATCACAACATGTAACAATATCAGAATAGCACAGCGTAGGATATAACTTAGTAAATAAAAAGGGAAGTGATCAGTCATCATCGCCAGAGGCGGAATACATACATGCAGTGAGACATAATAAGGGTATCAGTCTACATCGCCGAAGGCGGTACATATACATACAATAAGAAGTACTGAAAGTAAAGCAGTCTGCATCGCCAGTGGCGGAATCATAATATAAGTACAATAATGGCGGAAAATGTCAAAGTCGTCTCTGTGAAGTCAGCCTCGCCATGAGCCAAAATGCACTCTATGCAACAGTGCAGAGCCAAAAACAACCTGTCACCTGTGAACTAGGCTGCTCGTGTGAAAATAAGGGCACCCGCGTTTGCAAAGTGAAACAAACAACGAGTCAGTCATGGGGACTGGTATGAGGAATCTATTTAACAGTTAAACAACAGAAATAAGCAAATCATAGGACCACGCCACTTTCGCGGAACGGGTTTACTCTAGTGATTGCTAGTGCATTTAAAACAAAGTAAATTCTTTTAAAACAACGCAATGCTTTTAAAAAGAATGAATCCATTATAAGACTCAGGTCCCATCACACAATGCAACGCAAGCCGGAGGATAGAGTTTTACCTTATAATAGCCAAATATGCTTGATACGTATAAAGCAAAATCATTTGATATTATTACTAGTGCATATATGTTTCAAAAACGAATAGCATCATAAATATCAATCATAGACGGCATAAGTGCCCCATACCACTATGTCGCCATACTAGTTCTACAATCGAGTCCGTTATTTCGTATTGGAAATTGGATTTCCGTCATGAGTCGAGGCAAGGGGCAAGCTCCTCTCCGCTTCGAGACATTCTAGCAAATGCCTCAGGACTACACACTCTGGGTAACCCCTGGATGCTTCAGGGCCGGTCCTCTCTTATGTTTGAGGATTAGTTATTCCTGAACACACGTTTCCCGGTCCTTACAGACCTATAATCGAGGCGCCTCGCATTCCAACAACCACAAAGGTGAAAAGTAGATATATATGTCAGGGCTGGTAAGTCACTGACACCACCATAGCTAGAAAGAAACGTCGTGCTCTCCCTGCAGTCCGTATCCCTTTTTAACTCATACCGAGGTGTGAGGCTCGCGAATCCACGCTATACACAAAGCCAGGCCACGTAGACCGTGCTTTGATCATCATCCACAAGACTTTGCTTTGCAACAGAAGCCTTGATCACAGCATCTTGGCATGCCACATAGGCAATCCACTCCATACGATTTGATTTCCATCGATATATAACCCCTGAGCTCGTACGTCTCAGAGAAGGGCGTTAAGCAAAAGAATAAATTCTCCGGCACCAAACAGATATATATTTAACAGAGATCAATCAGTATAGAACAAAATCCAATGTCAGACACACAGTCCATTTACAAGTCCGTTCTGGGTCTGAACGAAACCGGAGGCGTCAAATTCCTCGTATATCCGTCCAATCAACACATACGTTTAGACGGCTACTACTTCCGTCCCTTTCCGGTAGCTACTCCGGTCAGGAACCTCAGTAGCGCCCATCCAACCGATACGAAGATCGTCGTTCTTGAATCGTCTTTGCATTTTCCAATTCGAATTGCTCGATAAATTATTTGAAATGAGGGTTAGCTCGGCCTTTTCAAATAATTCACGTCATTAGAATTTAAATCGATTCTTCCTATGGTTATATTATTCGACATCCATCTTTCAGTTCTTTAGTGTTATTTTCGTGTCAAACACATACAACCATCAAATATCAAACAATTCAAGCCCAATTGGTTTATTTGCAATCTATGTTGCTTATAATATTTTATAACGATTTTTCGCCATTTTTATTTATTTAAAAATGGCCATATTTAATTAAACGACGTTTCAGGTCGTGCCGTGGCACTGGTGCTGTTTTTCCCCTAATTTGTTTTACACATATCGGAAAATCTAACCGTTGGATTTCTACAAAGTCTATATCAGTGGGAAGATATTCCCAAAGCGAACCCAACGGTTCCAGTTTCGTGAAAATCCGACGGTCGGATCTTCCACACTAGTCGTTTGAAGTTACGGTTTCAAAATTCGAACTGCAGCATCGTTATTCGATTTAATTTAATTTTATTTATATTTATATATAAATATAAACGATTCTGACGCTGTTTTTCTTCAGATTTGAATTAAACATTCCGGACAATCCAACCGTTGGATTTTTACAAGGTTGGTGCCGTTGGGAAGATATTTCCAAGGCGAACCCAGCGGTTGCGGTTTCGGGAAAATCCGACGGTCGGATTTCTCGCACTAATCGTTTCAAATTACGATTCCGAAACACAAACTGCACGGCTTCGATTCCTTTTAATTATATTTATATATATAAATATAGTTCATTCTATAATTCCAACTATAGTTCATTCTATATTTTCAACTTCGTTTTCACTTCAAATATTTCACTAACGCCTTAATATTTCGAAAAATTTCGCCATAACCTCCTTTGTACGGGGAGGGGTTTGGAAATTTATTGGGCCGTGTGAGGTACCCAATAAATCCTAAAAAGCATCCACATATTTATAGTGATATATTCTGGTGTTTACGGGGGAGCATGTATAGATAATCACTCCAGAGAATAAATTCTCGTCACCCCGTTTCCGTGTGGAAATAAATAGTCCATGTGCCGTATCTAATAACTAGAGCGACGTGATTATTGTCAACTCCAGACCCGTGTGGGGTTTTTATTAATCTCGCAATTTATCGTTATATTTTATATAGTCCATATCAGTCATCAGTTCAACCTGTAGTATATAGTCATCGCCATACAAGCCTCTCGCTCGTATGGTAAATCTTCCACCTCGTCACACAAGCTCCAATTGCTTATGTGGAATATGATGAAGTATGCCTATCATCAAGAAGCATGCCATGTAGTGTAGTTCAAAATTAATTGTTACTATCCTATGGCGACGTTTATTATTTCACACAGAATAACCAGCACTCCGCATCCAATGGCATTCACAGGAGTTGATATAAAAATAAAATTGCGCAGCCAACTCATCAAGGTTTACCTATTTGTCGGGCACGCAAATAATTTCTTTACTCTACAGCTAATCCATTTTTCCTGTTCAACACATGTATATATATGCAGAACAAAGCTAATAATAATATTTCTAGCAAACTATTATTTATTTCAACACGTGTGTATTTTTTTCAAAGCGTATACATGATAAAAGAAATATTTTTATCATCAAAAATATTTATTCAACACGTGAATGTTTTTAACACTTCATATTCACAATAAAAATGTAGTTTTTATTATCGATTCATTTTATTTTTAAAATACGATAACATTCAACACATGAATTTCAACTCGACGAACGAATTGCAACTCAACACATGAATATCCTATATAGTTTGTATATATATAAAAATGTGATTTTTATCGCTAAAGCTATTTGTTTAATTCAAATAATATTCAACACATGAATTTCAACTCAACGAATGAATTGCAACTCAACACATGAATATCCTATATAGTTTGTATATATATATAAATGTGATTTTTATCGCTAAAGCTATTTGTTTAAATTTAAATAATATTCAACACATGAATTTCAACTCAACGAATGAATTACCACTCAATACATGAATATTCGCTATGGTTTGTATATATATAAAATTGTGATTTTTATCGCTAAAGCTATTTGTTTAAATTCAAATAATATTCAACACATGAATTTCAACTCAACGAATGAATTGCAACTCAACACATGAATATTCGCTTCAACATATGTAATTTATTTCAACGAATGAAAATTATTCCAACACATGTATATTTCAGAAAATTTCGACAGCATAACGGCAGGGTAGTTAAAACCGGGACCGTCCCTAGTACGGCTCCTCGCTCTACCTTAAAACCTCGCGGTTTTTGACAATGGGGATCATGCATCTAGTTCGCACGCAGGAGGCATGTTTTATTTTCAATTCCACAATCCTATTCTAATTTGTTTCAACCACAAGAGGGTATTTTTCAACCACAAAGGTATTTTTCAACCACAATATCAACCACAAACAATTATTTCCAACCATTCGTCATACCATATAATATCACGTCAATCACAAGCAATAAATATCGTCCATGGTCTGTGGACGAGGGGAGTATATATATATATATATATATATAATATTATAATTCACTTGCATTTCATCACAATTCAAAGCATATATGTTTCATTCAACGCTTGTATAATTTATACATCGCTAATATAACTTATACAACACATGTACATGAGGTATACAATGCGTATATAATTTACACTTCACTTATATAATTTATACAACGTGATTTCATTCACACAATTAGTTTAGATTCCTCACATTGGTTATTGCAGTGCTAAAAATCGTAGGAAGATCAGAAAAATCCGCGGCTTCTTCTAGAATGTAGAGAGCCTCCTTGCGGTCACGGTGTCTCCTGTTTCATCGAATTTCATTAAAGAACGAAAAAGATATTATTTTTCAAAGTTTTGCAACGCTTTATAGTGTTATTTTCATTTTAGAATTTCGAAGCAGAAAGGTTTTTAAACCTTCAAAACTAGGTTTTGATTTTACAGTCAAACCGTACCTTGTTGCTCCGATCAGGTGGTGCCACGCGTAAGAGCTACGAACCAGCTCCCTGTCGGTGGTGGTGGCGTCTGACTCGGCGGCTCCAGCAGGTCGTGGCGGCGCTCCAAAGGGGTCGACTTCCTCCTCGAAATTCGACGCGCACGATTGATGGTTTGAGGCGAGGCTTGGTCGGATTTAAAGAGGGGACGAAGGCGATCAGAATATTCAACTGGAGGAGGCGGCGAAACTGGCTGTGGCGGCGGCAGAAACGATGGGAAGCTTCGAGCTCGATGCGCCGTTCAAATCGCCTGGCGGCTAGGGTTTTTTTCGATTTTTTTTTTTAAAAAGAAAAATTCCTATTGGTCGAAGCTATATAGGAAAATTTAAATAGTGTTTTCACAAACGGACTCGAAATCAAACCCAACGACTGTCGCCCCTAGCTTAATACCCCCATTCCGGACACAATGGGATATGTTTCGTTGGCCAATTCGACTGTTACAGTCAGTTATTTTTCAAATTAAAGCATAAAACATTCAATATTTAATTTGAACGTACATTTCAATTTGCCAGGGCCACAAACTGAATCAAAAAATTCCAGAAAAATAAATCTTGCTTTGTTTTGACGATACGGTCCTAACAAAACCAGTTTCGTCGAATTCTGAGCTCGTTTGAAAAACGGCCATTTTTAGGTCGACCCATTTTAACAGAAATTGACCAATCACATTTTCTTTTGGCCCGCTCACATACTAGCTTCAAAAATTATGAAATTTGAAACCTAGAAATAATTTGACATCCCGGACCCAACAAAAGTGGTTTCGTCGAATTCCGAGGTCGTATGCAAAATATCAATTTTCAAGGGCTATATATGCTATATAGCGGCCTTTCTGAAAATTCATTTGGCCATAACTTTTGATTCCCGCTATGAAACTTCGATTTTTCAGATTCGTTAAAAAGGTATTCACAAACAGATTTAAATATTTTTAGTTTTGCTAAAATCCGTTATATTTTCCACCCGGTACAGTCAGAAAAAGTTTGTATTCAAAATTTCAAACTGCAATACCATACCCAATTATATATTTTATTGAAATAGGATATTTCAATTATTCAAATTCTTTGGTAATAACCAAATTTAAAAATTTTAAATTGGTTCACATTTTCCGGGTTATTACACTATGAGCCAGCGCAGATAGGGTGAGTAACTCCATGGGGCAAGTGGACATAGTAAGGATTGGTAAGGCTATGAGCCAGCGCAGATGGGGTGAATAACTCCATGGGGCAAGTGGACATAGCGAAGGATTAGTGGCTACGTTATCAGTGCAGTGAAGCCATTTATGACTTCATGGGGCAAAGTGATCGTAGCAAGGGTGGGTGATCGAAGTGGTGAATATCGTATGCTTTACGCACTGAGTGAGAGATGTGAGGATGGATGCTGTGTTTGATTGTTTGCCATCATTATGACATGCACACCTCCCCCACCTCCATATCTTTATACCGTTTGATATGGCACCTTAGAGTGTTGTACAGTATGTAGTGCTAACTCTTTGGTTGCAGGTCCAGGTTCAGGTATGTTTTAGTCTACCTGTTATTGTTCACTTTAGATGATTATCGCTCATACCAGGCTTTATGTCTGAACCAGAGTTTTATGTCTCCTCTTATTACTCTGGGTGCTCACACGAGCAGACTAGAGACAGGTTAGCTGGTGGTGCGCGAGTAGCTGATTCGGAGGCGGGCAGGAGGCTTCCACGTAAGATATATATATACATTCTCCCTGTGTCGTTGGTGGTCGCTACTTGGGCATTAGTAGTGTACCTCCTTTATCTTGCTTTTGCTTTAAGACAGTTGAAAAGTTGTAATAAGCTATATTTTGGATTTCCGCTGCTATGATGCTTAGTTCTGGTTTTTAGCTTATGCATTGTCTCTCCTGTTTTATGTCAAGTATGTTATTATTATATTTTGTTCTATGCGCTGTGAGACATTCTACGGGTTCTTTGTATGTTCATTTCCTTCTTCCCTTTCCTTCTGACGACCCGTTCCGCGCTAGCTGGACATGTGTACAGCGCACCTTTGGAGTAAATGTCGGTTGGTGCGGGGCGGGACGTCGCACTTGGTATCAGAGCTCTAGATTGCGTGGTTAACCTAGGGAAAGACACTAGGGAGAGATAGTACGTATATGAGAGCGCGTATTTGTAATTATTTTGGTTTTCAAAAGCTATGTATATATATACTATTAGTAGTAAAAGAATGAAGCCGCACTGCACTAGCACCACTATGGGGTCGTTAATCGTTTCCCTTTTTCAGATTGACGATGAGCTGAGACACGAGGGGTGCTGGTAGAGGGACCAACCATGGGAATGCCACTGACATGAGGGCGATGTTTACTAACCTCATGAGAGACATGCTTAGAGAAGTGCAAGGAGCAGTTCCCAATCCCGGAGTTGGTGTTGGCCCAGTAGTGCAGGCGCCTAGGGTCGATTTCGCCAAGTTGTGCAAAGATTACACTAACCTTGGTGGGAAGTCGTTCCACGGGATGGAGTCGGCCACAGATGTTCAAGACTGGATGGATAGCTGTGACCGTATCTTTGATGACTTGGGTCTTGAGGATGTGATGAAGAGAAGGCTAGCGTCTCGTCAGCTGCAAGGGCGAGCGATGAATGGGTGGAATGCCAATAGAACAGCTACTCCAGAAGATCAGGTTACTTGGGTTCATTTCAAGGCTCGCTTTAGCGAGAAGTTTATTCCAGCTGCCCAGAAGTCAGTGTTGTTCAAGAGGTTCTTGGAACTCAAGCAGAACGGAAGGGCAGTTTCTGACTATATTGCTGAGTTCGACACCTTGTCGAAGTATGGACTATCTCTTATCGATACTCCTGAGAAGAAGAATGAGAAGTTCATTACTGGTTTGGATGGATACTTGGGGGAAAGGCTTATCAACCACATCGATGAGACTTTTGAATCGATTGTAGGGAAAGCTTTGAGATCAGAGAGTCTTTACCCTAAGTCAAAGACTGAGGCTGCATCTGCAGAAGGGCCAAAGCCGCAAGCAGGCGGTGGAGGCAAGAATAACTCTCAGAATAAGAGGAAGCAGGACCAATCTAAAGGTGGCCAAAAAAAGAGCAAGAAGGATGTTGAGTGCTTCAGCTGTGGTAAAAAGGGCCATTATGCTAAAGATTGTCGGGCCAAGCCAGCGGATAAGAAGTGCTTCAACTGTGGTCAAGTGGGACATTTCAAGGATAAGTGTCCGCAACCTCTTAAGGAGAAGCAAATTGTGAAAGCATATGCTATTGATGCTGTTCCTTCTTCGTCGAATGCCCCAACTGCGGCAGAGAAAGGAAAGAATGTTGTTATTCAAGGTATGCTTTCTATTTATGATGTACCAGTTCGAGTTTTGTTTGACACTGGGGCTTCCCGTTCCTTCATATCTAGTGACCTGGTAGATAGGTTGGGACTGGAACTCGAGATAGTCAATAGACCATTGGTTGTGACGAGCCCAATTGGTGGTTCGACTAGCCTTAGTATGATTTGCAGGAATTTGGTCTTATCGAGTCATGGATGTATGTTTGTATGTGATTGCTTTGTTTTGGGCTTTACTGGGTATGGCATTATATTGGGAGTCGATTGGCTCCAAAGATACGAGGTGGTGGTAGACTGTGAGGGCTTTTTGGTGACAGTGAGGGCGGATGATGGGCGGAGGGTAGTGTTTGGTAGTCTACCTAGTGATGGGGTTATGGCTAGTTTTGTAAATTCCCTCGACATCCCGTAGGATGAGTTGTCAGATGTGCCCGTGGTTGGCCAGTATCCGGACATCTTCGAGGAGGTGACCGGGCTTCCACCACACCGAGAGATTGAGTTCCGTATTGATTTAGTGAAAGATGCCAGACCTATAGTGATGCCACTTCATCGTATGGCACCAAGGGAGCAGCGAGAGCTCGGGGTGCAAGTCAGCAATCTTTTGAAGAAGGGATTTATTAGAAGGAGTGTCTCCGAGTGGGGAGCACCAGTTGTGTTTGCCACTAAGGCAGATGGTTCCCTTCGTTTGTGTGTGGACTATCGCGAGTTGAATAAGGTGACGAGGAAGAATAAGTATCCTCTACCACGGATAGATGATTTGTTTGATCAACTGGAAGGAGCAAGAGTGTTCTCCCAGTTGGACCTCGCAACAGGATTTCATCAGCTTCGAGTAGTAGATGAGAGTGTTCCGAAAACGGCATTTAGGACGCCGTCTGGATTTTATGAGTGGTTGGTCATGCCATTTGGGTTGACCAATGCACCAGCCTACTTTGTGGATCTTATGAATCGAGTATTCAGAGATCAGTTGAATAAGTTTGTTCTTGTGTTCGTGGATGATATCCTTCTTTACTCAAGGACAGAGGAGGAACACAAGGGGCACTTGAGGATAGTGATGGAGGTGTTGAGGAAACACCAATTGAAAGCGAAATTCTCTAAGTGTCACTTTTGGAGAAGGGAAGTGAGATTCTTGGGTCATGTTGTTTCAGAGAGTGGTATTGCCGTGGACCTTGCGAAGGTGGCTACAGTACAGGATTGGCCTACGCCCAAGAATGCAACAGATGTAAGAAGTTTCTTGGGATTAGCTGGGTATTATCGTAAGTTTATCCAGGACTTCTCCAAGATAGCAGCATCGTTGACTCAATTGACTAAGAAGAATCAGTCCTTCGTCTGGGACGGAGTGTGTGAGGATGCATTCAAGAGTCTAAAGGAGAAGTTGACGCGTGCGCCACTGTTAGTCATTCCTAAAGGGAATGAAGAGATGATGGTATACACGGATGCTTGTGGTACCGGACTGGGTGTTGTATTGATGCAAGGAGGTAGGGTTGTAGCTTATGCTAGTCGACAGCTAAAGCCGCATGAGATGAAGTATCCTACCCATGATTTGGAATTAGCAGCAATCATGTTTGCGCTGAAGATGTGGAGACACTATCTCTTGGGAGAAAGATTCGAGTTGTTTATCGATCATAAATCGTTAAAATATCTCTTCTCTCAGAAGGATCTGAATCTCCGTCAGCAGAGATGGTTAGAGTTCTTGGCTTCGTATGATTTTGATATCGCATACACACCTGGGAAAGGTAATGCGGTAGCCGATGCCTTGAGTAGGAGACATGCCAGTTTAGGGGCAATGTTTCTTGAGTGGAAGCAACTGGAGTATATCGCGGGGTTTGATTTCAGACCAAAGTGCGAATTGGATCCAGTCATGCTAGCTAGTTTGGCGATCAGACCCACTTTGATAGAGCGGATTGGTTCCAGCCAGAGGGACGATCCTAATCTATTGGAAATCATCTCCAAGTTAGATATGAACATCGACAGTGAGGAGATGAATGTGTATGGGCTTGATCGAGATGGATGGCTTCGGAAGAATGGAAGACTAGTTGTGCACAACATGAATGGTTTGAGAGATGAAGTGCTTAGAGAATGTCATCACTCAAAACTGACTATACATCCCGGTGGTAATAAAATGTATCGAGACATGAAGCAAACCTACTACTGGGAAGGGATGAAAAGAGACGTTGGGAAGTTTATATCCAAATGCATGAATTGCCAGCTAGTTAAAGCCGAGCAAAAGAAGCCTAGTGGTTTGTTGCAACCATTAGAAATTCCCGAATGGAAATGGGAGCAAGTCTCGATGGATTTCATCGATGGCTTACCAAGGACTAGGTCGGGATATGATAGCATTTGGGTAATTGTGGATCGATTGACTAAGAGTGCAAGATTTATACCAGTCAAATCGACCAGGACGGCAGCCAAGTTGGCGGAATTGTATATGAAGTGGGTAGTGAGATTTCATGGAGTACCCAAAAGCATTGTGAGTGACCGAGACTCGTTGTCCACTAGTGGGTTTTGGAAGAGCTTACAAGAGGCTCTAGGGTCAGGATTACATCTCAGTACCGCATATCATCCTCAGACCGACGGTCAGACGGAGAGGGTGAATCGTATATTGGAAGATCTCTTGAGAGCTTGTATATTGGATTTTGGTGGATCATGGGACGACCATTTGCATCTAGTAGAGTTTGCATATAATAATAGCTACGAATCCAGTATCGGTATGGCTCCATATGAAGCTTTGTACGGAAGACCGTGCGACTCACCATCATGTTGGATAGAGACCGGCGAGAAGTTTGTGCTTGGACCAGATGTGGTGAGAGAAACTTCGGATAAGATTAAGATCATTCAGCAACGAATGAAAGCTGCCCAAGATAGGCAGAAGAGTTATGCTGATAAGAGGAGAAGAGACTTGAAATTCTCCGTTGGTGACTTGGTGTTCGTCAAGATCTCTTCGTTAAAGAGCGTGATTCGATTTGGTAGGAGAGGCAAGTTAGCACCAAGATTTGTTGGTCCATTCCCTATTCTTGAACTAGTCGGGAATTTGGCATATAGAATTGGCTTACCAGAGAAGATGGCGGGAGTTCACAATGTATTTCATGTTTCCCAACTAAGGAAGTTCGTTCACGACTCAGATATGACTATTTCACCTGATCAGTTAGAGGACTTCGAAGTAGAACCCGAGGCGGTTGGGAACCGCAAGCCGATTCGTATTGTGGGGCACGATACGAAGCAACTTCGAAGGAAGGCGGTGAAGCTAGTCAAGGTTCAGTGGGGCGAGGACGAGAATGATTGTACTTGGGAGAGAGAGGAGAGCATTAGGAAGGCATATCCAGAACTCTTCGCCTGGTAAGATTTACTTTGCAATTTAGTTTTCCGCATGCTAGGGTAGACTTGTTTTGCTTGGTTGCATGTTTGATTGTTGTTTTATGATTGATAGGCATGCGGGACCTTTGTGTGTGTTTTGATTAGGGAATTTCGGGGGCGAAATTTCTTAAGGGGGGGAGAGTGTAAAGACCCGTATTCTACACATCATAGGATCGTAGAATATTTATTTCTTTCCCATGTGAATTCGTATGGTCATGTAACTTTGGGAAACATCTAATAGAGTCATTTCCCATGTTCATGATTTTTGTCGATTTTTAAATGACCATTTTGCCCTTTGTTGGTACTATTTTGGCCATAACTTTTGATTGGAAAGGAATTTTGACCTGAAACTACTTCCATTGGATTCTTTTGATGGTTTACCTTTCCGTAGAGTGGTCATAATGGCCAAACGGACTTACCGTTTGGGAGATATGGCTGAAATAAGGTTTGGAAGGTGAAAAACTGCTTAACCGGGCCAAATCGGGTGATTGGTGAGTAGGCCCATAACCCATTTCGGGATTAGGGTTATGGGAAGGCTGAAATGAGATGGAGCATCATTCCATTTCAGTTTTCTAGCCTCCACTTATCACCAAGGAACCCTAAAAATGGCCTCCAACCTCTAAATCACCTCCAAATCATCCTTTGGTCAAGGATTAAGCTTAGCAACATCTAATCAAGGGAGATCTACACCAAATCAACATTGGAGCTGCTGTTTAGTATTGGGATTTGCATCAAATCAGAGATTTATTTCAGATCTTAGTTTATTTGTGGCTAAGGTGAGTGATTTGCATAGTTTTGCACTTATTATGGCTAATTAGGGGTGATTTGTGTTAATTAGTGAATTTAAGCATGATAAAATTCTGGAAAAATGTTCATAAATTCCTAAATGATGTTTTAGACCTCTGATATAAATTTGGGTTAATTTGGTTCAGTTTTGTTAATCCTATCATTAGTTTCACCTAAACATGCTTAAGGGGAAATATGGGATTTTGGGTATGTTTGATCCATTTTAATCTATCATATTGATGTTTTGATGTTTGTGGTTGATTATGCATGTTGCTATGACTGTATGATATGCTTTGTGATTGATTTCAACAGTTAGAATGGTCAAAAACGTCGCCGAATGGCGTAAACACTTGCTGGAACAGTCTCAGAAAACAGTGCAGGTTTCGGATCGGATCGGATGTAGGGCTCGGATCGGATATGTTGAACTGGGCAAGGGATTCGATCGGATCGGAACCTGACACTTGGGAAAATTGGCAAAAAGGAAGGCCACGCTAACTGAACTGGGATCGGATCGGATTAAGGAGGACAGATCGGAGCGGAAGCATGAAGACGGATCGGAGCGGAAGCATGAAGATGGATCGGATAGGAGCATGTGAAGGAAGCATGGAGACGGATCGGAGCGGAAGCACGAACTGGAGGGAATGACACCCGACCCGACCCGAAGTAAAGCACCCGACCCGAACCGATGGAGGATACCCGACCCGAACCGACGGCTTGAGGAGGAACCCGACCCGACCCAGTATTGACCAATAACCCGAGATGCAAAGGTAGTCCAATATGGGAAGTTAGAGCTCAGGATCCAGTTGGGAACCGATGAGTTCACTTCATGGTTGGACTTTGCTGCGGGACGTGTGCTAAGGAGTTGTCGACGTTCATAACTTCGATCCATCACTAAAAAATGAATGATGGCTACTTATCAGTGCAGTAGGGTCATTATGACCTGAGGGGCAAGGTGATGGTAGCAAGACTACGTTATCAGTGCAGTAGGGCCATTATGACCTGAGGGGCAAGGTGATGCGTAGTAAGACTATGAGCCAGCGCAGATGGGGTGAATAACTCCATGGGGCAAGTGGACATAGTAAGGATTGGTAAGACTATGAGCCAACGCAGATGGGGTGAGTAACTCCATGGGGCAAGTGGACTTAGTAAGGATTGGTAAGGCTATGAGCCAGCGCAGATGGGGTGAATAACTCCATGGGGCAAGTGGACATAGCGAAGGATTAGTGGCTACGTTATCAGTGCAGTGAAGCCATTCATGACTTCATGGGGCAAAGTGATCGTAGCAAGGGTGGGTGATCGAAGTTGTGAATATCGTATGCTTTACGCACTGAGTGAGAGATGTGAGGATGGATGCTATGTTTGATTGTTTGCCATCATTATGACATACACACCTCCCCCACCTCCGTATCTTTATACCGTTTGATATGGCACCTTAGAGTGTTGTACAGTATGTAGTGCTAACTATTTGGTTACAGGTCCAGGTTCAGGTATGTTTTAGTCTACCTGTTATTGTTCACTTTAGATGCTTATCTCTCATACCAGGCTTTATGTCTGACCCAGAGTTTTATGTCTCCTCTTATTACTCTGGGTGCTCACACGAGCAGACTAGAGACAGGTTAGCTGGTGGTGCACGAGTAGCTGATTCGGAGGTGGGCAGGAGGCTTCTACGTATGATATATATATATATATACATTCTCCCTGTGTCGTTGGTGGTCGCTACTTGGGCATTAGTAGTGTACCTCCTTTATCTTGCTTTTGCTTTGAGACAGTTGAAAAGTTGTAATAAGCTATATTTTGGATTTCCGCTGCTATGATGCTTAGTTCTGGTTTTTAGCTTATGCATTGTCTCTCCTGTTTTATGTCAAGTATGTTATTATTATATTTTGTTCTATGCGCTGTGAGACATTCTACGGGTTCTTTGTATGTTCATTTCCTTCTTCCCTTTCCTTCTGACGACCCGTTCCGCGCTAGCTGGACATGTGTACAGCGCACCTTCGGAGTAAATGTCGGTTGGTGCGGGGCGGGCCGTCACAAATAATAATAATAAGATAAATGTAGTTTACTTCATTATTAATTAAAACAGAAGTATTTAACTTCTTTATTAAAAAAATAGCTAATACCTTTCAGAAACCTTATTAGAATAATAACTAATCCATTAATAACTGTCAACTTGAAATTTTCTTTTAAAAACAGTTAATTAAAGATTAATTAACTTTATTAACCTTTATTAAGTTCTCAAACATCTATTTTCAAAACTATTTCGCTTAGAATAATTGAAAACAAATTAATTTAATAACCAATTATAATAAAAAAAGTTGATTTAATCAACTTGAAAACACAGTTATCTTGTTAACTGATTTCCGTTAATACTTTCTCTTAAATTTAATTAATTAATAATATAATTTATTTAATAACCTCACACTTAATTGTTTTCTTAAAAATAATTTTCTTAAATTATTAGCCTTTAGGCTAATTTATGCCTTACTCCTTATAACTTATAAAAACATAAGAATTTGCTATATAACTTTTATAAAATACACTTTACAAACATTGATTTATTTATAAAACTTATATAAAATAAACTTTTAAAAAAATAACTTTTATAACTTCAATTTCGTTAATTCAACTAATGGCAAATCGACGTCTTATAAAGATGGATTTTAGACCATCTACTGCCAATCCCTTAATCAATACTATTTATTGATTAATAACACTTTAAATGTTGAATTCAATTCAATAATCAACATTCAAACCAAATTTAATGCTACTTGGGTTAAACAGTTCATATATGAATAATATGTAATCAAATAACATAACAAAAACATTTAAGGAATCCTGTTGGATCCCTCCAACATGTTTTCCTGCATCACAGCTCATAATATCATTTAATAAATGCATATGAAATGAATTTCTATTCTAAATCATATAAAATGACGGAAATATAATTATCGCCAATCAACAATCAAAACAACAAACATCCAAAATATCCAAACACCCAATTTATACTAACAGTAGTGATTATAACTATATGAGTTTAATCACATCATAGTATTTCAGAAAGCATGAAAGGTTACTCACTTTTCATTTTCGACCGACGATTTCAGGTTGATTTATATAATTTCAAACTAGCGTTCGAAATTATATAAAAATCCAATTGCCTCTGAATCAAAGCATTCCGGTTCGTATGCGTATAATTTTCCAATATGATTCTTACACTCGTTTCGTGCCATTTTGTTATCATACGTAACAGATATAGCCATTTAAATTTTAACTTAAATTAAAGTAATATAAATCCACTAATTACTTCATTAACCTTTAATTAACATCATTAGTTTAATTGAACCACACCTCTAAACTCTCTTCCATACTAGAAAAAAGTGACTTCCTCTACCTGATACGAACAAACAACAATCGTCGCTACACCAACCTCCTCCCCCCCCCCCCAACCCCCCCGGCCAGGCCTCCGACGACCTCCCTAGGACCCAACAACCCCAAGCCAAGCTCCTTAGGCCCACAAATTTCATTCCAAAACTGTGAAGACCCTTAAACCCAAGCTGCCTTCTACCCATCACCACTGCCACCACACTCCATCGGAGTTCGATCAGAACCTATCATGTACTCCACCTCTCCACGCCTTCCAGAACCCCCCTCCCCGGGTCTGAACCCTTCTCGACCTCCCTAGCTCCGATAATCACCTTATACTCGCACCTCCTTCTCAAGTTCGCCTAGCCTACAACTGTCCACTAGAAACCCAATGCCTTGGCTATGCACATATCTCCCTAAAGCCATCAGTTTCTCTTTTGACACCATCCCAAAATCATGAACAAAGGAGGAGATCAGAGGAGTCTTATTTGGGAGGATGGAGGCCATTCAAAACAGTTGGTGGCAGCTTGAATTGCATTGACTAGGGATTAAATTTTGACTTAGGATTTTAATTTTCGGGTTAAGCCATGTATATAGGCTCCAAAACACTATTCGCACGCTATTTACTCGAACGTTTTACGCTCATACGATCACATATGCGCTCCGATTGTGACAAAATTTGAAATTCTACAATAACTTAATATTCTAGACTCAATGGAATTGGTTTTGTTGAATTCCGAGACTATTTGAAAAATTCTTATTTAAGATTTCAAAACGTAAATCGATATGCATTTATATCGCGTATGATCACATAATAACTCCAGTTGACCTGATACTTGAAATCCAACAATAATTAACCATTATGGATTTATAAATTTGGTTTCATCAAAATCCGAGGTCGTTTGAAAATTGGCTATTCTCAAGTGTTAAATTAAATCAATAAAATATAATTGATTTCAAAACAATCAAATCCATTGATAATAAATTATTATCATCATTTATTTTCAATTGGAATTTATTTTAATTGTTAAAATCATTTTTGATTCATTTTTAACTCAAAATTCAATCATTTCTCGTTTCCATATTACGATGATTTGATATATTCAAAATTAAACAATATTCCGCTTATTAAATCGATAAACTGCATATAAAAATTCATCTATATTTCCAATTCAACAATTAAAAAAAATCAAAGTTAATATGCTAAAAAACTGAATCGTTACACTTACATTTAGAAACAATAATATGACCAAACACAAGTGTGCTTCTAAAAGCAATGGGATTACAGTAAATACTGCCATACATTAATAGGAAATAACGGTAATAGTAACAGTAATAGCAACAAGTGCACAATGAACAATAACTAATAAAAATACAAGACATAGTATATGCAAGGTTTTACGATCTAATCGTTGACCTATTTTAGCAATTTTAAACGGTTTAAACTAAGGATCTATGTAAATTCAGCAAATCGAAGAACTCATATCATAGTTAGGGTTTCTAGAAATCAAATCGGGATTGAATCTAAATTGAAATCAAGACAAATCGACATGCCTCTACTAAATCCACGAGTGCTCGTCTCTTTCATCGTCGAACGATTCGAGGAACAGGAGGCTTGTTACTAGCCAAATCGACACACAAAAACCCCATTTTTATTTCTATGATTTTCGGAGATCTAACCTCTCTCTCTCTCTCGCGTGTAACGATGAAAAAAGGGTTATCCCTTCTTATAAAACCAACAAAATAATAGTGGCTAGTAAATACGTGACATACCATTTGTTTGACATTTTCCTATGGAATAGAAAAGCGCAAACTTATTATAAATTACTGCAAGCGCACGTGTGTGTAGTATGCAGGTCGAACACAGAGAGGAATTTTAAATTTTATTATTTACATATTTTGTGGGCGAGTTAGACGAACTTGGAGGATTGTTGAAATAGAAATTGAAATTGCAAATTGGTTAACAAATATAACTGAACCAACAACCAAATTACAATTATCAGTGAAGAAAAACAATTAAACTGCAATTGAATTCACTGCAGTTCGAATCTAATCGGATCTATAATAAATTCAGCGATTAAAAATAAAACAAAGTACTAGAAATAAAATTGCATAACAGAAATAAACTAACAGGAAAATAAAATTAGGATTATCGTTGAATCTAATCAGATGGTCAATCACTAATGAAAATTAAAATTGCAAAGTCAACTTGTGTTGTACCAAATCTAATTTTATAGATGGAACAAGTTGCTTGAAAATAAGAAATGCAAAAATAAAATAAAAGAGAGCTTTATTAATGGAGATAAGAAGTACAGAAAAATGAACAACTATTTTCAATGAATACAATGGGTATTTATACATGATGTAGTCTCCTATCTATGTGAATAATTGGATCAAGAACGAATCTCTTGAAATAATCTGCTTACAAATAAAAGAGATATGAAGATAGACTTAAGATATTCCATGTAGATTTCCTCTTCTGATGAGTGACATGTGGAAGATTGTTTGGCTTTTCCTTGGCAATAATTCAATCCAATCTTCTTCACTATTCCATATATTTCTTCAGAGCAAAGGATGCAGTGTGTATATATCCATGCTCCTTTCTTCAACAAAAAATAGGGCTTGACAGGGATTGAACTCAAGCCACTCTGTCCAAATTTTTAGGCCTTTACCAGTGTGCTACAGCTTCCTTTGTGATTGAAAATTTGTTGATTCCAAAAAGTAGCATTTTCTATTCAAATGGTCTTTAATTGAATGAAGGAGACATTTATTGAACAACCTATGAAAACACACGAAAATGCCCAAAGTAACATTTATTTAATAAAGATAAGATATGAGTGTAAAAATAAATACTTTTACACATTTAAAAAATACCCTACACTTATCTTTTACTCTTCCCCGAGAAAAACAAGAATGAAAAACTAAACTAGGTAAATCACACTTTCGTAGGAAACACGATTGCATTGAGCGTATGCAATAAGCCGTTAAACCTCTAGGTGTCCCTAGTAGGACGAGTGATGTCTCGTGAGGGTTTTTAGCGGATACTACCCACAAAATCCAAATGAAATATGCTATGGTTTTAATGAAACTATATGAATGTGACGGACATATGCAAATGAAAACAAAAAATGAAAACATGGCCTATTTTAGAAAAAGTGGTACAATAAAGTAAGTTAACAATTTCTAGTCAGTTGATTGTATTTTTGATACCTCAACTTATCATAAATTTTTAACATAATTCAAGTCTTCAATGTTAAACTCTAGTTTGGCCAGTTGGTTCGATTGATAACATAGTGCATCCATGAAATAAATTCTTAGTTTTCTTATCACAGTTTGTAAAGTGGTATTATTATTTCCTTGTGTATGGCTAGTCAAATCAATAAGGTCAAGAAGTGTTTGGGCATCATTGCTTATTCTCTATCTTTATAAGATTAAAATTTATGATTAGTTACACACACCTGACTTAAAAGACCAAGGTATACCATCCATTCGTGGGAATGGGACAAAGCTTGGCTGATTGTGCAGACCGACGCTGACTTGGTCAATAACATGTTGGTAATTCATAGGTGTCCAGCTCATAAAATGAGATCAAGATATACCACCCACGCACTACCTCTCTGACTGACATAAGAGTTGGGACAGAGCTTGGCGGGTTTTCACACCAACACTAGATTTACAAACAATGTTGGATACCCTTGTATTACTATAATTATTGAATATAAGAAGAAGAAAGAGTTACGCAGATTTATCTTAACACAACTTAGTTTTAAAGATTCAAAAAGCCAATATAAGTATTTTAAGTCCTCCACTCATTAAACAAGGACTACAATTTAGAATAAACTTCATGGTCATCACCTAAGAATTTACCTATGTACCAGTTACACTGTTATCGCTTGTAATTCAACTTTTCATTATATTTCTTATTCGATATTAGTTGAGAGGAAAAAATACTATCAACCGACTAAAAATTGTTAATTTATTATGTTCTATCAATCTAAAATGAGTTGTATTTCCAAAAAAAAATATGATATGTTACTACGACCTAAAATGCATGAAAATGAATGCAATGCAGACCCTCCTCCCCCCCCCCCCCCCTACACACACACTTGGACAAAACAGTGTCCACATTGTAAACACATTTACTAAATTTGAAAGATAATACCAAAGGTGAATGAGATGCAAAGTGATTTGTAAAATGAAATACAATTTAGAAACTATATGCATGTGAAAATCATATGCAAAATGAAATCTATGATGATAATGACTGTTCTATATGAATTATTCCTCTTTTCCCCACACACTAGCCTCTATCGAAAATTTTGCATGATGATTTCTTATCAAATTTGTGAGGCACAATAGGCATGTCTAGTGAATTTTGAAATCAAAATTCTTCCTATGAAAAATTTATCGTGCCAATGATTTATATCATTCAAGTGATCATAATCCTATTAATTTGGGTTTTTAACAACAATTTCATTCGATGGTATGGAACTAAGATTATCTTCGAGACATACTTCCAAATCGTCACTTGAAACTTTAAGCCTGTTAGACCAAAAAGTGGTTCTAACACCCAAATTGATTAAAAGCAAAATGAAATGAGATAAAAATAAAAATGAACACACAGGATTTATAGTGGTTCGGCGAAGAAATGCCTACGTCCACTTGTTTTTCACTACTTTCAATGATTCAGTTGCAAGTACAATGAAAGACTCACTTGATTCCTCTCACAACTCACTTATAATCACTCAATTATAGAAAACAAATAATGAAAGAAGATTTGGATTTTTCGGGATTGCTGGAATTCGGGTTATGAAGGTGGTTGAACTCTCCAAGTGCCAGAAAAAGATCCCTTTCTTTGTCTCCAGACGGGGTATTTATAAGTGTGAATTTGCTCAAAACCCGATCCGGATCGGAGCCACGTGTCGTCCATCCCATTAGCCTCGGGTTCGGATGAGTTATTGCGTTGACAATGCATCAGAGTAATGAACGTTATGGGTAGGAACTGGTCATAGCCGATCCGGATATCCAGGCGCTTTTGTTGGAGAATGATATGGAAAATGGGCTCGGGTCGGAGAGACACATATAAGGGGTTCGGATCGGGATACCCGATCCGACCCGGATTGACTTGGTGGCAGTGCTCTCTCTTCTTTAATCTGCTCCGCTCCGACCTATCTCCGTAGCAATTGGGTGGCTTTTCGATCCATCTTGAAGAAGACTGCCCTCCGATCCGAACACGCACTCTCCGTCTTCAAAAGCAATAGCTCACCGATCCGAACAGGAGATTTCATCCGCTCCGAACCGATACGTTGCTTTGACCCGATCCAAACGATTGCAGCTGTCCGATCTAGGCTGTAGTGTCTTCTCCGATCCGAACCGAAGTCTTCTAATTAAAAATGCTCTTCAATGTCTGATATCTTGACTTTGTGTTGCCTAGTTCACAAAGTAGGCTAACACTTTGCCCCCTCAAAGGATGCTTCGGTTGAAAATGGAGCATGCTTTGATTGCTGTTGCACAACGCCTTCATCCTTCATTTTGAATACGCATACCAAGCTGTCGTACTGCATCCTGTTCGGTTCGGATTCCGACCCGAACGGATTTATGATTTGGGTTCCGACCCGAACGGATCTCCTTCTTTCTATACTCTGCAATGGATTAATGGGCCAAGCTGCGTCATTGGGCTTTCCGAACCGGTCCGATCGGGAATACGAATAGTCAGCTTGTTTTTTATATAAATTCACTTCACTTTTCTTCTTTTCTTTCATTCACTGTTCTTGCTCAACCGAACCGATCCCACGTCGAAACCTTAGTCTTTCCAAGAAACTTTAAAATTCTCGCTTCAATCTTTGAATCAAATACATAGGTAGTCTTTTAATCTTGAATCTCGTTGCCATAATTGTTTTTAATTCACATTCGCAGTTAAATTGAACGATTCTAGCAAGGTATTATGACTTTTTTCATCGCCACGGCTTCGTTCATCCTCCGCCTTCGTCATTGACGGCGTCGACGCCATTTCAAGGTGTTGGTGGAGGGTGTTGAGTTTCGTCGTTGAATACTTGAGTGCTTAAGCACTTGATTTTAATTAAAGCTTGGGATATCGAATTGGGTTCGCTACTTAAGAGGAGAAAGAGGAAGGAATTTGAAGAAGATCGGTTCGGGTGGGGGAACAGCAGGAGAAAAAGGAAAAGAGAGAATTTTACAGAACCGGACCGGGTCGGAGCAATAAGGCAAAGAAATGGGACTTAACTTGTTTGACCGGGTCGGGTCGGAGCTACGAATTGAATGGAGGTTAAGACTTATGCGCTCGGGCCGGACCGGGTTGTGAAACAAAAGAGAGAATAGTAGTATGGTTATCCAGTTTAATCCGACCCGCCCCGAAAGTCAATCCCCGAACCGATCCGGATATATCTTTCTGTATGTGAGCCTTTGCTTTAAGCTGACATGTGACCTTGCCTATCCGATCCGAACCTGATGTGTACATCCGAACCGAAAACTACTCAATCCAAAATGCAAACTTTCGTCCAACTATTTAAAAGATATTACTTCCAACTTCATGAACAGTTAGGATAGTGCCTTGCGGACATAAACCAACATTAAGAACTACTCTGACTATCACTTTCTCTTCAAAGTTTCGTCTTACATTGTTGCACCTTTACTTTGCATTTCTCACATTCGCTGCACACATTTTAGTTCACACACACGCACATGGGGGTACGGGCTACTTTACTCTAATTCGTGCTATTGCTTCTTCAATAGTTCCATGATAATGAGACCCAGACGCTCTTCCAGACTAGCTGAGAGGAAAGAAGCCCCAGAAACCTCTAACAAAATCACTCTCGAGGATATATCTTCTTCTTCGGATCCAGAATGGGACAGTGAGGGTCCAGACTACGGGGTTGGAGATCGAGAAAGCAATGAGGTGTCTTCAGAGAATGAAGTTTCTCTGGGTTTTGAGGAGGAAGGAGGAATTGGTGACGATCGAGCCCCTGATGAATTTGAATCGGCCATTATATTGGAATCACCTCCAGACTCCGTTGAATCAACAATCGACAACGATCGGCTTGTCCGAATTTGCTTAAAGTACGGGATAATGAAAAGGGACACTTTAGTCCCTTCACGCTCTGACCGTCCCCACAACCCTCCAGAAGGATATATGGCAGTCACTCGATTGATGTGCATGGTCGGCGCCATTCCTCCATTCTCTCCCTTCATCGTTGACTTTTTAAGACAAATGCGGATTGCCCCCATGCAGTTGCATCCCAATTCATATGCCTATTTGCATACCTTGTACATAGCATATCGTGAAATCTTAGGCATAGAGCTCACGTTCGATGACGTTCACTTCTTCTATAATTTCAAGCATCGGACTCGAGAGACTCCATCTTTCTGCTACTTTGAGTCAGTTCCAAAAAGGAAGATAATCTATGCACCATTCAGCAGTAAAGCTGGAGATTCCAGGCTAGAATGGTTCTACGTGAAGCGACAGCCTGGATGCGCCAGGAGGTGGACAAAATCAAGTAAAGCACTGATTTTCTAAATCCGGGCTCTATACACTTGAATCATCACCTTGACTTGTTTTCCTTTTTGTTTGCAGTCGACAATCCCAAAAGATATCAGATCAGGTGTTCTTTGACCGGATGCACCGACTTCTTAACGGCGATCAGAAATTCTTGACTATCGACGAAACCCTTAAAGACGAATACCTTCACTTTCATGGGCTGTTATCTGTTTTTCGTAGCATTGGTCATGGGACGGTTCCATACGCATACATTCCTCCAGTGGAGGTAGTCCCAGAGACAGGAGAAGGCTCAGGAGTTCCTACAGCGCCTCTTCAAACTTCACCTTCTCCATCTTCTACACAAGATGACGAATTGGCTAATTTGGCCGAAAAGCATCGTGGAGGATATATTGCCCCTGAGGAGACTACTTCTCTGGAAAAGTCAAAATCCTCCCAAGAGTCACCACTTCATGCTTCCGAGGGGGATGTCCCTAGTACTGATGAGCAAATATTTCAGGGTTTGGGGGATCTCCCCTTACCTGAAACTATATACACTTCAGAGGATTTCAGGAAGGATCCTTTAGTCTTCACCTCTTCTGAAGAGACCACTCCCGCTAAGGCCAAAGAGCCTGCCCGTACTAGTCTAGCTTCAGACTCGGGTTGGTTGGGGGGAAACACACCACTTAGGATACACTTTATATAACGGCATTAGCATTCATTGCACCTCTTTCTTCATGAATCCATTAATTCTAAATTTCGTTTGTTTTATCGTGCAGGTACGATGTCTCGATCTTACTACGATATAAGAAAGCTTCGTCGCAGCATGTCCAATCCTCCTCAGGATGTCGAATATGATCGTCGTGATGACCGCGGCAGGGATGAGAGAAGGTCTTACGATCCCTATCGTTCTCGACCCTCACGCTCTCGCTCACCAGTTCGGCCGGAACAAGAGAAATACAAGGGTTATCAAAGCCGTAGGGAAGAGGATAGACCACCATCTAAAGACTCCACTTCGTCCCATGAAAAGCGCAGTAGGGAGAGAACTCCTCCAAAAGAAACTGGGTCTCGAAGTAAGCACAAGGTCCCTGCTACTAAACGACCTAGGACAGACAAAGAGACTACTGAATCCTCTTCACAAAGGGACACCGAATTATCAATTCCCACTCCTCCCCCACTAGATGCGGAAACTGCAGTAAAGCGGGCATATTTAGAGGAGCAGTTTCCCGAGCACTGCTTCGAGACTTTGACTTTTTTACCTGCCCTTGAACCTATTTCTTCTAAGTGGGCAGATGAGGCCAAAGCAAAGATTGATGCGGTGGAAAAACAATATACTGAGATGTTCAAATATTCACGCAATCTTTCTAGAATCATCCGCACTCTAATCACAAATACCGATTCAATGCAAAAGACCGCGGAGGAGGATGCTAAGGCCTTAAAAGCTCTAGGAAAAGATTTAGAAGACACTCAAGCTCAGTTAGCTGTCTCTCAAAGGGACGCCTCTAACTTCAAACAACAATTCAAGGACATGCAAAAGCGTTATCATGACTTGCTTGAATCTCACACCCAGGAGCGCTCTGAATTAAAAAAGCAAGCTGACGAGGCCAAATCAGAAGCTGCTAAGACACGCCTTGCTTATACTGAGCTTGAACGGAAAAACGCCGAGTTAGCAAAGAGGAGCGCTGAATTAGAAAAGAAGAATGCCGACTTGGCTTCAAAGTTGTTGGAGGCAGAGAACAGGGCTGTTATGGCCGAGGGAAATGTGGAGTGTGCTATTAAATCTGCGGAGGAAGCCTGCAAACAACTGTCAGAGGCGGAAGCTGATATTCAAGATTTCGGCGAATTAATGATTGAATTCTTCGCACATATCATCCGTCGCCGAAACATCTCTTGGATCGAGGATTATCCATCCACTCTAGTTCAAGTATGGAATCAGATTGTTGAGTGGGAAAAGGAAGAGCTCAAAGTCGATTCTATTGAGGAGGATAAACTGATGGAGAAATACTTGAGGGATGATGAACCGGAGCGCCTAGCTGAAGGGCGCCGCCTCATTGCTGAGGCCATGGAAGAGGAGAGACGAAAGTCTGAACAGAAGAATGTTCTCGGAGCTGGTTCCTCTTCTTCTGCCCCTGCAACTTCTGAAGTAGAGGGGTATGATCCTGAAAATCCGGGAATTCCCCGAACAACTCTGCTATCCCCTATTCCTGAAACAACACCAGAGGTAGTAGCCACCCCCGCAGAAAATTCTTCGGAAGGTATCCCTACCTTTTCTCCTCAATTTGCCAAGGCTATTTCTACCTTTCGCTGCGTGATTGAACAATCGATGAAAGACCCATTGTTTTCGCCTGAGTTGATAACTGTTGCTTCTCATTCTGTAGGTGTTGAATCATCCGTAAAGACAGATGTAACTCAGGGAGCCACCGCTGGGACAAAGCCCGCAGATAAGGCCAAAAAAGGGGAAGACAAGGCTGCTTCTATAGACTTGGGAGAAGGAAGTGAGCCAACTAAGGTCGCCACTCCCCATGATGAAGAAATGATAGCAGCTTTAAAGGACGACGGCGGAGACGGGGGGCATGAAGAGGAACCAAAAGTTGCAATAATCGGGGAGTCAAAAAATGCTGATGATGTTACCTTGGCTGCAATGAAAGCCGATCAAGACAAACGCTTGCAATTAAAAGCTGAAGAGCTAGACCCCGAAGTCCTCAAACCCCTCGTAGTTGTGGATGCGGGATCAGGGTTAGTTGTTAAGCTCTCAACTAGATCTATTACAGAGGAACTCGCTAAAAAATCTTCTCTTGATTCCAGCGCCCCGCCATCCGGGAAGAAGTCTACTGGCTCCAGCACTGCATCTTCAGGAAAAAAGAAGTCAAAACGAATCTTGGCGGAGGCTGAGAAAGAAGCAAAGGACACGGAGAAAGCTGCCAAGAAATCCAAGGCTCATTCAAAGTCTAAATAGTGGATTGCCTTGTATCGTTTTAGCACTTTAGTGAACCAATAATTGCTGCTATAAGAGTAGCTCCTGCACTTTCTTTTGTTAGCTATTTTCCTATACAAATTCATTCATTTGTAAATAAAAATAATTCATTTTCTGCAATGTTTGTTTGTTAATAGATCTGCACTTATGTAAAAATGCATGACTATAGTTATGAAACGAAGTTGTGGAGGGGGAAATATGCGTATGCATACGTGTCCCCAGTCAATTCCCACAAATTATTTAATGCTTAATCAAGCAATCTGAATGCTCCCGATTCTCTGACGGGACAGCACTTCCTGTGTTGTCAATACCTGTCGTTTTTTCTGGCATTTCTTTTATACTCTCTCTCTTTCTCTTGAGAGTTAGAGTTCGAGCTCAGTCATCTATTTATTCCCCGGTCTTTCAACGGAGAAAGATTTCTTTCTCAGCGCTCAGTCGGAAACGCCTTTATATTCTCTTTCTCTCTGGAAAGTTAGAGTTAGGAGGAGAATTTCTTCTTCAGCGCTCAGTCGGAGACGCCTTTATACTCTCTTTCTCTCTGGAAAGTTAGAGTTAGGAGGAGAATTTCTTCTTCAGCGCTCAGTCGGAGACGCTTTTATACTCTCTCTCTCTCTCTGGAGAGTTAGAGTTAAGAATGTCGTTTTTTCATTCTTTTATGTCTTATCGCACAAATAGTCGTTGTGTTTCTTTTTATGTCTGAACTGTTTTCAACCTTTTTAGGCTGTGAGTCATCCTGTATTTTATAATCACAACAGAATAACTGATGAATGTAAATGCATAAAAGTAAATAACACACAATATTTTTATAGTGGTTCGGCTAAGTCGTAGCCTACATCCACTTTATAGTTCTTCATTCATATCGTCAGATTTTCCCAAGGCAAGTCGTGCCTTATTACAAAGTTCATAAGAAAAATAACACAAAGTACAGCATTTCTTAATTCAAATATCGCATTAAGTGTTGGGCATTCCATGCTCTGGGGACTTCTTCGCCATCTACGGTCGTTAACTTGAAGGTTCCTTTTTCAAGATTCCATTGGATGACGAAGGGTCCTTCCCATTTTGGACCGAGGTGAGGAAGGGATGGAAAGACTCTCTTTAGCACCAAATCTCCTGGTTCAAAAGTCCTGAGACGAACTTTTTTGTCGTAATAGCGTGCCATCTGACGTCGATGTCTTGCCGCACGCAAATCCGCTTCATCCCTTTTTTCTTCGACTTCATCAAGAGACTCAAGTAAGAGCGCCCGATTCGTCATCGGGTCATAATATGTCACCCTGTGGGAAGGAACTTCCAGTTCGACTGGAATTACTACTTCTGAGCCAAAGGAGAGAGAGAAAGGGGTATGACCGGTGGCCGTCTTAAATGTTGTTCGATATGCCCACAAAGCTAGGGGCAATTCGTCAACCCATTTTGCCTTTGCACGCTCTAACCGTTTCTTGAGGATGGATTTTATTACTTTGTTTATTGCCTCTACTTGCCCATTTGACTGCGGATAAGCAACTGCAGTATATCGTTTGTCTATCTTATACTTCTGGCAGAAATTTCTGAATTCAGTACTATCAAATTGGGTCCCGTTGTCAGTTATAATCGTTCTTGGGATCCCGAATCGGCATATAATATTTCTGACCACAAAACTTATCACCTTTCTTGCCGTGATCTTGGTCAAGGGCTCAGCTTCCACCCACTTCGTAAAGTAGTCCACGGCCACTATTGCATATTTTGCCCCTCCTTTAGCAATCGGAAGAACTCCAATGATATCAATTCCCCATGTGGCAAATGGCCAAGGACTCACCATTGATTTAAGTTGGGTCGACGGTGCCCTGGGGATTTTGGCGAATCTCTGGCACTTATCGCAGCGTCGTGAATAATCGGCTGCATCTTTATTAATTGTAGGCCAGAAGTATCCGTATCGCAATATCTTCTTTGCTAAGGTCTGACCTCCTGTATGATCTCCACACTCACCTTCGTGTACTTCTCTTAGTACACGCTTGATGTCGTCGTGTGCTATACATCGTAACAGGGGCATAGAAAATCCTTGCCTATAAAGAGTATCATCTTGTATGACATATCTGGTAGCCTTGCGAACTACAGCCCTTTTCTCACTCTTCTTTGATGGGAGTGTCCCATTCTTAAGGAAATTCTTAATTGGAGTCATCCACGACTCCTTCTCCGGTGCCGCTTCAAAAGCGAGCTCAATCTCCATTGACTCAAAGCTTGGCGATTCCAACGTTTCAATTGGAATCATTTCATTCTCTTCAAGATTGTCGGAACTAGCCAGCTTTGCCAGCCTATCCGCTTTCTGGTTTTCCACTCTGGGAATGTGTGTTATGTTGTACCGCTCTAAGCTATTCAATAGCTCTCTCACTTTCCTGAGGTAAGCGATAAGTCGAGGTCCTCGAGCCACAAATTCCTCTCGCACCTGGCAAACAACAATTTTAGAGTCACAGAATATGTCTAACATTTTTACTCCGAGGTCTTTAGCAAGCTTCAGCCCGGCAATCAGGGCTTCATATTCAGAGTCATTGTTAGTCGCCGAAAATTCTAATCGCAGGGCGTAATATAACGACCGTCCTTCGGGAGTGACTAAGACAATTCCAGCTCCGGACCTTCGGTCGTTCTTGGCTCCATCTGTATATAGTTTCCATGGATCTATTTTTAACTCAACCTCGGACTTAACCACTCTGTCATCGATTACTTCCTCCTCTGGAATGGTGAACTCCGCAATAAAGTCTGCTAGAGCTTGCCCCCTGATCGACTTTCGTGGTTGAAAATTCAAATCAAACTGACTCAGTTCTATGTTCCATTTGATCAACCTTCCCGATGCTTCGGGTCTCTGCAACACCTGCCTTAAGGGCTGATCGGTGTATATGGTTATTGGATGAGCTTGGAAATAGTGACAAAGTTTTCGGGATGCGATTAGGAGGCTGTAACCAAGCTTCTCAATCTTTGGATAGTTGCGCTCTGCCGCTGCTAATTTCTTGCTTACATAATACACTGGCCTTTGTATTTTGTCTTCTTCTCGAACCAGGGTTGTGCTAGTGGCGTGAACCGAGACTGCCAAGTAAACAAACAACTCTTCATGATCCACTGGCTTTGACAAAATTGGCGGCTTCTCTAGCAGTTCCAATAAATTTCGAAAGGCCTCAACACAGTCCGGAGTCCACTCAAAGTTCTTCTTTCCTCGTTTAATCAAATCAAAAAACGGAACGCATTTGTCTGTGGCTTTGGAGATGAATCTACTCAGCGCCGCTACTTTCCCTGCAAGACTTTGGACGTCTTTAATTCTCCTCGGCTCTTCGATATTTCTAATCGCTGCTATCTGGCTAGGGTTGATTTCAATTCCTCGGGATCTTACAATGAAGTCAAGGAACTTTCCCGATGCCACTCCAAATGAGCATTTCAGAGGATTCAATTTCATCCGGTACTTTCGCAGGATACCAAACATTTCCGCCAAGTCTTGCGTATGGCTGGAGGACTGTCTCGATTTGACAAGCATATCATCCACATAAACTTCCATAGTTTTTCCTATTTGATTATAAAACATTCTGTTCACCAAGCGCTGATAAGTAGCACCAGCGTTTTTCAATCCGAGTGGCATTACAACATAATAATATAATCCCAAATTCGTAATGAAGCTCGTATGTTCTTGGTCTGGAACGTGCATAGGAATTTGGTTGTATCCAGAATATGCGTCCATGAAAGAGAGAAGTTCATGACCCGCTGTCGAATCTACAAGCTGGTCAATCCTGGGAAGCGGGAAACTGTCTTTTGGGCAAGCTTTGTTTAAATCTGAAAAGTCAATGCAAGTCCGCCACTTTCCATTTGGCTTCTTTACCAATACAGGATTCGATATCCAGTCGGGATATGTCGAATCTCGAATAAATCCATTCTGCTTCAACTTCTCTACTTCTTCTTTGAGAGCAGCCGACCTCTCTGGGCCCAACATGCGTCTCTTTTGCTTCACAGGCGGATGCTTCGGGTTTAGATTCAATTTGTGACTCATAATGGATGGCGATATCCCACACATGTCAGCATGGGTCCAGGCAAACACGTCTAAGTTTGCCTTCAAGAAGTCCGTTAGTTCTTTAGCTCGACGTGGATCCAATTGAGAACCAATTTTCAAAACTTTTGTCGGATCAGCTTCATCAATGGGAATTTCCACAGTCGCTTCATTAGGAGTTGCATTCCTAGCCTCTGGTTCCTCGTCTTTTCTGGGATCCAGGTCTTCAGGCGTTCCTTTGGGCAACTCCTTTGGGGTCAATCCCTCTAATTGCTATGCCGAGCCCCCCTTTGAGGGAGACGAGGCATCTTTACTTTCAACGTTAAGTCCTTTCATCAACATCTTTAGCTCGGCCACATAACAGGCCCGTCCGGAAACTTGATCCCCTCTTATTACTCTAGTTCCAGCTTCGGTTGGGAACTTAAGCAATAAACACCAGGGGGCGATACAAACTCTAAATTCAGCAAGGGCTGGCCTCCCCAAAAATGCGTTATAAGGGGAATCTACGTCCAATACTACGAATTGAAGCATCCGCACTCTTCTGCGTTCTCCTTGTCCCAAGGTCACGGGAAATTCTATGTATCCCATGGGAGCGGTTGATGCCCCGTTGAAGCTTCTGATCCATCCTTCACATGGCTTCAAATCCTCAGACTCAAGCTTCATCTGATCAAATGACTTTTTAAATAAAATATTGACGGAACTTCCATTGTCTACTAATACCTTATGGACCAAGGCCGGCCCAATGGTGGTAGTAATAACCAACGGATCATCGGTGGGTGATTGGATCCCAGTATTGTCTCGGCTGCGGAATACCACGTCGTCAAACATGGTCTTCTGTTGTTTTATGGGGGTGATATCTTCCGAATCATCACCTTCATTCACATCTAGGTGCTTGGCAGCATTTACATATTGATCCATTGATCTGAAACTTCGGATTGTCGGGTGAGGTCCGCCCACTATGGAATTGATAACAACTACTTTACCTTTCTGCTGCGCTGTAGGCTTGGGAGCAGGTAGAATCTGTTTTGGAGCCTGCTCTCCTTGCCCCCTGTCCCTCGGGGCAACCTTGTATTCATCCAACTTCCCTTCACGTAGCAGCTTCTCAATCACATCCCTCAAATGCCGATATTCATTGGTTGAATGCCCATGAGTTCCATGAAACAAACAAAACTTCCCTGTTGCCATTTCTTTCTCGGTCGAATCACGAGGTGGCGGTCTTTTGTACTGTAACACATTGTACGTGTCCAGGTAAATATTTTCCAGGGTGTCGTTCAAGGGTGTATAATTCTCATAGGTCTGGAATCGGGGTCTTTTGTTAGGATCACCTCCCCTATTTCTATTTCTTCTGTTACCGTTCGGATTACGGTTATTGTTGTTGTTACCCCCGCTTCCAGCATTGCTGTTTCCACCCTTGTTTCCTACATTTACTTCAACCTTGCCAGAACTTTCCCCAGACTGCTTCACGGCGATATTACTCTGCACATTCTCCTTTGAAGCCGTCTCAGACTTTCTCTTTCGGTTTGCCCTGGCCTCCTCTCGCCTTAGATAAATATCGGCTTTTTCGTAGAATATCTCCCTTGTGGAGGGCGTTTTCCCAAAAAGGTAATCTCCAAACTCAGATTCAGGATCGACTCCTTCCTTCAATGCCATTAGAATAGTGGGCTCATGAGGGTCACTGACCTCAGTCACAGCTTGGTTAAAACGGTCAAGATATGCCCTCAACGACTCTCCTGGTGCCTGCTTGATTCTCGATAATTCAATAACACTTTTGGACTTGCGGGCATGGAGTCGAAACTAGTTCATAAAACGCTCGCTTAGTTCCTTGTAATACGAAATCGAACGAGGAGGAAGTCGGGTAAGCCAGAACAGCGCCACATCTTCTAAGTAGATTGGGAATGCTTTGCACTTCACTTCATCAGGGGCAGCAGCAGCATTCATGAGCCATGAGTATCGCATCAAATGCTGTCCCGGATCAGTCCTTCCGTTGTACTTGTCCATCTGTGGCAAGTTAAATCGTCGGGGAAATTGGAAGTCGAGGATATCATCGGTGAAGGGAGTATGGCTTCGCTCAATGCCATAATCTTCATTTGTATAGTTCCGGCTTTCAGACATGATCTGGCGAACCATTGCCTTCACATCAGCATTAGTTAGGGGCCGCTCAGGTTCCCTGGCCCTAGTGTCTGAGTTCCTTCTGGGCTCTTGTTCAGGAGATGCTCTTCTTCTTCGAGCTGCCTCTGCTCGACTCCGTTCCCTGCGCTCCCGGTTGATCTCGGTAGGAGGGGACTGGAGTCTTTGCCCCCGAGTGGGGTCATTGTTTCCTAGAGCTCGTGCAATATCCTCACGAGATCCCAAAGATCCAAATGTCAGCTGCTCCACGTTCTGAGGTCGTTCGAGTGGCCTTCGTTCACGGGGCCGCTCTTCCTCGGAAGATGAAGATTGATCCACTGGTGTGTGACGAACTGGTGATGGAGTTCTCTGTCGACGGAGTTCACTAATCTCCCGACTCATGAGCCTCATATTTTCCTGCATCATGAGATTAGTGCGCTCGTGAACTTTCATAGCCTCCCTTGTGCTCTCAAGCATGTCAAGTAAGCGCGAGAAATCACCTTGAGTGATGGGCGCAGATGGATTAACCTGATCACTAACCCTGGTGGCTGGAATCGGAGCATTCGTAGGGACTCGAGTAGAGGTTCCAACTTCACCAAGCATCGAGTCGGATCGGAGGTAGGAGGTCGGGTCGGTTCGGAGCTGGGGAGCCTGGTCGGATCGGTACGTGGCAAGCTGCTCGGGTCGGTTCAGATTGGGGGAATGCACTGCTTCGGAATCTCCTACCCGGATCGGATCGGAGCTCTCCCCCTGTTGGCGGCTCGGATTTCCTTCATTGGTTCTTCCTGCTGCTGAACTCTGCCCCCGAGACCTTGTTACAACCGCATTTTGCTGATCTTCGCCAGCTCCATTTCCTCGACCAGATTGAACTTCTTTGCCTTTTCCTTTGGCCATGATTCGTTGACAATCACTTCAACAAATATAAAAGAGCAGAGAAACTTAAGGATTAATTTCTTTGAACTCAACGGTCCAAAAAGTAGAAAGAAATCCCGGAAAATGAAGAATTCAGATGAGATTTCTCAGTGAAAGCACCAAAATGTTAGACCAAAAAGTGGTTCTAACACCCAAATTGATTAAAAGCAAAATGAAATGAGATAAAAATAAAAATGAACACACAGGATTTATAGTGGTTCGGTGAAGAAATGCCTACGTCCACTTGTTTTTCACTACTTTCAATGATTCAGTTGCAAGTACAATGAAATATTCACTTGATTCCTCTCACAACTCACTTATAATCACTCAATTATAGGAAACAAATAATGAAAGAAGATTTGGATTTTTCGGGATTGCTGGAATTCGGGTTATGAAGGTGGTTGAACTCTCCAAGTGCCAGAAAAAGATCCCTTTCTTTGTCTCCAGACGGGGTATTTATAAGTGTGAATTTGCTCAAAACCCGATCCGGATCGGAGCCACGTGTCATCCATCCCATTAGCCTCGGGTTCGGATGAGTTATTGCGTTGACAACGCATCAGAGTAATGAACGTTATGGGTAGGAACTGGTCATAGCCGATCCGGATATCCAGGCGCTTTTGCTGGAGAATGATATGGAAAATGGGCTCGGGTCGGAGAGACACATATAAGGGGTTCGGATCGGGATACCCGATCCGACCCGGATTGACTTGGTGGCAGCGCTCTCTCTTCTTTAATCTGCTCCGCTCCGACCTATCTCCGTAGCAATTGGGTGGCTTTCCGATCCATCTTGAAGAAGACTGCCCTCCGATCCGAACACGCACTCTCCGTCTTCAAAAGCAATAGCTCACCGATCCGAACAGGAGATTTCATCCGCTCCGAACCGATACGTTGCTTTGACCCGATCCAAACGATTGCAGCTGTCCGATCCAGGCTGTAGTGTCTTCTCCGATCCGAACCGAAGTCTTCTAATTAAAAATGCTATTCAATGTCTGATATCTTGATTTGTGTTGCCTAGTTCACAAAGTAGGCTAACAAAGCCCATCCTCAAATAATTCTTCAAAAGACATAATGGACACGTCTATTGAGTAATTGAAGGTTTCTAAGGAGATAAATCAGACATGTCATCTAAAGTTGTTTCTATTATGTCGACTTCTCTTATTTCGATCTCTTTGGGTTGATGAAAAATATTCAATTCAATGGTTAAGTGACCGAACGATAGTCAAAGTTGGCTGCTTCTACAATTAATGATAGCATTCGAGGTGGCTAAAAAGGGAGGACCCAAAATCAATGGAATTTGGCTATCAGGATTTGAAACAGGCTTGGTTTCTATGACAATGAAATCCATAGGAAAATAGAATTGTTCAGTTTGAATCAAGGCATCTTCAGCTACATCCTATGGTTTTTTAGCAGATCAATCAGCTAGTTGAATTATTATGTTCGTGGCTTTCAGTTCCCCTAGTCCAAGTTGACGATAAACAGTGTAGGGAAGAAGACTGACACTTGCACCAAGATCAAGTAAGGCATGACTGATGCAAGTATTTCCTATTTTGCAACCGATTGTAAGGCAACCGAGGTCCTTATACTTGATTGATGAAGGATTTGAGAAAACAGAGCTAGTATTCACAGTCAAGAAGTGTCACGCACCGAATTCGCTGGCCTCCGAGGAGACGGGAAAACGCGGATTGTAATGAGAACATGACGCATTAGAACACAAACAAGAGATCATTTCACTACTATTACAACAATAACATCGGAGTATAAGAATATTTCAGAGTATGAATAAATATTACACAGCGGAAAAATATATCAGAATTAATATACATAAATTTAAAATGTATAAATACAATGTACAGCAGAAAAAACGTCAACTAGCACAACTGAATGAAATACATGGATACAAAGCTTTCCGGGTATAGCTCCAGCTGTAATCCAGGATTCTATGAAAAGAAATATCTGCAAACCATAACTACTAGCTTCCCGTGTGGAAAATATAGGCACCCAAAGTTTAGGTAGAAACAATAAACTCCGAGTCAGTCATGGGACTAATGTGAGAACTAAAACAGTTATTAACTTTATTTTAATGTTGGGTAAATCAAGGGACCACGCCGTATAACACGGAACGGGTTTTTTTCCCAGAATACCATAAAACAAATAGCACAATGCTAAATAAAGAAAAATGAAGCCATTATAAGACTCCATCCCATCACACAATGCAACACAAACAGGAGGATAGAGTTTTCCCATATAATGGCCAAAAATGGTTGATACTCACAATCCTCTTTTATTATCACTAGTGCTTAGTGTAAAAATCATTCTTCACAAGTAAATATATCAATCATAGCAGACGTAGTGTACTACGACTACATACATAGGTTACAATTAAATAGCTGCAAAGATTCGTATTGGAAATGGATTCCGTCAAAGACTGAGGCTTTCTTTCCAATACTACATTGAATCCAAGACTCGAAATAGAAATCATATCGACATGCATTTAATTATTACATTAATCCAAGGCTCGAAATAGTGATTCTATATCAACATGCATGTTCAGATTCATTGCCTTTTTGGGGGCGAATCAGTATCCTTCACAGCTCTCAATGGAGAATCACCTTTGCGGGCTCCCAGATCCTATAGATTCTTCACAACTATCAATGGAGTGCCACCCTTATTGGGACTCCCAGATACCAGATTCCTTCTTGGCGTTTATTATCTGGCCTCAATCATTCACGGGTTGTGAAACTCGTCGAAGTCACATCTCGATACACAAAGCTATACTATATAAAAGCAATGCTTTGATCATCATCCACAAAACTCTGCTTTTCAACAAAAGCCTTGATCCATGAAACTCAGAATTCCACATTGAAAATCCATACCATACTACTGATTTCCACTAATATATAATCTCTAAGCTTGTATGTCTCAGAGAAGGGAGTTAAGCAAGAAAATAAATTCTCCTCGACCAAACAGATATATATTTAGAAGAGATCAACGAATACAATATAAAGGAATATAATGTCACACACACCCCCATTTGCAAGTCCATTCCAGGTCTAAACGAAACCGGAGGCCCCTTATTCCTCATCCCATATGTCCAATACAGGAGAGAGGCCCTCGCATAACCGGTTGATCTCGAAGTACGTCTGGATGATCACCACTTATTACTTTGTCTTGGGTGTAAGGCTCAATCAAGACATCAGTAATCATCCATTCGATGTGAAGATCTCTGGTCTTCAACCACCGTCTTCAAATCATTGACTTTTAGTCGTCGTATCAGTTATTCAAAATGGGATAAACCCAGTCATTCCGCATAACTCACGTATCTTAAAATCAAGCACTATAAAAACATATCATATGCCTCATTCCAATTCATAATATTCTTTTATTCTAATATTCACATCTTTGGGGAAAGGTTCCCATTAATTTTATCAAAGGTAAATTCTTTTAAACTTATTCTTTAATCTTCTTTTGGATATCAATTTCAAAAGATTTTATTTTATCCTTTCACAACTTAAATCAAATTAAGGTTTATCAAACTAGTCGAGATTATCGAGCCTTAATGAGGTAATCATTTATTTTATTATCCCAATCCCAACCTATTTATCCTATGGAGAAAAACTGGTAGTACTCCATATTTAACACCCATTATGTTATCGGTAAGTTAAATTACCATTTCTCGTTCAAATCTAATTAAAGATTTTACTATCGCATGGAGTAAAACTGGTGGTACTCCATTCTCAAACCTTTCTTGAATTTGGTAAATTTAGTTACCTCATTCACGTTTCAATCTAATTAAAGGTTCATTAAAACTCCACTTAGTTTTAATCCCAAAATTCATTACTTAATGATTATTCAACTTTAGGAAAATTAATCTTATCTTTAACTGGGTTAAAGAACCAATGCCGCTTAAAACATAATTCACAATAAACCCAAATCATCTTCCATCAAAAATGGAATTTTCACGGAAATCATCAGTATATATTTGATATAAATTTCCATATCAGACAATACTATAAGTGTTTTAATGGCAAGGCCTTTTAAATTCCAAATATAGTAATGGTCTTCCTTCACAGAAGCTCATTTCGATTACCACTAAATCGAGTCCCACTCAATTCCAACTTAATATATTAAATTGGAAAACTTTACTTTGGAAAATTTCGATTAATCTTAATTAAAATATTATAAATTCCAAATCATAACTTCACCGTTAATTGGGTTTAAGAACTAATATCATTTAAAAACATCATTCACAAAGAACCCAAAATCAACTTTCATTTAATTCCAGTTATATTCATTAATTGGAAAATCTCATCAAATCTTAATGAAAAGATTTACTCTATTCTCAACTGGGTTTAAGAACAGTATTATTAAAGATACCATTCATAACAAACCCAAAATCCAATTTGATATTAAATACAAGGCTCTAAATAGAAATCATATCAACTTATATTCAATATCAAATTCTGAAACCAACAGATACCATATTGGGAATAATAATATATATATCTCCCAAATTCCTTAACAATATCCATATAATCACGGAATCCAATATCGAAATATTCCAAAGATTATTTCTATTCAAACCCATTCCAATTCATACGTTGTAAAATTCTGGTTAGATTAAAAACCATTTCAATTCCTTCAGTTCTCTATTCTAGTTGTTAACTAGTTCATTTAGATAAAAATATCTTTTATCTTTACAAATGTGGAATATCTCATCCAAAATCTTTTCAAAGCATATTTTCATGTCCATCCGAAATCGTATTTTGATTCTTCACTGAATGGGACATCAAAATCATATTTTGATTCTTCACTGAATATTTTGATTCTTATTTTGATTCTTCACTGAATATTGTTTTAAAATATTTTCATGTCCATCCGAAATCGGACATCAAAATCATATTTTGATTCTTCACTGAATATTGTTTTAAAATATTTGTTTATATTCCGAATTGGGATCTGACTCAATCAATTACCATATAGTTTTAATTATATGGATTACATACATTGCATGTAGGGCTGTTATGGTAATGGTTACCGTTACCGTTTGGAAAATACCGTTACCGTACCGTTTTTACCTGTAAACCAGAATTGCTTACCGTTACCGTTACCGATCGACTAGTATATCGCTGACTGGTATACCGATAATCTAGTAACCGTTACACTGGTAATGGTAAACTACCGTTTGTCGATCAAAATTTATATCTTAACATATTTTTTTGTACACCGTGCATTTTTATTATACTATATGTGGTGTTAGTTTATAAAAAACATAAATGAAAAAGAAAATAAGTGTATCTGGAATTATTTCATCTGATTATTAAACTAAATATAATCATTTATTTGGTTCTATGTGCATGTAATAAAGCATATCAGATGAGTATACTTGTGTTTTGAATTAACTGGTAAAATTATCGTTACCGCTGGTATTGAAGAAACGTTACCGATAATTTACCGTTAAAAATGGTAAATTTACCGTTACCATGCCATTTTAACTGGTATACCGATTTCAACCAAAAATGGTTACCGATCGACTGGTAATGGCATGGTAATGGTAAATTTACCGTTACCGTAACAACCCTAATTGCATGTATTCAAAAATAGTGATAAACAACTATTAAACATTCAATTCACATCCGGAGTGCAATTTTCAACTGTTTAAGCATTAAAAAATTAAATGACGATTATAACAGTCTGTCAATCAATTGGTTGACATACAACTAAACACAAGGGAGATGTGTGAAGTTATTATCATCCCCAGACCCATGTGGGGTTTCCAATCAACATCCAATAATTATTATTTGCATACTTGGGCGACGTGTAAAATTATTGTCCCAATACCCGTGTGGGGTTTCTAATCAACATCCATTGATTATTATTTGCATACTTGGGCGATGTGTAAAATTATCGTCCCAATACCCGTGCGGGATTTACATTACAATCCATGTGAACTCATATACTATTTTCACAGTTCAATAATGATAACATTAAAAATGTAACATCCATCAATCACCAAACAAATATTGCAATCATACGCAATCAATATATATTTAGCCACAGCTATAATAACTATAAAAATAGTTTGAGTGAGAGAATTCTCACCTTGGTTTCCACTCCGTCATTCTTTAATTCATGATTTATAAAAATGATTTTGCAAGAATCGGACTGTTGAAATTTGCGAAGTAGTGAAACTAACAAGTCACAAACGAAGTTGAAATGGGCCAAAACTCGGCCGGGAAAGAGCCTGGATGGATCTAAATTGTTGACTGTGGTCTCTACTGATCAACAATTCAAAAATAAGATTTAGACGTATGAATTTGCAATTTCCTGAAGCAGCAAGGATTTAGTTCATTTTTGAGCTATTTCAGACGTCTGAATTTTTTTGGCCAGGCGTCTGAATTAAAATTCAGACGTCTGAGCAAAAAATTTCAGACATCCGAGTTATGCTACTCAAGTTTTTATAATCATTCAAAGTAGGTCAGACGTCTGACCCAAAATATTCAGACGTCTAAATCCTGAACTAGAGCACAATTTCCCTAGATAACAAGCTCTAAGTGATATCAACTCATGCCCGAAAGCCTATGATGTTATGTACATGCAAATGAGGCTTCAAAGACTTGCTGAAACAACTTATAACCCCCAAATGCACATATACAAATATTCACACAAGAGATTTGCAATGATTTAGCTTATAAATTCAAATGTGAATTAAATTCCAAAGCATGCAAAAGCGATTTGAGTGGCTTGTGAAGACTTAAGATTTTGCCGGGGCGACAACGGAGCTTCACAAGATCAACAAATCAACTAGTAGCTTATGAATTAGATTGTGTGGAAAATCCTCATCATAATTTTCAATTCAATGGAACATAAATTAATGAACCGGAAAGTGTATACTTATCTAACCAATTCATATGCATATGTAAACCCAAATGAACTCTAAATTACACCATATAAGCTAATAGCTTGTAGCATAGATACAAAGAACTCACCAAGATCTCACCTTTGCTTGTTAAAAGAAAGAAATCAATCCAATAACAAGCTAGAACAACCTCTCTTCAACAAAAACACTAGAATCAACAACCTAGGATTATATGAACATGTTTCCTGAGAATTGGGTCATAGGAAATTTTAGAAATCAAAGAGGAAACAAATAGTAGAAGATGGAGAAGATGAAGAGGAGCTTACCTAAGCTTCTGCACTTGATTTCAATAAGAATTGGAGCTCCTAAGATTAACTAGGTTTAGGGAATTTTAATTTCCCATTCCCTATCCCTATTTTCTATTTCTTTGAAGTGGAAATGAACTAATGAAGAGGAGAGGGCTGATGGAGCTCTTAAGTGAGTGGGTTAGGTTTACCCAACCAAGACCCAACCCAAGTGCCAAAACTCCGAAGCTCAGAATATATCGAAATTTATACTTTTTGAACACCTAAACGACATTTTGGACTCAGTGGAAGTGATTTCGATTCCAAATTCGTCCATATGAAAAAAGTGATATTTTGGTCTTATATCCAATGAAAAAGACCAAAACTTCTCTAACTCCAAAGATATCGATGTTTATAGTTTTAAAAGTCACAAACGACATTTTGATCCCAATGGAAGTGGTTTCATTAAAAACGGAGGTCATTTGCAAAATGGCGATTTTTAAGGGCTATTCATAGAGACTATTCTAAATTTTAATTTAGACATACTTACAATTTATAAAGTGAAATATCAATTTATTACACTTGTTAGAAAATCACAATTTAAAGTACCCTTATGTTTCTTGTTTTATCCAATTATGATTTATATTGAATTCTATATATTCATTCAAAGTTTAAAATCAAATTTTCAAACTACCTCGCCATTTCAAGCTCGTTTTTAATTAAATTTTAAATTTATACGTTCAAACTTAGATTTAAATAAATTTTAAATTGTTAGTTCTCAAAATAAATAGTCCGAAATATTTAATTTCCATTAAAACCAACTAAAAATAAATTTTAAATTGGTTCCAAAAATATGGGTTGTTACAATCTTCCCCACTTAAAATCTTTTCGTCCTCGAAAAGGAAGAAGGAACTGAAGGTTGTTTACTTAACCAACTCAACCTTCGCTTGACTCAAGTTCTTCAACTTTTCAGTTTCTAAGAACTTCTAAATTTCTCTGAAATTTGGCTAACGCCTTAAATTTCTAAAATAAATTCGCCATAACCTCCTTTGTACGGGTTGATCGGTATAACTACCAATGGCCTCTACGGGCTCTCATATATCAAAAGAAAATCAAAAAGCCAAGCGGCTAGCCAATCAGCTCATAAAATCATAAAACCCAATAAATACAATAAATATGTACCTATTTGTCAGGCATACAATTTTATTCTTAGCTTCCATGCTATGACATGTTCATTACATATACACATATATGTATCCAATTCCCATCAATTTTCAATTCAGTTCAATATTTGATTCGATTTATCTTAATTTACCTTTCATTTTCATATTGGTTTTATTATTCCAATATTTTAATTAGTCAAACTAATTATCACACATCACAACCAACAATCAATTGGTTAATTAGCTTTTCAAATATATAACTTTTATGGACCCAAAAATTATACTTTTAGTGCCAAATCACAAACAATAAACTCTAACTAAGTTTTTGGTTCTCACACTAGTCAATCAGAAATATATAGATATCCCACTTTCGAAACTCGAACATAGATACTGATGATGTCCGGACTATCATCATAATCATCTCCGGGCGACATGAGTGTGATTCTATATCTATCTTGTATATTTGAGACTTCGTATATACGTTCCATGATGCGTATATGCAAAATCTCGTATACTTGATAGTCCAAACTCAAATAAAGTACTTAAAACTTTATAATAAGATATAATTTTCAAAACTAAATTCGTTTCAGAAATAGCACTCTTTAAACTCATTCTAGGGTATTAATAACCCTATCTCTAACGAGTTATTCTTATAGGATGTTACTAATCCATCTCTGATGAATTCTTTCATTTGGTTCAAATGTGCCTTATTCTCGAGCTTTGTAAACCAAAGCTCTGATACCAACTGTCATACACCGAATTCGCCGGCCTCCGAGGAGACGGGAAAACACGGATTGTAATGAGAACACGACGCATCAGAACACAAACAAGTGAACATTTCACTACTATTACAACAATTACATCAGAGTACAAGAATATTTCGGAGTATGAATAATATTACACAGCGGAAAATATATCAGAGATTAAAATACATAAATTTACAATATATGAATACAATATACAGCGGAAAACACATCAACTAGCACAACTGAATGAAATACACGGATACAAAGCTTTCCAGGTATAGTTCCAGCTCTAATCCAGGATCCTGTGAAAAGAAACATCTACAAACCAAAACTACTAGCTGCCCATGTAGAAAATATGGGCACTCAGAGTTTAGGTAGAAACAATAAACTCTGAGTCAGTCATGGGACTGGTGTGAGAAATAAAATAGTTATTAACTTTATTTTAATGTTTGGTAAATTAAGGGACCACGCCGTATAGCACGGAACGGGTTTTCTCCCTATACCATAAAACAAACAGCGCAATGCTAAAGAAAGAAAAATGAATCCATTATAAGACTCCATTCCATCACACAATGCAACGCAAATAGGAGGGTAGAGTTTTTCCTTATAATGGCCAAAAATGTTTGATACTTACAATCCTTGTAACACCCCATGATTTTAAAACATGACATAAGGGATAATAAAATAATACTTAATTTTTAAAAGAAGAATTAAGTGAAATGGGTTACGCCACTGCATTCGTCTCGGAATTCTACTTGAGATAGAGTCCGAGTTTGCGTAAAACGGATACAGTATGAAGGAGTTATAGACGATAGAAGTTTGGAAAAACAATCAGGAAATGGGCCAGAATAACTGGCGCACTTTGCGCCAAAAAAAAATGCACTGGCGCACCTGGGAAGTGCGCCCAGGCCGAGCCCAGATCTGCAGAATTCTGGATAGTTCATTGATGACGTGTCTTTTTAGTCTGAGTGGTTCTGATGGTTTTTAATCTAATCTAAAGGTCCTAATTCACCTAATATATCTAAAAATAAACACCTAAACCTAACCCTAATCTCATTCAACCTTAATCCATGGCGCCTCCATGCTGCTGCTCCATCTCAAATTAATTTAGCTTTTCTTCTTCAAATCAAAGAAGAGGTCATTCAAGATTAGATCTACAAACAACAAAGCCTAATTCTCTTTTCTAAGAATCCTATCGCTGTGATTTTATGTCACTTTCACATATAATTAAACTAGAAAGTAATTCTGATAGGATTGTAAATTGGATCTAATGTATATGCCTGTAAATAAGATGAATCATATCAAGTTTTGTAATTTTTTGTCCTTCATATTCATACCCAGTTGCTATTATCATATGCATATCTGATCTATTTTATCGTTATTCATTTCACATGCCTATTTATACGTTTATGCCAATTTTGATGTTTTGATTATCTCCCCTTCTTCTTTCCCTTTTTCCTTTTGATATTAGGCTAACTTCGAGCCTAAGCATATTGCGTTGAGATTTACGTACGAATAACATTGGAATGATTGGGAAAAGTATGGGAAATATGTAATAAAATGAGATTTGGCATAAATTGTTGATAGCCATGGAAATTGTTTTGGGCATGATTTGGTATAACTTGTACACATGAGATTATAGGCATTATTTGGATTAAAATTATGATCATAATTAAGATTGGAAATTATGGGTAGTTGGAAGTATATTATAATCCAAGATTTGAACTTGGGACTTGACTCAAGAAAGTGAAAATGAACGCCTAAGACACGAGGTTAGATTCGGATTGCGGTATAAGCCTACCCGGAACCGCCTGGCATATCCAACAACCGCAAACGGTAATCTAATGTGAGAAGTCAATGGCATAAATTAGATGCGTAATAATGCAAAGACACGAGGTTAGATTCGCATTGCGGTATAAGCCTGCCCGGAACCGGCCAGCCTATCCAGCAACCGCCAAACGGTAATCTAGTGTGGGATGTCTTGTAAGATTACGGTTATAATGAATTAATGAACACTTAACCAAGATAAGACATGGGGTAAGACATGGGAATAATAAAGGGTTAAGTGGGTAACAAGGGTAGCATGTGAAACATAATAAAAGCACTTAACCAAGATGAGACATGTGATTAGACATGGGGATAAAGAGGGGTTAAGTGGGAATTCCTATTAGGGACCAAGCTTAGGAGGGATGCTTATGTCAAGTGTGTGGACCCTTTTCAACCAGCAAACCATTTTAGTATCTATATGAGCTCGAACTAGGTCGAGGAAAGGGACACGCTTACTGGGGTTGATTGTAAGAGGTCAATAAAGAGTTAGCGATGGCATTGCAAGTCCAACGGAGTCATGTGCGTGTGTGGGTTCGGACTGGTAGGTAAGACGTTGTTGCATCGTGTAGGTATAAGTTGTGCATTTCAATAGTATCGAGGTTGCCACCTTAGGGAGTGATACACCCTATTGTGGGACCAGCACAAGTATCTATGAGTTAGGGAGCCGATCGAATGGGGAGGGTAGTGGGTACAACTAGTGGTGGTAGGAGCAAGTGGACACCTACAAGAGCAGCTAGGAGTACACGAAGCTACCATTATTATGATTAGTAGGGAGGGATCATCTTTTAGTATGTAACTAGTATGTTGGTACGGTGCAGAGCATATCTTATAGTGGTTAAGAGCGCAGTCGATGTTCTATCTTGATTACCTTGTTTACCTAGTCGTATCTGCTTATGTTATAGTCATCTCTTATATCCAATTTATGTTCTCATCCTGTTACTTTATTGATTATATTGTTAAAGTCACTAGACTCGCTAGACTTTATGTCTGATCCTTTTTGTTTCGCCACTTTTCTTTCTTTTTTTCCTCCCCAGGTCCTCAAGGCGGGATTAGTGAAGCTTGACTCGGATCTCTTTCATCTTGAAGTGCTTAGAAGTGTTGAAAGTAATGCTCAGCTTTATCTCTTTTTCATGATGGCTATTTGGAGTATGATTATGGTTTTTCTTTTATGTACTCTGATAATAATTTTGTTCAAGATGGATATTTGTGTACTTGGCTTTAGTATATGGTTTTGATGTTGTAACCAGACATGTTTTGCTTTTCCGCTGCAATGAATAAATTTTGAATTTTTAAGTACCAATTTATATATCTGTCTTGTGATGTTCTGTTCTGTACTCTTATAATGCTCCATGAAAGTTAATGCATTCCCTTAATGAGTGACATTAATAGACGTGGGGTGTTACACGTGGTATCAGAGCTGAAGGTTACCAGAACAGATAAAAGATTTCGAAAATTGTTTTCGAAAGCATTTTAAAAAAAAAAGTATTTTCAAAAACATGTTTTAAAGTAGGTATTTTCAAGAGAAAGGTTTATTATGAAAAACATAATCCCTAAAAGCCATATATCTACCTTTCGATTCTCTATTTTGAATCTCTTCCTTTTTCCTTTTAGCATGTCTGGGGAACCCGATATAACCGAATACGTACAGATACCAGGCTGGTTTAGAAGGTATCTGGAGGTTAGGGTTACTACCACAGGCCTAGCAAACGTTCCTCCTCCCCCAGCTGCAACCGCTCCTCCTCCTCCCCCCCCCCCCCCCCCGTGTAGATGCTTTTTCTAAGATATGCAAAGACTTCGTGCGATGGGCGGAAAACCGTTTTATGGAACTGAGACGTTTGTTGAGGCTCGGAATTGGCTCAAGTAAGTGGAGGACTTGTTTGGTATCTTTGAGATAGACGATGGAAGGAAGGTTCAGCTAGCTGCTTGATTGATGAAGGATGAAGCTTCATTTTGTTGGTAAGTGACTAATGGAGGATATGCAGTAGAGACGTGGATGGATTTTAGACAAAGGTTCGAGTTGAAATTTCTTTCACAAGCAGAGGAGAGTTTATACATGGAGAGGTTCTTGGCTTTGAAACAAGGGATTTTGTCTGTGAAGGAGTACATTAAAAAGTTTAACCAGTTAGCAAGATTTGGTATGGAATTAGTTAATACACCACATAAGAAGGCTTTGAGATTTGCCAAGGGTCTGAATAAACCATTACACGGGTTGGCTATATCCCACATTCCTATGGGGGCTACTTTCGAGAATCTTGTTGATATGGTGTTAATACATGAAGAGGAGAAAGGTGCTAATATAGATAAGGCACAGGATAAGAAAGGGGATCCAAAGAAGGCACAGCAACAACAACAAAAGAAGGGCGGTAAGGATAACAAGGGTTCATAGAAAAGAAAGTGTCACAATTGTGGAATACCTGGCCATTTGAAGAAGGACTGTAGGAAGAAGAAGAGGACTGGTTGCTTCCAATGTGGTGAGGCAGGACATATGATTAAAGACTGCCCAAGGAGGCAAGGACAAGGGCAAAGACAGAGGACAGGATCTACTTTTGGAGGGTAGGTTCATGCTCTCATGGCAGCTACACAAGAGAGAGGTAGAAACATTTCTGTTGAAAGTTTGATTTTCCTTTTCGATCGTCCTGTACATACTTTGTTTGATTCTGGCACTTCACATTCGTTTATATCTGCTTCTGTTGTTGAGTCTCTGCACCTAGACACTAGTATAGTAGTGGATCCCATTGTTGTCTCAAATCCTATTGAGGGTACGGCTCATCTGTCTATGTTATGTCGGGATTTGAGAATATCTGTGTATGGCATTGAGTTCGAATGCAACGCTTACGTGCTTGGTTTCACGGGCTATGAGTTGATTCTAGGAATAGATTGGCTAGCCAGGTATGGTTCCATTCTCGACTGTAAAAGAGGGTAGTTAGACTGTTGACTAGTTTGGGGAATATTCTCGATATCTCATGCGACCCTAAGGGTTCTGTTATGCTTAGATACCTAGAATCTCTTGACACATCTATTGATGATTTGAAATCTGTTTGAGTAGTCCGTGAGTATGCAGATGTCTTTGAGGAGGTTAGGGGCTTACCTCCAAAACGCGAGATAGATTTTCGTATATACTTGGTGGACAATGCAAAGCCAGTTGCATTGCCTGTGCACCACATGGCTCCAAGAGAAAGGAGGGAGCTTAGTAAACAAGTGAAAGAGTTGCTTGAGAAAGGGTTTATAAGAAGAAGTATCTCGGAGTGGGGTGCTCCAGTTGTTTTTGCTACGAAGGTTGATGGTTTAGATTGTGCGTGGACTATAGGGAGCTGAATAAGCTCACGAAGAAGAAAAGACACCCATTACCGAGGATAGATGACTTGTTCAATCAGTTGGTTGGTGCTTCGGTTTTCTCGCAGTTGGATTTAGCTATAGGATTTCATCAGCTAAGGGTGGCTGAGGACAGCATAGATAAGACTGCATTTAGAACTCCAGATGGATTCTTTAAGTGGCTCGTCATGCCTTTTGGTTTGACGAATGCACCCGCATATTTCGTGGACTTGATGAGTAGGGTGTTTAGGGGGTTTCTAAACAAATTTGTAGTAGTCGTTGTAGATGATATCCTGATCTTCTCAAGAAACGAGGAAGAGCATGCCTTACATCTTAAGAAAGTTTTGGAGACCCTTCGAGTAATCAGCTTAAGGCGAAGTTCTCCAAATGTCACTTTTGGAGGAAGGAGGTAAGATTCCTAGGGCACGTAGTCTCTAAAGAAGGGATAGCAGTGGATCCCGCGAAGGTGGTAGCAATCATAGAGATAGCAGTGGATCCCGCGAAGGTGGTAGCAATCCAAGATTGGAAGATTCCTAGAAATGCAATGGAAGCAAGAAGTTTTCTTCGTTTGGCGGGCTATTATAGAAAGTTCATCAAGGGCTTTGCTAAGATATCAGCCCCACTTACTCGGTTAATGTAACCCCACGTAGTTTTAAAACGGGACATAAGGGATAATTAAAGAATAATTAATCTTTAAAAGATGAATTAGGTGAAATGGGTTACGCCATTGCGTTCGTCTTGGAATTCTTCTTGAGATAGAGTCCGAGTTTGTGTGAATAGGACTTCGTATGAAGAAGTTATGGAGGTTAGAAGTTTTCAAGTTTAAGCAAAAATTAAATTAAAATAATAATTAAATAATTAAAGCAGATTTGAATTTCAAAACTTCATAAAACAGCTGAGCGGGGAATTTCCCGCTTAGGGGTGTCGACCCTCCCAGGGGGTGTCGACATAGGTGTCGACCCCCCTAGGGGTGTCAACATGGATGTCGACCCCCCTGTAGGGTCGACACCTACGAATTGATCTAGACAGTGATGATTTTCTGAGATGTTAGGGAATATGTGTCATGATCTGGTTGGCTCTCTTGGGTTTGGATGGTTTTGATGACTCCTAGGTTGATCTAAAGGCCCATATTAATCCTAAACTTCTATATAATCACCCAAAACCTCAACCCTAGACCTCACAATCATAAACTATGATGTCGTCATGATGTTCATCTACAAACTAACCTAGCCACCACCATACCAAATCAAATTCTAGATTAAAGATAAAAAGATAAGAGATAAAGATTCAAAGCCTAGGAATTGCGAAAAGGAATTCTAGAACAACAACGAACGAATTAACGCCTACATCAATGGATTAGCTTAGCAACTTCAGAAATCAGATCCCAGAATTCAGGATCCGTTTTCTGTGAGTGCAGTTACTTTCACAAGAAAATTGCTTAAACGTAATTGTGATGAGTTATGAATTGGACTGTATGAAAATGTTTGTAAGTCATATAAAGTTTATGTCTTTGCAAACTATGTTTTGATTTATGCTTGATTTGATTCATTATATGCAAGTTATGTTCTATGTTAATTCATATGCCTAATTACATATGCAAGTTATGTATGCAAGTTTGCTCGATCTATGCAAGTTATGAAAGATTATATGCAAGTCATGTTCATATATGTAGGATCATATTTTATATGTTCATATGTTTAGATCTACAAGTTTATATAATTAGATCCATATCTGTCCATATGTTTAGAACTATGTGTTCATATGTTTCGATCTACATGTTTATTTGATTAGATCCATGTCAGTCCATATGTTTAGAACTATATGTTCATATGTTTTGATCTACATGTTTATATGATTATATCCATATCAGTCCATATGTTTAGAACTATATGTTCATATGTTTTTATCTACATGTTTATATGATTAGATCCATATCGGTCCATATGTTTAGAACTATATGTTCATATGTTTAGATCTACATGTTTATATGATTAGATCCACATCAGTCCATATGTTTATAACTATATGTTCATATGTTTAAATCCGTGCAAGTTTATGTTTAGATCCAGACCAGTTTATATGTTTAAATCCGTGCAAGTTTATGTTTAGATCCATGCTAGTTCGCACTCAATATGTTGATTGGATCTATTTTTATATGTTTACTAGATTTATGCCGTCTTAGATCTATATTTTTTATGCCAGTTATGATGTCATGTGTTTCTTCCCTTTTTCTTTTTTGAATGAGTTGGGCCAATTGCGAGCCTAATGTATCACATGAACTATACGTACGAACGACGTGGGAATGTTGGGGAAAAGTTTGGGTAAAATTTGAATATTGTGTAATTGGCGTAGAAAGGGGTTGTAATCATATAATTAATTTTGGGCATTACTAGAAAATGTGGCATAACTTGAATTGACCACACTTGTGGATAATTTACATATAAACTTGGACATGAATGGTAAATATGTAAATTGGCTAGAAGATGAACGTGCCTAACCTGAGGTTAGATTTAGTTGCGGTGTAAGACCGCCCGGAACCGCCTGGCACATCTAGCGACCGCAATAACATAGATCTAATGTAAGAGGTTAGCGCATTAAGCCCAAAAACCCGAGGTTAGAATGAGTTTGCGGTAGAAGTCTGCTCGGAACCGCCCGGCACATCCAGCAACCGCAAACAATAGTTCTAATGTGAGAGGTTGGTGCTTTAATGAATAAATTAAAGCTAAGGAATAGACATGCTAAGAATGGAAAGGTTAAGTAACATATGAACAGGCGACACTTAACCAATACAACATGTTAGGTGGGTGGGTTAAGTTAACATGGACAAGAAGACAACTTAACCAATATTACATGAACAAAGTGGATAGGGTTAAGGCAAAGCTTAACCAATAATACATATGGACTTGATAAGAGGAAGGTTAAGTAAATCTTGGGTAAGTGGGTAATATTAGTATATATTGGCCCACAAACTTAACCGTTAAATAAACATGCGTGAATCGGTGAGAAGGTTAAGTAACATACGAATAGGCAACACTTAACCAGTACAACATGTTAATTAAGAAAATGGGTGGGGTTAAGTTAAATTGAGAACACTAAACCATTATAACATGTTGATTTGGAAACCCTAGTAACGGGGACCCATTTCAGCAGTAACCCACATAGATGTATCATGGTACCCTGAGCTAGGCAGGGTGGGGCACGATTACTGAGATGATTATAAGCGGTCAAAATAGCGGTGGGTGATGCAGCAGTGTAGGTTCCGACAGAGTATGGGCGTGGACGTGCTCCGGATTGGAAAAAGCAGGCACTGGGCATCAGTAGTATACACTGTGCATCTTGAATCGTGTCGGGTTGCCATCATGGGAATCGATACACCCCATGATGGGGCCAACACAGGTATCTACATACAAGCGGGGCCGAATGACATAAGTAATGAATACATACCAGCGAGGTCGAATGACACAAGTAATGAATACATACCAGCGAGGTCGAATGACACAAGTAATGAATACATACCAGCGATTTCGAATGACACAAGTAATAAATACATGCGAGTTAGGGAGCCGATCGAACGAGGAAGGTAGTGGGTACAACTCATGGGGGTAGGAGCAAAAAGGGGCACCTACGATAGCAGCTTAGAGTACACGAAACTACCATTATCATGATTAGTAAGAGGGATCAACTTTTAGTATGGGACTAGTAAGGGTGCGGTGTAACTAGTAATGATACGGTGTTAGTGTAGTAATTATCCTGTAGTGATTAGAAGCGCAATCAACGTTATATCTTGTTCATCTTGTCTGCTTTGTCATGTCTGTTTATTCTACAGTCATTTCTTGCTTTCCAGTTTATGTTCTTATCCTGTTACTTTAATGATTATATTTTTAAAGTCACTAGACTCACCAGACTTATGTCTGACCTAGTTTGTTTCACCTCTTTTCTTCTGTCCCCCCCCCCCCCCCCCCCAGGTTCTTAGGGAGGAAATACTCAAGCTTAGTTCAGATATCTCTTTCTTCCAACTTGAAGTTGAAAGGTGTATTGCTTGGCTTTGATTCCGCATATGGCATTTTTCTGTTGGGGATTATGGCTCTGAAGGTTTTGTACAAGACTGATATTATGTACTTGATTTTGGTATTTAGAAATGTAATTAAACTTATTTATGTTTCCGCTGCAATAAAATTACAAAATTTTCAAGTACTACTTTTTCTGTCTTGTAATATTCCATCCTGTTTACTTATAATGCTCCGCGAAACTTAATGCATTCCCTTTGTGAGTGACATTAACAGACATGTGGTGTTACACATGGTATCAGAGCTGAAGGTTACCAGAACAGATAAAAGATTTTGAAAACCGTTTTCAAAAGTATTATTTTCAAAAACATGTTTCAAAGAAGGAGTTTTCAAGAGAAAGATTTACTATGAAAAATATAATCCCCAAAAGCCATATATCTATCTTTCGATTCTTTGTTTCGAATCTCTTCCTTTTTCCTTCTTGAGTCTCTTTCTCCACGTTTAGATGTCTTTCCTAAGATATGGAAGGACTATTGTGCGATAGGCGGAAAACTTTTCATGGGACTGAGACGTTTGTCGAGGCTATAAATTGGCTCAAGGAAGTGAAGGACTCATTTGGTATCTTGGAGATAGACAATGGAAGGAAAGTTCAGCTAGCTGCTTGGTCGATAAGGAAGTTTAGGCTGAGGAACACAACCCAAGGATGAGGAATTTGTTGATATGAATTTAATCCACAAAGAAGGTAAAGGAGAAAGTGGAAAGAATAATTAACCCCCGTAACAAAAGAAGGTGTCTTTATTGTGGTATAGCGGGCCATAGGAAGAAGAATCATAGTTGTTACCATTGCGGCGAGGCAGGACATATGATTTAAGATTACCCAAGGAGGTGAGGACAAGGGCATGGACAGAGGATAGGACCTACTTCTGGAGGACAGGTTCATGCTCTCATGGCAACAGGACAGGAGAGAGATAGAAGCATTTATGTTGAAAGTTTGATTTTCCTTTTTCAGTCATCATGTTCGAACTTTGTTTAACTCTTGCGCTTCGCAATCGTTTGTATCTGCTTCGTTAGTTGAAACACTGCACCTAAATACTAGTCTAGTTATGGATCCCAATGTAGTCTCAAATCCTATTGGTGGTTTGGCTCACTTATCTATGGTTTGTCGGGTTTTGAGAGTGTCTATCTTGGGTGTTGGGTTTGAACGCAACGCCTTCGTTCCTGGTTTCACGGGCTATAGCTTGATTCTAGGGATGGATTGGCTAGCCAGGCATGGTGTCATCCAAGACTGTGAAAAGAGAGTAGTTAGACTATTGACTCATTGTGTAAAGACCCTTGATATTTTTTGTGACCCTAGGGGTTCAATGATGCTTAGCTACCTAGAATCTCATGATGCATTCATCGATGATTTGATATCTGTTCGTGTAGTCCGTGAGTATGGTGACATCTTTGATGAGGTTTGGGATCTACCCCCGTGGCGCGAGATAGACCTCCGAATATACTTTGTAGATAATGAAAAGCCAATTGCATTGCCAGTGCGCCATATGGCTCCGAGAGAGAGAGGAGAGAACTCAGTAAAAAAAGTAGGGGAGCTACTTGAGAAAGGGTTCATAAGAAGAAGCATTTCGGAATGGGGTGCTCTAGTTGTTTTTGCTACGAATACTGATGGTTCGCTTAGATTGTGCGTAGACTATAGGGAGCCAAACAAGCTCACGAAGAAGAATAGACACCCATTGCCGAGGATAGATGATTTGTTCTATCAGTTAGCTGGTGCTTCGGTTTTCTCGTAGTTGGACTTAGCTATAGGATTCCACCAGTTGAGGGTAGCTGAGGATAGCATAGATAAGACTGCTTTTAGGACTCCTAACGGTTTCTTCGAAGGGCTCGTCATACTTTTTTTTTCGTTTGACGAATGCACCCGCATATTTCGTAGACTTGATGAGTAGGGTGTTTAGAGAGTTCCTAAACAAGTTTGTGGTAGTCTTTGTGGATAGTATTTTGATTTTCTCTAAAAGCGAGGAATAGTATGCCCTACATCTTAGGGAAGTCTTAGAGATCCTAGAGCACATCAACTCAAAGCTAAGTTCTCCAAATGTCATTTTTGGAGGAAAGACGTGAGGTTCTTAGGACACGTGGTCTCTAAGGAAGGGATAGCAGTGGATCATACAAAGGTGGTGGCAATCTAAGATTGAAAGGTTCCTAGAAAAGCAACGGAAGTAAGAAGTTTTCTAGGGTTGGCGGGCTACTATAGGAAGTTCGTTAAGGGCTTTGTGAAGGTATCGGCCCCAGTTTTGACTTTGCTAGATGGGAGCAAACCGTTCACGGTATATACCGGTACTTGCGAGGCAGGGCTTGGAGCAGTTTTCGATGCAAGAGGAAAAGGTTATATGAAAAAGGCAGTAGGTACGCAGTTATGTTTGAGCATCGCGTATCGTCCACAGACAGATGGACGGACATAAAGGGTGAATAGAATCCTTGAAGATCTTTTTAGGTTATGCATCCTAGATTTTGGAGGACATGAGAAGAGCACTTTCCATTTGTGGAGTTCGCTTATAACAACAGTTATTAAGCTAGTATTAGGGTTTTTATGGACGACCATGTCGATCACCAACTTGTTGGTGGAAATCTACGGATAAGATTTTACTTGGGCCAGATATGGTTAGGGAAACTTCTGAGGAGATAGACTTGATTCGAAGATGAATGAAGACGGCACAAGGCCGACAAAAGTCAAACACTGACAGGAGATGAACCGACCTTGAGTTCGATGTTGGAGACATGGTTTTTATTAAAGTGTCACCGTGGAGGAACGTAGTTCGCTTTGGGGAGTGTGGGGAAATTAACACAAAGGTTTGTAGGGTAATCCCCCATTACAGAAAGAATTGGACAGACCACAGAGTGAAGTTGCCGAAAAACTTAGGGGTGTTTATGACATGTTTCATGTGTCGCATGTGAGGAAGTGTTTACATGATACCGCGGAAATAGTGGAGCCGAGCATGCTTAGAGAAGTGGAAGTGGAGCAAGATGCCACGATTAGACGAGCTCCTACATGCATCCTTGGATCAGAGATCAAGAAGTTACGCAACAGAGAGGTCAAGTTGGTTAAAATCCAATGGAGAGATGATCAAGGAGACGCAACTTAGGAGACGGAAGACATGATGCGTATGATGTACACTTTTTTTTTTTGAGGGGATATTCTTAACTTCTCCTTTTTCTATCGCTTTGTTTAGACTTATTCTATCATTTAGTATGTCCTCACGATTATGTCTTCGATCTTTAGGTAGAAAATCCTATGGTTGTAAACATGTGTTTGAGACATGTTATGTTTGTTGGATGCAAGTGTTTGGTAGTGGTTGCTCACGGATGCATTTACACACACGTTAGACACTAGATCGGCTCAGTCACTTTCATATTGCACATGCATATATATGTATTAGTATATAGATTGAAACTTGATGTGTTATCATACAGATGTTGCATTTGTATGAATGATTGTGCACTCATGTAGAAGTTATAAAGTACGATTAGGAATAATTGCATACATGATGGACTCATGGCACTGACATAATTCGCATTAAGGAGGTCAACTGAATCAGTAGACCGCCTGATTTTGCATTAGATAAGGATATATACACACACTATGCATATGGTCATGAAAGCATTAGAAACCTCTTTAAGGGCAATGGATGCCTGTGGTTGAATGGTTGAGTAGATGGATGTTGGATGGTAGGATACACATTCTTCTTGACTTGAAGATTTCGGGGACGAAATCCTTTAAGTAGGGGGGAATGTAACACCCCATAATTTTAAAATGGGACATAAGTGATAATTAAAGAATAATTAATCTTTAGAAGAAGAATTGGGTGAAACGGGTTATGCCATTGCATTTGTCTCGGAATTCCGCTTGAGATAGAGACCGAGTTTGCGTGAATTGGACTCTATATGAAGAAGTTATGGAGGTTAGAAGTTTTCAAGTTTAAGCAGAAATTAAATTAAAATAATAATTAAATAATAAAAGCAGATTCGAATTTCAAAACTTCAAAAAACAGCTGAGCAGGAAATTTCCCGCTCAGGGGTGTCGACCCCCCAGGGGGTATCGACATAGGTGTCGACCCCCCCCCCCCCCGGTATGGTCGACACCTACGAACTGATCTGGACAGTGACGATTTTCTGAGGCGTTAGGGCATATGTGTCATGTTCTGGTTCGCTCTCTTGGGTTTGGATGGCTTTGATGACTCCTAGGTTGATCTAAAGGCCCATATTAATCCTAAACTTCTATATAATCACCCCAAACCTCAACCCTAGACCTCACAACCCTAAACTATGATGCCGTCATGTTGTTCATCTACAAACTAACCTAGCCGCCACCATAACAAATCAAATTCTAGATTAAAGATAAAAAGATAAAAGAAAATGATTCAAAGCCTAGGAATTGCGAAAAGGAATTCTAGAACAACAACAAACGAATCAACGCCTACGTCAACAGATTAGCTTAGCAACTTCAGAAATCAAATCCCAGAATTCAAGATCTGTTTTCTGTGAGTGCAGTTACTTTTACAAGATAATTGTTTAAACGTGATTGTGATGAGTTATGAATTGGACTGTATGAAAATGTTTGTAAATCATATAAAGTTTATGTCTTTGCAAACAATGTTTTGATTTATGCTTGATTTGATTCATTCTATGCAAGTTATGTTCTATGTTAATTCATACGCCTAATAACATATGCAAGTTATGTATGCAAGTTTGCTCGATCTATGCAAGTTATGAAAGATTATATGCAAGTCATGTTCATATATGTAAGATCATATTTTATATGTTCATATGTTTAGATCAACATGTTTATATGATTAGATCCATATCAGTCCATATGTTTAGAACTATATGTTCATATGTTTAGATCTACATGTTTATACGATTAGATCCATATCAGTCCATATGTTTAGAACTATATGTTCATATGTTTAGATCTCCATGTTTATATGATTAGATCCATATCAGTCCATATGTTTCGAACTATATGTTCATATGTTTAGATCTGCATGTTTATTTGATTAGATCCATATCAGTCCATAAGTTTAGAACTATATGTTCATATGTTTAGATCCACATGTTTATATGATTAGATCCATATCATTCCATTTGTTTATAACTATATGTTCATATGTTTAAATCCGTGCAAGTTTATGTTTAGATCCAGACCAGTTTAAATCCGTGCAAATTTATGTTTAGATCCATGCTAGTTCGCACTCAATATGTTGATTGGATCTATTTTTTATATGTTTACTAGATTTATGTCACCTTACATCTATATTGTTTATGCCAGTTATGATGTTATGTGTTTCTTCCCTTTTTTTATGAATTGGGCTAATTGCGAGCCTAACGTATCACATGAACTATACGTACGAACGACGTGGGAAAGTTGGGGAAAAGTTTGGGTAAAAGTTGAATATTATGTAATTGGCATAAAAAGGGGTTGTAATCATATAATTAATTTTGGGCATAAATAGAAAATGTGGCATAACTTGAATTGACCACACTTATGGATAATTTACATATAAACTTGGACATGAATGGTAAATATGTAAATTGGCTAAAAGATGAGCGTGCCTAACCCGAGGCTAGATTGAGTTGCGGTGTAAGACTGCCTGGAACCGCCCGGCACATCCAGCGACCGCAACAACATAGATCTAATGTGAGAGGTTAGCGCAATAAGCCCAAAAACCCGAGGTTAGAATAAGTTTGCGGTAGAAGTCTGCCCGTAACCGCCCGGCACATCCAGCAACCGCAAACAACATTTCTAATGTGAGAGGTTGGTGATTTAATGAATAAATTAAAGCTAAGGAACAGACATGCTAAGAATGGAAAGTTTAAGTAACATATGAACAGGCGACACTTAACCAATACAACATGTTAGGTGGGTGGGTTAAGTTAACATGGACAAGAAGACAACTTAACCAATATTACATGAACAAAGTGGATAGGGTTAAAGCAAAGCTTAACCAATAATACATATGGACTAGATAAGAGGAAGGGTTAAGTAAATCTTGGGTAAGCGGGTAATATTAGTATATATAGGCCTACAAACTTAACCATTAAATAAACATGCGTGAATTAGTGAGAAGGTTAAGTAACATATGAATAGGCAACACTTAACCAGTACAACATGTTAATTAAGCAAATGGGTGGGGTTAAGTTAAATTGAGAACACTTAACCATTATAACATGTTGATTAGGAAACCCTAGGGGGAACCTTTTCAGCAGTAACCCACATAGATGTATCATGGTACCCTGAGCAAGGCAGGGTGGGGCACGATTACTGGGCTGATTATAAGCGGTCAAAATAGCGGCGGGTGGTGCAGTAGTGTAGGTTCCGATGGAGTATGGGCGTGCACGTGCTCCGAAGTGGAAAAATCAGGCACTATGCATCAGTAGTATACACTGTGCATCTTGAATCGTGTCGGATTGCCATCACGGGAATTGATACACCCCATGATGGGGCCAGCATAGGTATCTACATACAACCGGGGCTGAATGATACAAGTAACGAATACGTACCAGCGAGGTTGAATGACACAAGTAATGAATACATACCAGCGAGGTCAAATGACACAAGTAATGAATACATACCAGCGAGGTCGAATGACACAAGTAATAAATACATGCAAGTTAGGGAGTCGATCGAACAAGGAAGGTAGTGGGTACAACTTGTGGGGGTAGGAGCAAAAAGGGGCACCTAAGATAGCAACTTAGAGTACACGAAACTACCATTATCATGATTAGTAAGAGGGATCAACTTTTAGTATGGGACTAGTAAGGGTGCGGTGTAACTAGTAATGATATGGTGTTACTAGCATTGGTGCAGTGTAATAATTATCCTGTAGTGATTGGAAGCGCAATCAACGTTATATCTTGTTCATCTTGTCTGCTTTGTCATGCCTGTTTATTCTATAGTCATTTCTTGCTTTCCAGTTTATGTTCTTATCCTGTTACTTTAATGATTATATTGTTAAAGTCACTGGACTCACCATACTTATGTCTGACCTAGTTTGTTTTGCCTCTTTTCTTCCGTTTCCCCCTCTAGGTTCTTAGGGAGGAAATACTCAAGCTTAGTTTAGATATCTCTTTCTTCTAGCTTGAAGTTGAAAGGTGTATTGCTTGGCTTTGATTCTGCGTATGGCATTTTTCTATTGGGGATTATGGCTTTGAAATTATGTACTCTGAAGGTTTTGTACAAGACTGATATTATGTACTTGATTTCGGTATTTGGAAATGTAATCAAACTTATTTCTGTTTCCACTGCAATAAAATTACAAAATTTTCAAGTACTACTTTATCTGTCTTGTAATATTCCGTCTTGTTTACTTATAATGCTCCACGAAACTTAATGCATTCCCTTTGTGAGCGACATTAACAGACGTGGGGTGTTACAGTTAACGAAAAAGAATTTGGCCTTTTCTTGAGATGTTGACTGTGATGATGGTTTTCAAAGATTGAAGAGGGTATTGACAACAGCTTCAGTTTTTCCAGATGGGAGTAAACTGGTCACAGTGTATACCGATGTTTGCGGGACAGGGCTTGGTGCAGTTTTGATGCAAGAGGGAAGGGTGATATGTTATGGTGGAAGGCAGTTGAAGGTCCATGAGAAGAATTACCCTACCCACGACTTAGAATTAGCTTCCATAGTTTTTGCGCTCAAGTCTTGGTGCCATTACTTGCTTGGTGAGAGGTTTGAGTTGTATACAGACTATAAGTCACTAAAATATTCGTTCTCTTAAAAAGATCTAAACTTAAGGAAATAGAGATGGATGGAGTTCTTAGCATCCTACGATTTTGAGATTGCATATACCCCTGGCAAGGGTAACGTTGTAGCTGACGCCTTGAGTAGAAAGAGGCTGACTTTGAGTCATTTGTTTGTCGAGCGGAGAGTTTGAAGTATACATCTACCTTTGACTTTAGACCCTCTATCGATTATGTACCTGGTTTGTTGGCATCATTATAGGTGTGACCTACACTTTTGGGGCAGATAGGTGCAGCACAGCGAGATGACCCACAGCTGGTAGGGATAGTAGACAAGCTCATAAGAGGGGAGTCTTTGAGCCATCTTAGTAGTTATAATATAGATGAAAAAGGTTGGTTGCGTAGGGATGGGAGACTCTGCCTATCATGAGACGAGAATTTGAGGACAATCCTTGAAGAAGCACATCGTTATAAGATGACCATACATCCCGGTGGTGACAAGATGTATAGGGACATGAAGCGAGTTTTTTTTGGGTCGGAATGAAGAAGGATGTGGCTGAGTTCGTTTCTAGATGCTTAGTGTGCCAGCAGGTCAAGGCTGAGCAAAAGAAGCCTGGTGGTTTGCTTCACCCTTTAGAGGTTCCACAATGAAAATGGGAAAGTATTTCCATGGATTTCGTCGACGGGTTACCGAGGTCAAGGAAGGGTAATACGGGGATTTGGGTAGTAGTTGATAGACTTACCAAGAGCGCCCATTTCATTCCCTTTAAGAGTAAAAGAACAGTGGCATAGTTACCATATGTTTATCTCCGAGAGATAGTTCGTTTAAACGGCATATCTTCTAGTATCGTAAGCGATTGAGATCCCATTTTCACTAGTGAGTTTTGAAAGAACTTGCAAGAGGCGGTTGGGACACAATTGTGTTTGAGCACCGCTTATCACCCTTAGACGGACGACCAAACAGAAAGAGTGAATCGGATTATAGAAGATCTTTTGAGGTTATGCATCTTGGACTTTGGAGGGACATGGGAGGAACACCTTCCGTTAGTAGAGTTCGCCTACAAAAACAGCTATCATACTAGTATTGGCATGGCACCTTTTGACGCTCTATATGAACGACCTTGCCGATCACCAACTTGTTGGTGGGAATCTACAGATAAGATTTTGCTTGGGCCCGAGATGGTTAAAAAACCTTCGGAGAAGATAGACTTGATTCGAAGATGCATGAAGACAGCACAAGACCGGCAAAAGTCATACACTGATAAGAAACGAACCAATCTTGAGTTCGATGTTAGAGACACAGTTTTCATTAAAGTATCACCATTGAGGAATGTAGTTTGTTTTGGATCTGCAGGGAAATTGGCACAAAGATACGTAGGGCCATTCCCCATTGCAGAAAGAATTGGACAGATGGCCTACAGAGTGAAGTTGCCTGAGAAGCTTAGTGGTGGTCATGACGTATTTCACGTGTCGCATTTGAGGAAGTGTTTACACTATACCACGGAAGTAGTAGAGCCGAGCATGCTTAGAGAAGTGGAAGTAGGACGAGATGCCACGGTTAGACGAGTTCCTACATGCATCCTTGGATCGGAGGTCAAGAAATTATGCAACCGAGGGGTCAAGTTGGTTAAAGTCCAATGGGGAGATGATCAAGGAGACACAACTTGGGAAAAGGAAGACAGGATACGTGCATCATACCCTTTCCTTTTTGAGGGTATGTTCTTAACTTCTCCTTTTTTTACCACTTCATTTATACTTGTTCTATCGTTTAGTGTATCCTCTTGATTATATCCTCGATCTTTAGGTAGAAAATACTATGGTTGTAAACATGTGTTTGAGAGATGTTATGTTTAGTGGATGTAAGTGTTTGCTAGTGGTTTCTCGTGGATGCATTTACACACACATTAGGCACTAGATTGGCTCAATCACTTTCATATTGCATATGTATGAGTGTGCATATTTAAATTAATGGATGTATATTGAATGTGTTATCATATGGATGTTGAACGGTTGTGCACTCATATAGAAATGATATGTATCATTAGGATTCTTTTGCATACATAATGGATGCATGGCACTATCATGTTTTGCATTAAGGAGGTCAACTGAATCAGTATACCACCTGATTTTGCATTAGGATAAGGAAATATACACACACATTGCATATGTGCATATGTTCATGAAAGCATTAGAAATCTTTTAAGGACAATGGACGCCCGTGATTGATGGATGAGTAGATGGATGATGGATGGTAGGACATACATTCCTTTCAGCTTCGAGATTTTGGAGATGAAATCCTTTAAGTAGGGGGAATGTAACACCCCGTGATTTTAAAACATGACATAAGGTATAATTAAAGAATACTTAATTTTTAAAAGATAATTAATTAAAACGGGTTACGTCATTGTGTTCGTCTTAGAATTCTACTTGAGATAGAGTCCGAGTTTGCGTAAAACGGATACAGTATGAAGGAGTTATGGACGATAGAAGTTTGGCAAAACAATCAGGAAATGGGCTAGAATAACTTGCGCACTTGTGAAGTGCGCCAGAACAAAAATGCACTGGCACACCTGGGAAGTGCACCTAGGCCGAGCCTAGATCTGCAGAATTAAGAAAGTTCCCTGATGACGTGTCTTTTTAATCTGAGTGGTTCTGATGGTTTCTAATCTAATCTAAAGGTCCTAATTCACCTAATACATCTATAAATAAACACCTAAACCTAACCCTAATCTCATTCAACCTTAATCCATGGCGCCTCCATGTTGCTGCTCCATCTCAAATTAATTTTGCTTTTCTTCTTCAAATCAAAGAAGAGCTCATTCAAGATCAGATCTACAAACAACAAAGCCTAATTCTCTTTTCTGAGAATCCTATCGCTATGAGTTTATGTCACTTTCACATATAATTAAACTAAAAAGTAATTGTGATAGGATTGTAAATTGGATCTAATGTATATGCCTGTAAATAAGATGAATCATATCAAGTTTTGTAATTTGTTGTCCTTCAGATTCATACCCAATTGCTATTATCATATGCCTATCTGATCTATTTTGTCATTATTCATTTCACATGACTATTTATATGTTTATGCCAATTTTGATGTTTTGATTCTCTCCCCTTCTTCTTTCCTTTTTTCCTTTTGATATTAGGCTAACTTCGAGCCTAAGCATATTACGTTGTGAGATTTACGTACGAATAACATTGGAATGATTGGGGAAAAGTTTGGAAAATATGTAATAAATTGAGATTTGGCATAAATTGTTGATAGCCATGGAAATTGATTTGGGCATGATTTGGTATAACTTGTACACATGAGATTATAGGAAATATTTGGATTAAAATTATAATCATAATTTAGATTAGAAATTATGGGTAATTGGAAGTATATTATAATCCAAGATTTGAAATTGGGACTTGAATCAAGAAAGTGAAAATGAATGCCTTAGACACGAGGTTAGATTCGGATTGCGGTATAAGCTTACCCAGAACCGCCCGGCATATCCAGCAACCGCAAACGATAATCTAATGTGAGAGGTCAAAGGCAGAAATTAGATGCGTAATAATGTAAAGACACGAGGTTAGATTCAGATTGCGGTATAAGCCTTCCCGGAACCGCCCGGCATATCCAGCAAACGCAAAACGGTAATCTAATGTGAGAGGTCTTGCAAGATTACGGTTATAATGAATTAATGAACACATAACCTAGATAAGACATGGGAATAATAAAGGGTTAAGTGGGTAACATGGGTAGCATGTGAAACATAATAAAAGCACTTAACCAAGATGAGACATGTGATTAGACATGGGGATAAAGAGGGGTTAAATGGGAATTCCTAGTGGGGACCAAGCTTAGGAAGGAAGCTTGTTTCAAGTGTGTGGACCTTTTTCAACCAGTAATCCATTTTAGTATCTATATGAGCTCGAGCTAGGTCGAGGGCAGGGACATGCTTACTGGGGTTGATTATAAGAGGTCAATAAAGAGTTAGCGATGGCAGTGCAAGTCCAACGGAGTCATGTGCATGCATGAGTCCGGGCTGTTAGGTAAGACGTTGTTGCATCGTGTAGGTATAAGTTGTGCATTTCAGTAGTACTGGGGTTGCCACCTTAGGGAGTGATACACCCTATTGTGGGACCAACACAGGTATCTACGAGATAGGGAGCCGATCGAATGGGGAGGGTAGTGGGTGCAACTAGTAGTGGTAGGAGCAAGTTGGCACCTACGAGAGCAACTAGGAGTACACGAAGCTACCATTATTATGATTAGTAGGGAGGGATCATCTTTTAGTATGTAACTAGTATGTTGGTACGGTGCAGAGCATATCTTATAGTGGTTAGGAGCGCAATCAATGTTCTATCTTGCTTACCTTGTTTACCTTGTCATATCTGCTTATGTTACAATCATCTCTTATATCCAGTTTATGTTCTTATCATGTTACTTTACTGATTATATTGCTAAAGTTACTAGACTCGCCATACTTTATGTTTGACCCTTTTTGTTTCGCCTCTTTTCTTTCTTTTTCCCCCCAGGTCCTCAGGGCGGGATTAGTGAAGCTTGACTTGGATCTCTTTCTTCTTGAAGTGCTTGGAAGTGTTGAAAGTAATGCTCAGTTTTATCTCTTTTTCATTATGGCTATTTTGAGTGGGATTATGGTTTGGCTTTTATGTACTCCAATAATAATTTTGTTCAAGATGGATATTTGTGTACTTGGCTTTAGTATATGGTTTTGATGTTGTAACCAGACATGTTTTGCTTTTCCGCTGCAATGAATAAATTTTGAATTTTTAAGTACCATTTTATATATCTGTCTTGTGATGTTCTGTTCTATACTCTTATAATGCTCCATGAAAGTTAATGCATTCCCTTAGTGAGTGACATTAACAGACGTGGGGTGTTACAATCCTCTTTTATTATCACTAGTGCTTAGTGTGAAAATCATTCTTCATAAATAAATATATCAATCATAGCAGACGTAGTGTACTACGACTGCATACATAGGTTACAATTAAATAGCCGCAAAGGCTCATATTGGAAATGGATTCCATCAATGACTGAGGCATTCTTGCCATCACTACATTGAATCCAAGACTCGAAATAGAAATCAAATCGACATGCATTCAATGATTACATTAAATCCTAGGCTCGAAATAGTGATTCTATATCAACATGCATTCAATGTTCACATTAATTGCCTTTAAGGGGCGAATCTGTATCCTTCATAGCTCTCAATGGATAAACCCTTAGCTAGCTCCCAGATCCTATAGATCCTTCACAGCTCTCAATGGAGTGCCACCCTTGTCGGGGCTGCCAGATACCAGATTCCTTCTTTCCGTTTATTATCTAGCCTCAATCATTCACGGGTTGTGAAACTCATCGAAGTCACATCTCAACACACAAAGTTATGCTATATGAAAGTTATGCTTTAATCATCATCCACAAGACTCTACTTTTCAATAAAATCCTTGATCCACGAATCTCAGCATGCCACATTGTCAATCCATACCATAACATTATTTCCACTAATATATAACCTCTAAGATTTTACGTCTCAGAGAAGGGTGTTAAGCAAGAGAATAAATTCTCCGCCACCAAACAGATATATATATATTTAGCAAAGATCAACGTATACAACATAAAGGAATATAATGTTAGACACACCCCATTTGCAAGTCTGTTCTGGGTCTGAACGAAACCGGAGGCACCTTATTCCTCATCCCATATGTCTAATACAGGAGAGAGGCCCACGCATATCCGGTCGATCCCCAAGTACGTCTGGATGATCACCACTTATTACCTTGTCTTAGGTGTATGGCCCAATCAAGACATCAGTAATCATCCATTCGATGTGAAGATCTCCGGTCTTCAACCACCGTCTTTAAATCATAGACTTTTAGTCGTCGTATCAACTATTCACAATGGGATAAACCGGGTCTTTCCGCATAACTCGCTTATCTTAAAATGAAATGTTATAAAAATGCATCATATGCCTCATCCAATTCAGAATATTCTTTTATTCTGATATTCACATATTAAGGGAAAGGTTCCCATTAATTTTACCAAAGACAAATTCTTTTAAACTTATTCATTAATCTTCCTTTGGATATCAATTTCAAAAAAAATTTATTTTATCCTTTCACAACTTAAACCAAATTAAGGTTTATCAAACTAGTCGAGATTATCGAGTCTTACAAAGGTAATCATTTATTTTATTATCCCAACCCCAACCTATTCATCCCATGGAGTAAAATGGGTAGTACTCTATATTTAACACCCATTGTGTTATTGGTAAGTTCAATTACCATTTCTCATTTAAATTTAATTAAAGATTTTACTATCACGTGGAGTAAAACTAGTGGTACTCCATTCTCGAACCTTTCTTGAATTTGGTAAATTTAGTTACCTCATTCACATTTCAATCTAATTAAAGATTCATTAAAACTCCACTTAGTTTTAATCTCAAAAATCATTACTTAATGATTATTCAACTTTAGGAAAATTAATCTTGCCTTTAACTGGGTTAAAGAACCAATGTCGCTTGAAACATAGTTCACGATAAACCAAAATCATCTTCCATCAAAAATGGAATCTTCGCGGAAATCATCAGTATATAATTGATATAAATTTCCATATCAGACTAATACTATAAGTGGAATAATGGCAAGGCCTTTTAAATTCTAAATATAGTAACGGTCTTCCTCACAGAAGCTCATTTCGATTATCACTAAATCGAGTCCAACTCAATTCCAACTTAATATATTAAATTCGAAAACTTTACTTCAGAAAATTTCGATTAACCTTAATTAAAAGATTATAAATTCCAAATCATAACTTCATCGTTAATTGGGTTTAAGAACTACTGTCATTTAAAAACATCATTCACAAAGAAATCAACTTTCATTTAATTCCAATTATATTCATTACTTGGAAAATCTCGTCAAATCTTAATTAAAAGATTTACTCTACTCTCAAATGGGTTTAAGAACAGTATTATTAAAGATACCATTCATGACAATCCCAAAATCCAATTTGATATTAAATACAAGGCTCTAAATAGAAATCAAATCGAATTATATTCAATATCAAATTATGAAACCAACAGATATCGATTTGGGGATAACGATATCTATATCTTCCAAATTCCTTAACGATATCCATATAATCACGGAATCCAATATCGAAATATTCCAAAGATTGTTTCTATTCAAACTCATTCCAATTTATACGTTGGGAAATTCTTAGATTAAAAACCATTTAAATTCCTTTAGTTCTCTATTCTAGTTGTTAACTAGTTCATTTAGATAAAAATATCTTTTATCTTTACAAATGTGGAATATCTCATCCAAAATCTTTTCAAAGCATTTATTATGATTTTACATAATGTATTCATGTCCCTCTGAAATCGGACATCAAAATCACATTTTGATTCTTCACTGAATATTGTTTTAAAATATTCGTTTATATTCTGAATCGAGATGTGACTCAATCAATTACCATATAGTTTAATTTATATGGATTTTGTACATTTCATGTATTCAAAAATAATGATAAACAACTATTAAACATTCAATTCACATCCGGAGTGAAATTTTCAACTGTATAAGCATTAAACAATTAAATGACGCTTATAACAGTCTGTCAATCAATCAGTTGACATACAACTAAACACAAGGGAGATGTGTGAAGTTATTATCATCCCCAGACCTGTGTGGGGTTTCCAATCAATATCCAATGATTATTATTTCCATACTTGGGTGATGTGTAAAATATTCGTCCCAATACCCGTGTGGGGTTTCCAATCAACATCCAATGATTATTATTTGCATACTTGGGGCGATGTGTAAAATTATCGTCCCAATACCTGTGTGGGTTTACATCACAATCCATGTGAACTCATATACCATTTTTCACCGTTTAATAATGATAACATTAAAACTGTAACATCCATCAATCACCAAACAAATATTGCAATTATACGTAATCAATATATATATAGTCACAGCTATAATAACTGTAAAAATTGTTTGAGTGAGAGAATTCTCACCTTGGTTTCCACACCGTCTTTCTTCAGTTGATGATTTATAAAAATGATTTTACAAGAATCGGGCTGCTAAAATCTGGGAATTTGTGAAACTGACAAGTCACAAACGAAGTTGAAATGGGCTAAAACTCGGCCGACAAAGAGCCTGGATGGATCTAACAATTGACTGTGGTCTCCACTGGTCAACGGTTCAAAAACAAGATTCAGACGTCTGAATGAAAATCAGACGTTTGAATTTGCAATTTCCTGAACCAGCAAGGATTTAGTTCATTTTTGAGCTATTTCAGACATCTGAATTCTGGTACTCATAGTTTTATAATTATTCATAGCAGGTCGGACGTCTGACCCAAAATATTCAGACGTCTGAATCCTAAACTAGAGCACAATTTGCCTAGATAACAAGCTCTAAATGATATCAACTCATGCCCGAAGGCCTACGATGTTATGTACATGCAAATGAGGCTTCAAAGACATGCCGAAACAACTTATAACCCCCAATAGCACATACACAAACATTCATACAAGAGATTTGCAATGATTCGGCTTATAAATTCAAATGTGAACTAACTTCCAAACCAAAGCAGGCAAAAGCGATTTAAGTGACTTGTGAAGACTTAAGGCTTTGCCAGGGCGATAATGGAGCTTCACATGATCACCAAATCAACTAGTAGCTTATGAATTAGATCGTGTGGACAATCCCCATCATAATTTTCAATTCAATGGAACATAAACTAATGAACCGGAAAGTGTATACTTATCTAACCAATTCATATGCATATGTAACCCAAATGAACTCTAAATTACACCATATATGCTAATAGCTTATGGCATAGACACAAAGAACTCACAAAGATCTCACCTTTGCTTGTTAAAAGAAAGAAATCAATCCAATGACAAGCTAGAACAACCTCTCTTTGACAAAAACACTAGAATCGACAACCCAGGATTATATGAACATGTTTCCTAAGAATTAGGTCATAGGAAATCTTAGAAATCAAACAGGAAACAAGTAGAAGAAGATGGAGAAGATGAAGAGGAGCTTACCTAAGCTTCTACACTTGATTTGCACTTGATTTCAATAAGAATTGGAGCTCCTAAGATTAACTAGGTTTAGGGAATTTTAATTTCCCATTCCCTATCCCCATTTTCTATTTCTTTGAAGTGGAAATGAACTAATGAAGTGGGAAGGACTGTTGGAGCTCTTAAGTGAGTGGGCTAGGTTCAGTCAACCAAGACCCAACCCGAGTGCTAAAACTCCAAAGCTCAGAATATATCGAAGTTTATACTTTTCGAACACCTAAACGACATTTTGGACTCAATGGAAGTGGTTTCGAGTCCAAATTCGTCCATATGCAAAAAGTGATATTTTGGTCTTATATCTAATGGAAAATACCAAAATTTCTCCAACTCCAAAGATATCGATGTTTATAGTTTTAAAAGTCATAAATATCATTTTGAACCCAATGGATGTGGTTTCATTGAAAACGGAGGTCGTTTGGAAAATGGCGATTTTTAAGGGCTATATATATATAAATTTCATAGTGACTATTCTAAATTTTAATTTAGACATAACTTACCATTTATAAAGTGAAATCTCAATTTCTTATAGTCATTAGAAAATCATAATTTAAAATGTCCTAACATTTCTTGTTTTATTCAATTTTGATTTGTACTGAATTTTATATATTCATTCAAAGTTTAAAATCAAATTTTCAAACTACCTCGCCATTTCAAGATCGTTTAATTAAATTTTAAATTTATACGTTCTAACTTCGATTTGAATAAATTTAAAATCGTTAATTCTCAAAATAAATAGTCTGAAATATTTAATTTCCATTAAAACCCATTAAAAATAAATTTTAAATTGGTTTTGTTACAAGAAGGTTGTTTTAGGAACATTAGTGGCTCGTTTTCGGGTGCATAGCACTTTAAGACACTTGGCATATTGAGGAATTTGTTCAATGGTGTCTAAAAGAGTAATGTTGACACGAACTTGTTTGAAGATTTCAAGAATTTTTTCAAAATTTGCATCCTTCTTCTTATTGTTAAGTCTATAAGGATATGGAGCTACTGGTTTATATATTCTTTCAAAAATTTAATCGTTCGAAGAAGAAGGTTTCGATATAGGAAGTGAAGGGGGCAAGGGTGTAGAAGAGGGGATGTGGGATTGCCAACATTAGAAGAAGAGACATTGTTGGGGTTGTCGACACTTGGAGAAGAGATTTTGGGATTGCCAACATTAGAGAAAGATGGAGATTGGAAAGATTTAGAAGAATTAGCCTTGGTTGCCATCGGAAGAGTGTCAAGCTTTTTGATCGGGGTCGAAATCGAATAATTGTCGGGATTTCCAACATTATTATCAATCATTTTTCCGGATTTGAGGGTGGTGACAGTGTTAATCGAATTATAATGTCCGTCCTCACAAGAATTCATAGTACGACAGTTATATTTTGGATTCACATCGGGTTGACTAGGCAATTTTCCTTTTTTATTACTTTCCATTAATTCCTTCATCATATTCATCATTTTTTCAAGTTTAGCATCTTGATCGTTTATTTGTTTCTCTAACCAAACAATTTATTGAGAAGTTTAAGGAGTCTAGTTGACGCACTACAAGAAAAAGCTCAAATAACTTATACATCGCACATATAATCTATACAATGCTTATAGATGAGGTGTACAACACTTAAATAACTTATACATCGATTATATAATTTATACATCGCCATTCCATATCGTTTATAATTTAGAAATCTCACATTGGGTCCCACTCCTCTAAAAATTGTAGGAAGCTCCAAAAATTCTCCGGTCTCTTCTAGAATGTAGAAGACGTCGCCACGAGTCCAATATCTCTTGTTTCACTGGATTCCGACAACATAGCAAAAAGATATGATTTTTATTGTGAAATCAAAATTCATAGCGCTTTAAAGTGCTATTAACAGTTTAAATTACTCATAGCCGTACCTTTCTGAAAAGGTTCCAAATTAGGTTTGAGTTTTTCTACCGATCCGCTACGCGAGAGAAGGATCGGGTTGCATCACCTTGTAGTGCTTCGAGAGAGGTTCACGACGATGCCAACAACGTCCAACTTGAGCTGACGTGGCGAGCAGGATCCGGCACAAGGTGACTGGACTTCGAAGAAGTGGTTCGAGCGATTCACTCAACTATAGGGAGCGAAACTGGCATGGATTTGAAGATTAAGAGAATCTCTACAAAAAACTTAACTGGGGCGTTGGGTTTAGTTGAGTGGATTGAGAGATAAGGAGGAGAGAAGGAGTGAATAGCTTTCCGTCGTCGCCTGTAGGGGTATCGGGGTTTTCTAATTGTGAACGATGAGATTTGATTGGCCCTTAGTTTTATATTTAATTTTTAATTTATTTAATTCCAAAAATATCCTTTTCTCATAAAACTCCAATTCAAACCCAACGACTATCGCCCCTAGCTAAATACCCCCATTCCGAACACAATGAGATATGTTTCGCAGGACCATTCGACTGTTTCAGTCAGTTATTCTTGAAATTAAAATATAAAACATTCAATATTTGATTTAAACGTACATTTCAATTTGCCGGGGTCACATACAGATCCTAAAAATTCCAGAAAAATAAATCTAGCAATGTTTGGACGATACGGTCCCAACAAAACTAGTTTCGTCGAATTTGGAGACCGTTTGAAAAATGGTCATTTTCTGGTCGATCCAAATTGACTGAAATCAACCAAACACATTTTCCTTTACCACGCTCACAGATTAACTCCAAAAATAATGGAATTTGGAATCTAGCAATAATCCGACATCCCGGATTCAACAAAAGTGGTTTTGTCGAAAACCGAGGTCGTTTGCAAAATGTATATTTTCAAGGGCTATATAAACTTCATAGCGACCTTTCTGAAAATTCATTTGGCCATAACTTTTGATTCCCGCTATGAAATTTTGATTTTTCAGATTCTTTAGAAAGATATTTATAAACATATTTAAATACTTTTGGTTTCACTAAAATCCGTTTTATTTTGCATCCTGTACAGTCAGTCAAATTTCGAATTCAAATTTTCAAACTGTCGCGCCATTTCAGGCCTTGTTTTATAATTAACATAAATATATTCGCTATAACTTTGATCCAAATAGATTTTTTAGTCGTTATTATCTAAAATAATTTATTTTAAATATTCAAAATTTACTAAAATAGCCAAATTAAAATTTTTAAATTGGTTCTGATTTTCCAGGTTGTTACAGTCTCCCCCACTTAAAATCTTTTCATCCCTGAAAAGGAACGAAGCTGAAAGTTGTTTAATTAACCAACTCAACTTTCATTTTAGCTTTCATTCTTCAACTTTTCAGTTTTTAAGAATTTTCTAATTCTTCTAAAATTTGTCTAACACCCTAAATTTTCGAAAAATTTCGCCATAACCTCCTTTGTATGGGGAGGGTTTTGGAAATTTATTGGGCCGTATTAGGTTACCCAATAAATCCTAATAAGCATACACATATTTATAGTGATATATTCCGGTGTCCACAGGGGAGTGTGTATAGATCATAACTCCAGAGTATAAATTCTCGTCACCCTATAAATGGTTTTTTGTGCCTTAATGACTAGAAAGACGTGTTTACTGTCATCTCCAGACCCGTGTAGGGTTTTTATTAATCTGGCAATTTACCGTTATATTTTATATAGTCCATATCAGTCTTCGGTTCAACCTGTAATATAGTCATCGCCATGCAAGCCTCTCGCTCGTATGGTAAATCTTCAACCTCATCACATAAGCTCTAAATGCTTATGTAGTATATGATGAAGTATGCTATCTTCCAGAAGTATGCCATGTAGTGTAGTTCAAAATTAATTGTTACTATCCTATGGCGACATTTATTATGATACACAGAATAACCAGCACTTCGCATCCAATGGCATTCACAGGAGTTGATATAATAAATAAAATTTCGCATCCAACTCATTAAGGTTTACCTATTTGTCGGGCATGCAAATAAATTCTTTACTCTACAGCGAATCCATTTACCTGTTCAAACATATATAATGTACATGCATGTATTTCTATCTATTTTTAAACCAGTTCAATATTTGATTCAATTGCATAAATTTACCATTCATTATCTTATTGATTATATTAATTATCATTCCAATAATTTGATTAATCCAATTATAATCACACATCACAAACGGCAATCAATTTATTGATTAACCTTTCAAAAATATACTAAGTAATTCATATACTCTTTTAATATATTCAAAATTCATGTTTTCTAAGATCAAATTATATATAATCACAAATACGTAATTAATAAACATATAGCTCTCAACTCATTCTGGGGCATTACTAACCCCATCTTTAATGAGTCACTCATTCTAGAATGCTACTAATTCTATCTCTAATGAGGATTTTTCAATAGGATATTACTGATCCTATATGAAATGAGTATGTTCGTCTTAGGACACTACTGGTTCTATTTCTGACGAGTTCGTTAATTTGTTATATTCCAGAACTAAGCTTAACCAAAGCTCTGATACCACGTTGTGACGAACCCAAACCCCCGTCCCACGGCGGCAAGGGTAATCTTTGGAATATAACACATAAACAAATAACAGCAGAACAGAAATATATTAATACACCAGATAATGTACAACAGAATACACTAGATAAACATAATCATCAGTGTTACACAGTATACAGGATCATACTTAGTACAAAATACAGATTCAGCTTTACATAAAATGTCTACAGTGGAATCAAAACATAATATGTACAACAGGAGCTTAACAACATAAAAAGAAAGAAGTGATAGAATCCATCTTCAGCTCCATAGCTATCCAGAAAGAGCCTGCTAAAACCTGAATACAAGGCTGCCCATGTAGAAACTAGGGCACCCGAGTTTGCAAGTGAAACAAACTACGGGTCAGTCATGGGACTGGTATGAGAAATCTACTTAATTTATATTAATAAGGCCAATCACAGGACCAGGCCGATAACGCGGAACCAGATTACTCCATTGGATTGCTAATGCGAAAAACAATTGAATCATTAAAACAGCGCAATGCTTTTTATAAATTGAAGCCATTATAAAACTCAGTTCCCATCACACAATGCAACGCAAACCGGAGGATAGAGTTTTTCGTTATAATGGCCAAAATATGCTTGATACATATAAAACAAAAGAATTTGATATTATTACTAGTGTTTATATGTTTCAAAAACAATTTCAATCATAAGTATCAATCATAGACGGCATGGGTACCATATATCACGTCGCCATATATAGGTTTACAATCAAAACCGCACGATGTCGTATTTAGAAATTGGATTTCCATCATGAACCAAGGCAAGGGATCGTCCTTACCACTTCGAGACTCTCTGGCCCGAGCTTCAGGATCAGAATGCATCGACCCTTGGAGCGACAGGGTCGGTCCACACGGAATGGATTAAAATGCCTGAACACTGCGTTTCCCCGCCCATGGGGCGTAAGCTGGTGATATACCGACCAAACCATCGGCCCTGTAGCGAATGATATAACCGAGGCACCTCGCTATCCATCATCCACATAAGTAAAATGACCGGGCGTGTAAAACCCAAAACACCGCTCCTAGCTAGAAATAAACGCATGTCCTCCATGAGGTCCTCTCCGGTTTCTAGCTCATATTGGGGTGTGAGGCTCGTGAATCAACGCTAAACACAAAGCAAGCTATTTAAAGCCATGCTTTGATCATCACCCACAAGACTCTGCTTTTTAACAAAATCCTTGATCACTGCATCTCTGTATGCCACGTTGTCAATCTACAACGTCAGACACACATCCATTTACAAGTTCGTTCTGGGTAAAACCGGAGGCAACTTATTCCTCTCCCGTATGTCCAGTATAGGAGATAGGCCCTCGCACATCCGAACGATCAACAAGTACTTCCGGACAACCACCACTGTAACCCCTTCAGGGAAGCAACTCCCATCAAAGGCATCAGTAGTCATTCATTCGATGTGAAGATCATCGGTCTTGCACTGTCTTCATATCTTCGACTTCTAATCGTCGATCAATTATTTGAAATGAGAATTAACACCGCCTTTTCAAATAATTCACGTATAATTAGAATTCAAATGAATTCATTTCAATGGTTAAATTATCTGACATCCATAATTCAGTTCATTAATGTAATTTTCACGTCAAACACATTCAACCATCAAATATCCTATAAATCGAGTAAATTCAGTTTATTTCCATTACATATTGTTTATAATATTTTATAACGATTTATCGCTATTTTTATTTATTTAAATATAGCCAATTTATTCAAATGACGCTTTAGGCCATAACGCGGCCATGGCGCTGTTTTTCTCCAGATTTGATTTACACATATATGAAAATCTAAATGTTGGATCTTTACATATATTATATCATTGGAAAGATCTTTTCAAAGCGGACCCAATGGTTCCAGTTTTGGGAAAATCCGACGGTCGGATCTTCCGATATAATCGTTTGAATTTACGATTTCAAAATACGAATTGCAGCATCGTTATTCGATTTAATTTAATTTAATTATATTTATATATATTAATATAATCCATTTAGGCGTTGTTTTCATTCAGATTTGAATTTAACATTTCACAAAATCTAACCGTTGGATCTTTACAAATTTGGTGTCATTGGAAAGATATTTCCAAAGCGGACCCAATGGTTTCGGTTTCGGGAAAATCCGATGGTCGGATCTCCCACAATAATTGTTTAAAATCACGGTTTCAAAATACGAACTGCAGCTTCGTTATTCGATTTATTTCAATTATATATATATATATATATAATCCATTCTTCAATTTCCAAACTATTTCATTTCATATATGCGATAAAATAATATTTTTATCTAGCAAATATTTATTTCAACACATGACTATTTTTAACACTCCATGTATATAATCAAAATGTAATTTTTATCATCAAAACAATTTATTTCAAACATGAATATTTTTAGTGATTCATATATATAATAAAATTGTGATTTTTATTGTTAAAACAATTTATTTCTAACATGAATATTTTTAGCGATTCATATATATTATAAAAATGTGATTTTTATTGTTGGAACAATTTATTTCAAACATGAATATTTTCCATCACATGAATATATTTCAATACATGAATATAAATCAAACGCATAAATATTTTAGAAAATTTCTGTAGCATAACGGCAGGGGGTTAAAAACCTGCACCATCCCGAGTACGGCTCCTCGCACTACCTTCCGCCTCGCAGCGTTCCCTAAGGGGCTTACCCTTATAATCTAAATATTTCAATCATTTTCATATCCCAATGGATTTTTCCACAAACAATTCCAATTTTATTTCAACCACAAACAATCATTATCAACCATTCGCATTAATCAACCAAATTTCACGTCAACCAAAATCCAAACAATCATAACCAATATATATCGTCCATGGTCTGTGGACGAGGGGAGTGTGTGTGTGTATATATATATATACATACGTATATAATATATTTCGATTTCATTTTAATATCATTCAACGCACATATAATTTTTACAATGCATATATATAACTTATACATCGCACATATAATTTATACAACGCTTATACATGAGGTGTACAATGCTTATATAACTTATACATCGATTATATAATTTATACATCGCCATTCCATATCATTTATAATTTAGAAATCTCACATTGGGTCACACTCCTCCAAAAATTGTAGGAAGCTCCACAAATTCTCCAGTCTCTTCTAGAATGTAGAAGACGTCGCCACGAGTCCAATGTTTCTTGTTTCACTGGATTCCAACAACATAGCAAAAAGATGTGATTTTTATCGTGAAATCAAAATCTGTAGCTGTGACGGCAAGGAACTTCGCTCGGTCCGAACCAGTCGCTAAACCGACCCAAACCATTCGAAACGCCCTATCGTTTTAGAACAGGACAAAACAGAACGCATACAGAAGAACATTTCACTGTATATTACAACAATGCATCAGATTACAAGAATATACAGAGTATAAATGAATATTACACAGAAATATCAGAGATTTAAATTACATTTAAATACATAGCAGCGGAAAATAATACAATACACAACTAGAAGTAGATATACGGATACAAAGCTTTCCGGATATCGTTCCAGCTGTAAACCAGGATCCTGTGAATATAAATCTGCAAAACCAAAACTACTAGCTGCCCGTGTCGAAAATAAGGGCACCCAGAGTTTAGGTTAAAACAATAAACTCCAGGTCAGTCATGTGACTGGTGTGAGAACTAAAACAGTTATTATTCTTTATTTTAAAAGTTAGGTAAATCAAGGGACCACGCCGTATAACACGGAACGGGTTTCCTCCCAAGAATACCAGTGCATAAAACAAACAGCGCAATGCTAAATAAAGAAAAATGAAGCTGTTATAAGACCCAGGTCCTATCACACAATGCAACGCAAGCCGGGGGATAGGGTTTTCCCTTATAACAGCCAAAGAATGCTTGATACGTTTAAAACAGATTGTTTGATACTATTATAAGTGCATAGTGTATAAAACAACTTCAAATCATAAGTATCAATCATAGGCGGCATGAATGGCCCATAACACTATGTCGCCATATATAAGTTTACAATCAAAACCGCAAGACGTCGTATTGGAAGTTGGGTTATCATTTATGGTATGAACCGAGGCTAGGGGCAAGATCCTCAACCGATTCGAGACGCTCTAGCCCGTGTCTCAGGAACAGCCGCAACTGCCCCATGGATCGTCAGGGCCGGTCCACCGATGTGGATTATTATGCCTGAACACTAAGTTTCCCCGCCCTTTGGGGCGTAAGCCTGGCCCGTCAGCCGACCAGAAGCATCGGCCGAAACCGATATCACGAGGCGCCTCGCTTTTCAGCAAGTAATAATAAGTAACATCCACATGAGTCAAACTCGTCAGCCAGTTCAAGCACTGACGCCACTCATAACTAGAAAGAAACGTAGGTCCTCCCTGATGTCCGTCTCCCGTTTTTGATTCATATCGGGTGTGATACTCGCGAATCAACGTTACACAAAGCTACGCCACAAAGGTCGTGCTTCGATCATCACCACAAGACTCTGCTTTTCAACAGAAGCCTTGATCATTTGCATCTTAGCATGCCACACAGGCAATTCACTCCATGCGATTGATATCCATCAATATATAACCTCTGAGCTCGTACGTCTCAGAGAAGGGCGTTAAGCAAGAGAATAAATTCTCCGCCGCCAAACAGATATATATTTAATAGAGATCAATCACACGGACTAAAATCCAATGTCAGACACACAGTCCATTTACAAGTCCGTTCTGGGTCTGAACGAAACCGGAGGCACCTAGTACCCCGCATATCCATCGATCTCCAAGTACGTCTGGACGATCACTAACTGTTTCCATCTTCTTGGGTGTACAGCCCAATCAAGATCATCAGTAATTACCCAAATGACGTGAAGACCTCCGGTCTTCGACCATCGTCTTCATCTTCGACTTATCGTCGTATCAGTCATTCAGAATGGGATAAACCCGGTCTTTCCGAATAACTCGCGTATATTTTAAATAAGTGTTACACAAACACAACATACGCCTCATTCCAATTCATTAGTCACTAACCGTAAATTAATCAAGAGAATAATTCCCCAAATATTAACCCCGAAGGCCGAAACCAACATCAGATCAATATTCAGAAAACCATTCTGCTTGGCCAACCGACAGTTAGTTTCTAAATTTCACATTCATAGGGAAAGGTTCCCATTAATTTTATCCAAGATAAATTCCTTGAATTTATTCTTTATTCTATTTTTGAATCTCAATTCAAACTAGTCGGGATTAGCGAACCTTACCGAAGTAATCATTTATTTTAATTTCCCCATCCCAACCTATTTATCCCCATGAAGTAAAACTGGTAATACTTCATATCTAACACCACAGTGTTATCGGTAATTTAAATTACCATTTCACGTCCAAATCTAATTAAAGATTTAACTATCGCCTGGAGCAAAACTGGTAATACTCCATTTCGATTATTTCAATCTAATTAAAGATTCATTAAAACTCCACTTAGTTTTAATCGTTAACTGGGTTAAAGAATCAGTGTCATTTAAAAACACGGTTCGCGATAAACCCAAAGTCACATTCCATTAATTATCGGGTTAAAGAACGAGTGTTATTCAAAACACTGTTCACGATAAACCCAGAAATCAATACCGATTCAATTCCAATTAAATATTATTTAATTGGTACACTTCATTAAATCTGAATAAAAAGATTTAATCCTTTCTCAACTGGGTTCAAGAACAGTGTTAGTGAAGACACCATTCACGACAAACCCAAATCACATTCGATATTCAATACAAGGCTCTGAATAGAAAATATATCGGCTTATATTCAATATCAAATTCTACGACTAACAAATGTCGTATTGGAAATAACGATATAAATATATATCTTTCAAATTTCCATAACAACACCTGTATAATCACGAATTCCAACATCGAAATATTCCGAAGACAATTTCGATTCAAATCCACTCCAATGCAATCATTGGATATTCTGGTTATTTTCAAAACCCTTTTCAAATTCAATTTATTTATTTAAAAATAAATAGAATTATATTTCTAGTTCAAAACTAGTTCAATTCGATAAAAGTCTATTTTTATCTTTTCAAATATGGAGTTTTTCATCCCAAATCTTCACAAATCATTTCTTATGATTTTACACAAATTATTACTATTTTTAATAATTTTATCAAGGCCCGTACAGTCGATTTCCATCAATGGCCATCGAACTGCACTTAAAGCGACCTTTTTCAAATTTGATTTGGACATAATTCCAAATCCAACCATTAGATTTCAAATTTCTAATATTCGTTGAAAAGCTCTTTTCGATTCGAACCCAACGGTTCCGGTTTTAGGAGAATCCGACGGTCGGATCTCCCGTAATGTCCGTTTGAAATAAATGGTCGAAATTCACGAACTGCCGCGGCGCGGCGCGTTCTATTCAGGCCATTATATTATATATATATAATATATACTTCGTCGATTTCTATTTAAAACGAATTATATAAATAGTTTTAAATTCGTTTCAAAAGCAATTTCAACTTCCATTTCAATTCAAATCGAAATTGAATTCTTCTTTATAAATTCGTTTTAAAATTCATTTCTATTCAATTCAAATTTCAATTCAATTTGAATTCATTTCAATTCGCTTTCAATTCAATTTGAATTCGTTTTCAATTCAATTCATTTCGAAATCGTTTTCAATTCAATTCATTTCGAAATCGTTTTCAATTCATTTCATTTCGAAATCGTTTTCAATTCAATTTGAATTCGTTTTCAATTCAATTCATTTCGAAATCGTTTTCAATTCATTTCATTTCGAAATCGTTTTCAATTCATTTCATTTCGAAATCGTTTTCAATTCAATTCATTTCGAAATCGTTTTCAATTCATTTCATTTCGAAATCATTTTAAATTCATTTCATTTCAAAATCGTTTTAAATTCATTTCATTTCGAAATCGTTTTCAATTCAATACATTTCGAAATCGTTTTAAATTCATTTCATTTCGAAATCGTTTTAATCGATATAAATATCGTTCACGTCAAAATGGCGTCAATCTAATCAACACGGCTTCATAAATTTCTATTTTCAAATATTCTATTTCAAATATTTCTTTTTCAAAATAGTTGTCAATACTAAAATATTTCGTTCAACACATGACCAATCTCGACGGATGAGTACTGTCAACACATGAACTTTTATTTTATATTGATAAAGATGTAAATTTTATTACTAAAATATTTCGTTCAACACATGACCAATCTCAACGGATGAGTACTGTCAACACATGAACTTTTATTTTATAATATTCTTTATTTTTCAAATTGGAATGTGGCCCAATCAATCACCATATAATGTTAATTATATGGATTTTCATACATTACACGCATATAATAGCATTGAAAAATAATCAACCATCAACCAAAGTGCACTACACTGTATAAGCATCAAATATAGATATCTAACGCTTATAACAGCCTGTCAATCAATCGATCGACATATTTAATCAATCAGGATGAGTGAACTTCCAATTCCATCCCAACACCCATGTGGGGTTTCAAACAATCAAACACAGATTTTTGTTCGTGCAGTTGGGCGATGTGTAAAATTTATCGACCCAATCAATGTCCTTCAAATAGGTATACATAAACAAACCGTCTGGTTTGTAAATGAATATTTATTTATTCACATCACGTTAAAAATTATATTTTTAACGATAAAACATTCTATTTCAACATATGAATTTCTATTCAGTTCATTCTTTAAATAAAATGATATTTTCATTTTTCTAACATATTTTAGAAAATTTCGGCAGCATAACGGCACGATACTAGAAACGGGACAAGGCCTAGCCTTATCCCCGGTCTAGTGAAGGCCCACGCCATTCACACATCAACCAAATTCAAATCAAATCATATGACTAAGCTATGCAACCAAACAAACAAGTCCATGGTCTGTGGACGATTGTGTCGGGTGCTACTAAGCACCGTCTGCATCCTAGTACATATATATAATTAGAAAAGAAATTGAAAGGTGAGAAATTCTCACTTATAGCTATCCAAACATCTTGACTCTTCTTTGATAGAAATCTTCATTGTTTTCGCATCTTCGTCAGCTTCGTCGTCCGTAGCCACTACATATATAAAAATCGAATTTTTACTTCGCTATTCAATATATAAAAATCTATTTTTCTATCGAAGTTCAATATATAAAAATTCTATTTTTATTTCTCTTCATATATATTTTCGACGCTTCATTCTATATAAAAATTATATTTTTATTTCGAAGTTCAATATATAAAAATTCTATTTTTCTATCGAAGTTCATTATATAAAAATTCTATTTTTCTATCGAAGTTCATTATATAAAAATTCTATTTTTCTATCGAAGTTCAATATATAAAAATTCTATTTTTCTATCGAAGTTCAATATATAAAAATTCTATTTTTCTATCGAAGTTCAATATATAAAAATTCTATTTTTCTATCGAAGTTCAATATATAAAAATTCTATTTTTATATCGAAGTTCAATATATAAAAATTCTATTTTTATTTCTCTTCATATATATTTTCGACACTTCATTCTATATAAAAATTATATTTTTATATTTCTGCTTTATACATAAAGATCGAATTTTTATTCGCTGCTCAAACAAATAAAAATCGAATTTTTATTACTACTTCAAATATGTAAAAATCGAATTTTTACTTCTATGCAATCATTATAAAAACCCGTATTTTAATCGCAATCAAAAACTGTATCCTTTACAAATTGAAAATCATAGTTTTCATGTATAAAAATCCTTTGATTTTCATGTAGAAAATCATACATTTTCATATAGAAAATCCTAATTTTTCTGTGCTTTTAAAAATCCAATTTTTATAAAACAAAATAAAATAAAACCAAAACAACGTCAGAAAACTCACTTCGTTCATCGGATAAAGAGGAGGAGGAGCGCAGGTGGTTGCTGGTGGTGGTGGGAGGCTGCAGTCAGCTGGTGAGACCATGCGGTGACCGTCTGGAAGGGTGCGGCGGCGTCATTTGATGGACATCGCGGTCTCGAAGGAGGGAGGGCGAGGTCGTTCTCGAGGCGGAGGGTGGCAGGCGAGGTGGAGAACCGGTGGCGAGGTCCTGGGGGGGGCGACGACGAGTGGTGGCGGCTAGGGTTCCGAGCGCATCGACCATTTTTTTTTTCTTATTTTCTGAAGACTGAATTTCGAGGGGGGTGCCAGGAGTTAAAGGAAAAGGGAAGATATTTTTTTTCTATATTATATTTTAAAGTTGACTTTCACACATGACCTCTAAACGAGGCCCACCGCCTGTCGCCTATAGCGTTTCACCCCCATTCCGAACACAATGGGATATGCCACGCAAGCTGATTCGGCTGTTACAATCAGTTTTCGTTAGATTTACATTTAAATCACTATATTGAATTTTAAACGTACATTTCAAATTACCAGGGCCATATACTAATTCTAAAAATTCCTGAAAAATATTTTCTAGCTTCGTATTGACGATACGGTCCTAACAAAACTAGTTTCGTTGAATTCTAAGACCGTATGAAAAATGGCCAATTTCCAGTCGATTAAAATCAACTGAAACTGGTCAAACGCGTTTTCCTATGCCACGCTCACATATTGATTCGAAAAATTATGAAATTTGGAATCTAGCAATAACTTAACATCACGGACCCAACAAAACTGGTTTCGTCGAAATCCGAGGTCGTTTGCAAAATTGCTATTTTTAAGGGCCTTATATATATAAAAAATATATATATATAAATTCCACAGCGACTATTTCTAATTTTAAACTGGACATATCTTATCATTTCTAAGATGAAATCTCAGTTTGTTAACTTCGTTACAAAGATATAGTTATACAGATTCCAATATTTCTTGTTTCGTTCAATTCTAACTTATATTGAATTCTGTATATTCATTTGAAATTAGAAATCGAATTTTCGAACTACCGCGCCATTTTCAATTCTATTTATAATTATATATAATTATTTATATTCTAACGACGACGCGTATAATATATACGTTCGAATTATATTCAAAATAAATTTCTCGTTGATTTTATTTAAAATAATCTATTTTAAATATTCAAAATTCCCTAAAATTGCCGAAATAAAAATTTTAAACTGGCCCAGATTTTCGGGTTATTACAATCTCCCCCACTTAAAGCTTTTCGTCCCCGAAAAGGAACAAAGTCGAAAGTGGTTTGATAATTCAACTCTACGTTCGATCTGGCTTCCATTCTCCAACTTTTCAGTTTCTGAGAATTTTCAAAATCTCAAAAATTTGGCTAACACCCTAAATTTTTGAAAAATTTCGCCATAACCTCCCCTGCACCGGGAGCATCGGGGAATTTCAAATAGCTTCCCCGGTCCTTCAGATCTCAAAAAGAAAAAGAAAAAGCCAAGCGGCTAGCCAATAGGCTCACAAAATCATCATCACCCAAACAAAACAGGAAATTATGTAGTAAACATGTACCTATTTGTCGGGCAAACAAATTTTATTCTCTGCTCTAGCCTCCTTGCTATGACCTGTTCAATGTAAGTACATGTATGCAAGCACATGCAACCAATTTTCAATACAATTCAATATTTGTTTCAATTCGGCTAAATGGTTCAAAATTATCAAACAATTTAAACAAACAACACAAACATCAAACAATTAGTGAATTAGAGTCTCAAATTCATAATTTTGATATATATACAAAAAATCATGTTTTTGATGCCAATTCACAACAATGTGTTCCTAACTATATAAGTTTTGGTTCTCACACCAGTCTAATGGAAATATATAGAAAATCACACCTTCGAAACTCGAACATAAATGTTGATGATGCGATCGCTATCATCAATATCATCTTCGGGCGACTAGAGTGGGATGCTATATCTATCCAATATATTAAAACTTTGAATATACGTTTGCAAGGCGTATATGCAAATTCTTTATATACTGAATTGTCCAAAATCAATATAACGAATAATCAAATACGAATAGTTGATTTAAATTTGCAAAACAAAATTTGTTTTCATTTTAAAAAATATACTCTTCACACTCGTTCTAGGATACTACTGATCTCATCTCTAACGAGTCATTCCCATTGGATTTTTACTAATCCAATATCTGATGAATTCTTTCGTATGGTTCTAATGTGCCTTGTTCTCTGCTTTGTAAACCAAAGCTCTTATACCAACTGTGATGGCAAGGAACTTCGCTCGGTCCGAACCAGTCGCTAAACCGACCCAGACCATTCGAAACGCCCTATCGTTTTAGAACAGGACAAAACAGAACGCATACAGAAGAACATTTCACTGTATATTACAACAATGCATCAGATTACAAGAATATACAGAGTATAAATGAATATTACACAGAAATATCAGAGATTTAAATTACATTTAAATACATAGCAGCGGAAAATAATACAATACACAACTAGAAGTAGATATACGGATACAAAGCTTTCCGGATATCGTTCCAGCTGTAAACCAGGATCCTGTGAATATAAATCTGCAAAACCAAAACTACTAGCTGCCCGTGTCGAAAATAAGGGCACCCAGAGTTTAGGTTAAAACAATAAACTCCAGGTCAGTCATGTGACTGGTGTGAGAACTAAAACAGTTATTATTCTTTATTTTAAAAGTTAGGTAAATCAAGGGACCACGCCGTATAACACGGAACGGGTTTCCTCCCAAGAATACCAGTGCATAAAACAAACAGCGCAATGCTAAATAAAGAAAAATGAAGCTGTTATAAGACCCAGGTCCTATCACACAATGCAACGCAAGCCGGGGGATAGGGTTTTCCCTTATAACAGCCAAAGAATGCTTGATACGTTTAAAACAGATTGTTTGATACTATTATAAGTGCATAGTGTATAAAACAACTTCAAATCATAAGTATCAATCATAGGCGGCATGAATGGCCCATAACACTATGTCGCCATATATAAGTTTACAATCAAAACCGCAAGACGTCGTATTGGAAGTTGGGTTATCATTTATGGTATGAACCGAGGCTAGGGGCAAGATCCTCAACCGATTCGAGACGCTCTAGCCCGTGTCTCAGGAACAGCCGCAACTGCCCCATGGATCGTCAGGGCCGGTCCACCGATGTGGATTATTATGCCTGAACACTACGTTTCCCCGCCCTTTGGGGCGTAAGCCTGGCCCGTCAGCCGACCAGAAGCATCGGCCGAAACCGATATCACGAGGCGCCTCGCTTTTCAGCAAGTAATAATAAGTAACATCCACATGAGTCAAACTCGTCAGCCAGTTCAAGCACTGACGCCACTCATAACTAGAAAGAAACGTAGGTCCTCCCTGATGTTCGTCTCCCGTTTTTGATTCATACCGGGTGTGATACTCGCGAATCAACGTTACACAAAGCTACGCCACAAAGGCCGTGCTTCGATCATCACCACAAGACTCTGCTTTTCAACAGAAGCCTTGATCATTTGCATCTTAGCATGCCACACAGGCAATTCACTCCATGCGATTGATATCCATCAATATATAACCTCTGAGCTCGTACGTCTCAGAGAAGGGCGTTAAGCAAGAGAATAAATTCTCCGCCGCCAAACAGATATATATTTAATAGAGATCAATCACACGGACTAAAATCCAATGTCAGACACACAGTCCATTTACAAGTCCGTTCTGGGTCTGAACGAAACCGGAGGCACCTAGTACCCCGCATATCCATCGATCTCCAAGTACGTCTGGACGATCACTAACTGTTTCCATCTTCTTGGGTGTACAGCCCAATCAAGATCATCAGTAATTACCCAAACGACGTGAAGACCTCCGGTCTTCGACCATCGTCTTCATCTTCGACTTATCGTCGTATCAGTCATTCAGAATGGGATAAACCCGGTCTTTCCGAATAACTCGCGTATATTTTAAATAAGTGTTACACAAACACAACATACGCCTCATTCCAATTCATTAGTCACTAACCGTAAATTAATCAAGAGAATAATTCCCCAAATATTAACCCCGAAGGCCGAAACCAACATCAGATCAATATTCAGAAAACCATTCTGCTTGGCCAACCGACAGTTAGTTTCTAAATTTCACATTCATAGGGAAAGGTTCCCATTAATTTTATCCAAGATAAATTCCTTGAATTTATTCTTTATTCTATTTTTGAATCTCAATTCAAACTAGTCGGGATTAGCGAACCTTACCGAAGTAATCATTTATTTTAATTTCCCCATCCCAACCTATTTATCCCCATGAAGTAAAACTGGTAATACTTCATATCTAACACCACAGTGTTATCGGTAATTTCAATTACCATTTCACGTCCAAATCTAATTAAAGATTTAACTATCGCCTGGAGCAAAACTGGTAATACTCCATTTCGATTATTTCAATCTAATTAAAGATTCATTAAAACTCCACTTAGTTTTAATCGTTAACTGGGTTAAAGAATCAGTGTCATTTAAAAACACGGCTCGCGATAAACCCAAAGTCACATTCCATTAATTATCGGGTTAAAGAACGAGTGTTATTCAAAACACTGTTCACGATAAACCCAGAAATCAATACCGATTCAATTCCAATTAAATATTATTTAATTGGTACACTTCATTAAATCTGAATAAAAAGATTTAATCCTTTCTCAACTGGGTTCAAGAACAGTGTTAGTGAAGACACCATTCACGACAAACCCAAATCACATTCGATATTCAATACAAGGCTCTGAATAGAAAATATATCGGCTTATATTCAATATCAAATTCTACGACTAACAAATGTCGTATTGGAAATAACGATATAAATATATATCTTTCAAATTTCCATAACAACACCTGTATAATCACGAATTCCAACATCGAAATATTCCGAAGACAATTTCGATTCAAATCCACTCCAATGCAATCATTGGATATTCTGGTTATTTTCAAAACCCTTTTCAAATTCAATTTATTTATTTAAAAATAAATAGAATTATATTTCTAGTTCAAAACTAGTTCAATTCGATAAAAGTCTATTTTTATCTTTTCAAATATGGAGTTTTTCATCCCAAATCTTCACAAATCATTTCTTATGATTTTACACAAATTATTACTATTTTTAATAATTTTATCAAGGCCCGTACAGTCGATTTCCATCAATGGCCATCGAACTGCACTTACAGCGACCTTTTTCAAATTTGATTTGGACATAATTCCAAATCCAACCGTTAGATTTCAAATTTCTAATATTCGTTGAAAAGCTCTTTTCGATTCGAACCCAACGGTTCCGGTTTTAGGAGAATCCAACGGTCGGAACTCCCGTAATGTCCGTTTGAAATAAATGGTCGAAATTCACGAACTGCCGCGGCGCGGCGCGTTCTATTCAGGCCATTATATTATATATATATAATATATACTTCGTCGATTTCTATTTAAAACGAATTATATAAATAGTTTTAAATTCGTTTCAAAAGCAATTTCAACTTCCATTTCAATTCAAATCGAAATTGAATTCTTCTTTATAAATTCGTTTTAAAATTCATTTCTATTCAATTCAAATTTCAATTCAATTTGAATTCATTTCAATTCGCTTTCAATTCAATTTGAATTCGTTTTCAATTCAATTCATTTCGAAATCGTTTTCAATTCAATTCATTTCGAAATCGTTTTCAATTCATTTCATTTCGAAATCGTTTTCAATTCAATTTGAATTCGTTTTCAATTCAATTCATTTCGAAATCGTTTTCAATTCATTTCATTTCGAAATCGTTTTCAATTCATTTCATTTCGAAATCGTTTTCAATTCAATTCATTTCGAAATCGTTTTCAATTCATTTAATTTCAAAATCGTTTTCAATTCATTCATTTCGAAATCGTTTTCAATTCATTTCATTTCGAAATCGTTTTCAATTCATTTCATTTCGAAATCGTTTTAAATTCATTTCATTTCGAAATCGTTTTAAATTCATTTCATTTCGAAATCGTTTTCAATTCAATTCATTTCGAAATCGTTTTAAATTCATTTCATTTCGAAATCGTTTTAATCGATATAAATATCGTTCACGTCAAAATGGCGTCAATCTAATCAACACGGCTTCATAAATTTCTATTTTCAAATATTCTATTTCAAATATTTCTTTTTCAAAATAGTTGTCAATACTAAAATATTTCGTTCAACACATGACCAATCTCAACGGATGAGTACTGTCAACACATGAACTTTTATTTTATATTGATAAAGATGTAAATTTTATTACTAAAATATTTCGTTCAACACATGACCAATCTCAACGGATGAGTACTGTCAACACATGAACTTTTATTTTATAATATTCTTTATTTTTCAAATTGGAATGAGGCCCAATCAATCACCATATAATGTTAATTATATGGATTTTCATACATTACACGCATATAATAGCATTGAAAAATAATCAACCATCAACCAAAGTGCACTACACTGTATAAGCATCAAATATAGATATCTAACGCTTATAACAGCCTGTCAATCAATCGATCGACATATTTAATCAATCAGGATGAGTGAACTTCCAATTCCATCCCAACACCCGTGTGGGGTTTCAAACAATCAAACACAGATTTTTGTTCGTGCAGTTGGGCGATGTGTAAAATTTATCGACCCAATCAATGTCCTTCAAATAGGTGTACATAAACAAACCGTCTGGTTTGTAAATGAATATTTATTTATTCACATCACGTTAAAAATTATATTTTTAACGATAAAACATTCTATTTCAACATATGAATTTCTATTCAGTTCATTCTTTAAATGAAATGATATTTTCGTTTTTCTAACATATTTTAGAAAATTTCGGCGGCATAACGGCACGATACTAGAAACGGGACAAGGCCTAGCCTTATCCCCGGTCTAGTGAAGGCCCACGCCATTCACACATCAATCAAATTCACCAAACAACCAAATTCAAATCAAATCATATGACTAAGCTATGCAACCAAACAAACAAGTCCATGGTCTGTGGACGATTGTGTCGGGTGCTACTAAGCACCGTCTGCATCCTAGTACATATATATAATTAGAAAAGAAATTGAAAGGTGAGAAATTCTCACTTATAGCTATCCAAACATCTTGACTCTTCTTTGATAGAAATCTTCATTGTTTTCGCATCTTCGTCAGCTTCGTCGTCCGTAGCCACTACATATATAAAAATCGAATTTTTACTTCGCTATTCAATATATAAAAATCTATTTTTCTATCGAAGTTCAATATATAAAAATTCTATTTTTATTTCTCTTCATATATATTTTCGACGCTTCATTCTATATAAAAATTATATTTTTATTTCGAAGTTCAATATATAAAAATTCTATTTTTCTATCGAAGTTCATTATATAAAAATTCTATTTTTCTATCGAAGTTCAATATATAAAAATTCTATTTTTCTATCGAAGTTCATTATATAAAAATTCTATTTTTCTATCGAAGTTCAATATATAAAAATTCTATTTTTCTATCGAAGTTCAATATATAAAAATTCTATTTTTCTATCGAAGTTCAATATATAAAAATTCTATTTTTCTATCGAAGTTCAATATATAAAAATTCTATTTTTATATCGAAGTTCAATATATAAAAATTCTATTTTTATTTCTCTTCATATATATTTTCGACGCTTCATTCTATATAAAAATTATATTTTTATATTTCTGCTTTATACATAAAGATCGAATTTTTATTCGCTGCTCAAACAAATAAAAATCGAATTTTTATTACTACTTCAAATATGTAAAAATCGAATTTTTACTTCTATGCAATCATTATAAAAACCCGTATTTTAATCGCAATCAAAAACTGTATCCTTTACAAATTGAAAATCATAGTTTTCATGTATAAAAATCCTTTGATTTTCATGTAGAAAATCATACATTTTCATATAGAAAATCCTAACTTTTCTGTGCTTTTAAAAATCCAATTTTTATAAAACAAAATAAAATAAAACCAAAACAACGTCAGAAAACTCACTTCGTTCATCGGATAAAGAGGAGGAGGAGCGCAGGTGGTTGCTGGTGGTGGTGGGAGGCTGCAGTCAGCTGGTGAGACCATGCGGTGACCGTCTGGAAGGGTGCGGCGGCGTCATTTGATGGGCATCGCGGTCTCAAAGGAGGGAGGGCGAGGTCGTTCTCGAGGCGGAGGGTGGCAGGCGAGGTGGAGAACCGGTGGCGAGGTCCTGGGGGGGGCGACGACGAGTGGTGGCGGCTAGGGTTCCGAGCGCATCGACCATTTTTTTTTTCTTATTTTCTGAAGACTGAATTTCGAGGGGGGGGCAGGAGTTAAAGGAAAAGGGAAGATATTTTTTTTCTATATAATATTTTAAAGTTGACTTTCACACATGACCTCTAAACGAGGCCCACCGCCTGTCGCCTATAGCGTTTCACCCCCATTCCGAACACAATGGGATATGCCACGCAAGCTGATTCGGCTGTTACAATCAGTTTTCGTTAGATTTACATTTAAATCACTATATTGAATTTTAAACGTACATTTCAAATTACCAGGGCCATATACTAATTCTAAAAATTCCTGAAAATTATTTTCTAGCTTCGTATTGACGATACGGTCCTAACAAAACTAGTTTCGTTGAATTCTAAGACCGTATGAAAAATGGCCAATTTCCAGTCGATTAAAATCAACTGAAACTGGTCAAACGCGTTTTCCTATGCCACGCTCACATATTGATTCGAAAAATTATGAAATTTGGAATCTAGCAATAACTTAACATCACGGACCCAACAAAACTGGTTTCGTCGAAATCCGAGGTCGTTTGCAAAATTGCTATTTTTAAGGGCCTTATATATATAAAAAATATATATATAAATTCCACAGCGACTATTTCTAATTTTAAACTGGACATATCTTATCATTTCTAAGATGAAATCTCAGTTTGTTAACTTCGTTACAAAGATATAGTTATACAGATTCCAATATTTCTTGTTTCGTTCAATTCTAACTTATATTGAATTCTGTATATTCATTTGAAATTAGAAATCGAATTTTCGAACTACCGCGCCATTTTCAATTCTATTTATAATTATATATAATTATTTATATTCTAACGACGACGCGTATAATATATACGTTCGAATTATATTCAAAATAAATTTCTCGTTGATTTTATTTAAAATAATCTATTTTAAATATTCAAAATTCCCTAAAATTGCCGAAATAAAAATTTTAAACTGGCCCAGATTTTCGGGTTATTACAGTAGCGCTTTAAAGTGCTATTAACAGTTTAAATTATTCATAGTCGTACCTTTCTGAAAAGGTTCCAAACTAGGTTTGAGTTTTTCTCCCAATCCGCTGCGCGAGAGAAGGATCGGGTTGCATCACCTTGTAGTGCTTCGAGAGAGGTTCACGACGATGCCAACAACGTCCAACTCGAGCTGACGTGGCGAGCAAGATCCGGCGCAAGGCGACTGGACTTCGGAGAGGTGGTTCGAGCGATTCACTCAACTATAGGGAGCGAAACTGGCATGGATTTGAAGCTTAGGAGAATCTCTACAAAAAACTTAACTGGGGCGTTGGATTTAGTTGCGTGGATTGAGAGATAAGGAGGAGAGAAGGCGTAAATAACTTTCCGCCGTCTCCTGTACGGGTATCGGGGTTTTCTAATTATGAACGATGAGATTTGATTGGCCCTTAGTTTTATATTTAATTTTAAATTTATTTAATTCCAAAAATATCCTTTTCTCATATAAACTCCAATTCAAACCCAACGACTCTCGCATTCAGCTAAATACCCCCATTCTGAACACAATGGGATATGTTTCGTAGGCCCATTCGACTGTTTCAGTCAGTTATTCTTCAAATTAAAATATAAAACATTCAATATTTGATTTGAACGTACATTTCAATTTGTCGGAGCCACACACTGTCCCAAAAATTCCAGAAAAATAAATCTAGCTATGTTTGGATGATACGGTCCCAACAAAAATAGTTTCATCGAATTTGGAGACCGTTTGAAAAATGGCCATTTTCTGGGTGATCCAAATTGATTGAAATCAACCAAACACATTTTCCTTTGCCATACTCACATATTAACTCCAAAAATTATGGAATTTGGAATCTAGCAATAATTCGACATCCCGGATCCAACAAAAGTGGTTTCGTCGAAAAAGGAGGTCGTTTGCAAAATGTATATTGTCAAGGGCTATATAAATTCCATAGCAACCTTTCTGAAAAATCATTTGGCCATAACTTTTGATTCCCGCTATGAAATTTCAATTTTTCAGATTCGTTAGAAAGATATTTATAAACAGATTTTAATATTTTTGGTTTCACTAAAATACGTTTTATTTTGCATCCTGTACAGTCAGTCAAAGTACGAATTCAAAATTTCAAACTACCGCGCCATTTCAGGCCTTGTTCTATAATTAAAATAAATATATTCGCTATAACTTCGATCCAAATAGATTTTTTAGTCGTTATTATTTAAAATAATTTATTTTAAATATTCAAAATTCACTAAAAAAGACAAATTAAAATTTTTAAATTGGTTCTGATTTTCCGGGTTGTTATATTTCACCTTCACACTTTTAGCTGCATAACAGATATATTGAAAATAAAATTAGTTGTTTGTTAATTTATTGTCAAATTTTGATTTCAATTCGGTGAAACCAATTTTCCTTTTTTATAAAACTCAAAAGCTTATGTTTGGGCCAATTGTTTCGTGGTATAAAATTATGAGTGCTTATTTTTGTGTAATTAACTTTTAATATACATATTACATGTTTTTAGCTGTTGCAGCCTAATGATAGTAATAAATGAAGAGGGTTTGAAAGTTAGTTTCAATTTATTAAACCTTTTAAAAATTTATGAATGGCGACTGAATTGTACTTTGAAATTTGATAAGTTGGGAGATATGGTAATTAAGTCAAATGAAATCAACTTGAAATTTGGGAAATTGAGTAAATAGGAACAGAAGTCTGTTGGATCTAGATTAACCCTAGAGGGGGGTGATAGGGTTTATCGCAGATTATCGCTGAGTATATAATATTAAAAATATCATAGCACAAATAATGATCAGAGTAAATAAATGATGTAAATAAATAACACATAGATATATCCAGCTTCGGCAACCCTGCCTACTACTGCATTCCCCAAGGTTTTTATTATAGAATTATACAGACTCCCGCATACACAAACTTACAGACTCGCGACCCTCGCTAATCGCCTATACAGTTTTGTACACTCGCAATACCTACTGCTGTACTAACCCTATACTAAAAACCCTGACTGATATTTGTCCCCAAGATCAGATTTCCCCTGGCTACAACCCCGTAGTCAGTAACCCCTAGTTTGACAGACTAGTAAACTGTTCAGATTGGTTTACAAAAGAAATTACAACAAAACACAAAGAAATAAAAAGGAGAAACCCTAGATTAAATAAATGATTCAAAACAACCCCCTTTGTATTAAAACATGGCCTAGCCAATGGTTAAAAGTGTCGGCCCATTTTATTTGAGTTCACCCGATCTCTTGTCTTCTGAGTATTGAAAATGGAGGCGGTCTCAATTTAGGGTTTCTCTGTTCTTCCCCAAATCCGAATTGATACTTGATGAAGAAATTGAATCTCTGATGGATTAAACACTTGCGGCTTTCTTCTCTATGATTTGGGAACTTTCTCGATCGAAAATCCTGTAAGTTTCTTTGGAAATAATTTTTCTAATTTTTGCTCTCGAGTTGTTGTTGATTTTTCGATGTCGATGCCTGTGATGACCCTGGTGATTATATAGGGATTTTAAATCCGATAATTTCTCAGATTTCCTCGATATAGGCTTGACTAATTTGTGCGGATTTCCCCTTTTGATTTATCTCGGCTTTAATTGAATTTGTTTCCTTGATCTATTCTGCATCCTCTTTTGAAATGGCTCGATTTAAAAACGTGAATGATTTTAGCAAATCTGGAAAAAAAATTGCCACCTGGATACAAATATTGACATGCACGAATTGATCTTTCCATATATGAATGAACTAAATTATTCACTGCTTTTGCTTGTTTCCTGTGTGTATTGCTTGATTGAATTAAAGCTGGAAGCATATGATTTGCATATTTGAACCCTTTGCCAATTTCATTACATGCTGATTTGTAAATTGTTTTTCAATTCTGGAAAAATAAAATCTGCCCAAAATTAGTGCTTTGCATGTCTTTAAACTTTTGCCATATTTCACACTTATGCTAAAAAAAATCATATTTGTTATGCACACTTGTTTCTTGTGATTTCCTGATATGTTGCATGGAGATGTTATTGCCAAAACATTGTATTTGTCAGAAAAAGTTTTTGCCCATCATTTCAAAATTTGCCAACTATGAATTGCTCCCTGATTTGCAGTTTTTAAAGTAGAAAAAAAAACTTTCCTAGATTTAAAACTGTCTTGATTGTCATGATAATTTCTGGAATTAAAATTGTTGCTTGAATTCTCTGCTGTTATTCAGCTCTGTAAAAGAAAACCCTTACAAAAAAATCTGGAATGATTGAATTCACCTCTGATTTCATTTAAATGCTTTGGTTGAATTATGGAGTCATTTTGAAGGCTGATTTCTTGCACTTGCTATTTCTAAGAACTGGAATAATACTTGCTGTGTTGACACTCATGAGCACACATGTATGCACTGATTTCTTGAATGCTTTTAATCCTCAGAAAAATTGTTGCCAAAACTGTAGCATTGTATGATGCACCATCATGAATATGCTGGAAGAACTTTTGCTTGTCCTCTTTTATCTACTCACTAACCATTGTGGCACTTCACCCCTGTACATGAATTTGTATTGGCATTTCACCATGCTATGTTGATTCCCTTAACATAATTTTTGGAAACTGATCATCTTGGTTACCACTATTATGTCCCCTTGTTTCCATCTGGACACCATGTATATGCTGTTGTTGTATTCCCATTTGTAACTGTCGCATGTAAGACTAAACCATATACATATGCTTGCTTTACTCACCACATGTGTATTGATCATCACATTGCTTCATTTCTTGACCATCCATGTTCATGCATTTGAGTTGTAACTTGCTGGGTCCACTTGCTTTGTTTCGTTGTCTCGACCAAGCTGACATGTTGGCATGTATTGAACTCGGCTATAACCGTGTATAACATGTCCTTTAGCTTGTGTATGATGGCTTGGTTGACTTGTGATTTTGCTCCATTGACTTTGACTTGACCAGTCGAGCTTGCTTTGCTGTTTAGCCACTGTATGCATATGTTTCCAAACTATTTTGATGTGATCATTGCTATCCCATGCCCTTTCATCATATTGTTAAGTGTTTGCATTTGAACGTGATCAATTTTTTGCTGGGCACTCTTGCTGACATGTACTCGACCAGTTGATGTTGTGTTGACTTGTCTTCATGTGCACTGAGTCGAGATGGTCCACGTGGCTACTCCTCAGTTGCACAATGATTGGCGAGGCAGTGCACACGTGTATATTTATACACGTGTGTATATGCAGCCATCAGACGAGGTTTCCTATCCCTGTACAAATACAAAATGTCTGTCTAGACACAGATTAATCAGATCAAGTCATGAAAAATGATGAGAAACACACCAGAAAACTGAGGCAAATAAAATTTTAAAAATAAAAATTTATATTTGCATAAATTTTGAAATAATTTCTGTTTCAGATACTGTGTGTGTATTTCTGTATATGACAGGTATGGATGACTGGACTGACTGAAGGATGCTGTGAAGACAGAAAATTTGAAGATGAAGACAATATGAAGAAGTGTAAATGTATCTGTAAATTGAAATGTAAACTGAGTGATTGTGTGTGTATATATATATATATATATATATATATATATATGAGATGTATAGACAGAGTGTTATAGTGAGGAGCTGTGTAACAACAGAATTGTACTAATATTTGTAATAAACAAATTTTGTTTGAAATAAAATATTATTTTATTGTTGTCAAACAAACTTGTCTACCGTATTCAGTTTATTTACAAGTACAATCTTTTGTGAATGTATATGAAATGACATATATATCAGTGATGTATTCAAATAGTGGAGTTATAAATAGTTGTACTTTTTGAAATATAATATTCAATTTAAATAAAATACTGTATGAATATATGAATGTCTGTACAGTCATATTCTATTTAAATGTAGATATTATAGTCCTGTCTATGATGTATATATAAAACAGTACAATAACAAACACATTTAAAATAAAATATATTTGTTTGTTATCATCAAACAAAAATCATATAATTGTGTATACAACACCGTTATATACAACAAAGTCTCCCACCAAAATGTTAAGCAACTCCAAGAAGATCATGCCTGTGACATTTTTTTTCTTTTATTTTTGGTTTTGATCTTATTAGCAATTTCTCTATACGTAAATCGCTTAAAATTCATCCAATCAAAAGATCATGTTTTGGGTTTGGTGGTATCCGTCATCATGGTTCTTTGGATATTTTCTTTAGACTGAATTTTTGCATTTCTATATAATTATGTTAGTAAAGTCACAATGGAAATGAACGTGACTGATCAAGCACATGAAAGGGAAGACAGTAAAAGAGAACAGAGTAAAAATGATTTACTGATATGAAACATTAGCATGTACAGAGCCAAAAAGTAATTTACTACGAAATGAAGTTCTGTTGTTTTTTACCCAAGTTCTATGGCATATGTTATGTATACGACATTAACCTAATGGATTGCAGATCTTATTTGCAGATTTCTTTCTCAAGTATTTACCAAACTCTATCACACTGATTATCGTCGTGAAGGCCATTTAGAATCCGAATTTACAGTGTCTCCTGCATCGGTGTACCCTTCTCTTAAATCCATCTGTTTTACATGTACTAAACATTTTCATATGTTTACAACAACATAAAATCCATAACCAGACTGACTATACTATTCATCGGAGAATGCTGGCATGATCGAAACTATTTAGTAAAACTGCGTGGATCTAGACTAGAAGGAGGAGGAAAATAAGGGATGCATGATTCAATGGTTTTGATCATTTTTGCATGATTTGACTGCTCAAAAGACACAGGTGAATTACAATCCAGACACCAACTTGACTGCTCCAAAAATTAAAAAGAAATTGGTTGTGTCTGACACACCTGACGTGCAATTGCAGGTAAACGCTGCATTCGCTTTTCCTAAATTTCTATCTAATATTTTACCGCATTTTGTTGCTTATTTATGCCTAAGCTAACTCCTCCTAGCGAACATAGTTCAACTATTGATCTTCTTTTGTCTTTGTCTACGCGCATTTCACAACTCATACTGATAAGCAAAGGAAAAGAAAAGATTATCGAGGTATACATTGCATTGCGTTAAAAATATAAAACACATCAGTGTATATGTATTACTAAATTGTTATTTCTATTTCAGGAAGCAATTCCGTCGTCGACGTCATATTTTCCACAGCATAAAAAGGGGCCAAACAAAGTGACTGTAATTTAGGTTGATACATGGTTTGATTTTATCTACATAAAAACCTTCTGACAAAATAGGCACACACTGACCATTATAGAATATTAATAACAGCAATACCTGCATTCACTAGCATAATTATTTTTATCAAAAATTGAAACAAAAATTTGTCAAGGTCATAAATTTGTTATTCATCATTCCGAAAAATGATCATGGTTCCAAATTTTTGGCGTTACATCAATAACTCCTAGCATTCCACTTACCCATATTTTGTTTCTACATAGTTTCCCTTAGTTCCATTAACATATGTTGCACTGCAAGTATGTTACTTATTTCATATCACCTCGTTTATATGGATGAGAATGTTGCTGCAGCAGCTTCACGATCAAAAAGAACCCGGGACAAAAGACAGAAGAAATAGCTGTTTTGCGGTTGGAAACTGAATTTACCCGATATCCTTTTCTTATTCCTATTTTATTGTCCACTATCCATGTTGTTTGCTTTTAACTCTATTGAAATGTATTTTGAACTATGTGTGTTTTATGTTTTCCATTGCCTACCATCCTGACTTATTTCACTAATTGTACGCTTTTCAACTCCAAGTACACTCTTACATTTCTCCGACTAGCGTGACTACTGATTTAATTTTAACTTTCAATTGTAATAAGCATCTCTTGACTACAAATTTGTTTCCATTACCAAACTCTGTTTGCAATGATCAAAAATGAAATAACTGTTATATATGTTGGTATGCAAACATATCATATATGCTTTCCTATAATATGTCAGCTACTATAATATTCATAATCAACAAAGTGCCACCTTTCAAACACTTCGACCAATTGCATGTTTTTTACAAACTTTTCATCACATATGTTTGCCAACTTTTTTCCTTTACTTTATTTCTCATATTTGTTTAACATTTTGTGCACAAATATATATCATGGACAATTGGAGTCGTATATCTACTACAATCTGCGCGTAGATGGTCTTACACATAACATGTTCAATTTCGTACACTATCAATCAGCACATATGTCTGTTGTATCATTTACACATACTAAACAATCTATTTAACATTTTTGTACGTACTTTTTATTTTCACCAGATGACACATCTCATAATAAATCTATTACAACTACCACATTTTCTACAACCTTTCTATGTGCGAAGCACTGGCTACTCAATAGTGTACACACACACACTAGTGACTGTATGTATAACTAGAGAATTTTGTTTTACAGGAAGATAGACATCTTTGATGCAAAAAAGCGGGAACATGCCACAACAAGTTATGGATTTGAAATGCTAGAACTATATTTTGGTTTGTACTTTTTAGTATTGTTTATGGAATATTATGGATGTATTATGTATTTTTGATGTAAGAATGTTTAGTTTGTCTATTATGTAGTGTTGAATGTAGATTATGAGATGAGTGATTAATATCATACATGGATTATGAGATGTGTGTGCTGATATTAATTGTGTTGTATTTAAATTAGGATTATGTATTGAATGGAACACAAGTTATGTGTGTGATGAGCATGTTTGTGTGTGTGTATATGTGTATATATATAGGCAGATCAGAAGGGGAATAGCAGCGGATTACTAACAAAAAAGAAAGGTTAGGTTTACCTCAATTTAATTTTTGTTGCTAATCCCTTGGTAATTAGAAAGGATTTACCAACGCCTTTTATAAATAATATTTTATTATAAATTAATTATCCATCGGTAAATAATCGGTATATAAATTTAAATTAAATTAATAAATAAAATTTTATTTTTATTATAAAATTAGTACAACGACGGAAAAATGTCGGAAAATTCATGCTAAATTCCGTCGCAAAATCTGACACAGATACCGTCATGGTTTTTACCGACCACACCGTTATGTAGGAAATCCGTCACTAAGGCCTATTTAGCGACGGATTAGAAGCGGATTTTGCCGCTGCTATATGCGGTTTTTCTTGTAGTGACGATTGAAAGTTGGATTGCCATATTGGTTCACTAGAAGGCTTGGATTGAGGCGGAATTTGAGAAATTTTAAGACCAGAGGAAAATGGAGCTTGGTACTTCGAATTCAGAGTCATGTGAGATGGATTCGTGGCATTATTGAGATTAGACCACGATAAATTTGGATGATTTCTCCAACTAGGGTTATATGAGGATGAGTATGGACTGTGTTGAGCTATGACATTGGCTTGGTCCTGAGGATAATAATGGGGTTGTCCTTCTATGATTTGAAGATTTTAAGTTTTAAAGGAAAATTTATTTGGATCCACGACATGCACTCCTCTAGTAGTAGTATAAATGCGAACACAAATTGACTCCCATTGCATGTCATTTTCAGAATAATCTTCTAAAAAATTCCAAGCTTCATCGGCCGTATTAGACAAAAATTCTCCTCCACATATTGATTCTAGTTGTGTTCGAGTTTGATAGTTTAGTCCTTCATATGCAATTTGACATAAGTGATGTTTTGGGATTGCATGATGAGGGCAACTATATAATAATTGGTTGAATCTCTCAAAATATTTTGAAAAAGTTCCACTTTCATTTTGAGAAAACTGATTTATTTCAGTTCGTATTTTAAAAGTTTTATGGAAAGGGAATTTTTTTTCAAGATTACAGTGACAAATTCATCCCAACTTCTTATCGAATGTTTTAGAAGAGAATTTAGCCAACTTTTAGCTCTTTCAAGTAATGCGAATGGAATTAGCCCTAGCTTGATTGATTCGTTGGACAATTGTTGCATTTTTGTTGTGGATGAATACAATTCAAATTCACTTAAATATTCATAAGAATTTTCAGAACCGGTAAATTTTGGTACCCCATAAATAAAAGAATGTTTAAGCTCAAAATTTCCTTCAACTAGTGGAAATACTATGACATAAGGTTGAATAGTCCTAGTTGGGTAACATCGATCTCGAAGGGACAAGAGTCTATTTATTTCAACATTGAGATTTTGAAAATTTTGATTTATTCGATTGTAATCCATCTCATTTGGAAAATTTTGGTTTATCTGAGAACCCCTTGGAGAAATATGGTAGCTAACACTCTTTTCACTCATCGTTTTTGAATATAGAAAATCCAAAACTCAAAGTTTACACAAGTATCTTTTATAACAAAATAGATAACGTAATCAAGCATATCTTATTAGTTGATAATCTCAATTTGAAGGGTGAAGAGGATTTTATGGTCATTCACGTGTAGTATAAATATTGAGGGGCACGACCACTTTTTACGGGTAGCATGCAACCTTTTTTGCTAGAAGCTCAATAAACTGAACTAATATATATACACGATCAAACCCTTGAGAGAATCAATTTCATAAAATAAACTCTTATAGTTAAATATTTTGAAATATCAAATCGGGTTTTATAAATGAAAATCGACGAGAGTGATTAGTTATGGAAATTTCAGCCAAGCACAATAATCAGACAACAATAACTACAGAAACTACAAAAAAATGTACAAGCAAGCCGCTGCCTCTGTAGAATCTTTTTTACAAGCAATGCCTATATATTTTTAAGCAACTGCATCACCTATAGAGTTAGAAAATTTTACAGTGAAGTATGGCAGTCCGTCCAGTGCAACTGAGTAGCTTGAGCACTTTTGTTTTTTGTGGCCTTCGATTGATTAATTTTTTTAATGAAAGATGGAAAAATAAAACAAATAGAAAAAGCAAAAGCAAAAGCAAAAGAAAAAGTAAGCGTTAAAAGGAAGAAAAAAACTAAACTAAAAAGACAATAAGCTAAACTAGAAATGAAAAAAACAAAAGAAGTAACCTCAGCAGAAAAAGTAATAACGAAAAGTCGGCTCAACAACAAATTTGCATACAACTCAACCGACTCAAATTTAATTTCTAATATGGATTTAAATAACCCCAAACCACTCAACTAAACACAAGACGGAAAGAGGAACAAAATTTTTCGAAAGAACGCAACGAAGTCGCGCCACTTTTATTTCAGGAAAGAAGCTCCAAATTTTTTTCTTTCTATAATTTTTTTCGATGCAGACAGGACCAGTACCGGTTCATCCTCCTTAGTTTTTTCTTCATTTCCGGGTTTTTTCGATTTGGGTATGACTTCTGGTTTGTTCGAAATGGGAATTAGGGAGATTGGTAGTGTTTTGAAATTTGTGGAAGAGATGTGGGGAAGTTTTGGTGGAAGCGTGAGTTGTTGTGGTGCGTATTGGTTGGCTGATGCGATGTAAACACAGTTGTTCGGTGAAGTATATGAAAGGCGATGTGGAGGCGATTGTTGCACACGGTGATGAATGAATTGTACAGGAGTTTTGTTATTGTGAGCGGCCAGAGGGTAGTGTAAGAGATGGAAGATAGTATGAAAGTTGGTGAAGTTGATGTGAAGGACGGTGGATATGATTTCATATATCTTTTAATTGGTGAATGCACGATGGGTTAATGCGTTTGAAAGATGGAGCTAGGGAAGGTATGGTAGGGGAGATGGTTATGCTTTTGTAATGTCACGTATTTTTACGGTATTATAATTAATTAATTTAATCATTTAAATAGTAATTTAGAAATTTAAAATGGTTTAATTAAATAATATTGAATATTTAGTTGATATTTATAATATAAAAATATATTATAATTTCGAGTTAGTCGAAAATAACTGAATTCACAGTATTGTGTGAATGGGATCATTTATGATATTTAATTCAGTTTAGAATTTGATCAGAATAACGAATATATTATTTGAACGACAGTTGAACGTATAGATTATATTATAATTATAATCGAGCTCAAAACGGCGCAGCAGTACGTTATTTGGCGATTCGAACTTTAATTGAATATACAGAATCCGTTTTAAATCGGAATTATGTAAAACAAGAAACGTTCGGAGTTAGTGAAGTATATTTTTCTAATGGAAGAGAAAAATTAGGATTTCATCGTGTAGATTTTGATTTATGTCCAATTCAAATTTTCAAATAGTCGCTATGGAATTCCTTTATAATTTATAATGATTTATTTATATTATAAAAGGATTTTAAATATAAATTGGATATCGATATAATTAGGAATTTTGAATATCGAGTTAGAAATTCATATAGGATTATTCTGGAGTTGTGTAGTATTCTATTGTGAATATATACGATAATATTTATTTATAAATATTTAATTTAATTATTTTTAAATATATTTAATATTTAAATGGGTTTATTTAGAGCTTTAAAAATAGCCACTTTTGCAAACGAGCTCCGTTTTCGTTGAAACCAATTTTGTTGGATCTGGAATATTAAATTATTGTTAGATTTCAATTTTTGTAATTTTTGGGGTCAGTGTGTGGCTGTACGGATTTTTAATGTGAAAAACAGTCCGTATTTTGACGGTTAAAAATACGCTGTGTGAACAAACGAAGTCGGAATTTGATGAAACCAGTTTCGTTGGGTCCGTAATGTCAAACTCTAGTTGTATATCCATTTTCATGATTTTTGGAAACCATGTGTGATTATAGAAACTTTTATTCAACAATACAAATAGCGGTAGCTTAAAAACAAATAAAATAATGAATATAAAAATAATATTTTTTCTATAAATAACCATTAACATGATTCCTAAACCTAATTCTTTGGCTCTCTGGTCAAACAAAAATCCACCGCGTTGAAGTCTTTCTCCAGTAAACAAAATCTTCTTTGAAAAATCATAGAAAATAAATTCCTAAATGAAATCTCATGTTTTTTGGATCTTTGAGATTGTTATAGCAAGGACATCACAATGGTACCCATTATATACAGCTCGATACACATTTCTGGTCTTCAAAATTATCACAGCGAGACCTAGGGCTAAGGTTATCAGAAGATTTAAGTCGAGATTGAAGGAATGGAGTTTACAATTGAGATCGGGAAGTAAATCCGCACCTTGCGTGCAATTTTGAGGAGGTTCGGTGACCATTGAGTTCGGTGATTCCCTGTACCTGCATGAGAAACTGTGAACGATGGTTTTTGATTGAGGAGGCCGAGTTGATGCTTTGTGGTATGATCGGATAGAGGATTTGAAAAGCTAAACATTGATGATTTTTGGTGATTTTATCGTTGAGAGGAGAGGGAGCAGTGGACGTTTGAAATCACAAAAATGGTGAAACAGCGGGTTCGTGAAATCACTGGAGTAGAAGAAGGAGTAAGCTGGTTGAGTAGGAGTTGGGTCGGGTTGAAGATGTGAGGCCCAATACTAAAATGGATTGAGTTTAATTAAATTTAAATAGTATATAGTTTTGTAAATTCAATAACTCTCTCATACATTATCCAAATTCAGCAAAACAAGATCCGTTGGGATCATATGGACGGCGGCTACGCAATGGAACTGACTGGGGGTGAATTGGAGCTCGTTACAATTTATAGCGAAATAAATTGTCTATCTAAATCAAGCGACAGTTATCGTTATTTAACGATGATCGCCCAATGTGAGTAAAGCTCACTAACATTATCAGTTTATATTTTTATAAAGATGATCTAGTAATGTAAATGCTGATTGACTGTTGTGTGATGATTGTTTGGTTGAATTGCTGATGTATTGGTTGAAATTATAGATAACGATATATATATAAATCGTTAATCAAATGTTGATTATGTTTATCAGAATATTTCATATCGAAACGAAATCCACATCGGTGGATGCTAGGAAACAGGTCGGAGGAATCCAACTGGATTCCTTAACATTTATTTTGCTGTTTTTCATATATTGTAATATATGATGTGATATAAAACCTGTTGTTGATTATGTGTGTTTGAATGATATCGATCATTGTTATTTGGTATTTTAAATACCATATATAATACTGGAATTAAAATGGGAATTTTCAAAGTGTATGTTGAAAATAAAATATATTTATATAAAATCAAATGATTTTATAAAAAGGAATTTAAAAGTGGATATTGAATAGAAAATGAAATATTTGTAAAACAAATATAAAAGGAAATATTTATGAAATAAATATGATATTGAAAAGGAAAATATTTATATGAAATAAATAGTTCATATATAGGATATTGAAAAGGGGAATATTTATATGAAATAAATAGGATATTAAAAAGGAATTATTTGGAAAATGATTAGAGTTTTATAAAAAGAGAATTTTACATTAGGAAGGTTTAGACCCGTGCTTCGCACACGGGTGTAACATGATATTGATTTAAAGTAAATATTTTGCAAATAAAATATTATAAAGGAATTTGGGGTTTGAATTAGGAATTTAAATGGAATTAATGAGATTAGAAACTGACTGGAAATTAGGTGAGTTGAATGGCTTTCTGGGTATTGATCTGATGTTGGTTTCGGCTTTTAGGGTTAATACGTAGGGGCTTGTTCTCTTACTAGTTTACAATTAGAGACTGATATATGTGAGAAGATAGTGATGCGTGAATCAGAAATGGAAACGTTTTCCAAAGTTAATGACGTATATTTTCTAAAATTAGAAAATAAGGATCTGATGAATATATAGAAATGGGGAAATGAATAAATGTTGATTAACGATTGATCGATAGAATTTCCATCTGGAAATAATATCATTGTTTGCACACATGTTTTCTTTGATAGTTAAATCACCGACTGACAAAGTTCTTGACCATTTTTCCGTCGTCAATATGGAGAGACCGGGATCAGATTCATAATCTGAAAACCACTTTGTATGGGCGTTAGCGTTGCGATCAAATATGATGAAGATAATTGAAGACGGAGTTATGCAAGGGTTGTCCTGTTTATAGAATAGTACCTTCGGATTGTCCAATCCTAGGACAACTTGAATGGATGAATGTCTGATAGAGTATATCTGGTAGATCGCGTAAGTTGATCGTTTCAAATGTATTTACGTTGGTGGTGGAGGAATTCGTTTCTCTTAGCTTATACCCATGGTATTTTTTAGGGAATCAATTTTTGATTTGGCGGGTATGACGATGTGGCATTCAAAGTAAATGAAGGAGTGCTCTGTTAAAAGATAAGTTATGACTTCAAGCCTCATCAACTGGGAAATGACAGAAATCGGGCAGGCAGCATGGCTAAGTGGGTCACACCCAAGTAGGGTATATTGTCACCATCTAGAGAATATTCATATTTGTTACTTATTTCGCTTCTGTATCTCCCGGGAATGGTTATGTTGGTATACCAACCGTAAGGTGATAATGTATTCGGAACATTCAAGCGAAATGAATGGTCGGTCATGTGTGGCCGAGTTATAAGATGTTCTTGTTGAAGTCCAGTGTATCGCTTCTAGAGTGCACTGATCGGAAGGTGGTTCCATACCTTGTCATAGTTGGAAATCCATTACCAAATAAGTGCCCGCGGTGTTTGATTGTATATAATATATGTGGAACGTGAGTTGAAAGCGTTTCCACTAGATTGCTATTTATTTGATTTAGACATTATTATAATATTAGAAAAGTATGGATTTTAAAAGAAATGTTTTGGGTTATCGTAAGGTAAAAATCATCCGTGTTTATGTGTGGATCGGTCTTACGATTATCATTTCTTTAGAAAGGATTTTAAAAGTTAAACAAATGATTGGAGTTTACTTACACCAGTCACATGACTGACCCGGAGTTTATTTTGTTTTGTTTTCCCTAAACTCTTCGGTGCCCAATTTTGTACGGGCAGTCAAGTAGTCGGGATTTACAAATACTTGAAGAGCTTGGAGCAGGAGGCCTCAGGATTATATAGCTATTGTTATTTCCGCTGTGTTGTAAGTGTTGACTATGACTGTATACATATACTAGTTTTATTTCAAAGTTATGTATCTATTATATATTGTTCGTTCCGCTGTGAGTTTCGTGTTACTCTGATGATGATGTATGTTCTCCTTCTTCTTCTATTCTAAGTTTCTATCTTATCTATTCTCATCCTCTAATTTCTTTCATGGACTATCTGATGTTTCCGATGCTTGGATAGTCGACATTGAGTTTATGTCGATAACCAGGATCGCGAAAACCCGGGTCGTTACAGCTTTGGTCGAAGGTTTAGGTTGACGAAGTTCTGAGGACTGTAATGATGAAGAATTGGTGGTTGAGATAGAGTTATGAATTATTTCTGGCAGTGCATGTGAGGTGGGCTGATTGCTGGGGGATGTGGATTTGTGAATATGGTTTCGATGGTGAGATTTGTAAGTAGAGGATGTTGATATAGATAAAAGAGAGATTTTTTTTCTTTTTGTTTTTTCTGAAAGTTGTAGTGAAGAGGGAAATAGAAAAACAAAAAAAGGAAGGAAAAAAATAAATGTGAAATTAGAAAGGTGATTGAAAGAAATTTAAGGCAATTTGGTAATTTTTTCTCTTGTTTGGTTCATGATAGTACCAATATAATTGATACACCAATTCACTAATCAAGATATATTTTTATGTATATACAAAAAAACAAAAGGAAAAAAAATATAAATAAAAACAAACATGAATCGGAAATTAAATAAATAATAAAATTTAATCGTTACCTCCCCAGCAACGGCGCCAAAAACTTGTTAGACACTTTCCTATGGAATAGAAAAGAGAAAATTTGTTATAAATTACTACAAGCGGACAGGTGTATAGTATGCAGGTCGATCATAGGGAGGAATTTTAAATTTTATTATTTGTATATTTCATGGGCAAGTTAGACAAATTTGGAGGATTTGTTGAAATAGAAATTGAAATTGCAAATTGGTTCAGAACATATCTAATTGAACCGACAACCAAATTACGATTATTAATAAAGAAAAAAAACTGCAGTTGAATTCGCTACAGATTTGAATCTACTCAGATCTATACTAAATTCAATGATTAAAAGTAAAACAAAGTATTAGAAATAAAATTGCAGAACAAAAAAAACTAACAGGAAAATAAAATTAGGATTACCGTTGAATCTAATCAGACGGTCAATCACCGATGAAAATTAAAATCACAAAAACAACTTGTGCCCTACCAAATCTAATTGTATAGATGGCACAAGTCGCCTGAAAAAATAAAATGCAAAAATAAAAGAAAAGAGAGCTTTATTAATGGAGAAAAGAAGTACAGAAAAATGAACAATTATTTACAATGAATACAATGGTTATTTATAGGGGATGTAGTCTCTTATCTATTTGAATAATTGGGCCAAGAATGAATCTCTTGAAATAATCTATTTATAAATAAAAGAGATATGTAGATAGACTTGAGATATTCCGTGCAGATTTCCTCTTCTGATGAGTAATATATGGAAGATTGATTGGCTTTTCCTTGGTAATAATTTAATCAAATCTTCTTCAGTATTCCATATATTTCTTAAGAGCAAAGGATACGTTGTGTATATATCCATGCTCCTTTCTTCAACAAAAAATAGGGCTTGATAGGGATTAAACTCAGTCACTCAGTCCAAATTTTGATTCTTTTACCAGTGTGCTACGGTTTCCTTTTTGTGATTGAAAATTTGTTGATTCCAAAAAGTAGCATTTTTTATTCAAATGGTCTTTAATAGAATGAAGAAGACGTTTATTGAACAATCTGTGAAAACACATGAAAATACCCAAAGTAATATTTATTTATTTATTTACAATAAAGATAAGATATGAGTGTAAAAATAAACACTTTTACACGTTAATCACCATTTCAAAATAAATAACCAACCAACACGTTTGATTTTATATATATTAAATGGTCCTCCTCTTTCAAACGCTCTGACGTGTGACCTCATAAGTTATTACAGCATTGGCAATGATTTTCAATCATAAACAGTGATTAACATCTAGTAATACGTCACTGCTACCCGAGTTATAATAATAAAATCAACGACTAGATACAATGTTTCCGTGACCAATGTTACAATATAATATAATCCTTTTGACCAATATATCCAAGATTAAACTCGAGGCATGGAACGTATCACCCTCTTTATAATTTAGTCCTTTTATCTTGATTGATGAGTAGACTATTTAAAGCAAATCAATATTTGTGCACGACCATGCATTTTATAGTCTCACTCAATCAAGAGGCCCATGGATATCACTACATATATTATAGGGTTAAATTCCATCTAGATCATTCATAATTTTCATTCAATTCGATATGTATCCAATAATCACCTTTATCATTTACTCGGTTAAAAGTAACTTTTGATGGTATCAAAACACAAATATCCTCGAATAAAATTATATTGATTTCAGGTCTGAGGGACATTACATCACTGTCACTATGAGAATAACTTGTGATATTTTTAATTATATTTCATGTAGTATTCTCATGGTGGGTCAGCCCAATACACTATTCTCTAATACGTATTTATGTATTGACATTAATATCACGTATATTAATGATCAATGAGATATAAGTTATTTAGCATACTAGTCTCAATTTTTTGTTGTTGTCTTATATAAACAATAAAACTTGACTAGGGATGTTTAAGAATTATAGTACTAATTATATTCTATAATCATATGTTCAAGTCACTTGTTTGAACTATATAATTTTGTATTATTATTCTAAGGACTTCTATTATGTTAAATATTTATATTACGCAGTAAATATAACATAATAGAATATATATATATAATTCAAAACAAAATATTACATCAACAACGTTATTAATCCCATAGATTGCCTCTAGGGAATAAACTCTAACAATCTCCCACTTGCACTAGAGTCAATCAATCATGTATCATATACCTATGAAACTAGTGTGACTATTAAACTTCTGTTGCGACAAAGTTTAAGTCGGTAGGTCTGCAACATTACAACCTTTCGTTACTTTGCAGATATGTTTATCTCCTCTTTGAACAATTTCACATAAGAAATTATATTTCTTAAATATATTTTTTGATCAATAATTAGATCAAGGTCTCTAGAACCGATCAATAGTTCCATTGTTATCACAATGTAAAATTATTGGATCAACAATGGATATAACAAAGCTCAAAGATGAACTTTAATCCAAACATTCTCCTTTGTAGAATAAGTATTTACTTCTTGTTTTAAACTAACGTCTTTCACAACAAGTAATATGTTATCAATATATAACATTTTGAATTATTGTGTTACTCCTACTTAATTTCTTTTCTATACAAGGTTCAATGGTATTTTGTGATTCCCAAGACATTTCAAGTTCTACTTTATTCCCATCGGTTTCTTAGAGACTGGCTCTCCTTTAATAAGATACCAATTTGAGCAATAGACATTTTATTATCAAAGGATTTATAGAAATAATATCATTTTTCTTCTTTTTGATATCCCACAAAATATTTATCAGATTTGGGTCTGATCTTATCAGAAGCAAGACGTTTAACAAATGCCTTACATCCCAAATCTTCATAATAGACACACTACGACGTTTCCTAGTCCATATCTTATTAGCGTCTTAAAAATCATTTTAGTAGGATTACTATTAAATATGAATGCAATTGTTTCGAGGGGATAATCCCAATATTTATTGGAAGATCTGTATGACTCATCATTGATCGTACTATATCTTATAAGGTGCGACCTCTCCTTCAGCCACACGATTCCAATACGGTGTTCTAGATGGAGTGAGTTATGAGACAATTTCACACTCTTTTAGATAGTCATTTAAATTATTAGCTTAATTGTTCTCTTTGATCTGTTCGAAGAGTTTTATTTTATTACTAAGATTGGTCTTGAACTTCATATTTGAATTCTTTGAACTTTTCAAAGGATTCTGATTTGTGTTTCATAAGATACACACATCTATATCTACTAACATTATCAGTAAATATAACGAAGTAATAAAACCAACCTCTAGCATGCGTATTCATTGCTCCATTTACATCATTATATATAATACCCAATACTTACTAACCCATTCACCGTGTCAAGACAAAGGTGATCCGGTTATTTTGCCTAATAAACAAGATTTTCATTCTTCATATGATTCAAAATCAAATGATTCCAAAATTCCATCATTATGGAGTTTCGACATGCTTTTCTTGTTTATATGGTCTAACCAACAATGCTAAGGTATTTTGGATTATAAGATTTAATCCATTCAGTATTTATGTTATAAACATTCACATTATAATTAAGGATTCATAAAATCATTAACTAATTGTGCATTTCCATTAGATATTTCATTTAAATAAAATGAACAACAATTGTCCTTTTATTATAAATGAAATTCAAACTTGTCTAAATAAGATACACAATAACATTTATTTTTAAATGCCATATTTTAATTCTTCAATTAAGCCAGCTGTAAGAACAAGAAGCAGCTTTCTATGGATAATGTAGCAACATTTGCTTCATTTCTATTCATAAGACAACTTCTTATTTTGACAAATTTGTACTCATTTGAAATTCTTGAAAATTCACATACATATATGTGATCCATTACTAGAAATGTATAAGTAGATAATTATAACATTTAAATCTTTTCGATTGAAGAATACTACAAATTGCCCTTATAAATGTTCTATATTTAAGAACAATTTCATTTCAATTTTGTTTGAGGACAATCCTCAAATTTCGAGGTTAGTCAAAAATTTTGATTTAGTTCAATTTATCCTTCTTAAGGACAAATTTTAAATTATCTGAGTTATCTGCTATTTAATATCTACAGTAGATAATAAATAATAACTGATTTAGTAATACATATTTAATATAAACACAAATTTTGACAATCAAAATTTATATTAATATGAATGTATAATTTAAACTAAAATATCCTCCCACTCAAATTCACATCCCTATATATATATATGTGTGTGTGTGTGTGTGTGTGTGTGTGTGTGTGGTCTAAGATCCATATCTAATGATGCCTTGAGTCAGCTTTGGCTAATCGCCCAAAACACAATCTTTTAGGTAGACATCTTATGTCAATTATATCTCTTATATAACTCTTGGATAGCACGATGAATATTTTGTATGTCCAAGATTCATATCTAATCATGCCTTGAGTCTGCTTTGGTTGATCGCCCAAAGCACAATCTTTTAGGTAGACATCTTATGTCAATTATATCTCGTATATAACTTTTGGATAGCATTATGAACAATTTTTTTCATTTAAATATTAAATACTTCATGCTCCTTGTCTCTAAGCCCATAATCTTATTATGTGACCTGATTAAGTTAGACCCAATTATACATTAGAGTATCACATTTACTCCATCGCATATAACCAAAATAAAAGGTGCACAACACTTTGGCATTACCTACATCCGGTGATTCGGGCATTGATGAGTGTATTTACTGGAAGACGTCGCCATGACTTAATATTAATAATTGGTTCAAAGGGATTTTATAATTCGTATTGACGAACAATATTAGTGTTATATACATATCTCAAGATATGTATTTCACATCAATAATATTAATTGGACTTTAATAAAATATATGAAGCATATATGTGTATTTAAATTCAACGTTATTTAGGTAACATGCCTATTCTTCTTTTGAGCATTTCGAAGTTATGGTTGACTTAACTTTTGTTTTGTGTAGTATCAAAATTATACTCATAAACGTATATTGCATACAACCAAAATGTGTTTTCATATATATATATATATACATATATATATATATATATATATTCAGGCCACGGTTTGTATGCACGTCAATAAAAAAAAGAGACTAGCCCACGTTACATATATATAATGCAGGCACATAAAGAAGTTTCAAGGCCCATTCATAGAACTAGTATATATCAAGCCCAATTGTTTTTACCTAGAATTTCAAAAGCAAGGCAAAAAAAAAATATTATAACTGAATACTATATCTAGAAAATAAAAACGCAGGAGAAACATTTATATTCAATTTACATCTCATATATGCTTCTATGGTAAATTATAATATACAGTAACAGTATGGGTATTAACACAAACATATCAAATGGCATGTACTAAGCTATAGAAAACGCTACTTATAGTTTTAAACATCACAGCCTGCAACTTTTGCACTCCCATATACTAATGTATGTTAACATGTATACATTTACACATATATTTAACACTTTCCACCTAAAATTATGTATACATAAAATATGTTTACAAATTCGAATCATATATATATACATATATATATATATATAAACACTGACTAATGCAGTAATATACAAAATTATATGCATACAAAACCCATATTTGTAGTAGCTGCCACTACCACCGTGAGCAATTGATTTACCCTTTCTTCTGAAACAATTTCATAAATTACCAATTTCTTGCCCTATTAAAATTATTTAACTTACTGAGTCAAGCTTACAAATATACATCAAATGTATGATATATGTATATATGCATTAATAACATATATACATCAAATGTATATATTTATAATTAATATGATATGCAGTAATAACATGTGTGCATCAAATTTATATACATGTAACTATAATATGCAGTAATAACATATATATATACATCAAATGTATGTATATGTATATAATATGCATGTTATAACCTATATATATATATATATATATATATATATATATATATATATATATGGAGCAGCTTTTATACCTATTCAGCATTTATAAATACATCAAATATATATATTCAGCTAACTGGTATAGTTATATATGTATATGAACAGTTTCTAAAGCATATTAATCCTTTCATGTGTAAACAGTATGAGAGGAAGTTTTGTTTAATAGGATATATGGCATAAATGACATGGATAAATAGCTATCCAAACATTTTAGATAAACTATTATGTTTGTTTGACCTTTCCCATATTTGTTCATAACTTATATTTGCATATGCATATAAATGCATGTTAGGAAATTAACAAGTCACAGCTACTTGTGTGTAGCATAGGATTTGGACATGCAAGTCATATGCAGTGTCCTCACTTGTATTCCTATAAGCAGTTTATCAACATAGGATGGGTCTCATTCACACCTATGATATAAGGCATTCAACATGTAATATGTACATAACGTTATAGAGCATGCTTTGCCATATTATAAAATAACTTTTTTTTCATTACAGATTCAAAATATGTAAAAGGATATGTGTATATATATGCGTGTGTGTGTGTGTGTGTGCGCGTGTGTGTACGTGTGTCTGTATCAAACATATATGTGTGCAGGCTAACTTTAGCTCCTAGCTTTATTTATATTCAACAGGATATGTGTGTGTGTGTGTGTGTGTGTGTCTATGTGTGTGTGTGTGTCTAGGCAGCAAGACATAAAGTGAATGATAAATCATTCCAGTGTTTTAATTCACTCATTTAGTTACAAATAACATGTAATAAATCAATAATTTATAATTACTGTAACTATCAAATCATATTTGTATTAAATATGTATCATTACATATTTATTTATGTATATTAGTCGTACATTAAAATTGATATGAACTACTCATAGAAAATCAAACTCAATGTTCAACAGACGTTTATGGATCAGTAATACAGTGTTGAACTCTATATAATATTATGCAGTTTATAGCAAATACTATACATATATATATATATATATATATTGCTATAAAGATCCAACTAACATGTATTTTCATAAAATAAATTAATTAGAACATTCTTAAACATTTTAAAATAAATCATGGAAATTTTTTGTAACTGTTGTGGATATACATACACGTATATAAACATATCTTAAATTGAAATTCAACACAGTAATTAAACACATATGCAGCCTGTATTTCTAAACTAATCAAAATTTTAGATGTTAAATCCTTGCAAAGTTTTTGATTTGCATGCATTAATTAAATTCAGGCTTAAAAATATGTATCATAATATATATATATATATATATATATTATGACCTGAAGGTCATCACATATTCATGATCCATATCACGAAAATGTAAATGAATCTATTATTCAATCAATTGATCAATAATCAATATTATTTCTTTTGATCAAAAATATATAACTGTATCAGGACTTTAATATTCAAAAATCAAACAAATTTTGATTATGAGTTTAGCACTATTACCTCAAATATAAAGATCCTAAATGAAGTAACATACAAACAAAATTATTTCTAATATTAACTCATGTCTGAATAAAACATGGAGTGACTATCAAATTGATCAACATGTTTTCAGATTTTAAAAAGCAAGAAATGGCATAATTAATATCATATATTAAGTCTTAATCTTTTCTGATCATGTAACGAAACAAAACTTTGTTTATAATGAACTAATTTCATCTTGGATCTGAGTCTATACACCCATTTCTTAATCATTGTTGCATTCATAACATGGATTGAACATTACCAGAACAAAACAAAACTTCAAAATATTAATTTTACAAGTCATAGCTTTGATACCACTATAAGGTTTTACGGTCTAATCATTGACCTATTTTAACAATTTTATACAGTTTAAACTAAGGATCTATGTAAATTCAGTAAATCGAAGATTTCATACCATAATTAGGGTTTCTGGAAATTGAATCGGGATTGAATCTAAATCGAAAGCAGGACAAATTGCCATGCCTCTACTAAGTCCATGAGTGCACGCCTCTTTCACCGTTGAACGATTAGAGGAACAAGAGGCTTGTTACTAGCCAAATCAGCATGCAAAAACCCCCATTTATATTTCAATGATTTTTGGAGATCTAATCTCTCTCTCGTATGTAATGATGAAAAAGGGGTTAGCCCTTTTTGCAAAACCAATGAAATAATAGTGGTCGGTAAATACGTGACATACCATTTCAAAATAAATAACAAATCAACACGTTTGATTTTATATATATTATTTATTTGAAATGGTCCACCTCTTTCAAATGCACTGATGTGTGACCTCATAGGCTATTATAACATTGGCAATGATTTTAAATCATATTTAAAATCATAAACAATGATTGGCGTCTAGAAATACGTCACTGCTACCCAAGTTATAATAATAAAATCAATGATTTGATACAACCTTTCTGTGATCAGTGTTACAATGTAAATAATCTTTTTAACCAATATATTCAAGATTAAACTTGAGGCATGGAACGTATCACGCTCTTTATAATTTAATCCTTTTATCTTAATTGATGAGTAGACTATTTAAAACAAATCAATATTTGAGCAAGATGATACATTTCATCATCTCACTCAATCAAGAGGCTCATGGATATCACTACATATATTGTAGGGTTAAATTCTATTTAGATCATTCATAATTTTCGTTCGATTCGAGACGTATCCAATAATCACCTTTATCGTCTACTCGGTTAAAAGTAACTTTTGATGATATCAAAACACAAACATCCTCGAATAAAATTATAATGATTCGAGGTCTGAGGACCATTACGTCACCGTCACTATGAGAATAACTTATGATACTTTAATTTATATTCTTTCTAGTATTCTCATGATGGATCAGCCAATACGCTATTCCTCAATACGTATTTATGTATTGACATTAATATCACATATATTAATGGTCAGTGGGATATAATTAATCATCGGTCAATCGACATACTAGTCTCAATGTTTTATTGTTGTCCTATATAAACAATAAAACTTGATTAGGGACATTTAAGAATTATAATACTTATTATATTCTATAATCTCATGTTCAAGTCACTTACTTGAACTATATAATTCTGTATTATTACTCTAAGGACTTCTATTGTGTTAAATATTTGTATTACGCAGTAAATATAACGTAATAGAATATATATATATATATATATATAATTTAAAATAAAATATAACATCAACAATGTTATTAGTCTCGTTAAACGGATTCCCTCTAGGGTATAAACCCTAACAGTATAAATGTTGCAACTTTATACAAGAACAGTGATAGTTATAGTAACAAGTACATAGGGAACACTCCAATTACATATAAGAACTGATATAAATACTGAACGTAAATTCAAACACTACTACTACAAGGTATCAGATATCATACAATGATACGAGCAAGTGTAATAAATGAAAAACACTTATACATCCAAATATAAATGTCTAATACTAGAACTATGGCTCATCAAATTGATATATATCATCAAAAGAGGAACTACATGTTCGCCATCGTCGTCTTCGTCAACTCTCAGTCTAGGATGATATCACCACTCATTAGCACTAGTAAGCTCATTAATACAAGCAGTCAGCTATGCTCCGTCGGTGCTCGACGTACATGACCTGTCGAAGTCCCATCTGCATCAGAAATAGATCCTTATAAGAAAATACAGCTGGATGTGGATACTGAGTGACCCCTGGCCATGGAATATCAATGTGTCTATCAACTCCAATTGTAGTCGAGAAGCCAATAGTCCAGTCTGGTATTCCGAAAGACTGGAGAGGCTGGTGAACGTGCAAACCCTACGAAAGTGGATTTATCTTAGTTCCTTTACTTTATTCGAGGACGAATAAAAAGATAAGTGTGGGGATATTTGATGTGCATGTAAAAATGCACATTTATATTCATATATTTATTCCTGTTTAGTTGAATAAATGAACATTTTTGGGTATTTTGTATGATCAAACCATGTTTTAAATATTTTCAAAATCATTACTTATTTTGGGAAAAAAGGGGGTCACTTGTGCATGTTTTAATTTGTAAAATCTTATACTTGTTCCTTGTTATTAACTCTTATAGGAATTTAGGAGCTAAAATGATATATATACACATGAAGAGATGAAGGAAAGCATGCACATATACAAGAGGAGGCAAAGAAATTAATTCATCTTATGGATAGTGGAGGGCCCATCTTTCAACTAGCCCACTTGCTCTTAAGCTTCATATTATTGAATGGGACAAAAGGCCTCATGCATTCTACATGACATATTAGTGGCTAATATCAATTAGAAGCTTCAAGAATGGGCATTTTGGGGAATTCCCAAGGAAAGTGATTAGGGTTTTAGATCATGTATATATACCCTGTTGTTTCATGTATTTTGTATCTTCTTTTGAGCATATGAAAGTGTAAGTGATCAAATAAATAAAAATGGCTTTCAAGTCTATCTCTTTTATGTCCATCTTATGTATCTTTTAATTTCTATGCTCTACTTTATGTTCATAGTTTAGATTTATTTACATGTTCTTTACTTCATGTTCATAGTTTAGATTTATTTACATGCACTTAGTTTATATCTTTTCTTGTTCTATTTAGATTTTCTTTCATTTTGCTTTATTTCCAATGTTGAAACTGTAACAACCCGAAAATCTGAGCCAGTTTGAAAATTTTATTTTGACAATTTTGATGAATTTTCTATATTTGAAATGAATTATTTTAAATAATAACGATGAGAAATTTATTTTGAATAGAATTCGAACGTATATATTTAAATAGATCGTCGTTGAATATAAATAATTATTTATAATTATAAAAGGAATTGAAAATGGCGCGGTAGTTCGATAATTCGATTTCAAATTTCAATTGAACATACCGGGTGCAAAATAATCCGGATTTTAGTGAAACCAAAAATATTAGAATCTAATTGAGAATATCTTTCCAACGAATCCGAAAAATCAAAATTTCATAGCGGGGATCAAAAGATGTCCAGTTGAAAATTAAGAATAGTCGCTATGGAATTCTGGCCCTTAAAAATGGAAATTTTGCAAACGACCTCGGATTTTGACGAAACCACTTTTGTTGGGTCCGCGATGTCAAATTATTGCTAGGTTTCAAAATTCGTAATTTTTTGATTCAATATGTGAGCGTGGCAAAGGAAAACGCGTTTGACCAGTTTCAGTTGATTTTAATCGACTGGAAAATGGCCATTTTTCAACCGGTCTCAGAATTCGACGAAACTAGTTTTGTTAGGACCATATCGTCAATACGAAGCTAGAGAATATTTTTCTGGAATTTTTAGAGTTCGTGTGTGGCCCCGGTAATTTGAAATGTGCGTTTAAATTGAATATATAAAGAATTATACTTTAAATTCAACGGAAACTGATTCAAACAGTCAGATTGGCCTACGATACATATCCCATTGTGTTCGGAATGAGGGTAAATAGCTAGAAAGGACAGACGATGGGTCTCGTTTTGAGATCGAAATTAAAAGTTGCTTTTTAGATAAATAAATTAATTAAATAATTATAAATATATATTATCACTCACCCTCCTCTCTCCTCCTTTACAAGTCAACAGAGAAAAGAAAAAGAAAAAAAATCGAGCTCGTCGTTCTGGAGCCCCCCCTCCCCCGTCGCTCGACGTTCTCCATCGCCACCCCCTCCTGTCGCGCACCCTCTCTCCTCGCCTCCGCCTCCACCCAGCACTATCCTCCGCGTCGAGCCCCCCCTAAACCCTAAATCGAACCCAATCCACCGCCTACCCTACTGCTCCGACCACTAGAGCCGCCTCCGACAACTCCCTCCCCTGTCGCGCGCTAGAAACCGTCTTCCCCCTTCGAACCAATGACCAAGACCCCTAAAACCCCGCTGTAAGTATTTATTCCCATTGATTTTAAAGTATTTAGCTTAGTTAATTAAAAAGGGTTGATTTTTAATCAGTTTTAGTATAGGTAAAAGCAAGTAAATAAAAATCTAATTTTTATAATGTAGATTTAAATTAAAAATTCGATTTTTATATGTAAAATAGCGAGATAAAAACGTGGTTCTTATATATGAAGTTCAGATTTAAAAATATGGTATTTTCATATATAGTTTTGAAACAAAAATTTGATTTTTATATAATAGGCTTTGGATTAAAAACGTGATTTTTATATATGAAGTTATAAAGTAAAAATTCAATTTTTATATATTGAATAGCAAAGTAAAAAATTCGATTTTTATATATTGAATAGCAAAGTAAAAATTTGATTTTTATAATCTAAGTAGCGATATGAAAATATAATTTTTATAATAGAAAAGATTGAATTTTTATAATAGAAAGGATCAAATTTTTATAAGAGAAAAGATAGAATTTTTTTTATAGAAAAGATCATATTTTTGAAATAGAAAAGATTATATTTTTAAGTAAGAAAAGATTAGATTTTTAGTTATGTAAAGGTATGATTTTTATTTATACCATAGCATAATAAAAATGTGATTTTTATATGTGTAGCGTATACGGACGACGAAAGTGACGAAAGAAGAAACGGCAAAGATTTTCTACATATGAAGAGTCGAGAAGTTTGGTTTAGCTAGTCGGTGAGAACTTCTCACTTTTAATTTAATTTTCTAGTTAAAATATATATACTAGGATGCAGACGGTGTTAAGTAGCACCCGACACCCGTCGTCCGCAGACCATGGACGGCTTGTATGCTTGGTTGTTTGATTTTGAGGTGTAGTTGATTGTGTGATGTGATGTGAAATAGAATATTTTATAGTTGAAAATAGAATTTTTAACGTATATATAAAATAAATGGTAATAAACAAATCGGAGATTTGATTATATACACTGATTTGACTGATATTGATTGGGACGATAAATTTTACACATCGCCCAACTGCACAAATAAAATCTGTGTTTGATTGTTTGAAACCCCACACGGGTATTGGGATGATATATGACATACACTAATCCCAATAGTTAGTTGTTTGTCGATCGATTGATTGACAAACTGTTATAAGCGTTAAATATTTATATTCGATGCTTCTACAGTGTAGAATGCACTTTGGATGATGGTTGATCATTTGTCATTGTTGATATATACATGTGTTGTAGAAAATCCATATAATCAACATTATATGGTAATTGATTGGGCCTCATTCCAGTTTTGAAAAAGAAATATTTGAAATAGAAATATTTGAAAAAGAAATATTTGAAATAGAATATTTGAAAATAGAAATATATGAAGCCGTGTTGATTAGATTGACGTCATTTTGACGTGAACGATATTTATATCGATTTATTCATATTTCAATGAATATTGAAAAAGATGTGAAATTCGAATTAAATTGAATAAATTAGAAATTGAATAGATTTGAAATTGAATAGATTTGAAATTGAAATAGATTTGAAATTCGAAATAAATTGAAATGATTGGAAAATCGATTTGAAATTGAAATAGATTTGAAATCCGAATTAAATTGAAATTGAAATTGAATTGAAATTGAGTTGAAACCATTTTGAAAATGAATTTAAAACGATTTATAAAGCACGTTTTGAATTGAAATCGATGAAGGATATATTATATATATAATATAATGGCCTGAATAGAACGCGCCGCGCCGCGGCAGTTCGCGAATTTCGACCATTGACTTCGAATGGACATTACGGGAGATCCGACCGTCGGATTCTCCTTAAACCGGAACCGTTGGGTTCGTATCAAAAAGAGCTTTCTAACGAATATTAGAAATTTGAAATCTAACGGTTGGATTTAGAATTATGTCCAAATCAAATTTGGAAAAGGTCGTTGTAAGTGCAGTTCGATGGCCGTTGACGGAAATCGACTGTACGGGCCTTGATAAAATTATTAAAAATAGTAATAATTTGTGTAAAATCATAAGAAATAATTTGGGAAAAATCGGGATGAAAAACTCCATATTTGAAAGGGTAAAAATAGATTTTTATCGAAATGAACTAGTTTAGAACTAGAATAATAATTTATTTATTTTTAAAATAAATAAATTGGATTTGAAATGGTTTTGAAAGTAACCAGAATTTCCAATAATTGAATTGGAATGGATTTGAATCAAAATTGTCTTTGGAATATTTCGATGTTGGATTTCGTGACGATTCAGGTATTGTTATGGGAATTTGAAAGATATATATATATATATCGTTATTTCCAATACGATATTTGTTGGTCGTAGAATTTGATATTGAATATAAGCCGGTATATTTTCTATTCAGAGCTTTGTATTTAATATCAAATGTGATTTGGGTTTGTCGTGAATGGTGTCTTCATTAACAATGTTCTTAAACCCAGTTGAGAAAAAGATTAAATCTTTTTATTTAGACTTAATGAAGTGTACCAATTAAATAATATTTAATTGGAATTGAATTGGTATTGATTTTGGGTTTATCGTGAACCGTGTTTTAAATGACACTGATTCTTTAACCCAGTTAAAGATTAAAACTAAGTGGAGTTTTAATGAATATTTAATTAGATTGAAAAGATCGAGAATGGAGTATCGCCAGTTTTACTCCAGGCGATAGTTAAATCTTTAATTAGATTTGAACGTGAAATGGTAATTGAATTTACCGATAACACCGTGGTGTTAGATATGAAGTATTACCAGTTTTACTTAATGGGATGAATAGGTGGGGATTGGGAAATAAAATAAATGATTACTTCGGTGTGGTTCGCTAATCCCGACTAGTTCACCGGAGATCTTCACGTCGTTTGGGTGATTACTGATGATCTTGATTGGGTCGTACACCCAAGAGGAGGGAATCAGTTAGTGATCGTCCAGACGTACTTGGAGATCGTTGGATATGCGGGGTACTAGGTGCCTCCGGTTTCGTTCAGACCCAGAACGAACTTGTAAATGGACTGTGTGTCTGACATTGGATTTTATTCTGTATGGTTGATTTCTATTAAATATATGTCTGTTTGGTGGCGGAGAATTTATTCTCTTGCTTAATGCCCTTCTCTGAGATGTACGAGCTCAGAGGTTATATGTTGATAGATATCAAACGCATGGAGTGAATTGCCTATGTGGCATGCCTAAGTGGCAATTGATCAAGGCTTCTGTTGAAAAGCAAAGTCTTGTGGTGATGATCAAAGCACGGCCTGTGTGGCATAGCTTTGTGTAACGTTGATTCGCGAGCCTCAAACTCCGGTTGTGAACCAGAAACGGGAGAAGGACCTCAGGGAGGGAATGCGTTTCCTTCTAGCTAGAAGTGGCGTCAGTGGTTTTACACGCCCTGACGAGTTTGACTTATGTGGTTGTTGCTGTTGCGAGGCGCCTCGGTTAGATCGGACGATCCGGGTCCGATGGAGTCATTCGTTGGCTCATTTACGCCCCAAAGGGCGGGGAAACGTAGTGTTCAGGCATAATAATCCACATCGGTGGACCGGCCCTGACGATCCAAGGCTTGCCTGCGTGCTTGCCTGAGACTCGGGCTAGACAGTCTCGAATTCGGTAGAGGACTATCTTTTGCCTCGGTTCACAGATGGAAATCCAACTTCCAAATACGTGACATTTGCGGTTTTGATTGTAGAGCCTAGTATGGCGACATAGTGGGATGGGGCGATTATGCCGTCTATGATTGATACTTATGATTTGAAGTTGTTTTATACACTATACACTTATTATAGTATCAAATGATTTGTTTTAAACGTATCAAGCATTCTTGGCTATTATAAGGTAAAAACCCTATCCTCCGGCTTGCGTTGCATTGTGTGATGGGACCTGGGTCTTATAATAGCTTCATTTTTCTTTATTTATCATTGCGCTGTTGTTTTATGCACTGGTGTTCTTGGGAGGAAACCCGTTCCGTGTTATACGGCGTGGTCCCTTGATCTACCTAACTTTAAAATAAAGATTAATAACTGTTTTAGTTCTTACACCAGTCCCATGACTGACCTGGAGTTTATTGTTTTAACCTAAACTCTGGGTGCCCTTATTTTGACACGGGCAGCTAGTAGTTTTGGTTTTGCAGATTTATATTCACGGGATCCTGATGTACAGCTGGAACGATATCTGGAAAGCTTTGTATCCGTATATCTTCTTCAGTTGTATTTTGTATTATTTTCCGCTGCTATGTAATTTATTGTAATCTCTGATATTTTGTAATATATAATATTCATTTATACTCTGTATATTCTTGTAATCTGATGAATTGTTGTAATATACAATGAAATGTTCTTCCGTCTGCGTTCTGACGTGGCTTGTTCTCGAACTATCCGCGCTTTCCTTACCGGGGAAGTTACGGGTTTTCACAGAAACTTACATGTATTAATATGATAACATACATTAGAAGCTAAGCCCCTACAATTTAGGGGTAATGAAGCTCTCTAATTTTATGTGAGTTCATCATTTATATGATTTGTGATCTCTCATTTTGTGCTTCATGATAGAGGACTTTGATGTAAGTTTATACATGTGGGTTTGATAGCTTATGTTGCATTTGCAAATGAGCTATTCTTATTCAGTATAAACACAAGCTACATCAATATTTGCTAAGTGGTTTTTGATTATGAAATATAAGAAAGAACAAAATTTGATGATCTATGTCACTAATTACAATAGTGAATAGAACATACTTAAAATAGATTTTTCTTTGTTGTCATTTTCATGAGAACAATGAGTGGTTTAAGTGTTGTGTTATAGTTTGTTGATTTACATAAATATGAGAGGAAGTTTACCTCTAAATTGCTCTCTAATCTCATATTTAGCCCTCAACTTAGTTTCTAGTTTTCATTAGTTTTTGTTAGTAAACAATCCAAAGTTTGGTTTAATTTAATTGAATAGAATTTAAACTTATTCCTTCTCCGCGGATCGACTCGTACTCGCATATGTACTGCAATCGTACGTCATGCGCTTGCGGTTTATTACAATATTTTGTGCAATGGTTTTTTAAGTGATAGAATTCTAGTTTTGCGGACAAGTTTTTGGCGCCGTTGCCGGGGAAGGAATTTAATTTTGATTTTGTTCTTTGGATTAATTTTCTTATTTGAGTGTTCTTATTAAAAAAAAGATTTGTGTTTGTTGTGTGCATTTTGATATTTTGTTGTCATTCTAGTATTGTGTTCGTAGTCTGTGTTTGAGTTTTTTGTTAGTTAAGTTCTTCCTTCCTTTTTCCTTTTTCCTAAAAAAAACACTACATTTTCAAGTTCAATATCAATTTCTGCTCATGGTTTGTAACGATCAATTCTACGCATCAGAGATTCGTAGAATATTTATTTCTTTCTCATGCGAAGTCATATGGTCATGTAACTTTGGGAGACGACTATTGGGGTCATTTCCCTTGTTCATGATTTTTGCCAATTTTTAATGACCATTTTGCCCCTATCTGATCTTGTTTCGGCCATAACTTTTGATTGGTAAGGATTTTAGACCCGAAACCACTTCCATTGGATTCAGATGATGGTTTACAATTCCGTAGAGTGGTTACATTAGCCAAATGGACTCACCGTTTGGGAGATATGGCTGAAACAATGTTTAGAAGGTGAAAAACTGCTTAACCGGGCTTAATTGGGTAGTTAATAGCTAGGCCCAATGGGGAATTTCGGGAGAGGTATATAGGGGCTGATTAGGGTTAGAAAACATTTCTTTAGACACTTTTTCAGCCGCCACTTTCATTCTTGGAACCCTAGTAATGGCCTCCAACATCTAGAATCACCTCTAATCAAGTATTAGCCTAATCTTCACCAAATTAAGGAGAAATAGCACCAAATCAAGGTCGGAACTGCTGTATAGCCTTGGCAACGGCGCCAAACAGAGGATAGTTTCAGATTTGGTATTTTGTTTGTGGCTAAGGTGAGTGATTTGCATAGTTCCTCACTAATTATGGGTAATTAGTGTTAATTAGCGAATTTAAACATGATTAAATTGTAATAACCCGGAAAATCTGAACCAGTTTAAAATTTTTATTTTGGCAATTTTAATGAATTTTGGATATTTAAAATGAATTATTTTAAATAATATCGACGAGAAATTTATTTTGAATATAATCCAAACGTATATATTATACGCGTCATCGTTAGAATATAAATATTTATATATAATTATAAATAGAATTGAAAATGGCGCGGTAGTTCGATAATTCGATTTCAACTTCTATTGAACACACCGGGTGCAAAACAATCCGGATTTTAGTGAAACCAAAAACATTAGGATCTAATTGATGATATCTTTCCAACGAATCCGAAAAATAAAATATTCATAGCGGGAATCAAAAGATATGTCCAGTTGAAAATTCTGAATAGTCGCTATGGAGTTCAGGCCCTTAAAAATGGGAATTTTGCAAACGACCTCGGATTTCGACGAAACCACTTTTGTTGGATCCGCAGTGTCAGATTATTGCTAGATTCCAAATTTCATAATTTTTCGAATCAATATGTGAGCGTGGCAAAGGAAAACGCGTTTGACCAGTTTCAGTTGATTTTAATCGACTGGAAAATGGCCATTTTTCCAACGATCTCAGAATTCGACAAAACTAGTTTTATTAGGACCGTATCATCAATACAAAGCTAGAAAATATTTTTCTGGAATTTTTCGAGTTAGTATGTGACCCCGGTAAATTGAAATGTGCGTTTAAATTCAATATATAGAGTTATATATTGATTTTGACGAAAACTGATCGAAACGATCGAATCAGCTTGCGATACATATCCCATTGTGTTCGGAATGGGGGTAAAACGCTATGGACGACAGGCGGTGGGCCTCGTTTCGAGGTCGAAATAAAAAGTCAACTTCTAGTAAATAAAATAATTAAATAAATTTAAAATTAAAAATTCTCTCTCTCTCCCCTTAATTCCCTCTGCCCCCCCCCCTTTATTCTTCGTTCAGCAGAAAGAAAAAAAAAACACGACCGATTCTTCAAATCGATGGCACCTGACGCCATCGCCGCCGCCGCGCCTTCCCCGACGCCATCGCCTCACCTCCGTCGACCCCCACCCCCTCTCCGTTCTGCCGCCTCGCTCGAAAACCCCAAATCGCACAGAAACCCCCCCGAAACCCTAATGCAACTGCACCGAGCCCCGCCACCGACTGTTCCTCCTTCCGCACCTCCATTCCACCGCACCAAGCCCTCCGCCTGAACTGCCAGGAGCCCGCCTCCCACCTGCGAGCTGAAGCCTAGGGCGACGATGTGGATTTGAGCACTTTGAACTGTCTGGAGTCGAACATGAATATGAAGACGAGTTCGAACAAAATCGAATTTCGGTGAGTCCTTTTGATTTTTAAAGTGTTTAAAAACTGATTTTTAAAGTGTTTAAAAACTGATTTTTAAAGTGTTTAAAATTCGATTTTTATATATTGAATAGCGAAGTAAAAATTCGATTTTTATATATTGATTAGCGAAGTAAAAATTCGATTTTTATATATTGAATAGCAAAGAAAAAATTCGATTTTTATATATTGTATAGCAAAGAAAAAATTCGATTTTTATATATTGAATAACATAGTAAAAATTCGATTTTTACATATGTAGTGGCTACGGGCAACGAAGAGGACGAAAAGGCGACAACGACGAAGATCTCTACAATAGGAGTGTCGTGAAGTTGGGATAGCTTTCGGTGAGAACTTCTCACTCTTCAATTTCTTTTTCTAGTTATATATATATACTAGGATGCAGACGGTGTTTAGTAGCACCCGACACCCATCATCCACAGACCATGGATGGCTTGTTTGTTAAATTGTTTGGTTGTGTAGTTGGTTAGTTTATTTGGTTTGAATTAAATTGTTTGGTGAAATGGAATGGAATTGATTGATGTGTGAATGGCATGGGCCTTCACTAGACCGGGGATAAGGCTAGGCCTCGTCCCGCTTCTAGTATTGTGCCGTTATGCCGCCGAAATTTTCTAAAATAACTTAGAAAAATAAAAGATATCGTTTTTATTTTATAAATGAACTGAATAAAAATTCATGTGTTAAAATAAAATATTTTATCGTTAAAAATATAATTTTTAACGTGAATGTGAATAAATAAATATTCATTTACAAACCGGACGGTTTGTTTATGTACACCTATTTGAAGGACATTGATTGGGTCGATAAATTTTACACATCGCCCAACTGCACAAATAAAATTTGTGTTTGATTGTTTGAAACCCCACACGGGTGTTGGGATGAAATTTGAAGTTCACTCATCCTGATTGATTAAATATGTCGATCGATTGATTGACGGGCTGTTATAAGCGTTAGATATCTATATTTGATGCTTATACAGTGTAGTGCACTTTGGATGATGGTTGATTATTTATCGTTGCTATTATGTACATGTGTTGTATGGAATCCATATAATTAATTTTATATGGTAATTGATTGGGCCTCATTCCAATTTAGAAGATAAACAATATTATAAAATAAAGGTTCATGTGTTGACTGTACTCATCCGTTGAGATTAGTCATGTGTTGAACGAAATATTTTAACAATAAAATTTACATCTTTATTTTTATGAAATAAAGGTTCATGTGTTGACTGTACTCATCCGTTGAGATTAGTCATGTGTTGAACGAAATATTTTAACAATAAAATTTACATCTTTATTTTTATGAAATAAAGGTTCATGTGTTGACTGTACTCATCCGTTGAGATTAGTCATGTGTTGAACGAAATATTTTAACAATAAAATTTACATCTTTATTTTTATGAAATAAAGGTTCATGTGTTGACTGTACTCATCCGTTGAGATTAGTCATGTGTTGAACGAAATATTTTAACAATAAAATTTACATCTTTATTTTTATGAAATAAAGGTTCATGTGTTGACAGTACTCATCCGTTGAGATTAGTCATGTGTTGAACGAAATATTTTGACAAAAATATAGATTCATTTGTCGAATAGAATAATGGAATTATTGAAATATATAAAGCCGTGTGGATTAGAGATGCGCTATTTTGACGCGAACGATATTTATATCGATTAAAATGAATTGAATTTGATTTGAATAGAAAATGAATTGAATTTGATTTGAATAGAAAATGAATTGAATTTGATTTGAATAGAAAATGAATTGAATTTGATTTGAATAGAAAAGAAATGAATTGAATTTTAACAGAATAGAAAACGAATTTGATTTGAATTGAATTGAATAGATAACGAATTCGAATTGAATAGATAACGAATTCGAATTGAATTGAATAGATAACGAATTCGAATTGAATTGAATAGATAACGAATTCGAATTGAATTGAATAGATAACGAATTCGAATTGAATTGAATAGAAAACGAATTTGAATTGAATTGAATAGAAAACGAATTTGAATTGAATATATAACGAATTTGAATTGAATTGAATAGAAAACGAAAATGAATTGAATTTGAATTGAAAAGAAAATGAATTCGAATCGAATTAAAATCGATTTGAATTGAAATCCAATAGAAATGAAAGTAAAAAGGATTTACAACAGAAAATTCAATTTTGATTTGAATTTGAAATAAAGGTTGAAATTGTTTTTGGAAATGAATTCAAAACTATTTATAAAATTCGTTTTAAATAGAAATCGACGCAATATATTATATATATAATATAATGGCTTGAATAGAAAGCGTCGCGCTGCGGCAGTTCGCGAATTTCGACCATTAACTTCGAACGGACATTACGGGAGATCCGACCGTCGGATTCTCCTAAAACTGGAACCGTTGGGTTCGTATCGAAAAGAGCTTTCTAACGAATATTAGAAATTTAAAATCTAACGGTTGGATTTGGAGATACGTCCAAATCAAATTTGAAAAAGGTCGCTGTAAGTGCAGTTCGATGGTCATTGATGGAAATCGACTGTACGGGCCTTAATAAAATTATTAAAAATAGTAATAATTTGTGTAAAATCATAAGAAATGATTTGGGAAAATTTGGGATGAAAAACTCCATATTTGAAAAGATAAAAATAGATTTTTATCGAAATGAACTAGTTTTGAACTAAAATTAAACCCGTTTATTTTTAAATAAATAAACTGGATTTGGAATGGGTTTTAAACAGAATTGATTTGTGGGTTTATCGTGAACGGTGTTTTAAATAACATTTGTTCTTTAACTCGATAATAAATAGATTATGATTTGGGTTTATCGTGAACTGTGTTTTAAATAACATTAGTTCTTTAACCCAGTAAAAGGAGTTTTAATGAATCTGCAATTAGATCGAAACGTGAATTGATAATCTAAATTATCAAATTTGGCAAATGAGCGAGAATGGAGTATCACCAGTTTTGCTCCAACACGATAGTCAAATCTTTAATTAGATTTGTACGTGAAATGGTAATTAATTTTACCGATAACACCGTGGTGTTAGATATGGAGTATTACCAGTTTTGCTTCATAGGATGAATAGGTTGGGATTGGGAAATAAAATAAATAATTACTTCGATGTGGTTCGCTAATCTCGACTAGTTTAGAAAACCATAATCTGGTTTGAAATGACATCCAAAGGAAGATTAAAGAATAAATTCAAAGAATTGATCTTGGATAAAATTAATGGGAACCTCTCCCTAAGAATTGAAATTTAGAAACTAGCTGTAGGTTAGTTAAGAAGAATGGTTTCCTGGGTATTGATCTGATGTTGGTTTCGGCCTTCGGGGTTAATATTTAGGGAATTGCTCTCTTACTGATTTACGGTTAGTAACTAATGAATTGGAATGAGGCGTATGTTGTGTTTGTGTAACATTTGTTTTTAATATACGCGGGTTGTTCGGAAAGTCCGGGTTTATACCCATTCTGAATAACCGATTCGACGATATGTCAAAGATGAAGACGGTGGTTGAAGACCGGAAGTCTTCACATCGTTTGGGTGATTACTAATGATCTTGATTGGGTTATACACCCAAGATGAGGGAATCAGTTGGTGGTCGTCCAGACGTACCTGGAGATCGATGGATATGTGAGGAAAGTGCCTCCGGTTTCGTTCAGACCCAGAACGAACTTGTAAATGGATTGTGTGTCTGACATTGGATTTTATTCTGTGTTGATTGATTTCTGTTAAATATATATATGTTTGGCGGCGGAGAATTTATTCTCTTGCTTAACGCCCTTCTCTGAGACGCACGAGCTTAGAGGTTATATATCGATAGATATCAATCGCATGGCATGAATTGCCTGTGTGGCATGCTGAGTTGCATGGATCAAGGCTTCTTTTGAAAAGCAAAGTCTTGTGGTTGATGATCAAAGCACGTCCTATGTGGCAGCTTTGTGTATAACGTGAATTCGCGTGCCTCACACCTCGGTATGAGTCAAAAACGGGATACGGACCGTTGGGAGAACACGACGTTTCTTTCTAGCTTTGGTGGTGTCAGTGACTTACCAGCTTTGACATTTATATACTTTTCACCTTTGTGGTTGTTGGAATGAGGCGCCTCGATTATAGGTCTGTAAGGACCGGGAAACGTGTGTTCAGGAATAAATAATCCTCTAACGTTAGGGTGGACCAGCCCAACCGATCCAGGATTGCCCAGAGTGTGTAGTCCTGAGACATTTGCTAGAGTGTCTCGAACGCGGAGAGGAGCTTGCCCCTTGCCTCGACTCATGATGGAAATCCAATTTCCAATACGAGATATTTCGGCTTTATTTGTAGAGCCTAGTATGGCGACATAGTAGCATGGGATGTTATGTCGTCTATGATTTATATTTATGATTGAAATTGTTTTGACACTATACACTTATTATAGTATCAAATGATTTGTTTTAAACGTACCAAGCATGTTTGGCTATTATAAGGGAAAACCCTATCCTCCGGCTTGCGTTGCATTGTGTGATGGGACCTGGGTCTTATAATAGCTTCATTTTTTGAAAAAGCATTGCGTTGTTTATCCTATGCACTGGTATTCTTGGGAGGAAACCCGTTCCGTGTTATACGGCGTGGTCCCTTGAATTACTCTCTTTTAAAATAAAGCTTTAAATAATTGTTTTAGTTCTCACACCAGTCACATGACTGACCTGGAGTTTATTGTTTTAACCTAAACTCTGGGTGCCCTTATTTTCCGCACGGGCAGCTAGTAGTTTTGGTTTTGCAGATTTATATTCACAGGATCCTGGTTTACAGCTGGAATGATACCCAGAAAGCTCTGTATCCGTATATCACCTTCAGTTGTGCTTTGTATTATTTTCCGCTGCTATGTAATTTATTGTAATCTCTGATATTTATCGAATGTAATTTATTCATTATACTCCGTATATTCTTGTATCTGATGGAATTGTTGTAATATACAATGAAATGTTCTTCCGTTTGTGTTCTATTTTGTCATGTTCTCAAACGATCAGGGGTTTCGAACGGTCTAGATCGGTTTAGCGACTGATTCGGATCGAGCGAAATTCCTTGCCGTCACATTTGGTATCAGAGATTTGGTTTACAGAGTTCGAGAACAAGGCACATTAGAAACATACGAAAGAATTCATCAGATATTGGATTAGTAATATCCAACTAGAATGACTCGTTAGAGATAGGATCAGTAGTATCCTAGAACGAGTGTGAAGAGTATATTTTTCAAATGAAAACAATTTTGTTTTGAAATCTAAACCATTTTAAAAACGTATTTGATTATTTATTTATTTTGAATTTGGGCAATCGAGTATATAAAGGTTTCACGTATACGCGTCATGAACGTATATTTGAAGTTTTAATATACTGGATAGATATAGAATCGCACTCAAGTAGCCCGGGGATGATTCCACTGATGACGTACGGCATCAGTGGTTTATTTTCGTGTTTCGAAGGTATGATTTCTATATATTTCCATTAGACTGGTGTGAGAACCAAAACTAATATAGCTAGAACACATTGTTGTGATTTGGCATCAAAAACATGATTTTTGTAAGTATCAAATTTATGGACTTGAAACTCTAATTCACCAAATGATTGATGTTTGTGTTGTTTGTCTATTTGTTTGATAATTCTTGAACCATTATGCCTAATTGCATCAAATATTGAGTTGTATTGAAAATTAGTTGCATTTGCTTGCATATACATATACTTACATTGAACAGGTCATAGCAAGGAGGCTAGAGCCGGAGAATAAAATTTGTTTGCCCGACAATTAGGTACATGTTTACTATGAAATTTACTGTTTTGTTTGGGTGATGATGATTTTATGAGCCTATTGGCTAGCCGCTTGGCTTTTTCTTTTTATTTTTGAGAGCAGAAGGCCTATATGGCAATTTCGGGATTTTCCCGTGGCTCCCGGTGCAGGGGAGGTTATGGCGAAATTTTTCGAAAATTTAGGGTGTTAGCCAAATTTTTGAAAATTTGAAAATTCTCAGAAACTGAAAAGTTGGAGAATGGAAGCCAGATCGAACATAGAGTTAATTGATCAAACCACTTTCGACTTCGTTCCTTTTCGGGGACGAAAAGTTTTAAGTGGGGGAGACTGTAATAACCCGGAAAATCTGAACCAGTTTACAATTTTTATTATGACAATTTTAATGAATTTTGGATATTTAAAATGAATTATTTTAAATAATATCAACGAGAAATTTATTTTGAATATAATTCGAACGTATATATTATACGCTTCGTCGTTAGAATATAAATATTTATATATAATTATAAATAGAATTGAAAATGGCGCGGTAGTTCGATAATTCGATTTCAAACTTCAATTGAACACACCGGGTGCAAAACAATCCGGATTTTAGTGAAACCAAAAACATTAGGATCTAATTGATGATATCTTTCCAACGAATCCGAAAAATAAAAATTTCATAGCGGGAATCAAAAGATATGTCCAGTTGAAAATTCTGAATAGTCGCTATGGAGTTCAGGCCCTTAAAAATGGGAATTTTGCAAACGACCTCGGATTTCGACGAAACCACTTTTGTTGGATCCACAGTGTCAGATTATTGCTAGATTCCAAATTTCATAATTTTTCGAATCAATATGTGAGCGTGGCAAAGGAAAACGCGTTTGACCAGTTTCAGTTGATTTTAATCGACTGGAAAATGGCCATTTTTCCAACGATCTCAGAATTCGACAAAACTAATTTTATTAGGACCGTATCGTCAATACAAAGCTAGAAAATATTTTTCTGGAATTTTTCGAGTTAGTATGTGACCCCGGTAAATTGAAATGCACGTTTAAATTCAATATATAGAGTTATATATTGATTTTGACGAAAACTAATCGAAATGATCGAATCAGCTTGCGATACATATCCCATTGTGTTCGGAATGGGGGTAAAACGCTATGGACGACAGGCGGTGGGCCTCGTTTCGAGGTCGAAATAAAAAGTCAACTTCTAGTAAATAAAATAATTAAATAAATTAAAAATTAAAAATTCTCTCTCCCTCCCCTTAATTCCCTCTGCCCCCCCCCCCCCCCTCTTTATTCTTCGTTCAGCAGAAAGAAAAAAAAACACAACCGATTCTTCAAATCGATGGCACCTGACGCCATCGCCGCCACCGCGCCTTCCCCGACGCCATCGCCTCACCTCCGTCGACCCCCCCCCCCCACCTCTCCGTTCTGCCACCTCGCTCGAAAACCCCAAATCACATAGAAACCCCCCCCCCCCCCCCCCCCGAAACCCTAATGCAACCGCACCGAGCCCCGCCACCGACTGTTCCTCCTTCCGCACCTCCATTCCACCGCACCAAGCCCTCCGCCTGAACTGCCAGGAGCCCGCCTCCCACCAGCGAGCTGAAGCCTAGGGCGACGATGTGGATTTGAGCACTTCGAACGGTCTGGAGTCGAACATGAATATGAAGACAAGTTCGAACAAAACCGAATTTCGGTGAGTCCTTTTGATTTTCAAAGTGTTTAAAAACTGATTTTTAAAGTGTATAAAAACTGATTTTTAAAGTGTTTAAAAACTGATTTTTAAAGTGTTTAAAATTCGATTTTTATATATTGAATAGCGAAGTAAAAATTCGATTTTTATATATTGAATTGCAAAGAAAAAATTCGATTTTTATATATTGTATAGCAAAGAAAAAAATTCGATTTTTATATATTGAATAGCATAGTAAAAATTCGATTTTTACATATGTAGTGGCTACGGGCAACGAAGAGGACGAAAAGGCGAGAACGACGAAGATCTCTACAATAGGAGTGTAGTGAAGTTGGGATAGCTTTCGGTGAGAACTTCTCACTCTTCAATTTCTTTTTCTAGTTATATATATACTAGGATGCAGACGGTGTTTAGTAGCACCCGACACCCGTCATCCACAGACCATGGATGGCTTGTTTGTTAAATTGTTTGGTTGTGTAGTTGGTTAGTTTATTTGGTTTGAATTAAATTGTTTGGTGAAATGGAATGGATTTGATTGATGTGTGAATGGCGTGGGCCTTCACTAGACCGGGGATAAGGCTAGGCCTCGTCCCATTTCTAGTATCGTGCCGTTATGTCGCCGAAATTTTCTAAAATAAGTTAGAAAAATAAAAATATCATTTTTATTTTATAAATGAACTGAATAAAAATTCATGTGTTAAAATAAAATATTTTATCGTTAAAAATATAATTTTTAACGTGAATGTGAATAAATAAATATTCATTTACAAACCGGACGGTTTGTTTATGTACACCTATTTGAAGGACATTGATTGGGTCGATAAATTTTACACATCGCCCAACTGCACAAATAAAATCTGTGTTTGATTGTTTGAAACCCCACACGGGTGTTGGGATGAAATTTGAAGTTCACTCATCCTGATTGATTAAATATGTCGATCGATTGATTGACGGGCTGTTATAAGCGTTAGATATCTATATTTGATGCTTATACAGTGTAGTGCACTTTGGATGATGGTTGATTATTTATCGTTGCTATTATGTACATGTGTTGTATGGAATCCATATAATTAATTTAATATTGTAATTGATTGGGCCTCATTCCAATTTAGAAGATAAACAATATTATAAAATAAAGGTTCATGTGTTGACTGTACTCATCCGTTGAGATTAGTCATGTGTTGAACAAAATATTTTAACAATAAAATTTACATCTTTATTTTTATGAAATAAAGGTTCACGTGTTGACTGTACTCATCCGTTGAGATTAGTCATGTGTTGAACGAAATATTTTAACAATAAAATTTACATCTTTATTTTTATGAAATAAAGGTTCATGTGTTGACTGTACTCATCCGTTGTGATTAGTCATGTGTTGAACGAAATATTTTAACAATAAAATTTACATCTTTATTTTTATGAAATAAAGGTTCATGTGTTGACAGTACTCATCCGTTGATATTAGTCATGTGTTGAACGAAATATTTTGACAAAAATATAGATTCATTTGTCGAATAGAATAATGGAATTATTGAAATATATAAAGCCGTGTGGATTAGAGATGCGCTATTTTGACGCGAACGATATTTATATCAATTAAAATGAATTGAATTTGATTTGAATAGAAAATGAATTGAATTTGATTTGAATAGAAAATGAATTGAATTTGATTTGAATAGAAAATGAATTGAATTTGATTTGAATAGAAAATGAATTGAATTTGATTTGAATAGAAAATGAATTGAATTTGATTTGAATAGAAAAGAAATGAATTGGATTTGAACAGAATAGAAAACGAATTTGATTTGAATTGAATAGATAACGAATTCGAATTGAATTGAATAGATAACGAATTCGAATTGAATTGAATAGATAACGAATTCGAATTGAATTGAATAGATAACGAATTCGAATTGAATTGAATTGATAACGAATTTGAATTGAATTGAATTGAATAGAAAACGAAAATGAATTGAATTTGAATTGAAAAGAAAATGAATTCGAATCGAATTAAAATCGATTTGAATTGAAATCCAATAGAAATGAAAGTAAAAAGGATTTATAACAGAAAATTCAATTTTGATTTGAATTTGAAATAAAGGTTGAAATTGTTTTTGGAAACGAATTCAAAACTATTTATAAAATTCGTTTTAAATAGAAATCGACGCAATATATATTATATATATAATACAATAGCTTGAATAGAACGCGCCGCGATGCGGCAGTTCGCGAATTTCGACCATTAACTTCGAACGGACATTACGGGAGATCCGACCATCGGATTCTCCTAAAACTGGAACCGTTGGGTTCGTATCGAAAAGAGCTTTCTAACGAATATTAGAAATTTAAAATCTAATGGTTGGATTTGGAGATACGTCCAAATCAAATTTGAAAAAGGTCGCTGTAAGTGCAGTTCGATGGCCGTTGATGGAAATCGACTGTACGGGCCTTAATAAAATTATTAAAAATAGTAATAATTTGTGTAAAATCATAAGAAATGATTTGGGAAAAATTGGGATGAAAAACTCCATATTTGAAAAGATAAAAATAGATTTTTATCGAAATGAACTAGTTTTGAACTAAAATTAAACCCGTTTATTTTTAAATAAATAAACTGGATTTGGAATGGGTTTTAAACAGAATTGATTTGTGGGTTTATCGTGAACGGTGTTTTAAATAACATTTGTTCTTTAACTCGATAATAAATAGATTATGATTTGGGTTTATCGTGAACTGTGTTTTAAATAACATTAGTTCTTTAACCCAGTAAAAGGAGTTTTAATGAATCTGCAATTAGATCGAAACGTGAATTGATAATCTAAATTATCAAATTTGGCAAATGAGCGAGAATGGAGTATCACCAGTTTTGCTCCAAAACGATAGTCAAATCTTTAATTAGATTTGTACGTGAAATGGTAATTAATTTTACCGATAACACCGTGGTGTTAGATATGGAGTATTACCAGTTTTGCTTCATGGGATGAATAGGTTGGGATTGGGAAATAAAATAAATAATTACTTCGGTGTGGTTCGCTAATCTCGACTAGTTTAGAAAACCATTATCTGGTTTGAAATGACATCCAAAGGAAGATTAAAGAATAAATTCAAAGAATTTATCTTGGATAAAATTAATGGGAACCTCTCCCTAAGAATTGAAATTTAGAAACTAGCTGTAGGTTAGTTAAGAAGAATGGTTTCCTGGGTATTGATCTGATGTTGGTTTCGGCCTTCGGGGTTAATATTTGGGGAATTGCTCTCTTACTGATTTACGGTTAGTAAGTAATGAATTGGAATGAGGAGTATGTTGTGTTTGTGTAACATTTGTTTTTAATATACGCGGGTTGTTCGGAAAGTCCGGGTTTATACCCATTCTGAATAACCGATTCGACGATATGTCAAAGATGAAGACGGTGGTTGAAGACCGGAAGTCTTCACATCGTTTGGGTGATTATTGATGATCTTGATTGGGTTGTACACCCAAGATGAGGGAATCAGTTGGTGGTCGTCCAGACGTACCTGGAGATCGATGGATATGCGAGGAAAGTGCCTCCGGTTTCGTTCAGACCCAGAACGAACTTGTAAATGGATTGTGTGTCTAACATTGGATTTTATTCTGTGTTGATTGATTTCTGTTAAATATATATCTGTTTGGCGGCGGAGAATTTATTCTCTTGCTTAACGCCCTTCTCTGAGACGCACGAGCTTAGAGGTTATATATCGATAGATATCAATCGAATGGCATGAATTGCCTGTGTAGCATGCTGAGTTGCATGGATCAAGGCTTCTGTTGAAAAGCAAAGTCTTGTGGTTGATGATCAAAGCACGTCCTATGTGGCAGCTTTGTGTATAACGTGAATTCGCGAGCCTCACACCTCGGTATGAGTCAAAAACGGGATACGGACCGTTGGGAGAACCCGACGTTTCTTTCTAGCTTTGGTGGTGTCAGTGACTTACCAGCCCTGACATTTATATACTTTTCACCTTTGTGGTTGTTGGAATGAGGCGCCTCGATTATAGGTCTGTAAGGACCGGGAAACGTGTGTTCAGGAATAAATAATCCTCTAACGTAAGTGAGGACCGGCCCAACCGATCCAGGATTGCCCAGAGTGTGTAGTCCTGAGACATTTGCTAGAGTGTCTCGAACGCGGAGAGGAGTTTGCCCCTTGCCTCGACTCATGACGGAAATCCAATTTCCAATACGAGATATTTCGGCTTTATTTGTAGAGCCTAGTATGGCGACATAGTAGCATGGGATGCTATGTCGTCTATGATTTATATTTATGATTGAAATTGTTTTGACACTATACACTTATTATAGTATCAAATGATTTGTTTTAAACATACCAAGCATGTTTGGCTATTATAAGGGAAAACCCTATCCTCCGGCTTGCGTTGCATTGTGTGATGGGACCTGGGTCTTATAATAGCTTCATTTTTCGAAAAAGCATTGCGTTGTTTATCCTATGCACTGGTATTCTTGGGAGGAAGCCCGTTCCGTGTTATACGGCGTGGTCCCTTGAATTACGCTCTTTTAAAATAAAGCTTTAAATAACTGTTTTAGTTCTCACACCAGTCACATGACTGACCTGGAGTTTATTGTTTTAACCTAAATTCTGGGTGCCCTTATTTTCCGCACGGGCAGCTAGTAGTTTTGGTTTTGCAGATTTATATTCACAGGATCCTGGTTTACAGTTGGAATGATACCCGGAAAGCTCTGTATCCGTATATCACCTTCAATTGTGCTTTGTATTATTTTCCGCTGCTATGTAATTTATTGTAATCTCTGATATTTATCGAATGTAATTTATTCATTATACTCTGTATATTCTTGTATCTGATGGAATTGTTGTAATATACAATGAAATGTTCTTCCGTTTGTGTTCTATTTTGTCCTGTTCTCAAACGATCAGGGGTTTCGAACGGTCTAGATCGGTTTAGCGACTGATTCGGATCGAGCGAAATTCTCGGCTGTCACATAAATTCCGGAAAAATATTTATAAATTTCGAAATATTGTTTTAGGCCTCTGTTAGAAAATTTGGTTAATTTGGTTAAGTTTTGATAATCATATCATTATTTATGCTTAAACATGATTAAGGGAAATATGGGTTTTTGGGTATGTTTGATCCGTTTTGACATGTTAATACATTGTTTTGGTGTTTATGGTTAGTTCTTTGTGTTGCTATGACTGTATGGTATGCTTTGTGATTGATTAGAAGAGTTAGAATGGTCGAAAACGTCATCGTATGGCGTAAAACAATCGCTGGAAAAGTTTCAGGAAATGTGCACAGTTTCGGACCGGATCGGATCGGGTATGGGGCTCGGATCGGATAAGGGAACTGAGAAAAGGGATTTGATTCGGATCGGAACTTGGCACCTGAGAAGACTTGGCAAGAAGGAAGGCCATTTGCATTAAGTTGGGGTTGGGATCGGACCTAAGCTTGGCGTGGGGATCGGACCGGACTAGAGCCAGGGAGCGGAATTGGATCGGATCTAAATGGAACATGGGATCGGATCGGAATGAGTAAGCTAGAGCAAGAGGGACGAACCGAATCGATGTGACAAGGTGGACCTCATATATCGAACCGAACCAGATTGATGGCTAGGAACTGGAGTAAGCCGAACCGAACTATGGAAGGACAACCGAACCGAACCACATCTGGAGGCCAAACCGAACCGGATTGGAGCTACGATTACGCGATGACTCTTCTGAAGACCAACTCCAATTCGACCAAAACCCGAGATGCAAAGGAAGTCTAAATGGGAGGTTATTACTCAGGATCCAAATGAGATCAATGGGTTAACTTCATGAGTTGGGCTTTGCTGCGGGACGTGTGCTAGTGTTAGGCTACGGATCAGTGCAGTGGGGTAGTTACTACTCCATGGGGGCAGAGTGATCGTAGCATGGCTATGAGCCAGTGCAGTGGAGTCTGCATGACTTCATGGGGCAGAGTGGACATAGCAAGGACTAGTGGCTATGGATCAGTTCAGTGGAGTCGCCATGACTCCATGGGGCAGAGTGATCATAGCAAGGAATATGGTGAACAAAGTGGTGGATATCATATGCTTTACGCACTAAGTAAGAGATGTGAGGATCGATGCTATGATTGGTTGTTTTCCATCACTATGTCATGCACACCCCCACCCCCGTATTCTTCACACTATATGTTAGTGGCACCTTAGAGTATTGTACACTATGTAGTGCTAACTCTTTGGTTGCAGGTGTTCAGGTATGGTTTAGTAGACCTGTTATTATTCTGTTTCTCTGCTTATCGCTCATACCAGACTTTTGTCTGACCCAGAGTTTTATGTCTCTTCTTATTACTCTAGGTGCTCTTAAACGGGCAGACTGGAGACAGGTTAGCTGGTTATGCACGAGTAGCTGATCCAGAGACGAGCAGGAGGCTCCTACGTATTATCTACATATATTCTTCCTGTGTTGTTGATGATCACTGCTTTGGGCATTAGTAGTGTACCTCTCCTTTCTTTGCTTTAGAGACAGTATTTTGAAGTTGTAATAATGGTTATGGATCACAAGCTGTATTTCGGATTTCCGCTGCTATGATGATTATGGTTTAGTTTTCAGCTTATGCACTGTCTCGCCTATTTTATGTCAAATATGTTATTATTATATTTTATTCTGTGCGCTGTGAGACATTCTACAGGTTCCTTGTTAGTTCAAATTCCTTTCTTTTCCTTTCTTTGGCGACCGTCCCGTGCTAGTCGGGCATTGGCACAGCGCACTTTCATTGGAAATGTCGACTGGTGCGGGGCGGGCCGTCACATGGTTGAAAACACAAAACTGGTCCTTGATTCCATTGCATTTCAAGATTTCACACAACAAGGTACTGTTTTACATTTCACTGCGTAGCCAACTTTTTATTTTGGTTTTCATTAACTATTGACTGTCACAACACTGCCTACAACTTCCACGACCACCTCTTCATCAACACTCCAACAAACACTGTCACCGGCCATCACATACTGCCTTCATTGTTCCACCCCACGCCTCCTTCACCCCATTCAACATACAATCAAACCGAACTGGTCCATTTCACTGTTCCACAAACCACAACCTAGTTCAACTATCACCCTTCCACAAACTCCACTTCCTCACTATTCATAGTTTACAATCACTCCACAAACTCCAGCTAATCATCCTCATACCTGAACCAAACTCAATCACCACTTCAACATCTTACACAACCATCTCTACATTCCACACCTCACTATCAAGACAGATATCGACCAACTCCCTCTTCTTTATTACGGCCAGTCCCTACCCTATTCCTTCCACTGCAAGTGCTCAACCACCATGCCATTCGACATAGAATCCAAACCACACCTTCCAGCATTTTCTGTCCAACTTTTCACAAGCACCAAAATACATTTCTCACCACATTCTCACGCCCCGGACCATCCTCTTCTTGTCATTCAAAATTCAAAGTTTCAGACCATCCAAAGCAACTACACCATTTAAAACCACACAACAAAACAAATCTGCACCATCCCACTACCCTCTCCCTACAAAACCACTGAACCCATTTTTCAAATTATTTCGCAATAGTACTGCTTCCAAACCCCAAAAAATCACAACTCCACCTTTCCAAATCTAACTGCAATTCCAACTTGAGACCACGCAATTACACTGCTGTCAGTCAACTCACAATTCATCACCCAACAACCTTGTTGATACATCAGCATTCACCCTAAAACAAACCACTTCACTGTCAGGCTTCTCTGTCGCACCATAACACCAGAACCACCTAGAACTGACCGAGCTTAACCTCCAGAAAGTTACATCACCAAAATCACCAACAGCTTTGGAATTCCTCAATCAGTTTTACCATTCTAAATTCACAAAACCAACGTGAATCCCTCATCTCTCTTCAAAGCATCACCCGAAATTCACATACCCTCCTTCACGCAATAAAACCCCTTAATTCAATTTCCTCAACACGCCTTGAATCTAAAAGCTAAATCGAAAAACCCCAAAATCGACATCACCAACTCGAATTACCACTCCAATTTTCCAATCGCAAAGACTTTGCAACAAGAATCGAAAGACTTACAGCAATTTGAATTTCTAAATTCGATTTTCAAAAAAAAGGGAGAAGCCGTGAGAAGGAAAATTGAATTTTTGTTTTCGAGAATTTTCATTTGTAGCTTCTGGAATTTTAATTGCGTACTCCTGAACATTTGCGGGTATTAAGTTGGGCATATTGGGCTTCCAATCGGGATTGGTTTGGTTTTGTTTTAGTTTTGTTTTTTTATTGTGATTATAGTCGTGGTTTTTAGTTTTATTTTGCTAATTGGTTCAGGTTCTTTAGAAAAAAATCATTCTCTTTGCCTTTTGTTTTTATTGTGTTTTTCACTCTATTTATTTTTTAGTTTCATTTCGATTCTCTCTCAAAAAAATAAAAAATAAAAAATTATTTTCTATCACTTCTTTATATATCGTCTCTACTCTTTCAGGTTGCAAAAGGAAAATTGGAGTTGCTTGCTTGGATTGCTTTGCATCGCTTTGCTTGCGCTTGCTTAAAAAAAACAAAGCTTAAAAAAATTTGGTAATAAATTATGCATGCTCAGGTATCGCGTTTTAACCCCTTTATTTTAATTGCATTGTTAGTTGCTTGCATTTGCATTTAAAAAAAACAAATAAAAATTCGTTCGTAGTTGCATTGTTAATACACGTTTAATTTCTGTTTTGCATTCATATCATTTTCTTTTCTTAAGGGCACACCCCAATTCACGTAAGGTGGGGAGTTCATTACCCTTCCTTAGCCCAGAAAATTGCATATCATCGTAGAATTTGAATAATAATAACGGTTAGACGTTGGACTTAAGGGAGTCGCGGGCTCGTTTAGGGCTTAATTATATTTTGATTGTTGATTTATTTTGGACGATTTATTTTTTGGTGTCTAGACTACGGCAGAGAAATAACCGCTAATAAATATTACGGTGATTCGTAAATATTATTTCGGTTGTTCCTCTGAAGGTACTTAAACCTTCGGCTGCATTTCTACGGTGATTCCTGGTGCACCGATAACTCATGTATGTTAACTGGCTAAGAAATTTTTTGTTTAATTTAATCAATCGTGTCATTATATAGTTTTGGGTTGGGAGCCACTAAGGACATAAAATTTTGTAGTTAATCTTTGAATTCATTTAGATTGCACTAGATTCATGCATATATAAAAAAACAAAAAAAATAGAAAAAATCAAAAAAAAAAAATCATCTTCATTTGTAAATCAAATCAGTTTTTTACTTATCCAAAAATTCAAAAAAAAAAAAATCCTTTTGTAAAAAATTTTAACATCTTGTTTCCTTCTTTGTTTTTTTTTCCTTCTTTCTTTAACCAAAAAGAAAAAAAAAAGAAAAACAATTCTTATTTTGTAAACAAAAAAAAAAATCGCTTCTATTCTCTTCTCAAATTTGTTCTTTCTCTTCTTCTCTTTTTATTTTCGCTAGTGCATGAGTATTTGGACTCACGACACTAATATGAATCGTTGGACACGTGACTCTTCCACTAATCGTTTAGTTCGAACGAACATCCCTTCAACCATAGGCAAAGAAAACCCCCCTCGAACTCTTATGGATAGAATCTTCCCCGATCGAGTTTCTATTCCTTCTTGCATCATATTGCCCGCCCCAACGGGTAACCACTTTGAAATTCATTCAAATCACATAAATACTCTTTCAAAATTCGGTAATTTTTAATGTGATGACACTTACATTTTCTTAACTGATAATTTGCTCGCCCAATTGGAAACTTCCTTTTGAAACATTTGTGACGCTTCTAACTTCGCAGTTGGTGCTGTCTTAGGACAACGCATCAACAAAATCCCTTATGTAATTTACTATGCAAGTATGACCTTGAACGACGCTCAACTCAATTATACGACCACCGAAAAAGAAATTTTAGCTGTCATTTATGCGCTCGAGAAGTTTCGATCTTACTTGATTGGTTCTCACATCACGGTCTACACTGACCATTCTGCTCTTCGACACCTTTTTGCTAAAAAGGATGCTAAGTCAAGCTTAATTCGATGGATCCTTTTACTTCAAGAATTCGATCTTACAATCAAAGACAAAAAAGGTTTCGGTAACGTTATTGCCGATCACTTGTCTCGTCTTACGAACGCACCATCTTCTTTGCCAATCAACGAAAACTTTCCTAACGAGCAACTCCTTTCTGTTTCAATCGATCCTTGATTCGCTGACATAGTGAACTATCTAGTCACTAAGGAAACACCCTCTTTTTGGTCCGAACAAGATAAATACAAGTTACTGTCCCAAGTGAAATACTTCTACTGGGACGACCCATACTTGTTTAAGTATTGTCTAGACCAAATCATTCGTCGATGCATTCCTGATAGCGAAATTAGGAGTGCTCTCTTGTTCTGCCATGATCATGCGTGCGGTGGACATTTTGGTCCTAGGAAAACCGCTGAAAAGGTGCTTCAGTGTGGTTTTTATTGGCCCACTCTCTTTAAAGACGCGTTCGAATTCTGTAAAACTTGCAATCATTGCCTAATGCTAGGAAAGATTTCTCGACGAAATATGATGCCTTTGAACCCCATCCTTACGATCGAAATCTTCGATGTTTGGGGTATTAACTTCATGGGACCTTTCCCAAACTCTTTCGGGAACTTGTATATTCTTCTCGCCGTTGACTACGTTTCGAAATGGGTCGAAGTCGTTCCATGTAAAATCAATGATCATAAAATTGTTGTGAAATTTCTAACAGAAAACATCTTTTCGAGGTTCGGTACACCTCACATAGTAATAAGCGACAATGGAACACATTTCTGTAATCGATCTTTTGAATCCTTAATGAAAAAATACTCGATAACCCACAAGTTGTCCACTCCTTATCATCCGCAAACTTGTGGTCAAGACGAAGTGTCGAATCGTCAAATAAAACAGATTTTGGAGAAAATTGTAAACAAAAATAGAAAAAACTGGTCATAGAAATTGATCGATGCGCTTTGGGATTACCGTACTGCTTTTAAAACTAATCTTGGAATGTTCCCTTTCCGATTGGTTTACGGTAAAGCCTGTCATTTACCCGTTGAACTTGAACATAAAGCACTTTGGGCAATAAAGAACTTAAACTTTGATCCTGAACAAGCTGACGAAAACCAAAAATTGCAACTCAACGAATTAGAAGAAATTAGGAATGACGCGTACGAAAAAGCGAAAATTTACAAGGAAAAAACCAAAGTTTTCCATGAGAAGTCAATCCTAAGACAAATGTTTTTGCCAAAACAAAAAAGTTCTATTATATGACTCACGACTTCATTTATTCCCTGGGAAGTTAACATCAAGATGGACCAGACCATATGTTGTTCGAACTGTTTTTCCACACAGTGCCATCGAAATACAAAACCCAATAGATGGATCCAAATTCAAAGTCAACGATCAATGTCTGAAACCATTCTTGGAATTGCACACTGATCGATAGGAGGATCTCATGATTCTTCATGAGCCATGCTACGTCAAGTAAAAAAGTTAAGTTTAACCCTCCTTTGTAAATATGTAAATATTGCTCTTCTGTTCACTCATTGTGTCATGCATTGACTGTGGGGACACAATCGAAATTAAGTGTAGGTGGAGTCTCATTTTCATTCTATTTTGCATAGTTTAAGTTTGTAAAGTTTCCCTTTTTCCTTTTCTTTTAAAACCAAAAAACAAAAACAAAAATCATTTTTATTTACTTATAAATATGACATGATGAAGTTAGCATACAATTTTGGTTGTTCAATTAAAATGTTTGGAAATTTACTTCTCTTAATGGATAACGAAAGAAAAGTTTGAAATATGAGCAAATTTGGTGTAACTGGTTTATAGGGAGATTCATAGGTGATGATTATGAAATGTTTTCTAAATTGTAATCCGATTAAATGAATGGTTAATTTAGATTACTTACGACAACATTTTAGATCTTTTAAGTGAAGTTGTGCTAAGATATTCTCGCTTAACTCTCTCTCTCTCTCTCTTATGTAAAGAAAAATATAAAAAAGAATGTATATAGATATAATAATCCAAGGGTATCCAACGTTGTTGGTACATCTAGCGTTGGTGTGCAAACCCGCCAAGCTCTTTCCAACACCTTGTTGACAAAGTCAGCGTACGTATACCTTGGGCTCATTTCATGAGTTGGAAGCCTAGGGATTATCGACCCTCACGTAAGTCGTAATGCAGTCTAGGGGTAGTATACCTAGGTGTGTGTAAATAGTAATAATATAAATATTTTTTAATAAAGAGAGAGTTAGCACTTGAAATCCAAACACACTCTTCACTTATTTGACCTAACTTGTTAACCAAAAGTAAATAAAGATCATATTTGCACTATGTTTCTACCAAAACAACTGGCGAAGCTGGAGGAGTTTGTAATGATAACTGACTTTTGTTTGAAGTTTTGATTAGTAACGGACTAAAATTTCATAGTGACGACCCAACTTGTATTAAATTCTTCGTATCATTTTAAAAAGTGCCAGTGTGTAAATATTCTTTTAAAAAAATGCATTTTTGTATATATTTTTACATTTAACATTTGGATTTTGTGGATAGTATCCGCTGAAAACCTTCACGAGACAACACTTGTCCTACTGGGGACACCCAGAGGTTTAACGGCTTGTTGCATACGCTCAATGCAATCGTGCTCTCGACGAAAGTGGATTTATCTTAGTTCCTTTACTTTATTCGAGGATGAATAAAAAGATAAGTGTGGGGATATTTGATGTGCATGTAAAAATGCACATTTATATTCACATATTTATTCCTGTTTAGTTGAATAAATGACCATTTTTGGGTATTTTGTATGATCAAACCATGTTTTAAATATTTTCAAAATCATTACTTATTTTGGGAAAAAAGGGGGTCACTTGTGCATGTTTTAATTTGTGAAATCTTTTATTTGTTCCTTGTTATTAACTCTTATAGGAATTTAGGAGCTAAAATGATATATACACATGAAGAGATGAAGGAAAGCATGCACATACACAAGAGGAGGCAAAGAAATTAATTCATCTTATGGATAGTGGGGGGGCCCATCTTTCAACTAGCCCACTTGCTCTTAAGCTTCATATTATTGAATGGGACAAAAGGCCTCATGCATTCTACATGACATATTAGTGGCTAATATCAATTAGAAGCTTCATGAATGGGCATTTTGGGGAATTCCCAAGGAAAGTGATTAAGGTTTTAGGGTTCTAAACCATGTATATATATATATCCCTTTGTTTCACGTATTTTGTATCTTCTTTTGAGCATATGAAAAGTGATCAAATAAATAAAAATGGCTTCCAAGCCTATCTCTTTTATGTCTATCTTATGTCTCTTTTAATTTCTATGCTCTACTTTATGTTCATAGTTTAGATTTATTTACATGTTCTTTACTTCATGTTCATAGTTTAGATTTATTTACATGCACTTAGTTTAGTTCTTTTCTTGTTCTATTTAGATTTTCTTTCATTTTGCTTTCTTTCCAATGGGGGAACTTACATGTGTTAATATGAGAACATACATTAGAAGCTAAGCCCCTACAATTTAGGGGCAATGAAGCTCTCTAATTTTATGTGAGTTCAACATTTATATGATTTGTAATCTCTCATTTTGTGCTTCATGATAGTGGATATTGATGTAAGTTTATACATGTGGGTTTGGTAGCTTATGTTGCATTTGCAAATGAGCTATTCTTATTCAATATAAACACAAGTTACATCAATATTTGTTAAGTGGTTTTTTATTATGAAATATAAGCAAGAACAAAATTTGATGATCTATGTCACTAATTACAATAGTGAATAGATTATACTTAAGATAGATTTTGCTTTGTTGTCATTTTCATGAGAACAATGAGTGGTTTAAGTGTTGTGTTATAGCTTGATTGTTTATGTTATGTTAACTAATAACATAAATAAACTACACTTGTGATAAATGCAATATTTATGTCACTTAATATTAAAAATAGAGATCATAGATTGTATGTTTGTTGATTTACATAAATATGAGAGGGGATTTACCTCAAAATTGCTCTCTAATCTCATATTTAGCTCTCAACTTAGTTTCTAGTTTTCATTAGTTTTTATTAGTATACAATCCAAAGTTTGGTTTAATTCGGTTGAATAGAATTTAAAATTATTCCTTCTCCACGGATAGACTCGTACTCGCATACGTACTACAATCGTACGCCGTGCGCTTGCGGTTTATTACAATATTTCGTGCGACGGTTTTCTAAGTGATAGAATTCTCTTTTTGCGAACAGCATGAAACCTAACTCTTTAAAACTAAAGTAGAATGTATCAATAGCTATCCAACAACAAGTGGCCAATGTACCACATTATTGAACATCGTTATTTAAAAGTTTTTCGATGTCTATTTATTAAAAGCGATAAAATGAGTTTGCAAATTCGTATATTGGTATGTACGAAAAACAACATAATCAAAAAGTCATCAAATCCGATATCACGAAGATATCCATGACTAATGGCCTTTGTGTCGTAAGCTAGAATCATAATATATATACGGGCAATACGAACCCAAAGGTCATGTGTACACTCACGACGAGCCAAATATTCAATAGGGAAATTATTTAATTTTCGTACGACAATAATCACTAAAAAAATGTCAAATAAATCTTATAGATGCCTCAACGCAAGTGCCGACATTTTCTTCGTTTTCAGGCAGTTCACGAAAATTAGTCAACTGTTTTTCTGACCCCAAATTCTGATCCCTGTAAGGATCCAGAAGTGCATTATCACCGCCTAACAGTCGTACGGCGTCCTCCGTACCGTCGGTTGGTACGTGTCTTTAACTGGAGCATTCTTATCGTTTGGATTGACATTTCCAACGCTTTTGCTTCCGCTTCCTCGAAAGAGTCCTTCATACTCGTCTCATTTTTTTTATGGGGATGAAGGGTTTAGAAGTTGCGAAAAAAATTAAGAGAAAGTTGGAGAAGCTCGACGGTTGAAGTAGGTAGGAGGAAGAAGAAGAGTTGAGAGAATTTTGAAGGGGCTTTATATAGCCGGCTTAAAATATGCAGATTATATAGGCATTTGACTTAACCGGCTTATTTTAAGCCGGCCAAATTAATGGTGTGGGTGTGGATACTCATTCACACATCACGCGGACTGTAATCCACATACATTATCTTAATCGGTTTATTTTAAGTCGGCTAAGATAAAAAAAAGAAAATTAATTTTATTGGGAGTTGGTTTCGGTTGATCCACAAAAAAGAAAATTCACTTTGTTGGGAGTTGGTTTCGGTTGATCCATAGTTAATCGACCGAAACCAACTCGGTTGGGAATGCTCTAAGTTTTGAAAGCATGTTCAAACTATATATATTGAATTTAAGAGCAGCAATGTGAGTAGATGCGAGGTAGAAAACATAGGACTCGTTCGCAGTCAAAATTTGTCACGCTGGGCTTTATGTTCGCCCCAAGTGCTCATCTTTGACGTGTATTAGTATATTTGTGTGACTATCCAATCTTCATGTTTATTCAAGTTATTTGATTTTAATACAATTGTGTATATAGTTTGTACACACATATATACCAAGATGGGTATATTTTTTTGACAATGTGGGACTAATATTGCAATCTTTCCAACTATTTACCATTCATATAACAAACATAAATTACAATTAAACACATAAATTAATTCATAATAATTAATTTAACAGTTAAATACCCCGCTCAGATACCACCCTTAAATACCTCGTTCGTAACTAAAAACACATTCCTCGTTCGCTACAGTACCACGTTCAAATACTCCGTTTTCGTTCGTCAAGAACGCACCCATAGTATGGTCTGTGAATTGGAACAGTGGTATGCCTCGACTAGCAATCTCAGTTCCGACACTAGCATGGATCCGATCGGTAATTGATAGCTTAATATTCCTAAAGAAAGCACCTGCTCTTAAAGTAAACTGTAAAGGAGGTAAAAGGCCATCGGTCAATGAGTTCATATTTTAGATTTAATTTTATTTTCTAGAACCTGTTAATTTTTAGCAATATAGCAACCCAACCTATACATTTAGAATTAAAACCTCTAAGCGTTAATGAATCATTAAGAAAAACTCAATCAACAGAGCCAAAACGCTTTAACGAATTTTTAAGTTCTCGCTTCTTAACTCATAGTCATAGCCATTCGTACTGCTACGCATAAATAGAGTTGGAAGAGCAACAAAAATATTTTGGAAGTGCCAATGGCCAAATACGCTATAAACCATAACGTTATAACCATCTATAAAAAAAACATTATGTACACGATCATAGCTTCTTTTTTCCTTTTAGCACTAACTATAATAAAGTGAAGCTGAAGCCATGTTAGATACAAAGTCCAGAAAAGGATGCAATTGTTTCCCTATAGTAACACCACAACAATAACAATTGTTATTACAGAGAATACATAAAAGAAAAATAAAACAAGTCAAAAAAAATTAGACATACTCAGAAAAATAACACATAAAGAGACATGAAATCCCAAGAAGCCATACAACATGCATAAAAACCGAACAGTATAAAAAAAGAGTTTCAGACAATTTTCTCTTTTATGTACACAACTAGCACTTCAATATATGTCGAAATTTTCAGGAACTTTTCAGAAAATGCTGGATAACAGGCTGTTACTTCGATAAAATGTTTTCACTGGAGATTATTCTTGAAGTCGGTAGACGGTGATCTCTTGCTGTTTGAAGTATCTTCGGTCTTCCTCATCTACTAAAACAAGATTTAGATAGTACTTTACACTGAACTTGTTGTTGATGTTGCGGTATGTAGGTGTCAGCTCATATGGGCTCAAAAATAGCCTTACGGGTATCGATTCTCCTGCAAAAAAGAAATGTGTAAACAATATAAATTGTAAGTAGAGAAAGGGTATTATTTCGAGCAGAGTTTTATATAGTTTGTATCTTCAGTTGCAAGAAAGATGCATTTCCTATGGTTCATCACTAACTGGTGTATTCCCAAGATGCATTCCCAATGGTTACACTAAGCATTTTATAAGCGATATTATGCTGTAAACTTGATATGGTGCAACCGTTCTCAAGAACCAGTCCTTCCTCTTACCATTTTTGTATGTATGTATAGAATAGAAACCCAAGCTTTTAACATAATTATGGAAAACCGCAAGGGGGAGGGGGTACCTTTTTTTTTGCAGGCACATACATGCATGAATTAGGTATTTAGGATCAGTCACTTTCCTAATTTGGCCCTCATTTCCCCTTGATATAATATATAATACATTAATCTACCATTATCCACGACTACAAGTCATGATGATGCACACATGCTCATGCACAGAGACACAATATACACATGTTATATATGCATATGACAAGGTTTTCAAAACGGGACTCAAATCGAAAATCAAGAAATTCAGATTTCAAACTGCAACAATATTTAAATCATAAATTGTAGATTCAGTAAGTCTATATTTTAAATTTTGTATGCATTACAGTTGATTATAATGCTTGAATTTTCTACACCTAAATAAAACTTAGTTTTCTATCATTCCATTTTTATTTTGTTTTAAAAACACTAGAATTTGTGAATTCAAATAAGCATATTGACTATATAAGCATGGAGTGCATGATTTCTCCCACTTCCGGTTTTAATTGAATTTGAACTAGAAGTAAATCGAATGAAGACTATAGATGTCATGTTCAAGATGGAATTTAAATGTTAAGATTTTTGACAGTGATGGTTTATGATACATTGGAAGGTTTCCACTACACCGCATCTATTACCCTACAAATTTTCAAGTAAACTTTTAAAATCGACCTACGATTTTTCAGTTACACATTCAAAATCAAGCAGACTATGTAAGATGCGTTCTTAAATGCTTCAAGATCATCTCTCCACAAATTTGATTAATTTGAAGTATCCAAACACATTCAAAATAACATTTCAAACTGTCAGTAAACATGGTTGTTACGGAGGCAAGTCAAGTCGAGTCGATAGAGGTCCAACTAGTCGACATGTCAGACTAGTCATAGACTAGTCGATAAATAAATATGTAAGTATATATTAATACATGATAATTGTAGTTCCTATTCCACTTCGGGTTACTTCTTCTTCAGGTCGTATTCCACTACGTGATTTGCGGTCGACTTTAGATTAATTAAAATGAGATCCTAAGTATAAATAAATGGACTTCGGGTTAATTCTTCTCCAGTTCGTACTCGACTTTGTGATTTCAAATGAATTCTTCTCGATTTCGATTTCGACTTCGACTTCACAATTCGGGGTCGATTTCGACTTCAACTTTGTGATTTAGGGTTCAAGTTTGTGATTCAAGCTTCCACTTCATGACTCAGGGTTCGACTTCATGATTCAGGGTTCCAGTTCAAGTTCGACTTCATGATTTAGGGTTCGAACTCGACTAATGGCAAGCCGACTCTTCCAGTCGATGCTCCGATGTCAACTAATCGACTAGTCGCCGACTAGTCGAGCGCCGTAGTAACACTGCAGTTAAGATAAATGTATCAATGATTGGTACTAAATTTGCCATTTTGAACACATTATAAGTTTCAAATGATCTTAAGTTCCATGGAGGATATAATATTAATGGTGTGGATGGAACATCCTCAAAGTTCCATTCGATTTGGAATAATATATATAGTTTTAAAACCAGACCTGTCAAAATGGAGCAAGATCCTTTAACCCAACCCATACAACCCTATTGTAAGAAGCTTGGGTCAAACCCAATTTCTATATTTTTCCATAGTGAGTCACAGCCTGTTAAGTCCATTATTGACTATTAAACACACACCAACCCAGTTTACCCACTAGCTCATTCCATCCAATAGCGTTTTTCCTTAAACGAATTCTTCAGATAGCTCAACCCAAAAATTGATTATACATCACCTTGAATATTTACAAGATCTTGTATGAGATGTTCTTCCAATTCAATAATTCTTTAAGTAGCTCAACCCTAAAAACGAAAATATCTTGACAATTAAAAAGGTTTGAATTTTGATTTATAAATTTCAGGATTTAAAGACTGTTTTCTTATTTGAGTTGGTTTAGTTTCATTTCTCAGGAGCTGTTTTTTGTTTCATCAAATTTAGAAAAACAAAAAAGGCAAAAAAATAAACATGTCGTGAAGAATATGAGGATCACATGGTGAAGGGTATGAGGATCACTATGTTAGCTAGATCACTAATAGATGGTACTTCAGATCGAAGAGATACTTCAGTGGTTGTTTTGTCTTCATTTTTTATTTGCTTTTTGATAATTGTTTTTGATGAATGTTGAGATATTTATTTGAGAAAAGTTTAAAATTTAAAATTTTGAAGAAATATGTTTTCCCGAAACTGTTATCTATTAGACAACAAATGAGCATAACATATTTAATTTTAAATAGACATGACAGATGTTGGGTAATAAGATCTGATACGCAGAACACACAATATAACTTGAGTGTTTAGTCAAAGGTTTTGATATCTACAGGTGCTAAGTATCACTCAAAGCTGAATACATAGTGCTATAGAATTAAGAGATCATATATAGGCTTGAGGTAATAAAAAAACACATCTTAAGAAGAAATAAACGAACTGGTTATGCATACAGTTTCATCTAATCATCTTCAAGGGATAAACATATGGTTCTTTTTTTTTTCCAAGTGACCCAAGTATAAATTAGGGAGGCAGGTTCAATGGCACCCAAAAAATGGAGCACCCCTTTAGCCTACCACTTTTCCACCATACATTTCCACCCTCTCTCCTTCCACTAACTCTCTCACCTCCCACTAACTTTAATTAATATAAATGAGAGGCAGAAAACAGGGGGCCAAAGGGGTGCTCCATTTTTGGGGTGCCATTGAATGCTCGCCTAAATTAGGTAAAGTTGACATTGACATAAGATGGTTTCTTTAGTATACAAGGAACTTGTCATCGTTTGACTACACACTTAAGCGGAAGGAAGATGCCTGTTGCAACTTGCAACTGTGCTGAGCTTTCTGTCTTTGTGCAGCAGCTTAGTCGTAAGACTACCATAGCAACTGCATACAGACAAAATGGGACTCTTTTGGACTCTTTTACATGGATTCATAATTCAACCAAAATAAGCTTAAGGAAAACAATTATATTCTTATATAGCATTTGTACTAAACATACGAAATTAGTATATGAACACCCTCGTTGCTACATATCAAACCTTTTCAAAACCGATTAATTTACCTTCATTATTACTACGAGATTTTTTGGCATGTGCAACGCAAAACTATTAAATTTGATTTTACGCCATTTGGAAAAAAATTAACTGAAAAATAGAAAGCAAAAATGTCATTCATTTTTGGAATAAAGGTTGAACTTGTAAGCTTGTTTATATTTCAAAATTTATGGAAGATAGATGTAAACTTCTGTTTACGGTAGGATTCAAACTCATGACCTCTTATTTGAATGGAAGGGCATTTTTGAAAGTTTGCGGCTGGACCAAAAGCTTCCACTTCCAAACCAATTATTAATAAAGATAAAGATAGATCATGGCATACAATTGACAATATTTTATTTTTGGTGTTCTAGTGATCAGTTTAAGATAATGTAACGTCATAAGTAGTACATCTGGCATAAACATAGTTTTTGGAATGATGACCAAGTTTAAAATTTTGAAGAAACACAGAAGCTTGTTTCATGCTGATGAAATTATAAACCTTGAAGCACATAATAGCAACTGGATTTCCTGGATATATCTTTGAGTTTACCAGTAGGTAGCATTAAAAAAAGGGCTACCCCACATGCTAATATAACACCCCACCAAGGCAGCTGAAGTTGATCAGTGTAATACAAGTAAGCAGATATGGTTAAGGTAACATTAACCACAAGAATAAATACAAACTACCACTGAGGAGCTTGGCTGTATCCCCCTCATTACAATGTTGTGTGTGTGTGTGTGTGTGTGTGTGTGTGTGTGTATATATATATATATATATATATATATATATATATAATACAAATTGAAGACACATCTTTAAATGGCTTGACCCGTTCATCAGAATCTTCTGATAATAGTTATTGTCATTGCTAATCTAAGTAATATCGTATTTAAGGCAGGGTAACATTGTGAGTATCCACAAATACTTTAGGCTGAAACATGTTGAATCGGATATTTATATAATTTACTGCCGTGTCAAAGAATGACAAGTACAAACAAGCTTAATGGTAGAAAAATGACCGTATGTTATATAAAATTTACTCTTAGTATTGTTTGTTATGCTATTATGTTAATCTGTTAAATCTTTATAGAGGCATGCATCTTGTGCATCCATCATTTGAAGGGTAAGTACTTAAAACTAGTTCATATATAATAATATTTTCAACAATCAAACCATATTTTGCTCCCTAGAGTACTGTTTATATTCCCCTGCTTTGAATGATGAGACCAAACTTCTCAAATCCATTGATATCTTTTTTTTAATTCCTTGCATCATTAACAACAACAAAGCCAATATTCCCAAACAAGTAGGGATCGGCTCCCGATGGAACCCAAAACATGATAATGATAATATTATTATTATTAAATACAGAAGAAAAAAACATGATTGTAGTGGTAATAGTAGCAATTATAATAATGGTACGAGTACTAATAGGAACCGAAGACCAAGCACTATGTCATAGGCTCCGATTCATTAGTCCTAAAATGTAAAACTTATGACACTGCTCCTAAATCAATCCTTAGACCATGGATCTGGTACATTGATTCCTTTCATCATAGGTGGTTTTTTTTCTCGATTCGTGTTCAAACTACGAAACCGACTGAATAAAAAATTACCATTTAATTAGTTATCGCACAAAATTTAATACATCTTTACTTCTTCTTTTTTGTAATATAGTAGGCAGCTATGGACTTGCATTTCACTAATGCTTCATTATATGTTCACCACAGTATTCCATATATAAATTTGGAATTCAGCATCCAAGCACGTTGAAAAATCACTCTGAGTAATGTTTATTACGTTAGAAATCACCAATAGAGAAGAGATTTAATAGTCTAAAATAATAGTAACTTTAAGCATACTTATTCCAATGAATGAACCAGTTATTTTATAGACCATTAATTTCTTCCTCTCAATGTATCTTTATATATAAATCAGGAATCATATTTGTTGCTCCTTTATTATATGTTAATACTATGATTAATGTACCTTAATATAGTTTTTGAACGATAACAGGTCATGCATTTCAAGATCATGAGAGAGATAAAAGAAGCAAAGATTAAAGAGGTCTGAGGTAAAATAAGCTCAAACCTTTAAATGAAAATGTAAAACGATCCTAAGGTTTGCAAGTAGGATGAACATCATGAAAAAATGGTCATGCATTCCATGATCATGAAAGAGATGAAAGAAGCAAAGCTTAAAGAGATCTGAGAGAAGTACACTCAAGCTTTCAATTGATAATCGAACAGTGCAAGTAGGATGAACATCATGAAAAATGCACTGCCACAAGTTGTTTTTTTTTCTGCTATTGCGCTAAATTCTGCTGCTTCTTCAGAATTATATAACTGTTATATTTTTATGGCGTTGCCATTCACTTTTTGTTCTATGCAGGTTGTGAAAAGTAACCATTCTAGCAAATTATGAAGATGTAACACACCATTAGTTTGTAGTATGTTATGCATATGTTTAAGGACTCTGTTTGTAATGTGTTTTATTTTGAGCAGCTGTGATTATTTATTTTGGGCCGCTATGTGATTGTTTATTTTGAGCCGCTGTGTGATTACTTATTCTGAGCCGCGTATGTGCTTTTAAACATTTCTGACCATCGCATTATCCATAATTTAATATATCCACTCATCTGCGCATTTCCTCTTATGCATGCTTGTATACTCATCACGAATAACACGTTTTACCTACCATGAACACAGGAAGGTATGGAATTAAAGGCTCATATAACAATTAAATTTCATCAAATGTTTCTGCTGATGATTAAGAACATGGGTGTCACCCTTGTATGAAATGGATCGGGTCATACTGACACTTCTATTAAATTTACTAAATGAGTTGAGTCACAAAATAGGTCGGGTCAATTTTGATCCGACCGGACCTACACAGGTCATATCGTAGTCCGTAGAGGTGTAACAAAAGAGGGACGCGTGATGGATCCTTACCCATTATATGCATATGAGGTGGGATCAGCAGCCACCTTATAATATGGTCCCATTTTACCTCCTCCTGTCTTTTTATCTCAAAATTTCATAAAATGACATATTTAGGTAGATATAATATATATGTTATCAAGATCATCTATACAAAATTCTGATTTCTTTCAAAATTTCTAACCCTACAGCATTTGGCAGTTAACATACATGCATATACAATGGGTAAGAATCCGTTAAATACACGTAGTTGATGGTTCATATTAAATTGTGACTTCAAACGGGTTAGAGGCTTCAAAATCACTCAAAAATTAACGTAATTTATCTTGATAGCATACAGATTAAATCCCCAAAAAAATCTGTTTCGGTTTGAAAATACTCAACTCAAGACGAAAGGAGACAACAAAAAGGATAATACATGAGGGGGCAGTGAAAATTTTAGTACATCACAAAAATTTCATTGTAACACAAACAAATATACCTCGAACGGGAGCACCGTCCATTAGCTCAAATTTAGCAAGTGTCTCAGTTTCTACATATGTGTTGGTTCCAGATCCTGTAGACTCTCTCCGCCTAACTTCAAGCTCCATATTTTTTATCTTGATTCTCACTAAGAGGAAGTAAATTTTGCCAATGATGACATCCTTCAAATGGTACCTGTAAAGCACCAACTCCAACTGATGTTAGCACTTAAGGCATATTTAATCACCTCAAGTAATAAAGCCAAAAAAAAATGAAGAAATAAACTATTTACAGGGAAGGGTACAACATATGTACGCTTACTTGCTTTTGTTGTATTCAAACTCGATGTGCAAACAATCTTCAATTCCAACTTCCATCTGAGAAATTGCAGTAACAAATCGATTTAATTATAAACTGAAAATTATCAGGAACTAGAATACATAAGAAAAAAAGGGAAAAAAAAAATCTCCACTTTTTCTGCATTAGTTAAGATCACTGTACTGGTTCTAAATAAGAAATATGATTGTCGACTGTTGATTAGTTACAAGTGTGTTTGTTTATAATAACCAATTCATACTTATTGAGTATTCATGTACTTTAATAAGCCTCAGAAACTACAATAAGCACAACAAAAATATTCAATGCTTGAAAGTAATAATAATCTCAAAACAGGTAGCAATAAGTGCTTGACGTTAAACGCTTCTTAATAGATACAAACCATCATGGTAGTTTTATCAACTATCCAACCAACCTATTTCTTTGAGTGATGAATTATAGCGTATAACTATAAACAGCCATATTTACTTTAAATTTATTAGTATCGGTTGTGATAGAGGTCGGTATCATCAGATTGATCCATTCATAAGCACTATTGTGTATTTCTGTATAAACATCTGCATGCTTATAAGTGTATACGATGTTGTCATGATCAACTTTGGTTACATTATCATACCTTAATGCTGTTGTTGATTGTTGGGACCGGGCTATAGTTGCGAACCTGGTTGAACAAAATAGAATGACCAATCAAAACAGATGAACATGAGGAGTGCAAATCTTTTTCTGAATCCAATAGCAAATGGTTGAAAATAGATGTAAATATGGCTATGAGAACTCAGACTTCTATAAGATGTGATATGAGAACATACTATAAGATGTGATATGAAAGCATATCAGACCCGCTGGTAAGTTGTTACAAACACAAATACTGAGACTAGACATAATATTAAGAACTCAAACTTCTATAACTTTGAAGCATAATAAAATAATGCAAACAAAAAACCCGCAATTTCAACATGCTTCACCAATTTGAGTCATAATTCAACAAAAATAAATTTTAACTTAATTTATTCAGGAGACAAAAGTTGTATGTATCCTACTGTATTATCTGCCACATTTTTCGTGACTTGCTAAGATTTACGTTCGCATGTACCAAGCACTTGCCT